>CM030360.1:111172801-115972801 GCA_017893485.1 Hemerocallis citrina | reverse complement strand
GGAATTGCTGGAACTCGGCACGGGTGATGGGTGCCTCATCGTTCCTCGGATGCTGCCGTCCTGCGGAGGAATGGGGTCTTCTCCTGTGACGCTCGGGGGTCTCTCTCTGCCCTCTTCGGGTAGGGGACCTTCTGTAGTCTCGGCGGTGAGGAGATCGCTCATCCGGACGTTGTTGGTGGGAGGCTCCCTCTCGGGCCCACTTTTCATCCAGACGGCGGCGAAGATCCTCATCCTTCTGCCGATTGAGGATGGTATTGCGAAGGTCAGAAGCTCGGGAATTGTGGAAGGCCATAGAATCCGTAGAAGCATTGTGTATTGAGATGTGGTCCTGATGGAGAGGTTGTTTCTGCTGGTTGGGACGCGAGGCCCCTGCACCGACATTTTGAGGACCGGGGGGCCCTTAGGAGGTTGCTGATTCTGAAGAGGAGGCTGGTCTTGTTGGAGAGGGTCCTCAGCTTGAGGAGGAAGTTGCCCCTGCTGCTGAGTGGGTTGGATGGGGACTTCCTGTTGCTGATCAACGGGGTTGGGTCCACGGTTGGACCCTCTGGATCATACTTTCCTAGGAGGCATGGCTGGAGAAGATCTGACCAACGGGAAGAGGGGAGGCTGCTATTCGTTTGATTCCCACAGACGGCGCCAATCTGTTACCGCTAAATCTGGTGTGGGGGCAAACAGATAGTATTTGTGAATTCTTGGAAAACTTGAATAGCAAACCTGAACCTGTTCCGCCGGAGTTTGACCGTTGACTCCCGCCATTCACCTGCAAAAAGTGCGAGACACCAGGGTTGATCCCGGCGACGCACCCTCCGACGCTCAAGTCAGTAATCAGGAATGATTATGAAAGACCGTAAATTGGCAAAAGATTGATTACCTCTTAATGGTGGTGGATGGGGGTATTTATAGTCGCCTTAGGGATCAGATTAGGAATGTAATCCCTGTGATCAGATAAGGAATGTAATCCCTAATTCCCAGTGAAAGGATAGATGTGAATCAGGGCCGTTGATTGGTATGAATCAGGAACCCTAATTCTATCCTACTGGGTTGGGTTCGCTGCGGGTTGAAACCCGCACCCAGTTGAGACAGATCCGTTTTATGGGTTATTGGGCTTTGAATAAAGACCCAGTTCCCCTTTCAGATCCATTTGTCGGTGAAATTACAATTTTACCCCTAGGCTTTGAGATCCATGCTCGATTTGGAAGGTTCCGATTTAATCCCATTTTTTAGCCATATCATACTTGTTCAGCCGAAATTGGCTTTTGAAGTTTTGCAAAGTTTTCGATTTGGATCTTGTATTAAATTGAGGCTGAGGTTGAATTGAACATTGTACTACCCTTATACCATGGTTCTTGTT
The DNA here is from genome assembly GCA_017893485.1 of Hemerocallis citrina. NCBI lineage: Eukaryota > Viridiplantae > Streptophyta > Magnoliopsida > Asparagales > Asphodelaceae > Hemerocallis > Hemerocallis citrina. The sequence goes on along the minus strand of CM030360.1, from coordinate 115,971,450 downwards.
GATTTTACTGACCTATATATATATATACATATATACATCTATATCCTATGTTTCTGATGTGAAGAAGTTTTAACAAAAATTGATCTTTTATGAACTTGATGAGATTTTGATAAGTTTTATTAGCTCCAGTATGTTAGGCAAGTTGTATTCGATCATCTTAGGATTTTAAATTTACAAATTTGTGTTTTTAAAGTTTATAATCGAAGTATCAGTTATGAAGTGCACAAATATTTGAATTTTTGAACATGTCGGTCGACGACACAAAATTACACCTGAAATGTCGGTCGATTGACAGTTCTTGGGTTTTGGAAATTTAGCGTGACAGTCGACCGTCGCTTTTTGAACTGATTTGACAATCGACCGTCAGCTGTTGTGCTGATTGTTTTGTCGAGTTTTTCTTTGTTTTCTTGAACAATCATTTCTTTGCACTTATGAATTAGTGATCTACTATTTTAGATGAAGTTTTTGCTATAGATTACTGTATTTTACAGGGAGTTATTGTCACGCCCCGCTTCCTAAAAGAGAATATGGAATACGGATACGTGACTAAGCCCAGCGAATGATTTTCATCATCCATAAGCTGTTCAGTATTTTCACAACATCTCACAGAAATAATCAGAGTCGGAAGCAAGAGAAGTCAACCGCATATGCATAAACGAGTCAAATATGCCAACATATATTTACTTGAAACCAAAATATAATAATCTCAAATAAATCAGATCTGAACAAGTCAATAATCCTGGGTCACATTGCCCAAGTACAAATAAATCCAAGTACAAGATACAATTGTTCCAATTTAGCAACAGGAAAATAATAATAATAATAATAGCAGAAAATAATGATAGCAAAACTCCAGCACTAGAAAATAATGATAGCAAAACTCCAGCACTAATATCTCATATCACCAACTTCATCAGGCAGCTGATCATCCTAGTCTGCAATTAATAAATTGTAGAAAAAGGAAAAGAAAGAAAACAAACTCCCTTCAATGCAAGTTACGGGCCGCTTGTAATGCAGGATACAAGTACAGGAAAAGGGTAAACAAATATAAAATAACAGCAGAAACTAACATAGCATGGTATAAGTATGTCAATAGAATAGAATATCTAACATGAATCAGGCAAACAGAATCAAGTAACGGGATATACTAACAGGTACAGGTAACATGTATCAAGTGTCACGTGTCATGCAAGCAGGTGAACAGGTAAACATGTATCAAGTAATCAGATAAGGGGTAATCAGTAAAAGGTACAGGTAATCAGGTAATCAGGTTATGTCATGTCAAGTTTTGTATTATTACTATCTAGGTAGCACTTCATGCATCCCAGGTTTTACTACATGGTTGCTACATTCAAACAAGTTATGTTTAGATTTCATAGTGGAGTTCATAGGGCCGTGTACTCAGGAATCAAGATAACAGGAAAAACAGGAACAGGTAGAACCTAGTGGTTCCCTTCCGAGTACACCTTCCTATAGGGATGTGTGCAGTTAGGTAATCAGGTAAACATGTACAGGAAGAACCTAGTGGTTCCCTTCCGAGTACACCTTCCTATAAGGAAGCATGCAGTCGGGTAACAGGATCATGAATCATGTAGTCATGAACATGTAACAGGCAGGACACAGGTCCTCTTCTCAGTACACATTTCTATATCTTCCACTACTAGATCTTTTCCTTAACCCCAGCTTGACTATTTATTATTATTATCAAACAGGCATGTATGTGTCACAAAAAAGAACAAGAATAACATGCTATAAACAAGTAACAAGTTCAGGTTGAATGATAAACATGTACAGGTGAATGACAAATCATAACAAGATAGAACACCGAAAATTCTAGTTAAGGACAGCATGACAGTACTGCACTAAATCTAGAATTCCCGCTTTTAAAAATTGCAAATCTGGATCCGTCAAAGAAACTGGAAATAGACTCCCAGCCAAATCCAACAAATATATATAAGTCATATGGTAATTCACAACAACAAATCTCAAAACTGATTTGTATTCAGAAAACGCGTTCAGCCGGAAATCAGAAGATTGTATTCAAAGTCAGAAAAACAGCATGAAAACTCATTAATTAAATCCACGAAAAATCTAGGGTATTACTCTATATGTACAACATCAGAATATAAAGTTTCATAATTTTTCAATATAAATAGTTTAGTCAACAAAAATCAGAAAACATCAAGATGCAGTAGTTTTGTAAATCTAGAATTATAAACACTGCAGTACGAAAACAACAATATCTCACAAACCATAAACTGAAATCCAAATCCTCCAAAAGGATGATAAAATATACACAGTAGGCTAACTTTCATATTCACAAATATTTTACAAACAGGAAGTATAATTAGGTCGAAAATCAAGTTCTTTACTTAACAGCATGAAAATTCTACATGTATAGTAATTGTTTGGAAACATAAAACGGTTTGTAAAACTCATCAAATAAATCCACAAAAATTCAGGGTTAATCCCAATCATGTCTAGTTGTATTATGCGAAATATTGGATCAAAATAATACTTTTAGCATCATGATAAAAATAGATTACTCTTCAGAGTTCATAGAAAATAAAATCTGGAAATCTCTCTACACCTCTGTAGTAAAATAGACATAACTCACAACTCGTAAAACAAAACTGATATCTATCAGAAGGGTTGGAAAATATACAAAATTATCTACAGTTCATGTTCACAAATAAAATTCATATACTGACCTTAATAAGGTCTAAAATACTGATCAAAAGCAAAGTAACAGAAAATACAGAATTGTTCCTAATGCATAAATCAACATAGATCATACGAAATTTGTCCAAATCATAACCAAAAACAAAATATGGTGTACTATATGTCCAAACAACATGGTATATGGTATTTTGCAAGTCCACGATAAGTATAGCACGAATAACACATCAAGCACACGATATGACAAATAGCATGCATATATATACATCCAAAAAGTTGTCATTCCTAGTTGTTTCATGTCATGTATGTCGTGAGGCAACTATGGTCGAATCAACACAATAGAGACAATATATAACAGAGGACTCACACACGAATTATGTCTAGAACCCAACTACACTACAGACAGTATTTAGTACTTGTATTACACAAAGAAAAGAATACAAGTTACTTGCCTGGAATCCGACGATGAAAATGACGATGATCAAGAATAACGGGAACAGATTCCCGGAACACGAACACAACCACGAACCAACTCACGAACAATGAACGAACGAAACCCAACGAATACAACCACGAACCAACAGACACATTGCAACCAGAGAAACCTCGGGGAAACAAAGGCAAGGCGACGGCGTTGCTGATGCTCACTACCAACGGAGCACAGCACAACGCTGTGCTGTTGCTGTTGGGGCGGCGCCTGGCTGACGGAAGACGGGGACTGCGTCGCTGGTGGTTGCAGTACGATGGTAGGGAGAGAACGGAAGAGGGTGCACAGCGGGTGCACGGCTAGGGTGAAGATACGGTGAGATGAAGGATGCAAGGAGAGGGAGAGATCGGGATGGTGAAGAGGAGGGGCGGCAATGGGTTACGGGAGGCATCAGGTGCATGGGTTTTAGTATATATAGAAGGAAGGGAGTTAGGGTTAAGGGGATGAGTGAAAGATGGCTACAGGATAGGGGGTAACCGGGTTTTGTAGCTTCATGGGTTAACGAGTCTAATGAGTAACAAATGGATAATGGGTTGAGTATGAGGGAAAAGTGCTATAATGGGTATGGGTAGTTGTAAACAAGGAAAAATTAATGGGTTCAAATAGAAATTAGAATAGGGTTATGAAGTAGGATAAATCCACAAGAAAAATAGGGTAACAGAACAATGAGACGGGCAAAGAAAATGAACAAATAAAATAGGCACGAACAATAGAGTAATGAGGATAAAAAATAATAGTTCGATCCAATAGAGACGAGACAAATGAGACAATTGAATCAAGGATATCAAATAAAAGAGACAAAATCAAGTAGATGGATATATTGAAAATAAAGATCCAATATACGGTCCAAAAGAGATACAAAGAGAATACAAATACCCAAAAAGAAAAATACATTCAGAAATACACAAAATAGGAAACAGAGGTTACAAATCCTACCCACCTAACAAGAAGAATTTCGTCCTCGAAATTCAATGAGAAGATGCATAGGGTAACCCCGAAAAGAAAAGAAAGAACAAAACAAAAAGCTACTCAAAAAAATGAGGAAACTTCTGCTGAATCTCCTCCTCCAGCTCCCAAGTTGACTCACTCGGCGAGTGAGGATTCCAAGAAACTCGAACCAACTTGATGACCTTGTTCTTAAGCACTTTCTCCCGATGATCCAAAATAGCAACTAGCAGAATCTCATAAGTCAAATCCGGCGGAACGGTCAACTCAGAGTAGTCGATCACGTGGCTCTCATCTCGGATATATCTCCTGAATTGTGAGAAATGGAAAACATCGTGCACACCTAATAAAGTTGGCGGCAATGCAAGATGATAGGCGACCTTGCCTACTCGCTCCACAATGTCGAACGGTCCAATATACCTAGGGCTGAGCTTGCCCCCACCACCGAACCGAATGACACCCCGCCAAGGCAATACCATTAGGAAAACATGGTCAACAACCTCAAACTCCAAAGCTCTCCGATGGACATTGGCCCATCGCCTCTGCCTATCTTGAGCTGCCTGCAAGTGCTTCCTAATCTGAACCACCGCATTAACTGTCCTGGTGATCAACTCTGGACCCAATAACTTCCTCTCACCAATGTCATCCCAACACACTGATGATCTGCACTTCTGCCCATAAAGTGTCTCGAACGGTGCAGCTTTAAGCCTGACCTGAAAGCTGTTATTGTACGAGAACTCTACGAGATGCAAATGGTCCTCCCATGATCTACAAAACTGCAGCATACAGGACAGCAATATGTCCTCAAGAATATGGATGGTCCTCTCTGACTGTCCATCAGTTTGGGGATGAAAGGCTGTATTGTACTTTAATTTACTCCCCAAACTGCTCTGAAGACTCTCCCAAAACTGAAATCTAAATCTCGTATCCCTATCAGATACAATACTAACTGGAACCCCATGAAGTCTGACAATCTCTTGCATGTACTTCTCAGCTAGGCACTCAGTAGACTATCCGACACGAAAGGGAATGAAGTGAGCACTCTTCATCAAACGATCGACAATCACCCAAATGGCATTATGGCCCTTAGGACTCCTCGGCAAAGCGGTCACAAAATCCATAGTGATATGTTCCCACTTCCACTTCGGAATGAGAAGTGGTTGAAGAAGTCAAGCGGTCCTCTGATGCTCTGCCCTAACATGCTGGCAGATCAAACACTGAGAAACAAATCGAGCCACAGCCCCCTTCATACCATGCCACCAGAAATAAAGCTTCAAATCCTGATACATCTTAGTATTGCCAGGATGGATAAAATACGGTGGCTGGTGGGCTTCCTCAAGCAACCTCTGAAGAACTTCACCCTTCGGGACACACAACCTGGACCCAAAACGAAGTGATCCATCAGCATGAATAACCATGTCCATTCTGGAACCAGACTCAACCTCAGCTCAAAAACCCTGCAACTGGACATCACCAGCCTGTGCCTCCTTGATCTGATCCATAAGAGACGACTGAAGCTGGAACACCAAACAACTCCGATCAGAACTCAGCAACAACACATCCAACTCCAACCTCTGCATCTGCTCAATCAAATCTCTCTGCTGAGTAAGGAACATAGCTGCCAGTCTCCTGCTCAAAGCATCTGGCACCAAGTTCACTCTACTAGGATGGTATTGCAAACTGATGTCATAATCAGCCATAAGTTCCAACCAACGCCTTTGCCTCATGTTTAACTCCTTCTGGGTGAAGATGTACTTGAGACTTTTGTGGTCTATGAAGATCTCCACTCGGTCCCCAAGTAAATAATGTCTCCATAGCTTCAAAGAAAAGATCACTACCACTAACTCCAAATCATGAGTTGGATAGTTCTTTTCATGCGGTCTCAACTGCCTCGATGCTTACGCAACGACTCGGCCCGTCTGCATCAGAACTGCTTCAAGATCCTTACCAGAAGCATCACAGTGAACTACGAATCCATCTGAACCATCTGGAATGGTCAACACTGGGACTGACGCCATCCTGCTCTTCAACTCAGCAAAAGCCTCACTGCAAGCCTCAGACCAACAGAACTTCTGATCCTTCCCAGTCAGCTTAGTTAATGGTCTTGCTATCTTCGAAAAAGCTTGGACGAATTTATGAAAATAACCAGCTAGACCAAGAAAGCTCTTGACCTCTGAAACTGACTTGGGAACTGGCCAATCCTTCACAGCCTCAACCTTGGTCGGTTCCACCAAAATACCATCGTCCAAAATAATGTGCCCCAAGAAAGTGACCCTGTCGAGCCAAAACTCGCACTTGCTGAGTTTCCCATAAAGCCAATTCTCTCTCAAAGTCTGCATAACTAACCTAAGATGCTCAACATGATCCCCCCCGATTCCGAGAATACACCAAAATATCATCAATGAATACCACCACAAATCTATCCAAGAACTAGGAAAAGACCCTGTTCATAAGACTCATGAATATAGCAGGCGCATTCGTGACCCCGAACGGCATCACAAAATACTCATAATGTCCATATCTAGTCCTGAAAGCAGTCTTCTGTATATCAGTCCCCTCACTTTGACATGATGATACCCAGAATGGAGATCCAACTTCGAGAAAACAGCAGCTCCACTCAACTGATCAAATAAATCATCAATCCTGTGCAACGGATACCAGTTCTTCACAGTAACACTATTTAGTTCCCGATATTTCATGCATAGTCGACGACTGCCATCCTTCTTGTTGACAAAAAGGACTGGAGCACCTCACGGCGAAACAATGGGTCTGATTAACCCAAAATCAAGCAACTCCTAAATCTGCACCTTAAGCTCTGCTAACTCAACCGGTGCCATCCTGTCGAGACTCTTCGATATAGGTGCCGCACCCGGCTGAACTTCAATACTGAACTCTACATCCCTATCAGGGAGTAAGCCAGACAACTCCTCTGGAAAAATATTCAGGAAATCCCGCACTACTAGAGGCGCAGCCTCACAGCCTGAAAGCAATTCCATCGCACAAATCTCCTGGTCAACTACAGTCTCAGCTAGGCCAAGGAACATCTCCCCGACATGGAACTCAAACTCTGTGCGATTTGGGATCTGGAACACAACTTTCTTGGCACGACAATCAATAACGACATGAGATTCACCCAACCAATCCATACCGTGAATAACGTCGAATCCTGATTCCCAATTACAATAAGATTGGCCTTGAAATCTGTGCCACCAATAATCACGGGACACTGCCTACACTCCCGAGAACAAATGACAACACCATCCCCTGTCACAATATTCCAAGCCTCTGACATGATGTCGCACTCCAACTAATAGCGAGCCTCAAATCGAGAGGAGACAAAAGAATGGGTTGCCTTGGAATAAAAAAGAACATGAGCAGGAAAAGCGCAAACAAGTACAACACCTAAGATAGAATCAAAAGACAAGGAAAAGAATAGGTGAACAAGGGTGAGGAAAACACAATGCAGACAGAAAGAAACAAATGCAAGAGAAATGAAGAGAAGCAAAAGAGATACAACAAAACAAATAAACAATAAAAGCAAAATATACCTGCAACAACTCCTTCAGCTGACTCAGCCTCAGCAGCAGTCAGGTTGAAAGCCTGACGTCTCCTCGGAACAGCGGTCTTCTGACCGACAATCTGGTACTGAGGAGGAAGAGGTGGCTTGACTGGACCACGAGCTGGGGCAACCTGCTGAACAGAACCCCTTAGCTGAAAGATCCAACTGCTATTGCGGCTGAGGACAATCTCGCACTGAATGGTCAGTAGCGCCACATCTGAAGCATCGGCGATTGGCGCGCCTACATTCCCTGTGATCATGCCCAACCAATTGACAGAAGTCACAGAAACGAACCCTCTGGGAGCTGCCCTGACCGGATGGGCTGGGACATGCCTCCGAACCGGCCCACCAGAAGGCCTAACAACAGCATAGTGTGGAACAGTCCGCTGGGGAGGAACCAATCCACCACGAGCCTACTCCTGAGCTCAGCATAAGTACGCAAACAGAGGGAGACAAGCTGGACCTTAATGTCTCGAGCAAGTCCCAATATGAATCTACGAGCCCTGTCCTCTTCGTTTTCCACAAGAATGGCAGCGAAGCGGCTAAGTCTTGTAATTTCAGCTGCATACTCATCCACAGACCTGAAGTTCTGTTTCAAGAAAGTCTCATGTTACCACATTGCATGGACAATATGTAACAAAATTCCAATAATATAAATAAAGACCAACCTGTTTCAGGGCCAAGAATTGTTGCTCTATCTCAACTCTAGTGCTGCTAGGGAAGAACTTATCCGAGAAGCCCCAAGTGAAAGTGGCCCAAGTGATCGGTCGTTCGAGCCTTTCAGGCTCGGACCTCCACCAAATATGAGCCAGAACCACCAGCTGGATAGCTACCACATCCACTCTATCAGCATCTGCCACTATAGCTGCCAAAATCAGTTGGTCAGTCCGGATCAACCACTATTCAGCCTCCAAAGGCGTCTCAGTGCCTGAAAACCTATCGGAATGCAGCCTCATAAATCTGTGACTATACCCGGACGGGGAGGAAGAGTTTCCTGCATAGGCACAGCGGACGGCGGAACCCGAGCAGCTTCCAAAGCAGCCATCACCATGTCACTGTTGTTCTGGTGCATATTGATCAGCCATTCCAACATAGTGGTGACGACCTCAATCCCAAGCTGATCTTCCTGGGGACGAGAAGTAGAACCTCTTCGAGCCATAGTCTGCACAAAGTCAAAAATAGTTAGCATCCAGATCAAGTTGATAATAATTCATTTATGCATGCATAGTTGGTGAAATGTTGAGCCGATCCCAGTTCGAGCCAAGCTTGTCTAATATATTAGGCAACTAATATATTAGCCAAACCTGGGCTCTGATACCACTAAAAACCTTGTCACGCCCCGCTTCCCAAAAGAGAATATGAAATACGGATACGTACTAAACCCAGCGAATGATTTTTATTATCCATAAGCTGTTCAGAATCTTTACAACATCTCATAGAAATAATCAGAGTCGGAAGTAAGAGAAGTCAACCACATATACATAATCGAATCAAATATACCAACAGAAATTTACTTGAAACCAAAATATAATAATATCAAATAAATCAGATTTGAACAAGTCAATAATCCTGGGTCACATTGCCCAAATACAAATAAATCCAGGTACAAGATACAATTGTTCCAATTACCAAGAGGAAAATAATAATAATAATAGCAGAAAATAATGATAGCAAAGCTCCTGCACTAATATCTCATTCCCCAACTCCATCAAGCAGTTGATCATCCTGGTCTGTAATTAATAAATTGCAGGAAAAGGATAAAAAAGAAAACAAACTCCCTTCAATGCAAGTTACGGGCCGCTTGTAGTGCAGGATACAAGTACAGGAAAAGGGTAAACAAATATAAAATAACAGTAGAAAATAACATAGCATGGTATAAGTATGTCAACAGAATAGAATATCTAACATGAATCAGGCAAACAAAATCATGTAATGAGATATACTAACAGGTACAGATTTCGTAGTGGAGTCCATAGGGCTGTGTACTCAGGGATCAGGATAACAGGAAAAACAGGAACAGGTAGAACCTAGTGGTTCCCTTTCGAGTACACCTTCCTATAAAGATGTGTGCAGGTAGGTAATCAGGTAAACAGGTACAGATAGAACCTAGTGGTTCCCTTCCGAGTACACCTTCCTATAAGGAAGCATGTAGTCGGGTAACAGGATCGTGAATCATGTAGTCATGAACATGTAACAGGCAGGACACAGGTCCTCTTCTCAGTACACATTTCTATATCTTCCACTACTAGATCTTTCTCTTAACCCTAGCTTGGCTATTTATTATTATTATCAAACAGGCATGTATGTGTCACAAAAAAGAACAAGAATAACATGGTATAAACAAGTAACAAATTCAGGTGGAAGGATAAATATGTACAGGTGAATGACAACTCATAACAGGATAGAACAACGAAAATTCTAGTTCAGGACAGCAAGACAGTACTGCACTAAATCTAGAATTCCCATTCCTACAAAAATGCAAGTCAAAGAATTTGGAAAATAGACCCCAGGCCGATTCCAACAAATATATATAAGTCATATGGTATTTCACAACAACAAGTCTCAAAACTAATTTGTATTCAGAAAACGTATTCAGCCAGAATTCAGAAGATTGTATTCAAAGTCAGAAAAATAGCATGAAAACCCATTAATTAAATCCACAAAAAACCTGGGGTATTCCCCTATATGTACAACATTAGAATATAAAGTTTCATAATTTTTCAATATAAATAGTTTAGTCGACAAAAATCAGAAAACATCAAGATGTAGTAGTTTTGTAAATATGGAATTATAAACACTGCAGTACAAAAACAGAAAATATCTTACAAACAATAAATCGAAGTCCAAATCTGCCAAAGTATGATAAAATAGACACAGTACTCTAACTTTCATATTTACAAATATTTTACAAAAAGCAAGTAGAATTAGTTCGAAAATCAGGTTCTTTACTGAACAGTATGAAAATTCTACATGTATAGTAATTGTTTGGAAACATAGAACGGTTTATAAAACTCATCAAATAAATCTACAAAAATTTAGGGTTAATCCCAATCAAGTCTAGTTGTATTGTTCAAAATATTGGATCAAAATAATACTTTTAGCATCATAATAAAAATATATTACTCTACAGAATTCATAGAAAACAAAATCTGGAAATCTCTCTACACCTCTGTAGTAAATTAAACATAACTCAAAACTCGTAAAACGAAACTAAGATCTATCAGAAGGGTTGGAAAATAGACAGAATTCTCTACAGTTCATGTTCACAAATAAAATTCATATTCAGACCTTAATAGGGTCTAAAATACTGATCAAAAGCAAAGTAACAGAAAATATAGAATTGTTCCTTATGCATAAATCAACATAGATCATACAGAATTTGTCCAAATCATAACCAAACACGAAATATGGTGTACTAGATATCCAAACAACATGGTATAGGATATTTTGCAAAACCACGACAAGTATAGCACGAATAACACATCAAGCACACGATATCACAAATAGCATGCATATATACATCCAAAAAGTGGTCATTCCTAGTTGTTTCATGTCATGTATGTTGTGAGGCAACTATGGTCGAATCAGCACAATAGAGACAATATATGTCACATCCCGAATTCAAAAACAGGCTGAATTTGAGTTTCACAGGATCTTTTCACTTAACTTCGTACAATTTCACACGGAAATCAAAACTAAACTTTACATCAAAGTTACATTTACATTAATATTTATACAGCGGAAGCAATTTTTTACAACAATGAATGAAATACAACAACACTTGAATAATCTTTAAGCATCAATTTCTCCCTGTATAGAAACTGTGGGCACGTCAGTTCATTCAACTGACAAAATATTATACACGGCCATCCACTCTCTGCCGGAAACAGTATAAAGATTCTCAACACTTTTCCACAAATTTGTTCACAAACAAAGCTAAGGAGACTATCCGATTGATGTTGTGTTGTGAATGTGCACTTAGTCCTTAATGTAATTATTTATGTTAAATGACACTAATGCACACTTGTTCAGAGTCTATGCAGCCCATACTACATAGGTCCGAGGGCAAGCCCTTAACCGTTCTTCATCTTGTAGGGTTCAATCCCTCGCCATGACTTAAACTAAAACTGTAACTACAGTAAGTATCCTAGATGTTCTATGACCTACGAACTCACGTCTAGGCGCCCTGGAGAGAATCCCAACGCACTGTCACATGACTCATCATGCAAGCATCCTGTGGTAATTCACCTCCTACCATAGACATGACACCTCCCACAGTCACTAAACACCCCACGAGCGTCGCCACCGCGATGGTACTCTGGAGCAGTAGCCACGTCCTACTCATGACGCATCACGGGACATCCTGTGAATACTCTCACGCCGCCAATCTAATGGCCGTCATACTCATGTTTTTCATTTACTTTCATCACATCTTCACTATGATCTTCCCATCTTCCTTACATTCATCACTTCACATCTTCACTATCATCACATGAACAAAATCAATCCCTTAGGGTTAGCACTCCCACTATACCGGTCTTAATCAATCATTTCCCATGACCCAAATCTTGTTCTTTTCATTTCAAATTTCATCTCAACATTTCTTTTATTGCCGGTATAAGGCTTAGCTACACCCTAGTTCGTAATTTCAACTCATAATTGCAACATCGAGTTTTTCATACTCGAAAGGTCTTTTTCATGATTAACAATAATTTCATTTCATGTTCATAGCACTAATATATTCATGTTCTTTCATAAATTCATCAAGTCATTCAATTTCAATTTCATGTGCAATAACATGCTTAAACAAAATAAATTCAACATGTCATACTCAATAGTTTATTCTTTCCACATAACTTTCTTAATCTTATTTTAATCAAAACTAAATCTCATTTGATTCTCATACTAATGTTCGTTTCATTTATTTAATTCAAAAGGTCACAAAGTCGTATTTTCATTCACAAACAATAATTTAACGATGAGAGTGCATAGATAGCACATTTAAATTTTCTTTCTTTCAAAAATTTTTCCTTTATCACTTAGTATAATTTCTCATAAAATAGGTCACTTTTATAAATCTCAAAAATGAAAATTTCCACGGAATTTCTACCCAATTTTCACCTCTAACTCTCTTTTATTTTGTCTAAAAATAATGCACAATATTTTTCACAAGATCTACATATTTTTAGAATAATTGTAGTATTTTTTTGTATTTTTAAAAGTCAAGAATTCAATTTAAAACTCAAAAAATCAATTTATTTAAACCCGCCGAAAGCCAGATTCGAACCTGCGACCTGAGCCAAGTCAACAGCCACCGAAAGCCCAATGGGCTACGGCACCAATGCGATAAGTGCAGGGGATTTTGATATGGTAAGTTTTGTTTCGGGTTTCGGGTTTTTATTCAAAAACAGAAATTAAAATGTAGGACCTAGGTTTCGAACCCAAGACCCCTAGGTCAGTCCACGGCTACAGTAAAATGCCACCGCACTGCTAACCCTTCGTCTAAGGGACCAGATTGGTTCAAAAGGAGTTGGGTTGTTTATAACCCAGTTCCCTGTTCATTTTTAAATTTCATAATTCTCAAAACAATTTTGTTTCTTTTTCTTCTCTTTTGAGAGCAAGATTTTCCGGATTATACCATACATAAAATTACAGAAAACTAGTATTTTTATAATTATTATTTACTTTATGAAACATGCATTTTAGGTTTACTTTATGTTCTATGTCTCTAATTTCGACATTAAGAACAATATCATATTTCTTCATAATTTAGAGTTAGATTTCCACAACTAATATACTCCTTTGTTCTTTTACTTATTAACAACCTATAATATTTAAGATACAAATTTCTCATCTTTCTACAACAATGAAACTTGTTTTAGACAATCAACTACACATGAAGCATTTAATCAACTAGTTGTCTCATAAGCATAAATTTCATCATAGAACTCAATTCAAAACATATAGTATGACAACATGGTAATTTCTAACACCTTAATTCACAATTCATCAACTAGCAAACATTTTATCAAACATTCTCTAAATTACCATTCCATCTCTAATTAAGCAAACATGGGTCCAATTTCACCTAGCTGCTTCTTAATAATTTTATCAAATCATCCCTAGCATGGTATCTAGATTTAGAAGTATGAGAAAATGAAAGCTCCTGGAATGCAAGAAAGTGCCCTTCTCCTCCGAGAATGTATTGCAATTTGCCTCCTCCTCCTTGTTTGTATGGAACCCGAGCCTCCCTATGCTCCTTGGATGCTAGCTGGCCTCCTCTTGGTTGGAACACACACAAATGCACACTAACTAATACTTCTCAATCTTTTCTTACTTAGTCTTTTTTTTCTCTCTTAATAATTTGTAGTGTATAAATGAGAAGAATCTAGGGGTATTTATATAGTTTTAGGATAAGAGTGAATGGATAGGATGCAATCAAGGAGTTAGAGATTAAGGATCAAGATGAATTGGAAAGTTGTAGTAACTTCCATGATCTCATAACCACCTCTCAACACAACTCCATTCATCCCTCTTCTTTAGCCACATCCGGCCTCCCCTAGGGTGTGCAATGCACACACAAGTGCATTCACGTGTCCTAACTGGTGTCTCCAATTAAAAGTTGTACATTATAAATTTATTAATTGTTTACTACTTGTGTCTACATGACAAGTCATGACAATTAAAAGGGAAATTAATTTATGGGCTTCAAAATAGTGGGCTTTTAGACTCATGGGTCAAAATAAAAATATTCAATTAATTAGGTTGGGCTTAATTTAGAAAAACAAACTTAGGCTTTTTAAAATGGCTTCAAACAAATAAAGAGAAGGAAAGAAAACAATTGTTTGTTCATGTTATAGAAAATATTTTTATAAGAAAATATTTGAACAAAATTTGTACGTTCATAACACATAAAATTAACAATTTCTCATTTAATAAAAATTTAGGGTATTACATCACTCCCTCCTTAGAATAGTTCCGTCCCCGGAACTACAATTAAAGGATGAGGAAACAAACACAATAAGAAGAAAGAAAGAAAATACAAATCAAACAAAGAGCTCAGGATGATCCTTCATTATCTTCTCCTCAGATTCCCAAGTAGCCTCTTTAACCAACAGGTTTCTCTAGACTACCTTGACCATCGGTATCGTCTTGTTCCTCAAGACTTTCTCCCGACGATCCACAATCTCAACTAGAAGTTCAATGTAACTCAGATCCAACTGCAAACCCTCCGGTACTTCAGAAAAATGATGAGTGGGATCTGGAATGTAACTTCTCAGCATAGACACGTGAAAGACATTGTGCACCTGAGACAACTCTTTCGGTAACTCAAGCCGGTAAGCTGTCTTCCCAATCGTTTTCAATATCTTATAAGGGCTTATGAACCTCGGGGCTAACTTTCCACCCTTGCCAAAACGGATCACGCCTTTACTGGGCGATACCTTTAGAAAGACAAAGTCACCAACCTCAAACTCAAGGTCCCTCCTCCAGTTGTTTGCATAGCTCTTCTTCCTGCTCTGAGCATCCACCAACCTCTTCCTGATCAGACCAATCTTTTTAGAGGTCTGCTGCACAATCTCAGGCCCAAACATCAGAGGCTCCTCCACTTCAAACCAACAAACAGGTGTCCTGCATTTCCTGCCATACAAAGCTTCGTACGACGCCATCTCAATACTTGTCTGAAAACTGTTGTTGTAGACAAACTCCACCAAAGCTAGATGCCTTTCTCAACTGCCTCCAAAGTCTAGTACACAACACCGAAGCATATCCTCAAGAATATGGTTGACTCTCTCGGTCTACCTATCGATCTGAGGATGAAAGCAGTGCTGATATTCGTCTTGATACCCAAAGCTATCTGAAGACTCCTCCAGAAATGCAAAGTAAACTGGGCATCTCGATCAGACACAATGGTTAACGGAACACCATGAAGCCTGACGATCTCACCAACATACATCTCAGCTAACTTGTCCATCGAAGCAATGAGTTTCATCGTCAAGAAGTGACCGGACTTGGTTAGCCGATCGACTATAACCCAAATTGCATCATTGCCCTTTGAACTCTTGGGCAAGCCAGTGATGAAATCCAAACTGATATTATCCTACTTCCATTTCAGAATAGGTAACAGTTGCAATAGACCTTCGGGTTTCTGATTCTCGGCTTTGACTTGCTGACAAGTCTCACACCTCGACACAAATTCAGCTACATCCCGCTTCAGACCTGACCACCAGAATTGCTGTTTAATGTCCTCGTACATCTTAGTACTCCTAGGATGTACAGACAAAAGTGTAACATGTGCCTCCTGAAGAATACTTTCTTTCAAGTCCGACTGATCCGGAACACACAGCCTCTCTCCAAACCACACCACTTCATCCCTGATTTGAAATTCGGGCAACCTGCCTGCAACAACCTACTCCTTCATCTTTAGAATATCAGAAGCTTCCTTCTGAGTTGCAATAATCCTTTCACTCAGCGTAGGCAAAAGCCTCAATTGAGCTAAGGATGCTCCCAAGCCTTGCAAAACAACTTCAATACCAGCCCGATCCAATTCCTCTACACGATGCTTCTGAGTTGTAATCAAACTGGCCAAACTGCTCTTGCGGCTAAGTGCATCAGCAACAACATTAGCCTTCCCAAGATGAAACTTGATCTCAGGATGCATGTCCTCAAGCACTTCCAACCATCTCCGCTGCCTCAGATTCAGACCCTTCTACTGATAGATGTATTTCAAGCTATTGTGGTTCGTGTACATGTTCAGTTTCTCACCGTACACATAGTATCTCTCCATTACTTTAAGGCGAAGATAATGGCAGCTAACTCTAGATCATGAGTCGGATAATTTTTCTCATGCGGTCGTAGTTGCCTCGACCCATAAGAAATCACTTTCCCTTCTTGCATTAAGACACAACCAAGCCCATGATGTGAAGTATCACTGTAAACATCTTACTCAACACCTGCTCTAGGCAATGCCAAAATAGGTGCGGTAGTCAGCTTCTCTTTCAACTCCTGAAAGCTCACCCCGCACTGCTTGGTCCACTTGAAATTCACATTCTTCTTGGTCAAACCAGTGAGCGGCACGGCTAACTGAGCATAACCCTGAATGAATCTCCTGTAGTATCCTGTCAATCCATGTAAACTCCTGATTTCCTTCACTGTAGTAGGCCGTGCCCAATCTCTCACTGTCTCTATCTTCTGAAGATCAGTTGCCACTCCCTCCTTAGAAAGGATGTGACCTAGAAATGCCACTTCAGATTTTCAGAAATCGCACTTGGATAACTTGGCATACAACTCCTGCTCTTCCAACTTCTTCAAAACTGCTACCAGATGCTCTGTATGCTCCTCCTCCGACTTGGAGTATACAAGAATATCGTCGATAAACACCACGACGAAAGAATCAATGAACAGCCTCAGAACTTTGTTCATCATGTCCATGAAGATTGCAGGTGCATTCGTCACTCCGAATGGCATAACTAAGAATTCGTAATACCCGTGTCGAGTTCTAAATGCAGCCTTATGCACATCTTCAGCTTTCACTCGAACTTGATGATATCCTGATTGAAGATATATTTTGGAGAAAACAGCAGCTCCTTGTAGACGATCGAACAAGTCATCAATTCGGGGAATGGGATACTTGTTTTGAACAGTAACCTTATTCAGCTATCGGTAATCGATACACATCCTCATCGATCCATCCTTCTTCTTTACCAAAAGCACCGGTGCTCTCCAAGGTGACGCACTCGGTTGAATAAAGCCTTTCTCCAACAATTCCTTAATCTGCCATTTGATCTCATCCTGTTCCACAGGTGCCATCCTATATGGTGACTTGGAAATGGGTGTACTCCCTGGCTAAATAGTGATGCTGAACTCCACATCACAATGCGGGGTTAATCTAGGCAAATCTTCTAAGAATACAGTTGGATAATCCCTGAACCACCGGAATTTGCTGCACCTCTACAAAAATCCCTTTCTTCTGGCTGATAGCAGCCACCAAATCTGAACATCTCTTCTTCCCTTGGAAAGTGACTTCAGTTCCAGCTAGAGCCTTCACTGTTACTACCTTGGTCTTGCACTCGATGCTCACACTGTACACCGACATCCAATCAATGCCAATGATAACATCGACTCCCATGACATTCAGCTCGATCAGATCAATCCCGAAAATTTTATCTCCAATCACGATCTCGCAGTCCGCATAGTACTGATCAGTGGTTAAAGTTTCCCCTGACGAAGTAGCTACTGCTAAAATCTTGCCTGAAAATATCTTCAGTTCAACTCTCAGAACTTTAGCAAATTTAGGTGATACAAAAGTATGAGAGGATCCAGTATCGAACAAAACAACAGCTTTCTTTCCATTCAAATAAAGTTCTCATGTTACATAACACACACTCGTTACATAATAGTTTACTAAATAAACAGGAAAAGAGAGAATAGAAAAATACTCCTAAACATCCTCACTTGTACTAGTGATGACGTGATCCACCTCATCAGCATCAGCTTCAGTTAAGGCAAATACTCGCCCATGCTGGTACGGCTTCTTCCCAGTCTGCTGAGTTGGTCCATTACGGACGATATCCTGTGGCTTGGGACAATGAGACTTGTAGTGACCTGTCTCTCCACAGTTGAAACAAGTCACATAAGGTCTCACCCAAGTATTACCGGATCTTTCCGTCACATGAACAGTGTTCGCACCCGTAGGCTTGAACCTTTGAGCCAGCGGCTGTCCCCTGATATTTTCAACAACTGCAGGCCTCTTCCCCACATTCTAGTTGTTCCTCCGATTCTGAATAGTGTGGAACTGCTCCATGTCCGCCTCCGTAGTTTCCGTTCGTTTGACCAGCTTGTCAAACCTCCTGATACCGAGGGGTATCATCCTGGATCGCAGACTTGGCCTCAACCCATGCTCGAACTTTTGAGCCTTCTTCACCTCGTCCATCACCAGTTTGGGCGCATACCTAGAGAGCTGAGTGAATCTTATCTCATACTCCCTAACGGACATGCCACACTACTGCAGCGCTAGAAACTCCATGGCCTTCTTCTCCTGGACGTCTGATGGAAAATAATGACTGCAGAATTCCTCCCAGCCAAGAATAATATCTCTCATCGTCAACTTCATCGACTGCCACCATACAGCCGCATCCTTCTCGAACTGCAGTGCAGGCAGCTTCATCTTGCTGCCCTCTGGAGTTTTCAAGACTTCGAAGATAGTCTCTACCTGTTGGATCCAATTGTCGGCCATGTCAGGGTCTGACTTCCCCTCAAACACTGGTGGTTTCATCCGCTTAAATGATTCCACGAGTTTGATTGCTTTGGGTACTGGATTCGCAGGCACCCTTTCCTGATTCTGATTCATGGCAATGGTAATGAGTGTCTGATAGACTCTAGCTAATTCTGTTTCCAAGTCCAAACCTTCTCCATTTCGAGCTCCTCTTCTAGCCAGATTCTGATGCAAAAGATCCATTAAATTCGAAGTATAAACATGAATTTTAAATCAACTTTGCATTTCATTGAATTCCAAACATTATACATTCGAATTTAAAACATTTCTGACATCAAATGAAAGCAGTAAGAAGATACAACAGTCTAGTTCCTACGATTTCTCTTGACTTCTCAAAGCTCTTCCCGTAGTTCTGCCACCTCTTCCTTCAGTACATTGTATATGTTTTTCCTCTTCTCGAGTTCCCAAACACGATGACTGAGAGTTGCAATGCTATCCTTGCACTTTGCACACTGTGCTTGCAGCAGCACTCCCTCTCCCTCTGAGTCTCTACCTGCCTCTGAAGAGACACAATGAGACTATTCGGAACTGGTTCTTCCTCATCGGAGGAATCATCAGATGAATCCGGAGGTGGAGTGATCTCTCGAGACTCAGGCCATTCCTCTTCAAATTCTTCGGGATCCTCTTCGTCTAAATCAGCTTGCCCGGGGTAGTAATCCTCCTCAACTAAGTGTCAATCGTCACCTCCAACTGGGTCGAAGTGGTCAGCCATCTTAGAGAAGGGAGAAGAAGAAGCATAAATCATAGAGCAACACAAATATAAGTGACTTACATTTAAATCTCTAGACTCAACACACGCTCTAATGTCCACTTCTAGGATGTCGTTCCTTATAAATTTGTACTACTTGGAAGCGTGGCTCTGATACCACCCTGTCACATCCCGAATTCCAAAACAGACTGAATTCGAGTTCCACAGGATCTTTTCACTTCACTTCGAATAATTTTACTGGGAAATTAAAACAATACTTTACGTCAGAGTTACATTTACATTAACATTTATACAGCAAAAGCAGTTGTTTACAACAATGAATGAAATACAACAACACTTGAATAATCTTTAAGTATCAATTTCTCCTTAGTCCTTTTCATGTGCTTTACCCTGCATAGAAACTATGGGCACGTCATTTCATTCGACTGACGAAATATTATACACGGCCATCCTCTCTATGGCGGAAATAGTATAACGATTCTCATCACTGAACAAACCACAAACTTGTTCACAAACAAAGCTAAGGAGACTATCCTATTGATGTCGTGTTGTGAATGTGAACTTAGTCCTTAATGCAATTATTTATGTTATATGACACTAATGCGTACTTGTTCAGAGTCTATGCAGCGCATACTACATAGGTCCGAGGGCAAGCCCTTAACAGTTCTTCATCTTGTAGGGTTCAATCCCTCGCCATGACTTAAACTACTACTGTAACTACGGTAAGTATCCTAGATGTTCTATGACCTACGAACTCACATCTAAGCGCCCTAGAGAGAATCCCAACGCACTGTCACATGACTCATCATGCAGGCATTCTGTGGTAATTCACCTCCTACCATAGACATGACACCACCCGCAGTCACCAAACACCCTACGAGCGTCGCCACAGGGACGATACTCTGGAGCAATATCCACGTCCTACTCATGACGCAACATGGGTCATCTTTTGAATACTATCACGCCGCCAATCTAATGGACCTCACACTAATGTTTTTCTCTTACTTTCATCACATCTTCACTATGTATCTAGTCTTTAATTTAATTGAATCATGAACAGAATCAATCCCTTAGAGTCAGCACTCTCACTATACCGGTCTTAATCAATCATTTCTCATGACCCAAATTTTAGTATTTTCATTTCAAATTTTAACTCAACATTTCTTTTATTGTCGGTATAAGGCTTAGCTACACCCTAGTTCTTAATTTCAACTCATAATTGCAACATCGAGTTAAAGGACTTTTTCATGATTAACAATAATTTCATTTCATGTTCATAGCACTAGTGTATTCATGTTCTTTCATAAATTCATCAAGTCATTCAATTTCAATTTCTTGTGCAATAACATGCTTAAACAAAATAAATTCAACATGTCATACTCAGTAGTTTATTATTTCCACATAACTTTCTTAATCTTATTTTAATCAAAACTAAATCTCATTTGATTCTCATACTAATGTTTGTTTCATTTATTTAATTCAAAAGGTCACAAAGTCATATTTTCATTCACAAACAATACTTAATTTAACGATGAGAGTCTATAGATAGCACATTTAAATTTTCTTTCTTTCAAAAAATTTTCCGTTATCACTTAGTATAATTTCTCATAAAATAGGTTACTTTTATAATTCTCAAAAATGTAAATTTCCAAGGAATTTCTAACCAATTTTCACCTCTAACTTACTTTTATTTTGTCTAAAAATAATGCACAATATTTTTCACAAGATTTACATATTTTTAGAATAATTGTAGTATTTTTTTTGGATTTTTAAAAGTCAAGAATTCAATTTAAAACTCAAAAAAATCAATTTTTTTAAACCTACCGAAAGCCAGATTCGAACCTGCGACCTGAGCCAAGTCAACAGCCACCGAAAGCCAAATGGACTAAGGCGCCAATGCGATAAGTGCAGGGGTTTTTAATAAGGTAAGTTTTGTTTCGGGGTTCGGGTTTTTATTCAAAAACAGAAATTAAAATGCAAGACCTAGGTTTCGAACCCGAGACCCCTAGATCAGTCCACGGCTATAGTAAAATGCCACCACACCGCTAACCACTTGGTCTAAGGGACCAAATTGTTTCAAAAGGAGTTGTGTTGTTTATAACCCAGTTCTCTGTTCATATCTAAATTACATAATTTTCAAAACGATTATGTTTCTTTTTCTTCTCTTTTGAAAGCAAGATTTTCTAGAATATACTATACATAAAATTACAGTTAACCAGTATTTTTATAATTATTATTTACTTTATAAAACATGCATTTCAGGTATACTTTATGTTCTATGTCTATAATTTCGACATTGAGAACAATATCATATTTCTTCATAATTTAGAGTTAGATTTCCACAACTACTATATTCCTTTGTTCTTTTACTTATTAAAAACCTACAATATTTAAGATACAATTTTTTCATTTTTCAACAAGAATGAAACTTGTTTTAGACAATCAACTACACATGAAGCATTTAATGAACTAGTTGTCTCATAAGCATAAATTTCATCATAGAACTCAATTCAAAACATATAGTATGACAACATGGTAATTTCTAACACCTTAATTCACAATTCATCAACTAGCAAACATTTTATCAAACATTCTCTAAATTACCATTCCATATCTAATTAAGCAAACATGGGTCCAATTTCACCTAGCTGCTTCTTAATAATTTTATCAAATCATCCCTAGCATGGTATCTAGATTTAGAAGTATGAGAAAATGAAAGCTCCTAGAATGCAAGAAAGTGGCCTTCTCCTCCTAGAATGTATTGCAATTTGCCTCCTCCTCCTTGTTTGTATGGAACCCGAGCCTCCCTATGCTCCTTGGATGCGAGCCGACCTCCTCTTGGTTGGAACACACACAAATGCACACTCACTACTTCTCATTCTTTTCTCACTTAGTCATTTTTTTTTCTCTTAATAATTTGTAGTGTATAAGTGAGAAGAAACTAGGGGTATTTATACACTTTTACGATGAGAATGAATGGATAGGATTCAATCTAGGAGTTAGAGATCAAGGATCAAGATAAATTGGGAAGTTGTAGTAACTTCCATGATCTCATAACCACCCCTCAACACAACTCCACTCCTCCCTCTTCTCTAGCCACATCCGGCCTCCCCTAGGGTGTGTAATGCACACACAAGTGCATGCACGTGTCCCAACTAGTGTCTCCTATTAAAAGTTGTACATTATAAATTTATTAATTGTCTACTAATTGTGTCTACATGACAAGTCATGATAATTAAAAGGGAAATTAATTTATGGGCTTCAAAATAGTGGGCTTTTAGACTCATGGGTCAAAATAAAATGTTTAATTAATTAGGTTGTGCTTAATTTAGAAAAACAAACCTAGGCTTTTTTAAATGGCTTCAAAAAAATAAAGAGAAGGAAAGAAAACAATTGTTTGTTCATGTTATAGAAAATAATTTTATAAGAAAATATTTGTACAAAATTTGTATGTGCACAACACGTAAAATCAACAATTTCTCAATTAATAAAAATTTAGGGTATTACAACACTCCCTCCTTAGAATAGTTCCATCCCCGGAACTACAATTAAAGGATGAGGAAACAAAACACAACAAGAAGAAAGAAAGAAAATACAAATCAAACAAAGAGCTCAGGATGATCCTTCATCATCCTCTCCTCAGATTCCCAAGTAACCTCTTCAACCAACTGGTTTCTCCAGACTACTTTGACCATCGGTATCATCTTGTTCCTCAAGACTTTCTCTCGAGGATCCACAATCTCAACTAGAAGCTCAATGTAACTCAGATCCAACTGCAAATCCTCCGGCACTTCGGGCAAATGATGACTGGGATCTGGAATGTAACCTCTCAACATAAATACGTAAAAGACATTGTGCACATGAGACAACTCTTCCGGTAACTCAAGCCGGTAAGCAGTTTTTCCGATCCTTTTCAATATCTTATATGGGCCTATGAACCTCGGGGCTAACTTTCCACCCTTGCCAAAACGGATCACGCCTTTACTGGGCGATACCTTCAGAAAGACAAAGTCACCAACCTCAAACTCAAGGTCCCTCCTCCGGTTGTCTGCATAGCTCTTCTGCCTGCTCTGAGAATCCACCAACCTCTTCCTAATCAGATCAATCTTTTCAGAGGTCTGCTGCACAATCTCAGGCCCAAACAGCTGACGCTCTCCCACTTCAAAACAACAAACAGGTGTCCTGCATTTCCTGCCATACAAAGCTTCGTACGGCGTCATCCCAATACTAGTCTGAAAACTATTGTTGTAGGCAAACTCCATCAAAGCTAGATGCCTTTCCCAACTGCCTCCAAAGTCTAGTACACAACACCGAAGCATATCCCCAAGAATACGGTTGACTCTCTCGGTCAGCCCATCGGTCTAAGGATGAAAAGCAGTACTGAAATCCCTCTTGGTACTCAAAGCTGTCTGAAGACTCCTCTAGAAATGCGAAGTAAACCGCATATTTCGATCAGACACAATGGTTAACGGAACACCATAAAGCCTGACGATCCCACCAACATACATCTCAGCTAACTTTTCCATCGAAGCAGTAAGTTTCATCGCCAAGAAGTGAGCGGACTTGGTTTGTCGATCGACTATAACCCAAATCATATCCTTGCCTTTTGAACTCTTGGGCAAGCTCGTGATGAAATCCATACTGATGTTATCCCACTTCCATTCCAAAATAGGTAACGATTGCAATAGACCTCCGGGTTTCTGATTCTCGACTTTGACTTGCTGACAAGTCTCACACCTCGACACAAATTCAGCCACATCCCGCATCAAACCTGATCACCAAAAATACTATTTAATGTCCTTGTACATCTTAGTACTCCCAGGATATACAGACAAAAGAGTAGCATGCACCTCCTGAAGAATATTCTCTTTCAAGTCCGACTGATTTGGAACACACAGTCTCTCTCCAAACCACGGCACTTCATCCCTGATTTGAAATCCAGGCAACCTGCCTGTGACAACCTGCTCCTTCATCTTCAGAATATCAATAGTTTCCTTCTGACTTGCAATAATCCTTTCATTCAGCGTAGGCTGAAGCCTCAACTGAGCTAAGGATGCTCCCAAGCCTTGCAAAACAACTTCAATACCAACCCGATCTAATTTCTCTGCAAGATGCTTCTGAGTCATAATCAACCAGAGAAACTGCAGGGAAATGAAGGCAAGGCGACGGCGCTGTCGCTGCTTACTGCCGACAGAGCACAGCACAGCGATGTGCTCTTGCTGCAGGGGCGGTGCCTGGCTGACGAAAGATTGGGACTGCGTCGCAGGTGGTTGCGTTGCGACGGCATGGATAGAACGGAAGAAGGTGCATAGGGGGTGCACGGCTAGGGTGAAGATGCGGCAAGATGAAGGATGCGGGGAGAGGGAAAGATTGGGATGGTGAAGAGGAGGAGGCAGAAATGGGTTAGGGAGGCATCAGGTGCATGGGTTTTAGTATATATAGAGGGGATGGAGTTAGGGTTAAGGGGATGAGTGAAAGACGGCTACAGGGTAGGGGGTAACCGGGTTTTGTAGCTTCATGGGTTGACGGGTCTGATGAGTAACAAAGGGTAATGGGTTGAGTATGAGGGAATAGTGCTATAATGGGTATGGGTAGTTGTAAACAGGGAAAAATTAATGGGTTCAAATAGAAATTAGAACAGGGTTATGAACTAGGATAAATCCACAAGAGAAATAGGGTAACACAACAATGAGACGGGCAAAGAAAATGAACAAAAATAGGCATGAACAATAGAGTAGAGAATAAAAAATAATAGTTCAATCCAACAGAGACGAGACAAATGAGACAATTGAATCAAGAAGATCAAATAAAAGAGACAAAATCAAGTAGATGAATATATTGAAAATAAAGATCCAATATATGGTCCAAAACAGATACAAAGAGAATACAAATACCCAAAAAAAAATACATCCAGAAATACACAAAATGGGAAACAGGGGTTACAGTTATCTTTTCATTATAATAGAAATTTAAATCATATTTCTATGACCTTAAGAAGCGAAGTATATATGGATTTCAAGATATGGACGTTTTGTGATTTTTCTACGACTTCAAAATACGAAGCTCAGTTATTTAGTAGATTTAATATCTTATTTCAGTTCTGGAAATTTGTGAGTATATCGGAGGAATTTGGACTTTGTTGATTTGAAAGTAGTTTTCTTAACATAAACATCTTGATAATGAGATTAAGAGTTTTAATGAAAAGTTTTGTGTTGGTATTCGTTTTGTGAGTCTCTAGAGGTTGAGTAGAATTCCTATAAACCGGCAGATGAGATTTTGTGGAGTTTGACCAGTTGGGTCTTGGGGTTGTTTATTGGAATTTAAGTCTGGTAGGATACACCAATTCTAGAGAGGATGAAGTTTTGTTTTAATTAATAACAATCAACCTAAGGACAGGGACTAGTGGAGATGTGATAGAACTTGGAAAACGTAAGTATATGCTCGGTTGTTCGTCCAACGAATGCATTCCAGGACTGTGTGTTGTTGTGTCCCGAGAGGAAAGTTGGTATGTTCCCGTGTCGAGGGTCGACAGGCCTATTCACAGAACATACGGTGCATTCGTGTGTCAAGGGTCAGCAGGCCTATTCACGGAATTTACTGTGTATCTGCACGTCGATGGTTAGTAGGCCTATTCGTGGGGTACATGGCAAGGAGGTGATTCTCCGATTTTTGAGCTATGCTTATATGATGCTTGCGCGTGGAGGATTGTCAGGCCTATTCGTGGAGTAATCTAGATCTTGTTTCTATTACCGTAGTAGGATTAGTTGAATAACGAGGGAGTTAAACCTATAAAGTGGAGAACGATAAGGGCTTGCACCTGACCTATGTAGTATGGAATGCATAGAATCTGACAAGTATGCATTAGAGAGCCATCATACTGCATTTGTATTTTCTTCACTTGGTTTTATGCATGTTTGTTTTCTGTCTTCCTACACTTGACACTTAGCTTAGTTTCATTTGATGTTTTCATGCTTTATTTATTGTTATTTCATTATCCATGTGTTACTACTGTGGGAATGTATTGATTATGAATTTATTCCTTATGTTTCATTTATATTGTATTTCTTTTGATGTCACCCACACCGTTATGGCTGATCCCTGCAGTTTTGGGGATTAGGGTTATCTCTAGGCTCATGTTTTACAGGTAGGTATTATTAGCTTGGAATTTGGATGCATGTGGTAGAATGATAATGTGGCTTATGCAATTTGTAAAAGAATGTGTTGTAAAAGAAAGAAATTGTAATTCAAGATGTTAATTTTCCGCTGTGCTATATAAACATTTGATGTAATTAAAGTTGAAAAATTATCTGTGTTTGGCTATGTTTACTATTACATTGAGTCAGATGTTGGGAATTGTGCCACGTGTTTCTGAGATTATATATTGAAAATTCGGGGCGCTACAAGAGGTGGAGAAGATAGGGTTGGGTTTGGGAGATACTCCTGCCCTTTTTCAGGTCTCACCTGCATTCGATAGTATCCTGACAATTCGGGGGATCTGGTTGAGCACTGTCTTCGATACGAGGAAGTCAAGTTTCACAAGGTGAACGAAGCCAACTTTATCACGAATATCCTATCTGAGAAGGATCTACATCTGATTAGAGACACTTTTAAGATCCCCTCTTAGTATGAGTTTCTTCTGCCCTGCCCAGGAGTTAAGGTATGCTCGACGGTTCTCAACGAGTAGTGTTTCTTTCCCTTGGATGCCTTCCATGCAGGTCTTCGGTTCCCGATACATCCCTTCGTCAAAGGAAGTCTTGAGGTGGTATACGATTAGTCCGGTATAGTTTGTGCCAAACATGTAGTGGCAAGTGTACGCCTTCATCCTACAGTGTAAGGAAGGTGGGTAATGAGTCAAGTGTGGTGGTACTTAAGGTTGCTCCATCAAAAGAGTAAGTCAGAGTTCCATTTCTTCCTCACCCCTCGTACAGGAGTGAAGCTGATCGAGTTTCCAGATTTAATCAAGTTCTGGAAGGAGAAGTTCATCATAGTGCATAGCTGGAGCCATGGGGGATCCCTACCAAATGGCAGACTATTGCCCCGAAGAGGGTGAAAGCGAATCCGATGTTGGGTGATATTAAGAAGAAGTTGTACAAAAATCTCCTTAAGCGGGAGCCGCTTAGGTGGAGGCAGGTCACGAAGGAGGTTCTCTTCAGCTTTTATTTTCTTAATTGTTTAGTATTTTGTTTGCTTGTGCTTATTCTTCATTCTAATGTCTTCCGTTGTTTTCTATCGGCAGATACTCAGGGTATGGGTTTTGTTGCAATCATGGCAAAGTGCAAACTATCTCAGCTCCAATGTGCCCAACGGGAAGAAGATGAAGCAGGAAGCAGGCGGTGACTAGGCCTAGGATCGCAAAGGCGGCTAGGAGTTCGTCGACTTCCACCTCTGCAGTAGAACTGGATGAAGTTTGGCCGAATTTGTTTTATGTTTTCCACAAATAGCGCCAATCTGTTGCTGCTATTTTTTTGTGTGGGACCAAAAATATATTGTGAATTCTTTATGGAAAACAATTACAAATCTGAATTTTACTTTTCATCAATGCTGATCACCGTAAACTAATCCTGATGCTGAAATCTAATTATTGTGGACGGTTAGATCCGATCTGAATGGTTGTGATCGCTCCAATTGACCTGCAAACCTGTCTGAAACACCGGGTTGGCCCCGGCGACAAACCCTCTGATGCCTAAGTCGGAAAACTCAGATGATATGATGAATTTTGTGATCATTAACTTGTTTCTGAAGAGGTCATGGGGTATTTATAGTCGCTAGGGGGCCAGTTTCTAGATATTTGATTTATCTTTACTTTTCGATGTTGTGATAAGGTTGGTTATCATCTCTCATGTAAAAAGATAGAGTTATGACTCTTGTCTTGATAAAGATGTAGAGTTTTTAAATTATCTCTTATGGATAGAGAGATTGAAGTAGTTATTTTCTAAAGATAGACATTTCTTTTTTTTTTTAGGAAAAGGTGGAGTCTAGCCACCCTGTTTCATTAAAAAGAGACTAATAAAACAAACTCAGCGTACTGAGCGCACTACAAAATCCTACAAACATAACAAAATAACAGGAACTCCGCCCCAAACATGCGAGGAGGGACCAAAAGTAACCTAATAAGCCGAAGAGAAATACAACATAGTTCCCCCAACAAAACCCTGGGAGGTGGGCACCACTGAACAGTGTCGGCTACACAAACTATCAGTCGATCGTCAGACCGATCTCAATCTCCTCATCGTCAAACTCCTGAACCTGGAAAACGCTCGCTATCCGTCCTCTGGGACCTGCTGTGGCCACAATAGCCCAAAAGGAAATAAGATGCATAGTGTGAGTCAAATTGC
Organism: Hemerocallis citrina; assembly: GCA_017893485.1. Taxonomy (NCBI): domain Eukaryota; kingdom Viridiplantae; phylum Streptophyta; class Magnoliopsida; order Asparagales; family Asphodelaceae; genus Hemerocallis; species Hemerocallis citrina. The sequence continues at coordinate 115,942,464 of CM030360.1, read as the reverse complement.
CAGAAATACTATTGCAAGTTCTACGAAAGAAACAGTTATTTCTGTCTAGCCAAAGAACCCATGTCACTTCGGCAATAGCAATATACCACGCTTCTCTCATGGCCCCCCTCTCTAACCCGAATTTAGGACCCACCCACAACTCCTCGTATACGTTAGGGTATTGAGACGTCCCTAGGGCGGCGATGTAATATCCCGGACAGATATTACCTTGTATAAATTATTATTTTATTATTATTTTATTATTATTTTGTTTTAATTCCAAAATTGAAATATTTTGGTGATTTTCACCCAGTTTGTTCATAAACATTGTCTGTGCGTATATACCGGTCTGTGTACATCTGTAGTGCATCAAACAGGTAGCGTGATCCTCCGAATTGATAATAAAACTCATTTTATTATTATTTTAAAAATTAAACTATTTTATACGGATTATATGAGGATTTCTTGGTATACACATACATATACATATACATACATTTGTATTGTACCAAATTAATACACTATACAAAATGTGTAGTATGTACTCTTGGACAAGGTGCTTATCTTTGTCATGGCAAATTAAGTTAATTGTTAGGGTTTTAGGAGGCTTAATTTAGAGTTTAAGTATGCATAAGAGATTAGGAAAAACTCTTCTAGAAACCTTATCTTTTCACCATGCTTCCACCTCACACCCTAGCCCATACCTCCACCTCACCCTACACCCATGCCCTTCCTCACCCTACACCAAGGCCGGATTCAACCCTAAGGGGTTTTGTGCAAATTTGTGAGTGCAATTTTGCACTCTCCACCCTCTCCTCCACCTATAAATACCCCCTCTTTCTCCACTTGTCTCACATTTTACAAAACACAAAGACAGAAGAAAGGAAAGAAAAAGAAAGAGAGAACCCACTCTAACAAGAGAGTTTTCATTGTAGGTCTCATAGGAGCTTTCAAGCTTAGGGGGAAGGAGAAGGTTGCTAGGCTAGTTCTTCCATCAAGGGAAATTTTAGGTGGAGGTTCTCCACTTACTTTTGGTTGTTTGAGTTTGTTGTTTTGGTCCTTTTTCTTCTTATCTTCCTTGTTTATTTTCTTTTGTTTTGGGGGTGCTTTTTCTTGTGATGGTGTTGTTGTATATGTTGTAGATTTTGTATGGATAAAAAAAAAAAAATAATAGTAATAGTGGTAGTACTAAATAAACACATAAAGATTGAATCTTGTAGTAATAAGTGTTGTTCTTGTTGTAGTTGTTGGACTAAATACATAAGCATATGGACTTTGTGCATACACCCATTTTGGGGTTGTAGGACTTGTTATGGGACTCATACATAAGCATATGGACCTTTATGTATACACCTATTTTTGGATTGTAGAACATACAACTTGAACTTCTGGACTAAAGAATATGCATATGAATGGTTGAACCAAGTTGAGGGTTCTTTACTTTATTTTATTTTGCTCATTTCCTTTTATTAATCTTATGTAAAAAGAACCCAATTTAGATGCTAATTCTAGTATGAAAAAAAGAAACTAATCTAAGTTATTAGTTGTAGAATGTTAAAAAGATTTCTTTTATTTTTGACTAAGTAATAATAAAGGTTATTCTTAAATAGGTAAGAAATAGATGGTTATTCTTAAGAAAAATAGTAGTAGTAGATGTTTATATAAAGTTGTAGTAGATGTTTGTGATTAAATGAAGTTGTAGTAGATGTTTATATTTAAATGAAGTAGTAGTAGATATTTATGTCTAAATAAAGTAGTAGTAGATGTTTATGTTTAAGTAAAGTTGTAGTGGATGTTTATGTTTATGTTGAAGTAGTAAAGGACATTTTTGTTAGGAGTATGGTAGTAACCCATGCTCCCATTGTAATAGATATCCATGGTTAGATAGTTATAGGTTGATGTTTATGTGGTATTTATATTTTTGTAGAAAGGTTATACATCCATGCTTAAGTATTGATAAAAGACCCATGCTTGAAGTAAGTATTATGCTAGATGGTTGTAGGAAAATCATATACCATGTTAGATTAATATTCATGCTTGGTTAGTAGATGTTCATGCTTAAATGTTATTCATGCTTAAGTTAGTAGATGTTCATGCTTAATGATATTCATGCTTAGTTAGTAGATATTCTTGCTTAAATGATATCCATGCGTAAAGTATAGTAGATAATCATTCTTGAAGTAGATACCATGTTGTAGGAATTATAAACCATACTTATGATGTGTATCATGTTGTAGGAAATTCATTCTTGAAGTAGATACCATGTTGTAGGTTAATGGAACCATGCTTAGGTTGTATATACATTGTAGAAAAAATAAATACCATGTTTAGATTATGGTAGGAAAGTCCTATATCATGCTTGGATCATTGTAGGAAAAATATATACCATGCTTAGATTGTAGTAGGAACCATTATACATGCTTAGATTGTTGTAGAAATTATAATCCATGCTTAGTGGTAGGTATCCATGCTTAAAGTATAGTAGATAATCATGCTTGAGTTGTAGTAGATACCTTGCTTAAATTATTGTAAGAACCCATGCCATGTTGTAGATCATGCTCACCTTGTTGTAGGATAAATTGTAATATCCATGTGTAGGTGTACTAATTATCCATGCATAATGATAGCAATTTTCTATGCTTAAGTTAAATTAATTACCCATGCTTAGTTGTAGCAATTCTATGTTTATGCTCTATCCATGCTAGATTGAAATAGTAGATGTTCTACTAAATTATCTTCATGCTTAGATCATTATAGATCAACCTACCATGCTAAGATTGTGTAAGATTTATGTTTAATCAACTACCATGCTTAGATTAATGCTAAGTAGCCTTACCATGTCTAGAATGTTGTAGGTTTATGTTTGAAACGCATACCATGCTTAGGTTGAATACTTAAGTAGCATACCATGTTGGATTGTTGTAGAAAGATTATATGCCATGCTTAGATTTTGTAGGATTAATGCGTATCTACCATGCTTAGGATTGTAGCAAGATTCATGCTAATTATATATCCATGCTTGGGTTGTAATGATTAATCATGCTTAAGTAGTGGAGATCCATGCTTAAGGTGGTAGTAGAGATACATGCTCTAAGTAGTTAGCATTCATGCTTAAGTTATAACTTATGCCTAAATTATAGTAAAGCTTCATGTTTAAATTGTAATAATTATTCATGCTTAAGCTTGTTATAAGTGCATGCTTAAATCGTATTCATACTAAGAGTGTTGTGAGTTGATGGTTATGTTATATACCATAATTAGATTGTCGTGGATTGATGGCTATATTATATACCATAATTGGATTGTTGTGAGTTGATGGTTATGTTATATACCATAACTAAATTGCTGTGGGTTGATGGCTATGTTATATACCATGATTGGATTGTCGTGAGTTGATGATTATGTTATATACCATGACTAGTTGTTGTAGGTTGATGCTTACAATTGTATACCATGCTTAAATTGCTATAGGTTAAGTAATAAGGAAAGAATCTTGTTGTAATTGTAGTAATAACTATCTTGTTGCAGTTAATGTTAGTAAGGAGTCATACATGCTTGAAGTGTATAGGGTGGCATCCTAGTTAAATAAGGAAGCGGACGTATGTTCTAGGTTGTTCTCGTCAACTTCAAAAGAAACCCATGGGACTAGTACCACGATAGTTCTAGCTTAATTGACAAAAGAACCCATGCATTTAGTCTAGGGGATTCTAGCTCAATCTTGAGAAAGAACCCAAGAGTCTAGTTGCATGTAGCTCTAATTCAAATGGAAAAAGAAACCATGGACTCTAGTTGTGCGAGGTCCTAATTGAAATTGGACCATATCATGGGGACATTCCTCATCCGTAGAGGTAATAAGTATTGGAAAGATCACTAGTAATACTTAGTTCGATAAAGGTTGTTATGTCGCCTTCGAGCTTCTCATTGGTAGAATGCCTACCATAGACTATTAGTAGATTCTTCTGTTGCTTCTAACAATAGAAGATCAAGTTTGCTAGTAAGCACGTTTGGTTGCTTCTAAGTTTGATTACCTATATGGTTGTGCTCGTACGTGGCTCGATTGGCCCGTATATAGCTGTGGATCTCATACGTAGCTTGTTGGCTCGTATGTGGTTAGTTACTCGTATATAGCTTATTAGCTAGTACACAGTTGTTGCGCTCGTCTAGGGTGATATTATTACCCTAGGGGCTACCGACCATCAAGACATATGTTTTCTTACTTCTAAGGGACTGTGGAGGAGTCACTCCTTGTGTACCGTCGAATCTTAACTGGTGTAGGTTGATCGAGGACTGGAGTATAGACAGAATCCAAGTTCAGGGTAGTGGCATGCATGTATGTTCGCATTGCCGGGGTCTTGGATCGATAGGCCAGGAACCGGATCCTGAGGGATTCTGGTATGTCTAGGTTGAGCAGCCTAGTAGAGTTGTCTTGCGAAGTCTAATTTAAGGCCTAGCATGTTGTGTTTATAATATTGTCATCCCTAGGAGTGTTCAGGGTTAGGGACATCTTTAGGGTAGTGACTCATAAAGATCATTTACTTAAACCTTTTGCCTGAAAGAGAGGAGTCGGTTGTAGGGGGCCCCTTACGACTAACTCGTCCTTTGGGCAGACCTTAGGTGGTGTTATTGGGTTGTACCTTCCCGTCAAAGGGATACGTACGGTGCATTCTCACGAGTTGGGAGCATGGGTGGCGTATCTCACACTGTTAATTCCTGAAGTAAGGCAGCGGACCTAGGGGGATGGACCCCGGAACTCCGTCGGGTCCTATGCCGGGGAAGCGAACAGGCCATAGACTACGGTCTGGCTAGGGGGCGGCATGTAGCACCCCAAATTTCTAATATAATAACTTAGAAAATACGTGGCACAATCCTAGCATCAACTTCAATGTAATAGTACACATAGCCCAAAAACACAAATAATTTTATTCCAAACTTTTATTACCACAATCTTTTTCAAACACAGCGGAATTACAAACACCTTGAATTACAACTTTCTTTTCACAATACTTCTTTTTACACAAATTTACACAAATCTCTATTACATCAGTTTATCTCAAAACTAACTCAAGCATCCAAGTCTCCAAACTCTAAGCAACAACCTATAACACATGAGGTTAGAGATGATCCCTAACCCCCAAACTAAAGGGGTCAGCCATAAATGCTGTGAGTGATATAAAACAAAACTATATAATTTAATCATAAAACATAAAGTCATCAACAGTATGTATTAACCACAAGGATAAATGAATGAGAAATAACAAAGATGTGAAGCATGAAAATATCATGGAATGAAAACAACAAGTGAAACTAGACTAAGTGCCAAGTGTAGGAAAACTGGAAAAACACAAGCATAAAACCAAGTCAAGAAAACACAATTCCATATGCAATTAACCCCACTACGGTGATGGGAAACAAGATTCAGAATACTCTGCGAATAGGCGTCACCGCCCTCGACGCGCAAGCATCAGGTAAGATAACTCAATAACAGCAACCGGAGAATCATCTCCCTGCTGTGTATCCCACGAATAGGCTTGCAAAACCCTCGACGTACAGATACACTCGATACATTCCGTGAATAGGTCTACCGACCCTCGACACGCAAATGCATCCTGCATGCTCCGAGAATAGGCCCGTAGACCCTCGACACGCGAACACCTAAATATTATGTACCCCACGAATAGGCCTTCAAGACCCTCGACATGCAGATACACCCGATACATTCCGTGAATAGGTCTGCCGACCCTCGACACGCAAATGCATCCTGCATGCTCCGTGAATAGGCCCGTAGACCCTCGACATGCGAACACCTAAATATTATATACCCCACGAATAGGCCTTCAAGACCCTCGACGTGCAGATACACCCGATACATTCCGTGAATAGGTCTGTCGACCCTCGACACGCAAATGCATCCTGCATGCTCTGTGAATAGGCCCGTAGACCCTCGACACGCGAACACCTAAATATTATGTACCCCACGAATAGGCCTTCAAGACCCTCGACATGCAGATACACCCGATACATTCCGTGAATAGGTCTGCCGACCCTCGACACGCAAATGCATCCTGCATGCTCCGTGAATAGGCCCGTAGACCCTCGACATGCGAACATCTAAATACCCTCTAGTTAGACTAAAAAATCATGAGTCTATACTTACGTCGATTATTATCAAATACACCAAAAATCCTTTATCTCTAGAGTTAGTGTATTTTGCTGGTTCGCAGGACTCCCACTCAACTCCTAGAGACCTCAATGTGATCATAACTCACTATTCCATCGTCAAACGATCAAAGGATAAATCTCTTCACTTAACAAAACTCAAGACTTTAATAGATTCCATAATCCAAATCCAACCATAATATATATTGAAAGCGTATGTTCTGTAGAAGAATAATATTTATAAGGGTAGGTTATAGACCCAAAACATTTAAAGAAATAGTCGTTTAAAGAACATCAAAACACCTTAGAAAAGTATCAATACCAGTCGACTGCAAAAGGTCACCAGTCGACTGTCCAGAGTGAAAACTAACATCTTTCAGAAGTAAGATCTAAGTGTCTACAGTCTACTGCAAAACTCACCAGTCGAATGTCCAAAGGGAAATCCAGTAATTTTAAGAAAATAAGTTAAGTATTATAAGTTGACTTATAAAAATCATAAGTCGACTTACCAGATTATAAGTTGACTTATAAAAATATAAGTCGACTTACCATATCATAAGTTGACTTATAAAAACATAAGTCGACTTACCAGATCATAAGTTGACTTACAAGAACATAAGTCGACTTACCAGAGAGAACTTCCAGAAATCTTTAAGAAATATTCTAAGTGTTATAAGTCGACTTGCAAAATCATAAGTCGACTTAAAAGAGATTATAAGTCGACTTAAAAAGTCATAAGTCGACTTACCAGAGAAAAATCTACGATAACTTTGAAAAATAAATTCTAAGTGTGACAGTCGATTGAAAAGGGTCTAAGTCGACTGTCCAGAGCGGATTTTCAAGAAAACTAAAGATCATAGCAGCCGGGTCGTACCAGTCGACTGAAGGTCTGCCAGTCGACTGTCGGCCTACAACTGCCAGGTTTTGGTTGTACATGATAATCAAAATTAGGGTTTTCCAAAAGTAATCATTGTTTACTAAAATAATTTGTATTCTGGTGAAAACAACAATCTCAAATAATCCTCATTATGGATACATTACTCAAATCATCCAATATCTCAAAGCTTAATTCTCATGTTCTTAACTCCTAATTCTTCCATTAGGATTTCTCAATACTGAATTTTCTTCCACAACTCAAAACCAAAATCTGATTTGTAATCAGAAGATCCAGATGTTCATCCATCCAATCCTTTATTATCATAACCATACTCAAATCTTGAACATGTTTTCAAGCAATAAAGAATTCTTCAATCAAGATCTACTAAACGTTCATAGATTTCACATACATAATACAAAAATAACCATTGCATCGTTCTCATACGAAATACACCAAGTAAACATACATGTCAAACAAACAACAAAACAATCGTTCACATAAATCAAATCACAAAACAAAGTTCATATCACTCACCTTAGAAATAAAGAGATCCAACAAGAAAGTCTCCCTTTTGCGAGATCCAAAATCCTCCTCTTGATCCTCAAAAATCACAAAATATAATGTTGTGCAGCAAATGACGGCTGCACACCCACTTATATAGGCCGAAAATAATGATTTAGGGTTTTAGAAACGCATTTGCAAAATAGTCCTTCCAAAATATAACTTTACATATATATATCCCTTTTCTTAGTTAAAATAGATTAACTAAATCAAAACCAAATCAAATATTTTATCACTGAGTTGTCCAACAATCCAGAGCAGCCCAGTAAACAAGAAAAATTCGGGTTTACAACTCAGGGTGGCGATTTTGCACAAAAGCCCTCCCTTTTGTAATATTTGCAAACATATCATAAAATATTCATAAAAATCCAGAAAAATCAGAAATAATATCTAATAATGCATATTATATTTTTCAATAAAAATATTTGACTTTTCCTTTCCATAAAATATTTGCACAAAATTCTACATGAATTCCATATTTGCAAAAACACCCTTTTTAACTAAATCTTCACCAAATCGACTTTAAATAAAATATAAATATATTTAAATTCAAATGATAACCATGGAGAACCAAAATATCAGTAAAAACAAATTTTCATAATTTATTTAAGATCCAAACGACTTTTTTACATAAAAGCCCATCCCTTTCGAGGTATTTATAAAAATAGTTTCTCTACTCAGAAAAATCCCAAATTTTAGAATATACTCCATTATAATTAGGAGAATTTACTAAAATATAAAATTGGTTATTTACACCAAAAAAATATTTGCACGTGTTTCGCACGTGTAAAAAGATAAATCCTTTAGGAAATATTTATTAAATTTTCAGAAAATCATTTTAATTCATTTTCAAATCTTTAAAATAATATTTGAAAATATGGGGTTCTACACGGCAGAGGGCTCTCCTGTTGGCGGAAACCCCGAGGGTTCGTCCGGTTTTTGGGTGAGGTCCGGTTCGCCGGGTAGTAGTGGCAATCATAGACACCATGAGCGTACTGCCTTGGTAGGACTTGACCAGGTCTGCAATCTCATCAGTCACGTTGTATCTGTCAGGAACAGATTGTGTACAATTAGAAATTCATAATGCGGGTTCAATCCCTATATATGGAGAAATGGCTTGAGATGGGGCGCATGTAGTATGGGCTGCATGTTACTTCAGAGACTTACTGGCATTAGAGTAGGAGCATCCTAGCTTTAGTTAATATTGCGTTAGATTCTAGTCATAGCACTCACGAACACTAAACTACACCGACACAATTGCCATGTTTCTGAATGTTGTTTTGGGAGATTCGCTGCTATGTTATCAGCCTTAAAGCGTCAGTGAATACTGACGTCCCCACTTCAATAGGTACTGGATCGCAGAAGTACAGGTGCGAGATTCTGGAGGTCTCAAGAAAAGGAAAGCAAGGAGTCAATATCATGTTTAGTCCCGCTGTAATATGTGTGTTCATTATCTGTTGTTGAAAGGTGCTCAAGTAAGAGTTACCAAGTATTGTTCTTCATTCCTTGTACTCCGATGTAAGTTGTTGTAAGTTGTAATACTTAGGAATGTAAAGGTATTATTGTAACACTATTGTAATGTATTGCAGTTGTATAATATTCAGACTTGTAATACATTGGGTGTTGAATAAAAAGTTTTAAATTCTCTTGTTTTTCTGTGTATTGTGACTAATCGAAGAAAAGATTCTGGCTTATGTCACGAATTCTCCATATAGGAAGTTCGGGGCATTACAGGCGAGGACCTCTATGAGGACCGCTTTGCTCCTAGAGCACTGTAGGAATAGGTGGTCTCTCGACTCCAGTGTAGCAAGGCAAAACTCGCATTGGGTATCCACATTAGGCTGGCGCTTGGCTAGGTTTTCCCTAGTCAGGATCGCATCATTCAAAACCAGCCATAGGAAAGCTTCGATTTTAAGCGGGGCTTTCGTTCTCCAAATGACAGCCAACCACGTTGGTGTACAACCCCAAAAGTGAATGCGGTTGTACATGGACGAACCGTGAACTTCCCGTTCTTCTCCAAACCCCATGATTTCTTGTCGGGACCCTGGGAGCACTCAATGCCGGCGTTGGTGATGAGGTCTTGGAGTTCCGTTAGTCTAAGCTGGGAGCCTGAGTCAAGCTCTTCTTTGAACGTAGGTTTCCAGGTGCCCCTCTTCCACGTTGTGGCCACCATGCAGTGTGGGTGTGATGCTTGGTCAAATAAGTCTGGAAACAGGTTTCTGAGTGGGTGATCCTAACACCATTTGTCCCATCAGAACCTGGTAAGTCTGCCGTTGCCGACAACTGACTGTACGCAAGTAGTAAAGGGTTCATAATCTTTAGCGATGCCTTTCCAGAATCAGGAGACCCGGGGGCTTATCCTGAAGCCTAGGTTTCTCGTTCCATTTCCATGCATATACCCCTGAACAAATTGTTGCCACCATTCTCCATTAGGATGGAAGACTTTCCACCACCATTTGCCCAGTAGGACCAGGTTCATGTCTCGAAGGTCGATAATGCCTAGTCCTCCATATTTCTTTTTCATACAGGCCTTCTCCCATCTAATGAGGTGGTACCCCCTCGATCTGTGTCTGTCCCTTTCCATAGGAAGCGCTTCCACGTACGGTCGATTCTTTGAATAACCCATTGCGGCATTTTAAAAAAGGAGATAGACAATTTAAGATTGCAACTTAGGATAAACATGAACTCCTCATATTTGGCCGCTACGACAACCCATTATGATAGAATTATTTTGAGTTGTTGGGCCTGAAAGATGCCACACTTTTACGGGCCTACATCTGCTGAATTTTACTGTTTTGTACCTAAGAGCTTTAGTATTCATGCCTGAATTACACGGTCCCGATTTGGTTCTATTTTTACCTATATCATACATATATGGAAAATTATACGTCAGACATCAACATAAAGTTACTTCTATAAATCATAGGTTTACTCACAGTGTCAAAAAGGGTAACATTTATGAACACCCCCCCCCCCCCCCCCCAAAAAAAAAAAAAAATTATAATAATACTAAATAAACATTTGTCACTTTGATTACAAAATTACGTGTTATTGAAAATGACTAATAATATACATGTGCGATGCATGTCTTAATAAATATGATTATATATTTTTTAAAATAATTGTGAAGACTATAATGGGGGAGTTGGAGTTGCACGTAAGTAGATAGATATTCAACTCCAACTCTTTCCTTATAATAGCTATTATATATTATATTATAGATAGATAGATAGATAATAGATAGATAAATAGTAATTTACACGTGTGGTGCACATTTAATATATTAAAAAAATAAAGTAAAAATCTGACATAGTAAGTACTCGATCTTGAAACCTTCTTCATATTAGTTATGCACGTGCAATGCATGAATTGGTAGATTGACAAATGATACTAAGGTTTTCTCCCATTATATTATTAGAGATATATTAGAGATTAGAGATTAACTTAACGGCTTATCTTTTATTTTACTATTTGTTTGATTTATGAAGTTACTGTAATGCTCTTCTTTTTCTCCTTTCTCTCTAACTTCTCCTATGCCATTGGATTACGGCTGACTATCCGTACCTCCTTATGTCTTTTGTATGAAGTTCATCATGAATCATGTATACTCAGTTCTTCTTAATTAATGCTTTCCGATCCATTTTTTTAAAATTAAAAAAAAAAAGATCCAAGACAAATTTTTTCACTTCCTTTTTCTGTGATTGAAAAGATTTGTATCCGATTCCAGATCTTACATAAAGCAGCATTAACCATCTTATATTGAGACGGCTAATACGAATTCCTTCTTCAGCGAAGGTGGAAGGAGTAGTGAAGATGATGAGGGAAAGATATTGGGACTAGTAAAGTACAAAGTGGTGTTCATCATGGGCAATACTAACTGGAGCCTAGGAAGCAGATGAGCTGTGCAAATTCGGATGTCGTCATAGTTTTGAAGGCCCATCTTGAGCAACCCAAACTGAAGGCCTATTTTTACCAATCCAAACCGAATGAGTAAAACTCTGCTTGGTTCCTACATTAGTAATAAATCATTTCTATTTAGTTTTCCTTCCTTTTTTGCGAAAGTTTTTTTTTTTTATAATAACACTCAAACGATTAGATATTTTAAAAATAGCACACAAAATTTTATTTTCTAAAATGAGCCTCATATATATAGGAGGCGATTCTCTCATATTCAGTAATTGTGATTATTTGGTGGGACACCCCATAGACGATCTGCATCATTCACTTTGATTAATATGTTATATTATGTATGCCTATAAAATATCAAGTTGTTTCGAATCTTTTTCTTCAATGCTTTAAATGATTGCAAAATGAATAATCTTTCAGTTATATAACGACTTAGCATTATATGATGCATAAGTAAGAAGCCCCCAAACTATTTTGAATTTTTGCACACATGAGGCTTACAACATAAGAAACATGATGACTGGTTTGCATCTTTCATACAGTTCCACAATGGAAGTATAAATAATCTATATGAGGATATTTTCCTCCTATAATTATAAGGCTGCCTTTGTAACTTTATGTATGTTTCAAAATTACACCCGCCGTTAGTAATAGTTATGTTTTTGATGGGTTGTGCTTGAAATAACCATATTGCCCCTATATAAATTCTTTCTTTCCTCTCTCTTATACACCATTTTCTCACTTTTATTTTCTTTCTTCCATGGTAACCCTAGCCCAAATCTGGAGCTTGAGAACTTGATGGTGGAGAACAAAACCTGGAGTATCAATTGTGGAATTGAGTGAGAATCGATTGAAATAAGGGGTTTATGGAGATAAAAGGGGAAGAGAGAATAGCGTTTAAAGAAACATATGAGGGTACTTTCGTCATTTCAAACGCTTTTTACATGGCTTAAACCCGATAAAGAGCATATTCCGCAAATATTATCTACAATTAACAAATCTGCTATTCAAAGGTGCTATTTTAGAAATAAGAAAACTTCAGCTACTATCTTTTTGAAAGTCATTATGTGTTGGCTATTCATGACAATCTATATTGACATCATAAGCATGGCGTATAAAGGGATAAAATAAACATAAACATAAACCCTAGCCTGATACAAGTATGGTTAGCCTCAAATTGCGTTTTGGCGGTAGCGGAAGCGGAAGCAGAAGCGGTGATCTCCTTGATAGCCTGAAAATTGCTCATACGGCGACAGATCCTACAGAATGAGGATACGCAATGATTCTACAACTTTGTTACCAAGTGGCTGTAGAAGGGTGACAAGTATGGAGAAAAGCAACAGAAAGAGAAATCCTTTCTCTTTCTAGGGATCTTGAAGAATTGATATGGGGATACAATCTATGTCGTAAGCATGTTATAACTAGTAACCTCAACCCTGGAATACACCCCTCTACTTTATAGGGGGAGATCAAGAGAGGGATTGTGAGAAAATAAAATATTCCTAATATATTCTTTCCTCTCCTCGTTTATCTTTTGTCATAAGAATGTATGCATACTAGGAAAATATCTTCACCAGGGAAGAAGGGAGATGCTTTACTTATGACATAATCATCCCCTTAAGACGGGCCACCAAGCTTAGGTTTGGCTCATGGGACCGGCCCACAAGGTCATGACGACTAACATCTCCCACTCACACTCTTAGGCTAAGACATCCCATTGTGTTGCTCAAGATTCTTGTATACAGGTCAAGTACAATCTGCCCCATGTAGGATTTGGAGAATGCGATTGTACGAGCAAAACATGCATGCTGAGCATGATGGAGGCAGCGTAAAACAACACGCAAGGAAAGCCACACCATCAACTAGGTAAAGTTAACCGAGTCATCGCAATCGTCTTTGTCCTGAATCTACCATGTTCACATCGAATCGAGCAATCACCCTATACCCTAAGTATGAGCCTAGCTCATGGATAGTGCCTACCAAACCCTCCACAATGTTGCGCCATATTTTTTTGGCCGCTACTGCAAACAAACATAATACGATGATGTGATCATAGAATCCTATCCTCGAGCAAGGACTATTGAGTTTTTCATGTCGCTGCTTTCCTAAATGGCACCTACGGTTTGCCCTTACATGTAGGCAACCTTTGGAAATCCAATCAAAGTATCAAGCACAAAATTAGAGATCTAACAAAATTCTCTAAAAAGATGAAGGTAGTACCTGAGTCTCAATTGACTGGTCTGTAGAGCTCATTTATGTTCTAAGACATGACCTTTTCTGGTTGGACCGACACTGAATACACTTGGTCTACTAGCACACGTTCGCTTGAGATAACATGCTATGGAGGAGCATTCTTTACCCTTAAAGGAGTATACATATCGGCTACCACTTCCACATGCAGACTTTATATCAGCCAATCCCGGACTTGCTATCATGCACATCCACAACTGTGTCACCTTAAAGTGCCCACCAATTTGGTATTCACGTCCTTCTTTTAATAGTTCAGGGCATTATGTAATGCATTAGGTTTGGATCTCACCTGAGTGGGATCGCACAATGAGATTTTCTCCCTCACCCAGCCACGATGACTCTTTAGTCTCACCAAGTTAATCCCAAATTTTCCCATGCATGTGTCCGTTTTGCCGGTGAAAAGACTGACCCTCAACTTTCTCGCTTTTCCAATGAGAGCGCTAAGGATGTGTATTCGAGAGTTAATCACACCATCTGCCTTATGTCATGCTTTATATGTATAGTTTCACTAGTTCAAAAATTTGCATATTATGGCAAGAAAAACACAACAAGAGGAAATTGAAAAAAACTTTTGAAAAACCAAATATATATCGTTACTTAAAATTCGTGTTTCAAGAAGAATCAGTGTACTCAATACATGCACTAAATAAATAGTCATGGTAAACAAAAGATAGTTACAATCTATGGAGTGTCATGGTTGCCATATGTCGCTCAAAAGTATTCCAATTTAGTGGCTTAGTTAGCAGGTCTGCAACATTGTCTTGGTGGAAACGTAAACCATAACTATCTTCTTGGTTTCACGTAGTGTTCTTACAAAATGATATATCATATGTATATGCTTAGCCATGCTATGATACTTAGGGTCTTTCACTAGCGCTACCGAAGACATGTTGTCACTATAGAGAGTGACACGTTCCTTCCCATGATCCCATCGATAAAGCTGCTTATAGAAACTTCTCAACTAAACAACCTCTTCGCCAGCTGCAGTAGTAGAAATGTACTTGGCATCCATGGTGAATGTCACAATGCATGACTGTTTCATGCTGCGCCATGAAATTGCCCCACTAGTAAGAATTAACACATATCCCTAAGTGGACTTGAACTCATCTAGGTCACCACTCTAGTCAATGTCTCTGTACCCCTTGCGTCGGATATCACCACCTTGGTAGCTGAACTGGTAGTCTGTAGTCTCGTGTTGGTACCTCATAATGCGTTTCATAGCTTTCCAATGCACCTATCCGAAGTTACTCTGATATCTACTCACTAATCCTACAGCTTGGCAAATGTCCGGTCTAGTTCACCTTGCATACTTAAGACTTCCAACTGCACTAGCATAAGGGATATTTGCCAATGAACCCCGCAAACCACTTTTTGGGCATGAGTCAACACTCAAGGCAGAGTCCTTCTCAGTTGGAGTGTCTATAGGTTTTAGCTTGATCCATATGGAAATGCTCAAGGAGCTTCCTTATATAAGCCTCTTGACTCATACTGTGTGCATGACCTGGACTTGTGCATATCCAAGCCCACTTTACCCGGGATATTATATAGAAGTTGCTTCGAGCGATCACGGATGATCATAATTCCGATGATATAATTTGCTTCACCAATGTCCTTCATCTCAAAAGCTGAGGACAACCACCTCTTTGTAGTGACAACATCCATAAGGTCGTTCGCAATTATTAATATGTAATCAACATACAAGCTTGGAATCAAGAGATTTCTATTTGATTCTTTCACATACACGGATTGGTCTTGTTTAGCCATGGCAAAGCCATACTCAGTAATGATGATATGGAAGCATAGATATCATTTCCTAGATGATTGCTTAAGGCCATAGATGGAACGTCTAAGTCGACACACTTTGCGCTCATGTCACTTGGCCGTAAATTTGATATGTTGATCCAAAAAGATCTCATCGTCCAGTTCTCCATTGAAAGATGCAGTTTTAAGGCTCATTTGATGTAACTCAAAATCAAGATGAGCCACAAGACCTAGCATAAGGCAAATTGATGTTATTCTCACCACCGGGGAGAACGTTTCAACGTAATTCAGATCCTCCTTTGGATGAACCTTTTTGCCACAAGAGGAGCCTTGTATTTGTCAATTGAACCATCCGCTTGATCTTAAGAACTCATTTATTCCCAATGCATCTGCATCCAGCTGAAAGATCTAACTCCTAAATATGGTTCTTTACCATGGAATCGATTTCTTCCCTCATAGCAATTTTCCACTAGTTCGCAGCAGTTGATGAGAGAACATCCTAATATGATCTTGGTTCATCACCTTCCAATATGCCACACATAAAAGCACAGCATTTTTGAGGTATTGCCATGCGTTGGATCTTTCGAGGTATAGTATTGATTTTAGGAAAGGTGCTAGCCTTAGGAGACTTTTGTTTCCTTTTATAGCCATTTTCATCAACTTGGACATTGCTCCCACTATTTGGTGCGTCGTCCATTGATTTGGTCTCATTGATTGGTGCATCATATTTTAAGGGCTCATTCTCCTAGAGAGTGAGATCATGTAGAGCAATTGTGGGAATGTATCGACTATTAGGAGCAGCTCTGTTACCAGTCCCCATAGGCATGCTACCACTGTTAGGGGCAACAACTTCCCCAAATTGCGTAAGTGAAGTATTTCACAATAAGGTGTGCTGCTCTTGGTGATCTGCGGAGACAATTGCCCCCTTCCTCGAGAGCATGCATGCCTTCTTCCTATGTTTTAAATTTCTAGAGTCGGTAATCATTCATTACTTCGTTTCTACTAAGATATTCATCCTCAATGAACATCACATATTGGGACTCAATTTTAGTCAATTTACCATCAGTTTGTCTGCATAACATTACGTATCATTTCAACTATTCGAGATACCTTAAAAAGATAACCTTCATATCTTTAGGTCCATCTTTTCTACTTGAGGAGCTGGTATGCACACAAAACCTGTCGCTCTGCAAGGGCGCAAGTGGTTTAAGCTAGGCTTACGCCCAGTCCATACTCATATGAAGTCGTGGTAACTAATTTGGTTGGCACACGGTTATGGAATTAAGTTTCCGTAAAGATTTCATCTCCCCAAAAATTAAGATGCAGGTTAACGCAAACGATCATCAACCTAACCATCTCTAGCATTGTTTGATTCCTTCTTTTTGCAACACCATTTTTCTGCGAAGTATGAGAGTCATTGACTATCTTTTGATACCCCTCTCTTCACAGAGTTCCCCGAACTGCTAAGATTGATATTTGTGCCCACAGTTTGTTCGTAAAACCTTCACTTTCTGATCTAGTTGATTCTCAACTTCACTAATAAAGCGACAAAAACAATCTAACGCATCAGACTTGTGTGCGATTAAATTGACATAGCCGTATTGCATAAAATCATCTATAAATGTAATAAAGTAGGAGTACCCTCTCCGAGACATAGTGCTTATGGGTCCATTGATATCCAAGTATATTAATTCTAAAGGGGTATGCGCGAAATGGTTGGCCAAAAGCTTTCCTAATTGCCCTTCCCTCTAAGGAGGCATCACAAGGAGGAATAGTCACTTAGGTGAGCTAAGCTAAAAGGCCTTCTCTACCGAAACTGTCCACCCCAATACAACCAAGCTGAGTATGCCAAATCCCATAATCAACACAAGTGGAAGCAACAAAAGAATAATCAACCAAATCCTTAACATAGAAATCATTAATTAAGTACCAAATGTTTATTTATTGAAAACAATAATCAAAGCATTGTCTTAAAAAACAAACGAAAAGCCTAAGCATACTAATGTTGCAACTGATACAAGATTCCTCCTAATCTCAGGAGCAAACAATACATCATGAAGAGTTAATGTTCGCCCAGTGCATAGGTTTAGTTCATATGAACGGGTCACCGACACCTTTTCTTGTGAATGGTTTCCCCTGAAAATAGTATACGATCCCTCAAGAATTTTTTGGAAGCATGTAATCCCTTCTTTATCCCACATTATGTGCTTGGTTGCGCAAGTATCTACATTCCAAAGAGGACTAGAATTAGGAAGCAATACATCTGTGCAAATAGAACAATAGACGAAGAGGGCAAAACATGTACCTTCCTTGCCTCTGTGCAATCACAGGCATAGTATCCAATTCTATGACAACTGTAGCATTCTGCTTGAGCTTTGCTCATGTTCTTCTTTGAACCAAGGGATCCATGGTATTATTTAACTTTGCCCGCAGGCCAAAGCTTTGGAGTTGAAGCCTTGAATGCAACAACCTGATGCGCTTTCTTCTCTTTGTGAGGCCTTTTTGCCTTGCACTTGCTATCCTATGTGAGGAGTTTCGAGGTTGTCTTAGTTTATCCATGCGCTCATACTCTTACTCTAAGTGGTCCTCAATTGCTTTAAGTGTGTTATCACTCTGGTTATGGTACATATTCGTGATGAATGAACCCATACATAGACAGCATTTTCAACACTTTATCAACCAGTTCCTCATTAGTTAAATCAGGCCCAGCAACCATGACAACTCTTTGAAATTGTGATACTGTCCTCAGATATTCAAATATATCATGGTGTGCATCCATCTTCTATCGGTCAATTCGCATTAGGAGAGTATGCAGGCGAGTAGCACTTTTGTCTCCATCGATCGCTTTGATCAGATCGCATAGATCTTTGGCATTGAGAGTGTCTCAAAACTCGTCAACCAAGTAATTATGCAGCGATCTCAAAATGATCACACAAGCCCGACGATCTTTCAACACCCAACTACGATATCATTTTGTTCTGAGCTTGTTGCACTGAGGCGTATCAGTAGGGTTTCCGCATAGTGGAGGAAATATGTCCGGTGACACCCTTATTAAGGAGAAGCTGGACTTCACTACTCCAACTATCGTAGTTCTTGCCATCCAGCTTCTCACTCTTAACAAGGTCAGCAACAACCAACTTGTGAGATATTTTCTATGACTTCTACATGAATACAAAAACATGAAAACACAGAAAAATGATATATCAGAAAACCATGTACACAACAAGTCAACAACCTAAGACTTCATGATCCACACTCCCCCCCCCCCCCCCCCCCCCCCCCAATGGCATGGTTTACAGTAAGCTTTCGCAGACATTGATCAATTCACAACCACAAAAGTCAACTGTAAAGTAACAATACTACCATAAATTCCTCCATTGTTCCTCTAAAACTCCATTATTTGTCAAAAAACTCAAAAACACTGATTACTGGAAAAATAAATAAAACTGTAAAAATGACAAATTATTATATTCGGTCAAGGGAATTCTTTTGCTTTGCATGTGGTGCACTGTAGCAAACACTCCCTCACAAAATTTTTAGGATAAAAAATAGAAACACATAATGGATTACTACAAAATCTTTTTTTCTTCCACCAATAAAATTGCCCTTACTCCGGTCCCACATATATTGTTACATATCAAATAAACAACATCGAAAAGAGTGCCTATAATAAAACCATATGCAACCAACGAATTCAAGTCTCTATCCGTAAGGGAGAGCACGCCTCCTCCAGGGTTGGCCCCCACCTTGAGGCAGGTGAGGCGGGCGTCTTAGGCCCCCAATTTTTTTTTTTTAATTTTAGGAGCCCCCAAATTTGTATTCCCCTTATAAATATAAGCAAGTATTTTGCGCGTAAAATTTTTTATATTGTTATTAGGGACCCCCAAAAATAATTATTTGGGCTTTTCGGCTCTGGCCCCCAAAAACTTAGGTCCAGCCCTGACCTCAAACCCAATATACAATTTATATGAAAATGACACCTACAAGATATTTTCTAGAGTAAGACACATTCATCGACATAAAAATATATACATCAAAAACACATATTTTGGAGCATTTTATTTTTACCTGCAGTGATGCAAACCTGCATAAAATAATGTTATCACAGTAAAACATATATATTTTTATTTTGCAAGCTCTTATGAACGAACACTCCTTTGTACCTGCACAAGATTTTCACGTACAGTGTGTCGTTGAATGCACTCATTACTTGACCCGCAAAAATCATCTCCATAACCTCTAATCAGTTGCAAATAAATTATATTAGATGAACGTGGGCAAATTCGGGAATTTTCTAGGTTAGACTCCAATCTTAGACAAAAAAGATTTCAAAAAATCGAGTCCTAAAAATACCTCTTCTAAAAAAATCATTTTTTCTCCCCAAAACAAGTCAACAATAATTTTAATAGGCTCAGACAATGTGAAAACAGAGATGAAAATGCCCAAAAATGCCTTATGACATACCTGTTATGGCTACCGGGTCCAATTGGGTTGGGTTTTAATCCAATTGGACCTAGTTTGACTAAGTAAACTAGGCCAAACCCAATAAAACCCATAGGCTAATATTAGAGTTAGATCTGCTATCGGGTCCTATCGTGCCGGGTTCTCCACTATCTGAACCTGGATCCGGTACCTCACGGGTCCGAAAATTGGACTCTGACCCGGACTTGCGAGAATCAGGTCCGGTTCCGGATCCTAATTAAAAAATCCAACCGTCGGGTTCGGTAGCGGGAAATAAATATTTGCACTTAAGTATTTTTGCACCCGATACCCTACAGTTTCAATAATTTTTACACTTGAGTACATGAATAAATATTATATTTACACATATAGCTTCAACAATTACTATTTACATGTATATCCCTATAACTCTATTATTCAAATTTCATATTTTTGGGGGGGTATTTTTTAACGGGTCCGAGTCCGGGTCGGTTCTATTTTGAGCGAACCCAGACCCAGACCCGGACTCGGACTCGGATAGATCGGGTCGGTTCCGGTCCAATGCCGGGTCTGGGTCAGGCCCGAGTTAGGTCCGGGTATCGAGTAAATGTGACAGTGCTAATTAGAGTTGGACCAATTGACAGCTGGTCAAATTTGGGTCCAATTCCAGATCGGATCAGATTCGGATGTGGAACTAGTCACACCCTAACCCGAAAATCCCAACACCCAACCGTCCTGCCCGCCCGATCTCTCTTCTTCCTCTGAACCCGCTCGCACATGCAAGCCCCCCAGGGTTTGGGTTTCACCCTTGCCCTAGGGGACAGTGGCGGTGATGCAGAGATGAGGAAGTAGTTGCGGGTGGTGGCACTCCGGCGATGACAAAGCTCGACTCGACTAGCAGCAAAACCCTTTTTCCATCTAGCGTTGGCGGCTTTGGCGGGCCCGGTGGCGACATCGACAATGGCCAGCGGTGACCCCTTTCTCCGGCAATTCTCTCTCTCTCTCTCTCTCTCTCTCTCTCTCTCTCTCTCTTTCTCTAATCTTATTGACTACCCCGATCCAACACAAAAACTAACAAACCCAATGAGTACATTGGCATGATTTTTTGCTTCAAGATAGCCCCTAAAATTTAAACACAATATTCTAGGGCACGGTTTCAACAATCATCTCCACTTCCTCAGGTGTAAGGCAAACGTATTCAACAGTCAGATGGGAGAATGAAAAAAGAGAATAACGAGGGAAGGGTTTTTCACAATACTGAAAAATCCCAAAAATTCAACAAAATGAAATATAATTTACCAAAAATTATCCCACATAAATCTTCAATAATTAATTGAGAGAGTTAACGATCTGAAAAATAAAGTCAAAGTATTTTACTGATTAAAAAGTCCGACTCTGAATTCCATAGTGAACAAAAATTTAATTGATAAAAATTTGATCTTTTTAACATACACAAATTTTCGGGATTTTAACGCAAACAATCACAGATCTAAAGCCCTGGACAATGATACAAATGTTGGCTATTTATGGCAATCAATATCAACATATCATGCATAACATATAGATAGATCACGTAAACATAAATATAAACATAAACCCTAGCATGATACTACAAGTAGGGTTTGCCTTACATTGGGTTTTGGTGGTAGTGGAAGCGGTGATCTCCTTGATAGCCTAAAAACTCCTCCAAGAAACTGCTCGTACGGCGACGGATCCTACAGGATGAGGACATACATTGATTCCACACATTTGTTTCCAAGTGGCCGCGGAAGGATGACAGGTATGGGGAATAGCAGCGGACAGAGAACTTCTTTCTCGTTCTAAGGATCTTGAGACATTGATATGGGGATACAAGCTATATCATATACATGTTGTAACTAGTAACCTCAACCCTAGACTCGACCCCCTCTATTTATAGGTGGAGATCAAGAGAAGGATTGTGAGGCAAGTGTATATTTCAAATATATTCTTTCATTTCCTCATTTATCTATTGTCATAAGATGGTGTACATACTAGGAAAATATCTTTAGCAATGATAAGAAGAGAGATCCTTTAGGCCTAATTATCCTCCTAGGATGGCCAATCAAGCTTGGGCTTATCTCATGGGCCCAGTCCATAAGCCTATGCCGACTAACATTACGAGAAAAACCCCTTTTGAATAGGACATTTAATTTCAAAGATTTTTTTTTATCAAACATTTCAAAGATTGTTATTTGTCTGTACTAAATATTAAGTAGATTCCTATGAACAAACCCTGATTCAGTCATATACTGGCTGGGTGGAAATGCACAATGAGTTTGCTATCAGACAACCAAATCTGATATAATTAGGTTAACAAGGGCTCATCTGAGAGAGAGATTTTGCCATAGTTTTCAATTATCCTTCAGTGGAGAAGTACTTCGAGTTATTTCTTGGCTGGTAACCTTCAAGTTCGGGAGATATCTTTGAGCTACATCCGACATCTGAGCCACTACTTTCTTGTACTTATCAATGGACCCACTAATTTCTGTTTAGTTTCAGTCACACTGTATGCTATCTGGTCTCGTAATTTGAATGAGACTTAACTAATTTAATTGCTCATTTCCAATTTTTGAAATTTTTTGAGTCAAAAGATAATTTTGTCACTTGGTTTCATTAGTGAGAGATAATGAAACAAGATTAAAGAGAATTACAACATAAAAATAAACTTTACCAAATCCAAAACAATTCACCAATAAATTTCATGAATGGTAGCTGTAATATATTGACAAAATTTGTACAGTAAGTCATCAAATCAATAATCAGGTGGGATTTCCTTTTATTGTGTTGTTTCTATTATCTGATATACAGGTATTGAAGGCAAAGAGATGACCTTTTGCACTTTTTCTCTACTAAGATTTCCTCGCATGTGAGACACTCAAGTAAAATTGGGTTGCATTTACAGCGTACTCAAATCAGATGCATCAAATGGATTGGTTCTTCACTTAACGTTTTCATCTGCACAAATAGTATAAATTGGATGCTGACAACAAGAAAACAATGCAACAATGATAACTATGTTGTTGAAGTGTTGTAATCAACTTAGGGCTCAATGGTTGTTGGGTGATTTCCGATATGGCAGGTATCATTGATTAAGCATCGAACTTAGGCATCCTTATGTGAAAAAACACATGGAAATAATGAATTAAGAAAGCCTTCTTTCCCTTAATTACTCGTTTTCAAAAGAAGACTGATAATTGAGCTACTTATGGATGTCTCCTCTTACTTTTTTTTTGACCAGGATGTCTCCACTTACTTAAACGACATAAAAGTCAAAGGTCAATAGAGAGCATCCTACCTAAAATTGTTCATACATAATAGACATGAATATCGAAGTAGTCAAGATCGATTTCATGTGATTAGGTCAGAAGTGATCTCCTTTACACTACAGGAATTGCATGTTAATGAGTAACTTCTCATGCACTAAAAATTTTACTGAATAGAGAAATCTAATCCATGTGTGAACGTTGAGAGTGAATCTTCACAAATGTTACCGCTTTTTTCTGTGTGGGAGTAACCAGGTGATGTGGACTCTTTGGTGGAACAATCAAGAATCTGACTTTTTACTTTCGATGGTGTTGATTCTAGCGATCGCATCCGCTTGACCTACAAAACGCCTGAAACACTGGGATAGATTCCAGCGACAGGCCCTCCGACGCTCAAGTCAGTAATCAAGAAGAATATGAGAGAGATTTTTGTGGGAAAGTATTGGTTACCTTCTTTATGGTGGGGGTAGAAGGGATATTTACAGTTGCCTTGGGGGTCAGTTTCAAGATAATGATTTATTTCTATATCCCGGTGTTTATGGATAAGAAACAGAGTTTAAATCGTCTCATAATAAGAGAGGCGGTTTAAACCGCCTCTTAGAGATAATCATGAATTTGAATTACTGTTTAAATGTCCTGAGTTTGTTCATAATGGGCCGTCACCTTGACCTAGTGAGACAGACCCGTTTTTGGATTGATCCCAATTCCCATCTTCAAACCCGTCTACAGGTAAAATTACTGTTTTACCCTTGAGAGCTTTAAGATTCGTGCCCAATTTGAGCGATTCCGATACTTCAATTTTTACCCATATCACAAGCCCCCCACTCCTGTAGACTGAATTTCACAGCATTTGAGGAGTAGTTCGCCCGTTTTTAATGGTTCATAGAATTTATCACCGTTCTCGGGGACGTTTAGAGCTCGCTTGGAGTGTAACAATGCTCTCCTGAGTTTGTAAAATACTCAGAATTATGTTTAGAATTTTTTAGATTTTTTTGAATTTTTTCCTGTTTTTATATCATTTTTTGAAATTTTTATTCAATTTCTGAATTCTAATAATTAATTTTCAAAATTTTTTAATTAATTATTCTAATTTAATAATTATTTTTCGAAATTTTAGAATTTTTTTCCAAATTTAATAATTATTTTCAGAACTTTTTAGTTAATTTTTTTAGAATTTTTAATTATTTTTTAGAATTTTTTAATAATTGATTTAATTAAAAAAATGAATTAGATAAAAGAAATTACCTTGATTTAATCACGATCGTCGATCACGAGATGGCTTGCGCGTTGATGAGATTGGACGGTCGCGATGAGGGGATCTGAGGAAGAGGCAACGTGGCACGATATGAGACGTCGATCAAGATCGAGCTCGCGCGTTGATGCGTTGATGAGATAAGGAGCGACGTGGCAAGATCTGGGCCGTTAATCATGATCAAGCACACATCAGGAGGTAGGGTTATTCTTCCATTCTTCGTTCAGGGGCGAGTGTGTTCGGTTTTTGGCACCGAACGACCTGGATGGTGTAACACCTGTAATTTTAAAATTCTTAAATAATTGATTTATATTATTGTTATTTGTGATTTTGAGTATATTTTCTCATATTAATTGATTTTATTTTATTTTAGAATGATTAGATTGGAATTCGGGATAAAACCGGAAAAATTGGAAAATATAAGAGTTTTGAGGTGAGTTTTCTCGGAACAGATTATTCCGATTTAAGTCGATTTTTTTTTCTTCTGTGTATTTGTGCATCATAGAGGGCTGAATATTCGATAATTTGAAGTAATTTTTTGGTCTTAGCAAGAAGTTAGAAATTTCGAAGGTTCTAGGTTCAAAATAACCATTAAAATGATAACTTTTAGTTGAATTTGGGCCATGCCCATAACTCTAACCTATTTACTATTTAAACCTCTTATTATTTACAATAATGCCACTCATTTTCTATCCTTCTCCTCTTCCTTTCTTTTCCTGGCCGAAATCCCCCCACCTAGACCGAAATCCATTTCCCCCCCCCCCCCCATCTAGGATTTTTGAATTACAACCCTCCTCCACTTCAAACCTTGTATTGTTTGGGGTTTTTAGAAAATTTCTAGGTGCTCCTTCACGTGGCAGCGTTGGTTTTTAAAGAGAACTTTGAGAAGGTGTACCAATTTGTAATTTTGTTTATGGGATTGTATGCTGTTCATTTCTTTTCATAAAAAAACTCAGTAAAAAGATGTTTAGAGTATGTAGAACATGCTTAAGGTGAAAGATTTCAATTTTAATGATGATAATATGGAAATTTTCTATAACCTGGGGTTTGAGTTTAGGAATGGTAAGAAGAATTGTATCTATTGGGTGTTAATAATTATTTTGGATGAGGCAGAATAGTATGGGATAATTAGAAGCATATATGATAAATTTTAATAATTATTTGACAATTTTAAGGAATTTTTCCGGTATAGGAAAATTGTAAAAATAGAGTTTATTGATATAAAAATATGATAATTGTGAAGAAATATGTACAAATAATAAACATTATTTCTGAGATGCATATATGAGTTAATCTTGGGATATAGAAGTTAATTTGGGGTATTTTACCTTTAAAATATAAAATATTGATTGGAATTTCTCCGATTGAGGGGTAAAATTGGGATTTGGCTATAAGACTAGAGAATAGTTGATTTGATATGCTTATGTTTGTTGTATGTGATGTATGAGTATGTTTGATGAAATTCGGGGAATAGATAACGTGTGTTATGAGTTAATGACTTATGGGTTCGGTAATTTTCTTAATGGGTGTTAAAAAGTAAAGTTTAATTAGCGACCGGGCGAGCGGGAGCGTCTTCGGGCCAGTTCGTCAAGTGAGTATGATTATACTAGGTATACTTTATGTTGTGATAAAATTTTAGATTGATTCAATGTGATATGTGATTATTATGGCCGGGTAAAGATATAATAAAAAATACGGAATTTTAATAAGTTGAAATTGTGCTTTAAGGTAAATTTGCATGATTTTGAATATTTGGTGTTATGGGTGATATATTGGGTATATATATGATAATATGTAGTAATTGGGGGTTTGATATACGTATAATATGTGGATGAAAAATAGAAATGATATATATGGGGTTATGATGTGTTGATTAATATGGTGCATATTTATGATATATGGGTGATAATGAGAAGTGATATGATAAATGATGAAATTAATGAATTGGTATATGTATGATATAGAGATGTTTAAGGTGAAATTAATGGGTGATAACATGATGTAATAAACTAAATAACATGGCATACTCATAATATGATAATGTGATAAAATAAATAATTTGGTGCATTCATGATATGTAATAATTGATGTAGCAATCTTATAAATTAAATAACATGGTGTATGCGTATATGTGGTACAATGAGAAGATAAATAGCATGGTAAATGCCAAAGATGTGATAATATGTTGAAATAAAAGATGAGATGATATGTGATGATAAAGTGAGATGAAAAAATGAGATTAAAATGATAATAACAGTTAAATTTTGTTGACCAGTATCTACAAAAATCCTGGAGGTTTGGGCTAGACCTCGGAACACCCCAGGACCGACTTGGGGTGTGGTGTTTATTACCCAAACTATGTTTGGGGTGCAATGTTTTTATCGCCCAAGCTATCGGCTTGAGGCCCGGTTATTATCTATCTTGTATGGGGTGCGGTGATTATTACCCAAACTCTGTTTGGGGTGTGGTGTTATATTACCCAAGTTCTACTTGGGGTGCGGTGATTATTACCCAAGTTCTACTTGGGGTGCGGTGTTTCCCTCGCTGGCATAGGCTGGGAGGGAGACATAGCCTCAAACGTGTAAGACCTTTGGTGGGTAGAGGTCCGTGTGTTTACTGGGCTATCGGCTTTCACTATTTGTGATACTGTGGCTCACTCGTCGACAAATTAATAAAATGAGTAAGTATAAAGTGAAAATGAGAAAGTAAAGAAAGCATACGATGTGGAACGAGAATGAGAAAGTAAGAAAAAGTATATGTTCTGAAATGAGAATAAGAAAGTAAAGAAAGTAATTGTTATGAAGTGATAATGAGAAAGTAAAGCAAGTGTATGATTTGAAATGAATATGGAAAGCAGCCGAAAATGTGTCTATGAATGAAGATGAGTTATGAGTATGTAAATGAAAATGAATAGTAAATGAAGCGTGTATTTCAATGAAAATAAAAAGTGAAGAAATTGTGTTATGTGAATATCTATAAAAAGTGAAGAAATTATGTTATGAGAATAAATTTATAAGAATAAATATAAAAAGTGAAGACATTGTGTTATGTACATGAGTATGAAAAGTGAAGGATGTACGTGTGTGAATTAATATGAATAAAATGAAGAAATTATTTATGGGAATGAATACGAGAAGTAAAGAAAATGTATCATGCATTACACGAATGAAAAGTAAAGAAGATGTATTATGAGAATAAAACGTATAGTAAAGTGTATTATGCAATGAATAATAAAAGTAAGTGGTATTATGTGATGAGAATGGTTGATAAAATAAAACCTGATTTGAAATGAGTTTGATACACCTTGGAATTGTGTCGAGGAACTACTCGCCCGCTATTTCCATAGAAATGGTGGGAACTACCTGCCTTAGCACAACCCCCAAGGTGAATTGGTAGGTTGTCGATATGATAGTTGTATGGCGAGATGAAAATGAAAATGAAGTAAAGTAATTACCGAGCTATCGGCTTGGGATGTGATGTGATATTACCTAAGTTCTACTTGGGGTGCGGTGATTATTACCCAACTTGTCTGGGGTGCGGTGATTATTACCCAGACTGTTGGCTTTGGGGTGCGGTGTTATATTACCCAAAATATGTTTCGGATGCGGTGTATTACCTGATAAGAAGGAAAGTT
Organism: Hemerocallis citrina; assembly: GCA_017893485.1. Taxonomy (NCBI): domain Eukaryota; kingdom Viridiplantae; phylum Streptophyta; class Magnoliopsida; order Asparagales; family Asphodelaceae; genus Hemerocallis; species Hemerocallis citrina. The sequence goes on along the minus strand of CM030360.1, from coordinate 115,914,364 downwards.
AAAGTAAATTGTAATATGAGATGTAATTGAAAATGAAAGTAATATATATTATCAATAAGAATGAGAAGTAACTCAAGTTGTATGATGAGATGAGGATCACTACAAGAAATTTGACATATACCAACGGACACCTGTAGTGACGGTCACTAAAACCGTGGGTATAGATATCATATACCTATAGACGTGTAGTAAATTGTGGGTATAGATATCCTATAGCTTTAGAGCTTTTAATCTGTAACTATAAGTTTTACTAACGGGATAAAAACCGTGGTATAGTCCATAATTTATTCCCCCCCCCCCCCCCAACCTTTTCATTTTCCCTCTCTCTCCTCCTAAAATATTTCATTTATCCCTCTAAAACTCTTAAATCCCTTTCTCACCAAACCCAATCTCTAAATCCTCTTCCTCTCGAGTCGGCGTCCCTCTCCTCTCGCCGCCGTCACCCTATCTCCCTCACTTAAAGGAAGAAGACGAGATCTCCCCCCGCATCCTCCTCTTCTTCCTCGGCATCGATCTTAATGAGATCTCCCCCGCATCCGCTCCCTCCTCCTCCTCCTCCTGCTATGTATATTTATACCCCTCCTACAACCTGTTCACCTTCCCCATCTGCTTAACCCACCAGCCACCTAAACCCACTGCCATTTCGTCTTCCATCTCTCCCGACCTCCTCCCTGGTTCCCTCTCCCGCTCCTCGCCATCCCCTGATCAACCACCTCTCCCCCTGAGTTCCTCTGCCGTTGATGCAGCACGATAACCTCCTGCCCTTCATCCCTCTCCCGATCCTTCCCTCCTCGCTGTCGCGCCGCCGCGATAGCGTCACCTTGCTCCGCCAACACTTCGACATCGCTCCCTGGCTTCCCTCCACAGTCAACAGCACCCCAGTGACGACCCACAGCCTGTGGTGACCTCACCGTCGCTCCACCAATCGCAGCACCCTATCCCAGCCGCGCTGCCTCTTTCCGAGCGCCACCCATCCACAGTAGAGCACCCGCCCATACTGTTTAGTCGCGTCACCGGTTGCCCCTCGGTGCCCCCTGTATGCGTCCTCCCTATCTCGATACATTGCAGGCAGCAACAGCCACAGCCGGTCCCTCTCTCTTGCCTTCTTAGTCTGCAGGTGTGATTGTGTTGAGTTGGGTTGTGTGGGCGTGCGTGTGTTCTCGTTGGTCCATATGGTTGTGTGTTCTTTGCTCGTTGTCAGTGGGCGTGTTTCGGAGTTTGTCGTTGAGTTCGATGCCGTGGTTTGTTGCCCACGTTTGTGTTCATGGGTTTTCTTCATGTTTGGGTTCGTCGTGTTCATGTTCGTGGTTCGTGGGTTGTGCGATCGTTGTGTTCGTGTTCGAGAATCCTTTCACGTTATTCTTTCTCATTGCTTCGTCCCGTCGTCCTCTCTCAGACAAGTAACTTGTATTAAATTCCTTTGCAAATACAAGTAGTAAATACCGCTTGTTAGAATGAGTATATACGTGTAAGAATATATGACATTATTAGTTAAGACTTTTTTCCTTATTTGTAAAATTAAGTGAGGTAAAGAAAACCTCTTACTCTAACTGGAGGTAGACCAAAAACTTTGCAGCACTCAGTTTTGAAAGCTCAAAACAGGGTTACAAACAGAAACAACATTCAATCAAAAGGAAGTTTTCAGAGCACTTCTAGCCTCTAGGAGATTCCTACCCGAAACAGCCTACCTGGATAATTAAGTTTTTTTTAAAGTCTGGATTTGGTAGTGAAATAAAGTTACTTCAATGGGTGAAAATGACATTATTATACAACCTAACTAACTTGAAGAGCACTATTGCTAGTGAGCTGTTTCACTATTTGTTCTCTGTACATTTTGGTTGCCTAATAAACAAATATACAAACAAATATATAAATAAGTTCGTAGAAATATACTCCAATTATTAATCACCTTTCACCTTCATTTATATCTTTCATTTGTATACAAATTTAAATATGTATTGGATTAGAAGTTAGTTAGAATAATTGTTTGATTTTAGTAGTTCAGTTAAACAATTGAGATAAAAAATGTCTCAACATTAATAATTGAACCATATATTATTCCGATTTCCATTGGCATCAAATTATTTGAGTAGCACTATTAGATTTTGCTCTTCCATTTTACTGTAAGATTTGAGATTTCCAAGGTTAATCTTCAAATTAAGCACAACAATGGTAAGTGCACTAACATCTGTATCAATTTAGCCCTGTTTTTATTTGTGAAAGTTTTAATCTTTTGTTGCTTTTATATGTGTTTGCACCAGGTAGCTAACTTCCTCTTTTGATCAGACCGATGAAACTACAGGGCAGGGCAACCTCTTATGACTTCATTGCTGCAGATATCCCCTCCAGTGGTAACTTCAATCCTTCATTACCTTCATTTTAATTAGACATCCATGCTATGCTATGTACTACTTTGCCATCTAACATTGACCTGCACTGGTAATTATGATAGTAAATGAGACTTGCACTGGTAATTATGATAGTAAATGAGACTGATCATGACTTTTCCTTACCCGTACTAGTTGACTACAATGTGACTGATGAGTTTACTGGTTGCAATGACTGTAACTCCTTGAAAAGAAATCACGAATAGCACCATAGGATCATGAAATCTCAAGTTATTCAGTTATCACATGTCATTTTACTAGTGGTTTTCTTTTGATTCTAGTTTGGGCTTTTGGCAGGTGAAATAGCTTTTTCTTTAGAATTACAAGCACCAATCCCAGAATTAAATGCTAAAAATTGACTTAATCCCCATGGTAAGAAGTTTGGGAAATTAAAACTATCTTTCAATAATTGCAATTGTAGTCACCACTTCTTTCTAAGTTTGTCACTTGCGAGATTGTTGAATGTCCATCCTCGATCTTTTGTTCATCTATAAGTTCCCCCCCTCAATTTATTATATATAGATACTGTGTTGAGGAGGTATGGCATGGGTAAATCGAATTTGGAGGAGCTAAAGGCAGTTGGAGCAGTGATTTTACATGAAGTTGATGCAACTAAGATGAAACATCATCCAGATTTGAAGAATCAGAAATTTGATCGAATTATATTCAACTTCCCACATGCTGGCTTCATAGGATCAGAAGATAATATGTTGGTAATCAAGTAATTTAGCTTCTGTCGTGTCATCTTCGATTAATCTAATAAATTGGTGTATTATAAAAAAAAATCTATTAAGTTGGTCCTCTTTATTCCCTACATTTTTCTTTCTTTTTGTTCCATTGAGTTTAATGAAATAATGATGTACACATGTCTGCAACATTTTTTGCACAAACATATATCAGTATTGCTGATATATGTGTAGGTTGCAAGGTCTGAATAATTAATCATTAAAATGCTTGTGTATCAAAGAAATTAAGAGTGGTTTTTGCCCTTGATTATAATTTTGAATGTCAACATAAATATCAACTTCTATATAAAATATAAAAATAAGAAAGAACTGTGTTATTCGAATAGTTGATGGCTTGGAATTTGTAAGTCATGAATTGGGTGGAAATGGTGACCTCTGTCTGCTGAGATTAATTTATGAAATGGACTTTGTAACTGCAAGTAGTAAGGGTAAATTGTCCTGTATTTGTTCAATTAGTCCTACATGAATAAGGTAAACCTCTAATAAAGCTTTATGGGTGATTATATGTTTTCTTTACATTGTTTGTTGTCACATTTGTACAGATTGAGAAAGCCTTGCATGATATGCGTGTTGAATCTGCTGAGACAAAGCTTGCATATGAAAGGAAGTTGGCTGAAGCTCGGGAAATGATGGAAACTGCACAAAAAAAGTTTGATGAGGCAAAGAGCAAGCTGCGGTCAGCAGAATCTTTGCATGCTGAGGCAAGTCGTTATCATGATTCTGCATCAAGAAATGCACTGGACATTGAGGCTCGTGAGGATGAACTGAGGAGGCGTATGATCTCCTTCCAGTCTGAGTAATTTGTCACTTTGTAGTTTCTGCATACTTTTTTAATGTATTCACATGTTTTTGTGATCACATGAAGTACTCCCATTTTTAGCTCTGCTCCTCGTTACCATATGTAAACTCCCCATGTTTCTGTTATTTGAAAGTGCTTGTGGAAGGCTTGATTCCTGGAAATCCATTTGCATACATGACCAAATTAATTCTCAGGATAACTGATATCATTTACTTCGTCATTTGCAGTAACTAAATACTTTGGATAGTTAAATTGTAGCTGGATACCAATAACAATACAGTGGTGCATTGTTTGAGAACCTCCAAATTCATCTTGATATCATCAAGGCTTCTGCTAAACATAATATTTGGAATTTGTTAATATATGAATTAATAGAAGGGTAATTTAAATGATTTAATTAAAAAGGGTCATGTCTTCTGATGTCTTACCTGTGTTTTTGCTGCCCCAAAGCAAAATATGCAAAAACTAGTCTACTAGGTTCTAGTCAGTGTACTCAACTCTGGATTAGTTTCTTTAATAACCACAGGAAAGTCTTCATTACAAATTTCTTGAGGTTAATCAGCTTCGTTGAGTAACACCTCATTTATCAATAAAATTGCACTAGAGTGTCAGCAAAATGTCACTGAAAACATCTCTAGATTATTATATTTTGAAAAGGTTACTAAGATTTATCTGGTCTTCTTCTTCTGAGAATAACAATAATAAAACAAATGATATAAAGAGCCATTTATTTTATATACCAGCATGGTTCTTCGTCTTAAGATCATGCAAAATCAATCCATAATGTCTTGTTCATTCCATCTTACAATCTATTTTTATACATATGTTCTCATATTTATCTGGAGTACTAAATTCAAGAGAGCATATTTGCTATGTGAGTTCACTATGCTAATTGTGAGTCAAATGCATTGCATTTGTGTGGTAAAACAATTGTGTAACATTTACAAAGTTAAGTTCAATTTCTACTTCAGAAACATATAATTTGTGTTTCATTTTATCGTATTAGGTCTTCTAAGTAGCCTTGTTTCTCTAGTCTGCCTTAGCTTAACTTTCTAGAGCACTTCAGTTTGTGTTTACAAGGAATTCAGATTCAGAGGATAAAAAAGTTGAAGGAGAAGTCTAAATCTAATTCCATTGCAGGTTCCACACAGTTGCATATGTTCAACAGATCTGGTGGTTGGAGGTTGATGGTGAAATCGATTTCCACCTCCTCAAATGCACTTACAGCCTATACTTCCGTCTCCATCTGGGTCGAGCTTCAAGGCGACTAGGCTGTCGAGTTTGCAGCCCCCAACACATCCATTGTTGGGACATCAAGCCCGTTCATTTTCAGCTCTCAACATCTGACGGTCGGCAAGATCAATCCAAGTGCTATTTGGATGAGCCTGGAAGTTGGATCCTGTACCATGTTGGGGATTTTGATGTTAGTTCTTCTAAATTCTCAACAAAGGTGAAGTTCTCAATGGCACAGAGATTGCACACATACAAAAGGCGGCCTCTGTGTCGACTCTATTTTGATATATCCCAAGAGGTTGAAGCATAAGGAAATGCCTATGTCATGCACGTAATTTCGGTACGAAGTTACAAGACAAATCAAAGTTAGCATGTGTGATTTGTTGCCTTTCTGGTTATGGGTTTCAATTCATGCTTCCCAACATTACAAGTCGAGTTGCAGTTTCTCATTCATTTGCAACTGCAATGGCCGAAAAATATTATGCTTGTTATTTATCAGTATGGTACTCTTAGGTTGACATTTTAACTATTTGTAATTTGACATGCTTGTAATACTTCATTAATTCTTAATATGATTGAAGTTTAATTTAATTTAATTTTGTTTCATAAACACATTCATTTATTTTATTGTGTATTTAGTTTATAATTGGATTAATATTATAAAAGAAAATATTAAATTATCATAAGCGTAATTAATAAGAAAAAAATGTGTATAGAGCAAATTATGACCTATCCCTAAAATTCGTGGGTGTATGTGTAAAAAATGTCGCTAAAACCTATACCAACAGACCACCCAAAAAGAACTATACCAACGGAATAAACACGATGGGTATATATTTAAATATTTGAATGCGAAAACCATCACTAAAACCTATAGCAATGGAGTTTCGACCGTGGGTATAGGAAAGCAAGAGGTGTCATTAAAATCTATACCAACGGATACGAAACCGTGAGTATAACACCAAAGTTTTGTCCAACGGGTGAAAAAACCGTCGCTATAGGCTATAGTGATGACATTTTGCCGTGGGTATAGCGAATTATTGACTACGGAAAAATATGTCTGTCGGTATAGGTTTTACGGGCTATACCTATGGTTTTCCGCCTTTTACCCACAGATTTTTGCTGTCACTATATGTCAAATTCCTTGTAATGGATGAATTATACAGTCAAGTATATGATAAAATGAGAATGAACATTAAATAAGTTGTATAATGAAATTAGAATGAAAAGAAGGTAAATTGTAATATAACATGAGAATGAAGGTTAATGTATTACGAAATGTTATGAGATGTGTTATAAGATATGGATAAATGTGATATTATAAGAATGGATGAATGTGATATTATAAGATTGAGTGAAGGTGATATTATGAAAATGAATAATTGTGATGATATGCGATGAAAATGAATGTGATATTATATGATTGAATGAATGTGAAGTTATGCGTTGAGAATAAATGTGAATATTTTATACGATTGAATGAGTGTGATATTATGCAATGATAATGAATATAAATATAGCATGGGATTGAATAAATAAAATGTTATAAGATTGAATGACTGTGAGGTTACAGACGAGAATTAATGTGAATATAGAATACATTGGAATTGTGTCGAGGAACTACTTTCCCGCTATTTCCATGGAAAAGGTGGGAACTATCTACCGAGGCACAACTTCAAGGTAGGGTGAGTGAATATGAATTTGTAGACTAGTTGAAGATGCAAAGGATTACTTTTGTGCAAAATCACTTTTACTATGTTTATATGTTTAAATTTCAGGTTACATTTAATTACCTTTATATTCGTAAGTTCTTTCAATTTCTGTCTTATCATTTATTTTATTTACTAACCTTGTATATTATACTCACACCAGTTATGGCTAAGCCCTGTAGTTTTTTAGGGGTCAGGGGAGTCCCTCCCTGGGGGTGGACGTCCCTAACTCTCTTGCAAGTTTTGATTAGCAGCAAGGTGAGATCCCATAGTAGTTGTTGTGGTTTTGGTAGTTAAACTTTTTATCATAGTAGAATGGGTTATGTATGTATCTATTATAGTCATTTTACCGTAAGGCATGTAGAAATGGGGATAGTATGATGTAATATTTTGCATTATGGACGATTATGTGTATAATTGTAGGGGATAATATATATATAGTGTTGTGATGAAGTATGAAAACTCGTACCTACCTCATTGTGGATTACTGTGTTCAGTGGTTTGGTTTCGAAATGTTTTTTTTTTAAGTTTTTCCAAAAATCTTATATGTTTTCAAAAGAATTTTTGGTTTTTGAATTGTATCTTGCTTATTACGATGAGTTATGCCCCCAGAGCCCTATATATTATTGCATGAGTGTTGTTGAATAAATTTACCTGGGGAGGATTGATACATATTACAGGTGTTGTGATTTACATAATTGTTTGCAGAATTCCTTAAAGAATCTCTGTAAAAGGGCAATATTTCAGGGGTGACTGCCGATATTTTAATTGAAAATTAAAATTTTTAAGTAAGAAATGGTGTAGATAAGAAATAGTTTAAGTTAGAAATAATTTGAATACGAAATGGTTAAAAAAATAATTGGGGTGTTATAGATGGCTTGGCTAGGCGACACTTGGCGTTGACCGTTGACTGTTGCCTAGTCAATGATTTTTTGTGATTTCTCGTTCGGGGACACATTTGTTCGGTTTTTGGCATCGAACGACATGAATGGCTCGGCTAAGCGACATGTGGCGTTGACTGTTGACCGTTGACCAGTCAATGAATTTCTGTGATTTCTCATTTGGGGACAAGCTTGCTCGGCGCGTGACACCGAACTATGTAGATGGTTCGGCTGCATGACACGTGTCACCTGTTGACCGCTGACCATTGACCAGTCAACGATTTTTTGATGATTTCACGACTGGGGACATGTTTGTTCTGTAATACCCCGATTTTCAAATTAATAAAAAAATTATTTATTTATTTTTGCACGTAGTGTGCACGTGTAATATTTTGACTATTATTTTCATCATGATGAGTAAGAATATAGTTTTCTATAAAGCCTTTTTCCTAAAGCCCAAAATTTAGTTTATTTTCCTTTTAAAATAATTATCTTGGCCCAATCAATTTAAGCCCAGAAATTAATTCCATTTTTTACAACTTGTAATGTGTAACACTTTTAAAGGCTTTTTATTTGTGTACAAGTTGGGGTGACTCATGCATGCACGTGCAATTCACACACGTGCAAGAGCACACCTTTTCTTGGCCGGTTGGGTTAGGAGTGGTGTTTTAGTCATGGGTGGTTATTAGAGTGTGGGTAGTTATTACAACTCCCTAGTGCATCCTAGCCCTTGATCCTATAACTATCTACTAAATCCTAGCCCTCCATCTCACCCAAATTGGTGTATAAATACCCCCTCTCATTCATTGTTTCTTTTACACTAAGATCATATTATAAGAGAGATATATTGTTGTGAGAGAGTTGTGCGTGGAGGCCGGGTATCACTTCTGAAGGTTTCGGTGTGGAGCAAGGAGCAAGGAGAAAGGAGTCGAGCTTTGCATTAAGGAGTTTTTCTGGATTTCGGTTATTTCGTCAATAAGGTGGGTGTTTCTCAGGACTTCTAATGTAGAAAATATGTCATGATTATGATGATTGTTACTATGCTTGTGAAAGTAAATTCAAACCTATCCCTGTGTATGTTTATGACGAGGGTTGTGAAGGATTGACAGTGTAGTAATGACACTGTAAATAAGAAATGAGATGAGTCTGTACAGTCGACTGCCGCTTGGACAAGTCGACTGGTACGAGGCAAGTATTTCTCATAATTTGTTAGAAAGTTTCATGATGTACATGTGTACAAACTAAAATGATATAGGAATGCTAAATTCATACCCTCCATGTTGTACATGACTGAGGAGACATGAACGTATGAAAAGAAATTAGTGATAATTAGTAAAACTGAGAATGACCTTTGCAGTCGACTGCTAATGTGAACAGCCGACCGATGCATTGATTTAAACCTGAATAGTCCAGTAATTCCTTGAAATGAGGTATTTCCATGGTGTTGTCCTAGTGTAATAAATTGAGATTAATATTTTATCTCTGCAAGAAAGTGATGAACAAATGAAAATGCATGTTTAACATTTCCTTGAGGAAAGAAAAATATTAGTTATGTGAAATTCCATATTGTGATGTTAGTGAACAACTAAGAAATTACTACTTATACGGCATGTATATATATATATATATATATATATATATATATATATATATATATATATATATATATATATATTGTAATGTGACACAATGATGCATGTGCATGGAAGAACAGATGGATAGATAATTCCTTAATTTGAAATGTGAACCTGTTCAGTCGACTCAATGCGAGTAGCAAGTCGACTGGGCTGAGAATGAAAATGTACAGTTAAAACCCAGGACAGACGACTGATGGAATGACAGTCAACTGTCACGTGAATGATATTTTGAACATAAAAAGTTGCGGAGCAGTCGACTGGCCATGTGCAGCAGTCGACTCTCCCGAGTGGTTATGAAGAACTTGAATTGACTGAACAAGTCGACCGGACTTCTCCAAGTCGACTGTCCAGAGTATTTTGATATGTTAGAGAACCTTATTCTGTTTATGTTGAAGATTGTGAACCTTATGGTTGATGTTGGTAAACTCTATTTGTTGCTGCATGAATTTACTTGAAATGAATCATAGTTTTGAATTGAGAATTTACATGAAATGAATCGAAGGATTGAATTGAGAATTACATGAATATGAAAGCTAAGATCATGATAAGGAAAGTCTGTGAGACTATTAAATAAATTATGAGTTGAAAATGCTCAAACTGGAAATTGTGAATTGGAAATTGAAACCAAAGAGTAGCTAAGTCTCCCCCGGCATTGGAAATGAAATGAAATGAAATGAGAATTGAAAGACCAAGGTTGATCATGTGTTGAAATGATTGAATAAGTCCGGTTTAGTGGAGAGGCTAACTCTAGAGCTTTGATTTTTATTCATGATTCTAAAAATTAGTACATAGTGGAGATGTGATGAAAGTGAGAGAAAAACACGAGTATGAGAACTAGGGTTTACGGTGCGGGTGTGTGAGCCACAGAATGCATGCTTGATGAGTCAAGACATGGCGTGGGCACAACTCAGAATGATCGGACTCTAGTCACGCTTGTGGGATGTTTGGTGACTGCAAGAGGATCGTGTGCCATGAAGTGAGGCTGAATTGCCACAGAATGCATGCTTGATGAGTCAAGACATGGCGTGGGATTCCCCTCCAGAATTTTCTGTACACGAGCTTGTACTCATAGATCATCTAGGATACTCACCGTAATTACAGTAGTAGATTAAGTCATGGCGAGGGATTGAATCCTACAAAAATGAAGAACGATTAAGAGGCTTGCCCTCGGACCTATGTAGTATGGGATGCATAGAATCCGAACAAGTGCGCATTAGTGTCATGTAAATTAAGTAACTGCATTAAGGATTAAGTGCACAATCACGACACGATATCATTAAGATTCCCCTTTTACTTTATTTTTGATATGTGAACAAGTTTGTGATCTGTTAAGAAATGAGACTCGTTATACTGTTTCTGGCGTAGAGAGCATGGCCATGTATAATTATCGTCGGTTGAATAAATCGACGTGCCCACAGTATTGTATGCAGGATGAATGGCATGAAAAAGATTAAAGAGGAACAATGCTTAAAGATTCATTCCATGTTGTTGTACATTTGTTTCATTGTTGTAAATTTTACTTCCGCTGTGCAACGAAATTGTAATAAATGATGTAAACTCTGATGTAAAGTGAAAAGTTTAAATTTCCTTGTAAACTTGTACTAAGAAAAGCGAAAAGATCCTGTAGAACATCTCGAATTCAGTGTATTTGGGATTCGGGGCTTTACATGTTCGGTGTATCACACCGAACATTGTAGATGGTTCAGCTGCGCCACACTTGTCACCTGTTGACCGTTGGCCATTGACCAATCAACAATTTTTGGCGATTTCATGATCAGGGACACTTTTGTTCGGTACGTGACACCGAACGTTATAGATGGTTCGGCTGCGAGACATGTGTCACCTGCTGACCGTTGATCGTTGACTTGTCAACAATTTTTAACGATTTCACGATCGGGAACACGTTTGTTCGGCGCGTGACACCGAATGTTGTAGATGGTTCGACTGCACAACACATGTCACCTGTTGACCGTTGACCACTGACCAGTCAACGATTTTTTGTGCTTTTTTAGCCTCCTTATCTCTTGGGCTTTCCTGGTTCTTGGGCTTTTTAGTTACTTTAAGGCCCATGAAGCCCAAGGGTCGCTCCTCTCTCTATAAATCTCCCACCCCCCTTTCATTTCTCATTTCTTACTCACAAAACTTCTTTTCTCTCAATCGGAGTTCTCTGAGCATTCCAGCGATCTTTACTTTTCCAACGATTTTTTCTGACCGTAGCTATCACATGCAAGGTAATATATATATATATATATATATATATATATATATATATTATCAAAGATGTCCAGGGTGTCTTCCAGAGACGAGACCTCCCGCTCAGGCCAAGGTGAAGATAGGTCGCTTGTTATTGTGCATAGGGAATACATAGAGAAGTAGGCAGTGGGATCGGTTATAGTTGAGGAGATTATAGAGAGTCGTCGAGAAGTGGGGGAGTTGGGTAGGTTGCCGAGCTCCTTGTCAACCCTCGGTCGAATTAAGGAATATTCCGGCGACCTTCTATCTTGAGTCGAGCATGGAATGACACCTTTGTACGAGGGGAACGAGCCTCGCGAGTGCTCGGAGGTAGACGACATTCCTACAATGCTCAGGGAGAAGGATTTTTGCAGCATCTGGGGCTGTTTCATGATTTCGAGGGAGTACGAGCTTATATTGCCGAGCCCAGGTATTAGAGTGTGCAAGCCCACCTCCCCTGACACTTGTTTCTTCTCCTTCGATGACTTCCAAGCGGGGCTTAGTCTCCCCTTCCTCTGTTTACTACCGACGTTCTTCAGTGGTTCGGCTTGAGCCCCATCCAATTCATGCCGAACATGTGGAGGCATGTGAACGGCTTCGTTTTACATTGTCAAGCGGCAGGAATCATGCCTCAGTTGAGTGTTGTGAGGAACCTCTACAAGATTCACCAAAAGAATAGGTCGGAGTTTAGATATTATCTTACTCCTCGTCGAGGTGTGAAGTTGATCAAGAACCCTGACTCGATCAAATTTTGGAAGGATAAATTTTTCCTTGTTCGTAGTAGTCAACCCTGGGGAACCCCACGAGCTGAAGGGAAGAAGTGCCGAATAGGGCAAAATCTGAGCCTGTCTTAAGCCCTGAGAAGGACGAGATGGTTATGTGTAGCGCCCCGAATTTCTAATATAATATCTTAGAAAATACGTGGCACGATCCCAGCATCAACTTCAATGTAACATTAAACACAACCAACACCAATAAAAATTTTCCAACTTTTATTACAATAATCCTTTACATAGCACAGTGGAATTTAAAACATCTCAAATCATAATTTTCTTTTATCCACAACACAGCCTTTTTACAATACTGCTTTACAAATTTACACAAAACTCTATTAAATCAATTTATCTCAAAACTAACTCAAGCATCCACACCTCCAAACTCTAAGCAACAACCTGCAACACATGAGGCTAGAGATGATCCCTAACCCCCAAAACTAAATGGGTCAGCCATAAATGGTGTGAGTGACATAAAAACAAACAAACAACATAAATAAGCATTAAGCATGGATTCTTAAACAACATGTAATAAACAAGAAGACATAAAATATGACGTAGCAAAGAAATATGTAAACAACAAGTGGAACTAAACTAAGTGTCAAGTGTAGAAAACAAAAAACCACATGCATAAAACCAAGTCAAGAATACACAAATTCTATATGCGGACTCTCTAATGCGTACTTGTCGAAGTCTATGCATCCCACTCTACATAGGTTCGGTGCAAGCCCTTAACGTCTCCACATTATAAGGTTCAATCCCCGCTATGCAACTAATCCTATCACGATGACTACTACGAGATAAAGATAAACTGTGAGTATTAGCCCATCCCTCGATAATTCCGGAGATAGATCCCACACCACAGGTATTTTACCTGGATAATTTCGGAGATCATCCCACACCGAAAGCAATGACCTTATCACACGAATACCACATGTGCGTCGCCTCGACCCCGATAATTCCGGAGATCAATCCCACACCACAAGTAATTACCTGGATAATTCCGGAGATAAATCCCACACCACAGGTAATTTACCTGGATAATTCCGGAGATAAATCCCACACCACAAGTAAATTACTTGGATAATTCTGGAGATTAAATCCCACACCGAAAGCCATACTGAGGTACATGACTCATGTTCCCGTTCATCATATCACCACTAGTGCCTATCCTTATCATTTTTGGGTTATTTAATTACTTAACGAATCTCCTAGAGTTGGTGTACCCTACCGGACTTAACTCAACAACTGAAAAACTAAAATGCCTCCATGGGCCTCAACAAAATGAACTCAACGCCGGTATACTTGGGTCACACACATCCTCTAGAGACTCAAACTCAAATATCTCAACCAATCTTACTTCATAAACTGCTCAACTTAACATCTTGAAAACATAAGTTCAATAGAAGATAAGGCATAAGTAATTATAAATCAAAATATCTAGAGAATAAACCATTTGAAAGAACCTTCATAAATATAAAAATACATCAGCACCAGTCGACTATAGAAAGCATAAGTCGACTGTCCAGAAAGAAAGTTCCATGACTTTAAGAAAATAAGCTAAGTGTTATAAGTTGACTTATAAAACTCATAAGTCGATTTACCAGAGTGTTTTAAGTTGACTTATAGAAGTCATAAGTCGACTTACCAAAGTGTTTTAAGTTGTCTTATAAAAGTCATAAGTCGACTTACCGGAGAATTTAAGTTGACTTATAGAAGTCATAAGTCGACTTACCAGAGAAAAGTCTACGATAACTTTGAAAAATAAATACCAAGTGTACCAGTCGACTGAAAAATTCCTAAGTCGACTGTCCAGAAAAGATTTTCAAGGAAACTAAATATCACATCAGCCGAGTCGTACCAGTCGACTGTCGGCCTACAGACTGCACAGTTTAGGTTATACATAATAATCAAATGAGAGATTTCTAAAAGAAATCATTGTTTACTAAAATAATTTGTATTAAGATAAAAACGTCGATCTCAAAGAATCCCCAGTTTGGGTATGTTTCCTTAATTCAATCAATTTCTCAAAACCTTAATTTCTCATGCTCTAAATTCTAATTCTTCCATTAGGGTTTCTCAATACTGAATTTCCTCCACAACTCATGACCAAAAATCTGATTTGTAGTCACAAGATCCAGATGTTCATCAATCCGATCCCTTATTGTCATAATCATACTCAAATCTTAAACATGCTTTCTAGCAATACAAATCTATAAACTAAGATCCACTAAACATTCATAGACTTCACATACATAATACAAATAACAACTATTGCATCGCTCACATACAAAATACACTAAATAAACAAACATGTCGAAACAAATAACGAAACAATCATTCACGTAAATCAAAACAACAACCAAATTTACATTATTCACATAAAGCAAACAACAAAACAAAGTTCATGTCACTCACCTTAGGAATGAAGAGATCCAACAAGAAAGCCTCTCATTTTGCAAGATCCAAAACCTCCTCTTGATCCTCCCAAGAAAAATCACAAAATTCTATATTGTGCAGTGAATGACGGCTGCATTTTCTTTTAAATACCCGGGATAAGAAGTTTAGGGTTTTCCAAACACTTTTGCAAGATACCCCCCCTTGAAATACAACTTTACATAAATGGATCCCTTATGTTGGAAACTTGATAAAGTCATTTAAATTAGGATTTAAAGGTAAAACATTCCCATTAATCTTAACCGGTAATGTTCAAAACATCCAGAAAGTAAAATTTGCATTTTAACCCCTAAAAATGACAAATTTGCAAAAAGATCATTCTTTTCTCAATATTTGCAAATAGATCCGATTAATTTCAGAAAAATCTGGAAAAATTATAAGTAAATCCCAAATATTAAATAATGATTTTTCACGAAGAAAATTTGACTTTTTGAAGTTCTCAAGAAAATATTTGCACGTGTTTCGCACGTGTAGAAAGGTAGATTTTCAAAAAAATATTTATAATTCTCCAAAAAATCCTTTTAATTCATCATAAACATTTAAAAATAATATTTTAAAAATACAGGGTTCTATATCACTCCATCCTTAGAAGAGTTCTGTCCTCAGAACTAGTACTAATGGGTCCAAACAACATACCAACAAGAAACAATATCTCATAAATGGAAACATAGTCCAAATAATTGCATATGACAACATAATCAAAATAGAAGGATTATAACCCCTTCAATGGTACAATCATTCAAAGAATTACAATCAGATGAAAGAAAAATACATTCATACAAAAAGCTCAGGAAAATCCTTCTGCATGCGATCCTCCGGCTCCCAAGTAGCCTCTTCGAATTGCTGATTCCTCCACAGCACCTTGACCATAGGTATCACTTTGCTCCTAAGAACTTTCTCCCTACGGTTAACGATCTCAGCAGGCTGTTCCTTGTAACTCAAGTTCACCTGTAGATCTTCAGAAATCTCTACCAACTGATGATTCTGATCTGGCACATACATCCTCAACAATGACACATGAAATACATCATGCACTTGTGCTAACTCCTCTGGAAGCTTCAATCTATATGTTGTCTTGCCAATCTGCTCCATGATCCTGTATGGCCCAATATACCTTGGCGCCAACTTGCCTCCCTTACCAAACCTGATTACTCCTTTGGTCAGAGAAACCATGAGGAAAACTGCATCCCCAACCACAAATTCCAAGTCCCTTCGTCGAGTATCAGCATAACTCTTCTGCCGACTCTGAGCCTCGACCAACTTCTTGCGAATCAGCTCAATCTGCTCTGACGTCTGCTGTACGATCTCAGGACCATACATCTGCCTCTCGCCAACCTCGTACCAACAAACTGGTGTCCTGCACCTCCGCCCGTACAAAGCCTCATATGGTGCCATCCTAATACTCGCATGGTAACTGTTGTTATAAGCAAACTCAAACAATGCCAAGTATCTCTCCCAACTACCACCGAAATCCATAACACAAGCCCTCAACATATCTTCCAGCACTCGATTCACCCTCTCAGTCTGACCATCGATCTGCGGATGAAAAGCGGTACTGAAATCAATTCTGGTGCCTAAAGCTGCTTGTAGGCTCTTCCAAAACCTTGAAGTGAACCTTGCATCTCTGTCAGATACAATCGACACAGGAACTCCATGAAGTCTTACAATCTCACCAATGTACAACTCAGCCAATTTCTCTAATGACCAAGTAATCTTTATGGCTAGAAAGTGAACCGACTTAGTCAAACGGTCCACGATAACCCAAAACGAGTCATTGCCCTTCGAACTCCTCGGCAAACCTGTGATGAAATCCATACTGATATTCTCCCATTTCCACTCCGGAATGGGCAACGGCTGTAACAAACCTCCAGGTCTCTGATTTTCTGCTTTGATCTGCTGACAAGTCAGGCACCTTGTCACGAAATCTGCCACATCCCTTTTCATACCAGACCACCAAAAATGCTGTTTGATGTCCCTGTACATCTTCGTGCCTCCAGGATGTACTGACAACAATGTACTGTGTGCTTCCTACAAGATACTCTCTCTCAAATCTGCATTATCCGGAACACACAACCTCTCACCCATCCAAAGAACTCCATCTTGAACACGAAACTCTGATAGCTTGCCTTCTAAAACCTGATGCAGCATCTTCTGAATCTCTGAATATGATCTTTGACCTTCCACAATCCTCTCTCTCAAGGAAGGTTGCAGCCCCAACTGAGCCAAAGATGCTCCTAAATCCTGCAGCACCACCTCGATACCTACCTGATCAATCTCTGCTGCCAACTCGCTTCGAGTAGTGATCAAATTCGATAAACTACTCTTCCTGCTAAGTCCATCAGCCACCACATTCGCCTTGTCTGGATGATACTTGATCTCAGGACGAATGTCTTCCAATACCTCCAACCACCTTCTCTGTCGAAGATTTAGATCCTTCTGTTGATAAATGTACTTCAAGCTCTTGTGGTCAGTGTACATGTTGACCTTCTCACCATAAACATAATGCCTCAACTTCTTCAAGGCAAAGATAATAGCGGCTAGCTCCAAATCATGCATCGGATAATTCTTCTCATGCAGACGCAATTGCCTCGAACCATAAGCAATAACCTTGCCTTCTTGCATCAAGACACAACCCAAACCTCTGAGAGACGCATCACTGAAGATATCATAATCCTTCCCAGCTTGTGGCAAAGCTAAGATAGGTGCAGTAGTCAACCTTTCCTTTAACTCAAGAAAACTTGCCTCACACTTATCAGTCCATGAAAATGCCACCTTCTTCCGGGTCAAACATGTCAAAGGAACTGCAATCTGAGAATAACCCTGGATGAATCTCCTGTAGTAATCAGCTAAACCCAAGAAACTTCTGACTTCCTTTACAGACATTGGCCTGGGCCAATCCTTCACTGCTTCAACTTTCTGAGGATTAGTGGCCACTCCCTCCTTAAAAAGGATATGACCAAGGAAAGCTACCTCAAATTTCCAAAACTCACACTTCGACAACTTGGCATACAAGCTATGCTTCTGCAATTTCTGTAATACCGCTGTCAAGTGCATAGAATACTCCTCCTCCGACTTCGAATACACCAAAATATCGTCGATGAAAACCACCACGAAGGAGTCGATAAATGGCCTCAAAATCCGATTCATCATAGCCATGAACACTGCTGGCGCATTCGTCAACTCGAATGGCATCACCAAAAACTCGTAGAGTCCATGACGAGTCCTGAAAGCTGTCTTACTCACATCTTCCTCCTTGACTCGAACCTGATGATACCCCGATCTCAAATCAATCTTCGAAAACACAACTGCTCCTCGAAGCCTGTCGAACAAATCATCAATCTGCGGCAGTGGATACTTGTTCTGAATAGTCACCATATTCAACTTCCGGTAGTCAATGCACATCCTCATTGACCCATCATTCTTCTTGACTAACAACACTGGCGCTCCCCACGGAGAAGAACTCAGCCTAATAAGCCCTTTGCTCAACAGCTCCTCAATCTGCTTCTTCACTTCGTCTTGCTCTACAGGTGCCATCCTGTACGGAGCCTTAGAAATCGGTGCGCTCCCTGGCTGAACATTGATGCAAAACTCCACATCTCTCTGTGGCGGTAATCCTGAAAAATCTTCCAAGAACACCTTAGGAAAATCTCTGACAACTGGAATGCCCTTGACTTCATCTGGAATCTCCATCTTGGATACCATTGCAGCCACCTTCGGAACTTTCTTCTTCCCTTGGACAGTCACTGCGGGACCACCTGGTGCCTTCGCTAACACCTCTTTCTGCTTGCATTCAATTGTGGCATCATATATTGCCATCCAATCAATGCCCACGATGACATCCACTCCTAAGACTTGCAGCTCAATCAGATCGATGCCCAATAACCTCCCGCCAATCTCGATATCACAGCCCTCGTAATATCGATCAGCGATCAATTCTTCACTGACGGCGTTGCCACCGACAAAACCTTACCTGGAAACAACTTAGGGTCCATACCTAAGACCTTTGCAAAATTTGGTGATACAAAAGTATGCGATGAACCAGTATCAAATAAAACCCTTGCATTAATTCCATTAATCAAAACAATCCCTGTTACATGAAGAGTGATACTCAATCTCTAATTATTCTCAAATAAAGGTTTTACTTATTACATTGATTTAAAATAAAAATCAAAACTCTTGCATACCCTGTATTACATCTTCCGAGTTACCCGCGTTCTCCTCGGTTAATGCAAATACTCGCCCTTGCCTCTGGAATTTGCTTCCACCTGAACCATCCTTCCTCAATTGTGGACAATGAGACTTAGAATGTCCAGTCTGCCCACATTAGGAATAAGTCTGCTTCGCCAACTTAGGACACGCTGACCTGTAATGACCTGCCTCCTTGCAGTAGTAACAAGTCACTCCCTGAGTTGCAGGTGCCTTCTGCACTAGATCACTGAACTTAATTTGCTTCGCCGGGAATCCCTTCCCACTCTGACCTGATGCTGGCCTCTTGTTCCTGTTCTAGGTATCTTGCCTTTTCTGGAACTGGTCCATGTCCTCCTCAGTCATAACTGCTCTCCTGACCAGCTTGTCGAACCTCCGTATGCCCAACGGAATCATTCTCGACCTCAAGTTTGGCCTCAAGCCCTACTCAAACTTCTTGGCCTTCTTCGCCTCGTCAATGATCAACTCTGGTGCATACCTCGAAAGCTGAGCGAACTTGGTCTCATACTCTCGCACGGTCAAGCAGCCCTGCTGTAGATTCAGGAACTCTGTCGCCTTCTTTTCCTGAATATCTAAGGGAAAGAAGTGATCCCTGATTTCCTCCAGAAAAGCTTCCAAAGTCATCGGCTAGTCTCCCAAAGTCCTTTTTCAGCGATTCCCACTAGACACCAGCGTCCTTTTCCAGTTGCATAGTAGCCAACTTTACCTTATTGGCTATCGGAGTCTCCGATACCTCGAAGATTGTCTCCATCCTCCTAATCCAATTGTCAGCTGCGTTTGGATCAGATTGCCCCTCGAAAACTGGCGGCCTCATCCTCTTGAAGGACTCGATCTGCTTGATAGGATCAACGTTAACCAATCCCTGTCCAGCTCCATGATTCTGCTGCTGGTTCTGATTCTGATTCTGTGCCAAATTAAATGCCATTTGCGCATTCAGAGTCTGATACATCTTGACAAATTCGGCCTCAAGATCAATTCTAGTTCCTCGAGAACTTCCAGATTCATCATCATTGTTACCACCATTCCTGCACCATACTGAATACTGCAAAATGAGGGAAAAGTTAGAGCACCACACACAATTCAAACTCACATCAATATCCTTTGGCAAAACCTCAATTGTATCCCAAAGGTAAAACATCATGTTTCAGTTCTATGTGATACTCACTCTTTAATGTCCACACCTAGGTACTCACACTCTAGTGTCCACACCAAGGTTATTTTTATGTTATGTTTATTATTACTATTGAAGCATGCTCTGATACCAAATCTCTGTAGTGCCCCGAATTTCTAATACAATATCTTAGAAAATACGTGGCACAATCCCAGCATCAACTTCAATGTAACATTAAACACAACTGACACCAATAAAATTTTTCCAACTTTTATTACAATAATCCTTTACATAGCACAGCAGAATTTAAAACATCTCAAATCATAATTTTCTTTTATCCACAACAAAGTCATTTTACAACACTGCTTTACAAATTTACACAAAACTCTATTAAATCAATTTATCTCAAAACTAACTCAAGCATCCACACCTCCAAACTCTAAGTAACAACCTGCAACACATGAGGCTAGAGATGATCCCTAACCCCCAAAACTAAAGGGGTCAGCCGTAAATGGTGTGAGTGACATAAAAACAAACAAACAACATAAATAAGCATTAAGCATGGATTCTTAAACAACATGTAATAAACAAGAAGACATAAAATATGACGTAGCAAAGAAACATGTAAACAATAAGTGGAACTAAACTAAGTGTCAAGTGTAGAAAACAGAAAATCACATGCATAAAACCAAGTCAAGAAAACACAAATTCTATATGCAGACTCTCTAATGTGTACTTGTGGAAGTCTATGCATCCTACTCTACATAGGTTCGGTGCAAGCCCTTAACGTCTCCATATTATAGGGTTCAATCCCCGCTATGCAACTAATCCTATCATGATGATTACTACGAGATAAAGATAAACTGTGAGTATTAGCCCATGCCCCGATAATTCCGGAGATAGATCCCATACCACAGGTATTTTACCTGGATAATTCCGGAGATCATCCCACACCGAAAGCAATGACCTCATCACACGAATACCACATGTGCGTCGCCTCTACCCCAATAATTCCGGAGATCAATCCCACACCACAAGTAATTACCTGGATAATTCCGGAGATAAATCCCACACCACAGGTAATTTACCTGGATAATTCCGGAGATAAATCCCACAACACAAGTAAGTTACTTGGATAATTCTGGAGATTAAATCCCACACCGAAAGCCGTACTGAGGTACATGACTCATGTTCCCGTTCATCATATCACCACTAGTGCCTGCCCTTATCATTTTTGGGTTATTTAATTACTTAACGAATCTCCTAGAGTTGGTGTATCCTACCGGACTTAACTCAACAACTGAAAAACTAAAATGCCTCCACGGTCCTCAACAAAATGAACTCAACGCCGGTATACTAGGGTCACACACATCCTCTAGAGACTCAAACTCAAATATCTCAACCAATCTTACTTCATAAACTGCTCAACTTAACATCTTGAAAACATAAGTTCAATAGAAGATAAGGCATAAGTAATTATAAATCAAAATATCTAGAGAATAAACCATTTGAAAGAACGTTCATAAATATAAAAATACATCAGTACCAGTCGACTATAGAAAGCATAAGTAGACTGTCCAGAAAGAAAAATCCATGATTTTAAGAAATAAGCTATGTGTTATAAGTTGACTTATAAAAGTCATAAGTCGACTTACCAGAGTGTTTTAAGTTGACTTATAGAAGTCATAAGTCGACTTACCAGAGTGTTTTAAGTTGACTTATATAAGTCATAAGTGGACTTACCAAAGTATTTTAAGTTGACTTATAAAAGTCATAAGTCGACTTACTAGAGAATTTAAGTTGACTTATAGAAGTCATAAGTCGACTTACCAGAGAAAAATCTACGATAACTTTGAAAAATAAATACCAAGTGTACCAGTCGACTGAAAAAGTCCTAAGTCGACTGTCCAGAACGGATTTTCAAGAAAACTAAATATCACATCAGCCGGGTCGTACCAGTCGACTGAAAGGTCTGTCAGTCGACTGCCGGCCTACAGACTGCACAGTTTAGGTTGTACATAATAATCAAATTAGAGTTTTCTAAAAGAAATCATTGTTTACTAAAATAATTTGTATTAAGATAAAAACGTCAATCTCAAAGAATCCCCAGTTTGGGTATGTTTCCTTAATTCAATCAATTTCTCAAAACCATAATTCTAATTCTTCCATTAGGGTTTCTCAATACTCAATTTCTTTCACAACTCATGACCAAAAATCTGATTTGTAGTCACAAGATCCAGATGTTCCTCCATCTGATCCCTTATTGTCATAATCATACTCAAATCTTAAACATGCTTTCTAGCAATACAAATCTATAAACCAAGATCCACTAAACATTCATAGATTTCACATACATAATACAAACAACAACTATTTCATCGCTCACATACAAAATACACTAAATAAACAAACATGTCGAAATAAACTACGAAACAATCATTCACGTAAATCAAAACAACAACCAAGTTTACATTATTCACATAAAGCAAACAACAAAACAAAGTTCATGTCACTCACCTTAGGAATGAAGAGATCCAACAAGAAAGCCTCTCTTTTTGCAAGATCCAAAACCTCCTCTTGATCCACCCAAGAAAAATCACAAAATTCTATATTGTGCAGTGAATGACGGCTGCATTTTCTTTTTAAATACCCGGGATAAGAAGTTTAGGGTTTTCCAAACACTTTTGCAAGATACCCCCCCTTGAAATACAACTTTACATAAATGGAACCCTTATGTTGGAAACTTGATAAAGTCATTTAAATTAGGATTTAAAGGTAAAACATTCCCATTAATCTTAACCGGTACTATTCAAAACGTCCAGAAAGTAAAATTTGCATTTTAACCCCTAAAAATGACAAATTTGCAAAAGGATCATTCTTTTCTCAAAATTTGCAAATTAATCCGATTAATTTCAAAAAAATCTGAAAAAATTATAAGTAAATCCCAAATGTTAAATAATGATCTTTCATGAAGAAAATTTGACTTTATGAACTTCTCAAGAAAATATTTGCACGTGTTTCGCATGTGTAAAAAGGAAAATTTTCAAAAAAATATTTATAATTCTCCAAAAAATCATTTTAATTCATCATAAACATTTAAAAATAATATTTTAAAAATACGGGGTTCTACATTAGGACACTTATAGACCGGCCTGCCTTAGATTGGAGAGAAGTAACAGAAGAATATCTCTTCGAGGGTTTTCTTAGTCCGATCAACCCTAGTACGCATCTTCGATTTTGGTTTATTACTTTTTTTTGTTTTTGTCGTTGTATCTTATCTTTCTTTGCATTACGTTTTGATCGACCTGTGTCTTTTTCTACATAAGACCCCATCATGGACTCTGATTTGATGGTTTCTATGCATACGGGGTTAAAAGGGAAAGCCACCGAAGAGAGGAAGAGGAGGAGGATGTCTGCCAGACCCTCTGCCTCGAAAGCTGTTAGGGGTCAGACTAGCAGGTCCCCAGAGGTGAACCTCAAATCACCACCATTTGCTTCGGTTATCCCCTTGGTCGGGGATTTACTCTGGGGGTCGCTCCCGCACTCGAGGCACCCCCCCCCTTATTGCTACCGCAGAGGCCATTCTGACAGAGGAGCATAGAAAGCTTTTCGTCCCGGACTGGCGTGTGATGAAGCACGACAGATTTCTTAGGGATTCGGTCACTTGTATGCAAGCGGTGAATCATCACACGACCTCGAAGGATCGAACTGCAATGGAAGCGGGGTCGGTTGGTGACGATGCCTTGGAGATTTCCAGGGCCAATATGGCAGTATGTTTCATTGTTTTTTATTGGTACTTGACGCTTTCTTTTTTATGGGCATAAACTTGAATATATTTTCTTACAGATCACTTACCACTTCGGTCATTTGTTGAAGCGAATGGCAGAGCAAGATAAGGAGTTAAAGGCAGCAAGTGATAGAGATAGGGCAGAGTGTGCCAAGTCTCAGCAGGCGTTGGAAAAGACAATTCATGTGTCCGAGACACAGGCGGTGCAAATTGTATTGTTGGAGTCCTCGTTGGCTAAGGCGAAAGAAGAGGTGGCCCAGGGAGAGCAGCAGTTTCCGAGAGAGGGAGAAAGTAGCTAAGGAGAAGGAGGATGCGGTGAGGGCTGCGCAGGACAAAGCAAAGGGCTATCTGAGGGGGAATATGTAGAAGGCATATGCCAGAGCCCTTCACATGAAGGCACGAGTTCTTGGGTTAAACCGCGCGGGGTACTCTCTTTACGACCCCCTTCCCGAAGGTGTCGGGGAGGACGATGAAGAAGATGAAGAGGAGAATGAGGAACAGGAGCAAGAGGTCGTGCCAGACCCCTTGTCTACCGTAGTGGTGGCCCCAGATGCAGCTGAAGGCGTTGGTCACGTGCTCACTCTCCTCGGGGCTCAGTCGATCGAGGTCGATCCTTGACCCCTTCTTTTTTCTAGTTGCCTTCAACTCAATTTTGTTTTGTATTTGTAAGGATGCTATATAGCGGACTGGTACCGCTTGTTGTATCTTTACATTGCAATGAAATTTCACTTCGCCTTATATGAATTGTTATTCTTTCCACAATTTTCGTTTGCATGTCTTGTGATTTGTTATCTTTGATTGAGTGATCTATCAGCCCATTTTGTAAACAGGTTATTGTGCATGAGGTCGGTGAAGTGCCTTTCCTTCGTTCTAAGCTTCTGGTGACAGAGTTAGGGCTCTCTTGCTCACGAGAGAAGCTTTCTAAAGCAAAGGCAAAGCTTGGTCACTTGAGAAGAGTCTTGGTCTGCTGAGATGTTGAGACGCGGTGTAATGACAGGATTCTTCAAGAGGTGGCCCTTGAGGATATGGAAGACTACACTTCAGCGACTGTTGGGAAATCTTCAAAACTTAAAGTCCTTGCCGTTCTTTATTCACGGTTACAACCGAAAGAGACAAGATAAAGAATGTATTGCTTGAGAAGAGTTTAGAAGCAGCTCATCTTAGGATGACGCACATCTTAGGAGGATGATCTTTAAGCTTTCGCATGGGGGTAGTATGAGTGGGGTGCCTCGTTTGATGTTTAGAGTGAAGAATGACTCTCTCAAAGAGAGGCTTGTCAAGTTAGAGGCGGAGAACCTTCGTTTAAAGCGACTCTCCGAGGGAGGCAATGTTACTCCCGCTCTCGTGAATACCGCGCTCAGGGGAGGCCCTTCCACGAACTGGCTCTGCGCTTCTTGGGGCCCTAAGGAATCCTGGCGATGCTCAGAGTGGTGTGGTCGGCTTCTCTAGTGGGGCGTCGATCGGTGGAGTGGAGCGAGTCGTAGGTCCTGATGGTATGACTTGCTTCGTAGGTTTGGATATTACTTTAGATGGCTCGAGGGGGATGTTCTGCACTGGCGCCACCGTTGGAGTTTGCAAACCGCGTGTCCTTCAAGAGGAATATCCCTCTACCATGGAAGAGCTGAAGTGATGCCCGAGTTAGATTTTGTAGCCTTGTAGTGACTTTGTTTGTCCAATAACACTTGTAAACTTTTTTTGTTATGAAATAAGATTTTTGGCTAACTGTTGGAGAGTCATGTTTTTGTAGCAGCTTTGATTGTTCAATAACACTTGTAATCCTTCTTTTGTTGTGAAACAAGATTTTTGGCTAAGTGTTAGAGAATTGTCCTCTTGTTGTGGCTTTGTTTGTTCAGTAACACTTGAAATCTCTTTTGTTGTGAAATAAGATTTTTGGCTAAGTGTGGGAGAGTTGTCTTTTTGTAGCAGCTTTGAGAGCTGATGATTGTCCGTTGGACGACGAGTTCTGGGAGCATTCGAATGGCAAGCTGCTCTTCGCCTACTTGCTCGAAAGTAGTTTGGTTAGGGCAGCTTTATAAACCATGAGTGGGCTCCTCACAACGATGACGACGAGTTTTGGGAGCATTCGAATGACGAGCTGCCCTTCGCCTACTTACTCAGAAGTAGTATGGCTAGAGCGGCTCTATGAACTATGAGTGGACTCTTCACAATGATGACAACGAGTTTTGGGAGCATTCGGATGGCGAGCTACCCTTCACCTACTTGCTCGAAAGCAGGGTGGCTAGAGCGGCTCTATGAACTATGAATGGACTCTTCACTTGTCTAGTTTGTTTCTGAAGCATTCGAACGACGAACCAAATCATGCGTTCTTGCTTGGGAGCAAGTAGCTAAGGTGGTCCTATGGGCCATGAATTGACTCCGAACAACGATGATGACGAGTTTCAGGAGCATTCGAATGGCGAGCTGCTCTTCGCCTACTTGCTCGGAAGCAGTGTGGCTAGAGCAGCTCTATGAACCAAGAACGGACTCCTCACTTGTCCAGTTTGTTTCAGGCGCATTCGAATGGCGAACCGAACCATGCCTTCTTGCTTGGGAGCAAGTAGCTAAGGTGGTTTTGTGGGATGTGAATGGACACCGAACCATGATGACGACGAGTTTTGGGAGCATTCGAATGACGGGCTGCTCTTCGCCTACTTTCTCCGAAGCAGTGTGGCTAGAGCAGCTCTATGAACCATGAATGGACTCCTCACTTGTCTGGGTTGCGACACTTGTATGGTGAGATACACCCCACACACTTTCTCGGAAGCAAGCATGCCCTTGCGATCTTTGAGTCCTGAATGGACTCCACAATCGTCCGTTAATGTTTTGTAGTGGGTAGATGATGTTGCACGGGTGTAAGCGCTATTTTTAGATTTTATTGTATTTTGTATTCTTTCGATTATTGTATTTGAATTCTTTATATTGGTGTATTTTGCATTTTCTTGGACTTTCTTTATTCTCTCTTGATCAATCTATGCTCTTTGGCTTGATTCTGTCTTTTGTGAATTTTGCTCTTTTCTATTTTGAATTCGATTTGTTCTCCTTCGTGTTCGTCTCGTCTCATTGGTTTGGTTTGTCTCTTTTTGGAGCCAGAACCGAAACCCAGAACCCACAAAATCTTAACCTAAACCCTAATTTTCCTGATCCCTATAAATACCACATTAATTAACCCTAATTAATATTAATCCTATCTCTTCACTGCACATTCTCTTTCCCCGTAACCATCTCTCTCTCTCTGTTTTCCGTAACCCAACCAAGCTGTCACACACCCCTCGACCCCCGTTCATCCCCCGATCATCGTTCATCCCCATCACCGTCGCTCGTCCCCCCATCCTTGCCATCCCCATTCGAACCCATTGCCGAAGTTTTGCCATCGCCATAACTTCGTCGCCGTCGCCCTATTCCCTCTCTGTGCACCATCATCGTCTTTGCAGTTCGTCCCTGCTCCACTGAGGCCCTTGTGCATCGCCGTTGAGTTCCCAGAGTCGCCGTGTCGTTGTCCCTAGTTTTCAACCGCGAAAGCAGAACTCTTCGCTGGAGTTGTTGTCACTGCCGTCGCTTCCGACCGTGGTCACGATGCTGCTCCGCCACCACAGCCGCTGCCACAGTCGTTGCGTGTCGCCAGTCCACTGCTCTCTTTCTCTTTTCGTTTCGCTGTCGAGAGGTTGAAGATGCGACGTGAGTGGTCGAAGTCGCTGTCCACTGTTTTGCTGCATCGGATCCCTAGCCGCTGTCCCCTGTTCGGGTTGGATCCGGTGTAAGGTCGAGTTCTGGTTGGCAGTCCCCACTGTTTAGTGTTCGGCCGCAGCGATCTGATCTTTTGCTGTCTGCTGTTTTGGCCAGATCCGGTGTGAAGCTGAGGTTTTGATTGGTTCTCTTTGATGTTCCGTGTTCTGTGTGCGCCAGATCCAAATTTGGTGTTCTGCGTTCTGTGCCGATCTGGTGTGTGGGAATTTCTCTAGGATCTTGCTATTGCTGTGGATTCTTCGTTCATTTTTGGGAGATTTTACCTGGGATTCTGATCCCATTATTCTATTATTTTTATTAATATCTGCAATAACAAGCAAGTCTCTTCTTGAACCCTTTCGTTATTTGTGTTCAAGATTAATTGATCTCATGCAAGTAGTCTGTCAATTTTGTTATCAAAAATTTGTTTGACTATTCCGTTAAGATTATCTAGGGTTTACAGGAGCTAACCCGACATACTCTTAACTTCGTACTATCTCTTTGATCTTTAACCCAGTCCCCAATGTTTCATGCATGTACACAATTAAAATAACTAGATTTATACTTAGAACTGCTTGATGAAATGGCATGAATGTACTTATTTGGATTTAATTGATGAATTGACACCAAGAACGTAATAAATGTCCCATGAACCTTAGAAATTGCATGTTCACACCTAGGGTTCACTTGATTACAAATTTGCAAGCTTTACATGATCATATGAATTAATTATTTGCCCATTCATGTTTAGACAAATTTCTGGACTGCTGTATGTTTCATTTTGAAATAGATTTTTGACCATGATAGAGACATATTCTGAAAGAACTTACTAAATATAAAACGTAGCCCTTGATTTCTAGATAATTTTTCCTTACTCTAGATTTAAATTCCAATTTACCATCTATTTGTTATCATCACTTTAATGCCACTATGTTAGTAATTTCAGACCCTTAATTTCATGTGTTCTCTGCTGTTCCATATTTTATTTTACCCTGTTAATAGTACAAGAAAAAATCTGAAATAGTTTATTCTGGACCTAGACATATATAGGTTTCACCGAGAATTTTTATAGATTTTAATAATGAATTCTCTGATCCGAAACAATTAGTTGAACATAACCTACTGCATGCTGCCCGGACTTAAAATCAGATTAGAACAGAGTTTTCACCTTAGTTCTCATACATTTTATATACCTTAATTATACTCGCTGGAACCGTGTGGAAGTCTATTTTCCAGATCTTCCAGCGTATTTAGTTTTGCTAATTTGTAGTGCCTGCAATCCATGATTTGGTACAGCTAGGTTATGCTGTCCTGATTTTGGGAAATGTGTTTATTTGATGTGTTTGACCCATGCCTTGTCTGTAACTCTTAGAACTAGTCTCACATAGTAATGAACAACATTGACACCCTCTTGCATGCTCACATAGGATGAAATAAAATGATAACTGTAACGCCCAGAATCCCAAAAATACTGAATTCGAGATGTTCTACAGGATCTTTTCACTTTCTTCAGTACAATTTTACAAGGAATTTAAACTTTTCACTTTACATCAGAGTTTACATCATATTACACTTTTCATTTTGCACAGCGGAAGTAAGAATATACAACATTTACATAAATGTACAACAACATGGTAAATCTTTATGCATCCATTCCTCTTTAACATGTAATTTATCCTGCATACAAAACTGTGGGTACGTCAGTTTATTCAACCGACGATAATTATACATGGCCATCCTTTCTATGCCAGAAGCAGTATAACGATTCTCATTTCTTAACAGATAACAAACTTGTTCACATAACAATTAAAGTAAAGGGGGGAAAATCTTAATGATGTCGTGTCGTGATCGTGCACTTAATCCTTAATGCAATTACTTAATTTACATGACACTAATGCGCACTTGTTCGGATTCTATGCATCCCATACCACATAGGTCCGAGGGCAAGCCTCTTAACCTTTCTTCATTTTTGTAGGGTTCAATCCCTCGCCATGACTTAATCTACTTCTGTAATTACAGTGAGTATCCTAGATGATCTATGAGTACAAGCACGTGTCCTGGACCTTGGAGGGGAACCCCACGCCATGTCTTGACTCATCAAGCATGCATTCTGCGGCAATTCAGCCTCCTCCCTGAACACGATCCTCTTGCAGTCACCAAACATCTCACAAGCGTGACTAAAGTCCGATCATTCTGAGTTGTGCCCGCGCCATGTCTTGACTCATCAAGCATGCATTCTGCGGCTCACACACCCGCACCGTAAACTCTAGTTCTCATACTTATGTTTTTCTCTCACTTTCATCACCTCTTCACTATGTACTAAATATTAGAATCATGAATACAAATCAAATCTCTAGAGTTAGCCTCTCCACCAAACCGGACTTATTCATTTCATTTACACATGACCAACCTTGGTCTTCCTTTCAATTTCATTTCATTTCCATTGCCGGGGGAGACTTAGCTACTCTTGGTTTCAATTTACAATTCACAACTTCCAATTGAGCACTTTCAGCTCATAATTCAATTTAGAGTCTCACAGACTTTCTTATCATGATCTTAGCCTTTTCATGTTCATTTAGTTCTCAACTCACATCTATGATTCTTTTCATGTATATTCATACAACCATAAAAGAGTTCATTGACATCAATCATAAAGTTCACAACTTTTAGCAATAAGCAAAACTAGAATCTCTGACATTTCAAAATCCACTCTGTACAGTCGACTTGGAAGTATACCAGTCGACTCGTACAGTCAATACAAGTTCATCATAAACACTCGGGAGAGTCGACTGCTGCACACGGCCAGTCGGCTGTCCCGTAACTTTTCATGTTCAAAATGTTATCCACGTGACAGTCGACTTTTCATCCATCAGTCGTCTGTCCTGTGATTTTTAATAGTACATTTCTATGTTCAGCTCAGTCGACTTGCTACACGCACTAAGTCGACTGGACAGTTTCAGAATTCAAAAATCAGGAATTATCTTTCCAACCGTTCACATATGCACTTTCATCACAGTATACATACATTCATGTTTCATAAACACCACACTTCTTACTTGTTCAGTAACATCGCAGCATGGAATTTCAAATTACTAATATTGTCTTTTCTTTAAGAAAAATACTTTAAACATGCATTCACACTTATTCATAACTTTCTTACGAAGATGAAGATATTAATCTCAAGTCATTATACTAGGTCAACATAATGGAATATCTCATTTCATGGAGTAGCCGAATAATCATAATTAAATCGATGCACCAGTCGGCTGAACACATCGTCAGTCGACTGCACTGACCGTTCTTAGTTTGGTTAATCATCGCTAGTTCTTTTTATCCGTTCACCTTCCCTCTATCATATGTGTCATAGGGGAACATGAACTTAGTAATCGCACTATTACGTCTGTTTTGCATACATGTTTATTACCACATCATGAAAATAATTGTCTCGTACCAGTCGACTGGTTCATGCGACGGTCGACTGTACCGACCCTTTTGTTCTTATTATCATCAGCATGCTCAGGCAATTTCTAATACATTGTATTTACTTTTCATAACATGGTAGCAATTATAATAATCATGGTATAATTCCTACATTAGAAGTCCTGAGAAACACCCACCTTATTTGAAGAAATAATCGAAATCCAGCAAAAGTTCCTTAATGTAGTGAACGACTCCTCGCTCCTTGCTCCTTTGCTCCACACCGAACTCTTCAGAATACTACTCGGCCTCCACAGAAAAGTACCCACACACAACTCACAAAATACCTCTCTTACAATAATAATCTTAGTGTAAAAGAGATAGGGGATGAGAGGGGGTATTTATACTAGAAAATAAGTGGAATGGAGGGCTAGGATTTAGTAGATGGTTATAGGATCAAGGGTTAGGATGCACTAGGGGGTTGAAATAACTACCCACACCTCTACACAACTACCCATGATTCCAATCCATCACTCCACCCAAAACCGGCCAAGAAAGAGTGCTCATTGCACGTGTATGCGAAATGCACGTGCATGCACAAACCACACTAATAAAACTTGTACACTCATGACAAGTCTTATAAAAAAATGTTACACAAAACAAGTTGTAAAAATAAAAGGATTAAACCATGGGCTTAAATTAATTTGGGCCAAAATAATTATTTCAAAAGAAAATAAGCAAACTAATCATTGGGCTTTAAGAAAATGATTTATAGAAAACAATACTCTTTAATCATCATGTTGAGAAATAATAGTCAACATGCTACACATGCATACCATATGTGAAAATAAATAATCTTTCATATATTTGAAAATCAGGGTATTACATCACTCCCTCCTTAGAATTGTTCCGTCCCCGGAACTACAATTAAGAGCGAGAAAAACCGAAATTACAACACAACAACAAAACAAAAGATACAAAGATACAAAGATACTATCAAGCAAAAAGCTCAGGATAGTCCTTCAACATCCTCTCCTCAGATTCCCAAGTAGCCTCTTCAACCAAGTGGTTTCTCTAGACTACCTTGACCATCGGTATCGTCTTATTCCTCAAGACTTTCTCCCTACAGTCAACAATCTCGACAGGAGACTCGATGTAATTCAGGTCTAACTGCAAACCTTCCGGTACTTCAGGCAAATGATGGCTCGGATCTGGAATATAACTTCTCAGCATAGACACATGGAAGACATTGTGCACCTGAGACAACTCTTCCGGTAATTCAAGCCGGTAAGCAGTTTTCCCGATCCTTTTCAATATCTTATACGGGCCTATAAACCTCGGGGCTAACTTCCCGCCTTTGCCGAATCGAACCACACCTTTACTGGGTGATACCTTCAGAAAGACGAAGTCACCAACCTCAAACTCAAGGTCCCTTCTCCGGTTGTCTGCATAGCTTTTCTGCCTGCTCTGAGCTTCCACCAACCTTTTCCTGATCAGAACATTCTTCTCAGATGTCTGCTGTACAAGCTCAGGACCAAACAACTGCCGCTCCCCAACTTCATACCAACAAACAGGTGTTCTGCACTTCCTGCCATACAAAGCTTCGTACGGCGCCATCCCGATGCTAGCCTGAAAACTATTGTTGTAGGCAAACTCCACCAAAGGTAAATGCCTTTCCCAACTGCCTCCAAAGTCTAGTATACAACACCGAAACATATCCTCAAGAATACGATTGACTCTCTCGGTCTGCCCATCGGTTTGCGGATAAAAAGCAGTGCTGAAATCTGTCTTGGTACCCAAAGCTGTCTGAAGACTCCTCCAGAAATGCGAAGTAAACCGCGCATCTCGATCAGACACAATAGTTGAGGGAACACCATGAAGTCGGACAATCTCACCAACATACAACTCAGCCAACTTATCCATCGAAGCAGTGAGTTTCATCGCCAAAAAGTGAGCGGACTTGGTTAGTCGATCGACTATAACCCAAATCACATCATTGCCTTTAGGACTCTTAGGCAATCCCGTGATGAAATCCATACTGATGTTATCCCACTTCCATAGGTAACGGCTGTAATAGACCTCCGGGTCTCTGATTTTCGGCTTTGACTTGCTGACAAACCTCACACTTCGCAACAAATTCAGTCACATCCCACTTCAAACCTGACCACCAGAAATGCTGTTTGATGTCTTTGTACATCTTAGTACTCCCAGGATGTACAGACAGAAGAGTAGCATGCGCTTCCTGAAGAATACACTCTTTCAGGTCCGCCTGATTTGGAACACACAGCCTATCTCCGAACCACAGCACTTCATCCCTGATTTGAAATCCGGACAACCTGCCAGCACTAACCTGCTCCTTCATCTCCAAAATATCAGCATCAACCTCCTGACTTGCAATGATCTTTGCATTCAAAGTAGGCTGAAGCCTCAACTGTGCCAGAGATGCTCCCAATTCTTGCAAGACAACTTCAATACCTGCTCGATCCAACTCCTCAATCAAATGCCTCTGAGTTGCAATCAGACTGGCCAAACTGCTCTTGTGACTAAGTGCATCGGCAACAACATTAGCCTTTCCAGGATGATACTTGATCTCAGGTCGCATATCCTCGAGCACTTCCAAACATCTCCGCTGCCTCAGATTGAGATCCCTCTGCTGATATATATACTTCAAGCTCTTGTGGTCCGTGTAAATATTCAACTTCTCACCGTACACATAGTGCCTCCATTGCTTTAGGGCAAAGATAATCGCAGCCAACTCTAGATCATGAGTCGGGTAATTCTTCTCATGTGGTCGTAGTTGCCTAGACCCATAAGCGATTACTCTACCTTCTTGCATTAAGACACAACCAAGTCAACGATGTGAAGAATCGCTATAAACATCATACTCAACACCTGCTCTAGGCAAAGCCAAAATAGGTGCAGTAGTCAGTTTCTCTTTCAACTCCTGAAAGCTCGCCTCACATTGCTCAGTCCATTTGAAGCTCACATTCATCTTGGTTAGTCCAGTAAGCGGTACAGCTATCTGAGCTCACATTGCTCAGTCCATTTGAAGCTCACATTCATCTTGGTCAGTCCAGTAAGCAGTACAGCTATCTGAGCATAACCTTGAATGAATCTCCTGTAGTATCCAGTCATCCCAAGGAAACTTCTGACTTCCTTCACTGTAGTAGGCCTAGCCCAATCTCTCACTGCCTCTATCTTCTGAGGGTCAGTTGCCACTCCCTCCTTAGAAAGGATGTGACCTAGGAATGCCACTTCGAATTTCCAGAAATCACACTTGGATAACTTAGCATACAACTTCTGCTCTTCCTGCTTCTGCAAAACTGCTGCCAGATGCTCAGTGTGCTCCTCCTCTGACTTGGAGTACATGAGAATATCGTCGATAAACACCACGACGAAAGAATCAATAAACGGCCTCAGAACTCTGTTCATTAAATCCATGAAGATTGCGGGTGCATTCGTCACTCCGAATGGCATAACTAAGAATTCGTAATGCCCATGCCGAGTTCTAAATGCAGTTTTGTGCACATCTTCAGCTTTCACTCGCACTTGGTGATACCCTGATCGAAGATCTATTTTGGAGAATACAGCTGCTCCTTGTAGACGATCGAACAAATCATCAATTCGAGGAATTGGATACTTATTCTGAACAGTGACCTTATTCAGCTCTCGGTAATCGATACACATTCTCATCGATCCATCCTTCTTCTTTACCAAAAGCACTGGTGCTCCCCAAGATGACGCACTAGGTTGAATAAAGCCCTTCCCCAATAGTTCCTCAATCTGCCATTTCACCTCATCCTGTTCCACTGGAGCCATCCTATATGGTGCCTTAGAAATTGGTGCACTTCCCGGCTGAACAGTGATGCTGAACTCTACATCACGATGCGGAGGTAACCCAGGAAAATCTTCCAAGAACACAGTCGGATTGTCCCGAACCACAGGAATCCCTTGCAATTCCACAGGAGTCTCTTCCTTGCGGATAGTTGCCACCAGCTTAGCACACTTCTGCTTCCCTTGGAAAGTGACTTCAGGTCCACCTGGAGCCTTCACTGTTACCGTCTTGGTCTTGCATTCGATGATTGCACTGTACACCGACATCCAATCAATGCCAATGATAACATCGACTCCCAAGATAGTCAGCTCGATCAGGTCGATGCCAAAGATTCGATCTCCAATCACGATCTCGCAATCAGCGTAATACCGATCAGTGGTCAAAGTTTTCCCTGATGGAGTAGCTACTGCTAAGATCTTGCCTGGAAAAGTCTTCGGTTCCACTCCCAACACTTTAGCAAACTTAGGGGACACAAAGTATGAGAGGATCCAGTATCGAACAATACAACAGCTTTCATTCCATTAAGATAGAGTTCTCCTGTAATATAATACACACAATTACATAACAGTTTCACAATATGAACGGGAAGAAGAAATGACAAAAACCATTAAACATCAGCCCTCGTACCAGAGA
The DNA here is from genome assembly GCA_017893485.1 of Hemerocallis citrina. Taxonomy (NCBI): domain Eukaryota; kingdom Viridiplantae; phylum Streptophyta; class Magnoliopsida; order Asparagales; family Asphodelaceae; genus Hemerocallis; species Hemerocallis citrina. The sequence continues at coordinate 115,878,798 of CM030360.1, read as the reverse complement.
TGACCTGATCTGCTTCCTCAGCATCAGCTTCCGTCAAGGCAAATACTCGCCCTGGTTGGTACGGCCTCTTCCCAGTCTGCTGTATTGGCACATTGTGATTGCCAGCCCGTGGTTTGAGACATCGAGATTGGTAATGTCCCACTTCACCACAGTTGTAGCAAGTGACTGCAGAAGGTCTCACCAAATTGTTTCCAGGTCCTCCAGCCACACCAATAGCGTTCGCCCCTGTCGGTTTGAACCTCTGTGCAGATGGTTGCCCTTTGAAACTCCCAGAATTGGCGGGCCTCTTCCCGGACTGCCAGTTGTTCCTCTGGTGCTGAGCAACATGGAACTGCTCCATATCTGCCTCCGTTGCTGCCGCCCTCTTGACCAACTTGTCAAATTGCCTGATACCAAGAGGTATCATCCGGGATCTCAAGCTTGGTCTCAGTCCATGCTCGAACTTGCGAGCCTTCTTAGCCTCATCCATCACCAGTTCTGGAGCATACCTAGAGAGCTGAGTGAAGTTAGTCTCATACTCCCTCACTGTCATGCTGCCTTGCTGAAGTGACAGAAACTCCATTGCCTTCTTCTCCTGAACATCGGAGGGGAAATAGTGACTGCGGAATTCCTCTAGAAATTCCTCCCAGCCAAGCACTATACCTCCCATGGTCCTCTTCATCGACTGCCACCAAACAGCCGCATCCTTCTCGAATTGCAAAGTCGCCAACTTGACCTTGTTGCCCTCCGGTGTCTCCAACACCTCAAAGATTGTCTCCACTTGCCGAATCCAGTTGTCAGCCGCATTTGGGTCTGATTTACCCTCGAATACAGGTGGTTTCATTCTCTTGAACGATTCCACCAGCTTAATCGCCTCGGGCACTGGATTCACAGGCCCCCTTTCTTGATTCATAGCCACTGCATTCAGCGTCTGGTAGACCCTTGCAAGCTCGGTCTCCAGATCCAAACCTTCCCCACTCCTATCTCCTCTTCTCGACATATTCTGATGCAAAAGATCCATTAAATTCGAAGAACTTAAACCAACTTGCATTTCATTGAATTTCAAAGTTTATACATTCAAATTAAAAACATTTCTTAACATCAGAATAGAAGATAGTAGAAACTAAGACAATCTAATCCCTACAGGTCCTTTTCGCTGCTCGAAGTTCATCCCGTAGTTCATCGACTTCATCCTTCAGCACATTTGTCAGGTTCTTTCTCTTCTCATGTTCCCAAACTCGGTGACTGAGAACAGAAAAATCGTCCTTTCGCTTTGCCAGTTGAGCTTCCAATACTCCAACTCTCACTCGCAGGGTTTCCACCTGCCTCTGAAGAGAAGCCACAGTGCTACTCAGAGCTGGTCCCTCTTCTTCATTGGAAGAAGAATCGTCAGACGAATCCGGAGGTGGGGTAATCTCTCGAGATTCAGGCCACTCCTCCTCATTGGAATCTGCTTGCCCAGGGTGATACTCATTCTCAGAATCAGCCTGTCCAAGATGGTACTCTTCCTCAATGATATGCCAGTCGTCGCCTCCAGCAGGGTCGAAGTGATCAGCCATCTTAGAATAGAGGGGAAGAAGCATAAGTCATAGAGCAACACAAATGTAAGTCACTTACATTTAAATCTCCAAACTCAGACACACACTCTAATGTCCAAATCTAGGGTGTCGTTCCTTATAAATTTGTACCAACAGGAAAGCGTAGAAAGCGTGGCTCTGATACCACTCTGTAACGCCCCGAATCCTAAAAACACTGAATTCGAGATGTTCTACAGGATCTTTTCACTTTCTTCAGTACAATTTTACAAGGAATTTAAACTTTTCACTTTACATCAGAGTTTACATCATATTACACTTTTCATTTTGCACAGCGGAAGTAAGAATATACAACATTTACATAAATGTACAACAACATGGTAAATCTTTATGCATCCATTCCTCTTTAACATGTAATTTATCCTGCATACAAAACTGTGGGTACGTCAGTTTATTCAACCGACGATAATTATACATGGCCATCCTCTCTATGCCAGAAGCAGTATAACGATTCTCATTTCTTAACAGATGACAAACTTGTTCACATAACAATTAAAGTAAAGGGGGGAATATCTTAATGATGTCGTGTCGTGATCGTGCACTTAATCCTTAATGCAATTACTTAATTTACATGACACTAATGCGCACTTGTTCGGATTCTATGCATCCCATACTACATAGGTCCGAGGGCAAGCCTCTTAACCATTCTTCATTTTTGTAGGGTTCAATCCCTCGCCATGACTTAATCTACTTCTGTAATTACAGTGAGTATCCTAGATGATCTATGAGTACAAGCACGTGTCTTGGACCCTGGAGGGGAACCCCATGCCATGTCTTGACTCATCAAGCATGCATTCTGCGGCAATTCAGCCTCCTCCCTGAACACGATCCTCTTGCAGTCACCAAACATCCCATAAGCGTGACTAAAGTCCGATCATTCTGAGTTGTGCCCGCGCCATGTCTTGACTCATCAAGCATACATTCTGCGGCTCACACACCCGCACCGTAAACTCTAGTTCTCATACTTATGTTTTTCTCTCACTTTCATCACCTCTTCACTATGTACTAAATATTAGAATCATGAATACAAATCAAATCTCTAGAGTTAGCCTCTCCACCAAACCGGACTTATTCATTTCATTTACACATGACCAACCTTGGTCTTCCTTTCAATTTCATTTCATTTCTATTGCCGGGGGAGACTTAGCTACTCTTGGTTTCAATTTACAATTCACAACTTTCAATTGAGCACTTTCAGCTCATAATTCAATTTAGAGTCTCACAGACATTCCTATCATGATCTTAGCCTTTTCATGTTTATTTAGTTCTCAACTCACATCTATGATTCTTTTCATGTATATTCATACAACCATAAAAGAGTTCATTGACATCAATCATAAAGTTCACAACTTTTAGCAATAAGCAAAACTAGAATCTCTGACATTTCAAAATCCACTCTGTACAGTCGACTTGGAAGTATACCAGTCGACTCGTACAGTTAATACAGGTTCATCATAAACACTCGGGAGAGTCGACTGCTGCACACGGCCAGTCGGCTGTCCCGCAACTTTTCATGTTCAAAATGTTATCCACGTGACAGTCGACTGTTCATCCATCAGTCGTCTGTCCTGGGATTTTTAATAGTACATTTCTATGTTCAGCTCAGTCGACTTGCTACACGCACTAAGTCGACTGGACAGTTTCAGAATTCAAAAATCAGGAATTATCTTTCCAACCGTTCACATATGCACTTTCATCACAGTATACATACATTCATGTTTCATAAACACCACACTTCTTACTTGTTCAGTAACATCGCAGCATGGAATTTCAAATTACTAATATTGTCTTTTCTTTAAGAAAAATACTTTAAACATGCATTCACACTTATTCATAACTTTCTTACGAAGATGAAGATATTAATCTCAAGTCATTATACTAGGTCAACATAATGGAATATCTCATTTCATGGAGTAGCCGAATAATCATAATTAAATCGATGCACCAGTCGGCTGAACACATCGTCAGTCGACTGCACTGACCGTTCTTAGTTTGGTTAATCATCGCTAGTTCTTTTTATCCGTTCACCTTCCCTCTATCATATGTGTCATAGGGGAACATGAACTTAGTAATCGCACTATTACGTCTGTTTTGCATACATGTTTATTACCACATCATGAAAATAATTGTCTCGTACCAGTCGACTGGTTCATGCGACGGTCGACTGTACCGACCCTTTTGTTCTTATTATCATCAGCATGCTCAGGCAATTTCTAATACATTGTATTTACTTTTCATAACATGGTAGCAATTATAATAATCATGGTATAATTCCTACATTAGAAGTCCTGAGAAACACCCACCTTATTTGAAGAAATAATCGAAATCCAGCAAAAGTTCCTTAATGTAGTGAACGACTCCTCGCTCCTTGCTCCTTTGCTCCACACCGAACTCTTCAGAATACTACTCGGCCTCCACAGAAAAGTACCCACACACAACTCACAAAATACCTCTCTTACAATAATAATCTTAGTGTAAAAGAGATAGGGGATGAGAGGGGGTATTTATACTAGAAAATAAGTGGAATGGAGGGCTAGGATTTAGTAGATGGTTATAGGATCAAGGGTTAGGATGCACTAGGGGGTTGAAATAACTACCCACACCTCTACACAACTACCCATGATTCCAATCCATCACTCCACCCAAAACCGGCCAAGAAAGAGTGCTCATTGCACGTGTATGCGAAATGCATGTGCATGCACAAACCACACTAATAAAACTTGTACACTCATGACAAGTCTTATAAAAAAGTGTTACACAAAACAAGTTGTAAAAATAAAAGGATTAAACCATGGGCTTAAATTAATTTGGGCCAAAATAATTATTTCAAAAGAAAATAAGCAAACTAATCATTGGGCTTTAAGAAAATGCTTTATAGAAAACAATACTCTTTAATCATCATGTTCAGAAATAATAGTCAACATGCTACACATGCATACCATATGTGAAAATAAATAATCTTTCATATATTTGAAAATCAGGGTATTACAATAACAAGCTGGGGTTATATTGGATGACTTGGTAGTGAACAATCGGAGACTGTACTCGGTCGGGCCCTACTGTACTGACTGTACTGTGTGGCCATAAATACTGCTCTAGAAACATTGACACTGAACATGATACACTGATTTCTGGGCCAAGTACATGAACCGTGAATTCACCATCAGTCTAAAGTGTTCAGTGTGTTGTGCGGAATCTGTATTATGGGATGCAGTAGTACGTGTACTAGATAGATTAATAAAATACTTAATAACCTGCATTTCCTGATTGAACCTGATATCACTTATTTCATGCGTGATTTACTGTGGACCTTTTGAATATATTGCATGCTCTTTGTTTTGATTCTTGTCTTTGACCATGTCCTTATTCTTTGATATCCATATTTCCTTTACTCCTTGTTTTCTCTACTTGCCACCTACGACTTGCTGTAAGGGTACTCTTTTATTTCTTTTAGACCAAAAATTTACAGGTAATGAAGAATCTATTCCTGAAGGAATTGGTGAGCAACGTTTCTAGAGATGGACTCAGTCTCCGCTGCATAATTTTACTTATTGTTATTTATTTCTTGAACATTATGAACTTGTACTTGTTTGGGCTCTATGATCCGTAGTTTTGTTTTGATCCCGGATGTTGGATATTTATACTATTGGTTTATTTCATTATGATTGGAATTCATCTTGTTTCATGTGATTATATTTTCCTGCGTGGTTGTATCTTGTTGTTTTATTGCTAAGTTTGTTTGGTACAGCTTATGGATGGTGTTTACATCATTCGCTGGGCCTACATTACGTACTCGTGTTCCCGTTTCCTGGGAAGCAGGGCGTGACAGGGTTTTTAGTGGTATCAGAGCCCAGGATTGAGTAATATATCAATCAAACATGACTATCTTTACGAGGGTTAGCTTTGATTGGTATATTAGTCGAGCTTGGCTCTAAACGGGTTAACTCAGTGATTTGCACACCACGATAATTACATGAATGCATGTATAATAACCTACATATGATCTGGGTACTGACCATCTTTTGATCATGTTTCAGGCTATGGCTCATGGGAATTCTTGTTCTCGCTCGGGAGATCAGCTGCCGGACAACGCTGCTATTCTCCAAACGATTTAGCAGATGATGGCTCTTTAGCAGGAGCACAATGAGCTGATGAGAGCCACTTTGGCAGCCAATGGGAATGCCCCTGGACCTCCACCTGGTGCTCTTCCACCGAGGCCTGGTATGGTAGCGGATTTCATGAGGCTGCACCCGGATAAGTTTTCGAATACAGAGTCTCCATTGGAAGCCGAGCAATGGCTTATCCCGACGAAGCAACTGCTGGTTGCTGCTCGTGTTGCTGAGGCGGATCGTATGGATGTGGTTCGTATCCAGCTGGTGGATCTCGCTTATATCTGGTGGTGGGTTGAATCCGAGAGGATGCCGGGACCCATTGAGTGGGCCACTTTCTCTGAGAGCTTCATGGCGAAGTTCTTTCCCAGTGTCACCAAGGCAGAGATGGAGCGACAATTTGTTTCCCTAACTCAAGTCAGCTAGATAATGTTCTTAATTGTCATTTATTGTTGCCTACTTCACTTGTGACGATATTAATTTGAGCATTATCTTAATCAGGGAACCCGTTCCGTGGACGAGTATGCTACAGAGTTTACTCGGCTTAGTCACTTCGCCCCTACTCTCGTTGCCACTGATGAGGCTCGGGCTAGTCATTTTCTATCGGGAATGAGTTTTTCCCTCCAGGACCGTTTGGCTGCTCTTCGGCTTCGTGCTTACTCTGATGTTTTGGATGCGGCTCGGATCCAAGAGCAGAATCTTAGCAGATCTAGTGTTCTTCAGAGGACAGTTTCGCACCACGTTGCACCTCGGCCTTTCGGAGGACCTATTCGGAGGCCATTCTGCCCCCTCCCGCGAGAGCACAGCCGAACGCACCTGTTGTCCCGAGGAATGTTGAGACTTGTGGCTTTTGTCATAAGATTGGGTATTCACAGCGAGACTGCAGGAGGGCCAACCGGTAGTGTTTAGTGTGTGGGAGCAGTGAGCACATGGTACGTGACTGTCCGAGTAGCAGAGGTTCTGCACCGTTACTGGTGCTGCTCAGCTAGAAGCACCGACGCGTGATCAGGGCAGGCCGTCTCTTCCTCTGCAGAGGCAAGTCTTTGATCAGAGGCGTGTGGCTCCTAGAGGAGGTCAGGTTGGTGGTCGTGGTCAGGCTAATAACCTAACAGCTGAGGAAGCGGCAAATGCTGTTGGAGTGGTTGCAGGTATATCACAGTAGTTGTACTTTCTTTTCTTCCTTAATGTTTTCTGTATGTTATTGTTATTGTTATTTTTATTTTCTCTTCTTTGTACAATTATCGTGTGTATGTCCTGCTGGCACCTTAATCTTTGTTTGATCTTCTTCTAGGTGTGATTTTAGTCTTCTCTCTCCCTGCTCATGTGTTGTTTGATTCGGGTGCTACCCACTCTTTCATTTCTGCTCGTTTTGTTTATCTGCATAGTTTGGCTTGCGATGCTATGCCCGCAGCTTGGGACATCACCACAGGAGGGGGTGTCATGGCCTATTCCTGGGTTTGCAAGCAGAGTCTGTTGCAGATTGGTGGTGTGGTCTTTGTGGCTGATCTGATTGTGATTCCCAGCTCTGGTTTCAATGTCATTCTGGGCATGGACTGGTTGGGTGTTTCTTGTGCCGTGATTGATTGCTGGCTGGTCAACCAGGGTTTGTTTTCCATGTGGGTGAGACACCGTTAGGGCGTGTCATGAACTCATTGGATTCTGAGGTTGTTTCCCTTGCATCGCTCGGTTCCGATAGGATTGTTGCACCCTTGGTTGTGCGGGACTTCCATGATGTGTTTCCCAAAGAATTGCTCGGTTTGCCGCCAGTCTGAGATGTGGAGTTCAGTATCGATGTTTTTCCTGGTACGGCCCCTAATTCCAAGAGTCCGTATCGTATGACACCGATTGAGTTGGCGGAGTTGAAGGTTCAGGTTTAGGAGCTGCTTGATAAGGTTGGTGGTCGTGGTCAGGCTTGATAAGTGGTTCGCCATTGGGAGCCCCAGTTCTGTTTGTCAGTAAGAAGGATGGAAGCTGCAGGCTTTGCATGGACTACAGGGAGTTGAACAATGTTACCGTCAAGAATTGGTATGCATTACCGAGGATTGACGATTTGTTCGACCAACTGGCTGGTGCTTCGGTGTTCTCGAAGTTGGATCTGCGTTCCGGGTACCATCAAGTCAGGGTGAATTCATAGGATGTTCCAAAGACGGCTTTCCGAATGAGATATGGGCATTACGAGTTCTTGGTGATGCCTTTCGGAGTGACTAATGCACCGGCAGTGTTCATGAGTTTGATGAACCGTGTGTTTTCACCGTTCTTGGATCAGTTTTTCGTGGTTTTCATCGACGACATACTAGTGTACTTGCGGAACAGGGCAGATCATGCTGAGCATTTGAAGGTGGTTCTGCAGACTTTGAGGGAGAACTAGCTGTATGGGAAGCTCGATAAGTGCGAGTTCTGGTTGGATCGAGTTGCTTTTCTTGGCCACATTATCTCCGGTGCTGGTGTTTCTGTGGATCCGTCGAAGGTTTCTGCGGTCAAGGATTGGCCTATTCCGAAGTCTGTTTCTGAGGTGCAGAGTTTTCTTGGTTTGGCTGGTTATTATCAGAAGTTCGTTCAGGATTTCTCCAAGATCGCTGGACCCTTAATCAGTTTGACAAGGAAGGAGAAGAAGTTCGTCTGGGATGAAGCTTGTGATGAGGCTTTTGCCGAGTTGAAGCGTCGATTGACGTCAGTGCCAGTGCTGATTGTACCCGACAGTTCGGGTGGTTTTGTGATCTTTATTAATGCTTCGGGGAGAGGTCTGGGAGCAGTGCTGATGCAGCGAGGTAGGGTTGTCGCTTATGCATCGAGGCAGTTGAGACCTCATGAGAAGAACTATCCTACGCATGATCTGGAGCTTGCTGCTGTGATCTTTGTCTTGAAGTTGTGGAGGCACTATTTGCTTAGGGATAGAGTTGAGATTTTCACAGATCACAAGTGCCTCAAGTATGTGTTCACACAGAAGGAGCTTGTGGAGGACATGAGGAGGCTTGAGTTGGATGTGTTGCTTCTCGGATCAGATCGGCAGCTTATGTTGTTGCAGTTGCAGTCATCCTTGGTAGAGCAGATCAAGGCAGCTCAAGGGAGTGATCAGTAATTGCAGGAGTTTCGAAGCGAGGTTGAAGGTGGTTCAAGGTCTGATTTTGTTGTCCATGTTGATGGGTCGCTTCGGTTTGGCTCTAGGTTGTGTGTACCTAGAGGAGATGTCAGGCAAAAGCTACGCGAGGAAGCTCATCGGTCCCAGTATTCTATTCATCCTAGTGGTACCAAGATGTACAGGGACTTGAAACAGCATTTCTGGTGGCATGGTATGAAGCGGGATGTGGCTCAATTCTTCGCTCAGTGCCTAATCTGTCAGCAGGTGAAGGCAGAGCATCAGAGGACCGCAGAACTTTTGCAATTCCTTCCTATCCCTGAATGGAAGTAGGAGAATATCACGATGGACTCTGTGACAGCTTTGCCGAGGAGTCCTAAAGATCATAATGCTATCTGGGTGATAGTGGATCGGCTGACAAAGTGTGCTCACTTCATTCCTTTCCATGTGGGTCAGTCTACAGAGAGTTTGGCAGAGCAGTACGTTCAGAAGGTTGTTCGTCTACATGGAGTTCCTGTCAGCATCGTATCGGATTGGGATACGAGATTCAGGTCTCAGTTCTAGGAGAGTTTGCAGAGGAGCTTGGGTGCTAAGCTGAGCTACAGTACAGCGTTCCATCCTCAGACAGATGGACAGTCAGAAAGGACAATTCAGATCCTAGAAGACATGTTGAGATCTTGCGTTCTTCAGTTTGGAGGTTCGTGGGAAGATCATCTTCACTTAGCCGAGTTCTCTTATAATAACAATTATCAGGTGAGTGTCAAGGCTGCTCCATTCGAAGCTTTGTATGGGTGCAAGTGTAGATCGCCAGTCTGTTGGGATGATATCAGGGAGAGGAAACTTTTAGGCCCTGAGTTGATCATGAAGACAGTTGATGTCGTGGCTCAGATTCGCAAGCATTTGCAGGCTGCTCAGGATCGGCAGAAGAGGTGGGCTGATTTTCGTCGAAGACCTCTAGAGTTTGAGGCAGGCGAGCATGTGTTCCTCAAGGTATCGCCTTGGAAAGGTGTTATCCGTTTCGGTGGTGGAGGCAAGTTGAGTCCTCGATTCATCGGTCCATTCGATATTGTGGAACGTGTGGGCAAGGTAGCTTACAGGCTCCCGTTACCGCCAGCTTCAGCAGGTGTCCAGGATGTATTCCATGTTTCTCAGCTCAGGAAATACATCAGAGATGACAGTCATGTGGTTGACTACTCAGACATGTCTGTGAGGCCGGATTTGTCCTGTGAAATTCGACCGGTCTCTATTTTAGACCGTCGAGAGATGGTGCTAAAGAATAGAGTCATCAAGTTGGTCCGAGTTTCTTGGGATCCTCGCTCGCTAGGGGAGTCTACTTGGGAGTTAGAGGAAGAGATTCGGGAGAGGTTCCCTCATTTGTTTGAGTAGTGGTTGTTTTGCTTGTTTTGTTTTGTTTGTTTGTCTCGAGGCTTGCCTTATACACCTCTTGTATGAATTTCGATGATGAAATTCTTCATGTAAGGTGGGTAGGATTTGTAAGCCCTATTTTTAGATTTTATTGTATTTTGTATTCTTTCGATTATTGTATTTAAATTCTTTATATTGGTGTATTTTGCTTTTTTTTGGACTTTCTTTATTCTCTCTTGATCAATCTATGCTCTTTGGCTTGATTCTGTCTTTTGTGAATTTTGCTCTTTTCTATTTTGAATTCGATTTGTTCTCGTTTGTGTTCGTCTCGTCTCATTGCTTTGGTTTGTCTCTTTTTGGAGCCAGAACTGAAACCCAGAACCCACAAAATCTTAACCTAAACCCTAATTTTCCTGATCCCTATAAATACCACATTAATTAACCCTAATTAATATTAATCCTCTCTCTTTCCACCGCACACTCTCTCTCCCCGTAACCATTTCTCTCTCTATTTTCCGTAACCTAACCCAAGCCGTCACACACCCCTCGACCCCCGTTCATCCCCCGATCATCGTTCATCCCAATCACCGTCGCTCGTCCCCCCCATCCTCGCCATCCCCATTCCAACCCATTGCCGAAGTTTTGCCATCGCCATAACTTCGTTGCCATCGCCCTATTCCCTCTCCGTGCTCCATCATCGTCTTCACCGTTCGTCCCCGCTCCACTGAGGCCCTTGCGCATAGACTTCGAGTCCCCAGAGTCGCCACGCCGTCGTTCCCTGTTTTCAACCGCGAAAGCAGAATTCTTTGCCGGAGTTGTTTTCGGCACCGTCGCTTCCCGACCGTGGTCACGATGCCGCTCCGCCACCGCAGCTGCTGCTGCAGTTGTTGCGCGCCGCCAGTCCACCGCTCTCTCTCTCTCTCTCTCTCTCTCTCCATTTCGCTGTTGAGAGGTTGAAGACGCAACGTGAGTGGTCGAAGTCACTGTCCGCTGTTTTGCCGCATCGGATCCCTAGCCGCTGTCCCCTGTTCAAATTGGATCCAGTGTGGGTTCGAGTTCTGGTTGGCTGTCCCCGCTGTTTCGTGTTCGGCCACAGCGATCCGATCTTTTGCTGTCCGCTATTTTAGCCAGATCCGGTGTGAAGCTGAGGTTTTGATTGGTTCTCTTTGGTGTTCCGTATTCTGTGTGTGCCAGGTCGGAGTTTGGTATTCTGCGTTCTGTCCAGATCTGGTGTGTGGGAATTTCTCTAGGATCTTGCTGCTATTGTGGATTCTTCGTGCATTTTTGGGAGATTTCGCCCGAGATTCTGATCCCGTTATTCTATTATTTTTATTAATATATAGAATAACAGGCAAGTCTCTTCTTGAACCCTTTTATTATTTGTGTTCAAGATTAATTGATCTCATGCAAGTAGATCCGTCCATTTTGTTATCAAAAAACTGTTTGACAATTTCGTTAAGATTATCTAGGGTTTACACGAGCTAACCCGACATACTCTTAACTTCGTGCTGTCTCTTTGATCTTTAAGCCATTCCCAATATTTCATGCATTTGCACAATTAAATTAACTAGATTTGTACTTAGAACTGCTTGATGAAATAGACATGAATGTACTGATTTGGATTTAATTGATGAATTGACACCATGACCGTAATAAATGTACCATGAACCTTAGAAATTACATGTTGACACCTAGGATTCACTTGATTACAAATTTGCATGCTTTACATGATCATATGAATTAATTATTTGCCAATTCATGTTTAGACAAATTTCTGGACTGCTGTATGTTTCAATTTGAAATAGATTTTTGACCATGCTAGAGACATATTTTGAAAGTACTTAACAAACATAAAACGTAGTCCTTGATGTCTAAATAATTTTTCCCTACTCTGGATTTAAATTCCAATGTACCATCTGTTAGTTATCATCACTTTAATGCCACTATGTTAGTAATTTCGGACCCTTAATTTCATGCATTCTCTATTGTTCCATATTTTATTTGACCCTGTTAATAGTATAAGAAAAATCTGAAATAATTTAGGCTGGACCTAGACATATATAGGTTTCACCCAGAATTTTTATAGATTTTAATAATGAATTCTCTGATCCGAAACAATTAGTTGAACATAACCGACTGCATGCTGCCCGGACTTAAAATCTGATTAGAACAAAGTTTTCACCTTAGTTCTCATACCTTTTATATACCTTAATTATGCTCGCTGGAACCGTGTGGAAGTCTATTTTTCAGATCTTTCGGCGGATTCAGTTTTTCTAATTTATAGTGTTCGCAATCCATGATTTGGTACAGCAAGGTTATGCTGTCCAGATTTTGGGAAATGTGTTTATTTGATGTGTTTGACTCATGCCTTGTCTGTAACTCTTAGAACTAGTCTCACATAGTAATGAACAACATTGATACCCTCTTGTATGCTCACATAGGATGAAATAAAATGATAACAAGCCGGGGTTATATGGGATGACTTGGTATTGAACAATCGAAGATTGTACTCGGTCGGGCCCTACTGTACTGACAAAACTGTATGGCCATATACACTGCTCAAGAAACACTGACACTAAACATGATACCCTGATTTCTAGGCCGAGTACATGAACCGTGAAGTCACCATCAGTCTAAAGCATTCAGTGTGTTGTGCGGAATCTGCAGTATGGGATGCAGTAGTACGTGCACTAGATAGATTAATAAAATACTTAATAACTAGCATTTCCTGCTTGAACCTGATATCGCTCATTTCATGCGTGATTTATTGTAAACTTTTTGAATATATTGCCTGCTCTTTGTTTTGTTTCTTGTCTTTCACCATGTCCTTATTCTTTGATATCCATGTTTCCTTTACTCCTTGTTTTCTCTACTTGCTGCCCATGACTTGCTCTATGGGAACTCTTTTATTTCTTTTAGACCAGGAATTTACAGGTGCTGAAGAATCTATTCCTGAAGGAATTGGTGAGCAACGTTTCTAGAGATGGACTCAGTCTCCGCTGCATAATTTTACTTATTGTTATTTATTTCTTGAACATTATGAACTTGTACTTGTTTGGGCTCTATGACCCGTAGTTTTGTTTTGATCCCGGATGTTGGATATTTATACTATTAGTTTATTCATTATGATTGGAATTCATCTTGTTTCATGTGATTATATTTTTCTGCATGGTTGTATCTTGTTGTTTTATTACTGAGTTAGTTTGGTACAGCTTATGGATGGTGTTTACATCATTCGCTGGGCCTACATTACGTACTCGTGTTCTCGTATCATCAGAAGCGGGGCGTGACAACAGGGAACGCCTTGTGTAGACTTATACACAGTGTTGAATCTGCTAGTTACTCATAACTTTGCAGCAAAAAATAAAAGTGATTTTATTGAATAAACTAGATGGCTGCTTCACTGCAAACCTTTATTACTTGCTGTGACTGTTACTAATCATTGGTCTTTATTACATGTTCACTTATAAACTACTAAGCGAGGGCATTTAAGCGCTCTCCTGGTACTTCATGAGGTGCTCAGCATTCCAGGTCCTGGGTATTCTCTTCCCCCTAAGTCTTCATGTCTGTAAATTCCTGGGTGGACTACTTGTGAGACTTTGAACGGTCCTTCTCAATTTGGGGCGAGTTTCCCATTCTTTCAAGGGTTTGAAATCTCTAGCTTGCGGAGAACCAAGTTTCATTTCTGGATATTGACCGGGAGAACTCTCCTATTGTAGAATTTCTCCACCCCTTGTTGATATATGTTTCTTGGAACAAGGGACTTCTCCCGGATTGGCTCGGATTCCATTCGAGTTCTATTGTTCATCAAACGAGAGATGGTGAGGAGAGGGTATTCACACTTCAAGAGGAATAAGCGCTTTGGTGTTGAACGTCAAGTTGAACGGGGATTCTCCTGTGGGGGTTCTCTTTGTGGTCCTGTAGGACCAAAGCACATTTAAGAGTTCTTCAACCCATTGTCCCTTCGGGGCTTCATTAATCCTTCTCTTTAGGCCATCTGAGATTTCCCGACTGGCATTCTCAGCTAGACCATTGGTTTGAGGATGTGATGTTGAAGAGAATCGCTGCTCAATACTTAGGTTGCTGCAAAATTTGCGGAACCCTTTACCTGCAAATTGCGTTCCATTATCGGTGATCTGGATGCGAGGGTTCCCAAATCGACAGACCACATTCATCGAGAAGAACTGTTGGACTCTATGCTCGGTGATTATCGCTAGTGGTTCAGCTTCTATCCACTTTGTGAAGTAGTCAATAGTGAACACTAGGAAGGTCTGCTGTCCAGTTGCAGGAGGAAAAGATCCGAGGAGATCCATTCCCCACATTGCAAAAGGTATGTGACTTTATAGGGAACTAAGGTTGGCTTGAGGGGTTCTCTTGATAGTAGAATTCTTTAGACAGGGAATGCATTGACGAACATAAGTTTAAGCATCACTTAGAAAAGTGGGCTAATAGTAACCATGATTGAGTACCTTCTGCACAAGGGACCTTGCTCCGAGATGGCTGCCACTGTAACACCCCACAAAATTGATTTATGACAATTTTGACCACGTGTGTTACGCACATGTATTTTGTACTGTTACGGGTAATATTGTAACGTATTTCGATTATTTATATGTTTTCCATTCTTTCAAAATTTATTTTTATCCTATTTTGAGCCAACTCAAATATTAATTTTAATCTTTTTCTTACGTGTATTGCACGTGCTTTCAACACACGTGTCGATTACGCATATTCTACAGTTACGAGTAATATTATAAAATTTCTACGTGTTTCAATTATTTATTTTAGAGTTTTTTAGGTTTATCTTATAAACTGAAATTCATTTTTTTTTTCTATTTTGATTCAAATATATTTTCTACGTGCGACGCACGTGTTTTCTATGCACACGTTGATTATATTGTTGTATATATATATATAATTAATGAAATAAATTTTACATATTTTGTATTTCGATTTATTGTGGACATTTTTCATTTTCTCAAATTTATTTTGTTTATTAGCATGCAATTTACACGTATTTTTTT
This sequence comes from Hemerocallis citrina, assembly GCA_017893485.1. Lineage (NCBI taxonomy): Eukaryota > Viridiplantae > Streptophyta > Magnoliopsida > Asparagales > Asphodelaceae > Hemerocallis > Hemerocallis citrina. Next base: position 115,863,650 of record CM030360.1, on the reverse strand, counting down.
TATGCACGTGCAAGATGTGCTATTTTATTACAAAGTTGTGCACTAAAAATTTCACTATGCTTGTTATATTAAATTTAATATGATTATTTATTAAAAATAAGAATTTGAAAATAAAATTTAAAAATAAAATAAAATGAGGCAAGCACGTGCACACATGGACATGTGCACACGTGCACACGTGCATTGCACACACAAAATCAAACCAGTTGCCATGTGTGTTTGACTGGGTATTTGGTTGAGTGAGATGAGTGCAGGTGCGTGGATTAGTGTGTAGGTAATCAAGGTTAGTGGTTAGTTACTTAAACTACCCATTAATTAATACCTTTAAAAAACCCCTCCCATCCTACTCCTACACAGCACAAAAAAAAGAAAAAAGAAAGAAAAAAAAACAAAAGAAAATGTTCATGGTGCCTTGCTGCCGAAATGCCTTGCTGGGGATTTTTCTTTGTTCTTGGAGCACGGATTTTGGAGAGGGGATTGGAGGCCTTTAGGAGTTCATATCTACTATGAGCTTTTTGAGGTGGGTGCTTCTTTTGCTTTCTAATTGTTTGGTAGATTTCATGTTTATGTGTATGTGCTCAAAATTAAAATTTGTATGTGTTCTTTAGTTCTATATTTTCATATGATGCATGTTAGATTGTCATGTGTAATCTAGAGTTTTGTGGTAGATAAAATTGAGAAATTGATGCATGTAAGATGAATATTACAACTGATAGTCATGCATTCAAATTCTCATTAGAGTATTTTGGTGATAATGTCATGTGTATTGATGCCTTGTAGAATACCATGATAGGATCATATATGTAAAGGTGTATCTAAATATAAAGTTGCTAAAGTATGTATAGAATTCATGTGAAATTATGTGTAGATTATAAGTAGATGGTGGATGTGATAATCTTTCACAATTCCATAACAATTACTAGAAATATTCATACTAGTGTTTGTAAAGATATGAATATTAGTAGTCAAATTGATTAATAAAATATGAGTATAAGAGTTCTCAAATTTATAATTTAAATTAATTTGTGCGTAACTTCATGCCACAATATTAAATTAGAGAAAAACTCGTCTCTGGAAAGTTAGAAGTGTAATATTTGAGCAATAATTATGAGCAAAAACGATAAAAAAAATCAAAAGATATGAATAAATTAAAATGATATGGGAAACATAGAGCAGATTTAAAAGATTTTTAAACTCATATATAATCAGAAAGAGTGTTGGACTTGGTGGTTAGTGCACTGTGTTTGTGTGCTGCCTGGTCTCGGGTTCGAAACTTGGGAGGCTTTATCCTTTTAAATTTTTTTTTATTTTTACCCAATAACAAAGAAATTGAATGAGTTTATTATCACCAACGTGAGTTGGCATATTGGTTAGTGGGTTGTGGTTGGCTTGCTTGCTGGTCTTGGGTTCGACCCTGGGTGTAGGCTTTAATATATTTTTTGGGAACTTTTGGCCTTTTCAACTAAGGGAAGAATTTATAAAATAATTTTTGTATACTATTAGAATATTTTGGAATAATCCTATACAATCCTAAGATTTATTTTGGAGACTTTAGTGTACATTACACCTTAGATAATGTGTTAAATTGATTATTTTGAACAAATATTTTGTTTTAAATCAAAGTGAATTATTTGAATAGATTGAATGCAAACCTTGGAAATTTCGTTTAGTAAAAACTACGTTGAAAATTAAATTATTTTTAGTCGACATTGGATACTTTTCTAAATTCGACATGTTAAAAGAATTGGATGCAACGGTATATTCTAGATTCTTAAATTTTGGCATGAAAGCGAGTTTAATTTGAACTCATGAAAAATGTTAGATAATGTGGGGAATAAAATATATGATAATTGTAAGGATTTTGCTGAGTTGACATATATCGAGATGTTTGTTATAAAAGATAAGAAATCATTATTTGCTTGGTGATCGAAAAATCAAAAGAGAATGAATAAGGGAATTGAAATGATTTTTATGAATGAGAAATGTGATTTTAAAAGAGGTTAAGAATAACCTAGAGGATCTCTATGATGAGATGGATGAGTCTAGAAGCTGAGCTAGGCCCGTAATGTCCGGCAATTGAGATGAATGAAATTTTATGAAATGGTCATTATGGACTTGAATGTTGATGAGTAAATTATGTCCGACAGGGTAAGCTAGTTCTAGATTTTGATAACTAAAATTAAATTAAGGACATGCACTAGAAAAGAAGATATAATAAAACCTAAGCAAACACAAGTGGGGCATTTCTATATAGTCGGGCGGTGGATTTCGGGACTATAGACCGAGTCGGGCGATGGATTCCAGGACTGTGGTTGCTTGCAGAGCGAGACGAGCCTCAATTAAATATGAAATTATGATTGATCGGGGGGTGGATTCCAGGATCATGAATAGTCGGGCATATAGGAGGCAGATCTTCTGTATATTTCAAGGCTAAAGAGGCATTTGCGGGATGTTCGCACGACAATGATTCTGTATAGTCGGGCGGTGGATTCTGGGACTGGAATCCGTGCTTATGGAATGTCTAAACCTTGCTTTTGTTACTGTAGTAGGATCTCATAGCGAGGGATTGAACCTTAGAATGAGGAGTACGATGAGGGCTTGCCCTCGGACCTATGTAGTATGGGATGCATAGAATCCGAACAAGTATGCATTAGTGTCATCGTAGTGTAATGTCTGCATTAGACATTAAGTTCATATCATACACTGACATATTCAGGATAGTCACTTTTCGCATTTTGTTTTCTGCATTCAAGTTTGTGATTGCAAAAGTAAAAGAATCGTTGTATTACAGCATTGCATCAGTTGTATGCAACTAACGTGCCCACAGTTTTCTAGTTGCAGGATTGGACTTGGCATGGGCTTGAAGTCACTGTGATGGGTTGTCATAAGATTGAAGAACTTCCATTATTACATGTTGTATTGTACTTATTCATTTTCGCTGCGTTATTATAAAGAACAATGTTGTAAATTGAACAGGTTTAAATTCCTTGTATTTTTGTACGAATTTGAAGTGAACAATCTTGTTTGTGCTACGAATTACCTGTGTTTGGAATTTGGGGCATTACAGTCGCCTATCCCTTCATGTACTTCCTTTAGGGCGTAGTCGGCCTCTTCTGGAGAAAGGCACTGAAGGTAAGGTCGACGGTCAGTCTGGGTGCAGGAGCGCTTATAAAGGACTGCTTCTATTATTACATATCTTTCGGCTCTCACTGGGATTCTTCTTGACTCTTTGATATCCGCAGGGAGGATTCCTTTGTCAAGGAAACCGACAAAGGGCTTCATCTAGCAATCCTCAGGTATTCGAGGGGTTATGGGCATGAGCTCCAACGCTTCTTCTTCGATGCTTGGTTTGAATAGAACTTCAATCAGTACAGTGCAGGTCGAGCCCATCGAGCAACGAGGAGACGAGATTGGAAAAGGCTTCTGCTTGCCCGTTTTCTTCTCACGGAATGCGAGTGACCTCGACCTCTTTGAAAGTGGCCATGATCTCCTTTACATATGCAAAGTACTTGGCCATACGGTCATCCCTCACCTCATATTCTCCTTGGATCTGGTTTACCACTATTTAAGAGTCATTGAATACTCCGACTCTTCGTGCTCCAGCCCTTTTCGCCAGAAGGAGACCAGCAATTAGGGATTCATACTCGGCCTCATTATTGGGGACTGGAAATCTGAGGCACAGCGAGTATTGTAGAATGTGTAACGCCTCGAATTCGAGATTTCACATGATCTTTACTTCACTTCGTACAATTTTACAAGGAAATTTAAAACTTTTCAAAAGTACATCAGAGTTCATTTATACTTTTGTTTACACAGCGGAAGAATAAAAGATTACAACATTGAAAATACAACCTTATCAAATAAGTCATTGATTGCATCATAATAGCTTTATTCCTTCATGAATAGTCCATTACCTGCATATAAAGCTGTGGGCACGTCAGTCACTTTCAACTAACAAAAATGTTATACTTGGCTATCCTTTCTATGCTGTACATATAACGATCTCATTACCAAAACACAAAAGATTGAATGAACGAATAAAGTATTAAATTGTGACTATGCTAAACATGTAAGTGTATGCCATGCCTTAATGCATAATACACATATTTTATACTAGGATGACACTAATGCACACTTGTTCGGATTCTATGCATCCCATACTACATAGGTCCGAGGGTAAGTGCCTACGTACTCCACAATAAAGGGCTCGATCCCTCGCCATGAAACTACCCGATAATAAAGCAAGGTTTAGATCATTCCACGACTAAGGATCTCAGCCTCGCTGGCTATTATAACGGATCCCTCATCGTGCGAATCATCCTGCAAGTGCCTTCCTAGCCCCGGTATACGTATATATATTGAAGACGGCAAACTATCCGCCCGACTACGCTAAGTCCCGAATTTTAAAAATAAAAACCCATATCCCACAGAGCAACCACAGTCCGCCAACTGGGTCTATAGCCATGGAGATCCACCGCCGACGATATAGAAGCACCCACTTACGTTTGTCCAAGTTTACTACAACTTCACTTATGTGCCTAATTATTTAGTTTAAGACATGAATGTGTTATCGATCCTAGAATCAGTTTTACCTCCTACCGGACTTGTTCACAAAAATACGAGATTGCTCCACAGTAATATCTCAAAATCATATCTCGAATCTTTCTTTCAATATTGCCGGTATCCAAGGTCTTACTAACTCTTAATCATAATCTTTCATGTACAAGAATCATGAGTACACATACTCTTTAGTAAACATGTCTTAAACCTAGTTAATTTCATCTTTCAACTCATTCACAAATGGTCAATAACTTGTCTTAACACTTATCCACAAGTACTCATTTCTCATTCTTGACACTAATCATAATCTGGTTATTCATAGCAATTAAAACTTCATTTCAAGTACACAATTTCATTACATAACATCTTATTCACAAATGATTAATGTCTTGTATCCATTCATGTTCTATTCATTCATCATCTTTATAATCAATTTTTTCTTTCAAGAATGCAACTTCATCACATGAAATTTTATAACAAAGCTAAGTTATCACAATGTCTCAATTCACTGTAAAAATATTTCTCCAACAAACTACAATTGTAATCTACTTTAAAAGTTCACTTCACAATTACTACTTTTCTTTTCTTCACCACAAAATTCTATTCTCAATTTTTAATTTCTTTTTATACTTCAAAATATACAAGAAACTATCTCTTAATCTTCCATTTCATTTTATATTAATACTAGGCTTTATATTCTAAGATTTCCTTTATTAAAATCTTCATATATGCAAAAGAGGTTTTTTAAAAAAAAATCAAAAGAAGGTGCTCGGGTTTCGAACCCATGCCCCTTGGTCAAACGCGGTTAACGCCCAAACCCAGACTAGCTAGCCAGTAAGTCCATTGGACTTTGGTGTCAATATTCTAAGCTGAAATCTTCATGAGTCGATTCTGGGTTTCGAAAATTATTCAAAAGAATTAAAATAGATGTGACTATCAAGTTTTGAACCCAAGATCTCTCACAACAGTACTTTGTATTTGCACTAGCTAACCAGTAAGTCCAAGTGTATTTTCTGTTTAGAAAATGTACTAATATACTTTTGTTCCACTATTCAGAAAGTATTTCTTTTACATGAAACTTGTTTATTCAAAAGATCAAAATCTTTCTAATAGTTTTGAAATAACTTTTTCTTGATATTAGATTTTAAAAATAGTAAACCACAAATTTCCAAATTCATTAAAACAATATTTCCACTCTTTTAAAATAATTCTCTTTCTTATTTTTCACATAGACTTAGGTTTTTCTTTAACAACTCAAATTTACCAAAAATATGCTAGTGTTCATAACAAATAGTCGTTTTTCTCACTTTTTCACAATTTTCACTTTTGTAACAATGCTAGTGTATCACTTGAACAAGAGAATTTCACAAGAATACTCTTTCATACATTAATATTTATTCTTCTCAATTAGGACCTACATATGTTGATATATTACAAACACTAACTAAGATTACTTTCTTTCTTCTTTCTTAATTATCAAAGAATTATGTGGTCAACATATTTCATAAGCACAAAATTTTGTAAACCTACTAACATGGTCTTTAACATAAAGAGTTCTTTATCTTTAATTAGCATGGTGTCTATTTCTTAATCAATAAAACTACCTTCATATATATCATATTATACTAGCATGAACTTTATAATTTTCTCATCAAATTCTTCTTATATTACTCATTTTAGCTTGCATATCCTACATTAGAAAATAATGAAATCACTCACCTTATGTGAAGCTTGATCAATGAAAGAAAAGAGAACACCACTTCTAGCTCCAAAGACTCCTAACTCCTAGCAATGGCTTCTTCTCCTAGCAAGCTCTCCTAGCAAGAATTTCCTCCAAGCAATAGAACTCTCTTACTCTTTTTCTTTTCTTTCTTTCTTTCTTTTGATAATGTTTTTGGTGCAAAGGAGAATGAGAAATGAGGGCTCTATTTATATGGTTTTGTAAGGGTCTAAAGTGCAAAAAATCTACACCTAATAACTCTTTCTTTTAATTCATACAACTCTTCAATTTCTAAACTCCTAAAACCTACAACTCTTCACCTTTCCAACCTTTCAAAAGCTTAACCCCCATAACTCCAACCTTTCCCTCTCCCCACTCTTCAAAATCCGGTCTATCCTAGTGCAACCCGGGTGTGTGTGTGCATGCACATATGCACCTACAATTATTAATACAATTGTATAACTCTAAATGTGTACAAAAAGTTGTAAATTGTCATGTATTAGTCCAAGCTCAACTTAATTTGTGATTTTATTAATGGCCTTGATTCATTGGCTCACTTCTAATTAATTAATTTAAATATCCTAGTGGGCTCTTCTCCTAATGGGCTAGATTTTAATCTACAGGTTTATGGATCAAAAGAAGGCTAATTAAAACTTATGCATGTTAAAAATTTGTAAATGAGAATAACAAAATGAGAATAAAAATTTGCACGTACATCATACGTGCAAAATTCAAAAAATACATTTTTAATAAAAATAAAATGTGGGGTGTTACATATGGAATTCGTCGAGGCCAATTAAGATCACCCCAGCTCCGCTCCCTTCAAGGCAAGAAGACCCATCCACGTATACTACCCATAGTGGGGGGTTGTCTCCTTTCTGCGGAGCATCGGGGATTGCAGTTTCGACAATGAATTCGGCTAAAGCTTGGTACTTAATTGCGGTTCTGGGGCAATATGTAATGTCATGCGGGCTTAGCTCGATCGACCACTTCATTAGTCTCCCCGAGTTGTCAAGTTTGTGAAAGACCTGCTTGAGCAGTTTATTGGTGAGGACTCATATGGAATGTGCTTGAACATAGGGTCTGAGCTTTCGGGAAGCGGTTACTAGGGCATAGGCCATCTTCTCCATCTTCGAATATCGGAGTTCGGCATCATGGAGTACCTTTCTTATATAGTAAATTAGCTTCTGTATCCGATCTTCCTCTCTTACTAATACAACACTTAGGGTTTGCTCGGAGGCGGCCAGGTAGAGGTAGAGGGTTTTCCCGGGTATAGGCTTGCTTAAGATGGGAAGATGGGTGAGGTACTTTGTCACGCCCCGCTTCCTAAAAATAAGGAATACGATCACGTAACATTGGCTCAGCGAATGATTTTCATCATCCATGAGCTGTTCAGGAATCAGAGTCGAAAGCAAGAGAATCAACCAATCATGTACAATTGAATCAAATAGATCAACAGAAATTTACTTGAACTTCAAAATATGATATAATCTCAAAATAAATCAAGTCTGGATAGTTAATAATATTCTGGGTCATATTGCCCAAATACAAATAAATCCAAGTATCAAATACAATTTATTCAAGCTTGAGCAACCAAAAATAATAATAATAAAGCAGAAAATCCAGTACTAATACATCATCTCGCCAATGCCATCTAGCAACCGACCATCCTGATCTGCAATCAATAATTTGCAGGAGAAAGAAAAAGAAAACAAGTACCCTCAATGCAAGTTACGGGCCACTTATAATGTAAGATACAAGTAAATGGGAAACAATCTAAATAACAGCGGAAGCAAATGTAGCATGGTATAACACATCAACAGTAATATCTATCATGAATCAGTAAAGCAAAGTCAACTAGCATGGTATACTAACAGTACAGATATTTGTGTCAATTGCAGTGTCATATGGCAACTAACAGTGTCCAGTAACAGTAAACTCAGTATACCAGTGAATCAGGATAACAGTATAACTGTATCAGTCTAACAGTATCAGTCTTATGTTCTGACAATCTTGTGTGTATTACTAGCTAGTTAGCACTTCATGCAGCCCACCTTACATGGTTGCTACATTCAAACAGTTTCACTTTAGATTTCGTAGGGGATCATATAGGACAGTGTACTTAGGTATCAGTAACAGTAGCAGTAGCAGTAACAGTCAGAACCTAGTGGTCCTCCTCCGATTACACCTTCATATAGGGAAGTGTGCAGTCAGGTAATCAGTAACCGAAATCAGACAGTCAGAACCTATTGGTCCTCCTTCGAGTACACCTTCCTATAGGGAAGTGTGCAGTCAAGTAATCAATATAACAGTATAACAGATGCTCAGTATGGAAAACACGGCCCCCTTCCAAGTACACATTTCTATAATTTCCCACTACTAGATCTTTCCCTTAAACCTCGGCTTGGTTACTTTTATTATGGTCATCAAATAGGCATGGATATGTACGAAATAGTGTCAAACTAACATGGTATATTCAGTATTAGGTTCAGGAAAACAAATAAACATGCATAGATGATATACAACCTCATAAACGAGCAAAACAATGTATGTTCATATTCAAGACAGCATGATAGTACAGTACTAAAATAGTGATTCTCGTTACTACAAAAATCCAAATCTGAATCTGTTGAAGAATCTGGAAAATAGACTTCCACATGAATCCAGCGATTATAAATAAGACATATAGTATTTCATAAAATCATAACTCAAAACTGATTTGAATCCAGAAAATACGTTCAGTCAGAAATCAGTAAAACAAATTCACAGTCAGGAAAACAGCATCAAATCTTCTCAAATAAATCTTGGAAAATCTAGAGTAATCCCCTAGATGTCTAGTATCAGAATATAAAGTTTCAAAATTTTCCAGTACAATTAGATCAGTCATCAAAAATCAGAAAAGATCACTAAACGACAGTTTGGCAAATCTAGAATTCCCAACACTGCTGTACGAAAACTATAATATCTCGCAAACCGTGAAACGAAATCCAAATCCGTCAAAGGGAGATGAACATAGACAAAATAATCTAACTTTCATGTTTCAGAAATATTTTCCATACAGTAGAAGGAAATAGGGTGAAAATACGATTCTTTACAGAATAGCGAGCAAAATACAGGAAGTACAGTCTTTATAAACAAGCATGAAACAGTATATAAAACTCATCAATAAAATCCACAAAAATTCTGGGTACTCCCTAGATAGATATAGAATTACTGACCAAAGTTTTAGATCAAAATAATATGTGTAGCACCAATATCAAAATAATTTAGTCGTCAAAATCATCAAGAAACAAAATCTGGAATTGATCTACACCTCTATAGTAAAACATTCATATCTCACACATACGAAAACGAAATCGAGTAAGGTCAGAGTGGTTAGAAAGAAGACGAATTTATCTAAAACTCATGTTTTATACTGAAATTAAGATTCTGACCTTAATATGGTCTAAATTACTGATCAAGACAGATTATCGACAAAACATAGAATTTCCTCAAAAACCAAAATCAACATAGGTTCGACGAAACATGATCCAAACACACCCAAACATGAAATCGAGTCTACCAAGTGTCCAAACATCATGAAATAGGGTAATTAACATATCTGAAATAAGTCTATCACATAGTTCTCCACAAATACACAAATTCTCACAAAATCCCTCATTCATGATCAAATCAAGAACGTGCAAAACCTAAGTTGTTTCATGTCAATATTGTGTCATGATGCAACTATGGTCAAATAGCACAATAGAGACAAAACCCTTTAAACATAACACACACATGAGTTGTCTCTAGAACCCAACTACACTATAAGCGGTATTTTTGACTTGTATCATACAAAAGAATTTGAGTACAAGTTACTTGCCTTAACTGAAGATGAAAAAGAAGAACACCAAGAATAACGGGAACAGATTCCCTAGCACGAACTCAAGATCGAAACACGAACCAATCACGAACACAAGGAACAACAGATTACGAACACGATCAGACGACTGAGATCAAAAGATCAAGAGATCAAGGCGATTAGATCAGATCGGACGACTCTGATCGAAGATCAAGATCAAGATGTGATCAGTATCTTGATGATGATGATGATGATCGGATCAGATCATCGATCGGATGGCCACCAATCAAAGGAGCACACAGATGATCACAAATAGAGGAGGCATGATGATGAAGCGGATGGTCCAAATCAAGTCTAGATGATCATGATGATGATGATGAAGATCGACGGCCTATATTCAAACCATCAAAACTCAACAATAAAACAAAGCTTGGGGGGGACAGTTCTGCGACTGGGTGGCGGGCGACTGCTATCGTGGCGCGACTGGGGGCGGCACTGAAGGCGCATCGTGGCACTGCTGTTGCACTGGCAGAGCTACTGGCATGGGTGCAGTTGCGCTGGCTGCTCACATCGAGAAGATAGGGAACACCGGGCTGGCGCGACGCAGGGCAGAGGAGACTGTAGTGGCTGAGCTACTGCGGCTGGTTGCGGAAAGGAAGAGGAGGAAGGTAGGAGGCTATCGTGCAGAGGCAACGCGATGGCGGGAGGCAGGGACCAGGGGGTCGTGGCGGCTTGTCGAGGAGAAACAGGGATTAGGTCGGGGCAAGGGACAGACCGAGAGGAGAAGGAAAAGAGGAGGTAGGGGGAGCGGCGCTAGGCAGAAGATGAATAGGGATGACGGGGGGATGAGTCGGCTGTGGGGTTAGTTGGAAGATGAAGAGGCACAGTAGACGGTTAATATATAGGTGGGTAATATTAGGGTTTAGGTTGGTTTCGGGTTTGGATTGCAAGCGGGTAGGGTAGGGTATTAAATAATGGATATTTGGGTGTATAAAGAGTGTTGGGTTTATAATGGGTTTAAAACAGGGTTTGGGTTTTAATGGGTATTAGGTGGGTTTGGGTACAATTTATGGGTATGGGTTAAAATGGGTTTTGGGTAAAAATAAATAAATAAATAAATAAAATAACAAATAAAAATATTAAATATGAATTTTATAGAAATATTAATAATAATAATAAAAATAATAACAATAACAATAATAATAATAACAGTATTAAAAATAACAGTAATAATAATAATAAGAGTAATAATAATAAAAAAAAGAATTGTGTTACAATATAGTAATCATGGAAAATATTTACAAATAAGGTTATTGATCAAAAACAGATTTTAATAGAAGAGTCAAGAATACATCTTGACAATAGAACTTGAAAAACGAAAAAAAATAACTTGCAAAAATTTTAAATACAGAAAATATACAAAAAAATAAGTTTTTGGGAAAACAGGGGTTACAGATCCTACACACCTTACAACAAAATTTCATCCTCGAAATTTGCTTAGGCGGTACAAAGGACAAACAAAAGCAAACTGGGGGAAAGGGTAACAAAACAGAGTGCCAAAGGGGAAAGAACAAAGCAGTGGCAAAATCGGAAAAAGAAGAAAGTGGATAACAAGGATGTCAAATTGAATGCTTGAAAGAACATAAACGGTATCAAAAGGAAATAAACAATACAAGATAACAAAGTAATAAGGGAGTAGGCAGAACTGGAATCAAAGAGAGAATGAGCAGTGAAGAATTGAATCAAATAATGAATGGATGCATGATGGCAAAATGGAATGCAAGAAAGAAGCAACCGGTATAAAAAATGAAGAAGAAACAACACAAGACTTGCAAGATAACAAAGTAAAGAGATGAAGAAATAGATAAAGCTGGAATCGAAGAAGGGATGGACAAGGAAAAGATGAACCAAGCAATGAGTCAACAGATGAGGACAAATGCAAGGAATGGAACAAAACAAACAATACAAGGGAGGAGAAGCCACAAGAGGATCCTGGCACCTGTGGGTTATAGGCCCAGCACGCTTCCGCTGCGACACTCTGATAGTGACGTTCCAAGCGTGAGACATGTCGTTGTAGACCACGTGACACTAAGCGACGATCCAAGCAGGAAGAAAAGAACGAGACACCAAAATCAAAGAGAATATAGGTAGGAGAATTTGGATTGGGCTCGAGTTAGATATTAATAAGACAAAATCAACACATATTAATAATAAAATAATAATAAAAATAATAATAAAAATAATAATAACAATAATAATCATCATAATCATACTGGTAAAAATAATAATAATAATAATAATAAAAATATTAACAATACTGGTAAGGATAATAATGCAAGACGAAATATAATTTAGGGGTTCATCATGTTTGTGAAAATAATTCAATATTAATAACAAAAATAAAATAGTAAAAAAGAAATACAATAATCATAATAGTAATAGTAATAACAATAATACTAATAATACTAATAATAATAAGGAAAACAATAATAATAGTAGTAGTAGAAATTCTTTGATGTGGATTCGCCTCATTTATATCCATCTGTAGACTTGCCTTCTCAACATCAAGTTCCAGGTTTGCCTCCAAGACATCAGGTTGCAGGTTACCATCTGGATATTCTGTTGCACATTTTGCCTCTCCGATATCCAGTTGCAATTTACCTCCATTGACGTCTAGTTGCATGTTTGCCATCTCAACATCCAGTTGCAACAAAACGATCAATGAGATGATGCAATCTTCCATGCGTACTTAGATATTGATTGCTCAATTTAGGTACGAAATTACATTTTGAAATTTGTGATATTAAATGCACAATCATTCGAAATAATAAAATTTTTGTTTTAGAAAACAATTTGTAGAAGATTCAAAATATAACAAATAATAATAGAAATACACAAAATATTCGGGAAAAAAATATATATGTATATAAAGAAAATATAGGCATGAGAAGAATGAATTTTATACTCAATAAAGAGTCAATAAAGGAGGACGACTACAAGGGACGAAAGAATATATGAAATCAAAGAATTGAATATGAATGAAGATGAACGAGGGAGCACAAGCAGAATTTGAAGAGAATAGGGCAAAATGAATCAATAAATGAGGATGAATGCAAGGCACAAAAAGCAATGAATGGTATACGAGCTGAAATAGGAGGGAATCAACAAAGCAAACAGAAAATAAGAGATTGCTTGCACTAGAAATCAAAAGAACATGAGCAGAGAAAAAAAACAAGAAAAACACCTAAGATAGAATCAAAAGTAAGAGAAAAAGAATTAATGATCAAGGATGGGGAAAACACAATGCAGAAAGATAATATGAAGAATAATGCAAGATGAATGAAAGAATCAAAGGAATATGGGTACGGAAAGAACGAAACTATACCCAATAAAGAATCAACAAAAGAAAATGACTAAAAGAGACAGAAGAAACAAGGAATGAAGGAAATCGAATAAGAAGGGATCAAATGAATGGAATAAGACTAGTATCCAGATCAAGTTGATTATTAATTCATTCCTGTGTGCATGGTTGGTGGAATGTTGAGCCGATCCTAGTTCGAGCCAAACATGTTTAACTTATTAGGAAACTAATATATTAGTCAACCTAGCTCTGATACCACTAAAAATTATGTCACGCCCCGCTTTCCAAAAATGCAGAATACGAGCACGTAACATTGGCCCAGTGAATGATTTTCGTCATCCATAAGCTGTTCAAGAATCTTTACAACATCTCAAAAAATAATCAGAGTCGGAAGCAAGAGAATCAACCAATCATGCACAATTGAATCAAATAGATCAACAGAAATTTACTTGAAATCCAAAATTTGATATAATCTCAAAATAAATCAAGTCTGGATAATTAACAATACCCTGGGTTACATGCCCAAATACAAATAAATCCAAGTATCAAATACAATTTATTCAAGTTCAAGCAATAAATAATAATAATAATAAAGCAGAAAATCCAGCACTAATACATCATCTCGCCAATGCCATCTGGCAGCCGACCATCCTGATCTACAATCAATAATTTGCAGGAGAAGGAAAAAGAAAATAAGTACCCGTCAATGCAAGTTACGGGCCACTTATAATGTAGGATACAAGTACATGGGAAACAATCTAAATAACAGCGGAAGCAAATGTAGCATGGTATAACACATCAACAGTAATATCTATCATGAATCAGTAAAGCAAACCCAACTAGCATGGTATACTAACAGTACAGATGTTTGTGTCAAATGCAGTGTCATATGGCAACTAACAGTGTCCAGTAACAGTAAACTCGGAATACCAGTGAATCAGGATAACAGTATAACAGTATCAGTCCAACGATATCAGTCTAACAGTATCAGTCTTAGGTTCTTACAGTCTTGTGTGTATTACTAGCTAGGTAGCACTTCAAACCGCCCACCTTACATGGTTGCTACATTCAAACAGTTTCACTTTAGATTTCGTAGGGGATCATATAAGGCAGCGTACTTAGGTATCAGTAACAGTAGCAGTAGCAGTAATAGTCAGAACCTAATGGTCCTCCTCCAATTACACCTTCCTAGTGTGCAGTCAGATAATCAGTAACAGAAATCAGACAGTCAGAACCTATTGGTCCTCCTTCGAGTACACCTTTCTATTGGGAAGTGTGCAGTCAGGTAATCAGTATAACAGTATATCAGATGCTCAGTATGGGAAACACGGGCCCCCTTCCAAGTACACATTTCTATAATTTCCCACTACTAGATCTTTTCCTTAAATCCCGGCTTGGTTACTTTTATTATGGTCATCAAACAGGCATGGATGTGTACGAAATAGTGTCAAACTAACATGGTATATTCAGTATTAGGTTCAGGGAAACAAATAAACATGCATAGATGATATACAGTCACATAAACGAGCAAAACAGTGTATGTTCATATTCAAGAAAGCATGACAGTACAGTACTAAAGAGTGATTCCCATTATTACAGAAATATAAATCCGAATCAATCGAAGAATCTAGAAAATAGACTTCCACACAAATCCAGCGATTATAAATAAGCTATATAATATTTCACAAAATCATAACTCAAAACTAATTTGAATCCAGAAAATACGTTTAGTCAGAAATCAATAAAATGAATTCACAGTCAGGAAAACAGCATCAAATCTTCTCAAATAAATCCAGGAAAATCTAGAGTAATCCCCTATATGTTTAGTATCAGAATATAAAGTTTCAAAATTTTCCATTAATATTAGATCAGTCATCAAAAATTAGGAAACATCAATAAACGATAGTTTGGCAAATCTGGAATTTCCTACACTGCTGTACGAAAACCATAATATCTCGCCAACCGTGAAAAGAAATCCAAATCCGTCAAAGGGAAATGAAAATAGACAAAATAATCTAACTATCATATTCCATAAATATTTTCCATACAGTAGAAAGAAATATGGTGAAAATACGATTCTTTACAGAACAGCGAGCAAAATACAGTAAGTACAGTTTTTATAAACAAGCATGAAATGGCATATAAAACTCATTAATAAAATCCACCAAAATTCTGGGTATTCCCTAGATAGATATAGAATTACTAACCAAAGTTTCAGATCAAAATAATATGTGTAGTACCAGTATCAAAATAATTTAGTCGTCAAAATCATCAAGAAACAAAATATGGAATTGATCTACACCTCTGTAGTAAAACATTCATATCTCACACTTATGCAAATGAAATCGAGTAAGGTTAGAGGGGTTAGAAATAAGACGAATTCCTCTAAAACTCATGTTTTATACTGAAATCAAGATTCTGACCTTAATATGGTCTAAATTATTGATCAAGACAGATTATCGACAAAACACAGAATTTCCTCAAATACCAAAATCAACATAGGTTAAACGAAATTTGATCCAAACACACCCAAATATGAAATCGAGTCTACCAAGTGTCCAAACATCAAGAAATAGGGTAATTTACATATCTAAAACAAGTCCATCACATGGTTCTCCACAAATACCCAAATTCTCACAAAATCCCTCATAGATGATCAAATCAAGAAAGGGAAAAACTTAAGTTGTTTCATGTCAATATTTTGTCGTGAGGCAACTATGGTCGAATAGCACAATAGAGACAAAACCCAACAAACATAACACACACACAAGTTGTCTCTAGAGCCCAACTATACTATAAACAGTATTTTTGACTTGTATCATACAAAGAAATTTGAGTACAAGTTACTTACCTTAACCGAAGACGAAAAAGAAGAACACCAAGAATAACGAGAACGGATTCACGGGCACGAACTCAATGATCGAATCACGAACCAATCACGAACACAAGGAATAACAGATTATGAACACGATCAGACGACTTAGATCAAAAGATCAAGAGATCAAGGCGATCAGATCAGATCGGACGACTCTGATTGATGATCAAGATCAAGATCAAGATGTGATCAGTATCTTGAAAATGATGATGATGATCAGATCAGATCGACGATCGGACGGCCACCAATCAAAGGAGCACATAGATGATCACAAACAGAGGAGGCTTGATGATGAAGCGAATGGTCCAGATCAAGTCTTGATGATCATGAGGATCATGACGAAGATCGACGGCCTATATTCAAACCATCAAAACTCAACAGCAAAATAGAGCCTGGGGGGGACTGTTCGATGACTGGGTGGCGAGCGACTGCTATCGTGGCACGACTGGGGGCAGCGCCGAAGGGGCATCGTGGCATTGCTGTTGCACTGGCGGAGCTACTGGCGTGGGTGCAGTTGGGTTAGCTGCTCACGTCGAGAAGACAGGGAATGCTAGGGTGGCGCGACGCAGGGCAGAGGAGACTGCAGCGGCTGAGCTGCTGCGGCTGGTCGAGGCAAGGAAGAGGAGGAAGGAAGGAGGCTGTCTGTCATGCCCCACTTCCAAAAAAAAATACAGAATACGAATACGTGACTAAGCCCAATGAATGATTTTCATCAGCCATAAGCTATTCAGCAATCTTTACAATATCTCACAAAATAATCAGAGTCGGAAGCAAAAGAATCAACCAATCATGCACAATTGAATCAAGTAGATCAATACAAATTTACTTGAAATCCAAAATATAATATAATCTCAAGTAAATAAAATCTGGACAGTTAACAATATCCTGGGTCACATCGCCCAAATAAAAGATAATTATCCAAGTAATCAAGTACATTTTATTCAAATCAAGCAATAAATAATAATAATAATAAAGCAGAAAATTCAGCACTAGTATCTCATATCTCCAATGCCATCGGGCAGCTGATCATCCTGATCTGCAATTAATAAATCGCAGGAGAAGGAAAAAGAAAATAAGTACCCGTTAATTGCAAGTTACGAGCCACTTATAGTGTATGATACAAGCACCTGGGAAAACTAACAAATAGCATGGAATAATGCATCAACAGTAATAACTAGCATGAATCAGTAAAACAAGGTTGACTAGCATGGTATACTAATAGTACAGATGTTTGTGTCAAATAGAGTGTCATATGGCAAGTAACAGTGTCCATTAGCAGTAAGCTCAATAATTAGTGTAACATGATAACGGTATCAGTCCAACAGTATCAGTCTAACGGTATCAGTCTAACAGTATCAGTCTTATGTTCTTAAAGTCGTGTGTGTATTACTAGCTAGGTAGCACTTCAGGCGCCCCAAAAATATAACACATGGTTGCTACAACAAACAGTTCCGCTTTTAGATTTCATAGTGGACTATAATGGGGCAGTGTACTCAGGTATCAGTAACAGTAGCAGTAGCGATAAAGTAATAGTAACAGTATCAGAAAAGTAACAGTCACAGTAGTAGTACAGAATACTAGTCCCCTTTCAAGTGCACGTTTCCATATTTTTCACTACTAGATCTTCCCTTAAGAAACCCCGGCTTGGTTGCTTTTATTATGGTCACCAAACAGGCATGAATGTATACAAAATAGTTTCAAACTAACATGTTAAAATCAGTATTAGGTTCAGGGAAACAATCAAACATGCATAGATGATATACGGTCACATAAACGAGCAAAACAGTGTAGGTTCATATTCAGGACAACATGACAGTACAGTACTAAAATATTGATTCCCATTACCACAGAAATCCAAATCTGAATCTGTCAAAAAATATGGAAAATAGACTTCCACACGAATCCAGCGATTATATATAAGCCATATAGTATTTTAGAAAAACATAACTCAAAACTGATTTGAATCCAGAAAATACGTTCAGCCAGAAATCAGTAAACCAGATTTTCAGTCAGAAAAACAGCATTAAATCTCCTCAAATAAATCCAGGAAAACTCTGGGTAATCCCCTATATGTCTAGTATCAGAATATAAAGTTTCATAATATTCCAGTAAAATTAGCTCGGTAAACAAAAATTAGAAAACATCAAGAAACGATAGTTTGGCAATTCTGGAATTCCCAACACTGCTGTACAAAAACTGAAATATCTCGCAAACCGTGAAATGAAATCCAAATCCTCCAAAAGGAGATGAAAATAGACAGAATAAACTAATTTTCGTATTTCATAAGTATTTTTCATACAGTGAAAGAAAATAGGGTGAAAATACGATTCTCGTTAGAACAGCGAGTAAAATATAGCAAGTATAGATTTCACAGCCAAGCATGAAACGGCATATAAAACTCATCAATAAAATCCACCAAAATTCTGGGTAATCCCTAGATAAATATAGAAATACTATGCAAAGTTTCAGATCAAAATAATCTAATTAGAACCAGTATCAAAATAGTTTAATCAACAAAATCATTAAGAAACGAAATCTGAAACTGATCTACACCTCTGTAGTAAAACAGTCATAACTCACACATACGAAAACAAAATCGAGCAAGGTTAGAGGGTTTAGAAAGAATATGAATTCCTCTAAAACACATGTTTATACTGAAATTAAGATTCTGATCTTAATATGGTCTAAATTACTGATCAAGTCACAACAGCGGCAAAATACACATTTTACTTAAAAACAAAAATCTACACAGATCTAACGAAACTTGATCCAAACACAACCAAACATGAAATCGAGTCTACCAAGTGTCCAAACATCATGAAATAGGGTAATTAATATATCTAAAACAAGTCTATCACATGTATCTCAACAATTATCCAAATTCTCACAAAATCCCTCATACATGATCAAATCAATAACGGCAAAACCTAAGTTGTTTCATGTCGATTTTGTGTCATGAGGAAACTATGGTCAAATAGCACAATAGAGACAAAACCCATCAAACAAAACACACACACGAGTTGTCTCTAGAACCCAACTACACTGTAAGTGGTATTTTTGACTTGTATCATACAAAGGAATTTCAGTACAAGTTACTTGCTTGAAAGATGACGACGGAAACGACACAAAAGCAAGAATAACGGGAACTAATTTCCAGGCATAACTCAACGGATGGATCGAATCACGAACCAAACTCACGATCGCACGAACCAAATACGAACACGAACTACGAACGAGAACCACTCCAACCAATGACACACGTGCATGGGCGATACACGTGCACACCAACAACAACCCATGCAACAAAAGAATGACGCACGACATGGCATGGCGAAGTGGCTGTAGCCGTTGCCACGAGCTACTACTGTCGGAGAAGAACAGCGGCATGCTATTCTTGCTGCCCACTTGGTCCGTGATGAAGGAGAGCACCGGGAGACGGGGAGGCGATGCTGCGGGGGAGTAGTACAGCGCATGGGGTGGTGGCACGGTGACTGAACGTTGCAGCGTCGGAGGGCTGCGGCGGAGAATGGTGGCTGGCACCATGACATCCTGACATCGGGGCATTGACTGGAACACTGCTGGCTGCAGGCGGAGCACACGACTGCTCGGGGACCACTGTCGACGGGGATCGCTAGCACAAGGGAATGGCAGGGCAGCGCTGCCTCAGGTGGCACGGCTGGGGAAGCACGCGGTGCAGCGCTGGGTGACGCTGGCCTTATAGAGCCACGCCGATGTAGGTCGCGATGAGGGCATGGGAGCACAGCATAGAGGCGTGCTGGAGCAGGGCGACGTGGGGGGTCGCGAGGGTGGCGCCGAGGTGGAGACAGGATGGGAAATGGGGAGAGCGGGAGGGAAGGTGATGGGAAGAAGAACAACCGCAATGGTGCATGGGGAAGACGAAGTGATGGGGAGACGAAAGCGGTTGTATAGGTTTAGATGGATTATATATAGGTTGGAGAAGTTAGGGTTGAGGGGGGTGTAAATGGGTTAGGTTTAAGTGGGGTTTCGGGTCTGGGGTTGTTAACGGGTAGGAGGGTTTAATAACGGGTTGGGTAGGTTTTGCTAATGGGTTTTTGGGGGGTTTATAACAGGGTAATGGGGTTAATTTTTGAAATGGTATTGGGTTTTATTGGTTAAAGAGATCAAACAAGAAAATATTTATAAAAATATTAGATAAAAATATGATCTATATAAAAACTGTAATTTGCATTACACAAATAGATTTTATTTAAAATAGATCCAAATACAATTAGCACATAGAAATGGTTTTTCAATAACCAGTCAAAATTAATATTAATAATAACAATAATAACTGTAATAATAATAATAAGAGTAATAATAACAAAAATAAGAATCGTATTTCATTATAAAAATTCATAAAAAAAATAATTTACAAAAATCAAAAATTCTAAAATATACGAAAATACCTTTTTGGGAAAACAGGGGTTACAAATCCTACCCACCTTACAACAAAATTTCGTCCTCGAAATTTGCTTAGGCGGTACATAGTACAAGGCAAAAGCAAACTGGGAGGAAGGGTAACAAAGCAGATGGATAAAGGGAAAGGAACAAAGCAATGGCAAAACCAGAAAAAGAAGGAAGGGGATAACAATGATGTCAATTGGAATGCAAGAAAGAAGCAAACAGTATCAAAAGGAGAGAAACAGCTCCAGATAACAAAGAAAGATAAGGAGTAGGCAGAAATGAAATCAAAGGGAGAAAGGACAGAGAATAATTGAATCAAATAATGAATAGTGCATGTTGGCAAAATGGAATGCAGGAAAGAAGTAACCGGTATAAAAAATGAAGAAGAACACCACAAGACTTGCAAGATAACAAAGCAAAGAGTTGGCGAAATAGATAGAGCTGGAATCGAAGAAGGAATGGACAAGGAAAAGGTGAACAAAGCAATGAGTCAACGGATGAGAACAAATGCAAGAGATAGGGAAAAGCAAACAATGCAAGGAAGGAGAAGCAACAATAGGATCCTGGGACCTGTGGGTTATGGTCCCACACGCTTCCGCTGCGACACTCTGATGGTGACGTTCCAAGCTGCAGACAAGTCGTTGTAGACCACGTGACACCAAGCGACGATCCGAGCAGGAAGAAAAGAATGAGACACCAGAATAAAATTGGGCGTTAGATGAGAGCTTTAATTTAAATAATTAGGTCACAACTAATGGGCGTTAATAAAAATAATATTAATAATACAAAAATCAACACATATTAATAATAAAATAATAAAAACAAGAATAATAAAAATAATAATAACAATAATAATCATCATAATCATACTGGTAAAAATAATAATAATAATAATAATAATAATAATAATAATAATAATAATAATAATAATATTAACAATACTGGTAAGGATAATGATGCAAAACAAAATATAATTTGGGGTTCATCATTTTTTGTGAAAATAATTCAATATTAACAACTAAAATAAAATAATGGAAACAAAAATAATAATAGTAATAGTAATAACAATAATACTAATAATAATAAAGAAAACAATAATAATAATAGTAAAAATTCTTTAATGTGGGTTTGCCTCATCTATATCCATTGTAGACTTGTCTTCTCGACATCAAGTTGCAGGTTTGCCTCCACGACATCAGCTTGTAGGTTACCATCTGGATATTCGGTTGCACATTTGGCCTCCCCGATATCCAGTTGCAATTTGCTTCTATTGATGTCTAGTTGCATGTTTGCCATCTCGACATCCAGTTGCAACAAAACAATGAATGAGATGATGCCATCTTTCACGTGTACTTAGAAATTGATTGCTCAATTTAAGTACGAAGTTTACATTCTGAAATTTGTGATATTAAAATACACAGTTATTCGAAATAACAAAATTTTCGTTTTAGAAAACAATTTTATAGAAGATCCAAAATATAACAAATAATAATCGAAATACACAAAATATTTTGAAAAATAAAAATTATAAAGAAAATATAGGCAGGAGAAGAATGAATTTTATACTCAATAAAGAGTCAATAAAGAAGGACGACTACAAGGGACGAAAGAAAAATAAGAATCAAAGAATTGAATATGAAGTAAGAGGAACGAGGGGACACAAGCAGAATTGAAGAGAATATGGAAAGGAAGGAATAACTAGCATGATACTCAAAATGAGTCAACAAATGAAGATGAACGAAAGAATCAAAGAAATATGGGTACGGAAAGAACGAAACTATACCCAATAAAGAATCAACAAATAAGAATGACTGAAAAAGAGACGGAAAAATCAAGGAATCAAGGGATTGAATAAGAAGGGACCAAAATGAGTGGAATAAGACTAGTATCCAGATCAATGTTGATTATAATTCATTCATGCATGCCTGGTTGGTGAAATATTGTGCCGATCCCAGATCGATCCAAGTTTGTCTAATATATCATGCCTCACTTCCTAAAAAGAATACAGAATACGGATACGTGACTAAGCCCAGAGAATAATTTTTATCATCTATAAGCTGTTCAGGAATCTTTACAACATCTCACAAAATAATCAGAGTCGGAAGCAAAAGAATCAACCAGTCATGCACAATTAAATCAAATAGATCAACAGAAATTTACTTGAAATCCAAAATATAATATAATCTCAAATAAATAAAGTCAGGACAGTAAATAATATTCTGGGTCATATTGCCCAAATACAAGATAATTATCCAAGTAATCAAGTACATTTTATTCAAATCAAGCAATAAATAATAATAATAATAAAGCAGGAAATCCAGCACTAGTATCTCATATCTCCAATGCCATCGGGCAGCTGACCATCCTGATCTGCAATTAATAAATTGCAGGAGAAGGAAAAAGAAAACAAGTACCCGTCAATTGCAAGTTACGAGCCACTTATAATGTAGGATACAAGCCCCTGGGAAAACTAACAAATAGCATGGAATAATGCATCAACATTAATAACTAGCATGAATCAGTAAAACAAGGTTGACTAGCTTGGTATACTAACAGTACAGATGTTTGTGTCAAATGCAGTGTCATATGGCAACAAATAGTGTCCAGTAACAGTAAGCTCAATAATCAGTGTAACAGTATAACGGTATCAGTCCAACAGTATCAGTGTAACAGTATCAGTCTAACAGTAACAGTCTTATGTTCTTAAAGTCTTGTGTGTATTACTATCTAGGTAGCACTTCATGCGCCCCAAAAACATAATACATGGTTGCTACAACAAATAGTTCTGCTTTTAGATTTCGTAGTGGACCATAATGGGGCAGTGTACTCAGGTATCAGCAACAGTAGTAGTAGCAGTATAGTAACAGTAACATTAGCAGAAAAGTAACAGTAATAGTAGCAGTACGGAATACTAGTTCCCTTCCAAGTACACGTTTCTATATTTTGCACTACCAGATCTTCCCTTAAGAAACCCCGACTTGGTTGCTTTTATTATAGTCATCAAACATGCATGATTATGTACGAAATAGTGTCAAACTAACATGGTATAATCAGTATTAGATTCAAGGAAATAATCAAACATGCATAGATGATATACGGTCACATAAACACGCAAAACAGTGTAGGTTCATATTCAGGACAGCATGACAGTACAGTACTAAATCAGTGATTACCGTTACTACAGAAATCCAAATCTAAATCTGTTAAAGAATCGGGAAAATAGACTTCCACACGAATCCAGTGATTATATATAAGCCATATAGTATTTTAGAAAAACATAACTCAAACTGATTTAAATCCAGAAAATACATTCAACCAGAAATCAGTAAAGCGGATTCTCAGTGAGAGAAACAGCATTAAAACTCCTCAAATAAATCCAGGAAATATTTGGGGTAATCCCCTATATGTCTAGTATCAGAATATTAAGTTTCATAATATTTCAGTAAAATTAGCTCAGTCAACAAAAATCAGAAAATATCAAGAAACGATAGTTTGGTAAATCTGGAATTCCTAACACTGCTGTACGAAAACTGAAATATCTCGCAAACCGTGAAACAAATTCCAAATCCGCAAAAGGGAAATGAAACTAGACAGAATAAAATAATTTTCCTATTTCATAAGTATTTTTCATACAGTGAAAGAAAATAGGGTGAAAATACGATTCTCTTCAGAATAGCGAGTAAAATACAGCAAGTATACCTTTCATAACCAAGCATGAAACGGCGTATAAAACTCATCAATAAAATCCACCAAAATTCTGGGTAATTCCTAGATAGATATAAAAATACTGTGTAATGTTTCAGATTAAAATAATATAATTAGAACCAGTTTCAAAATTTTTTATTCGTCAAAATTATCAAGAAACGAAATCTGGAATTGATCTACACCTCTGTAGTAAAACAGTCATAACTCACACATACGAAAACAAAATCGAGCAAGGTTAGAGGGTTTAGAAAGAATATGAATTCCTCTAAAACTCATGTTTAAAGAAAGGTGATGGCTGGGGAAGCACGCGATGCAGCACTAGGAGATGCTAACCTTATAGAGCCAGGCCGAGGTGGGTTGCGATGAGGGTGTGGGAGCACAATGTAGAAGCGCGCTGGAGTAGGGCAACGTGGGGGGTCGCGAGGGTGGCATCGTGATGGGGACAGATTGGAAGATGGGGAGATCGGGAGGGAAGGTGATGGGAAGAAGAACAACCCCAATGGTGCATGAGGAAGACGAAGTGACGGGGGAGACGAAGCAGCTGTATAGGTTTAGATGGGTTATTTATAGGTTGGAGAAGTTAGGGTTGAGGGGGGTGTAAACGGGTTGGGTTTAGGTGGGGTTTGGGGTTTGGGGTTGTTAACGGGCAGGAGGGTTTAATAATGGGTTGGGTAGGTTTTGCTAATGGGTTTTGGGGGGGTTTTTAACAGGGTAATGGGGTTAATTTGGGAAATGGTATTGGGTTTTATTGGTTAAAGAGGTCAAACAAGAAAATATTTATAAAAATATTAGATAAAAATATGATCTATGTAAAAATTGTAATTTGCATTACACAAATAGATTTTATTTAAAATAGATCCAAATACAATTAGCACATAAAAATGGTTTTTCAATAACCAGTCAAAATTAATAATAATAATAACAAAAATAACAGTAATAATAATAATAAGAGTAATAATAACAAAAATAAGAATTGTATTTCATTATAAAAATTCATTAAAAAAATAATTTACAAAATCGAAAATTCGAAATTATACGGAATATACGTTTTTTGGGAAAACAGGGGTTACACTGTCGTGCAGAGGCAGCACGACGGCGGGAGGCAGGGACCAGGGGGTCGTGGCGGCTTGTCGAGGAGAGACAGGGATTAGGTCGGGGCAAGGGACATGCCGAGAGGAGAAGGAAAGGAGGAGGAAGGGGGAGCGACGCTAGGTAGAAGATGAACAGGGATGATAGGGGGATGAGTCGGCTGTGGGGTTAGTTGGAAAATGAAGAGGCTCAGTAGAGGGGTAATATACTGGTGGGTAATATTAGGGTTTAGGTTGGTTTCGGGTTTGGGTTGCAAGCGGGTAGGTTAGGGTATTAAATAATGGATATTTGGGTGTATAAAGAGTGTTGGGTTTATAATCGGTTTAAAACAGGGTTTGGGTTTTAATGGGTAATTGGGTCTTAGTGTGTGAATGGGTATTAGGTGGGTTTGGGTATAATTAATGGGTATGGGTTAAAATGGGTTTTGGGTAAAAATAAATAAATAAATAAAGTAACAAATAAAAATATAAAATTTGGATTTTATAGAAATATTATTAATAATAATAAAAACAATAAAAATAACAATAATAATAATAACAGTATTAAAAATAACAGTAATAATAATAATAAGAGTAATAATAATAATAAGAATTGTATTACAATATAATAATCATAGAAAATATTTACAAATAAGGTTATTGATCGAAAACAAATTTTAATAGAAGAGTCAAAAATACATATTGACAATAGAATTTGAAAACTGAAAAAAATAACTTGCGAAAATTTTAAATACATAAAATATACAAAAAAAAAATGTTTTTGGGAAAATATGGGTTACATGCTCTTTGAGGCTTTCGAATGCGGCTTGCTGCTCTTCTCCCCACTTAAATTTTTTTCTCCTCGGAGGGCTTTAAAGAAAGGTAGGCACTTGTCTACAGACTTGGATAGGAAATGCCCAATAGCGGCGAGACAACCTGTAAGCTTATGGACTGCAGGGGTCATGTCGAGGATGGCTTTGGTCTTCTCAGGATTGGCTTCGATTCCTCTCTGAATCACCATAAATGCCATGAACTTTTATGAGGCTGTCCCAAAGGCACATTTTGAAGGGTGCAGCCTCATATTATTCATCTGGAGTACATTCAATGCTTCTTGGAGGTCGGTGACATGGTCTTATTTTTTTAGGCTCTTTATGAGCATATCATCTATGTGTACTTCCATGTTTCGGCCGATCTATTCCTGGAAGATTTGGTTCACCAAGCATTGATATGTGGTCCCGGCATTCTTCAGCCCAAAAGGCATGACTCGGTAGTAATACAGCCCTTGATCGGTAATAAAGGACATCTTTGGAATGTCTGACGGGAATATTCGAATCTGATTATATCCCAAAAAAGCATTCATAAAGCTTAGCAACTCATGCCCTGAGGTGGCATCTATCAAGGCATCTATGCTCGGAAGAGGGAAGGGATCTTTAGGGCCTGTTTTGTTGAGGTCAGTGATGTCTATGCATGTTATCCACTTGCCATTTGCCTTCTCGACCATTACAACGTTAGCTAGCCACTCTGGGTAACTAACTTCTTGGATGATCGGGCGGCTAGGAGATTTTCCACATCTTCTTTGATGGCATGTTGTTTATCGGGTGCAAACTTGTAGTGCTTCTGTTGAACATGGTTGACTTCCGGATCCACGCTTAAGTGATGCATGATCATGTTTTCAGCAATGCCAGGCATATCCTCGGCAGTCCAAGCGAACAGGTCCCGATTATCCCTGATGCAAGTGACAAGTTGCTCTTTCAGCTGGTGGGGGAGTGCTTTGCTCACCCGAAATACTTTGCTTTATCACCTTTGGTAAAGGGATTTTTGCCAGTTCGTCCACGGGTTCGGAGCTAGCTTGTCCCAGATCAAGGGGGAGTTCAAATGCATCGAGGGGTAAGACTGAGCCCCCCATAATGGCCATGTAGCATGCCCGAGCGGCTTTCTGAACACCTTTGGCTTCCCCTACTCCTGCAGCTGTAGGGAACTTCATTTTTAGGTGGTACACTGATGCGACTACTCGGAGGGCCACTAGCCCCGGACAACCAAAAATAGCATTGTGGCAGACTTCATATCAACCACCATAATGTCTAATGCCTCTGTGCCAGTAGCTGGGGCTTTTTCTAGAGTAACGTCAAGGGTTACGATTCCCTCAATCATTACGGGAGCTCTAGAGAATCAATGGAGGGTGTATTCGGTGGGCATGAGGCGGTCCCGTTTGAGTTTGAGGCCCTCAAACACATTCAAAAAAAGGATATTGACTGAACTACCGTTATCAACCATAACTCGACGCACTTCATGATTTGCCATGCACTTGCTGATCATGAGTGCATCGCAGTGAGGGATTTGGACGCCGTCTAAGTCCCGATCTGAGAAGGTGATGCTGATTCCTGAGCATCTCGGAGGAGGGATTTGTGTACGGAATTTACCTCTCGAACGAAGACTTTCCTAGATGAGCTGGAGGCTTTTCCCGGTCCTCTGTGGATCGCATGGAATATCTCCAAATGCCCTAATCCTTGGGATTCGGTTGGTCTTTCTGCCCGTTTGTTAGGTCCCCTAAGAAGCTCTACCCTAGTGATTGGCACTTCTTCACTTATTCCCGCCCTAGGAGCTGTCCTGCTAGTTGAAGTTGGATGCCTTCACCTCCTGGGAGAGGGAGATCTCCTTTGCCTTTGTGGAGACGGATTTCTTCTGCGTCCCCTGGGAGAGGGGGTTCTCCTGGATCTGGATCTCCTAGGAGAAGGGCTTCTCATGTTCACCCTATGCTCCAGATGCGAGGCTTCCTCGTAAGCTCTTCTCTCATTGAGATGGGTCCGGAGGTCAGATCCTTGCTAACGATCGACGATGATTTGACGACGGTCAGGTTGTAATTGAGGGGGTGAGGAAGGAGCAGAGGTGTACACTGGTCCCCTGTTTTTGATGAAAGGCCTTGCAGATGGTTTAAGGCAACTCCGATGAGAGCCCCCAGAGCTGCCAATCCAGATGGAGGCAGATCTAGTTGAAGGAGGGCTTCTGGTTGCTGCGGTTGAATGGAGAGAAGGGGTTCCTTTCGAGGAAGCGATGGAGGAGGGTTGGCTTTTTGGCCTGAGGCCGTCGCCTTCCCTTTACCCTTAGGAGGCATGTTGAGAACTTGTGTGTTCTCTGGTGAAGTTTTAGTCGGATTTTTTTTCTATGTTCCCATAGACGGCGCCAACCTGTTACTGCTTTTATCTATGTGTGAGTAACCAGGTGTTGTGGATTCTTTGGTGGACCAATCAATAATCTGACTTTTTG
Organism: Hemerocallis citrina; assembly: GCA_017893485.1. NCBI lineage: Eukaryota > Viridiplantae > Streptophyta > Magnoliopsida > Asparagales > Asphodelaceae > Hemerocallis > Hemerocallis citrina. The sequence goes on along the minus strand of CM030360.1, from coordinate 115,834,832 downwards.
ATTTTCGATGGTGTTGACTACAGCGATCGCTTATGCTTGACATACAAAATGTCTGAAACACCTGGATTGATCCCAGCGACAGGTTCTCTGACGCTCAAGTCAGTAATCAAGAAGAATATGATAGAGCTTTTTATGGAAAAATATTGGTTACCTTCTTTATGGTAGAAGGGTATTTATAGTCATGATGTAGGTCAGTTTCAAGATAATAATTTATCTCTACTTCCCGATATTTATGGATAAGAAACAGAGTTTAAATCGTTTCATGATAAGAGATGCAGTTTAAACCGCTGCTTAGACATAATCATGAATTTGAATTATTCTTTAAATATCATGGGTTTGTTCATAATGGGCTGTCACCCTGACCTAGTGAGACAGACTCGTTTTTGGGTTATTGGGCCTGGAAAAATACCCAGTTCCCATCTTTGGACACGTTTACTGGTAAAATTACCGTTTTACCCCTGAGAGCTTTAAGATTCGTGCCCGATTTGAGCGGTCTCGATATAGTTCTATTTTTACCCATATCAACGAATCAACCAAGGTTTATTTTTCTGGACATCCTCGACTAGAAATTTCAAAGCCTCCAATACAAATTTGTATATCCAAATAATTGAATGTACATTGGTAATATGATGAAATCCATTATCACAATAATTTTTTTTGATGAATTAATTGTATTGCAAATGATAATGATTCTAACATTGATGAAAATAGCGAGTAACATATGGAGTTATTTCTTGTCTCTGTTTGAAAACAAAGTTTTGTGGAACTTACTCTGTGAATTACATTGTATTAATTTCCAGAACTTCGTATCAATTATATATACAGTTCCTTAACTTATTCTCCATTCTCATGCAAAATCTTGTATCATAATATCTCAAATGAGAATTTACCCACATGTATCTGTTGTTCTATTCCATTAGGTTTCAAATTGCACATATTTTATTTTGCTCTTTCAATTGCTGGTTGATCGAAGAAACAAATGACATGTATCATCTTTCAATGCAATACTAGTGTCATCTTTCAATGTAGTAGCATGAGCAGGGGCTGCTAAACCATACATCCGTTTCAAGTGAGGTTCAGAATGTTTAGTGTATATTTTGCATACTTTTGTTCGATCAGAGAAAGATACGGTAAAGCGAAGGAGGTCAAAGCGTCGATAGAGACAAGACGATGCATCGGCGGCAGCAACATAGTAGAGAGCAACAACAGTGACAGTCATTTTCCTGCTCTCAAGTTTGGATTGACAAAACTCGGACGGCTGCCACTTTGGGCACTTGACTATTAGTATTGTGCAGCAGCTGTTGGGCTAGGTCTTGGTGATCCGTTTTGAGCCTAATTTCTTCTTCAAGTTAGATAGTATGGCTCGTATCTCATGGTTTCTTTAACAGAATATACTGAATGGTTATTGTAACAACATTACAACCTAGATTTCTATAGATCTCTGTATATTGTAATAGTTTCCATTGAGAGTGACAAGTACTTCATTGATATTTCTTTCATTGTAAATGAGGCTCGAGAGAAAGTTCTTGGTGAGTGAGTTTGTAACTAACTCCTTATAATCTTCTCTATGTGAATAATATCTCCCTATATTTACCCCCATATTAGGATTCACCCAATCCGAGATAAACCCAATCCGAGATAAATCTTTGTGTGATTGGTGTGATCTACTTGATTGCTTGTTCATCAGATTTATTGCTCCTCGCTATCTTGCTCAACAACTCCGCTGCGCCACAATTTCCTAACAACTGGTATTAGAGCTACGGTTAACAAGTCCATGGGTGAAGATGACAAATCATAGTTACGTGAAGATTAAGCAGTTCGACGGTAAGATCAACATTAATCTCTAGAAGGTGGACATGTATGATGAACGTCTACATCTAGCCCTAGATGGAGATAAAAGATAGACATCCGACAAGAAAAATGATGAGTGGGATAAGATTTATTTGAGAGCCCTAAGTTTAATCTGATTGTCGTTGGTGGATGAGGTCAAGTGCAACTTCCTTGAGAGAAAAGTGTGGCGAGTCTATAGGAAAGACCCATATCTGACTACTTGGGATTGTCGTTATTGGATCAGATATATTGGAAGAGGAAACTATTTCATTTCTCAATGAAGAAAGGCATCATTCTTTAAGATTATATTGTGAAGTTCAATCAGGTATTATCTGAACTAAGGGAGAAAAATGTAAATGATCTAAGCGAAGAAGATTAAGCTTTTAACTTGATATATTCACAGTCGGATGCGTACGCGAATTTGATAACAACTATCACAAAAAGTCTGCAAATGAGAAGCTTTCGGTGGCTGAGACGATCAAGGGCTTGAAGAAGATCAACTTAGAAAAGAAACTTATAAATCAGATACTACCTCCAAAAGTTGCTTAGTGGTGAAAGATCCTTCAATTGAAAATCAAAGTGCGCATACATGTGTGATCTGTTGCCGATATTGCAAGAAGATAAGGCATTATAAGGACTGTCGCAAATTGCTGAATCAAAAGAGCACCAATGTTAATAGTGCTAACGCCTATGTGCATAGTGCTATTGAATAAGGTGATGATTTTTGTCTTCTTGTTTCAAATTCTTTATAAGTGGATTCTGGTTTGTTTCTTAACTCAGGGAGTTCTACTCATATTTTCTTTGAAAGGGAGAAATTTTTTACTTACAAGTCTACAACAGGACGTTGTGTGAGAACTAGGACTAGAGAGATTTGTGTAGTAGTGGGTGAAGGGACAGATGAGTTGGAGATGTTAGGTGAAAAAATGTAAACTCTAAGGGAAGCCATGCACATTTGATGGAGAGAAGATGTACCAATGGCAACAACAACATAATAGAGAGCAACCCCCAGCTGCCAGCCGCCAACAGTTGACTGTCGACTGTCCTACTTTTTTGTTTGGATTGACCAAACTCGACCGTTAGCGGCATGTAGTAGCTATTGGGCTCATTTTGAAAGCCCAACTTTTCTTCCAAGTTAGATCGTACAGCTTCTATCACATAGCTTCTTCTACAGGATGTATTGGACATTTATTGTATCAAGAATACAACCTAGGTTTCTCTATATCTCTATATATTGTAATAGTCTCCATTAAAAGAGACAAGTATTCCATTATAAGTGAGCGCAAGAGATAGTTCTGGGTGAATGAGTTTGTAACTAAGTCCTTGTAATCTTCTCTAGCTGAATAATATCTCCCTATATTATTCCCCGGATCAGGGTTCGCCCAAACCGGGACAAATTGTTGTGTGATTGGTGTGATCTAACTACTTGTTTTTCACCATATCTGTTTGTGCTTCTCGCTACCTTGCTCAATAACTCTGCTGCAGCAAAATTCCTTAACAGAGAAATCAGCAACAACTGAAACTTCATAATTAAGGCATAAATTGATACTGCTAAAATGTGATATTTCCCAAAAAATAAGACCATGATCATAAACACCATCGGCAATACCACTTAAGATGTATAATTCAGACTTTTAACAGTATGCCGCACTTAGTTTTTCTTTTTTTTTGAAACTAAAGAAGCTGAAATTTTGAAGATTCTGGGTGATTGAGCATGGACCACAACATGTACATAGAAACTTGACATCCAACCATACTACCATAAATGATACTCATGCCCCATTATCAGTTTGATAAGTTAGTATTATTAGAGATATTAGTTTAGTCACATACGGGTAAAACACGTGCCTATAATAAAGTTATACATGTATCTATTGTGTATTGTATAAGAGTGAGTTGAACACCAGTTTTCGTGGTATCAGAGCTGGCACCATCCTTTGCTGCTGCTGCTTCTCCTTCAACATAACTACTGCTGCATGTCCTTCAACCTCTCCGTCCATGTCAGATCCAAATCCAAACCTGACCCTCAACTAATGTCAGATCCTAAGTTCTGAGTCTCCCCCAAGCTCAACCAATTTCCATGACCCATCTTCCAATTCTCCAACGGCTCAAACTTCCACCATCAAATCCCTACTAGATCACGATCAATCCTTTTCCAAACCCAACCTAATCCCACAACATAAGAAACTAGAATCTGTCAGATACATGCCAGAAACCCAACATACAAAACTCGATAAAACTCAAGTAACGAAGACCCTGTGATTCTGCCTTTAGATCCCAAATTTAGTCCAGGTCACTCTCCCCCTATTATCTTCATCTCAGTATGTATTATGCTAAGGGATTCTAGAAACCATCTTCTTTCACTCCTATTCTGATCAAATCAATTTAGCACATTTTGTTCAAAATCCTGGTGCCCACCGTGGATCTCTACCACCACCCGACCCCACCTTCATCATCTCCTTGAACGGAAAAAATAATCCAAGCATTGAATCTGAGCGATATTGGAATGGAAGACAAGGTGTTTGATGAATTGCTGCAAAGAAATCTAAACCCAAATCACAACTGTCACAACTTGCCCACCAAGTGTTTGGTGGAATTCCTGAACTCAACTATGACATAATCTCAGCTCCGACACTTCTCCCTTCAACAACCTGACCAAAAATTGAGACCATTTGTTGAAACTGTTTGAGGATTGTGATCAATTATGAAAGGAAATTGCCTGTATCATGCACTCTCAATGAAATCAATCACGATACATTACACATGTAGCCTCCAATTCAATCACTATCCAGATGACTGAGAATAAGATTCAGCAGTTCCAGTAATATTAAAGGAATGAGCAATATCATGCTTCCAGACAACAGTCTTCTTCTTCCATCACATTAGCAAGGCGGGTATCATATGTTTAACCAATTCTTCTCCAACATCATGTATAATAGATTTTGGCGCATCTGATCATATGACTGGAAATTCAGGTATATTGTCATTTGTTAATAGTTCTTTTCATCCTCCTGTTAGACTTGCTGATGGCTTTACTTCCCAGTTGGGGGAGTCGGACATGTAAACCTTACTTCCACTTTACAACTTAGTCTTGTTCATCATATGCCAAAATTTTTCTTTAACCTAATGTCTGTTAGTAAAATTACTAAAACACTGAATTGTTCTATTACTTTTTTTCCTAATACTATGCATTTCAAGAACTTAGGACTGTAACACCCCCAAACACGATGGCAACTATTTCGACTACATAATACTTATCAAATCTCATGCCGATAAAATTCATCAATTGAAAGTGGCTCAAATGACTATCCCCAAACATATAATTCATTACAAGAAATGAATAAATCTTTCAACCAAGAAGTCTCATATAACTCTAATACAAAAATAAAAAAATAAATTGAGACAAGATTCAAAATCCAATTAATTAGCTTAACAGTCTCTACGATAATTTATTCCCAAAAGGTGTAAGCTTTTAGCTCCTTTATGCCCTTCAACCACTCGAACTTGATGCACTAATCTGAGAAAATTTATTAACAACAAAATGAGCAGATGCCCAGTAGTGATTGAATAAATATATCGAGTAGTCTGCAATTTATAAAATACTGCATTAATATTTAAACATATCAATGCAACAATAGATAACAATGCAAGTATATGTAAAACATGTCTACAATGCAAGGGGATCTAGGTATGCCCATCTCAAAAAGTAGTCAACGCTTCATATTCCGGTTAACAAGGCATACCCCACTATCGTCTGTGGCTGGACCAATTAAATTGTTCAAATTTTCAATACTCATAGAGTGGACACATTTAGAGCCCAAATGGGTTACCTAGATTCCCGACTCATATACTGGTATATAACTTAGATGCATAACACATGAGTAACACAACTATAGACATGATAATAGCTTAAAATAACCATCTCAATATTCTCAACATCATAAGACCACTCATGCATATACATCCATACTCAAACTATATAAAATAATGCATAATGTTCTAGTTTAAATAAGCAATCCACCGATATTACTAACCACAATTCACATATGAATAATAACACTCACATATCACAATTCCATATTCATGAAAAATACCAGCAATATATCTATCTTAATTTAATATTTGCACATCTTCACACTGCATCACATAAAACAATCATAGACAATATTCGCAATATAATATCACTACAAAACAATAAGTATTTTATGAAATTACATTCTACAGAGTATAGATATTCAATTACTTACAGCAGTTGATGAAATAATAATCAGCTACGGGTCTTCTAAACGACTCTTCAATTCCAGCCTTCTCCTATTATAAGATAATAATGATTTAAATAACAATAACCATTGTCGAAACTATATATATATATATATATATATATATATATAGCAGTTCAATGAAAATTTCTTATGCTTTCCTTTATGCTGAAATATTCCTAAATGACCATGAGTTCTCTTGCTTGATGCAAAAATTTGAATTTTTTGGATGTGAAGGAATTACAAGATAATCTGAGGCATTCAATTGTTGACAGGAAGGGATTAATTCAACAATAAAGCAATACAAATGCCAGCATTATGTCTGGCCTCTAACAGTATGAAATCTGGAACATATGCAGCAACATGGTTTAATAAGAAAAGGAAAAAGAAAATCATTCGAAAATGACTTGTTCTTTCTAAAATCGACACCCTAGTTATGGGTATTAAAATAAGAAATGATTGTAAGGAAGCAATCAAAAGTATAAATTCCATGAAGCAAAGTTTTGAAGGATTGTTGGTAGGAGATGACAAAAAATATGCACAGAACTATAGGAATGGGTGAATAATTAGAATACCTGATTCTTGATTTTTAATGTAAATGCTATTGTTGATTCCACTTCCTCCTCCTCTACTATTCAGTCTGTTCTTCTTTTCTTTTCTTTCTTTCTTTCCCTCTCTCTGTTTTTTTTTGTTGGTGGCGGCGTCCCGAGAGAAAAGAAACAGAAGGAATAGAACGCGGAGACCTAGTCTCATTTACAAAAAATCCTTTTATGAACACTTTTACAAAATAGCCCTTTACTGATATATACATTGCACAAATACCTATACAATTATTATTAAACATTTTTGGGATATTACAAGAACGTGAAAAACTATTGCCACAGGGCATGTGTCTAGGGCCTTTATCAGCTTGATAGTGTTCCTACCTCATTTGCATGCTTGAGTGTGCCTTTAGATTTGCATTGTCAGTTGGGTCATTTGTCGTTACAGACTCTGAAGAATTTGAGACCTGAATTATCTTTTCTTAAGAAGTTATCTTGTGAGTCATACCAATTAGGTAAACATTTGCGCACTTTTTACCCTCCTAGAGTTAATAAATGGTCGTGTCAACCTTTTAGTTTAGTTCATTCTGATGTGCGGGGACCTTGCCCTGTCCATTCTTAGTTTGATGACTTTAAATAATTTGTTACCTTTGTTGATGACTATTCTCGTGCCACATGATTATATTTAATGAAATCTCAGTTTTAAGTTGTCCATTTTTAAATCATTCTATGCTGAGGTAAGAACTCTGTTTGATGTTTCTGTACAAATTTTGCGAAGTGATAATGCCAAAGAGTATTTTTCTTCTGAGTTCACTAATTTTATGTCTTCTTGTGATATTCTTCATGTGTCTTCTTAATCTTATACCCCTCAACAAATGGGGTTGCCAAACGTAAAAATCGCCATCTATTATAGGTTTTAAGGAAAATGCTTATTCATAGAAAAGTTCCTCAACATTTCTGGGGGGGATGCAGTTCTTACTGCATGTCACCTAATTAGCTGCATGCCTTCATCTGTGTTAGCTGGTCAAACACCATTTTTAAGTTTGATTTCCAAATGATAACCAATTCCCCTTTCCTCCAAAAATCTTTGGATGTGTTTGTCACGCCCCGCTTCCCAGAAATACGGAATACGAGCACATAACATTGGTCCAGCGAATGACTAACGTCACCTATAAGGTGTTTATCCGATCAACTCAACAATATAATCAATACAAAACAATTGCGTAGATAATAATAATAATCTCATGAAAAATAATACTTGGAATTAAGTAATATGGAATATCCAAATACAATAAAGCAACGTCTAGAAACAAATAATAGCAATATTCGGGGTAAAAGCCCACAATACAATGAAATAATAATAGTTCAACAATTAATTCTTCATGGCAAAATAATAATTTATTAAGCGGCAATGCAATCAATTCATTCACCAATGTTGTTCTCCCAATCCATCAGGCAATTCTCCATCAACACCTATGAATACTTCATCTAAAAAGATGAGAAAAATTGTCCTTAGATCAAGTCATGGACAACAAGTAGAGAAAACTGGGAACAATGAAATAATGGTATAACAATGAATTCGATGGATTAATAGGAATCAATAACATGGGACAATAGCAATAATCAATATCATGATAATCGATGCAATGGCTTTAAACAATGATTCAATATTCGATAATAATAATCAATGATAAATATCAATGACTCTTAGCCAATATTCGATATCAATAGAACAATGATGAACAATATGCAATGTCGGTATGATACAATTCTTAAGTCTATTAATCATTTTAATCCTAACTCATGCATTTACTACAACATCTCATACTACAGGTTCGATGCATACAATCAATTTTGTTTTAGACTTAAGTGGAAGATTTTATAGATCATGTACACGACACGATAATGGTATTTGCAACATTGGTACACACTGGTTGGCTCAATAACAATAAACAATACACGATCAATTGGGATACTATGTCAGTAATCCAACTATAAACCGATAACAATAACAATAGCCAACACACAATATTTTGGAAAACATGGCCCACACTTCAGTGTACAGTCACTATATCAACAACTACTCTAGTCAATCCCTTAAACCCCGGCTTATTAATTATTTTATTAATGCAACAATAAAATATGCAAATATGAGACATGAGATGAACAATGATAACAATAGGGAAATAATAGGATGATAACTTGAATTGGACAATTAGAACAATGACAATAGGGTATTAGGATCATGCAATGCAACATACATACGTTATATAATACTACAATATAGGAATAATTAATCTATTAAAATCGGTAATATAAAATTTTGGACAGCAAGAGTAGTATGTACAAAAATACAGTTGCCCACTGTTTCAGAAAGCGAAAACTAAATCCTTCTGCAATTCTAGAAACTAGACTTCCACACGGTTCCAATGCATATTTAAAGTTCAAAATCTGATAATAGTAGCTAGGTCAATCACATTGTTCTTTACAGATTTCATGTTCAGGCAGAAATTCGACATTATGTTATTTTATTTTTAGAATCAGCAAAAACTCGAAATAAAATTCATTAAAAATATTTTATATACTCCCAAACATGTTAAGAAACTATCTGGAAATTTCCAGAGTAAAATTTTATCATTTGGTCAGCCCTTTTACTGTTTAAGCATGGAATGTATAAGAATCTGAGAATTTGAAATTAAAACACAGATGTAGTAAAATTGGCATAACTTTTGCTACACAACTCAGAATTTAGAAATTCAAGATGTTCTGGAAACTAGAAAGATAAGGTTACAAGTCTTATTCCAAAAATAATTAATTTTAAGATCATTTACTGGGTTAAAAATAGCAGTCAACATACATACAGCAAGCAACACACAGGTTTTGGATAGTTTTTCATGAGTGATGGATATCAATTTTACTAGTCGATAAACTTCTCAGTCAGCATGATGGATATAAAAATATGGTGAATAAGATTAAGAACACGTACATTCATTAATTTATCATCAATCAACCATCAATCGATCAACCAACATACAACCTAGCAATTCCCTTTACAATAATTAATTGTGTCGTGACTGCATGTGTAACCCTATTATCAATTCTATATGGATGCATGAAAGATTCAATCTTTGGAGTCAAAAGTGGTACGATGTCAAGAATATTGGGGTTAGCTCGTGTAAACCCTTAATAGATCCAACGAAGGAGATGAACAATGTATAAATACAATAATAAAGGGATCTACTTGCAAGAGTTTCAACAAAACTTGAATTTGATACAATTAAAAATTCAAGAGGACAGTGTCTTGCCTTATAAACGGTGAATTCAAATATAAAGAATAACGGGATGAGAATCCCGGAGCAACGAACCCACGAACTAACACAATTTAACACGTACAATATACGTGTAAACAAAGAGAATCAGCAACAACAGCAAAAGCACAGCAAGCAATAACAGCAAAAGAGCAGCCACAGCAAAGTAGAAGAGAGAGAGAGGGCACGGCAGTAGGGGATCAGGGTTACTGGCGACGGGTTTGACGTTGACGAGGTGGGTCGGCGGCGGCATCGCAGCGGCACGACGGAATCAGGGAAAGGGCATCGGCATTTGGCGTTCTAATGTCTTCGAGGAACATGAAGGGCATGGGGGTCGCCGGAGTGGCTCGATGGGGTTGGGTTGGTTGCGGCTTAGGAGGGCGGCAACGGAAGGGGCGTCGACGGCGAGGAGCGCCGGAGAAGGTAACGGGATTTTTGGCTGATGGGAGAGAGAAATCAGGAGGAAAGAGAAAGTAGAGAGAGGAGAGAGAAATTGGTGACGGCGACAAAATTGTATTTTTGGGTTTTTAGGATTTGTATTAAGGTTGTATTTATAGAATACAAGTAGATTGTTGAGTTTAGTGGATTAGGATCCAATAATAGTGGGTTTGGGTTGAGAACAAACTGCAATTGGGTTTTGGGTTCAACAAGAGATGGGTTTGAAGACAATAGGGCTCAATTAAAATAACCACAATCCAATAAAACAAAATCCAGAAGATATATAGCCCAACAAAATATAAAATAGTTCATGAACGAAAATTTAAATCCAATTAAATAAATAAATAGTACAAATGAAAAGAATATCGATTGAGCATGAAAATAAATTGAAATTTGCCAAGAAAATCAGATCCAGTACAATAATAAAATATTTCGATATATGAATTTTAAATAGATAATCAAGAAATTACAATTAATTATTATAATTATAAAAATAATAAAATCATACAATAAAATAATATTTGGGTTTAACAATTTCATTAAAATAATCCAATAATAATGATATTAGATTTAGGCTCAAATATAAATAGTCGATCAATAAGATATAGAAAATAAGATCAAAATACACCATTATTCAAAATGAATAAAATTTTGATTGGAAAGTACTTTAATAAAAATTTGAAACGAATTTAGCACAAATTAAATTTTGAATAATCAAGATATAGAAATACACGGAAAATACTTATTAGCAGGAATGGGGGTTACAGTGTTAGTTTAGTCCATGACCATTGTCCTGGTTGTTCCAAGTTAGCACTCTGTTCTATCTGATATATTTTCCTAGGGTACTGTCACTCTCAAAAAGGTTATAGATGCTATAGTCCTAAGTTGCATCGTTATTTTATCTCTGCTGATGTTACATTTCATGAGTCCCAACCTTATTTGTCTACCACTTCCTCTGGTTTACCCCCGGTTCCATTTGATGCAACTAGATATGAATTTCTAACCTACACTAGACTTGTAGTATCTACTTCTATTGATTCTGTAACACGGTGCTCCCCAGTAATGCCCGAATGGTCTGCAATCACTCAAGTGTATAAATGACGTTTAGACACCACTCCTTTAGATCACGCCACTGTGCCAATTTTCCCATCACCCCAATTCAATGAAACACGACCTTCTGAGCCTGCTAGCACACCCCCAGTTTCCTCCACTGCACCCACACCTTCTCCTAGTGAGCATTCTGATCTTGATCTTCCCATTGCCTTACGTAATGGGAACCACTCTACTCACTTGTCGTCTACCCATTATGCCTTTATCTCTACTTTGAACAGTCACTAGGTTCTTAAGACATTATCAAAAGCATTGTCACACCCTAGTTGGAGCTAGACTATGCAGAAGAGATATCTGCTCTTGAGGAAAATGGTACTTAGGGTCTTGTTAACCTTCTATCTGGCAAACGTTGTGTTGGTTGTAAATGAGTGTATACGGTTAAAGTAAACCTAGATGGTTCTCTGGCTCGACTAAAAACTCGATTAGTTGCTAAAGGTTATTCCCAGACCTATGACATTGATTATGATGATATATTCTCTCCTGTGGCCGAAATGCCTTCTGTTCGGATCATTGTTGCCTTGGCTGCTCGATTTCATTGGCCGCTCCTCCAAGTTGATATCAAGAATTTCTTTCTCAATGGCGTTCTTGAGGAGGAAGTCTATATGGAGCAACTCCCCAATTTTGTTAGTAAAGCTGAGCTCACTTAAGTATGTTTCTTGAAACAATCTTTGTATGGACTCAATCAGTCTCCCCATACTTGATTTTTCCGTTTCACTGAGATTGTCACGAGTTTTGGATTAAGGAGGGCTGATAATGATTATTCTATGTTCTATCGACATCATCAAGGGAAGATAATCATTTTAGTTGTATATGTTGATGACATTCTAATTACCGGAAATGATCAGAATGGTATTCAAGATCTGAAGTCGTATTCAACAAAATTTTCTAAGGATTTCGGGCGACTAAAGTATTTTTTGAGGATCGAAGTTGCTCAATCTAAGCAGGGAATTTGTTTATCACAAAGAAAGTATGCTTTGGACAAACTTACCGAGAGCGGTATGCTAGGATGCAGGCCATCACACACTCCTGTGGACCCAAATTTCAAGTTGCTGCTAGATTAAGGTGTTTTGTCGAATGATCCGGAGAGGTATCGGAGGCTTGTGGGAAAACTAAATTATCTCACAGTTACTCGTCCTGATATTGCATACTTAGGTAGCATAGTAAGTCAGTTTATGACCTCTCCCCGTAAAACCCATTAGAATGCAGTTATGAGAATTCTTCAGTGTTTGAAGACTTCTCCTGGCAAAGGATTGTTGTATACTGATTATGGACATTGCCGAATTGCTGGTTGGTCAGATGCTCACTGGGCTGGCTGCCCAATGACTTGGAGATCCACCACTGGGTATTGTGTATTTGTTGGAGGAAACTTAGTTTCATAGAAGAGTAAGAACCAAAATGTCACGTCCCGCTTCCCAAAAAGAGAATACGGAATACGGATATGTGACTAAGTCCAGCGAACGATTTTCATCATCCATAAGCTGTCAAGATCTTTACAACATTTCACAGAAATAATCAAGAGATAACAAGGAGAAACTTACTACGCATGCATGAATGAATCAATATACCAATAGGATTACTTGAAACAAATTTTAATAATCTCAAATACACCAGATCTGAACAAGTCAATAATTCTAGGTCATACTGCCCAATACAAAATAATCCAAGTAGCAAATACACTTATTCAAAATAAGCAATATGAAATATTAATAATAATAGCAAGAACTCCAGCATCTAAAAATTCAGATCACCTTCTCCATCAGGCAACTGGTCACCATAATCTGTAATCTAACAAATTGTAGGAAAGGGAAAGAGAAACAAAACTTCCGTCAATGCAAGTTACGAGCCGCTTGTAGTGCAGGCACAAGTACATGGGAAATAAACAAATATAGAGTAATAGCGGAAACAACATAGCATGGAATAGGCATGTCAACAAAACAAGATAATCAGGTGTCCAGTGTCATGCAAACATGTAACATGTACAGGTAAGCGTTTAACAGGTATCATGTTATGTCATGTCAAGTCTTGTATTTATTTCTATCTAGGTAGCACTTCATGCGTCCCATCCATTTACCACATGGTTGCTACAATCAAACAAATTTGCGTTTAGATTTCGTAGTGGATTCTATAGGGTCGTGTACTCAGGTATCAGGTAAGCAGGTACAGGAACATGTATCATGTAATAGGTAATCATGCATCTAGTAGGACCTACGGTCCCCTCCAAGTACACCCTCTCATAAGGAAGTATGTAGTTGGGTAACAGCTAGGAAACACGGGCCCCCTTCTGAGTATACCTTCTCATAAGGAAGTATGCAGTCAGGAATCATGTAACAGATAGTCAGGATCATGCATAACCATATAACAGGTAACAGGTAACAGATAATCAGGTGGGAAACACGGGGCCTATCCAAGTACACATTTCTATATTTTCCACTACTAGATCTTTCCTTCAACACTGGCTTGGTTATTTATTATTATTATCAAACGGGTATGTACGTGTCACAAAATAGAGCAAGAATAATATGGCATGAACAAGTAACAGATTCAGTTTGGAAGATAAACATGCACAGGTGAAAGACAACTCATAAAAGATTAGGATAACAAAAATTCTAGTTCAGGACAGCAAGACAGTACTGCACCAAATCTGGGATTTCCGTTGTCAAAAATATGCAAACCTGGATCCGTCAGAAAATCTGGAAAATAGACTCTCGGTCGAATCCAGAAAATATATATAAGTCATATGGTATTTTACAAAAACATGACTCAAAACAGAATTGTATCCAGAAAATATGTTAGCCAGAAATCATAAGTTTGTACTCATAAAAAAGAAAACAACATAAAAACTTGCTGATTAAATCCAAGAAAATTTTGGGGTATTCCCTAGTATGTTTAGTATCAGAAAATATAATTTTATAATTTTCCAACATAGATAGTATATCAAATAAAAAATCAGAAAACAACAAGATACAGAAAGTTTGTAAATCTGAAATCATAAACACTGCAGTACTAAAACAGCAATAGGATTATAAAATATAAATCCAAATCCAAATCCGTCAAAAGGGTGATAAAATAGATACAGTAGGCTACAATTCAAATTCACAAAGTTTTTGTAAACAGCAAATATAATCAAGTCGAAATTAAGGTTCTTTACTGAACAGCATGAAAATTCTGTAAGTATAGTAGTTGTTTGAAAGCATAGAATGGATTATAAAAGTCATCAATTAAATCCACAAAAATTAGGGGTTAATCTCAATCAAGTCTAGTTGTACTCAGCAAAATTTATGATCAAAGTATTATCTTTAACATCAGTATAAAAATAAATAACCATATAGAGTTCATATAAAATAGAATCTGGAATTTTCTATACATCTGTAGTAAAACAGCAATAACTGGCAACTCACAAATCGAAACTGAGATCTATCAGAAATTCTGAAAAATAGACAGCGAGATCTACGATTTATATTCACAAATAAACTTGATTTACTGACCTTAATAGGGTCTAAAATACTGAACAAAAATGGAACAGCCGCAAAAAAATAAATTCTCTTATGCATTAAATTGACTAGTTAATGTGCAACAAATCCAAATCAAAACAAAATACAAATATGGTATAAAAGATGTCCAAGCAACATGGTATGGGGTGTTTAACAAGTCTATAACAAGATATACTACGACTAACATATCATGCATACAAGATCATACAACACATCATGGATCACGAACAACATGCCTATATGCAACAAGAATTAATTATTTCTAGATTATTTCATGTCGTGTGTAATGAGACAACTACGAGCGGATCAACACATAGAGACAAGATCTAACAACGGTTCATGGGAATAGATCTTGAAGCAACTACACTACAGAGCTATTTAGTACTTGTATTATACAACAAAACGGAATACAAGTTACTTGCCTTGAAATTGACGACGGAAACGATGCAAGGAACGAGAATAACAGGAACGGATTTCCGGGCATGAACCCAACAAACGAGTCACGAACCAAACACGAACACACGACCACAATCACAATCACGAACACAAGGCACAGATCTCGATGATCAAGAGGATGATCAAGATGTTGATGATGATCACAAAGTAGATCGACGGTAGAGATCAAGAGATCAAGATCAGATCAGATCGGACGACCAGGAATCAAATCATCAAGATCTGATGGACAAGATAATTGATTAAGATTAATCGGGTGGTCCAGATTCAAGTGAGGCCTGATGATGATGGTGATGATTAATGATCACGATGATCAGGATGATCAAGAGGACATCGACGGTCCAGATCCACTTGATCACAAAAACAGAGCAAGGGGGTGCTCGGGTCTACAGTGATCGTCGGCAGCAGGGGGCTTCGGGTGCTCGGTGGACATCGACTGGTGACTGTGGGAGGTGCTCAGGGCTATAGCGTAGAAGGGTTGTTGTGGCTATCGGAGGGTGACGCAGTGGAGAAGACAGCGGGGTCGAGCGGAGGCTGAGCTGCTTTGTTTCGGAGCAGAGGAGAGAGGGGGGTCGACTATCGCCTGGGTCGGGAGGAGAGAGCGCAGGGTAGCTGCACTGCTGGCTAGCATCGGGATGGGGAGCGGCGCCGGCTACTGCTGCATTGCGAAGAGGAGAAGAGAGGCGGGGCGCTGAGGTGGCGCTCGAGGTGCAAGTGACGATGACGAGGGTGGCTGGCGATGATGGGTGAAGACGAGGAGCGACGAGGAGTTCGGGGCTTGGACGTCGACGATGGGATGACTGAGGGTGAGGCTCGACCAAGGAAGACGATGGTCGCGAAGGGAGGAAGACGAGGGAGGATGGGTTTTCGGAGGTGAGAGAAAGAGAGGAGGAGGGAGGAGGCAGATGAAGGAACAGGGTGGGGTATTAGGCTGCGGGAGATTAGTATAGGATTAGGGTTAACAGGGGGATTAAATAGGAGGTGAAATTAGGATTAGGGAAAAACAGGTTATTGGGTATTTGGGTTTAAAAATCCAATGGAAAAATAAAATAACCAATAAAATATTATTTATAATAAAATGTAATTTGTATTACAATATAGAATTTATTTTGAAATGACTACAAATGCAATTAACAAATAGAAATAAATTTTACATTAACAATCAAGGGTAATAGTACTAATAACAGTAATAACAAAAATAACAATAATCATAATAATAAAAATAACAATAAGAATAACAGTGGTAATAATAATACTGATAACAATAATAATAATAACAACATTAATAGGGTTTGTATTACAATATAAAAATTGTTTGAAAATAAAAATAAATACAATTAATGAAAAATGATGGATTTTAACAGAAGATACAAAATAAATTTGAAATAAAATGAATTTAAGAAAACGAAAATTTTTATAACGTACCCCAAACCCAGATAATACGCAGAAAATACATATTTGCGAAAACAGTGATTACACAAAAAGTGGTGTCTCGATCAAGTGCAGAGTCCGAGTATCGTGCTATGGCTGACCTCACATGTGAGATGACATGGATCAAACGATTACTTACTGAGTTGGGGATTTCTCAGCATCAGCTAATGCGTATGTATTGTGACAGTCAGTCTGCCATCCACATAGCCACGAATGTCGTGTTTCATGAACGAACAAAGCACATTCAAGTTGACTGTCATGTGGTTCGCAACAAGATTAGTGACACTCCATATGTGCCCCCTTAGATAGAAGCTAAACATATTCGCACTGATCACTAGCTAGCTGATGCTCTTACAAAGCCTCTTGCTAAAGCCAAGATACAGTTCATCAATTATTTAGGCATGTATGATATATATGCTCCAACATGAGGAGAATGAGTATTAGAGATATTAGTTTTGTCACATATAGGTAAAGCACATGCCTTTAATAAAGTTATATATGTATCTATTGTGTATTGTATGAGAGTGAGTTGAACACCAGTTTTCAAGTATCAATCAAATGAGATACGAATGGTGTTACAACAAGTAGATGATATTATTAATATATAATAAGTTCATTTGATTATCAGTCTTTTGTATAGATACCAGTGTATACAAGGAGATAGAACGATCCTCAGTAAAAATTGAGAAAGCAGGACATCCAAACATCTTTTCCATCGAGTTCTCGAATTGTTTCGATATAAAGTAAAAATGCAGATATTATTGCGTGGAAAACTAGAAATATTTTTCTGAATTATAGCAAAAATGGAGTTGGCAAGGGAATTGGAAATTCGATGAAGTGACAATTTTTCATCCCTTTTGGCATGAATATCCTTTTCCCCCCTCTGAACTTCAACTCTGTTGTGGCTGATTTGTTTAGCATGGACCACTACATGTTCATTTCTGAGAGAATTGAATCATATAGAACCAGAGAATTCCAGCTAACATTGCTGAGAAAAAATAGGCCATAGATGTCAAAGTAGTCATGATTTCATGTGATTTTGGTCAGTACAGATTTTGTTTCTCAGTAACGAAATTTCATCAGTCTCTTCACAGCATTTGCGTCAAAAAAAAAAAAAAAAAAACTCTTTCACTCATGCAGAGTTGAAACTCTAACACCATAAAGTAAATATTGGATATAGATACGCCAGTTTGAGCGATGAGGTCAAACCTTAAATCCTGTATTGTACCAAAGGCTAGCACAGCCTCCATGTACGCAGTTTACAGAGTCTATTTTCTAGCGGTAAAGATATTCCTAAGTATTCGCATCTTAGGCAGATGGACTGACAGACATTCACTAAAGAGTGTTTCAAGAGATCAAGTTGCCTAAAGGAAAAATACTAACTTTATATTTTGTAAATCGATATGGAAATATGTACATTTACTTTTTATTAGCCATATAGCAATGACTGACTTGTTGTAGTCTTAGAATAAAACATTTCATTAATTAATAACATAAAAACTAAATTAACCCAGTCAATTAATCGTATAAAATGGTAAAACTAACAACTCCATTAAAGTCATGAATGAAATAATTGTAATGCAGGTTACATTTGTATTTAAATACTAACTGTTAGGAAATTAGATTCCCATTTCTATTAGGATCTTGTTGAGTTAAGCGACACGATCAATACAAAACCACCAAGCTAATAGAAGATCACACCAAACACCAAAGCACACAAATTTGTGCCGGTTGGGGCTTTTGCCTGAATCCAGGGAAGAAGAAACCGATATATAATTCAACTAGAGAAGTTACAAGAATATCACAATTCTCACCACGGCCCTCTCTAACCTCAACACCTCACCAGAAAATACTAATTGTTTACAATAAGAAATCTCTCAAACTCTCTTCAATGAATTACTCGCTCTCTTTTTAATAGAGACCAATTACAATAATATATAGAGATATAAAAAAACCATAATTTGATATCTTGATATAATAACCATTAGATATTCCTGAAAAGATAACCTTGCGATAAGAGCCATACGATCTAACTTGAAGAGCAAGTTCGGGCTTCCAATGAATCACCCAGGCCCGCACACGAAAAACAGATTCAGCTGCGCGTGGCGGACCGCAAAAACTTGCGGTCGACTATTGACCTCTCGCCTGTCCCCGAATTCCAAATACAACTGAATTCGAGATTTCACGGGATCTTTATTTCACTTCGTACAATTTTACAAGGAATTTAAAACTTTTACTTTACGTCAGAGTTACAAATGAATCTTTACACTTTACAGCGGAAGCAAAATTACAACATTTACATGAATAAAATTACAACAATACTTGAATAATCTCTAAGCATAAGATCTTCCTTAATCTTTATCATGCCATTTTTCCTGCATACAAAACTGTGGGCACGTCAGTTTATTCAACCGATGAAAATTATACACGGCCATCCTCTCTATGCCGGAAACAGTATAATGATTTTCCATACTTAACATACACAAACTTGTTCACAAATTAAACTAAGGGGAATATCCTTAATGCGGTTATTTATATTACATGATACTAATGCGCACTTGTTCGGATTCTATGCATCCCATAATACATAGGTCCGAGGGCAAGCCCTTAATCGTTCTTCATCTTGTAGGGTTCAATCCCTCGGCATGACTTAATTTACTACTGTAACTACGGTAAGTATTCTAGATGTTCTATGAGTAACGAGCTCATGTACAGACAACCTGGAGGAGAATTCCACATCATGTCACGACGCATCGTGAAGACAACTTATGGACAATTCAGCCTCCGTCATGGCACACGATCCTCTCGCAGTCACCAAACACCCTACAAGCGTCGCCAAGATCTCAATAATTTCGGAGTAGTGCCCATGTCATATCATGACGCATCGTGAAGACAAACTGTGAATCACATCCACATCGTGGACTCGAGGCCCTCATACTTGTGTTTTTCTCTCACTTTCATCACATCTTCACTATGTACTAATCCTTAGTTTAATTGAATCATGAATAAAATCAATATCTTAGAATATAGCACTCCCACTATACCGGTGTTATTCATTTAATTTCACATGACCCAACCTTGGTCTTCTCATTTTCAAAATATCATTTCACAATTCTTTCATTGCCGGTATAAGGCTTGGCTATACCGTAATTCTCAATTTCAACTCATAATTACAATGTCATACTCATAAGACCTTTTCATGATTAATCACAATTCATGTTTCAAAAGCATAGTATTCATGTGTTCGCATCTTTCATAACTCATCATAATCAAATTCCAATGCATAAATAATTGAAAAAAATAAAATTCTTCTAGCATGTCACATTCACTAGTTTATATGCGCACAAAATTCTATTTCAATCCACACCAATTCCACAGTTCACATTTTCAATTGGTTTCACAAATTCACACTTTTCAAATTTCTCATTACCAAAATTTCATTTTAAACCCCTTAAACTATCCCTTCAATTTCCTTTATAAAAGAAAGTTAATAATTAAAATAAATTCCTCCTTGTAAAACAGTCTCAAATTCTCATTTATACTAGACCACAAGTCATAGGAATTATCTCACGAAAAAAAAGACAATTTACTTGAAACTTCGAGTAAGTCGACTGTCGAATATGGTCAGTCGGCTGTTCCGCAATAATGCGAAATTTCGAAAATAAGAAGGTTAGGGCAGTCGACTGTTAAATGTGATCAATCGGCTTTCCTGTGATGTTTTTAAACTCGAAATCAAATGATCAGGACAGTCGACTGTTACATATGGCCAGTCGGCTGTGCTGCGGGGTTTTTCAAGTCTAAAAATATATTTTCTTCTCTTTTTGAAACGTAACTTTCCAGATTACAATCTACTTAAAAATTTATAGTAAACCCGCATTTCACAATTGTTCATTTAGTGCATAAATCAATAATTTCATCTACTAGTAATTCATGATCAATCTCTACATCATCATGGTTTCAATTTAACATTTCCATGACTACAAAGCAATTTTTACTACAATATTAAGGTTCACAACAAATTAACATACAATTTACCAAGCATTAATTAAATCATCTAACAAGTCCCTTTTTCAAGTCAAATGTACTCTTATTAGTTTCTTTCATGCTAATGATGTCATCATTCCTAGCATGGTAACTAGAATTAGAAGTAAGAAAAATCACCGACCTATTTTGGAGAGAAAACCACAAAAACAACTCCTAAAATGAAAGAGCCCTTCTCCTCCTAGCTTGAGCTTGCCCAAAAGTGGTTCTCCTCCTCGCTTGTAGTGCACCCGAGCCTCCGTGGATGTTGCCGGCCTCCTTTCAAATGCAAGTACACTCAACTCTCTCTCTCTCAATCTTTTATTCTCACTCTCACACAACATTTACTACTAACAATTATTTTCTTTCATTATAGGTTTGATGAATGAGAAGTCTAAGGATAGTTAGGCTGGGGAGGGGGTATTTATACAAGAATTTGGGACAAATGGAAGGCTAGGATTGATCTAGGAGTTAGGAAACAAGAGCTATGATTCAATGGGGAGTTGTAGTAACCACCCATGATCACAAAACCACCTCCCACAACTCCACTCTCTCTCTTTCCCTCCCATTCCTATCCGGCCACTAGTGAACAAGCACAAAGACACGTGCTAGTGCAGTGCACGTGTCTCTAAAGTCCCCCTATTACAAAAAGTTGTACATTTATTTTTTATGAAAAGTCTATAAAATTATCTACACTACAATTTGTAAGAATTAAAAGAGAAAATAAATTGATGGGCTTTTTATTTAGTGGGCCAAAATAGTCTACATTTAAAATAAATTAGATTGGGCTCAAAATAAAGAAATACTTATGCTTGTCAAAATACGCTTTAATAAAAATAATAGAAAGGACATATATCTATATATGTATACTCATTTGTAAAAATAACTTAATAAAAAATAGAATTTATACAAACAAGATTTGCACGTGCACAACACGTACAATTTAATGATACAAAAATAATAATTCTCATAAATGAAAAATCAGGGTATTACATTGCCAATTCCATACAATGACTGACTTATTGTAGTCTTAGAATAAAAAATTTCATTAATGAATAACATAAAAACTAAATTAACCCAGTTAATTAGTCAATTAATCGTATAAAATGGTAAAACTAACTACTCCATTAAAGTCATGAATGAAATTCTAACCCCCATTCCCGTAAATACATATTTTCTAAATATTTTTTGTATTTTGATTATTTATAAATTTATTTTTGTTTTTAATTCAATTTGGACCTTCTATTAAAATCTTTTCGTATCGAAAATTATATTTACTTCGAATAATAGTATATTTTAACTTTATTTTCTATTTCTAATTGATCGACTATTTATATTTTATATTATTATTATTTGAATTTTAATAAGATGTTAATCTCAAATCCTAATTTGATACAAATCATTATTATTGCTATTGTTATTATTATTACTTTTGATTGGTTATTAAAAATCTAGTTCTAATTATTAATTATATTTATAGTTATTTCAAATAAATTTCTATATTGTAATACAAATTATATTTTGTTATAAATCTTATTTTATTGGTTATTTTATCTCCTATTGGATCTAGAAACCCAAACCCTCCAAACCCACCTCCTATTTGGATCCTACCCGAAACCCATTAACGCATATACTTCTACCCTATTTATACTAAACACTCCCTAATCAACCTACCCAAACCCTAGCCCCCCAATACCCAGCCGCCAAACCCTGACCCTTACTGTTGAAACCCTCTCCCTGTTGAACCCCCATCCTCCTTCCTCTTCCTTATTCCTCTGGCTTCGAACCCATCGCTCCCCATCGACCTTGCTCCGAACCCATCCCTTGCCGATCCTCCTATTCATCCCCTGTTCTCCTCATGCGCGCTTCACACCGCAACCATCGCCTCCTTCATCCACTGACCTTCGCCCTTGCCCTCATCGCACCCCCCCAATCGCCGCCGACCCTGCCCCCTTGTCTGCACCACTCGAACCCGTCAGCACCCATCCCCATCGAGGATCCCAGTCGCACCACCCAGACCACGCGTCGAGCCGCCATTGCCTTCACCCAACCCCGTTGACCTCCATCAGTCACCACTGCATCCCCTTGAGATCGCCCCACCATTATCGTCGACCTTCCACCCCGCCTGCCATTATCCCCTTGCTGCCCTCGACCGACTGCAACGCTCGCAATCATCGTCAGCACCCACGTCGATGGCCTACACACTGCAAGCCAGTCACCGTCAGCCACCATCAAAGTCAAGCCAGCTGCATCCCCTCTTGCCATTTTGCTGTTGGTCCCTTGCTATTGTTGTTGTGCACGGTGTTGCACGTGCCATGCGGGCACGGATATTGCACGTGCTTGCTGTTTTGATCTTGCATATTTGATCTTCGATCATCTTGATCTTGATCTTCGATCTCAATCATTCGTTCGATTTTGCTGTTGCTGCCTTGCTGATCTTTGCTGTGTTGCTTTGGTTGTGCATGTAGTTCTTCATGATTCATGTTTGTTGCTCCGGGATTCTCATCCTGTTATTCGTTGGTATTCAAATTAATCGTCCATAAGGCAAGTCACTTTTCTTTTAAATTGAAACTTGTATCAAATTCAAGTTTTTATTGAAATTCTTGCAAGTAGATCCAATTGTTCATCATATCGTATATTGTTCTTCTCTTTCATTGAGTATATTGAGGGTTTACACGAGCTAACCCAAATATCTCGACTTCGTGCCTTTGTTGACTCTAAAGATCGAATCTTTCATGTATTCATATAGTATTGGTATTAGGAGTTGTTCGTATAGTCATCACACAAAGATACTATTGTAGAATCGAATACTAGGTTGATTGCTTGAATAATTGATTGATGAATTGTGTGGTTAACTTAGTATATGTGTGTACTCTTAATGATGTTTGCCATGCTATTATACCACCATGCTGATTATGAAGTTTATTGACTAATTGAAGTGGAACTCATCATGTTTAATCACTTTATTTCATAAAATATAAAAAATCTGTGTGTTTACTTGTTGTCTGGAATTTGTATGACATTTTTGACTCAGTATTTGATCCCAAAATAAATAACTTTTTTCAATAAGAGTTGTAACTCTATGTCTTTAGTTTCCAGTACATTTAAGATTTTTAAATTCTGAGTTGTATTGCAAAAGTTATGATGATTTTAATACTGCTGTGTTCTATTTCCAGAATTTCAGATTCATGTATGTTTTCATGTTTAAACTATTAAAAAGCCAAATTATTGTTAGAATAATGCTTTAATAATTTTCAGAATGATAGTTAACATGTTTAGGAGTCTAAAGAATATTTTTGATGAATTTATAATTGAGCTTTCGTTGATTATAAGGATATAACAATTTGATGTCGATTTTCTGTTTGAACATGTAATCTGTAAAAAATGATGTGTTTGACCTAGCTACTGTTGTTGGATTTTGTATTTTAAATATGCGTTGAAAGTGTGTGGAAGTCTAGTATTCATAATTTCTAACGGTTTCAGTTTTTGATTTCTGTAGCAGTGGGAAAAATGATTTTTGTACAGTGACCGCTTTCTGTCCAGAATTTAGTTTTCCAGTTTTTCTTAATATAAGTATATATATATATCATTATATTGCATGAATTGAAATCTATGTGTTGCATTGCATGATCCTAATGTACTATTGTCATCATTCTATTTGTCCCATCCAAATTTATCATCCTATTGTCCACCATTGTTCATCAGATGTCTCTAAATTGCATAATGTATTGTTTGCATCGATAAAATAATTAACAAACTGGGGTTTACGGATTGACTTTAGTAGTAGACAATATAGGTACTATATTCGGAGGAGGGGCCCATGTTTCCTTATTTATCGGTCATATCGGTCATCGATTGATTGTAGATTACTGATTATAGTATCTCAATTGATTCGGTCATCGGTCATTAAATCATCGGTCATTATTGTATATCGTTGTCGCGTACATGAACTATAGTCTACCACTATAGTCTAAGCAAAATTGATTGTATGCATCGAACCTGTGGTATGGAATATATGAAACACAGTATTACGTGCAATAGTTAGGATTAAAATGATAAATAGACTTAAGAATTGACACAACATCGACATTGCATATTGTACATCATTATTTCTATTGACATCGAATACTGTCTATGTGTTATAGACATCAAGACTTGAAAATTGTAATCAAATATTGAATCATGTTTATAACCATTACATCGATTACCATGATATTGATTATTGTTGTCATCCCATGTTATTGATTCCTATTGATCCATTGAATTCATTGTTATATCGTTATTCCATTGTTCTTTGCTTTCGCTACTTGCTGTCCATGACTTGCTCTAAGAAAAAGTTTTCTCCTCTTTTTAGATAAAATGTTCAGAGGTGATCATGGAGAATTACCTGCAGGAATTTGTGAATAAGCTTTCTAAAGATTTATGCTTTCTAGCTGATTATTATTGCATTGAACTTATTGTACTGAGACTTATTATTATTGTGATTAAATTTATTATTGTATTGGGCTTATGACCCAGATATTATTATTTGTTTCCAGATGTTGGATTATTGTATTTGGATATTTCATACTGTCTTATTCCAAGTATTATTGTTCATGTGGTTGTTATTATTGCATGTGCAATTATTTGTATAGTTATTATTGTTGAGTTGAATGGGTACATAGCTTATGGATGACGCTAGTCATTCGCTGAGCCAATGTCACGTGCTTGTATTCCGTATTTTTGGAAAATGGGGCTTGACAGAAATAATTGTAATGCAGGTTACATTTGAATATAAATACTAATTGTTAGGAAATTAGATTCCCTCTTCTACTAGGATCTTATTGAGTTAAGTGACATGATCAATACAAAACCACCAAGCCAATAGAAGATTACACCAAACACACCAAATCACACAAATTTATCTAGTTGGCTTTTGCCTGAATCCAGGGGAGAAAAAACCGATATATTATTCAACTAGAGAAGATACCAAAATATTACAATTCTCACCACAACCCTCTCTAGCCTCACCAGAAAATACTAGAAATCTCTCAAACTCTCTTCAATGAATTATTATCTCCCTCCCTTGGTTCTTAATGGAGACCA
Source organism: Hemerocallis citrina (assembly GCA_017893485.1). Lineage (NCBI taxonomy): Eukaryota > Viridiplantae > Streptophyta > Magnoliopsida > Asparagales > Asphodelaceae > Hemerocallis > Hemerocallis citrina. Next base: position 115,808,868 of record CM030360.1, on the reverse strand, counting down.
ATTACAATAATATATAGAGATCTAGAAAAACTATAGTTTGATATCTTGATATAATAACCATTAGATATTCCTAAAGAGAAAACTCTGCGATAAGAGCCGTACGATTTAACTTGAAGAGCAAGTTCGGCTTTCCAACAAATCACCCAGACCTGCACCCAAAAAATTGATTCAGCCACGTGCGGTGGACCACCAAAACTTGCGGTCGACTGTTGACCTCTCGCCAATCCAATAGAGGTGGGCAGTCGATGTCCATACTGCAGTCGACCGCAGCCTTCTCTGTTCCATGTTGCTGCTGCTGTGACTTGCGTTAACTCCGTCTGTCACGCCCTGCTTCCCATTATACGGGAATACATGCACGTAACTGAGGCCCAGCGAGTGATATAAGTAAGCCAACTCATATCATCCATAAGTTTTACAATACCAGTAAACTCGACAATGCAATAATAATCACATAAATGTTAATATAATACAATAACCAATATATGAGATACAATAACTTACCAAATAGCCCGAGAATATGCAATGCATTAACAGCTCGATGAGTTCATTCAGTAACCCATTGTCTGTACATGTATAACATAACTCAAAAGAAAGATGGATGGAGAACTCGTTAGAGAAAGTTGCAGGCCGCAAGTAGTATAAGAAAAAATGGGAACAAGGTAAATAAGAATACAGAGCAGGAAATAAGAATCAAGAGCATAGAACATAGCATGAATGGAATGCAACAGGTAAATTGGATCAAATAAAATGGTAAGCAAGTAAACAGGATTAGGTAATAGGTAAATATGTAGACTTGTAACAGATATCAGATAAACATATAAAATAGGTGATAGAAATATGCAGGTGAAACATATTATTCTTAACTCTTTATTTAATCCTATCTAATGCATCACTCATGCATCCCATACCACAAGGTTGTTGCATACAAACAAGTTACGTTTAGATTTAGCGGTAGATTCCATAGGGCCATGTACTCAGGCATCATATAAACATATAAACAGATAAACTAAAACAGATAAACTGACTCATGAATCAAGTAATCATGTATTCATGCAAATAGGTGGGAACATAGGCCCCCTTCCGAGTACACCTTCCAATAGGAAAGGATGCAGTCAGGTAATCATATAAACAAATAAACTAAAACAGATAAACAGACTCATGAATCATGTAGTCATGTATTCATACAACAGGTAGGAAACACGGGCCCCATTCCGAGTACACTTGTTTATATTGTCCACTACCAGATCTTTCCCTTAAACCCCAGCTTAATACTCATTCTTTTTACCAAAATAGACATGAATGTGCAAAAAATCAGGGACATGTAAACATGACAGAGACAGAAACAGGTTCAGACTTGGCAGAAAACATGTTCGGGTGCCATAAGCAAACTTATAAATATTGAAACAATAAGAACTTCAATTCTGAACAGTAAGACGTGGCTGCACCAAAACTGGAATTCGTGTTGCTACAGAAAAGCAATTCAAGATCAATCAGGAGTTCCAGAAACTAGACTTCCCAATGATTCTAAAGTATATTTAAATTCAACATTCCGATAAAAGTAACTAGGTCAATTAGTCTGTTCTTTACGGATTTTCTGTTCTAACAAAAACTTACGGTACGATTCTTATATTCATAGAACAGTAAAAATTTCATTTAAAAAATCTATAAAATTTATTTTCAGGTTCTTAATCATGGTAAGCAACATACTGAAATTTAACATGGCATAATTACATAATTAATATGACTTTTAAAATTAATAAACATGTCAATACATCGTAAATTAGAAATCTGAAAATCTAAAGCTAGCAGCATTAAAAATGGGATATCTCGCACATCACAGATCGGATTTCAGATTCATCGGATGTTCTGGAAACTAGAAACTGGGGCCTACAACTCTTATTTAGAAAGTTCTGACTAATTCAAAAAGTAACTAGGTCAAATTCTCACTACAAGTCAGAACAGACAACATGGCAGAAATATACAATTATATATCTAGGATCTTTTGCTGGGCATCGAACCATAGAGGCAAATCGATTGATTTGATTCAACATACATATCGAGTGATTTAATCATGGAAGTATTTCAAAGCATAAACAAATCGACGGTTCAATCAATTGAAATTTGTAAAGATATTTTTCATGAACAAGGACGAGTTTCAAAACACGATAATCAAGCAAAATTACTAATTGCGGGAGCTCAAACAAAATGTTTGTACGGAATAATAAAAAAAATACAAGGAACTTGCCTTAGTATGATGACGATGATTCCGATAATATTGAGAATAACGAGACGAGCGCCCCGATGGTAACACATGCAAAATACGTGCACCGTAAGCACATGCAATGCACGAATAGCAAACACAACAACAGCAACAACAGCAACAAGGCCAACAGCAAACAACAATGGCGGTAACGTAGCAAACGACATCGACTGTGTGCGGTGCTCGGGGATCGCGAGGCAGTGGCAGCGACGGTTAGGAGCGATGGTGTTCGGCGATCTGCAGTGGAATTCGAGGATCTTCGGTTGTAACCCCTGTTTCTTGTATTTGTATTTTTCTGTTGTATTTCTTTTCATTGTACTTTATTTTATCAATTCAAGATCCAGTATTTTATTTCTAGTTCTACTAAAAGTCATTTGTTTTGTTTCAACTCAAATTTGTGCCCAATCTATTTCATTTGCACTTGCCTATCTGCTCAAATTTGCTATTTTTCTCGGGGAATTGACTGATTCCACTCATCTAATTCATATAGCCTAATTAAAGTGATTTTTGACTCAATCTCCTTTTGGATCCTACTCAAACCTGCTGTTGCCGCTAAATTCGGTGTGGGGGCAAACAGATAGAATTTGTGGATTCTTGGGAAACTTTGAATAGGAAACCTGTTACCTGTTCCGTCGGAGTTTGACCGTCGCTCCCGCCGTACACCTACAAAAAGTGCGAGACACCGGGGTTGTTCCCGGCGATGCACCCTCCGACGCTCAAGTCAGTAATCAGAAGTGATTATGAAAGAGCGTAAAAACTGGCAAAAGATTCATTACCTCTTAATGGAGATTGATGGGGGCTATTTATAGGCATCTTAGGGGATCAAATTAGGCATGTAATTCCTGTGTATAGATAAGGAATGTAATCCCTAATTCCCAGTGAAAGAATAGATATGAATCAGGGCCGTTGATTAGGATTAATCAGAAATCCTAATTCTATCCTAATGGACCAGGTTCGCTGCGGGTTGAAACCCGCACCCAGTTGGGGTGGACCCGTTCGTGGGTTATTGGATCTTTGAGGGAGAGATCCAGTACCCGCTTAAGGCCCAACAATAGGTAAAATTACCATTTTACCCCTAAGCTTTAAGATTTGTTCCTGATTTGGACGGTTCTGATTTAACCCCATTTTTTAGCCATATCACGAGCCCCCCACTCCCGAAGACTGAGCTTGATCAGCCTTTGAGGAGTAGTTTTACTGTTTTAATGGCTAGCGGAGTTGTATCGGAGTCCAAATGGAAGGTTTTGAATCTTTGCAGGGGGTAGTATGGTCATTTTTTGAGTTGGTTGCGTTCCAAGTTGATCTGGAGCTCTTCTGGTTATTTGGTGATTTTTACCTACCTTTTCGTAATATTTACTTAATTTTTGCGAAGTGTCGATTCGTCATTCGGGGGTCTTAATAAATGGTCCTAGGCGATAATTATCCACTCGGGAGTTCGAAAATATTTTCCCGATTTTATATTTATTTCCTAGGATTTTTAACTAATTTTCCCGAAATTTTTAATCATTTTTTCGTAATTTTTTAAGTAAATAAAATGATTTTAATAAATAAAATACCAAATTATTGTGTGGCGCGATCTGAACCGTTGATCTCGAGCGAGCACTAAATTCTGGAAAATCGGACGGACGAAGTCGCTCGGCAGTATTTTTCTTGCTTTTGTGGGTCGGATGGGCACTTGCTCGGAATCCGAGCGAAGTGGCTCGGCTCTTCCTCCGCGCAAGTGGCTCGGATCGCTAGTCGCTCGGCTCGAAATACCAAGCGACGTGGAGCGATCTGGGCCGTTGGATCTTGACGCGAATCTTGAGACTGGTGCGGTTCGCCAAGAAAACACTATCTTGTCGTTTAGTGGACGTGGTGCAATCTGGATCGTCGATCATTTGAGGTGCGAATTTCGTGATGATCCAACGGTCGGGGACGCTCAGCAGCAATTTTCTTCACTTACGAGGTCGGATGGGCACTTGCTCGGAATCCGAGCGAAGTGGCTCGGCTCTTCCTCCGCGCAAGTGGCTCGGATCGCCAGTCACTCGGCTCAAAATATCGAGCGACATGGAGCGATCTGGGCCGTTGGATCTTGACGCGAATCTTGAGACTGGCGCGGTTCCCAATAAAATACTATCTTGTCGTTTAGTGGACATGGCGCAATCTGGATCGTCGATCATTTGAGGCACGAATTTCGTGATGATCCAATGGTCAGGGACGCTCAGCAGCAATTTTCTTCACTTTCGAGGGTCGGATGGGCACTTGCTCAGAATCCGAGCGATGTAGCTCGATTTTAACCTCGGGCAAGTGGCTCGGATCGTTTGTCACTCAGTTCGGAATGCCGAGCGACGTGGAGCGATCTGAGCCGTCGGATCTTGGCGCGAATCTCGATTCGGGCTCAGTTTCCAAGAAAACACTATCTTGTCGTGTAGTGGCGCTGGCAAGATCTGAGCCGTCTGATCGAAATCCAGTGTGAATCTTGAGGAGAAAGTTGTTTTTCTCCATTTCATAGCTCGGATTGGCACTTGCTCGGGATCCGAGCGATATGGCTAGGATCGCCTGTCGCTCGGCTGTTCGAACCGAGGGACGTGGGGCGATCTCAGCCGTTGGATGTTGGCGCAGATCTCGAGGCAGGCAAGGTCCCCAAGAAAACACTATCTTGTCGTTTAGTGACGCTGGCATGATCTGGGCCATCTGATCGAAATCTAACGCGAATCTTGAGGAGAAAGTGGTTTTTCTCCATTTCGTAGCTCGGATTGGCACTTGCTCGGAATCCGAGCGATATGGCTCGGATCACCTGTCGCTCGGCTGTTCGATCCGAGGGACATGGGGTGATCTCAGCCATTGGATGTTGGCACAGATCTCGAGGCAGGCACGGTTCCCAAGAAAACACTATCTTGTCGTTTAGTGATGCTGGCATGATCTGGGCCGTCTGATCGAAATCTAGCGCGAATCTTGAGTAGAAAGTGGTTTTTCTCCATTTCGTAGCTCGGATTGGCACTTGCTCGGAATCCGAGCGATACGGCTCGGATCGCCTGTCGCTCGGCTGTTCGATCCGAGGGACGTGGGGTGATCTCAGCCGTTGGATGTGGAGTGCCTAGCAGCCTTACTTAGGGGGTCGAAACGTCGCTCCCTTTGCCATCAGTCGTCTCTCTTCATTACTTAGCCGTTTGGGCTTTTGTAACGGTTCAAGGGAGGCCCAAGAGTCGCGCCTTTACGTTACAAAGCCCAAGAGGCGCCGTTTTCACTATAAGTTTTCACCCCCTCAACACTTCACCTCATTTCTCACTTTCACTTTCTCACTTTTGATTTTACTTGCAAGCAAGGCTGTTAGCTCTCGAGCGGTGCTGCTAGCTATCGCGGCCAGGCATTTTATTCTCCGGTGATCTTTCCGGTCGTAACAGTCACTTCAAGGTCAGTCCCCTCTCCCCATCTTTGTAAAAATGGTTAAGTTATCTTCCACGGACGAGACCCCCTCCTCGGACATAGGCGTCAGTCGAGTGGTCAAACCGAGCAAAGATAAAGGGAAGAAGGTCGTGGAGCCAACCGAAGGGACTTTGGTTCGGCCGAACATAGTCGGGGAGGTTGCCGAGCCACTCCAGGAATTTGAGGCCCGGTCTAACAAGGGCAAGGGTGTGGAAACCATTATTGAGCATCCGAAGAGAGCAGGGGAACTGGGTCGGCAGCAGAGCATTCTGTCCAGCGTCGGCGGTGTGCGGAGCTACACTGGAGAACTGTTGGAGAAGGTGACGCAGGGCACAGCCAAATCAATCGAGAAAAACGAGCCGAGGGAAACCTCCGAGGTGGATCATATCTCTTCGGTGCTGACCAAGGCGGATCTGCTCCGGATCTGGAGTGGGTTCCAAATCCCAGCAGAGTACGGACTTTTGCTCCCCGGCCCCGGCTTCCGAGCGTGAACCTCGTCCTCTGCCGATATTTGTGTTTTTCCCGCCGACTCACTGAATGCCAGACTTCGTCTGCCGCTGCACCCTTTCGTGGTGCAGGTGCTGCAGTGGTACGGCCTGTGTCCGGCTCAGCTGATGCAGAACACGTGGCGGCATGTGATGGTGTTTTTTCTTCAGTGCCAGGAGGTCGGCGCCGAGCCGAACATGTTCATCCTTCGGAGTCTCTACCGACCTTGCCAACCTAGCTAGAACGAGCAGAGGTTTCACCTCTCACCGAGGAAGGGCGTGAAGTTGATCGAAAACCCGGACTCGATCAAGCACTGGAAGGAAAAGTACTTCCTCGTCCAAGCTCCTGAGCCGTGGGCGATACCGACGGTGTGGTTGAGGGAAGGTCTTCCGAAACGTGTGAAGAAAGAGCCCACGCTCAGCAATGAGGAAGCCGAGGTCGTGGAGAAGTTGCTCGGCCTTCCGACCCTTAGCTGGAAGGACATTACGGAGGAGGCATTGTTCCGAGGGGGTCTCAGTCCGATCGACCCCAGTAGGCCTCTTCTGTACTAGTTTTTTCTTTGAAGTTTTTTTTTTTGAAAATTTTTCTAACTCTCTTCGCCTAGTTTGTGCAGAATCTTTCGGCATGGATTACAAAGGCTTGATGGCGAAGGCCCGAGCGGCAAGGGAGCAGGAGACGAGGAAGAGGAAGAGGACCGTGTCCGGACCTCAAGGCGGCCGAGCGCCCAAGGTACCCTCGGTTTCTCCGACCCCCAAGCATCCGGTTATTGAGGCTTCTCAGGCCGAGACCGAGAAAGAGCTCGTCGAGCCGACCGTCTTACCAACCTCGGATGTGCCGACCCCGCCGGCACAAACGGATGCACCGGGGTCTTCCGGCGGAGCGTTCAACATTGGTGCGTTGTTGGCTCTCGACGTTCTACCACTTACTGCCGAGGCGGAGCAGATTTTGACCTAGGAGCACAAGCACATCTTCGTCCCCGACTGGAGGGTGATGAAGGTCGACGGGTTCTTGAGGGACGGAAACATTTGTATGCAGGCGGTGAAGCACCTGCCGACCCCCAAAGACCGAACGGCGTTGAAGGCTCGTGAAGTTGGTGACGCTGCGATGCAGATCGCTCGGAATACTATGTCGGTAAGTAGTGAATTACTTTCTTGAAAATTTTTCCAAGTTTTTGTGCTCATTTTTGACAGCTTCACATATTGCCTGTAGACCCTCTGCCACTTCAACCACTTGCTCGAGGAATTTGAGAGCAAGGAGAAGGAGATGACAAATCTGAACGACCGTAAACAGTCGGAACGGTCCAGAGCGGTGAGGGAGCTGGAGGCCGAGCAGCTGCGTTCTACATAGTTCGAGGCCGAAGTCGGCAGCTTGAAAGCTTAGCTTGCCGAGGCGCTGAGGAGCTCGGCCGCCGAAGCCTCCAAGGTCAAGGCCCTTGAGAAGGAGAGGGCTCGGCTTGAAGGGGAACTGTCTGAGGCTCGGAAGGCGATGGAGGAAGCCCTGAACGAGCAAGCTTTGAAGGTGGCAGCCGCAGAGAAGGCGGTCTGGGACGAGGCCGAAGCTCACATGCTATCAAACATGGAGCAGGCCTATGGCCGAGCCCTGAAGCACATCGTTGCTCGGAACCCCGGGTTTGACATCTCGGACTACTATTTCTACGACTCCGTGGAGGGTAAGGAAGAGATGCCCTTGTCCATGCTCGCACCAAGGCCGGAGGGCGAGAATGCCGAGGACGAGGATGGTGCTGGTCATGCAATTGTAACCGTGTCGACCGTTGATGAGGTCGACCCTTGACTTTGTCGTCTTCTGCTCTATTTTTCTTTTCTTTTTTTTTTGTAACGCCTAACTGCGGACTGGCCACCGCCTTTTGTAAACTCTTGGATTTCAATGAAAACTTTGGTGGAGTTTTGGCTAAGGATTATGAAACTTTTACAAAAATGTTTAACTCTTTTTGCTCGGATTGCGTCCTTAAATGTCGAAGATTTCTCTTGATATTTCTCCACTTTTCAGGTTGAGTTTGGTCCAATTACTGAGGTCTCCTACCTCCGCACTGAGTTAGTGAAAACGAAGAAGGCTCTTTCTCGCAATTGGAACAAAGCATTTTATGACTTCTTGAATTTGGAAGAAATCAAAGCGACGGCGAGAGGGTATTTAAGCGAGTTAAGGCAACTGCGGAAGCAGTCGCGAAAGACGCCTCTCAAAGGCGAGGTAGAGTTGATCCGTAAGGGTCTCTTTGATGTCGAAGCAAGAAACAGTGAGCTGCTGGCGGAGATTTGTCAATTGGAGGTGCTGGTGAATGAACACTCAGCCGAAGAAGAGAAGTTAGCTTCGAAGGTGGGGATGTTGATGTCCGAGCGCGACGTGTTGTTGGCCAGAATCGACAAATTAAGGAGGATCACGATCGATAGAGGTATCGAAGTGACTCATCTTCGTCGCGTAGTGGCCGATCATACTACTGTTGCAGGCTCGTCTAAACTTCCTCGTCTCAAAACATCGGCGGCGGATGAGGTCCTGAGAGATAGGATCATCGAGCTGGAGGAGGAGATCGCTTCGCTAAAACCTCAGCCTGTAAGGGCCAATGTTCGGAGCACGTCCTGCACACGCGAGGAGAGCGAAAGAGGGATCACTTTCTATGAACTTGCGACTCGCTTGCCTGCTGTTAGGCGAAGCCCAGTAGATGCTCAGAGTGCCGTAGCTATTTCGTCCAGTGGGGCCTCGGTTGGGGGATCTCGCTTAGTAGGTCTAGAGTCGAGCTCAGAAGTGAGGCGACGTCGCCCTCGCGTGTCTCTGAACCGAAGCGTTCCCCTTCCAAAGAAGTACTGAATAAGTTGTATTATGCTCTTCAAACTATTGTAAAAACCTTGTCGTAGTGTCGGCTTGGTCCGGGCCCTTAATAAAAAAGTTCATTTTGTTTCCGATGTTTGAGTGCTGTGATGGCCGACAAATTGATAAGTATAACTTCTCCAACTTTTGACAACTTCTCAAAATCAGAAGCAAATCTTCCTTCATATGGGTGACCTACTCCTAGCTCGCTTAAGAGCGGGCGTTGCGGAGCTAAGCCGAACCACGTTTTGGAATCGTCGTTGGAGTAGTTCAACGGTTGTGGGAGCAATTCCGAATGGCGAACTACTTCTAGCTTGCTTAGGAGCGAACTTGCAAAGTAGAATCGAGCCAAGTGTTGGACTCCGAACCATCGTTAGAGTAATTCAACGGTTATGGGAGCAATTCCGAATGGCGAACTACTTCTAGCTCGCTTAGGAGCGAACTTGCAAAGTAGAATCGAGCCAAGTGTTGGACTCCGAACCATCGTTAGAGTAATTCAACGGTTGTGGGAGCAATTCCGAATGGCGAACTACTTCTAGCTCGCTTAGGAGCGAACTTGCGAAGTAGAATCGAGCCAAGTGTTGGACTCCGAACCATCATTAGAGTAATTCAATGGTTGTGGGAGCAATTCCGAATGGCGAACTACTTCTAGCTCGCTTAGGAGCGAACTTGCGAAGTAGAATCGAGCCAAGTGTTGGACTCCGAACCATCGTTAGGGTGAAGAATAAAAGCAGAGAGATGTAAACAATTTTTACAAGAGTAAAATATGAAAAAACTTTCTTTATTGATGACTAGTAGTCGGCTGCTTCTAAAGTTGCAAGCCGTTATTACAAGAGAGAAATAAAAGAAAAATAGTACAAGTGATAGGAGAGGAATGGTTTGACATCCTAAAAATACTTAGAGAGGCGTTGAGGCTCTCTCTTGGTATTTTAGAAGATGGTCGGCATTCCAGATCCTGGGGATCTCTCTGCCCTCGAGGTCTTCTAGTCTGTATGTCCTGGGCCGAACTTCTTTGGCAATCTTATAGGGTCCCTCCCAATTTGGAGCCAATTTACTTTTCTGTCCTGGGAACGAGATGGCTAATTTTCTGAGGACAAGGTCCCCATCTTTAAGGTTGGTAGGACGGACTCTCTTATTGTATGCCAACTCTATCCTCCTTCGGTAGCTTTGCTGTCGGATGGCAGCTCTTTCTCGGATCTCATCTATCAGGTCTAGATTTGCTCGGAGCTCTCTGGCATTTTGTTCTTCTTCATAGGCCATTAGACGAGGAGAGGGTATACCAACTTCTAGGGGAATCATAGCCACGGACCCATAGGTGAGATTGAAGGGAGACTCTCCTGTGGGGGTCCATTTTGTGGTGCGGTAGTTCCACAGCACGTTGGGTAGCTGATCGACCCATAAGCCTTTGGAACATTTATCCAACCTCTTCTTTATGCCGGAGAGGATCTGTCGGTTAGCATTTTCGACTTGGCCATTCGACTAGGGATGGGAAACGGAGGAGAATCGGTGTTGGATAGCTAGGTCTTCACATAGAGATCGGAAGGTAGCCCCAGTGAACTGGGTTCCGTTATCTGTTATGAGGACCCGAGGGACGCCGAATCGGCAGATTACGCTCTTCCAAAAGAACTGGACTACCTTGTTCTCGGTGATCGTGGCCAAGGGCTCGGCCTCTATCCATTTTGAGAAGTAGTCGATTGCCACGACTAAGAATTTAAACTGGCCGGGAGCTGGTGGGAATGGCCCTAGTAAATCCATCCCCCACATTGCGAAGGGGATTGGACTTGATAGGGAAGTGAGTGGAGCTTGTGGGAGGCGTCGGATGATGGAGTACTTCTGGCAAGAGCCGCATTGTCGAACGTGTAGTTCGGCGTCTTGCAGGAGAGTGGGCCAGAAATATCCGTAGTTCAACACTTTGCAGGCTAGGGACCTGGACCCTGAATGCGCCCTGCCAATGCCCTCGTGAAGTACTTGCAGGGCATATTCGGCCTGCTCTGGGGAAAGGCATCTCAGATAAGGCCTGTCGTCTACCTGTGTGAAGGAACGCTTGTAGAGGATACCCCCGATGAGCGTGTATCGCTCTGCTCGGGTTCTTACCCTCCGAGCTTCCTTAGGATCTTCGGGGAGGAGACCATCCCGTAAGAATTCGACAAGGGGTTTCATCCAGTTATCTTCAAGCAAAACAGGCAGTGACTCCATTGAGTCGGAGTTTTCATCCTCTATACTTGGCTTTAGAAGGACCTCTATCAAGACGGTTTGCTCGAGACCTTGGAGGGAGGAAGAGGCTAGCTTGGATAGGGCATCGGCCTGGGCGTTTTCTTCTCGAGGGATTCATTCTATGAGGGCTTCTTCAAACAAGGCCATGAGGCTCCTGACCTTGGCTAAGTACTTAACCATCCGGTCGTCACGTGCTTCATACTCGCCTAGGACCTGATTTACGACCAGCTGAGAGTCGCTAAAGATCCAGAGGCGTTGTGCCCCTGCATTGCGGGCCATCCCAAGGTCGGCTATAAGTGCCTCGTATTCTGCTTCGTTGTTAGAGGCCTTGAAGTTTATACGGAGGGAGTATTGGAGGAAGAAGTCAGCTGGGCCTGCCAGAATGATCCCGGCTCCGCTTCTCTCATTACAGGAGGATCCATCCACATAAACCGACCAGATAGGTGGTCCCTTTACTGCTTGGCTAAACTCGGGGATGATACTTTCAACTATAAACTCTGCTAGGGCCTGAGCCTTGATCGCGGTCCGAGGTTGATATGCTATATCATGCTGACTCAGCTCGATAGACCACTTCATAAGGCAACCCGAGGTCTCTAGCTTGTGGAGTACTTGCTTCAATGGTTGGTCGGTAAGGACGACCACCGAATGGGACTGAAAATACGGGCGAAGTTTTCTTGCAGCCATCACTAGGGCATAAGCCATCTTTTCTATTCTCGGATAGCGGAGCTCGGCATCCCGAAGTACCTTACTCACATAGTAGATGTGCTTTTGAGCCCGGTCTTCTTCCCTTACTAAAACGGCACTGAGGGTCTGCTCGGAGGCTGCCAGGTAGAGGTAGAGGGGTTCACCAGGAATTGGTTTGCTGAGGAGGGGAGGATTGACGAGATACGCTTTGAGCTGGTCAAACGACTCCTGTTGCTGTTAACCCCATTCGAAACCTTTAGCCCCCCTGAGGGCCTTGAAGAAGGGGAGGCATTTCTCCCCGGACTTCGAGAGAAAATGCCCTATGGCGGCTAGGCGGCATGTTAATCTCTGAACTTCCTTAACATTCTTGGGAGGGGCCATGTCTAATATGGCCTTGATTTTCTCAGGGTTAGCTTCAATTCCTCGCTGGCTGACCATGAAGCCGAGGAACTTTCCTGACGAGACTCTGAACGCACACTTGTTCGGATTGAGTCTCATGTTGTGCTTTCTCAGAACATCAAACGCCTCCTGGAGGTCGATCACATGATCGGCACCTCGGATGCTTTTTACAAGCATGTCGTCAACATACGCCTCCATATTACGGCCGATTTAAGCTTGGAAAAATTTGTTGACGAGGCGTTGGTATGTGGCACCTGCATTTTTCAAACCGAAGGGCATAACCCTGTAGCAATAGAGGCCCTGGTCGGTCACAAATGAGGTCTTCGGATATCCGGGGGGAACATCCGGATTTGATTGTAGCCTGAGAAGGCGTCCATGAAGCTGAGGAGTTCATGACCCGAGGGGTCTATACTCGGAAGAGGGAAAGGGTCCTTGGGGCAAGCCTTGTTGACATCAGTAAAATCGATACAAATTCTCCAAGTTCCATTAGACTTCTTCACCATTACTACATTTGACAACCACTCGGGATAGTTTACCTCCTGTATGAACCGGGCCTTCAAGAGCTTATCCACGTCCTCTTTTATAGCTAGTTGGCGCTCGGGGGCGAATTTGCGCCTCTTCTGTTGGACGGGTTTGGACCTCGGGGCAACACTGAGGTGGTGGACCAAGAGTTCTTTGGAAATACCGGGCATGTCTGCAGTTGACCAAGCAAAGAGGTCTTGATTCCTTCGGATGCACTGGACTATGTCGGAGTATAGGGCGGATGGGAGGGTCTTGCTAACAAAGAACTTTCGGCTTGGATCCTGCTCAGAAAAGAGCACTTCCTCCAACTCATCCACCGGCTCGGACGTTGGTTGGGCGACATCTTGGGAGATTTCCAGAGTTTCTAGGGAGAGGACTGGACCGAGGGTAGAGGTCATGTAGCACTTACGAGCCGTTTCCTGATTACCCCTTACTTCCCCTACTCCGGCCCGGGTGGGGAATTTCATCTTGAGATGGTACGCCGAAGGAACGGCTTCTAGAGCTGCTAGACTGGATCGGCCTAGGATGACATTGTAAGTTGCAGGGACATCCACAACCATAAAATCCATCGACTCTGTTCGAGTAGTAGGAATTTTGCCAGCGGTTACGTCGAGGGTGATCACCCCCTCAATAGTCACTGGCACTCCCGTGAACCCATGGAGCGTGTAACCGGCGGGCTTGAGTCTATCTCGGGAGAGTTTGAGGCCTTTGAAAGCGGCGAGGAAGAGGATGTTAACGGAGCTGCCATTGTCCACTAGGATCCTCTCCACTTTGAAGTTTGTCATGTGAAGGTTGATGACAAGTGCGTCACAGTGAGGGGTTCGGACGCCCTCGAGGTCTTCATCTAAAAATGTGACGGGCACTCCGAGGCCCTTAGGGGGAGGGGTGGCATGGACCGAATTGACTTCTCTTATAAATGCCTTTCGAGAGGAGTTGGAGGAGCCCCCCATTGGGCCCCCATGGATGAGGTGTAGGACACGCTCCTCTTCGAAGTCGGGCGTTTCATCGCGCTCTGGACACTTGTTAGCCCCCCGAGGCGGGGGAGGAAGGTCGGCTCGGTCCTTTCTCACGAATCTGGTCAGTTGCACCCTCTGGATGAGGGCTTCTATCTCATTCTTCAAGGCCCGACAATCATTGGTGTCGTGGCCATGGTCCCGGTGATAGCTGCACCACTTTTCTTTATCCCTTTTTTTGCTGGGGGTGTTCATTTTTGGTGCAGGAGGTATCACCCCCTCCTTCTCAACTTCCATGAGAATTGTGGAGATATTGGCGTTAAGGGGAGTAAATTTTTCAAATCTGGGGGGAGGTCGGCGCTGGCCAGCGTTATCCTTCTGAAGCTTCTTGGTCCCTTCCTCTTCTGTTCCTTTTCTCTTAAACCCGGAGGAAGACCCTTCCAAGGTTGGGTGGTGCTCAGCTTCTTCGGCCCGAATATACTTTTCGCTCCGGAGGAGGAGGTCAGAGAAGTTCTGTGGGGGTTTCTTGGCGAGGGAGGAGCGGAGGTTGGAGTTGAAGACATTGGATTGAAAAGCTACTGCAGCGACCGACTGGTCGAGGGATGCTACAGACCTGGCTTCAGCTGTGAATCTCTTCACATAGTCTCTCAACTTCTCTCCCTTCTTCTGGTGGAGGTATAGTAGCGAGATGCTGGTCTTCTCAGTTCGGCGACTACTTACGAAGTGGGTGACGAAGAGGGTCTCAAATTGCTCGAAGGAGAATATTAAGGATGGGGCAAGGCGAGAGTACCATTCTCGAGCTGGACCCTTGAGAGTTGCGGGGAAGGTCTTGCATAGCAGGGCATCGGAAGCTTGATGGATGAGCATGACGGTCTTGAAGCTTTGATGTGATCAATGGGGTCAGTCTCCCCGGAGTAGGTCTCGAATTGAGGAGGCTTAAAGCCGATCGGTACGGGTGCATCCATTATGGTTCGGGAAAAAGGAGGTCTACTGGGACGGAGGGTTCTTCCTCTAAGCTCTTCTTCTCGGTCCAACTATCCCAAGTGCCTCTCCATCTCATGGAGACAGGCGACAGACTGCGTCATCCCTTCTACAGTAATCTGGGGAGCCTCTAGATTCGTCTTCGTACGAGGGAGAGCTGGGGCTACGACGACGGTAGCTCCTAGAACGGCGAGGACTAGGAATGTAGCGGGGGTTGCTAGGAGCTTGTGGAGGAGTTAGGGACCGTTGGGGAGGACTTTGGATCTGAGGAGGAGTGGGAATCCTTGGGGCATTGGTGTTATTGGGTCGGAGGTTGAGAGCTTGTAGGACGGTTGCCTGGAACTGCTGGAACTCGGCACGGGTGATGGGTGCCTCATTGTTCCTAGGATATTGCCGACCGGCGGGGGAATGTGGCCTTCTACTGTGATGCTCGGGGGACTCTCTCCGCCCTCGTCGGATAGGGGACCTTCGGTAGTCTCGGCGATGAGGGGATCGCTCATCCGGACGTTGTTGGCCGGAGGCTCCCTCTCAGGCCCGCTTTTCATCTAGACAGTGGCGAAGATCCACATCTTTGGGCCGATTGGGGACCTTTTGTTGGAAGTCAGAAGCTCGGGGATTGTGAGAGGCCATAGAGTCCGTAGAGGCATTGTGGATAGAGACATGGTCCTGGTGGAGAGGTTGTTTCTACGGGTTGGGGCCCTTAGGAGGTGGTTGATTCTGAGGAGGAGGCAGGTCCTGTTGGAGTGGGTCTTCCACGGGAGGAGGGAGTTTCCCCTGCTGCGGAGCGGGCTGGATGGGAATTTCTTACTGCTGATCGAGGTTGGGTCCTCGGTTGGACCCCCTGGATCTTACCTTCCTAGGAGGCATGGCAGGAGAAGATCTATTTCACGGGAAGAGGGTAGGCAGCTATATGTTAGTTTCCCACAGACGGTGCCAATCTGTTGCCGCTAAATTCGGTGTGGGGGCAAATAGATGGAAATTGTGGATTCTTGGGAAACTTTGAATAGGAAACCAGTTACCTGTTCCGCCAGAGTTTGACCGTCACTCCCGCCGAACACCTGCAAAAAGTGCGAGACACCGGGGTTGTTCCCGGCGACGCACCCTCCGACGCTCAAGTCAGTAATCAGAAGTGATTATGAAAGAGCGTAAAAACTGGCAAAAGATTGATTACCTCTTAATGGAGTTGGATGGGGGGTATTTATAGGCGTCTTAGGGGATCAAATTAGGCATGTAATTCCTGTGTATAGATAAGGAATGTAATCCCTAATTCCCAGTGAAAGGATAGATATGAATCAGGGCCGTTGATTAGGATTAATCAGAAACCCTAATTCTATCCTAATGGACCGGGTTCGCTGCGGGTTGAAACCAGCACCCAGTTGGGGTGGACCCGTTCGTGGGTTATTGGATCTTTGAGGGAGAGATCCAGTACCCGCTTCAGGCCCAACAATAGGTAAAATTACCATTTTACCCCTAAGCTTTAAGATTCGTTCCTGATTTGGACGGTTCTGATTTAACCCCGTTTTTTAGCCATATCACCTGCTATCCAATAACCCAAAACCCGCAACCCTATACTATATAACCATAATCACTCTAACCGTAACCCTAATTAACATACCCCCTTAATCTCTACTGTTCAACCCCTCACACACAGCCACCCTATACTATTTATCATCCCTTACCTCCCGCCTCTTCATCTCTCTTTGCCGCCCTTCAACTTTAGCCTCGTCATCGTCTCCTCATTATCTTCATCCCCACACCCTCGCCCTCGTGAACCCATCGATTTCGTCATCACCGAACCCATTACCCATCACCTCGCCTCACCACCAAATCCATTATCCTCGACCCCGTGCTTCATCCTCGTCATCATCCCCTACCTCTACTCCCCCTCTGTCGCCTTGCCATTGTCGAACCCCCGAGCTTTTGCCGTTGCTTCACCCACATTGCTTCCTCTATTTTCACCTCCAAACAGAGCTCTGTCTTCCTCCCGTCACCGTCGTCGCCCTCCGTTGACTGCTCCCCAGTCGAGATCCTCGACGTTGCCGTCGCCTCGCCGCCATAGCCACAGTCGAAGCCGTCTCGCCTTGTCGTTGTTTGATCGAGAGAGAGCGAGTTTGAATCTCGACCTTCCGATCTCCTCACAATCGTCGCCATCATCAAATCAGATCAGATCTTGGCCACTCGATTTCTTCGCGATTCAGATCATCATCATCAAGGCACCAGCGACTCTGGGCCGTCAGATCTCATCATCATCAGATCATCAGCATCAAGATCGTGATCAACATCAGATATGACTTGATCTCCTTGATCTGGACCATTCATTTGATCTGATCTTGATCATCATCTCCATCATCATCAGATCAGATCAGAGTGATCTCAACCGTCGATATTTCTCGATCTTGATCGCCATCAAGATCCGCGCCGATCCAACCCATTCGCTCTCGATCGTTGATCAAAGCCCTCATCCAATCAAGGCAATTATCCTCTTGTACAATTCGTTGTTCTAGTACAAGCTTTAATTTGAAAATATCGCAAGTAGATTGTAGTTGTGACTCATCTTTGGCTTATTATTTGATCATCTCATTTTACTTGTTGCCATCCTTATTAATTCCAAGATCATAAGAGTTACAATCTTTTGTTGATATACTCGTTTAACAACAAGTTAGATCTATTTATCATCTACTTATTTGAACACATGAATTTAAGAATCACCCTGACTTATAGATGTATGTTTGTATGATGCATGTGTTGATTTTTCTCTCTTCTGAGTTGAGAATAGCCTTGGGCACTGATTTAATACTTGTGAGCCCCTCATGTAGCACCCCGAATTTCAATATGATATCTCAGAAATACGTTGCACAATTCCCAGCATCAACCTTAATGGTAATAGTAAACATAGCCAAAACATAGAGAAAATTTTTCAACATTTATTATATTAATTCTTTACAAAGCACAACGGAAAAACAAACACCTTGAATAACAAATTCTTTCTCTTACAACACATTCTTTTACAATTTACATAAGCCATAACATCAATTTAGCGCAAGCATCCAAATCCCAAGCTATAAGCACCTACCTGTAAAACATGAGGCTAGAGATAACCCTAACCCCCAAAACTACAGGGGTCAGCCATAACGTTGTGAGTCACATAAAATAAATGCAACATAAATAAAACATAAGACATAGAGTCATAAACAACATGTATCAACAGAAGTAATAAATGGAATAAGAAATAACGATAAATAAAACATGAAAACATCAAGTGAACTAGGCTGTGTTAAGTGTAGGAAAACAGAAAACGACATGCATAAAACAAGTCAAAAAAACACCAATGCTATATGCTGACTCTCTAATGCATACTTGTCGGATTCTATGCATCCCACTCTACATAGGTCCGGTGCAAGCCCTTAACGTTCTCCACTTAATAGGGTTTAATCTCTCGTTACGCAACTAATCCTACTACGATGACTACTATGAGATATAGATAAACTGTGAGTATTAGCCCACGCCCCGATAATACCATAGGTCAATCTTTATCCACAGATAATTCTGGATTCTATTTCACTCACACCTGGGAATCTTCGAGAATACCCCCACACCGCAAGCTATGGTGCCTCATCACACGAATACCGCATGAGCGTCGCCTCGACCCCGATAATTTCGGAGATCAATCCCACACCACAGGTAATTCTGGAGACTTTCACTCACACCTCGATAATTCCAGGGATTATCTTACACCGCAAGCCATACTGAGGTCCATAACCCATGTTCTCATTTCATCATATCATTATCTAGTATCTGTCCTTATTTTGTTAAGTTAATTAATTAATTACGAATCTCCTAGAGTTGGTGTACCCTACCGGATTGAAATAAACTGATCAACAACACAGCCACATTTGGCCAAACCACAAAACCTTAACTTTTGGTATCTAGGGTCCCACACCATCTCTAATGACTCACAACTCAACCATCACACCAAAACTTTTCAATAAAACTCACAAATCCATCATCAGAACTTTTATAATAAGAGAACCCCGTAAACCAACAAAATTCAAATTTATTTAATGTACTCATAAAATTCCAGAATTTAAATAAAATATTAAATCCATTAAATAACAAAAAATCATATTTTTAAGTCGTAGAATATCACCAAAACATCAATTTGTTGAAAACACATATAACTCACTTAATAAAGTCATAAGAATACATTTAAAACTCCATTTTAAATAAAATATAACTCTCTGAAAAATACTGTAATCTGTAGTAAAAACATCATCCAAAACAGTAGAGTAATAATCCAAAATATCGAGAAAATAATCATTTAAAAGAAACAAAGAAAATACAACAAAATGGCCAAAACAGAAATTGACGGACGACTGCTCAAGAAGGGCAGTCGACTGGCAATTGCAAATTCTCAAAATCAAAGCATGACGTTCGACCGTGACCTACTGTATAGTTAGGTTGGGTTTTTGTGCATATTTTCGACTGATACTTGATCAAAACTTTGTAAACTCAAAACCTAATTTCCTGAGATGATTAAATATATCTTATATGACATATAGAAGTTATCAAAACACATCAAAACATCTCAAGATCTCAAAAAGCAATTTTTTCACAAAATTCTTCAAAATCAGCAAATATATATATGTAAATGTTCGATTAAGAATCTAAGTATCAGTTAATCATCAAAACTTCGTCAAAGAAGTGTAGTATAATGTTTGAAGCCATCTCAGTGCCAAAACAATTAAAATCCAATCAAAACCCATCAAAATTTACAAAATCTTCAAAAGCAGTATGTATATAAATGTGAATGTGTAAATGTGTTTATATATATAAGTATATTGATCAGTAAAATCATGTTAAGGATTAGTGTAAGGTTGTATTTCATTTCAGCATCATATGAACTCAACCCCAATCGAAAGCCTCAAAAATATGAAAAACCCACTTTTCGATTTGCATACGAGACCCGAATAAAACCCAACTTTATCCTTCAACACTTGATCCTTTTAGTTCAAATCTACTCTTGCAATTTCATTAAAAATACACACCACCTCTTACATCAGTTACCCATGAATATCTTCAATTAAAACATGCATATAATCAAGTTTCTATCCATCAAACCATCAAAACAGAGGATATACTTAACATACATAGTAAAGAAGAAGTTTTATTTGTTTTCATGCAATATTATTGTAACTCCTATTTTCCGTATTTGTATTTTTATACTGTATTTTGCCCCATTGTACTCTTTTATCATTTTGAGATCCTGTATCTTGTTTCCATTCGAATAAAATCACTAATTTGTTCCGACTCAATTTTTGGTCCTTTTATCCAATTCAATTGTATGTGCTCCTTGTGTTCTTTTTCATGAAGAATGGCCTATTCTATGTCATTCATCTCTTTATTCTCCATTTTAATACATTTTGACCAATTCTCCAGTTGGATCCCTCTCAAAACGGATACCCTAATACCCAAAAACCCGAAACCCTCACTATATAAACCTTAACCTCCTAACCCTAACCCTAACCCTAACCCCTACCCTATACTGTATAAACCCAATCCACCACACCGCCGCCTCTCTTCTCTCCCACTTCGTCTCCTTCCTCCCGCTCCATATTTCTTCATCCAGCGCTCAACCCATTTCCCCCCACCTCCACTCACCTCGCCGCTCAACCCTCACGTCGCCTTTCCACTCCGATCATCGTCAGCCCCACCGAACCACCACCGCCATCACACATACGCCATTACCCAACTTCGAAAACCCACCGTCGTCTTCATCCTGCCATTACCATCGCCTGTCACCACCCCCATTGCCTCAACCCCCCTGCCATTACGCCGCTCGTCGTCTTCTCCATTCGCCTACCCCAATACCTCACCACCATTGTCAACCTCCGCTCCTCCTCATCCCATCATCGTCCCTTATTCCTTCGCCATTTCCCAACCTCCCGAACCCATCTTCCGATCGCCACTTCCTCCTCCCTATCGCCTCGCCTGCAACCCATTCGCCTTGTTATCGTCCTCCGATCACCCTGGCCTCCACTCAGCATCGCCAACACCCCAAATCCTTTCCTATCGTCCTCCTCTATTTCGAACCCGAAAACAGGGCATCGCCCATTGCCGCGGTGCAGCTTCCCTGCGCTGTCGTCAGCCACCTCGCCTCTCCGCGAGCGTCATTGCCGCGATCGCGCCGTGCCATCACCGTTGTTCGCACGCTCTCTCTCTTTTTCGTTGTTGAAGAAGAAGGACACAGGAGCTGATTGGCTATCGTCGCTGTTTGGTGTTCGGCGCACAGCCAATCCGGAGACCCTGTTTCCTGTTCGGCCATATCCTGTGCGAGGTCGAGTTTTGAGTGGCTGCGTTCGCTGTTTTGGTGTTTTACCACACCAGATCCCACTTGATTTCCGCTATTCTGGCCCGATCTGGTGTGGGGAAATTCGCTCTACTGTTGGATTTTCGTACGTGCTTCGCACGTGCTTTTGGGAGACTTCGCCCGGAAATTTTTGATCCCATTTTCTTCAACAATCGGACCAAATAGTCTTCAATTAAGGCAAGTATTCCTCTTGTACACATTTTTGTTCAGTACAAGCATTCCTTGAAAATACTGCAAATAGTTAGAAATTGTGACTCCTCCTTAACTGTCGTTGTTGATCAAATATTAAACCTGCTCAATTTTATAATCTTAAGAGTCACAATAATTTTATTGTATTATATTATAACTACTTGGACTCATTTTATCCCCTGAACACATGGACACATGAATTAAGGAGCCCTAGATGTGTAGACATATGTTATATCTTGTACTTGATGATCTTGCAACCATTTGGCTTGAAAACCAATTTTTACTTGCTGTTTTGAGAACCATTTCCCTGTAATTATATCACACATTAACCTAGACGCCTAATAACAAAAATTCATGTAACCTATACTAGTAAGATATTTCCACATGTTGCTGTGCTGAATCTTATTATGCTGTTTTGACCCCTTTAACATCAGAATCTGAACCCGAGTCCTGAACAGAAAATGTAGCTCTAGATGTCTAGATGTCGATAGCCTCCGGAATTTCTGAATTCGGAGTTGCAGTCTAGGAGTTATTGCAGTTTTACTACAACTGTGTCTGTAGAAGCAGATTCACAAAACTTCTGCACACATTTAGTTTGCGAATTAATTTAACTATGTTAACAACAAGCGTTTGACTTGAAATTTTATATGCGGTTGCTGGACACCCTAGCGAATCTCCCAAAATTTTCTTAGAATTAATTAGCATTATTTCAACACTATTTCACATGTATAAACTCAAATACACAATTTCTGCCTGAACACTTTAGCTGTGTAATTCGCTGTTTTGACACGTGTTCCCACCACTTTCTCGTACCTTGTTTCGCACACTTGTATGCTTGTTTAATAAATAATAAAAAGTAATAAGGCGGGGTTTAAGGGAAAGACCATTGTAGTGGACAATATATGTAAGTGTACTTGGAAGGGGGCCCGTGTTTCCCACTTGATACATGTCTCATGAACTAGTATATTATAAATCGATTCATGGACTAGTATATTATTGATCCATGAACTAGTATATATATGATTCATGACTTGTCTTGTTATGACTTGACACATGAACTAGTTATATGATTACCCGATTACACTGCCCTATAAACTCCATTACTAGGCCTAAACGAAATTGTTTTGACAGTAGCAACCATGTAGTAAAAGTATGGATGCATGAAGTGCTACCTAGATAGTAATAAATACAAGACTTGAACATGAAATATGCTTACACGATACCTGACAACTTGATACGTGAAACTTGATACATGAAACATGAACTCGATACTTGTTCACTTGATACTTGTATTTGACAACTTGACACTAGACTTGAGACTTGACACCCGACACTTACTAGATGCTTGTCACTTAATGTTAGATACCCCTAGAAACTCACTTGTCACTTGCTTCACCATTAGTATTTTCTATCCAGCCTGTTTACTCGAGTTGTTCTTCTTGCTAGTTAGTTCTTAGATTTCTACTACTTGTTATATCCCTGTTACATTCTTGATTCCAATTTTTGTTCTACATTACTTGTACTCGTTTTACTATTTGTGGCCCTAACTTGCACTAAGGGTATTTTCTCTTGTTTTTCCTACTTTTCCCTTTTTATATTTATTAAGCAGACTTTGGAGACGTGCTACCTGCTGGAATCGGTGATCAGACGTTCTAGACCTTGCCTGGGAAAATCTTTATTTAATCATTTCATTTTGTAATTGAGTTATTTCTTTTGTTATTGCTTAAGACTTGTAACGGACTTATGTTCCCGAGTTTTACCTTTTGTTCCAGACTTGAAAACTATGTGGACATTATTACTTGTTTTCAATTGTTTTCTGTTCATGCATGCTTGGTTGTATATATATTCGTGATATTCTTGTTGTGATGCTGAGTCGATCCTACAGCTTATGGATGATGTTAAAATCATTCGCTGGGCTTCGTAACGCGCTCGTATTCCATGTTTTTGGGAAGCGGGGCGTGACAAGGTTTTTAGTGGTATCAGAGCTCAGGTTTGGCTAATGTATTAGTTTGACTAATACATTAGACAGGCTTGACTCAGTCAGGATTAACTCAACATTAAACAGGCCATGCAACCACATGAATAATTTGTTAATCAGCTCGATCTGGACACAAGTCTTATCCCATTCATTTTGATCCCTTCATATTCAATTCTTTGAATCATTGCTTCCTTCCATCTCTTACAGTCATCTTGATTTGTTGATTCCTTATTGGGTACAAATTTATTTTTTTCCTACCCATATTCTTTTGATTCCGGTGCAAGCGATCTCTGATTTTCTGCTTGTCTCGTTGATCCCTTCATATTTCAACTCGGGTGTCATTTATTGTTTTTCGTGCCTTGTATTCATTATCATTTGTTGACTCATTTTGAGTATCATACTAGTTATTTCTTTCCTGCTATATTCTCTTCAATTCCGATTTTGCCCCTTGTCCTTCTTCCTTCGTATTCAATTCCTTAATTTTCTTTTGTCTCTTCTAGTCATCCTCCTCTTTTAACTCTTTATTGGGTATAGATATATTTTTCTCCTACCTATTTTTCTCTTTATAATTATTTTCCGAATACTTTCTATATTTCGATTATTAAATTGTTATATTTATTTCGATCTTCTATAAAAATGTTTCTCAACAAAGACTTTGTTATTTCGAACAATGGTGTATTTTAACTTCACTTTTCAGTTTTGATCGACTATATAGTTCTACTGGATTATTTTGATAAGACAAATTCTTATTTTGTGTATAATGCTATTATTACTACTATGATTATTATTGCTATTACTTTCATTATCATTACTAGTATTATTATTATTGTTACTACTATTGATATTCTTATTGTTGTTTTCATTATTTTATTTATCATTGTTTTTGTGATTACTGATATTACTATTGTTATGATCATTGTTCTTATCATTATTATTCTTATTGTTATTAGTATCGATATTTTGTTATTATTATTGTTATTGGTATTATTATTTTTATCGTTACTATTATTATAATTATTATATTGTTTTGAGCCCGAACATGCTCAATTTTATATACATTTCACCATTTCGGTGCAACCTAATGTCGAGATGGCAAATATGCAACTCGATATCAATGGAGGCAATTTGCAACTGGATATCGGGGAGGCAAAATATGCAACCGAATATCCAGACGGCAACTTGCAACCTGATGTCGTGAAGGCAAACATGCAACTTGATGTTAAGGAGGCAAGATTGGATATCGGGGAGGCAAAATATGCAACCGAATATCCGGACGGCAACTTGCAACCTGATGTCGTGAAGGCAAACATGCAACTTGATGTTAAGGAGGCAAGATTTTCTACCTATTGCTAATTGATATTTCAAGACTCGTTACTTATATAATGAAACTGATGGTAAAGGAATATTTTTGTTATTATTGGTATTATTATTATTGTTGTTATTTCAGTTGATGTTATTATTATAGTTTTCATCACCTTTATTACTGTTATTATTTTTATTACTATTATTACTGTTACTTTATTGATATTATTGTTATTATTGCTATTATCATTTTATTTATTATCATCATTGCTATTATTTTTAATGCTATCATTATTATTATTATTGCATTATTTTCATGGATGTGTTGAATTCTATTATGTCATGTATGTATTACAATTATTATTAGTATTGTTGATATTTTTATTTTAATATGTTATTATTGCCTGTATGGTTATGATGATTTTGATTATTGTTACTATTGTTGTTATTATTTTTGTTATTATTATTATTTTATTATGGTCATTATTACTTGTATCATTGTTGTTATTAATATTTTAATATTGTTGTTATTATTATTACATTTTTATTATTATCATTGTTATATTTACTTTATTATTGTTACTATTTTTCTATTACTACTGATGTTATTATCATTGATATTTGTTGTTATTGTTATTTCTGTTAAAAGCCATTAGTTTTGATCTGTATTATATCTTTAAATTATCTAAATTCAAGCCAAACCTTATATTCGTTTTGCATTATTTATTATATCTATCTTGGGCCCATACTCTCCTTGATGCTGGTATCTTATTCTTTCCTCCCTGCTCGGATCGTCGCTTGGTTCACGTGGTCTACAACGACACGTCTGGAGCTTGGAATGTCATCATCAAAGTGGCGTAGTAGAAGCGTGGTGGGCTCATAACCCACACGTTCCAGGATCCTTTTGTTGCTTCTCCTTCCTTGCATTGTTTTGATCTTCCCTATCTCTTGCAATTGTTCTCATCCGCTGACTTATTGTTTAATTCAATTCTTCCCTGTCTTTTCTTTCCTTGATTTCAGTTCTGCCGACTTCTTATCTTGCTTTATTATCTCGGGTTGTTCTTTCCTTTTGATACCATCTACTTTCTTTCATGCATTCCATTTGACATCGTTGTTATCCACTCCCTCCTTATTTTGACGTTACCACCAAGTTGACTTTTCTTTTGGATCCCTTGTTTGTTACCCTCCCCTAAGTTGCTTTTACCCTGTCCTATATACCGCCTAAGCAAATTTCGAGGACGAAATTTTTGTGTAAGGTGGGTAGGATTTATAACTCCAATTTCCCGTATTTGTATTTTTATGCTGTATTTTTCCCCATTGTACTCTTTTATCATTTTGAGATCCTGTATCTTGTTTCCATTCGAATAAAATCTCCAAGAAAAATAAAAATAATAAACCTTGTGTTGTGTAGCGTATGACGGCTGCACTCCACCTTTTAAATACCCAGAATTGAAGGATTAGGGTTTTAAACACATTTGCAAAATAATCCTTTAACAATTATTACTTTACATATATAAACGTTTCTTTATAAAGTAGTTAAAATAAGTTAAATAATTTAAAACCAGATCAAATCCTTTTACTACTGAGTTTTCCAGCAATCCAGCACAGCCCAGAGATAAGAAAAATTCAGATTTGCACTCAGGGTGGCGATTTTGCACAAAAGTCCTTCTTTTTGTAATATTTGCAAATACATCATAAAATATTTGTAAAAATCCAGAAAATTCAGAAATAATATCTAATAATAAATATTATATTTTCCAATTAAAATATCTGACTTTTACTTTCCAGAAAAATATTTGCACACGATCCAACATAAATTCCATATTTGTAAAAACACCATATTTGTTTAAATCTTCACCAAATCGACTATAAATAAAATTTAAAATATATTTTAATTTCAATGATGACCATGGAAAGCCCAAAAATCAGTAAAAACGAATTTTCATTATTTATTTGAGATCCAAACGGCTTTTTACATAAAAGTCCCTCTCTTTCGAGGTGTTTATAAAAATAGTTTCTTTACTCAGAAAAATCACAAATAATCTCAAATAATAAATAATGATTTTCCACAAAATTAAATTTTGCCTTTTGATCTTTTCAAGAAAACATTTACACGTGTTTTGTACGTGTAAAAGATAAATATCCAGAAAATCACTTTAATTCATTTTCAAATCTCAAAAATAGTATTTAAAAATATGGTGTACTACATCACTCCCTCCGTAGAAGAGTTCTGTCCTTAGAACTACTGCTAATGAGGTACAAACAAACACACCAACAAGGAATGCAATATCTCGTAAATGGAAACATAATTTATGAAATACAATCATACAGGAGAATACATTCCAACAAAAGAAATACAAATATACAGAAGGAACACCATCATACAAAGAGTTCAGAAAAAACAACCTTCCGTTGCGCAACCGTGATAACTTGCCATCGGAAACCATGCCGCAACAACCTCTGAACTCCTGCAACCAACTCTGACCTTCCACATCTGCTTCAACCTTCCGAGAATCGGTGGCCACTCCCTCCTTAGAAAGGACATGACCAAGGAAAACCACCACAATACAATTCACATTCACATCAATACCTTATGGCAAAACCTCAACCATACCCCAAACCAAACATCACGTTATAACACTATGTGATACTCACACTCTAATGTCCACACCTAGGTACTCACGCTCTAGTATCCACACCTAGGTTGGTTTTCATACTATGTCTATTATTACTATTGAAGCATGCTCTGATACCAACCTCTGTAGCGCCCCGAATTTCTAATATAATATCTTAGAAAATACGTGGCACAATTCCCAGCATTAACTTCAATGTAATCGTACACATAGCCCAAAAACACAGATAATTTTATTTCAAACTTTTGTTACAACAATCATTTACAAACACAGCGGAATACAAAACACCTTGAATTACAAACTTTCTTTTTACAATACTTCTTTCACAAAATTTAGACAAAAGCTCTTTTACATAAATTTATCTCAAAACTATCTCAAGCATCCAAACCTTCAAGCTCTAAGCAACAACCTGTAACACATGAGGCTAGAGATGATCCCTAACCCCAAAACTAAAGGGGTCAGCCATAAAGGTATGAGTGACATAAAAACAAAACAACATAATTAAATCATAAAACACTGAGTCATCAACAATATGTATTAACAACAAGAATAAATGAATGAGAAATAACAAAGAAGTAAAGCATGAAAACATTATGGAATGAAAATAACAAGTGAAGCTAGACTAAGTATCAAGTGTAGGAAAAACAGGAAAATACAAGCATAAAACCAAGTCAAGAAAACACAAGCTCTATATGCTGACTCTCTAATGCATACTTGTCGAAGTCTATGCATCCCACTCTACATAGGTTCGGTGCAAGCCCTTAACGATCTCCACTTTATAGGGATAACCCCTCGCTATGCGACTAATCCTACTACGGTGATGGGAAACAAGATCCAGAATACTCCGTGAATAGGCACCACAGTCCTCGACGCGCAAGCATCATGTAAGATAGCTCAAAACCAACCAGAGAATCATCTCCCAAACCCGTGTACCCCACGAATAGGCTTGCAAGGCCCTCGACGTGCAGATACACTAGGTAAATTCCGTGAATAGGCCTGCCGACCCTCGACACGCGAATGCACCCTACATGCTCTGTGAATAGGCCTGCAGATCCTCGACATGCGAACACACAAATGTCCTCTCGAGATAGAACAACAAACAGTCCTGGAACGCATCCGTTGGACTAAACAAACCATGAGCCTATACTTACGTTTCCCAAGTTCCATCACATCCCCACTAGTGCCTGTGCTTAAGTTGATTATTATTAAAACACCAAATCTCCATCTCTAGAGTTAGTGTATCCTGCCGGACTTAAATACTCAACAACAACTAAACCAAGACCCCCCAGGTCTAACTCAACAAATCTCAACTGCCGGTTCACAGGACTCCCACTCAACTTCTAGAGATCTCAATAAGACCAAAACTCACTAATCCATCGTCAAAACGATCAAAGGGGAAGACCTCTCCAATCAACAAAATCCAAAACTTTATAAATTTTCAGAATCCAAATCCAACAATAAAATATCTTGAAACATATGTTCTATAGTAAGAATAACATTTAGAATAGTAAGTTGTAGATCCAAAAACATTTATAGAAAAAATCATTTAAAAGAACATCAGAACAACTCAAGAAAAGCATCAGAACCAGTCAACTTCAAAGGGTCTTCAGTCGACTGTCCAGAGTGAAAAACTAACATCTTTAAGGAAATAAAATCTAAGTATTGACAGTCGAAAATAAAAGTCACCAGTCAACTGTCCTGAGAGAAAATTCAATAATCTTCAAAAATAATTCTAAGTATAGCAGTCGACTGAAAAGGGTATAGGTCGACTGTCAAGAGTGAAAAATACAATAACTTCGAGAAAATAATTCTCAGTGGTACCAGTCGATTGTTAAGGTCCTCAGTCGACTGTCCAGACGAAATTTCAAGAAAAACTAAGGAACATAGCAGCCGGGTCGTATCGGTTGACTGAGAAGTCATACCAGTTGACTGTCGACCAACAGACTGTATACTTTTGGTTGTGCACATTTCAACCGATACGTAGTTTTACTTTATGAAAACGATTTCTACAAAAAGCATAATTCTTATATGATCAAATACAACTTGTAGGATTTATAATAACCCATAAAACTAAAGCAAATTTACTTGAGTTTATAAAAATAGAGATTTGTAAATCTCTTTCAATTAAAAGATAAATTGTGCATATAATCAAAATAGAGTTTCTAAAATTAATTGTTCGTTGAAATTGCTTCGTATTCAGATCCAAACCACATCAAAACCAAATCTCAAAAGAAAATTCCAATTTGGATATATTTCCTCAAATTCAACTAGATCTCAAATTTTAGTCATCATAACTCAAATCCTCCAAACTTGGCCCTCTAAACCAATATTCATTCTCAAAATTCCTCAACTCAATCTCAACTATTCTAGTTGATTCATGAACAAAACAAATTTATCCTTAACATGGCCAAGTTGTATTCATCCAACTCACCAATAGTCCCATAAATCTCATCTTTAATTAATTAATGCATAACACCCCTCATACTCAATCAAATCATTAATCCAAAAGAAAAAGTCTACTCACAATTTATATTAGGTTCTCCAACAAATCCAAAATCATTCACATGCAAATATCTAAGGTTCTTCTCAAAGATCCAATTTTTCATCCAATCCATAATATGCATAATCATGTTCAACCCTAAACATGCTTTCTAGAAATACAATTCAATACCCCATATCCAATAAACATTCATAGATCAAACAACCAATCCATTACATTACTCACATACACAACATAAAAGAAAAACAAACATGTCAAAAACAAACAACAAAACAATCACTCACATAAATCAAAATAACAAAACAAATTTACATCACTCACATACAACATTCATAAAACAACACAAAAAAAACATGTCACTCACCTTAAATGAAGAATCCAATCGAATTAATGGAGAATAAGCAAAACCCTTCTTTGCGAAATCTAAGATCTTCTCTTTCAATCTCCAAGAAAAATAAAAATAATAAACCTTGTGTTGTGCAGCATATGACGGCTACACTCCACCTTTTAAATACCCGAAATTGAAGGATTAGGGTTTTAAACCAATTTGCAAAATAATCCTTTAACAATTATTACTTTACATATATAAATCTTTCTTTATAAAGTAGTTAAAATAAGTTAAATAATTTAAAACCAAATCAAATCCTTTTACTACTGAGTTGTCCAGCAATCCAGCACAGCCCAGAGATAAGAAAAATTCGGATTTGCACACAAGGTTGCGATTTTGCAGAAAAGTCCTTCTTTTTGTAATATTTGCAAATACATCATAAAATATTTGTAAAAATCCAGAAAATTCAGAAATAATATCTAATAATACATATTATATTTTCCAATTAAAATATCTAACTTTTACTTTCTAGAAAAATATTTGCACAAGATCCGACATAAATTCCATATTTGCAAAAACACCATATTTGTTTAAATCTTCACCAAATCGACTATAAATAAAATTTAAAATATATTTTAATTTCAATGATTACCATGGAAAGCCCAAAAATCAGTAAAAACGAATTTTTATTATTTATTTGAGATACAAACCGCTTTTTATATAAAAGCCGCTCTCTTTCGAGGTGTTTATAAAAATAGTTTCTTTACTCAGAAAAATGCAGAAAAATCACAAATAATCTCAAATAATAAATAATGATTTTCCACCAAAATAAATTTTGCCTTTTGATCTTTTCAAGAAAATATTTGCACGTGTTTTGCACGTGTAAAAGATAAATATCCAGAAAATCACTTTAATTCATTTTCAAATCCCAAAAATAGTATTTAAAAATACGGGGTACTACACCCATCACCTCAACCCTCCACCATTACGCCGCTCGTCGTCTTCTCCATTCGCCTACCCCAATACCTCACCACCATCGTCAACCTCCGCTCCTCCTCATCCCATCATCGTCGCTCATTCCTTAACCATTTCCCAACCTCCCGAACCCATCTTCCGATCGCCACTTCCTCCTCCCTATCGCCTCGCCTGCATCCCATTCGCCTTGTTATCGTCGTCCGATCACCCTAGCCTCCACTCAGCATCGCCAACACCCCAAATCCTTTCCCATCGTCCTCCTCTGTTTCGAACCCAGAAACAGGGCATCGCCCATCGCCACGGTGCAGCTTCCCTGCACCGTCGTTCGCCATCCGAGCATCACCGTCGTCAGCCACCTTGCCTCTCCGCGAGCGTCGTTGCCACAATCACGCTGTGCCATCGCCACCGTTCGCACGCTCTCTCTCTTTTTCGCTGTTGATCAAGAAGGAGAGGAGAGCTGATTGGCTGTCATCGCTGTTTGGTGTTCGGCGCACAGCAATCCGGAGACCCTATTTCCTGTTCGGCCAGATCCTATGCAAGATCGAGTTTTGAGTGGGTGGGTTCGCTGTTTTGGTGTTTTGCCACACCAGATCCCACTTGCTGTCTGTTGTTCTGGCCCGATCTGGTGTGGGGAAATTCGCTCTACTGTTGGATTTTCGCACGTGCTTCACACGTGCTTTTGGGAGACTTCGCCCGGAAATTTTCGATCCCATTTTCTTCAACAATTGGACCAAATCGTCGTCAATCAAGGTAAGTATTCCTTTTGTACACATTTTTGTTCAGTACAAGCATTCCTTGAAAGTACTACAAATAGTTAGAAATTGTGAATCCTTCTTGACTGTCGTTGTTGATCAAATATTAAGCCTGCTCAATTTTATAATCTTAAGAATCACAATAATTTTATTGTAATATATTATAACTATTTGGACTCATTTTACCCCCTGAACACATGGACACATGAATTAAGGAGCCCTAGATGTGTAGACATATGTTATATCTTGTACTGGATGATCTTGCAACCATTTGGCTTGAAAAACAATTTTTACATGCTGTTTTGATAACCATTTCCCTGTAATTATATCACACATTAACCTAGACGCCTAATAACAAAAATTCATGTAACCTATACTAGTAAGATATTTCCACATGTTGCGGCATGAATTTTATTATGGTGTTTTTACCCCTTTAACATCAGAATCTGAACCCGAGTCGTGAACAGATTATGTAGCTCTAGATGTCTAGATGTCGATAGCTTTTGGAATTTCCGAATTCGGAGTTACGGTCTAGGAGTTATTGCAGTTTTACTACAGCTGTGTCGGTAGACGCAGATTCACAAAACTGCTGTACACCTTTAGTTTGCGAATTAATTTATCTATGTTAAAAGCAAGCGTTTGACTTGAAATTAAATATGCGGTTGTTGGATACCCTAGAGAACCTCCCAAAATTTTCTTAGAATTAATTAGCATTATTTCGACACTATTTCACATGTATAAACTCAAAAACACAATTTCTGCCTGAACACTTTAGCTGTGTAATTCGCTGTTTTGACATGTGTTCCCACCACTTTCTCGTACCTTGTTTTGCACACTTGTATGCTTATTTGATAAATAATAAAAAGTAATAAATCGGGGTTTAAGGGAAAGACCATAGCAGTGGACAATATAGGTAAGTGTACTCGGAAGGGGGCCCGTGTTTTCCACTTAATACATGTCTCATGAACTAGTATATTATAAATCGATTCATGGACTAGCATATTATTGATCCATGAACTAGTATATATATGATTCATGACTTGTCTTGTTATGACTTGACACATAAATTAGTTATATGATTACCCAATTCATGAGCATGGCTTGCTTGATACTTGATACCTGAGTACACCGCCCTATAAACTCCATTACTAGGCCTAAATGAAATTGTTTTGACTGTAGCAACCATGTAGTAAAAGTATGGATGCGTGAAGTGCTACCTAGATAGTAATAACTACAAGACTTGAACATGAAATATGCTTACACGATACCTGACAACTTGATACGTGAAACTTGATACATGAAACTTGAACTCGATACTTGTTCACTTGATACTTGTATTTGACAACTTGACACTAGACTTGAGACTTGACACCCGAAACTTACTAGATGCCTGTCACTTGATGTTAAATACCCCTACAGACTCAGTTGTCACTTGCTTCACCATTAGTATTTGCTATCCATCCTGTTTACACGAGTTGTCCTTCTTGCTAGTTAGTTCTTAGATTTCTACTACTTGTTGTATCCCTATTACATTCTTGATTCCAATTTTTGTTCTACATTACTTGTACTCGTTTTACTATTTGTGGCCCTAACTTGCACTAAAAGCATTTTCTCTTGTTTTTCCTACTTTTTTACTTTTATATTTATTAATCAGACTTTGGAGACGTGCTACCTGCTGGAATCGGTGATCAGACGTTCTAGACCTTGCCTGGAAAATCTTTATTTAATCATTTTATTTTGTAATTGAGTTATTTCTTTTGTTATTGCTTAAGACTTGCAACAGACTTATGTTCCCTTGTTTTACCTTTTGTTCCAGACTTGAAAACTATGTGGACATTATTACCTGTTTTCAATTGTTTTCTGTTGCTTAATAAATTATTCATGCATGCTTGGTTGTATATATATTCATGATATTCTTGTAGTGATGCTGAGTCGATCCTACAGCTTATGAATGATGTTAAAATCATTCGCTGGGCTTCGTTACGCGCTCGTATTCCATGTTTTTGAGAAGCGGGGCGTGACAATTATTGTACAATTTCATATATATATTCAAATAAGCAACAATGTGAACGAAAATAACATACCCATGATTTCTGTTAGGTTCTTTAACAATCTCAAGTCATTTAATTAGGGTTTTAATCATCAATAGCATTGTTTCATGAAAAGATTCACTTTTTAACTGATCTACTCATTAAAATTCATTATATCTTCATACCATCATCTAACATGCTTTCTAATAGATAAATCATCACATACAACATGCTTAAAATAATAAGAAAACAAATACAAGTCATTCACCTTATTGAAGAATCAACCGAAGATAATAAGAAATAAGAAAAATTCATCCTTTCGCAAGAAAACCAAGATCCTCACTTTCAAACTCCAAGAAAATAATAATAAGAAATCCCTTTGTATTGTGCAGCGAAGAGACGGCTGCACCCCACCCTATATAGGCCGGGATTAAGAGTATCTAGGGTTTTGAATAGATTTGTAAAATAGCTCTTTTAAATATATCTTTACATATATAGATCCCTGTACTTGGAATAAATAAAACCATCTTAATTGAGATTTTAAAACAAAAAAATACCATATAATCAGCCAGCACTGTTCTGAAAACCTAGAAAACGAAATTGCACATTTGTCCCTCGAAGTGGCAATTTTGCAAAAATGCCATATTTATCAAAACTTGCAAAATAAACCAAATTTATTATTAAAAAAAGTAAACTCTTTACCTCTGAGTTGACTAGGCATCATGCCAAGCCCAAAAATCCAAAAATCTGGAGTTTTCACTCCAAGTGGTAATTTTGCACAAAAGTCCCTCTTTTTGTAATATTTGCAAATAGGTCCAATAATTATCAGAAAAATCCAAAAAATTAAAAATAATATCTAATAATAAATAATGATTTTACCCAAAATAATTTTTGGCTTTGAACTTCTCAAGAAAATATTTGCACGTATTTTGCACGTGTAAAAAGGTAAATTTCAGAAAAATAATTATTAAATCACCAAAAATCATTTTAATTCATTTATTAATCTTAAAAAAATTATTTAAAAAATCTAGGGTATTACAACCTGATCCAAACAGAATAAGCAAAAGAAACTGAAATCTCATAAATGGAAACATAGTTTAAGAGATAAATTACACAGGAGAATGTAGTCTAACAAAAGAAATACAACTCAACTTAAAGAGCATAATCATACAAAAAGCTTAGGAAAATCCTTCTGCATGCGATCCTCTGGTTCCCAAGTAGCCTCCTCGAACTGCTGGTTCCTCCTCAACACCTTGACCATAGGTATCACCTTTCTCCTCAAAACCTTCTCCCTACAATCAACAATCTCCACAGGCTGCTCCTTATAACTCAAGTTCACCTGTAGACCTTCAGGCACTTCTACCAACTGATGACTCTGATCTGGTACATACTTCCTTAACAACGACGCATGGAACACATCATGTACCTGTGCCAACTCCTCCGGAAGCTCCAACCTATATGCTGTTTTACCAATCCGCCCCAAAATCCTGTACGGCCTAATATACCTTGGCGCCAACTTGCCTCCCTTACCAAAACTGATCACTCCCTTAATCGGAGATACCTTGAGGAAAACTGTATCCCCAACCTCAAACTCCAAGTCCCTTCTTCGAGTGTGCATAACTCTTCTGCCGACTCTGAGCCTCGACCAACCTCTTACGAATCAACTCTATCTTCTCCGATGTTTGATGCACAATCTCGGGCCCAAACATCTGCCTCTCGCCAACCTCATATCAAGAAACATGTGTCCTGCACTTTCTCCCATACAGAGCTTCATACGGAGCCATCCCGATACTTGCATGGTAACTGTTGTTATAAGCAAACTCGACCAACACCAAGTATCTCTACCAACTACTACCGAAATCCATAATAAAAGCCCTCAGCATATCTTCCAATACCCGATTCACCCTTTCAGTCTGACCACAGTCTGTGGATGAAAAGCAATACTGAAATCGGTTCTAGTACCCAAAGTTGCTTGCAGAATCTTCTAAAACCTCGAAGTGAACCTCACATCCTAGTCGGACATAATCGACACAGGAACCCCATGAACTCTCACAATCTCATCGATGTACAATTCTGCCAATTTCTCTAATGACCAAGTAATCTTCATAGACAAAAAGTGAACTGACTTGGTCAAACGGTCAACAATAACCCAAATCGAGTCATTGCCCTTCGCACTCCTTGGCAAACCTGTAATGAAATCCATGCTGATATTCTCCCACTTCCATTCTGGAATGGGCAAAGGATGCAACAAACCTCCAGGTTTCTGATTTTCTGCTTTGATCTGCTGATAAGTCAGACACCTCATCACAAAATCTACCACATCCCACTTCATATTGAACCACCAAAAGTGTTATTTGATGTCCTTGTACATCTTTGTGCCTCCAGGATGACTGAAAACAAAGTACTATGTGTCTCCTGCAAGATACTCTCCCTCAAATCTGCATTCTCCGGAACACACAACCTCTCACCCATCCATAGAACTCCATCTTGGACATGGAACTCTAACAACTTACCATCAGAAACCTGCTGCAACAACTTCTGAATCTCTGCATCTAATTTCTGACCTTCCACAACCTGCTCTCTCAAAGAAGGATGCAGCCTCAACTGAGCCAAAGACGCTTCCTAACCCTGTAGTACTACATCAATACCTGCCTGATCAATCTCTGCTGCCAACTCACTCTGAGTAGTGATCAAGCTCGCCAAACTGCTCTTCCAACTAAGCCCATCGGCCACCACATTCGCCTTACCCGGATGATACTTGATCTCACAACAATATCTTCCAACACTTCCAACCACCTTCTCTGCCAAAGATTTAGATCCTTCTGTTGATAAATGTACTTCAGGCTATTGTGGTCATATACATGTTGACCTTCTCACCATATACATAATGCCTCCACTGCTTCAAGGCAAAGATAATAGTTGCTAACTCCGGATCATGCGTCGGATAATTCTTCTCATGCGGATGCAACTTCCTCGAACCATAGGCAATAACCTTGCCTTCCTGCATCAAGACACACCCCAAACCTCTGAGAGATACATCACTGAAGATATCATAATCCTTCCAGCTTGTGGCAAAGCTAAGATAGGCACAATTGTCAACCTCTCCTTTAGCTCAAGGAAACTCGCCTCACACTTATCAGTCCATCTAAAGCCACATTCTTCCGAGTCAATCCTGTCAAAGAAATTGCAATCTGTGCATAGCCCTGAATGAATCTCGTGAGTACCCAGCCAAACCCAAGAAACTCCTGACTTCCTTCACTGACATTGTCCTGGGCCAATCCTTCACTGCTTTAACCTTCTGAGGATCAGTGTCCACTCCCTCCTTAGAAAGGATATGACTAAGAAAAGCAACCTCAAACTTTCAAAACTCACACTTCAACAGTTTGGCATACAAGTTATGCTCCTGTAACTTTTGTAACACCTCTGTCAAGTGCATAGAATGCTCCTCCTCCGACTTCGAATACACCAAAATATCATCAACGAAGACCACCACAAAGGAATCAATAAATGGCCGCAATATTCGATTCATCATATCCATGAATACTACCGGCGCATTCGTCACTCCGAATGACATTACCAAAAACTCATAGAGTCCATAACGAGTCCTGAAAGTGGTTTTACTCACATCTTCCTCCTTGGCTCGAACTTGATGATACCCTGATCTCAAATTAATCTTCGAAAACACAGCTACTCCCCGAAGCCTATCGAACAGATAATCAATCCGTGGAAGCAGATACTTATTCTGAATAGTCACCTTATTCAACTCCTGATAGTCAATGCACATCCTCATTGCCATCCTTCTTCTTGACCAACAATACTAGTGCACCCCGTAGTGAAGAACTCAGCCTGATGAAACCCTTACTCAGCAATTCCTCAATTTGCTTCTTAACTTCATTCGGCTCCATAGGTGCCATCCTGTACGGAGCCTTAGAAATCGGAGCACTCCCCGACTGAACATTAATACAAAACTCCACATCTCGCTGTGGCGGCAATCCTAGTAAATCTTCCAAGAACACTGTAGGAAAATTCCTGATAACTGGAACGCCTCTGACTTCATCTGGAATCAACAACTTTGATATCACTGCAACCACCTTCGGGTCCTTCATCTGTTCCTGAAAAGTCACTGCGGGACCACCTGGTGCCTTCACCAACACCACTTTCTTCTTGCATTCAATTGTGGCATCATATATTGCCATCCAATCAATGCCCACAATCACATACACACCCAGAACTTGCAGCTCAATGAGATCAATGTCAAATAATCTCCCACCAATCTTGATATCACAGCCCTCATAATATCGATCAGCAATCAATTCTTCTCCTGATGGTGTTGCCACCAACAAGGCTCTACCTGGAAACAACTTAGGTTCCACACCTAAGACTTTTGCAAAGTTGGGCGACACAATGTATGCGAAGAACCAATATCAAATAAAACTTTTGCTTTTATTTCCATTAACCAAAACAAATCATGTTACATGAGGAATGATACTCAAATCTCTAATTTATTCTCAGATAAAGTTTTACTTAATACATTGAATAAATAAAAATTCAAAATTCTTGCATACCCTGGATCATATCCTCTGAGTTACCCGCATCCTCCCCAGTCAATGCGAACACTCGCCCTTGCCTCTGAAATTTGCCTCTGCCTGAACCTTCCTTATTCAATCGTGGACAGTAAGGCTTAGAATGCCCTACTTGCCCACACTGAAAATAAGTCTGCTTCGCCACTTTAGGACACGTTGACCTGTAGTGACCCGCCTCCTTGCAGTAGTAAAGTCACCTCCTGATGTAACACCCTGGATTTTCATTTATGAAGAGTTTCTGATTTTATGTGTTTTGCACGTATAATTTCATATGCATTTTTTTCTAGGAAATATTTCTTTATACCATGAACAAGTAATTATTCTCTTTATTTATAAAAAGCCTATTTTTAAAAGCCTAATTAAATTCTAGGCCTAATTATCTCTTTCTAGCCCACTATAATTAACTAATTAATTATTTTATTAAGAGCCCATGGTTAATTGGCCCATTAGTGAGCCCATCAATCTAATTTTCCCTTTTAAATAAACTAACTTGTAGTGTATACTAATTTAGTAGACAACTAATATTATTACATGAACAACTTATGGGGGGGTACTAGTTTGCATGTGCAAATGCACCTAAGTGTAGGCCGAATTTCACCAAAGAGAGAGGGAGACATGGGTGAAGTGAGGAGGTGGTTGCTCCATCATGGGTAGTTGCTACAACTCCCTAATTCATCTTGGCCTTTGATCCTTAACCATTTGGACTAATCCTAGCCTTTCATTTGCACTCTAAATTAGTATAAATACCCCCCCTTCACTCATTCACATTTGCACTTGAAAAAGAATTGAAAGAAAGAAAGAAAGAAAGAAAGAAAGAAAAAATTGTAAGTAAAAGATTAGGAGCATTGTGAGTTAAAAGATTGAGTGCTAGTTGTGTGTTCTCTTCCTAAGCTAGGCCGGCCTACCATTGGAGCAAGAAGGAGTTCAAGTACCATTAAACTAGGAGGAGAAGTCAAATTGGTGGCTCAATCTAGGAGGAGAAGGCTTCCCTTGTTCATTCTTGGAGATCTGTTAGGAGTTCTTGTTGTTTTCTCTCCATTAAAGGTGGGTAATTTTCTCGAACTTCAAATTAGACATCACGCTAGGGGATTATTTGATAAAATTGAGAAGAAAACTCTAATTGATTTAACCATGAGTTGTGAAATGAGACAAATTGCAATTGGTAGAAATGCTTATTAAAAAGGTTGTTAATTGATGCAAGTTATGATTGTTATCTTAGAAAATACCATGCAACCATGATTTATATGTTGCTATGTGCTAAATTAAGAAATTGTGCTTGTATGTTTAGTTAATTAAAATGAGAACCATGTAAAATGTGACTTTACAAGTTTACTTGTTAATGGAATGAAAAAGGAGAATTATTGCTGAAATGATTGTGTAATAATAATAAAATAATAAAAGAGATCTATGGAAAGTTTGAGTGCAAAATTATAAAGAAACTACACTTGTATATGTATTTTCGAAATTGTAGATAAGAATGTATGTAGAGAGGAAAATTGTACTTTTTGTGTCAAAAATTAAGTTTTATTTTACTGATATGTTAGAAATGCATAAAACTATATTCTGGAATTTTAGAATGAAATTGGAGAAGAAAAGAATTTAAAAATAGTTGTTTTGATAAAAAAATTCGAAGTGAACAGAAGCCTGAATCATAACCCCTAAAACCCAACCCATATCAGGTTAGTCACTTGGACTTATTAGTTATTGGGTGCATTCGGGAGAGCTTACTGTAGCTGTGGGTTTGGTCTTGGGTCTCGAGTTCGAAACTGGGCATTAGCCCTTTTGTTTTTATTTTTTTGAAAAAAAATCTGATAACTGAAAATGAGTTTTTAGGGATTTAAACCCCCTCCTCTATCGTACTTGCGCTCTGACCTTTCTGGTTAGCAGAGGTGCCACAGTGCGCTGCACTGTAGCTTGTGGGTGCCTATGGGTTGCGGGTTCGATTCCTGAGTCTAGCATGTAAATAATTTGTTTTTTGGTTTTTGACTTTTTAAATTGATTTTTGGACTTTTAAAAATCCGAAAAAATTATTATAATTATTCAGAAAATATATGGACTTCATGAAAAATATTTATACAATATTTTGACTTAAATAAAAGAGATTGAGAAGTAAAAATTGAGTAGAATTCTATAAAATTGACATTTGCATAAGTATAAAATGTGATTTATTCCATGAGAAAAATTCTACCTAATTTATAAAGAGGATCTTGTATGAGAAAAATTAAAGAGTGTTTATTTATGAAATTTTATTAAATAATTTGTGCAAGTCATGCATTTGAAAGTTAAGTGAAAAATATGATTTTGATTTGAAGGAAAGAAATAGTAGTGCGAGAATTAAATGGATTTACTGAGATTAATCTTGAATGAGAAAGATATAAATCGAAATTGAACTTATGTAAGAAATTGATTCATAGAAAAGAAATGGAAATCATGTTGAACTATGGAAACAGAACTTATGAGTATGAAAACTCAATTTTTGTGATTATGAAGTGAAATTGAGAACTAGAGTGTAGCTAACCCTCGTACCGGCATTGAAAGAAATTTGTTGTAATGAGATTTGAAATGGAAAGACCAAGATTTGGGTCGTGTTATATAAATGGTTAAGACCGGTATAATGGGAGTGCTAACTCTAGGGGATTGATTTTATTCATGATTCAAATAATTAAGGACTAGACACATAGTGGAGATGTGATGAAAGTAAGAGAAAAACATGAGTATGAGGGCCATTGGATTGGCGGCATGAGAGTATTCACAGGATGTCCCATGATGCGTCATGAATAGGGTGTGGATACTACTCCAGAGTACCGTCCCGGTGGCGACGCTTATGGGGTGGTCTAATAACTACGGGTGGTGCCATGTCTATGGTAGGAGGTGAATTGACCACAGGATGCCTGCATGATGAGTCATGTGTCAGTGCGTGGGATTCTCCCTAGGGCGCCTAGACATGGGCTTGTAACTCATAGAACACCTAGGATACTTACCGTAGTTATCGTAGTAGATTAAGTCATGGCGAGGGATTGAACCCAACAAGATGAAGAACGATTAAAGGCTTGCCCTCGGACCTATGTAGTATGGGCTGCATAGGCTCCGAACAAGTTCGCATTAGTGTCATATAATATAAACAACTGCATTAAGGACTAAGTCATAATCACAACACGACATCAATAGGATAGTCCCCGTAATTCTGTTTGTGACAACTTTGTGCTTTCCAAGTAAGAGAAAATTGATGTATTATATCCTAGCATCAGTTGAATGAACTAACGTGCCCACAATTTCAATGCAGGATAAAGTGATTGGCAAGATTAAAGTATGCATGCAGCTTAAAAAATGATTTCAAGAGTTGTATATTTTATTCATATAATTGTTGTAAATTGCTTCCGCTGTATAAATGTATTGTAAATGTAACTCTGATGTAACAAAAGTTTTAAATTCCTTGTAAAATTGTACGAAGAGAAGTATAAAGATCCTGTGGAACTTCGAATTCGGTCTTATTTGGAATTCGGGGTGTGACACCTGAGTTCTAGGTGCCCTATGCTCTGGCCTACTGAACTTGCCCTGCTTCACTGGGAACTTCTTCCCACTCTGACTAGCTGTTGGCCTCTTGTTCCTATTCCAGGTCTCTTGCTTCTTCTGGAACTGGTCCATATCCTCTTCGGTCATAGCTGCTCTCCTGACTAGCTTATCAAACCTCCTTATGCCCAATGGAATCATCCTTGACCTCAAATTCGGCCTCAAGCCCTGCTCGAACTTCTTGGCCTTCTTCGCTTCGTCAACAATCACCTCCGGTGCATACCTCGACAGCTGAGCGAACTTAGTCTTATATTCACGCACTGTCATATTGCCCTGCTGCAGATTCAAGAATTCTGTTGCCTTTGTAACACCCCGAATTCCAAAACATACTGAATTCGAAGTTCCACAGGATCTTTACACTTCTTTTGTACAATTTTACAAGGAATTAAAACTTTTATTACATCATAGTTACATTTACATTTACATTTATACAGCGAAAGAAATTTTACAATAATTACATGAATAAATATACAACATTTGATTCAATCTTTAAGCAGTGTGCATACTTCAATCTTGCCAATCTCCTTGTCCTGCACAAAAAACTATGGGCGCGTCAGTTGCTTACAACCGACGAAATATTATACACAGCCATTCTCTCTATGCCGAAACAGTATAACGATTCTTAATACTTAGCAAACCACAAACTTGTTCACAAACAAAGCTAAGGGGACTATCCTATCGATGTCGTGTTGTGAATGTGCACTTAGTCTTTGATGTAATTATTTATGTTATATGACACTAATGCGTACTTGTTCAGAGTCTATGCAGCCCATACTACATAGATCTGAGGGCAAGTCCTTAACCGTTCTTCATCTTGTAGGGTTCAATCCTTCGCCATAACTTAATCTACCACTGTAACTACGGTCAGTAACCTAGATGTTCTATGAGCTACGAACTCACGTCTAGACACCCTGGAGAGAATCCCAATGCACTGACACATGACTCATCATGCAGGCATCCTGTGGTAATTCACCTCCTACCATAGACATGACACCACCCGCAGTCACCATACACCCCATGAGCGTCGCCACCGGGACGGTCCTCTGGAGCAGTATTCACGTCCTACTC
This sequence comes from Hemerocallis citrina, assembly GCA_017893485.1. Taxonomy (NCBI): domain Eukaryota; kingdom Viridiplantae; phylum Streptophyta; class Magnoliopsida; order Asparagales; family Asphodelaceae; genus Hemerocallis; species Hemerocallis citrina. The sequence goes on along the minus strand of CM030360.1, from coordinate 115,765,872 downwards.
ATGACGCATCATGGGACATCCTGTGAATACTCTCATGCCGCCAATCCAATGGCCCTCATACTCATGTTTTTCTCTTACTTTCATCACATCTTCACTATGTATCTAGTCCTTAATTTAATTAAATCATGAACAAAATCAATCCTTTAGGGTTAGCACTCTCACTATACTGGTCTTTTTCATTCATTTCACATGATCCAAATCTTGGTCTTTTTATTTCAAATATCATCTCAACATTTCTTTCATTGCTGGTATGAGGCTTAGCTACACCCTAGTTCTTAATTTCAACTCATAATCATAACATCGAGTTTTTAATACTCATAAAGTCTTTTTCTTGATTAACGATAATCTTCATTTCATGTTCATAGCATTTGTATATTCATATTCTTTCATAATTCATCAAGTCATTCAATTTCAATTTCATGTACAATGTCATGCATAAACAAATAAATTCAACTTGTCTTATTCATAATTCATTCTTTCCACATAATTCCCTTATTCTCATTTTACCAGTACAATATCTAACATTCATACTTTCATTTTTCTTTCATTATCAAAACTCTTTTCAAATCATTTTATTTTATCAATACATTTTTTCTCTATCCAAGGACAATTTAAACTGACAATTTATAGTAAGTTCTTTCTTTCAAAAATAGTCTCAAATTCTCATTTATACTAAGCCAATGGTTATAGAGAATTATCTCATGAAATCTGGATATCATTTGAACTTCAGGGCAGTCGACTGTCAAAACATAGCAAGTCGGTTGTTCTGCGAGACTTTAAAACTCGAAGACAAATAATCAGGGCAGTCGACTGTTACAATACAGTCGGTCGACTATTCTGCAAAGATTTCAAACTCGAAAACGAATAGTCAGGGCAGTCGACTGTTACAATACAGTCGGTCGACTGTTCTGCAAAGATTTCAAACTCGAAAACGAATAGTCAGGGCAGTCGACTGTTACAATACAGTCGGTCGACTGTTCTGCGAATCCGAAATTTATTACCTGACAGTCGACTGTTACAATACAGTCGACTGTTCTCCAAAGATTTAAAACTCGAAAACAAATAGTCAGGGCAGTCGACTGTTACAATACAGTCGGTCGACTGTTCTGCAAAGATTTAAAACTCGAAAATGAATAGTCAAGATAGTCAACTGTTACAATACAGTCGGTCGACTGTTCTGCAAAGATTTAAAACTCGAAAACGAACAGTCTGGGCAGTCGACTGTTACAATACAGTCGGTCGACTGTTCTGCAACTAGAATCCGAAATTTATTACCTGACAGTCGACTGTCGGCTCTAATTTGGTCGACTATCGATTGCACCAGGTTGCAATTTAGGGTAGATCATGGATATATTTTTGACACTGAAAATAAGATCACAATTTTCACATTATTTATAATCAAGGTTTCCATGAAATAATATTTTTAGAACACAAGTATTCATCTTTCTACATTGATGATGCTTAAATCTAGACAATCAAATTTTTCATGATGCATTTTAATCAATCATTCATTTCGTAAGCACAAATTTTTCAATAAAGCATATCCCAAAGCAAGGTGGGTTCTAGCACGTTAAGATCTCAATTTTAGCAATTAACAATCAATTAATCAAGCATTCTCTTATCTACAATTTTCTTCTCTAAATAGGCAAACATGAGGCTAAATTACTTACTTTCTCTCTAGCAATTTTATCAATTCAAAACCCTTGCATGATGTCTAAATTAGAAGCATGAGAATCACCCACCTATTTGAAGAAAAATACTACAAAAGCTCCTAGAATCTCCTTGAACACACGAGCGGTCCTTCTCCTCCTAGGTTGAGCCAACACAATTGCCTCCTCCACCTTGCACTAGTGAACCCGAGTCTCTCTCTTTCCTTGATGAAGTGGCCGGCCTCCAAGAATGGAACACACACACAACTAAACACACTAAATCTTTTTCTAACTCTCTCTCAATCTTTTTGCTCTTTTATGTATTTCTTTTTTCTTCTCTTTACAAATATTTATTTAGTGTATTGTAAGCATACAAGGCGGTATTTATACTAGTTTTAGGGTGAAATGGAGGGCTAGGATTGCATTAGATAGTTGTAGATAAATGGCTAGGATACATTGGGAAGTTGTAGCGACCACCCATGAGCAAGTAACCACCTATCCACTAAGCCACTCGTCCACTCTCCTTGACTCCAATCCGGCCTAGGTAGAAGGGTGTGCAATGAACACTCTAGTGCATGCACGTGCCAAATGTAGCACCCCTAACTACTAATTGTACAAGATAAATTAGTTAATTGTCTTAAAAAATGATCTACACTACAAGTCATAGTATATAAAAGGGAAATAAACTAGTGGGCTCAAACTTCAATGGGCTAATTAAAATAAATCAAATAATTAGGATGGGCTTCAAAATAAACAATTATGCTTTCAAAAATAAATGAAAGATAGGAAAATGTTTATTCATGCTACAAGATAAATAATTCTTATAGAAAATTCACCTGAATTAGTACGTGCAATACACGTAAAATTCACAAACCTTCATTTAATTTAAAAATAAAGAATTAGGGTATTACAACACTCCCTCCTTAGAATAGTCCCGTCCCTGGAACTACACATACAGAGTGAGAAGAAAAGAAATACAAGAAGAAGAAAAGGAGGAAAGAGAAAAGAAAAGAAAAGAAAATACAACACAAAAAAAGAGCTCAGAATGGTCTCTCATCATCCTCTCCTCGGATTCCCAATTAGCCTCTTCAACCAACTGGTTTCTCCAGACTACTTTGACCATTGGTACCGTCTTGTTTCTCAAGACTTTCTCCCGATGATCCACAATCTCAACTGGGAGCTCAATGTAACTCAGATCCAACTGCAAACCCTCCGGCACTTCGGGCAAATAATGACTTGGATCTGGAATGTATCCTCTCAGTATAGACACATGACAGACATTGTGCAGCTGAGACAACTCCTCCGGCAACTTCAACCAGTAAGCAGTTTTGCCAATCCACTTCAATATCTTGTACGGGACTATGAATCTTACGGCTAGCTTCCCACCTCTACCAAATCGGATCACACCTTTACTAGGTGAAACCTTCAGAAAGACAAAGTCACCAACCTCGAACTCAAGTTCCCTCCTCCGGTTGTCTGCATAGCTCTGAATGAACCTCCTGTAGTATCCAGTTAACCCAAGAAAACTCTTAATTTCCTTCACTGTAGTAGGCCTTGCCCAATCCTTCACCGCCACTATCTTATGCGGATCAGTTGCCACTCCCTCCTTAGAAAAGATGTGACCTAGGAATCCCACCTCAGATTTCCAGAAATTGCACTTGGATAACTTGGCATACAACCCATGCTCCTAAAGCTTCCTCAAAACTACTGTCAGATGCTCTGTGTGCTCCTCCTTCGACTTGGAGTACACAGGATATCATCGATAAACACCATAAAAAATAGTCAATAAACAGCCTTAGAACTCTGTTCACAATATCCATGAAAATTGCAGATGCATTCGTCACTCCAAACGGTATAACTAAGAATTCGTAATGCCCGTGTCGAGTTCTGAATGCAGTCTTATGCACATCTTCAGCTTTCACTCGAACTTGATGGTATCCTGATCGAAGATCTATTTTGGAGAAAACAGCTGCTCCTTGTAGACGATCAAACAAGTCATCAATTCTTAGAATCGGATATTTATTCTGACCAGTGACCTTATTCAGCTCTCGATAATCGATGCACATCCTCATCGAACCATCCTTCTTCTTTACCAATAGCACTGGTGCTCCCCAACGTGATGCACTCGGTTGAATAAAGCCTTTCTCCAATAGTTCCTCAATCTGCCGTTTGATCTCATCCTGCTCCACAGACGCTATCCTATACGGTGCCTTGGAAATAGGTGCACTCCCTGGCTGAATAGTGATGCTGAACTCTACATCACGATGCGGGGGTAACCCAGAAAAATCTTCCAAGAATATAGTCGGATAATCCCGAACCACAGGAATTTGCTGCACCACTACAAGAATCCCTTCCTTCTGGCTGATAGTAGCCACCAAATCTGAACATCTTCTCTTCCCTTAGAAAGTAACTTCATGTTCACCTAGAGCCTTCACTGTTACTATCTTGGTCTTGCACTCGATGGTCACACTGTACACCGACATCCAATCAATGCCAATGATAACATCGACTCCCAAGATATTTAGCTCGATCGGATCAATTCTGAAAGCTCTATCTCCAATCACGATCTCGCAGTCCGCATAATACCGATCAGTGGTTAAAGTCCCCCTTGATGGAGTAGCTATTGCTAAAACCTTGCCTGGAAATATCTTTGGGTCAACTCCCAGAACTTTAGCAAATTTAGGTGATACAAAAGTATGAGAGGACCCAGTATCAAACAAAACAACAGCTTTCTTTCCATTCAAATAAAGTTTTTCTGTTACATAACACACACTCGTTACAAAACAGTTTACTAAATAAGCGGGAAAAGAAAAACAATTGAAAAGCACTCCTAAACACCCTCACTCGTACCAGTGATGACGTGATTCATCTCATCAGCGTTAGCTTCAGTCAAGACAAATACTCGTCCATGCTGGTACAGCTTCTTCTCGGCCTGCTGAGTTGGTCCGTTACGGATGACATCCTGCAACTTGGGTCAATGAGACTTGTAGTGTCCTGTCTCTCCATAGTTGAAACAAGTCACAGGAGGTCTCACCCAAGTATTCCCGGGTCTTCCCACCACATGAACAGCGTTCGCACCTGTAGGTTTGAACCTTTGAGCCGGCGGCTGTCCTCTGACATTTTCAGCAACTGTGGGCCTCTTCCCCACATTCCAGTTGTTCCTCCGATTCTGAACAGTGTGGAACTGCTCCATGTCCGCCTCCGTTGCTGCCGCTCGTTTGACCAGCTTGTCAAACCTCCTGATACCGAGGGTATCATCCTGGATCTCAGACTTGGCCTCAAACCATGCTCGAATTTTCGAGCCTTCTTCGCCTCGTCCATCACTAATTTGGGTGCACCCCTCGAGAGCTGAGTGAATCTTGTCTCATACTCCCTAACCGACATGCCGCCCTGCTGCAGCGCCAGAAATTTCATGGCCTTCTTCTCCTGGATGTCTGATAGAAAATAGTGACTGCAAAATTCCTCCACGAATTCCTCCCAGCCAAGAACAATATCTCCCATCGTCCGCTTCATCGACTGCCACCACACAGTCGCATCCTTCTCGAACTGCAGCGCAACCAGCTTCACCTTGCTACCCTCCGGAGTTTCCAAGACTTCAAAAATAGTCTCTACCTGTTAGATCCAATTGTCAGCCGCGTCAGGGTCTGACTTCCCCTCAAACACCGGTGGTTTCATCTGCTTGAATGATTTCACAAGTTTGATTGCTTCAGGTACTAGATTCGCAGGTACCCTTCCTTGATTCTGATTCATGGAAACGGCATTGAGTGTCTGATAGACCCTTGCTAACTCCGTTTCCAAGTCCAGACCTTTCCTATTTCGAGCTCCTCTTCTAGCCATATTCTGATGCAAAAGATCCATTAAATTTGAAGTATAAAACATGAATTTTAAATCAACTTTTCATTTCAGTGAATTCCAATCTTTGTACATTCGAATTTAAAACATTTCTGACATCAAATGAAAGTAGTAAGAAGATACAACAGTCCAGTTCCTACGGTTCCTCTTGGCTTATCGAAGCTCTTCCCGTAGTTCCGCCACTTCCTCCTTCAGTACATCGTACATGTTTTTCCTCTTCTCGAGTTTCCAAACACGATGACTGAAAGTTGCAATGCTCTCCTTATACTTCGCACACTGTGCCTGCAGTAGCTCCGCTCTCTCCCTCTGATTCTCTACCTTCCTCTGAAGAGAAACAATGAGACTACTCGGAACTGGTTCTTCCTCGTCGGAGGAATCATCAGATGAATCCGGAGGTGGAGTGATCTCTCGAGACTCAGGCCATTCCTCTTTGAATTCTTCAGGATCTTCTTCGTCTGAATCAGCTTGCCCAGGGTAGTAATCCTCCTCAATTATGTGCCAATCGTCACCTCCAGCTGGGTTGAAGTAGTCCGCCATCTTAGAGAAAGGAGAAGAAGAAACATAAATCATAGAGCAACACAAATGTAAGTGACTTACATTTAAATCTCTAGACTCAACACACGCACTAATGTCCACTTCTAGGGTATCGTTCCTTATAAATTTGTATTACTTGGAAGCGTGACTCTGATACCACTCTGTAACACCCCGAATTCCAAAACATACTGAATTCGTAGTTCCTCAGGATCTTTACACTTCTCTTCGTACAATTTTACAAGGAATTAAAACTTTTGTTACATCAGATTTACATTTATATATACATTTATACAGCGGAAGCAATTTTACAATAATTACATGAATAAATATACAACATTTGAATCAATCTTTAAGCAGTGTGCATACTTCAATCTTGCTAATCTCTTTGTCCTGCACAGAAAACTGTGGGCACGTCAGTTGCTTATAACCGACGAAATATTATACACGACCATCCTCTCTAGGCTGCAACAATATAACGATTCTCAATACTTAGCAAACCACAAACTTGTTCACAAACAAAGCTAAGGGGACTATCCTATCAATGTCGTGGTTTGAATGTGCACTTTGTCCTTAATGCAATTATCTATGTCATATAACACTAATGTGCACTTGTTCAGAGTCTATGCAGCCCATACTACATAGGTCCAAGGGCAAGCCCTTAACCGTTCTTCATCTTGTAGGGTTCAATCTCTCGTCATGACTTAATCTACTACAGTAACTACGGTTATAAGCTACGAACTCACCTCTAGGCACCCTGGAGAAAATCCCAACGAACTGACACATGACTCATCATGCAGGCATCCTATAGTAATTTACCTCCTACCATAGACATGACACCATCCGTAGTCACCAAACACCCCACGAGCGATGCCACCGGGACGGTACTCTGGAGTAGTATCCACGCCCTACTCATGACACGTCATGGGACATCCTGTGAATACTCTTACGCCGCCAATCCAGTGGCCCTCATACTCATGTTTTTCGCTTACGTTCATCACATCTTCACTATGTATCTAGTCCTTAATTTAATTGAATCATGAACAAAATCAATCCCTTAGGATTAGCACTCCCACTATACCGGTATTATTCATTCATTTCACATGACCCAAATCTTGGTCTTTTTATTTCAAATATCATCTCAACATTTATTTCATTGCCGGTATGAGGCTTAGCTACACCCTAGTTCTTAATTTCAACTCATAATCGCAACATCGAGTTTTTCATACTCATAAAGTCTTTTTCTAGATTAACGATAATCTTCATTTCATGTTCACAGCATTTATATATTCATATTCTTTCATAATTCATCAAGTCATTCAATTTCAATTTCATGTACAATGTCATGCATAAACAAATAAATTCAACTTGTCTTATTCATAATTCATTCCTTCCACATCATTTCCTTATTCTCATTTTATCAATACTAAATCTAACATTCATACTTTCACTTTTCTTTCATTATCAAAACTCTTTTCAAATCATTTTTTTTATCAATACATTTTTTCTTTATCCAAGGACAATTTAAACTAACAATTTATAGTAAGTTCTTTCTTGTAAAAATCGTCTCAAATTCTCATTTATACAAAGCCAAGGGTTATAGAAAATTATCTCATGAAATCTGGATATCATTTGAACTTCAGGGCAGTCGACTGTCATAACATAGCCAGTCGACTATTCTGCGAGAATTTAAAACTCGAAGACAAATAATTAGGGCAGTTGACTGTTACAATACAGTCGGTCGACTGTTCTACAAAGATTTAAAACTCGAAAATGAATAGTCAGGGTAGTCGACTGTTACAATACAGACGGTCGATTGTTCTGCAACTAGAATCCAAAATTTAGTACCTGACAGTCGACTGTTACAATACAGTCGGTCGACTGTTCTGCAAAGATTTAAAACTCGAAAACGAATAGTCAGGGCAGTCGACTGTTACAATACAGTCGGTTGACTGTTCTACAAAGATTTAAAACTCGAAAACAAATAGTCAGGGCAGTCGATTGTTACAATACAGTCGATCGACTGTTCTGCAACTAGAATCTGAAATTTATTACTTGACAGTCGACTGTCGACTCTAATTCGGTCGACTGTCGATTGCACCAGGTTGCAATTTAGGGTAGATCATGGATATATTTTTTTACATTGAAAATAAGATCACAATTTTCACATTATTTATAATCAAGGTTTCTACGAAATAATATTTTTAGAACACAAGTATTCATCTTTCTACATTGATGATGCTTAAATCTAGACAATCAAATTTTTCATGATGCATTTTAATCAATCATTCATTTCGTAAGAACAAATTTCTCAATAAAGCATATCCCAAAAGCAAGATGGGTTCTAGCACGTTAAAATCACAATTTTAGCAATTAGCAATCAATTAATCAAGCATTCTCTTATCTACAATTTTCTTCTCTAAAGAGGCAAACATGAGGCTAATTACTTAGTTTCTCTCTAGCAATTTTATCAATTCAAAACCCTAGCATGAGGTCTAAATTAGAAGCATGAGAATCACCCACCTATTTGAAGAAAAACACTACAAAAGCTCCTAGAATCTTCTTGAACACACGAGCGGTCCTTCTCTTCCTAGGTTGAGCCAACACAATTGCCTCCTCCTCCTTGCACTAGTGAACCCGAGCCTCTCTCTTTCATTGATGAAGTGGCCGACCTCCAAGAATAGAACACACACACAACTAAACACACTAAATCTTTTTCTAACTCTCTCTCAATCTTTTTGCTCTCTTATGTATTTCTTTCTTTCTTCTCTTTACAAATATTTATTTAGTGTATTGTAAGCATACAAGGGGGTATTTATACTAGTTTTAGGGTGAAATGGAGGGCTAGGATTGCATTAGATGGTTGTAGATAAATGGCTAGGATATATTGGGAAGTTGTAGCAACCACCCATGAGCAAGTAACCACCTATCCACTAAGCCACTCCTCCACTCTCCTTGACTCCAATCCGACCTAGGTAGAAGGGTGTGCAATGCACACTCTAGTGCATGCACGTACCAAATGTAGCACCCCTAACTACTAATTGTACAAGATAAATTAATTAATTGTCTAAAAAAATGATCTATACTACAAATCATGGTATATAAAAGGGAAATAAACTTGTGGGCAATTAGTGGGCTCAAACTTCAATGGGCTAATTAAAATAAATCAAATAATTAGGATGGGCTTCAAAATAAATAATTAGGCTTTCAAAAATAAAAGAAAGACCAGAAAATGTTTATTCATGCTACAAAATAAATAATTCTTATAGAATATGCACCTGAATTAGTACGTGCAATACACGTAAAATTCACAAACCTTCATTTAATTTAAAAATAAAGAATTAGGGTATTACAGCCTTCTTTTGCTGAATATCCAGAGGAAAGAAACGATCCCTGAATTCATCCATAAAAGCTTCCCAAGTCACTTGCTGATCTCCAAAAGTCCTCTTCACTGACTGCCACCAGACGCCAGCATCCTTCTCTAACTACATAATTTCCAATTTCACCTTATTGACTGCTGGGGTTTCTAAGACTTCGAAAACCATCTCCATCTTTTAAATCCAATCATCAGCCTCATTTGGATCAGACTGCCCCTCAAACACAGGCGGCTTCATCCGCTTGAAGGACTCAACCTGCTTGATAGGATCAGCATTGACGAACTCTGGTTCAGCCCCCTAATTCTGAATCTGATTCTGTACCATATTAGCTGCCATGAATACATTTAAGGTCTGATACACCCTGGCAATCTCAGTCTCAAGATCAAGTCCAATCCCATGAAACTTCCAGCCCCATCACCATTACCACCATTTCTGGTTCTGGGTCCTGCTATTATACTGAATACTGCAAAATGAGGGTAAATTTAGAGCATCATAAAATAATACATATTCACATCAATATCTCATGGCAAAACCTCAACCAAACTCCAAACCAAAATATTATGTTCTAACTCTATGTGATACTCACACTCTGGTATCTACACCTAGGTACTCACGCTGTAATGTACACACCTAAGTTTATTTTTATACCATGTTCATTATTACTATTGAAGCATGCTCTAATACCAATCTCTATAGTACCCCAAATTTCCAATATGATATCTCAGAAATACGCGGCACAATTTCCAGCATCAACCTCAATGGTAATAGTAAACAAAGCCAAAACACAGAGAAAATTTTTCAAATTTTATTACATTAATTCTTTACAAAGCACAGAGGAAAAACACACACCTTGAATTACAAATTCTTTCTTTTACAACACATTTTTTTACAATTTACATAAGCCATAACATCAATTTAGCATAAGCATCCAAATCCCAAACTATAAGCACCTACCTGTAAAACATGAGGCTAGAGATAACCCTAACCCCCAAAACTACAGGGGTCAGCCATAACGGTGTGAGTAACATAAAATAAATGAAACATAAATAAAACATAAGGAATAGAGTAATAAACAACATGTATCAATAGAAGTAACAAATGGAATAAGAAACGTAACCCCTGTTTTTCATTTTTGTGTATTTTGGACTGTATTTGTCGTTTTGGTATATTTTTCTCTCTTGTATTTTTTCTGAACCGTATATTGGAATTTTTTACAATATATATATCGATTTTATTTCTTTTCAAGCTCTTTGTCTTGATTGAGTGACTTTTTTTTCTCATTCTCCTATTATTTGATCGTTCCTTTATTTTGGTCTCGTCTTTGTATTTTATCTTTCTTTTTTTTTGTGGGCGTTTGTAGTGGTGGTGTTTGGTTGTCCTATAAATTTCCAATCCTATCTGCATTCCTATTTTTTTTATTTAACCTAAAATCCAAAACCCATTTGTAAACCAACTACTACTCCTAATACCCATTAACCCATAACTAAATCCTATATATATTCCCTCTCATCTAAACCCTAACCCTAATTCCTCTCTCTCAATCCCGGCCCCCTCCATCTCTCTCCCTCTCCTTGCTTCCGGCCTACACACCCGCACACCACAGCCCGGCCTACCTCAGGCCGACACCCATCCAAGTCGACCCACTTCCCCTTCTCGGACTACTCCACACCGGAATCCCCCTATCCCGACAGCCCTACACCCGAGCCCCTCTTCCCTTGGCCATCCCGACCATCTCCTCGCACCACCAAAACAACCCTCTAGCACCATATAATCCCTCTACTCTCTTCATGGTGTTCTCTTTGTGGCCGCAAGCCACTTTGATTGTCTCTCGCTTTTGGAAGTTTCGTTCATGTGGATATTCTTGCTTGAGTTGCTTGGATTCGTGGATTAGCAGATTTTTGTTCGTGGGTTTTGCTCCTATTCTTGATTTCATCGTTCTTCATCTCCGATTAAGACAAGTAACTTGTACTCCAATTTATTTGTTTGATACAAGTCCAAAAGTTTACCTATAGTGTAGTTGGGTCTAAAGACACTCTTGTTTGTGATTTCCTTGATGGGTTTGTCTCTATTGTGAAAACTTGACCATAGATGACTCATGACACAATATGGACATGAATTAACCTAGGATTCGCCCGTTCTTGATTTTTGATCGTGTATGTGAAATTTTTGTGTGAATTCGTGTTTTGGTTAAGACCATGTGAAATTCTTGGCGTGGACATGTTAAATACCCTAAGTCATGATGTTTAGACACGTGGTAGACTCGATTTCATGTTTGGATGTGTTTGGATCAATTTTCTTGAATCTATGTTGATTTTGTTTTTTAAGGGAAAAATTTGTATTTTGTCGCTGTTCTGTTTTACTTGCTATTTTGGACTGTTTTAAACTCAGTATCTTAATTTCAGTATAAAACATGAGTTTTAAATAATTTTGTCTATTTTCAAACCCCTCTGACCTTGCTTGATTTTGATTTTGTATGACTGAGTTATGACTGTTTTAGTACAGAGGTGTCGATCTTTTCTATATTCTGTTTTTCAGTAATTTTGATGACAAATCATTTTAAAGAACTATGCTATATACATTATTTTGATCCAAAACTTTGGTCAGTGCTTTTTTATCTAGTTAGAGATTACCCAGAATTTTGGTGAATTTTATTGATAAGTTTTATGTGATGTTCTATGCTCGTTTATAAAATCTATACGTGCTGTATTTTGCTCGCTGTTCTGTAAAGAACCTTATTTTCACTATGATTCCTTTTACTGTATGAAAAATATTTTTCAAATGTAAAAGTTAGTATATTCTATCTATTTTCATATCCCTTTGGCGGAATTAGATGTTGTTTCACTGGTTGTGAGATATCTTAGTTTTCGTACAGCAGTGTTGGGATTTTCAGGTTTGCCAAACTATGTTTTCTTGATGCTTCTTTATTTTTGATGACTGATCTATTTTTACTGGAAAATTATGAAACTTTATATTTAACTACTGGACATATAGGGAAATACCCCAGATTTTTTGTGGAATTATTTAATGTGTTTTCATGATGTTTTCCTGTTCTTGATTTTGTTTCCTTGATTTCTGGCTGAACCTATTTTTTGTATTCAAATCAGTTTTGAGCTATATTTTTGTGAATTAATATATGACTTATTTATATTCACTGGATTCATGTGGAAGTCTATTTTCCAGATCCTTCGAAGGATCTAGATTTTCTTATTTGTAACACTGGGAATCACTGTTTTACTACAGTATGGTCTTGCTGTCCTGAATTTGATATTTGTCTATTTTAGTCTTTTATGAGATATCTTGCACTCATACATGTTTAGTTTACAACTTGGACTTGTTACATGATCATGCCATGTTATTCTTGATATATTTTGCACATGTACATGCTTGTTTGACATTAATAACAAATAACCAAGCTGGGATTTAAGGGACAGATCTAATAGTGGATAATTCAGAAATGTGTACTCGGAAGGAGATCTACTGATCCTACGTGATTACTTGAGACATGATACTTGACACGTGATTACTTGATACTTGCACGCAAGGCACGATACTTGCCACTTGCATAACTTGACACGTGATTACATGATACATGATACTTGGAGCTTAGAGCTCGATTACTTGACTTGTCCCCGAGTATACTGCCCTCTATGGTCTACTATAAAATCTAAAACGAAACTGTTTTGATGTAGCAACCATGCTGTATGGGATGCATGAAGTGCTACCTAGATAGTAATTTACTACAAGACTTGATACATGCTACTCGAACATGATACTTGAACATGTTTGAACATGATACATGCTTGCTTGATACTTGACTACATGATACATGAGACTTGATATATGATTACCTGACACTTGACACTTGATGCATGTTCACATGATACTTGATTTCTTAACACTTGATCTATGCCATGTAGACTTGATCACTTTTACCATGCTAGTTGTTATGTTGACATCACACGTATACCATGTTATTAGTTAGGTTTCTCTATGTGCTTGTATCCTACATTATAAGTGGCCCGTAACTTGCAATTAATGGGTACTTGTGTTTTTCCTTTTTCTCTTTCCTACATTCGTTGAATTGCAGATTTTGGAGAACAGGTTCCAGATGGTATCGGAGACATGAAGTATTAGTGCTGCTTTCTATTATATTATTTCTTGTATCTTGCTTGAACAATAATTGTATTTTGAGACTTGGATTTATCTTGTATTTGGGCGATGTGACCCAAGACATGTGTTTTATTCAGATCATGACTATTTGAGATTTATGTATTTGATTTCAAGTATTCTTGTTGGTATTTTGAATCATTATGTGCATGTGGTTGATTAATTCGCTTCCGACTCTGATGTTTCTTGAGAATGTTGTTAAGATTTCTTGAACAGCTTATGGATGATGAAAATCATTCGCTGGGCTTTTTTTACGTATCCGTATTCCGTATTTTTTTTGGGAAGCGGGGCATGATAAGAAATAATAAAACATGAAAACATCAAGTGAACTAGGCTAAGTGTTAAGTGTAGGAAAACAGAAAACAACATGCATAAAACAAATCAAGAAAACATCAATGCTATATGCTGACTCTCTAATGCATACTTGTCAGATTCTATGCATCCCACTCTACATAGGTCCGGTGCAAGTCCTTAAAGTTCTCCACTTAATAGGGTTTAATCCCTCGTTATGCAACTAATCCTACTACGATGACTACTGCGAGATATAGATAAACTATGAGTATTAGCTCATGCCCCGATAATACCGGAGGTCAATCTCTATCCACAGATAATACCGGAGACTATTTCACTCACACCTGGAAATCTTTGAGAATACCCCCACATCGTAAGCTATGGTGCCTCATCACACGAATACCGCATGAGCATCGCCTCGACCCGGATAATTCCGGGGATCAATCCCACACCGTAGGTAATTCCGGAGACACACCTCGATAATTCCGGGGATTATCTCACACCGCAAACTATACTAAGGTCCATAACCCATGTTCTCATTTCATCATATCACCATCTAGTGCTTGTTTTTATTTTGTTAAGTTAATTAATTAATTACGAATCTCCTAGAGTTATTGTACCCTACCGGACTGAACTAAACTGATCAACAACATAACCACAACTGGCCAAACCACAAAACCTCAACTGCCGGTGTCTAGGGTCCCACACAATCTCTAAAGACTTACAACTCAACCATCACACCAAAACTTTTCAATAAAACTCACAAATCCATCATCAAAATATTTATAATAAGAGAACCCCTTAAACCAACAAAATTCCAATTTATTTAATGTGCTCATAAAATTCCAGAATTCAAATAAAATATTAAATCCAGTAAATAACAGAAAATCATATTTTTAAGTCACTGAAAACACATATAACTCACTTAATAAAGTCATAAAAATACATTTAAAACTCCATTTTCAATAAAATATCTCTTTAAAAAATACTATAATCTGTAGTAAAAATATCATCCAAAACAGTAGAGTAATGATCCAAAATATCGAGGAAATAATCATTTACAAGAAACAAAAAAAATGTAACCAAATGGCCAAAATAGCAATTGACGATCGACTGCTTAAGAAGGGCAGTCGACTGGCAATTGCAAATTCTTAAAATCAAAGCGTGACGGTCGGTCGGGCGGTCGACCGTGACCTGCTGTATAGTCAGGTTGGGCTTTTGTGCATATTTCGACTGATACTTGATCAAAACTTTGTAAACTTAAAACCTAATTTCCTGAGATGATTAAACATATCTTATATGACATATCGAACGTATCAAAACACATCAAAACATCTAAAGATCTCAAAAAGCAATTTTTTCACAAAATTCTTCAAAATCAGCAATATATATATGTAAATGTTCGATTAAGAATCTAAGTATCAGTTAATCATCAAAACATCGTCAAATAAGGGTAGTATAATGTTTTAAGCCATCTCGGTGCCAAAACAATTAAAATCCAATCAAAACCCATCAAAATTTACAAAATCTTCAAAAGCAGTATGTATATAAATGTGAATGTGTATATGTGTTTATATATATAAGTATATAGATCAGTAAATCATGTTAAGGATTAGTGTAAGGTTGTATTTCATCTCAACATCATATAGAACTCAACCCCAATCGAAAGCCTCAAAAATATGAAAAACCCACTTTTCGGTTTGCATTCAAAAAGACCCGAATAAAACCCAACTGTATCCTTCAACACTTGATCCTTTTAGTTCAAATCTACTCTTGCAATTTCATTAAAAATACACACCACCTCTTACATTTATTACCCATGAATATCTTCAACTAAAACATGCATATAATCAAGTATCTATTAATCAAACCATCAAAACAGAGCATATACTTAACATACATAGTAAAGAAGAAGTTTTATTTGTTTTCATGCAATATTATCATACAATTTCATATATATGTTCAAATCAGCAACAATGTGAACAAAAATAACATACCCATGATTTCTATTTGGTTCTGTAATAATCTCAAGTCATTTAATTAGGGTTTTAATCATCAATAGTATAGTTTCATGAAAAGATTCATCTAAAAATTCATTATATCTTCATAACATCATGTAACATGCTTTTTAATAGATAAATCATCACATACAACATGCTTAGAATAATAAGAAAACAAACACAAGTCACTCACCTTATTGAAGAATCAACCGAAGATAACAAGAAATAAGAAAAATCCCTCCTTTCGCAAGAAAACCAAGTTCCTCGCTTTAAAACTCCAAGAAAATAATAATAAAAAATTCCTTTGTGTTGTGCAGTGAAGAGACGGCTGCACCCCACCCTATATAGGCCGGAATTAAGAGTATCTAGGGTTTTGAATAGACTTGTAAAATACCTCTTTTAAATATATCTTTACATATATAGATCCCTATACTTGGAAGCTAAATAAAACCATCTTAATTGAGATTTTAAAAACAAAACAAATACCCTATAACCAGCCGGCACTATTCTGAAAACCCAGAAAATGAAATTGCAATTTTGCCCCTCTAAGTGGCAATTTTGCAAAAAGACCCTTCTTTATCGAAACTTGCAAAATAAACCAAATTTATTAAAACAAAGGTAAACTCTTTACCTATGAGTTGACTAGGCATAATGTCAAGCCTAGAAATCCAAAAATCTAGAGTTTTCACTACAAGTGGTGATTTTGCACAAAAGTCCATCTTTTGGTAATATTTGCAAATACGTCCAATAATTATAAGAAAAATCCAGAAAATTCACAAATAATATCTAATAATAAATAATGAGTTTCTCCAAAATAATTTTTGACTTTGAACTTCCCAAGAAAATATTTTCGCATGTAAAAAGGTAAATTTCAGAAAAAAATTTATTAAATCACCAAAAATCATTTTAATTCATTTATTAATCTTAAAATATTATTTAAAAATCTGGGGTATTACACCTGATTCGTATCACATATTAATTTAGACTCATAATAGATACTAATCATGTCACTTTTTATATAAAAGAAACCACTTATGTTGTTGTTCATGTTTTTGCCTGCGGTTTCGAACCTGATAATGTCAGAATCTTGTCTTGAGTTCTAAATATGAAATGTATTCCTAGATGTCTAGTTTATAACCCTTTTTACGGAACTGAATTCTGAGTTATATCTTGTGATTTATGACTATTTTAGTGCTGTTGGGTCTGAATTTCCAAATTCGTAATTTTGCTGCACCACCTTATTTCACAATTTAATTTGATTATGCTAACTATAAGATAATGACTCAAAAATTTTGCATGTTGATACTAGACACACTAGAAAACCTTCCATAATTTTTCTTGAATTAACTAATGAATTTTCAGACCTGTTTCATGCTTCTAAACACAATTTTATAAATTCTGGTTGAACATGAATTCTATGTAGTTTGCTGTTTTGACACTTGTTACTACAACTTTCATGTATGTTATTTATATGCGCTGGAACCGACAGAGAGTCTAGTTTCTAGATTTTCTAACGGATCCAGATTTGCATTTCTATAGCAACGAAAATCTCAGTTTTGGTGCAGTAACGTCATGCTGTCCAGAATTGGAATTCTCGTCGTTCTTGATAATTTTAATTTGTTTGACCCTCGAATGTACTTTCTACCTAACGTAAACTTGTTCCCTGTTTTTGATCATGTTTACTTGCCAAATTTTGCATGCTTTCATGCATGTCTTCATAATAATAATGAATAACAAGCCGGGGTTTAAAGGAAAGACCATAGTAGTGAACAATATAGGTAAGTGTACTCAGAAGGGGCCCCGTGTTTCCCACTTGATACTTGTTTCATGAACTAGTTATATGATTATTCGATTCATGAACTAGTTACTATTGTTTCATAAACTAGTATATTATTATTTGATTCATGAACTTGTCATGTTATTACTTGACTCATGAACTAGTTATATGATTACCGAATTCATGAACATGCTTTCTTGATACCTGATGCCTGAGTACACAGCCCTATAAAATCTACCACTGGGCCTAAACGTAACTTATTTGTAAGTAACAACCATGTGGTAAATAAATGGAACGCATGAAGTGCTACCTAGATAGAATTAAACAATAGACTTAAGAATAGCTTGTTACTTGTACACACTTGACACCTTACTTGACACTTGTTACTTGATGCTTGTTACATGTTAGTTGATACTTGTTACTTGATACTTGATACTTGATACAACTACAAGGTCACTTATTACCTATTTCTGTCACTTGTATTTGTTACCCGATCCTGTTACTTAATTTATTTCACTTGCTAGCTAGTTTTTTGAACTGCACTACTTGTTGCATCCCTGTCATATCACATTGTATACTCTTGATTCCAAATCTTGTTGCATATTTTCTTGCACTTGTTTTCATACCCCCTTGCATGTACTACTTGCGGCTCATAACTTGCACGTACTCCTTGCGGCTCATAACTTGCACTAACGGGCATTTGTCTTTGTTTCTCTATTTTCCTTCTATATGATATATATACAGGTTTGGGAGATCAATTGCCTGCTGGAGTTGGTGAGCAAACCTTCTAGACTTCGCTTGGGAAAGCTTGCTTTAGTTATTTGTATTTGAGTATATTTAATTTTTGCTACTACTTCAAACTTGTAACGGTCTTGTAGTTCCGAAGTTTTTACTTTTGCTCCAGATCTTCAATTCATTTGGGATATTTATATTTGTTTCAAATGTTTCTGTTGATTGATAAATTATTCATGCATGCGTGGTTGAATATATTTTTCTATATTTCTTGTTATGATACTGAGTCGATCCTACAACTTATGAATGATGAAAATCATTTGCTGGGCTTTGTCACGTACTCGTATTCTTTATTTCTTTTTACGAAGCGGAGCGTGACATGTTTTTAGTGGTATCAGAGCTCAGGTTTGGCTAATTTGTTAGTTTGACTAATACGTTAGACAGGCTTGGCTCAGTCAGAATTAACTCAACTATTAACAGGACATGCAATTGCATGAAAAAGGCGATAATCAACTTGATCTGGATACTAATTATTTTTGGTTTTGTGCAGACTATGGCTCATAGGAATGCTTCGTCTTCCCGCTCGCAGGATGATCACCCTAAGTTGGTGGCTATTACTCAGGTGCTGCAGCAGATTGCTCAGATGCAGCAGGAGCACAGTGAACTGGTAAAGGCAGCATTGGAAGCTGCTAACTGGAACGCTGCTATCCCGACCACTGTTGTGCCTGCCCAGGTAGCCTTTCCCCCTCGTCCGGGTACCGTTGTAGACTTCATGAGGCTACATCCTAATAAGTTCGCTGGTACTGAAATGCCACTAGAGACTGAGCAGTGACTGATCCGGACTGAGAGTCTGCTACAGGCAGCTAGGGTTGCTGATGCGGACGGTGTGGATGTGGTGAGCATCTAGTTGGTAGACTTGGCCCACATCTGGTGGAGGGTAGAGCCGAGAGTCTAGAGCGGCATATTGTTTGGGCCACATTCGCTCAGATCTTTCTGGAGAGGTTCTTCCCCAGCATAACCCGGGTAGAAATGGAGCATCAGTTTCTCGCCATAAAATAGGGCACTAGATTCGTGGATGAGTACGCCACAGAGTTCACCCAGCTTAGTCGCTTCATTACCACCTTGGTGGTGAATAAGGAGGATCGTGCTCGGAGGTTCCTTTTGGGGCTTGACCATGGGATTCAGGTGCACCTGGCTACCCATCATCTGATTACCTACGTAGATGCGTTGGAGGAGCTCGAGTGACGGAGCAGACTCCAGCTCGTGGGGCTCCTTCTCAGCGGGCTGTCCAGTACCCTGTCGCTATTGCTAGGCCCACTGAGGGCCGATCAGGAGGCCAGTTCCAGACCCTTCTGCTAGGGCGGCTCCTTACCCTCCTGCTGCTCCACGGAGAGGATGTTTCTTTGACTTCTGTCAGATTTCGGGGCATGTGCGTAGGGATTGCCAGCGAGCCAACCATCGATGTTTTGGGTGTAGTGCTGGTGACCACATAGTTTGGGACTGCCTCGGGGGCAGGCTTGGCCAGCCTGCAGTCGTGCCGGTTCGTGATCAGGTCAGGCTGCCACTTCCTCCTTAACATCAGATCGTCGGTCAGAGGACCACTTCCCCGAGGAGAGGTCAGGCCTTCAATGTAACCCCTATTTTTTGTTTTTCGTATTTTTGCTGTATTTTTCTTCTGTTTTGAGTATTTGTACTCTCTTTGTATTTTGGACCGTATATTGGAATTGTTTTCAATATATATTCATTTTTCTCATTTTATTTATCTTCTTGTGATTGGTTTTTCTGTTCCTTAATTTGTTCTTGATCGTATTGTTATTTTCGCTCTTTATTTGGCTCTTGTTCTTTTTATTTTGTTCTTGGGTGCTCGTGGTGTTTTGGTTAGTTATCCTTTTGCTTTTTATTCCTAATTAACTACCAAAGCCAAATAAACCAATCCTACTTGAAATCTCATACGAATCCTATTAAACCCATCTACTATTATAACCCCTATAATACCCACATACCCATTAACCCACATACCCATACCCACAACTAAACCCTATATATATATATCTCCACCTCTCTCCCCAAACCCTAACCCTAAACCTACTAACCCCCTGGCCTCCTTTCCCTGTTGCGTCGTCAATGCCCATTCGCACACCCCCTCCACGGACCTGCTCTCCCAACCAACCTGTGCACCCCATCCGACAACCCCCATCCCGCTCCCGATCACCCCTTTGCCGACCAACACCATACCGAACACCCATCTCACCATCTCCCCATATCTCTCTCCCTCCATCCCCGTCCTCTGGCGCCGAGCAACAGCAGCCGTAGGAGCAGCAACCGCCAACAGGGGCCAGCTGCCACTACCCCGATGCTTTCTCTCTCTCTCCCCTTTGGTTCTTGGAGTTTTGCACGTGCACGTAGTTTGCACGTGGGTTGCTTTGGTTCGTGATTTTTCTTCATAGGTTTTTGTTCGTTGCTTGGGAATCCGTTTTCGTTATTCTTGGTGTTCGTTTTGTCTTCGGTTAAGGCAAGTAACTTGTACTCAATTCCTTTCTATGATACAAGTCATAAATTCCGCTTGTAGTGTAGTTGGGTTCTAGAGACAACTCGTGTGTGATGTATTTTTGATGTACTGTCCCTATAGTGATATTGACCATAGTTGCCTCACGACACAAATTTGACATGAAACAACTTAGGTTTTGACCGTTCTTGACGTGATTATATTTGTGAGATAATTATGAGAATTCATGTGTTTGTTTGGATACATGTGATATACATTTGTGAGATAATTATGATTATATTTGTGGACATGCCATATACCCTATTTCATGTTGTTTGGACACTTAGTAGACTCTATAACATGTTTGGTTGTGTTTGAAATGAGTTTCGTATGTTGTATGTTGATTTGTTGTTAAAAGAAAAATCTGTATTTTGTCGATGACCAGTTTTGATTGCTATTTTAGACCATATTAAGGTCAGTATCTTAACTTCAGTATTAAACATGATTTTTAGAGAAATCCGTCTTCTTTCCAAACTCTCTGACCTTGATCGATTTAGTTTTCGTATGTCTGAGATATGATTGTTTTACTACAAAGGTGTCTTTCATTTCCAGATTTTGTTTCTTAATGAATTTGATGACTAAACTATTTTGATACTAGTTTTAAACATATTATTTTGATCTGAAATTTTGATCAGTATTTCTATACTTGATTAGGGATTACCCAAAATTTTAGTGGATTTTATTGATGATTTTTATATATCGTTTCATGCTTGATTATAAAGACTATACTTGCTAGATTTTGTTCGTTGTTCTGTAAGGATTTGTATTTTCACCCTAATTACTTTTCCTGTATGAAAAATATTTATGAAATATGAAAGTTAGCTTATTTTGTCTATTTTCTTCTCCCATTAGCGGATTTGGATTTCGTTTCATGGTTTGCGAGATATTACCGTTTTCGTACAACAGTGTTGGGAATTCTAGATTTGCCAAACTATTATTTCTTGATATTTTCTGATTTTTGTTGACTAAACTAATCTTACTGGAAAATTTTGAAATTGTATATTCTGATACTAAACATATAGGGGAATGTCCCAGATTTTTTCTGGATTTAATTGAGGTCTTTTGATGCTATTTTCCTAACCGTGAATTCGATTTACTGATTTCTAGCTGAACGTGTTTTATGGATTCAAATCAGTTTTGAGTAATGTTGTTGTGAAATACTATATGACTTATTTATATTCACTGGATTCGGTTGGGAGTCTATTTTTTATATCTTTCGACGGATTCAGGTTTGCATGTTTGCAACACCGGGAATCTCAGTTTTACTACAGTATGATCTTGCTAACCTGAACTAGAAATTTGGTTATTTTACCTTTTCCTGTGTTATCTTGCACCCGTACATATTTATCTCGCAACTTGAACTTGTTACTTGATCATACCATGATATACTTGCTTGTTTCATGACACATACCTGATTTTTGATATTAATAATAAATTAACCAAGTCGGGGTTAAAGGGACAGATCTAATAGTGGATAATTCAGAAACGTGTACTCGGAAGAGAATCTATTGATTCTACATGATATTTGGCTTGATACTTGAGACTCGACTTGATTACTTGAGGCTTGATATTTCACTACTTGAGGCTTGATACTTCACTCTTGAGGCTTGTTTACTTGATACTTGATACTTGATTTCTTGAGTCTTGTCCCTGAGTACACTGTCCTATATGGTCCATTATGAAATCTAAAACGAAATTGCATTGACTGTAGCAACCATGTGATAAAAGGATGGCACATGAAGTGCTACCTAGATTGTAATAATACAAAACTTGATACATGACATTTGATACATGATAGTTGAACATGATACATAAGACTTACTTGCATAATACTTGACACTCGCTACTTGTAGTTAACACTTGTTACTTGATTTCGTGATGCTTGATTCGTGACACTTGATACTTGTTTCTTGTTTACATGATACTTGTTCACTTGACACTTGATACATGCCACTTGTACTTGTTCATCCTACCTTGCTAGTTGTTATATTTTGTTATCATGTTTACTCCATGTTGCTAGTTAGTTTTCCCTTGTACTTGTATCCTGCATTACAAGCAGCCCATAACTTACAATTGACGGGTACTTGTTCTCTTTTTCCTATTCCTGCAATTGTTAAATTGCAGATTATGAAGAACAGGTTCCATATGGTATTGGTGACATGAAGTATTAGTACTGGATTTTGCTATTATTATTCTTGTTTCTTGCTTTGAACAATAATTGTATCTTGTACTTGGATTTATTTTGTATTTGGGCAATGTGACCCGGGATATTTGACTTATTCAGATCATGATTATTTGAGATTAATATATCTTGGTTTCAAGTATTCTTGTTAGTATTTTGGTTCATATGTGCATGTTGGTTGATCCTTTTGCTTCCGACTCTGATTAATCTTATGAATGTTGTAAAGATTCTTGAACAGCTTATGGATAATGAAAATCATTCCTCGGCTTTTGTCGTGTATCCGTATTCCGTACTCTTTTGGGAAGCGGGGCATGACATTCAACCTGACAACAGAGGATGCCAAGACCGCAGAGGAGGTCGTTGCAGGTATATTTGTGTTTTGTGTTTCATTATTTGTTCCCTGCTTTATTTGTTTCTCTTCACATCATCCATTTGTGTATTCTTTTCCACATCAGTATTCCCTATTCCTTATTTATTCTTCACTATTCATCTTTCCCCATGTTTTTTATTCTATCTCAGGTATTATTCTAGTTCATTCTTTTCCTGCCCATGTCCTATTTAATTTCGGAGCGACCCATTCCTTTGTCTCCTCCTGCTTTTTGGATCAGCATCAGTTGGAGTGCAATACTATGCCTGCAGTTTGGAACATCACCACAGGTGGCGGTGTTGTCGTGTGTTCTAGGGAGTGCAAGCGGAGTCCTATGGTAATTGGGGACACAGATTTCAAGGTAGATCTGATAGTGATCGGGAATTCAGGGTTTGATGTAATTCTCAGTATGGATTGGTTAGGGGAGTCTCATGTTGTCATTGATTGTCAAGCGAAGAAGGTTGTATTCAAGATCCCAGACCGTGCAGAGTTTGAATTCCATACTGGGGAGACACCCCTTGGGCCTGGTAAGAAGGTGGTTGATGAGGAAGGTTGTGCAATGGAGTTGCACACCGGCTATGAGGCTGTGCCTCTAGTAGTGCGGGAATTGCTGGATGTGTTCCCAGTGGAAATGTCCGGGTTACCTCCAGATCGAGAAGTTGAGTTTGGCATTGAAGTTCAGCCAAGTTCGATGCCGATATCGAAGAGCCCGTACAGGATGGCACCAGTTGAGCTTGCAGAGCTAAAAGTGCAGATTCATGGTTTGTTGGATTTGGGTTTCATCAAGCCCAGTGTTTTACCGTGGGGAGCTCCTGTTCTGTTCATCAATAAGAAGGATGGAAGCCACAGACTGTGCATTTATTACCGAGAACTGAACAGTGTCACTGTGAAGAATCGGTATCCACTACCGAGGATCGATGACTTATTTGATCAGTTGGGTAGTGCTGCTGTATTTTTGAAATTGGACCTTTCTCGGGGTATCATCAGGTGAAGGTGAAGGTGGCAGATATATAGAAGACTACATTCAGGACCAGGTACAGGCATTACGAGTTCTTAGTGATGCCCTTCGAAGTCATGAATGCCCCAGCAGTGTTTATGAGCCTGATGAATAGAGTTTCCTCCTCGTTTCTAGAAAGATTTGTGGTGGTCTTCATAGATGAAATCTTGGTGTATTCTCGGAACCGAGTAGAGCATGCTGAGTATCTGAGGTTAGTCTTGCAGACTCTAAGGAAAAATCAGCTCTATGGAAAACTCAGCAAGTGCAAGTTCTAGCTTGACCGAGTCACATTCTTGGGGCATATTATCTCATACAAGGGAATCTCTGTTGATCTATCCAAAGCTGTTACAGTGAAAGATTGGCCAGTGCCTAAGTCGGTTTTAGAGGTGAGAAGTTTTCTTGGGCTAGTAGGGTATTGTCGAAAGTTTGTCTAAGACTTCTCAAAGATTACTGGGCCATTGACTAAACTGGGGAAGGATCAGAAGTTTTCTTGGGATGGGGCTTGTAGGGAAGCATTTGCAGAGTTGAAGGGCAGGTTGACGTCAGCACCAGTTTTGACTATACTGGATGGTTCTGGTGGTTTCGTGATTCACTACAATGCTTCTGGCAGAGGTCTAGGAGTAGTGGATGCAGAAGGGCCAAGTTGTTGCTTATGCGTCTAGGCAGTTGAGGTCGCACGAGAATAACTACCCTACTCATGATTTGGAGTTGGCAGCGGTGAACTTTGCTTTAAATATGTGGAGACACTATTTACTTGGAGACCAAGTGGAAATATTTACTGACCACAAAAGTTTTAAGTATGTTTTCATCCAGAAGGAGTGAAACATGAGGCAGAGGCTGTAACGACCCGAAAAATAGCATATGGCTATTTTGCATCGAAATGTGTGCGCGATTGAGAATTTCGCGCGATCATGGGTTTTTGTGATAAAAATTATTTTAATTGAGAAATATAAGATATATTGTCTATTTTATATTATTATTATTTTCGTATTAAATTATTTTTCTTATGGATTATCTACAAAGTAGTTTTAATGTATTTTATATTATTTGGAATTATTAGAATAGAGAGTTGGGCTTTATTTGAAATGTATTGAAGTTAGAGGGCTTATATGAAACATTCCCTTAGATATTTATCATCTATTATTGTTTATTTCCCCTTTTTACAAAAACCCCCTTCTCTCTCTCCTTTCTTCTCCTTCTTCTTTCCTTCTTCTTCTTCTTCCCGTTCATTCCCAAACCGACCCAAAGAAAACCCATGGCATCCCCAACCCTTCTCCCCTTCCTCCTCCCGTTCGCTCCCAACGAAGAAACCCATCTCCCTCTCCTTCTTCTCCTTCTTCTTCCCTTCTTCTTCTTCTTTCCGTTCGTTCCCAAACCGAACCCAACGAAGACCCCCACTTCTCCATTCCCTTCTCCTTCTCCTTCTTCGGTTCACGCCAGCCAAGAGAAAGGAACCCCCCCACCTTCGTTCTTCTTCTCCTTCCCTTCTTCTTCCCCTTCCTGGTTCGATACCGAACCCAAAGAAACCCCGACCTCTCCCCCTTCCTCCCGTTCGTCCACGCCCCAACCGATCGAAAAGAGCCCCGAACTCCACTCCCATTCCTCCTTCTGCTTCCCTTCCCATCTCCATTCCCGATCGAAACAAACCCAAACGAACCCATCACCGATCGTTTTCCCCACCTCAATCTCCTCCGATTCTCCATGGATTCCAAATTAAAATTAGGAGTAGACTAATGGAGGGATTCTTTACATGGTGGTGTTGTCGGATTTTCGATTGGATTTCGGAAGGTAAAATCCTAACTATTTTGTTGTATAAAAATTAGTTGGGTTAAATTTTTATTGAGTAGAATTATTTTGGTAGGGAGATTTAGAGATATTGGAAATTGTAGATGTGAAAAAATTAGTAGGTTATTAGAAAGATTGTGAGTTGTTAGTGAAATGGGGTTTTGAGTTTGAAAAAGAGAATTGTATGGATACGAATTAATTCTCGTATAGTAGGAAAAAATTATAGTTGGACTATTAGTATTATTTGGGGGTGATTTTAGTAATTAATTGGGAATAAAAATACCGTAAGCATTAGATTATCACGTGCATCGCACGTGTATATCCCAAGCGTTCAGTAAACGCTTGTGTGATATTTGGGGATAGTGTTATTAGCTTTTATAATTGGTTTGAATTATTTGAGTTTTAATTGCTTGAAATTGATGTTAGGATGTATATTGCGACTTGGGACGCGAGATGGCTTGGTGACGCTTTGGACCTTCGCAAATTTGTGAGTACTATTTTATTATATGTATTTCTGTAATTTTAAAGATATATGTGAGTTAATTTATTATGTGTTTTTGGTGTGTTAAAAATTATGTGAGTACTATTTTATTATATGTATTTCTGTAATTTTAAAGATATATGTGAGTTAATTTATTATGTGTTTTTCGTGTGTTAAAAATTATGTGAGTACTATTTTATTATATGTATTTCTGTAATTTTAAAGATATATGTGAGTTAATTTATTATGTGTTTTTGGTGTGTTAAAAATTATGTGAGTATGATTTATCATATGTATTATGTGAGTTAGTATTTTTATATATTTTGTGTGGTTTAAGAAATAAGTGAGTTGGTTTATTATATATATTTTTGTAGTTTGATGAATATGTGAGTTAGTTTGTTTATATATTTGTGTATTTTATGGTTTAAAGATATGTGTGAGTTAGTATATTTATATATTTTGTGGGTTGATGAATATGTGAGTATTAATTTATCTATGTATTTTGTGATTTAAGAAAAATGTGGTGAGTTATATTATTTATATATTTTCGTGGTTTAAAGATAATGGGGAGTTATATTATTTATATATTTTCGTGGTTTAAAGATATATGTGAGTATGATTTATGTATGTATTGATGCTTAAAGATATTTGAATAACGTATATGTATATGGGGATATCAAAACATGGTGAGTATAAATTTATCTACGTATTTTGTGGTTAAGAATACGTGAGTATTAATTCATTTATGTATTTTGTGGTTTAAAGAAATAAGTAAGTATCGATTTATTTACGTATTTTTGTGATTGTGAAAATATGGTGAATTTAACCATTCTTGAGCATATAAAAATCCATATAATGGATGAGTTATATTTAGATGATGATATCAAAATATGGGTGTATGGTTTATATACGTATTTCGATGTTTTGAAGAAGTTCGAGTAAACTAAAGTATTGATATATAAATTTATGGATCAAAGGGATCCTATAAAAAGTATGAATGGTAGAACTTGAGAAAATAGCATAAAGATGAGTGTTGTCTATGTCAAAAAAAAAGAGGAACCCATTCATGCTATGTGACATTCTAGTTGACTTATCATGTTGAGTTAGTAAGTAGGACTACCATGCTTGAGTTGTATTAGATCCATGCTTGAATTGTTGTAGAAAGAAACCCATGGTTAAGTTGTAGTAGAATATCATGTTTGGGTCGATTTTAGAAAGAAACCCATGTTTGAGTCGATTATAGTAGGTATGCCATGATGAGTTGATTTAGAAGAAACCCATGCTAAGTTGATTATAGTAGATTCTTTTGTTGCTTCTAATTATAGAAGATCGAGTTTGCTAGTAAGCACAGTTGGTTGCTTCTAGGTTTGATTACCTGTATGGTTGGTTGTGTGTGTTGTTGTCTCATACGCGGCTCGACTGGCCCGTATGTAGCTGTTGGACCCATACGTAGCTGTTTAGCTCGTATGTGTTTTTGGTCACTCGTATGTAGCTTCTTAGCTAATACGCAGTTTGTTGTGCTCGTCTAGGGTGATATCATTGCCCTAGGGCTATCGACCATCAAGACGTGTGTTTAGCTTACTCCTAAGGGACTGTGGATGAGTCACTTCGCGGGTGCCGTCAGATCTTAACCGTTGGTTGATTGCGGACCGGAGTGTGACGAAATCCAAGTTCAGGTAGTAGCATGCGAATGCGTTCGTATTGCCGGGGTCTTGGGTCGATAGGCCATGAACCAGATCCTGAGGGATTCTGGTGAGTCTAGGTTGAGCAGCCTAGTAGAGTTATCTTGCGAGGTCTAATTTAAGGCCTAGCATATTGTGTTTATACTATTGTCATCCCTAGGATTGTTCGAGTCAGGCACATCATTAAAGTAGTGACTTATAAAGATCATTTTACTTAGACCCTTGCCGAAAAGAGAGGAGTCGGTTGTAGGGGGCGCCTTACGACCAACTTGTCCCTCGAGGCAGGCCTTAGGTGGTGATATTGGGTTGTACCTTCCCGTCAAAGGGATACGTACGGTGGCGTCTCACGAGTTGGGAGCACGGTTGCGTATCTCGTCTGTTAATTCCTGAAATACCGTGGCTGGGGTGCCACAGGATGCAATGTGCAGTCCTGCGCTTGCGAGACCCCGGGGGTGCCACAGGGTGGGCTTCGCGCTACCCTGCGCTTGCGAGACCCTATGATTTTGGATTTTGGAATGAGGTTCGGTTAGCAGGGTGGTAGTGGCAACATAGACACCATGAGCGTACTGCCTTGGTAGCACTGACCACGTCTGCAACCTCACTAGTCACGTGGTATTGTCAGGAACAGGTTGTGTACAATTAGAAATTCATAGCGCGGGTTCAAATCCCTATATATGGAGAAACGGCTTGAGATGGGCGCATGTAGTATGTGCTGCATGTTGCTTCGGAGACTTGCTGGCATTAGAATAAGAGCATCATCGCATTAGTAATCTTGCATTAGAATAAGAGCATTGTTGTATTGGCAATTTTGCATTAGAGTTTAAGTCATAACGTACACAGGCACAAATTATATGTACACGTGTCTTTTCCATTCTAGAAATTGTGAGTGTGATAGTGAAGTAAATAAATAACCAAGCTATGGGCTTAGGATGTGATGTGATATTACCCAAGTTGGGCTTGGGATGTGCGTGATTATTACCCAAGCTATCGGCTTGGCGTGTGATATGTTATTGCCAAAACTATGTTGGGATATAGGGTACACTATGATAAAATGCAAGTAAATGGTAAGGTGAAATGAGATGTTAGGTTGGACATGAATGAACGTGGTAGTATGAGAATGAAGACATATGTTTATGATGGGATACGTGAGATAAGGAAACAAAATCAATATTGTATTATGAGTGGTTATTCATATGGTTACTAAATATAAGTATGTTATGAGCGGGTATAGATATACATACAGGTGATGACTCAGAGAGTATTTGATGTAAAATCTCATTTATGATGTTTACTTATTCAGATGTCAAGTAAGAATTGTTTATCTTGGAAATTGTGAGTTCGTTATGTTTTTACTTGTAAGTTTAATTTATTTACTTATTTTAATAAATTATACTCACACCAGAAATGGCTAACCCCTTAGTGTTTGGGGGTTAGGGAGTCCCTGGACTACCCTAGGTCCCTACTGTTACAGGTCCTCAGCAGTGCAGAGGTGAGGTGTAGGTACAGGTTCCGTGGAGTGGAGCTCCAGTTATAAATTGTTGTTATGTTTTATTTGTAAATAGTAAAGATTTATGCTTTAAATTGTATTTTTGATGTATAAGTATGAGCATGATGATGAAAAGTATAGTGTGAGGCAGCAGGATATGGTTTTGACCCGTAACCATTTCGTGTGGAGTGCCAGGCGTCATGGTAGGTTTTTACAGGTAAATTTCTAAAAACTTACTACGTTTTCATAAGGAATTTATGGTTTTTATTTGATAATTGTTATACCGTTATGAGTTTGGCCCCCAGAGCATATATATATATTGCCTGTGTGATGATGCTCATTTTGGCCTGGGGAGCCCGTATTTTTATTGCCTGTGATGTAAGCTACGGAATTTAGAGCAAAATGCCGTAAGCTTTTCTGTGTTTTGGGCAAAAAATACAAAGGAGACTCTGCCCAATTTTTCTTTGAAACATAACCATTTTAGTTTATGTTTAAAGTGATATAGAAATTGGAAGAATTGGGTTTGGAGTCAAAAAGGAAAGGAAAAGGGGCAGGCAGTACAGTTTGGTATTACAAACTGATAATTGTAATTACTGCGTAGTAACTCTGTGTTGAAGAAAAATTTTTAAATTTCCCAGTTTTTCTGTGTCTCGAGACTAATTGAAGGAAAGATCTTGGCATGTGTCACGGTTTCCCAGCGACGGGGAGATCGGGGCGTTACAGAGGCGCTGGTTAGAGTTAATGGTCGACTATGACATCAGTTACAGTACCACCTCGGTAAGGTGAACTTGGTGCCAGATGCATTGAGTATGAGGCCAGTCGCCATGTTCTTGACTATGCAGAAGGAGCTTGTGGAGCAGATGAGAAGGTTGGACTTGAATGTGATTTTTCTGGACACTAACCGGAGTTGTATGATGCTTCAGTTGTAGTCGTCGCCGGTAGAGTTGATTAAAGAAGTACAGATAGGTACAAGGACCGAACAAGCAGTTACAAGCAGTTACAAGTTACAGATAGGTACAAGCAGTTGCAGGGATTCAGAGCCAAAGTTGAGGCATGTACAAGGACCGATATGGTCATTCACTCAGATGGATCACTTCGCTTTGAGGCTAGATTGTGTGTCCCAAAGGGTGAAGTCAGGCAGAAATTGCTTGAGGAAGCCCACCAGTCGACATACTTTATTCATCACGATGGTACCAAGATGTATCGGGATTTGAAACTTCACTTCTGGTGGCACGGTATGAAGAGGGACGTAGCAAGATTTGTGTCTCAGTGCTTGATCTACCAGCAGGTGAAGGCAGAACATCAGAGAACCACCGGGCTTCTTCAACCTCTTCCCGTTCCGAAGTGGAAGTGGAGCACATCACGATGGATTTTGTGACCGCCTTGTCGAGGAGTCCCAAGGGTCACAATGCCATTTGGGTGATTGTGGATAGACTGATGAAGAGTGCTCACTTCATCCCCTTCAGAGTTGGTCGGTCTACTGAGTGTCTCGCAGAGAAGTACATGCAAGAGATCGTCAGACTTCATGGGGTTCTGGTCAACATTGACAGGGATACCAGGTTCAGATCTTAGTTTTGGGAGATCCTTCAGAGCAGTCTTAGAAGCAAGTTAAAGTACAGTACAGCTTTCCATCCTCAGATAGACTGACAGTCAGAAAGGACCATTTAGACATTAGAGGACATGTTGAGGTCCTGTGTGCTACAGTTTGGAGGATCTTGGGAGGATCACCTGCACTTGGTAGAGTTCTCGTACAATAACAGTTATGAGGCCAATATTAAGGCTGCACCGTACGAGGCATTATATGATCGGAAGTGTAGGTCACCAGTGTGCTGGGATGACATTGGTGAGAGGAAGTTGTTGGGGCCAAGTTGATCACTAGGACTGTCGATGCAGTGGCTCAGATCAGGATGTATCTTCTGGCAGAGCAGGACAGGAAGAGGAAATGGGTGGATGTCCATACAAGGCCCTTGGAGTTTGCAGTGGGAGATCATGTATTCCTTTAGGTATCGCCGTGGAAAGGCGTTATCTGATTCGGAGGTGGAGGCAAGCTAAGCCCCAGGTTCATCAGACCTTTTGATATCGTAGAATGAGTAGGCAAGGAGGCCTATCGTCTTGCTTTGCTACTGGCTCTATCTGGGGTTCATGATGTCTTTCATGTCTCCCAACTCAGGAGGTACATCAGGGATGAGAGCCATGTGATCGACTATTCAGAGTTATCTGTGTAGCCAGATCGGTCTAGTGAGGTTCTACCAGTTGCTATCTTGGATAGGCGTGAGAAGGTGCTGAAGAACAAGGTTATCAAGCTGGTTCGGATTTCTTGGAATG
Source organism: Hemerocallis citrina (assembly GCA_017893485.1). NCBI lineage: Eukaryota > Viridiplantae > Streptophyta > Magnoliopsida > Asparagales > Asphodelaceae > Hemerocallis > Hemerocallis citrina. Next base: position 115,733,646 of record CM030360.1, on the reverse strand, counting down.
CTCACTCTCCGGGTGAGTCGACTTGGGAATTGGAAGAAGAGATCCAGAAGAAGTTTTCCCATTTGTTCGAGTAGTCTCCTTGTTTTCTTTTCTTTTGGGATTGCCATATGTACCTGTAGCGCCCCGAATTTCTAATATAATAACTTAGAAAATACGTGGCACAATCCCAGCATCAACTTCAATGTAATAGTACACATAGCTCAAAACACAAATAATTTTCTTTTATTACAACATTCTTTTTCAAATGCAGCGGAAATACAAACACCTTGAATTAAAAACATTCTTTTTACAACAATTCTCTTTACAAAATTACACAAGGCTCTATTACATTACTTATAATCTCCAAAGCTAACTCAAGCGTGCAAACCCCCAAACTCTAAGCAACAACCTGCAACACATGAGGCTAGAGTTGAACCCTAACCCCCAAAACTAACGGGGTCAGCCATAAATGGTGTGAGTGATATAAACAAACAAACAACCTAATTAAACAATAAGCATGGTTTCTTAAACAACATATACTGAACGAGGGAAACATATACTAAACATGTATTGTGAAGTAAGAAATGACAGGAAAACACGAAAACATCAGGTATGGCTTAACTAAGTGTCAGAAGAATCCTTCTCAAACAATTACAGCTCAACTGTGCAGTACAGTCGACTGCATAATGGACCAGTCGAATGTTCGCTGCCAATATTCGGTTATCGGTCATTCTCAATGCCACAGATCGGATACCCGGTTATCAGTCACTCACAACACTGCAGATTGGATACCCGGTTATCAACCACTAATAGTGATTCCCAACACCACAGAGTATACCCAACCCCAGAGCTCAATGACTCCCAATACCGCAGAGTATATCCATCTACAAACACTAACAATACCATAGATCAGATACCCGGTTATCGGTCACTCACAACACTGCAGATTGGATACCCGGTTATCGACCACTAACAGTGATTCCTAACACCGAAGAGTATACCCAAACCCAGAGCTCAATGACTCCGAATACCGCAGAATATATACATCTACAAACACTAACAATACCATAGATCGGATACCCGGTTATCGGTCACTCACAACACTGCAGATTGGATACCCGGTTATCGACCACTAACAGTGATTCCCAACACCGCAGAGTATACCCAACCCCAGAGCTCAATGACTCCCAATACCGCAGAATATATCCATCTACAAACACTAACAATACCATAGATCGGATACCCGGTTATTGGTCACTCACAACACTGCAGATTGGATACCCGGTTATCAACCACTAACAGTGATTCCCAACTCCGCAGAGTATACCCAACCCCAGAGCTGAATGACTCCCAATACCGCAGAATATATCCATCTACAAACACTAACAATACCATAGATCGGATACCCGGTTATCGGTCACTCACAACACTGCAGATTGGATACCCGGTTATCGACCACTAACAGTGATTCCCAACACCGCAGAGTATACCCAACCCCAGAGCTCAATGACTCCCAATACCGCAGAATATATCCATCTACAAATACTAACAAACTTGAAAGGACATTCATGTGAAAAACTCATTAGCACCAGTCGACTTATACTGTAGTAAGTCGACTGCCCCGAGAACTAATATCCAAGATTATAACAAGTACTATAAGTCGACTTAAGAAACCATCAGTCGACTTACCCGAGATAATTTCCAATAATTCTCACGAAAATATTCTAAGCACTAACAGTCGACTTAAGGAGTCATAGGTCGACTGTCCAGGAAAGAAACTAAACTTGCAGAATAAATCTTGAGCATACCAGTCGACTGTAAGAGGGATTCAGTCGACTGTCCAGATCGTATTTTTAAGAATTTAAAGACAGCAGTAGGGTCGTACCAGTCGACTGAGTAGTAGACCAGTCGACTGTCGGCCTACAGTTTTCATGATTTAAGTCTGAATACAATAATCAAAACTGAAGTTTTCTAAGGATTCATTGCTTATGAAATTAATTCGTATTCAGGTAAAAATGACAAATCTCAAAGTATCTCAGACTGGATACGTTGGTTTAATTAATCCATGGCTCAAAACTCAAGTTCTCATGTTCCAAATACCTAATTCTTTCATTAGGGTTTCTTAATACTAAATTTCTTTCACAACTCTTAACCCAGATCTGATTTGTAATCTCAAGATCCAGATATTCAACCATCCAATTCCTTATTATCATAACCATACTCAAATCTTAACATGCTTTCAAGCAATAAAGAATTCATTAATCAAGATCTACTAAACGTTCATAGATTTCACATACATAATACAAATAACAACTATTGCATCGTTCACATACAAGATACACTAAATAAACAAAGATGTCGAAACAAAACAACACACAATCATTCACATAAATCAATCAACAAAACAAAGTTCATATCACTCACCTTTGAATTGAAGATCCAACGAACAAGTCTTCCTTTTGTGAGATCCAAATCTCCCTCTTTAATCACCAAGAAAATAACAATATAATGAAACCTGAGTTATGCAGCGAAGACGGCTGCAACTCACTTTATATAGGCCGGGAATCAAGTTTTAGGGTTTCCAAATACTTTTGCAAAACAATCTCCTTCAAAATACAAATATATATATATATATATATATATATATATATATATATATATATATATATATATATATATATATATATATATATATTCTTGGAAATTCATCTAAAATTCATTAAAATTAGGATTTAAAAGTAAAATACACTCATTAATATCAACCGGTACTGTTCAAAACGTCCAGAAAATAGATTTTGTATTTTAACCCTTAAAAATGTCAAATTTGCAAAAAGGTCCTTCTTTTCTCAAAAATTGCAAATAGGTCCAATTAATTTCAGAAAAATTTGGAAAAATAATAAATAAATTCCAAATATTAAATAATGATTTTTCATGAAGAAAACTTGACTTTGAAACTTCTCAAGAATACATTTGCACGTGTTCTGCACGTGTAAAAAGATAAATCTTTTAGAAAATATTCATTAAATCTCCGGAAAATTATTTAAATTCATTTTCAAATCTTTTTAAAATAATATTTGAAAATACGGGGTTCTACATCACTCCCTCCTTAGAAGAGTTCTGTCCTCAGAACTACTGCTAATGGGGTCCAAACAAACACACCAACAAAGACTGAAAACTCATGGATAGAAACATAATTTTAGGAAATATAGTCACACCAGAGAATGCATTCCAACAAAAGAAATACATCATACTGAAGAAACACAATCATGTAAAGAATTCAGAAAAACAAACTTCCGCTGCGCAACCCTGATAACTTGGCATCGGAAGTCACGCTGCAACAACTACTGAACTCCTGCATCCAACTCTGACCTTCCACATCTGCTTCGTCCTTCTGAAAATTGGTGGCCACTCCCTCCTTAGAAAGGACATGACTAGGGATAGCCACCTCAAGACCTTGTCTGGAAACACCTTAAGCTCCACACTTAAGACTATCAATAAATGGGCGATACAATTGTATGCAAGAAAACAGTATCAAATAAAACTTTGTTTTTATTCCATTAATCCAAATAAATCTTGTTACATGAAGAAAAATAATCAATCTTCATTTATTCCCCAAATAACAGTTTTACTTGATACAAAAGAATAAATTTCAAAATTCTTGCACACACGGATCACATTTCTGGGTTGCCCGCATCCTCCTCAGTCAATGCGAACACTCTCCCCTGCCTCAGATCCTTATCTTTCCCTGCACCATCCTTCTTCAGCTGCGGACAGTTTGGTCGAATGTGCCCTTCTTGACCACAATGAAAACAAGTCTGCTTTGCCAACTTCGGACACGCTGACCTGTAATGACCTGCCTTCTTGCAGAAATAACAAGTCACTTCACGAGTTGCAGGTGCCTTCTGCACTGGGTCACTGGACTTGACTTGCTTCGCTGGGAACTCCTTCCCACTCTGATCTGACGCTGGCCTCCTCCTCTTGAAAGACTCGTCCTGCTTGATGGGATCAGCATTAATAAACACTGGTCCAATCCTATGATTTTGATTCTGGTTCCGAATCTGTGCCAAATTAACTGCCATCAGCGCATCCAGAGTCTGATGCACCTTGGCGAATTCAGCCTCAAGATCAATTCCCGTTCCTCGAGAACTACCAGATCCATCCTCATTGTTGTCCTCGTTCCGGGGTCTGGATGCAACCATACTGAACACTACAAAACGAGGGTAAAGTTAGAGCGTCGCACACACAACTCACATTCACATCAATACCCTATGGCAAAAACCTCAACCATACCCCAAACATCATATTTCAACTCTATGTGATACTCACACTCTAATGTCCACACCTAGGTACTCACTCTCTAGTGTCCACACCTAGGTTGGTTTTCATACTATGTCTATTATTACTATTGAAGCATGCTCTGATACCAACCTCTGTAGCGCCCCGAATTTTTAATATAATAACTTAGAAAATACGTGGCACAATCCCAGCATCAACTTCAATGTAATAGTACACATAGCTCAAAACACAAATAATTTTCTTTTATTACAACATTCTTTTTCAAATGCAGCGGAAATACAAACACCTTGAATTAAAAACATTCTTTTTACAACAATTCTCTTTACAAAATTACACAAGGCTCTATTACATTACTTAAAATCTCCAAAGCTAACTCAAGCGTGCAAACCCCCAAACTCTAAGCAACAACCTGCAACACATGAGGCTAGAGTTGAACCCTAACCCCCAAAACTAACGGGGTCAGCCATAAATGGTGTGAGTGATATAAACAAACAAACAACCTAATTAAACAATAAGCATGGTTTCTTAAACAACATGTACTGAACGAGGGAAACATATACTAAACATGTATTGTGAAGTAAGAAATGACAGGAAAACACGAAAACATCAGGTATGGCTTAACTAAGTGTCAGAAGAATCCTTCTCAAACAATTACAGCTCAACTGTGCAGTACAGTCGACTGCTTAATGGACCAGTCGAATGTTCGCTGCCAATATTCGGTTATCGGTTATTCTCAATGCCACAGATCGGATACCCGGTTATCAGTCACTCACAACACAGCAGATTGGATACCCGGTTATCAACCACTAATAGTGATTCCCAACACCGCAGAGTATACCTAACCCCAGAGCTCAATGTCTCCCAATACCGCAGAGTATATCCATCTACAAACACTAACCATACCATAGATCGGATACCCGGTTATCGGTCATTCACAACACTGTAGATTGAATACCCGGTTATCAACCACTAACAGTGATTCCCAACACCGCAGAGTATACCCAACCCCAGAGCTCAATGACTCCCAATACCGCAGAATATATCCATCTACAAACACTAACAATACCATAGATCGAATATCCGGTTATCGGTCACTCACAACACTGCAGATTGGATACCTGGTTATCGACCACTAACAGTGATTCCCAACACCGCAGAGTATACCAAACCCCAGAGCTCAATGACTCCCAATACCGCAGAATATATCCATCTACAAACACTAACAATACCATAGATCGGATACCCGGTTATCGGTCACTCACAACACTGCAGATTGGATACCCGGTTATCAACCACTAACAGTGATTCCCAACACCGCAGAGTATACCCAACTCCAGAGCTCAATGACTCCCAATACCGCAGAATATATCCATCTACAAACACTAACAATACCATAGATCGGATACCCGGTTATTGGTCACTCACAACACTGCAGATTGGATACCTGGTTATCAACCACTAACAGTGATTCCCAACTCCGCAGAGTATACCCAACCCCAGAGCTGAATGACTCCCAATACCGCAGAATATATCCATCTACAAACACTAACAATACCATAGATCGGATACCCGGTTATCGGTCACTCACAACACTGCAGATTGGATACCCGGTTATCGACCACTAACAGTGATTCCCAACACCGCAGAGTATACCCAACCCCAGAGCTCAATGACTCCCAATACCGCAGAATATATCCATCTACAAATACTAACAAACTTGAAAGGACATTCATGTGAAAAACTCATTAGCACCAGTCGACTTATACTGTAGTAAGTCGACTGCCCCGAGAACTAATATCCAAGATTATAACAAGTACTATAAGTCGACTTAAGAAACCATCAGTCGACTTACCCGAGACAATTTCCAATAATTCTCACGAAAATATTCTAAGCACTAACAGTCGACTTAAGGAGTCATAGGTCGACTGTCCAGGAAAGAAACTAAACTTGCAGAATAAATCTTGAGCATACCAGTCGACTGTAAGAGGGATTCAGTCGACTGTCCAGATCGTATTTTTAAGAATTTAAAGACAGCAGTAGGGTCGTACCAATCGACTGAGTAGTAGACCAGTCGACTGTCGGCCTACAGTTTTCATGATTTAAGTCTGAATACAATAATCAAAACTGAAGTTTTTTAAGGATTCATTGCTTATGAAATTAATTCGTATTCAGGTAAAAATGACAAATCTCAAAGCATCTCAGATTGGATACGTTGGTTTAATTAATCCATGGCTCAAAACTCAAGTTCTCATGTTCCAAATACCTAATTCTTTCATTAGGGTTTCTTAATACTAAATTTCTTTCACAACTCTTAACCCAGATCTGATTTGTAATCTCAAGATCCAGATATTCAACCATCCAATTCCTTATTATCATAACCATACTTAAATCTTAACATGCTTTCAAGCAATAAAGAATTCATTAATTAAGATCTACTAAATGTTCATAGATTTCACATACATAATACAAATAACAACTATTGCATCGTTCACATACAAGATACACTAAATAAACAAAGATGTCGAAACAAAACAACACACAATCATTCACATAAATCAATCAACAAAACAAAGTTCATATCACTCACCTTTGAATTGAAGATCCAACGAACAAGTCTTCCTTTTGTGAGATCCTAATCTCCCTCTTTAATCACCAAGAAAATAACAATATAATGAAACCTGAGTTATGCAGCGAATGACGGCTGCAACTCTCTTTATATAGGTCGGGAATCAAGTTTTTGGGTTTCCAAATACTTTTGCAAAACAATCCCCTTCAAAATACATATATATATATATATATATATATATATATATATATATATATATATATATATATATATATATATATATTCTTGGAAATTCATCTAAAATTCATTAAAATTACGATTTAAAAGTAAAATACACTCATTAATATCAACCGATACTGTTCAAAACGTCCAGAAAATAGATTTTCCATTTTAACCCTTAAAAATGTCAATTTTGCAAAAAGGTCATTCTTTTCTTAAAAATTGCAAATAGGTCCAATTAATTTCAGAAAAATCTGGAAAAATAATAAATAAATTCCAAATATTAAATAATGATTTTTCATGAAGAAAACTTGACTTTCAAACTTCTCAAGAATACATTTGCACGTGTTCTGCACGTGTAAAAAGATAAATCTTTTAGAAAATATTCATTAAATCTCCAGAAAATCATTTAAATTCATTTTCAAATCTTTTTAAAATAATATTTGAAAATACGGGATTCTACAGTACCACTTGTCTGAATTTCGGAGACGAAATTCTGCTTGTTAGGTGGGTAGGATTTGTAACCCCTGTTTTCTGTATTTGTATTTTTCTATTGTATTTCAATTCATTATACTCTATTTTTATCAATTCAAGATCCTGTATTTTGTTTCTAATTTTAATAAAAGTCATTTGTTTTGTTTCAACCTAATGTGTGCCCAATCTATTTCATTTGCATATGGCCTATCAGCTCAAGTTTGCTATTTTTCTCGGGGAATTGACTGATTCCACTCATGTAATTCATATAGCCTAATTATAGTGATTTTTGACTCAATCTCCTTTTGGATCCAACTCAAACCCGCTATCGAATAACCCAAAATCCACAACCCTATACTATATAACCCTAATCACTTTAACCTTAACCCTAATTAACCTACCTCCCTAATCTCTACTATTCACCCCCCACACACAGTCGCCCTATACTATTCATCATCCCCTACCTCCTACCTCTTCATCTCCCTTTGCCGCCCTTCGACCTTAGCCTCGTCATCGTCTCCTCATCAGCCTCATCCCCGCACCCTCGCCCTTGTGAACCCATCAACTTTGACATCACCGATCCCATTACCCATCACCTCGCCTCACCACCGAACCCATTACCCTCGACCCTGTGCTTCATCCTCATCATCATCCCCTACCTCTACTCCCCCTCCGTGGCCTCACCATTACCAAACCCCCGAGCTCTTGCCATTGCCTCACCCACATCACTTCCCTTGTTTTCCCTCCAAACAGAGCTCCGCCATGCTCCCGTTGCCGTCGTCGCCCTCCGTCGACTACTTCTCAGTCGAGATCCTCGATGTTGCCACCGCCTCGCCGCCGTAGCCACAGTCGAAGCCTTCACGCCTTGCTGCTGTTTGATTAGCAGAGAGAGGGAGTTTGAATCTTGACCATCCGATCTCCTCACGATCGTTGCCATCATCAGATCAAACCAGATCTTGGCCTCCCGATCTCTTCGCAATTCAGATCATCATCATCAAGGCGCCAACGACTCTGGGCCATCCGATCTCATCATCATCATCAAGATCATGATCATCATCAGATCTGACTTGATCACCTTAATCTGGACCATTCGTTTGATCTGATCTTGATCATCATCTCCATCATCATCATATCAGAACTGAGCGATCTCAGCCGTCGATCTTTCTCGATCTTGATCGCCATCAAGATCTGCACTGATCCGATCCATTCGATCTCAATCTTCGATCAATGCCCTCATCCAATCAAGGCAAGTATCCTCTTGTACAATTCATTGTTCTAGTACAAGCTATCATTTGAAAATACCGCAAGTAGATTATAGTTGTGGCTCCTCTTTGGCTTATCATTTGATGATCTCATTTTACTTGTTGCCGTCCTTATCAATTCCATGATCATAAGAGTCACAATATTTCATTGATATACTAGTTTCACAACCGGTTAGATCTATTTATCTCTAGTTATTTGAACACATGAATTTAAGAATCACCTTGACTTGAAGATGTATGTTTGTATGACGCATGTGTTAATTTTGCTCTCTTTTGAGTTGAGAATAGCCATGGGGGGTGATTTAATACTTGTAAGCCCCTGATTTGTATCACACATTAATTTATACTCATAATAGATACTAATCATGTCACTTTTTATATAAAAGAAACCACTTATGTTGTTATTCCTATTTTTGCCTGCTGTTTCGACCCTTATAATGTCAGAATCTTGACTTAAGTTCTAAATATGAAATGTATCTCCAGATGTCTAGTTTACAACCCTTCTAACGGAATTGAATTTTGAGTTATATCTTGTGAGTTATGACTGTTTTAGTGCTGCTGGGTCTGAATTTCCAGATTCTTAATTTTGCAGCAGCACCTTGTTTCACAATTTAATTTGACTATGCTACCTGCAAGATAATGACTTGAAATTTTGCATGCTGATACTAGACATACTAGAGAATCTTCTTTAATTTTCGTGGAATTAATTAATGAATTTTCAGACCTGTTTCATGCTTCTAAACACAATTTTACAAATTCTGGCTGAACATAAATTCTGTGAAGTATGCTGTTTTGACACCTGTTTCTACAACTTTCATATATCTTATTTATATGCACTGGAACCGACAGGGAGTCTAGTTTCTATATTTTCTGACAGATCCAAATTTGCATTTCTGTAACAACGGGAATCTCAGTTTTGGTGCAGTAACGTCATGCTGTCTAGAATTGGAATTCTCGTTGTTTTTGATAATATTAATTTGTTTGACCCTCGAATATACTTTCTACCTAGCATAAACTTGTTTCCTGTTCTTGATCATGTTTACTTGCCCTATTTTGCACGCTTTCATGCTGGTCTTGATAATAATAATGAATAATAAGTCGGGATTTAAGGGAAAGACCATAGTAGTGGACAATATAGGTAAGTGTACTCAGAAGGAGGCCCGTGTTTTCCACTCGATACTTGTTTCATGAACTAGTTATATGATTATTTGTTCATGAACTAGTTAATATTGATTCTTTCTTCAAAAAAAAAAAAACTAGTTACTATTGATACATGAACTAGTATATTACCATTCGATTCATGGACTTGTTATTACTTGATTCATGAACTATTATATTATTATTTGATTCATGAACTTGTCATATTATTAATTGACTCATGAACTAGTTATATGATTACCGGATTCATGAACATGCTTGCTTGATACTTGATGCTTGAGTACACAGCCCTATAAAATTCACCACTAGGCCTAAACGTAACTTGTTTGTAAGTAGCAACCATGTGGTAAATAAATGGAACGCATGAAGTGCTACCTAAATAGAATTAAACAATAGACTTAAGAATAACTTGTTACTTGTACACACTTGACACCGTACTTCACACTTGTTACTTGATGCTTGTTATTTGTTACTTGATACTTATTACTTATTACTTGATACTTGTTACTTGATACTTGATACAACTATATGCTCACTTGTTATCTATTCCTGCCACTTGTATTTGTTACCCGATCCTGTTACTTGATTTGTTTCACTTGCTAGCTACTTTCTTGATCTTCACTACTTTTTGCATCCCTGTCATATCACGTTGTATACTCTTGATTCCAAATATTGTTGCATATTTTCTTGTACTTATTTACATACCCCCTTGCTTGTACTACTTGCAGTCCGTAACTTGCACTAACGAGCGTATGGCGTTGTTTCTCTATTTTCCTTGTATATGATATATATATACAGGTTTTGGAGATCAATTGCCTACTGGAGTTGGTGAGCAAACCTTCTAGGCTTTGCTTGGGAAAGATTGCTTTAGTTATTTGTATTTGAGTTTATTTAATTCTTGTTACTACTTAAAACTTGTAATGGGCTTGTAGTCCAGAAATTTTTACTTTTGATCCAGATCTTGAATTCATTTAAGATATTTATATTTGATTCAAATGTTTCTGGTTATTAATAAATTATTCATACATGCGTGGTTGAATATATTTTGCTATATTTCTTGTTATGATGCTGAGTCGATCCTATAACTTATGAATGATGAAAATCATTTACTGGACTTTGTCACGTACTCATATTCTGTGTTCCTTTTTGGAAAGCGGGGTGTGACATCGGTGGCGCACAGGGGTGCAGGCTACAGTGGAGAGGTTGTCGGTGAAAGTGCAGCGACGGGAGGCAGTGGCGATGCTCGGCAGTTGCGATCAGAGGGCAAATGGCGATGGCGAGGACGATGATGATGTTGCAGTTGAAGACAGCGTCGAGGGGACGAGGGTGCTGCAGAGGTGAAGTCGATGGGTTTGCTCGAGGATGATGAGGGGTAGAAATGGCGAATAGGGTGTAGACAGTGGAGGCAGGGTGAGCGGTGCTGGTGCTTAGGGAATGGAGTTTGAAATTAACAGAGAGGAGGAAGAAGATACCGATTAGGCGGCGGGGATTAGAAGGGTAATTAGGTTAAGTGACTAATAATTACGGTTAGGGGGAAGATTAGTATATATAGAGAAAATTGAGATGTTGGGTTAATGGGTTTCGGGTACGGGTTAGTGGGTTTCGATTCAGTAAGAAAATTAAATAATAAAATACTAGATTATTTAAACACTCAACTTGATAAACTAAAATAAAATAGAGTGGCTTACAAAAGTAAATGGCTATACATAAATAAATAAATAGATAGTAATACGACAGTAAAAATAATCAAGTAGTATGCATCAAGTTAATACTCAAATAATAAATAGGATAGAATGTAAGATCCCACAAAATAATTAAGACTGTATTCGATTTGGACTAAAATAAAATAAGGAGCAATATAATAGTACATATTAATTAATTAAATCAAATATTGTACATAAAATTCGTACTCCAATTATAATAATAAAATATATGTTAAGATCTATAGGTTTCACAATCAATAAACAATTAAAGAAGGAATAATAATAATAATAATAATAAGATTTTTGTTTAACACATTTATTGAAATAATCCAATAATAACAATATATTTGATTTGGGTTAAATAATTAACCGAAAAAGAAAATTAACTTACAGAATGAAAAGAAGATTTGTATTAAAATATATAGTTGTTTGAAAATAGCGCCAAACATAATTAATGAATAAAAATAGACTTTATTAGAGGATCCAACAATAAATTTTAACAAAAAGAATTTAAAAATGGAAAATAATTTACAAAAATTCGAAATACTGAAAATACAAAAAATACGTATTGGTGGGAATGGGGGTTACACCGTTGCTTCATCATCTTCTTTATCTAATCAATTAACTTAGTATGCAAGACATAAACCCAACACTAACTAATGTTATTAACCATTTTTATATATAAAAAAAAATTAACAAATAAAAATTCCAAACAGCTATATATAAGGTCTCTATACTACATGCATATGTATTACAACTGAAGTCAATAAATCATTTACATCCTGAATTGTGGGCTTTTACATTTATATCATCTGATACCGAGTTATTTGATGCAAAGGGATGACCTCACTATTACCTTGTTCAGTTTACTAGGAAAGGTTGAATGAAAGCACAGGTTAACAGAAACTGATCGGTGATGGTCTGAAAGATAAGCATACACATTTTTCTCAGTAATTTACATCCAACAGCACAGCGACACTAATATAAAATTACAGATCGAATGCAATAATAGGAAGGTGCATACTTAGCGGTAACTCATGGGCAGGATGGGTATTGTTTTCTAGCTTGCTCTGGGATCGATTTCACCAAAGATCCCTGGGAGTCCCTTCAACTGTGAGACTTAAAGTTGAAGACAGGAGGCAGGAAACGCTCATTCGGCAATCCGATACTTAGATCTCGAACCTCATCAAAGAATGGATGAACTAAAGCCTCTAGAGATGTACAGCGAAGGTCGGACGACTGCTGCAGATGCCTGGAGACGAGTTCAACAATTTCAGGTGGCATTGTCTTATTGACGAACTTGTGCCACGGATGTGCTTTGATCTGTGACAACTTGCACTCAGTAATTTGGATTCATGCATTTGATTTCTTCTCTTGTTGGAGTGCCTAATATCTTTATAATTTCAACAAGCTGATCAATTACTCTCTCAGTGGCACGTACCGAATGTATGTTGAAGAGCTCTATAGTAACATATGTAAGATATGTTTGGTTCGGCCTTCACCAAAACTTTTGCGTTTCTAATATCACTTAATTTCAGCCGGTGCTAATGTGGGTTGACCAGCGGACTAGCAGATTTTGTGCTTGACCTCTACACATCTTCTCTGCTAAGGTTCATTTCCATCTAAGATTTACTGGACATATTTGGTCGCACGTACGTATAGCTTACTCAAATCAATTGCGCACCAGATAAATTTGGTCTGCATAATGTTTTTGTTAAGATAAATCAGAGAGATGAAAACAATATTAAATATTGAATTGAGTTCAACCAAGTACAATACCACCTATATATAGGAGAAGAACAAATATCAAAACAACTCTACAACCAATATGAGACTAAATCACACCCCCAGTCAAACTCACGATGGGTCAAACAGTGTGAGTTTGCCTACTAAGTATCTAAATCTCTGACATTATGAGATTTGGTGAAGAAATCTGCAGTCTGTTGGGAAGATGTAACAGAATGGAGAGAAATGGTCCCTGCCTCAAAGCGCTCATGAACATAATGATAATCAATCTCTATATGCTTCATTCGCTCATGAAAGACCGGGTTGCTTGCAATGTGCAATGCACTTCAGTTATCATAATGAAGAGGAGTAGCTCCTGTAAGAGTGACACCCATATCTGATAATAGCCAACAAACATGAACAATCTCTCCAGTAGTAGCTGTCATTGCTCTGTACTCAGCTTCAGTCGAAGAACATGCAACAACTGCCTGTTTCTTTCTTCGCCATGAGATCAGCGGATCACTAAGAAATAGACAGAAACCGGTGGTAGACCGTCTGGTACTAGGATTACCTGCCCAATCTGAATCAGAATATGCACTAAGCTCTAGTTTGAATGTAGCAGACATGAATAATGAGCGAATAATAGTGCCCCGAAGATATCTGAGAATCGAAGAAGAGCACCGTAGTGAACTGATGTAGGAGCAGAAACAAACTGACTGACAACACTGACTGCGTGAGCAATATCGGGGTCTGATCATGCATAAGTAGACAAGCTGTCTAACAATCTGTCTGTATCTAGTGGGATCAGGAAGGAGCTCACCATCAATGGGACGAAGCTTCACATGAAGCTCTAAGGGTGTATCGGCTGATCTACTGTCAGAAAGGCATGCAGCGGAGATAAGATCTGATCTGTATTTCTGTTGAGAAATGAGTATCCCCCGAGATCCATGAGCAATCTCTAGGCCCAAAAAATAACGTAGTCTGCTAAGCTCTTTCATATGGAACTACTGATGAAGGTATTTCTGGGTGGATGTAATGCCCGTAGAGTCATCCTCAGTAATGATCATATCGTCAACATAGAGTAGTAGAATTATCCTCCCCTGCGGTGATGACCACATAAACATAGAATGGTCCTGAGAACTCTGACTAAAACTAGCCTTGGTGATGACAAGACGAAAACACTCAAATCAGGCTTGAGGGGCCTGCTTCAAACCATATATAGCCCGACGCAACCGGCAAACATGACGATGAGGAGTAGGGATGCCAGGAGGAGGATCCATATAAACAACCTCAGATTGGTACCATGAAGAAAAGCATTCTTCACGTCCATCTGGTATAACAGCCATTGGCAGATGGCTGCAACAGTAAGAAGAGTGCAAACAGTAATCATCTGTGCAACGGGAGCAAAGGTCTCATCATAATCAATGTCATGCTCTTGAGTAAATCCTCGGGCTACTAGAAGAGCCTTGTGCCGCGCAATAGATCCATCAGGTTGATATTTGACCTTGAAGATCCACTTACAGCTAATAGGCTAAACGCCCTCTGACAGAGGAACAACATTCCAAGTGTCCAGTCTGATCAAATGCACTGAATTCCTCTGCAATAGCTTTCCTCCATTTAGGATATTGAATTGCATCTTGATAGGTTCTGGGCTCACGTGTAGAGTGTATAGTAGTAAGATATGCATGAAACTATGGTGAGTAGGAAGCTAGGGTGGCAATACCAAACTGGTCAGAAGGACCAGTGGCATCAGGCGTATAACGTACAGGAGGAATACCAAAAGTGGAACGGATAGACTGACGAAGAGGTGGTGGACTGACATGATGTGGGGGTGAGGACGGTGGAGTAGGTGCATGTGTCGGTGGGAAAGTAGGTGGGATGGGTGCTGGCTGCTGTGGGGATGCAGTTGGTGTTTCAGTAGGAGGAACAACATGTGTAAGGACTGCAGGAGATGTGAATGGAGCCAGAAGAGTGGGATTAAAAGGAATGTGGGAAGATAAAGTCGGGGGGCTAGCAACAACTGGGGAATTGAAAAATCTAGTATCCACGAGGGGAGTCAGGTAGTAAGGGGAGTCTTCCACAAAAGATACATATCGAGAAATATGGACACGACCCCCTGATGGATCAAAACAACGATAACTTTTGTGTTCAGGACTGAGACCTAGGTGAACGCACTTAGCAGCACGAGCGGAGAGCTTCGTACGTTCAGTAGGAGGCAGAAGGACGTAACAGGTGCACCTAAAAGTACGGAGCATACTGTAGCCGGGAGGTGAATGATAAAAAGCCTCATAAGGCATCGTACCAGCTAGGGCAGACGAGGAGTAATGTTAATAAGACTAACAGAGGTCATGATAGCTTCAGCCCAGAAAAAACGAAGAGCAGAAGTGGAGAGTAAAAGAGCATGAGCCGTCTCAAGGATGTGACGATGCTTGCGTTCAGCTACACCATTTTACTCATGTGTGTGAGGACATAATTGCTGAAAAAGGGTGTCGTGAGACTGAAGGATCGATCTCATAGTGGTGGAAGTGTACTCACGTGTACCGTCCGATCGAAAATTCTTAATGCGCACACCGAACTGAGTGTGAATCATAGTTGTAAAGAACCGGTAAATGTCAGGTATCTCAGATCGCTGATGCATAAAAAAAATCCATGTATATCTAGTGAAGTTATCGATGAAGGCAACATAATAGAGATAGCCTTTTCACAAAGGTACAGAAGAGGGTCCCCATATGTCAGAATGAACAAGTTGAAAAGGGTGAATTTCAGAAGTTCTTTTGTGACTAAAGGGTAGGGCAATGTGTTTGGCCAAATGACAATCCTGACAATCAAATAAATATTTAAAAGTGTGAGAACCAAGGACACCACTGCGAGCTATAGTCTGGAGTCGTGAGGTGCTAATATGACCTAAATATCTGTGCCACAGATCAGCATCAGAGGAAACAATACCGGCAAAACTAGAAGGAGAATGATGGGCACGAAGAAAATCTAGATAATATAGACGACCATGACGACTAGCACGCCCAAACTCCTCACCGGTGGAGAAATCAGTAATAGAATAATCTAAAGAGTCAAAAGTAACAACAAGACCACTATCGCACAACGCACTAATAAAAATAAGGTTTCTTGATAAATGAGGAGCATAGAGAACATGTAATAATGTGAGTGTGGAAGAGTTAATTGTCCATAAGTGTGTAATAAGAAGTGGTGAGCCATCAGCTGTGTGTAGAGATAGAGAATGAGAGGAAAGTGCTGTGCAGGTGGTGAATAGTGTCTGATTACTAGTGAGATGATGTGATGTACCAGAATCTAAAATCCAGAACGAATTCTTATCGGGAGTGGTAAAAAGTGCAGAGGCAGAGGACCCAGCATTGATAGACTGACCCATGAGTTGTAATTTCAGCTGAGTGAGGTGTTGCTGAAAATTAGCCCAATCAGCAGAAGACGGCAAGGCCAGAGTGACGGGCATGGCCGATGATGTGACGGAAGAAGCACTGCGAGGAGAAATAAGACTAGCGCAGCTGTGACTGCCAGCACAATATGGAGGGAGATACTGCTGGTGTCTGGATCGGGGTAGGGAGTAGGGCGGTGCTACCGGTGGCGGAAGTAGAGGTGGGGTAGGGTGAGTAATGATGTAAGGAGAAGGTAGGAGGCCAGAGGCAGACTGAAAGTGGCGCTGGTGCTGCTTCTTTTTGAATCTGGAGGAGGAACGAGAGGCGGTTGTATCGGGAAAATCAGTGGAGGCGGAAATATATGGGAGAGACTGAGATGCCATCAAGTAGTACTACTACGTATATATATATATGTGTGTGTGTGTGGGGGGGGGGGGGGGAGGGGAGAGACTGAGATGCCATCAAGTAGTAGTACCTGTATATATATATATATATATATATATATATATATATATATATATATATATATATGTGTGTGTGTGTGTGTGTGTGTGTGTGTGTGTGTGTGTGTGGGGGGGGGGGGGGGGGGGGGGGGGGGGGGAAGGGTATGAACAACTTGCTCATTTAGTAAATGAACAATTGATGATGTGGCATACATGTGATTGGAAAATCCTTAAAAGGGTTAGTTGTCCAATGTATCATATGCATGCCACATAATCAATTGCTCATTTACTAAATGAGCAAGTTGCTCATATCCCTTTTACCCTATATATATATATATATATATATATATATATATATATATATATATATATATAATTTTATTTTATTTTATTTTTTTGATTTTTTGATTTTTGATTTTTGTTTTTTTTTTTTTTTGAAAAACAGCAAAAAAAAGAAAAAAGAAAAAAGAAAAAAAAAGAGGAAAGAAGTGGGTCGGGTTTGGGTTTGAGAATTTCGGGTAATGGGCTTAGAAGGAAAAGAAAAAAAAATAGGGTTTTCAGAGATTGAGGGAAAGGGGTATGTGGGGGCTGAACGGGGGGGGGGGGGGGGGGGGGAGGGGGTGACTCGAGGATGATTACAATCGGGAATTTGGGTGTTGGGTCGCCGGAGTTGGGGACTCGAAGTTTCGGGTGTTGGGTTGCCGGATGTTAGGTCGACGGCAGTGGAGGTTGGATGGGGAAGAGGAGTTGACAGAGGATATCGACGGTGAGGTTGGAGAGGTCGACGGTGAGATTGGAGAGGTCGAAGTTGCTGGAAGTCTTCTTGATGAATTGGATCTCGACTTTGGATCTGGACACAAGGGAGATTAAGGTTGGAGAGGTAGTTGCTGGAAGTCTTTTTTTTTTTTTTTTTTTTTTTTTTGATCTAGGGTTTTGGGAAGAAATTTGTATAACTTTGGCTGTTGGAATTTGTTGATTTTTGAAGAGGGAATTTAAGAAGGAAAAATTTGGATAATAGGCTGTGATACCATGTTAAGATAAATCAGAAAAATGAAAACAATACTGAATATTGAATTGAGTTCAACCAAGTACTATACCACCTATATATAGGAGGAGAATAAATATCAAAACAACTCTACAATCAATATGGGACTATAATAATATATGGGACTATAATAATATCTAATCAGTTTTCATCTAAACTAATAGTATAAAAGTTAACCCTATCTGCTTGGGGGAAAGATTGGACATAAGGATGACAACATGACAGTAACAATGATGTTGAAGTATTGTACTAATCGACTTAGGGCTTAGATCATGTTATGGGGTTATTTGTTACAGATTGCACATGGCTGGTGTATCACCCTCTCCAACTTCGGTCGGTTGACAACTCAAATTCAGATATTGGCCATCTATATGAAAAATCCACACGTTGGATATAATTAATATACATCATACAAATTCTATATATACAAAATTTCAAATGAATCTGAAAAGTTTTAACCATTTATTATGCAACCATACGATCACTTTTCTATAATGCAATACAGAGATTTTTTCACCCTTATTTTCATTCTTTTTTTTTCCTCCTTTCAACTTCACTTTAAGTTGGGGTGTCTGGTTTTGCATGGACCACAGTATGTTCATTTATAGGAGATTAAGTATGTAGAAGCACTGCATTCTACCTAGCATAAGTCAGAAAAAATAGACGTAAATGTCAAAATAGTCAAGTTTAATTATGTGATTAGGTCAAAAGTGATCTCAGTTTACATTACAAAAATGGCTAGTTAATTAATTATCTTGGTCCCATTCTCCCTTACCACTCATCCATTCACACAGAAAATAGAGCAATCTAGCTATGGCCTACGTCAAAGTAGGGGGAATCTTCAAGAATCAACCAAGGTTTATGCTAATCAGTCATATTGTGCTCCCCATATATTTCAACATTTGTCTCCAATTTTCTTCAAAAAAAAAAAAAAAAAAAAAAAAAAACATTTGTCTCCAACAAAGAGACCTAATACTGTAATGAATCAAAATATTCTGAGACATTTACAATGAACATAATTTCAAGTTATTAAATTAAACTTCAACACTAAATAATGATCTCATAGAGCTTAAGTTAATCAATAAGAAGAATAATATTCACGGTTGCATACCCCTCACTCCCACTCCTTTCTTTGCTCGAGAATAATGTTCATACAAATTTGGTATCAAAGGATCAAAATCTAGCATAAATACCAAAGACGGCAAGGCCATTGATGCTATCTAATCAATATGCCAAAGTAACTATCCCCTTTGCTAAAATTACTTGGCTTTCATAGTTATTATCCTATTTATTACCTTAGAATTTGTGCTCAGATCTGGCAAACATGTAATGCAAAGATTGATAGAATCCAAATCACCTAGAAGCTTTACACACACATTGTGCACTAGATATTAGGGTTTGCATAGGCTAGTTTCCTTTAATTTGTTGATAAGGAAATGTGTGTGTTTTAGGGTAGATGATGGCTTTTATGAAGGTGGCTATAATTTTCAATCAATTTGTTATGAAGAGATTAATCATGAAATACTAGGCATGTGAAGAAGCGGATCATCTAGCACATCAATAATGGGGTTTCTTAACAACAACACTCTTACTATAGGCAAACACCATGCTCCTACCAACTCCCCCAACTCCCCCATCCTGGATCCTAACAGGCGACATCACTCCCAGCATCATCCTCCTCCCTTAAACCCTCCCTACCCACTCTCCTCCCTTAAACCCTCCCTTAAATCCTCCCCCCCCCCCCCCCCCCCCTCCCTTTTCTGATATGCTGATCCCTTCCGACTTCTTCCTCACCTTCCTCTCATCAACCTAGAGTACTTTTGTGCTGCGTCACCTCTTTGGCTCAACATAAACAGCCAACACTTTACTCACTCCTCTCCTCTTACCCCTCTACAGCTTCACATACTGCTTATCCCTTCCTCTGACCATGCTATCGGTATTAGAACTCAGTGGGTGCGGGCCCAATGAGAGGGTCCGCTACCCACCGGCTACAGCATCAATAGGCTCACCAGCGTCTGCACCATTGACAGTGTCGGAGACACCTTCTAACTCATTACCACCACAGCAAGCAACAACAATACCACCCACCGCTGAAGTGACCACCCCAACCGTCCCATCGCTGCACCCTTCTCACTTGATCCCAAACCGTGAAGAGGGAGGAGATCGAGAGCTCAGACGCACTCGCTCCCCGGCGCGTGCACACCAACGTGCACATCAACGCCGTGAGGGGAGAAGATATATTCATCATCACTCTGAGGAGGGTACTGCCAGGGACCATGGGTGCCAACAGCGACAAGGGAAGCTTTATGAGAGAAGGGCCCAACGACGGGGTCCTCCAACAGGCCATTATAGGAGTAAGAACACCCCGCCTTCAGATCACCGTCCCCATCAACTCAGGGGATATTCTCAGAGAGGGTATGAACATGTTGCTAACAGACAACACCTTCACCCTTCCAACACACAATCCAAACCTTCCTTTCTACCCCAACAACCCCCTCAACAATCTAGTCTGCAATACCAGCACAGACCAACACACGAACACCTCAGGGGCACTAACCCACCTCATCATCGTAGCAACCGCAGGGAGCCTCAGGGACCCCAACAAACTGCTCTGACCAACCCCCCCAACCCCAGCACCTACCGTTTATCCAATCCAACACCACGGGAGAACCTTTCACCTAAATCCAGTGTCGAGCGAGCCCACGAAGGGGCTGCTGCTAGATGGGATTACGGCAGAAAGTGACTTCGGCAATGTGAAAGATGAGGGGCACTCGGTTCAAGTACGGGGGAAGAAAAACAAAAATCAGATCACTAACCTTCCAACCGAACCGCTCCCACATAGGAAACAGAGGAAGGGTAAGCGAAAGCCGATTCCCTGCTTCAACTGCGGTGATCTTGGGCACTATAGAAGCGAATGCACCAAAGAAGTAAGGTGCCTCAAATGCATGAAGTGGGGACATCTCTCCTATGTCTGCACCAACGTGGTGGAAACCCACAACGACGAAGAATGCCCTGTGAGTCGTGGAAGATCACCTGAGAACCCAACGGTGATTCGATTGGCAAACAGCCTCGAAACTATGAAAAGTGAAGAGCGGTGGCTGAGGCAGTGGTGCGCTATTGCCAAGGTCAGAGCAGGGAGGCCATCGGAGGTGTACATAATGCAGGATCTTGCTGATAAATGGCCAATGCGAGCCCATAGAGATTGGGTCGCGAAAAAATTGTGCCATTTACAATTCTTAGTTTCATTCCCCTCACCAGAGAAAGTCGCTGAAGTTATTAGAATGGGAATGATCGACTTTGGACATTTCCAACTCGAATTTAGCGCGTGGATGCCTACGTTCGGAGCGGAGCTCCCACAGGGAGACAAATTCTGGATATGGATACACAACGTCCCCTTACACTTCTGGAAGTGAGAAGCTCTGCAAGAGATTGTAGTGGAATTTGGGACAGTGAAGAGATAGACGAGAAAACGGTGCGCCGATCAGAATTAGTCTCGGTGAGAGTTCTAATCAGAAGCATCGATATCTCTTTGATGTTGCGCTTCACAAAAGTGTTCTCCTTCGAAGAATCCTATCTAATAAGATTCGTGCTCGATAAGAGAGAAGAAGCACAGCAAGAACAGGCGGCCATCACCTCCCCCGCACCCACAACAGCACTCAGAGACAACAGATCCTATAGGCAGGTGGTAACGCCAACAAAGGACCTGACTATAGATGGCTCCCATGAGGTAGAGAGGGCTCACCGGGAGCTCATCACGGCGGCAAGGGGGTAGGAGCAGCGCCAAGGTACATCGGCAGAAGGGTTTGAGACGGAAGAAGCTACTCTGTACAAAGCTGGTAGAGACAGGAGTCTCGCCGTAAAATTCAATGGTCAAAAGCCCTCTAGAACCTCCAACTCATCAGATCGAACGGTGGATCTGTCCTACCTCCCTGATTTGGAAAGGAACACTGCTCAAGGAGAAAGCGCTGTGGCTCAGAAAGGTGGGTCAGGGCACGCAGAGCCTAAAAATGGCAAAGCTCCACGCTGCAACAACATGCAGGACTCGAGACTGGGGTTGGTGAAGAATACCACCACTCTGGGGAAGAAGACAAGAGAAAGAGTACTTTCCACCAGAGAGTGGGTAACCAAGCGCTGGTTCTCACTAGAGGAGGAAAAAGGAGTTGCTTTGGAGCCAGAGCGACGACAGACAGAGGCCTGTCTGAGGAAAGCAACTTCCACAGATCTGAGCAGCCACAGCAAAAAGAACTCAAAGGAGTGCGAGAGTGAGGCTGAGGGAGTGGGTAGCAAAGCGATGATTTTGAGGAAAGGCAAAAGTGGTAATGAAGACAATGGAGGATAAGAGGGAAATGAAAGCTTTGCTTTGGTAAGGAAAGGAGAAGGAAATTTCCCCCTCTCGTTTTTAACGCCGCTCGCTTCGATAACCACGCCCACTGAGCATGCCGCTCCCCCTCCCAATCAGCTGTCTCCAGCTGGCAAATGGGGTAGACTTACCGCTCCTATAGAACAAGCTGAGAGCGATTTTGTCGAGAGGTGGGTATTATGGATCGCGAAGTAGCAGTCCACTCACATGCAGATGAGTTTTATAAGAGTGGGCCTACTACTGAGAAGCTTTTAAATGTTACTGGGCCCAAAGAGGGGTCCAAAATGCATTTTATTGTCTCTCTGACTAGTAACTCTACAAGTTCGAACATTCAGACACAATGCAGGCCCAAGGAGGGGACCGCAACAGAAAACTCCGCTATTATTAGTGAGTCGCCATTGTCTGTGGGCTCAATGAGGAGTCCGCAATGAGAGAACCTACTCTACAATAGGATGGTCAGCAAACAGATAGTGATGAGGACCGGGAAGGGCGACTAAATCTAGATGAATAATTTTCATTCACAGATGACAAGTCAGAGGATCTAGAGTTCATCGCTAACACACAGAGGGAGATCTCGCCAGAGATGGTCTTGTCCACTATTCCAGAATCAGCACCTGGAGATAGTACTGGAACGTCGTGCAGGACGGTTGGGTTCAGAGTTCAGAAATCGCCCAAGAGGGCTCATGTAGAGTCCATGGATGACTATCTAGAAGTTACAGCAGCAGCCAAAGCTGCAAAGTTCGACAACGGAGGTATGAAAAGTTTTTTAGCTAATATATTAAATTTTATGTCAGACTCTAAAGTTTTTTTGCTAGCTAAAACATGTGGGTTAGAGGTGTGTGATATGGAGCGTAATGCCTTACTACTTAATAAAATTAATAGTTGCAATGTTTTTAACATATATTTGTGTTCATTTCATATACAGTCATTCTTGGCTAGTACGACTGCTTCGCTTCTGGAGCCCTGACAACCGCATTGAGATTAATAACCAAGACATCTTTTGAGAATTCCCAAGATGGTCTTCGGAAAGGAGCAAGCTTGTACGTGATCTATTCTATTCTTGTGGACATCAATTTATAGACCTGAACTGTCGATGAATTTTTTTTGTGTTATTTCTTCTCAATTTCGTACACTTGCTTGTGCATGTCACATTTATTTAGGAACTATTCAAAACATACTTCTAAACAAAATCCTAACCTAAATATCTATCATAAAGGTAGTCTAGGATATATATATTTGAACAATCTCCTTTATATAGATAGCTAGTGCATATTTTCTAGGTACCTGCTACATATAAACATGTGTATATACACATAAATAGCTTGGACTAATTTGGGGAGAAAACGATACGGGTTTGAATTGTAAGATATCAACATTATGAGCATGCATACTATTCTACTATAAATTTTCGATATATTTAGTTGTCTTCAATTAATTAATTGTAACGCCCCGAATACAGGATGTTCTACAGGATCTTTCCGCTTCCTTTAGTAAATTTTACAAGGAAATTTGAACTTTTCACTTTACATCAGAGTTTACATGATTACATTACACTTTATATTGCATAGCGGAAGTAAACTTTACAACAATGAAACAAATGTACAACAATATTTAATAATCTTTAAGCATTTGTTCCTCTTTAATCTTTATCAAGCCATTTACCTGCATATAAGACTGTGGGTACGTCAGTTTATTCAACCGACGATCATTATACACGGTCATCCTCTCTATGCCGGAAATAGTATAACTTATTTTCCATATTTAGCAAACACAAACTTGTCACATATCAAACTAAAGGGACTACCCTATTGATGTCGTGTTGTGATTGTGCACTTAGTCCTTAATGCAGTTAATTATGTTACATGACACTAATGCGAACTTGTTCGGATTCTATGCATCCCATACTACATAGGTCCGAGGGCAAGCCCTTAATCGTTCTTCATCTTTGTAGGGTTCAATCCCTCATTATGACTTAATCTACTACTGTAATTATGGTAGGTATCTTAGATATTCTATGATCTATGAGCCCATGTCCAGGCAGCCTGGAGGAGAATCCCACGCACTGACAAGACGCATCAAGCAGGCAACCTATGGACAATTCAGCCTCCGCCATGGAATAATGGCACCACCCATAGCCACTCAAACATCCCACAAGCATCGCTACCGGGACGATAATTCTGGAGTAGTGCCCATGCCATGTCTTGACACATCAAGCAGGCAGCCTGTGGATCACTCTCACACCGCTAATCCGATGGCCCTCATACTCGTGTTTTTCTCCTACTTTCATCACGTCTCCACTATGTACTAATCCTTAGTTCTTATCAAAATCATGAACAAAAATCAAAGCTCTAGAGTTAGCCTCTCCACTAAACCGGACTTATTCATTCATTCAAACATGACCAACCTTGGTCTTTCTTTTCAATTTTTATTTCATTTATTTCCAAATGTCGGGAGAGACTTAGCTACTCTTTTTGTTTCAATTTTTAATTCACAATTTCCAAAATGAGCATTTCCAACTCATACATTCATTTGTTGATTTGTCATACTCAAAAGTATTTCTCTTTTCCAATCATGATTTCTAATTCGTTCAAATAGTCCATAACTATACATGGAATTCATATGCTTTATCAATTATCAATTTCACTTTGAAATTCACATCACTAACGAATATTCACAATTCACATTTTTCACACTATTCTCAAATGAGAATAATTTGCATCACATCACACAATATAATTTTTTCTTGCCACATTAATTTTCTAATCCTTCATTTCAATCATTTTTGCAAGATACAATTTCACAAAGAATACCAATGTAGACTATAGTTCTATTTACTCATCTAGTCACAAATTATACCTTACATTATGTAAATCATTCCCAAATTATTTTTAATAAGTCCCATGTATTTTTAGAAGAATAACCATATTTTTCTCATAATTTTTCGATCACTAAAAACACAAAAAAATATTTTTTTCCCAACTTGCCGAGGGCAAGATTCGAACCCAGCACCACAGAGAACCCAACCCAAAGCACAAACCACTAGGCCGAAGGCTATTGGCGGTATAAGAGGCGCTGAGAGCCTTAAATGCTCTCGGCCGCTGCTTATGTTATTTTTTTAAAAAAGTATGGTTCCACAGGGATTCGAACCAGCGATCTCAGACCACTGTAGCGATTAAAACCGACCCAACCACTTGAGCTATGCACTCGGGTTGTCTATAGTATAATTCTAAGTTCACTTAAATTGATCTTCTCTGTTATCAAAACCTTTCGATGTTCAACTAGACCTCCTTTCACTTTGTTTTTTTTTTATATAAAAATTACTGTAAAATTCCAGATTGATTATTTTTCACATAATTTATATATCAATATGAACAAAATAATTTTTGTAGCAATTAAAACATATTTTCATATAATTAATTCGAATTCTACATTGTAACTACCATATTTCTCCTTTTTTTTTGACATTTCTTAGCAATTAACATTCTAATCTCTTTATTCACAAAATTTCACCTTAATTCTCTGTTTCTAATCTTTTAACCAACATACAAATCTATATTTGAATTTATCCATTCCCACATTAGCACAAAAGATCTATTTAACACATGAAATAGCATTAACAATCTACTAACTTTTGTATACATAGTTTGTGATGTAGATAATGAAATTTTCTTCAACAATCCATGGCCATAATTAATTCACATAAAAATTAGATTTTTACTAATCAAATCACATACAATTGCACACCCACATTCCAATCAATTTATAGCTCAATTTTCCAATTAAAATGTGTACTCTTATTAGCCTTTTTCATGCATCATTTTTCCATTCCAATCTAGCATATATCCCTATTTAGAAATATAGAAAATTTACCCACCTTGTATGGAGAGAAAAATTCACTAGCAATCCCTAGACAAATGTCCTTGCAACGAAAATGCTCCTCCTTGAACACGTGCACACAAGCCTCCCAAGCACACCCGAGCTCCTCCTTCTAGTGGTAACCGGCCTCCTCTCCTTGTTGCAAGCAAAAATCCCACACACTCTCAATCTTTTAACTCACACAATCACTACTAGATCATATAATTTAGACTATAGGTTTGTAGGAAGTAATAAGCACAAGAATAACTAGCCATGGAGGGGGGCATTTATACTAAAAATCAAGGAGAATGGATGGCTAGGATCAAGTAAGTGGTTATAAGATGGAGGGCTAAGATGAAAGTAGGAGTTGCATTAACTACCCACAACCAAGTAACCACCACACCATGATCCCACTCAAATTTTGGTTTCCCTCCAAAAAGATCACAACCGGCCATCATAGGAATGCATATTGCACGTGTGCGTGTAGTGCACGTGCATGCAACTAGGTCCAAAAATTGTACATTAAATTTTTGTATAAAAATAAAATAGTCTTTAAATTGTATTCTACATGACAAGTTGTATAAAAAAATAGTTCATGGGCTTTAGTTTTTGGGCCAAATAATTATTTTAAAAATAAAATAAATAAACTAAATTTTTTGGGCTTTAGGAAAAAGATTTTTTGTCTAATTGAAAGAAGGCTTTATAGAAAATTAATTAAAGTCACATATTTAAATATCCATACTCATCATGATGGAAATATTTATCAAAAAAAGTATTGCACGTGCACACTACGCGCAAAATAAAGTAATTTTTCATTAAATGAAAAATCAGGGCATTACATTAATAGTTATGTGACTTCTTCATTACTCCTTTTAACAATTCTCATTTCATTCTGCAGTAATGTTTTTCGCAATCTCAACATTATTTGAGCTGTTATGTATTATCCTATATGCATTTGTCTTCCCTAAACTACCAGTTGTAAGGCACTATCGCTCTAAAGCAACTAGGCTTGGTAGAAACATGTTTCTGCTAGGTTATTATCTTTTTGACAATATATTCGGTAGGAAGTACTAGAAGACATCGCCACGTTAGACTTACAGAATTTCTTGATAATGGTAACCTCGGTCATTTATCTTTATCTAACATGTGTGTGAATCTAGAGTGAAGATGCAATAAACTTGGACAACAACTTTTTGTTGTCAGCTGTCATCCATATTTCAGTTTATTCAAGAAATCTGATGGCCTGAATCTTTTTTTTTTTTGTTTTTTTTAGTTGAACATGAGCTGAGCAAGACCACTGGAAATGCTGGTGGCAGAATTGCTTGCGGTGAGTCACATTTTGTTCAATAATTTCTATCTTTTCTCTAATCATATTTCTAAATTGAGATAGTTTACTAATCAGAGTCTTTACTATTTTCTAATATGTTTCAATTTTTTGTTTTATCAAGCATCATCGGACTGCAAGCCTACGCAATGAGATGTCTAAACCTCACTTTCCGAATTGAGATTGCATCTTGTAATGCAGTTACAATTTACTCAGTGACAATGTTTGTGTTATGATGAATAAAGATGACTCTAGTTTTGAGACTACTTAATAGACAATGGCACTATTTTGTACTTGTATAATGGTTCTTCTCGTTTCTTGTTTGGTTGACATTATTTATACCATTCGCTGTTTCTCGTAGTCCATTTTTTCAGCAGGATACTATGATTAGCCTAGAACGGAGATTTAAATCTACTGAATGCATGGGAGTTATCTGATAATTTTCTGTGTGATGTTCATCTAATACACCACCACCAGACAATTGTTAAAAAAAAAATTAAAAAAAAAAGATAATAATAATAATAATACCTAGCCCAGCGTTTTCAAACGCCAGGGGTAGGTCTTTTAATGGGAAAAATTTTTTTCAAAAAAAATAACTTATCCCGGCGTTTGGAACGCTCCCAGCGTTTAGAAACGCCGGGATATCCTTGTAACATACCCCGGCGTTTGGAAACTCCGAGAAAAGTATTCCGCAACCCCAGCGGGGGAAAACACGGCGCTTGCGGCGACGCTTTTCGAAGTGTCGGGGGGTCCAACCCCGGCATTTCTAAATGGCGGGAATGAGCAAAAAAAACGCCGGGGTTTGCCTTCTTATTTGTAGTGAAGTGTTGAATTTGGTGCTGACGCATAACTCCATGAAGTTAATAACTCCCTACACAAGAGGACTAGAAGATATGAATTGTAGGTATTCTATACTAGTAGTTTACATGTGCGATGCACGTCTTAATAAATATAATTTTTTTTAAAGTAAAAATTCAGGCGTAGTCTGGATTTGATCTAAAATCTCATTTACAATAGTTATGCACGTGCATTGCACGAGTTGGTAGATGGACAAATTACACTAAGACCTCCTCCCATTACAGTAGTAGAGATTGTCAGAAAACTTGCATAGTATCCGAAGGCATCAGGTCTCCAATTTCCTCAATTGAGGGGTTTTCTATTATCTGATCAGAAGTATTGGAGGCAAATGGATAACCTTTTGCACTTATTCTCTACTGAAATTCACTTAAGCTACAAATCTTTTTTTTTCATCTTACAAAGTAAAAAGATGTGGAACATTTCTCGATTTGTGGTTATCTTTTTTAGCAGAGTTATGCTAATTTTCTTTGTATCGTTTCAATTTTATTAGATATCTATGAATATTCTTTTATTTAATAATAAAATATAATTTGTCAGATGCATTTAAAGCTTCCTAAAGTTAGACGCATCAAATGTAGGTATGTGAGGTATTGTTTACCAAAGCACTGTAAGTCTCATCTCAACTTGTCTCGCAAAAGTTGTTTTGATCGTTTCTTGGAGGTTTGGTTTCTGTTCGTGTCCACCTCTTTGGCACGGCCTTTAATTTTCCCTTGGTGGGGTTTTTCTCCGTCCCCCTGTCGGACCTGTGAGACATACTTTTCTCCCTTGGGTGTTTCAGAACCCCTCCTCGAGTAGAGTGTGTGCAGTCGTTGTTGCTGCACTGGCTTCCTCCTTTATTGGGGGAATTCACCCTTCTTCTCTCTTCATTGGGGAGCTCTTTCCTCACAGTGATTTGGCTTTTAGCAGCACTCAGTGGTGTGCTTATTCCCCCCTTCCCACCGTCGATTTCAGTCGACGTTACTGTTTCTCTGCCCCTTGGTTAACCCAGGGTCTTCTCCATTCATGTTTTCCCCTCTCTGAGAGTCTCATCTCTTGGTGGGCCGGCCCAGCAGTGACCCATGGACAAATCATGGGTGGAAGTGGTGAAAAAGAAAAAAATAAAAAAAATGGTTGGTCCTTACCTTCCCTGTTATGGGCAAGGGGATCCGGCCCTGTTATGGCCCATTCGCGCGAAGCTTCCTTCAGTCTCCTCATCTTCTTACTCCCGCCCTTCCGCTCTATCCTCTCCATCTCTCTCTCCCAATTCTCACCCTCATTTTCGTAGGCATTCGCCTGTCTGTTTTCGTTGTTTTCAGCAAGGTCATCTTAAGCTCTTTTGCCCTAACAAGATGAAGTGTCTCTTCTGCAATAAATCCGGTCATGCTAAACATCGTTGTTTCGTGCTCCAAAAGATCCTAGGGCTTCCTTTGGGAGCGCCCATTTCGGATTAAATCCTTAACGCGGTGGACCTCTCTTCCCTTCGTAGTCAACTGCCGTCTTCTAAACCCCCTAAACCTCAGAAGCAGTCATTGTCGTCTAGTTCCCCACTGCTCCCCACCCCCTCTTCAGAGCGTCGTATCTCTAATAGCCCTCCCCCCCCCGCCTGCTTCTTCGGCTCAGTCCGTTCGTCCCGCCAAGCTGCCTGTCACTCAGGTATTTATTCCTAAAGCTGAGTTGACGGATCGTTTGGTATATTTTGGTACCTATGGAGCTATCTCATTCTCTGGAGGTTCGGTACCCTTTTATACTTTGAATTCCTTTCTCAGCAATTACTGTAACGTCAATGACTGGGACTGGGTTCTTTACAATTGCTCTAATGGAGACATGGTCATTCATTGTCCTTCCCCTAAGATTTTGGAGGATCTTATTGCGAATCAATCACTTGCCATTGGCACCATTTCTCTATCGGTGCGGCAGTGGGTGCAGATTCCTTCTTCTTCTCAAGGGCGAGGCTCCCTTGACACCGAAGTCTCCCTTGTTAGGACTCCCCCCGTTTTGCGATTCACTCCGCCTGGTTGGAGATATGGCTAAGTGTGTCGGTGAGATTGTTAGCATCACCTCTAAGGCTAGGTTGGCTTCTGGCAACCTGCAGATTGAGGCGATATTTCGTTGTCCCTCCACTCCAGCCCGAATAGAGGCATTCTGTCTTACTGATGGTATCTCTTCTTTCTCCGTCTCTGTGCATTACCATGACTCCACCCTTGTTAGTAAGCGCCCTCCTAGTCCCCATCCTGAGACCAAGTCACAGTCATTTGGTTCTGATCTTTCAACTCTTTTTCATCCCGGAGGTACTTCCTCTGCTAAGACCAAGGGCTCTAAAGCGAAAGTGGGTGGTTTGGGTGTTGCTCGCAGCAAGATTCCAACTCCCAATAGGCCTTCAGCCCCCCCTCCATCCCCAAGATCTCTCCCTCGAAATCCCCCAACCTGGTTTGATTAACCCGGAGAGTCATGCTACGAAAGGTGCCACCAGTGCTACTAAACCGGTCCCTCCTCTTCCCTCTAAGGATTCGCAGCCTATTTTTTCTAAAACCGCTACTGCGGTGGAGTCACCTTCCCCCTCTGTTAAGGATAAGAGTTCTTCTCCTCATTGGCCTGCCTGGGAAGTCAACCCGAACTTTGCATCAGATTGGGAGCAATTCTAACAGCTCGCGCATTTTCCCACTCCGAAGAAGTCAGATCCAGCTTTCTCTCCCTCCAAACTCAAGCCAACATCCTCCCTCAAAGATTCTAGTTGGATGGAGCAGGATTCTCTTTTATCGGAAGAAGAAGCGGAGCTGTCCCTGGCTCAGGCTAAAAAGGTACTCTATTCTCATTTTTTTAAGCACTCTCCAGTGTTTTCTTACTTAGCTGCGGTTTGTTTCTTTAAAATTGTCCAATTGGGTTTCATGTGTCATGCGTGTACTGCATCACATCGTGTATGGCCCAGTATTAGGGTTGTACCATTCGGGCAGTCTTTCCGTGGTTGGATTTCACCATCTCTCGCGGCGAAGGCCCGGAATTATTTGGATTCCCCTCACCCCTTTCTTTTTAAGCCTTTTAATTGCACTCCCACAGTTTCTGTTGGGTCGATTAAGGCTTCTTTCTACTCCTCTTTAGCTACTCCTTCGGGCGCATCACCTGCTCGATCTTCTCCTTATCAGGAAAAGGGTGTCCCTTTCTCTGGTATCGAGCATTCTTCCCAGCCGCCTCAATGATTCATTAGGTCTAGTGCATGCCTTAAAGCTAAAAAAATTCTTGAAACTGTTCTGACTTCATCGCCCGCTATCTTTAGCTCTACCAGTGGCGACAGCAGTCTCCACCTACTCACTCACCACTGATTTCTTACAATCAGTTAGGGTCTATTTACTTCCCCATTTTTGATTCGCTCTCCAATTCTGAACTAGCAGCTTCTGCTCAGGACCTGGGCTTTCTGATCGACCCTTCTGATTCTCCCCGTATCCTTTCCCTTAGGAGGAAGGAATGTACTAGAGTCGTGGAGCACCGGCGATTTAATGATTGGCGTATCCTGGAACATTCGTGGCCTGAACTGCCCTTCTAAGCAAAGGGCAGTTTTTGACTTAATTTCTTCGTCCCGTTGCGACCTGATCTCCATCCAAGAATCCAAACTGGAGTCCCCCTCCCATGCGCCCTTACGTTCCTTAGGTGGATCCACTATCTCCAAATGGATCTCACTGGACGTGATTGGTTCGAGGGGAGGGATCCTTTTTGGATTCAAGGAAGCTTTCTTCTTTCTTATAGCAGTTCAACATTTGAACTTCTTTCTAATCGTCGAACTCCAATGGACTACATTCAATTGCCCGCTTACCATGATTTCAGTGTATGGCCCTTCCTCTTCTGATAGGCGCCCCTTATTCTGGAACGAATTCCTTTCGTTACAGCAGTTCGCTAGTGAACTTTGTTTCTTTTGTGGGGATTTTAATGTCACTCGGTTTGCTTATGAAAGATCGAACACGGTCTCCTCTAATTCTCAATCTTGCCTCTTCAATGATTGCATCTGTGATCTGCAATTATCGGATTTACCTATATCCGGTAGGTCTTTCACCTGGTCCAACCAACGCGACCACCCAACTCTTGCAAAACTTGACCGTTTCCTGGTCTCGCAAAATTGGATAACGCGTTTTCACCAGTCGTTTGTCCAGGCTCTCCCCAATCCCTCTTCTGATCATGTTCCGATTGCGCTCCATTCCAATTTCCACTTCAATTATCACCATAAATTCCGCTTTGAAAAACTCTGGTTGCAAGACCAACTCTTCGTCAGTCTGGTGTCGGAATGTCTTGCCGCAGTCACCGGTTCATCCGGGCTGGGCAACATCCTTCTTAAGCTTCATGCCATCAGGCATGGTTGCAAAATCTGGCGTTCTGAGAGACAAGTCAACACCAATTTCCTTAAAATTTTCTTCTGCAATCCATCGAGTCCATAGATAAGATGGAAGAGTTAGGTCCTTTATCTGAATCGTTTCGTTCGGAAAGTCGATCTTGTAAGCAAGATTATGCGGACATCCTCCATCAAGACCATATAAAATGGGCTCAACGAGCCCGGGTCAACTGGATGAAGGAGGGTGACGCGAACACTGCTTTTTTTCATAACTTCGCCTCCCATAGACAACGTTGCAATCGTATCTCCTCCATCTCCGTTCAGGGAGTAGATCTCACTTCCGATGAGGCCATTCACCAGGAATTCCTTTCTTTCTATAAAAACCTTGTAGGTTCGCAGAAACGTCGCACAATTGAGCTCGATTGGGCCCACCTTTATGGTAACCAATCGCACGATCTTTCCTCACTCGAAGCCCCCTTCACTCTTGAAGAGATAAAATCGGTGGTGTTCGCGTTAAAAAGCGACTCCGCACCAGGGCCCGACGGTTTCCCTGCCTTCTTTTTTCAAAAATTCTGGGATATGCTTAAGTCAGATCTTCTCAAAATGTTTCACGATCTTCACCAGGGATTCTTTTCTTTTGACCGGATCAATTACGCTCACATTGTGCTCATCCCCAAGATAGCGGGAGCACATCTGGTCACTGAGTTCAGACCTATAAGTCTCATCAACACCTCTTTCAAAATCATTATGAAAGTCCTTTCTTCCTGATTGAGTTCGATCATCTCTCCTTTGATCAACTCAGCCCAATCAGGGTTCATCAAAGATCGTTTCATTCTTGACAGTGTTGCTTCAGCTCAGGAAATCATATCCCACTGTCATAGATCTCATACGGAGGGCATTCTTCTCAAGCTCAATTTTCAAAAAGCCTACGATAATGTGAATTGGGATTTCCTTCTGAATATCCTTATTTATCGAGGTTTCGGTCCCAAATGGATCGCTTGGATTAAATCCAGCTTATTCTCTGGTACCTCATCTATCTTCATCAACGGAACGGAAGGCCACAAGTTCAAGATCAGATGTGGCCTCCGTCAAGGGGATCCCCTATCATCACTGCTTTTTTCTCTGGTAGCCGATGTCTTTAGCAAGCTCCTTCGGAATGCATGGAATTTGCATATGATCGAGGGTCTCGGCAGCTCCCCCCTCTTTGAGGGAGTGCTCAACCTTCAATACGCGGACGATACGATTATTTTCACCAAACCGACCACCCACTCTCTTCGTAATCTCAAACTTGCTTTGAAATGGCTTCCGGATTATCGATCAATTTCCAAAAATCCTCTGTTCTCTGGCTGGGTGGATCCCCCAACCGCCACGTGGAGGTCTCCAATTTCTTTAATTGCCCCATTGCTTCCTTTCTGATCTCTTACTTAGGCATTCCCCTTTGCTGGGGTAAGCTGCATAGATCCGACTGGTTCCCTCTAATTGATAAAGTGGAGGCAAGGCTCAATATTTGGTCGGGCAAATCTCTGTCTAGAGGTGGCAGACTGACCCTTATTAATTTTGTGATCTCTGCCATGCCTCTTTAATTTATGTCTTTCAATTATTTACCATCCTGGGTGATCAAAAGGATTGATCAAATCAGGAGTAATTTTTTCTGGACTGGGACTTCCTCATTTAAACCAGGATCTCACCTGTGCCAGTGGAAATTGATTTGTATTTCCAAAGAGGAAGGGGGTCTTGGTGTTTTGGACCTTCGTAATCATAACATCGCTTTACTGGGTAAATAGTTGTGGAAACTCCATAATTTTGATCATTTACCATGGATTCGATGCATCAAAGGTTATCGGTCTTCCTCTTCTAATTGGTGGGAGTTTCCCGAGTTTGTTCATCATCACGCCTCCCCTTTTTTGAAAGGCGTCTGGAAAGCATCAGCTGCTTTTCATTGCAGTATTTACCGTACCTGCTATGGTGGATCTAGAGCTAAATTCTGGACTGATCTGTGGATCGGCAATTCCACTCTAGCCATTGCTTTCCCTTCTCTCTTTCGGTTGGCAGCCTTTCCGTCAGCTTCTATAGAGGATTCATTTGCTTTGGTCGGCAATACTCGTAATTGGTGTATACCGTTCACGATTGATCTTCCTCAATCTTTGACTGAGATTTTTAATGATCTCATTTCTTCCCTCAATAACTACGCTTGGAGGCCTACTGAGGGCATAGCTTGGCGCTGGTCTTCAACTGGCACATTTTCAGTTAAATCTTTTTATTGCTTCCTTAATTCGAAGGGAGTTCAATCACCGATAGCTTAATACTTCTGGGACTCTTGGGCTCCCCTTAAAGTGAAGATCACTTCTTGGCTAGCGTTTAATAACAAGTTGCTCACTGTTGAAGTTCTTAATAGAAGAAATTTAGCCTGGGGGTAGCTATGCTCCCTGTGCGTTCAGCACGCAGAAGATGTTAATCATCTTTTTATCCAATGTCCTGTAATCATCCCGTTGTGGAAGATTTGCACTCTTGCGTGGGACACTGGATCTATCCCCCTAGTGTTAGCCTCTTGCTAGTCCGCTAAGCCTTCGAACGCCTCGTTTCGAAGTGCTTGGATCTTGTCGGTTCATACCATCATTTGGATCATTTGGAAGGAGAGGAATTTCAGAGTGTTCCAGCATCGCAGTTCTTCTATAACTGCGATGATTGATGACTTTTTATTGCTGTTCAAACTCTGGGCTTCGGGATTGAAACCCAAAGACAACGCTTCCATTGCTTACCAAAGATTAGTCGAGGCTATACATTGTCTTCGCACTCTTCATGCTTTATAATGCTCCTTGTTTTTGACTATGTGCTTACCATATCTCTTCTTCTCCACTTTATAATTGCAGGTTTGAGTTCTCCCAAGGGGAGCGGCTGGCATCTCTATTTTGTGATCTGTGTTCCTACTACATGACTGACGTGTTTATCTGGGCTTTGGCTTTTTTATATTTTGACGGTGTTTGGTTGCGGTTTTTGGCCTTTACTTAGCTACTTGGGTTCCTTTGGCTTACGGTTCTGTGATGTTTTCTATCAGCAGCATCTCTACCATAGTCTTGATTAATCGATCCTGCTGCCCTCTCTTTCCCTGGGCTGGTATCCTCAGATGTTCTTTCTTTTTGATGCTATGGGCATCTGTATTTTTGTAGACTTTGTTCTTTACTGCTCTCTCTTTTATCCCGTCTGTGGATATTTTAATGTTATGGTTTAGCCTGATGGTTTCTTATGCTGATCATCTGTTTCACTGTGTGTGGTGATTGAATTGCTGTTTCAATGAGCTGTGATTGAGGTGATTATTGGCACTCCCCTCTCTTTTCTATGCATATGTGCTGTTTTGAGTTGTTTCTGGGGACATTCTTCTCCCTCTGTTGGGGCTGTCCGATTATTTCGCTTTGTGCTGTTTCATTTTATCTCAGGTCCCTCCCCTCCGATTCCTTTCTAGCTGTGGTGGGTCGTTCATCGGGCTATCGGCGGCAGTCTAGTGAGGCCCTGCAGGCAGCTGCGAGGGAGCTCGGTTAAGGAGCCGCATGGTCTCCTTGGTCTGATGAGATCCCTGTTTGCTCGCAAGTGTGCCCTGATCCAGTCGGGGTGGAGCGGTCTCATTTTCGGAGCGTTTCAATTTTTTCCGATCTCTAGAGTTTTTGTTGTTACCTTAATCGATGTCTTCTC
The DNA here is from genome assembly GCA_017893485.1 of Hemerocallis citrina. Lineage (NCBI taxonomy): Eukaryota > Viridiplantae > Streptophyta > Magnoliopsida > Asparagales > Asphodelaceae > Hemerocallis > Hemerocallis citrina. Next base: position 115,697,009 of record CM030360.1, on the reverse strand, counting down.
TGTATTTTTGGCTCCATTTTACGGCTTGTAAAATTAACATTATTATTTGCATTAATATATTTTTGGTCTGATGGCTGGGGTCGTAAGACCCTATCTGATTCATCAAAAAATGTAGGTATGTGAGGAAGGAGAAGAACCAAATGCTACATGTGAATTATAGGAGTTAGAGCATCCACAGTCATAATTGTAAAAAAAATAGCATAATGTAAATTATACCTATAGCAATAGGATGTTTGCTGCAGTGGTGAAATTCTATAATATAGCTAAAGAAACTATTGATCGGACGGAACTTAGAGTCCTGCGAAAAAAAAATTTGGACATTTTTTAATAATTAATTTGATTATTTTCATAATTTTAATAATTAAAAAAAGTTATAAAAAAAATTGGGACCGATCTCAAAGATTTGTCCAAGGGCGATAGTGTTTTTTTTTTTTTAGTTGAGTTCCGTCCCATATAAAAAAAAGATTATTTTTATTTGGGACGGAACTTAATGATCCGTCCGATAAAATTAAAAAATAATTTATTTAGGATGGATCTTAAAGATCCGTTCACTATAATATGTATATTCTCATATCCGCTCTCATATATAACTTTATTCTGTAGCGATTTTATCAAAATATAAATAAATAGCAAACAACTGCAGAGTCGAAAAAACTATAATATGGATAAAATGGAAAAATAGCAAAGGACTGTGGATGCTCTTATGACCCCCCTTGGACAGAATTTTTTCCCAAACTGTCCCACTTTTTGAAAGTTTTTCCCAAACTAACCTACTTTTTTTTAAATTTCCAAACCGCCTAACTCGGTTTTCGAAAAACCGAGTTTAGTTAAAACTAAGTTTTGGATTTTGTCGAAGAGTAACACTCGGTTTTCGAAAAACCGAGTTTTTGGGAAACCGAGTGGGTCGTTTTGGTAAATACTTTCAAAAGTGGGTCAGTTTGGTAAATACTTTCAAAAGGTGGGTCATTTTGGTAACATGTTCAACCGTAAATCGGAAAGGTGCACGTACGCTGTGTCCTACCGTGCTCATGCAAATGTTGTCTCTCAACCATCCTTTCACCAATTTCATATATTAATTGTTAATAAGTACAAGTATGGCCTCAAATGTTGCAAGTCACAATCTCTCTCTAATTGAAACTAAACTACGAGCATATATGATACATGTCGTAATTTACAGATTTCATAAGTCAAAGAGTCTGAGAGTCTGCTTAAAAAATTTTAAGTTATATAACTACATATCCATATCTCTAATCACTAATATTATAATGGGAAAAGAGGGGTTGTAGTATTGTAAATCTATCACCTAACATGCATCGCACTTGCGACTCCAACTCTCCCATGATATATACTTTAAATCTACCAAAATTTTTGTTGCCGCTGGATTCGGGTGTCGGGGCAATAGATGAGATTTGTAGGTTCGTGAGGAACTCGAACAGGCGGAACCCTTCTTCTTCCTTGATGATAAGCTGTCCCCTTGGTTCTCCCGCTGACCTGTATAAACGTTCAAAACATCGAGATGGATCCAGGCGAAGAACCTTCCGACGCTCAAGTCAATACACAGAAAAAGTGAAAAGAAAAGAGCTCAAGTGTGCAAAGTGTGATCACCTTTAACAGTAGGAGGTACGGGGATTTTATAGTCGCCATGGGGATCTGCTTCAGGATAAGAGTGAATCCCTACTTTCCGGTGTGGCAGGATAGGGGTGGTTATAACCACCTCCCCAAGATCAGGGGGAGCCAGGATTTCCTCCAATCCCGTTGAGCTGGCCCCTAACGGGTTGAGACCCGTTTCCTACTGAATAGATCCATTCGTGGGTTAACGGGCCCAAGAGGAGGGACCTGGTACCCGATTCGGACCCGTTGTAAGTGAAATTACCATTTTGCTCCTGGGACTTTGTGATTCGTGCCCATTTTGAACGGTTCCGATTTAACCCCATTTTTAGCCATATCAATTTTTTTTTGGCTTTACTAACAAATTCATCAGGAGTGCTCGCATGAGTAGTGTTCTCGCAAATTGTATTAATTGAGGAAAAACTGAAGGGCCTCCTAGCATACATCACAAAGTTCATGTTATATAAGCTAAGCTGCTCAATTGGTGTATAGTATTGGGTCCAACACAGTACACATTTTAATGTTGTGGGGGCAAATTTACATCTGTTACTTTTAATCTTATAGTAATTAATTTGTATATATATATTCACACAAATGATTTGCAGATGTTGCAAATATTGGTACTACTTGAGGCATAAACTGAAAAAGTATTGGGTGAAGAGAAGATACTTCTGAGCCATCGGAAATATAGTAGTGTATGCGTACCCTGTCCCCTTCTCAGATTACATAAAGATCATGCAGTGATTGGGTGAGTTCATTACCCTACACATTAAACTTTCTAGACCTTAAATTCGATCAACTTTGTTCCGAGAGAAGTTCATGCACTACATATGCAGAGGAGAAGAAGAAGAAAAAAGAAATGTAAAAAATTCTGTGTCTGTATGTAAGCCTCTGTCTGGTTATATAGAGGAAATTGGATTGGAGACTGTTCAGCAACCATTACTCTGTAACAGCAGAGTAATGGGGACTCTTCAGATTCATAACTGGTGAGCCATTACTCTGCTGTTACAGAGTAATGGGCACCAGTTACTGAATCTGAAAAGCCTTTTCAGTTCAGTAGGGGAAGAGTTTGTCTGGGCAAAAAGAAATAAAATAAAAATTTAAGCCAAGCCAAGCCAAGCCGAGCCGAACCGAGCCGAAGCCGGGGCCGGAGCCGGGCCGGGGCGGGCGCGCGCGCTCGCGCGTGCGTGTTTGTCATTTTGGCTAAGTCCTCTCTCCACTACACGTTAGTGGTAACCCCCGGGCCACGCCCATTAGTCCAGTTTTCTAGTATATATACTAGACAAAATTATTTCTAATTTCCGATATGGGACTATCTATTTTCTCCAAGTTGCCAAGTTAGTACATTTAAAGTACCCAACTTTGGATCAACATTTCTCATTCATACGGAATTCGTTTTTGGCAAGTGAGTATACTACGGAATAGTACTCGTCGAGAGGATCGCAATCCACTCATTTTTCGGTGCCGCCGGTGGCTGGAGCTTGCCGAAATCCGGCCCGGAAAACTGCAAAAATTAATTCCAACAATCCCCCACATGAATGGAAATTACCAGACCATGTAATCCAGACACGACAGAAAAACAAAAAACATGACAGAAAGACTCTGAGAGTACAATCGGAAAATCACTACATCAGGAATGGTAGTAATTTTTCAACTTTGAACCACTCTTAGTAATTAGCTATCGGATTCACTTGACCAGGTAGTGATCATGATGTCTTGAACTACCCGGGCGTTCATGTGAACCTAGACAATAACTATCACACAGTTTCATCTCCTCACAGAACTAAGTTCTCTTGTTGTGTTCATTTTGGCCTTGAACATCCCTGGTTAATCGTGAGTGAACTTGGAGAATGTAGCCTCTATTCATTCTCCTAGAAACGGCCCCATTTCACACTCACAAGGTGATTACCCATAAAGAGTATCCTGCTATACCCTACTTATATTTGAAAGCTATGGGAATCATTAAAAGCCAAGCTTATCCTAACTATTTGCAGGCAGCACTTGTTTTATCATCCTAAGAATGGGTATGAGATGTTAATCTCTCAGTGCTTTCGTCGATTCAACAAGATTTAGTTGTCCCTTTGAACCTAGATCTTGGGATCTCCAATTCCTAGGTAGGGTTTCCATCAAGTATCCTCTTTCGTCATAGGCTTTAAACCCATTCCTCTTGATGATCTCACAACCTGCTCTCGCGACAGACCATTAGTAAATGGATCCGCTAGGTTGTCAGCCGATTTTATATATTCTATAGAGATTACTCCATTTGAGAGCAGTTGTCTAATGGTTTTGTGTCGTCTTCTGATATGGCGAGACTTACCATTATACATACAACTCAGTGCCTGTGCTATAGCCGATTGGATGTCACAGTGTACACATAAGGCAGACACTGGTTTTTCCCACATTGGAATATCCTCTAAAAAGTTTCGAAGCCATTCTGCTTCCTCTACCGCTTTGTCTAAAGCAATAAACTCAGATTCCATGGTGGATCTGGCCAATAGCGTTTGTTTAGAGGATTTCCATGACACAGCTGCACCACCAAGTGTGAAAACATATCCACTTGTAGATTTTGAGTTCTTTGAGTCCGATATCCAGTTGGCATCACTGTAGCATTCCAGTACTGCTGGATATCTGGTGTAATGCAGCGCATAACTCTGAGTATGTCGCAAGTAGTTCAATACTCTAGTTATTCCTTTCCAGTGACTTCGTCCTGGATTACTCGTGTATCGGCTCAGTACGTTTACCGAATGTGCTAGGTCCGGTCTTGTACAATTTGTTAGGTACATCAGACTACCAATTACACGTGCATATTCCAGTTGTGATATGCTTTTGCCTGTATTTTTGAACAGGTGAAGACTTGGATCGACGGGACTTTTTGCTGTCCCATTGGAATAATTCTTGAATCTTTCAAGTACTTTCTCAGCATAATGAGCTTGAGACAAAGTAATCCCCTCAGATGTCCTGGAAACTTTGATTCCTGGTATGACATCTGCAACTCCCAAGTCTTTCATGTCAAACTTGCCACTAAGCATGCTCTTAGTTTATTTGATAATGTCGTTATTGCTTCCAATAATGAACATGTCGTCCACGTATAGACAGACCAGAATGTATCTATTTGGAGTATCTTTGATGTAGATATATTTATCACATTCATTTATTTTGAAACCATTTGACATCATAACATTGTCAAATTTTGCATACCACTGCTTTGGAGCTTGTTTCAGGCCGTACAGTGATTTTACAAGCCTGCACACCTTATTTTTCTGTCCAGCAACTACGTAACCCTCAGATTGTTTCATGTATATTTCTTCTTCTAAGTACCCATTTAGAAATGCAGTTTTAACATCCATTTGATGTATTTCCAGGTTACGTAGAGCTGCAATAGCTATCAACATTCTTATGGATGTTATTCTTGTAACTGGGGAATATGTATCGAAGAAATCTAGGCCTTCTTTTTGCCTAAATCCTTATACCACAAGTCTAGCCTTATGTTTCTCTATTGAACCATCTGGTTTCAATTTTTGTTTGAAAATCCATTTGCATCCTAGAGCTTTACATCCAGAAGGCAAGTCAACTAACTCCCATGTATGATTTTGCATAATGGAGTCTATTTCACTTTTGATTGCTTCCTTCCACATAGGAGCATCAGGCATAGACATGGTTTTCTTGAAAATTCTGGGCTCATTCTCTAACAGAAAGGCCATCACAAAGTCAGGACCAAATGATTTTGATGTTCTAGCCCGTTTACTTCGTCTAGGCTCATCATTATCATGTTCTGGTTCATCAACTGAAGTGCTTGCATTATCTTGTTCACGTGTACGTTTGGGGTACGTAGTATCCTTACACGGAAACACGTGTTCAAAGAATAAAGCATTCCTTGATTCCATTATTGTATTTACATGGATATCCGGTATATTAGATTTATATACCAAGAACCGATATGCACTACTGTTGTGTGCATAGCTTATGAATATGCAATCGATCGTCTTAGGTCCGATGGTGACCTGTTTTGGGTTAGGTACTGCCACTTTTGCTAGACACCCCCACACTTTGAGGTATTTATACGAAGGTAAATTACCTTTCCATAGTTCATATGGTGTCTTGCCGGTTTTCTTGTGAGGTATTTTGTTGAGAATGTAGTTGGCAGTCAGCAATGCTCCCCCCCACATGTTTTGGGGTAAGCCAGAGTTCAACAACAAGGCATTCATCATCTCCTTTAGATTTCGGTTTTTGCGTTCGGCAGTACCGTTTGATTCGGGTGAGTAGGGAGCAGTTGTCTGATGAACTATTCCATGTTCCGAGCAGAACATGTTAAATGGTGCATCATATTCTCCTCATCTATCACTTCTAACGATTTTAATCGTTTTGCCTGATTCTCAACCTCAAGTTTATATTCTTTGAATTTATCCAAAGCCTCATTTTTGCTATGTAACAAATATACATAACAGAATTTTGTGCAATAGTCTATGAAAGTTACAAAGTACTTTTTGCCACCTCTGGTCTGCACATATTTTAAGTCACACAGATCTGTGTGAATAAGACCTAGAGTTACTGTGTTTCTTTCTACAGAACGTGATGGAGTTTTAGTGAGTTTTGCCTCCGTGCAAACTTCACATTTTTCTGAGTTATCTACCTTGAATTTTGGTAGTAAATTCATGTTAACTAATCTACGCATAGAATTTACATTAACATGGCCTAGTCTTTCATGCCAAACAGAGGAAGACTCAACAACATAGGCAATAGGAGTTATTTCATTAACTTTGGGAACAGCAGGAACAATAGTTTTAGGGATGACTGTCATTACATTAAACTTGAACAGTCCATCCTTTACATATCCTTTTTCCAAGTATACCCCATTCTTGGACAGTACAAAATTATCAGAAACAAGTACAACTTTAAACCCATTCTTGCTTAGCAAAGAACCTGATATCAAGTTCTTTCTAATATCTGGGACATGCAGCACATTTGTGAGTGTTAGCTCTTTGCCTGAAGTCATTTTCAGCACTATCTTCCTCGTTCCTTCAATTTTGGAGGTGGAAGAGTTTCCCATGAACAGCTGTTCATCTTTGTTGCACTTCTGGTAGGAGGTGAACATTTCCTTGTCCGAGCAGATATGCTTGGTGGCCCCAGTATCGTACCACCATTCACGAGGATTGCTCCCTACAAGATTGACCTCTGATACTACAGCACAGAGGTCCAGGTCAGAGAGACCAGTGGACAAGTTCTCAGCTATATGTGCGTGGGTTTTTTCATTCCCTTTTACATATCCTGTCTTTGAATGATTACTGTCCTTACTGCGGCACTCAGAAATTTTGTGCCCCAGCTTACCACACTTGTGGCATTTCCCAACAAAGCTCTTTGCAAGAGGTTTTTTGTTTGAGGACTGTGGCAGAAACTTCTTCTTCTTGCCCTTCTGTTCGTGCTCCACCACATTAGCCTTTTCTATGGACTGATTTCCATAGGACCTGTCAGCCTTGCGATTCTCTTCTTCGATCCGCAACCTGACAATTAGATCTTCAAGAGACATCTCCTTTTGTTTGTGTTTGAGGTAGTTCTTGAAGTCTTTCCACCCAGGTGGAAGTTTTTCAATGAACGCTGCAACCTGAAATGGTTCGCACAACGTCATATTCTCTGCAGCAATGTCGTGCATTATAACCTGCAGTTCTTGGACCTGACTCACCACAGTTTTGGAGTCAATCATCTTGTAGTCCTGAAATTTGCCGACAACAAATTTCTTGGATCCGGCGTCTTCTGTTTTGTACTTCTTTTCCAGGGACCCCCACAGGAGTTTGGACGTCTTCAAGACACAGTAGACGTTGTACAGGGAGTCTACCAAGCCATTCAGGATGTAGTTCCTGTAGAGGTAGTCACCCTGAGCCCATGCATCAACTGCAGCAACGGAGTGTGCTTCCATTGGCGCCAGCATTGGGGCAGATTCATTGAGGAATCTGTCCAGCTTCAATGTGGTCAGCTAAAACTGCATCTTTCCCTGCTACTTTTTGAACCCAGTTCCATTGAACTTCTCCGGTTTTTCTCCCACGGTTATGTGCGTGGGCAGAACGACCGAATATGCCGCAACCGATTGTGCAGTCACATTTTGGGTCACCGCTGTCTGGGTACTGAGAAGCCCAGTAGCAACTTCAGTGGGTGTGTTCTGATTTTGGTTCTTCTCTTCTCTGAAAATGTTCGAAACAGAAACTATTAGTTGGTTTTTTCCGAACAGCACCTGTAAACAGACTTCACAAAACTGTTAGAATCTGTGAGGAAAAAATTCTGCTTTAAGATTGTTAGAACCTGAATATAAAATAATAAAAAATCCCAACAGAATTTGTGAAGGAATCAAAATCAATTGAAGAAAAAATAGTAAGTAGAAAATTTGCACAGAGTCGAGATTTGAAATCTCTGTCCTTAAAGCAGAATTTGCCCCGTAGTGTGACGGTTACCGGCAAATTGCTTCCCAGAATACAACTGTACCTTCTCTGAAGAATGCAGCACCCTTGCTTCAGAGACAACGAACTGTTGTCTGTGTTGTACTCTCAGTTAACATTGACGCAGAGGAGAAGAAGAAGAAAGAAATGTAAAAAATTCTGTGTCTGTATGTAAGCCTCTGTCTGGTTATATAGAGGAAATTGGATTGGAGACTGTTCAGCAGCCATTACTCTGTAACAGCAGAGTAATGGGGACTCTTCAGATTCATAACTGGTGAGCCATTACTCTGCTGTTACAGAGTAATGGGCACCAGTTACTGAATCTGAAAAGCCTTTTCAGTTCAGCAGGGAAAGAGTTTGTCTGGGCAAAAAGAAACAAAATAAAAATTTAAGCCAGACCAGAACAAGTCGAACCGAACCGAGCCGAACCGAGCCGAAGCTAGGGCCGGGGCCGGGGCCGGAGCCGGGCCGGGCCGGGGGCGCGCGAGCGTGCGCGCGTGTGTGTTTGTCATTTTGGCTAAGTCCTCTCTCCACTACACGTTAGTGGTAACCCCCGGGCCACGCCCTTTAGTCTATTTTTCTAGTATATATACTAGACAAAATCATTTCCAAATTCCGATATGGGACTATCTATTTTCTCCAAGTTGCCAAGTTAGTACATTTAAAGTACCCAACTTTGGATCAATATTTCTCATTCATACGGAATTCGTTTTTGGCAAGTGAGTATACTACGGAATAGTACTCGTCGAGAGGATCGCAATCCACTCATTTTCCGGTGCCGCCGGTGGCCGGAGCTTGCCGGAATCCGGCCCGGAAAACTGCAAAAATTAATTCCAACAGAACTCATGCATACAAATATGTCATAAGAAATAAAATGCATGAATATTCAAAATGTTTGGGAATGATATATTGCGTTCCACAACTCAAAGTTCAACATTACAAGTAGAGGCATATCTAATGTAATCTAAACACAAGATGTCACAACTCAAGCCCCAAATACGGTACAATCTGTGATAATATTTTTACTCGTAGGGTAATCAAACACTTAACAACTGTGTGACTAAACGGTACTTGGAGGATTCTTCCAGTTGCAGATAACAAGAAAGTAATTCTCCAATTGTCAGAAGAATTGAATATAAAAGGAGTTACAAACTCTCCTTGTCTGTTATGTATACATCTTTCCTATTGATTCATATCCATATACAATTCTGTACAAGAAATAACAATAGAAGAGAATAATGGAGAGGTATGGTGAGAAGTGGCAGACAGAATTATTTTATGTTCCTTTCATTTCTCATAATTGTAAACAAGTAGATGAAGCTGGTTCTGATCCAACACTATTCATTAATATGTCTCACAAATGCCATAATACACAAACGAAAGAAGAAGAAGAAAATACATTGAATTCATAGTCAAAACAAAACATAGAGAAGAAAATCATTGAAGTCTATAAACCATAATCAAACCATAATCGAACTTGTCACCAAAATGATCCAATTTTTGAACGTATTTACCAGACTGACCCACTTTTGAAAGTATTTACCAAAACGACCCACTCGGTTTTCCAAAAACCATGATTTAGTTAAAACTGACTCGGTTTTTTTAAAACCGAGTGTTACTCTTCAAAAAATCCACGACTAACACTCGGTTTTCGAAAAACCGAGTGAGTTTTAACTAAACTCGGTTTTTCGAAAACCAAGTGAGACAGTTTGGGAATTTAAAAAAAAAAAAGAACAGCTTCGGAAAAACTTTCAACAAGTAGGAGAGTTTGGGAAAAAATTCCCTTGGACATGCCTAGCTACTATGTGGATCTGTTTTTCTTTTCCTTATTCTTCTTTTGAAAGATAATTTAGTTAAAGAAAGAAGAAGAAAAATGGTACAGAATAATGCTTTATTGCCTGAAAGTCTAAGAGGCAATCACTTTTAGAATTTTGATCCCCAACATCATCTCAAATCATTCGACCAACATCTAATTACGAAGAAATTTTCTCTTCCGTTAACCCATATCTCAAATGCAATTACGGAGAACAATTTAATTGATCCAGTAACTGTAACTTATCAAATTACAAACTCAATCTCAGGTGCAATTACGGAGAACAATTTAAAATAAGATGATCCAGTAACTTACCAAATTACAAACTCAAATGCAGGCTAAGTGGTCAGGTTTAAATTTGACACTGTGGGTTACATTGTGACTAATGAATATCAACTGTCATCTGATTAACGCATCTTAAGTGTCAGGAGGTTAATTAGGAATGATAAATATTTATGTTGTTGCATGGGAATTATTAATAAAGTCTTAATCAACCTTTTAGGCCTTTTCAGATCAACTTCAGTATTGCAATCTATTTGTGCAAAACAGATATACTAAACTCATTCTTTTTAGTGGATAGATCAAATCATAACTTTTGGTACAAAATTCAAATTGACCAAATAGGGAATGATAATTCAAACTAGTATTCTCGTTCGTTGGTTTGTTTATCTTCTCATCTAAACTAATTATATAATATATATAATCTTTGGTTTTTTGGGGGAAAATCATGATGATAACAAGGATGACAATGGCCATGACGTAAACAATGATAAAGTAGACCATAATTAAAGTGTTGTTTTTTTAACTCAGGGTTGAATCGTTGTTGGGTGGTTTCTTAAATCGGAGGCATCATCAACTAAGCATTGAACTTATCCATCATTGTAAAAAAAACACTGGTTGGCATGGATAACCTAAGTAGGCATTTTAATTATTCTCCCTTTAATTACCAGTTATATTGAGAGGAGTGATGGTTGGGCGACTTCTATATGCTCCGTCTTACTTAATTAAGCTCCATGAAGAGTAAAAAAAAAGTCCTGATTGGTAGGGAATCTGATTTGAGTGATTGTGACCTAATTCTTTAATACTACCCATTTTAATAATTAAGAAAGCTTTTGTCATTTTTTAAAAAAATGAATAGAAGGTGCAAATATATTTGAATAACTTTATAGAAAGCCTTCTATATGAACACTGACATCTATGAAGGACAACTTCAACAACCTGTATTGTACTGCTTATGTTAAAGAAATTTTTTGATGAACCGGATAGAGCCCAAAAGCTCCAGACACACAATCAAATATATATAATAAATTAAAGTACAATCAGTCAAAATAACAGTAGAAAATTTACAGGATGTAAACAACCACAAACAGACGGAAACAACAGGTAACCCACGAAGACTGAGGATCGAAGGATCGAGAGGACCCAGGATGAAGCACCGAAGCCTCGCATGATCGCCCACCATTAGTCAGACCATGCCCTCGAAGCCGACCATCGGCAGATACACCGAGCGCCTAGTACAGACTAAATGAATGAAGACAGGAGGCTACGAACGCCCCTAGCCAGCCAAACGAGAATGGATACTCCACCACAGGCTGGTGTACCAAAGAGACCAGCAGTACCATGAATAGAAGCACAACAGAAAATAAAAATGGCTACACAGAGAGAGCCCCGGGCTAGCAAGAGAGCCCTACCATCGACAAAACGAGATGAGTCGTATTGAAAAAACGATGAAGCAATAACAAATACTACTTCCTAGCCACTAAAATAGCAATAAGATGGCGCAAAAGTAGGAGCATCAGGATTATAATAATAAGAACCAATAAACCCCTAACTGGGGATAATAAGCATTCCAGATAGACACAGTCCAACCAAACAAAATAAACTGCAGGGTCTAAGAAAGGTGGAGAACAGCTGCTTACCAACAACAGTAACACAAAAAACACAGACGCTGCAGAAAGATACAACGCAGCCGACAATAAAATAAACCAAACCACCACCTCCGCGGGGACCAACCAAACTAACTAATAAAATACCAACATTGGTAGAGAGACTGAGAATATGAAACAAAACAGAGTCCATTAAGAGACATGAAATGAACCACTGTATGCAAAGTTAGCGTAACCAAAGCGACCCCGCGATTAGGCGGAGCATCAAAACAGCCAGCCAAACAGGCAAAAGAAACTACCAAGCATAGCAGCCTTACTCCTGCGAAACGAAGGAAAGAAAAATCAGAACAACATCTAATAAAGTAACACATAATGGAAGGGCAGTGAAGAGCTTAAATAGCATGTAACAAACGAAGACAGTGAATCGCTTCGTCCAATCTAGAGCCGTGAAGGTCATTTTTAGCTTCAAGCTTTAAGGTAGAAGACCAGAAATTGAACAGAAAAACAAAATCTTCAATGATGGAAGTGGATGAGGACGCACATTCCCTAGATAATCTTTTGTTCCTTTCCAACCATAAGACCCATATAATGATTTGAACTGAGAGGAACCAAGAGCGGTGGTACTTGATGCTAGTCGGAGGATTCGACCAACAAGAATGTAAATTAATAGGGAGGGCGTTTACCTCCCAAGCTAGAGAGGAGATTTTCCAAAGCGGACGCGAAAATTCACATTGCACGAACAGGTGAATGGCATCCTCAAAAGAGGAGGCACAAAGGGGACAATGTTGTCCCCAAGCCAGATTTCTTTTGTTAAGAACTTCGGCCATGAGAAGTATGTTGTTGAATGCAAGCCAGGAAACAATTTTAACCTTAAGCGAGGCACAAGAATGCCAAATGGACTCGGCGAAAGGAGAGCGGATGCCTCTAAAATTGAGAAACTGATAAAACGATTTGATCGAGAAGACTCCTGCCGAGTTCCATCGCCAAGAGAGGTCCTCCATAGGATGCCAATCGTAATTGTGTAATGAGGACAGAAGCGCAGTGAACTGGGAGGTTAAATGAGGTGGGAGGGTAATAGAGAAAGGGACATTCCAGACTCTTCGAGAGTTAATGAAGGAGAAGGAATCCGCTACCGAAGCGGTCGGGTTGGCTGCCAAATGGAAGAGGGCAGGATAGGAAGACGCCAATTTGGCATTGCCGATCCATAGGTCATGCCAAAATAGGGTCTTGGATCTGTCAAAAACAGACGTGGGAAATGCCACATTGGAAAGCGGCGGCAATTCTCCAAATACCTTTCCAGAATGGGGAGGCGAAGCGATGGACATGGTTGGGAAAGACCCACCAATATCCATCAGAATAGCAGTTAGCCCTGATACTTTGAATCCAAGGTAAGTGATTGAATTTGAGAAATTTTCATAGCCATTTACCCAAGAGAGCAATGTTATGGTTGCGAAGATTGAGGACTCCCAGCCCCCTACCCTCCTTGGAAGAGCAGACCAAAGTCCAATTGACAAGGTGGGATCTCGAATGGTGATTGGGGGAACCGGACCAGAAAAAATTAATACGAATTTGGTCAATTCTCTTAATCACCCAGGAAGGGACGTAATAGAATGACATCATAAAGAGAGGGATAGAAGATAGCACCGAATTAAGGAGAACCAGTCTGCCTCCTCTAGAGAGCAGCTTGCCCGTCCAAACGTTTAGTCTGGATCCCACCTTATCCACCAAAGCCACCCAATCCGATCTATGCAGTTTCCCCCATCTTAAGGGAACTCCTAAATACGTGATAGGGAAGGACACGATAGGACAGTTGAAGAAATTAGAAATTTCCAATTAGCAGTTAGGCGACCCTCCCAACCAAAGCACAGATGATTTTTGGAAATTGATAGTAAGACCCGAAGCCAGTTTGAACAAATAGAGGAGAATTTTGAGATTACGGAGAGAGTGATGATTTGGTTTCGCAAAGATGATAGTATCATCCGCGTACTGCAAATTAAGAACACCAAGAAAAAACTGGGATTCTCCCAAGCCACTATGGCCTAGGCTTCCCAAGCGTTGCGCAGGAGTCTGCTAAACACATCTGAAACCAGAGCGAAAAGGAGAGATGATAGAGGATCGCCCTGGTGAAGGCCTCGTTTAATTTTAAATTTTTGGCCTTCAGAGCCATTGATGATAATGGAGGAGGTGCCGGAGCGAAGGCTGGACCTGATCCAGGCAATCCATTTGGGGCCAAAACCCCTATGGGACAGAATGTCCAGAAGGAAATTCCAGTTAACGTTGTCGTAAGCCTTTTGAAAATCTAATTTGAGGAGAATGCCTTCAGAGTGTGATCTATGGCAATGAGAAATAATTTCTTGAGCCGAAGCAATACTATCGAGGATGAAACGATCCTTAATGAAACCAGATTGGGCCGGGTCTACGAGGGAAGGCATAACCTCACTGAGCCTCGCAAAGAGAACTTTCATGATAATTTTAAAGGAGGTATTAATAAGACTGATAGGCCTAAAACTGGATACAGTATTCGCGCCTAATATTTTAGGAATGAGAACAATATGCGCATAATTGATACGGTTCCGAGAACATCCGGAAAAGGTCATCTTTAAGGCTGTGCCAAAACTTTTGGAAAAAGAAGGCCGGGAAGCCGTCTGGCCCCGGAGCTGAGTCGCTTTTTAAGGCAAACACCACCGCTTTAATCTCCTCCAGTGAGAACGGAGCCTCGAGGGAGGAGAGGTCAATAGAGGGGGGACCATAAAGCTGATGCCAATCTAGGGTAATCGCACGCTGTTTTTGAGAGCCGATAAGATTTTTATAGAAGGCTAGGAATGACCGATGGATCTCCGCATCGGAGCAAAGATCGACACCATTGTCAGAGATCGTAGAGATATGATTACAACGCTGTCTGTGGGACGCAAAAGAGTGAAAAAAGGCTGTGTTGCCGTCACCTTCTTTTAACCATTTGATCCTGGCTCTTTGAGCCCATTTAATGTGGTCCTGGCGCAGGATCTCGGCGTAATCTTGTTTACAGGAAAGCCTTTCAGCGCGAGCTGAGTCGGAGAGGGGACCCAGCTCTTCCTGCTGATCAATCGCTTCAATAGAGGCAAGAAGAAGATTTTTGAGGAAATATGTGTTATCCTGTCTATTGTACCTCCAGATCTTGCAGCCAAATTTGATGGCATGAAGTTTAAGAAGGATGCTAGCAAAACCGGATGGTGCGGAGATCGCAGTTAGGCATTCGTCAATCAGATTGACGAATAAAGGATCTTGCAACCAGAATTTTTCAAATCGGAATTTCAGCTGGTGGTGGAATGGGAAATTTGAGTACAGCGCAATGGGAACGTGGTCGGATGATGGATTAGGAAGGGCCTTGGAGAAAGTATTTTGAAAACGATTGATCCAGGACGACGAGACAAGGAAACGGTCCAATTTGGCCAACAAAGGAGATTGGCGCTGGTTGGACCAAGTGAACGATCGACCATTGAGGTGAATGTCCGTTAACTGCATGTCCCGGATGCAATCGTTGAAGCGGAATGATTGGAGGTCAGCAGGGGTAGAAGATGACCTTTCGGAAGAGAATCTGGTGACGTTGAAGTCTCCACAAAAGAAATAGATACCATTAGAATAGGAATGGAGAGACTGGAATTCTTCCCAGAACAATAGCCTCCCTTCAGGTGAAGAAGGTCCATATACCGAGATAACCGTAATGGAGCAATTGAGGGAGGACCATTGAAGCTGTGTGATAAGAAAGTAGGTGAGTCGATGATAAGAAATGAGGGAAAAAACCGACTCTTTGAAACCCAAGAGAATACCCCCTCGAGAACCTCTAGCGTCTAGTGAGATCCATTTAGAAATAATGGATCTGCCAATAGCCCGATAGACAGCAGGGGATGGGGAATCAATGACTCTTGGATCGAGATCAAGTCACATTTAGAAGAGCTAATTAATTGGAAGATTGCCCTTTGTTTAACAGGGCAGTTGAGGCCCTGAATATTCCAGGAGATACTAATCATTAACACAACGATGCTCACGAACTCTGTTACGTTCAAGCTGCCTAATAGAAGGAACGAAAGAAAGGTCGACCGACTCGGCTCTAAAGCCCAGGTGGTGAGCTTGTTGGGTCAATTGGTAATCAGACCAATGATCGAATTGGGAATGAAAGATAGATCCGAGGCACTCAACATCCAGTTGAGGCAGGGCGCTAAGGGATGGGGCATTTGGATCAGTACGACACTCTAAGGATATGGGAGGGGTTCGAGACGGAGAGAGAAGCGCTGCCTTTTTAGCTAGAATCCGAGCGCTCGATCGGATAATTCGAGGCGGGGGCACACATTCCTGAAGTGCATTGCAGACAGTTCCTCCGGCCACCTTAACCGGACTCCCTAAGGAAATGAACCTTATAGGGTCGGTAGAGGGAGGAGCGGAAGGAACCAAATGAGAAGAGGGGGGAAAAAGAAAGGTCGGACACGGTGAGTGGAGGGGGAAAATCAGCCCACCTCCGCTCCCCTGTGGAGAAAGCGGGGCGGGAATCACCGCCGCACTGAAGATAATTCCACATAAACTCCTTCGCACAGAATGGAAAAGAGAAGAAGGATAGAAGAAAAGACCGTAGGGATCGGAATGATAGCCCAAAATAGCAGCATATAAACAACAAACCCCCACCGGAAACAGAGCACACCCCAAGAAAGTAATTGAACGAAAAACAGTAAACAGATACCTGCTGCGGAGACGGCTCTTTCTTCAGTGCCAAATCCTCTTCATCTAACAGGCCGTCTTGCTCTATCCAGTAATCGCTTTTAGAGGAAGATGCCTGCTTAACCTTGATCGGCGGAAGGGAAGGGGCCGAACCGATCATGCCAGTAAGTTGCGATTGTTTGATGAACTTGTCCTAATCAGACGCGTAGTGAGGGTTGGGTTCCCAAGCAGGCTATGGAGAAGAAAGAGGCAGCGGCTTGGGTAAGGCAGAGGAAGCCACTAGGGGAAGAGAGGGAAAGCTCTTCTCAGGGAGAGAAGACTTAATGGGGGAAGCTTGTGACTTGGAGGACGAGGAGAACCCTGGCTTCGCCGATGCCAAAGAGGGGTTGATCCACACTAGATTAGGAGGTTTGGCAGGGGAGACCTTGGGTGCTGGGGGAGGAGCATAAAGCTTGGTAGAACGGTTGAGTTTCTTTCTCGAGGATGGCTTTTGAGAACCTTTCCAATTGGGTCTTGAGGAAGAGGAAGCTCCAGGGTGGAAGGAGATGTTGGAGGAAACTGGCTTCGGATGGGGCTTCGGGAGCACAATAGAGGGCATGGGAGGAGGACCCTTCAGTACCTCCGGGTCGTGGTATAGAATGGTGACAGTGAAGCTGTTGAATTCATCAATAAGAGAATAAGCTTCGATGCTCTTAAGATGGCTCGGGATGCGGAACAGCGCTTCCACTTGTAGGCATCCCGATGCAAGCTTAGTCTAAGAAGAAATGCTCACAACCTCCCCGATGCATCTGGACATTATACCAACCAGTCGCTGTGATGAGCAGCAAGAAGGAAGTCCGATAAGAGTGACCTTGGTCGCTGCATACTCCGGGGATTGCGACGGCGAGCAAAATTGAACCCACTTACGGAAAGATAGAGAGATAGAGCCGATCGCTAGGGAAGAGTTGGAGATCAATTCTTCAAAAATTTTGGGAGAGGGACAGTGATTAATCACGTCTCCGTTGGACACGAGCTGATCACCCATTCCCAGACTTTCTCATTACAAGATTCATAGAGAAACGAGTTGAGAGTGAAAGAGGGAATTGAGCCCTCACTAAATGAAACAGCACCATAAGTATCGAAAAACTTAAGTCTATCTGTCAGTTCCAAGTGCGAGATGAAAACCTGGGTAATGGACGGCTTAAGGGGAGGGGAATGGGTGATGGGGGGATTTGGTGCAGTCAGGGAAGAAACGCCAGAGATACGGCTTTCGATTGGAGGAGTAGGGAGGAGAGGGGAAGTGGTGGCAACTTACGACTTCAGAGCCTTGAGGGATTGTTCCGCAGCTAGCTTGCGCTGCAAAGGCGAAAAATCGAGGGCCTTCAAAACTTGTTTCGATATCGGGGCACCCAGCGTGAGCCCAAGCATCCGCTGAAGAGCAAAGCATCGAGAGCGGCCATGACCGGATTTCAAACAAAAAAGGCACTTCATTTTGAGGGTGCAAAGTTTTTTCACGTGGCCAGTTTGCAAACAGTTAAAATAGCGAGGAGGGGAACGGGGGGAAGGAAGGGCGGAGGGTGTGTTAGAACTGAGGAGAAAGGCGGCTAATTGGCGGGAAGCGGGAGAAGAAGAGGACCCCAGAAGGTTCTCGAGAGTGGGCTCAGAAGAGGGGGGCCCAACCTTAGCTAGGGGAGCCGGAGCTATCTTTTTGATATATATATATATATATTTTTAACAACCTCTACCCACGACAGATCCATGGCCCACACAATATCGAGACTGTCGAAGGTGGGCCAAAGAACGGAAGCCCACTATAGTCGATGGAGGGAGAGAGAATGCACTAAGCCGAAAGGAGAAAGAGGCGGTTGCAATGGCCGTAGCAGATCCGCTAAGAGGAAAGCGGATCGAGCACCCCCGGCAATGGCTGGGGAGGGCTATCTCAGAGAAGATAAAGAAATCGAAACCCTCGCTACCACAGCACAGAGCACTCAGGGGAGAAACACAATCCCCACACCTTGGAGACGAAAGATAGGAAGAAAGAAGGGAGAAGAAACAGGGAGCCACAATCAGAAAGAAGGGACAAAATAGTATGAATCAGAATAACTTACAGTGATTGGCTTCTGATGATTCAAAATAGAAGAGGGAGCAGCCCACTGACAGATACCCAGAAGGCAGGAGAGACCAGGCGGAAGGAGGAGCTGTATCTGAAGCACAATCGCGATGGGGAGACTCCAGCCAAGCAGGAGGGTCGGATTTGAAATAGGGGACGAGGCTGACTGGAAGAGGCAGTCCAGACGAAGATATCAAAACAGATAAACGAGGCAACGGAACGCCGGAGAGGACATGAGCGAAAACGCCCGCGGGAGCGTTGACGCCAACTCTTGAAACGAAAAGGGTATGTGGCGAGAGAGCAGCTGAGAAACTTTAATGAAGTGGGTATGGTGAATAAAAGCTTGAGCCCACCGGATCTGAGGTCGGAGAAGCGGGGAGAAGGAGAAGATTTCAAAATCACTTTTTTTCTTTTTTTGACGAAACACCCAAATTTTTGTGTTAAAGAAATTTTAATAAGAAAAGAAAAACTAGAACATATATTTTTTTAATGCTTAATTAATTTTCTTCGTTTACCATAATTTTAAATCATATGCCTCCAAAAAATAGAAGTTAAAGAACGATTTGATATGCTATTGAATCACCAAATTATTGGAGTTCCAAATTCTTTGCCAGTTATGATTTCTCGAAGAGAGCAAAGAAATTAAAATAAAATTTAACAAATTAACCGCTGAACATTTAAAAATAATAATTAGTTATTTCACCATCAATGACTAGTTCACTTCATCATTAGAAAATTCTCTCATTGTACAGGGAAGGATATTGTATAGGAATTGTCGGTTTGGTGGAGAGTTGGTTGTAGTTTAAAGGAACATAAACCAAATTAAGCTTAAACCAAATTAAGCTATAGTTGCTAATTTTTCAGTATCAATCTCATTCAAGAGTCAACAGCCAACTTAATGTAAAACAGACAACATATTAGCGTGAACAACTGAACATGTATTGCATTTACATTAATTATACTAGTAATAAACATGTGCGATGCAAATATTAATTTTTTTTAAAAAATTAAAATAAGAATTCTGATTTACACGTGTGATGCATGTCTTAATAAATATGATTATACACTTTTAAAAGTAAATGTAAAGACTATAATGGAAGAGTAGGAGCATATTTAATATATTTTAAAAAAATTAAAGTGAAAAATTTGACGTAGTAAGGACTCGAACCTGAGACCTCATTCATATTAATAATGCACGTGCAATGCACACGTTGATAGATTTACAAATTTACAAATGACACTAAGGCATTCTCCCATTATAATATTAGAGATCTTTAAACTAGAAACCAACTGTTTGGTTTGGACTAAACTATAGCTGCATTAGCTTTTGCACTATTAAATAATAATCACAAAAGTTGCATGAATCATGATCCTACATGATCTGTGAATTTTTATTTTTTTTGACAGCGGGGATAGAGCCTAAAGACTCCAGCCCAATATTATTAATAAAAAGAAAGTCTTACAACAACAAACAATTTTACACGTTGTAAAACTGATGAAAAACAAAAAAGGTAACTACTACACAACAGAAGACTGAACCAACCGGCAATGGAAAGCATTGCCACACCCGTATCAGAAAACCAATAGGCAGAGCGTCTCAAAGACGCGATATGCCCGACAGAAAACAAGACTGTCGATAAAGAAAGCAGCAGCGGTAGCAAGCGGAGACAAGGAGCATCACTCACAAACCCTAGTGCCACAGGCCAAAAAGATCGATCTGATAGACCAACCAGAGTCAGCAACAACAATAAAACAGCACTGCAAGACCCACTGCATAAGCATGACACTAAATCCGGAGAATCGGGGCTTCCCAAAAGAGAGAAGGTCCAACAACGACAACCAAATAAACATAGTAACAGGTAAAAAGAGGGGGAAGAAAATGGTAGACTGGAGTGAAGCAGCAGATCGACAAACCACGCCACCGGCCAAGGGAGCCACCAGAATCAGCCGAGAAAACAACAACAACAAACAACGACAACAACAAAGCAATAGATGGCCAATACCCAAACTAATAAAATGTCAGGGATATATCCAAAACAAAACGGCCTGAACTCAAACAGCGAAACAAACACCGCTGCTACAAATCAGGCATCAACTACAAAAGGAAAGGAATCGCACAAAACATAAGGAAAGTACGCAAGCGAAAGGAAAACAATCCTGGAAGAATATAGTAAAGTGTCACATAAAAGGAGCCTGCAAGTCAAGAACATAACTAAGTAGCACAGAATAGAGCTAATTAGAGATGACAACAGAGCAAGAAAAAACACCAACAACCAAAAAACCAGACCGCTCTAAACCAAACAACAGCAGAGCAAAGCCTGAACCCCCGTTCAGACAACCCAAAATCAAAACGAGCAAAGAGACACAGCCTCCAACAGAGTTAAGCCAGCACAGAAGAGAAGAAAAAGAAGATTACTTCAGGTCTGCAAAAAACTAAAGGAATAAAATGAGAGTTAGAAGAACGAAAAATATGCGCAGCCTCATCTAGGTGATGAAGGCTCATGGCCTCCACTTTATGATGTGGTAAAAGGGAGGCCAATGCTTAGTGAAGAAGATGAACTCATCAATAATAGTGTCAAAAGGTCTAGAGGTATGCGAAAAGATGCGATTGTTTCTTTTTTTTCAAATAACCCAGATAATAGCCATGGTAGAAAGAACCCAAGATTTACGAAATTCTTTCCTAACCAACTTTGACTTCCAGCTAAAAAAGGAGGAAGGAAAAGAGGGAGCCTGCCAAGCATGAACACAAATCTGCCATAACGGGCGAGAAAAAGCACAATTTAAAAAAAGATTATCAGCATCTTCTTGATAATTAAGACACAAAGAACATAATTGACCCATAGCTAGATTCATCTTGTTGAGAATCTCCACAGTTAAGAGTTTGTTGTTAAGGGCGAGCCAAGTGAGAATTTTAGCCTTCAACGAAGCAGAATAGCTCCAAATGCACTTCGCGAAAGGATAATTGACACCTCCATGGTTAAGAAATTTATAAAAAGATTTAAGAGAATAAGAACCCGAGCTGGTCCAACGCCAAATGACATCTTCTTTGGGTTGCCAGTAATAGTTGTTTAAGCAAGATAAAAGATGAATGAAATCAGGCACAAGAGATGGAGGGAGTGCACTAGAGAAAGGGATATGCCAAATTCTGAAGCTATTTTGGGCTGAAAGATAGTCTGCCACAGTGGCCGAAGGGTTGAGGGCAAGCTGAAAGAGGGTCGGAAAGGCAGACGCAAGCTTAAGATTATCAATCCAAAGGTCAGTCCAGAACTTGGTCTTCGAGCCATCCGCGCAGACATGGAAGATCCCACATTGAAAAGGAGCAACCACTTTTCACACTCCCTTCCAGAAGGGGGATGCTTTGGGAGAAAGAGAGGGGCAAAAATCCCAAACCCTCTGTCGAGGAAAACATTTATGAGTAATCAGGCGAGCCCAGGGCAACTGATCATCTTTCAGCATTCTCCATAACCATTTACCTAATAGAGCTAAATTTTGATTCCTGAGATCCAGCACTCCCAAACCTCCAGCCGCCTTGGCAGTGCAAACAATCTTTCAATTACAAAGAGGCGTATCAGCTCTATAAATATCAGCACTCGACCAGAATAAATTCCTTCTAATATGATCAATCCTCCTGATAACCCAACAGGGGACATAGAAGAAAGACATCATATATAATGGAATAGAAGAGAGAACTGAATTAAATAGGATCAATCTACCTCCACGAGAAAGATGCTTACCAGTCTAAACGTTAAGCCTAGACTCAACTTTATCTATCATCAGGAGCCAATCTGATTTATGCAACTTACCTCATCTCAATGAAATGCCAAGATACATAACAGGAAATAAGAAAGAGGCACAGTTGAAGAATTGAGCAATCTCTATCTGGCGATTGTTCGAACTGCCAAGCCATAGGACTGAAGATTTTTGAAAATTAATAGATAAACCCAAAGCACTTTCAAAGATATAGAGAAGGAGTTTCAGGTTACATAAAGTACACCCATTGGATTTAGCAAAGATAATGGTGTCATCAGCATACTGTAAGTTCAGAACACCACGGAAGCTCTGGGAGCCGCCAGGTCCTTCGATGACATTAGCATCCCAAGCATTACGAAGCAGTTCGCTGAAAACATCCGCAACAAGAGTGAATAAAAAGGAAGAGATGGGATCACCCTGACGGAGACCACACTTACACTTGAATTTGTTGCCTTCCGATCCGTTAATAAGAATGGAAGAGGTGTCAGGAAAAAGACTGGACTTAATCCAAGCTATCCACTTAGGACCGAAACCTCGATGGAGGAGGATATCGAAAAGAAAATCCCAACTCACTTTATCATAAGCTTTTTTAAAATCTAATTTTAACATAATACCCTCAGAATTGGATCTATGGCATTCAAAAATAATTTCTTAGGCAGAAGCCATACTATCAAGGATAAAATGATCTTTAATAAAACCCGTCTGGGCGGGATCAATAAGGGGAGAGATGACTAAACTGAGGCGGTTAGAAAGAAATATCATAAGGATCTTGAAAGTGGTGTTAAGGAGGCTAATCGATCGAAAATTAGAAACCGAATTAGCTCCCACGATTTTGGAGATAAGAACAATGTGTGCATAATTGATACGATCAAATGAAAAAGAGCCTTGGTGAAGGTCAGCGAACATCTCAAAAAGGTCATCTTTAAGGTATTCCTAAAACCTTTGGAAGAAAAAAGATGGAAAGCCATCAGGGCCCCTTTTTAAGGAGAAAACAACGGATTTAATCTCCTCCAAGGTAAATGGGGCTTCCAGACTAGACAGATCATAGGTGTCTTGACCGTAGAGTTGAGCCCAGTCAAGTTGAATGGAGTGGGGTTTAGACGACCCCAAAAGGTTTTTATAAAAAGGAAGGAAGGTAGTGTGGAAGTCACAAACGGAGTTAAGCTCAATGCCGTTGTCAACAATGGCAGAAATAAGATTGCAACGTTGATGATGCGAAGTAAAATTATGGAAAAAAGAGGGGTTACCATCACCCTCCTTGAGCCACCGGATCTTAGCCCTCTGCGCTCATTTGATATGGTCGTTGTGAAGAATGGAAGCGAATTCACGCTTGTAAGAACTCTGTTCGTTATGGATGGAATCTGAAATCGGACCAAGCTCTTCCAGCTTATCAATGGATTCAATGGAGGAAATGAAGAAATGCTTGAGAGCATTGGCGTTAACAAATTTCTCTTTGGGCCAGATCTTGCATCCATGTTTGATAGCGTGGAGCTTAAGCAGGATGTGACCAAGACCGTGAGAGCCCGTAACAGAGGAGAGGCAATCGGTGATGAGATTCATGAAGATCTGGTCTTGCAACCAAAATTTTTCAAAATGGAATATGAACGGTTTAGAGAAGTTATAGTTAGAGTGCAGTGCAATAGGAACATGGTCTGATATGGGATTAGGCATAGCACAAGAGAATGAGTTGTGGAAAAAAGAAATCCAATCATAGGAGACAAGGAACCGATCAAGTTTGGCCATCGACGGAAAAAGATGCATATTGGACCAAGTGAATGATCAGCCGTTAAGAGGTAGATCAGTTAAATCAAGCGTACGAATGCAATCATTAAAACGGGAGGAATCCACTGTATTTGATGCGTTCCCTGATCTTTCATGAGAAAATCTGGTAACGTTAAAGTCACCACAGAACAACCAGAAGCTGTTAATGTTGTTTTGGAAAGAATCAAATTAATTCCAGAAAATTTTGCGGCGATCTACGGTTGATGGACCGTAAACCGAAACAACAGTAAGGCAAAAATTGAGTTCGTGCCAATAAAGGCAAACAATGAGAAAAAAGTTTAAACGTTGAACTAAAATAAGGGAGAAGCAGTAATCTTTAAAACCAAATAGAATCCCACCACGCGTGCCAATAGCGTCTAGGGAAATCCAACTAGAGATTAAGAATCCACAGATGGAACGTAGGATAGCGGGGGAAGTAGATTCAAGTTTAGATTCCTGAATGGAGATCATATCACAGTGGGAAGAGGTAATAAGATGGAACAAAACTTGTTGTTTAGACGCACACCGAAGACCCTGAATATTCCAAGAGATACTAATCATGAGTACGATTTGAATCATTAGCTCTCAAAATTTCACGGTTACGAATGGAATCAAAGTCCACGAAATGACCTGAGTCAACAACAAAACCCATACTAGTCGCGAGGGTTCGCATGTCTGGGTTCGATAACGAATAGAAATGCACTTGGTAGATAGAACCAAAAGAAGATTGATCTGTTTTGTCTGGGACGGGGGGGGGGGGGGGATTTCCAAGTTTCAGATTTGAGTTGCTAAGGAAGCCTTCGACTCAGAAGATAAAGGTGAAATATTTTTTGCCCGAATTCGAGCAGTAGAATGGATGATAGGAAAAGAAGATTTATGCTTCGAAGGAGAACAATGTCACTTTGGCGCGACAACGAATGAAGTATAAACTGGTCAGGTGCCTGGGGGGCAGAAATGAGGGTCCCAAGATTAGCGGGAATGGTGGTAGGAGTCGACGAAGGAAGCAATAGAGAGGGAAAGAAAGATAAAGAGAAGCTAGAAGATGGAAACACTTCTTTGCGTCAAAGAGGATTACAAACCTTAAGAAAAGAGGCTGAGGTTCGAGAGCAAAAAGTTAGAGTAGTTAAAGGTCGCCAGACAGTAAGAAAGAACATAATTAGCGGGGAAAGAACAATGAAATCTTAAACAAACATCGCAACAGTATTTAATAGATAAATTAGACAAAGAATTGACAATAAAACAAAAGAACTAGCGGGGATGAGTACCTTGTGTTGGGAGGGAGGGTTTGCTAGCTTCGATACCTCTTCAGTAAGAAGATCGTCATGGTCTGTCCAAGCATCCGACTTCAGGAAAAAGATATGGAGGATTTGAGGGGAGCCAGTTTGGATTTAGACACCGAAGAGGGAGAGCTTTGCACCACTTTTTTGTAATTATCCCATTCAGTCAAGAACTTCAGATTAACTTCCCAAGATGGCCATTTAGAGTCAGAGGTAGCCAACTGACTTTCAGACAGTGGAAAGGAACGAGCTTCAGTAGTTGAGGGAACATTAGGAGTAAGTGCCGTAGTACAGGGAGCAGGAGGGAGCGAAGGCTAATGGCTAACCGAACGAGCCAAGGAGGAATTATTTTGCTTCGTAGCAGATTGAGAGGTGATATCAGGATTAATCCAGACTAGATTTGGGGGCTTCGTAAGCAAAATAGTGGAGCTGGAGGGAGAAGCAATGCTTCTATGGTGAAAGGAGAAATTCTTTTTAGCTAGGACTTTATGGCTGCCCCTAGGCTTGGAAGAATGGGTTGTAGGGTGTGAGGAAACACCCACAGAGAATTGTTTAGGAGGTCCATCCGCAGACAAAGAAGCATTGGAGTCTCCTTGAAATAGAGGGGTTTGAGCCGAACTGACAAGAGGATTGTCATGATAGTTGAAAGAGATAGAGAAAAAAAGACTGACCAACTCGCAGAGAGTAAGCCGAGACTTTGTCTTGCATTGGAGGGCAGAGGAATTCAGCTTCAACCTGGAGGCAGCCAGAAGCCAACAAAGAAGTAGATGAAGTGCAGGTCAAGTCGCCAATGCATTTGGACATATCAACAACGAGGCGAGGAGAATCACAGAAGGGTGGAAGTCCCAAAAGGGTTAAATTGATAGGAGATGAAATGGGTGTCGGGGGAGAAGAGCCCTGATGAACCCATTTGTGAATCGAGAGATTAATGGAACCAATGGAAAACATTTTGATAGCTACCAAATCCTCAAGAGCATTGGAGGAGGGGAAATTAATAACAATATCCCCATTAGAACATGCATTCACTGCCCACGTCTAGTCTGGAATGTTGCACGTATTACAAATAAAGGTGTCCAGTGAGTAATTGGAAATAGAATCTCCAAAGAACGATACAGCCCCATAACAATCAAGTTTATTTATTTTGGCAGTGATATCGGGCAAAGGCACATAAACAAGTGTAACTTGAGGTTTGGCTGGCAATGGAGGAGGATTAGACTGAACTGAAAGGATGGGTGGATCTAACGCATTAATGCATTACGAAGCGGGAGGAGTGGGAAGAAGAGGGGGCTCTGCCGACAGTTGGCTCTCTTCGGTTTATGGGCTTGCATATCCGAGAACTTAGCTCGAAGAGAGGGGAAGTCCAGGGCGGCCATAACCTGGTCAGAAATAGGAACACCCAACGAGAGACCCAGCATTTGTTGAAGTGAGAAACATCGGTTTCGAGAATGACCCAATTTAAGGCAAAAAAGGCACTTCCTATTGAATTTGCAGAAGGCCTTGAGATGCCCCGATTGAAGACAGCGAAAGAAACGATGAGCGAGTGAATAAGAAGGAGGAGAATACAGAGAAGGTGAAGAGGCATCAGATCGAAGAGGGCGAGGAAGAGATATAGACGGGAACCCTAAAAGGTTCTGATTAACGGGCCGTTCATGGAGATGGCCCAAAGGGAGCGATTTTTTTTTTTTCACATTCTTTTTTACGACTTCAACCCAAGAAGAGCCCATATACGGCCTAGGTCCAAGTCAGAGTTAAGAAAAGTAGGGTGAAGTGAAAAACAGTAAGGAAACCTCTACTATAGAGATCACGATGAAAGGAAGAAGCAATTTAATAAAACAAAAAACAAAAACAGTAAAAGCATAAAGAACGAGCATAGAGAAGGAACTGCAGAGAACGTGAAGCGGGGGAGAAGAAGGTTCCCCTTAGAAGAAGGCTGAGAAGGCAACCAAGCTGAACAAGAAAATGCACAATAAAACCGTAGACACCCAATAATGCCGAAAAACAGAAAAAGCGTTAAGAGAAGCTCAGAAAAGGGATAAGAGAACTAAACATGGAGAACATCAAGCCAAATGGAAACCCAAAATACAGCCAAGTAAAGTAGACTTACAGGGAAAGGGAAGCGAATGGTACTTAGTAGAGAGCCAGTAGAGCAGACCAGAGTTAGAAGAACACTGGGCTGATGAGAGGCTGGAGAAAGAATTGAGACGCTATAAGGGAGGAGCAGTGATCTGAGACAGGGAGCCAAGCCGAGGAACAGAGGCTTCAAGGCACCAGAAGACCACGCCTTGAACAAAACCCCGAGACAACCGTTCTCGGGTAAGGCCAAAGGAGATGGGGGCAGCAAGGGTCAGCTACGGCACCGGGAGGACAGTACCAAAGATCTCACAGATCTCCTTAGACTGGGGAACTAAAAAGGAAATGAGTGTGTAGGGAATAGCGAGATACACAACTTTAATGAAGGGAGGAGGGTGAAAGAGGGAGTGGGGAGACGGGATCTGGGGGTTAAGGCAGCAATGGAGAGAGATACTTATCGCTACGAAATTATGTGATCTATGAAAATTAATCTAACCAAATAAATCTTATACTCTTTACCAAAAATAAATAAATATTTTAATAATAGCTGAAATGCCGAAGAATCCAAGAATAATCAAGAGAAATTGATACCAATATTGACAAATACATTATTGCACATTCCACATAGAAAAAGGGGGCAGTTGACACTATTTCATCTTTTTCGCATTGTACGCAGAGCTAATTAATTACAATAGGATAGGAGGCAAAAAAGAGCTTAATTCTTGTAATGCTCTAAAGCGTGAGAAACACCTAATACAAAAGGGTCAACCTAGTTGGAGTCTTTCTACCTATTACTACATAGTTATTCTAAGACAATTCAACCATTATTCCCCTACTTATTCATGGAGATCCTTATTTACACCCTTAAATAGCTCTTCAATGATGGCCTCTTCCACTCCACCAATCGCTGTAAGAAGTCCATAACCTATAGATATCAATTCCAACAATCCAACATTAGTGAATTAGCATAAAGTCTGAAGAAAGAGGAGAAGTTTGCGTCCAGTGCTACTTGAAGTTTAATTAATTGCTCATGACTACATCCCGAAGGCATTAGAAAGAGATATGAGTGGAAATGGCCAATTAGAGCATCAGTAGTCGTTGGGACCCAAATTTTGGATATTTGACAAATAGAAATAGAAAAAATGAGGAAGCGCTGCAATCGTCGAAGGCCAAAACCCAAATTTTTGCACTAAATTGAATGAATGGGAAATGATATCCCGTCCGTCGTTTTTTTTTTATATAAAAAATCGAACGGACGGAAAATCATATTCTGTCTGATCCGACCATTTTTACAAAAAAAAAATTTAAAGGGACGGAAAATAATCTCTCGTTCGATAGGGTTAAATAAAAAAAATCTCTCGGACGAAAGATAATATTTCGTCCGATTAAACGAACGATAAATCATTTTTCGTTAGCTATATTTTGGCAATTGTCATTTCGTTTTCCAAATATAGCCGACTACTGTTCATCCGAAACCCAAATTTTGAGTAAATGGCCAACGACTGCAGCACTTCTTTTTTCAAATTTTAAAAAATTTTGACAAAATAGTCAACGACTACAGATGCTCTTACACTTGCCTCGGATGGCTCTTTAAGAGAGTAGGATGCATTTGTCTCTTTCGGATATTTGGAAACAAGAATGCCAAATCCTTGTCCTCTCTCACGTAGCACCTAATACAACATAGAAAACCCTAATCAATGTATAATCAATTACATACATAGAGAATAATGGAGTACCCAAAATGTGCTTACGCACCTCGAAAGCGTCTTCATCAGTACGGTCATCGCCAATGTAAACAGGTAATACATTCTTGCAGTTGGCAAATCCTGAACATTTACGAAGGGAACTAGAATTGAGTACTAAGAACCAACATAACGAACTAAAGTCGGAAAGGTTAGCTCAATAAATTGAAAATGATGGAGCTTTAAAATTACCAAGTGACTCCAGCAAAAACTCCAATGCCTTGCCTTTGTCCCACTTAATCGTTGGTCGAATCTCTAGCACCTACAAACTCAAGTCACATTCAAAGTTCCAATCTTTATATAGCAAAGAAATAGAAGACGACAATCCACAAAGAAGAGTTAAACGAAATCAATACCTTTCTCCCCTGAGTTAGCCTCAACTTTGGGTAACCGTCAAGAACTGACTTCACTTGCTCAGCCAATTCACTCCACCGCTGTAGATAGGAAATATAATAATAAGATGGCAGACATTTCAAGTACCGTGACAAAAATTTCCATTTTTGGCATAGAGTAGAATGAAAGAGTAAAATACAATTTTCGAACCTTTTCATCTACACATCTGAAGTGGACAGACAAACAGAACTTGTTATTCTCCACTATAGCCCCTGGTATGGACTTGGTTCTTTCTAACAGAGCCTTGCCAACCTTCAAAAAAAGATGATTAAACAAAAGCAAAATATTCAATACAATTCCTTCTGCATGAATTTAGATCAGGTTACGAAAGAAGAAGATCCCCACCTCATCAATCATGGGTACGAACTCACTGGCTGGTTGAAATAGCATTGAGTTCCCCTGAACCGCACAAAATTAACAAAAAGATTAAATTGATTATAATAGGTCAGTATAGAGGAAAAGTGAACCGTATCATTCATTCATTCGAAGTGTTGTACATATCAGAAAACATAAGTATGACGGGGAAAAAAAATCCACCTTAGTCATCATGTGTTTCCCTCCTTCGGTTGGACCTTTAATGTCCATTCCATGGCTACCCGCATAGTATAACTCTGCCAGCTTGACAAAGTCATACACCTTGCAAAAATAATTAATTTCGACAACCAAATTCAAAGTCAGTTACCATTAATTATACTATATTTCTCAAAGAGCCGAAAATTGGACTTGGGTAATTAATGTACCTTGTCCAAGCACCGGCCGCTAACAATGGCAGTCGGAAAAAATCTGGCAACCTCTTTCACTGCATCCCTCATCTGACCCGCAGAAAATAATAACTTTGAATAAATTTCAAACTTTTTATTCTTTCATAAAAAAGAAACCGCAGAGTAAAAAAGAACAAGAAACTACTACAAGCTCACCGATTCCGACAAGAAAGCACGATCAGGATCATCCACGATCGGGGACAGAGTACCATCATAATCCAAGAACAGCACAATCTGCTTCCCTCTCGAAGCCCGTGCAATCATACTGAACATAGTCAGTGCCGACGGGTGCCTCCTCTAAACACAAACACACAATAAACAAAAAGAAATTCGTCCCATATATATCTGGGTAATCGTTAGAGCAGGGGAAGTGTTCAAATTTACCATCCAGGTCAGCTCATCATCATCATCATCATCATCGTCGTCGTCATCGTCGTCGTGGGTTGGAGACGAGGCTCTCATCGAATCCACCAACGTGCTGATTCGACCAGCGCCGTCGGTTGCACTGCCTCCGGTGGGCTCCAGCTGCCGGTACCTATTGTTGGCGGCGGTGGGCCACCTTTTTGGCGGGTGGTAGCGGAGTAACGGCGACTGTGGTACCGGTACTACTGCACTCTGCTTCGACATCGGTAAAATAATATGATAAAATTTCACCTTATTTTAATTAATTAAGTCTGTTTGTTTTGAGAGCGAGCAAGTGACGAGTGTGTTGGAGTATGAGAGCGGTTAGGGGTGGATTTATAGTTGCGGGATTGAGTGGGGACAACCAAATTCTTTTTGGGTGGGTCCCGGACGGGATTGAAGTTGAAGCCCAGGAATCGAAAGGGGCCCACGGAGAGGAGCCATACTTGGCGGGTGCCACGTGGGAAGCTTCTGCACGTGATGCCCTGTGGGACCCACGTGGGTCGTGCACACGCGTTGGGCTCCGAACCCCACCCCGGTGTTTGCGGATTCGTAGGGTCTGGGGAGTTCAGCTTGGATTTGATAATTACATATTCAATTCCCTCCCCCCCCCCCCTCCCAATGGAATGGTGTGTAATTTTATTTTCTTATTATTTTTATTTTGAATAAGGTCATAGTTATAAACACATTTTATCACGAATATGTATTAATTAGAAACATTTTAATGCCAAAGACTTATCAGTGAACCATACTGACATTTGAAATTGATAATTATGGTTGTATTGAGTCGAATTCAAAGGCGATTTGAATTGCGATCTTTACTGTTCCTTAGTCTCCGACCTTCAACCTCCAGATCCGGCCTCCCCTTACTTCCTTCCCCCATCCTCCCTTCTTCATTTTTGTTCAGTTCTTCCTCCTCTACAAACCCATATTTCCCGTTTCCCTTCCCTCCCAGTCTTCAGCGAGCAGTTTTCCCCCTCTTGGTTTCGGATCGAGCTCCCCGTCGGCTCCTTGCGGACGACGTCTCTCTTTTCAGCTCTCCGAAGTTTCCTCCAAAGGTGCGGCCTTTCCTCGGTGTCGCCCGGTCCCACGCGCTGGAGTTTCTTGGTTCGGTGAGTTTTCTTCCACCTTCGCGATCCCAATCCCGCGGCCAGTCAGGTCGTCCACTGATATTTCGCCTGTGAGTTCGCCGGATCACTGTAAGTTCGTCTGAGCTCTAAGTTTACTTCTTTTCTTGTAATATTAATTTTGGGAGTAGTGTTTGAGGTTGTTTTTGTGCTCCGCTGTGTCTTTTGAGCGCGGTATCGGTCCCCAAGCTGTGTTTTTGTCCAGTTTGACCGATCGATTTTTCCGGTACTGTGTTCCCTTTAGGGATTATTACATTCTGTGGTTTGCTCAGCGCCGAGCCGCTAGCACTTGGGCAATTTCGATTGTTCTGTTCTTCCTCTATTCATCTAACTCATCCTCTTTCTTTCTCTTTCTATTAGTGGGTGCGATTGCCACTCTATGGTCTGTGTTGTTTACTTCTTGGCTGTGCTGTTTTGGTGGGTGTGGACCTGTTCTTTGTTGGGCTCCATCGTCCTGTTCGTTTCCTCTGTTAATGTTTAGATTTGAGCCTATCTAGGGCTGATTTCTACCTTGGCTCTCTCTGAGCCCATAGCTTGTTCTCCCAGTTTAGATTCAGTTCAGGATTTGATGGGGGACTCGTCTCACCATCTTTTGGCTGACATAGAAGATCACCGAAGCTCTCCCATCTCCTCTAACTCCCATTCTCCGCGTTGTTCTGACCCTCATTCGGTCTGCTTCAGATGCTTTCTTCCTGGGCATTTTAAACGTGAGTGTGTTAACAAACTGAAGTGCTTCTTCTGCGATAAGTTTGGTCACTCTCGCAGTCGATGTTTCTCCCTTCAGAAACTCCTGGGTCTTCCCAGAGGTCATCCCATTCCGGCCAAACTCCTAGCCTTTCTTAATTATCCCATCTTAAAACGCAAGCTTCACGCCTGCTTGGCTAGTAATCTCACTATTGTTAATGGAAAGAACCTCGTCTCCTCAGTTGTTGATTCACTGCCAGCTAAGAACTTCACCTCTTCCCTCTCTCCCGATTGTGTTCCTCCTGCTTCTCTGCGACCTTCTAATATTGCTAACCTTTTGATGGAGCGTAGGGTTTATCCGAAACTCGTATCCTTCCTTCGCTCATTTTCTTTCAAGGTTCATCCACGATCTAACTTTGGGGCCCCTTCGTTGAGTTGGAACTCAAGTAAATATCCTGGATTGTTTTCATCATACTTCTCTTCTCTTTATCGGTTTCGTTGTGCGAGGGGGTTCACTCGGCAATGCCGATCTTCAGGTTCCCCAAGTGCACCCAATCAAGACTATTGTTTCTGTTGAGGTCCCCTCTTTAGTTTTTAATACTCCTTGTGCATTAGGGATATCTTATCCCAAATGGTCTAAGTTTTCTTTTCATTTTCTGGGATGCTTATTTTCTTTGTATCAACATTTAGGAGTTAAATTGTGGCTCAATAAGCTCCTGATGGATATTAAACCCTTCTTGTACTCTATCCCCCCTAAGTCTCCCCCGGTCATGGATGACTCTTCTCGCCCCCGTCTTTTCTCTATTATTAGCGCCGTCCCTATTGCCTCGTCGGTTGCCCCAAGTTGCTTCTTTACCCCATCTCTCCGCATCGAAGCTAGGTCTTCTGACCTCGAGTCTACTTCGCTCCCTTCAGCGATGGTAACAACCACCCCCGTGAAGCGAAAATACAATAAGAAAGTCTATAATACTTCGCAGATTCGAGTGAGTGCCCGTATTCTGGCGCGGAATGCAGCTTCTGCGTCAGGTCATCACCTGGTGCGCAGTTGAGACTTGTTTATGCTTTGCCATCCGTGGTTTAGGCAGTCTGTTTTGGCCTCCTATTAGCTGCTAGAGTTCCCAGGGACTGCTAGTGGAGTTGGTGGCTTTCGAGTGGGGAGTTTTGGCCTCCTGGCTCTTGGCGCTTTCCTGCCGTCCTGATCTTCCTTCGGTTTCGGGTTGCCCGGTTGGCTCCATCAGAAGCTTTGATTATCCCGGATGATGGCTCCGCCCCCGTCCTTTTTTTCGGTGTGGCGTTTCGTTTTGATCTCGCACCCTCCGCTTGGTGTGTTATTCAGCCATTTTTGTATTATTTGTGTATTCATGTTTCTATTTTACTCATTGTAAAACCACTGATTATTGTCTGTAAATTAACTGTTATTATTGATTTATATATGTTTTGATGGCTGGAGCCGTTTGGCTCTATCCGATTCATCAAAAAGAAATTGATAATTATGATATTGTCTCTACATTTCAAGCCAATGTAGAGAATGGAATTTCCTTTCGGTTAGAAATACTATTAATCATTTTTTTCCTCCTGCTTCAACTATTCTCCATATTGAAGCCCCCTCCCAAGCTTTGGCCCATCATCAAAAAATTCATCTGTATTTTGTTTTGCATCAATAAAATATTTTTATTTAGTTTTTAAAATAACATGCTTTCTCTGAAAAATATAGTTTGTAATTACGAATTAAAGTTATTAAAATAATTGAGAAAGAGGACAACTCATTTGAGCTTTTATTTTTTAAAACTTCATTTTTTTTTTATGGAAAAAGAAATAAAAGAAACAAAACAAGTGCCGCTACAATCCATCTATATTTTTTATTTTTTAAAATCAATCTATATTTTGTTTGCAGATACTTTTGGTATATACACACACACAAGTACCGCTACAACACAATCCAGAAGTATCTTAATATAAATTGCAGAAAGAATAACCAAGTATTGTTACTTCAGAAATAATTGAAGCTTTAACTAAACAGATCAAAGATTCAAAGCTACGTATGTTAGAAGGTGAACCATCTGTAGCACCATAGGAATTATCAGATAATGAAGAGGTTATACCTCTTAGTATAGGAACATCTGAGATATTAGACGAAGAATCAATAGATTTTGATCAAATAATTAATACAGAAAATCAGTTTATATAGATCAATAAGACTTCTGATCATAAACCAAAAACTCTTGATAAATATTATTACAAAAGACCCACACCCATGGATGTATTATTTGAGGAAAATGAAGTCTGGATGTAAAAAGACTTCACCAGTTCCTCCATTTATGGGTGGAATATTGACGGTTATACTGAAAGTTAAATTATTAATGAACTACATCGTATGATGATGTATGCTACTGTTAGTAAACAAAACGGTAATACCGATAAAGCTACTGCCGCTTTTATTACCTGTGAATTTTCAAGTATTTTACGTGGAAATTTATAAGGCTGACAACATTGAAAATGAACAGCAGAAAGACAATGTTGTTATACCCTTGCTCTAGCTATCCTAGATCATTTCACAGGTGATTTAGGAGATCAAGGAGAAAAGGTTAGGGCATTATTATAAAATAGGAGATGTTCTACCTTAACCCATTTTAGATTGTACAAGGATACGTTCTTTAACAGAGTAATGAAGCCCAATAATACTAATAGAATACATTGGAAAGCCAAATTAATTGATGGATTACCTAACCTCTTTGCAGAAAGAGTACAAAATCGACTATATTCTGTACTCTGTAGTAGGAAGAGTAATAGTTTATACAAAATAGTCCTATGAAGCATTAATAAATGCTTGTGTAAAAGAAAGATTATTCTTATGTAATGATTTAAAATTAAGAAAACAATTAAAACAAAAAAAAACTGTCTGAAAAACAACAATTAGGCGTTTTTTTACCAACAATTTGTATGCGCCCCATGCACCAACGAATAAGCATAAAAATACGAGTAGAAAGTCCCATCTTTCTTATAGGAAAGAGAAGAAAAAAAGGATAAATATTATCCTAAAGAGAAACAACCTTCTCATAAAAGGATTAATAATCCTAAAAAAGCAAAATGTTTTAAATTTGGAAAAATTGGCTACTATGCTAATAAATGTTATACAAAAAAAAAGACTAATGAAATTGAAGCCGAAGGCCTAAGAAGATCTTTATATAAGATCATGATAAACGATGAAATCGAATCAGATTTCAATGAAGATAGTCTTGTCACGTCCTGCTTCCCAAAAATACGGAATACGAGCACGTAACAAAGCCCAGAGAATGATTTTCATCATTTACGAGCTGTAGGATCGACTCTGCATCATAACAAAAATATAACAAAATGTACACAACCACGCATGCATGAATAATTTATTAATCAATAGAAAACAATTGATACAAAATAATAATATCCCAAATAGTTTTGAAACCTGGATCAAAAAATAAAACTTGGAACTATATGCCCGTTACAAAATTCAAGTAGCAAAAGAAATAAATAACTCCAAAAAAAAAAAATTTAAATTGTTTCTTTTCTCCAAGCGAAGCCAAGAACGTCTGCTCACCAATTCCAGTAGGCAACTCGTCTCCAAAGTCTGTATATACATATATAAAAAGAAAAAAATAGAGAAAACAAGACAAACGCTTTTAGTGCAAGTTAGGGCCGCAAGTAGTACAAGAAAGAGTATGAAAACAAGTGCAAGAAACATGGAACAAGATTTGGAATAAAAAATGTATAATATAATATAATAGGAATGCAACATGTAGGGAGATTCAAGAAACTAGCTAGCAAAATAGACAACTCAAGTGACAAGGTTGGGTAACAAATATTAGTAGTAGAACAAATGGCTAGTGAACGTGTAAAGGTATCAAGCATCAAGTAACAAGTATCACGTACAAGGGTCAAGTAACAAGTAACAAGTCTCAAGTAA
Organism: Hemerocallis citrina; assembly: GCA_017893485.1. Lineage (NCBI taxonomy): Eukaryota > Viridiplantae > Streptophyta > Magnoliopsida > Asparagales > Asphodelaceae > Hemerocallis > Hemerocallis citrina. The sequence goes on along the minus strand of CM030360.1, from coordinate 115,660,592 downwards.
TAAGTCTCACGTAGGGTAACAAGTTTGTACAAGTAACAAGTTAATCTTAAGTCTAATGTTTAATTTTATCTAGGTAGTACTTCATGCATCCATATTTTTACTACATGGTTGCTATATACAATCAGTTACATTTAGATCCAGTGGTGGAGTCTATAGGGCGGTATACTCAGGTATCAAGTATCAAGCAAACATGGTTCATAAATCTGAAAATAAAGTAACAAGTTCACGAAACAAGTTCGTAAATCCACTAACAAGTTCAAGAACCACACAGTGGGTTCATGAGCCAAGTAATGGCTCCACGAATCCATCAAGAGACAACAAGTTCATGTACCAAGTACTGGGAAATACGGGCCCTCTATCGAGTACACTTACCTATATTGTCTACTACTATAGTCTTTTCCTTAAACCCCGACTTGTTATTTCTTATTAATATTAACCAAGCATGAAAGTGTGTGAAACAAGTCAAGTAAATATAATCAAGAATATGGAACAAATCTAGGCCAGGTAGGATACATGTTTGAGGGTCAAAACAAATCAAAATATCAAGAACATCGAGAATTCCAAATCTGGACAACATGACGTTGCTGCACCAAAACTACGATTCAATGTGGATCCGTCGGAAGTTCTAGAAACTAGACTCCTGCCTGGTTCTAACTCATAATGTTAAGACACAGACAAGTTGTAGCAATTGATGTCAAAATAGCAAACTATACAGTATTTGTGTTCAGCCAGAATTGGTAAAACTGAGTTTATACATATGAAACAGGGTTGAAACATTATTAATTAATTCTGAGAAAATTAGAAAATGTTCTCTAGGGTGTCCAGTATCAGCATACAAAATTTCAAGTTATTTACTTACTTGTAGGATAGTTAAAATAATTGTAAACCAAAGTGGTGCGACAGTTTTTATGTATCTGCGATTACCGACACATCAGCAGTAAAACTACGATATCTCCTAAACCGAGACTCGGAATTCGAAAATTCTGGATGTTATTAGCAACTAGACACTTGGGGCTACATTTGATATTCAGGACTCTGCAAGTTCAGATTTTGGTTTTATCAGGGTTGAAACAGTAAGCCAAGACAGGACAGAAACCAAATAAACACTTTTTGTATGAAATGAATCAAAATTATACTAGTCGTGAATAAGTGTATTAACGAAGGGTTGTGACTCTTAGATCATGTAATAGATAGTGCGAAACATGAGATCATTAATGATAAACAAAGAGGAGTCACATTTACAATCTACTTGCATTATTTTAAAGGAAAAGCTTGTACTAGAAAACGAAATGTACTAGAAGATACTTGTCTTGGGGTGTAGATGATGAATCCGACAGAGGAATAACGGGAACGGATCCCGGGAGACGAGCACGATCGGCACGGATCTCGATGATGATCAAGATGGTGATCAAGATGATGAAGTAGATCCGACGGTTAAGATCCAACGATCAAAATCAAGGATCGATCGAACGACTCAGATCTGCTTGGTGATGATCTTGATGATCAAATCAACGGCCGGAATTCAATACAACCTTCTTCTCCTTCCTTCTCCCCCTTCTTCTCAGCGACAGAGATAGAGAGTGACTGCGACGGCGGTGGATGGCAGGGGGACGACGCGACTGTGGATGGGTGGCTGTCGCGCTGCAGCCGAAGGAAAGAGCGACATGATGGCAGGACAGCAGGAGGCTACAGGTCGGCGACTGGAGGAACACAGGCAAGGTGTCCACTGTGGTCCGGATCGGCTGAGCGACATTGCTAAGGGCGTCACCACTGCAGGGGCCCACAACAGAGGATGGGGACAAGGATGTTGAGCTGCTAGCTGCCTCGATGCCGGGAGGAGGCAGGGGAGGAGCCAACTGGCTGAGGGACGTTGGCAGAGGTGGCGACTGTCGTGCGGTTGGCTGAAGACAAGAGGCAGGGAGGCAGAGGCACTGTCTATTGCCACGGTTGCAGTCACGACGGTGCGATTGGGGCGGGGCGATCGGGGAGCCGGGGTGACAGGGTGCGGCTGCAGGCAACGAGGGGACGATCACCAGGGTGAAGGGTGGAGAGGGTGAAGGGCGGCTAGGTGAAGATAATGAATAGGAATTGTAAATAGGAGTTGGCGGCTGAAGGGTTGCACATGAATAGGGTGTAGGGTTAGGGTAAGTTTATATAGTATAGGGTTATTGGGTATGGGTTTAGAAGATATAGGATCCAATAAGAGAATGGGTATTGAGTTTTGGGTGTGAATAATGGTTTTTAGACTAAAAATAAATAAATAAATAAATAAATAAATAAATAAATAAATAAATAAATAGTAGTACAATAGTACAATGAATCAATTAGTATACATTAGGTTAATATCCAAATACTAATAATACAGTAGAATATACGGATTCACGGAATAAATAAGATCGGGATTAATTTGGGCTAAAATATATTAAACAGTAATTAATTTAATTAAATCAAAATGTATGCAAATCCATATTCCAATAATCACAAAATATAGATTACGATCTACAGGATTTCTAAAATTAATAAACCAAAAAGTTTAATGATAATAATAACAATAAGAATAATAATCATAATAATAGTAATAATAACGATAAAAACAATAATAGTAAATAAAATAATATATATATCAGGATGGGATTCGAGTTTAACAAATTTATCAAAATAATCCAAACAATATATATTATAAATAGCCGATCATTTAGAAATAGAAATTAACGTTAAAGTATATAATTATTCGAAATAGATAAAATATACAAGAAATATTTATTTATGAAAACAAAAGTTACAATCCTACCCACCTTACAACAAAATTTTGTCCTCGAAATTTGCTTAGGCGGTATATAGAATAGGTTAAATAACAAACAGGGGAAGGGTAACAAAACAGAGGGTTAAAGGGAAAGGAACAAAGCAGCGACAACACCAGAAAAAGAAGGAATAAAATGGATAACAAGGATGTCAAATGGAATGCATGAAAGAGAATAAACGGTATCAAAAGAAAAGAACAGCACAAGATAACAAAGTAAGGAGATGAAGAAATAGATAGAGCTGGAATCGAAGAAAAGATGGACAAGGAAGAGTTGAAGCAAGTAGTGAGTCAACGGATGAGGACGAATGTAAGGAATAGAGGAAAATAAACAATACAAAGAACTAGAAGCAATAAGGGGATCCTGTGACCTAAGGGCTTATGGGCCCACCACGCTTCCGCTGCGCTACTCCGATGGTGATGTCTCAAGCAACATACACGTCGCTGTAGGCTACATGACGCGAATCGACGAACTGAGCAAGAAGATAAGACTGAGACACCAGAATCAAGGAGAGTATGGGCTCAAGATAGATATAAATAAATAATGCTAAATGAATATGAAGTTTGGCTTTAATTTAAATAATTAAAAGATATGCTATAGCTCAAAACTAATGGGCTTCAACAAATATTAATAATAAAAATGATAATAGCAATAATAATAACAGTAATAAAATTTATCATAATCATACTGGTAATAATAATAATAGTAAAATTAAAAATATTAACAATACTGGTAATAATGATAATACATACATGACAGAATAGAATTCAACACAATCATGAAAATAATGTAATAATAATAATAATAATAATAACAATAAAAATAATAATAATAACAATAATACAAGATAGAATATAATTTGAGGTTCAACATTTTTTTTGTATGAAGGTCATTCAATATTAACAACAATAATAAAATAATGAAAATAACAATAATAATAGCAATGGTAATATCAATAATAATAATGATACCAATAATAATAATGAAAACCATAGCAATAATAATAACATTATTAAATAAAATAAGAAGTTAGCTTATCAACTCTATAAATAAATCAAACAGGAATATGTATAGTCGATCAATTATAAATGGAAAATGAAATCAAAATACACCATTAATCCTAATCGTAAGAAAACAGGGAGACTATTCACATAGAATAAGAGGTCAAAAGTGAAGAGATAAAACCCAAATATAAAAAGGTTGATAACCATACAACCAACAAAGGAACACAAACCTTTAAGGTTAAATAAAAAAAATAGTTTTGGGAAAACAAGCAGTCACGATACATAGAATTACGAACAAATTTAGCTAAGTAAAGAAAATATTAATAAGAATGAATGTAAAAGACATATAATAATTAGTGAAGGTTGACATTATAATCAATACTCGAAAAACACATTAAAGGGTAACGAGCAAAATAGACCAAAATATGTATATGCAAAAAGACTTAAAAGGAGTTCATTAAATATTACAAAAGTAAGCGTCAATCATTAGTAGGATGTAGAAACAAAAGTAAGTGAAAAATCTAAAATGTTACAGAATTGAAAAACGGTGGCAATAACTAGTAATTCACAAAAGAACGAAACTTAGACCATAGTTAATGTACTCAATCTTAACATAATTGTAAAAAAAAAAAATGTAAACACAAAATATAGTAAAATCAACTATACTAGTTCAAATTGTATGAAAACATAAAGTGTAATTGTATAAACAAAATGTCATAAAGAAAATATTTCTTTACAATTAGTTTCATTAAATAAGTAAGAAGTCTTGAAATATCAATTAGCAAATAGGTAGAAAATCATGCCTCCTTAACATCAAGTTGCATGTTTGCCTTCACGACATCAGGTTGCAGGTTGTCGTCTGGATATTCGGTTGCACATTTTGCCTCCCTGACATCCAGTTGCAATTTTCCTTCATTGACATCAAGTTGCATATTTGTCATCTCGACATTAGGTTGCACCGAAATGGTGAAATGGAAGATGTAACCTTCCAAATGCACAGAGATATGGGACATTTAATTTAAGTATGATGTTTTGTTTTGAAATTCGTGATATAAAAATAGTAGAAATGTAAGAAATAGAGTTGAAGGTCACACAATAGAATATCGAAATAGATTATAAATATTAAACACAATAGTACAAAATTGTAGTTGTGAAAATGATTTATAAAATTAGGGGGGAAAACGAAATGAAATACATGTATAAGCACAATGCAAATGTGAATGAGAAAATAAATATGCAGTGTAGTAAAATTACAAAATAAGTATATCATAAAAATATACAGTAACGTAATAATTAAACAAGCCTCTAACATGTAGTTGAAGATCCACCGATGCCGATCGACGAACCAAGCGGGAAGAAAAGAATGGATAGCATTGGAATTTAAGGAGAACAAGATAGGGGAGAAACAAGTAGTATGGTACACAATATGAATCAACAAACGTAGATGGATGTAAAGCATGGAAAGCAATGAATGACACACGAGCTAAAATAAGAAGGGATCAACGAGGCAAGCAGAAATAAGAGATTGCTTGCACCGGAATCAAAAGAACATGGGTACGGAAAGAATAAAATTTTATCCAATATGGAATCGACAAATCAGGATGACTGTAAGAGATGGAAGAAAATAAGGAATCAAAGAATTGAATATGAAGGGATCAAAATGAATGGAATAAGACTAGTGTCTAGATCAAGTTGATTATAAAATTGTTCATGTGATAGCATGGCCTGTTTAATGTTGAGTTAATCCAAACTGAGTCAAGCCTGTCTAACGTATTAGTCAAATGAACACATTAGTCAAACCTGAGCTCTGATACCACTAAAAACCTTGTCACGCCCCGCTTCTCAAAAATACGAAATACGAGCGCGTGACAAAGCCCAGCGAATGATTTTCATCATTTATGAGCTGTAGGATCGACTCAACATCATAAAAAGAATATAAAAAAATGTACACAACCACGCATACATGAATAATTTATTAATCAACAGAAAATAATTGAAACAAAATAATAATATGCCAAATAGTTTTTAAATCTGGATCAAAGATAAAATTCGAGACTATAAGCCCGTTACAAAATTCAAGTAGCAAAAGAAATAAATAACTAAAAAAAAATAATTTTTAATTGTTTCTTTTCTCTAAGCGAAGCATAGAACGTCTGCTCACCAATTCCAGTAGGCAACTCATCTCCAAAGTCTGTATATACATATATAAAAAATGAAAAATAAAGAAAACAAGACAAACGCCCTTAGTGCAAGTTAGGGCCGCAAGTAGTACAAACAAGAGTATGAAAATAAGTGCAAGAAATATGGTACAAGATTTGAAATCAAAAATGTATAACATAATATAATAGGGATGCAACAAGTAGGGAGATTCAAGAAACTAGCTAGCAAGAAAGACAACTCAAGTGATAAGGTTGGGTAACAAATACTAGTAGTAGAACAAGTGGCTAGTAAACATGTAACGATATCAAGCATCAAGTAACAAGTATCACGTACAAGTGTCAAGTAATAAGTAACAAGTCTCAAGTAGGGTATCAAGTTTGTACAAGTAACAAGTTAATCTTAAGTCTAATGTTTAATTCTATCTAGGTTGTACTTCATGCATCCATATTTTTACTACATGGTTGCTACGTACAATCAGTTACGTTTAGGCCTAGTGGTGGATTCTATAGGGCGGTGTGCTCAGGTATCAAGTATCAAGCAAGCATGGTTCATGAATCCGAAAATAAAGTAACAAGTTCACGAAACAAGTTCGTGAATCCACTAACAAGTTCAAGAACCATACAGTGGGTTCATGAATCCAACAAGTTCATGAGCCAAGTAATGACTCTATGAATCCATCAAGATACAACAATCATGAACCAAGTACTAGAAAACACGGGTCCCCTTCCGAGTACACTTACCTATATTGTTCACTACTATGGTCTTTTCCTTAAACCTCGGCTTGTTATTTCTTATTAATATTAACCAAGTATGAAAGTGTGCGAAACACGTCAAGTAAACATAATCAAGAACATGGAACAAGTCTAGGTTAGGTAGGATACATGTTCGAGGGTCAAAACAAATCAAAATATCAAGAACAATGAGAATTCCAAATATGGACAGCATGACGTTGCTGCACCAAAACTGCGATTCCGTTGCTAAAAGATAGCAAATTTGAATCCATCAGAAGGTCTAGAAACTAGACTCCTACTGGGTTCTAACGCATATAATTAAGACACATACAAGTTGTAGCAATTGATGTCAAAACAGCAAACTATATAACATTTGTGTTCAGCCATAATTGGGAAAACTGAGTTTATACATATGAAACAGAGCTGAAACATCATTAATTAATTTTGATAAAATTAGGAAATGTTCTCTAGGGTGTCCAATATAAGTATACAAAATTTCAAGTCATTTATTTACTGGTAGCATGGTTAAAATAATTGTAAGCCAAAGTGGTGCAGCAGTTTTTATGAATATGTGATTACCGACACAGCAGCAGTAAAATTGCGATATCTCCTAAACCGTAACTCGGAATTCAATAATTTTGGATTTTATTGGCAATTAGACACATGGGGCTACATTTCATATTCAGGACTTAAGTTTAGATTTTGGTTTTTTTGGGGTCGAAACAGCAAGCCAAGACAGGGCAGAAACCAAATAAAACACTTTTTGTATGAAATGAATCAAAATTATACTAGTTGTGAACAAGTATATCAATGAAGGGTTGTGACTCTTAGATCATGTAATAGATAGGGCAAAACATGAGATCATCAATAACAAACAAAGAGGAGTCACATTTACAATCTACTTGCAGTATTTTCAAGGAAAAACTTGTACTAGAAAACAAAATATACAAGAAGATACTTGACTTGGGGTGTAGACGATGAATCCGACGGAAGAATAACGGGAACGGATCCCGGGCGACGAGCACGATCGGCACGGATCTCGATGATGATCAAGATGGTGATCAAGATGATGAAGTAGATCCGATGGTTAAGATCCAACGATCAAGATCAAGGATCGATCAGACGGCTCAGATCTGCTTGCTGATGATCTTGATGATCAAATCAATGGCCAGAATTCACTACAACCTTCTTCTCCTTCCTTCTCCCCCCTTTTCTCAGCGACAGAGAGAGAGAGTGACTGCAGCGGCGGTGGACGGTAGGGGGACGGCGCGATTGTGGATGGGTGGCTGTCGCACTGCAGGCGAATGACAGGGCGGCACAATGGCGGGACAGTAGGACGCTACAGGTCGGCGACTGGAAGAACACAGGGAGGGTGTGCACTGTGGTTTGGGTCGGCTGAGCGATGTTGTTGAAGGCGTCGCCACTGTAAGGGCCCACAGCGGAGGATGGGGACAAGGATGCTGAGCTGCTGGCTGCCTCGATGCCGGGAGGAGGCAGGGGAGGAGTTGACTGGCTGAGGGACATTGGCAGAGGTGGCGACTGGCATGCGGGTGGCTGACGAAGAGAGGCAGGAAGGCGGAGGCGCTGTCTGTTGTTGCTGTTGCAGTCATGCCGGCGTGACTGAGTTGGGGCGATCGGGTAGCCGAGGTGACAGGGTGCGACTGCAGGCGACGAGGGAAGGATCACCGGGGTGATAGGTGGAGAGGGTGAAAGGTGGCTAGGTGAAGATGATGAATAGGAATTGTAAATAGGAGTTGGCAGTTGAAGGGTTGCACAGGAATAGGGGGTAGGGTTAGGGTAGGTTTATATAGTATAGGGTTATAGGGTATGGTTTTAGATGATATAGGATCCAGTAGGAGAATGGGTATTGGGTTTTGGGTGTGAATAATGGTTTTTTGATTAAAAACAATAAATAAATAAATAAATAAATAGTAGTACAATGGTTCAATGAATCAATTAGTATACATTAGGTTAATACCCAAATACTAATAATACAATAGAATATACGGATTCACAGAATAAATAAAATAGGATTAATTTGGGCTAAAATATATTAAACAGTAATTAATTTAATTAAATCAAAATGTATGCAAATCCATATTCCAATATTCACAAAATATAGATTACGATCTACAGGATTTCTAAAATTAATAAACCAAAAAAATTTAATGATAATAATAATAAGAAGAAGAAGAATAATAATAAGAGTAATATAATAACAATAACACTAAATAAAATAATATATATATCAGGATGGGATTCGAGTTTAACAAATTTATCAGAATAATCCAAACAATATATATTATTAATAGCTGATCATATAGAAATAGAAATTAACGTTAAAGTATACAATTATTCGAAATAGATAAAATATACAAGAAATATTTATTTATGAAAATAGGGATTACAGTGCTACTTCTTCAGATGAGTTTTTGTACTCAAGTAAATGTGCTGTTAATAACTGAAACACAAACAAAGCAGACTATTGGAAAGCAATAGTCGAAATAAATGATTTATCCATTAATGTAAATGTGCTGCCACTGAGCTTTAGATGGAAGAGTGCGAACAAAGTACTGATATGTCATCTTATACTTGAAATAGGGTATTAATTTTACAACATATATATGCTAGGATAATCAAATTCTGATACCTAATTACTTCAAAACTTATTTTTGTTTAAAGAAGCAAAAGAGACACAAGTTTTCAATTTATACCTGTTTATGTAGTAGTATGGATCCACAAACACAACTCAGTCAACTCTACACATTGTGGCAATAACCTCTGCTGCAAGTATGCAAGGGAGACCAGTAAGCTGCCATCCTCTGCATGAGAAAATTTTGTTCACCATGTCAAGCACCTCCCTTTGATCTACACACTCAAATTCTACATTCCTATCATCTGATTTTTCCACAATCCAACTTCTCACCTTCTTGCTTATGTCTCTTATGAATCTGTCAGCCATTGACACTAGCACTCCCTTCCATCTTCTTGCCATTTTCTTTCTTAAAGCCATCTTTTCCATAATTTTGATCTTCAAGTTGTCTACAAGATCAACAACTGGGAGATATCTAGCTTCCATTATCCAAGCAATGTAACTTTCACTCAAATTGTTTGTAATGTAGTGTTGCCTTGCTCTTGGTGTGAATTGGCTTCTACTCCAAAGACGAATATGCTTCTCTAAATGAGATGCAGCTTCTAGAGATAATGCTTTCAATGCTCCCACAACATCATAGTATTGTAGTAATGAGTATGTTTTAGCTGCTCTCTATACCAATCTTTCATACACTTCACCAAAGAAATTATTTTTTGAAATTCTTACATAGATGTCTAACACTACATCTATGTTCTGCCTCATGCATCAACAAAGACACAGCTTCTTGTAGACCTTTCTCTTGATAACTCATAATAGTGATATCTCCCATGTCATCTCCAAGAGCTTCGTTCAAGTTTTGAATAAACCTATACCAAGAATGGAGGTTCTCTGATTCAAAAGCAACAAAAAATACATTGTATAACCCATTATTTCCATCCAATGCATTGGCTGCAAGCAAAGTGCCTAGATATATACTGCTTAAATGATACCCATCAAGGCTAAGAAAAGTTGTAGAAGGCTAAGAAAAGGTCTACAACTTAACTTGAAACCATCTGCACACTGCTTAAAAGATACAAACATTCTATGGAAAGATTTGTCACTCTCCAGCTCAATCTTTATATGACTGTAACACCCCAATTTTTTTTCCTTTTTTTTAACCATTTCTTACTTAAACAATTTCTTAGTTAATATACTTCTTACTTACACTATTTCTGACTTAGAATAATCTTTATAAATTTCAATTAAAAATTCGGCAGAGTTTCACTTAAAATATTAGCCCTTTTATAGATTTTTCTTACAGAAATTTGCAAACAATCACACAATTCATTGTACCTGTAATATATATCACTCCTCAGGCCAAATCATTCAACATCACATAGAAAATAATTTATACGGCTTTGGGGGCATAATACTTCATAACAAGCAAGATACAAATTAAAAAACCAAAATCCTTTTGAAAACATAGATGATTTTAGAAAAACTTTAGAAAAATCTTTCAAAAATCAACAACAGAACCCAATACTGTACAACAAGGTGGGTACGGGCTTTCATACTTCATCACAGCACTTTATATATCATTATACCTTACAGTTATACAGATACTCACTCATAATACAAACTAATACATCATTCTACCCCCAGTTCTCCATATATTATATACATATATATATAATCCATTTACTACAAGCAAAAGTACAACTACCCCACTACCACACCATCTCACCTTGCTGTTATCAAACCTGCAAGAGAGTTAGGGTCGTCCACCCTTGGGGAGGATCTTCCCTAACCCCCAAAAAACAACAGGGGTTAGCCATATAGGTGTGTGTATAATCTACTAAGTTGGTAAATAAAAGAAATAAGATAAAAGAAATTGAAAGAACTTACGAACATATAATTAAATTTAACATGAAATTTAACAGATAAACATAATAAACGTGATCTTACACAAAATTAATCCTTCGAATCTTCAACCAATTTACATAGCCATATCCACTCACTCTACCTCGAAATTGTGCCTCGGCGGGTAGTTCCTTGACAAAATTCCAAGACGTACCAAACTCAGATCATATCATGTTTTTATTTAATATCCATTCTCATCACATATACCACTTACATTTATTTTTCACCACATAATACATTTCCTACTGTACTGTTCGTCCTTATAATATATCTTATTTTACTTTTCCGTCTTGCAATATATTTATTTTACTTTTCATTCACATAAAAAGAACCACAATTTCTTTACTTTTCATACTTATTCTCTTCACACATTTTCTTCACTCTTTATATTTATTTACATAACACAATTTCTTCACTGTTCATATGTATAATCACATAACACAATTTTCTTTACTTTCCATTCTCATTCTCATACATACCTTATTTACCTTTCATATTCACGTGCAAACTCATAACACATTTTCTGTAATTCTTATCTTCATTCACATACACATTTTCTTTTATATTTCATATTCATTTAAAATCATACACGTGCTTTACTTTCTCATTTCCATTTCACATCAATTACTTTCTCTACTTTCTCATTCTCATTTCACATCATATACTTTCTTTACTATTTTATACTTATTTCATAATACAATATACTTTACTTTTCATTCCCGCACATAATACAACTTCCATATCACATCCCACCGATCCACCTTGGAGTTGTGCCTAGGCAGGTTGTTCTTACCATTTCCACCGAAATGACAGGCGAGTAGTTTCTGGACACAATCCCAAGATGTACTAATCTCAAGTCGTATCATACCTTTACTTCAATATCCATTCTTGGCACATAATATTACTTACTTTTATTTTCATCTCATAATATACCTTAACTTTCATTCTCATTGGACAATACATTGCATCCCAAACATAGTTTGGGTAATACTCAATGCACCTCATGTAACGCCCCGAATCGCAAATACACTGAATTCGAGATGTTCTACAGGATCTTTCTAGTTCATTTAGTACAATTTTATAAGAAAATTTGAACTTTTCACTTTACATCAAAGTTTGCATAAAACATTACACTTTACATTGCACAGTGGAAGTAAAATTTACAACAATTAAATAAATGTACAACAACATTGTATAATCTTTAAGCATCCGTTCCTCTTTAATCTTTATCATGTCACTTACCTGCATATAAGACTGTGGGTACGTAAGTTTATTCAACCGACGAACATTATACACGGCCATCCTCTCTATGCCGAAAATAGTATAACTTATTTTCCATATTTAACAAACACAAACTTGTCACATATCAAACTAAATGGACTACCCTATTGATGTCGTGTTGTGATTGTGCACTTAGTCCTTAATGCAGTTATTTATATTACATGACACTAATGCGCACTTGTTCGGATTCTATGCATCCCATACTACATAGGTCCGAGGGCAAGCCTCTTAATCGTTCTTCATCTTTATAGGGTTCAATCCCTCGCCATGACTTAATCTACTACTGTAACTACGGTGAGTATCCTAGATGATCTATGAGTACAAGCACGTGTACAGAAAACCTGGAGGGGAATCCCATGCAATGTCTTGACTCATCAAGCATGAATTCTGTGGCAATTCAGCCTCCTTCATGGCACACGATCCTCTTGCAGTCACCAAACATCCCACAAGCATGGCTAAAGTCCGATCATTACTGAGTTGTGCCCATGCCATGTCTTGACTCATCAAGCATGCATTCTGTGGCTCACACACCCGCACCGTAAACTCTAGTTCTCATACTCGTGTTTTTCTCTCACTTTCATCACGTCTTCACTATGCACTAATTCTTAGTTTTTATTAGAATCATGAACAAAATCAAAGCTCTAGAGTTAGCCTCTCCACTAAACCGGACTTATTCATTTATTCAAACATGACCAACCTTGGTCTTTCATTTAAAATTTTATTTCATTTCTTTCCAAATGCCGGGGGAGACTTAGCTACTCTTTTGTTTCAATTCCAATTCACAATTCCCAATTTGAGCATTTCCAACTCATAAATTCATTTCCATAATCATAACAGATTTCTTTTTCATTAGCATGATCTCTAAATTATTCAATAGTCCATAATCGCACATGGAATTATGTGTTTCATCAAATATCAATTCCACATTTAAATTACTTCACTAAATGGATATTCACATACCATAAATTTCACACTATTCTCAAATGAGAATAATTTTCATCACATCACATAATATAATTTCTATCTTTAGTATACTTCTTTTCTAATATTTTATTTCAAGCCTTTCTACAAAGTGCAACTTTTATACCATACAAGTATATAACCATAAGTCTATATTATACATTTTGTTCTCAAATCACATTTTATTCTATGTATATAATTCCCAAATTATTTTTCATAAGTCCCATATATTTTTAGAAGAATAATCACATTTTTTCCATAATTTTTTGATCACCAAAACATTCAAAAAAAATATTTTTTTCAATCTTGCCGAAGCCAAGATTCGAACCCAGAACCACAGAGAACACAGCTGAAGGCACAGGCCACTAGGCCACTTGCGCCAGCGGTATAGAAAGAGGGCCAGAGAGTTATATGCTCTCGGTTCTGAAACTAATTAAATTTTTCTTAAATGCATAAAAAGATGGTGTCAACAGGGATCGAACCAGCGAACCGTGAGACACACCGCGCCACACTGTAGCGAAATAAGAGCGATCCGACCACTCGAGCTATAGGCTCGGGTTGTCACTAGTACAATTCGAAATTTATTTAACCAATACTCTCTGTTATTTAAAACATTTCGACGTTCATCAAAATCTCATTTCAATTGCTCTTACTAACATACTGTAAAAATTCCAGATTAATCATTTCCATCATGAATTACACTTCAGTATATGGGAATAATTTTCTCAAATAATTAAACATATTTTTCCCAATAATTAATACAAATCTACCATGCAATTTGGTTAATTTGATATACTACCACTAATACGTTCTTTTTTTGACATTATAATTTCATTAATCTCTATAATAATTTTCTGCCCTTATTCATTTCCCAAACATAATAATTGCATCTTAATTTATTCGTTACAACGCCATAACAAAATTTCCAATTTAGCACATAAAGCGACATTATCAAACTACTAATCTTTGCGCATAATTTTTCATACTACTAACGAAGGTTTATTCACACAATTCATAGCCATATTCATATCGCACACAACTTGAATTTTAATAATAGCAACACATATAATTTGCATATCAACAAATCAATCAATTAGGGATCATCTTTTCAATTAAATGTGCATTCTTATTAATCATTTTCATGCATCATTTTTCTAATTAAATCTAGCATGCATTCCTATTTAGAAATAGGGAAAATTTACCCACCTTATTGAAGAAAGTACAACTAGCAATCTCCTACGCGAATGTCCTTGCAAACGAATGCTTCTCCTCCTAGATGCGCGCACACGAACCTCCAAGCACACCAAAAAAAACCGAGCACTCCTTGTTGAAAGCCGGCCTCCTTCTTCTTGGTTGATGCTCAAACCCACACAATTCTCTCATTCTTTTAACTCACTAAAATAACTACTAGATAAAGTATTTTGAACTATAGGTTGGAGAAAATAATTTGCACAAGAATAACTAGCCTTGGGGGGGGGGGGGGGTATTTATACTAAAAATCAAGGAGAATGGATGGCCAAGATTGAAGTAGGAGTTAGGAACAAGTGGCTTAGATTTAAGGAGGAGTTATACTAACCACCCATAATCAAGTAACCACCACACCATGATCCCCATCAAAATTTTGATTTCCCTCCCAAAAGATGCAATCCGGCCATGTTCCAAAGCATGTGCATTTGCACGTGTATGTGCAATACACGTGCATGCAACTTGGTCTCCAAAATTTGTACATTTTATTTTGTATAAAAATAATCTCCAAATTGTATCCTACATGACAAGTTGTATTTAAAAATAAATTGACTCATGGGCTTTAGCTTATGGGCCAAAGTAATTATTATGAAAATAATAAATTAAATTACTTTGGGCTTCTAAAAAGAAAAGGCTTTTTTTCTAATTGAAGGAAGGCTTTATAAAAATAATTACAAGCACATATTTAAAAAATCTATACTCATCATAATGAAAATAATCATAACATTTAATTCAACCAAAAATATTGCACGTGCACACTACGTACAAAATGAAATAATTTTTCATAAATGAAAAATCAGGGCATTACAACACTCCCTTCTTAGAATAGTTCCGTCCCCGGAACTACAGTCAAGAGCGAGAAAATAAACACTCGCAACAAGAACAAAAAGATACAAAGATACAATCAAGCAAAAAGCTCAGGATAGTCCTTTAACATCCTCTCCTCAAACTCCCAACTAGCCTCTTCAACCAAATGGTTTCTCCAGACTACCTTGACCATCGGTATCGTCTTATTCCTCAAGACTTTCTCTCGACGATCAACAATCTCGACAGGAGACTCGATGTAATTCAGATCCAACTGCAAACCTTCCGGCACTTCAGGCAAATGATGACTCGGATCTGGAATATAACCTCTCAGCATAGATACATGAAAGACATTGTGCACCTGAGATAACTCTCCGGTAATTCAAGCCGGTAAGCAGTTTTCCCGATCCTTTTCAATATCTTGTACGGGCCTATAAACCTCGGGGCTAACTTCTCGCCTTTGCCAAATCGAACCGCACCTTTACTGGGCGATACTTTCAGAAAGACGAAGTCACCAACCTCAAACTCAAGGTCCCTTCTCCGGTTGTCTGCATATCTTTTCTGCCTGCTCTAGCTTCTACCAACCTTTTCCTGATCAGAACAATCTTCTCAGAGGTTTGCTGCACAACCTCAGGACCAAACAACTGACGCTCCCCAACTTCAAACCAACAAACAGGTATTCTGCACTTCCTGCCATACAAAGCTTCGTACGGCGCCATCCCGGTGCTAGTCTGAAAACTGTTGTTGTAGGCAAACTCTACCAAAGGTAAATGCTTTTCCCAACTGCCTCCAAAGTCTAGTATATAACACCGAAGCATATCCTCAAGAATACGGTTGAATCTTTCGGTCTGCCCATCGGTTTGCGGATGAAAAGCAGTGCTGAAATCCGTCTTGGTACCCAAAGCTGTCTGAAGACTCTTCCAGAAATGCGAAGTAAACCGCGCATCTCGATCAGACACAATAGTTGATGGAACACCATGAAGCCGGACGATCTCGCCAACATACAACTCAGCTAACTTTTCTATCGAAGCCGTGAGTTTCATCGCCAAAAAGTGAGCGGACTTGGTTAGTCGATCGACTATAACCCAAATCGCATCATTGCCTTTAGGACTCTTAGGCAATTCCATAATGAAATCCATACTGATGTTATCCCACTTCATTCCGGAATAGGTAACGGCTGTAATAGACATCCGGATCTCTGATTTTTGGCTTTGACTTGCTGACAAACCTCACACTTCGCCACAAATTCAGCCACATCCCGCTTCAAACCTGACCACCAGAAATGCTGTTTGATGTCTTTGTACATCTTAGTGCTCCCATGATGTACCGACAAAAGAGTAGCATGCGCCTCGTGAAGAATACTCTCTTTCAGGTCTGCCTGATTTGGAACGCATAGTCTATCTCCAAACCACAACACTCCATCCTTGATTTGAAATCCGGGCAACCTGCCAGCACCAACCTGCTCCTTCATCTCCAAGATATCAGCATCAACCTCTTGACTTGCAATGATCCTTCCATTCAGTGTAGGCTGAAGCCTCAACTGAGCCAAAGATGTTCCCAATCCTTGCAAGACAACTTCAATACCGGCTCGGTCCAATTCTTCAATCAGATGCTTCTGAGTTGTAATCAAACTGGATAAACTGCTCTTGCGACTAAGTGCATCAGCAACAACATTAGCTTTCCCAGGATGATATTTAATCTCAGGTCGCATGTCCTCAAGCACTTCCAACCATCTCCGTTGCCTCAAATTCAGATCCCTCTGCTGATATATATACTTCAAACTCTTGTGGTCCGTGTACATGTTCAATTTCTCACCATACACGTAGTGCCTCCATTGCTTCAGGGCAAAGATAATCGCGGCCAACTCCAGATCATGGGTCGGATAATTCTTCTCATGCGGTCGTAGTTGCCTAGACCCACAAGCGATTACTCTTCCCTCTTGCATTAAGACACAACCAAGCCCACGATGTGAAGCATCGCTATAAACATCATACTCAACACCTGCTCTAGGCAAAGCCAAAATAGGTGCAGTAGTTAGTTTCTCTTTCAGCTCCTGAAAGCTTGCCTCACATTGCTCAGTCCACTTGAAGTTCACATTCTTCTTGGTCAGACCAGTAAGCGGTACGGCTATCTGAGCATAACCTTGAATTAATCTCCTGTAGTATCCAGTCATCCCAAGAAAACTTCTGACTTCCTTTACTGTAGTAGGCCTAGCCCAATCTCTCACTGCCTCTATCTTCTGAGGGTCAGTTGCCACTCCCTCCTTAGAAAGGATGTGACCTAGGAATGCCACTTCAGATTTTCAGAAATCACACTTGGATAGCTTGGCATACAACTCCTGCTCTTCCAGCTTCTTCAAAACTGCTGCCAAATGCTCGGTGTGCTCCTCCTCTGACTTGGAGTACATGAGGATATCGTCGATAAACACCACGACGAAAGAATCAATGAATGGCCTCAGAACTCTGTTCATCAAATCCATGAAGATTGCGGGTGCATTCGTCATTCCAAATAGCATAACTAAGAATTCATAATACCCATGTCGAGTTCTAAATGCAGTTTTGTGCACATCTTCAGCTTTCACTCGAACTTGGTGATATCCTGATCGAAGATCTATTTTGGAGAAAACAACTGCTCCTTGTAGACGATCGAACAAGTCATCAATTCGGGGAATAGGATACTTATTCTGAACAGTGACCTTATTCAGCTCTCGGTAATCGATACACATCCTCATCGATCCATCCTTCTTCTTTACCAAAAGCACTGGTGCTTCCCAAGGTGACGCACTAGGTTGAATAAAGCCTTTCTCCAACAGTTCCTCAATCTGCCGTTTCACCTCATCCTGTTCCACTAGAGCCATCCTATACGGTGCCTTAGAAATGGGTGCACTTCCCGGTTGAACAGTGATGCTAAACTCTACATCACGATGCGGGGGTAACCCAGGAAAATCATCCAAGAACACAGTCGGATAGTCCCGAACCACAGGAATCCCTTGCACTTCCACAGGAGTCTCTTCCTTGCGGATAGCTGCCACCAACCTAGAATACTTCTTCTTCCCTTGGAAAGTGACTTCAGGTCCACCTGGAGCCTTCACTGTTACCGTCTTGGTCTTACACTCGATGCTTGTACTGTACACCGACATCCAATCAATGCCAATGATAACATCGACTCCCAAGATAGTCAGCTCGATCAGATCAATGCCAAAGATTCGATCCCCAATCACAATCTCACAATCAGCATAATACCGATCAGTGGTTAAAGTTTTCCCTGATGGAGTAGCTACTGCTAAGATCTTGCATGGAAAAATCTTTGGTTCAACTCCCAACACTTTAGTAAATTTAGGAGACACAAAAGTATGAGAGGATCCAGTATCGAACAACATAACAGCTTTCATTCCATATTCTGATGTGAAAGGTCCATCAAATTCGAAGTATAAGACATGAATTTTAAATCAACTTGCATTTCATTGAATTCCAGACTTTATACATTCGAATTGAAAAACATTTCTTGACATCAGTATGGAAATAGTAGAAGCTACAACAGTCTAACTCCTACAGTTCCTCTTCACTTCTCGAAGTTCTCCCCGTAGTTCATCAACTTCATCCTTCAGCACATCGGTTAGATTCTTCCTCTTCTCGAGTTCCCATACACGATGACTGAGAACTGCATAGTCGTCCTTACACTTTGCCAATTGAGCCTCCAATAATCTGACTCTCTCCCGCAGTGTTTTTACCTGCCTTTGAAGAGATATCACAAGACCATTTGGAACTGGTTCTTCTTCTTCGTCAGAAGAGTCATCAGATGAATCTAGAGGTGGGGTAATCTCTCGGGATTCAGGCCATTCTTCTCCATCAGAATCTGCTTGCCCTGGCTAGTACTCGTCATCGGAATCTGCCTGTCCAGGATGGTACTCTTCCTCAGTGATATGCCAGTCGTCGTCTCCAGCAGGGTCGAAGTGATCGGCCATCTTAGAAATAGAGAGGAGAAGCATAAGTCATAGAGCAACACAAATGTAAGTCACTTACATTTAAATCTCTAGACTCAAACTCACACTCTAAATGTCCACTTCTAGGGTGTTGTTCCTTATAAATTTGTACAAGTGTGGAAGCGTGGCTTTGATACCATTCTGTAACGCCCCGAATCCCAAATACACTGAATTCGAGATGTTCTACAGGATCTTTTCACTTCATTTAGTACAATTTTACAAGGAAATTTGAACTTTTCACTTTACATCAGAGTTTGCATAAAACATTACACTTTACATTGCACAGCGGAAGTAAAATTTACAACAATTAAATAAATGTACAACAACATTGTATAATCTTTAAGCATCCGTTCCTCTTTAATCTTTATGTAGCGCCCCGAATTTCTAGATTAATAACATAGAAAATACATGGCACATTCCCAGTGATCCGCTTCAATACAATATTAAACATAATCAATACCACTAAAATTTTCGAACGTTTATTACAACAAATCATTTACAAATCACAGCGGAATTCAAAACAAACTCAACTCAATAATATCTTTATTTACAACCCAAATTTAACTCAAACTGATGTTACAATTTTACACAAAGCACTTAAGAATCAATTTATCTCAAATAAGCCTCTAGCATCCAAATGTCCATCACTAAGCAACTACCTGCAACATGTGAGACTAGAGATGATCCCTAACCCCCAAACTAAAGGGGTTAGCCATAAATGGTGTGAGAAATATAAAAATAAACAAACCACATAAAAGGTCATATCTCATAAATTCTGAAACAACAAGTACTAAATAAGAAAAATGAGAAATACGAAATGACAGTACATAAAACATCAAGTGGAGCTAAACTAAGTGTCATGTGTGGAAAACACGAAAAACCAAATGCATAAAACCAAGCCAAGAAAACACAAGTTCTATATGCAGACTCTCGAATGCGTACTTGTCGAAGTCTATGCATCCCATTCTACATAGGTTCGGTGCAAGCCCTTAACGTCTTCACTTCATAGGGTTCAATCCCCGCGTTATGAACTAATCCTAACACGATGACTACTACGAGATAGAGATAAACCATGGATAGTATCACATGCCCGATAATTCCGGAGATGGATCCCATACCCAAGATATTTCACTTGAATAATTCCGGAGATCATCCCACACCGAAACATTGACACGTCACCACAATATACCACATGTGCTTCACCTCGACTCTGATAATTCCGGAGATCAATTCCACACCACAAGTAGTTACCGTGATAATTCCGGAGATTGTCCCACACAACATGACTGTGATAATTCCGGAGACATATCCCACACCACTAATAATCTACTGTGATAATTCCGGAGATTAAATCCCACACCGAAAGCCATACTGAGGTACTTGACTCATGTTCCCATTCATCATATCACCACTAGTGCCTGTCCTTAATATTTTATTTTGGGTTAATTAATTACTTAACGAATCTCCTAGAGTGGTATACCCTACCGGCCTAAATTCAAATCCAAATAACTGAAATGCCTCAATGGGCCTCAACAAAATGCTCAACACCGGTATACTAGGGTCACACGCCTCTAGAGACTCAAACTCAAAAGTCTAAACAAGGTTCCACTAAACAGAGTGGCTCAACTCAATGTCTCAAATGAAATACTTATCTGAACATCTCAAAGTCAATTGCTTAATCATATACTGAACTGAATGACAAGCATATACTATATTATCTGAGAAACCAATCATTCGAATTAACACTGAAGTTTACAAATATCCTTCAGTACTAGTCGACTCATACTGATGATAAGTCGACTGTCTAGAGGACCAAATTCAAGATTTCACAAAAATAAACTAAGTCATTTATCAGTCGACTTAAGAAGGGATCAGTCGACTTACCCGAGGTAATTCCAATAATCTTCTCAAAAATATTCTAAGTAAATAAGTCGACTTAAATGGTTAATAGGTCGACTGTCCAGAAGGACTAATAATTCTTACAAAATAATTTTCTACAGTGGACCAGTCGACTGCCTATGAGCTAGGTCGACTGTCCAGAACAACTTTTCAACAATCTCGAAAATAAGGTATCAGGCTCGTACCAGTCGACTGCACAGTAGGCCAGTCGACTGTCGGCCTACAGAATTTCAAAATTAGGTCTGACTACAAAATCGAATTCTGAAGCTTCTAATGAATGAATGATTATGTAAATAGTTCTCATTCAGAGAAAATTAATGATTCTCAACGAATCTCATCAGGTATATGTATATTTCACTCAAAACATTAATATGTCAAGATCTAAATTCTCATATTCTAAATCACAAATCCTTTGTTAGGGTTTTACAAGATCTAAATTTCTTTCACAAATCTAATTAAAATCTGATTTATAAATCTAATGTCCAGATGTTCATACTCAAATCTCAACATGCTTTGGTAAACAATTTTAATAGTAGGGATCTACTATTTCATCCGCCAATTCCACATGATTCATACCACATTACGAGATCTAAATTGTTCCCAACATCAAATCAATTTATCAATGATACTTGCACACATGGATCAACCACAAGACAAATTTCTTCCATGCATACATCAAATCAAACAACAAAACAAACATCAAACAACAAAACAATTTACATATATCTCACATAAATCAAACAACAAAAGAAAACAAATTTTCATATCTCTCACCTTAGATTTTGAGAATAGTCCACAAAAATCTCCCCTTTTGCTAGATCCAAAAAGCTCCTTGCTCCACCAAAAATAAATCTCCAAAATACAATATTTTATCAGCAATGACGGCTGGGGAAAGAAAATCTCTTAAATATGCCGGATGGGTAATTAGGGTTTTACCCACACTTTCCTAAACAACCCTTCCCAAAATACAATTTACATATATAGATCATTCTTTGGAAATTCCGTCAAAACTCATTTAAATTTGGATTTATAAGAAAATATACATTCTAAATCTCAATTAGAGCTGTTCAAAACGTCCAGAAATTGTATTTTGCACTTTAACCCCAAAAATGTCAAATTTACAAAAAGACCCTTCTTTCCTCAAAAATTGCAAATAGTTCCAATAAATTTCAGAAAAATCTGGAAAAATACTAATTAAATCTCAAATATTAAATAAAGATTTTTCATAAAGAAAACTAAAATTTCACACTTCTCATAAAAGCATTTGCACGTGTTTTGCACGTGTACAAAAGATAAATTTTTCTAAAAATGTTCATTAAATCTCCAAAAATAAATTTAAATTCATTTTCAAATTTAAAAATAATATTTGAAAATACGGGATTCTACACTTTATCATGTCACTTACCTGCATATAAGACTGTGGGTACGTCAGTTTATTCAACCGACGAACATTATACACGGCCATCCGCTCTATGCCGGAAATAGTATAACTTATTTTTCATATTTAACAAACACAAACTTGTCACATATCAAACTAAAGGGACTACCCTATTGATGTCGTGTTGTGATGGTGCACTTAGTCCTTAATGCAGTTATTTATGTTACATGACACTAATGCGCACTTGTTCAGATTCTATGCATCCCATACTACATAGGTCCGAGGGCAAGCCTCTTAATCGTTCTTCATCTTTGTAGGGTTCAATCCCTCGCCATGACTTAATCTACTACTGTAACTACGGTGAGTATCCTAGATGATCTATGAGTACAAGCACGTGTACAGAAAACCTGGAGGGGAATCCCACGCCATGTCTTGACTCATCAAACATGCATTCTGTGGCAATTCAGCCTCCTTCATGGCACACGATCCTCTTGCAGTCACCAAACATCCCACAAGCGTGGCTAAAGTCCGATCATTACTGAGTTGTGCCCATGCCATGTCTTGACTCATCAAGCATGCATTCTGTGGCTCACACACCCGCACCGTAAACTCTAGTTCTCATACTCGTGTTTTTCTCTCACTTTCATCGCACCTTCACTATGCACTAATTCTTAGTTTTTATTAGAATCATGAACAAAATCAAAGCTCTAGAGTTAGCCTCTCCACTAAACCGGACTTATTCATTTATTCAAACATGACCAACCTTGGTCTTTCATTTAAAATTTCATTTCATTTCTTTCCAAATGCCGGGGGAGACTTAGCTACTCTTTTGTTTCAATTCCAATTCACAATTTCCAATTTGAGCATTTCCAACTCATAAATTCATTTCCATAATCATAACAAATTTCTTTTTCATTAGCATGATCTCTAAATTATTCAATAGTCCATAATCGCACATGGAATTATGTGTTTCATCAAATATCAATTCCACATTTAAATCACTTCACTAAATGGATATTCACATACCATAAATTTCACACTATTTTCAAATGAGAATAATTTTCATCACATCACATAATATAATTTCTATCTTTAGTATACTTCTTTTCTAATATTTTATTTCAAGCCTTTCTACAAAGTGCAACTTTTATACCATACAAATATATAACCATAAGTCTAAATTATACATTTTGTTTTCAAATCACATTTTATTCTATGTATATAATTCCCAAATTATTTTTCATAAGTCCTATATATTTTCAGCAGAATAATCACATTTTTTCCATAATTTTTTGATCACCAAAACATTCAAAAAAAAATATTTTTTTCAATCTTGCCGAAGCCAAGATTCGAACCCAGAACCACAGAGAACACAGCCGAAGGCACAGGCCACTAGGCCACTTGCGCCAACGGTATAGAAAGAGGGCCAGAGAGTTATATGCTCTCGGTTCTGAAACTGATTAAATTTTTCTTAAATGCATAAAAAGATGGTGTCAACAGGGATCGAACCAGCGAACCGTGAGACACACCGCGCCACACTGTAGCGAAATAAGAGTGATCCGACCACTCGAGCTATAGGCTCGGGTTGTCACTAGTACAATTCGAAATTTATTTAACCAATACTCTCTGTTATTTAAAACATTTCGACGTTCATCAAAATCTCATTTCAATTGCTCTTACTAACATACTGTAAAAATTCCAGATTAATCATTTCCATCATGAATTACACTTCAGTATATGGGAATAATTTTCTCAAATAATTAAACATATTTTTCCCAATAATTAATACAAATCTACCATGCAATTTGGTTAATTTGATATACTACCACTAATACGTTCTTTTTTTGACATTATAATTTCATTAATCTCTATAATAATTTTCTGCCCTTATTCATTTCCCAAACATAATAATTGCATCTTAATTTATTCGTTACAACGCCATAACAAAATTTCCAATTTAGCACATAAAGCGACATTATCAAACTACTAATCTTTGCGCATAATTTTTCATACTACTAACGAAGGTTTATTCACACAATTCATAGCCATATTCATATCGCACACAACTTGAATTTTAATAATAGCAACACATATAATTTGCATATCAACAAATTCATCAATTAGGGATCATCTTTTCAATTAAATGTGCATTCTTATTAATCATTTTCATGCATCATTTTTCTAATTAAATCTAGCATGCATTCCTATTTAGAAATAGGGAAAATTTACCCACCTTATTGAAGAAAGTACAACTAGCAATCTCCTACGCGAATGTCCTTGCAAACGAATGCTTCTCCTTAGATGCGCGCACACGAACCTCCAAGCACACCAAAAAAAACCGAGCACTCCTTGTTGAAAGCCGGCCTCCTTCTTCTTGGTTGATGCTCAAACCCACACAATTCTCTCATTCTTTTAACTCACTAAAATAACTACTAGATAAAGTATTTTGAACTATAGGTTGGAGAAAATAATTTGCACAAGAATAACTAGCCTTGGGGGGGGGGGGGGTATTTATACTAAAAATCAAGGAGAATGGATGGCCAAGATTGAAGTAGGAGTTAGGAACAAGTGGCTTAGATTTAAGGAGTAGTTATACTAACCACCCATAATCAAGTAACCACCACACCATGATCCCCATCAAAATTTTGATTTCCCTCCCAAAAGATGCAATCCGGCCATGTTCCAAAGCATGTGCATTTGCACGTGTATGTGCAATACACATGCATGCAACTTGGTCTCCAAAATTTGTACATTTTATTTTGTATAAAAATAATCTCCAAATTGTATCCTACATGACAAGTTGTATTTAAAAATAAATTGACTCATGGGCTTTAGCTTATGGGCCAAAGTAATTATTATAAAAATAATAAATTAAATTACTTTGCGCTTTTAAAAAGAAAAGACTTTTTGTCTAATTGAAGGAAGGCTTTATAAAAATAATTACAAGCACATATTTAAAAAATCTATACTCATCATAATGAAAATAATCATAACATTTAATTCAACCAAAAATATTGCACGTACACACTACGTACAAAATGAAATAATTTTTCATAAATGAAAAATCGGTGCATTACAACTCATATAAATTGGATAATATAACAGTACACCTCAAACCGATAGCTTGGGTATTACCCCACATTTTGATATCCTCTTCATATTACAACTTACTTTACTTTTCAATCTTATAATACAATTTTCTTACTTCTCGGATGCATTCTTATAACACATTTGCTTTACATTTCATTCTCATACACGTAACTCAATTTCTTAACTTTTCATTCTCCTTTTATAACACATAAATACCTCTTTTATTAATTTGTCGACCAGTGCCCACATCATCACCAAACAGATCGCTGCCCACCAAGGATCTTACGCACCACTCACTGCCCACCAAGGGTTTACGCATCGCCGCTCACCAAGGGTCTTACGCATCTAACAAGACTAGAGATGATAGCTCAGTCAAAACACAGATCGTTTCCCACCAAGGGTCCTACGCGTCTGCTCACTGCCTACCAAGGGTCTTACGTATCGCTGCCCACCAAGGATCTTACACATCCAACAAGACTAGAGCCGATAGATCCGTCAAAACACAGATTGCTGCCCACCAAGGGCCCTACGCGTCTGCTCGCTGCCCACCAAGGGTCTTACGCTTCGCTTCCCACCAAGGGTCTTACGCTTCGCTTCCCACCAAGGGTCTTACGCATCCAACAAGACTAAAGCCGATAGATCCAGCAAAACACAGATCGCTGCCCACCAAGAGTGCTATGTGTCTGCTCGCTGCCCACCAAGATTCTTACGCATCGCTGCCCACCAAGGGTCTTACGCACACTGCACCCCAAGCTGATAACTTGGGTATTAGGAGGTCTAGCACAACCCCCGTGATTCTGTAGGCACTGATAATCATTTATTTTTATTTTAATCATTTTCATCTCATTATTTTATTCCATCATATTATCTTATAACATTTCACCATTTAATCTCCTTTATATCTCCGTATATATATATATATATATATATATATATATATATATATATCTCCTTTATAATATAAATTTCTCTTTTATAATACAACTAGGTTTGCCCATTGACACGTGCCTACGACACGTCTTTGAAATGGTGCACATGGTTTGATTATATAAAATAGTTTTGGAGGTCTAGCAAATTAATTGAATTAGCAAACATATTATATGAGAAAGCAATATATCTACCTTTAAGCTCAACCATCGCCTTCTTGATCATTAGCTTGAACTTAGCTTGAATTCATATAGTTTGTTAGAAACACTGCATAGAGTTTTTTTTATCTTCAGCATCACTTTTAGATGCTTATAATAGTTATGTAAGGACATCATCATATCGGTTTTATAGAGCTTACTCTAATTCCATAACCACTATGAGCATGTCTAAATACAATGGTAACGCAAATGCATGTGTGAAGGTATTTATTTGTCTGAGACTCAATTTGCAATTGAAATACCTCTTATTATTATTTCAACCAAAATGAAAAACATGAAGTTCTCAAAACTCTAATCCAAGCTAATCATTTTTTTTTATCTCCACTTTGTCTCCTCATTGTACCTTTATAAAAAAAAATCAAAATGGATATATAACAAATTTACTTTAGCTGTCTTTCTTGAGTGGAGACTTTGCACCATTCACTGGTAAACTCTAGTCATCACAATCCTATATATCCAAACATACACTAAAAGTTCTTATATGTTATGTTATCCATGGTTTCTAATAACCAATGAAGGGAACACTTCATGATAATATTTTTTCTTATAGTAAAGAAATTAATGTTGCATATTTGCCAAGTTATTTTAGGTTGCTAGTCAGCTTACCTGTCTTGCTATGGTTTGGAAGCCCAAATTGAGACCACCAAATAATCTATCTCTCACTTGCGTACACCTTAAATCAAAACCAATAAAAAACACATCAAATAAATCACCATATTAAAAATTTTTAAACCCAAAAATAAAACAGTCATACCTCCGAACTTAAATCCCATGCACACACAAAATTCGAGTCAGTAAAAAACTGAGTAATCCTCTGCACATAAAAATCTAAAAATTAGAATGAGAATTCGGTTAATGAGATGAAATTAGAGTCGTCACATCACATATAGAGGCTCTCAATTCGGTGGAGGAAAGTCGCTGGTACGGAGTCACTTGATATTCGCGCTCGATTTGGTAGAGGGGAGTTACCGATACGGAATCAGCAGCAGATCAGATATCAGCGACGACCTCTTGATTGGGGTTCGACATTGGATTTGGATTTGCTTTGAGAGTTTCAAATTTTCAAAATTTAAAATTGTCGAAATTTTCAAAATTTCAAAATTTTAAATTTTTTTTAATTTTCAAAATTTTCAAAATTTCTAATTTTTGAAAAAATTTAAAAATTTTAAAAATTTTAAAAAATAAATTTTTAAAATTGTTTTTTTAATTTTTTTTGTTTTTGATTTTGTTTTTGATTTTTTGTATTATTTTTAAAGTTCTTAAAATTTTAAATTTTTTTAGTTTTTAAATTTTTTAAAAAAATTTTAAAATTTTTATTTTTTTCTTAATTTTTTGAATAGAAGAGAGAGGGGGGGGGGGGGGGGGGGGGGGGGGGAGAGAAATAATTTAATAAATAAACAAGTTGTTTTGGCTGGGGGAATTTGAATTTGAGTTTTGGGGGAAAACTTTTGGGGGAAAAAATGTGTTTTGTGATGTTAGATCTGGGCTTTGATTTTGGGGGGATTGAAGGAGAGCCACTTGATAGCTTTCTTTGTGTTTTATTATATAGATTACTCTTTATAACATAAATATATATATATAACTCCATTAATTTCATAAACATATGCAAGCCATTAATATCATTCATATGAATACACAACTTCATAAATACTCATTCCCACCACAGGGTTATATAACTATATTTATATCTCATATGCATAAGCATGACTTGAACCGGATAGTATTGTCAATATCTGTATAATAAAACACAAAGAAAGCTATCAAGTGGCTCTCCTTCAATTCTCCCAAAAATTAAAGGCGTAGATCTAACATCACAAAACATATTTTTCCTCCCAAAACTTTCCCCCAAAACTCAAATTCAAATCCCCCACCCAAAACAACTCCTATATTTATTTAATTATTTTATCCTCTCTCTCTCTCCCTCCCTCCATCTTCTATTCAAAAAATTAAGAAAATAAAATTTTTAAAATTTTTTAAAAAATTAAAAATTAAAAAACCAAAAATAAAATTAAAATTTAAAAATTTAAAAATTTGAAAAATAATTCAAAAAAAATCAAAAAAAATCATATAATATGTTTTTTCTAGACCCCCAAGAGTTTCTCATATAATATGTTTGCTACTTCAATTAATTTGCTGGATCTCAAAAATTATTTTATATGATCAAACAAGGTGCACCGTTCAGAAGACGTGCCATAGACACGTGCCAACGGGAAAACCTAGTATATATATATATACACACACACACACACACACACATACACACACACACACACACACACATACACACACACACACACACACGCCTCGCGTATTATCCTCATGTATCCTTCTTTATCAACAAAATACACAACTTTATAACTATAGCCTTTTCAATATATTTATACATCTCCCGTACATATTTATATCTCCCGCAATATATTCATATCTTCCATAATATACTCGTATCTTCCAGTAAGATATTCATTAATTATATATATATACATCTTTATATTTTCTCCTTTACATTGTTGTATATGCATATATCATTAAATTACTTTATATATATATATATATATATATATATATATATATATATATGGGAAAAAGAGGTATGAGCAACTTGCTCATTTTGTAAATAAGTAATTGATGATGTGGCATACATGTAATTGGAAAAGCCTTAAAAGAGTTAGTTGTCCAATGTATCATATGCATGCCACATAATCAATTGCTTATTTACTAAATGAGCAAGTTGCTCATATCCCTTTTACCCTATATATATATATATATATATATATATATTGTGTGTGTGTGTGTGTGTGTGTGTGTGTGTGTACCTCAGTGTATTATCGTAACTTCCCAATTCTCAATATTACAACTCCATATCGTGAATATACACGCCATTAATTTCTTACACCCCATAATTTACTCCGTATAATACTTATGAATTTCTACGATACATTTTACGCATCTATACTCGATACACTTTATGCATTACACATAGCAACCATGGTTTAAAATTTATCAAAGCACATCATACATATAAAATAAAATAAATCATACTCACTTGAGGCAATGCGAAGACCAATTGTGTAAGCTCGCCGATATCCCCCCCGAACTCGCCTCTTCGCCCTATTACCATATTTTAACACTAATTAGGGGCTTAAGTAATTCAAATCACTCACAAATAACACTTAAGATCATTCTAATCCTTCACAGACATTTCATTGGATGCCTGGCGTGCGCACGGCACATGCACGCATTCCGATTTTTCCTTAACTGGGTTTTTTGTCCATAAAAATTACTAAAAATTACCCAATATTAATCTAAAGGGTTTACTAAAATTTCTACAATTATTAGTGAGATTATTCTAACATTATTAGCTTCCCTTATATAAACCCAAAACCCAAATTTATAACTAACTTACACAACCTTAATCAATTTGTTAATTTCTTCACTCTAACATCAAAATAGACCTCTAACCAACCCTATAATCCATTTCTAAGCAAAAGAAATTAAAAGCAAAAGAAATTACACAAATAATTTAAAAGATATATACCTCCACTAAATTATTTCTCCAAATTGACTCCACCATTAGCTAGAGCACCCTTCACTTAGCTAAAACCCTAAAATTATTTGGAAAAAGAGTGAAGATTTAGTGGGTTGATGAAGCCCTAGGTTGGGCATGAATGGGTTTTGACCGAAACGGAAGTTGGGGGGGGGGGGGGGGAGGAGAATTTCGATCTATGGAAATGAAGGGGAAGGAAAGAGAAAAAGGAAAATGGAAAATTAACTGTAGGCCCCTCTTAGACTCTTTTATTACTTTTAGGTCCTTCTTGTTCTCTTTTTGCAATAAATTTCAATAAAATCCGCTTCACCAAATGAATAAATAAATTAAGAAATATAAACAAGATAAAATTGTGTATTTATACATAATAATAATTACAATAATATTTAATAACAACAAAAGTAATACAACAACTATTTTGAAATTATTAAAAACAAAGTGATGTTACAATGACTGCCTAGGTTTTTTTGCCTTCAGTTCTGCCATCAAAGAATAAACTAGGTAGAAGCACTGATTAATGTTGCCAAACCCCAACTGCCTAGCTGCTTCCCTACTCCTTCATGCATGCTTATATCCAATATTCAAACCATATTTATTGTCAACCCAATTACTAATCTCCTTAGGTGTCAATTTAAGATTGTCTTTTATATCTCCTACAATTCTCTTTGCAATCCACTGTGCAGAAGCATCTCCATTGTCACATTTATTAATGCCAGTGCAATTATGGATTCGTAGATACCTTCTCACCTTAAATGTGACCTTGTCTGACATCCTAGCTGCTCTACTATATCATGGATAATCCTGCATACCACATATTGCTAGAATTGCAGTTTTGTCGTTCTTCTTCAATCAATATCTAAAGTTTGCTTTTACAACAATGTCATTCTAAACATGTTACTATCTATGAACTTGCTGCCAATCTAGAAATTAGGTCCTTTTACATCCACATCATCACCTACACCGATTCTACATTCTCCTGAACATCAACCGCATTTGATTCTACCCATGCATCTATCACTTCATTGAGCTTTTCTTCTTCATCAACTTCTTCTGCTTCTTCTTCATATGCACGGTCAAAAGAGTGGTATGAATCTTCAGAGTAATAATCATCTACATCATCATACACAGCTCCCACATTCTCAATTTGTATATCTTATTCTCCACCCTCTTCATCATCATCAATGTCTTCACCATCCACATCCTCTTCACCATCTACATAATCTGGATCATCAACATCATCACAATCCCCATAATTAGGCTCATAACTTGGTAGTGCTTCAGCTTCCATTGTTCACTCACCCTATGCATTTGCCTCAACTTCATTGCCTGGATCCAACTCAACCAGTTCAAATGTAGATACCCTACTCCTGCCACATCCAGAACCTGTAAACTTGTTAGTGGTGTCATTTCTTGCATTTGCAATTGTTGTATTAGGCTATGCCTCAATATCTTTGTCATGTTGAAAACCAAGTTGCCTCACATGAGAACTTTCATCATCACTACAAACTATCAACTCTTCAGAGTATATAGGGCCACATCCTATATGATATATGGTTCTCCCTTAAATAGTTTTACCTGCATATGCACCAACCTGTTGCAATATTTTGGTGGCCTAAAAGATAGATATAGTTCTAGTGTTTTTTTTCTTCTCTTGTTGCAATTTCCATAGGTTTGCATATTCGACATCATGTCTAATTACTCTATATTCTTTAGGAGTGTTCCAAGCTTTGCATATGTTACTTTCATCATATAATTCTCACTGTATGGTAGTAAAGCATGAAGCCTTTCACTCAAGTTATCTGAAGTACACTCCCCTAAGACAATCATAAAGCTTTTCTTTCTGTATCGTTCATAATTTTTTCTGTCAGTTCTGGGTATTGCTCTCCAATGTCCATGGTACAACACCAACAATGTGACTTTATCTATTACCCTATTACACTTCAATCACAATAACAATTGCACAAGTGGATCACTATAACTTCAAAATTTAACAATGCACAACCATACATACACAGCGTTGCTGCTTATTTTGGTGTGGGAGCAAACAGATAGTGAGTTCTTATTTAATGAGAACTACTAAAAATCTGAACTTTGATCTTTGCCGTGAAATCTGACCACTGTGATCTGAATTCGACGGTTGCTGATGCGTCCGATGGACTTGCAAAAAGCCTGAAACACCGGGGGTTGGCCTAACGATAGACCCTCGGACGCTCAAGTCAGAACCATAAAGAGAGAGATTTTGAGAAAGAAACTGGCGATTTGTTGATTACCTTCTGACTGTGGAGGGAGGAGGGTATTTATAGGCCTGAGAAACACATCAAGAGATCGATCTAAATCCATTAGATCGATATGAATTCCTTATCTTCTTTATGTTTCTCCTCCTTAAAAGATAAGTTCTCTTGTTAGGGGATAAGAGATTTGACTCCTAGGCTTCATTGTAACACCCCATAATTTTTAATACAATATATTGAATTAATAAATAATTTTTAAATTAATTAATTTAATTATTTTGAATTTTCGTAAAATTGACCTTTTCACGCGTGCAAATATTTTTGAAGTGTGGATTTAGAATTTTGAGTTGATAAAAAAATTCTATTATTTTTATTGGGTATATTTGATTTTTTGCGATTTTTCTAAATAACGAAAACAACTTTTGTAAATTTTTGAAAGAAAGGGTTTTTTTTGTAAAAAGTCGTTTAGGGGTGAAAACTGAACTTAGAAATTGTTTAGCTACATTTAGGGCTGGCTATTCAGTAGAAGGCTCTAAGAAATTAGATTATTTCCATATTTGGTTGATTTTTATTGATTTAATTGAATAAATATATAATTACAAAATTTTGAGATTGCTGGGGACTTTATTGAAAATATTCTTCCTGGAGAATATAAGTCATAAAATTTATTTAGAAAATCTAATCTTTATTAGTAGATAATAATTCTAATTTTTCTAGAATTTACGAATATTTTATGGCTTATTTGCAAATATTACAAAGAGAATGATTTTTTTGCAAAATTGCCACATGGAGTAAAAACTCCAGATTTCGGTTTTTCTGGGCTGTGCATATTGGATGGCCAAATCAGGAGTGAGAGATTTAATTTAATTTAATTTTAAATTAATTTGGTTAACTAATAATTGGAAGGGATCCTTATATGTAAATAAATAATCTTCTTCGGGGGTAATTTTGTAAACTTTGTGAAACCCTAGAAGGCCAATCCTAGCCTATATTAGGGGCAGCAGCTGCTTATCCCTATGTGAACTCAAAACATAGTTTTTTCATTATTTTCTTGGAGTTTAAAGCTTGGATCTTGGACTTTTGCAAGGAGAAGGCTTTTCTTTATTACTACTATTGTTCTTCATGTTGATCTTCTTTGAGGTGAGTGATACTTCTCGTCTCTTGATGTGTTTTACTTATATTATCATGATGAATCTAGTAGAGATCATGCTAGGGATTGTTTCAAATTTGTAGATCTATATTTTAATAGTTTAATCATGATGGTTGCTATGCATGATGAATGAACATCTAGATGTTTACATGAACTAAAGATGCAATTTGATCATGTATTAGTAATCTTGAATGTTAAATGTTGATGATGGATGAAAAATATAATTTGGGATCTATAGATTTAATTGTAGATGGTAAAGATATGTGGAGATAACTAGAACTTATTATATATATGCTCTTAAATTCATGTTTGATTGATTATAAAGTTGAGATCTTTCCATGTTATTCGTTATATTAATTATCAAAATTGAAACTTAATATTGGGGTTTGAATAATTGTTGTATGGATCGAAAGTAATTTATTTTGAATAAAGTAGTTTATGCATGAAAGATTGATATTTTGCTTAAAGAAATAAACCTAATAAGAATATAGGTGATTGTAGCGATCGAATCTTGGTGGTTAATTCAAGGGCATGTTTAAAAAGATTAAAAGATGAATTTTAATGTTTAATTCGCTGTTTTAATGAAAATAAAATTCTTGATGATAAACCCTAATTATTCATGTATACAAAGAGTATATGGAAAGAAATATAGATGAAAATATATTCAAATACATTGGGGGCTAGGGTTTGGAGGTTTGAACCCTAGGTTAGGGCTGTTGGGTCTCGGGTGAACAGTACCAAGGGTTATTGTTCATGGGGTGAACAGTAACTGTGGGTACCGTTCAACCCGCAGCCTGTTGGCTGCTGTTATTTCGTTGTGTATTTGATCATTTTTTTGTCTTTTCGTGTGGTTTTCGAGTGTGATTTTGTGTGCTATGTTTGGGAGAATCTAGTATACATATGGGAGCATCTGTGGGTTTAAACAAATATATTTGAGTGGATCGAGCAAGTTTGGATGAGATTTTGAAGACATTTTATGGTCTGGACTACTGTGTATTGCAGATTGGAACGAGAATTCGACATAGTTGCTGATGATATTACCTAAAACTTATTGAATAGAAATTGCAGCTCACTGTGTCTAGTTTCAGAAACATCTGACAGATCCTCAATCCGACTCATAGATTGTAATACACAATTTCTACCATTGTACTGTCGTAGTTTTAGATTTTTAAAATAACAGTTAGTTTTCAAAATTTATTGAATATGAACCCTTTAAACTAATTTATTTGAGTCCAGACTTTTATGGTGAACTCCTCGTTATGTGCTGAATTTAAATTGAGTTTTTCAGAATTTAGTATCGATTATAGAATGTACTGTTTTGAGGAACGAAGTTATGTAACTTTCAGATTTTTGGATGAAAAATAGTTTTCAGAATTTATTGAATATCAACCCTTTAAACAAATTTATTTTAGCCCAGATTTTTATGGTGGATTCCTTGTTATGTGCTGGATTTAAGTGAATTTTTCCAGAATTTATAATGATTTTAGAGTGTATTGTTTTGAGTAACAAAATCGTATAATTTTTAGATTTTGTAAAAAACTATATTTTCATAGATGAAATGTGCTTTCATACATATAAACGAGTTCTCATGGCAATATTTGTTAATTAAATGAAATGTGATTAATGAAGAGTATTTTTCTATAATAAAAATCAAGATGGATTTGATTTGAGACTTAGGGTTATGATGTGGACTCTAGAAAGACTATTAATGATACTTTGGGTTGTGAGACTCTGGAGGTTAAGTGGGACCCTTGTATACCGGCAAATGAGATTTTTGTCAAAGTTGACCAGTTGGGGTCTTCGTTCTTAGTTTAGTTGTGTTAAGTCTGGTTGGGAACATCAACTCTAGAGAGACTGTGTTCTAATTAATTAATTAAACATAATAAACATAAGGACATGCACTAGTGGAGATGTGATAGATCTTGGGAAACATAAGTATGGGCTCTGTTGTCAGTCGCACGGATGTATTCTGCAACTGTGTGTTTGTTGTGTCTCTCTAGTATGTTCGCACGTCGAGGTCCGACATGCCTATTCGCGAAATGTCTAGAAGTGAGACGGTTTTGGTATGTTCGCGTGTCGAGGGTCAGCATGCCTATTTACGGAATGTACGGTATATTCGCACATCGAGGGTCAGCAGGCCTATTCACGGAATGTACAGTGTATCTGCGCGTCGGCAGGCCTATTCGTGGGGAACATGGCAGCGAGGTGATTCTCGAGATTTAGAGCAATGCTTACATGATGCTTGCGCGTAGGGACTGCTAGTCTGGTGGATAATTACCGGGACTTAGGCCTATTCGCAGAGTATTCTAGATCTTATTTCTATCACCGTAGTAGGATTAGTTGCATAGCGTGGCATTAAACCCTATAACGTGGAGAACGATAAGGGCTTGCACTGGACCTATGTGGAATGAGATGCATAGAATCGGACAAGCATGCATTAGTAATCATCATGTGCATTTGTGTTTTTCATGACTTGTATTATGCATTCTTGTTTTCTGTTTTCTTACACTTAACACTTAGTCTAGTTTTACTTGATGATTTATGCTTCATTTATTGTTATTTCATGTTCCATATGTTATTACTGTATTAGTATGTCTCACTTGTTGACTTATGATTTATTCTTTATATTTTTATTTAAATTTTAATTTCTTTTGAATATCACTCACACCGTTATGACTGACTCCTGTAGTTTGGGGGTTAGGGATATCTCTAGTCTCATATTTTAAAGGTAGGAACCATTAACATGGAATTGAGAGCATGTGGGAGAACATTTAAATGTTTATGAATATTTTGTAAAAGGAATGATTGTAAAAAGAGAAAATTGTATTTATGGTTCTTTTAAATACCGTTGTGTTGTAAAAAAATTGTAATTTAAAGTTTTTAAATTACGTTGTGCTGTTGTAAAGAGAGTTGATGTAATAAAAGTTTAAATTTTCTCTGTATTTGGTTGCTATGTTTATGATTACAATTGAAGTTGATTCTGAAATTTGTGCCACGTATTTCTAATTTTATTTATTAGAAATTCAGGGTGCTACATTTATGGGTTGGGTGTCTCTCCTAGTGGGCCTAGCCTGTCACTTTTTATGAGCTTGAACAAAGCCCATGTCTTGTATAGGAGCCTGGAGAAGGCCCAGACTTGTTAAAGAGGTCCGTTATGGTTAATCTTCCTATAGAAGCTTTAAGATTTGTGTTAGAATCGTACAAACCTAATTTGCTACATTTTTACCATCATCATAAGGCCCCCACTCTCAAAAGGTAATTTCCTTGGCTTTTGGGGAGTAGTACGCCTTAGTTTTGGACTTTGGAGTACAATCTTAGCTGTCAGGGTGCTTGGATATACTTGGAACTGATCAGTGGCCTCTGAAGGCTGTGAATATATATCTGGATTTTTTTGGAATTTTCCATATATTTTTGGATCCGTTTTTTTAGCATTTTTCAATAATTTTCCTAATTTTAAAATCACATTTTCGAATTTTAGAATTAATAAACCCAATTTTAAATTATTTTTAAAAAATATTAATTAATTTTTTGAATTTAATAATTTTTTATTTTTAATTAATTTTTTGAATTTAAAATGAATTTACAAAATTTTTATTGAATAATCAAAGTTGGGCACGCTTCTTGATGTGACTGGTTTGCTTATCATGGGTGGGGGGGCTTGCCCGTTGATGGACTTGAGCAGCCGTGATGAGAGAATCTGAACAGGGGGCGATGTGGCGTCATCAGGGACGTTCATCACCCCCAGCTCGTCTGCTGAGTGGGATCAGACGACTGAGGAGAGAGCGGAAGGGAGATTGGAGGTGTGGCGAGATCTGCGCCGTTCATCAAGGTTTTGCTCAGGTTTTTGGGAGATCAAACGACTTCCATTTGGCTGTTGAGTCCCTCTAGCTCGACCGACAATTTGGCCGAGCTATAGTATCGAACTTGGCCGAGCTTTGAAGTGTGGAGCTGTTGTCGAGCTATGAGGGCTTCAATCATCTCACCGAGCTATGGTGGCTGAACTATGGGCGATTTGTTGCCGCGAAGCTCTCTCCATCGCCGACCTATTCTTCGTGGTCCTGAGCTCTAGCTTCGATCGAGCTCACTGGTAGACCTCGTTTAGCTGCCTCTCGTCGAGTTTGAAGTTTGATGTTGAGCTTTGAAGCTTCTCCGGAGTTAGGTTTAGCGAAAATGAGCTCTAATTTCGAAGCTCCATCGTCGAACCACCTCGACCAATCACGCATGGACGGAGTTAGAGTCGTTGAGCTTTTGGATCGCCTCACCGAGCTATGAAGATGGCGGTCGCCATCGAGCTATGAGCTTTCTTCATCGTCGAGCTGTTTCCTCGAGCTATGGGCGAATCATCACGAGCTACGAAGCTCTCTTCATCGCCATGCTGTGGTGAACCATCACCGAGCTACAAAGCTCTCTTCATCACCGAGCTCTGGGTGAAGCATCGCCGAGCTACGAAGATGCCGAGCTATGGACTGTCGAACTTCGCCGAACTATATGGGTTGCCTGATTTTTGCCAAGCTATGGAGCTCCATTGCCTCGCCGAGCTATGAGGCTTTGGTTCGCGCTTCGAGCTATCAAAGATACTTGGTGTTGGTCGAGCTCTGTTTTTTGAGTTTCGAAGCAGTCGAGTTTTGAACTCTTTCGTCGAGCAATGAGCAATGAGCCCATTGTCTCTTGCCAAGCATGGAGTTTGCATCGTGGTGGCGAGCTATGGTGTTAGGACTTTCATTGGGTTTTTTGAACTTCCTGCTTTCAAAGATGGCAGTTCGAGTTAGAGGTGTGGTCTTCGAGCTCGAACATGTTGCGGTTATGGGCGAAATGCACTTGGTCGAGCTGTGGCGGTAGAAGAGGGAGTCTTTGGAGTTGTGGAACTCGACGGTTGGAGGAGTTCTGTTTTGAGCCCGGTTTTGAAGGAAGAGGTTGCTGGAGAAGAAGTGAGCGGTTCGGGTTTGAAGTGGATCTGGGTTTGGTTTGGATC
Source organism: Hemerocallis citrina (assembly GCA_017893485.1). Classification (NCBI taxonomy): domain Eukaryota; kingdom Viridiplantae; phylum Streptophyta; class Magnoliopsida; order Asparagales; family Asphodelaceae; genus Hemerocallis; species Hemerocallis citrina. The sequence goes on along the minus strand of CM030360.1, from coordinate 115,621,723 downwards.
TTGCACCTGTTAACCCGTTTGGATGTGTACACACTATTGAATCTTTGGGTTTTGTTTGGGTTTTGGACTTGGATTTACATATATATATATATATATAGGCTTCTTCGGTTGCAAACGGGTCTGTGTGCACAGACCCGTGCAAACGTTGATTTGGGCCGTTGGATCTTTAATCCAATGACACATATATTTTTAAATAAAATTTAGCCTTAACCTGTCGTTGGCAACGGCGGGTTAAGGCTAAATTTTATAAAAAAATATTGCCTTAACCCATCGTTGCCAAGGACAGGTTAAGGCGAAGTTCGAATTTCAGATCTGTATACAGTTCTTCTTCCTCCTCGATCTCTCCCCACTCTCTATTTCGTTTTTTGGCCGAAAGCAAACCCAAGAACCCCAACCCTATTCCAAACTCCTCCGTTTGCTCCAACTCCTCCGTTTGCGGCTCCATTTTCTCCTCCTCCTCCTCTTCCATTCTCAAACAATCTTTCTCCCAATATCTACATCGAAAGCAAATCAAAATCCTAGTTCGGCCACAAATCAAACTATTGGCTAAATTTGGAGTTATTTTGTAATGTATTGACTAATTTTTTGCCTTATTAGTTTTAATTATGTTGATTTTTCAATTTTTCCATAGTAAATTATTTAGAAAGTGCCCAAAAAATTCATTGCCTAAGTAATTTGTAGATGTAAAATTGTGAAGACTTTTAATATATTCAAGTGCCCCAAAAATTCGTTGTTTTAGTAATTTGTAGATGTAGAATTTGGAAGACTTTTAACATATTGAAGTCCCCCCAAAAAATCTACATTTAGGATTAATATATTCAAGTGCCCAAAGACTTTAAAAATTTGTAAATATAGAAATGTTTATCTTACTAATTTAGTTTTATCTGTGTTGATTTTTCACGTTCGATTTATACGAAAATAATTACAAATGTTTTAGTGCGGTTACAATAGAAAACCTTGCAAACGGCTCTCAAAAAATACGAAACCTTGCGAGTAGATTGTTCTCACGCAGCACAAGCCACTCAAACTTGTAGAAGTGGGTTTCGATTCACGGTTCGAGATATACGGCCGTGTATCATTTTTGGTTTTAAAAAAACCAAATAGAGCGGTATACGGTTGTATCTCGCAAACCGTGAGTCGAAACTCACTTCTACAAGTTGGGGTGGCTTGCGCTACGTGAATTCGACCTAGTTGCAAAGTTTTATAAATTTTGGATGTCATTTGTGCGGTTTTGTCACGTTCCTCGCATAAAAAAGTAATTGACTTAGAATTTTTTTAGTGTGGTTAGACTAGAAAACCATCCAAACGAACTTAAAAAAATACGAAATTTTGCGAGTAGGTTGGACTCATGCATCACAAGCCATCCCAACTTGTAGAAGTGAGTTTCGACTAACGGTTCGAGAGATACGGCCGTGTGTCGCTTTTATTTTAAAAAAAACGAAATAAAGCGGTACATAACCGTATCTCGCAAACCGTGAGTCGAAACTTATTTCTACAAGTTGGGATGGCTTGTGCTAGGTGAATTCAAGTAAGTTGCAAAGTTCGATAAATTTTGGATGCCATTTGTGTGGTTTTCTCACATTTCTCCCATTAGAAATAAATGACTTAGAAAGCGTTTAGTACGGTTATATTAGAAAACCCTTCAAACGACCTCCAAAAAATACAAAATTTTGCGACTAAAATGGTTTCACGTAGCTCAAACAACCTCAACTTGTAGAGATTAGTTTCGACTCACGGTTTGAGTGATACGAGCATGCATCGCTTTCGCTTGAAAAGAACCCAAATAAAGCGATATACGGCCGTATTTCTCCAACCGTGAGTCGAAACTCACTTCTACAAGTTGGATTGCTTGCGCTCGGTGAATTCAAGTAAGTTACAATGTTTTATAAATTTTGGATGCCATTTGTGTGGTTTTCTCACGTTCCTCGCATTAGAAGTAAATGACTTAGAAAGCATTTTAGTGTGGTTAGACTAGAAAACCCTTCAAACAACCTCCAAAAAGTACGAAGCTTTGCGACTAGGATGGTCTCATGTAGCACAAGCTATCCCAACTTGTAGAAGTGAGTTTCGACTCACGGTTCGAGAGATACGGGGGTGTATCGCTTTTGGTTGTAAAAAACACAAATAAAGCAATATACGGTCGTATCTCTCGAACCGTGAGTGGAAACTCACTTCTACAAATTGGGATGGCTTGTTCTAGGTGAATTAAAGCAAGCTACAAAGTTTTATTAATTTTGGATGCCGTTTGTATGGTTTTCTCACGTTCCTCGCATTAGAAGTAATTAACTTAGAAAATATTTAGTGCGTTTAGACTAGAAAACCCTCCAAACGGGTTCCAAAAAATACGAAACTCTGCGAGTAGGTTGGTCTCACCTAGCACAAGCCATTCAAACTTGTAGAAGTTACTTTCGACTCACGGTTCGAGAGAAACGGGCATGTATCAGTTTTGGTTGTAAACAACTCAAATAAAGCGATACACGGCCGTATCTCTCGTACCGTGAGTCGAAACTCACTTCTACAAGTTGAGGTGGCTTGTGCTAGGTAAGACCAAGCAAGGTAAAAAGTTTTATAAATTTTGGATACCATTTGTGCGGTTTTCTCACGTTCCTCGCATAAGAAGTAAATAAAGTTGAAATTTTTTTAGTGTGTTTAGACTAGAAACCCTCCAAACGGCTTTCAAAAAATACGAATCTTTGTGAGTAGGTTGGTCTCACCTAGCACAAGCCATCTCAACTTGTAGACGTGAGTTTCGACTTACGGTTCGAGAGATAAGGCCATGTATCGGTTTATTTGAGTTTTTTCAACCAAATAAAGCGATATTCGCCCGTATCTCTCCAACCGTGAGTCAAAACTCACTTCTACAAGTTCGAGTGGCTTGTGCTACGTGAATCCGACCAAGTTGCATTGTATTGCTAATTTTCGTTGTCATTTGTGCTTTTTTTTTCACAATTTCTCAATGTTTAATGATGATAGATAAATGGATGTAACACGTATCAACTAAGCTTAATTTTTTTTGTTCATAGATAAATGGCTAGAACAAGGCGACCGAGAAGTCCTTCCGGTAGCACTAGTAGCGCACGAATTACGGAGGTAAGATTATTATTATTATTGGTTTTAAATACGAATATTCAACATTATTTCAATAATAAAAATATTTATCTTTGTTCGTGTAGGTGGGTGGCTATCAAACTACATCTGTTGAGGTAGGTCCTTCGTCCTCGATTTCCGTTACACCTCCTAGACCGTTGGACTCAAGCTTACTCACGTTGTAGGACATACACCGATCCGAAGCCGTATGGGATGGATCTGCTAAGAAATGTAACTTCCGGAAGCACGCGGTTCTTCCTTTTGACCCCCGTATCATGCCCTACTTGTTTGAGGCCGGTTTCTATGGAGCTAGATTCATGGGTGCAGTGAAGCTGGATCGGCCATTACTTACAGCTCTTGTTGAGCGATGGAGGCTGGAGATACATACATTCCACCTACCCATGGGTGAGATGATTGTCACTCTACAAGATGTAGCCCTCATAACTGGGCTACCAATAGATGGGGTCGCCGTGACGGGGAACATGGACTTTGACCGAGTAGCAGTTGTTCGTGATTTTACTCGGTATCGACCTCTAGGTGTCGGTGGCCAAAAAAAGAGAGGACGTTGAAAAAGAAATCCTCGAAAGTATTTCCGAAGATTATGATGAAGATTTATTATATCAACAAATAGAAGCTGCGAAAGACAAACTGTAAGATGAATTTTGGAATGAAATATTCGACGGGAAATCACTGTATATTAGTTGGTTGAAATTGCTGTTCGAGGAGGATTATTTGACCCCCGATTCGACAAAGAAAACATAATATACTATGCTCGTGCGTACATCTTTAGTATGATTAGGGGAGTGATCTTTCCTAACTCATCCGGTTCGACCGTGCCGCTAATGTATCTACGGTTGTTGAAAAATTTTCGTTATGCGGGCCATTTCAGTTGGGGGAATGCGGCATTGGCGCTACTCTATAGGAACTTGTGTGCATGTTCATTAGGTGCCGTACAAATGGGTGGCCCGATAGTACTACCGCAAATCTGGAGTTGGGAACACATCCACATCAGACGTCCCCGTATTAATGAACCGACACCGGATTGGTTGGCCGACCTGGGGGTTCCAGAGTTGTTACCTCCCTTAGGAGTATATTGGGCAGGGCGGCACACGTAGGTCGATAACCAACGCCAATCTCTTACCTACTATAGAGATCAGTTGGATAACTTGCGAGAGGAGTTCGTCAATTGGGAACCATACTCGACCGCCAGGTTGGAAAGGGTTTCACCGGTTTGTTTGGTTGGTGCGCTATGGTTGATGGCCGCACCACTTGTGAATTTTTCTGTTGTTGAGTTCTAGTATCCGGATAGAGTGATGCGGCAGTTCGGATATCAGTAGAAAATTCCTGACGTCCGAGTTTATGATAAAAAGTAGCACGAGATGAGAGAAACGGGTCGAGTGCCCAACTTCAGTTGGGTTGATTTCCACCGGGTCCATGTGGCCAACTGGAACACCATGCAGTATCAAATGACATCGAACATGATGTACTTCGCGATACCGTATGATGGGTCCTATCAACAGATTTACATGATGTGGTACAAGCAGATTACACGGTTGTATGTTTCCCCACGGGCCGTTGTACCAGCCGGTGTGCAGATTCCGATTCCCCCAACCGAGGTAGAACCACCTCGGCATATTCCTCTTTCAGCCGATGTACCAACCAAATGCGTCGACATATCGGAAATTGGTTAGTCAAATTTCACCCAATTTCATATATTTATTATGCATGTATAGTTATTTGAGGAGATGGATGATATATTTATTATGCATGTTGTTTAAATTGAAATTCTCAACCTAATGTAGATTGAAAACACATGGGAAAACATTCAGATAGCTACTCGCGTCTTGAAGAGTAAGGTACCCGAGAGCGTTAAGGAGCTAATGTGGGAGATGCTAAACTCGTGCCGCCATAGTCTTGAGGACGTGGATGAAGGTCCGCAACTTGATGCGTATTTGAAAGCCAACGTGCCGCAACGGGTTCTAGGCAAAAGAGCGTGACAAGGCAGGGAATTCACATCGCCGAGCCACAACAAGTCCAACAACAGCAACCACCTGAAGAAGTTGTGGAAGAGCAGTGGTCGGATGACCCTCAATCCCGAAGGACACAAGGTCGATGGCAAAATCCTTAAAGGAAGCAGAACCCGCCCGATCAATTCAAACCAAGTGGTCACAAACCACATGGCCGTAAAAGGTAGTATCTAACAATTGGTTAGTTATTAGTAGTTTAGTATCTAGTTGATAATTTTATTCTTCAAATAACTAATGCATAGTTTGTTTCTATGTTGATAAATTGTTGTAGATAAATACCAGGCATGCATGGAAGCCAACCTGAAGAAGCTGTTGATAAAGTTTTTTTATATTTACAAAGTTTCGGGTTCTATAATTGATGTGAAAATTGTTTAAAACTGAATTGATTTGAATTTGTTGTGAACATTTTGACATTGTCAATTTTTGCTTTAAAATTGTTGTGAAGTTATCTGTTCTATTATATACATTGTTATGAAGTGGACTCATGGCTTTTGGTCTGTGAATGAACTTTATTAACTTTTGTGAATGAACTCATTCTTTGAATTCATGTGAATTGCTGAATTGGTGTGAATCATCTGGAGAAGTTGTTGTGAATGAACTAATTTTGTGAAGTTGTATTTGTATCAACCAAAGCACATAGAGTCTACATATCCGAAAGTTCTGTCAAAATCTCTCTACTTAACCCGTTATTGACGATAACGGGTTCAGTGATCTTAACCCGTCATCGTCAATAATGGGCTAAGTTGTGAGATATTAGCAGACCTTCAGCCCCTACATACCAAGTTTTCAAAAAGTTGAACATTTTTAGACTGTCAAAATCCCTTTACTTAACCTGTTATTGACGATAACGGGTTAAGTGATCTTAACCCGTCATTGTCAATAACGGGCTAAATTGTGAGATATCGGCAGACCTTTAGCCCCTACAGACCATGTTTTCAAAAAGTTGAACATTTTACACTGTCAAAATCCCTCTACTTAACCCATTATTGAGGATAACGGTTTAAGTGATCTTAACCCGTTATCGTCAATAACAGGCTAAGTTGTATGATATCGACAGAGCTTCAAATAACAAAAATAATTTGTTTGTAAAAATCAATTTTTAAAATATATTCTTACCCCTAATATGTAAATTCTTCTGCAATGTGTACACCTATCCGGATACTGCTGAGTGTAGGCTTTCAACCCAAGTAGTAACTTCTAGGTTGTTTAAGGGTAGGGTTAGGGTAAGGTTAGGATTATGGTTATGTTTTTTATGCTTTTTACAACAGTCTCTCCACTCTTTACGAACATTGTCTCCTGAACTCTGCAAAGTATACATTCATATGCTTGTACATTGTTTATATTTTTATTAATTTCATTTATAGCCACTTAAATAACCAATATAAAATCGTTAAGGTTAAATGTGAAAACAAAAATCCAGAAAATAAAATATGATATTTTCATTCGTAAAAATCATTTTTTGATATAAATTTTTATCCCTAATGTGTAATTTCTTCAAGATTGCATATACCTATCTAGTTTAGCACCTAACCCGTAAACATATCACCCGAAGTGGTAATAATAAATCAGCTAGGGTTAGTGTAACGTTAGAGTTAGTGTTAACATAGGTTAGGGTAGGGTTAGGGTAAGCTAGGGTTATGGTAGGGTTAAGGGTTATTGTAGGGTTATGGGTTAGGGTTAGGGTTAGGGTTAGGGTTAGTGATTATAAAACCCTTCCAATTTTCAAACCCATCTGAATATTCCAAAAATGGCCTATTAACCCTAACCCTACCCTAACCCTACTCATAAGTAGGGTTATGGTAGGGTTAGGGTTGACTGTATGGTTATGAATAGGGTTATGGTTGGTTCATAAGAATTTTTCTCCTTCAATGTACTCTTTGTAGGGAAATTTTAATGTATATAGATCATATGTTTACTAATGAAATTCAAACATTCTAAATTCTGTAAGAATCAAACTTGTAGTAAGAGGTTATTTTGGGTTTTCATTAATTAGGTTAATATTTGTAGTTAAAGGTAGTAAAGCATACTGAATCTTTTCCCATATTGGGTTCTACATGTGGGGATCTACATGTGGTGCCCACTTTGTAGTGTGAAATGTAATAGTAGACAAGTTATGAACTTGTTCTTTTCCCCAAGTTGGATCTGATGACTCTCCGCTCTAAAGCACACTGAATCGGTTTCCTTATTGGGTTCTACATATGGGGATCTAAATGTGGTGCCCACTTTGTAGAGTGAAATGTAATAGTAGGCAAGTTATGGACTTTAGGTTTTTTCCATGTTGGATCTGATGACTCTTCGCTCTTAAAGCGCAGTGAATCTTTTCACTTATTGGGTTCTACATATGGGGATCTACATGTGGTGCCCACTTTGTAGAGTGAAATGTAATAGTAGGCAAGTTATGCACTTTAGGTTTTTGTCATGTTGGATCTGATGACTCTCCGCTCTAAAGCGCACTGAATCTTTTCACTTATTGGGTTCTACATGTGGGGATCTACATGTGGTGCCCACTTTGTAGAGTGAAATGTAATAGTAGGCAAGTTATGGACTTTAGGTTTTTCTCATGTTGGATCTGATGACTCTCTGCTCTAAAGCGCACTGAATCTTTTCGCTTATTGGGTTCTACATGTGGGGATCTACATGTGGTGCCCACTTTATAGAGTGAAATGTAACAGTAGGCAAGTTATGGACTTTAGGTTTTTTCCATGTTGGATCTGATGACTCTCCGCTCTAAAGCGCACTGAATCTTTTTACTTATTGGGTTCTACATGTGGGAATCTATATGTGGTGCCACTTTGTAGAGTGAAATGTAATAGTAGGCAAGTTATCGACTTAAGGTTTATCCCATGTTGGATCTGATGACTTTCCGCTCTAAAGCACACTGAATCTTTTCACTTGTTGTGTTCTAGATGTGGGGATCTATATGTGGTGCAAGTTATGGAATCCATGAGTTGATAAAACTCCATTCCATTCTCATTCACATGATCCTTGTAATATCACTCTTTGTACTTGTCACAGATTTTGCATCCTAAAGCCACAAAGACCATTATTACTAGGATCATGTGAATGAGAATGGAATGGAGTTTTTTAAAATCCTAAAGTCCATAACTTGTCTACTATTACATTTCACTCTACAAATTGGGCACCACATGTAGATCCCCACATGTAGAACCCAATAAGGGAAAAGATTCAGTGCGCTTTAGAGCGGAGAGTCATCAGATGCAACTTAGGAAAAAGAACAAGTCCATAACTTGCCTACTATTACATTTCACTCTACAAAGTGGGCCCCACATGTATAGATCCCCACATATAGAATCCAATAAGGAAAAAGATTCAGTGTGCTTTAGAGCGGAGAGTCATCTGATCCAACTTGGGAAAATAAACAAGTCCATAACTTGCCTACTATTACATTTCACTCTACAAAGAAACCATATTACACTCTCTAAAATCTATAACATGATTTCACATCAAGGAAATAACTATATATTAACTTCACATTGGAGGTTTATCACTTCATATAGCATCCATAACACTATTCATCAAAAACACTTAACTTGCCAAAATATTGAAGGAAGATGCTATCCAGCTTAACCCAAAATACATATACACAAGCTGGTAAATATCATACATACATGGACATATTCAACTACCTAAATTAGCTTGAATCATCTGGTTCTTCTTTTATATCCTCGGTCCTTGCTCTTTTTCTCTTCATAGTTTTCCCTTCACTCTGATAGATTTTGCTAAGTCTATGTCGAGGAATAGAGTGTTCATTTTGTTTAGGATAACTTTGCCTGCTATTACATTTCACTCTACAAAGTAGGCACCACATGTGGATCCCCACATGTAGAACCCAATAAGGAAAAAGATTCAGTGCGCTTTAGATCGGAGAGTCATCAGATCCAACTTGTAGAAAAGAACAAGTCCATAACTTCGCCTAATATTACATTTCACTCTACAAAGTGGACACCACATGTAGATCCCCACATGTAGAACCCAACAAGGGAAAAGATTCAGTGCGCTTTAGAGCGGAGAGTCATCAGATCCAACTTGTGGAAAAGAACAAGTCCAAAACTTTGCCTACTATTACATTTCAATTTACAAAGTGGGCACTACATGTAGATCCCCACATGTAAAACCGAATAAGGGAAAAGATTCAGCGTGCTTTAGAGTGGAGAGTCATCAGATCCAACTTGGGGAAAAGAACAAGTCCATAATTTTCCCACTATTACATTTCACTCTACAAAGTGGGTACCACATGTAGAGATCTCCACAAGTCCATAACTTGCTTTTACAATCGAAGAACAGAGATGGTAAGGCACGGGGGGGGGGGGGGGGGGGGGTGAGAGGAAGGGGGAGAAAGAGTTTTAAGATATAACCTCTAACCCTAACACTAACCCTAAGTCCCTAACCCTAACCTTAACCCAAACCCTATACTAACCCTTAACAACTCATTTAACCCTAGCTTACCCTAACCCTACCCTAACCCTTGTTAACACTAACCTTAACCTTACACTAACCCTAGCTGAAATATTATTACCACTTTCAGCTAAAATATTTTTACCACTTTATTTTCGGGCATTTTTTTTTATACATTTAACCTTAAGTTTTTATATTGGTTAGTTAGGTGGCTAAAAAAGGAAATTAATAAAAAAAATATAAACGTTGTACAATCATATGAATGTCAACTTTGTAGAGTTCAAGAGACACTGTTCCTAAAGAGTAGAGAGACAGTTGTAAAAAGCAATTTTTTTTTTTGCAAAATTATATAAAAAGTTATATAAAAATTGCATAAAAAAATACAAAAATTGAAATAAAATTTGGGAAAAACCATTTTAAAACAAATTAATCAATTTTAGATGTATAAACATTGAATGTTGATAAAAAATCGGAACCCGAAGTCGAGGCCTATCTCTAACCCCACTCTAATCCTCTAACCCTAGCCCTAACCCTATTAACACTCTAACTCTTAAACCAAATTCAATATTTACGAAGAATGATATTACATGTTTATTTTTTATATATAAATTATATACGCGATATTCAATTTGTTTGTATAGTATATTATTATTTGTTATATAAAAAGATTTTTCCGAGGAAAAATATGTCCACCTTAACCCGTTATTGGAGATAACGGGTTAAGTGAGCTTAACCCATTATCGCCAACAATGGGTTAAGGTAGAATATATTGGCCGAACTTTATCTTCAAAATGTTAAGTTTGAACAACAAAAAGCAAATACACTGGAATTATCTACCAACCTGACCCATTTTTGGAGATGACGGGTTAAGCTCACTTAACCCGTTATCTCCAATAATGGGTTAAGTAGCCCATTACTGTCCGAACTTTATCTTCAAAATTTGAAGATTATATCACAAAGGCGAACACACTGTAAATATCAATCAACATAACCCATTATTGTGGATAACAGGTTAAGTTATCTTCACCCGTTATCCTAAATAACGATCTAAGTTAGAAGATTTTGGCAGTATTTTATCTTCAAAATGTAAGTTTCCGCAAATTTCCACAAATTTCCACAAATAAAAAAAAACCAACAGCATATATATAATGCACAAATACACAATTTGCACATACACATAAAATTCACAAATTTCAACAGAAATAAACATTTGCTAACCAATTACAACATCAACATCCACAACAACATATATAGTTCACAAATACACAAAGTGCACACATACACAAATTGCACTCAGATTAAATACGCTAGTAATCTATTTATAAATTAAAAAACATTGAATTGAGCATATATATACAATCAAAAGTGTAGCACTTTTCAATAATTGATTCCTTCCATGGCCATGATTATCTTTCTTTCCGGACCTACAAAAAAAAAAACAAATAATGAAGTTGAAATTAATAATTTTCTTCATATCGAAAGAAAAAAATAAGCAATTACAAAAAGTTTATCTTCATAGTTTAATATGACATACATAATACGGAAAACCCCTTAGCACGAATCTTCACGTTCATCGTCATCACTCTCTCCAGCGATGGGAGCTTCTTCATACGCTACCGATCTACTAAATAAGGGAGAAGAATGAGTTAGTGTCAACAACAACAAGTTTAGATTGACTGAGTCAAATTAACAAATACTTAGTCTTGGACATATTACCTTGCCATATTTTTTGGGTAATTTCATGAATCGTGACATACAACACGAAAGCATGTCCTGCAAAGTCTAGGTCTCTTCGTTTTTGGGGATTCTCTTATGGACATCAACCTCTTCCCTCTAGGCCTCCCCTTTATGGTGCATTGTACAGGGTCCCCCACCAGTGCATGTGCATGTACATGTCCACCCCTCTCCGGTTGTGCGCTACATTCGTGTGGTGTGCTATTCTCGGATTGAATGTGAGAAAAGCATTCGATTCCCTTAAGCATGTGGTCGACCATGTACTTGTACGCTCCCTCTGAAGAACAACCAAGATCGATCAACTGTCTTGAGTGCATACTCAATTCACAATAACGAGAGGCAAAGTTTTTGCCCACTATTAGGAACGGGTGTACTGCTTTTTTCAGTTGATCTCGGGTCCATCGTCTTCAAATATATTGTTCCGATAGTGCGGTGTGATTGGTGAACCGAAGAACCGCTAATAGATGTTTGCATGGAATGCCTACGAATTCATACATGGAACAAGGACATTTAGCCAATTGACGGAGTTAGCAAAAAGAAATCACCTTCTCCGGTTCTGAATTTCCACAAATCGTTACAGAAAAGCTGAACTATCCGGTGTATCCATACTTGTAATGACACTCATATTAAGTAATAAGCTTTTTACGACTTCTTGCTGGAATTTGTAGAAAGTCTTTAGTGTGTATGTTCCCACCATTTATGACTCCAACGCCATTCGGTCTTCAATTTTGGCCTCTCCTTGCGATTACGATGAGTTTCTTTTAGTTCTTCGTGTCTTTGTTTTACTAAGACTCGGTCAATGATGACGGAAAATTCATGCAATGAGTACTTCTTATGAGTATGTTGCTTCAAGGATGAATGTAGCGGTTCGCTACGTTGAGTACTCAACATGCCGCCCCAATATGAGTCTCTTGCATACACGGGAGCCCATTTCTTGCGAATCTCAAATTTATCCTTCAACCAATTGTTGTTCTCAAGTTTAAATTGTGAAATTAAATTTTTTCACTTCTGTTCAAATTCAGTTTTATATTTCATCATGTAGATGACAGTCTTCAAAGCATCCCTAAACTCATCAATGTTATTCGACATATGCACTTCATGCGATAACTTATCCATAATATGCCAAATGCAATATCTATGATCAGTGGCTGGAAAAACTTTCTTAACTGCAGCACTTATTCCATGATCCTTATCTGTCATGATACCCACCGGATCACAAGCCATTACTACTCGCTACTTTTCGAAGAACCACTCAAATGAGTATGCCTTCTCATTTGGAATGAACCCGCAACCCAGGAATATTGATTGCCAATGATGTTTGACTCCAACAAATGGTACGAGTAGCATCCCGTATCGGTTTATGTTGTAGGTAGCATCAAAGACAACAACACTCCCAAATAATTTGAAATTCTTTCGAGCGATACCATCCACCCAAATACAATGGGACAATCACCCTTCGGGATCACAATGGTAATCATAAAAAAATAAAGGATCGATTTCCGTTTTGGATTGAAAGAACTTAAGTAGCATTTGCCCATCGTGTCCTTTTAAACCTTTCATCTTGTCTCTCCTTAGATTTCTAACATCGGTTTCAGTGAATCCAATTTTCTCATTACCTCCACTTGCACCTTCAAAGAAAAGCATTTGTTTGCATATGGGGACATTAGCTTCGGTAAGTTAACCAATTACTTTTTTATCTGTATTTGTCAATACACGGTTTTGAGGTAGCAAGTGACACCTATCGGGTGAAGTAAATTCGTGATTGTGTGGTTCATTAAATGAATAAATAATTCACGAATTACTTGTGAGTTTAGTTTGACACGAACGAAAGCTTTGCAACCCGTTCTAGAAGTAGTTCCCCATCTAGCTTCATTCTGATTATTCGGTAACTCCCCGGCTTTATTACATACATATGATTTATCTACTACATCATTTTCCTTGTATTTATTTCCACCCTTATGCATAGCGAACCCCGTATATTTACAGTATGATGAATAAAATTTTTCTGCTTCCATTTCCACCCTTATGAATAGCGAAACCCACATATTTACAGTATGATGAATAAAATTTTTCTGCTTCCTCTAAAGTGGGAAATGTCATACCAATCTTCGGTTTTAGGTGCTCGTCAACATTAGGAAGAAACTCGTCAATTTGTTGTGCACTCACAAATTTTTCTCCGGCAGCAGAACTTCCTTCAAAACTGTCCATATCTAAGAAAACAAAAAGGAGAAGAAAACAAAAAGGAGAACAATTAGGGCTACTAAACCCGTTTTGGAAAGTGATGAAAAATTTCTAACATTATTTACTTATTAATAGAGTAACATGAGAGAACCGAACAAAAGACATCCAAAATTTATAAAACTTTGCAACTCAGTTGAATTCACGTAACACAAGTCAGACCAACTTGGAGAAGTGAGTTTTGACTAAGGATTCGAGAGATACGGGTGTGTATCGCTTTATTTGGGTTTTATCAACCAAAAGCGATACACGCCCGTATCTCACCAAGCGTCAGTGAAGACTAACATTTACAAGTTGGGGTTGCTTGTGCTATGTGAGACCATCCTACTCGCAAAATTTGGTATCTTTTGGAGGTCGTTTGAAGGGTTTTCTACTCTAACTGCACTAAAAAAGTTCTAAGTAATTTAGTTCTTCATGTGAGGAATTACAAAACCGCACAAACGCCATTCAAAATTTATAAAACTTTGTAACTAGGTTGAATTCACCTAGCACAAGCTATCCCAACTTGTAGAACTGAGTTTTGACTCATGGTACGAGAGATATGGTCGTGTATCGCTTTATTTGTGTTTTTTACAACCAAAAGCGATACACACCCGTATCTCCCGAACCGTGAGTCGAAAGTCACTACAAATTGGGATGGCTTGTGCTACGTGAGACCATCCTAGTCGCAAAATTTTGTATATTTTGGAGGTCATTTGAAGGGTTTTGTAGTCTAATCGCACTAAACGCTTTCTAAGTCATTCACTTCTAATGCGAGGAACGTGTGAAAACTGCACCAATGGCATCCAAAATTTAAGAAACTTTGGAACTTGCTTGAATTCACCTAGCACAAGCCATCCCAACTTGTAGATGTGAGTTTCGACTTACAGTTCGAAAGATATGGCTGTGTATCGCTTTATTTGGATTTTTTTCAAGCAAAAGCGATGCATGCCCGTATTTCTCCAACCGTGTGTCGAAACGCTACTCTACAAGTTGGGGTTGCTTGTGCTACGTGAGACTATCCTACTCGCAAAGTTTCGTATTTTTTAGAGGTCGTTTGAATGGTTTTCTAGTCTAACCGCACTAAACGCTTTCTAAGTCATTTACTTCTAATGCGAGGAACGTCAGAAAACTGCACAAACGACATCCAAAATTTATTAAACTTTGCAACTTGTTTGAGTTCACGTAGCACAAGACACCGCAACTTGGAGAAATGATTTTCGGCTAACGTTTCGAAAGATACGACCGTATATGGCTTTATTTGTGTTTTTTCCTAGCAAAAGCGATACACGCCCGTATCTCTCGAACCGTGAGTCAAAACTAATATCTACAAGTTGGGGTTACTTGTGCTACGTGAGACCATCTTACTCGCTAAGTTTTGTGTTTTTTGGAGGTCGTTTGAAGGGTTTTCTAGTCTAACCACACGAAACGCTTTCTAAGTCTTTTACTTCTAATGCAAGGAACGTGAGAAAACCACACAAACGACATCCAAAATTTATAAAACTTTGCAGCTTGCTTGAATTCATCTAGCACAAGCCATTCCAACTTGTAGAAGTGAGTTTCGACTCACGGTTCGAGAGATACAGCCGTGTATCGCTTTATTTGGATTTTTTTTCAACCGAAAGCGATATACGGCCATTTCTCTCGAACCGTGAGTCAAAACTAACTTCTACAAGTTGTGGTTGCTTGTGCTATATGAGACCATCCTACTCGCAAAGTTTTGTATTTTTTGGAGGTCGTTTGAAGGGTTTTCTAGTCTAATCACACGAAACGTTTTCTAAGTCTTTTACTTTTAATGCGAGGAACGTGAGAAAACTGCACAAACGGCATCCAAAATTTATAAAACTTTGCAACTTGCTTGAATTCACCTAGCACAAGTAACCCCAACTTGTAGAAGTGAGTTTCGACTCACGGTTCGAGAGATACGGCCGTGGATCACTTTATTTGTGTTTTTTTCAACCGAAAGCGATACATGGACGTATCTGTCATACTGTCAGTCAAAACTAACTTCTACAAGTTGGGGTTTCTTGTGCTACGTGAGACCATCCTACTCGTAAAGTTTCATATTTTTTGATGATCGTTTGCAGGGTTTTCTAGTCTAACCGCACTATAAATATTCTAAGTAATTTAATATGTACATCACGATTATAAATATAACTCAATCTACAATATCGTCGACCGATCAACAACTATTGCACCGTATAAATTCATCAAAATACTACTTACAAATTTTGCCTCAACAAATTTTTTAGGCAATTTTAATATATGGTAAGATATTGGAAAGAGACAAAAAAAATTTAAAAATCAACACAATTACAATTACTAAGGCAAATATTTAATCATTACCTTACAAAATAAATCTGAATTTCGCCAATGTAGGTCTCGTGGCCAAACTAGGATTTTGTTTTTGGGATGACAGAGTTGGGTTTGGATGTTTGGAGTAGAGATTAGGAGAGAGAGATTATATGGGGATCGAAGAGAAGGAGGAGCGGACTAAGGTGGAGGAGCGAACGGAGGAGGAGAGGTTTCAGTTTGGGGAGCAACGGACGGAAGAGAGAAAGAGAGAATTGCCTGAATGATGGAGAAGGAAAGTGAGCGAGGAGTTGCCCGAGTGACAAATTCATGATTTCGAAGATACTGGGTTTGGGTTCATCCAAAAATGAAATAGAGAGTGGGGAGAAGTCGACGAGTTAGAAGAACTGTATACAGTTCTGAGATTATATCTATGCCTTAACCCGTCCTTGGCAACGACTGGTTAAAGCAATATTTTTAATAAAATTTAGCCTTAACCCGCCGTTTCCAACGACGGGTTAAGGCGAAATTTTATAAAAAAATTATATGGGCTGTTGGATCAAAGATCCAATGGCCCAGATCAATGTTCGCACGGGTCTGTGCACACAGACCCGTTTGCAACCAAAGAAGCCTATATATATATGTGTGTGTGTGTGTGTGTGTATACAAAGTTTTTACTTCATAACCCTCGATTTATGGATGATAGAATCTTTCTGGTGAATCACGGTGTGTTGTGTTTATCAACTGGTTCTGTCGAGTGTAGTCTGGAGGTTTTTCGCACGCCGAGTGTTCGTTGAACGGTTTTTCCTAGTTGAATCGCTTTTTTGTTGAATCATTGCTTGTTGTACTTGCCGATCAAAACATCTCGTTGTCCATTCTATTGAATCGCTTTTTCGTCGACCAAGTGTTGTGTTGTTCGCTTGTTTTTTCGATCGAGCATTTTGCTGTTGGACAAGTGTTCTGTCAGTCTAGGAGGAGAGCACTTTGATTGTCGGATCGTGTACATATATAATTGACCTAGGAGTTGTTGCAGACTTTCTGTTTGATCCCAGTGAGTTTGTGGAAACAACTCTAAGACGGAGTTTGTGTTGAACTTGCCGTTTGCACCCAACAAGATTGTAGAGGCAATTCTTGGACAGAATTGGACGTAGAAACTGCCGTTTGATCCCGGTGAGTTTAGAGACAACTCTAAGATGAAGTTTGAATGTTTGAACTTTCTGTTTGTGCCCAGCAAGTTTTGTAAAGACAACTTTGAGACGGAGTTGAATTTAGAACTTTTAGTTTGCGCCCAATAAGATTGTAGAGGCAATTCTTGGACGAAATTGGACGTAGAAACTGCCATTTGATCCTGGCGAGTTTAGAGACAACTCTGAGATAGAGTTGATGTCGAACTTGCTGTTTGCGCCTACAAGTTTGTGGAGTGGCAACTCTTTGATTGAGTTGGAAGTTTGAGCTTGCCGTTTGTGCCCGGCAAGTTTGGAGTGGCAACTGTAGACAAAGTTGATTTAGAAACTACTGTTTGATCCCGGTGAGTTTGGAGAGGCAACTCGTAGTGCAGCTGAGTTCGAACTTGCTGTTGATCCCAACAAGTTTATAGAGGATACTCCTTGATCGAGTTGACTTAGAAACCACCGTTTGATCCCAGCGAGTTTGGAGCGGC
Source organism: Hemerocallis citrina (assembly GCA_017893485.1). Taxonomy (NCBI): domain Eukaryota; kingdom Viridiplantae; phylum Streptophyta; class Magnoliopsida; order Asparagales; family Asphodelaceae; genus Hemerocallis; species Hemerocallis citrina. The sequence continues at coordinate 115,604,290 of CM030360.1, read as the reverse complement.
AACTCGTAGTGGAGCTGAGTTGGAACTTGCTGTGTAACTCCTATTTCCCCGTATTTATATTTTTGTACAGTTTTGTGCCTCATTGTACTCTCTCGTCTACTTGAGATCATGTAATTTGTTCTAATTGAATGAAATCGTTATTTTCGTCTCAACTCAAATTTTGGGCCTTTCTATCTAATTCATTTGTGTGCCATTCGTATCACTCTTCATGAAATTGATCAATTCTTCTCCTTGATATCTTTAATCTCCAGTTTAGTGCATTTTAACAATTTCTCTTGTTGGGTTCTTTTTGAAACGGACCCCCAAAATCCACAAACCCGCAACCCGCAAAACCCTACTATTTAAACCCCTAGCCTATGCCCTAACCCTACCCTATCACTGTTCAACCCTATCCAAAACCGCCGCCTTCTTCTCTTCTCCATCTCCTTCGTCCCCATCTCGTTCGCTGCGCCCAACCGAACCAACTCCCCCTACCCACCTCCGATCGCACCCAAGCCCCTACTCCGGCCGCATTCCGATCGTCTCTCCCACCTTCGCCATCTCCCTCACCATCGCATTCACCCCCTTCGATCCCCATCGCCATTCGCCATTTCCCAAACTCCATCATCGTCATCTTCTCCACCTCCACCGTAACCCATCAGCTCCCCACCATCGTCTCGCCCTCCGACCACCTCTAGCCACTCCTATCGTCGTTCCCATCCTACGACCTCCGCCATCAGCAACCACCAACACCTCGAACCACCACAGACCGATCCCCACTCTCCTCCCCTGTTTTCGAACCGGAGCAGAGTCCATCGCCAGCATCACTGCCGCCGCCTCCGTCACACTCGCGCCGCCACCAGTGTCGCAGTCACCCCACCTCGCCGTCGAAGCCATCGCCAGCGTCGCCGTCGCTCCCTCGCTCTCCGCCGGTCGAAGAAGAAAACGAAGAAGAAGAAGATCAGCGCCTGGGCAGGATTCGATCACGACCATCCGATCGCGTCAAGATCCGCGCCCTGTGATCGCTGTCCCGTGTTTTGCCGCATCGGATCCATCTCGCTGTTCGCTGTTCTGGGCGTGGATCTGGTGTGCGGGAGAAATCTGATTGGTGGGATCCGCTGTTTCGTGTATTGGCGCAGCAGATCCGGGGTTCGCTGTTTGCTGTTTGGGCTGGGATCCGGCGCAGGGAAAACTCGATCTTTGGCTATTTTTTGGATGCGCTTTTTGAGGACTTCCTCTGGGATTTTTCTACCAAATTTTCTACAACAAGTGGATCGGTCGTCGTCGAACTAAGGCAAGTACCCTTGTAAAATTTATTGTTCTAGTACAAGTTTCCTTGAAATACTACAAATAGTTAGATTGTGACTCCTCTTTGAAATATCGTTGTAGATCAATATTGAACCTCCAAATTGACAATTCTAAGAGTCATAAAATTTCCTCGTATTTAATTTATAATTATTGGACTTTTTGCCCTTGAACACATAGACAGATGAATTAAGGACCCCTAGAAACTGTAGACGCATATAAATTTAGTGTTTTGGCAAATTGTGATTATTATGACTTGGAAAATACTATTATTCACTGTTTGATTCCCATTACCATGTATTTGTGCCACATAATGATTTTAGACACCAAATTACATAATTCTATGAAATCTACATTAGTGAATTATTTTCCTATGTTGCTGTCTGGATTTTCTTTTGCGGTTTCGACCCTCTTATCTTTGGAATTTGGACCCGAGCCCTGAATATGAAACGTAGATCAGGATGTGTAGATGTCGATCGACTCCAGAATGATCAAATTTGGAGTTACGGTCTAGGAGTTATGGCAGTTATACTGCAGCTGTGTCAGTAGACACAGTTTTGCAAAACTGCTGTATATATTTGCCTTGCAAATTATTTTAGCTATGTAAACAGCGAGCGTTTGACACGAAATTTCATATGTAGTTGCTGGACACCCTATAGGGCATCCCCAATTTTTCTTAGAATTAATTTACATTATCTAAACACTATTTCATATGTAAGAATGCATGTACACAAATTCTGCCTGAACACTTTAGCTGGATAATTTATTCATGTCGACCCTCCATTATGCCATTCCATGTACATGACCCTGATTTCTTGACCTGTTTCGCACACATGTATGTTTGCTTGATAAGAACTAATCAAAGTAACAAGCCGGGGTTGAAGGGAAAGACTATAGAATGGATAATATAGATAAGTGTACTCAGAAGGGGGCCCGTGTTTCCCAGTACTCGGTTCATGAACCTGTTACACGTGATGTATTCATAGAGTCAGTTACTTGGCTCATGAACCTGTTGCACGTGATGTATTCATGGAGTCAGTTACTTGGCTCATGAACCTGTTACACGTGATGTATTCATGGAGTCAGTTACTTGGCTCATGAACCTGTTGCACGTGATGTATTCATGGAGTCAGATACTTGACTCATGAACCTGTTGTATTCATGGAACCACTGTGTGGTCCTTGAACCTGTTTGTATTCACGAACTCGTTTCGTGAACCTGTTATTTCATTTCGTATTCATGAACCGTGCCTGCCTGATACCTGATACCTGAAACCTGAGTACACCGCCCTATTGACTCCATTACTAGGTCTAAACGTAACTGTTTTGACTGTAGCAACCATGTAGTAAAAATATGGATGCATGTCGTGCTACCTAGATAGTAATCACATAAGACTTGAACTTAACGCCTGATACATGATTACCTGTTACCTGATTACATGATCACCTGATTATCCTGTTACCTGATCATCCTGTTACCTGATTACCTGGTTACCTGATATCTGATACATGAAACTTGAACATGACACCTGTAACTTGAAATATGAAACTTGATACGTGAAACCTGACACATGAAACATGACACTTGATGTTAGTTACCCCTACAGGTCCCCTGACATATGTTTTACCATTAGCAGTTGTTAACTAGCCTGTTTACTAGGAAGTTCCCCCTTGCTAGCTAGTTCCCAGTTGTTTCCACTACTTATTATAATTATGTTACGTTCTTGATTCCAGTTCCTGTTTCCTCATACTTGTACTTGCTTTCACTATTTGTGGCCCTAGCTTGCACTAAGGGCATTTTCTCTTGTTTCCCCTGTTTTTTCCTTTTTATACTTATTAAGCAGACTTTGGAGATGAGCTATCCGCTGGAATTGGTGAGCAAAGGTTCTAGCCTTCAAGTGGAGAAGAACCTGATTAGAATATTTATTTCCTGCATTAGTTGTTTTTCTCGAATTATTATTTCTCGCAAAATTTAGAACTTGTAACGGGCTGTTGTTCCCGAGTTTAACTGGATCCAGACTTGAAACTGCTTGGTTGTTTTATTATATTTCAGTTGTTTCTGTTGCTAGTAAATTATTCATGCATGCTTGGTTTTATATATCTTTCTGGTTATATACTTGTTGTGATGCTGAGTCGATCCTACAGCTTATGAATGATGTTAAGATCATTCGCTGGGCTTCGTCTCGTACTCGTATTTCCGTATTTCGGGAAGCGGGGCGTGACATGCTGTTTGATTCCAGTAAGTTTATAGAGATTACTCCTTGATCGAGTTGATTTAGAAACTACCGTTTGATTCCAACGAGTTTGGAGAGGCAACTCATAGTGGAGCTGAGTTGGAACTTGCTGTTTGATCCCAACAAGTTTATAGAGGTTACTCCTTGATCGAGTTGAGGTAGAGTTTTCTGTTTTGTTCGTTGTACTTGCTGTTTGCGCCCAACAAATTTTGTGGAGACAAACTCGAAGACTGAGTTGGAACTTGTTGTTTATGCCAAGCAGGTTTTGTAGAAATGATTTTATGCCGGCGTTGGATGTAGAATCTACTGTTTTCGCCTAGCAAGTTTTGTAGAGACAAACTCGAAGACAGGGTTTGGATGTTGAACTTGCTGTTTGCAGCAAGCAAGTTTTGTAGAGACAATTTTAGGCCGGCGTTGGATGCCAAGCCTTGCACGAAGATGAGGGGTTGTTGGAAGGACTTGAGTAAGGAGCGGGACGATGTACTCGTTGTTTAGAGTCAACGAGTTATTGATGGAGCTTGTGCGAAAAGCAGGACGTTGAACTCGTTATTTGGATCCAACAAGTTGTTGATGAAGCCTGAGCGAAAAGCAAGACATTGAACGCGTTGTTTGGAGCCAACAAGTTGTTGACGGAGCACAAGCGGTAAGTAGAGCGATGAACTCGTTGTTTAGAGCTAACGAGTCTAACACCCTATATTTTTTAAATAATGTTTTTGAGATTAATAAATGAATGAAAGTGATTTTTGGTGATTTGATAAACATTTTTTCTGAAATTTATCTTTTCGCACGTGCAAAACACGTGCAAATATTTTCTTGGGAAGTTCAAAATTATAAATTATTTAGGAAAAACTTAATATTTATTTGTAGGTATTATTTATGAATTTTCTGAGTTTTTCTGATATTTATTTGGCATATTTGCAAATATTACAAAAAGAGGGACTTTTGTGCAAAATTACCACTTGGAGTAAAAACTCCAGAATTTTGGTTCTCTGGGTTGACTGGCTAAGAATGATGGCTAGACAACTCAGAGTTAAAGATTTCAACTTTTTTTTATTCTAATAGATTTGGTTTATTTCGCAAATTGATTAAAGAATGGTCTTTTTGCAAAATTGCCACTTAGAGGCCAAAATTACAAAATTTATTTTTCTGGGTTTGGAACCAGTGCTGGCCAGATCTAGGTGGTTATTTTTTATTTTAAATATCAATTGAATTGGTTAATCTAATTTCCTAGTATAAAGATCTATATATGTACAGATATTTTCTAAAGGGATATTTTGCAAAATCATCTCAAAACCCTAGAAACTGAATTTCGGCCTATATTAGGGCTGCTACAGCCTCCCCCCTCCTCTGCAAAACAAAATACTATTTTATTATTGGTATTCTTGGAGTTTCGGAGCGAGGATCTTGGATTTTTGCGAAAGGATGAGCGTTTTCTTATTTTTTATTATTTCAGTTGATTCTTCAATAAGGTGAGTGACATATGTTTGTTTTCTTATTGTTCTATGCATGTTGTACATGATGATTTGTCTAGTAGAATGTATGTTAGATGGAAGTATGATGTCATAATGAATGTATTGATAGATGAATGATTAAAAGTGGAATTTTTATGAATGTTATGAATAGTATCTCTATATAGATGATTTAGAATATTGAAAAACCTAATAGCAATGTGGGTATGCTATTTCTTTATTATTATTGCTTTTTGATTGTATATATATCGAGATTATATGATTCAGATGCACAAATTTGAATAAAGATGAATACTTTACTGTTGATTATACATGTATATACTGTTTGATGTCTGTATGAAGAATAACTTGATGAAAATGCGTTGTAGATGTATATAATCAAGGGAAAAGTAATACAATTAATTTTTATGTGTATAACAAGTTGTAAAAGGGTTTTGGAATCAAAAGATCGAGTTTTGAAGGGTTTCACTGAACTTTTATTTCGGGTCTGACTTGGTGCAGGCCGACATTGGATTTTTTATGTTTTGTGATGTTTTCGATTGGATCTTGAATTATATGGATATTGAGATTGAATTGAACAATCTACTACTTACATATGATGATTTTCTTGATGTTTTCTGATGCATATACACACCATACATATATACATATATTTACTTTTACTGATTTGAAGAAACTTGATGAAAATTTGCTCTTTTGTGGATTCGATGAGGATTGGATTTGATTTATGAACTCCAGTACGTTAGAAAAGTTGTATTTGATCATCTCAGGCTTTTGTTTTCACAAATTTTTTATTTTTAAAGTTATAATCGAAGTATCAGTTAAAAGTGCACGAATATTAAAGCTATGAGTTTTCGAACATGTCGGTCGACCGCACGAAATTACACCTGAAATGTCGGTCGACTTATAGTTCTTGGGTTTTGGAAATTTAGCGTGACAGTCGACCGTAGCTTTTTTGAACTATTTTGACAGTCGATCGTCGGCTGCTGTGCTGATTGTTTTGCTTGAGTTTTTCCTTGTTCTCTTGAACGATTATTTCTTTGCACTTGTGGATTATTGATCTACTGTTTTAGATAAAGTTTTTGCTACAGATTATAGTATTTTACAGAGAGTTATATTTTCATTATAATAGAATTTAAATTGTATGTCTACGACTTTAAAAAGTGAAATATATACGGTTTCCGAAGGAATTGATGTTTCATGATTTTTCTACAACTTCAAAATGTGAAACTCAGTTAATTAAGAGACTTAATCTCGGGTTTTACTTTAGGGAAGTATTCAGATAAATTTAGATTTTGTTGATTAAAGAAGTTTTCGTTCATATAAATGATTTAATAAGGGGATTAAGAGTTTTAATGAAAGATTTTGTGTTGATAAATTGATTTGTGAGTCTCTAAGGGTTGAGTGGGATTCCTGTAAACCGGCAGATGAGATTTTGTGGATTTTGGCCAGGTTGGGCCTTGGGGTTGTTTTTGTGGAATTAAGTCTGGCAGGATACACCAACTCTAGAGAGGGAAAAAATTGTATTTTAATTAATAACTAGGTTTGCCCGTTGACACGTGCCTACGACACGTTTTCGGAACGGTGCATCTTGTTTGATCATATAAAATAGTTTTGGAGGTCCAGCAAATTAATTGAAGTAGTAAACATAGAACAAAAAACATATTATATGGTTTTTTTGAATTATTTTTAAAGTTTATAATTTTATAATTTTTTTAATGTTTTAATTTTTTAAAATTTTTTAAAATTTTATTTTCTTATTTTTTTTAAAGGAAGAGGGAGGGAGAGAGAGAGAGCACAAAATTAAATAAATATAGGAGTTGTTTTGGGTGGGAGATTTGAATTTGAGTTTTGTAAGGAACTTTTGGGGGGAAAATATGTTTTGTAAGGTTAGATCTGGGCCTTTGATTTTTGGAGGGATTGAAGGAGAGCCACTTGATAGCTTTCTTTGTGTTTTATTATATAGATAACCAACCTAAGGACAGGCACTAGTGGAGATGTGATAGAACTTAGGAAACGTAAGTATATGCTCTGGGTGTAGTCCAACGGATGCGTTCCAGGACTGTGTGTTGTTGTGTCCCGAAAGGATAGTTGGTATGTTCGCGTGTCGAGGGTCGGCAGGCCTATTCACAGAACATACGGTGCATTCGCGTGTCGAGGGTTGGCAGGCTTATTCACGGGATGTACTGTGTATCTGCACGTCGAGGTTCGGTAGGCCTATTTGTGGGGTACATGGCAGGAAGGTGATTCTCTGATTTTTTGAGCTATGCTTACATGATGCTTGCGCGTCGAGGGTTGTTAGGCCTATTCGCGGAGCAATCTAGATCTTGTTACTATCACCGTAGTAGGATTAGTTGCATAACGAGGTATTTAACCCTATAAACTGGAGAACGATAAGGACTTGAAACGGACCTATGTAGTATGGAATGCATAGAATCCGACAAGTATGCATTAGAGAATCAGCATGCTGCATTTGTATTTTTTGACTTGTATTATGCATGATGTTTTCTGTTTTCCTACACTTGACACTTAGCTTAGTTTCACTTGATATTTTCATGCTTTATTCATCGTCATTTCATATTTCATTGTTACTACTCTGGAAATGTATTGATTATGAATTTATTCCTTATGTTTCATCTATATTGTATTTCTTTTTTATGCCACTCACACCGTTATGGCTATCCCCTGTAGTTTTGGGATTAGGTTTATCTCTAGCCTCATGTTTTACAGGTAGGTACCTATAGCTTGGGATTTGGATGCTTGTGGTAGAATAATATTGTGTCTTATGCGATTCATAAAAGAATGTGTTGTAAAAGAAAGAAATTGTAATTCAAGGTGTTTAATTTTCCGCTGTGCTATGTAAAGAATTGATGTAATAAAAGTTGAAAGATTATCTGTGTTTGGATATGTTTACTATTACATTGAGGCAGATGCTGAGAATTGTGCCACGTATTTCTGAGTTTATTATAATGAAAATTCGGGACGCTGCAATGAGCTATTTGGTGGAGCTTGAGCAAAGACCAAGACATTGAACTCGTTGTTTGGGGCCAACGAGTTCTTGATGGAGCTCGAGCGAAGACCAAGGTGTTGAACTCGTTGTTTGGAGCCAACAAGTTATTGATGGAGCTCAACCGGTGAGTAAAGCGTTGAACTCGTTATTTAGGGCCAACGAGTTATTTGAACGGGCTTGTAGATACTGGTAGTGACGCTGGATCTAAATGCATAGATTTTCGATAGTCCTGCGATTTGAAGAATTTTTTTCATATGCTTGATCCTTGCTGTCAAGATCGATGTTCCATTGACTGGGTTATTTGTAGCTAAATAATAGGGTCTCAGGTCTGTTGTGTATAGCTAACAAACCATCGATAGTGTGTGAAGGAGTTTAGAACTTCTCCGCCTTGAACTCAGCTAGTTGTAGGAGCAACTCTGAGGGAGAGTCGTTTTCCAAACTTGTTGTATGGTCATCCGACAAATTGTGAGCGTCACATCGAATGGTGAGTTGAACTCTAAGTGTTGCTTTTACAAGTGATACTAGAGTAACTGCGATTCACAAATTTTGACCTCCTAATATGTTTTAAAGGAATTTTAACTAGGTTCAGAAACAGATCGAATGGCGAGTTGAACTCTGAACATGCTTAACTGCAGGTTGCTAAAGTAACTCCGAGCCATGGGTATGGATTCCGAACTTATTAGTTTAAGTATTAATAGGTTACAGGAGCAGATCGAATGGCGAAGCGCACTCTAAACTTACTTCTTTGCCAATTGCTAGAGTATCTTCGAGCCATAGGTATGGACTCCAAACCGGTTGTGGAGGCTGCTAACAGAATTGTAGGAGGAGATCGAATGGTGAAACGAACTCTGAACTTTCTTTGTTGCAAATTGCCTGAGTAACTTCGAACCATGGGTATGGACTCCGAATCCGTCTTATGGTAAGCTTATAACGAGTTTTTAGCGCCGCTCTAGGTGTAAGTTGGGCGTTTAGCTTGTTATTTTCTTTAATGAAATTGAACAAAATGTTTAAGAATAAACTAGCTAATTTTATTGAGAAATAAACTAAGAGGCTGCTCTAATGGCTGACTCTTATTACAAGTTTTAAAAATTTTACTGTTAGAAGAGGGCATTTCAGACGCTCTCGTTGTACTTCATGAGGTGTTCGGCAGTCAAAGTTCTAGGTATCTTCTTCCCCCCCAGGTCTTCAAGTTGATATGACCCCGAGCGAATCACTTGAGAGACCTTGTACGACCCCTCCCAGTTGGGAGAGAGCTTTTCTTTTCTCCATGGGTTCGAGATTTTGAGTTTACGCAAGACAAGGTCCCCCTCTTTATGATTGGTGGGATGGACTTTCTTGTTATAAATCTTCTCGACCGTTTCCTGATAAATGTTTCTCTGTATGGCTGACTTTTCCCGTACCTCTTCAATGATGTCGATGTTGGCTCGCAGATTGTTGGAATTTTGCTCTTCATTGAAGGAAAGAAGAAGGAGAGATGGCAATCCAACTTTCAAGGGAATGAATGCTTCCCAGCCGTAGGCGAGGTTGAAGGGTGACTCCCCCGTGGTTGTCCGCTTCGTGGTTCTGTAAGACCATAACACACTTGGCAGCTCTTCAACCAACATACCTCTCGTAGCTTTTCCCAGTCTCTTCTTAAGGCCGTATAGAATCTGTCGATTTGCATTTTCAACTTGGCCATTACTTTAGGGATGCGAGACTGAGGTGAAGCGCTGAGTGATTCCCAAGTCCGTACAGAACTGGCAAAAAATTTTGCCTGTGAATTGCGTGCTGTTATCTCGGATGAGTACTCGGGGATCCCAAATCTGCAGACAATGTTCTTCCAAAAGAACTGTTGGATTTTCTGCTCGGTGATTGTGGCTAGCGATTCTGCTTCGACCCATTTTGCGAAATAGTCGATGGCAACCACTAGGAAAAAATTTCGGCTGGCTACTGGTGGGAATGGTCCAAGCAAGTATATTCCCCACATGGCAATGGGAATAGGGCTAGACATAGAGCTGAGGATTGCTTGAGGTCGATGCTTGATTGCTGAATGCTTCTGACAGGGATTGCACTGGCGAACATATTCTTGTGCGTCATTGAGCAGCGTGGGCCAATAGTACCCATGATTGAGTATCTTTCGTGCGAGAGATATTTCCCCTTGATGGCAGCTTCCGATCCCTTCATGTTGCTCTTTGAGGGCTTATTGCGCTTCCTCCAGAGTGAGACATCTAAGATAGGGCCTGCCATCGACTATTGTGCATGAGCATTTGTATAGGAGTCCTTCCACAAGAGTGTATCTCTCTGGCCCTTGTCCTAATCTTCCTTGCCTCTTTACGATCTTCAGGGAGGATTCCCTTGTCGAGGAAATCGACTAGGGGTTTCATCCAACAATCTTCAAACATTTGGGGTGTGATGGTCAGGAGCTCCAACTCTTCCTCTTCGATGCTCGGTTTGAGAAGGACCTCAATGAGGACCGTGCGGTCTAGCCCATCGAGAGATGAGGAAGCTAACCTGGAGAGGACATCTGCCTGCCCATTTTGCTCGCGTGGAATGCGAGTGACATTAGCTTCTCTAAATGGTGTTAGGAGTTTCTTTACTCATGATAAGTACTTGGCCATGCGGTCGTCCCTGGCTTTATATTCACCTTGGACTTGGTTAACAACTAACTGGGAGTTGCTAAACATCTTGATTCTTCGTGCGCCTACATCTCGTGCTAACCAGAGACCAGCGATTAATGCTTCATATTCTGCTTCATTGTTGGATGCAGGAAATTTGAGGTGCAATGAATATTGGAGAGTAAACTCATTGGGCTCGAGCAAAATGATTATTGCACCACTTCCTTCGAGGATAGATGACCCAAATACATACACTTTCTAAAGCGGGGGGTTTTCTTCTTCCTCGGGGGAGTCGATGATGGTGATTTCCACATAAATTCGACCAAGGCCTGGACCTTGATGGCCGTTCTTGGTCAGTAGCTGATGTCGTGTTGGCTCAGTTCAATGGACCATTTCATCAATCTTCTGGAACTTTCAGGTTTGATGAGCACTTGCTTGAGCGGTTGATTAGTGAGGACACATATAGAATGCGCTTGGAAATAGGGACAGAGTTTTCGAGCTGCTGTGACCAGTGCATAGGCCATCTTCTCCATTTTTAGTAACGAAGTTTTGCATTATGGATCACCTTTCTCACATAGTAAATTAGTTTATGAACCCTGCCTCCTTCTCTGACCAGGACAACACTAAGAGTCTGGTCGGAGGTGGCTAAGTAGAGGAAAAGGATTTCACCTGGCTCGACTTGCTAAGAAGTGGAGTGTTTGCGAGATATGCTTTAAGTTGTTTAAAAGCGGTATGTTTTTCTTCTCCCCACTCAAAACCTTTTGCGCCCCGTAGGATTTTGAAAAAGGGCAAACACTTCTCCCCAGATTTAGAGAGGAATCGACCGATGGCGGCTAAGTGGCCCGTTAATTTCTACACTTCCTTAACGTAGTCGGGGAAAATGTTACGAATTGCCTGGATTTTCTCGGGATTGGCTTCTATTCCCCTTTGACTAACCATGAAGCTCAAGAATTTACCAGAGGATACTCCGAAAGCGCATTTGGTAGGATTCATACGCATGTTATGCTTGCACAATTCATCAAAAGCTTCTTGGAGATCAGCGACGTGGTCTTCCTTCTGAAGGCTTTTGACTAACATATCATCTAGCCGGTAATAAAATATTTTTATTATTATTTCTGAATTAAAATAATTTTGGCAGAGATTATTCGTGTTAACTAATAAAAATTATCTGTATATATAGATTGTACGTATATGTACTGTATCGATTTTGTACGAAATAATGTAGTATGTGATTTTGGAAAAATGTTCCTTATTTTTTATCAATCATGATCAAATGAAGGGTTAGGATTGGATTAGGGTGTGACTGCAATTTAAATTTACAAATTGATTTCCAAATGTTTTGAGCCACAAATGAGAAGAACACTTGGGTTCTTATCAACCACAAAGCTCTCTCTCCCTCTCCTATAACACCCCCCCCCTATGGCCGGCCACACACACCCAAGGGCAAGAAGCCCCTTTTCATTTGTTCCTTCATCATCTCATCTCATATTTCTTCCTCCTTCTTTACTTGTTTTTAATTTAGAAAAAAAATTGAGAAGGAAAGAAAAGAAAGAGAGATCAAAATCAAAATAAAAGAGTGGGTTATTTTTCATGTGGAGCAAGAACAAGGAGGAGAAGAGCAAAGCTAGTTCTTCCTACAACCTATTTGGATGGGGGTTTCTCATCTCATGTTTGTTATTTTTGTATTATTATTTGTTATATGTTAAATGAAGAACTTGGACTAATTTCACATGCATATGAATGTGTATGGACTAGAATAAATGGCATATAAAGATTGAAGTATTAGAACACAAATAAGACACTAAGATTCAACTCTTAAAACTAGTATGTAGTTGTTGATAGTTAAGATTAATTACTTGTGCTAAAGTTGGAATTTTGACTCCAAATTAATTTTAGAGTTTCTCATATGTGTTATTACCATGCTCTAATTTTTGTAGATTTTTCTGGGTTATTTTGATGGGTTAGATAAACCAGTTCCCCAAAACAACGAGTTTTGCAATAAAACTGTTGTTTTGGTTAACTTTTGCGTGTGTTCAAAGGACCGGATTTTGAGTTCCTTACGGAATATGAAAAATTATTCAACTAGAAAGTTGTAGTAGATGTTATTCTCTTTCCAAAATATCCTATTTTGTTAAATTCTGGCAAGCATAGAAAAAGTTATGAGCTTTGGAAGTTTCAGCTTTTGGGCTTATTTTGATGCTTTTTGTATTGTGTTTAAGGAGTTGGATTTTGAGTTCCTTACAGAATCTGAAAAAGTGTTCAACTAGAGAATTTTAGTAGATGTTCACCCATTTCCGAAATGGCCAACTTTTCTAGATTCCGATAAGTATAGAAAAAGTTATAAGCTTTACAAGTTTCAGCTTTTACTGTGCTTTTGTTGTTTTGAATTGTGTTCAGGACTGAATTTTGAGTTGCGCAAGGAATCTGAAAAAAGTGGTCAACTATAAAGTTGTAGTAGATGTTCTTCCCTTTTCAAAATGTCCAATTTTGTTAGATTCCAATAAGTATAGCAAAAGTTATGAGTTTTACAAGTTTTAGCTTTTGGCTGTGCTTTTTGTTGTTTTGAATTGTGCTCAAAGGAATGAATTTTGAGTTGCACAAGGAATATGAAAAAGTGGTCAACTATAAAGTTGTAGTAGATGTTCACCCCTTTCCAAAATATCCAATTTTATTAGATTCCGATAAGTATAGCAAATGTTACGACCTTTACAAATTTCAACTTTTGCTGTAACTTTTGATGTCTTTTGTTGTTTTTGAATTGTGTTCAAAGAGTTGGATTTTGAGTTCCATAAGGAACCTGAAAAAGTTTTCAACTAGAGAGTTGTAGTAGAGGTTCTCACCTTTCCAAAATATCCAATTTTGTTAGATTCTGAAAAGCAGAGTAGGAGTTATGACTTTTACAAGATTGACAGCAGCTAGCCTTTTTGGCTGAAGTCGCTGTCTAGATTGTTCGAAGTTTTTCTACCTCTTATTGACTGAATCTGAGAAGGTTATCAACTAGAGAGTTGTAGTAGAGGTTCTCAACTTTCCAAAATGCCCTATTTTGTTAGATTCCGATAAGCGGAGTAGGAGTTGTGACCTTTACAATTCACAACACCTAGCCTTTTGGCTGAAGCTTCGCTGTTTAGGTTGTTCGAAAATTGTACCCCTTAATGACTGAATCTGAGAAGGTCATCAACTAGAGAGTTGTAGTAGAGTTTCTCACCTTTCTAAACTATCCAATTTTGTTAGATTCCGATAAGCGAAGTAGGAGTTATGACTTTTACAAGTTTGACAGCAGCTAGCCTTTTTGGCTGAAGTCGCTATCTAGATTGTTCGAAATTTTTGTACCTCTTACTTACTGAATTTGGCAAAGTTTTCAACTAGAGAGCTGTATCAGAGTTTATCACCTTTCCAAAATGTCCTATTTGGTTAAATTCCGATAAGCGGAGTATGAGTTATGACTTTTACAAAGTCACAGCAGCTGGCCTTTTTGGCTGAAGCTCGCTGTTTAGGTTGTTCGAGCTTTTCTACATCTTATTTACATAATCTGAGAAAGTTTTCCACTAGAGAGTTGTAGTAGATGTTCTCACATTTCTAAAAAGTCCAATTTTTTTGAATTCCGATAAGAGTAGCATGTTTAATTGCTTATAGGATGTTAGAAGAATTTTATGTTGCCTTTCTGTATAAAAGATCAAGTTTTGCTAGTAGCATGTTATTTTGCTTCTAAGTTGTTAGAAGACTTTTATGGTTTCTTCTATATGATTCATTTGTCGCGTACATAGCCAGTTGGCTCGTATGTAATTCGTTTGGTTCATACGTAGCTAGTTGGCTCGTATGTAAGTTGTTTTGCTCGTATGTAGCTTATTAGGTAGTACGCAGTTATTATGCTTGTCTAGGGTAATATCATTGGCCTAGGAGCCATCGACCATCAAGACGTGTATTTATTTTATTCCTCGTGGACTGTGGAAGAGTCACCCCTCATGCACTGTCAGATCTTAACCGGTGTAGGTTGATCGGGGGCCGGGAGTGTAGACGGATCCTAGCATGCGATACGTTCGTATTGCCGTAGTCTTGGATTGATAGGGTATGAACAGGATCCTTAGGGATTCTGGTAAGTCTAGGTTGAGCACCTAGTAAAGTTATCTTGCGAAGTCTAACTTAAGACCTAGCATGTTGTGTTGGTACTGTTGTCATCCCTCGAATTGTTTAGGGTTAGTGACATCGTTAGGGTAGTAACTTATGGCTATTACTACTTAACCTTTATTTATTATCATTTTGCCGAAGGGAAAGGGTTGGTATTAAGGGTGATACCTTATGATCCGACCTATTCTATAGGCCAACACTAGGTGTTGTTATTGGTTATACCCTTCTTGTCAAAGGGATACGGTCTGTGCTTTTTCATGAGTTGGGAGCATGGGATCAGTATCTCATCTATTAATTTCTGAACTGCCATGATAAGGGCAGGAAATATCCTGTTGGAGCTAGGGGATGGACCCCCGGAACTTCGTCATGCTCTATATCAAGAAAGGTGAACAAGCCATAGACTATGGTCTATCAGCTAGGGGGCCACAGGGAATGCTTCGAGCTAACCTGTGTTGTAGTTAACTCCAAGAGTTCGTCAGATTTTTGAGCGAGGTCCGGTACGCCGAGAAATAGTGGAAAACGGAGACACCACTATATGACTGCGAATGGCGGGATTTGATCGTTTCAGAGCAACCTCATCAGTTACGTTGTATCTTAAGAAACATACTGAGTACAAGAGTAGAATTCATGGCGCGGGTTCAAATCCCTATATATGAAGAAATGGCTTGTTATGGGCGTATGTAGTATGGGATGCATATTATTCCGAAGACTTGCTTGCATTAAAACAAGTGCATCATTGTATTAGATTCTAAGTTATAGCATACACTAACACATCAATTATATATACTTGTTTTTCTTTTCATCAATCTGTTTGTTTAAAGTTGAGAATCGCTGCTAGTCATCAGCCCTAAAGCGTCAGTATATGTACTGACGTCCCTACTTCAATAGGTACTGGATTGCAAAACTACAGGTACATGATTCAGGAGGACTCAAGGTAAGAGAAGCAAAGTGTTGATTCTATTTCACTTGTAATACATGTTGGTTACCATTGTTTCAATTGTAAATTTATTAAATGTTGGGAAGCATCCAAGTGAAGTACCAAGTGTTATTTATTATTCATTGTACTCTGATATAAATTTATATTGAAAGTTTGTAACACTTGGGCTCGTATCGCATTATTGTAACACTGATGTAATGTATTGCAGTTTTACAACATCCAGACTTGTAATACATTTATGTTGAATAAAAAGTTTTAAATTTTCCTGTTTTTCTATGTATTGTGGCTAATTGAAGGAACAGATTATGGCTTATGTCACAGTTTTCCGGTATAGGAAATCGGGGCGTTACATATTATGATTAACACAAGCAAGCATACGATGTCATATGAACAACATGCATGTATACAACAAGAAGTGATTATCCCTAAGTTATTTCATGTCGTGGGTGTAATGTGATAACTACGGGCGGGTCAACACAATAGAGATAAGATATAACTGGGGTTTTGCACAAGAATTGTCTCTAGAACACAACTACACTACAGGCGGTATTAAGTACTTGTATTTGCAACAAAAATTAGTGCAAGTTACTTACCTTATACACGGTGGTAGAAACGATGCAAAGAGCGATAATAACGGGAATGGATTTCCTGGCACGAACACAGCGAACGACTCACGAATGAGATGATCACTAATAAGATGAGAAATCGATCGCGAACAAGATGAAGACAATCGAGATCGCGAACACAGTCATACGGCTGAGATCGAAGATCAACAAGGTTGGATGGTCCAGATCAGATGATGAAGATGATGATGATCAAGCAGATACGACGGTCGAGATTAAGGGATCAAGCAAATTAACGACCGAGATCAAGAGATCAAGATCACGGGTGATCGATGGCCAGGAATCAATCGATCACCAAAACAGGGCAACTGTGGGCTTGCTGGTTGCTCGCTGTTGTTATCGACGAAGGAAAGAACAAAGCACAAGGGGAGGCCCACCAAGTGGGTGGTTAGTCGAGCGGCGTGACTCAGGCAAAGTGCACAGGCAGCGATTGGGAGACTGCTGACGCCGCGATTGGAAGGTGGCTGAGCAACTGGTTGGCGTCGCTCGGGAAAAAGCACCAGCGGAGGGTCGACGACTGGAGCTGCACAGTGCTGCAGTCAACGAGGGAAGGCACAGCGCGGGGAGGTGCTGCACTGGCTGCGCAACGTCGGCTGCAAGGGCGTCGGGGAACATGGATGAAGAGGAGGGCAGGGCGAAGGGATCGGGAGAGGAGATATGCAGGGCAGTGGCACTACAGTCGAGCTGAGGTGCTGGCTGCTACAGAGGCGCAACAGGAAGGAGGGAGCACCGGGAGAGGCGGAGGGGGTCAGGGTACGGGTGGTCGGGAGAGAAATGAGCAGGAGGGAAGCCGAGGTGGGAAGATGAGAGGGTGCAGAGGATCGTGAAGGAGGGGGAGAGAGATGGGTTAAAGTGGATAGGGTTTGGTAGGGTGAACAGGGTATAGGGATGTATAAACATATAGAGAGATAAGGTGAGTATGGGCTATCGGGTAGGGTTTCTGATGGGGGATTGGGTTAGATGTATGACTAGGGTATTGGACTGAAGGGGTTGGTAATGGGTAATGGGTTTATAGGATAGTTGGATTTAAAAAAATAAACCAACAAGGAATATAGGATAGGGTTTAGGGTATTAAATCCAATAGAAAAATAATTATAAAAATATTAGATAAATTAGTGTATGTTCAAGCTAAAAAAATAAAATAATAATAATGATAATATTAACAATAAAATTAATAATAATGCAAATAATAACACTAACAGAATAATACTGATAGTAACAATAATAATAATAACGATAACAATATTAATAATTAGAATAATGATAAAATAATGATAGTAATAATAATAGAAATCAAGGTAATAGTAACAATAATAAGTTTGTATTACAAAAAATAATCATTGAAAATAGTTATAAATAAAATTATTGTTCAAAAATAGATTTTAATAGAAGATTCAACAATACAGAAATAATTTGAAAGCGGAAAATAATTTTACAAAAATTTGAAATACCGAAAATACACAGAAAATATGCACTTGCGAAAATAGGGATTACACCACGTTTGCCAACCACTCTTGGTAGTTAACTTCTTGGATGAAGCATGCGGCTACGAGTTTGTCAACCTCTTCTTTGACCGCTCGAAGCCTATCTGAAGCACATTTACGGCTTCATTGCTGAACGGGCTTGGCATCCGGACTCACGCTAAGATGATGCATGATTAGGCCGCCGGGAATTCCTGGCATATCGGCTGCGGTCCAGGCGAATAAGTCTTGATTTTGTCTTAGGGTGTGTTTGGTTGGAGGGAAATGGAGGGGAGGGGAGGGTTTTTTTAAATATTTCTTGTTTGGTTCAGTTTTTTAGGAGGGGAGGGGAGGGGAATGGAGGAGTGCAGAATCCCTCCTGAGCCACTTTTGGCTCCCCTCCAATATTGGGGGGATTTGGAGGGGAGAGAAAGTATGCCTAATTTTTTTTATGTGAACGGACAAATTTGCCCTTATTATATCTAATAAAAAAACAGATCTCTACCGACTGTCTCTCTCCCACCCGCGATCTCCAAATAAAAATCTTGTTGTTCTCCACTTCCCTCTTCAGTAATTCAACTTTCAGCTGCTCATTTTCCTCGCAAATTCTCTGCAGCTCATTTTCCTTTCTAATATGCTCTGAAGTCCAGGTGTCCTTTTTAAAGCACTTCCCATCAATTCAGCAAGCTCAAGTTCTCCAGATGCAACCTTCACTTGCTCTGCTTCCTCATACTTGATCCTAGTTGCTTCAAATGCAGACATCTGTTCAACTTCAGATTTCAATGAACCAGCTTTTGAGGAGTTCCTGATATGAACTATATCATCCTTCAATATCTTCACAATTTCTTCTAGTTAACTAACTCGAGTAGATTGCTTTAACTCAGATTCAGAACAACTATGTGTAAGCTCAAGATGTCCATTACTCATGTGGGTTAAATGTCCTTGCATCACAAACTCAGCCCTTTGGAGAATTGTCCGTATGCACGTCCCTGTTGGTAAAATGTCTGCATTATAAACTAAAACATTTATTACTTAATTATAGTAATATAACAAACAGTTATTGAATGATGTATCCTAATCTTAAGTTTCTACCATCTTAAATCAAAAGAGAACATCAACCATACATAACTTGAATGTATTGTACCTGATTCTTGCTACGTTCAGGTTCTTCATTGCTCCTGTGGGTTAAAATGGTCCTGCATCATAAACTTAAACATTTAGAATAGCTTTATTATAACAGAATCACTAGTAGTAGATGAAAGTACGTATTACTTTAGTTTGATAAGTTAAGTTTCTACCATCTTAAACCAAAGAGAACATCAACCATACATAACCTGCATGAATTGCACCTAACTCCTACTGAAAAAAGCTTATGTTCATGATTCTCCATTGCTCCTGTGGGTCAAAATGGTCCTGCATCGTAAACTCAAAACTTTAGAATCACATTATTAGATAACATCACAAGTTTTCAGTTTCAAAAATTTTATTACTACCATCCTAATCCAAAAGAGAACATCAACCAAATATTAGAGACACTTGATATTTTTTTTGGTTGAGTTTTGTTATAAAATGTAAAGGGTATAAAAGTAATTTTATTATAAAATCCATTCCCTCCCCTTGTGAACCAAACAACAAGATAATTACTTTCCCTCCCCTTCCCTCCTTTGAACCAAACAGAGTCTTGATTAAAATTCCTCCCCTCCCCTTCCCTCCCCTCCATTAAAATCCCTCCCCTCCCCTCCCCTCGTTTGAACCAAACAGACCCTTATACAAGCAATGAGGCACTCCTTGAGCTGGAGAGGAAGGATCTGGCTGACACGAAAATTCTTGTTTTGATCCTTTTGGGAGAAAGGGATTTCCTCTAATTCATCCACAGGGTCCGAGTTCGCATGATTTCTTTCTGGCCGGGGCTCGATGGTATCAAGCGAGAGAATTGAGCACTCCATAGTGGTAGTGTAACATGCTCGTGCTGCTGGTTGGTTTCCCACTACCTGGCCTACACCTGCTATTGTTGGAAATTTCATTTTCATGTGAAACGCAGACGCGATCGCATGGAAAGCGGCTAGTTCAGGGCGGCCAAATATTACGATGTATGCGGCTTTGATGTCGACTACCAGGAAGTCAAGTGCCTCTGTCCAAGTTGCTGGGGCTTTTCCTACCATTACATCGAGTGTGATTATTCCTTCAACATGGATGGGTACACCTGAGAAGCCATGAAGTGTGTAACCTACTAGTTTGAGTTGATCTCGAGAGAGCTTTAGAGCATCAAATGCGGCCATGAAGAGGATGTTTACAGAGCTGCCGTTGTCTACGATGATACTTTACACCTCATGATTTTCCATACCTAGATTGATAACTAGTGCATTGCAATGAGGCGTTTTGACGCCATCAAGATCTTTATCGGAGAAGGACACAAAGCGGCCCGAACCCTTTGGTGGTGGAGTGTTATGTATTTAGTTAACTTCCCTTACGAAGGCTTTGTAGGAGGAGTTCCCCCATAGGTCCTCCATTAATGGTGTGTAGGATGGCCATGTGCTCGGAGTCTCGTAATTCAGAAGGACTTTCTGGATGCTTATTAGCCCCCGTGACAGAGGAGTTTGGGTGTCATTTTTTGTTGGACAAATTATGAGAGATAGCCCCACCAAAGCAGGTCTTCAATTTTTTTTTGGGGCCCAGCAATTGTTGGTAGTGTGTCCATGGTGCCTGTGAAATGCGCACCACCGGCCCTTGTCTCTTCTCTTGCTGGCCGTTGTCATTTTGGGAGGAGGACGAACTAGTCCATCTTTTTCAACTGCCATAAGGATGGCAGACACACTCGTGTTCAAGGGAATAAACTTGTCGAAGCAAGCTGTTGGAGGAGGACGGCGTTGGCTTGCACCATTTTTCAAGAACTTCTTGGGTGTTTTCTCGCTTGCGTTCTTCTGTTTGTTCCCAGAAGGTGACTCTTTCTTGACTTGTGGATTGTGAGCTTCCTCGACCCTGATGTATTTTTTGCTCCTTTCCAAGAGCTCAGTGAAATCTCAAGGAAGCCTCTTGGCGAGAGTGGCCTTCAGTTTTTTATGTATGTCTTTGTGGCGGAAAGCTGCAGTCGCCACTGAAGAGTCCAAGGTGGAAATTGACCATGCTTCTGTCGTAAAGTATTTGACGAAGTCTTTCAGCAATTCTCCATCTCTTTGTTTCAGTTCTAACAGGGAGGTACTTGTTTTTTTAGCCTTGCGGCTAGTAACGAAGTGCACAATGAAAATATCATCGAGCTGATCGAAAGAGAATATTGATTCTAGAGTCAGGCGCGAATACCATTTCCTTACTGATCCTTTTAGTGTGGCGGAGAATGTTCGATACGTGAGTGCGTTGGTGGTGTTGTAGACTATCATGAGTGTTTTCAAGCTCTCGATATGGTAAGTCGGGTCTGATTCTCCATTGTAGGATTCGAATTGAGGGGCCTTGAAGTCCCTTGGGATGGGTGCATCGAGAATGGCTTTTCTGAAAGGAGGTCGACTAGGGCAGTTGGCCCTCCTGGAGTGGTTTCTCTCATTCTTCATCAGCTCTAGACAGTCTTCTACTTCTTGGATACGGCAAAGGACTTGGTCGTCCTTCCCCTAGGACCTAGTTGGGTCGGCGGTTCCTTCGTTGGGGGGCTAACCCAGATCTTGACTACATTGGATAGCTTGGAGGATGCCGAGCTTGAACTTATCCAATTTGGCTCTAGTGACTGGGGCATTTTTTCATTTGTTTCGCATAAGAAGCTTTCGACTCTCATGAGTTGGGCACCTTATTGTCCCCTTGTGAGAGGAAGATTGCCTTGATTTTGGTCTAGAAAAATAGGTTCTCTGGTTTGCTTGATGTCCCGAGTGGGAGGCCTCAGTTTGGGTGCACCTCTCATCCAAGTGGATTTGCAAACATGTTCCTTATTTCCTAGCACTGATGATTCAGCAAAGATCTTTAGACCATCGGGGGCCTCGCGAGGCCATTGATTTAATTGAAGCGTTATAGACTGAGACGTGGTCATACAGAAGATGTTGTTTATGATGATTTTGTCGGGAGCCCCCAGTGCCTCTCCGTTGGAAGGATCTTGACTAGGCTGTCGGGGTGACTGTTGCGGAGGAATTGGATCTTCCAAAGAAGGAGCTGGTTGACGAAGAGAGTTTGTGCGATGGCTTGCGGCCGCCCCTCTGCCTCTTAGTCTTGGTGGCATGGCAAAAAATCTGACTTGTGTAGGTTCCCATAGATGGCGCCAATCTGTTGCTGCTTATTTTGGTGTGGGAGCAAACAGATAATGAGTTCTCATTTAATGGAAACTACTAAAAATCTGGCCTTTGATCTTTGCCGTGAAATACGGTTAGAGCTCCTGAGATTGAATCTTGATCGTTGACTGACCACCATGATCTGAATCTGATTGTTGCTGATGCGGCCGATGGACCTGCAAAAAGCCTGAAACATTGGGGGTTGGTCCCGGCAATAGACCCTCCGACGCTCAAGTCAGAACTAGCAAGAGAAAGTGAGTTTGAGAGAGAAACTGGCAATTTGTTGATTACCTTGTAAGTTTGGAGGGGGAGGGTATTTATAGGTCTGAGAAACATATCAAGAGATCGATTTAAATCCGTTGGATAGATATGAATTCCTTATCTCCTTTATGTTTCTCCCCCTCAAGAAATAAGTTATCTTGTTAGGGGATAAGAAATTTGACTCCTAGGCTTCATGGGCTGGGTGTCTCTCCCGGTGGGCCTAGCCTGTCACTTTTTATGGACTTGAAAGAAGCCCATATCTTGCAGAGGAGGCTGGAGAAGGTCTGGACCTATTAAAGAGGCCCGTTATGGTTAATCTTCCTGTAGATGCTTTGAGATCTGTGTCAGAATCGTACAACCCTAATTTGCTGTGATTTTCACCATCATCACATAAACATAACAAAATTTTCAAAAATAATCCCTAATTAGCCCTAAATTAAAGAAAACATAATCAGCCCCTCACCAACAATCAACAATAAACAACAAAAAAACAATACGACAACAAAATAAGTCATACAACAAGAACAAATTCAAATCCTAACTCAACCCTAACTTAGAACAATCCCAAATTCAACCCTAAATTGAAGAAAAAATAATAAATCCATCAACAATAATCACCAATTTATAGTAACAATACAATACAACCCCAAAATAATCATATTTTAATCATCCATCATTTATCGAATGGTACTGTTCTTACCATTTGTGACTGCAGTGGGTTCCTAAGGTACATGTGCCCTCTATTACTTATTCCACTCCTGTTTTCACGATTCCCGATGCTCAACAATGGTCTTCCACTACTAATTTGTGGTGGTTGGAATAGAGTGTGTAAGAAATGGAAAAAAACTATAGAGAACTGTAAGAAAATTAGAAGCAGAGACAATAAAGAGGCATGAGGTTATTTTTGTAATTTCACACTCCTTCCGATAAAAACTAACAGACCCTAACGGCAAGTGTTTTTTGGTCATATTTTAAAATTTTTAGGTGCTATTTGGGTATTATAAAAAGTTTGGGTGCAATTTAAGAATTAGGATAAAGTTTGATTGTCATTTCGTCCTTAACCCTTGACTTTTATATTAAATATATTATAGGAGATTTTAATTCTCTACATTATTTTTAAACTCGTCAATTTTTACAGGGTTGCAATGAAGCGTGGACAACGTCCTGATTGGGGAGGGGAAGTGGAAGAGGTGGTAATGCTACCTCTCAGTCTAATTCTTGCCGAACTTTGAGAAAATCTTGAATTCATAAATCATTTAACATAGAAGATTTCATGAAATTATCTTCATCCGTTGAGAGAAATACTCAAACAACTAAATAGGCAAATAATTCCTCTACATCTGCAACCACATTTTCAAAGACATTGCAAAAGAGCAACCCAGTTATACTAAGGATACTTCTGAAATAGCCATACACATTGAGAAAGAAGATATTCCACTAATGAATGAAGTGGATAAATTATGCTAGAGATATCTGGATAGCTAATTCTATGCTAGTAAGGTTAATAAGTGCAAATGATACTAGAACAAAAGGAAGTATCACTTGAACATTATAATCCCCATTCAATTTTAGCAAAAGTGTTATAAAAGAAGTATGATTACCAAATGATTGAGGTTTTAAAACCCAGCGGGCACTACGTTTAATAAAGGTAGAAGTACAAGTACATATATTCAACTATTGGGATTATGTTCTTGCATTCCATAAAGTATTCCTACTTGAAAATCCCAAAGGAAAGCACACATGGTTTTTCTAGTTATGCCCTGCAGCCCTTAATAAAGTGATTCTCACTTTGTTTTACCAGTGGCACAAATATGTTGCTGAATTGCAAATACTGCCTAAACCCATATTACAGTTATACGAGATATGGGTAGACTCTCATCCGATTATCAGTAGAATGGATGGGCGCATAATCTTCGAGGGATTATGTCCCATGTATTTTTTTCCAGTGAGATAGAAATTCCCTGGATTTGGAAATGGAGCATTGAAGCAACCTGAGATGAATATCATATCCCTAGCTTAAGAAGAATGTTCCATGTAAATTGGTGGACCTTTATTGAAACAGATACTAAAATCTCCGAAATCAAGAAGATTAATAAAAGAAAAAAAAAGTGTCAAGGAGCAATCTTTAATAAGGAAAATTGAAACAACAAATCAACTGTTAAAACTAAAAAAGATGTTGGAAAGAAAATATCTGCAAGCATATGCGGAGGAAATCATGTAGAAGTGTCAGGAACATATCTTTAAACAATTTTCTGGCATATTTGACGAAGATAAATATTGGTAGAATCTACACACTTGTGGCATTCTACATTGCCGGAAGCGTTGCTAGAAGTACCGCTCGAAAATCAGCTTCAAGATGCCTAAGATACTAATAAAGATGATGATGACAAAGATTTAATAAAAATGGCATACAAAAAGAAAGGAAAAGCACCAAAATAATTTGTAATGGGCTAAGGTTCTAGTAGAATCTAGAAAGAAAATTTGCTGACTCATGACGCATCAAAATTATTGGTGGACCTAGGAAACAAATTTAATCATGTGTGGTGTGACCCTGTTCTAAAAAAGGAATCTGATGACTCAGGTTCTAGAAAAGAATAAGTTTTTATAATGGAATACTTTAATAAAGCTACAGACTAGAGGAAGCCAACGCAAAAGGAGAATTCGTCCTCTTTCCACGCCAACACAAGATTCAATCTTATCCTTTTTTTTTTCCTCCTTCCTATCCCTATATATATGTCAGCCCAAACTCAGACTAGGGCATCACTCAACTTCCTCCTTGAACTCTACTGATGAAGGGTGAAAATCGTGGCTAATCGGTACCGTACGATCCTTGCACAGATCTCGAGGCTCCTAAGGTCAAGATAGTAAGCCCGCAAGCAGGTACGGGCCCAAGACCAGCTCACGGGCCGTCTACAAGCCCACCGCCTATAGCCAGCCCACCAAGGAAAGGATGACCTGTAATGCGCTGAGGCGGCTCAACTCCGTACGGGCCTACCCGCGCGTACGCGGCTAAGCGAGCTCGGGCGTCACAAATGGTATTAGAGCCGACTTCTATTAACAGTACTAAACATAGAAGTGTGATATCTTGAACCCATCATCTTATCAATCCTAGTGGTTTGGACTTGTAGTAAGATTTCTGTATTTTCATGTATTATATTTTGTTTATGTACTCAATCGAAATAAATGATTCTTGGTGTGTCATGAATTTTTTGTGTGTGTATGAAATTCGGAGCATTACATGACCAGCCATTTATGGCTGGTGATTAAATCTCCTAAAATCACGGGATTGATTATTCCATCACATCCTTAATCCATGGAATTGGATTAGGTGGCTGGGAAATCATTCCCTAACTAATTCAATACATACCTATAAATACAAGCCACCCTCCTCAGTCACCAGGTAATCAATCTTTTGGCCCTAAACCCTGATTTTACACACCTTGCTAACTTGATCATTGAGTGTCTATCACTGGAAAAACTCCCAGTGTTTAAGGCTTTTTGCAAGTTTTCGGCAGCCAATAACCAAAGCAACCACCACCAGGTCCACAAACCCCAATAAATAGTTACCTTTCATCAGGATCAGATCTACAGGCAATGTAACCCCTATTTTCCTTTTTGTGTATTTTTGGTGTATTTTTCCTTTTTTTTTGGTATCATATTCTTCTTGTATCTTTTCTTGGACCGTATATTGGATCTTTTGTTTTCAATATATTTATTTTATTGTTTATCATCTTTTAATTGAGTTCTTGATTCTGTTGTCTCTTTTTGTTTCGTCTCTGCTTGATCGTGCCAGTATTTTTGATCCTATTACACAATTTCTCCCTAAAACCTAATAACAAATCCCCTAATAACCAGTTACCCAAATTTGATCAATCCCCAAACCCATTATTTATTTACCACTACCTTATTCTGTTTACACTTTACCCATACCCTATTACACCTAAACTCTAACACGTTAGTAGCCCAAATCCATAACCCGATGCCCCTGTTCTCCACCTTCAGAAACCCTAACTCCCCTACCATATATATAGTACCCCGTGCATGCCCCTGTTCATCCCCATCCTTCAGACGCTCTCGCCCTAAACCCAAACTCCCGACCTCCCTGTCTCATCTCTCCCGTCCGCTCGCCCTTATCTCTTCCGTTATTTTCTCTGCATCGACCCCCCTCCCGGTGCAGCCTTGCTGTCCCACTCGTCCAGAGCGTCGGCAGCCCCGTGCCCCTCTCTGACTGCCTGCAGCAATAGCATCAATGACAGCTCTTGCTGCCGTTCTCCTGAAGTCTGCAGCGCACCCCGACGTAGCCCAAGTCTCGCCGTCCCTCCGACGCCGACAGCGAGAACCTCAACCGCGTGAGTTTCTCTCGCGCCGTTCCTCGCTTTCTCTTTGAGTGCGTGTTGGGTTCATTGAGATCGTACGTTCGTTACCATGGTTCATTTACGTGATTTTAATCGTGGGTTCATTTCGTTCGTTTCGTTCGTTGCTCGGGAATCCGTTCCCGTTATTCTTGCCAGTGTGCCATTTTCGTCGTCGGTTAAGGCAAGTAACTCGTATTCTTTTCTTTGTGTAATACAAGTACTAAATACCGCCTGTAGTGTAGTTGGGTTCTAGAGACAATTTGTGTGTGAATCCTCTTGTTGATATTGTCTCTATTGTGATGATTTGACTATAGTTGCCTTACGACATATATGACAAAAAACTATCTAGGGTTGACCACTTTTGATGAATATGTTCATGCTACTTGAGATACCTGTGCTTGATGTGATATTCGTGTTATACTTGTCGAATACTTGTAAAATACCCAATATCATGTTGTTTGGATATCTAGTACACTATATTTCATGTTTGAGTTAATTTGGATGAATTTCGTATGATTTATGTTGATTCGTGTATGAAGAACAAATCTGTGTTTTCTGTTTTCCTGATGTTGATCAGTATTTTAGACCCTATTAAGGTCAGTATTTGAAAATATTTTGTGAACATGATTTGTAGAGAATTCTATCTATTTTCCAACCCTTCTGACAGATCACATTTTCGTTTTATGGTTTATGTGTTATGTCTATTTTACTATAGAGGTGTAGAAAAATTTTCAGATTGTGCTTTCTATGATTTTTAAAGAGTAATCTATTTTTATCATGATGTTGAAAGTATTATTTTGATCCAATATTTTTCACAGTACAACTAGACATGATTGGGATTAACCCTGAATTTTTATGAATTTATTTGATGAGTTTTACAAGCCGTTCTATGTTTCCAAACAATTTCTATACTAGTAGATTTTTCTTGCTGTTCTGTAAAGAACCTGATTTTCGTCATAATTCTACTTGCTGTTTATAAAATCTTTCTGAATATGAAAGTTAGCCTTTTGTATCTATTTATCACCCTTTTAGCGGATTTGGATTTTGCTGTTTCGTACGGCAGTGTTTGTGATTTCAGATTTGAAAAACCACCGTGTCTTGCTGTTTTCTGAGTTTACTTGACTACTCTATTTTTGTTAGAAAATTATGAAACTTGATTTCTGTTACTAAACATATATGGGAATACCCCAGATTTTTCGTGGATTTAATCAATGAGTTTTCATGCTGTTTTCCTGATTTTGAATACAAACTACTGATTTCTGGCTGAACATATTTTCTGGTTTCAATTCAGTTTTTGAAGCATGTTTTGTAAAACACTATATGACTTATATATATTTACTAGATTCGGCTGGGAGTCTATTTTCTAGATTCTTTGACGGATTCAGATTTTCATGTTTGTAGCAACGGAAATCTCAGTTTTAGTGCAGCATTGTCTTGCTGTTCTAAACTAGAATTGTCGTTGTATTATCCTGTTATGAGTTATCTTTCTCCTATACATGTTTATCTTGCAACCTGAACCTGTTACATAATCATGCCATGTTATTCTTGCCTTATTTTTGTGACACATACATGTCTGTTTGCTAAAAATAACATAATAACCAAGTCGGGGTTAAGGGAAAGATCTAGTAGTGGAAAATATAGAAATGTGTATTGAGAAGAGGACCTATGTCCTGCCTGTTATGTGTTCATGACTACATGATTCACGATCATGTTTACCTGATTACCTGACTGCATGCTTGCCTATAGGAAGGTGTACTCGGAAGAGAACCACTAGGTTCTGCCTGTTCCTGTACCTGACTGCATGCTTCCCTATAGGAAGGTGTACTCAGAAGAGAACCACTAGGTTATACCTGTTCCTGTTATTCCTATTATCCTGATCCCTGAGTACACTGTACTTTGGACTCCACTACGAAATCTAAAACGTAACTTGTTTGAATATAGCGACCATGTAGTACAAACCGGGATGCATGAAGTGCTACCTAGATAGTAATAATACAAGACTTGACATAACCTGATACTTGTTACATGATTACCTGTACCTGTTCACCTGTTTACCTGTATGCCTAATTACCTGTTTACATGTTTACCGGTTTACCTGCTTTCATGACACTTGATGCATATTACCTGTACCCTGTTGCATATCACATTACTTGATTCTATTTGCCTGATTCATGTTAGTTATTCTATTCTGTTGACATGCTTATACCATGCTATGTTAGTTCTTGTTGTTATTTTATATTTGTTATTCTTCCCCATGTACTTGTATCCTGCACTACAAGCGGCCCATAACTTGCATTGACGGGAGTTTGTTTTTCTCTTTTCCTTTTTCCTGCAATTTATTAATTGCAGATCAGGATGACCAGCTGCCAGATGGAGTTGGTGATATGAGATATTAGTGCTGGAGTTTTTGCATATATTTTTATTATTTCCTGTTGCTGCTTGAACAATTGTATTTATTAACTTGGAGTTGGTGATATTTGGATTTATTTTGTATTGGGCGATGTGACCCAGGATATTATTAACTTGTCTAGACTTGATTTATTTGAGATTATTATTATATTTTGGTTTCAAGTAAATTCTTGTTGGTGTATTTGATTCGATTATGCATACTTGGTTGATCACTTTTGCTTCTGTCTCTGATTATTCTTGTGAGATGTTGTAAAGATTCCGAACAGCTTATGGATGATGAAAATCATTCGCTGGGCTTAGTCACGTATCCGTATTCCATATTTTCTTTTGGGAAGCGGGGCGTGACAGCTAAAATCTGAGCTTCCATCTAAAGACAAGAACTCATCATCTGTTGCTCCCACCCCAGAAAGCAGTGGCATCAGGTTGACACCATCTGTGGAAACATTCACAGATCCAGCCTTTTCCTCATATCCTAGGAGTCTCCTCCTGCCATGGCACACAAAGCTAAGAAGATAGCTAAGGCAGGGCATCAAGCTTACCCCGCCTCCTCCTCCTCGTTCGTCCCTCAGCTAAGCGGCCACTCAGGGGTCACAACAGTCGTGAATCGAACGACAGTAAGGACCGAACTGAGCGCCTCTTGTTCGTTCGCACGAAGGGCCGATCACCTAGTGGTTTTAGACCTCTGACTTCTTATCAATAGTTGACAAGACGAGGAGGACCTTCGTCATCGCATCAACTGCTCTAGAAATGGGGAAGGACCCTCGGATTACCCTCTGATCTGTAGCTGTCACTCTTCCCACATATGGGAGAAGGAGCGAAGTCTCTCCCTGAGAGATTGTCGAGCCTCAAATGGCACCAAGGAAGAACGGGGCCATGTGACTAGAGCAGAGTTCCAAGAGTTCCAGGAACGAGGTCCTCCAGGCTGTCCAAGGAGTAGCCAGAAATGACTGCCACTCAGACAATCCTCACATCAAAAGGACTGAGGATGAAGAGTCCTAAGATGCAGTCCTGAAACAACTGCAGGAGATGAAAGACCGGATCGCCCTGATAGAGGATGAATACAGTCTGGCCCGCCCTCCTTTCTCCACTCACATCCTCGAAGCCCCGGTCCCGAGGAGTTTCAAGCCTCCCGTATTTGAGGCTTATGATAGGGAGTTAAGGGGGTCCAAACCCTCATGATGATTCACAGCGCCTCGTATGCCTTGCTCTGCTGTGCGTTCCCGCCCCGCTGCGGGGCTCCACGAGAAAGTGGTACTCTAGACTAGCCCCAAAATCTATTTTCTCCTTCAACCAGCTCGAGGAGAGCTTCCTCTGTAACACCCTGAGTTCCCAATACCCAGAACCCGTGACACAAGCCAGAATCTTTCCTTCAAATAAGTCACAACACAACAAAATCACATAAAATTAAAACTTTTATTGCCATAAATGTTATTACAATGTTCAATGATTACAACAGTTACAATAATTTATTACATCATGAATATACAACTGAGTTGGACAGTAAAATTTCACATGGATGCTTTGTTTCCCATGACTTAAGTTTACCCACGCTCTCCCCAATCAGCAATCCTACAACTAAATAGACTTTCGTCACGTCAGTGAATACAACTGATGCATTGCTATAATACAGTGATCCTCGCTGTGCTATACTATAGCGATTGCAAACCTCAACAACCAAAATTTGATGCAAAGGAAAAAGTGATTTCAAACCAAGTGTTGGTGTATGCCACGTCCTAGATCTAACGCACACCAAAATGCACATGATGCGCTTATTCTAATGCACGCTTGATTGGAGAGATTTGCATCTCATACTACACATTTCCCAACCAAACGATGTTCTTCAATTGATGGAGTTCGATCCCCCGCTATGCATCCTACTCTTGTGCTCTCTCCTGTCTTTGAAGCTCTAGTGATGATGAGGCTGTAGTCGTTCGGTTCATACCCATCATTGTTGTCAGTAGTGGTGTCCATTACCTCATGTTTTACCCTCTATGCCTGGGGTCACAGTCGCAGGCTTACTCCATCGCGGTTGGGGTTACTCCATCGCAGGCTTACTCCATCGCGGCTGAACCCATAGTAGATTGCGGTAATTCCAGCTTTTCGGACCTCCCCAAAAGCTGATATACGGACACTAGGGCTCTTTGCCGAAGGACATAGAACCTTTCCCATAGAGTCTCACGCACAGGGTCTTTCTCTCAGCCTCCTGCCCGCATTGATCAACATATGACCTGACGGATATAGGGTTTCCCTAACTCTGTTACCATCGTCCTTATACTAGACCAAAATTTGCAGTCGAGACGTTGTTGCCACTCCAGACCTCCTCAAAAGTTGTTACAAACATAAAGGCACTCCGGCCGAAGATATTAGAGCCTTTCCCTCTGAGCCGCTTCCTGGTTGGGCCTTTCTCCAAGTCTCCTGCCTGCGTTAAACGAACTTAGAGTTTGGTCAGGCGTGATGACGCCACGCGCCCCCTTGACAGGTGAACACCACTATCTAGTTCCTGCCCTTACATTCAACCAAGACTCGATCTAGTCCTACAACACCTCAAACCCAAGGTACATGTGCTAAGCCCCTCTAGCACCAAGATTAAGAATAAGGTTAATCATATGATTACTAGCTTTTTATCTGCTCATTTGATTATCTAAATTCCAAAACTCTAATTAATCTATAGTCCTTTTTCATTGTCTCATTATGAATTATTAGGCGAGTCTAGGTCTAATTCATTTTAGTCAATACTCTTGGTTAGGTGATCTATCAACTTTCATGTCCTAACTTAGAACAACTTTGTTTATTATGAACAACTAGTTAAGTTCTACATGTAGACTCTTTTCTAGTTAATTACCCTTTCCATTATTCGACCTAACCCATCCACAACAGGACTCAATCTATCCCTTAAATCCGGCCCAAGAGTTGGCCCGCCTTGGTCCACACTTGGCCTGAACCAAAAGTCGAACCGACTTCGTCGATCGCCACAACCGCCATCTACGCCTCGAGTTTGATCGCAATCTCGGCCCGACCAAACACGTAGCTCCCGCTAACCTTCACGCTCCGCGATCCTCGATAAGTGGTAGCACCAAACACGACCATGGAATCCTTCCATGAACGGTGAGTACGTCGGCGCACGAGTCATCTCCTCCAACACGTTTGATGCGACACAAGTTCTTATTCTACCCATCTAGATATGCCAACATGACTTAATCCTATAGTCTCAAACTCAACCAATGTAGCCCAACAAGGGTACACTACTCTAGGAATAAATCCTAACCATGAATACTCAAAAATAGTGCTAAAAAGCTCTAAAATAGAAATCACATTTTCAAACAGCAAGCATACATTTGGCATTCATGCCAAAACGGGGTCATTCCCGATCTCGTTTCTTCAAAGAAACGCGACCAGGTGCTCCCATGCATCTACTCAAAGTAGACAGCAAGAACGAGCACAACTTGGGCATGAATCTCATCCCAAAGTGATAAACAACAATACATAAATATCCATCACAATCCCTACTTCAAAATAGTGAAAACATGTTTATACTGTAGGTCTACAAGCACACATGAGCTACTCATGACATAAAACTTTAGATAATTTAAGTCCTAGCTCATTCCCACATCCACAACATGATTTATGACCCACAACAGCAACTTAAAACTCAGATTCTACAAGTTCAAACTCAATCTCTTAGGCATAGTGTAAACAGTGAGATTTAAGAATCTGTGTGCTTCTGTTTCACTTGCAAAATTCATTATAATTTGTGTACTTATCCAAATCATGAGTTTTTAGACATTTCGGAAAGATCAATGTGTCTGCTACAACTTCCTAGTTAAATGCTTCTTCAGATTATGTCATTAAAGTGATCAAATAAGTCATTCTTTAACATGCATGTAATAATTTCCAGAACAGAGCAACAATTAACCACTGCTAACGTAAAAATACTTTAAAAATATCAAATGACTCTAAATTTCTTGAAATTTGAATCATAGGTTCTACACACATGGTAACGGAACAAACTTAAATTTCAAGTGATTCTACCACGTAATTTTCAAGTTATGATTACTTGAAGATTAACTAAAAATAGAACAGATCATCTTCACTCTGTCTTTTCTTTTCAAAATAGTCAATGGTTTCATATTTTATAAAAATAGCAGACGATGTCCAAAAATTTTAAAATTTTATATTCAAGCACTTAACACATATTAGAAGCACATACTAAAATGTCAGCAATATATCTCAAGTGGTTACAGAGTTATGAGTTTTGGAAAATTATAGTTAGAACCTAAGCCAGATCTATTTTCTGCAGAGTCAATGTTTCATGGATATTAATCCATTGAACTAAGTGAATGGTTAAGATGGATTACGATGGAATAAAAATATAAGTATGATATTTTAATTTGAAATTCCTAGTCTTTTTTTTTATCTTAAAGAACAATGCATTAAAGATGTATTTGAAATATAGAAATGTACGACAAGTTCTATTAACTAGAAAAGCATTGAATATACTTGAAGTGAATAGTTTGGGGTTGTTTACAAGAATTTTAATTGATCCAATCATCACTGAATGTTGAAGTTGGTTACTTCATGGTGAATGAACCTAAGGATACCCAGGATACCGGCAGTTGAGATATATGGAATTTGAGAAGTAACCAGTGCAGGTTGACTTTCTCTTAAGGAGTTGCCTGTGTAGGCTAACTTTTTCAGTATTTTGTTTAAGTCTGGTGGGTAAGCGAACTCTACGTCTTAATTATTAAACCTAAGGACATGCACTAGAAAAAGGAGATGTGAAGAAGCTTAAGCAAACGTGAGTGGGACGACTCTATATAGTCAGGCAGATGTATTCCGCGACTATAGTTACATTTGGGCGAATTTATTCCGGGACTGGGCTCAACATGTTTGGGCGGATGTATTCTGGAACTATGGTTACAGTCGGGCGGATGTATACCGGGAGTGCGGTTTTATGCGAGATGAGTCTCAATTATTTTCGGGACTATGAATAATCGGGCGGATGTACTCCAGGGTTATGTATAGTCGGGCTGAAGGGAGACGAGTCTCTAGTGTTCTGAGCTAGAGAGACGCTTACGGGATGTTTGCGCAATGAGGGTTCTGTTTGGTCGGGCAAATGTACTACGGGACTGGAACCTATACTTGTGGAATGTCTAATTCTTGTTTTTTGTTTGCGCGATGAGGGTTCTGTATGGTCGGGCAGATGTACTCCGGGACTGGAACCTATACTTGTGGAATGTCTAAATCTTGTTTTTGTTACTGTAGTAGGATTTTCATGACAAGAGAATGAATCCTATAATGAGGAGTACGATAAGGGCTTGCCCTCAGACCTATATAGTATGTGATGCATAGAATCCGAAGAAGTATGCATTAGTATCATAGTAGTGTAAAGTCTGCATTAGGCATTAAGTTCATTTCATACACTGACATGTTTAGGATAGTCACATTTTTTCTTTCTGCATTCAAGATTGTGATTGTTAAGATAATGAGATCGTTGTATTATAGCATTGCGTCAGTTGTATGCAACTAATGTGCCCACAGTTTCTCAGTTGCATGATTGGACTTGGCAAGGACTTGAAGTCACTATGATGAGTTGTTACAAGATTGAAGAATTTTTATTGTATTCATTTAATTCTGCTGTGTTGTTGTAAAGAACATGTTGTAAATAAGAAGTTTTAAATTCTTTGTAAATTTGTACGAATTTGAAGTAAAAGATCCTGTATTTACTACAAATTACATGTGTTTGAAATTCGGAGCGTTACAATTCTGGAGTCGGCCGAAGGTCCGGAGGAACAACCACTATAGGAGCTCCATGTGGACGGCTCCTGCAAAAAGGGAAGTAGGGAATGCATGATAGTGAATGACCCAGACAACCCCGACAACTTCGCCCTCTAGTATTTCTTACGCCTTAACTTCCAGGCCTCCAACAACGAGGTCGAGTACGAGGCACTGATCGCTGGACTTCTTTTAGCCCATAAAGCCGGGGCAAAATGGATCAAGACATTTAGTGATTCACAGCTTGTAGTCAACCAAGTCTGTGGGGGAATACAAACCCATGACACCCGTATGATTCGGTACCTGGCGCACGTCAAGACGCTCTTGGCGGACTTCGAAGACGCTTTAGTCGTCTGAATCCCTAGAGAGCAGAACAGCTAGGCGACGCGCTGTCGAAGCTGGCATCCTCTTCCTTTGAAGGTCGTGATCGCTCAGTGTTGGTAGAGGTCCTTCTCTGACCCAACATCGATAAGGAGAAACCCGAAATCTTTTGCATCGAACCCCCTGAGTAGTCGGTGACACGGATGGACCCGATCCTAAACTTCCTGAAAAATGGGGAACTACCACAAGATCATTCTGAAGCGCGGAGGGTCCAAGTCCGAGCCGAGAGATTTGTGCTCATTGAAGGGGTATTGTTCAAACAATCATACACGAAGACTGACGGACGACCCTACTTCCGATGCCTTACCCCCGAGGAGTCTAACTATGCACTCGAAGAAATGCACGGAGGAGTCGGTTGTTACCTTATGGGCGACAGGTGGCTTGCAAGAAAGAACCTCAACCATGGACATTACTGGCCAACTCTATTGCAGGATGCCCAGGACCTCGTCTGTAAATGTGGTCAATGTCAGAAGTTCTCATCCATCAAGCACGTCCTCCAGGTCGAACTCAAATTGCTGGCAAGTGTAACACCCTGAGCTCAGCTCAGCTGCAACACGGCTACACGTGCTCGCACGCGAAAGAACGGACACAAAACTCTATCCACGCCCACCACAGGCACCATCAAAAGGTGGGTTAACCTTATAGGTACCTTTATCATTTGGTTTTTCCGATATATACTCTCATTTCTCACTCTTTCTCACCGATATGGGGTATAGCCCACGTCCTTCACCCAAGCCACGTCAGCCACCATGCAGCCATTTCCTTCTTTTCACATTTTTCATGCACATTAATTCATAAGCCCCATAGAAACTTCTATAGGCTTCTTAACCAATCACATTAAATTCCATAGCCTATAGAAATCCTATAGGCCACCACCTTTCTCTCACTCATATATATATATATATATATATATATATATATATATATATATAATATTATATATATATTGTAACCCCTGTTTTCGCAAATACGTATTTTCTGTATTTAAAATTTTTGTAAATTATTTTTCCGCTTTCAAATTCTTTTGATAAAATGTATTGTAGGATATCCTAATAAAGCCTATTCTAATCGATAATTTTATTTTGACTATTTCCCAATGATAATTTACATTGTAATTCAAATCCTATTATTGTTGTTAATATTATTATTATTATTATTATTATTATTATTATTATTATTATTATTATTATTATTATTATTATGTTATGTTTATGTTTATGATTATGATTATTATTGTTATTAAATATATTGTTTATTAATTTTTGATAGCCTACTGATCCTACTCTATATTTTATTATTGTTGGAGTATAATTTTATGTACACTGTATGATTTAATTAAGTAATATGTACCACTATATTGTTATTTGTTACACTTTTGCCTAATCTATTATTATTATTATTTTTTAACTCGACTATAGCACGATCTATCTTGCAATTTATAAGTAGCCATTTATTTTGTAAGCCACTTTATTTTATTTTATTTTATTATGTTGAGTGTTTAATTAATCTAGTATTTTATTATTTAATTATCTTATTGGATCACCCTATACCTTATTAGTTCCTAATTATACCCTAACTTCTTATCGAATATCCAATACCCATTACCCCAACCTGTTTCACCTAACCCTAATATCCATCTCCTATATATATATCTGTTTATACCTAAACCCAAACTCTAATATTACTCTGGTCCAGCCGCAATATTTTTTTTTCTCTGCTGTTCATCCTCCCTCCCGCTCATCTCTCTCCTTCGTCTTCCACCCCTGCACCCCTTCCTGTCGTCCTCGTCCTCCCGATTCCCAAGTCCCGTAGTCGACCCTCCATCGTCATCACCGAACTCCTCGCCACCTGTAGACTCCTGACCTCCATCATCCTCTCCTCGTCATCACCTCCCCGTCTTCTTCTCATTGCCGTCGCACCGCCACCTCCAGAACCTACGTCGCTCTCCCTATCCTCGTCACCTCACCCCACTTCTCCTCCCGCAACCCCTCTCCCTAGGCACCCTCGTCATTGCCGAACCAGCCACCTCCTCGCCAGCCTGCCATCCCGCAACCCTGCCCCACTCGCCACCTCAGTGAGTCGTGACCCCCCTATCGCTACTACTGCCCTGAGCGCCACCTCTGTCGCTGCCCTGTGCCCTTTTTTCGATCGCCGTTGCCATCCTGTTTTACTACCGTCCTCGGCCAAAGTCGACAACCCCCGTCGCACCTCCCCCCTCGCGACCTCCCGTCGTGCCGCGCCTTGCCCTCCCCGACGCCCTGTGCACTGCCCGTGCCCAATGCCAACAGTGAGCTTCACTTTGAATGTGGGTCGTCCGAACTTCTCTTGATCATCATCCATCAATCATCAAGCTTTTCTGGACGTCCGATCTGATCCGATCATCTTGATCTTGATCTCTTGATCGCAGCCATCTGATCGATTTTGATCACCTTGATCATCACCATCGGGGTGATCTTGGTCGTCTGATCGTGATCGTGATCATCTCATCCAGATTCGCTGTTAGTGTGTTCGTGATTGGTTCGTGATCTGTTCGTTCGCTTGAGTTCGTGCCTGGGAAACCGTTCCCGTTATTCTCTTTTCATCGTCGTTTTCATCGTCAATTATAAGGCCGGTAACTTGTATTCTTTTTGTTGTGTAATACAAGTAGTAAATACTGTTTGTAGTGTAGTTGTGTTCTAGTGACAATTCTTGTGCAAAACTCCTATTATTCCTTATCTCTATGGGTTGTTCCGCCCGTTGTTACCTCATTACACTCACGACATGAAATAACTTAGAGATAATCACTTCTTGATGTATACATGCATGTTGTTCGTATGATGTCGTATGCTTGCTTGTATTAGTCATAGTATAACTTGTTGTAGACTTGCTAAATACCCTATACCATGTTGCTTGGAAATCTAGTATACCCTATTGCACATTTTGTTATGATTTGGATGTGTTTCATATTATCTAGTTGATTTTATGCATGAAGAATAATTTTGTCCTTGTTGTTACCCCGTTTTGGTTCAATATTTTAAACCCTATTAAGGTCAATATTTGAAAATTAATTGTGAATATGAATTATAGAGAATTCTGTCTACATTCCAGAATTTCTGACAGATCTCAGTTTCGATTTGTAAGTTGCAAGTTATTGATGTTTTACAATAGATGTGTAGAAAAAAAATTCCAAATTCTGTTTTATATGAATTTTGTATGGTAATTTAATTTTATAATGATGTTAAAGATAATAATTTGATCCAATATTTTGTGGAGTACACTAGACTTGAGTGGGACTAACCCCTAATTTTTGTAGATTTAATTGATGACTTTTACAAATTATTCTATGCTTGCAAACAACTACTATACTTGCAGAATTTTCATGTTGTTCAGTAAAGAACCTTAAATTCGACCTGATTCTATTTGCTATTTACAAAAAACTTTGTGAATATGAATTGTAGCCTAATGTATCTATTTTATCACCCTTTTGACGGTCTGGATTTTGATTTATATTTAGTAATCTATTGCAGTTTTAGTACTGCTGCGTTTATGATTCCAGATTTACAAACTTGCTGTAGCTTACTATTTTCTGATTTTATTTGACCATACTATCTATATAGAAAAATTATGAAACTTTATTTTATGATACTAGACATACTATGGAATACTCCAGATTTTTCTTGGATTTAATCAGTGAGTTTTGATGTCGTTTTCCTGTATATGAATACACACTTCTGATTTCTAGCTGAACATGTTTTTTGGATACAATTCTGTTTTGAATCCTGTTTTTGTGAAATACCATATAACTTATATATATTTGCTGGATTCGGCCGAGAGTCTATTTTTCGGATTTGCTGACGGATCCAGATTTGCATATTTGTGGCAAAGGGAGTCTCAGATTTGGTGCAGTACTGTCTTGCTGTCCTGAACTAGAATTTTCGTTGTCCTACCCTGTTATGTGTTGTCTATCACCTGAACATGTTTATCCTTCAACCTGAACCTGTTACTTGCTTATACCATGTTACTCTTGCTCTGTTTGTGCATGTACATGCCTATTTGATAATAATAACAAGTAATCAAGCCGAGGTTAAGGGAAAGACCTTAGTAGTGGACAATATAGGTATGTGTACTCAGAAGGGGGTCCGTGTTTCCCATTTTATGTTTGATTCATGTTGATACATGAACCTGTTGCACTTTATGTTTGATTCATGAATCCGTGGATTCGTGAACCTGTTGTACTTTATGTTTTGATGCATGAACCTGTTGGTTCGTGTACCTGTTACCTGTTGATTCATGAACCTGTTGATACATGACCCGTTGGTTCGTGTACCTGTTTACTATTTTATTTACGAACCTGTTCTTGTTATCTGTTACTTGACGCCTGAATACACGGCCCTATAGAAACCCACTACTAGGCCTAAACGTAATTTGCATGTATGTACAAACCATGTGGTAAAAGTTTGGGATACATGAAGTGCTACCTAAATAGAACTAAAATACAAGACTTGACATAACATAATACTTGTTATATGCTTACCTGATACATGATTACCTGTACATGCTACTTGACACCTGTTACATATTTACCTGCTTGCATGATGCCTGTTACCTGTTACATGTCACATGCACCTGTTATCTCACTACATTACTTGATTCTGTTCATGATTCATGCTAGTTGTTCTATTTTGTTGACATGCCTATTCCATGCTATGTTGTTTCCACTGTTACCTTATATTTATTTATTTCCCATGTACTTGTGCCTGCACTACAAGCAGTCTGTAACTTGCATTGACGAGCGTTTTGTTTCTTTTTTTCCCTTTTCCTTGCAATTTGTTAAATTATAGATTATGGTGACCAGTTGCCGGGTGCAGTAGGTGATCTGACTTTTTAGATGCTGGAGTTCTTGCTATCATTATTATTTCCTATTGCTTATTTTGAATAAATGTATCTGCTACTTAGATTATTTTGTATTGGGCAGTATGACCCAGAATTTATAACTTATTTCAGATCTTGTTTATTTGAGATTATTAAGTTTTGTTTCAAGTAAATCATGTTGGTATATTGATTCATTCATGCAAGCGTGGTTGGTTTCTCCTTGTTATCTCTTGATTATTCCTGTAAAATGTTGTAAAGTAACTGACAGCTTATGGATGATGAAAATTATTTGCTGGACTTAGTCATGTATCCGTATTCCGTATTTCCTTTTTGGGAAGCGGGGCGTGACATATATACCCGCTTAATTACGGGGTGTTACAGCTTACCCAGTTCCTTTCGCCATGTGGGGGATAGACCTAGTCTGACCCTTCCCTAAAGCAACGGGCCAGAGATGCTTCCTCATCGTTACCATCAATTACTTCACAAAGTGGGTCGAGGCAGAGCCTTTAGTCACCATCACTGAGCATCAAGCCCAACAGTTCTTCTTGAAGCATATCATCTGCAGGTTTAGGAACCCCCGGATTCTTATCACCAACAACAATACTCAGTTCACAGGCAAAGGGTTCTGCAATTTCTTCTTGGATTTTGGGATTCAATAGAGGTTCTCTTCTATTTCGTACCCCCAAGTCAAATGGGCAAGCCGAGAACACTAATCACCAAATTCTGGAAGGCCTCAAGAAGCAACTAGACAAATTCCCAGAGGGATTGTGGGTCGATGGGCTACTTAGCGTTCTTTGGTCATACCGGACAGCCAAGAAGATTCCAATGGGTGAATCACCTTTTAACCTCATATTCAGAACCAAAGCTATCATCCCCTTGGAATTCGGGCTGTCTGTAGCGCCTCGAATTTCTAATATAATATCTTAGAAAATACGTGGCACAATTCCCAGCATCAACTTCAATGTAATATTAAATACAACCAAACACCAATAAAATTTTTCAACTTTCAACTTTCATTACAATAATCAATTACATAGCACAGCGGAAGACAACACATCTCAAATCATAATTCTCTTTTCTTTACAACACTTTTCACTTTACACATGTCACTAAATCAACTGAACTCAATCATCCAAATCCCAAGCTCTAATCAACAACAACCTGTAAACATGAGGCTAGAGATGATCCCTAACCCCCAAAACTAAAGGGGTCAGCCATAAATGGTGTGAGTGACGTAAAAGCAAACAACATAAATGAGCATTAAGCATGGATTCTTAAACCACATGTAATAAACAAGAATACATAAAATATGACGTAGCAAGGAAACATGTAAACAACAAGTGAAACTAA
This sequence comes from Hemerocallis citrina, assembly GCA_017893485.1. Lineage (NCBI taxonomy): Eukaryota > Viridiplantae > Streptophyta > Magnoliopsida > Asparagales > Asphodelaceae > Hemerocallis > Hemerocallis citrina. The sequence goes on along the minus strand of CM030360.1, from coordinate 115,562,932 downwards.
ACTAAGTGTCAAGTGTAGAAAACAGGAAAAACCACATGCATAAAACCAAGTCAAGAAAATACAAATTCTATATGCGGACTCTCTAATGCGTACTTGTCGAAGTCTATGCATCCCACTCTACATAGGTTCGGTGCAAGCCCTTAACGTCTCCACATTATAAGGTTCAATCCCCGCTATGCAACTAATCCTATCACGATGACTACTACGAGATAAAGATAAACGGTGAGTACTAACCCATGCCCCGATAATTCCGGAGATAAATCCCACACCACAGGTAATTCCGGAGACTATTTCACTTACACCTGGATAATTCTGGGGATTATCTCATACCGTAAGCAATGACCTCATCACATAAATACCACATGTGCGTCGCCTCGACTCCGATAATTTCGGAGATCAATCCCACACTACAAGTAATCCCGGAGACTATTTCACTCACACCTGGATAATTTCGGGGATCAATCTCACACCGAAAGCCATACTGAGGTCTATAACCCATGTTCCCGTTCATCCTATCACCACTAGTGCCTGTCCTTATCATTTAGGTTATTCAATTACTTAACGAATCTCCTAGAGTTGGTGTACCCTACCGGACTTAACTCAATAACAGAACAACTAAAATGCCTCAACAGGCCCAAACATAATAAACTCAACCGCCGGTAAACTAGGGTCACACGCACCCTCTAGAGATCCAAACTCAAATATCTAAACCAATCTTCCAACATAAATTGTTCAACTCAACTTATCATCTTGAAAACATATATTCAATAGAAGATAAAGTATAAAATAATAAGTTATAGCTTAGAACATTCAAAATTATAAGAATACATCAGTATAAGTCGACTATAGAAAGCATAAGTCGACTTTCCAAAAAGAAAATTCCATGATTTTAAGAAAATAAGCTAAGTGTTATAAGTTGACTTATAAAAGTCATAAGTTGACTTACCAGAGTGTTATAAGTTGACTTACAAAAGTCATAAGTCGACTTACCAGAGTGTTATAAGTTGACTTACAAAAGTCATAAGTCGACTTACCAGAGTGTTATAAGTTGACTTACAAAAGTCATAAGTCGATTTACCAGATACACAAAAGTCATAAGTCGATTTACAAAAGTCATAAGTCGATTTATCACATACATAAACAAATCAACAAAACAATACATGCAAGATACACAAAACAAACAAACATGTCACTCACCTAAATCAAAACAACAAAACAAATTTACATCACTCACCTTAGAAATGAAGAGATCCAACAAGAAAGCCTCTCCTTTTTGCGAAATCCAAGATCCTCCTCTTGATCCTCCAAAAATAACAAGAACTTAATGTTGTGCAGCTAATGACGGCTGCGTTTTCTTTTAAATACCCGAGGTAAGAAGTTTTAGGATTTTTAGACACTTTTTACAAAATACCTCCCTGAAAATATAACTTTACATAAATAGAACCATATATTTGGAAACTCGACAAAATCATTTAAATTGAGATTTAAAAGCAAAATAAACCCCTTATCTACAGTCGGCACAATTGAAAAGTCCAGAAAAATAATTTTTTGCACTTTCACCTCTCAAAATGTCAAATTTGCAAAAAGGCCCTTCTTTTTCTCAATATTTGCAAATAGATCCAATTAATTTCAGAAAAATCTAGAAAAATTATAAATAAATCCCAAATAATAAATAATTATTTTCCATAAAATAATTTTGGCTTTTGAACTTTTCAAGAAAATATTTGCACGTGTTTCGCATGTGTAAAATGATAAATTTCCAGAAAATATTTATTCAATCCCCAAAAATCATTTTAATTCATTTATAAACCTTTAAAAATAATATTTAAAAATACAGTGTACTACACTGTCATCCCCTTGGATAATGATTTCAGCGATGACTTGAACTCGGACGGCCTCAGAGCAAACCTACATCTCCTTGATGAGGTGCGACAGAGGTTTACCATCAAGAGAAAAATCTACCAGCAGATGGTAGAACAGTTCTATAACAAGAAGGTTCGGCCGAATGAAATCAAGGAGGGCGGCCTGGTACTGAGTAGACTTGAGATTTTTGAACCTAGCACGAAGGAAAAACTAACTCCCAACTGAGAAGGCACATATAAGGGTCTCTAAAGTGGTTCACCCCGAGACATACCGACTTGAAGAACCAGTGGGCAAGGTGATCAAAAGAACTTGGATGCGGAACACTTGATGAAGTTTCATGAATGGCCCCAGTGGTCTATACATGTAACAAGGCATTAAAAAGCTGGCAAATGTAATAAGCGCTCGCCTATCAGCAACTAATAAATAAAATTTCATTTCAGTTCAACAAGTTTTCAAACTCTCGCTATGTTATTTAGCCCCGGACCTCGCCCCTCAGTATGGTACTCCGGACGACTCACAAGTTTTTCTTGGTAAGCCATTTAGTCCTAGACCTTGCCCCTCGGGGTGGTCCTCTGGACCACTCGCAAGTCTTTCTCGCCAAGTCATTCAGCCCCGAACCTCGCCCCTCAGCGTTGTACTCTGGGCCACTCGCAAGTTTCTCTCGAAATTATCGAGCCTCGAACCTTGCCCCTCGGTGTGGTACTCTGGTCTAATTATAAGTTTGTCTCACGAAGTCATCGAGCCCCTTACCTCGCCCCTTGGTGTGATACTTAGGGTTACTCATGAGTTTGTCTCGCGAAGTCATCGAGCCCCGGACCTCGCCCCTTAGCATGGTACTCTGGCTACTTGTGAGTTTTTCTCGGAAAGTCATCGAGCCCCGACCTCGCCCATCGACATGGTGGGTCACTCGCGAGTTTATCTCATTGATATTAAACTCCGGACCTCGCCCCTCAGTGTGGAACTTCGAGCCACTCGCAAGTTTTTTGTGCTGATATTAAATCCCAAACCTCGCCCCTCTGGTACTCTGGGCCACTCAAGAATTTTTCTAGCCAAGTTATTTAGTCATGGACCTCGCAGTTCTACGTGGTACGCTAGGTCACTCACGAGTTCTTGGCAAAAGTCACTACCTGGGCCTCGCCCCCTGACAAGGCAACCCACGCTACTCACTCACCACTCCAATGAGACAGTTTGGTCTGCCCCACAAGACTCGGTCAATTCATCTGAGAAAAATTCATTCAGACAAAAAGTAAAACAAAGATCTCTTATTTAACAAAAGTAATTACCAGATGGGTGGTTGCCAGTCAGCAGTTGTCAAATCGAACACAATACAAAAAGAAAGAGAAATAGTCCATTCTGGCCTCGGCCCTCGAGGTAAAATCTCAGATCTTGGAACCAGCGATAAACCTTCCCAAGTTCCACGCCAAGACAACGATCCCCTTTGGATCAAATCCTCCGACCGCGGGATGAATCTCCACCGACTCGGCTCTGCGGTATCTATCTTCGTCTGTTTCGACCCTCAAATTTCTATTCGAGGGATTCACCAAAAGACTCTTTAGGAGAACAATCACTACAACACAAAAGGGTTCCCCAATGTTTCTTTTTGCCTTCCCCGACGTTTTTAAATGTCGGGGTAGGTCATACCGGCATTTTCAAAAACACCGGTAGAATCGCCGGAGTAGTGCACGTCGCGGTAGCCATGGGATCTATCCGGCATTTTTTAGAAATGCCGATATAGCCTAAGGTCTACCCCGGAATTTTCAAAAACGTTGGTGAAGTCATTTTTTTGATCTTTTTTTTATTTTTATTAATTTTTATTTAATGTTATTTTCATTTGAAATTCCACCTACCTCGGCGTTTTTATGCAAAAAAAGCCAGGGTAGCCTTTTTCGTAAATCCTACTACACGTTTATAATTATAAACAATAATATACAAACACATAATAACAAATACTAAATTCAAAAAGTTATTCTAATATATAGCTCAAATATTCAAATACATCTAACACTGAATCTTCGTGCTGGTTTCTACACCAACTGCTGATCTTACATCTAACACTATATCTTCGTACTTCCTTTCTTACCCCAACTGCTCGATCTTACATCGATCCTCAACCTTATAAAATACTGATAGAATTCATAAACTTGTAGATATGCACAAGAGAAAGAAACCGCTACATACCTCTTATTATCTTCATGGGTTTTCTTCATTTTCTTCTTGACATGATGATGGTGATCATAGTCTTCATTGCTGCTACTGAGATGGTGATCATAGTCTATCGCTGTCAGCACTAGACTTTCCGCCATTGCACTGTTATGTCAACAATACACTTACAATTTATCAGTTCCTACTTGTTAATACTTTATTTGAGCATATGACTGTTTGTAATATCAACACTTCTTAGTTTTATCATTAATGGAACGATGATGAGGTCATCTTTATTCTCAAAAAAAAAAAAAAAAAAAAAACACTTCTTAGTTTTCATTTCCCAGGACCCCCCCATAAGACAACAGTCACTACAACAAAATGATTTTACCCCGGCGTTTGGGTAGAAAAGCCGGGGTAGAACCCAGGTTATGAACGAAGAAAATCCACCCCTCCTATACCGGCGTTTCTTACAAACGCAAGGATAGAGGTGTGAAATTATATCCTGGACTCAAACCTCCTCGGTCTGTCTCTCTCTCACTCAATCCCAAATTTTCTGATTTCGCTCTCTCTTTTGCGTGCTCAAGAACCCAAACCCCCCAGGCCGTCGTCGATCCCCACCACCGTCATCCTCCGCACTCCGTCGTGCCCCCCGTCCCCCTCCCCATGTCGCCTAACCCCTCTCTCTCTCACAAACCCAAGCTCCAATCATCGTGTCGCCCCTTACCTTCCTACCCCCACGACTCTCTCACAAGCCCTAGCCCCGACCACGCCCCCCACGTCATTGTTTCAGTCGCTCTTGCCATTCCCACGCCGTCTCTCCGATGACCATCATCTTCCTCCATCTTGCAAACCCTAAGTATGAATTTGATAATTTGGGAATTTGTTAATTTGTGAAGTAGAGAATTTGTTGGTTTGTGAAGTAGAGAATTTGAGAATTTGGAAAGTAGAGAATTTGAGAATTTGAGAATGTGTTGATTTGTGAAGTATAGAATTTGGGAATTTGTTAATTTGAGAATATGAGAATTGTTTGCTAGTAGCTATTTGTTCCACTTTTACCGGCGTTGTAAAGTCAGTGCAGGTTTGCTATTAATCTAATTCTTTCATTACTAATTGTAGGGTCGGGTATGCCCTACAATTACTAATTGATTATTTTCTTCAGTTAATACTTTCATTAATTCTCTTCTGTCTCCTACCATTACTAATTGATTATTTTTACTTATTGAATACAGTGAAATAGACAAGCTTTCCATATCAAATATCACCGTTGGATCACAGAGGTAAGTGATAAAGTAAATTATTAACTCGTTTTCAGTTTGACAGGTTGATCCATGATTAATTTAAGTATAGGTCTTGGGCACACAATCTGGGCAATAGCCTCATTTCTTCGCCTCTATAATGCTAATATTATATTTAACTGAGGACCTCAATGTCTTATTAGTCCATGCACAACAAATGTAAATGGATGACGACATAAAGCATATCCTGGATTATCTTCTATTATTTCAGTCAAGTAAACTAGTCTATCATACATATTCTGATCTCACTGTATAAGAATATAATTTTTTTTGTGACTACAGTTATTCCGGGATGTGCTGATCGTGGAGATGGTACAAAAAGTATGCAAGATATTGGAAATGGAACAGGTGATTAATTACTTTCTGATAAGTTTAGCATATGTTGTTGTTTGTGATGGATGATGCTCTTATTGGATTGATCGGTTTAATTTGTGTACAAATGTGCATAGTGAGTAATCAAATGAGTATTAGATTATGGGCAATCAATTAGTTTTGGAGTATTAAATATATATATAAAATGATACTGAAATTTGTACTATTTCAAAGAATTCCAGTTAAAATATGATAATCATTACTTCATTTGTAATGCTAATCAGATGTATATGGGGGTTAAGCATGTACAATTTTAACGAATCGAAGGTCATGACAGTTTCTGATATGTAGATTATTTGCATCTTAATTATCGGAACTAAGTTGCAAGTGTTAGAATTTTCTAATCTAAATTTCATTATGTATGGAATATATTTCCTTAATTTCAAAGAGCAACCAACCAGCATAAATAATTGTATCGTACTAGACCACACTTTAAAGATTGTATTCAATATGCTAATGATCGAGTAAATCTGTATCTTATATTCTAAGTGGACCTGGTTTTCATCACTGAAGTACATCATTGAAGTATAATATGAACAAAATATCAACACTGCTGCTTTATCTGTTTTATACTACTCAAGTTAATATTATGCAAATTTTGCTATGATTTTTTCATTTAATAATTCATAGTTTTATACTACTCTAACTTGTCCTCCGAATTTGAGAATCTGCTCACTTTATGTATTTTTCCCGGTTTGTAAATCTGAGCATATAACTGATAAATTAAAGACACTAGGGTCAGAAACTACACTGCAACCAGACCAAGTCCACTTTAGGTTACCACAAGTTTATATTGAATGTATAATCAACTATAAAAATGAGAATAAGAATGTATCAGAACTCGTTTGATTTACATATAATTCTTAGTTAGATTGTAAAGTATTGGAGGCTTATTACAATTGTTTTGTGTTTTTCTGTTCAGGCTGGAACACTTCTTGGCTATCTTCGTGAAATGCGGCAGAGTGGTGCGTCCGTAGGCATGCCGAACGAGGTAATATAAAGCTGTAACTATTCAACCCTTCAGTAATAGCTAATAATATTAGTATCAGCCTTGTGGAGTGTATATGATGTTAGTTAGTTGAGAGTGAAATGTAAATAGGTATGTGTAGGATGGTTTTTGTGGTTTTTGTGTATTCAACCCTTCAGTAAACTGGTCAATAGCCTTGTGGAGTGGATAAGCCTTGTGGTTTTTGTGTGAATTTCTTTTTGGTTACGATGTTGGATTGGCTTTGACATTTTTTCTTATTTATACCTACCCGGCGTTTGTAAAGCGCCGGGGTATACCCCAAAAAATAATTAGAGCTTACACCGGCGTTTTGAAATTGCCGCGGTAGGTGTTGTAAGGAAACGAAGCAAATGAATGTATTCCCTATGGCGGCGTTTTTAAAACGCCGGGTAGGTTCATCCTATAAACGTCGGTATAGACCACAAATCTACTGCGACGCCCGCTTCTCCGGCATTTATACCGGCGTTTTTAAAAACGCCGGTATGGGATACACCGGCGTTTATAAACGCCGGGAAATAAAAAAAAAAACACGCCGGAAAAGACGTTTAGTGTTGTAGTGAGTTAAGAATCAAAACATAAGCTATTCATTGTCTTGATAAAAAATTTACTAAAGACTGCATATAAAAGACACACATTACAACTATGAACTTGACAATTACATGAATCACATCATATAATTGTCAACTAATCATGTAAGCTGAAACAATGAATAAAAAACTAATCACAAAACCTAAAGGTAACTTAAGTACTGAATGTTTCACTTGCACAGCTGCATGAATAAAATGAAGAATGTTTCACTTGCACAGCTGCATGAATAAAATGAAGAATGTTTCACTTGCACAGCTACATGAGTAAAACACCATGCATGACAACAACATTTTAAACATAAACTATTACATAGTAAGCAAAATTTCACATGGTAAAAAATCGCCTAACAGAAAATAAGGAAAATTGAGAAATTAAATGACCTTATAAATAGCCTCCCTGCTGAAAACAACTTGTGCCATTTGACTAGTTGTATCATCTTCATTGCTTGAAACATCACTATCATCATCATCATCTTCAACCCGCTCACAACCCAGAAGGAAGGAAATAGTAGAGATAAAAATCCTAAATTTAGAAGCAGATATTTATCAAGCATTGTTTTTTATTTATACTTTCTTTTTTATTTTTTGTTAATCTGAACAAAATGTTAGGATCGAGAGAAAAACAACAGAGATAAATTTGAGAAGAAAACAACACAAATATTATTTCTTAATCTCAAAAGATTTACAAAAACAAACTCTCAATACTTTATAAGCTCTCTGTGGCTATCAATCTCTATTTTTCTCTTCAGTTGAGTGTATCTCCAAATGAAGAAAATAGTGAGTATTTATAGGAGGGGAAGAGACACCATGAAGAGACACCATGCTTCGGAAGAGACACCATGAAGAGACACCATGAAAAGACACCATGCTTCGGAAGAGACACCATGAAGAGACACCATGAAAAGACACCATTTTTGTGGCGGGACCTACAATTCTCCCCCTCACGCCACATCTGCATCAATCGTCATCTCTCATCCATTCCAGTTATGTCTCTGCATAACTCTAGTTTCTCCCGAGACACAATCTTTGTCAACATGTCTGCTGGATTCTCCTTCGTGTGGATCTTCATCAGTTTCAACAATTGTTGATCCATCACCTCGCGTATCCAGTGATAGCGAATATCAATATGTTTTGTTCGGGAATGGTACATTGAATTCTTGCTCAAATCCAGAGCACTCTGACTGTCACAATGTACCTTGTAGTCATTCTGCTTGATCCCGAGTTCTTGTAGAAATCGCTTTAACCACAACATCTCCTTGCCAGCTTCAGCGGCAGCAATGTACTCTGCTTCTGTCGTAGATAGTGCAACGCACTTCTGCAACCTTGACTGCCATGACACAGCCCCCCCTGCAAAAGTGTAGATAAAACCAGAAGTCGATTTTCTACCATCAAGATCTCCGGCCATATCTGCATCTGTATAGCCTTCCAAAACCGGATCAGCTCCCCCGTAACACAAACATATCTTTGAAGTACCCTTAAGATACCTGAGAATCCACTTAACAGCCTCCCAATGCTCATTTCCTGGATTGGAGAGAAATCTGCTTGCCACACCCACTGCATGTGCAATATCCGGCCTCGTACACACCATTGCATACATCAGACTTCCAACCGCTGAAGAATAAGGCACAACTTCCATTTCCTCGATCTCTTTCCTGGATGAGGGACACGAACTCTTGCTCAACTTGAAATGATTAGCCAGTGGGATGCTAACTGGCTTGGCACCCTCCATGTTGAATCGCTTGATCACCCGTTCAACATATTTCTCTTGAGATAACCACAATCTTCGGGCCTTTCTGTCTCGAGAGATGTTCATACCTAAAATCTGCTGAGCTGGCCCAAGGTCCTTCATATCAAAGACCTTAGAGAGTTCTATCTTCAGCTGTCTGATCTTCACTGCATCTTGTCCGACGACCAACATGTCATCGACATATAGTAACAGTGCAATAAAATTTCCATCAGGGGACCTTTGAATGTAGACGCATTGATCTGCAGCAGTCCTCTTGTAGCCTTGACTCACCATGAATGAATCAAACTTCTTGTACCATTGCCTTGGTGCTTGCTTGAGGCCATACAAACTCTTCTTCAGCTTACATACGAGATTCTCTTTCCCTGGAACCTCGTATCCCTCTGGCTGCTCCATGTAAATTTCTTCATGCAGATCACCGTGAAGAAATGCAGTCTTCACATCCATTTGTTCAAGCTCCAAGTCTAGGCTAGCTGCTAATCCGAGCATGACTCGGATTGAAGTCATCTTTACAACTGGAGAAAAAATCTCACCAAAATCGATGCCTTTCTTCTGAAGGAATCCTTTGACCACTAGCCGAGCTTTGTGCTTCACCACCTTTCCGCTGCCATCTTTCTTGAGCTTGAATACCCACTTGTTCTTTAGTGCCTTCTTCCCTCCTGGAAGCTTAACCAAATCGTAGGTTTGGTTCTTCTCTAAAGAGTCCATCTCATCCTGCATAGCGTGCAGCCAGTTGTCTTTGTCTGGATGAGACAATGCTTCCTGGAAATTCTCTGGCTCCCCTTCATCAGTAAGAAGAATGTACTCTGATTCTGGATATTTAGTAGACGGAACATGGCCTCTTTCAGATCTACGTAGCTGAGGCTCACTCGTCTCAGGCGGTGTATCATTATCTTGTACTGGTTCTGCAGCTGTGAAAGGTTGCGGCTCCCCAGGCTCATCAATCCCTTCTTCCTCCTCCTCTGGTTCTGCTTCTAGTTCTTGATCATCATCCGCGGCAGCTTGTACTGGTACTGTATCTGGAACAAAGTCCTGAGTACTGACAGGTCTTTCAGCAATTGTAGGCTTTTCAGTGTCCCCATATGTCTGATTTCCATGGAACACCACGTCTCTACTTCTGATGGGCTTCTTCGTCTTTGGATCCCATAGCCTGTATCCAAACTCCTCGTCTCCATAGCCTATGAAAATGCATGGAGTGGTTCTCGCATCGAGCTTCTGCCTGAGCTCCTTTGAGACATGTGCATAAGCCAGACATCCAAATGTCCTCAGGTGAGAGTAGGAGGGGTTTTTGCCGGTCCATTTCTTCTCCGGGATGTTGAAATTCAGCGGGACTGATGGAGATCGATTGATCAAGTAGCAGGCGGTGCGAACAGCTTCTCCCCAAAATGGCTTTGGCAGCTTTGCTGTGCTGAGCATACTTCTGATTCTTTCCATGATTGTTCGGTTCATTCTTTTTGCTACCCCATTGTGTTGCGGGGTACGTGGAACCGTCTTCTCGTGCCGAATGCCCTGACTCTTGCAATAGGCATCAAAACTCCTGGATGTATACTCGCCTCCGTTATCTGAGCGGAGGCACTTCAGCTTCTTCCCCGTTTCACGCTCTACCATGGCATGAAATGTTTTGAAGCTTTCCAAGACCTGATCTTTTGTCTTCAGAAAATACACCCACACCTTCCGAGAAGCATCATCAATAAATGTCAGAAAGTATTTGTTGCCGCCTAGTGACTCCACCTCCATGGGACCGCAAACATCAGAATGTATCAGACTGAGCAACTCTGATCTCCTTGTCGAAGAGGAACTAAAAGAGACTCTTCGTTGCTTGCCAAATAAACAGCTGCTGCAAGGTTGAAGCTCTGCATTCTTGGTAATGGAGATAAGATTTTCCTTCATCAAGGTTGATAAACCTTTCTCACTCATGTGACCGAGTCTCTGGTGCCACAGTTTCTGTGAAGCTTCATGTTCAACAATATTGAGACTATCCACATTGATCTTCACATGAGTCTTGTACAAAGTGCTGCAGAGATGTCCACGAGCGATCACCATTACACCTTTCAGCATCCTCCACGAGCCTTTGCAAAAACGGTTATCATAGCCCTTTTCATCTAGGGCTCTCACCGAAAGAAGATTTTGTCGAAGATCAGGTACATGGCGAACATCCTGCAGTGTGATTGTGCACCCGGCATCAGTCTGCATCCGAACGTCACCAATTCCAACAATCTTAGCAAAGCTAGAATTGCCCATCCTCACCGAGCCAAAGTCTCCAGCTTTGTACGTCGTGAAGATGTCCTTTCGAGGAGTGGCATGGCAAGATGCTGCAGTATCTACCACCCATTCTACTCCCTGATTCGACACATGGAGGCATGTCTCATCCTCATGAGAGCAAAGAGCCACATCTTCTAGTACTGTGACTTGTGCATCTCCTTCCTTCTTTGGTTGTGACCTTCCCTGACCGCCTTGCTTTTGTAACTTCCAGCAATTTCTTTTCATGTGGCCTGGTTTGCCACAGTGATGGCAGTTGTATGCAGGCCTCCTCCCATCACTTGATTTGCCTCTCGATCTGCCTCTGCTTTGGCTCCTGCCCCTCCACCTGCCACGATCTTCCTCTCGCTGTCTCCCACGGACTTCTGTGACGCAGGCTTGTGCTTCTGTGCCAACGTCCTTTCTCCGAGCTTCCTCATTGAATAGGGCATCCTTAACCATAGACATGGTAAGATTGCCAGTCGAAGCCGAGTTGCTGAGGGAGACCACCAATGTCTCCCAACTGTCTGGAAGAGAGCTGAGAAGTAGAAGTGCCTGTAATTCATCTTCAAGTGGTAACTCCACTGAAGATAGCTGATTCACCAGGCTCTGAAACTCGCTGGTGTGTTCTGCTACAGAAGTTCCTCCCTGTAGCTTCAGGTTCACCAACCGTCTCATCAGCAGGGCCTTATTTCGAGCTGTCTTGGCCTGGTACATATCCGCCAGCTTCTTCCAAAGGGCAAAAGCATCCGTCTCCTGGGCAACATGATGGAAGACACTGTGATCGATCCACTGTCGAATCTGACCGATCGTTTTCCTGTTCATCTTTTTCCAGTCCGCCTCATTGGTAGCTTCAGGTCTCTCTCCCTTCTCCTCAATAGGATCAAAGAGATCTTTACAACTTAGGAGATCTTCCATCCGAGGTCTCCAAAGTGTATAGTTGGTGGCAGTAAGCTTGATCATGGCTCCAAATGATGATGATGATATTGATTCCTCCATCGACATCTTGATCTGCAAAGGCTTTTGACACTCAACAACTCAACCTCGCTCTGATACCACTTGTTAGGATCGAGAGAAAAACAACAGAGATAAATTTGAGAAGAAAACAACACAAATATTATTTCTTAATCTCAAAAGATTTACAAAAACAAACTCTCAATACTTTATAAGCTCTCTGTGGCTATCAATCTCTATTTTTCTCTTCAGTTGAGTGTATCTCCAAATGAAGAAAATAGTGAGTATTTATAGGAGGGGAAGAGACACCATGAAGAGACACCATGCTTCGGAAGAGACACCATGAAGAGACACCATGAAAAGACACCATGCTTCGGAAGAGACACCATGAAGAGACACCATGAAAAGACACCATTTTTGTGGCGGGACCTACACAAAACAATGAAAATAGTAAGCATACTAAAAAGAGGGGAATTTAGTTACTAGCATAAGAATCAAAGGCCAACAATATGGTTTGATGGAAAGAAAACTCGAGGTACCTACAAGCAACGAACCTGTAGCATCATAAATAATATGTTTTGCAATTTGCCATTTTGGGAATAAAAGCCGACAACATACAAATTAAAAGTTCGATAATGTTTTCAAATATATTGTATAAAACCTGCAAATAAGAATTATTTGATACTGAAGACCATAATACTCAATTCAACCAATGCTACAAACTCTAACAGTGAGATTAAATAAAATCCATAAACCAATAAATCCATCTCCTAGGAGTTCCAATCACTAAAAGGTATACATGTTCTGAGCATGCACATTGGATTCTAGAGCAAACTTTAAGTCATCAAGTTTAGAAAGATTAGGTTTTGGCACTTAGAAGATCAGTCTTTTCTCCAACTGACAATCATGAACTGCAAACAAATTTGTTCTTCTAATGAAAATGTAGTTAAACCACTAGCTTGTTCAAATGCTTAGCTTGTTTATATGGATAGACTATGCATGCATATTTTATTATAATAAAATTATGTTAAATTATGTTAAATATTTGTGTTTATGAGGGGAAAGGGAATTATCTTATGTAAATTTAAGCTTAACACGATACTACAAATCAGTTAGATATGCTTTTGGCTGAACTTGTCGGATTAAAGGAAATTAGTTGCAGACTGAAAGGACGTAGCGATAAATTTTGAACTAGGCTTTTCCAGTTTTACATGTTTACATTTACTTGTTAAGCATACTCTTTGAACAAATTTTGTTAAAGTTACCGTCTCATCATTATACATGTTGAGAGCTGCGAGAAACCTATCTACAAAGGAGAATTTAATTAACTTTGTTACATTCTGTAGTCATTTATAACTTATGTTTATAAAGCTTTATGGTTTAAAGCTACAAATTGATTTAAGATAGACTATTTAGAGCTTTATGGTTTACACCTTATGCTTTAGGAAGAACCTTTCTTGTATAACCTTCCTAACCATAGTCATCAAATATCTATACGATACACAATTTAGTCGGGTATATAACTGTTTTGTTTGAGTGTAGAAATAGGAGATTGAAAACAATTTATAATGCACTATGCATACATAACTGAAGTATAATTGTGCTATTAGATGTAAAACTATGCGGATATCACGACTCGTGTATGAGTGTTCTATCTTAGCATTCAAGAACTCCATTTATTTCCTCGGCAGCAAGCTACAAACCTTAACAAAAAATTTGTCTATGTTAAGCCAATGATCACATTGTATGTTAACACATCATTGTCAGAGAACTGTATGCATATATCGACAAACTTAAGTTATATATACAATATTAAGATCATTAGTTCGTAGAATCTAAATTTTCTATTTGTTCTTATCATGATAAATCATATATAAGATAACATATTGGAATATGTCCAACAATTAACACATCTTCTTCATTGTAAGAATCAATGGAGAAACTTGAAGCCTTCAATCATATTTTTCAAATTTACAGTTAATAAATTATTTATGCAAGCAACAAGCTTCACAACCCAACATCACATGAATAAAGAAATTTGCACCAAATCGAACAAGAAACGGAACTAGGGTTTCGAACAGGGGAAAAATCATACCAGCCTCTGTGGTTTTTAAGCGTCACGTAGCTCCACGAAGACAATGCTCGTGCGATCTAGGAAGGTCGACCTGGTGAGGGGAACGATGACTGAGATAGGAGCTAAGGGTTTTGAGACAGACTCGGGGACACGGCGACCGGGGGGGAGGCGACAGAGTGGCGGAGGTCGAAGACGGTGACGACATGGAGGGTTTGGAATCGATAGTGGGAGAGAAAGAGAGAGAGAGAGAGAGAGAGAGAGAGAGCAAAGAGGTTTGAGAGAGGAATGAAAATTAAGAAATAAAATTTTAGGGGGATTTGGGTACAAAACGGGGGGAAGCCAAGGTACAAGACCCCGCATCGCCGAGTGAGAGGGTGCGCTAGAAGTTAAGCTCACCATTCACCCCCTCGACTTAGTGATCCAGACCACGACACAATGTCGATAACAAGTCAAAGAAACCCTATGGGGGAATCCAAAACAAGTAAGTTCATTCCAAATAGATTTTATTCATTCCGAGAAATCATATTAGAAGGGAAAGCATCGGCCAGTCTGCAACAAGGCATGGATAGAATAAGAAGCTTAAGACCTACTGCTTGGAAGAAGACCTCCTCTTGACGACGGGGACAGGGAGAGCCTTTTTGGCCTGGGCGGCGGAGCCGAGGGGCTCATGAGTCGCCAAACCCTCTGCCTCAGAAGGCTCTATTTTAGCTGGCTATGGGCTCATCCATCCTAATCTCGAAGGAAAGGCCCCGGAGATCGAGATCCGGGTACTCAACTCGGACATGCTCAAGGGCACGGTTGTACCCTTCATCTTTACCCCGGATGATATAATCAAGGGCATCGTTGTACTCCTCCGTCATCTTTCTCTCCTTTGCCAGCATGTCATCCCCTCGCCTGCTGGCTCCTCCTTCTCCTTCGAAAACTCTTCCCAAGTTTTCTTCTCCTTAGCCAGATCTGCCTTCAGCTCTCTCATCATCTGCCGGAGATCATCGTTCCGATTCATGATCTCTTTCTGACTTACCACGGCCTATTTAGCCTGTCGAAGGAGCACCTCAAGCCTTCGCCTCATTTTGGCCCTGTTGATGGTCAACTACAAGCAACCAAGAGCATACTTCAGCTAGATAAAATCAAAGAAACAGGGAGAAAGCCACGAGTCGTCAGCAATGAACAAAAGCCTGTACCAGTACGGAAGCCTGCGCTCATCGAGCGTAAACCTCTTCCTCCGACTCCTTTTTCAGAGCCGCTCGGTTGCGAGGAGTGGCGAGGTGATCGACTACCTGTAGAGCATTAAGATGCTCCGGCAACAAGTCCACCTCGGTGACAGACGAAGAGGGCACACACACCTTCTCTTGCGAGGGTGGTTTTGGAGCCACCATAACATTTTTCGAAGACGAGGCGGGAGGCTTGGGGACCTCCAGCTCCACCATCGGCTCAACCACTTTGGCCTTCGAGGGCTCAGCTTCTCAGGACTTTTTGCTCTTCGAAGGCTCGTCGGGCTTCGAAGGAGAAGGGTGCTTATATGTCTGCACCTTAAGGCCGCATGCCTCGCCTTCAACATCTTGTCAATCACCATGCTTGTTTGCTAATAGAAAGGAAAGCGAGGAAGACGAGAATAAGAGGAAGCAAAAGTGAAAGTGAGGCAGGTGGGCGAAAATGAGAATAGGGGAGGTATATATGAGGGAAAGGTGACACATCAATTTATGTGCTAAGTATGTGATATCACACCACATGTGAACAGGCACATGAGGCACGAACGCAAAATCTCCAAAAACTAGACTTGCACCTCATGTCTCGCCCCTCAGCACGGTATGCTGAGCCACTCGTAAATTTCTTCATAATGTGGTCCGCTCATGGGATCACATCCTTCGGTATGATATGCCGAGCTACTCGTGAATTTCTTCGCAATGTGACCTGCACCTCATGTTTCACCCCTCGGAATGGTACCCCGAGCCACTCTCGAATTTTTTCATAATGTGGTTCGCTCCACAGATCTCGTCCCTCGGTATGGTATTCTGAGCCACTCGCTAATTTCTTCACAATGTGACCTGCGCCTCGTGTATCTCCCCTCAGTAGGGCACCGCGAGCCACTTGCAAATTTATTCATAATGTGGTCCGCTCTTCGGATCTTGTCCCCCGATATGGTACTTTGATCCACTTGCAAAGTTCTTTGCAGTGTGACATGTGCCTCGTGTCTCTCCCCTCGGCATGGACCCCAAGCCACTTGCAAATTTCTTCCTAATGTGGTTCGCTCCTCAGATGTCGTCCCTCGGTATGGTACTTCATTCGACTAGCGAATTTCTTCGCAATATGATTTGTGCCTCGTGTCTTGCCCATCGGTATGGTACTCCGAGCCACTCTCAAGTTTCTTCGTACCTTGCCTCTCGGTTCATTGTGTCGGGTGGTTATCCCATACATCGCTAAAGAACAGAAATATGAGCAAATACTTTCATTATCAAGAAATAAGAAGTACACTTTGAAGTTACATTCAAAAGGTTACAGGGGATATTACAAGTTCAAGGCACAAGGGCCTGACCCCCGGGGTCTCCTTCGGCAACCCCTAGCCCCATGGTTACTACATCAGTCCCCGAGGGATGAGTACCTAACCCAAGCAAATCAAGACCCCCTCGAACGCTAGTGACACTGGATGATCTAGCCACTCTACTTTGGGCATCCCCACATGCCCTTATTCCAGAACGGGTCTCCGGGTAAGGATCGAGCTTCGAGAACAGACTCCAAAAAGTAGGCGTCGTGCCCATCTCTCCTAGTTTGACCCTCAGACAATATATTTCCATGTCCTTCTCCACGTGCATTCGCCTGAGAACAAAATCCGAGGACTTCCCTCCAACCAAGCTAGAGGGTGTATCCCCTTCGGTTCAAACGAGGGATAAGTCAATATCGGGAACTGACACCTTCAGGCGAGCCAGCTCCTACACTACCTCTAGCCACCATCGAATATGGTATCCGAACTATCACGCCTCGCTTCCCAAAAAGAGAATACGAAATACGGATACGTGACTAAGCCCAGCGAATGATTTTCATCATTCATAAGCTATCAGGATCTTTACAATATTTCACATGAATAATCAGAGTCGGAAGCAAGATAAGTCAACCACGCATGCATATATGAACCAATACCAACAGAATTTAATTGAAGCAAAATATAATAATCTCAAATAAATTAGATGTGAATAAGTCAATAATTCTGGGTCACATTGCCCAAATACATGGGAAAGAATAAACTACATAGTATGGTATAGACATGATAACAAAATAGAACTAGCATGAATCATGAACAGGATCAAGTAACATGTGTCAAGTGTCAAGTACCATGCAAGCAGGTAAACAGGTGAATAGGTGTCAAGTATCATGTACAAGTAATCATGAGACATGTATCATGTAATAGGTAATCATGTCAAGTCTTGTATTATTACTATCTAGGTTGCACATCATGCATCCCAAACTTTTACCACATGGTTGCTACTTACATGTAAATTTTGTTTAGGCCTAGTGGTGGGTTTCTATAGGGCCGTGTACTCAGGCGTCAGGTAAACAGGTATGAGGCATGAATCACGTAGTCATTAAATCGCGGCAGCAGGAACAGGCATGAATCATGTAGTCATGAAATATGGCAACAGGTATTAACAGGCATGAATCATGTAATCATAAAATATGGTAACAAGTAGTAACAAGCATGAATTATGTAATCATGAAACATGACAATATATAGTAATAACATGTATGAATCATCACGAATCATGGCAACATATAATCATATAGTAATAACAGGCATGAATCAAGTAATCATGAAGCATGGCAACAGGTAACGGGAAACACGGGCCCCCTTCTGAGTGCACATACCTATATTGTCCACTACTAAGGTCTTTCCCTTAACCCCGGCTTGATTATTTGTGATTGTTATTAAACAGGCATGTGTGTGTCACAAAATATAGCAAGAATAACATGGCATAAGCGAGTAACAGGTACAGGATGAAAGATAAACATGTACATGTGAAAGATAACTCATAAAAAGATAGAACAACGAAAATTCTAGTTCAGGACAGCAAGATAACTTTATACTAAATTTGAAATTTCCGTTGCTACAAAAATGCAAATCTGGATCCGTCAAAGAATCTGAAAAACAGACTCCCGTCCGAATCCAGAAAATATATACAAGTCATATGGTATTTCACAACAGCAGGTCTCAAAATAGATTTGAATCCAGAAAATACGTTCAACCAGAAATCTGAAGTTTGTATTCATACACAGGAAAACAGCATGAAAACTTACTAATTAAATCCACAAAAAATCTGAGGTATTCCCTAATATGTTTAGTAACAGAAAATAAAGTTTCATAATTTTCCAACATAAATATGAATGTCATGTAAAATCAGAAAGCAGCAAGATACTGCAGTTTTGTAAATCTGGAATTACAAATACTGCAGTACTGAAATAGCAATATCTCACAAAATATAAATCGAAATCCAGATCCGTCAAAAGGGTGATAAAATAGATATAGTAGGCTATAATTCGTATTCAAAATTTTTTATAGAAAACAAATATAATCAGGTCGGAATTAAGGTTCTTTACTGAATAGTAAGAAAATTCTGCAAGTATAGTAGTTATTTGCAAGCACAAAATGGTTTATAAAAGTTATCAATTAAATCCACAAAAATTAGGGGTTAATCCCAAGCAAGTATAGTTGTAACCAGCAAAATATTGGATCAAAATATTATCTTTAGCATTAGTAGAAAAATAAATAATCATTCAGAATTCATAGAAAACAGAATCTAGAATTTTTAAACACATCTAGATTAAAATAGTCATAACTCGAAACTCATACATTGAAACTAAGATCTGTCAGAAAAATCTGGAAAGTAGACAGAAATTTCTGTAATTCATGTTCAAAAAATATTTTCATATACTGACCTTAATAGGGTCTAAAATACTGAACAAAAACAGAAAAATTGACAAAACAAAAAATATCCTTTATGCACAAAATCAACTAGTTCATATAAAACTCATCCAAAATGTAACCAAATATGAAATATGGTGTACTAGATGTCTAAGAGAAATGGTATAGGATATTTAGCAAGTGTACTATAAGTATACTACAACTAATACAACCAAGAACACGATAACACACGAACAACATGTATGTATACAACAAGAAGTGGTCATCCTTAGGTTATTTAATGTCATGTGTGTAATGAGGCAACTATGGGCAGGTCAACACAATAGAGACAATATACAACTGGGGTTTCTCACAAGAATTTTCTCTAGAACACAACTATACTATAGGCGGTATTTAGTACTTATATCACACAAAGAAAAGAATGTAATTTACTTGCCTTATAGACAACGATGGAAACGACGAAGCAAATAGAATAACGGGAACGGATTCCTGGCAACGAACTCAATGAACGAACACAATTTCACGAACTCAAAAGCGAGCACACGAAAATGACGAAACCCAACACGCACACAAAAAGGGAGTGAGGGAGATGACGGACAGTGGGGAGCGGCTGTCGCTGTTGTACGTCAACGAAGTGGAGGAGGGGGCTGGCATCGGCTTGCTGATTGTAGTCGTGTGGCGCTCAGGGAGGAGCACAGCACACAGGAATGTCGGGGGTCGGCGACTGTTGGTTGTGTCACGGCGGCATGCGGGTGGCTGATGATGAGAGGCAGGAAGGTTGTCTCGCTGTTGTTGGCGCTGTGAAGTCGGCAGGGGCACAGGGGCGCACACAGGGAGAGGTGGACAGAAGAGTAGGGGAGAGATGATCGGAGAGGGGTGTAGGGCAAGGAGGGAGGCAGGCTGCGTGAATAAGGGGATGAAGAACAGGGAAAATGCATGGGTTTATTATATAGAGGGTTTTAGGGTTCAAGTGGGGCGGTGTCGGCTGAATAGGTTAGCGGGTGTAGGGGCACAACCGGGTTTGGGTAGTTTTAAAACAGGGTATAGGGTAGGTCTGTTAGGTGATTGAGGGTTGGGTAATGGGTTTAATTAATAAATGGGTATGGTTTGGGGTAAGCATAATGGGTATGAATAGATCCAAAAATCTAGATAGAGCAAATAAATAAAATAATAAAAAAATAGGAAATGAACAAATAAAATACTGGAGAAAAAAAAGGAGTTCGATCAAACAGAGACGACCCAAAAAGAAACAATAGGATCAAGGAGATCAAATAAAAGACAACAAAACAAATAAATGAATATATTAGAAAAAAGAAGATCCAATATATGGTCCAAAAAGAGATACAAAGAGAGAAATACACAAAAAAGAAAAAAATACACCCAAAAATACATAAAATGGAAAATAGAGGTTACACGAATGCCCCTTCCCAGTCAATCACCTCGTTCTAAAGATACGCGATGGTATCCTCCACCTGACACAACTTACCTCGGAGAATTTGGACCTCTTCCTCAAGCCAACTCCCTTGGCTCTTACCCCACTATCTGATCAACAAAACAATTTTACGTTCTAAAGATCGGACAAAGATGCAAAAAGACCAATAAATATTAAAGATTTCAAAAATCGAATGAATTCTGATTAAACGAGCACAGGGGCGGTGTCCAGTCCATGTTCGGCGTCATTAGAAAAATGAGTAATTAGGATAGCTTTCTATTTAAGTGAAGGGGGCACCTCCCAGGAAGAGGATTGAGATCCTGACCTCATGATGCTCGGCAGGAACCTCCTCGTCGCCCAAAGGCAGCACTGCTGAGTTGGAGGGGTTCTGTCGATCTGTGCTTCAAAGGAAAGGCTATCGAGATCAAGTTCAAGGCACCTCTCCCTGACGTGTTCAAGGGCTCGACCATAGCCCTCGTCCTGCCCCGAGATGATCCTGCCCAGGGTGTTTTCAGGCTCCGCCTTCAGCTTTGTCCATTCCACCTCCCAAGCCTCTTTCTCCACCATCAGCATGTCCTAGTCTAAGGCTGCAAGCGTGAGCTCCTCCTCTAGATCCTTCCCTTTCTTACCAAGGGTGTCAGCATGAAGCTTCTCCTTCTACCACTCCTTCTCAAGTCGGTACGCCCTCTGGATGGCACACTAAAACTGATGCTCGTATTGCCTCTTCATCTCCGTCCCCCTAGAGCATAGTCTGTAGGAAGAAAGAAACACTTAATAAAATATCATATAAGAAAGCAGAAAGACACAACTGAACAAGGCCAGGCCTCTATCATGACAGAAGCTTGAGAAAACTTGAGATAGCTTGAGCCAGGGGTCTCCCTATCAAGAGCTCTTCTGTCCCTCAGTGGAGTAATATTGTTCACCACCACAAGTGCCACATGAGACTCCATTATGGATTCAGCCACCTTCATGACCCAAACGGGCCTAAAAGTATCGTCGGCCTTATTGCCATGGAGGGCTTTAAACATTGAATGAAACGAAAGAAGATGAGAGTTAGCCAGTTCAGCAACCCTGAAAGCACCCTCGCTTGGTTGATCCCTCAAGGACTCCTCTGGTCAGGGATGATTACGAACTTCGAGCTCTTCTCCCTCCCCCCCCCCCCCGAGAGATGCGATGGGAGTCGAAGGAGACCCCCTTTTAGTCCCATTGGGTTCCTTAATAGCCTTCTCCTCCACCCGTTCGGCCCGCTGAGTAGCAATAGCACCGTCCACCTTCATGGCTGCAAAGGAAAATACTACATTAAAAAAAGTTGAAAAAGTGCGACAAAAGAAACTAAGAACATATGGGGAGAGTAAGGACTCAGGCCACATGCCGCCAGCTTCGTCTCAGTCATCCGCGCTTAGTCTATGTTGTTGCCCCCTCGAACAACCTCTTAAACTCTACCCCCTCCTTCGAAGAGAACTCCGAGGACCTCAGACTCTTCCTCTTTGGGAACTCATACGACCACTTGGTAGGGACTATCTTAAGGCTCGGGACTGTAGACGGTGAAATACTTCGCCTTCCATTCCTTGATGGAATCCGGGTGGTTGTGCACCACACGATACTTGTGGTTGGAAAGATATACCACTGAACCTGATTCCTCGGCGAGGCACTCAGTTCCAATACATGCGAAAGTACTTGAGTTTTAGGGGCACATCATTCAGCTTGCACAACATGATGAAGCTAGTCAGCTTCTTATAGGTGTTTGATCCGAACTTCATAGGGCTCACCTCTGTCCAATTCAGGACCTCCTAAATGAATAGGTGCATTGGTACGTAAGCCAGAAGCAACCACGTCCGAGGGAGACATACAGAATCACTCCGACAAGTTATGGTCGGACAAAGCACTTGGTAGTAAAAGCTCGAACTCTTGGGGAATATGAATTGTATCCCAGATGCTAGGAAGGTCAGTCACCACCAGAGTATTATCTGTTGTTTTCGCCTTTATCTTTGATCTGTTTGGCAACGGCGATTGTACATCAAAATGGACAGTGTCCCACAGATCGTCTGGATACATCTTGATGGGCTTATCGCCGAAAGACGGTCGAAACACGCCCCTCTCGTGTTCATAAGACATCGGTTCATATTCTGTATCAGGGGTAAGGAATTCCATCTTCTTCCTCAGAGGTCAACGGGGACGAGGAGGGGGGATGGCAACAATGCTATCAAGGGATGAGGTCCCGACTTCTTGGACCTGGTGACCCCCCTCCACTTCTTCTTCTTCAACGCCCTCCTCCAGCGCCTCCCCGAGGATCTCCCTTTCCTCCTCTCCGACTGCCTCCTCAGGCTCCCCTTCAGAGTGACTGCGCTCCACTCCCTCAGGGCTTTCCCTCTCCCCTCCTCCGATCTCCTCAGGCTGCTCCTCAGAGTGACCATGCTCCACTGCCTTAGGGCCTGACAACTACTTGTAACACCCCAAAAATTTAAATGTAATATTTTAAGTTAATTAATCATTTTTAAATTGATTTATTTACTTATTTTGTTTTTTGTGAAAATGTTGTTTTGCACGTGCAAATATTTTAAAATGAAAATTCTAAAATTTTGAGTTGATAAATTAATTCTATCATTTATAATTGAATATAATTTTAATTTTTTGGATTTTTTTTAAATTAGAGAAACTACTTTTGAAAATATTGGAAAGAAAAGGGTTTTTGTGTAAAAAGACATTTGGAGCCAAATTTGATTTCAAAAGCTTGTTGGCAGCATTTTGGGGACCGTTTTATAGTAGAGAGATTTAAGGATGGATTTAGTCCATATTTTTTTGTATTTGATTGGAAAGATTGAGTAAATAACTTATTATGCAATTTTGGATCTCTAGGGGGGCACAAGTGCAAAACTTTCTAAAAAACCCTAATATTCTTAACCTGGCCATATAAAAGAGGGCATGAATAGTAGGTTTTAGCCTCTCTTTTGTTTTGGCTATTTTGGTGATCTGGGAGCAAGGGAAGGACTCTTGCATTAGGAGGACAAGGCTTTTGGAGTTTTATTTGGAATCTACTAGAGGTGGGCAACATCCCCACATCTCTAGATTGTTACTTCTTTCGTATCATGTTAGGACTCTTTTTATGAATCAATGATGAATTTCTTAGCATGTTGTTATGATTGATTTAATGAAACTTGTACAGATGATTTTTGAAACATGTGGTGAATGATATGAATGAAAGATGCATGGAGATCTAAATTTTTGTTATGCTTGAATAAGTGATTGATATGATGCATAAAGAATTGATTTTCTTACCATGGAAATAGATCAAAGAAACCATACGATGATATAGAATTTTAGATCTTATTGTGTAATGTATTAACCCATGTTTAAGAGGTATAAAGATGGAATCTTTAAGTAAGATTTACTGTTTTTAGATAATAATAATTTTTATGTTCAAATCCTAGTTGATTTTATGCATAAATGTTGTTATAGAGGCATGAAAAGTTGAGATTTGAAACACTAGGGTTTCGATTGAATTAAACCTAGGGTTAGGGTTCATTGGGCTCGGGTTGGCCATGAACAGTGTCGTCGGCAATGTGCTAATGGCAGGGTCTACACAGTGCCAGGCTTGGCATGTTCATAAGGCTCGAAATTGAGGGCTTGTGTGAGGTGGGGCTCCTGTGCTAGGGTTTAGAACTTAGTACGTGAGTAAATATGGTTGTATATGTGTATATTTGGCAAGAATATTATAGTTTAAATTGATTATTGATCAAGTTCGAAATTTGGCAAGTTTCAGATTTTTAATTAAAGTTAGTTTCAGAATTTTGATGAGTTAAAGCCTTAAACTTGGTGCATTGGGATTTAAATTTTTATGGTATAATCAATGTTCATTGAGTGTTTATCAACTCAATTTTCCAGAATTAAGTGTTTAGTTTTTAATGGACTATTTTGAAGGATAAGAAAGTAAGTTTCAGATTTGGGAAAAAATGATTCTTTTGATATTTTTAGGGATGAATCTCCTAATTGGAAAAAGTATGTTTCAGTTTAAATTGATAATTATTCCAGAAAATTTATTTGTGTTTTCAAATATAGAAAGGAGTAGTTTTATTTGGGAACAAAGAGTTATGGTAAAATTGGTTGTTTCTATAAAAATGTAAAATTGTGGAAAGTTATGGTTTATTAATTGAGAAGTGAGTTGATGTATAGAAAATTTTTGTGATAAGTGAAAATGTTTAAATTTGGTATGAGATGATTTAACTGAAGAATTTAATTACAATTGTGATGTTGTGGGGAATAGAAATGTTATTGGTGAAAAGAAAGACATTTTTATATAGCGAACCGGGTGGCGGTTCAGATTTTGAAAGTTAGGGTTATTGTGAGAACTCTAGATGGATGTTTGAGGCATTGAGTTATGAGCACTAGAGGTTGAGCATACCCTAGGGTACCGGCAGTGGTTATTTTGATTATTAAGAAAATAGCCAGAGGGGCTAGCGTTCCTAGTTTGGTGAGTGAAGTCCAGTGGGGGTGAGCTAGTTCTAAGTGGATATGGTTACCTGTATTTGAACCTAAGGACAGGCATTAGATTGGGAGTTATGACGGAACTTGGCAATGTAAGTTTGAGCTATGTTTTCAGTCGGGCGGATGTATTCCGGGATTGTATGATTTTTATGTCTTTCTTGTATGTTCGCGCGGTACACTTGTACAGTCTGGTGAGATGCGTTCTGGGACCGGTGTCTATTTTTGGAATATCTAGAAGTGAGATGGATTGTATATAAGCGTGGTACACTTGTACAGTCTGGCGGGTTAAGTTTCGGGACTAGGGTCTATTTACGGAATGTACGGTTTGTTTGCGCAGTACACTTGTATAGTCTGGTGGGATGAGTTTCGGGACTGGGTTTTATTTGCAGAATGTATGGCAAGGAGGTGATTCTCCTGAGTTAGAGTGGTGCTTACGGGATACTTTTGTGCTTACACTTGTACAGTCTGGCAGGATGCATATCGGGGCTGAGGTCTATTCACGGAGTGTCTAATCTTTCTTCTGTTACCGATGTAGGTTTCATGGCGAGGGATTGAACCCTAAATGAGAACGGTAAGAGCTTGCCCTTGTACCTATGTAGTATGAGATACATAGAATCCGAACAAGTATGCATTAGTACGCATCATATGCATTGTGTTTTCTTGAACATTGATTTATGCATTTTTCTTTGTTTTTCGAGCACACACTTATTCTTTTTGTTTTTGTTTCACTTGTTGATTTATGAATCTTTTCCATCGTTGTTTTATTTTATGTTGTGCGACAAGCTGGTGGTTGTGAGAATTTGGATAGTCGCTACTTTTATCAGCATTGTGTCAGTTTCATTCAATTGTCGTGCCCACAGTTTTAACAGTTTTGCAAGATTTGTAAGTGGATGGCATGAATAAGGGTTAAAGCTTAGACTTTCAGATGATTGGAGTTTAAATGTTGAAATGTATTGTATTAAATGTGTTTAAATTTCTACTGTGCATTGTAATGTGGACTGTTGTAAAGAATGTTTTAAATTTACAAGTTTTTTATATTGTGTTTGGATTACAATTGAAGTAAAGATTCTGGATTTATGTCTCTTATTTCTATTTAAAAAATGGGGTGCTACAGAAGTGGTATCAGAGCACGCTTCATTAAGTAACACTAAGCATGGTATAGGGAATAAACATAGGCGGACATTAAAAGTGTGAGTGTCAGTCTTTGAGTCATGAATGTTTAGTTGTTTGAACTTCACTCATTATACTCTCTTCATATACATTGATATGATAGTGTATGTAAGCATGTTTTGTTTTTGTATCACGAGTATTATGGTTGGTTTGAACCTGTTTTTGTGATAATTCCCTTTTCTCTTTCCATGGGATGTGGATGGTCCAAATCCTATGGAAGACTTGGAGAAAGAGGAACTTTTATGGATTCTGAGGAAGAATCTGAGGAAGATCTTGAGAAAGATCCTTAAGAGGTGAATCTTGAAGGAGTCTTTCAGATGATTCCATTGTTTTTCTCTAACCCTGTGCAGAGATCAGCTCAAGATGACAATATTTCGATGTCCGCTAGTCAAGTACTAGTGGAGGATGAGCCAGCTTAAGGAACCATGATTGGAAGATCCGAGTGGCACATCAGAAGCATGGTGTTGAACCTAAGGTGTTTCTAGGCAGGGTACTATCGATGGCAATGCTGTCATGAAAGGAGTTGATTGCCAATCGATATTATGCAGGTTACTCTATCGAAATTGTGGGAATCAATCTCAATGATTTGAAAGTTCTGGGAGTCGACGTGATTATGGGAATAGATTGGATGGTGATCTACGATGCCACTATCGAGTGTAAGAGTAAAAAGGTGGTGGTGAAGGCATCGAGAGGACCTACAGTGACTTTTCAATGTAGAAAGGATTGCAAGAATGTGGTAGCAGCCATGTCTAAGGTAAAGATTTTAGACAAAGTCAAGGCGATTACCATAGTCTGAAAATTCCCAACTGTATTCGTGGATGAGCTACCGGGTTACCACCACAACGTGATGTTGAGTTCTGCAGCAATGTTCAACCAGACAGTGCTCCAATATCTAAGGCTCCATACAGGATGGCCCTAGTGGAACAAGATGATGTGAAGAAGCATGTTGAGGAATTGTTCCATAAAGGGTTCATTAGACTGAGTGCATTGCCATGGGTTGCTCCAGTATTGCTAATGAAGAAGAAGGAGGGGTCAATGAGGATGTGCATTGACTATCGAGAACTGAATAAGGTGACGATTCAGAACTAGTATCTACTTCCACGGATTGCTGATCTATTTGATCGACTACAGGGTGCAGCTGTATTTTCGAAGATTGATCTACATTTATCATCAGGTCCGAGTTAAGGAGGAGGATGTACACAAGATAGCCTTACGGACTCCGCATGGGCATTATGTGTTCTCGGTGATGCCGTTTGGGGTAACGAATGCAGCAACAATATTCATGGATATGATGAATAGAGTTCGCCATTCATAGACTCGTTCGGCATGGTGTTCATTTAGCAGAGGAGGAGCATGCTGAGCATTTATCAGAAGTTTTGAAGAAGTTATGGGAGCAAAATCTGTATGCCAAGTTGTCGAAGTGTAACTTCTGGATGTTGGAGGTGGCATTCCTGGGTCACATCCTTTTTAAGGAGGGAGTGGCTACTAACCCTTAGAAGATCGAGGCAGTGAAGAGTTGGCCTAGACCAATGACTATAGAGGAGATCCGGAGTTTCTTGGGGTTGACATGATACTATCGGCGTTTTATTCAAAGTTACGCGTAGATAGCAGTTCCGTTGATGGGATTGACCAAGAAAGGTGTGAGTTTCACATGGACAAAGCAGTGTGAAGCTAGTTTCCAAGAGCTTAAGGAGAGGTTGACGTCAGCGCCTATTCTAGTGTTACCGCGAGCAGTGGTAGATTACGATATCTACAGTGATGCATCTCACAGAGGTCTGGAATGTGTTATGTTGCAATAAAGGAAGGTAATTGCCTTTGGGTCCAGGCAGTTGCATCCACATAAGAAGAATTATCTGACACATTACTTGGAGCTTACAACAATTATCTTTGTATAACCTCTGTTTTTCGTTTTGTGTATTTTAAGTGTATTTTCTTTTTCCATATATTTGGTTCCTCTTTTATTTTCCTTGGACCGTATATTGGATTTTATTTTTAATATATATTCATTTTATTATTTTTGTCGTTCTTTTATTTGAATTCTCGATCCCGTTGTCTCTTTTGTTCGTCTCCTGTTTCGTCTCCTTGATCGAGCTGTTGTTATCTTCTCTATTTTATTTGTTCGAGCCTGCAGCATATTTTTCTATTTTTCTGTTCATTTTTGACCCATCTGTATTTTTGATTGAATCCCTAATACCCATTTTGATCCCCTAGCTATACACTTAATCAAATACCCCAATTGTTACCCATGCTCTGTTTGCTTTTAAACCAATATCAATTTCTCAATCCTATTCTTTTTTAAACCTATACTATACCCTATCAAAAACCCTACACTAAATCCACCATACCCAGATTAATATACACTCACCTATACCCCTTTTTCCTACTCAACCCAACCCAATATTTCCCTACCCGTTCCGCCGTCACCATCTACACCCCCCTACTTCTTAACCCTAATTATAACCAACTATATATTACAAAACCCATGCACCCTATTTCCTATACCTCCCTTCCGCCGCTCTCTACTCTCCCGTCTGCATCTCCCCGTCTCCCAAACCCTCACCTCCTCGCACCTCCGTGCTCTTCGGCTTCACCCCGTCCCACTGCACCATCCTCCCTTGCTCCTTAGCTGTGCACCCATCTCCCACTATCCCCCGTTCTCTCCCTGCTCTATTTTCAGTGCGCCCAGCAACAGCAGTAGCGACGCCAGCTGAAGCCAGCACCGCCATCGCCGTTGTTCCCCTCGCCGACTGCGGGAGCGGCGGTCGTTGTCCGCCGTCCACTCCCGTTCTCTCTCTATCTCTCTTGGGTTGCGTGTTCTCAGAATTGAACGTGTGATCGTTGGTTCGTGGTCGTTTGCTCGTGGTTCTCGTAGTTCGTGGGTTTTTGTTCATGAGCCTTGGTGTTCGTGGTTCGTTGGTATTCATTGAGTTCGTTGGCCGGGAATTCGTTCCCGTTATTCTTGCTTGGAGTCATTTTTATCGTCGGTTAAGGCATGTAACTTGTACTCAATTCCTTTGTATGATACAAGTCATAAATACCGCTTGTAGTGTAGTTGGGTTCTAGAGACAACTTGTGTGTGATGTATGTTTAATGAATATTGTCTCTATAGTGCTATGGACCATAGTTGCCTCACGATACAAATTTGACATGAAACAACTTAGGTTTTGACTGTTCTTGATGTGATTATATTTGTGGGATAATTATGAGAAATTGTGCGTTTGTTTGGATCCATGTGATATATTTGTTGTGGACATGCCATATACCCTATTTCATGATGTTTGGACACCTAGTAGACTCTATAACATGTTTGGTTGTGTTTGGAACGAGTTTCGTATGTTGTATGTTGATTTGTTGTTAAGAGAAAAATCTGTATTTTTGTCGATGATCAGTTTTGATTGGTATTTTAGACCATATTAAGGTCAGTATCTTAGTTTCAGTATTAAACATGATTTTTAGAGAAATCCGTCTTCTTTCCAAACTATCTGACCTTGATCGATTTCGTTTTCGTATGTGTGAGATATGATTGTTTTACTACAGAGGTGTATTTCATTTCCAGATTTCGTTTCTTGATGATTTCGATGACTAAATTATTTTGATACTAGTTTTAAACATATTATTTTGATCTGAAATTTTGTTCAGTATTTCTATATCTATTTAGGGATTACCTAGAATTTTTGTGGATTTTATTGATCAGTTTTATATGTTGTTTCATGCTTGTTTATAAAAACTATTCTTGCTGGATTTTGCTCGCTGTTCTATAAAGAAGTATATTTTCTCCCTAGTTCCTTTTCCTGTTTGAAAAATATTTATGAAATATGAAAGTTATATTATTTTGTCTATTTTCATCTCCCTTTGGAGGATTTGGATTTCGTTTCACGGTTTGCAAGATATTACAATTTTCGTACAGTAGTGTTGGGAATTCCAGATTTGCCAAACTATCGTTTCTTGATGTTTTCTGAATTTTATTGACTGAACTAATCTTACTGGAAAATTATGAAACTTTATATTCTGATACTAGACATATAGCGGAATAGCCCAGATTTTTCTTGGATTTATTTAAGGTGTTTTGCTGCTGTTATCTTGACTTTGATTTCGATTTACCAATTTCTGGCTAAACGTGTTTTCTAGATTTAAATCAGTTTTGAGTTATGTTTTTGTGAAATACTAGATGACATATTTATGTTCTCTGGATTCAGTTGGGAGTCTATTTTCTAGACCTTTCGACGGATTTAGATTTGCATATTTGTAACACCGGAAATCTCAGTTTTACTCCAGCATAATCTTGCTGTCCTAAATTAGAAATTTGGTTATTTTATTCTTTTATATGTTATCTTGCACCCGTACATGTTTATCTTGCAACTTGAACTTGTCATATGATCATGCCATGTTATTATTGATATGTTTTACACACATACATGCTGGTTTGACATTAATAATAAATAACAAAGCCGGGGTTTAAGGGAAAGATCTAATAGTGGATAATTCAGAAACGTGTACTTGGAAGGGGATCCACTGATCCTACATGATGACTTGATACATGATAATTGACACGTGACTACTTGACATTTGCACGCAAGACACATACTTGCCACTTTCACAACTTGACACGTGATTACATGATACATGATACATGATACTTGGAGCTTGGAGCTCGATACTTGATACTTGTCGCTAAGTACATTGCCCTCTATGGTCCACTATGAAATATAAAGCGAAACTGTTTGATGTAGAAACGATATAGTATGGGATGCATGAAGTGCTACCTAGATAGTAATAACTACAAGACTTGATACATGATACTTGAACATGATACATGGTTACTTGATACTTGACTACATGATACATGAGACTTGTTTACATGAGACTTAATGCATGACACTTGATACATGATACTTGACACTTGATGCTTGTTTACATGATCCTTATTCACTTGACACTTGATACATGCTACTTGTACTTGTTCACCTTACCATACTAGTTGTTATACATTATCATCAAGCTTATTCCATGTTATTAGTTAGTTTTTTCCATGTACTTGTATCCTGCATTACAAGCAGCCCGTAACTTGCATTGATGGGAGTTTGTTTTCTTTTTCCTATCTCTGCAATTGTTAAATTGCAGATTTTGGAGAACAGGTTCCAGATGGTATTGGTGATATGAAGTATTAGTGCTGGATTATGCTATTATTATTTCTTGTTGCTTGTTTTTTAGCAATTGTATTTTGATACTTGGATTTATTTTTATTGGGGCAATGTGACCCAAGATATTTGACTTATTTAGATCATGATTATTTGAGATTAATACATTTTGGTTTCAAGTATTCTTGTTGGTATTTTGGTTCATATGTGCATGTTGGTTGATTCTATTGCTTCCGACTCTGATTATTCTTGTGAAATGTTGTAAAGATTCTTGAACAGCTTATGGATAATGAAAATCATTCACTGGGCTTAGTCACATATCCGTATTCCGTATTCTTTTTGGGAAGCGGGACGTGACACTTTGCCTTGAAGCAATGGAGGTACTATGTTTATGGAGAAAATGTTAATATGTACACTGACCATAAAAGTTTGAAGTACATCTACCAGGAGAGAGATTTGAATCTACATCAGAGGCGTTGGTTGGGAGTGCTAGAAGTCATTCATCTTGAGATCAAATATCACCCAGGGAACGTAGGGGCCGATAAACTTAGTCGGAAGAGCAGTCTATCTCATTTAATTACTACTCAGAAGGAATTAGTAGAGGAGCTAGATCAAGCAGGTATTGAATTCGTATTTCTAGGATTGGGGGCGTCTCTGGCGCAGTTGAGCCTTCAGCCTACTTTGAGGGAACTGATAATCGAGGACTAGAAGGTTGATGCAGAGATTCGGAAGATGTTAGAGTAGATTTCCGTTGGCAAATTGTCAGAATTTTGTGTTCAAGATGGAGTGCTTTGAATGGGTGAGCGATTTTGTGTGCCGGAAGGGAAGATTTGAAGGAGAACATTATGAAGGAAGCACATACGACCTTTTGTCAGTACATTCCGGAAGCACGAAGATGTATAAGGATATTAAGTAGTGTTTTTGTTGGCCAGGCATGAAGATGGATGTTGCATATTATGTGGCAAGGTGTTTGACTTGTCAGCAAGTCAAAGCAGTGAATCAGAAACCTGGATGACCATTGCAGCCTTTGCCCATTCCAGAGTTGAAATGGGAGAACGTCAGCATGAACTTCATCACAGAATTACCGAGAAGTTCGAAGGGTAACGACTCGATCTGGGTCATTGTGGACCGGTTGATGAAGTCGGCACATTTCATATCAACGAAGATCACATAGTATTTAGAGAAGTTGGCCGAGGTGTATATTGAAGAGGTCGTGAAACTGCATGGAGTTCCTGTAACAATCGTCTCCTACAGATGCAAGGTTCACATCAAGGTTTTGGAAAAGTTTGCAAATCACTTTGGGGACCAGAACTGACTTTAGTACAACGTTTCATCCACAATGAAAGGGTGAATCGAGTACTGGAGGATATGTTAAGGTCATGTGTTACGGACTTCGATGGAAGCTGGGAGAAGTATTTAGCACTGGTGAAGTTTGCCTAGAACAACAACTATCAAGTGACTATTGGCTTGACGCCATATGAAGCTTTGTACGGGAGGAAGTGCAGAGCACCCGTCTATTGGTATGAGGTTGGGGAAAGGAAGTTGTTTGGGCCAGAGATCGTGCAGCAGACTTCAGAGAAGATCGAATTGATTCAAAAAAGATTTGTCGAATCATAGAGCTGGCAGAAGAGTTATGCAGACACTCGACACAGAGATTTGGAGTTCGAGGTTGGGGATACTGTTTTTCTTAAGGTATCACCTATGAAAGGAGTCGTCAAATTCGGGAAAGGAGGAAAGCTAGCACCAAGGTACATTGGACCATACAGGATTATGAAGCAAATTGGTAAAGCAGCTTACAGGTTGGAATTACCAGAAGAGTTGGCACAGGTGCACAACGTATTCCATGTGTTTATGTTTTTTTTGATGAAACAGATAGAGTCAACTGACTCCAGCCATACCAAAAAATTTATTAATCATAAGCTGAACAAAATAGTTTTACAAGCCGTAAAACCAAATAATACAATCAGAGAAACATCGATAAAATGAACGACGAAAAGAAAAGCAAACATAGTCAATAGATACAAAGACACTGCCAATAGAGACCAAAACTGCGATGGGGACAGCGAACCGAGACATCATCCGCGAGAATATGGTGCGTCGTCAAGATTCCCCAGCAAAGGAGAGACCACCAAAAAATTAGGGATACACCCCGGAGAGCCAAGAACGCACCTCTGTTTAGACACAACGGCCAGAGGATAGCAAAAAATAGGCCCCCCACGAAACACTGTCTGAAAGAACAGACCACTTCGATAACACACCTGTAGTGGTCGCCAAGAGTCCCAAAGGAGCAGTAAGGCCACAATAGAGAAACACCCCCATTAGCAGCACATCAATGGCCACCAACCAAACAGTTCGCACCGGTGTGGTGAAGGAATACATAAAAGTAGAGGGCATACAGTCTACAATCAAAAAACAGAGGAGGGCCCAAAACCGATAGAAATAGCATGCAATAAGACTAACAATAAGATAATCTCCACCATGCACGGGGCTTCGAAAATGCCTCCGCTGAACAGAACATAGTGATCCTAAACCAAACATCGCAATGCAAATGCCACAGAACCAACAGAAACAAAGAAACAAGCTCCCTAATATTGCAACATAAAAACCATGGTACCACACAACCCAGCATTTATACATCCAGGGGAAATGCAAGAAATGCCAACCCACAAAAAACCATGGGAGCCAACTAAAGCAGGGGACCTTACCAAAAGCCCCAAGCTCAAAGCCAAGCCCGATTAACAGGAGAAAGTCAGCCAACAGGCCAAAAAATAGAGGAGAGAAAAGAAGGGAGCAACTGCTACTCAAAACAAGCCTGGCTGAAGCCAAGCCAAACCAAAAGGTGCACTTAGAAGTAGCAACCAAAAGAGACTAGCCAGCACTTGCTTCAACCCTGTGAAAAAAGTCGGAGGTTATCAGAAAACGCAGCAAAAAGGAAAATTATAAAGCATTAAGGTTGCGTAGGCATAGTAAAGAGTTGTCCAATCTACGACTTAAAAGAAAATCTCTAGCTTCTTCTTTTAACGTCGAAGACCAGAAGTTAAACAGAAATAAAAACTCCTCTATTAATGGAAAGATAGAAGAAGCACAGTGTTTGAACAACCTCTTATTTCTCTCCAACCACGTTATCCAAATAATAATTTGAACAGAAAGGTTCCACGCACTGCGGTACTTATGATTAGTTGGAGGAATAGACCAACACGAGGATAATTTGGGAGGGATAGAAGGGATTTCCCAAGCTAGAACGCTAATTTTCCACAGAGGACTAATGAAGTTGCATCCAACAAACAAGTGATCAACATCCTTAAAATGATCTGAGCACAGGGGACACATCTGGCCCCACTCTAGATTCCTTTTGTCGAGAATTTCTACGGTGAGCAGCTTGTTGTTAAGGGCAAGCCATGAGGTGATTTTTACCTTAAGAGGGGCACATGTATTCCAAATGAATTTAGTAAAGGGGGAGTGGATACCTCGAAAGTTAAGAAAGTCATAAAAAGATTTAACCGAGAAGATCCCTGCTGAGTTCCAACGCAAGCGAAATCTTCTTTCGGCCGCCACACAAAATTATTAAGGGAGGTGAGGAGGTCGTTAAGAACAGAGGTTAGAAGAGTAGAAAGCTCTTCCGTGAATGGGATGAACCAATGTCTTTGTGAGTTAACCAGGGTGAAGGAGTCAGCTACCGAGGCTATGGGATTGGAGGCCAGGCGGAAGAGAGACGGGTAAACGGAGGCGAGTTTTGTGTTATCAATCCAGAGATCAGTCCAAAATTTGGTCTTGGAACTGTCGAAACAGTCATGGGAGATACCGCACTGGAAAGCCGTGGCCGCTTTCCAAACCCCTTTCCAGAACAGGGATGCGTTTCGATGAATAGAGGGGGGGAAATTCCCACCAATGGTGAGACGAAAAACAGCTAACCTTGATCATTTGGATCCAAGGTAAGTGGTCGGATTTTAGAAATCTCCATAGCCATTTACCCAACAAAGTGATGTTATGGTTCCTGAGGTTCAAAACCCCTAGACCCCCATCCGCTTTGGAAGTGCAAACTAAATTCCAGTTGCTAAGGTGAGTACCCAGCTTGAAATTGGAGGACCCTCAGAAAAAATTACTTCTAATTTGATCAATCCTCTTGATGACCCAAGAGGTGACATAATAGAAAGACATCATATAAAGAGGGATAGAGGAGAGGACCGAGTTAAGAAGGATCAATCTACCACCACGGGAAAGGATTTTCCCAGCCCACACATTGAGTGTGGACTCAACTTTATCCACCACGGGAAACCAGTCAGTTTTTTGCACTTTACCCCATCGAAGGGGGATACCCAAATATGTGATGGGGAAAGAAGCAATGGGACAGTTAAAGAAATTGGAGACCTCGATCTGGCGATTGGGAGAGCCTCCCAACCAAAGAACCGAAGATTTTTGAAAATTGATCGATAGCCCCGATGCCAGTTCAACACAGTAAAGAAGAAGTTTTAAGTTACGAAGAGAGTGAAAGTTTGGTTTAGTGAAAATAATAGTGTCGTCAGCGTATTGCAGATTAAGAACACCATCGAATAGGTGCGAGTCACCTAGGCCTTCTATGACCTGCAATTCCCATGCATTGCTAAGAAGCTTACTGAATGCATCTGCGACAAGGAAAAATAAAAGGGATGAAAGGAGGTCCCCTTGGCGGAGGCCACATTTAATTTTAAACTTGTGACCTTTAGAGTCATTGACAATGATAAAGGAAGTGCCTTAGAAGAGGCTGGATTTAATCCAAGCGATCCATTTTGGGCCGAAACTCCGATTAAAGAGAATATCTAATAGGAAATCCTAGCCGACGTTGTTGTAAGCTTTTTAGAAATCGAGTTTGAGCAAGATACCTTCGGAGTGAGATTTGTGACAATGAGAGATTATCTCTTGAGCCGACGCAACACTATCAAGGATAAAACGATCCTTGATGAAACCCGATTGGGCCGTGTCAATGAGGGGAGAAATAACCGCACTGAGCCTTGTGGAAAGGACTTTCATAATTAATTTGAAAGAAGTGTTGATCAGGCTGATAGGCCTAAAATTTGTCTGCGTGTGTGCTCGCACCATTTTGGGAATGAGCACAATGTGCACATAATTGATATGGTCGAAAGAAAAAGAACCCTGATGACGTTCTTTAAACATACGGAGAAGATCGTCTTTAAGCCAGTGCCAGAATCTTTGGAAAAAGAAAGCAGGGAAACCATCCGGCCCTGGCGCTGAATCGCTTTTTAAAGAGAAAACAGCCGATTTGATCTCTTTCAAGGAGAAAGAGGCTTCGAGAGAAGAAAGGTCATGTGACTGAGTACCATAAAGGTGACTCCAATCAAGTCTAATAGAATCCTTTTTGTGCATCCCAATCAGGTTTTTATAGAAAGAGAGGAAGGCATGATGGATCTCGTGATCGGAATTAAGATCTACCCCGTTATCAATGATCGAGGAGATCCGATTATAGCGTTGCTTGTGCGACGCGAAGTTATGAAAGAAAGCAGTATTGCCGTCCCCTTCTTTTAACCATTTAACTCTGGCTCTTTGAGCCCATTTGATATGGTCCTGATGAAGGATGTCGACATAATCTCGCTTGGACGATAGCCGTTCGGAACGAAAGGAATCCGATAAGGGACTCTGCTCCTCCAGCTTATCAATGGAATCAATGGAGGCTAGAAGAAAATTTTTAAGGAAGGTTGTGTTGTTATGTCTTTCGTAATGCCAGATCTTGCAACCATATTTAATAGCGTGGAGTTTGAGAAGGATACTGCCCAGTCCAGAAGAATCGATAACTGAGGCTAAACATTCCACTATAAGATTGACGAAAAGCTGGTCTTGTAACCAGAATTTTTCAAACCGGAATTTGTGATGATGAGAGAAGGGGAAATTAGAGTAGAGGGCGATGGGGACGTGATCGGAGGAACGGTTGGGTAAAGCCTTTGAGAAGGTGTTGTGAAACTGGGAAATCCAGTTTTGGGAAACAAGGAAACAGTCAAGTTTGGCCATCGTCGGAGTTTGACGAAGGTTAGACCAGCTGAATGATCTACCGTTAATTGGAATGTCGATTAACTACAGAGCTCGGATGCAATCGTTAAAATTGTTGGAGTGGAAATTAGAGGAAGAAGGGGTTGACCTTTCGGAAGCGAACCTGGTGACGTTAAAATCTCCACAGAGAAAACATAGGCCATTAGTGTAATTGTGGAGCGATTGGAATTCGTTCCAAAATTGAAGGCGCCTATCAGATGAGGAGGGATCATAAACTGAAATAACTGAGAGAGGGCAGTTGAGAGCCGTCTAGTGTAGTTGGACAATAAGGAAAAAGTTAAGGCGTTGAACCGCGATAAGAGAGAACATCGATTCTTTGAATCCAAAAAGGATACCTCGCCTAAATCCTATCGCGTCTAAAGAGATCCATTTAGAGATAATGGATCCTGCGATAGCGCGAAAGGTAATAGGGAAGGGAGAATCGATCTTCGATTCTTAGATAGAAATAAGGTCTCGGTGGGAGGAAGCTATTAACTAATAAATAGCCCTCTTTTTAACAGGGCAATTGAGACCCTGGATGTTCCAAGAGATACTAATCATTAAGATATTGATGCTCCCGAACTCTATTACATTCTTTCTGCCTAATGGTATAAAGTAGAGGCAAAAAATCCGAATCAAGCAAAAATCCCATATCCTAGGCAAGAGAGGCCATCTCGTTATCAGACAAAGAATCAAACTGAGGTCGGAATATGGAGCCTAGTAATTTTTGCTGAGAATGGGGTTGGGGATGAGGAGGATTGAAGCCAGAGAGATCCATTGCATGCGGCAATGATCCGTGGGAATGAGCTGAATTAGCAATCTCAGATTTTTTAGCTTTAATACGAGCACTAGATCTGATGATACGGCTCGGAAGTTTACCGACCGACGAAAGTGTAAAAGTAGACCGCCTCTCCTCCTTAAGAGGAGAGGGTTGATGAGGCAAATCATCAGAAATGATAGGCGATAATGGAGGAAAAGAAAATAGTGATATCGAAGGAATAGGTTGAGCCGATGCCACCAGAGGCAGTGAAGCATGTTTTTGAAAGGGTGTGGAGCACGAACTAGAAATTGACACCTTCGGTGTACCCCAAACCAATGCCGCCAGGTCGGGTGATAACCAAGCGAGGTTCGTAGAAACAAGAAAGGGGGAAAGAGGGTCTCGGGAAGGGAGAGAAGAATTAGAATAAGAGCAACCACTCGGAGTAAACTTAAACTGCCAATCAGCGACATAAAAACCAAATTGAATGGAAATAACGGAGCTAAATCTAGGGAATACCTGTTTGAGAGAATGCTCGCGATTCAGCTCTGATTCCTCTTCAAGAAGCAAATTGTCCTGATCAATCCATCCTTGTTCTTTTGTGGATAGAGACTTCTTGACTTTGATGGGGGGAAGAACCGGTGCCGACTCGCAAATGCTGGGAAAGTGAACTTGTTTTTGGAATTTATCCCAATCAGAAGCATAATGAGGGTTGACCTCCCAAGACGGCCATTGAGAGGTAGGCTCGAGTGGCTTGGAGGTGGGTGGAGATGATGAAGAGGGTAATGCCGGGGGTGCCTCTCTAACAGAGAGGCCTTAGGAGGACCAGAGGGAGGAGGTGGGGGAGGTTGGATAGCTGGGGAAGAAGAAACAGGAGCTGTGACTCTCGCAGCTTGAAGAGAAGAAATCTCGGGGTTGATCCAAACTAGGTTTGGCGCTTTGGAGGGAGAAATCTTCTTGTTGCTTAGGGAGAAATAACTCTTGTTAGGGAGCGGAACCTTTTTCTTGGATGAGGCCTTATGCGTGCCTTTCAAGATGGCCGGTTTCGTCTTAGACAAAGAGGAAGATCCAGGATGGAAGTGCGAGAAGGTAGAGAGCTTAAATTAAATGCAGGTTGCGGAGTCCCAGAGGTGGGCAACGGTAAGGGCCCGCTGGGGCTAACCGAGTCGTGGTATTGCACGGAGACCGTGAAGGAAGATATACCATCTCTCAGGCAATAGACTTCAATCTGGTCAGGCTTCTTAGGGCAACGAAAAAGAGCCTTTACCTGAAGACTCCCTGAGGCTAGCTTAGCCGAAGAGGAAATGCTAATTATATCACCAATACATTTAGACATGTCCCCGACCAAACGCAAAGAGTCACAAAAGGGGGGGAGGCCTAAGAGAGAGACCTTGGTCATAGATGAGCTGAGATCGTGAGTCGGAAGACTAATCTGAACCAATTTCCGAATGGAGAGGGAGATGGCCCCAATAGAGAGGGATGAGTTGTCGATAAGTTCCTCAAGAATCTTGGGGGAAGGGCATCGGATCACCACATCACCATTAGAACAAGTGTAGATAACCCAATCCCATTCTTTAACATTACAAGAGATGTTGAGAAAAGAGTTTACGGTAAAGAAGGGGATCGTACCTCCGGTGAATGAAATGGCACCATAAGTACCAAACAATTTTAACCTATCAGAAAGTTCCGTTTTCGGGATGAACACCTGAGTAACGATTGGCTTGGATGAGAGATTTTTAGATGCAATCGGAACGGGAGTAGGAGGGGGATTACTGTCAGAGATTCAATTAGCAATATGAGGAGTTGGAAGTAAGAGGACCTCGAAGACACTTTCTGCTTCTTGGGTTGGAATGTTTGGTCCTCTGCAAGCTTGCAGTGCAAGGAGGAAAAATCAAGAGCAGAAGAACTTGATCCGAAATGGGTGCTCCCAGAGTGAGACCCAAAAGCTTTTGAAGTGCGAAACAGCGGTGACGCGCATGTCCAGACTTGAGGCAAAACAAGCATTTCATCTTGAACGAACAAAAATTCTTTAAATGCCCAGGTTGAAGGCACCAGTAACAGGTAAGTGGTAGCCGGTGAGAATTAGAGCGAAGAGAAGAGGAAGATGAAGATTTAGGAGGAGTGAAGTGGCGGGAGAAGGGAGTCTTAGAGACCCCTGGATACTTCTCGAACTTGGGCTTTGGAAGCCCGGAGGAGACAGGCCCAGGTTGAAACAAGCGACAATAGTTGATTTTTTTGTTATTAATCTTTTTTTTTCTTAACCACTTCAACCCAGGTGTACTCCATGGGCCGAAAGTGAAATCCCAATACTGAGAAGGCCCACTTAAGGGAAATTACGAAACAGGGAAAGGCAATGGCGAAACAGTGTGGACGCACACAGGTGAGATGGTGATACACAACAAACCAGTCGCCACACAACAGAAGAGGAGACGAGAAACCTGATCTCAAAAGGAAATAGAGAAGAAACCCAGTGAGGGAGGGAAGAAGGTACCCACGAGGGGGGGGGGAAGATGATAAGGCGTTAGAAAAAAACTGCTTGCCTATATGGCCAGAGAAAATACAGGTCCAAAGACCTCCAAATCCACCACAGTGGAAAATAGCCAGAACCTCAGAAGCCGAAAAGAAGAAACTTAACAAAAAGTAAAACTTACAGTGCTGGGTTGGGTAGTGGGGAGACAGCGCTGGGATGGGTAGTGGAAGCTGCTGAAAAAACTAAATACCTCGGAAGAGACAGCGATGGGATGCTGGATGGATGGAGGTTAGGGGGGACCGGAAGCGTCCGTGCTGTCAGACCTGACCGGAGGCCCCTCTCTGAGCGAAGAGGACGCTAAGAACAGGATGATACTCGCTTGGAACGAGGATGGGACTACAGTGACGGCAGGAAGACGAACGACTGAAAACAGCCCTCATGGAGGGAGAGCACAGCACCCAAGACTGCCTGGTAAATCGTCGGAAAATGACAGATCTAAAGGGGGCGCTCCGGTGAAGAGAAGAAAGGGCAATGGCAAAAAAGTGAAGTTAGGGCTACAAGCTGAAAAGAGTTTGGAGATCTCGATGAGACCAGCCACATTAAAGAATGGGGGGGAGGGAGAGAGGGCGCAGGAGCTCCGGATCTGAGAGCTCAAAGATTTGAGGAAGAGGGCAATAAGTCGCCAGAGAGAGAGGGCTTTTTTAAAGTTCCTTTACGGTTCACGTTTCCATGTGTTTATGTTGAGGACGTACATACCAGATCAGAATCATCAGTTATCTGAAGTACCCAAAGTAATACCACTGAACTTGATCTATAAAAAGCAACCTATGGAAATCAAGGATTGTAACCCCTGTTTCCTGTATTTGTATTTTTCTGCTGTATTTCATTTCCCTGTACTCTTTTATCAATCCAGGATCTGTATTTTTGTCCCAGTTTTAATAAAAATGATTTCATTATTTCGACTCAATTTTGTGCCAATATTTATTACAATTGCATTGCTCTTATCAGCTCTGATTCGTTGTTCTTCCTGAAGAGTTGACTATTTCATCTCATCTAATTTGTGTAGCCTAATTATAGTGAATTTTGACTC
This sequence comes from Hemerocallis citrina, assembly GCA_017893485.1. Lineage (NCBI taxonomy): Eukaryota > Viridiplantae > Streptophyta > Magnoliopsida > Asparagales > Asphodelaceae > Hemerocallis > Hemerocallis citrina. Next base: position 115,521,185 of record CM030360.1, on the reverse strand, counting down.
AATCTCCTTTTGGATCCTACTCAAACCCGCTATCCAATAACCTAAAACCCAAAATCCTACTACATAAAACCTAACCTGATTAACCCTAAGCCCTAAACCTGTACTGTGTAAACCTAATCTCTACAGCCGCCTACCATTACCCCCCCCTCCCCCCCCCAATCTCCCTTTTCCTCTGCTCTCATCGAAACCCAGACCCATTACTGGCATCCTTCCCTCCTCATCGTCATCTCGACCTCCCCAGTCGTCTTCTCCATCGAGTCTCCTCCTCACCCCGCTCCTAGTGCACCTTGTCGACACACACCTCACCATCCCTATCTCCATCTCGCCTCACCATCGAAACCCACCTTCGTCTTCACCCCCTTGCTTCCCCGTCGACTCCTCGACCAGTCTTCGTCATCCCCGAAGCCCTCGACTATGCTAGCCCCTTGACTCCTCTGTTTCCTCTCTAAATCAGAGTAATACCGCCATACCTTTGTCAAGCTCCTCCTCGCCCTGGCCTCCTCTCGACTGCACTGACTGACTGCGCGCCGCCAGTCAGCAAATTCCGATCATCGTCCTCGACTCTGCAATGGTCTCCCACCGCTGTTGAAGTCCATCGTCTTCAACCTCGTACTCACCGTCGAGAACCCATCCCAAGAACCCCCACTGCACTCTCATCTCCCCCGCCAGCCATCATCCGACACCTCTTCCGATCGCCAGTCGCCGTTGCCCAAGCCGTCGCCATCCTCTCCCACCGTCGGAGCCAAGCTAGAGTCGAAACCTATTACCTGTTTACTATTGGATCAGTTTTGATCAAGTGAAATCTCGGACGTCCGATTCCTTCGTGATTGGGATTTCTTACTGTGTTTGTTGTTTTGGTTGGGATTTAGTGCTTGGTGATTTGGTTAGGATTCGGTGCTTGGTGTTGGATTGGTGATCTGCTGTCTTGCTATGTGGATGATTGCTCGTAGTTCGCATGTATTTCTGTGTGTTGTGTTCGTATCAGTGTGTTGCACGTACGTGGGATTTGCACGTGTTATCGAGTTCATGCCTGGGAATTCGTTTTCGTTATTCTTTCGTCAGATTCATCGTCTACACCCCAAGGCAAGTATCTTCTTATACATTTCGTTTTCTAGTACAAGCTTTTTCTTGAAAACACTGCAAGTAGGTTGTAGTTGTGGCCCCCCGTTGGCTTATTAGTTGATGATCTGATTTTACGCCTTATCAATTACATGTTCTAAGAGTCACAACCTTTCGTTGATACACTCGTTCACAACTAGTATAATTATGATACATTTCATGCAAAAAGTGTCTTATTTGGTTTCTGTCCTGTCTTGGCTTGCTGTTTCGACCCAAATAAAACCAGAATCTGGACATGAGTCCTGAATATGAAACTTAGCCGTAGATGTCAAGTTTGCTACCCTTTTGACGGAATTGAATTCCAAGCTACGATTTAGGAGATATCGTAGTTTTACTGCTGCTGTGTCTGTAATCGCAGATTCGTAAAAACTGCAGCATCACTTTGTTTTACAATTAATTTAATTATGCTACCTGTAAGATAATGACTTGAAACTTTTATGTGTCTTAATTATATACGTTGGAACCGGGGCAGGAGTCTAGTTTCTAGACCTTCTAACGGATCTACATTTGCATTCATGTAGCGACGGGAATCGCAGTTTTGGTGCAGCAACGTCATGCTGTCTAGAATTGGAATTCTCGTCATTCTTGATAACTTTAATCTTTTTGACTCTTGAATATGTATCCTACCTAGTCTAGACTTGTCCCATGTTGTTGATCATGTATACTTGACCTGTTTCGCACACTTTCATGCTTGTTTGATGATAATAATAAATAATAAGCCGGGGTTTAATGGAAAGACCATAGTAGTGGACAATATAGGTAAGTGTACTCGGAAGGGGGCCCGTGTTTTCCAGTACTTGGTTCATGAACTTGTTGTATCTTGAGCGTATTCATGAACCCATTACTTGGTTCATGAACTTGTTGTATCTTTAGTGTATTCATGAACCCACGGTTGGTTCTTGAACATGTTAATGCATTCACGAACTTGGTTTGTGAACTTGTTACATTATTTTTTTATTTATGAACCATGCTTGCTTGATACTTGATGCTTGAGTTACCGCCCTATAAAATCTACCACTAGGTCTAAACGTAACTGATTGTATGTAGCAACCATGTAGTAAAAGTATGGATGCATGAAGTACTACCTAGATAGAATTAAACATTAGATTTAAGATTAACTTGTCACTTGTACACACTTAATACCCTACTTAATACTTGAGACGTGATACTTGTTACTTGGCACTTATACGTGACACTTGTTACTTGATGCTTGATACAATTACATATTCACTTGTCACTTGTTCCACTACTAGTACTTGTTACCCAATCTTTTTACCTGAGTTGTCTTACTTGCTAGCTAGTCTTTAGAACTCCACTACTTGTTGCATCCCTATTATATCATGTTATAAATTCTTGATTCCAGATCTCATTTCATATTTCTTGCACTTGTTTTCATACCCTTACTTGTACTAAGGGCGTTTGTCTTTGTTTTCTCTATTTACCTTATATATATATATATATATATATATATATATATATATATTATATACAAACTTTGCAGACGAATTGCCTGTTGGAATTGGTGAGCAGACGTTCTAAGCTTCTCTTGGAGAAAAGACTTGCTTTAAATATTTTATTTCTTGAGTTATTTATCTCTTTTGCTACTTGAATCTTGTAACTGGCTTATGGTCCCGAGTTTTATCTTTTGATCCATATTTGAAAACTATTTGGGATATTATTATTTTGTTTCAAGTGTTTCTATTGATTAATAAATTATTCATGCATGCGTGGTTGTGTATATCTTGTTATATTTCTTGTTATGATGCTGAGTCGATCCTACAACTTATGAATGATGAAAATTATTCGCTGGGCTTCGTCACGCGCTCGTATTCTGTATTTTTGGGAAGTGGGGCGTGACAAGGATCGTCGGGAGAAAGTACTACGGAATATGGTCATACCGATGGTCAAGGTGCTTTGGAGGAACCAGCTATTCGAGGAAGCAACTTGAGAGTTTGAGGACCGGATGAGGAATGATATTACGGAACTGTTTGTGTAAGTTCCATGTTGTATTTGTTTATTTTCCCCTACTAATGGTAGTTCTAAGGACAGAACTATTCTAAGGATGGAGTAATGTAACGCCTCAGAAATTTAAATGTAATATTTCGAATTAATAAATATTTTAAAATTGATTTATTTACTTATTTTGATTTTTATGAAATTTTCGTTTTGCACGTGCAAATATTTTATAATGCAAATTCTACATTTTGAGTTGATAAATTAATTCTCTTATGTATAATTCCATATAATTTTTATTTTTGGGATATTTTTAAAAAGAGAAACAACTTTTGAAAATAATTTGAAAGAAGAGGGCTTTTGTGTAAAAAGTCATTTGGAGCCAAAATTTGATTTCAAAAGCTTGTTGGCTGCATTTGAGGGGGCGGTCTATAGTAGAGAGATTTAAGGGTGGATTTAGTACATATATTTTTGGATTTTATTTGGAAATATTGAGTAAATAACCTATTATGCAATTATGGATCTCTACGGAGACTTAAGTGCAAAACTTCGTCAAAAACCCTAATATTTTGAACCCGGCCAAATAAAAGAGAGCATGAACAGTAGATTTCGGCCTCTCTTTTCTTTTGACTATTTTGGTGATCTTGGAGCAAGGAGAATGACTCTTGCATTAGGAGGAGAAGACGATTGGAGAAGAATAGAGGTGGGCGACATCTCACATCTCGACATCTCTTGATTGTTATTTCTTTCATATCATGTTAGGACACTTTTATGAAATTATGATGAAGTTCTTAGCATTTTGTGATGATTGATTTAGTGAAACTTCTAGAGATGATTTTTTTATATATGTTGTGAATGATATGAATGAAAGATGCATGAAGGTCTAAATTTTGTTATGCTTGAATAAGTGATTGATATGATGCATAACGAATTGATTTTCTTTTTTTACTGTGGAAATTGTTCAAAGAAACCATATGATGATAGAGAATTTTATTATGTAATGTATTGATCCATGTTTAAGGGGTATAAAGATGGAATCTTTAAGTATGATTTACTATTTTTAGATAATAATATTTTTTTATGTTCAAATCCTAGTTGATTCTATGCATAAATGATGTTGTAGAGGCATGAAAAGTTGAGATTTGAAACACTAAGGTTTCGGTTGAACTAAACCTAGGGTTAGGGGTCACGGGGGCTCGGGTTGGCCATGAACAGTGCCAGGCTCGGCCAGTTCATAGGGCTCGGATTTGAGGGCATGTGTGTAGTGGGGCTCGTGTGCTAGGGTTGAGACATTACTATGTGAGTAAATATGGTTGTATATGTGTATATTTGGCAAGAATATGAAAGTTTAAATTATTCTTGATCAAGTTTGAAATGTGGCAAGTTTCAGATTTTTAATAAAAGTTAATTTCAGAATTTTGATGAGTTAAATAATTAAACTTGGTGCGTTTGGATTTAAATTTTAACGGTATATTCAATGTTTATTGAGTGTTTTTTTTTTGATAAATCGGATAGAGCCAAACGGCTCCATCCATCAAAAAATATATAAATCAATAAAAACAGTTAAGTTACAGACAATAATACAAAGATTTACAAGATGTAAAATTAAAAAAAAATTTGCAAAAGAGTAATAAAAAAACGGCTGAATAGCACGCAAACAAGAGATCTGCATAACAACAGTAGCACCACACCGAAAAGGGTGACGGAGGAATCAGCCAGGATAACAAAGCTTCAGAAAGAGCCAAACAACCCTGCCGCACCCAAATGTGGATCAGAACCAAGAGACTGAGCCATGAAACAAGATGCCAAACCTCCCCACACAAAGACATCAAGCTCTACCAGCAGCCCTTGAGAACTCTAGCGGCACAAAAATGACAAGCCTGACTGCCTACATCGAGGAGGTCAAAGAGGAGCCAAAACTCAACTATGCACAAGCTGATGAGCTGACACAAAATCTGCTTTCCTAGTAAGAATATGAACACTCACACGAATCTACGAATTATTAAAGACTTTCTTATTGTATTTTCTCTTAATGGGAGGAGGGGCAACTTTCACCAATGGGGACGAAATTGCGGCAGGGTCAGACAATCTAGCTTCGTCTTTGATGAGGCAAGAAGGGGTAAAGAGAAAACTGGGAGCAACCGAAGCGAAAATTGGGATGGAGTTAGTATGATAGGAACAACGGGAGAAAGAAGATTCATCAAGAATCGGAGAAGACTTAAGGGAAAAAGGGTGCAAGATATGCATAACCTCCATCAGGAGATGATTGAGCCAAGATTGAAACCCTAAATGTTGATACAATGAGAATATGCATCCTGGAAAATGAAAATAGAACGTAGCTCGTTTGGGAGAAGAAATCTTCAAAGAACAAGGAGAATTATAAAATAAAGAAGGAGCCTAAAATACACAATAGCATTGTCAGAAGGCACTTGAGGGTCTGAAATGCGGCTGTGCCGAGCGTGCTCCATCTCACTACGAGACCAAGAATGACAAGAGACAAAGGATTTAAACAAACCAGAATTTTTAAGCAGACTTAAACTCAACGAAGGCACCACCGAAATAGAACGGGGACGAGCCTTGGAACAACCCAAACGAGGGTAGGAGACAAGTTTCGTAAAAACCTTACGATCCTTAAAACAGTTAGCATTATTAGGAGTTTGAAAAGTAGCATGAGAATCACTATAAGCATAGGAAGAAGAAGTGGAGTTCATAGCTGGTAAAGGACCAACTGCAGAGGAGTTGAAATCCTTTCCAGTTTCAAGACTGAACTTTCTAGCTAAGCAAACATGAAGCTTGCGCTTTAAGAGGGGGTAGTTAAGAAAGGAGAGAAGTTTGGCCGGTAAGGGATGACCTCTGGGAAATCCAAGGAGTTTTTGAAGGGAAAAGCATCGACTGCGCGAGTGACCAAACTTATCACAGAAAAAGCACTTCATTTTATACCCACACTCACGTTTAAAATGCCCAAAAAGGAGGCACCTGAAACAAACCGGATGAAGGTCGGACCTACAAGAAGAAGGGGAAATAGTGAAGTTGGGAGCGCACTTAGAAAGATAGGGGTTAGACAAAAGAGGAGTCGACAAGTCACTCTTCAATTTCTGAACCGTTACTAAGCTGTTAAATCTAGCTTCAGGCTCGAAGAGATTCATGGTGGAAGCCAGCCTAAGATTGCCGCAAAGCAATACACCAACAGAGGATAGGCACTGGACAATAGTACCAAATATAGTACAGGTCCAGACTCACCAAAACAACACCACCAAAGAACAAACCAGCGCAGCTCAAGGCGGGGCAACCGCACCCTCCAATTAGAGGGAACCCTCCAAGTAGAGAGCAAACAAGGGAGATAAGGTTGAATCGGAGAGGATTAACAGAGCTAACAGAACTTGATCCAACTCTTGCTCATGAAACAGCTAGGAGCTGAAATAAACACTGACGGAACTGAGCCGCAGTGGAAAGGGAAGAACAATTACAATAAAAAGCAATCGGTCAACCCGAAAGTGCCTCGATACAGGGAAATCGATACAGGGCTCACTAGGAACAACAATGCTCTAGTAACGCCTCAAAGACACAATTTTTCCCACTCTACCAGAAAATTAACATAAACAATAAAAGCAGTAAAACTCACAGTGAAGGGTTAAAAGTTAATGCCTGGATCGCTGCAGGAGAAGGGGTGCCACCGGAGCGGAACTCACCGTGAAGGGGTTAACTGGAGAGCGGCCTAAGATAGGGCACCACCGGAGGTAGGCACAACGATGGGAGAAATCACGAACGCAACGACGGGAGAACCATGAACAACTGAGGAAGGAACAAGAGCGAGGAAGCCCCAAAGCTTCGCTACGCGAGAATCAGGCCACATCGCAAGCTTTGGAGTCGTTGAAAAGCTCGAAACGATACTCCGAGAGGGAGAGACGAGGTCGCCAAGAAAGGGGAGGAGAGGAAACTGGGGATTTGGGTTTGAAGCAGTGAAAGAGCTGAACAAAATTAATGAAGGAAGGATGGGAGACGGAGGCGAAGGGTGGCCGGATTTGGTGAAGGAATGTCGGAGAGGAGACCTAAGTTAAGTGGATTCAATGTTATCAAACACGTAGGATTGTGTACTTACGCGCAATGGTTATTCTGCTTTGAGTCATAGTCTGTTTATTGAGTGTTTATAAACTCAATTTTCCAGAATTAAATATTCATTTTTTAATGGACTATTTTCAAGGATAAGAAAGTATATGTTTCAGATTTGGGTAAAAATGATTCTTTTGATATTTTTAGGGAGGAAGCTCCTAACTGAGAGAGGTATGTTTTAGTTTAAATTGATAATTATTCCTGAAAATTTATTTATTTTTTCAAAAATAGAAAGGGATACTTTGATTTGGGAATGAAGAGTTATGGTAAAATTGGTTGTTTCTATAAAAAAATGAAAATTTTGAAAAGTTATGGTATATTAAGTGAGAAGTGAGTTGATGTAAAAAAAATTTGGTGATAAGTGAATATGTTTAAATTTGGTATGAGATGATTTAAGTGATGAATTGATTTACAACTGTGATGTTGTTGGGAAAAGAAATATTTTTGAAAAAGAGAAAAGAAAGGCATATTTTCATATAGCGAACTGGGTGGCGGTTCTGATTCTGAAAGTTAGGGTTATTGTGAGTACCAAAGATGGATGTTTGAGACATTGAGTTGTGAGCACTAGAGGCTGAGCCAACCCTAGGGTACCAGCAATGGTTATTTTGATTGTACAAAATTAGCCAGAGGGGCTATCGTTCCTAGTTTGGTGAGTGAAGTCCGGTGGGGGTGAGCTAAATCTAAGTGGCTATGGTTTTCTGTGTTTGAACCTAAGGACAGGCACTAGATTGGGAGTTGTGACGGAACTTGGGCACAGTAAGTATGGGCTCTGTTTTCAGTCGGGCGGATGTATTCCGGGACTGTGTTATTTTTATGTGCTTCTAATATGTTTGCGCGGTACACTTGTACAGTGTGGCGGGATGCGTTCCGGGACTGGGGCCTATTTGCAGAATGTTTAGAAGTGAGATAGATTTGGTATGTTCACGCGGTATACTTGTACAGTCAGGCGGGATGAATTTTGGGACTGAGGTCTATTTGTTGAATGTACGACAGGGATGTGGTTCTCCAGATATAGAGTGATCCTTACGGGATGATTATGTGCTTACACTTGTACAGTCTGGCAGGATGCATACCGGTGCTCGGTTCCATTCACAAATTATCTAATCTTGCTTCTATCCCCGATGTAGATTTTCATGGCGAGGGATTGAACCCTAAATGAGGCTGAACGGTAAGGGCTTGTCCTCGAACCTATGTAGTATGTGATGCATAGAATCCAAACATGTATGCATTAGTGCGTATCGTGTGCATTGTGTTTTCTTGAACATTGTTTTATACATTGTTCTTTGTTTTCTTGGCACACAAACTTATTCTTTTAGTTTTGTTTCACTTTGTGGTTTTATTTTATGTTGTACAACAAGTTTGTGGTTTTGAGACTTTGGAGAGTCGCTGCATTTATCAGCACTGCGTCAGTTGCATTCAACTGACATGCCCACAGTTTTAACAATTTTGCAGGATTTGCCAGTGGTTAGCCAGAACAAGAGTTAAAGCTTGGACTTTAAGATGACTGGGGTTTAAATGTTGAAATGAGTTGTATTAAATGTGCATAAATTTCCGCTGTGCATTGCAATAAGGACTGTTGTAAAGAAAGCATTAAATTTTCTTGTATTTTATACTGTGTTTGGATTACATTTGAAGTAAAGATTCTGGATTTGTGTCTCCTATTTCTATTATACTAATTCGGGGCGCTACACTACTCAACCTCAAATTCCTTTTCCAGACCTTTACAAGGAACACGAACGACAAGTAGAGGAAAGCAGTGAAACAATGGCAATAACGATAGAACAATGAATTCAATGAAATAATAGGATCGATAGCAATGAACAGTGGCAAAACGATAACGATGCAATATGTAATAATGATGGTCAATAACAATAACAATAAACGATAACAATAACGGTAAGCAATAATGATAACAATGTTCAATAACGATGACAATATGCAATAACAATGTGATAAAAAATCTTAAGTCTATTATTCAATTTAGTTCTAACTAATGCACGTACTACTACGTCCCATACCACAGGTTCAATGCATGAAAACACTTTCGTTTAGACTAAGGTGGTAGATTCTATAGATCATATACTCGGCACGATATAACATTAAAACGATAGAAACTTCGTTGCACGATAACACTAAAATGATACACGATGAATTGGGATACTGTGGTCAATAATCCAACAATCAATTGATAAACACTAAAACAATATAATATTTTGGGGAAACACAGCCCCCCTCTCCCGAGTACAGTCTCTATATCATCAACTACTCTAGTTAACCCTTAACCCCAGCTTGATTAACAATTCTTTATTCAATCAATATAAAATAACAATTGGAAAAATTATGATACCAACAAGGAACAATAGGGACAAGAATATCAATGGGGAAACAATAAGACGATCAATCGAGAATACTGGAATGATGACAATACAACACTAAGATCATGTAATGCAATTCCTACAATTTGATGCATCAAATACAACAATATAGATTCGATTATATTATCAAACATGGGAACTCAATTCTGGACAGCAGTAGGTTACTGTACCAAAATCGGATTTCCCGCTGCTACAGAATAGCAAATATGGATCGGTTGGAAGTTTCAAAAAGTAGATGTAACTCCCCAAATTCCAAATAAGACTGAATTCGAAGTTCCACGGGATCTTTATACTTCACTTCGTACAATTTTACAAGGAATTAAAAAATTTATACAATAATGATTACATCAACGCAGCAGAATTATAAATTACAACATGTTACATGAATTAAACAATAACTTGAACATTTCTTTAAGCAGCATTCGTTCTTTAGTCTTGTCAATCACTTTATCCTACATAGACACTGTGGGCACGTCAGTTGCATACAACTGATGCTAGGATATAATACATCAATTTCTCTTACTTAGAAAGCACACACTTGTCACAAACAAAACTAAGAGGGACTATCCTATTGATGTCGTGTGTGATTGTGCACTTAGTCCTTAATGTAGTTATTTATATTAGATGACACTAATGCGCACATCCCATACTACATAGGTCCAAGGGCAAGCCCTTAATCGTTCTTCATCTTGTACGGTTGATTCCCTCGCCATGAGTTAAACTACTACGGTAACTACGGTAAGTATCCTAGGTGTTCTATGAGTTATGAGCCCATGTCCAGACATCCTAGCGAGAATCCCACGCACTGACATGACGCATCATACAGGCATCCTATGGAAAATTCACCTCCTCCATGGAACGATGGCACTACGTAGTCACGGAGCACCCCACAAGCGTCGCCGATGGTACGATATCCTAAAGAAGCATCCACGCCCTAACATGACGCATCATGTGGACATCCTGTGAACACTCTCACACCGTAGATCCGTCGCCCTCATACTTATATTTTTCTCTTACTTTAATCACATCTCCACTATGTGTCTAATCCTTAGATAATTGAATCATGAATAAAAAATCAATACTCTAGAATTAGCGTTACCTCTGCATCAGTCTTAAACAACAACTATCACTCACGACCCAAACTTGGTCTTTATCACATTTTTCTTTCAAAATTTCATTCATGCCGATGTGAGGACTTAACTAAAACTCCAGTCTCAATTCTCTTTTCATGTACATTAAAATGAGAGTATTCATATTCACCAATTTCATATTTCATCATGTTCTTTTACTTTATTTTCCATACACAAATTTCATAATTTTGAACCACAATCTCATATTTAATCCCACTTAATTTTCCATGTTAAAAATCTCATTTTGAAACTCTACAACAAATTTCTCTATAATAAAAAAATGTTTATTATCTTTAATTAAAAAAAATTATATTCTAAAAAATTTTATTAATTTCTTTTTCCCAAAAGTTTTGCTTCTAATTCTCATTATAATAAGTTAAAATATTGTAGAATAATTTTCATAAAGTCTAGGCATTTTTAGAATAATTCTAATATTTTTCTCAATTTTTATACATTAAAAATTTCTTTAAAATATCAAAATGCAAAAAGGAAACTAAAAAAAAATCAAAATGGCCAGAGTCCGGATCGAACCCAGAACCAAACCCCCGCTCGGTGAACAGTGACGGTTTTAAGTCGCACCCGAGAACCAAAAAGTCCAAGACGACCAACTGTTTTATACAGAACGTAACTTATACTTAAGTTTGGGTTTCGGGTTTTGAGTAAAAAAATCAATTTTTAGAAAAATGAAGTTTCTTTAGAGACTCGAACCCAAGACCACTGCTCCGTTGAGCTACAGTAACGCCCCCAAATCGCACCCACTGACAAGTAGGTCTGAGTGACTAACCCTGTATAGGAAATCGATTAAAATGTTTTTTTGTGTCAGACTGCACTGTTTCTATTTCTTTTAGTAAACTCGATTTTTCTCAATCAATTTGTTCTTATAAAATCTAGATATTTTCCTGATTTTTTTTTTTGGTTGTAAAACAGTAACTTATACTTTCTTAGATTATATAAAACTCATTTTTAAACACATAATAAACTATTTTTCTTTAGTTCATTGAAAAAGTATATTATAAATACATTTTCGACATAGACATTTCTTTTTGGAATAATCTTTCCACAACAAAATCTCCTTTCATTCCTAATGAGTTCATACAAATTTTTCATTCTTTAACCAAGATCAAGCTCTTTAAATTAATCCTATTTTTACCAAATTACTCTTTTTCTTATGTTTCGAGTGGAAACATTGGTTAGTAATCTAGTGACTACAATATTACTCATAAATGGCAATTATAAACACACTTTTTACCATAGTTAACTTATTTCATAATCCATGGTTTACTAGTTTGCATTCTATGAATTATCCATAAGCACAATTTTTCACATATTGTATTCTACAATTCCTTCATAAGCATTTTTTTCATAAATCATAATTCATCAATTCTATCATGCAAATATACTAACAAACCATCATAACACATCTTCATTGATACATTCTAATTCATTTACTATCTTTTCATGTAGATCCATTAGAGTCCTTTTCTTATTAGTCTCTTTAACAAGCATAGAGATAAATTTTCCTACTTATTTCTAACACAATCACAATTTCACATCCTAGCATGATATCTATGTTAGAAGCTTGAGAAATTGCCTACCTTAATGAAGAAACAATTTTGAAAAACTCCTAGGAAGCTCCTTCAATGCACGAACGGTTCCTTCTCCTCCTAGATTGTGCCACGAAAATGAGCCTTCTCCTCTTTGATTAATGAAACCCGAGCTCCTTCCTTGCTCCTCTTGACGTAGGACGACCTCCAATAATGCAAGAACACACCACACACTACTCTCAATCTTTTTCTCACACAACTCTCAATCTTTTACTCACAATTTGATTCTTTCTTTTTCTTTCATTTATGAATATTACTAATGCAATTCATGAAGAAGATGAAGGGGGCATTATTTATACACTTTTCAAGCAAAAATGGATGGCTAAGATTAGTTTAGATGAGTTTAGATGAGAGGCTAGGATGCATTAGGGAGTTAGAACAACTACCCATGACCACATAACTACTCACCACTCACTCTCCCTCTCTCCCCACTCCATGCACAATCCGGCCTACCCCTTGTCTTATTCAAAACATGTGCTTGAGCAATGCACGTGTCATACAATGCACACCTAGTTACAAAAACAAGTCTACCCTACAAGTTGTCTGATTTAAATTAGAATAAACTAATGGACTTACTTTAGTGGGCTAAGAATCCATGGGCTCTTAATTTATTTAATTAATTTAATTAGTGTAGCCTAGAATTAAACAATTAGGCCTTTAAGAATTAATAATAGATACTAATAGGCTTTAATTAAAAAGTAAAGAAATAAAATGCTTGTTCATGTCATAAAAATAAATAATTTTTTTAAGGGTAAATGTACATAAATTTGCATGTGCAGACACATAAAATCAAACAAAACTCATATTTAATTATAAATGAAAATTCAGAATGTTACAGCACTCCCTCCTTAGAATAGTTCCGTCTCCGGAACTACGCTTTAAGTGAGAGAAAGCAAAACATAAAAGAAGAAAGAAAAACAATACAATCAAACAAAGTGCTCAGGATGATCCTTCAACATCCTCTCCTCAGATTCCCAAGTAGCCTCTTCAACATAATGGTTTCTCCAGACTACTTTGACCATCGATATCATCTTGTTCCTCAAGACTTTAACCCGACGATCCACGGTCTCAACTGGTAGCTCAATGTAGCTCAGATCTAACTGTAACCTCTCAGCATCGACACATGGAAGACATTGTGCACCTAAGACAACTCTTCTGGTAACTCCAACCGGTAAGCAGTTTTCCTAATTCTCTTCAATATCTTATATGGGCCTATGAACCCTGGGGCTAACTTCCTACCTCTGCTAAAATGAATCACACCTTTACCAGGCGATACCTTCAGAAAGACAAAGTCACCTTCCTTAAACTCAAGGTCCTTCCTCCGGTTGTCTGCATAACTCTTCTGCCTACTCTGAGCATCCCTCAACCTCTTCCTGACCATAACAATCTTTTCAAAGGTCTGCTACACGATCTCGGGCCCAAACATCTGCCACTCCCCAAATTTAAGCCAGCAGATAGGTGTTCTACACCTCCTGCCATACAAAGCTTCATATGACGCCTTCTCGATACTAGTCTGAAAACTGTTGTTATAGGCAAACACTACCAGAGCTAGATGCCTCTCCCAACTGCTTCCAAAAACTAGAACACAACACCGAAGCATATCCTCGAGAACTCGGTTGACTATTTTTGTCTGTCCATCAGTCTGAGGATAAAAAGGCAGTGTGCTGAAATCCGTTTTAGCTACCAAAGCTGTCTGAAGACTCCTCCAGAAATGCGAAGTGAACCGCTCATCTCGATCAGACACAATGGTCAATGGAACACCATGAAGCTTGACGATTTTCCCAACATACAGCTCGGCTAACTTGTCCATAGTCGAAGTGAGTTTCTTTGCCAAGAAGTGAGCTGACTTGGTTAGTCGATTGACTATGAGCCAAATAGCATCATTACCCTTCAGACTCTTGGGCAAACCCATGATGAAATCCATGCTGATATTATCCCACTTCCACTCCGGAATGGGTAACGGTTGCAATAAACCTCCGGGCTTCGGATTCTTGGCTTTCACCTGTTGACAAATCTCACACTTCGCCACAAACTCAGCCACATCTTGCTTCAGACCTAACCACTAGAAGTATTGTTTGACAAATCAGTGTATCCTGTTACTTGATTTTGTTTCGTGATTCATGTTATTTATCCTGTTTTGTTGACATCCCTATATCATGCTATGTTTGCTTTCGCTGTTATTCTATATTTGTTTATTCCTTTCCCATGTACTTGTGCCTGCACTAAAACCGGCCCGTAACTTGCATTGACGAGTGTTTTGTTTTCTTTTCCTCTTCTGCAATTTATTAAATTGCAAATTTTGGAGATCAGCTGCCAGATGGAGTAGGTGACATGAGACTCTAGATGTCGGAGTGTTATTATTATTATTTCTTGTTGCTTATCTTGAATAATGTATCTTGTACTTGGATTATTTTGTAATGGGCAATGAGACCAAGACTTATTGACTTGTTCAGATCTGGTTTATTTGAGATTATTATATTTTGTTTCAAGTAAATTCCTGTTGGTATATTGATTTATATATGCATGCATGGTTGACTTTTCTTGCTTCCTACTTTGATTATTCCTGTGAAATATTGTAAAAATCCTGACAGCTTATGGATGATGAAAATCATTTGCTGGGCTTAGTCATGTATCCGTATTCCGTATTCTCTTTTTGGAAGCGGGACGTGGAAAGGTTTTTAGTAGTATCAGAGCCCATGTTTGGCTAATGTATTAATTGACTGATATATTAGACAAGCTTGGCTCGATCTTGGATCAGCTCAACAGTACAGAGACCATGCATGCATGAATGAATTATAATCAACATTGATCTGGATACTAGTATTATTCCATTCATTTTGATCTCTTTTTATTCGATCCCTTGATTCCTTGTTCTTCCGTCTCTTTTAGTCGTCCTCATTTGTTGATTTTTTTTTGGCTATGAATTCATTCTTTTCGTACCCATATCCTTCTGATCTTGGTGTCATTCGTTATTTTCTTTCTGCTTGGTCCGTCGGTCGGCATCGCTGGATCTACATCGACATGTCAGCAGCTTGGATCATCACCAGGAGATGGAGTGTCTTCTTTTGCTCCGAGATGGTGAGCCACGAAGCATATCGCTAGAATTAATGGATGCTATTAGTAGAGTCTTCCCCGATCAAAGTTGTGTAGCAAAAGTGTTGTGGGCCCATGACCCACAGGTCCTAGGATTCCCTTATTGTTTCTCCTTTCCTGCACTATTTGCTTCTCTGTCCCTTGTACTCGTTTTCATCCGTTGACTCATTGGTGGGTCTAACTCTTCCTTGTCCATCATTTCTTCGATTCCAACTCTATCTATTTCTTTATCTCCTTGCCTTGTTATCTTGCATGTCTTGTGTTGTTTCTTCTTCATTTTTGATATCGGATACTTCTTTCTTGTATTCCGTTTTTCCATCATACACCAATTCATTATTTGATTCAATTCTTTCCTGTTCATTCTCTTTTTGATTTCAGTTCTGCCTACTCACTATCTTACTTTGTTATCTTGTGCTGTTTCTTTCCTTTTGATACTGTTTCATGCATTCCATTGACATCATTGTTATCCACTTCCTTCTTATTCTAGTGTTGCCACTGCTTTGTTCCTTTCCTTTTAATTCTCTATTTCATTACCCCACCAGTTATTTTTGCCTTGCCCTATGTACCGCCTAAGCAAATTTCGAAGATGAAATTTTTTTGTAAGGTGGGTAGGATTTGTAACGCCTGTTTTCGCAAATATGTATTTTTTGTATTTAAAATTTTCGTAATTTTTTTTTTCCGCTTTCAAATTCTTTTGTTAAAATGTATTTTTGAATCTCCTATTTAAGCATATTTATAATCAATAATTTTAATTGTGACTAATTTTCCAATGAATTTTTTTATATTGTGTTGCTAACCCTATTGTTCTTGTTATTATTATTATTGTTGTTGTTATTTTTACTACTATTAGTATTATTATTTTTACCTTTTCATTGTATATTAAAAATCCAATTTTTATTTATATTTTTTTTTATTGCAACCCATTAAGCCCATTTTAAACCCTATTTCTATTCTTAATGGATTTTAAAACGCAAATACACATAACCCAAACCCTATTTCTATTGGATCTTTCATACCCATTTACCTATAACCGTTTAACCCTAACTACCCTACCCGTTTGCACCCCCAGCCGTCACACCTAACCCTAAACCCTATCCCCTCCTATATATATATATACCACCATGTATATATTTTTTCCTATTCATCTCTACCAACCGCTTCCCCTACCTCATGTTTACCCAACTCCCGATCCTCCTTCTCCTCCCTGTGCCTTCTCCCCGTACCCCTCCTGCTCTCTCTCCCATCTTAAGCCCTCAGCCTGCTCGCGCGATCCCCTCTCCTCACTAGTAGCAGCGAACAGTGCACCCCGACGCTCCCCTCTGTAGTGCCAGTACCACAGCCCAGTCGCGACCCCCTGTCGCGACTCCACAGACGACTGCAGCAGCCCCAACAACCAGTGCTCGCCCCTGTGCCCCTCCGATTGTGCCGCCCTCCTGCTGGACTGTCGAACTCGACAACCCCTCTTGTTGTGCTGCCTCCGCCCGAGTGCCGCACCCTATCACCTAACCCCGACGCTCCATCTGCCCTGCCTCCTCTTCCTTGTCGCGACCAGCAGCGGTAGCTACCTATGCTCCTCCCCCTCTTCTCCTCCCCTCAGCGATGCCAGCAGCCAGCTCCTCATGACGTTGCAACCAACCACCCTGCCTCGCGCCGTTCACTTGCCCTCACTGGCGCTACCCCTGTATGCTGCCCCCCATCGTCGGAGCGAAGCCAGAGCCAAGCCCCTTGGTGGTTTGCTGTTTTGATCAAGAATTTTATTAAGTGGATTCTTGGCCGTCCGATCGCCAATCTTCTTTTGATCATACGATCTTAATCATCTCGATCATCCAGTCAGATCCTAGCTGCCGATCTTGTTGATCTTGATCATCACCTCTTGATCTCTTTGATCTAGCCGTTCGATCATCTTGATCATCGAGATCCATACTTTGTGTTCGTGATTGCAATTGTGATCGTGGTGTTCGTGTGCGTTCGTTGCCCGGGAATCCGTTCCCGTTATTCTTGCTTTTTCTTCGTCATTTCTGTCATCTTCTATAAGGCAAGTAACTTGTATTCTTTCCTTTGTGTAATACAAGTACTAAATACCGTCTGTAGTGTAGTTGTGTTGTAGAGACAATTCTTGTGTGCAAACTCTTGTGATATCTTGTCTCTATTGTGTTGACCGGCCTGTAGTTTCCTCATTACACACATGACATGAAATAACTTAGGAATGACCACTTCTTGTTATATACGTGCATGTTGTTCATGTCTTGTTGTATGATCTCGTATGCTTAATGTGTTGATTTGTAGTATAACTTGTTGTAGACTTGCTGAATACCCTATACCATGTTGCTTGGACATCTAGTACATCCTATTTCATGTTTGATTAAGTTTTGGATGAGTTTCAAATGAATTAGTTGATTTTGTGCATGATGGATATTTTCTGCTTTGTCGATTCTCCGTTTTTTATCTGTATTTTAGACCCTATTAAGGTCAGTATATGAAAATTATTTGTGAATATGAATTCTGGAGAATACTTTCTGCTTTCCAAATTTTTTGACAGATCTCAGTTTTGATTTATGAGTTTCGAGTTATGACTATTTTACTACAGATGTGTTTAAAAATTCCAGATCCAGTTTTATATGAATTTTGTATGACTATTTATTTTTCTGCTAATGCTAAAGATAATATTTTGATCGAATATTTTGCTGGTTACAACTAAACTTGATTTGGAACTAACCCCTAATTTTCATGGATTTAGTTGATTACTTTTATACACTATTCTATGCTTGCAAACAATTGCTATACATGTACAATTTTCATATTGTTCTGTAAAGATACATAATTTTGACCTGTTTCTACTTGCTGTATATAAAAACTTTGTGAATATGAATTATAACCTACTGCATCAATTTTATCACCTTTTTTATGGATCTGGATTTTGATTTATATTTTGTGAGATATTGCTATTTTAGTACTGCAGTGTTTATGATTCCAGATTTACAAACCTCTTGTACCTTGCTGCTTTCTGATTTTACTTGACTATTCTATTTATATTGGAAAATTATGAAACTTTATTTTATGTTACTAAACATACAAGGGAATACCCCAGATTTTTCGTGAATTTAATCAGTGAGTTTTATGCTGTTTTCCTGTTATGAATACAAACTTCTGATTTCTGGCTAGACATATTTTCTGGATACAAACCTGTTTTGAGACCTGTTTTTGTGAAATACCATATAACTTATATATATTTTCTGGATTCAGCTGGGAGTCTATTTTCCAGATTTTTTGACGGATCTAGCTTTGCATTTTTGTAGCAATGGGAATCACAAATTTAGTGAAGTACTATCTTGCTGTCCTGAACTAGAATTTTCGTTGTTCTACTCTTTTATGTGTTGTCTTTCACTCGTGCATGTTTATCTTCCATCTTGAACCTGTTACTTGTTCTTGCCATGTTATTCTTGCCATTTTTTTTACACGTATATGTGTGTTTGATAATAATAACAAAATAACCAAGCCGGGGTTAAGGGAAAGATCTAGTAGTGAAAAATATAGAAATATGTACTTTGAAGGGGGCCCATGTTTCCCATTTTATGTTTGATTCATGTTGATACATGAATCTGTTGATGCATGGACCTGTTGGTTCGTGTACCTGTTACATGTTGATGCATGGACCTGTTGGTTCGTGTACCTGTTACCTGTTGATTCATGAACATGTTGATTCATGAATCGTTAGTGTACCTGTTTGATTCATGAACTTGTTCATGTTCCTGTTTTCCTGATCCCTGAGTACACGGCCCTATGGACTCCACTGCGAAATCTAAATGAAACTTGTTTGAATGTAGCAACCATGTGGTAAAAGTTTGGGACACATGAAGTGCTACCTAGATAGTAATAATACAAAACTTGACTTGACATAACATGATACCTGATTACCTGTTTACCTGTACCTGTATATCTGATTACCTGTTTACTTGTACCTGTATACCTCTTTACCTGTTACATGTTTACCTGTTTACCTGCTTGCTTGACACTTGATACATATTACCCGTACCCTGTTAGTATATCCTGTTACTTGATTTTGTTTCGTGATTCATGTTAGTTATCCTATTTTGTTGACATGCCTATATCATGCTAAGTTTTCTTCCGCTGTTATTCTATATTTGTTTATTCCTTTTTCATGTACTTGTGTCTGCACTACAAGCGGCCCGCAACTTGCATTGACGGGCGTTTTCTTTTCTTTCATCTTCTTGTAATTTATTAAATTGCAGATTTTGGAGATCGGCTGCTAGATGGAGTAGGTGATATGAGATTCTAGATGCTGGAGTTTTACTATTATTATTATTTCTTATTGCTTAGCTCGAATAATGTATCTTGTACTTGGGTTATTTTGTATTGGGCAATGTGACCCAGACTTATTGACTTGTTCAGATCTGGTTTATTTGAGATTATTATATTTTGTTTCAAGTAAATTCCTGTTGGTATATTGATTTATATATGCATGCATGGTTGACTTTTCTTGCTTCCTACTCTAATTATTCCTGTGAAATGTTGTAAAGATCCTGACAGCTTATGGATGATGAAAATCATTCGCTGGGCTTAGTCACGTATCCATATTCCGTATTCTCTTTTTGGGAAGCGGGGCTTGACAAGAAGAGATAATCAACTCAATTCAAAAAAACCGGGAAGTAGAGATAAGCTATTATCTTGAAACTGACCCCTAAGGCGACTATAATACCCCCTCCACAGGAAACGTGTAATCAGTGTTTTGTCCCACAAAAGCACTCCCATATTCTTCTTGAGTTCTGACTTGAGCGTTGGAGGGTCTGTCGCTAGGGTAACCCTTGTATTTTAGACATTCACAGGTCAATTGACTTAATCGTTATTATCAAGATTAGATTCAATGGTGCAAACTAGTCAGATTCCAAGTCAACATCAGTTGAAAACAGTCAACATTAGTGAAACTCAAAAAGGTTAGTTTTTTATTAGTTTTAAAAGAATTCAAATCATCTGTTTGATCCCACACAGAAATTAGCAGCAACAGATTGGGAACAAAAAAAAACAATCCCACCAAATTCACCGGTAAAAACAGTTTTCAGCCATGTCTCCAAAGGTGAAAGGGAAGGCAGCGGCCTCAAGCCGACTAGCCAACCCTCTTCTGCCACCTCACCCTTATGAGGACGTCATTCCTACCCTTCAACTGGATCAACCTCCTTATCCAGAACAGCCTACCCAGCCTCCCTGTAGAGAGGCTCCACCGGGGGGCTCCCGAAGAAATCAGCACCTTGCACAATAGAATGGAGAGAACCGAGGATTGGTGTACACCACCACACCCTCCACGGTGCCCCCTGAAGATCCTCAGCTGCACCAAGACCTCAACCATCTCATAACCTCCAAACATCAAGAGTCTGAATGTAGGGGCCGCTAAAGCAGAGCAAGGGACAGTCTCCCTCATCCATCTCGCTAAGATGACACAAGGGACCCTTCTCCCCGGAGTCGGGGATGCAGAAGAACCCTCTCTTCCAGAGGGCGGAGAAGAACCCCCTCTCCTAGAGTTCGAAGAAGTCATCATTCTCCAAGGGAAAATAGAAGAACTCCCCCTCGGGAGGGAAGGAACCCTACTCCAACAAGTCGACCAGCTCCCGGTGAGAAAGAGGGGAGGAAGTACCTATCACTTGGGCAGAGTTCTGCGAATTCAAGGATAAGATCCTTAAAGCCCTCAACACCGCTCCAAGCAGGAGCCGACAAACTAGCCATCGCTGTCCCACTCCTCCTCAACGAGAGGAGTCCCATGGGTCCACTAGATTTAGAAAGAATGACAATGTCATCTTTCAACGCCTCTAAAAGATGGGAGATCGCCTTGTGCTGTTGAAGCTAGAAGAAGGAAGATACGAAGGAACATATCGTCCCTCCAAGCCCCTTCTCCAGGAAAATCATCGAGGCTCCTTTTTTGACCAACTTCAAGATCCCAGCCTTCAACTCTTACAATGGGGAGACTGACCCAGTAAATCAAATTTAGAGTTTGCAAACCTTCATGATGATCCACCAAGCATCTTATTCTCTCCTCTGCAAGACATTTCCAGCAACCCTGAAGGGATCTGCACGATAGTGGTTCTCTTGTCTCTCTCCAGGGTCCATCTTCTCCTTTGACCAAATTGAGGAGCTCTTCCTTAATCACTTCATCACCACTCGCAAGAAAGAGAAGACAAGTGCATCCCTACTTGACCCGAGGCAAAGAGAAAAGGGAGTCTCTTAAGAGCTATGTTCGGCGCTTCACAGCCAAGTCCTGGTCCATCCCCTTACTGAACTCAGTCACAGCCATTGCTACCTTCAGGTATAATGTATATCATGACTACCTCAAAGCTTCTCTTGTCAAAAAACCCCACGGGATTTCTCTGACCTCCTTCAACAGGTCGAGAAGTACATCCGAGTGGAAGATGTCATCCGACCCCAAGAACAGAGTGTGCCCTCATCCGGGAACAAACGGAAGAGCACCGATGAAGACCTAGGAAGATTCAGATGGATGCCACCGGCCAACGCCGTCAACCACTGTTGCCTCACTTCAAAAAGTACACCCCACTTAATGCCAACATCTTCACAATCCCCATGAAAGTTGGCAAGGAGGGTCTCCTTCGACCTCCCTCGATGATGAATGACCTAAGTAGAAGAAGGGATTTGAATAAGTGGTGCGAGTTTCACAAAGATTACGGGCATCTCACAGATGACTGTCGAGCCCTCAGGGACGAACTTGAAGGGAAGCTCATACGTGGTTACATCGCCAAGTTCGCTCAAGGAAATGACACCGAACCCCCTCCTTCAAGAGGATCCAATAAGCGACCAGAGAAACCATCTGATTCCCAAGGCTCAGGGTGCATGGAGATATTCCATTCAACCCATGGGGCAATAATAGGGGGGGGGGGGGGGTCAACTAACTCCCCAGAAAAGTGTTTCTCTGATAAGTGAACAAGGTGCATAATATCCCTCTCCCAAGAACTTGAGGGTCCCTATCATATTTTCAAACTAAGACCTTAAAGGTGTTCGAACAACTCACGATGATGCGCTAGTAATCATGACTCGCTAGTAATCAGCATATGTATGGCCAGTCATGAAGAGCACCGCGTCTTGGTAGATAACAATAGCTCGGTAAATATCCTCTTCCTAAATGTATTTGAGGGCCTCAAGCTCAAGCGAGACCGCCTCAAGCCCACCGGGTACACTCTCGCTGGATTCTCCGGAGCCCCGATTCCAATCAAGGGAATCATCACCTTCGACATGGTGTGAGGAAAGCTCTAACTACTCGCAAAGAAGCACTCGATTCCATGGTTGTCAACATGAATTTTGTCTACAAGGCCATTTTTGGTCGTCCGGGGCTAGCAGTCTTTCACGCGGTTGCCTCAGTCTACCATATGAAGATGAAGTTTCCTACAGCAGCAGGGGTAGGCGAAGCTGCTCGGACGTCTTACACCAATACAATGGGGGCTCGGTCCCCCCCTTCAATGCTTTGGAACTCCCACAAGAGAGGGGACAAGCCAGCTCTGAACCCTTAGAAAAACTAGCAAAAATCTCCTTATCACAAGAAGATTAAGCTAAGTGTTTTCAGGTAAGCAAGGCACACCCCCATCAAGTCATGGAGTAACTCATCACTTGCATAAGAGAGAACAGAGATATCTTCACTTGGAACGTCAAGTACCTAAACAAGTACAACGAGGGTACTTAACCCCATTCCGAGCTTCACTTGGAACATCAAGAGCTTTAGCATAGGTACGCAGGTGAAGAGAGACGAGCTGCACCCTAATATCTCGTTCAAGTCCCAATGTGAATCTACGAGCCCTGTCCTCATCGTTCGCCACAAGAACGACTGCAAAGCAGCTAAGTTTGGTAAATTCCGCTGCATACTCATCCACAAACCTGTAGCCCTATTTTTCAAGAAAGTCTCATGTTACAATATTGCATGAACAATATGTAACAAAATTCCAAAATAGAATACGACCAACCTGTTTCAAGGCCATGAACTGTTGCTCCATTTCAACTCGAGTGCTGTTAGGGAAGAACTTCTCCAATAAGCTCCTAGTGAACATGGCCCAAGTGACAGGCCGTACGAGCCTTTCGGACTCGAACCTCCACCAAATGTGGGCCAGATCCACCAGCTGGATGGCTACCACATCCACTCTGTCAGCATCAGCAACTCTTGCTGCCAAAAGCAACTGCTTAGTCCGGATCAACCACTGTTCGGCCTCCAAAGGCATCTTAGTACCAGAGAATCTGTTAGGATGCAGCCTCATGAAATCTGTAACTGTACCCGGACCAGGAGGGAGAGCTGCCTGCATAGGCACAGTGGGAGGCAGAACCCAGGCAGCTTCCAAAGCAGCCATCACAAGGTCACTGTGGTTTTGCTGCATGTTGATCAACCGTTCCAACACATTGGTAACGGCTTCAAGCCCATGATGATCTTCCTGAGGACGAGAAGTGGAACCTCTGCGAGCCAGGGTGTGCACAAAATCAAAAACAATCAACATTCAGATTAAAGTTGATTATAATTCATTCATGTATGCATGGTCTATGTACTATTGAGTCAATCCCAGATCGAGCCAAGCTTGTCTAATATATCAGTCAAACTAATACATTAGTCAAACCTGGGCTCTGATACCACTAAAAAACCTTGTCACGTCCCGCTTCCCAAAAAGAGAATACGGAATACGGATACGTGACTAAGTCCAATGAATGATTTTCATCATCCATAAGCTGTCAGGATCTTTTCAACACTTCACAGGAATAATCAGAGTAGGAAGCAAGAGAATTTAACCACGCATGCATAAACAAATCAATATACCAACAGAATTTACTTGAAACAAAATTTGATAATCTCAAACAAACCAGATCTGAACGAGTCAATAATCCTGGGTCACATTGCCCAATACAAAATATTCCAAGTAACAGATACAATTATTCAAATAAGCAACAGGAAATAATATTAGCAAAAACTCTAGCATTTAAAATCTCAGATCACCTACTCCATCAGGCAGCTGATCTCCATGATCTGCAATTTAGCAAATTACAGGAAGAGAAAAAGAAAACAAAATGCCCGTCAATGCAAGTTACGGGCTGCTTGTAGTGCAGGCACAAGTACAGGAAAAGATAAACAAATATAGAGTAACAACGGAAACAAACATAGCATGGAATAGATATGACAGAGCAAAACAGAATGTCTAAAATGAATTAAAAAACAGAATTAAGTAACATGGTATGCTAACAGGTACAAGTGATATGTAACAGATGTCAAGTGTCAGATGGTATGTAGACAGATATACAGATAACAGATGTCAGATAACAGGTACTGGTAACAGATAACTGATGTCATGTGTCATGCAAACAGGTAAATAGGTAACAGATGTCCAGTAAAACGTAACAGATAAACAGATAACAGATGTCAGATTATGTCAAGTCTTGTATTTATTTCTATCTAGGTAACACTTCATGCGTCCCAACTTTTACCACATGTTGCTACGTTCAAACAGTTACGTTTAGACTTCGTAGTGAACTGTATAGGGGCAAGTACTCAGGTATCGGACAGACAGATAACAGATACATACAGACAAATAGAACCTACGGGTTCTCTCCTGAGTACACCTTCCTATAGGGGAGTGTGCAGTCAGGTAATCAGATAACAGAATCGTGTATCATGTAGTCATGAACACGTAACATATAACAGATAATCATGTGGGAAATACGGGCCCCCTTCCAAGTACACATTTCTATATTAGCCACTACTAGATCTTTCCCTTAACCCTGGCTTGATTATTTTATTATTATTATCAGACAGGCATATATGTGTCACCAAACATTGCAAGAATAACATAGCATAAACAGGTAACAGGTTCAGATTGAAAGTTAAACATGTAGAGATGAAAGACAACACATAAAAGGGTAGAACAACGAAAATTCTAGTTCAGGACAACAAGACTGTACTGCACTAAATCTGAAATTCCCGTTGCTATAAATGTGCAAATCTGGAAAATAAACTCTTGGCCGAATCCAGCAAATATATTTGAGTCATATGGTATTTCACAACAACAGGACTCAAAACATGTTTGTATCCAGAAAACATGTTCAACCAGAAATCAGAAGTTTGTATTCATAAACAGGCAAACAACATAAAAACTTATTGATTAAATCCAAGAAAAATCTGGAGTATTCCCTAGTATGTTTAATAACAGAAAATAAAGTTTCATAATTTTGCAGCATAGATAGAATAGTCAAATAAAATCAGAAAGCAGCAAGATACAGTAGTTTTGTAAAATTGGAATCATAAACACAGCAGTACTAAAACAGCAATAGATTATAAATATAAATCCAAATCCAAATCCATCAAAAAGGTGATAAAATAGATATAGTAGGCTAAAATTCTTATTCACAAAGTTTTTATAAAGAGCAAATAGAATCAGGTCAAAATTATGTATCTTTACTGAACAGTATGAAAATTCTGCTAGTAAGGTAGTTGTTTGCAAGTATAGAATAGAGTATATAAGTCATTAATTAAATCCACAAAAATTAGGGGTAAGTCCCAATCAATTATAGTTGTATTCAGCAAAATATTAGATCAAACTATTATCTTTAACCTCAGTGTAAAAATAAATTATCATACAGAATTCATATAAAACTGGATCCGGAATTTTCTACGCATCTGTAGTAAAATAGCCATAACTTGCAACTCATAAATTGAAACAGAGATCTTTCTAAAACTCTGGAAATAAGACAGAATTCTTTATAATTCATATTCACAAATATGTTTCATATACTGACCTTAATAGGGTCTAAAATACTGAACAAAAACGAGGTAACAACAAGGAAAGAATTATTCCTCATGCATAAAATCAACTAGGTCATATGAAACACATCCAAATCATAACCAAACATGAAATAGGGTAAACTAAATGTCCAAACAACATGGTATAGGATATTTAACATATCTACAATAGGATGTACTACCAGTAAAACGTCAAGCATGCAAGATTCTCACATCTTATTAGGGTTCACAACCAACATACAGATATGCAACAGGGATAAATTAGATCTAAGTTAAAATTCATATCGTGTGTGTAACTAGAGACGCCTACTGATAAATCAACACATAAAGGCAGGATATAACAGGGGTTTTTTCACAAGAACTGTCTCTAGAAACCAACTACACTACATGCAGTATTTAGTACTTGTATATGTAAACAGAAATTATACAAATTAATTTCCTTATAGATGCCGACCAAAACGACGAAGCAAGAACAAGAATAACGGAAATAGATTCCCGGACGACGAACTCAACGAACCAACGAACGGTAGCCAAAAGTGACGGCAAAAGGAGGGGCTGCTGCTGTTGCAGTCTGCCTGCGTCGGAGGGAGAGAAGGCAGCGCTAGGGAGGTCGCGACATAGGGAGGGTCAAGCTGTGGTTCAGCGTGGCTGCTGGCGGTGCGACAGGAAGCAAGGGAGACGGGCGGTGCTGCGGGGTCGGCACAGGTGTTGACGTCGAGGCGAGGTGGGGGGTCGCGAGAGGGAGAGGCGCACAGGAGAGGGTAGGAAGGTTGGGGGCACAGGGAGTAGGGTTTAAGGGTAGTGGGTAGGGTTTTTTTAGAATTGGGTAGATGAACAGGTAAGGGGGGGTATATATATGATAGGGATAGCATAGATATTAAGGTTAGGTGTATGTGGGCTAACGGGTTAGATATTGGGTATTGGGTATTAAATGGGTTTAGGGTATCCAATACGGATTTGAATAGAGTTATTGGGTTTTTTAAAAGAGATCCAAATAGAATAAAATGGGAACAAAATGACTAAATAAAATAGGACATGAACAATTATAGAATGGGGCTCAAAATAATAGGTCGATCAACAGAGATGAAATAATAGACTGACAATAGAATCATGAACTTAAATAAGAATCAAATAAATGAATACTTTGAAAAGGAGATCCAACACACGGTCCAAATAGAGATACAAGCTGAATAAATACACACAAAAAAAATACATCCAAAAATACATAAAGTGGAAAACAGGGGTTACAAATCCTACACACCTAACAAGAAGAAATTCAAACAAGAAGTATATAGGGTAACCCCAAAAAGAAAAGAAAGAACAAAACAAAAACGGCTCAAACAGATGAGGAAACTTCTGCTGAATCTCGTCTTCCAACTCCCAAGTCGACTCACCCGGCGAGTAAGGATTCCAATAAACACGAACCAGCTTGATGACCTTGTTCTTAAGTACTTTCTCCCGCCGATCCAAAATAGCAACTGGCAGAATATTACAAGTCAAATATGGTCGCACGGTCAACTTAGAATAGTCGATCACGTGGTTCTTATCTCAGATATATCTCCTGAGTTGTGAGACATGGAAAACATCGTGCACTCCTGATAAAGCTGACGGCAATACAAGACGATAGGCCACCATGCCTACTCGCTCCACAATATCAAACGGTCCAATAAATCTAGGGCTGAGCTTGCCCCCACCTGCCAAACCGAATGACACCTCGCCAAGGCGATACCTTTAGGAAAACATGGTTTCCAACCTCAAACTCTAAGGCTTTCCGATGGACATCAGCCCATCGCCTCTGCCTATCCTGAGCTGCCGTAAGTGCTTCCTGATCTGAGTCACCACATCAACTATCCCAGTGATCAACTCCGGACCCAACAACTTTCTCTCACCAATGTCAACCCAGCACATTGGTGATCTGCACTTCCGCCCATAAAGTGCCTCGAACGATGTAGCTTTAAGACAGGCCTAAGCTGTTATTGTGTGAGAACTCTACGAGATGCAGATGATCTTCCCATGATCCACCGAACTGCAGCATACCGGACCTCAACATGTCTGCTACAATTTGGATGGTCCTCTCTGACTGTCCATCAGTCTGGGGATGAAAAGTTGTACTGTACTTCAATTTACTCTCCAAACTACTTTGAAGACTCTCCCAGAACTGAGATCTGAATTTCGTATTCCTGTTGTATACAATACTTGTAACACTTCGAATTCCAAATAAGACGGAATTCGAAGTTCCACAGGATCTTTACACTCTTTTCGTACAATTTTACAATTAATTAAAAACATTTATTATATCAGCGTTACAATTAAACAGCGGAAGTAAATTACAACAATTACATGAATGAAATAAACAATAATTGGATAATTCTTTAAGCATCAATTCCTCCTTAGTCTTTTTCTTTCACTTTATCTTGCATAGAAACTGTGGGCATGTCATTTCATTCAACTGACGATAGGATATATTACAATTTCTCTAACTTAGAAAGCACACACTTGTCACAAAACAAAGCTACGGGGACTATCCTATTGATGTCGTGTGTGAATTTGCACTTAGTCCTTAATGCAATTATTTATGTTACAAGACACTAATGCAGACTTGTTCGGATTCTATGCATTCCATACTACATTGGTACGAGGGAAATCCTTAATCGTTCTTCATCTTGTAGGGTTCAATCCCTCGCCATGACTTAAACTACTACGGTAACTACGGTAAGTAACCTCAATGTTCTATGAGTTACGAGCCCATGTCCAGACAGCCTGGAGGGGAATCCCACGTCATGACACGACGCATCCTGTAGAACCTATGGACAATTCAACCTCCGTCATGGGACATGAAACCACCCGTAGTCACCAAACACCCCACAAGCATCGCCTGCGGTACAAAATCCTGGAGATGTATCCACGTTATGACATGACGCATCATGTAGACAGCCTGTGAATACTCTCACATCGTAGCTCCGAGGCCCTCATACTCGTGTTTTTCTCCTACTTTCATCACATCTTCACTATGTATCTAATCCTTAATCATTTGAATCATGAATAAAATCAACACCCTAGAGTTAGCACTCCCTCTATACTGGTCTTAACCATCGATTCAACAATACGACACAAACTTGGTCTTTTCATTTCAATATCTTATCTCAAGTGAATTTATTCAATGCCAGTAGAAGGCTTAGCTACACTCTAGTCTTTAATCTCACTTCATGTTCATAGAATTAAGTATTCATACTCATAAAATCTTTCTCATACTTCAACACGATCTTCTATTTCATTTTCATGTACAATTTCATGCATAAAACGATAAAATTCATTTTTTTCAACTTGTCACATTCATAATTTATCTTTCACATAATTTCTCTTATTCTCATAGTATCATTCTTTCATTATTAAGCCCGAAAGTCACACTTATCTTTACTTATAATTTTCCATTACACTAATCTCATTTCAACTCTTTTATTAAAAAAAAATCCTTTAAACAAAAATATTCATTTTTCTCTATCTAATCAATAATTCAATCTAACAATTTGTATCAAATTCTTTCTTGAAATAGTCTTCAATTCTTACTTATAATAAGCCAAAAGTGACAGAAAAAAATTTCATGAAGCCTAAGCATTATTAGAGTCTTTCTAGTATGTTTCCTCAATTTTATTTCACTTTTATGACTCTTAAAAAAATACTTAAACCCAAAAAAAAATATTTTTTTTTATTTAAAACCCAAGGTCAGGTTTGGAACCCCCAACCCAAGACCCACGTCAGCGCTACAGTAAGCGCTCTATGGCGCCACCGAAAACCACAGAGTCCAAGGCGCCAAGGCGATATGGAATGGGCTACAATTCATATAGGGCTTAATTAAGGGTATTTGGGTTTAATAAAAAATCACAAAAATAAAAAGGTTGAGCCAGGTTTTGAACCCGCAACCAAGACCAAACCAGTGCTATAGTAGCGCTCTGTTGTGCACCCGAAGACTAATAAATCCAAGTGACTAACCCGATATGAAAAGGGTTGAGTTGTCTATAATTCAACTCTTTGTTTGTTGCTAATTTTTCATAATTCAAATCTTTTTAGTTACTTTTCTTCTCTATTTGTGTCCAAAACTTCCAGATTATAAATAATAGGAATTTGCAGTGAAACGGTATTTTAATAATCATTATTTGGCATAAAAACACGAATTCTTATACCTACTTTATGTTCTATGTCCACAATTTCGACATTAAAAGCAAATCATGATCCCTACATAATTTATAACCAAAATTTTCACAAAAGACTACTTTCTTACTCATTGTTATTCTACAACATTTTTAGAACAAAATTCCCTCTTTCAACACTAGTGTTACATTAATTTAGACAACATGATTTCAATGGTTCACTTAATCAACTAATCATTTCATAAGCACAATTTTCTCAATTTAGCATGGCCCAAAACTTATATTTCATGGCAACATGATAATTTCTAACATAGTAATCACAATTTTATCAACTAGCAATCAATTTACCAAGCATTCACTTCATCTATCTCTATTTAAACAAACACATGGCCAATCTAATTAGTTTTATTTAGCAATTTCATCAACCCAATCCCTAGCATGATATCTAAAGTAGAAGCTTAAGAAACCACCCACCTTTTTGGAGAAAAACAAATAGAAAGTTCCTAGAACACACGAACGGATCCTTCTCCTCTTAGATTGTGCCACCAAAAACCTCCTCCTCCTTGTGCTAGATGGAACCCGATCCCTCTCCTTTCTCCTTGGTGTAGGCCAGCCTCCAATTGGGAATGAACACACACAAATCTCTCACTCTTTTTCTCACAAAATGCTCTGAATCTTTTCTCACACTAGTTCTTTTCTTTCTTTCTTTCTTTACCAATTTTTCTAATGTACTACATGAAGAGAATGAAGGGGGGGGGGGTTATTTATACTTTTTTGAAAGAGAAATAGATGGCTAGGATTGATCTAGATGGTTAAAGATTAAGGGCTAGGATGTATTAGGGAGTTGTAGCAACCACCCATGAACACAAAACCACCCCATCCACTACTCCACTTCTCCCATCTCTCTTGACTCCATCTGGCCACCCCTCCATGCACCAAGGCACGTGCTAATGCAATGCACGTGTCTCCCATAGTACCCTTAGATTCTATTGTACATGATTAATTAATTAATTATCTACAAAATTAGTCTACACTACAAGTCATGACAGTTAAAAGAGAAATAAACTAGTGGGCTCAAATCTAGTGGGCTAAAAGTCAATGGGATTCTATGAAAAAAAATTAATTAATTAGGGTGGGCTAGATTTAGACAATTAGGTCTAAAGTCTAAATAGGCTTTTAAAAAATAAGAGAGAAGGATTTAAAATACTTGTTCATGTTATGAAAAGAAATAATTTTCTAGGAAAAAAATACACATGAATTTGTACGTGCAAAACACGTAAAAATCAACAAACTCTTATTTAATTATAATTAAAAGTTCAGAATGTTACAACACTCCCTCCTTAGAATAGTTCCGTCCTCGGAACTACGCTTAAAGAGTGAGAAAAACAGAACACAACAAGAAGAAAAGAAAAGAAAAGAAAAGAAGATACAAATCAAACAAAGAGCACAGGATGACCCTTCATCATCATCTCCTCAGATTCCCAAGTAGCCTCTTCAACCAACTGGTTTCTCCAGACTACTTTGACCATCGATATCGTCTTGTTCCTCTAGACTTTCTTCCGACGATCCACAACCTCAATCGGGAGCTCAATGTAACTCAGATACAACTGCAAACCTTCTGGCACTTCGGGCAAATGGTGACTTGGATCTGGAATGTAACCTTTCAGCATAGACACATAGAAGAAATTGTGCACCTGAGACAACTCTTCCGGCAACTCCAACTGGTAAGCATTTTTCCCAATCCGCTTCAATATCTTGTACGAGCCTATGAAGCTTGGGGCTAATTTCCCACATCTGCCAATGTGAATCACACCTTTACAAAGTGATACCTTCAGAAAGACAAAGTCACCAACCTCGAACTCAAGGTCCCTCCTCCGATTGTCTACATAGCTCTTCTGCCAACTCTGAGCATCCATCAACCTTTTCCTGCTTAGATTGATCTTTTCAGAGGTCTTCTGCACAATCTCAGGCCCAAACATCTGCCGCTCCCCCACTTCAAACCAACAAACAGGTGTTCTGCACTTTCTGTCATACAGAGCTTCGTACGGTGCCATCCCGATACCAGTCTGAAAACTTTTGTTGTAGGCAAACTCTACCAGAGCTAGATGCCTTTCCCAATTGCCTCCAAAATCTAGAACACTACACTGAAGCATATCCTCAAGAATATGACTGACTTTCTCAGTCTGCCCATCGGTCTGAGGATGAAAAGTAGTGTTAAAATCCGTCTTGGTACCCAAAGCTGTCTGAAGACTCCTCCAGAAATACGAAGTAAATTGCGCAACTCGATCAGACACAATGGTTAACGGAACATCATGAAGCCTGACGATCTCCTCAACATACAACTCGGCCAACTTGTCCATAGACGAAGTGAGTTTCATCACCAAGAAGTGAGCAGACTTGGTTAGTCGATCAACTATAACCCAAATTGCATCATTTCCCTTTGAACTCTTGGACAAACCCGTGATGAAATCCATGCTGATGTTATCCCACTTCCACTCCGAAAATAGGTAACGGTTGCAGTAAACCTCCGAGTTTCTAATTCTCGGCATTCACCTACTGACAAATTTCACACCTCGCCAAAAATTCAGCCACATCTCGCTTCAAACCTGACCACCAGGAATGCTACTTAATGTCTAGACAAAAGACTAGCATGTGCCTCCTGAAGAATACTCTCCTTCAAGTCCGAATGATCCAGAACACACAGCCTCTCCCCAAACCACAACACTCCATCCCTGATCTAAAACTCGGACTACCTGCCTGCACCAACCTGCTCCTTTCATCTTCTAAATCTCTGCATCTTCCCTCTGACTTGCTATAATCCTTTCGTTCCGTGTAGGCTGAAGCCTCAACTGAGCTAAAGATGCTCCCAAACCTTGCAGAACAACTTGAATACCAGCTCAATCCAACTCCTCTGCAAGATGCCTCTGAGTCGTAATCAAACTAGCTAAACTGCTTTTACGGCTAAGTGCATTAGTAAAAACATTAGCCTTCCTAGGATGATACTTAATCTCAGGACAATTGTCCTCAAGTACATCCAGCCATCTCTGTTGCCTTAGATTCAGGTCCTTCTGCTGATAGAT
The DNA here is from genome assembly GCA_017893485.1 of Hemerocallis citrina. Taxonomy (NCBI): domain Eukaryota; kingdom Viridiplantae; phylum Streptophyta; class Magnoliopsida; order Asparagales; family Asphodelaceae; genus Hemerocallis; species Hemerocallis citrina. The sequence continues at coordinate 115,487,790 of CM030360.1, read as the reverse complement.
GTACGTCAAGCTCTTATGGTCCGTGTACATGTTCAACTTCTCACCATACACGTAATGTCTCCATTGCTTCAAGCGAAGATAATCGCAGCCAACTCCAGATCATGAAACAGATAATTCTTCTCATACGGTCTTAGTTGCCTAGACACATATATGATCACTTTCCCGTCTTGCATTAAGACTCAACCAAGCCCACGATGTGAAGCATCGCTGTAGGCATCATACTCAACACCTGCTCTAGGCAACGCCAAAATGGCAGCAGTAGTCAGGTTCTCTTTCAACTCCTGAAAGTTTGCCTCATATTGCTCAGTCCACTTGAAATTCACATTCTTCTTGGTTAGACCAGTGAGCGGCACGGCTATCTGAGAATAGCCCTGAATGAACCTCCTGTAGTATCTAGTTAATCCAAGGAAACTCCTGATTTTCTTCACTGTAGTAGGCCTCGCCCAATCTCTCACTGCCTCTATCTTCTGAGGATCAGTTGCCACTACCTCCTTAGAAAAGATGTGACCCAGGAATGCCACTTCAAATTTTCAGAAATCGCACTTGGACAACTTGGCATACAACTCCTACTCTTACAGCCTCTTCAAAACTGCAGCCAGATGCTCTGTGTGCTCCTCCTCCGACTTGGAGTACACAAGATATCGTTGATAAACACCAAGATGAACGAATCAATAAACGGCCTCAGAACTCTGTTTATCATATCTATAAAGATCGCAGGTGCATTCGTCACTCCAAATGGCATAACTAAGAATTCATAATGCCCATGTCGAGTTCTGAATGCAGTCTTATACACATCTTCAGCTTTCACTCGAACTTGATGGCATCCTGATCGAAGATCTATTTTGGTGAAAACAGCTGCTCCTTGTAGACGATCGAACAAGTCAACAATTCGTGGAATAGGATACTTATTCTGAATAGTGACTTTATTCAGCTCCCGGTAATCGATGCTCATCCTCATCGACTCATCCTTCTTCTTTACCAACAGCACCAGTGCTCCCCAAGGCGACGCACTCTGTTGAATAAAGCCTTTCTCCAGCAGTTCCTCAATCTACCGTTTAACTTCATCCTGTTCCACTGGCACCATCCTATACGGTGCCTTGGAAATGGGTGCACTCCCTGGCTGGATAGTGATGCCGAACTCTACATCATGTTGCGGGAGTAACCCAGGCAAATCTTCCAAGAACATTGTCGGATAGTCCCGAACCACAGGAATCTGCTGCACCTCTATAAGAACCTCCTTCTTGCTGATAGCTGCCACCAAATCTGAATATCTCTTCTTCCCTTGGAAAGTGACTTTCGGACCACCTGGAGCCTTCACTGTTACTTCCTTGGTCGTGCACTCGATGTTCGCACTGTACACCGACATCCAATCAATGTCAATGATAACATCGACCCCAGGATATTCAGCTCGATAAGATCAATCCCGAAAATTTTGGTTCCAATCTGAATTTCGCAGTCTGCATAGTACCGATCAGTGGTTAAAGTCTCCCCTGATGGAATAGCTACTGCAAAGACCTTGCCGAAAAACCTTCGGTTCGACTCCAAAGACTTTAGCAAACTTAGGAGATAAAAAAGTATGAGAGGATCCAGTATCGAACAAAACAACAACTTACTTTCCATTCAAATAAACTTCTCCAGTTACATAACACACTCTCGTTACATCATAGTTCTACTAAATAAACAGGGAAAAGAGAACAATAGAAAACTTCTAAACGTGCGCCCTCGTACCAGTGATGACGTGATCAACTTCCCCAGCGTCAGCTTCAGTCAAGGCAAATACTCGCCCCTGCTGGTACGACTTCTTCCCAACTTGCTGCTTTGGTCGACTACAGGTGACATTCTGCGGTGTGGGGCATTAAGATTTGTAATATTCCATCTCACCACAGTTGAAACAAGTCACCACAGGAGGTCTCACCTAAATATTTCTGGGTCTTTCAGCTATGTTGACAGCATTTGCTCCTGTCGGTTTGAACCTTTGAGCTGACGACTGTCCCCTGAAATTCCCAAGAAACTGCAGGCCTCTTCCCAACATGCCAATTGCTCTTCCGGTTCTGAGCGGCATAAAATTGCTCCATATCTTCCTCCGTAGCTGCAGCTCGCTTGACCAACTTATCAATCCTCTTGATACCAAGGAGTGTCATCTTGGATCTCAGACTTGGCCTTAATTCGTGCTCGAACTCTCAAGCTTTCTTCGCCTAGTCCATCACAAGTTTGGGTGCATACCTCAAGAGTTGAGTAAACCTTGTCTCATACTCTCTAACCGACATACCGCCCTGCTGCAGTGCCAGGAATTCCATAGCCTTCTTCTCCTGGACATCAGATGGAAAATAGTGACTGCAGAACTCCTCCAAGAATTCCTCCCTGCCAAGAACAACATTTCCCATCGTCCGCTTCATGGACTGCCACCAAACAGCTGCGTCCTTATCGAACTACAGTGCAACCAACTTCACCTTGCTGGCTTCCGAAGTTTCCAAGTCTTCAAAGATAGTCTCGACCTGCCTGATCCAATTGTCAGCCGCATCTAGGTCTGACTTCCCCTCAAACACGGGTGGTTTCATCCTCTTGAATGTTTCCACAAGTTTGATTGCATCAGGTACTAGATTTGCAGGCATCCCCCTCTGGTTCGGATTCATGACAATGGCATTGAGGGTCTAATAGACTCTCACTAACTCTGTTTCCAAGTCAAGCCCTTCTCCGCTTCTAGCTCTTCTTCTAGCCATGTTCTGATGCAAAAGATCCATTAAATCCGAAGTAGAAAACATGAATTTAAATCAACTCTCCATTTCACTGAATTCAAATTTTGTACATTCAAATTTAAAACATTTCTGACATCAAATGAAAGGAGTAAGAAGATCCAACATTCTAGTTCCTACGGTTCCTCTTGGCTCCTCGAAGCTCTTCTCATAGTTCCGCCACTTCTTCCTTCAGTGCATCGTACATGTTCTTTCTCTTTTTGAGATCCCAAATACGATGACTAAGAGCTGCAATATCCTCCTTGCACTTTGCACACTAGGCCTGCAGTAGCTCTACTCTCTCCCTCTGAGTCTCTGCCTGCCTCTAAAGAGACACAATAAGACTGCTCGGAACTGGCTCTTCTTCATCGGAGGAATCATCAGATGAATCCAGAGGTAGAGTGATATCTCAGGACTCAGGACATTCCTTCTCAAATTCCTCGGGATCTTCTTTGTCGGAATCAGCTTGTCGGGTAGTAGTCCTCCTCGATTATGTGCCAATCATCATCATCGGCTGGGTCTAAGTGGTTTGCCATCTTAGAAAGAGAAGAGAAGAAACATAAATCATAGAGCAACACAAATGTAAGTGACTTACATTTAAATCTCTATACACAACACACGCTCTAATGTCCACTCTAGGGTGTCGTTCCTTATAAATTTGTACTACTTGGAAGCGTGACTCTGATACCACTCTGTAACACCCCGAATTCCAAATATGACTGAATTTGAAGTTCCACAGGATCTTTACACTTCTCTTCGTATAATTTTACAAGGAATTAAAAACCTTTATTACATCAGAGTTACATTTAAACAACAGAAGTAAATTATAACAATTACATGAATGAAATAAACAACACTTGAATAATTCTTTAAGCATCAATTCTACCTTAGTCTTTTTCATACACTTTATCCTACATAGAACAGGTGGGCACATCAGTTCATTCAACTGACGCTAGGATATAATACATCAATTTCTCTTACTTAGAAAAGACACACTTGTCACAAAACAAAGCTACGGGGACTATCATATGATGTCGTGTCTGAATGTGCGCTTAGTCCTTAATGCAATTATTTATGTTACATGACACTAATGTGCACTTGTTCGAATTCTATGCATCCCATACTACATAGGTCCGAGGGCAAGCCCTTAATCGTTCTTCTTGTAGGGTTCAATCCCTCGGCATGACTTAAATTACTATGGTAACTACGGTAAGTATCCTAGATGTTCGATGAGTTACGAGCCCATGTCCAGACAGCCTGGAGGAGAATCCCACATCATGACACGACGTATCGTGTAGAACCTATGGACAATTCATCAATTGTCATGGGACATGGCACCACCCGTAGTCACCAAACACCCCATAAGCGTCGCCTGCGGTACGAAATCCTGGAGATGTATCCACATCATGACATGATGCATCATGTAGACAGCCTGTGAATACTCTCACATCGTAGCTCCGAGGCCCTCATACTCATGTTATTCCCTTACTTTCATCACATATTCACTATGCATCTAATCCTTAATTATTTGAATCATGAATAAAATCAACACCTTAGAGTTAGCACTCCCTCTATACCGGTCTTAACCATCGATTCAACAATACAACCCAAACTTGGTCTTTTCATTTCAATATCTTATCTCAAGAGAATTTATTCAATGCCGGTAGACGGCTTAACTACAGTTTGGTCTTTAACCTTACTTCATGTTCATAGAATTGAGTATTCATAGTCATAAAATCTTTCTCATAGTTCAACACGATCTTCTATTTCACTTTCATGTAAAATTTCATACATAAAACGATAAAATTCATTTTTTTCAACTTGTCACATTCATAATTTATCTTTCAAAAAATTTATCTTATTCTCATAGTATCATTCTTTCATTATTAAGCTAGAAAGTCACACTTATCTTTACTTACAATTTTCCATTACACAAATCTCGTTTCAACTCTTTTATTAAAAAAAATCTTTAAACAAAAATATTCATTTTTCTCTTTCTAATCAATAATTCAATCTAACAATTTGTATCAAATTCTTTCTTGAAATAGTCTTCAATTCTTAATTATAATAAGCCAAAAGTTATAGAAAAAATTTCATGAAGCCCAGGCATTATTAGAGTCTTTCTAGTATTTTTCCTCAATTTTATTTAACTTTTACGACCCTTAAAAAAATACTTAAACCCAAAAATGTACATTGTTTTATATTTAAAACCCAAGGTCCGATTTCGAACCCCCAACTCGAGACCCACGTCAGCGCTACAGCAAGCGCTCTGTGGCGCCACCGAAAATCACAGAGACCAAGGCCCCAAGGCGATATGGAATTGACTACAATTCATATAGGGCTTAATTAAGGGTATTCGGTTTTAATAAAAAATCACAAAAATAAAATGGCTGAGCTAGGTTTCGAACCGCAACCAAGACCAAACCTGCGCTACAATAGCGTTCTATTGTGCACCCAAAGACCAATAAGTCCAAGTTACTAACCCGATATGAAAAGGGTTGAGTTGTCTATAATTCAACTATCTGTTTGTCGCTAATTTTTCATAATTCAAGTCTTTTTAGTTACTTTTTTTCTCTGTTTGTGTCCAAAACATCCATATTATAAATAATAGGAATTTGTAGTAAAACAGTATTTTAATAATCATTATTTGGCATAAAAACACGAATTCTTATACCTACTTTATGTTCTACGTCCACAATTTCAACATTAAAAGCAAATCATGATCCCTACATAATTTATAACCAAAATTTTCACAAAAGACTATTTTCTTACTCATTGTTATTCTACAACATTTTTAGAACAAAATTCCCACTTTTCACACTGGTGTTACGATAATTTAGACAACATGATTTCAATGGTTCACTTAATCAACTAATCATTTCATAAGCATAATTTTCTCAATTTAGCATGGCTCAAAACATATATTTCATGGCAACATGAAAATTTCTAACATAGTAATCACAATTTTATCAACTTGCAATCAATTTACCTAGCATTCACTTCATTTATAATTTATCTCTATTTAAACAAACACATGGCCAATCTAATTAGTTTTATTTAGCAATTTCATCAGCTCAATCCCTAGCATGATATCTAAAGTAGAAGCTTGAGAAACCACCCACCTTTCTGGAAAAAAAATAAATAGAAAGCTCCTAGAACACACAAACGGATCCTTCTCCTCCTAGATTGTGCCACCAAAAACATCCTCCTCCTTGTGCTAGATGGAACCCGATCCCTCTCCTTGCTCCTTGGTGTAGGTAGGCCTCCAATTGGGAATGAACACACACACAAATCTCTCACTCTTTTTCTCACAAAATGCTCTCAATCTTTTCTCACACTAGTTCTTTTCTTTCTTTCTTTCTTTACTAATTTTTCTAATGTACTACATGAAGAGAATGAAGGGGGGGGGGGGGGGGGGTATTTATACTTTTTTAAAGAAAAAATAAATGGCTAGGATTGATCCAGATGGTTAATGATTAAGGGCTTGGATGTATTAGGGAGTTGTGGCAACCACCCATGAACACAAAACCACCCCATCGACTACTCCACTTCTCCTATCTCTCTTGACTCCATCCGGCCACCCGTCCATGCACCAAGGCATGTGCTAGTGCAATGCACGTGTCTCCCATAGTACCCCTAGCTACTAGTTGTATATGATTCATTAATTTGTTGTCTGCAAAATTAGTCTACACTACAAGTCATGATAATTAAAAGAGAAATAAACTAGTGGGCTCAAATCTAGTGCGCTAAAAGTCTATGGACTTCTAAAAAAAATAATTAATTAATTATGGTGGGCTAGATTTAGACAATTAGGCCTAGAGTCTAAATAGGCTTTTCAAAAATAAGAGAGAATGATTTAAAATACTTGTTCATGTTATGAAAAAAAATAATTTTCTAGGGGAAAATGCACATGAATTTTTACGTGCAAAACACGTAAAAATCAACAAACTCTTGTTTAATTATAATTAAAAGTTCAGGATGTTACAATACTGACTGGAGCCCCATGAAGTCTGACGATCTCTTGCATATACTTCTCAGCTAGGCTCTCAGTAGACTGTTCGACTCGGAAGGGAATGAAGTGAGCACTCTTCGTCAATTGGTCGACAATCACCCAAATCGCATTGTGACCCTTAGGACTCCTCCGCAAAGCGGTCACAAAATTCATAGTGATGTGTTCCCATTTCCACTCCGGAATGGGAAGCGGTTGAAGAAGTTCGGCGGTCCGCTGATGCTCTGTCTTAACCTGCTGGTAGATCAAACACTGAGACACAAATTGAGCCACAACCCTCTTCTTACCATGTCATCAGAAATGAAGCTTCAAGTCCTGGTACATCTTAGTTCCTCCACGATGAATAGAATATGATGACTGGTGGGCTTCCTCAAGCAACCTCTGACGAACTTCACCCTTTGGGACACACAACCTGGACCCAAAACGAAGCAATCTATCAGCATGAATAACCATATCCGTTCGAGAACTAGCCTCAACTTCTACTCTAAAACCCTACAACTGCTCATCACCAGCCTGAGCCTCTTTGATCTGATCAACAAGAGACGACTGAAGCTGAAGCACCAAACAACTCTGATCAGAACTCGGCAACAACACATCTAACTCCAACCTCCGAATCTGCTCAACCAAATCACTCTACTGAGTCAGGAACATAGCTGCCAGTCTCCTGCTCAAAGCATCTGACACCAAATTTACTCTACCAGGATGGTATTACAAACTGATGTCATAATCGGCCACAAGCTCCAACCAATGCCTTTGCCTCATGTTCAACTCCTTCTGAGAGAAGACGTACTTAAGACTTTTGTGGTCTGTAAAGATCTCCACTCGGTTCCCAAGTAAATAATGTCTCCACAGCTTCAGAGCGAAGATCACTGCCGTAAACTCCAAGTCATGAGTCGGTTAGTTCTTCTCATGCAACTTCAACTACCTCGATGCATAAGCAACGACTCGGCTCTTCTGCATCAGAGCTGCTCCAAGACCCTTTTTCTGAAGCATCACAGTGAACTACAAATCTACCTGAACCATCTGGAATAGTCAACACTGGCACTGACGTCAACCTGCTCTTCAACTCAGCAAAAGCCTCACTGCAAGCCTCTGACCAACAGAACTTCTCATCCTTCCCTATCAGCTTAGTCAAGGTTCCCGCTATCTTTGAAAAATCTTGGACGAATTTTCGATAATATCCAGCTAGACCAAGGAAACTCTTTACCTCTGAAACTGACTTGGGAACTGGTCAATCCTTCATAGCTCCAACCATGAACGGATCCACAGAAATACCATCACCTGAGATAATGTGCCCCAAGAGGGTAACTCTGTCGAACCAAAACTCATACTTGCTGAGTTTCCCATAGAGGTGATTCTCTCTCAAAGTCTGCAGAACCAACATAAGATGCTTAGCATGATCTTCCCGATTCCAAGAATACACCAGAATGTCATCAACGAAAACCACCAGAAATCTATCCAGGAACTGGGAAAAGACCCTATTCATAAGACTCATGAATACAGCAGGCCCGTTCATGACCCCGAACAGCATCACAAGATACTCATAGTGCCCATATCTGGTGTCATCCCCCGCTTCCCAAAATGCATGAATGTGAGCACGTAACGAAGGCCCAGCGAATGATTATACATCATCCAAAAGCTGTACCAGTCTAACTCAACAATATACAAGAGAAAACAACTACGCATAAAGAATATAATCACATAAATAAAGAATAAACTCCAAGATAATCTTGAAATAAATTCACCAAATAATAATCCAAGATCTGGGATAAAACAAACTTCAGGTCATAAAGCACAAGAATACAAAGTATGATTAAAAAAAATACAATAAGCAAATAACAAAAGATAGCTAAGTAGACTAAAGTCCAGTCCAATCTTCAGAGACTTTGCTCACCAAGTTCTTCTGGTATTGTTCCTTCAGTACCTGTTAATACTTGATCTAAAAAGAATGAAAAGACTGCTCTTAGAAAAAGTCGTGGGCAGCAAGTAGAGAAAACAGAGGATAAAGGAAAGCATGAATATCAAAGAAAAGGAACATGGTCAAAGTCAAAGAACAAAGCAAAAAGTAGGCAATAATATCAAAGGTGTACAATAATCACGCATGTAATGAGTGATGTCAAGTGAAGATCAAGCATGAGATGAATGTTATCAAGTATTTTATTAATCTATCTAGTGCACGTACTACTACGTCCCATTCCACAGGTTCGGCACAAACACACAGTGAACGTTTTAGAATGATGGTAAATTCTCGGATCGTGTATTCGGCGTAGCTAGATAACGTGATAACAAGATAACGAGATAACAAGATAATGAGATAATGAGAAGGCCTTTACCGAGTACATTTTCCGATCGTTCACTACCAAGTCTACACATAATACCCTGGCTTGTAATTAGTTTATTTTCATCCTATGTGAGCATGCAAGAGGGTTTCAATGTCGTATAATACTAAGTGTGACTAATTCTATGCGCTACAAATAAAGCATGAGGCAAACAAGTCATTTACACACACATCACATGATCAGGACATCTGACCTTGCTGTACTAAAACATGAATTATGATCACTACAACATAGCAAATATGAATCCGTCAGAAGGCCTAGAAAGTAAACTTCCACATGGTTCCAGTGAATATAATTAAGGCATATAAAAGATACAGGAACTATGGTGAAAACTCTATTCTATTCAGGTTTTATTTTTAGGCAGCATGTAGTAAGTTGTGTTCAACTAATTATTTTAGATCTGAGAACTCAATAATAAAATCTATAAAAATTCTGGGAAGTTCCTATATATGTCTAGGTAGCCTAATTTATTTCAAATTTTTATTTTACTGTTAACAGGGTCAAATAAAATATAGAACAGGAGGATACGCATGCAATTGTCAGTCTGAAATTTCTAACATGGCTATACTAAAATGTTGATATCTAGCAAATGACACTTTGGAACTTAGATCCGTCAAAAGGATGTTAAACTAGACATCAGAGGCTAAAAATTCATGTTTGTAAAGGAAATTCAAATTATCTTAACAAATTAGAAAATTATCTTAACATGAATAGGCAATAATTAAATCATACACCATATATTTCATGCAATTTGGCAATCAAAGTGATCCTAGGTGTCAACATGAAAATTTCTAAGTTTAAGATACAATTATCACAGGCATGGTATTAATTCATCGATCAACTTCAATCTAGCACATACAATTTAACATGTCCAACTTATCAAGTAGTTCTATACATGAATCTAGTTATTTAAATGTGCATATACATGAAACAATGGGGACTAGGTTGTAGATCAAAAAAACAGCACGATGTTAAGAGTATGTCGGGTTAGCTCGTGTAAACCCTCGATAAACTTAACGAAATTGTCAAAACAATATGATAACGAAATGGACGGGATCTACTTGCAGAGATCAAATAATCTTGAACGGAATAAAATGCTAGTTCAAGAAGAGACTTGCCTGTTAATTTGCAGATTCAAATAATAAGAATAATGGGATCAGAATCCCGGACGAAAATCCTAAAAGAGCACGTGCGAAATCCGTGCGAACGACCAACAGCAAAGCAACAGCAACTCGGGAAAACTCCACACCAGATCCAAGGCGGAACAGCAAACGCCAAACCCAGATCCACTCCAACAAAACAGCAAACACGGGAACCAACCACTCACCATCTGCCGAACACCAAATAGCCAAGGTGACCAATCACCTATTGCCTTCTTCCCTCAACAGAGAGAGAGAAAGAGCGTCCGGGAAAACTATGGTGACGCTGGCGGTCGGCGATGGCGCGACACCACGGCGAGGCGAGGCGGTGGCGGCTGGTCGGGAAGCGACGCAACAGCGAGAGCGACGACATGAGCGAGATGGCCCGGTGCGCAGACGCTCTGTTTTTGCTCGAAAATAAGGAAGACAGAACTGGGCTTCGACAGGGCTTGGATGGCGACGAATGCGATGGGGGTCTTCGAAGGATGAAGGAGGTGCACGGCTAGGGATCATGGTGGGGCGACAGCGAGGGGAAGCGACGAGGTGGAGTAGGGTAATAAGCGATGGCGAAGATGGGTGCAGGCTTGGGCGCGAAGACGGGAATGAAATGGAGACGAGGACGATGATGGATTGGAAGGTGATGGGGATGACGGGGAGATGGTGAGGGGTTGACGATAGTGGTCGGAGCAATAGAGAAGGGTTGGTTTAGGTTTGGAGGCAGAAACAGGGAGAGGGAGAAGGCGCGGGATGGGGAAACAGGGGGAAAGGGTAAGCACAGTATAGGGGTTAGGTTAGTGACGACTAGGGTTGAGGTTTAATTAGGGTTAAGTAAATTAGATTAGTATATATAGGGAAAAGTAGGATGTTAGGTATTGGGTAATGGGTATGGATCCAATTGAATAAAATACATTATACATGAATAAAATACAAATCCGAATACAAGAAATAGGATATCTGATATAATATAATTTGTAATAAAATTACAGTTTGTATTACATAAATTATTTAAGACAATTATAAACACAGTTCATCAAATAAGAAGGGATTTGTTTCAATAATCAATCATAATAATAAATAATCGTAAGAACACTAAAATAACCGTGTCAATAAAAATAATAATATTAGTAATATCAATCAATCAATAAGAATAAAAAGACTATCAATAATAATAGCAATCATCATCATAATAATATCAATACATAAAAATAGGAATTCGTTGAAATAGTTGAAACAATAATAATATTTCTTAGGGTTTAAATGCAATTAGTTGATCAAGTAGAAATGGAAAAAATGTTTATTCAAAATAATTATAATTATTGTTTAGGAAAATGTTTTAACTAAGAACTCAAAACGAATTTTACAATAACAATTTTATAAATCTCGAAATACAGAAAAATACTCACGAAAATATGTATTTGCGAAAATAGGGGTTACAAATCCTACCCACCTTACAAAAAAAATTCATCCTCGAAATTTGCTTAGGCAGTTCATGGGAAAAGGCAAAACAAACTGGGGGTAACAAAACAGAGAGTTAAAGGGAAAGGAACAAAGCAGTGGCAATACCAAAAAAAAAAAAAAGAAAATAGATAACAGTGTGGTCAAATGGAATGCAAGAAAGAAGAAATCGGTATCTAAAATGAAGAAGAAACAACACAAGACTTGCAAGATAGCAAGCAAAAGGATGAAGAAATAGATAGAGCTGGAATCGAAGAAAGGATGGACAAGGAAGAGTTAAACCAAGCAAATGAGTCAACGGATGAGGATGAATGCAAGGGATAGGGGAAACAAACAATGCAGGGAAGGAGAAACAACCAAAGAATCTTGGGACCTGTGGGTTTTGGGCCCACTATGCTTCTGCTGCGCTACTCCGATGGTGATGTCCCAAGCAACATACATGTCACTGTAGGCCACATGACACCAATCGACGGACCGAGCAGGAAGACAAGAATGTGACACCAGGATTAAAGAGAGTATGGGCTCAAGATAGATTAAGCAAATAATGCAAAAGAATATAAAATTGAGCTTCAATTTAAATAATTAAAGATATAATATAGACCAAACCTAATGGCTTTAACAAAAATAATAATAACAACAAATATTTACAATAAAAAAAATAATATCAATAATAATAGAATAATAATAACAATAACAAAAATAAAAATATTAATAACAATGATAATAATAAAAATAGTAATAATAATAGCAATAATATTAAAAATATTAATAATAATAATGATACAAGTAATAATAACCAAAACAATAATATAATAATAACAATAATAATAAGAATAATAATAATGACAAGAATAAAAATAATAATAACAATAATAATAAAGGTAATAATAACAATAATAATAATAGCATTTAAAATAATAACAATAATAACAATAATGATAATAGCAATAATGACAATAATGATAATATCAATAATAATAAAATAACAGTAACAATAATAATAACAACAATAAAGATAAGGAAAACAATTATAATAACAGCAATAGAAATAACAATAATGATAACAATACCAATAACAATAACGAAAATATTTATTTACCATCAGTTTCATTATATAAGTAAAGAGTCTTGAAATATCAATTAGCAAATAGGTTGAAAATCTTGCCTCCTTAACATCAAGTTGCATGTTGGCCTTCACGACACCAGGTTGCAGCTTGCCATTTGGATATTCGGTTGCACATTTTGCCTCCCCGACATCCAGTTGCAATTTGCCTCCAATGACATCCAGTTGCATATTTGCCATCTCGATATTAGGTTGCACCGAAATGGTGAAATGGAAGATGTAACCTTCCATATGGATAGAGATATGGGACAGGTAATTTAAGTATGATGTTATGTTTTGAAATTCATGATATAAAAATAGTAGAAAGGTAAGAAATGGAGTTGAAAATCACACAATAGAATATCAAAATAGATGTATAGATTATAAATATCAAACACAATAGTACAAAATAATAGTAGTGAAAATGATTTATAAAAGTAGGGGGGAAAACGGAATGAAATACATACATAAGCACAATGCAAATGTGAAGGAGAAAATAAATATGCAGTGTAGCAAATTTACACAATAAATATATCATAAAATATATAGTAGCATAGGTATTAAACAAGCCTCTAACATGTCGATGAAGATCCAAAATAAATATACAAATAATAATCGAAATACAGGAAATATTCGGGAAAAATAATTATAAAGAGGAAAATAGGTAGAAGAAAAATGAATCTATACCCAATAAAGACTCAAAGAAGAGGATGACTAGAAGGGACAAAAGGAAATCAAAGAATTGAATGTGAAGGGAGAGTAACAAGGGGCAAAATCGAAATTGAAGAGAATACAGCAGGAAAAAATAACTAGCATGATACTCAATATTGAATTGACAAAATATGATGGATGCAAGAACAGAAGAAATAAAAGACGCAAGAACTAAAATGAAACAAAATAGCAAAATACCTGCAGTCGCACCTTCGGCAGTCTCTGCTTCCTCTGCAATCTGGTTGTGGGCGTGATCACATTCTCCAGCCTGTCCTCCACTAGAAGCTGATTCTCCAGTTGGTTCTTACAACAGGATATACTACAAGTAACACGTCAAGTATGCAAGATTCTTACATCTTATTAGGGTTCACAACCAACATACAGATATGCAACAGAGATGAATTAGATCTAAGTTAAACTTCATGCCGTGTGTGTAACTAGAGACGTTTACGGGAAAAACAACACAAAGAGACAGGATATAATAGAGGTTTTTCACAAGAATTGTCTCTAGAACACAACTACACTACAAGAGGTATTAAGTACTTGTATATGCAAACAGAAATTATACAAGTTACTTACCTTATAGATGTCGACGCAAATGACCTTATAGATGCCGACGCAAATGACGAAGCAAGAACAATTATAACAGAACGGATTCTCGAACGACGAACTCGACGAACGAACGAACGAACTATGATCACAACCCGAGATCACACACCCGCACACAAGAGGGAGAGAGAGGCCGGGTGCACGAGGGGATGGCGACGGCTGAACGGGGACGACGGCGGCAGTGGCAAGAGACGACGGCGGCCAAGAGTGACGGCGGAAGAAGGGGCTGCTGCACAAAAAGAAAAATACACGGTAGTTACGGTAAGTTCTTAGATGTTTTATACACATAAATACACAAAAAAGAAAAATACATCCAAAAATACAGAAAGTGGAAAATAGGGGTTACAACTACTATGGTAGTTACCGTAAGTTCTTAGATGTTTTATGAGTTACGAGCCCATGTCCAGACAGCCTGGAAGGGAATCCCACGTCATGATACGACGCGTCATGTAGACAGTCTATGGACAATTCGTCTCCGTCATGGGACGATGGCACTACATAGTCACCAAGCACCCCATAAGCGTTGCCACGATCCCGATAATTCCAGGAGATGGATTCACGTCATGATATGATGCATCATGTAGACAACCTGTAAAAACTCTCACATCGTGAATCCGAGGCCCTCATACTTGTGTTTTTCTTACTTTCATCACATCTTTCCTTAGTGTCTGTCCTTAAATTTTTAATTTGTTTTTAGAAGAAATCATCACAACCTAAAGCTAGCTTACCCTAGCAGACTTAAACCAATACAAGAGACAGTCACCCCAAACTGGCTACTTCTCAAGAGATGCTCAACCGACACTGGTTAGCTCTTAAATTTATAATAACAACTACCGGTTTGAAAGGGTCTCGTCTAACCTCTAGATTCCAACAACTATCTCGTTGTAGAGATCAACATTATGTTATATTCAACCTCAAAATAATATTTCAATTATCAAACAAATAATTTCCTTCAACCCTGAAGTATTCAACTTTAATAATTCGTTCATCAGTAATTTCCAAATCAAATTTCTCATAAGTAACCTTTAAATAGCCAATCAAGACAATCGCTTCCAAAGCCTTCCCCAAAACTCATTTTTCTTGAATTAATTATTTTCAAGCATTTATACTCATTCACATTATATATTTCAACCCAAACTCATTTCCAAATTTTGAACTTCTTTAAAAATTCATCCCCAACATTATCTATTTCTATTTCCACTTTATCTCACTTTAAAAAAAATCAATTTTTATAATCTCCAATTATTTGCATTTTCAATTTGAAATTCAACTCAACACATAAACAAAACACCCTCCTTTAGATTCTAAAAAAATTTTCTTCAGAATAATATATAAAAATCTCCAATTTATCTTAATAATATTCTACTAATTTCTCATAATTTTCCCACATTCTCTCATAAAAGAACTACTCAAAAGTCCCAAAAGTATTTAAAAAAATAAAATAAAATGGTTTTCCATATACTGGCTCGAACCAGTATCACCATGGAGAAAGCCCATCGCCCAAACCAATGGCCTAAGGCCTTACTCAGTAACAGAATGTTCTGCGGTCTTTAACTGCTCAAGCCCCTTCTCCTTTAGTCTTTAAAAAAATGTTTGTTTGAAACAACAGAGTAATGCCCCCCGCTCGAACCCGTGCTGATCAAGAGGCAATAGATCGCCTACCCACTGAGCTAAACTCAGATTCTCGATCTATATAGTGTTCTCGGCCTCAAATATTTAACATCGTGCAATTTCCTTTTTCTACACAATACACACATTCAACTCTTTTGTTCATCACGCTAATTTAACTCGATTATACAACACATCTTAAATAGTCAATGGCCAAAATATACTGAATTCTAATGCAACAATATGTTCGCACAAATTAAAATTTCTATCACATGAAGAGTAACTCAATTATTACTATAATTTATGAGATGTCAATTTTACTTCAATTTATATATTCTTCCATGACAATAATCAATATGAGAATTTTTCTTCATGGTCAATTATATTCATATTTCATAAAAATATGTATTTCTCTAGAGAGAACACAAATTAACATTTCACATAATAATTTACACAATTTCTAAACTTCAATTTCTCAAGTCTACTTTAATTAACATGTATTTCACTCAAGATTTTAGAGTTTCTTTTATCATACACATCACAATCAATGAGAGTAAATTAACCATTCTACATAAACAATTTAGATTTTAGAGTATCTACATATGCAACTACTCAATAAATTAGAAAGTATAAAGGAACACCCACCTAAATGATGAGTAGTAGAAGAAAATCCCTTCACACAAAACCCAAAAAATCCACAAAAGCAAAGCACAACCCATCGAAAAATCCTAACAGCAAGGCACTCCCGAAAGCATAACACTAATATATATATATACATATGTCTGCATAAATATTTATATATACGCATATATTGTATGGCGAAATGAGTGAGGAGAGCAAACAAAGCATTTGCAGGAGCAAGTTTTGTAATTGGCAGAGAAAGAAAGAAGGGGAAGGAGAGTGAAGATTAGGGGTTGGGTAATTATAGGGATTATGTGATAGTTATTAAAACCACCTCCACTACTTAACCCCACTACCCACTCCTCTTTCTCCCACTCACCAAGTCAGCCAAAAATTTCCAACCGGCCACTTCTCTTGTAAAAACACGTGCAGTGCATACACTTCATATATATATATATATATATATATACATATATATATATATATATATATATATATATATATATATATATGTATGGGTAAAAGGGATATGAGAAACTTGCTCATTTAGTAAATGAGCAATTGATTATGTGGCATGCATGTGATACATTGGACAACTAACCCTTTAAGGATTTTCCAATCACATGTTTGCCACATCATCAATTGCTCATTTACTAAATGAGCAAGTTGCTCATACCCCTTTTTCCGTATATATATATATATATATATAATTTAAAATATAGGTTATAAAATGTACAGTAAATGTTTAAATAAAATTAGTTTAGTTTAATTATAAATTAGATTTATCATGCACAAACAAAACAAACACACACACACTTCAAAATTTTATTTTGAAAGAGAATGCAACTATCACGTGCATTGCAAACACGTGCGTGTACGTAAGACAAATATTCAAATATGAAATCGATTTTATCGACGGGAAAATATTTAAAGATAATCGAAATACAACATAAGAAAAATATATTTAATATACATATTCGATAATGTAATCAATACGTACATTGAAAACACGTGCACCACACATATAAAAATATTTTAATCAGAATAGGGGTGAATGAATTTTCGTTTATAAAACAAATTCGAACACGTCATTAAATAAATAATTGAAACACATAGAAAATATTACACGTAGCGGTGGAAAATACAGAATCGATACATGCATCGATAACATGTATAAAGCACATAAAAACACAAAGTGGAATTTTATATTTGAGTTGACTCAAATAGGATAAAATAAATTTTGAGAAGACGGGAAATGCATAAATAGTCGGAATCCAAAAATACATAGTAAAATACGTTACGGATATTACCCGTAACTGTACAAAATACACGTGCGTAATACGCGAGGAGCAAAATTGTCATTTTCAATTTTTTGGGGTGTTACACTCCCCCCCCGAACAGTTCTGTCCTCAGAACTCGCTAGGATAAAGATTGTAATTCGTACACATCGAAAAATATTACTATTGTATATAGAAAGCTGTCAATGCCAAGAAAAGTAATTTAGTATATAAATGCGCAATGTGGAAAAAACACACCAAACTTACATAAGGAATCTTTGAATATCAAGCAAACAAAACACAAAAATATCAGAAAAACTAGAAAAATAGCAGGGCAAGAAATGTAACAATGAAAGATAAATGTAGATTAAAAGAAAATTTTCATACAAAATAAATAAGTATTAGATACCCAAAAAAAGGGGAAAACATAAATTAAGTCATCAACTGTTAGAGAATTTGAAAAACTTCGGAAAGAGAAATTTATTAAAGAAAACGGGAAGGATGAAAATCATAAACTAAACTAGTAGTATACACTACGAAATAGAAATGAAGTAGCAATTTAAGAGAAATGTTTGGAAAATATATGAGCATGAATTTTAGTGAAAAAGATAGACAATATATAAAATAATTATGTATAACAAGTTAATATCATAAAAATAATTTGAAAAGTAAATACAATAGTTATGTATATGATTTAAATTTAAAAATGTAGAGTACTGGTTGGCATATATCAAAATACTTTCAATTTATCGGGTAGAGCAAGAAAATCCAGCATACAAAATTATATAGGCGTAAAAATTATAAGGTGAAACAAACAATATCATGATTATAAATGGTTTGTAGGAGTAAAACAAGACATTATAGTTGTAAAAGTAATAACATATTTTTGAAACAAAGCAAAAACTAATCATATAGAAATAACTTACGAATCGAAGAAAAAGTATAAATACTAATTTTTTTATTTTTTATTTTTTATTTTTGTTTGCTGAGTAGCTACCAAATCTAAGATAGCAATATGATGAAGTGATATGAAATGCTAACTCATGTAAAGATTCAAAATAGAAAGAGAAGGTAGTTGATATTAAGTAGTGAATATGAAAATAGGATAGATATAGAAACTGGTATAAATATAAGGTAATCAATTTAATGGTAGGTTGTAAAATATTATAAAATAGTATAAGCTAGTACAAAAATGGAATAGTGGTAAGTAAATATTATAGAAAACAAAGTAGGAGTTATCAAAGTAGAAAATTTCCTTCTGGTGGAGGATTGCTTCGTTGGTGTCCAAATGCATACTTGCCTCCTCGACCTCAAGTTGCAGAATTGCCTCTACGACATCCGATTGCAGTTTGCCTTATAGATGTTCGGTTACAAACTTTGCCTCCCGACGTCTAGTTACAGTTTGCCTCCAATGATGTTTAGTTGCAGATTTTTCCTCTCGACATCAGGTTGCACCAAAACGGTAGATGGAAATACGTAATCTTGGATGTTTAATAAAGTATGGTGTTACGTTTTGAAATCAGTGATATAAAAGTGGATGGGAAAGTTATAAATGAAGTAGGAAATTACAACGACAAAATATTAAAATAGATATATAGACTTTGACTATAGGATATACAAAATTTGTTGTAATGAAAATGATTTATAACATTAAGACGAGAATAGTCTAAAGTATATGTACGAGCTGAAAATGCAAATGAAAACAATAATTATGTAGTGTAGCAAATTATGACAATAAACATAAACAATTATATATAAAAATAGTAATGTAGTAATTGGATGAAGGTGAAATGATATGTGTAGTAAGTATATTGAAATATATGACATGTATAGAAATCAGTGGAGAAATATATGTAGTAACTAAGAATCTAAAGACGATTAAAATTTGAGAATAAAGATAAAGTATAAATAGTGAGTGCATGTATTATATTAAAGAAGTGTAAAGCTATAAAATTAACGAGTAGTAAAAGTGAATATAACAAAACAAATTAGCAAATAATATGTAATAATAATAGTATCGAATGTATGCAATAAAACAAAATAGTATGTCATATTTATATGAGTAGAATATTTCAATCTTGTTAAAAATATACTGAAATATATAAGAAAATATAAGGAAATGGAAAAATGTAGTATAACAAAATTAAATCATATAAAATGAATTCACATAAGCAAAATTCAAAATTTTTAAAAATACAATAGAAATAATAAATGAACAAAATAATAGTAACAATATTAATTTAACAAACAGTAATTTAAAATTTAATAAAACATGTAAAGTAATAGCAATCTAAATGGATAAACATAAAGTGACATAAAAACACGGAGGACAAAATTTTAAGACTGAAAGACTGGTAAAACTAATTCATAAGATCAAGACTAAGGAAGATAGACAAAATAATAAATATCCAAGTGATTTAATAGTATAAGAAAATATTTATTGAAAATATTAAATATTGAAAAAGTACTATGATGAAAATCCACGAAGGAAAATTTGAAAGGAATGTGTGTCTACGTGTAAGATATCATGAATGACGGTTCAAACCAACCATGCTTCCGTGCGCCACTCTGATACCAAGGAAAAATGTGCTCGCATACAATCTCACATCAATGTATACGAGGAGCATATCATGAATATAGCTATTATTGAACTTACATTCATGACTCCAGCCATCTAATAGGGAAAAGGAGGAGAAAAAAATCAGTGTATAGAGCAACACAAATATAAATTACTTACATTTAAATATCTATAAACTGAACTTACACTTCTAATGTCCACCCTAATGTGTCATCCTTGTAAATTTGTACTACTTATTGAAGCGTGGCTCTGATACCACTCTATAATAACCCAAATTTCCCTGAATTCGAAGTTCTACAGGATCTTTACACTTCACTTCGTACAATTTTAAAAGAAATTTGAATCTTTTATTACAACAAAGTCTTCTACATCAACACGCAGTGGAATAAATTAATGAATTACAACATGGTAGATATACAATTGTAACAACTTTAGCATTTAAGTAATCATCAGCATCAAATTCATCTTTATATCTTCTTGTAAATTCCAATTTCTGCATATAAAATTGTAGGTACGTCAGTTGCTTACAACTGATGCTATATTATACACGGCCATCCTTGCTATGCCGAAAATATAACGATTCTTTAATACTTTAACAACCACAAATGTATAGTAAATGTTTAAATAAAATTTGTTTAGTTTAATTATAAATTAGATTTATCATGCACAAATAAAATAAACACACTCACACTTCAAAATTTTATTTTGAAAGAGAATGCAACTATCACGTGCATTGTAAACATGTGCATCGTACGTAAGACAAATATTCAAATATAAAATCGATTTCATCAACGGGAAAATATTTAAAGATAATCGAACTACAACATAAGAAAAATATATTTAATATACACATTCAATAATGTAATCAATACGTACATTGAAAACACGTGCACCACACGTATAAAAATATTTTAATCAAAATAGGGGAGAATGAATTTCCGTTTATAAAATAAATTCGAACACGTCATTAAATAAATAATTGAAACACATAGAAAATATTACACGTAGCGGTAAAAAATATGTAATCGATACGTGCATCAATAACACGTATAAAGCACGTAAAACACAGATAGTGGAATTTTATATTTGAGTTGACTCAAATAGGATAAAATAAATTTTTGAGAAGACGAAAAATGCATAAATAGTCAGAATCCAAAAATACATAGTAAAATACGTTACGGATATTACCCGTAACAGTACAAAATACACGTGCATAACACACGAGGAGCAAAATTGTCATTTCCAATTTTTCGGGGTGTTACATTGTGTGAATATGCATTGGAACCAGCAGATAGTCTATTTTCTAGAATCTCTTACGGAACCTGTTATTCTTTCGCGTAGGAGAGGGAAAGTCGACTTTTGTACAACAATATCTCGATGTCCAGTATTTCGTTTTTCTTGTTTAATTGTAAATCTGTTTAAACTTTGCATTACACTACATATCATTCATTGTACAGTCATCGATACCTCGTTGATATCATTTCTTGACACCCGTTCCATCGATTTCATATTCATGATTCATGTTAACAAAATAATAACAAGCTGGGTAATAAGGGTCGACTTGGTAGTGAACGATTAAAGACTGTACTCGGACAAATTCTCGTTATTGGTCATTGATTATGGAATCTCGTTATTGATTGTCGTTGACGAGTACATGATCTGTAGATTTCACCACTATAGTCTAAAAGTTCACTTGTTTGTATGCACCGAACCAGTGTTATTGATTATCGAAGTGTGCAGGGCATGACTCGCCAGTTGTGCTCCCAAAATTCTTCGTCATCTTGTTCGGAGTCCACTCGTGGTTCACATGGCCACTCTAGCTTCTTACCCCAGAGCAAGTGTGTGGAGCTCGGCTTGCAATCCGAGTGCTCCTAAAATAACCCTAGACAAGTGTGGAGTCCACTCATGGTTCTTAGAGTCGCTTTAGACACATGCCCCGAGCAAGTGTGCGGGAGCATGCCTCACCATTCGAGTGCTCCCAAAACTCGTCGTCACCCTATTTGAAGTACATTCATAGTTCTAGAGTAGCGTTCACATGTCCACTCTAGCCCCTTTCCCTCAAGCAAGTGTGCGGGGCTCGGCTTGCTATTCGAATGCTCCCATACCAATCACAGACATGTGTGGAGTCCAATCATGGTTTATAGGGTCTTTCTATCCACTTGCCCCCAAGCACGTATGCGGAGCACAGCTCGCAATTCAAGTGCACCCAAAACTTGTCGTCACCTTGTTCAGAGTCCACTCATGGTTCACAGGATCGCTTTAGCACTTGCCCCCTAACCAAGTGTACGGGGCATGACTCGCCATTCTAAGGCACCCAAAACTCGTCATCAACCTGTTCGGAGTCCATACTCAAGATTATTAGAGTAGCCCTAGAAACTTGCTACCGAGTAAGTGTGTGGGGCATGCCTCGCCATTCGTATACTCCCACACCTAGCCACAAAAAGAGTACAAGAGATTCAGTGCTCTACTAAACTCGCCTCCCGGGTGACACTCCTCTTCTACCGTGAGTTCGGAGCTCAACTCATCCCTATAGCTACTCACTAAACTCACCTCCCAAGCGGCCTTCTTCGGAGCTCAACTCACTCCAAGAGATGGTCCCTAAATTCGCCTCCGAACGGCTCTCTCCTAGAGTCCGACGATGTTCTTCATCTCACTTGCCTCCCGAGCGACCTTCTTCCACAACGAGTTCGGAGCTCAACTCACCCCTAGAGTTTCTCCCTAAACTCGCGTCCCGAACGGCTCTTTCTTAGAGCCTGGCGATGATCTTCACCTCGCTCACCTCCCAGGTGGCCTTCTTCGGAGCTCAACACACTCATAGAGCTGCTCCCTAAATTTGCCTCCTGAAAGACTCTCTCCTAGAGCCCGGCGATGCTCTTCATCTTGCTCGCCTCCCTCTCAACCTTCTTCCACAATGAATTAGATTCTCAACACACCCCTAGAGTTGCTCCCTAAACTCACCTCCCGAATGGCTCTCTCCTAGAGCTGGGTGATGCTTTTCACCTTGCTCGCCTCCGGACCGACCTTCTTCGAAGCTCAACTCACTCCTAGAGATGCTCCCTAAATTTGCCTCCCGAACGGCTCTTTCTAGAGCCCGACGATGCTCTTCATCTCGCTTACCTCCCAAGCGACCTTCTTCTACAACGAGTTCGGAAATCTACTCACCCATAGAGTTACTCCCCGAACTCGCCTCCCGAATGGCTCGCTCCTAGAGCCTAGTGATGCTCTGCACCTACACTCACCTCCCGAGCGGCCCTCTTCTTCCACAGTGAGTTCGGGGCTCAACTCATCCTTAGAGTTGCTCCCCCAACTTGCCTCCCGAACGACTCTTTCCTAGAGCCTGATGACGCTCTTCTTCATAACCTCTTCATGGCAAAGCTCCTCCTCTTAGCCCACCGAGAGTGAAACTCCTCTTCATAGCTCCCCGGTGCCGAATCTCCTCCCCGTAGATCCCCGACGCCGAAACTCTTCTCAACTTTACGTAGGAAAAGATATTGTGGGCTTGTTTCAGCCCTAGAGGTGGATGATTTCTCAACTAACTCTCGAAGAGTAATTGTAGATCTTCGAGTCACCTTCGAAACAAGGGTTTACAAACTCTAATCGAACCTCTGTAGCACCAGAAAAATTAGTTACAATGTAGCTGCACTAAGCCAATAAAAAAGTTGACCGGGTCAACTGTCAACGGTCAATAGGCCACATGCAAACATCTCGGAGAGCCACGAAAGCTCGTGTAGCATACCAAACAAACGCATTGCCGACCCAAAATGGCGCAAAATGTCGTTGACCAGTCAACAGTGCCATGTGTTAGTGTAACACCCCGAATTCCAAATATGACTGAATTCGAAGTTCCACATGATCTTTACACTTCATTTCGTACAATTTTACAAGTTTAAAACTTTTAGTACACAGAGTCCTTTACAACAACATGCAGCGAAATAAATAAAATACAACAATGATAAATGTACAATTGTAACAACTTTAGCATTTATGTAATCATCAACCACAAATTCATCTTTATATCTTCATGTAAACTCCAAGTCCTGCATATAAAACTGTGAGCACGTCAGTTACTTACAGCCGACGAAATATTATACACGGCCATCCTCACTATGCCGAACAGAATAACAATTCTTAAATACTTTAACAAAGACACACTTGATCACAAAACAAAGCTAAAGAGGGACTATCCTATTGATGTCGTGAGTATTGTGCACTTAGTCCTTAATGCAGTTATTTATATTAAAAGATACTAATGCGCACTTGCTCGGATTCTATGCATCCCATACTACATAGGTCCGAGGGTAAGCCCCTAATCGTTCTTCATCTTGTAGGGTTCAATCCTCGATATGACTTAAACTAGTACGTTAACTACAGTAAGTATCCTAAGTATTCAATGAGTTATGAGTTCATGTCCAGACATCCTAGAGGGAGTCCTACGCACTGACACATGACGCATCATGCAGGCATCCTGTGGTCAATTCAACTCCTCCATGGACCATGGCACCACCCGTAGTCACCAAACACCCTACAAGCGTCGCCACCGGGACTGTATCCTTGAGTAGTATCCACTTCCTAATCATGACGCATCATGAGGATATCCTGTGAACACTCTTACACCACCAATCCAATGGCCTCATACTTATATTTTTCTCTTACTTTCATCACATCTCCACTATGTATCTAATCCTTACAATTTCAGTTTGTTTTAGAAGAAAATCATCACAACCTAGAGCTAGCTTACCCTACAGGACTTAAACCGAACAAAAGAGACAGTCAGCCTAACTAGCTACTTCTCAAGAGATTCTCAACCCACACTGGTTAGCTCTCAAATTCATTAATAAAAACTGCCGGTTACTAGGGTTTCGCCTAGCCTCTAGATTCCAACAACTATCTCTTTTTAGAGATCAACAATAAGTTATAATCAATCCCAAAATAATCTTTCAATTTCTCTATTCATATCTCTTTCTCAAAGAGAAACATTTCTTTATAATCTCATAACATGAAAACAATTCAATTCAACTCTTTCATCAATTTAATCCCTTATACCATTGTATGCAATATTAAATAATCTCCATCAAGTATTAATAATCATAAAATCTCCTTAAGAAGAATATAAGTGCATTCCAAATTTTCATCATTTTTTAATTACAGAACACCACATTTTAAAGAATATTTATTAAGTTCTTCATCCCCAAATCACTTCCAATTCTCACAAAACGTGTCAAAACATTGTAGAAATAATTTTTATGAAGTCTAAATAATTTTAGAATAATAATAGAACTTTTCTGAATTTTTATCTCATTTAAAACTCTCAAAACATTAAGAAAAATCAAAACATAATTAAAGTCTACACCAGGTTTCGAACCCAGAACCCAGGCCAGACCTGCCAATGAACAGTAACCCACTTAAAGTGTAGTCGAAAACCAGTATGGCCACAGAGGATAACTGTCTAATACCGAAGTTATATTATACTTAAGTCTCTGGAGAGACTCGAACCCAAGACCAATAGCTCCGCCGAGCTACAGTAACATTTTTAAACGCACCCGAAGACCAACTTGTCTCAAGTGACTAACTGTCACAAAATGAGTTGGGTTTCTCAAACTCCAACTCTCTGTTTGTTACTAATATTTTATAATTCAAAAACACTTACTCTTTTTCTCCTCTAACTTATTTCATGAAAGTTTCTAGATTACTGATATTATAGATTAGCAACATAATAGTAATTAAAATTTATTATTTTGACATAAGCACATGAATTTTCCTTTCTAAATTGTATTTTATATCAACATTTTCGACATTTGTAAGCAATCATGATTTCCACCAAAATTCAGCACCACAATTATCATAAAACTATTTTTCTTACTCTCTTTTACTCTACAAAATTTCTAGAACACAATTCTCTTTTATCATACTAGTCAATGGCGGATCCAGACAAATCAAAATGGGGGTCCCAATTTTTTTTTCTCCCGGCATCGACATAATTGTTGCCGAAAATCTTTTACTTTACTTTTGTTTTGAAGAATTAAAGTAATTGGATCAAAATAAAATTATAATCAAAGTAAATATTCAAATTTATATTTTTAGTATCATGTATTTTTTCGTACTTGTACAGTTGTACTCTAAATTTGATAAGAGTAATACTAATCAATAATCATACTACACTATTTATACTGTTATAATACTGGAGGCTAAGAGATACGACTCAAATGAATAAATATACTTGTAACTTATGTACACACTAGTTTCTTATTCAAAATTTTATCCAATGATTACACAGATCAAATAATAAGTATCACTATTAATTTTTAGCCCAAAGCTCATACTACTATTTTGAGCCTTTAATAAGAGGTGGATTAGACTTTGGGGTACCAAAAAAATTTTAACTCGGGGGCCAAATAAAAATTTTGATCTATATTAGGGGGTTTTACAAAATTTTTGGGTCCCAAATGTCCCCCCTACTCCCTTCCTCCCTCTGCCACTGATACTAGTGTTGCATTAATTAATATAGCATACAACCAATATTTCAATAAATAAACTAGCCATTTACCAACATATATTCTACATCTAGCATGGTTCAAAATTCGCATTTTCATAGCACAATTATATAAAAATTATGCAATCTATAAATTAACATACCAATCACAATTTAACAACTGAATTATATATTATCTAGCATGCAAATATACTCCTACATTAGAAAGGATTTTAGAATCACCCACCGAACAAAATTTAATTCCTAGCAATTGAACTCCTAGAATGAGAAGCTCCTAGAAACTCCGATTTGTCTCCTAGAAATCCGTGCACAGCGAGAATCACCCCATCTCCACTTTCGGAAGCAATACAAACAGCAAGCACCCAACTCCAACTCATTTTCGGCATGCACAGTGAAACACTCCAACTTCACTTCGGCTAATGCAATAGGAACAACACCCACTCCATTTTCGGCATAGGCAAACAGTGAAAGCACCATCTTATTCATTACATATATAAATGTACATATATAATTATATATACATATGTATATATGCTAGAATGTGATATAGGTAGGAGAAGTACAAAAGGGGGTGTGCTGGTTTTCAGATGTTGGTAGAGCAAGGAAGAGAAGGACAATGTGAGGGGAAGTGTGAAAAAAGTGCAAGTATATATATATATATATATATATATATATATATATATATATATATATGGTAAAAAGGATATGAGCAACTTGCTCATTTAGTAAATGAGCAATTGATTGTGTGGTATGCATGTGGTACATTAGACAACTAATCCTTTTAAGGCTTTTCTAATCACATGTTTGCCACATCATCAATTGCTTATTTACTAAATGAACAAGTTGCTCATACCCCTTTTTCCCATATATATATATATATATGTATATATATATGTATGTATGTATACACACTCAATGAGTAGATGGGTATTAGGTGGAGAAGCCATAGACTTGCAGGGATGGTGATTTCGGCAGGGACAGAAAAGGAATGTGGGGTTTCGGATGGAGGAATGAAGAGAAAGGTTTAGGGGTATTACATAAGAGAGTAATAGAGTAGTTAGAATAACTACTCTCACCACTAACAACACTAACACCACTCTCAAAATTCAAAAGTCATTTTTCCCTCCTACTCCCAAAAACCAGCCGGCCACAATTAATGGGTAAAAACATGTGCACGTGCTTGCACTAGCACACACTTCCTTCATACATATACATATATTTTTAATTTAAAAACATATGTACATAATATATTGTAAATGTTTAAGTAAAAATTAGTTTAATAAAAAGTTATAGGTTCATACACAAATAAAATAAATACGCACACTTTAGAATCTCACTTTGAAAAGAACACGCTTAAATACGTGCACCGAAAAACACGTACTTCACACGTAAAAATACCGAAATACAAAATTCAAATTTATCAATGGAAAATTATTAAAATATAATCGAAAACAATATAAGAAAAATATATCTATTAATTTTATATATTCCATAACTTAATCGCTATGTACATAGAAAACACGTGCATTATACGTACAAAAGTATTTTAATCAAAAAAGGAGAAAAATGGATTTTCGTTTGTAAAACAAATTCGAATACATAAAATAAATAATTGCAACACATATAAAATATTACATGTAGCGATGAAAAACATGAAATCCATACGTGCATCGATAATATATAAAAAGCACATAAAAATACAGAGATTGAAATATTATATTTGAGTTGACTCAAATAGGATAAAATTAATACGGAAAATGCATAAATAGTTAGAATCCAAAATACATAGTGAAACACGTTACAAATATTATCAGTAACGGTACAAAATATACGTGCGTAACACACGAGGGCAAAATTGTCATTTCCAATTTTCCGGGGTATTACAGTAAGCACTAGAAAGCGCCACGTTAGCTCAGTGGTATGCTCCAAACAAATGTGTCCCCAACCCAAAATGGCGCAAAATGATGTTGACGTGTCATCGGTCAACGCGCCACGTGTCAGACGGGAGGATGCCACGTTAGTTCGAGGACGCGCGCCAAACAAATATGTCCTCGAATTGAATGGCACAAAATTATCCTTCCGATCTGCGTCCGATCTTGATTAACCGTTGTTGTTCAATCAATTGCGTCCCCGATCCAAATGGAAGAAACAACTGTCCTGATATCCACCCGATCCGCGCCGAAAAAAATGAGTTGACTGTGTCAAGGGTCAATGCCACATGTCATCGCTGCATCCACCACGTTAGCTCAGATACACTTCTGCTCGGGGTCACGTGCCGAACAAATGCATCCCCGACCGAAATGGATGCAAGTGTCGCTGACCAGTCAACTGTCAAAGGATTTTCGTTCCGTCCGATCTCGGTGATTTTCGCTCCATGTTTTTTATCAGCGGCTATGATTCGATCAGAGGAAAAGAGAAGGAAAAAAAGGTAGACCGTGTCAACGGTCAACGGTCAATGTTGACCGGTCAATGTCACGTGTCATTGCTACAACCTACCACGTTAGTTCGGGGGCATACGCTAAACAAACATGCCCCCAACCTGATTGAGCACGAAAGCATTAACCGGTGAACGGCCAATGCAACGCTCTCTACCGTCGAATCTCCTTAATTTTCGCACCACGTCAAGATCAACGCTCCACATTTCGCCACGCCATTAGGTATTTGATTAATTCCTTTATTTAATTATTAAATCGAATTAATTATTTTAAAAATCTCAAAAAAATAATTAAAAATCGAAAAAGTTAATTAAAAAATTCTAAAAATTATTATTAATTTGGAAAAATAATTTTAAATTCTGAAAATATAATTATTAACTTATAATAATTAATTAAAATTTTCGAAAATTAATTATTAAAATTCAAAAATTGAATAAGAAATTCGAAAAATTAATTAAAAAATAGAAAAAAATTAGAAAAATTCTGGAAAAATCACAAAAAATTAGAAAATTCTAAAAAAAATTCTGGGTATTTTACAAACTTAGTACAACACCGTTACACCTTGAACAAGATTCAAACATCCTCTAAAACTCCGATTTGTTTTATAAACCATAAAAAATGGATGAACTAATCATCAAAGGTTGTGAAACTCAGTCTTCGAGTGTGGGGAGCTTGTGATATGAGTAAAAATAGAACCATACCGGGAACGTTCAAATCGACAACGGATCTTAAAGCTCTTAGGGGATAAACGATAAAATCCACTAGAAACGGGTTTGTAAATGGGAATTGGGTCTTTCTCAAGCCCAATAACTCAAAACAGATTTGTCGTACTGGGTTGCCATAATAGCCCAATATAAATGGGTCCATATTATTTAAATATGATTTAAACTCATAATTATTCATAAGTGACAATTTAAAAACTATATTTCTTATCATGAGATTAGTGTTAACTCAATCTCGTCAACCAATCTTATCTCTTTAAGAAGAAGAGATAATCAATTCGACCACAAAACACCGGGAAGTATAGATAAATCGTTATCTTGAAACTGATCCTCACTGCAACTATAAATACCCCCTTATCTCCACAAGATTCAGGTAATCAGTGTTTTTCCAACAAAAGCTCTCTTATATTTATCTTGACTTCTGACTTGAACGTCGAAAGTTCTGTCACCGGAATCAACCCCGATGTTTCAGACTCTTGGAGATCAATCAGAGCGATCGACACCATCAAGATCAGATCAAACGGTGCAAATTTGTAAGATTTAGAAGTCAAACATCAGTTGAAAACATTCAACATAGATGAAAGTTAAAAAAGTTAGTTTTTTATTGTTTTTAAAGGAATTCACATCATCTGTTTACTCTTACACAGAAATTGGCAGCAACAAAAAGTCTAACAAACCACTTACAAGCATCAAATACACTACTGCCGGTAATTTGGAATATCTATGCCGAGTTATAAGTCCATTTATTTTTCTAAGCGGATAAAACTCCTTCCAGTAAACTTTAAATAGTGGTGCTCTGGAATGCGCGCTCTCTTTTGCATGCAAGAGCTGAGATGAATCTAGTTTTTTCTTTTTTGAAGGAAAATGTGGAGTATGGTCACACTGTTTCATTAATAAGAAGTTAATAAAACAAACTCAGAGTACTGAGCCAAGTACAAAGTCCTACAAAATATAAAAGACAACATAAGTCCTCCCGCGGGGGGAGGGGGGGGGGGGGGGGGGGCGGGGGGGGACAAAAGAACAATCCAAACATACGTGCGCCCGACAAAAGTACCACAAAATAACTCACTCCCCCAACAAAACCCTGGGGTGGTGGGCATTATAACAGTAAAGACCAGAGGAACAGGGTACGCTCATCCCTCATTCGAGCGTCGGGCCGATTTCGACTTCATCATCGTCGTACTCCTCCACCTGGAAGAGGCCGACAAACCTCCCTCGCGGACCTATTGCGGCGGCAAGAGCCCAAAAATAAATAAGATGCATAATGTGAGCATAATTACCAAAAATGCTATTACTAGTCTCACGAAAGTAACAATTATTTCTATTTAGCCGAAAGACCCAGGTCGTAGCAGAGATGAGTCTAGTTACTGTACACATTTCCGACCATAAAAATTTCTTTTGATTTTCCCCCAAAGTGCAATGAACCCAGACCATAAAATCTTCTCATCTCTCTGCCGACAGTCCCATATTTCACTCTCGTTTCCCGAGGCCCCCCCTCCCACACGGGGCCACACCCCAGCCATGTGTACTATTGAACCAGTAACATTCTCAACCCTACATTGCATATAGCAACTAATTCTCCTCATTTACATTCCTATTCTCACCATTATATAAAGCAACAACCAACAAGAGGAAGCGAACGAGCAAAGAATTTGTCACACACACTTGCATGTGGTGTGGTGAATGACTTGTGATGGTACGTATAGCGTATAGGAGTTGGAGATTGGACTCATCACAAACTGTACACTTTAAACTCCACTGTTTTATCTTTCCTCTTTTTACTTGTACTTTGCTACATGGCCAGTGTTTCTATGAATTGCGGCATTTTTTGGTGGAGGTGTGGTTAAAAGTACAGTTGGCTCAACCCAACAAGGTAGGAACCACATAGTGATATCATGCAGAGTACAAATCTCAAAGAGATCCACTGGTCAACTATATCCCCAATAGTTACCTAATTGGGGAAGGGGGAAATGGCTGGTGGGTTCTCTAGCTATACCCCATCAAAGTCAAGTCATGCAAGTCATGGAGGATTGTCAAATTTGAGTGGTGGAGACTTGACAATTTGGAGTATTGTGGAGTGCATTATTCCTCTACGGGCCCTCTTTGTTGTTTGTGTCAGGTATATTCTGGAGCAAGAATATGAAATGGCAGTCTGAATGTGGTATCGGAAAAACTGCAAGTAGAATTTTGTCTGTACAGACTGTTCAGTTGCTAGTTTAAATGGTTTACAAGGTCTTCTTTTTGGAGTTCGGATTAGTTCCCATCCCGATACAGGCCAGGTCCGGATTAGATTCACTCTCCTGCGAACCAATTCTTTTAATTATATGCCCGGATGAATGCTATGATTTCTATTGTAAAAATAATCCATGTGTCAACAGCTTTGATTTCCAAATTTTTTGGAGTTTGATATAATCCACTTTATAACGAGGCTGATGCATATATGACAAACATCAAATTCCATATAGAATTAAATCATAATCCAGATCTTTTTTATCTTTGTTGTAGGTTATGCACAAAATTTTAGCTATAACAAGTTACATGTGCATATTTGGATTAGCTTATATCTAGATTGAATAAAATCAAATTCTATAGAGATTTGAGAAAATGTGGGATATATTGGAAGAAAGAAATTATCTTATGTTTCAATCATAGTATACGTATACATTTATATGTCATTTATAACAAATTTCAACAACCCAAGAGATAAACTAACCAAACAAGTTGTAACAACTCAGAATTAAACCTCATCTCTAATAATCAAAGCAGCTGGAACCTTAATACTTCCACCTCAAGTTGGAGAAGTGATGTAGAGAACGCACAACTTGCCAATCAATGTATGAAATTTATCTTTACCCAAAGGTTTGGTGAGAATATCCGCAACTTGACTAGAAGAGGGAATGTGACGTGGGACAAGGAGCTTATTCTGAATTTTCTCCCGAATGAAATGACAATCCAGTTCAATGTGTTTGGTTCGCTCATGGAAGACTGGGTTCTTGGCATTATGCAGAGCTGCTTGGTTATCACATAACATGATAATGGGAGTTGGATGAGGAATTCCAAAATCATGCAACAAGTACTTCAGCCATTGAAATTTACATGTTAAAGAAGCCATAGCTCTATATTCGGCTTCGGCCGAGGGGCGAGGCACGACGGATTGATTCTTAGGTTTCCATGAGATAATATTAGTGTCCAAAAAGGTGCAATAGCCTGTTGTGGAGTGTCGAGTAATAGGGTAATCTGCCCAATCAGAATCACAGTAACTATGAAGATGTAGGTTTGTAGATGAGGAGAAAAATATTCTTTTGTCAACTGAGCCTTTCAAATAACGAACAACCCTATGAGCAGCATCAAGGTGTATGCTACGAGGAGATTGCATAAATTGACTCAAAACATTAACGAAATAATTGATGTATAGTCTAGTAACTATAAGGTAAATAAAGCATCCCACCAAGTGGCGATAAGGAGTAGGTTCCGGAAGTAAAGTACCTTCTTCATGTGATAGCTGGAGCTTTTGTTCCATAGGAAAATAAGAAATTCGTCCTCCTAGAAAATCAGCTTTCTTGAGAATGTCAAGAGTATATTTCTTTTGAGAAATAAATATCCCATTTGCAGAGCAAGCCACCTCAAAACCAAGAAAAAATTTGAGCTTACCCAAGTTCTTCATAAAAAACTTAGCTTACAGAAAATGCTTTAGCCGCTGAATAGCACAATCATTATTATCGGTTATAATTATGTCATCGACATACACCAGAAGAAATGTTGAAGAAGAACCTCGATGATGAGTAAAAGGTGAATAATCTAACTTGGATTGATAAAACCCTACAGTAATAAGTATAGATGAGAATTTTGCAAACCATTGCCGACTTGCCTGTTTTAAAACATAGATGGATTTGTTGAGCTTACATACTCTACTCGCCCCATGTCAGGCAAACCCATGTGATAAGGTCATGTAAACTTCTTCATGGAGATCGCCTTATATAAAAACATTGTTGACATCAAGTTGGTGAATGGACCAATTTTTTACTGATGCAATAGAAAGTGGCACACGAACTGTGACCAAGTTTGCAACTGGAGCAAAAGTATCACGATAATCGAGTCATTCTGTCATACCCCGCTACCCAAAAGAAAATACGAAATACGGATACGTGACTAAGCCCAGCGAATGATTTTCATTATCCATAAGCTGTTCAGAATCTTTACAACATCTTACATAAATAATCAGAGTCGGTAGCAAGAGAATCAACCAAGTATGCATAATCGAATCAAATATACCAACTGAAATTTACTTGAAACCAGAATATAATAATCTCAAATAAATAAAATCTGAATAAGTTAATATCCTGAGTCACATTGCCTAAATACAAAATAAATCCAAGTATCAAATACAATTGTTCAAATAGCGAAAGAAATAATAATAAAAACATATTTGTAACCCCTATTTCCGCAAATACGTATATTCGTGAGTATTTTTCTGTATTCGAAATTTATAAAATTGTTACTGATTAGATTCATTTTGAATTTCATGTAAAAGTATTTTTCCAAACAGTAGTTATTACTAATTCAAATAAACTTTGTTTTCATTTTTACTTGATCAACTATTTGCATTTTAACCCTCAGAAATTTTATTATTGTTCCGACTATTTCAACGAATTCCTATTTTTATACATACGACACTACTGCGATCATTCCTATTGTTATAGTTGAAATTTTTATTCTTATTGTAGTTACTATTATTAATTGTTCTTATTAGTATTATTATTTTATTGTTATGTTTATTATTACTATTCTTATTGTAAATATGATTATTTATTATTATTATTGATTATTAAAAACAAATCAATTCTTATTTAATAATTGTGCTTCTTCTAATTTATATAATTCATGTAATGTAATATGAATTGTATTTTGTTATAAATCTCGTTTTATCAAATATTTTATTTCTTGTATTCGGGTTTATATTAATCCATTATATTCATGTACAATTTATTTTAATTATTGGATCTAATGCCCAATTGCCCAATACCCAATATCCTACTTTTCCCCTATATATACTAATCTTCTTTTAACCCTAATTAATCCCAAACCCTAGCCGCCTAACCCCTATACTGTTTCACCCTAACCCTACCTTTACTGTGCTACCCCTCTCCATCTCCCCCCACTACTGTACATCTCTCCTGCCTTCACTCTGATTTCCGCCACCGAAACCCAACTCCTGATCGTATCTTCACCGTCTCCATCGTCGTCGTCCCCGTCCTTACCATCACCGATCAACCCATCCACCGAGAGCTTTTTCCATTGCCTTAAGCTTACACTGTCGCCCTAACCCATCTCTGTGCAACCCCATTGCCATCGTCGTCCACCGCCGCTCCACCGAGACCCCTCTAGCATCGCCGTCGAGTCCCTGAGTCATCGCACGCCGTCGTCCCCTGTTTTTCGACCGGAAACCAGAGCGCTTCGTTTCGTCGGAGTTGTCATCGCCAACGTCACTTCCAGACTGCAGTGTCGTCGCCTTCACCGTGGGCACGTCGTCGTGCTGCACCCAGTGCAGTCGTCGCGCCGTTCTCCATGCCATTCGTTCTCTCTTTCTGATCCAAAGGTAGAAGATGCGATCCTAGTGGTTAGTTTTTGTGTCTCGTGTTCCATCCACATTGGATCTTGATCGCTGTTCCATTGTTTGGCCAGATCCGGTGTGGAGTTCAGTTGCTGAGTTGCTGTGGTTTGCTTTGTTTGCTGGTTGTTTCTTCGCCGCTCTTCACACGTGTTTCTTTGGGAGTTCGCCTGGGATTTCAATCTAGTTATTCCTTACTATTCGAATTAACCGCGTAACAAGCAAGTCTCTTCTTGAACCCTTTTTATTATTTGTGTTCAAGATCCTTTGATCTCCTACAAGTAGATCATGTCCTTTTATTTATCCAAAACTGCTTTGACAATTCCATTAAGATTATCGAGGGTTTACACGAGCTAACCCGATGTACTCTTAACATCGTGCTTCTCTTCCATCTAAACCTAGTCCCCAATGTTTCATGCATTTGGACATTAAATAACTAGATTCATGCATAGGACTGCTTGATAGATTGGACATTGAAATTGAACATGCTAGAATTGAATTTAATTGATGAATTGACACCATAATCATGATAAATGTATCTTAACCCTTAGAAATTTGCATGTTGACAC
Organism: Hemerocallis citrina; assembly: GCA_017893485.1. Lineage (NCBI taxonomy): Eukaryota > Viridiplantae > Streptophyta > Magnoliopsida > Asparagales > Asphodelaceae > Hemerocallis > Hemerocallis citrina. The sequence continues at coordinate 115,451,786 of CM030360.1, read as the reverse complement.
CTAGGATTGCTTTGATTGCCAATTTGCATGCTATATGTGATCGTGTAAATTATTTGTTATCTTTTTATATTAATTTGATTTCTGGACTGCTGTAAGTTTCATTTTAAATCAGACTTTTAGCCCTGCTAATGACATAATTTGAGAAAACTTACTGAAAATAAAATGTAGCCCTTGATGTCTAGATAAGTTTTTCCTGGTCTGGATTTAAATTCCAATTTGTCATCTGTTAGATATCATCACTTTACTGCAACTGTGTTAGTAATTTCAGACTCATAATCTCATGTGTATCCTGCTGTTGTTTATTGTATTTGACCCTGTTAACAGTAAAGGAAAAATCTAAAATAAATCATGCTAGACCTAGACATGTATAGCTACTTCCCTGAATTTTTTTAGATTTTAATATTGAGTTTTCTGACCCGAATTAACTAATGGAACATAACCTACTGCATGCTGACTGAACATAAGACCTGATTAGATTAAAGTTTTCACCCTAGTTCCTATATCTTTTATATGCCTTAATTATACTCACTGGAACTGTATGGAAGTCTACTTTCCAGATCCTCCGGCAGATTCAGTTTTGCTATCGCGTAGTAACCATGATCTATATTTTAGTACAGCAAGGTCATGCTGTCCTGATTTTGTAAAATGTGTTAAATGATGTGTTTACTTCATGCTTTGTCTGTAGTGCATAGAATTAGTCACACATAGCAATATACAACATTAGCACCCTCTTGCATGCTCACATAGGATGAAAATGACTTAATAACAAGCCAGGGTATCATGGGTAGGAATTGGTAGTGAACGATCGGAAAATGTACTCGGCAAAGCCTTAACGTTACATCATATTGGAAGGAGGAGAAATACTGATTGGAAGGAGGAGTATTGATTGGAAAAGGTATTGATTGCAATTATTGATTGTTAATTATTTATCGTCATCGACGCCCAGTACACGATCCGTGAATTCACCAACGGTCTAAAACGATCACTGTGCTTGCGCGGAACTTGTGGAATGGGACGCAGTAATACGTGCACTAGATAGGTTAATGAAATACTTAACAACCTGCATACTCGATCTTATATTGATATTGACTTGACATCACGCATTACATGTGTAATTATTGTAACCCTTTGATATTACTGCCTGCTCTTTACTTTATCCTTTGTATTTGACCATGTCCATATTCTTTGATATTCATGCTTTCCTTTATCCTCTATTTACTCTACTTGCTGCTCACGACTTGCTCTAAGGGCTCTCTTTTCTTTTTTTTTAGATCCAGTATTAACAGGTACCGAATGAGCAGTACAAGAAAGAATTGGTGAGCGAACCCTCTGAAGATTGGAGCTGGACTTTAGACTACTTAGCTATCATTTCTTATTTGCTTATTGTATTTCTATTTATCATACTTTGTTTCTTGGGCTTTATGACCCGAAATTTGTTTTATCCCAGGTGTTGGATTATTATTTAGTGAATTTATTTCATGATTATCTTTGAGTTTATTTATTATTTATGTGATTATATTCTTTGCCTGCGTGGTTGTTCCTCTTGTATATTGTTGAGTTAGACTGGTACAACTTATGGATGATGTCTAATCATTTGCTGGGCCTTCGTTATATGCTCGTGTTCCCATATTTTGGGAAGCGGGGCGTGACAGGTTTTTAGTGGTATTAGAGCTCAGGATTGAGTAATATATCAATCAAACATGACTATCTTTACCGTGGTTGGCTTTGATTGGTATATTAGTCGAGTTTGGCTCAAGCCAGGTTAACTCAATAATATACGCACCACGTTGATCACATGAACATGTAATAAGTTTAATATAATCTGGATATTAATCCTATTCGATCCACATCTGACTCCTTTGTATTCTTGGGCTTTATGATCTGAAGTTTGTTTTATCCCAGATATTGGATTATTATTTAGTGAATTTATTTCATGATTATTTTTGAGTTTATTTATTGTTTATGTGATTATATTCTTTACCTGCGTGGTTGTTCTTCTTGTATATTGTAGAGTTAGACTGGTACAACTTATGGATGATGTCTAATCATTCGCTGGGCCTTCGTTACATGCTCGTGTTCCCGTATTTTGGAAAGCAGGGCATGACAGGTTTTTAGTGGTACCAGTTTGCCCCATGACATCAGCACTAATATCTCATGTCACCAACTCCATCTAGCAGCTGATCACCTGGTCTGCAATTAAATAAATTGCAGAAATAAGGAAAGAGAAAATAAATTTCCGTCAATGCAAGTTACGGGCCGGTTGTAGTGCAGGATACAAGTACATGGGATAAATAACAAACATAAAGCAACAGAAACAAACATAGCATAATATAGGCATAACAACAGAATATAATATCTAACATGAACCAGAAAAACAAATCATAAGCATGGTATACTAACAGATATAGATAACATGTCTCAAGTATCAAGTATTAAATGTCAGATGGTATGCAGACAGATATACAGATGATAGTGTCAGATGATAGTCAGACAGATAACAGATCATCAGATAACAGATGTCAGATAAATTGATACAGATAACAGATAACAGATGTCATGTCTTATAAGTCTTGTGTGATTACTATCTAGGTAGCACTTCATGCATCCCGGTTTTTATTACATGGTTGATACATTCAAATAAGTTACATTTAGATTTTGTAGTGGAGTCTATAGGACAGTGTACTCAGGGATCAGACATACAGATATCAGATACAGATCAGACAGGCAGATAGAACCTATGGGTTCTCTTCTGAGTACACCTTCCTATAGGGAAGTAATGTAGTCAGGGTTCAGATAAACAGATTCGTGTATCATGTAGTCATGAACACATAACAGATGGAGAACACGGGCCCTCTACTCAGTACACATTTCTATATTTTCCACTTCCAGATATTTTCCTTAACCCTGGCTTGGTTATTTGCTATTATTATCAGACAGACATGTATATGCAAAAAAAGAGTGAAAATAGCATGGTATAAACATGTAACAGATTCGGGGTGACAGATAAACATATACAGACTAAAGATAACACATAAAAGAATAGTACAACAAAAATTCTAGTTCAGGACAGCAAGATAGTACTGCACTAAAACCGAGATTCCTGTTTTTACAGACATGCAAATCTGGGTCCGTCAAAGAATCTGGAAAATAGACTTCCGACCGAATCCAGCAAATATATATAAGTCATATAGTATTTCATAACATCATAACTCAAAACAGGTTTGAATCCAGAAAACACGTTCAGTCAGAAATCAGAAGATTGTATTCAAAGTCAGGAAAACAGCATGAAAACTCATTAATTAAATCCACAAAAAATATGGGATATTCCCTTATATGTGTAGCATCAGAATATAAAGTTTCATAATTGTATGCTACGATAATCTGGGACAGCAAGATAGTACTGCACTAAAACATATATTCTGGGAGTATCCCAGAATATATCTAGTTCAGGACAGCAAGATAGTACTGCACTAAAACCGAGATTCCTGTTTTTACAAACATGCAAATCTGGGTCCGTCAAAGAATCTGGAAAATAGACTTCCGACCGAATCCAGCGAACATATATAAGTCATATAGTATTTCACAACATCATAACTCAAAACAGGTTTGAATCCAGAAAACACGTTCAGTCAGAAATCAGAAGATTGTATTCAAAGTCAGGAAAACAGCATGAAAACTCATTAATTAAATCCACGAAAAATCTGGGATATTCCCTTATATGTGTAGCACCAGAATATAAAGTTTCATAATTATATAACAATATTCTAGACATGTATAATCTAGTCAGAAGTACGATCAGCTTGGTTGGGGAGTATGTAGTGTAGGATGCATATGTTTCCTGTCAAGTGTGCATTAGAATATGAGCATCGTGTGCATTTGAGCTGTGCATTAGATTCTAGGTCATGGCATACACCGACACTTTTGTTTGTATTACTTTCACATTTTTCCTGCATCCATATTTTCGTTGAGGATTTTGGAGATTCGCATTAGTTGTATTCAACTGACGTACTCACAGATGATTAGTTGTAAGACTGATCGGGGGAGTAAGAGATTTGAGTAGTGGAGCATCCAAGTGGAAGGTATAGTTCCTTGTACAATGTATTTATTGGTGTAATTCATGATGTAAATTTATGTAAGACTACATTGTACATTATGATAATGTAATAAACTTTTTAATTTCATGTGATTTTTCTGTGTTGTGTACTAATTTGAAGTAAAGATTCTAGATTGTGTCACGAATTTCTAGTGTATGAAATTCGAGGTGCTACAAAAGAACCCTCTCTGTAGTCCTCAAACACCTCCCTCCTCGAAGTGCAATGAAAAGAAGCTCTCGATTCAATACACCAATCTCGTCAGTGGAACTTCACCCTAGCTGATAACCATAACTTGCCATTTTCTATATACACCATATTGACTTCCATCGAGTTTTCTTGATTCTTCTTCATATAGACCTTACAACTGCGCATCATGTGACCCCTCTTGTGACAATACCAACACTCAGGTCGATGTCCACTGTCACTATCATCAAACCCACTCTCAGATGAACAACTCTGATCCTTTCTTCTTCGATTGCTCTTAGATCTCCCACATCTCTTCTTAACCGGCATTGTAGAAATCTTAGAAGATGATGAAAATCCTCCGTCTCTCACCCGTCTCACATCTTCATTCAAAATGCTATTCACCACATCTTGAAGAGTCGTCGAACCTGTCATAGTGCTTGTAATAGTCTGTTCCATTGTACCATAACTATCGGGCAAAGTAAATAGAGATAACAATGACTGTCCCCTCTCTGAAATCTTCAATCCTAAAGCTTTCATCTGGTTGTAAACTATACAGTAATTGTTCTTATGTTCTACTACCGAACCCCCTACCATCAACTTCAGATTAACCAATTTCTTCAAGTGAAGAATTTGATTGGATGTCGACATTTTCTCATACTTATCAGTGAGAATCTCCATAGACTCTTTTTTGGTCTATCTTTAAGCATCCTTTTTAGAAATCGAATGGATTCGGTCTTATGCATATGCAAGGAAGGTAATCACAAAAGAAAGAAGATGCATTCTTCTTTCTTTTATCACTTAGGAGCCGTGCGAGATGAAAGTCTCATGCAAGGTTTTGAATGAGAGAAAGAAGTGAGGAATTCTCTTTTCGACTCTGACTCTCCCAAGGACTATATTCTTTTCCAATTTGAGTTTTGCTCAATTCTCGAATAAATTCAAGGACAAATTCGAAGAAATTCTAACCATCAGTCGGAATGGTTTGTGGATTTCGAACTGCTATGATGACTGAACCTAATAAGATAGCAATTACGATGCCTTCCTGCTTAGTCCCAACTAAATCTGCCCCAATGCCTTTTATTCCAAACGACTCCAATCTACCAAGATCTTCACATCCTTGTCTGCATCGTGAAGTCGCTCTCATTGAACCTCTCGACTTTCGACTTACTATCAGCCATCATGAAACTTTTGCTCTGATACCACTTGTAGAGAATCTGAAACCACTTGTAATGCTAATAGCGAAACACACACCACAAGAAACAGAAATGCCCAAAGACTAGATGCAGTATGAAAAAAGTCATCATAATAATTGCAAGATCTCAGAATCATACGAACACAATAATATGCAAAGATAACCAATAATTCTTATTTCTCAAGAAATACAAAGATTACAAAGAGATCATAACTCTCAATCTCTCCCTCTCTCTCATCTTTGAAACACTCGGCGTTTACCTCTCTTGAAGTTGTACTATGATAATGCCTCACCAATTCCCTCTTTACTGAGATCTACAGATACAAACCCTAGAGTCTACAACAACTTAGCCCTCAAGTAAACCCTAAAAGATATACCCAAAATACAGCTTATCGGACCTGAAACCCGCAGCCCAACTAACATACAACACCCCAATGCGGTTGACTTTCCTCCTTGGCGCTCGACCGCAATTCGTCAAATATGCAACAAAGTTCGCGGTCGGGTAGGCGGACAGGGGCGCGGTCGGGGGCACAGTCGACCGCCAGACCCTGTTCCAATTGCTGCCTCCACTTGCACTAATGATGATGTTTCTTCGCTGTCTTCGTTTTCTCTTCTTCTCTAACTTCAACACAAGTGCCTACATGTATTTAAGGCCACAATCCTAACAATATTTCCTCTAGTTGAATAATATTTCTCTTCTTTCTTCTACGGATTAGGTTTACCCGAACTAGAAAAATTCTTCGTGCCCTTTGTGTGATTGGTTGAAATATACTTGTTTGATTGTTCGTCATCAAGATTGGTTGTCGCTAAAACTCGGGGAATTCCCTAACACTTAGAGCAAGAAGATAGGACTTGGCTTCTCTTCTGAGACAGTAAGTGAATTCTAGTGATGTTTTATTAATAACAGCATTCTACCCAAAAAAAATAATAAACTATTTATTAACAGCTAATTTTTTGAAATTTCATATGCGGTATCTTTTATGTGTAGGAAAACCTTCCAAGTTCTATTTTTCTCTTAGCCTTTCGTCTTTTTGCCAGTTGCAATCCAGGAAATGTGACTGAACATGGTGGGTAATACTAGTAATGATTTGTAAATGAAATTATTGGATTCTTCATTTATGAAGTAATTTTCTTTTTTTATATTACATGTAGGTACCCAAAATGTGATGCTGGTTATTACTCGGAAGCAGTCAATCACCTCCAATTCATCATCATCTAAAAATCAACTTGCACTGGTAGTAAAAGATGATGAATGTGATACGGCTAATGATTTCGTTGAAGAGTTCTGCATGGTACCAGAAAGCCACTCGTGACACTGGATATACTATATGCATCGGAGAGGAAACTATACAATGAAGTGAAGGTATTTTGATATGAATCTAGATATGCAATATTCTTAAGTTGGCTCTTTACCTGGGTGTTTTATTTTGTCCTCTCAATCTTTTAGGCTACTGAGTCCGTAAGGAATATGATAGAAAATGTGCGGTACTAAGGTGCCAATTTGCTATGGATCTGAATGCCCAAGTGATCCACAAAACTCGAGCTAATGTGCAGGATCTTCATTCGCCGGTTGTTGCTGCTTATTTTGGTGCGGAAGCAAACAGATAGTGATTTCTTATTTAATGGAAACTACTAAAAATTTGACCTTTGATCTTTGCCGTGAAACGCGTTTAGAGCTCCTGAGATTGAATCTGGAATGTTGGTTGAACACCGTGATCTGACTCCGATGGTTGCTAACGTGGCCGAAGGACCTGCAAAAAGCTTGAAATACCAGAAGGTGACCTCGGCGACACTCTCTGTAACCCCTAATTCCGGAAATACGTATTTCCATGAGTATTTTTCTGTATCTCGATATTTATAAATTGTTATTGTTAAATTCGTTTTAAGTTCTTAGTTAAAATATTTTCTTAAACAATAATTGTAACTATTTCAAATAAACTTTGTTTCCATTTTTACTTGATCAACTATTTGTATTTTAACCTTCAGAAATATTATTATTGTTTCGACTATTTCCACAAGTTCTTATTTTTATGTATTGATATTATTCTGACGGTTGCTATTATTATTATTGTTAGTATTTTATTCTTATTGTTTTATTCTTACTGATTGTTGTTATTAGTATTATTAATATTTTATAGGCATGGTTATTTTATTATTCTTATAGGTATTACGATTAATTATTATTATTTTAATAATTGTGTTTATAATTATTTCAAATAATTTACTTGGTACAAATTGTATTTTGTTATGAATCATATTTTATTGGGTATCTCATTCTTTTCTATTTGGGTTTATATTGATCTTTATATTCATATATAATGTATTTTTATTTATTGGATTTACACCCAACTGCCCAATACCCAATATCCTTTCTCCCCCTATAAATACTCTAATCATTTACTTAACCCTAATTCCTAACCCCTCAGCCGTCATTAACCTTAATCCTTTTTTTAATCTCCCCCATTACTGTACATCTCTCCCGCCCTCTCTCTGATTTCCGCTCAAGCAACCCGTCCTCGATCGCCCTCTCTTCACCGTCACCTTCCTTCATCATCACTGTTTTCATCCCATCATCCCCTCGACTTCACTGTCTCCATCGTCGTTGTCCCTGTCCCCGCCATCACCGATCAACCCATCCACCGAGAGCTTTTTCCAATGCCTTAAGCTTTCACCGTCGCCCTAACCCATCTTCGTGCACCCCCATTGCCATCGTCGTCTGCCGTCGCTCCACCGAGACCCCCTAGCATCGCCGTCGAGTCCCTGAGTCGTCGCACGTCGTCGTCCCCTATTTTTTGACCGAAAACCAGAGCGCTTCGTTTCGTCAGAGTTGTCGTCGCCACTGTCACTTCCCAACCGTGGTGTCGTCGTCTCTGCCAGTCACCACAGTGTCATGCCGTCGCTGAGGTTTCTCGCTCGCGCTCTCTCTCTCCACCGAAGGAAGAAGGCGGGTCCCCATTGGGTGTTTCCGCTGTTTCGTGTTCGGCCGCATCAGATCCAGACTTGCTGTCCGCTGTTCTAGGTTGGATCCCGTGTGAGGCAGAGCCCCTATTGGTTCGTTTTGGTGTCCCGTGTTCAATCCACATTGGATCTTGATTGCTGTTCCGTGTTTGGCCAGATCCGGTGTGGATTTTGGTTGCTGAGTTACTGTGGTTTGCTTTGTTTGCTTGTTGTTTCTTCGCCGCTCTTCGCATGTGTTTCCTTGGGAGTTCGCCCGGGATTCTAATCCCGTTATTTCTTACTATTCAAATTAACTGCGTAACAGGCAAGTCTCTTCTTGAACCCCTTTTTATTATTTGTGTTCAAGATTATTTGATCTCCTACAAGTAGATCCTGTCCTTTTTACTATCAAAAACTACTTTTGACAATTCCGTTAAGATTATCGAGGGTTTACCCGAGCTAACCCAACATACTTTTAACATCGTGCTTTCTCTTCGAACTAAACCTAGTCCCCAATGTTTCATGCATTTGCATATTAAACAATTAGATTCATGCATAGGACTACTTGATAAATTGGATATTGAAATTGTTAAATCGAAGTTGCTTGATGAATTGACACCATGACCATGATAAATATATCTTAACCCTTAGAAATTTCCATGTTGTATCTTAACCCTTAGAAATATATCTCGGTTTTAGTTTCATAATCTGGGATACTCCCCAACCAAGCTGATCGTACTTCCAGACCGAATCCAGCGAACATATATAAGTCATATAGTATTTCACAATATCATAACTCAAAACAGGTTTGAATCAAGAAAACACGTTCAGTTAGAAATCAGAAGATTGTATTCAAAGTCAGGAAAATAGCATGAAAACTCATTAATTAAATCCACAAAAAATTTGGATATTCCCTTATATGTGTAGCATCAGAATATAAAGTTTCATAATTTTTCAATATAAATAGCTGAGTCAACAAAAATCAGAAAACATCAGGATGCAGTAGTTTTGTAAATCTGGAGTTGTAAACACTGCAGTACGAAAACAACAATGTCTCACATACCATAAATCGAAATCTAAATCTATCAAAAGGGTGATAAAATAGACACAGTAGGGTAACTTTCATATTCAGAAATATTTTACAAACAGCCAGTATAATTAGGTCGAAAATCAGGTTCTTTACTGAACAGTATGAAAATTCTGCATGTATAGTAATTGTTTGGAAACATAGAACGGTTTGTAAAACTCATCAAATAAATACACAAAATTCAGGGTTAATCCCAATCAAGTCTAGTTATACTGTGCAAAATATTGGATCAAAATAATACTTTAAAAATCACAATAAAAATAGATTACTCTTCAGAATTCATAGAAAACACAATCTGGAAATTTCTCTACACCTCTGTAGTAAAATAGACATAATTCACAAACCGTAAATCGAAATTGAGATCCGTCAAAAGGGTTGGAAAATAGACAGATTTTTCTACAAATCATGTTGACAAAATATTTTCATATACTGACCTTAATATGGTCTAAATTACTGATCAACATCAGGGTAATAAAAATTTCAGAATTGTTCTTCATACACGAATCAACATGGGTCATACAGAAATTATCCAAATCATAATCAAACATGAAATATAGTGTACTAGATGTCCAAACAATATGGTTGTTGCCGCTAAATTTGGTGTGGGGGCAAACAGATAGTATTTGTGGATTCTTAGGGAAACTGAATAGTAAACCTGTATACCTGTTCCGTCGGAGTTTGACGCTGACTCCTGCCGTACACCTGCAAAAAGTGCGAGACACCGGGGTTGTTCCCGGCGACGCACCCTCCGATGCTCAAGTCAGTAATCAGGGATGATTAAGAAAGAGCGCAAAACCTGGCAAAAGATTGATTACCTCTTAATGGAGATGGATGGGGGGTATTTATAGGCGTCTTAGGGATCAGATTAGGAATGTAATCCCCGTGATCTGATAAGGAATTTACTCCTTGTAAACAGATTAGGAATGTAGTCCCTAATTCCCAGTGGAAGGATAGGTATGAATCAGGGCCGTTTATTAAGATTTAATCAGAAACCGTAATTCTATCCCTCTAGATCGGGCTTTCTGCTGGTTGAAACCCACACCCGATATATGTGGATCCGTTTGAGGGTTAGCGGGTTTTCGAGGAAGAGAACCAGTACCCGCTTCAGACCCATTGGTAGGTGAAATTACCGTTTTACCCCTGGGCATCAAGATTCGTGCCTGATTTGGACGGTACCGATTAAACCCCATTTTTAGCCATACCACGAGCCCCCCACTCCCGAAGACTGAGCTTGATCAGCCTTTGAGGAGTAGTTTTACTGTTTTAATGGCTAGTGGAGTTGTATCGGAGCCCAAATGGAAGGTTTTTAATCTTGAAGGAGGTAGTGTGGTGATTTTTCAAGTGGATTGAACTCTGAGTTGCTCCTGGGCTCTTATGGTCATGTGGTGTTCTTGTAGGAATATCCTTTTAACTTTGTGAAGTGTCAATTCGTCGTTCGGGGGTTTTAGAAGATTGTTCTTGGCAATAATCGCTTGTTTAGGGACTAGAAAATGCTTCCCCAACTCTACAATTGCTTTCCAGGAGTTCTTCCTTAATTTCCCGAATTTTTAATTGTTTTTTCGTGATCTCTTGGCAGATGGCTCGGCTATTTTCCTTCGCTGAGTGGCCTACATGCTTGTATCACACTTTCGACCCCTTCCAGTGCTCGCTGCCCAGGAGGCCGAGGTTTTTAAGTGGTTCAGCACTTTTTTCTGAAGAGCGGAGGCACCTCGGCGAGGTTGTGAGTGCAGAAAGGGAGTTCGGCGAGGTCTGAGGTCCAATCTTTCCATGTAATAGGGTCGGTGTCAAGAGCGCTCGGCAGCTGGTGCCGAACCCCAATTTTTTCCCCGTAACAGGGTCGGTGTCAAGAGCGCTCGGCAGCTGGTGCCGAACCCTAATTTTTTTCCGAAACAGGGTCGGTGTCAAGAACGCTCGGCAGCTGGTGCCGAACCCCAATTTTTCCCCGTAACGGGGTCGGTGTCAAGAACGCTCGGTAGCTGGTGGCGAGGTCCAATTTTCCCCCGTAACAGGATCGGTGTCAAGAGCGCTCGGCAGCTGGTGCTGAACCCCAATTTTCCCCCATAACAGGGTCGGTGTCAAGAGCGCTCAGCAGCTGGTGCCGATTTCCCGTAACAGGGTCGGTGTCAAGAACGCTCGGCAGCTGGTGCCGAACCCCAATTTTTTCCCGCAACGGGGTCAGTGTCAAGAATGCCCGGCAGCTGGTGCCGAGGTCCAATTTTTCCCCGTAACAGGGTCGGTGTCAAGAGCGCTCGGCAGCTGGTGCCGAACCCCAATTTTTCCTTGTAACAGGGTCGGTGTCAAGAGCGCTCGGCAGCTAGTGCCGATCCCAATTTTCCCCCGTAACAGGGTCGGTGTCAAGAGTGCTCGGCAAATGGTGCCGAACCCCAATTTTTCCCCATAATAGGGTCGGTGTCAAGAACGCTCGGCAGCTGGTGCCGAACCCCAATTTTTCCCCGCAACGGGGTCGGTGTCAAGAACGCTCGATAGCTGGTGCCGAGGTCTAATTTTTTTCCGTAACAGGGTCGGTGTCAAGAGCGCTCGCCAGCTGGTGCCGAATCCCAACTTTCTCCCGTCACAGGATCGGTGTCAAGAGCGCTCGGCAGCTGGTGCCGAACCCTAATTTTTTCCCGTAACAGGGTCGGTGTCAAGAACGCTCGGCAGCTGGTGCCGAACCCCAATTTTTTCCCGCAACGGGGTCGGTGTCAAGAACGCTCGGCAGCTGGTGCCGAGGTCCAATTTTCCCCCGTAACAGGGTCGGTGTCAAGAGCGCTCGACAGCTGGTTCTGAACACCAATTTTTTCTTGTAACAGGGTCGGTGCCAAGAGCGCTCGGCAGCTGGTGCCGAACACCAACTTTTCCCTATAACAGGATCGGTGTCAAGAGCGCTCGGCAGCTGGTGCCGAACCCCAACTTTTTCCTATAACAGGGTCAGTGTCAAGAACGCTCGGCAGCTGGTGCCGATGTCCAATTTTCTCCCCGTAACACGGTAAGTGTCGAGAATGCTCGGCAGCTGGTGCCGAACCCCAACTTTTCCCTGTAACTGGGTCAGTGTCAAGAGCGCTCGGCAGATGGTGCCGAACCCTAACTTTTTCCTTGTAACAGGGTCGGTGTCCAGAGCGCTCGGCAGCTGGTGCCAAACCCCAACTTTTCCCTGTAACAGGGTCGATGCCAAGAATGCTCGGCAGCTGGTGCCTGGGGCCTAAGACTTGTCGTTTTTGGCGTAGGATGCCCTGCGGAGTTGGTGGCTTCTGCGCAGCTGTCAGACATGGCAGTCATTTAATGTGATGGCTTCTGAACTTCTGACAGCTCTGACGGATGAGACGCTCATTTAATGCGGTGACCTTTGAGCTTCTGCCAGATGGGACAGTAATTAATGCGAGGCACAGCTTGGCGTAGCAAACAAGGCGACAATTGAGGTCGCTTTTGTCGTTTTGTATGAATGGGCCGGCAGTACAGGCCCATTAACCTCGTTTTGCGTGCCTGACTCTATAAAACCCCACCCCCCTCTCTCATTTCTCATTTCTCTTCTCTTTTGCTCAGGCGATCTTTTGTGCTAAGCGAGTGTTTCCGGTGATCGCTGTTCGTTTTCTGGTATAGTTTCCGGCAGCTAATCTTTTAAGGTAACTTATACTTAGTTTATTTCATAAACTTTGTGTATTGCTTCTGTCTCCGAGTCGACCTCTTGGTCCTGAGCCCTCCCTTGAAGTTGCCGAAGCCCACACTCCGAATCGGCCAGACAAGGGCAAGAAGGTGTTCAGCAAATATTCGATCGTGGAGGACCCGAAGCGTATGGGGGAGTTCGGCAGACTGCCGGGGCAATTGACAGGACTCCACAGGGTTCGGGAGCTTCCGGAGGAGCACGCCGAGCGCATAGTTCATGGGAGGGGGAGGTCCTTCGAGGAGAATGCGGCGAGGGAGACGACGGAGGTGGACGAAACGGTGTCGATCCTACACGAGGAGGACTTGGGAGTGATCCAGGACTCTTTCCAGATCCCGGAGAAGTACGAGCTTATGTTGCCGGGTCCCGAGGTTAGGGCCAACTCGCCACTGCCAGTGACCATGTGTTGCTGGCCGGTTGACGCCTTTATCGCCGGGGTTCGGCCCACCTCTCCATCCGTTTGCTATCCTCATCATGAGATGGTTCAGGGTCGGCCCCATCCAACTCATGCCGAACGCATGGAGAGTCATAAACAGCTTCGTACTTCACTGCCAAGCTGCTAGGATCGAGCCGGAGCTGAACGTGCTTCGGACAATCTATCAGCTACACCAAGGGAACAAGTCGGAGTACCGATACTATTTGGCTTCGAGGCATGGCGGCAGGCTCGTCATATGCCCCAACTCCATCAAGCACTGGCGTGAAAAGTTCTTGATAGTGCGGAGTCCGGAGGCCTGGCCGATCCCCTCCAGTTGGGTGGAAGGGGTGCCGAAGAGGGCGAGGGTTCTGCCCAAGCTTCGTCCTGAAGAAGAAGAGGCAGTCCGGACACTTCTCGATCGGTCGAAGTATGATTGGAAGGAGCTGACCGAGGATGTCTTGTTCAAGGGAGGGCTCTGCCGCGTAGATCCCAGTACGCGGCTACTTTTATGCCTTGTTCTTCATACTTCACTTCTCCTGACTTGTACTGCGCTAATTTTGTTTTTAATGCAGAGGCGATGGACTACGATGCGGTGCTAGCTTTGAGGGCAGGCCTCGCGAGCAAGGCGCCGAAGAAGCGCAAGAGGGTGGCCACCAAGTTGCCGACCTCGAAGGCTCCGCGGGTGACGGAGGCGGTGGAGGAGGTCGAGACCCTCAGCAGCCCGGACGTTGCTGGTGCAGGTGCCCCGGCGTCAACTGAGGTCGGCGAGTTCCCCATAGCCGCAGCACTCGGGATGACGACACCGCCGCTGTCAGTGGTGGCCGAGGAGCTCCTGATCGAGGAGCACAAGAGGATCCATATTCCGGACTGGCAAGTTCGGAAACATGATGGATTCCTCGGCAACTCCTTGGCGAGCATACAGGCCGTCAAGCATCTGGCGACACCGAAGGATAGCGCCGCCATGGAGGCCGGGCAAGAAGGTGACGACGTCATCGAGATTGCTCGCTCGGCCGTCTCGGTAAGCATTAGATTTTTGCCTTCGTTAAATTTCTTTAGCTATAATTTTTCTAACTCTTTTAATTCTTCTTCCCTTGTCGCAGATCATTGTCCATTTTGGACACCTCACCGAGGGGTTGGCAGCTCTGGAGAAGGAGCTGAAGCAGGAGTTCGACCAGGCTCGGAAAGAGAAAGCTCGGATGGGGAATGAGCTCGACAAGATCAGGGTCGAGTTCGAAGGGAAGGCGACGAGGGTCGAGTTCCTCGAGGCTCAGGTCGCGAAGCTGGAGAGCGACCTTCTTCGTCAGAAGGAGGAGGTGGCCAAACAATTGGCCAAAGCTGAAGAGGCCAAGGCTGCGGCGGTGAAGGGAGCAGAGGACGCGACCCTGGCAAAGGCGCAAGGTTTCCTCGCCCAAAACATGGCCATAGCTTATGCCGAAGCCATCGCCCGGGTGACGAAGACGTACCCTGACGTCGACTGCTCGGGATGGAGACTGTTCCCGGGCCACGTCGAGGGCTTCGACCCCGAATCAGAGGGGGAAGAAGAAGAAGGGGAGGACGAAGCCGAGACTGAAGTCGAAGTCGTCGGCGAGGTCCCGAGCTCTGGGGTTACCCCACTGGCGGTGATACCCCTTTAAGAGACGTCGACCCCCACCCATTCTCGTCGCCCCGGGAAGGAGGTCGCGCCCTGACCCTGCTTGATTTTACTTCTGTTCTTCTTCTTTTTCTATCTTTTTTGTAACGCCTAATTGCGGACTGGCCACCGCTTTTTGTTATGAATGAAAAAGACATCTTTTTGGGTTCGACTCTGTGTCTCTATCATTTCCTAACAATTCTTCAAAATTTGTTTGAAAATTTTTGAAGTGTAGGTCCTCGGCAGTGCGTTTTAAAATTAGTTGTTTGTCTCGACTTCTTTTCAGCTTGTGGTGGTAACTCAGGACGTCGAGCCCACTCGCTCGAATGACAACGCTCTGGCCGAGGCTGGCTTAGGGGCGACAAGGCTGTGCTTGGCGAGGTGCCGAAAGCGGCTTTATGAAGTCGAGCTGGGATTGCGCCCAGCCGAAAGCGAGCGGAACCATCTTCAGCTCATCCTAGGTCGGCGAGACATCGAGATCCGGCGTCTGGAGAGCAGGATCGCCGAGATGACCCCCTTAGGAGAGGAGGAAGGTTCGTCGACCGCCATTAGCTACGGGCTTCGGATCAAGTGCATTCGCCACACCTTATTCAAAATAACAGCGAAGAGGGACGATCTGCTTTATGAGATCCGCCACCTGCAAACTATAGAGATGGAGCTTCGGACGGAGGGAGAGGGACTGACGGCCGAACTGACGATCGAACGGGACGAACTGACGACCGAGGTTGATGCCCTGAAGAGAGCCACGGTAGACAAGAGCATCGAAGTCACCCACCTTCGCCGTCTTATCGCGAGTCGCTCCGGCATCCCGAGCTCCGCGATACCTCCTCGCTTCGAGGTCAATGTCAAAAGATGACTCGCTGCGAGACCGGATCTCAGAGCTGGAGGCGGAGGTGGCTCGTCTCAAACTGCATTCGGGGCCGATCAATGTGAGGAGCACTTCGTGTACTCGCGCGGAGAGTGATCGGGGCATCACATTTTATGAGCTCGCGACCCGTATGCCTCTCGGCCATCCTAGCCCGAGGGATGCGCAAAGCTCGGTGGCCATTTCGGCGAGTGGGGCATCCGTCGGTGCGGCTGCTAGGAGCAGTGCCAAGGACACGTCCCAATTCGCTAGTTTGGGGTCGAGCTCCGGAGGTAAACGTCGCCGACCTCGAGTGTCCTTGAAGAGGAGCATCCCTGCGCCATGGAGGCATTGATGATCATTTTTTAAGCCTTTGTATTTAGTCCAAGTGTAGTGAGTCGGCATTGTAATTTTTGCTCTTTAAGGCCTTGTAATCATGTTGTTATGGAAGAGTCGCTTTGTACTGCATCCCAATTCTTAATAATATTTCTTGCTCAGGCTTGCATGTTCTTTGTAGCTTTGTGTAGTTGTTCTGTTTGTGACTGTGTTCGTCGTGCCGAGGTCCCTGAGCTAGTCTTTTGCTCGTGTGGGGGTCGGCGACATAAGCGTTCGGCTGGTGGTGCCGGGCTGCGTTTCGGTCACTCCATCTTGCGAACTTGTGCCTCGGAGCAATTTCGAATGGCGACCTACTTCGAGCTTGCTTAGGAGCGAATTTGCGAAGTAGAATCGAGCCAAGTGTTGGACTCCGAACCATCGTTAGAGTAGTTCAACAGTTGTGGGAGCAATTCCGAATGGCGAACTACTTCTAGCTCATTTAGGAGCGAACTTGCGAAGTAGAATCGAGCCAAGTGTTGGACTCCGAACCATCATTAGATTAGTTCAACGGTTGTGGGAGCAATTCCAAATGGCGAACTACTTCTAGCTCGCTTAGAAGCGAACTTGCGAAGTAGAATCGAGCCAAGTGTTGGACTCCGAACCATCGTTAGAGTAGTTCAACGGTTGTGGGAGCAATTCCGAATGGCGAACTACTTCTAGCTCGCTTAGGAGCGAACTTGCGATGTAGAATCGAGCCAAGTGTTGGACTCCGAACCATCGTTAGATTAGTTCAACGGTTGTGGGAGCAATTCCGAATGGCGAACTACTTCTAGCTCTCTTAGGAGCGAACTTGCGAAGTAGAATCGAGCCAAGTGTTGGACTCCGAACCATCGTTAGAATAGTTCAACGGTTGTGGGAGCAATTCTGAATGGCGAACTACTTCTAGCTCGCTTAGGAGCAAACTTGCAAAGTAGAATCGAGCCAAGTGTTGGACTCCGAACCATCGTTAGATTAGTTCAACGGTTGTGGGAGCAATTCCGAATGGCGAACTACTTCTAGCTCGCTTAGGAGCGAACTTGCAAAGTAGAATCGAGCCAAGTGTTGGACTCCGAACCATCGTTAGAGTAGTTCAACGGTTGTGGGAGCAATTCCGAATGGCGAACTACCTCTATCTCGCTTAAGAGCGAACTTGCGAAGCAGAATCGAGCCAAGCGTTGGACTCCGAACCATTGTTAGAGCGAAGAGTGAAAGCAGAGAGTTGTAAACAATAGTAAAGTATGAAAAAGCTTTCTTTATTAATGATTAATAGTTGGCTGCTTCTAAAGTTGCTAGCCGTTATTACAAGAGAGAAAATAAAAGAAAATCATTACAAGTGATAGGAGAGGAACGGTTCGACATCTCGAAATACTTAGAGAGGCATTGGTGTTCTCTCTTGGTATTTTAAGAGATGGTCGACATTCCATGTCCTAGGGATCTCCCTGCCTTCGAGGTCTTCTAGTCTGTATGTGCCGGGCTGAACTTCTTTGACGATCTTGTAAGGTCCCTCCCAATTTGGAGCGAGTTTACTCTTTTGACCAGGAAAGGAGATGGCCAACTTCCTGAGGACCAGGTCCCCTTCTTTGAGGTCCGTGGGGCGGACTCACTTGTTGTATGCCAACTCGATCCTTCTTCGGTAGCTTTGTTGACGAATGGCAGCTCTTTCTCGGATCTCATCTATCAGGTCTAGATTTGCTCGGAGCTCTCTGGCATTTTGCTCTTCTTCATAAGCTATTAGACGGGGAAAAGGTATTCCGACCTCTAGGGGGATCATGGCCTCAGGACCCATAGGTGAGATTAAATGGGCTCTCACCTGTGGGGGTCCATTTTGTGGTGCGGTAGTTCCACAGCACGTTGGGGAGCTGATCGACCCACAAGCCTTTGGAACATTTATCCAACCTCTTCTTAATGCCGGAGAGGATCTGTCGGTTAGCATTCTCGACTTGGCCATTCGATTGGGGATAGGAAACGGAGGAGAACCGGTGTTGGATGGCGAGGTCTTCACATAGAGCTTGGAAGGCGGCCCCCGTGAACTGGGTTCCGTTGTCTGTTATGAAGACCCGAGGGACCCCGAATCGGCAGATGACATTCTTCCAAAAGAATTGAATGACCTTGTTCTCAGTGATCGTGGCCAGGGGCTCGGCCTCTGTCCATTTTGAGAAGTAGTCGATGGCTACGACTAAGAATTTGAACTGACCGGGAGCCGGCGGAAATGGCCCTAGTAAATCCATCCCCCACATTGCAAAGGGGATTGGACTTGATAGGGAAGTGAGTGGAGCTTGAGGGAGGCGTCGGATGTCGGAGTACTTCTGATAGGAGCTGCATTTTCGAACGTGTCGTTCGGCGTCTCGTAGGAGAGTGGGCCAAAAATATCCATAATTCAACACTTTGCGGGCTAGAGCTCTGGACCCCGAATGTGCCCCGCCGATGCCCTCATGAAGTTCCTGTAGGGCGTAGTCGGCCTGCTCGGGGGAGAGGCATCTCAGGTAAGGCCAGTCGTCTACCTGTGTGAAGGAGCGTTTATACAGGATACCTCCGATTAGTGTGTAACGCTCAGCTCGGGTTCTCACCCTTCAAGCTTCCTTGGGATCCTCGGGGAGGAGTCCATCCCTTAAGAATTCGACGAGGGGTTTCATCCAGTTGTCTTTGAGCAAGACAGGCAGCGACTCCATAGAGTCGGGAGTTTCGTCCTCTATACTTGGCTTCAGAAGGACCTCTATCAAGACGGTCTGCTCGAGACCTTGAAGGGAGGAAGAGGCTAGTTTGGAGACGGCGTCGGCTTGAGCATTTTCTTCCCGGAGTATGCGTTGGATGAAGGCTTCTTCAAACAGTGCCATGAGGCTCCTGACCTTGGCTAAGTATTTAACCATCCTGTCATCATGTGCTTCAGATTCGTCGAGGACCTGATTCACGACCAGCTGAGAGTCGCTAAAGATCCTGAGGCGTTGCGCCCCTGCATTGCGAGCCATTCCAAGGCCGGCTATGAGTGCCTCGTATTATGCTTCGTTGTTTGAAGTTGATACGGAGGGAGTTTTGGAGGATGAAATCATCTGGGCCTGCCAGAATGACAGCTGCCCTGCTTCCCTCATTGCAGGAGGATCCGTCCACATAAACCGACCAGACGGGTGGTCCCTTCACTGTTTGGCTGGACTCGGGGATGGTACTTTCAACTATGAATTCTGCTAAGGCCTGAGCCTTGATCGCGGTCCGAGGCTGATAAGTTATATCGTGCTGGCTCAGCTCGATAGACCACTTCATAAGACGACCGGAGGTCTCCGGCTTGTGGAGCACTTGCTTCAGCGGTTGGTCAGTAAGGACGACCACCGAATGGGACTGAAAGTACGGGCGAAGCTTTCTCGCGGCCATCACCAGGGCATAAGCCATCTTTTCTATCTTCGGGTAGCGGAACTCGGCATCCCGAAGTACTTTGCTCACATAGTAGATGGGCTTTTGAGCCCGGTCTTCTTCCCTTACTAAAACAGCACTGAGAGTCTGTTCGGAGGCTGCCAGGTAGAGGTAGAGGGGTTCTCCAGGAATTGGTTTGCTCAGGAGAGGAGGATTGATGAGGTAAGCCTTGAGCCCCCCTGAGGGCCTTGAAGAAGGGGAGGCATTTCTCCCCGGACTTCGAGAGAAAACGCCCTTAACATTCTTGGGAGGGGCCATGTCTAATATGGCCTTGATTTTCTCAGGGTTTGCTTCAATTCCTCGTTGGCTGACCATGAAGCCGAGGAACTTTCCAGCCGAGACACTGAACGCACAATTGTTCGAATTGAGTCTCATATTGTGCTTTCTCAAAACATCGAACGTCTCTTGGAGGTCGGTTACATGATCGGTACCTCGGATGCTTTTTACAAGCATGTCATCAACATACACCTCCATATTCCGGCCGATTTGAGCTTGGAAAACCTTATTGACGAGGCGTTGGTATGTTGCGCCTGCATTCTTCAAACCGAAGGGCATAACCCTGTAGCAATAGAGGCCCTGGTCAGTCAAGAATGAGGTCTTCGGGATATCCGGAGGGAACATCCGGATCTGGTTGTAGCCTGAGAAGGCGTCCATGAAGTTGAGGAGCTCATGTCCCGAGGTGGCATCAATCAGAGTGTCAATACTCGGAAGAGGGAAGGGATCCTTGGGGCAAGCCTTATTGAGATCGGTAAAATCAATACAAATCCTCCAAGTCCCATTGGACTTCTTCACCATTACTACATTCGACAGCCACTCGGGATAGTTCACCTCTTGTATGAACCGGGCCTTCAAGAGCTTGTCCACCTCCTCTTTTATGGCTAGCTAGCGCTCGGGGGCAAACTTGCGCCTCTTCTGCTGAACCGGTTTGGACCCCGGGACAACGCTGAGGTGGTGTAGCGCCCCGATTTCCACGTAACCGGGAAACCGTGACACATGCCAAGATCTTTCCTTCAATTAGTCACGATACACAAAAATGCTGGAAATTTAAAACTTTTTATTCAACACAGAGTTACCACGCAGTAATTACAAATATCAGTTTGTAATACCAACTGTAGCGCCTGCCCTTTTTCCTTTTTGACTCCAAACTCAATTCTTCCAATTTCTATATCACTTTAAACATAAACTAAAATAGTTATGTTTCAAAGAAAAATTGGGCAGAGTCTCCCCTGTAATTTCTGCCCAAAACACCGAAAAGCTTACGGAATTTTGTTCTAAATTCCGTAGCTTACATCACAGGCAATAATTATACGGGCTCCCCAGGCCAAAATGAGCATCATCACACAGGCAATATATATATATGCTCTGGGGGCCAAACTCATAACGGTTTAACAATTATCAATTAAAAACCATAAATCCTTTTGAAATTGTAGTATGTTTTTAGAAAATAACCTGTAAAAACCTACCACGACGCCCGGCACTCCACAACGAAATGGTTACGGGTCAAAACCATATCCTGCCACCTCACGCTATACTTTTCATCATCATCCACATACTTATACATCAAAAATACAACTTAAAGCATAAATCTTTACTATTTACAATTAAATCATAACAACAATAGTAAGGTGAAGCTCCACTCCACGGAAACCTGTACCTACACCTCACATCTGCACTGCTGAAGACCTGTAACAGTAGGGACCTAGGGTAGTCCATGGACTCCCTAACCCCCAAATACTAAGGGGTTAGCCATTTCTGGTGTGAGTATAATTTATTAAAATAAGCAAAAAAATTAAACTTTACAAGTAAAAACATAACGAACTCATAATATCAAGATCAACAAATCTTACTTGACATCTGAACATGTAACTTCATAAATGGGAATTCACATCCAATACTCTCTGAGTCATCACCTGTATGTATATCCATACCCACTCACAACATACTTATCTTTAGTAATCATTTGAATAACCCCTCTCATAATACCAATATTGATCTCACTGCATTGTATCACGTATCACATCCTAGACATATGCATTCATTCGCATACTACCACATTCATTCATGTCCAACCTAACATCTCATTGCACATTACCATTTACATGCATTTTATCACAATATACTCCACATTGCCAACATGGTTGGGCAATAAGATGACACACCCCAAGGCCGATAGCTTGGGTAACAATCACCGCACCCCAAGCCGAACTTGGGTGATATCACATCACATCCCAAGCCCATAACTTGGTTATTGATTTACTTCAACTATCACACTCACAATTCAACATGAATGGAAAAGGCACGTGTACATATAATTTATGTGCCAGTGTATGTTATGACTTAACTCTAATGTGATATTTAACTAGAACTAGGATGCTTCCTATTCTAATGTCAGCAAGTCTCCGAAAGCAACATGCAGCCCATACTACATGCGACCCCATCTCAAGCCGTTTCTCCATATATAGGGATTTAACCCGCATTATGAACTTCTAATTGTACACAACCTGTTCCTGACAATACTCCATGACTCTGTGAGGTTGCAGAAGGGGTCAAGTCCCCCTATGCAGTCTACTTATGGTGTCTCCGTTTTCCACTACTACCCGGCATGCCGGACCTCACTCGATCCCAGTATATCGGGCATCGTTCCAAAATCAAACCATAGGGTTTCGCAAGCGCAGGGTAGCACGAAGCCTACCCTGTGGCACCCTCTGGGGTATCGCAAGCGCAGGACTGCCCAAATGCATCCTGTGGCACCCCAGCCACGGTATTTCAGGAATTAACAGAGCGAGATACGCAACCCGTGTCCTCAACCTGTGAGACGGCACCGTACGTATCCCTTTGACGGGAAGGTACAACCCAATAACACCACCTAAGATCAGCCCTAAAGAAAGGTTTGGTCATACGGTGCACCCTACTACCAACTCCCCTTCTTTCGGGCAAAAGGTTAAGTAATGATTTTATAGGTCACTATCCTAATGAGGTTATTATTCCTATGCAATCTTGCATAGTTTCCAATCATGGTCCAACTCGTGGTCCCTCGATCCAAGACTCTGGTAATAATATCTCTCTCACTCATCCCTACCCCTAACTCGGATTCTACCAATACTCTCGGCCCACGGTCAACCTACATTGGTTAAGATCCGTCGACGCCCGAGGTGAGATCTATCCATTTTACTCTAAGGGGGTAGGATGTGGTCTTGATGGTCGATGACCCTTAGGGTAATTACATCATCCTAGATGAGCACAACAACTGCGTATTAGCTAAGAAGCTACATACGAGTAACCAAAAACACATACGAGCTAAACAGCTACGTATAGGACCAACAGCTACATACGGGCCAGTAGAGCCGCGCATGAGACAAAAACATACATACGAGCCAAATAAGCCCCGTATGAGACCAACAGCTACATACGGGCCAGTCGAGCCGCGTATGAGACAACAACATACATACGAGCCAAATAAGCTGCGTATGAGACCCACAGCTACATACGGGCCAGTCGAGCCACGTATGAGCAAATCCACATACAACAACCATTAAGATAGTCAAACCTAGAAGCAACCAAACGTGCTTACTAGCAAACTTTATCTTCTATAATTATAAGCAACATAAGAATCTACTAAAATCAACTTAGCATGGGTTTCTTCTACAATCAACCCATCATGGCATACCTACTATAATCAACTCAACATGAGTTTCTTTCTAAAATCGACTCAACATGATAGGTTTTACTGGAACGTCACATAGGCATGAATGGGTCCTTCACACAACTCAAGCATGGTGTTCTACTACAACTGAACCATGGGTTTCTTTCTATAACAATTCAAGCATGGATTCTTAATATACCACAAGAGAGGGTTCTTTCTCTACAACAATCTGAATCCATAGGGTGGGTTCTTTTACTCGCTACTACTAACAACTCAAATGGGTTCTCTTTGGCATACACAAATAATATAGCCCTAGGAATGGGTTCTTCCTCAACCTACAACACGTAATCCACAAAAGGTGTGATCTTTTAACCCCCTACCACTGACAACATCCAAAGATTGTTTCTTTATCATACTACAACTAACATAATCA
The DNA here is from genome assembly GCA_017893485.1 of Hemerocallis citrina. NCBI lineage: Eukaryota > Viridiplantae > Streptophyta > Magnoliopsida > Asparagales > Asphodelaceae > Hemerocallis > Hemerocallis citrina. Next base: position 115,427,914 of record CM030360.1, on the reverse strand, counting down.
TCAAGTTGGGTTCTTTTAGCATCCACAATTTACTCAACTCTCAAAATGGGTTCTTTCTCAACCTCTAACAATTCATACCCAAAAGATGGGTTCTTTTAACATCCACAATTTACTAAACCCTCAAATGGGTTCTTTTCTTCACCTACACAAGCAGTACCCTAAGGATGGTTCTTTCTACACATACATAAGTAGATAAGGAGAGCAAGCAACTAACTTAGAAGTAGAGAATCCTCACATACCTAACGAATCCATTATATAGGTTTTATATACTCAAGGATAGTAAATTTTCCCATACGCCTCATCCATAAATCATGTCACCTCTTCAGTTCATCCAACTTCTTTAAAATGTCAATTACGTATATAGAACCATATACACCATATCTTGATATCCTCATATGATTGTAACTCATCCCTATATACACATATATGTTATTCAATCCTCCCTTAAACATCACTTCATAAATAAATCATACTCACCATATTCTTACAATCACAAGATACGTAGTAAATCGGTACTTACCATATTCCTTAATACGTAAGAATACGTGAATAATTTTATACCCACATATTCTTCAACTACAAAAATATATAAATAAATTACACTCACTATATTTCTTAAAACACAAAAATATATATAAATAAATTAAACCCACTATATTTCTTAACACACAAAAATACGTTAATAAATTAACATTCACATATCCTCCAAACCACGCAAATATATAATAAACCAACTCACATATTCATCAAACCGCAAAATATATAAATATACTAACTCACTATATTTTATTAATCACAAAATACATATAATAATATAACTCACATATATCTTTAAACCATGAAAATATATAAATAGTATAACTCACATATTCCGTGAAGATCCAAAGCGCCATGCCACCTCGCCTCCAAGGTCACAATATATCCTATCATCAATTTCAAGCAATTAAACTCAAATAATTCAAACCAATCATAAAAGCTAATAACGCTATTCCAAATATCACACAAGCGTTTATTGAACGCTTGGGATATACACGTGCGATGCACGTAATAATCTAATACCTATGGTATTTTCATCCTCAGATAATTACTAAAATCACCCCAAAATATTCTAGTAGCTCAACTACAATTTCTATTACTATCCGAGAATTAATTCATATCCCTATATTTCTCTTTTACAAAGCCAAAATCCTAATTTACTAGCAACTTGAAATCTCTCTAAAAATCCACTAATTTCTCACATCTACAATTTCTACTATCTCTAAATCTCTCTACCCTAACATTCCTACTCAATAAAATTTAACTCAACTAAATTTTATACAATAAAATAGTTAGGGTTATACCTTCCTGAATCCATTCGAAAATCCGACGCTACCACAATGTAGAGAATCCCTCCATTAGTCTACTCCTCACTTTAATTTGGATTTGACGAAGGATCGGAGGGGATTTGAGGTGGGGAGAGGCATCGACCGATGGGTTCTTTTGGGTTCGTTTTGATCGGGAATGGAATGGAAGGAAGGAGAAGAAGGAAAAGGAAGAAGATGGAGGGATGGGTTTTCATCGGTTGGAAGCGAACGGAGAAGGAGAAGGGAGGAGGACTGGTCGGGCCTTCTTTGGGTTCGGTATCGAACCAGGAAGGGGAAGAAGAAGAAGAAGGGAAGAAGAAGGAAGGTGGGGGGGAGATCGGATCTTCGTTCGATCGACGGTGTGGACGAACGGAGAAGGGAGAAAGGAGGAGGAGGTCGGGGCTTCCATGGGTTTGGGATCGGACGGGAATGGAGAAGAGAAGGAAGAAGAAGGAGAAGGGAAAGAGAGAGAGAAGGGGTTTTTTTTGTAAAAAAGGGAATAATTAATAATAGATTGATAAATATCTAGGGGAATGTTGCATATAAGCCCTCTAGTCTTAACACATTTCAAATAAAGCCCAACTCTCTACTTTAATAATTCCAAACAATACAAAAATACATTAAAACTACTTCGTAGATAATCCGTATAAAATAATTTAATACGAAAATAATAAAATAAAATCGACAATATATCTTATATTTCTCAATTAAAAATAATTGTTATCAAAAATACATAATCGTGCGAAATTCTCAATCGCGCACACGTTTCGATGCAAAATAGCTATATGCTATTTTTCGGGTCGTTACAGGTGGTGGACTGAGAGCTCTTCGAAAATTCCGGGCATGTCTGCAGTTGACCAAGCAAAGAGGTCTCGGTTCCTTCGGATGCACTGTACAATGTCCGAGCATAGGGCGGACGGGAGGGTCTTGCTAACAAAGAACTTTCGAGTTGGATCCTGCTCTGAGAAGAGCACTTCCTCCAATTCATCCACCGGCTCAGATGTCGATCGGGCAGCATCTTGGGGGATTTCCAGAGTTTCTAGGGAGAGGACCGGACCAAGGGTAGAGGTCATGTAGCACTTGCGGGCCGTTTCCTGATTGCTTTTTACTTTCCCTACTCTGGCCCGAGTAGGAAACTTCAGCATGAGGTGATAGGCGGATGGGACTGCTTCGAGGGTAGCAAAGTCGGGCCGACCCAAAATGACGTTGTAGGCTGCTAGGACATCCACGACCATAAAATCTATGGGCTCCGTTCGGGTAGTAGGAGTTTTGCCAGCGGTTACATCGAGGGTGATCACCCCTTCGATAGTCACTGGCACTCCCATGAACCCATGGAGCGTGTAGCCGGCGGGCTTGAGTCTGTGTCGGGAGAGCTTTAAGCCTTTAAAAGCGGCGAGGAAGAGGATGTTAACGGAGCTGCCATTGTCCACTAGGATCCTCTCCACTTTGAAGTTTGCCATGTGGAGGCTGATGACGAGTGCGTCACAATGAGGGGTGCGGACACCTTCGAGATCTTCATCTGAGAATGTGACGGGCACTTCAGAGGCCTTTGGGAGGAGGGGTGGTGCGAACCGAATTGACTTCTCTTATAAATGCCTTTCGAGAGGAGTTTGAGGAGCCCCCCATTGGGCCCCCATGAATGAGGTGTAGGACATGCTCCTCTTCGAAGTCGGGCATTTCATCGCGTTCCGGACGCTTATTAGCCCCCCGAGGCGGGGGAGGAAGGTCGGCTCGGTCCTTTCTTATGAATCTGGTCAGCTGCCCCCTCTAGATGAGGGCTTCTATCTCATTCTTCAAGGCCCGACAATCATTGGTGTCGTAGCCGTGGTCCCGATGATAACGGACACCCTTCTCTTTATCCCTCTTCTTACCTAGGGGTGTTCATTTTTGGTGTAGGAGGTATCACCCCCTCCTTCTCAACTTCCATGAGAATTGTGGAAATATTGGCGTTAAGGGGAGTAAATTTTTCGAATCTGGGGGGAGGTCGGTGCTGGCCGGCATTATCCTTCTGGAGCTTCTTGGCTCTTTCCTCCTCTGTTCCCTTTCTCTTAAATTCGGAGGAAGACCCCTCCAAGTTGGGGCGGTGCTCAGCTTCTTCGGCCCGAATATACTTTTCACTTCGGAAGAGGAGGTCAGAGAAGTTCTGTGGGGGATTCTTGGCGAAGGAGGAGCGGAGGTTGGAATTGAGGACATTGGATTGAAATGCTACTGTAGCGACCGTCTGGTCGAGGGATGCTATGGACCTGGCTTCAGCTGTGAACCTCTTCACATAGTCTCTCAACTTTTCACCCTTCTTCTGGTGGAGGTACAGTAGCAAGATGCTGCTCTTCTCAGTTCTACGGGTACTTACAAAATGGGTGACGAAGAGGGTCTCGAATTGCTCGAAGGAGAATACTGAGGATGGGGCGAGGCGAGAGTACCATTCTCGAGCCGGGCCCTTGAGAGTTGCGGGGAAGGTTTTACAGAGCAGAGCATCAGAAGCTTGATGGATGAGCATTAGGGTCTTGAAGCTCTCGATGTGATCGACGGGGTCAGTCTCCCCGGAGTAGGTCTCAAATTGAGGAGGCTTGAAGCCGATTGGTACAGGTGCATCCATTATGGTTCGGGAAAAAGGAGGTCTGCTAGGACGAACAGTCCTTCCTCTAAGCTCTTCTTCTTGGTCCAACTGACCCAAGCGCCTCTCCATCTCATGGAGATGGGGGTATACAGTGTCGTCCCTTCGACGGTAATCAGCTGAGCCTCTAGACTCGTCTTCGTACGAGGGAGAGCGGGGGCTACGACGACAGTAGCTCCTGGAGCGGCGAGGAATTGGCATATGCCGGGAGTTGCTAGGAGCGGGAGGAGGAGTTGGGGACCGTCGGCAAGGACTTCGGACTGGAGGAGGAGAGGGAGCTCTTTGGAGCATTGGTGTTGGGACGGAGATTGATAGCTCGTAGGACGGTCGCTTGGAACTGCTGAAACTCGGCACGGGTGATGGGTGCCTCATTGTTCCTAGGTTGTTGCTGACCTGCAGGGGAGTGTGGCCTTCTTCTGTGATGCTCGGGGGACTCTCTCCGTCTCCTTTGGGTAGGGGACCTTCTGTATTCTCAGCAGGTGAGGAGATCGCTCATCCAGACGGTGTTGGCGGAAGGTTCCCTCTTGGGCCCACTTTTCATCCAGATGGCGGCGAAGATCCTCATCCTTCTACCGATGGAGGACGGTGTTGTGGAGATCGGAAGCTCGGGGATTATGAGAGGCCATAGAGTCTGAAGAGGCATTGTGGATGGAGACGTGGTCCGGATGGAGAGGCTGCTTCTGCGGATTGGGACCCTTAGGAGGTTGTTGGTTCTGAGGAGCAGGCGGGCCCTGTTGGAGTGGGTCCTCCGCTTGAGGAAGAAGTTGCCCTTGCTGTTGAGAGGGTTGAGGGGGAACTTCTTGTTGCTGATCGGGGTTGGGTCCTCGGTTGGACCCTCTGGATCTGACTTTCCTAGGAGGCATGGCTGGAGAAGATCTGTTCAACGGGAAGAGGGGAGGTTGCTATTCGTTAGTTTCCCACAGACGGCGCCAATCTGTTGCCGCTAAATTTGGTGTGGGGGCAAACAGATAGTATTTGTGGATTCTTAGGGAAACTAAATAATAAACCTGTATACCTGTTCCGTCGGAGTTTGACGCTGACTCCTGCCGTACACCTGCAAAAAGTGCGAGACACCGGGGTTGTTCCCGGCGACGCACCCTCCGATGCTCAAGTCAGTAATCAGGGATGATTAAGAAAGAGCGCAAAAACTGGCAAAAGATTGATTACCTCTTAATGGAGATGGATGGGGGGTATTTATAGGCGTCTTAGGGATCAGATTAGGAATGTAATCCCCGTGATCTAATAAGGAATATACTCCTTGTAAACAGATTACGAATGTAATCCCTAATTCCCAGTGGAAGGATAGGCATGAATCAGGGCCGTTGATTAAGATTTAATCAGAAACCCTAATTCTATCCCTCTGGATCGGGCTTTCTGCTGGTTGAAACCCGCACCCGATTGAGGTGGATCCGTTTGCGGGTTAGCGGGTTTTCGAGGAGGAGAACCAGTACCCGCTTCAGACCCATTGGTAGGTGAAATTACCGTTTTACCCCTGGGCATCAAGATTCGTGCCTGATTTGGACGGTTCCGATTAAACCCCATTTTTAGCCATATCAATGGTATAGGGTATTTTGCAAGTCTACAACATGTTATAGCGCGAATAACACACCAAGCATACGGTATCACAAAATAGTATGCATATCTACACCCAAAAGGTGGTCATCCCTAGTTGTCTCATGTCATGCATGTCATGAGGAAACTATGGTCGAATCGACACAATAGAGACTATCATCAAGGGGTTTCACACACAAATTGTCTCTAGAATCTAACTACATTACCGGCGGTATTTAGTACTTGTATTACACAAAAAAAAAAGAATACATTAGGTTACTTGCCTTAATCGACGACGAAAATGGCACCAAACAAGAATAACGGGAACGGATCCCGGCACAAACTCAACCGAATGATTAAAACTCACGAACACAACTCGAACTAACACGTGCGGGCAGTGACACAGCGATATGCTATCGCTGTTGCTGCGGGCTGCTACTGTCGGATGTCAGGGAGGGGACCAGCCGTGCGTAGTGCATCGGGAAGAGCAGGAACTGAAGGAGGGCTTCGCTGGCCTACTGTTGAGTTCGACGCAGGGGGAGGCAGAGTGCACTGGGAGGGTTGAAGGCGGACGGGGAACACAAGGTGTCTAGGGAGAAGAAGTTAGGAGAGATTGGGAGAGATGGTGGCTAGGGTGCTCAGGTGCAGGATTTCGGAATAGGCAGACGGGGCATGGGTTTATATATGAGCACAGAGTAGAGTTAGGGTTTTAGTTAACATGGGATGGGTATACCGGGTTTAGGGTATTTAGGTGATCACGGGTATAGGGAAATTAACGGGTTGGGTGTGTGTGTGGGTTTTTGGTAGTTTACAGTAGGTTAAAGGTTGGGCTTATGGGTTTAAAATGGGTTAAGTGAAACAAAGAGTTAGGGATAATGGGTATAAGTTATTGTATAATGGAAATTTATAGGATCAATTAGGTTTTTAGGTTGAGAACAGGATAAAAGAAATATGGAGATCCAAAAATAATGAGATGGGCACACAACGGAATGATAGAATAGGATATGAACAAAGTAAAAATAATAGGGGTCAAAACAAAAGCTCGATCAAACAGATAATGACCAAAATGAGACAATATGATCAAGAACACAATAAGAGAAGACAAAACATAGAAAACAAATATATTGAGAATAAAAATCCAATATACGGTCTAAAGATATACAAGAAGAATACAAAGTGAGAAATACACCCAAAAAAAATACACCCAAAAATATACAAAATGGAAAACAGGGGTTACACCTTCAACCTGAGTATAACCCTTAGCTACTAATCAAGCTTTGTGTCGTTCAATGGAACTGAGCGGTATTTGATCTTGTACACCCATTTACAACCAACGAGTTTTTTATGGAAAGGAAGGGAAGCAATACTCCATGTATTATTTAATTCAAGAGCTGCAATTTCTTTTTCCATGGCCTCCCGCCACTAAGGTAACTTCACGGTTTGGAAGAAGGTCTTTGGCTCAATTGTGGAACAAATGGTGGAAAGGAAAAATTTGTGTGCAAGACAATAATTAGCATGAGAAAGATAGTTATGTAGGGGATATGTTGTACCTTTCAATTTAGAAATAGATAAAGGTGGAGAACATTCATGAATGGCTGTGAAGCATTCGTAGTCAGCCAAGTAAGGAGGAGGACGTCTCGTTCTTGGAGGTGGACTTTCAATCAATGTCCCTGTAGGAGTTTCTGGTGAACTGAGATATGAAATGAGTTATAATTTTGTGGATATAGGTGGTGATGTTGGTGCATTTGGAACATGGCTTGCTGCAATTGGTGGGGTGTCATTTATTGGTGCATTTTGGGAGTGGCTTGCTGCATGTGAAGGAGGTGAGGAATCAAAACTGGGATTTTCATGTAAGGGTAAAGAAATAACTGGATCATTGTATTTGGATAGAGATTGAGAAATGTCATAAAATGGGAATGTTCCTTCATGAAAGGTAACATTGCGAGAAGTGTAAATGGTCTTAGAGGTAATGTCATAGATGCGATAACCCTTTTGAGCATAGGGATAACCAATGAACACACCAAGTTTTGCTCTTTGATCAAACTTGTGCTGCATCTTTGTACTGTGGGCAAAGCATAAGCTACCAAAAGCTCACAAATTTGCATAATCAGGTTTAGTACCAAACGAGACTTCATATGGTGATTTCATAGACAAAAGGGGGGTTGGAATTTTATTGATGAGATATGTGGCTGTGAGAACACATTCACCCCAAAAACCTTAAGGGTAAATGTGCTTGAAAACGGAGAGCCCGAGCTACCTCAAGAAGGTGACGGTGCTTGCACTCAACCACCCCGTTTTGATGTGGTGTGTTAACGCAACTACGTTGTTGGATAACACCGTGATCAGCAAAGAAATGTCTCATAGCATTAGAGAGGAATTCATTTTCATTATCAGAATGAACTAGTTGAATGGATGGAAATATGATGGCACTAGCAATGGAATTTATGTGATTTATTCAAGATTGGAACTGTGTGGAACATGGCAAAGTAGGATTGCAAAATCAGTTGTGTTTTAGATTTCAGGTGCATTAAATAACCCAAGTACAACGTGTGAAGTCATCCAAAATAGTGAGAAGATATTGAGAACCATTCAACGAAGGTTAAGAAACATATATCACAATGTATTAAAGAAAAAAAGTTTATTAGTAGTAATAGAACTCAAAGGGAAAGGTAATCGGGCTTGTTTTGCTTGAGGGCAAATAGTACAAGATTTATGTTTAGAACATGAAATAAATGGAACATCTTCAACCAAACAATGTAAAGTACGTTATGAAAGGTGGCCAAGCCGCCAATGCCAGAGATCAAAAGAGGATGGCTTGGTAACTGTCGTTGCTGCGGCTACTTGGAAGTAGTATAAATCTTCATGAATGTTACCCTTCCCAATCGTCCTCTTCGTTGATTGGTCCTGGAAAACACAATGATCAGAAAAGAATGTAAGGAAACAATTATTTGAATTGGTAAGTTGACTAACAAAAAAGAGGTTGAATTTAAAAGATGGGATGTAGAAAACATTCTTAAGCTTGATGGTGGGGAACAATAGAATATTTCAAATATGCATTACGAAAGCATGTGTTCCATCAGGAAGGCCAACAGATAACAGTTTATGGCTTCATAGGAAGAAAACATAGATAAAGTGGGACACATATGGTTCGTTGCACATGTATCTATAATCCAAATGCAGCTTGAGCATACGTTTGAGGCTAATGAATTACCTGACAAATGTGTTGTATGATCGACACTACCTGATGAGAGCATGGCCAAAAGTTTCTTGTATTTCTCCAAAGTTATGGAAGGCGGTGTTACCATTGCTTGTTCTTTGCTTTTGGCCCACTTAGCATCAGGTTCCTTTGGAGGGTATCCATGGATCTTGAAACAACGATCAACGGTGTGAATATCACTTCTACAATGGCACAGTGTAATCGTTTCTTCTAGTTGGAGATCTTTCCTCGAGGAGTCTCAATTCCATGATCTGGAAGAATTAGGTGATTGTGTGGTTTAGCAGCAAGGGCAGCAGCATCTGGAACATGAGGCGACAGCACAAGGATCTCTTGTTGTTTCTCTTCTTAACGAACAAGAGGATACATCTTCGTTATGGAAGGAAAAAGATCCATGAGAAGTATTTGGCTTCGCAGTGCTCCATACTTTTCATGGAGACCTTGAAGGAACCCCATGGCTCTATCTTCTTGTTGTTGCTCTATGAGTAATTTGCCATTTTCACAGGCAAATGTTTGGACAGAAACAAGATATCCAAGTTCATCATATAAGGATTTAAGCTTGGTAAAATAGGCAGAAACTGACATTCCTTCCTATTTTGTTTCTGCAATAAAATGCTTTAGCTGGTAAATCAGAGGCTTATTTGATTGAGAAAAGTGTTCCAAAAGATCGAGCCATATTTCTCTTGCTATATCGACATACAGGATGCTACCGCAGATCTCAGTAGAAACTGAGTTGAGAATCCAAGAAGCAACCAAATCATTAGATCTTTCCCACTTCGAATTTCGGCGGAAGCTGTGGGTTTCTTTAAAATACCTTAAACAAGACCAAGTTTGTTAAAGCCATAGTCACGACACGAGTCCAAGTGACGTAGTTATCACCAGATAAAGGTGGAGCAACCAACACCGTCGTCGGGTTGTCTGAGTGGCGAGCGTAAAAGGGATCATCTGATGACACTTGTGGTTTGTTGGACTTATTATCATTAGCCTTGGAACCAAAAAAATTGAGACGTATTGGATCACCCCCGCTCTGATACCATCAGAATATGTGGGATATATTGGAAGAGAGAAGTTATCTTCTTATGTTTCATTCATAGTATATGTAGCGCCCTGAATTTCCCAAACCGGAAACTCGAGGCACAAGCTAGGATCTTACTTCAAATGAATCCAAAAGCAGAAAAGTCATAGGAAATTATCAACTTTTATTGCCACCAATGTTATTACAATGTACAAAATAGTTCAATAAAATTTACATCATGAATTAACATCGATCCTTTCCATCAACAAATTACATTGTACAACAATCAGGAATCTCATCAAACAAATTGGACAACGCCTTTACACTAAATGCCTTCCACAGCTCGAGTCCCCTGCTTCACGTTCAGCAATCCTATAATCTAATAAACTGTGGGCACGTCAATTGAATGCAACTGACGCAATGCTAATAAAACCAGCGACTCCAAAACTTCAACAACCAATATTTGATGCAAAGAAAAACGTGATGTTAAGCCAAGTGTTGGTGTATGCCATGGACTAAATCTAATGCACACACTATGCACACCATGCTCTTAGGGCTAATGCACGCTTGATTGGAGAGATATGCATCCCAAACTACACATTCTCCAACCAAACGACGTTCTTCAATTTGTTGGGGTTCGACCCCCCGCCATGCATCCTACTCTTGTGCTCTCTCATGTCTCTGATACTCTAGTGATGATGAGATTGCAATCGTCTGACTTACTCCAGTCACTGTCATGGTTGTGGTGTCCATAACTCGTGTTTAACCTACTATGCCCGGGGTCGTAGTCGCATGACTTACTCCATTGTGGATAAAACCCATAGTAGATCCGAGGACATTATTGTAGAGCCCCCAGAGAGTTCACTCATAGGGTAGTCTTTAAGTCCCTTGCCCGCATTGATCAACATAGAACTTGATGGATATGAAGGGTTCCCCAACTCTCTGCTGCCCTCGTCCACACACTAGACAAAAACCTGCAGTCGAGACGAACCTAGGATTCGGCCAGGTGGGGAGACGCCAGGCGTCCCCCTTACAGGCGAACACAACACCCACTAGTGCATGTATTTACATTTAACAATGACTCGAACTAATCCTACAGCACCACAAACCTATGGAACAGTGCTAATCCACTCTAGGACCAAGATTTAAAAGGTTAATTATACGATTACTATCTTTTTTTTATTTGCTTATGTAATTATCTAAATTCCATGACTCTAGTCAAAGCTCTAACCCTCTTTTTCATTAACTCATATAGAAATTAGAATTATTAGGCGAGTCTATGCTTTATTGATTAATCGACTAGTTAGACGATCTATCTATTAGTTTCCCAATCTAACTTAGTAGACACAAAATTGATTTATCAAGAATAACTAGCTAAGTTCTACTTGTAGGTTCCTTTTTATTTAACATAACTTATCATTTTAGAACTCAACTCAATCCCACAATAGGGCTCAACTTGGCCCTCGAGCTGGCCCAAAAGTTGGCCCGCCTCGGCCCACACTTGGCCCAACCACACGACGAACCGACTCTGTCGATCGTCGCCACTGCCATCTATGCTTAGAGTTCGATCGCAACCTCGGCCCGACTAAAACACGTTGCTCCCGCTAACCCTCATGCTCCACGGTCCTCGACAAGTGGTACCACTAAACACAACCATGGAATCTTTCCATGAACGGTGAGCACATCGGCGCACGAGTCGTCTCCTCCAATGCGTTCGATGCGACACGGGCTCCCAAACTACCTTTCTACTTATACCATCAAGAGTTAAACCTAGAGTCTCAAAACTCAGCCAAGTGGCCCAACAAGAGTACACTACTCTAGGAATAAACTATACCCCATGAATACCCAAAAAGAGTACCAAAAAGTTCTAAAAATGGGAAATTACATTTCCAAACAGAAAGCATTCAATTGGCAATTATGCCAAAATAGGATCTTGTCCGGCCCCATTTCATTGAAGAAACGATATTGGGTGTATCCCAAGATTCTAAGGTAGACAGCAAGTCCACACAATTTGGGCATGAATCTCATTCCCAAAAATGATACACATCACACACAATCACTTATTACAACCTCTACTTCATAACATTGTACAAGTATGCCAATTTTGTAGTTCTACAAGAATATATGAGCTACTCACAACATGAAACTTTGATAATTTAAGTCTTAACTCATTCCCACATCCATAACATGCTTTATTAGCCACAAAAAAATAATTCTAAGATCAATCTATGAGTTCTAAATCAAGTTCATGAACATGGCATCAAGATAGTAAACTTACAAAATCTACATACATCTGTTGTATATTGTAAAAACCATAATAAATCGTGTACAGCTTAGAATCTTAAGTTCCTAGACATTCCAAAAAGCTATACGTGTCTTATACAACTTTCTAGTTGCAAGTTTCTTCATATTATGTTCTTTAAGTGATCAAAAGAGTAATTGTTTAACATGCATGCAATAATTTTCAGAATAGAACAACAACTAACTAGTGCTAACATAAATATACTTTCAAAATATCAAATGATATTCAAAATTCATGAAATTTGGAACATAAGCTCTGTATACATGGCAATAGAACATATTTAAATTTTAAGTGATTATACCAAGTATTCTTCAAGTTATGATTTCTTGAAGATTAGCAAAAAACAGAACAGATCACCTTCACTCTGTATTTTCTTTTCAGAATAGCCAATTGTTTCTGATTTAATAAAAATAGCAAACGATGTCTAAAAATTATGAAATTTTATATTCATGAAGTAAAAACACATCCTAGTAACACGTATTAAAATTTCAACAACATATTTCAAGTGGTTAAAGAGTTATAATCTTTTGAATATCATAGTTAGAACCTATGAGAAATCAGTTTTCTGCACAGTCAGTGTTCAAGTCCGTAATTAACTAAAATAACAAATAAATTCCAAAAATTATGAAAATATGTGGAAAGATGCCTAACATGCATATCTTACTTCCATAAAAATTTCAAGTCAAAATTTCCAGTATGTTTCAAGTTATGATTACCATACTAGCATGAATTTACAGATTCATCATTTTACTGGGTTTCATTCTCTTTCTACTAATAAAACTAACATGCAATGAATTTCTTTATCACTAATTCACAACTCCATGACATACTCATGCTGACAAGAAACACATCAAGATCTCACCACAAGAATATTAACACATTAAAAGTTTTGGAGACACCCACATTGTTTTGTTGACGAAGTTGCAACTTCAAGCTCCTAACATTGCCTTTGACCCTCCTTGCTCCAAGCTCCTAGTTCTTCTTCTCTTTGATCCTTCTTGGCTCCTTCTTGCCTTAAATTTTAGGATTTAGAGAAGTAGGGGAGTGTATAGGAGTGGTTTTAAGGATATGAGAGATAGTTGGAAGTAGTAGAAAATGAGAAAGTGGGCTAGGGCTTTTGGGGAGGGGTATAAATAGAGAGGGGGAGTTTGGCATGATGTAGAGAGAGTGAGGGGAGGCTTGAGTGTGAGAGTGGACAACCGTTTAGGGTTCCACAAAATACTCAAGTGTGTTAGGGTTCTCATAAACCCTTGATTCTTCATGATTCAAACACAAAATATCTTCACTTTCTCTTTTCTTTCTCTCAAAGGTTGCTTCATTTTTTATATTTATATATGTGTATCTAGTGTAGTGTATAGTATACTATATACATGTTATGTGCACGTGACATGTTGGGCTCATAGGATCAAATTGATCATGGTTAGAACCCAAATTCCTAGCCATGTTGAGTTTGGTTGACTCAAACATACACTTAAGTGCACAATAAAATAAATTACACAAATAAATTGTAGCACACTTCATAGATTAATTTTAAGACAAAATTTTATTAGCACAAACAACCATATTCATATTCTGTAATGCCCCTGCTCCTAGCTCAGACAATTTATATAATTTATCAGACAAATTATTTACAGTATAGTACAACTGCCCACCACAGGCTGCCTCTCAAAAGGTGGCTAACCGATTGGTGACTCTTGATCATAGGCTATTATATTTATTATTATTTTAATATTGTGCAGTTCCAGATATGTGACTATTTAACATCTCATTTCTCTTATCTTTCGTGAGCACAGTAGACATTAGGCCCCATGTGCCACACGTTACTCCACAAAGAGACAGTAGCAGCACATCGTGCTGCTCTTAAGCGGCGGCCCCACCACTATCTACCACCTCAGCAAGGCAGCAGAACCGCCTTTCTTCAACTGGGCGGTGGGCCCCAGTGGTGCTGCCACATCATCAGGAGCACAGGGGCTATTTTTTGCTATGTCTTCCACAACCCGGGTGGCCCCCACCCCATGCTGACGTCACATGACGTCAGCCAACAGCACACACCTGCTGTTGTTCACAATGGTGTAGGCCCCCATGCTATTCCATATAATTACGAATATTCCATTGCCTTCTTATATATATATATATATATATATATATATATATATATATATACACTACTATATATTAGCTCTTCAAATTACGGGATGTTACACACACACCCCCTTCAGAAATCAACGTCCTCGCTGAGCTCGGGACATGCCCAATCTTAGTGCAGGATCTCCTTTCTAGTCGATGTAGAAATGGCGTACCCTGATTCAGCTAGCTATACAGTACCCTGATTCTGCTAGTTGTATAGTTCCCTACCTGGGCGACCTATCCCAACCTCGCTCCCTCTCAAGCATACCGACCAGTACATTGGCTAGCCCCATCTCAGGCATAACCACTAGTCTGTACCCACACTCAGTGTCAAAAGTCGGCTTTGATACCATTTGTAATGCCACTGCCCCTAGCTCAGATAATTTATACAATTTATCAGACAAATTATTTATAGTATGGTACAACTGCCCACCACAGGCTGCCTCTTAAAAGGTGGTTAACCGGATTGGTGATTCTTGATCATAGGCTATTATATTTATTATTATTTTAATATCGTGCAATTCCAGATATGGGACTGTTTAACATCTCATTTCTCCTCTCTTTCGTGAGCACAGAAGACAGTGGGCCCCATGTGCCACATGTTACTCCATGAAGAGACAGTAGCAGCACATCGTGATGCTATCAAGCGGGGGGGCCCACCACTATCTGCCACCTCATCAAGGCAGCATAACTGCCTTTCTTCAACTGGGCGGTAGGCCCCAGTGGGGATGCCACGTCATCAGGAGCACAGGGGCTATTTTTTGTTGTGTCTCCCACAGCTCGGGTGGCCCCCACCCCATGCTGACGTCACATGACGTCAGCCAACAGCACACACCTGCTGTTGTTCACAATGGTGTGGGCCCCCATGCTATTCTCAATAATTATGAATATGACATTGCCTTCTTTTATACATATATATATATATATATATATATATATATATACTATTTATTAGCTCTTCAAATTACGGGATGTTACACACACGCCTCTTCAGAAATCAGCATCCTCGCTGAGCTCAGGGCATGCACAATCTTATTGTAGGATCTCCTTTCTAGTCGATGTAGAAATGGCGTACCCTGATTCTGCTAGCTGTACAATACCCTGATTCTGCTAGTTATATAGTCCCCTACCTGGGCGACCTGTCCCAACCTCGCTCCCTCTCAGGCATACCTACCAGTACATCTGCTAGCTCCATCTCAGGCATAATCACCAGTGTGTACCCACACTCGGTGTCGAATGTCCACTCTGATACCATTTGTAACACCCCTGCCCCTCGCTCAGACAATTTATACAATTTATCAGATAAATTATTTATAGTATAGTACAACTGCCCACCACAGGCTGCCTCTTAAAAGGTGGTTAACCGGATCGGTGACTCTTGTTCATAGGCTATTTTGTTTATTATTATTTTAATATTGTGTAATTCCTGATATGGGACTATTTAATATCTCATTTCTCCTCTCTTCTGTCAGCACAGTAGACAGTGGGCCCCATGTGCCACACGTTACTCCACGAAAAGATAGCAGTAGCACATCGTGCTGCTCTCAAGAAGTGGGCCCCACCACTATCTGCCACCTCAGCAAGGCAGCAGAACTTCCTTTCTTCAACTAGGCGGTGGGCCCCAGTGGCGCTGCCACGTCGTTAGTGGCACAAGGGTTGTTTTTTGCTGTGTCTCCCACAACCCGGGTGCCCCACCCCATGCTGACATCACATGACGTCATCCAACAGCACACACCTGCTGTTGTTCACAATGGTGTGGGCCCCCATACTATTCTCAATAATTACGAATATGCCATTGCCTTCTTTTATACATATATCTAAATATATATTTATATATATATATACTACTATATATTAGATCTTCAAATTACGGGATGTTACATATTCATATATAGAATACAAAATAATTGTCAATCATTTATACATTCCATCTCACTTATAATTGAGACAAGTGTATCTCCAACTCTGGTTCCAAAAATATACCGTTGTCGAGTTCAAAACATATCGAATAATAATATGTTTCAATACATAATTAAAATTGAGAAATATTCCATTAATACGTGCAACTCTCAATCGTTCACGAATTTTTAAAAAAAAGGCATATACTGTTTTGCGGGGTCTTACAGTATACATATAAATTTGTGTGTTGATTCTTGATTTTGATGATTACAACACAATGCAATGTTTGTTGTGCTACTTCTTATATATTACAGGATATACACAAAGGCAAAATATTCTAACAAGCTTTACAAGGTTCTTAAAGAATGTTGATCAAGCAAAGCTACAAATAAAGCTCTTATAGCTAATTGATCAAGAAAGCTACAAAGTTGCCAGCTTCAAAGAAAAAGACGAAGGCTAAAGCTCCATCTCAAGGCTCAAGACTCAAGACAAGACCTATGCTTCAATATGTTGTATTAAGTGTCTTGTAACAATTGTAACTTTTTTATTTTTGAGTCTTAAAAATTTTGTAATAGCCTTGTCACACACACTCACACATATCTTTAAAATAATTGAGTGTTTTTCAAACTTAAAAAGATCGAAACAAGATTGAAAAGTTCAGCTGTTAAGTATCAGTCGACTGTCCTAATACGAAACTGTCTGAACTTATTCAAACTCTGACCAGTCGACTCATAACGGCAACCCAGTCGACTGTTCAAGTCGTTTCGACAGTTTACTGATTTCAAAACATGATTTTTCGAATTCAAAAGTTTTATTTCCGTTGGTTGACAGTTGGTACAACTGCCTCTCAACGTCTAGTGATTCTAACTCTATAAATAGAGTGTAGGAATCACTTGGAAATGGTTACAAGACAAGACTCTCTTTTATATGCTTTCAAGTCCTTATTTTCAAAAAGAGAACAAGAGTTCAAAAGTTTTCAAATCCTCTAAGTTTTTTGGTTCTTTGGTTTCAGTCCAATATAACATTGATTTCGTTTTGGACTAATTTCAGAAGTGACCTATTAGCCTCCATACACAAATCACAATCACAACAAGGCTATACGTTGATTATAACTCTTTCATTGTTCTTTCTTTCACTCTGGGTTGTGAGAGTGGTATTCTCGGTTGGAGAGTAAGGCTCTTGGTTGTAGATTCGGTTTTCACTCTCGGTTTTGAGAGTGGTTTCTCTCGGTTGGAGAGTAGGGCTCTAGGGTGTAGAGTCAGGTTTTCACTCTTGGTGGAAGAGTGGGTTGCTTTCTCTAGTGGTAAGAAAGGACTACGGGTTGGACAAGGTTTTTGTCTAACGTCGTAGGGTATTCATGTACATTTTTCAAGAATAGTAGAAAATCTCAAGTGGGTTGCTTGGGGACTAGATGTAGGTCTGGAGGACCGAACCAGGATACATCGTGTGTACTCTGTGATTGTATCTCTTTGAACTTGCATTTCATTTTTTTGCTTTTTAAGTTCTCTGTGAAACTTGTCTAGAGAGCCGACTGCATCTCCTTTTAAGTTGACTGGTCAGACTTGTACTACATACTTTCTAAAAATTTGTCTGGTAAGTTGACTGGTCTTCTATAAGTCGACTGATCAGACTCGTCTTAAAATACTCTTCTTAACTGTCGCCCTAGTCGATTGGTTTCTCTTTTCAAGTCGACTGGTCAGAAGAAAAGTTCAATTCAGCAATTATTTTTTATAAAACACTATTTACCCCCCTCTAGTGTTTCTTGCCTTGCCTACAAGATCCAACACTTGATATTAAAGCCTGGTTGAGTGCAATGGCAACTACTTCTAATGCAAATCAATACCATGAAGGCCAATCTACACAAAGGTCACCCCTCTTCGATGGAACCAATTACAACTATTGGAAGTGTAGAATGAGGATCTACCTTCAGTCCATCAACTATGAAATATGAAACACGACGGAGACTGAGTACACCGCTCCTACCATTCCATATGCACAATGGAACGACGACATGAAGAACCAAACAATGAACAATGTAAAAGCGATAAATGCGCTATTTTGTGCTCTTAGAAAGGAAGAGTTCAATCGTGTGTCCAATGCAACAACCGCTCACCAAATTTGGCACACACTCGAGGTAACTCATGAAGGAACAAATAAAGTAAAAGAATCTAAAATATTTGTTCTTGTTCACAAGTTTGAAATGTTCCGCTTGAAGGAGAATGAGAATGTGTCCGAGATGATTATAAGGTTCACAGACATTACCAATTTACTTGTGGCACTTGGAAAGACGTACACTCAAGCCGAGATGGTGAGGAAGGTACTTCGTGCACTAACCCCGAATGGAAGAAGAAGACCACCGCCATAGAAGAGGCCAATGATTTAACACAACATTCGGTTGAGAATCTTGTGGGAAATCTTATGACTTATGAGGTACAACTTGAAAAATGCAAGAAGGATACCGAACCATAACAATCAAAGAAGAAGACATTAGCATTCAAAGCCATGTCGGACTCTGAAGATGGAGAAGAAGATGAGGAAGAGATTGCCATGTTCACGAGAAAGTTTAAAAAGTTCCTAAGAAAAGGTAAGTTTAATTCAAAATCTAAGGAATCTAATAAACCTCCAACTTGTTTTAGGTGTAACAAGACAGGCCATATGAAGAAGGATTGCCCACTAGAGAACACAAAATCTAAGAAAAAGGCATCCAACTTCAAGAAGGACAAGTACACAAAGAACAAGTTCGTAAAGAACAAAAAGGCATACTAAGCAACTTGGGATGACAGTGATTCTTCGTCGGAAGAAGAAATTGATGAGACAAACGAGGTTGCAAATGTGTGTTTTATGGCGTCTCAAAATCAAGTAAGTAATGAGTACGATTCTAATGATTTACTTGATGCTTTCAATGAAATTTTTCAAGAACTTAAAAAAGAAAAAAATTAGAGTTAAGAACTTAGAGAAAGTTAATCAAACACTTTCTCAAGAGAATCTTACCCTTGATAACAAAGTAAAATCATTAAATTCTCGTCTTTCTACTTTAGATATGGATCCTGAGTCTCTAAAGAAAAATTATGAAGAGATATCCAAGAACGTATCTAAATTTAATAAAGGAAAAGAGAACTTAAATGATGTTCTTCAAAATCATGTGCAATCTAGTCAAAAGTTTGGACTTGGTTTTAAAAAGTCCCTTGAAAAATCTCATTCTTCTAAGAACACTAGTGTAAATAAACTTGTATCTATTTCCAGTGTTAAGCATAAACTTTATGAGTTTTTTGAAAAGCCTAAAACTGTAAGTTTTCATGATAAAGGCAAATCTAAAGTTCAGACAAGTCGACTACACCCAGACACCAGTCACCTGTCCTGAGGTACCAAGTCTCATTCAACGAGACAAATACCTCAGATAAGTCGACCGATATTACCTCCCAATCGACTGAACAATAGTAAAAGTCCACTGAAAGGTGCGGTAAAGTCGACTGGACAGAGCAAATATGTATGAGTTCCAGTCAACCTGAGTTCGAAAGATAGAACTGCTTATATTAAATTACATATGCTTACTGTATGTAATTTTGCTAATTTTATTTCTTCTTATGGTGGAAAATCAAACTCATCATGGGTTTAGTTTCCCACAAACTAATCTATTTCGAATCCAATGAAAAGGGTACCATATTCACATTGAATATTTTATATGTACCTAAGAGAGATCGCTGGATACTTGACAGTGGATACTCGAAGTATATGACTGGTCATGCCAACCTCCTATCTTCCATACAAAACATTGATGGAGGAACAGTCACATTTGGTGACAACAATAAAGGAAAGGTCATAGGAATTGGTATGGTCGGTAAGCACACTAACCCCTCTATAGAAGATGTCTTATTAGTTAGTGGACTTAAGCATAACCTATTAAGTATTAGCAAACTTTGTGATAAGGGTTATAAAATCATGTTTGAAAAAGATGCATGTTTAATTCATGACTCTACCATGCAAAATATAATTTTTCAAGGTTTTAGGAAAAATAATATTTATGAATTGTGTTTAAAAGCATATGAGTTTTCGAATGATTTTGCTTAGTAGCTTCTAATAATGATTCTTGATTTTGGCATAGACGTTTTGGCCATATGAATATGAAAAATGTCTCTAAATTGTCTTAATACAGCCTAGTTAAAGGGCTGCCAAGATTATCCTTTAAAAGGGATAAGTTATGTGATGCATGTCAACTAGGTAAACAAATTAAATCTACTTTTAAAACGAAAGAAGTAATTTCTACTAGTAGGCTGCTCGAATTAATTCACATGGATTTATTTGGCCCTACTAGAGTTGCTTCTTTAAATAAAAGTAGGTATGTATTTGTTTTAGTAGACGATTTTTTACGATTCACTTGGAATTTCTTTTTGAAACATAAGAATGATGCTTTTGAAGAATTTGCTAATTTTTATAAACGAATTCAAAATCAAAAGTCTATAACCATAGTCACTATTAGAAGTGATCATGGTGGAGAATTTGAAAATGAAACGTTTGCAGAATATTGCAACAAGAATGGTATAACCATTCATTTACATTTCCTAGAGCTTCACCACAAAATGGAGTGGTTGAAAAGAAGAATAGGACTTTGCAAGAATGTACACGTACCATGCTTGTTAAAAGTAATTTACCTAAGTATTTTTGGGCTGAAGCCATTGCTACCGCTTGTTATGTTTTACAAAGAATTTTGATTAGGCCTAAGCTAAAGAAAACATGTTATGAGCTATTTTTTGATAGAATTCATAATGTCTCTTACTTTAAAATATTTGGATGTAAGTGTTTTATTCTGAACACTAAGGATAATTTAGATAAGTTTGATCCTAGATCTAATGAGAGTATCTTTGTAGGATACTCAAATAGGAGTAAGGCATATAGAATCTTCAACAAGTCAACAATGACTATTGAAGAATCCATGCATGTTGCATTTGATGAATCTCTGTCTTCATCGACTTTCATTGAAGATGATGAAACTAATTCATCACCTTTAAATAAAGTAATTACATCTTTAGAGCAAACTAGTCTTGCGGATAAGTCGACCGATAAGGAAGTCAAGTCAACTGCTGTAAATCAGTCTACTGATGGACTTGTCAAGTCGACTGATCCTGTTGTGATGTCTCCAACTTTAACGAAGTCTTTTGTTGAAGTTAGAGATCATCCTCATGACTTAATAATTGGTGATATGTCACATGGTATTCAGACGAGATCACATGTTAACATGATATTTCACACAGCTTTCTTGTCGGATTTTGAACCAAAGAATATACAAGAAGCGTGTGAGAATGAATTTTGGATGAATTCCAAGCAAAATGAGTTAAATCAATTCATAAGGAATGATATATGAGATTTAGTTCCACGGCCTCCTGATCATACTATAATTGGTACTAAATGGGTATTCAAGAATAAGTTAGATGAATCAGGACAAGTTATTAGGAACAAAGCTAGACTAGTTGCTCAAGGGTATAATTAAGAAGAGGCATAGATTTTGATGAAACATATGCTCCTATTGCTAGATTAGAATCAATTCGTATCTTATTATCTTTTGCGTGTTTTATGAATTTTACACTTTTTCAAATGGATGTTAAAAGTGCATTCCTTAATGGGTTTATAAAGGAAGATGTTTATGTTAAACAACCACCTTGTTTTGAACATGAACAATTTCATAACCACGTTTTAAAATTGAAAAAGGCTTTATACAGTCTTAAACAAGCACCTCGTGCTTGGTATGATCAATTGAAGACTTTTCTTTTAAAAACAGGTTTTGAAATAGGTAAAGTAGATACTACTTTGTTTATTAGAATAATTAAGAATGATATTTTAATCATACAAATATATGTTGATGATATAATTTTCGGTTCTACTGATAGTAATTTATGTCAAGAGTTTACTAACACCATGAAAAACGAGTTTGAGATGAGTCACATGGGTGAACTCAATTATTTCCTTAGACTACAAATTAAGCAGTCACATAATGGCATATTTATTAATCAAGAAAAATATGCTAAGCAATTATTCAAACGGTTTAACATGGATAGCACGAGTAGTAAAACCACACCTATGGCTACTACTACTACCTTTGACAAAGATGAATTAGATAAGAGTGTCGATCTGAAACTCTATCGAGGTATAATTGGCTCACTCTTATATATAACTGCTAGTAGACCGGATATTATGTTTAGTGTATGTTTATATGCTAAATATCAGTCAAGTCCTAAAGAGTCTCACTTAAAAGCTGTGAAACGTATTTTAAGATATATTAAAGGCACATCTAATTATGGTCTATTTTATCCACGCACCGACAACTTTCAACTTTTGTCATATAGTGATGCGGATTTTGCCGGTAGTAAAACTGACCGCAAGGGCACTAGTGGGACATGTCACTATTTGGGACATTCACTAGTCTCTTGGTGCAGTAAGAAGCAAAATTCGGTATTCCTATCTAGTACAGAAGCTGAATATATCGCCTTCAAATTTGGCTTGTGCCCAAATTTTGTGGATGAAACAAACCCTATAAGACTATGGTATTTCATTTGAAAAACCTTCAATAATGTGTGATAATACCAGTGCCATTAACTTATCTAAAAATCCGGTTCAACACTCACGTACGAAACATATTGATATTCGACATCATTTTTTACGTGATCATATTTTAAAGGGAGACATTTGTTTAGACTTTATTTCTACTGATAAACGGGTAGCTAACATTTTTACCAAATCTCTCAAGGAAGACACCTTTATCACCTTAAGAAGAGAACTAGGGATTTATAGTTTTCATGATGTTTCTTGAATTTTTTTTCTTCTGGTAAGTCGACTTACAAGTATTGTTCGGTCGACTGCCAAGTATCTTTTATTTTTTTAAATTTCTATCTGAGTTTTATGCTCTGGACAGTCGACTGACCAGTTGCATTAATGCTATGTCGACTTGACTCTCAACTAAGTCGACTGTCACGAATCAGTTTTCTTAAAATTCGAATTTTGGCACACCTTTTGAGGCGACTTTTCCCTTTCTATGTATAAATTTGTCTTTGTTTGTCATTTTGCTATATACTTTTTGTGGTTTTTTCCTCAATTTTTTGTTGATGACAAAGGGGGAGAAATATAGCTCTTTGCTCTTTATGCTGGCTTTGTGTTATTTTGTGCATGTTTTAAGTAGCATATCTTTGTGCATGTTTTTAAACCTATGCATGTTGTACATTTGATGGGGGGAGCATGTGTAACATCTATTTTCATTATTGTAAGCTATTATGTTGTCATCATCAAAAAGGGAGAGAATGTTGATTCTTGATTTTGATGATTACAACACAATGCAAAGTTTGTTGTTCTACTTCTTATATATTACAAGATATACACAAAGGCAAAATGTTCTAACAAGCTTTACAAGGTTCTTAAAGCAAGTTGATCAAGCAAAGCTACAAACAAAGCTCTTATAGCTAATTGATCAAGAAAGCTACAAGGTTGCCAGCTTCAAAGAAAATGACGAAGGCTGAAGCTCCATCTCAAGACTCAAGACTCAAGACAAGACCTATGCTTCAATATGTTGTATTAAGTGTCTTGTAACAATTGTAACTTTTTTTATTTTTGAGTCTTAGAAATTCTGTAATAGCCTTGTCACACACACTCACACATATCTTTAAAATAATTGAGTATTTTTTAAACTTAAAAAGATCGAAACAAGATTGAAAAAGCTCAGCTGTTAAGTACTAGTCGACCGCCATTAGGCACCAGTCGACTAACCTAGTGCGAAACTGTCTGAACTTATTCAAACTCTGACCAGTCGTCTCATAACGGCAACCCAGTTGACTGTTCAAGTCGTTTCGACAATTTACTAATTTTAAAACTTCATTTTTCGAATTCAACAGTTTTATTTCCGTTGGTTGACAGTTGGTACAACTGTCTCTCACGTCCAGTGATTCTAACTCTATAAATAGAGTGTAGCAATCACTTGGAAAAGGTTACAAGACAAGACTCTCTTTTATAAGCTTTCAAGTCCTTATTTTCAAAAAGAGAATAAGAGTTCAAAGCTTTCAAATCCTATATGTTTTTTAGTTTTCTGTTTTCAGTCCAATATAACATTGATTTCATTTTGGACTGATTTCAGAAGTGACCTATTAGCCTCCATATACAAATCACAATCACAACAAGGCTATAGGTTGATTGTAACTCTTTCAATGTTCTTTCTTTCACTCTCGGTTGTGAGAGTGGTTCTCTCGGTTGGAGAGTAGGGCTCTTAGTTGTAGAGTCGGTTTTCACTCTCGGTTGTGAGAGTGGTTCCTCTCGGTTGGAGAGTAGGGCTCTAGGGTGTAGAGTCAAGTTTTCACTCTTGGTGGAAGAGTGGGTTGCTTTCTATAGTGGTGAGAAAGGATTACGGGTTGGACAAGATTGTTGTCTAACGGCGTAGGGTATTCTTGTACATTTTTTAAGAATAGTGGAAAAGCTCAAGTGGGTTGCTTGGGGAGTGGATGTAGGTCGGGAGGACCGAATCAGGATACATCGTGTGTACTCTTTGCTTTTTAAGTTCTCTGTGAAACTTGTCTGGAGAATCGACTGCGTCTCCTTTTAAGTCGAATGGTCAGACTTGTACTACTTACTCTCTGAAAACCTGTCTGGTAAGTCGACTGGTTCTTCTATAAGTCGACTGATCAGACTCGTCTTAAAATACTCTTCCTAACTGTCGCCCTAGTCGACTGGTTTCTCTTTTCAAGTCAACTGGTCAGAAGAAAAGTTCAATTCCGTAATTATTTTTTATAAAACACTATTCACCCCCCTCTAGTGTTTCTTGCTTTGCCTATAGGATCCAACATTGTGAGCCATTTATAACAAACTTCAAAAACACAAGTGATAAGCTAACCAAACTAGTTGTAATACCTCAGAGATAATCCTCATCTCTACTATTATAATGGGAGAAGGCGTTAGTGGTATTTGTCATCAAATTTATTTATTTTTTTTGTCATTTTGTCATTTTGAAGCCAAATGACTCAATTTGGTAAATATTTTCGCAAGTGGACCAGTTTGGTAAATAGTTTCGGCAGTGGATCTGTTTGGAAATTATTTTCCTTTTTTTGTCTTTTTACTTCTTCCTCCGTGTGGACCGTGCGAAAGTGGATCAGTTTGGTAAATATTTTCGACAGTGGATCAGTTTGAAAATTATTTTCCTTTTTTTCTCTTTTTCCTTCTTCCTCCACGTGCATCGCACGTGCATGATACTAGTCTCTATTAACCAAACAAGCTGGAACTTTATCTCTTGACAACCGAACTAGCTGGAACCTTATTAAGATCAGATGTTTGCCGAGTGTACGTCAGTCTTCTAAAATAGTGAACATTAGAACTAATGCAATTAACGTAATACTGTGCACATGTCAGTTCGTTTCAGGAACATAGTACTATCTTTTGAAGTTGTAACCTCAGAGTTAATCAGAAACATAAAACTCTGGCAAGTAGGGAATATTGTTGACCCGTATTCAAGAAAGTTTTGGAATTAGTGGGTTTCCCGATTTATTATTACTTTTGTTTTAAATTTCATAACATATTCTAATTTGAAATTCAATTATGTGTCAAAGCTTTGATTTCCAACTTTTAGAAGTTTGATATAACTCACCTTTTAAGAAGGTTGATGCACATGTGGCAAGCATCCATCCCAGGTAGAATAAAGTATTTTCTTTCTATACTATATAGGACCAAATCTGGATTTTTTTTAATCTTAGTACGTTATGCACAGAATTTTGTATATAACAGTTTACATGTGCATATTAATTTTAACTATGTTCTAACTAGAATGAATATGATCTAATTCTATTAAGCTCCTTGCTAAGTGAACCTGGTTTCTTGATATATTTTTGTCTACTTTTTTAAAATTTCAATTCAAAACGGATCCTAATTTGAAAAGCAACCATGTCTCAAAGCATTGATTTCTAATTTTTTAGGAGTTTCATATGACTCACCTTTTAAGGAGGTTGATGCATATGTGGCAAACATTAATTCGAAATAGAATTATATCCTTTTTTTTTTTAGGTAGGATCTAGTTTGGACCTTTTTTCATCTTTGTTGTAGGTTATGCACAAAATTTTGGATATAACAGTTTTTATGTGCATATTTGGATTAGGTTCCATCTAGATTGAGTAGAATCTAATTCTATTGAGTTTGAATGTTTATCGAGTGTATGCCAGTCTTCTAAAATAGTGAACATCAAATCAAATGCAATTAATATGATACTTTGCAGCTGTTAGTTAGGTTTCAGGAACGTACAACTATATTTTGTAGTTGTAACCTCATCGTTAATTAGAAACTTAAAACTATGACGAGTGGGGAAATATTGTTGACCTCATTCAAGAAAAGGTTTGGAATTAGTAGGTTTCTTGATTTATTTTGTATTCTTTTCAAAATTTCAATTTGAATAAGATCCTTATTTGAAAATCAATCATGTGTCAAAGATTTGATTTCCAATTTTTTAAAAGTTTAATACAGTTGATACGGCTGATTTAGTAGTGGGAGAAACATATGTGAGTTCCTGTTATTGTAGAGGGAGAGGCAGATCTCAGCCATAGATCTAGATCTGAGTTGCTGGCCTGCCTCGAACACCTGCAAAATGCCTAGAAACACTGGGAGAGGTCCCGGTGACAGACCCTCCGACGATCTAGTCAGTCACTTGAGGAAATGAAAGCTAGGGTTTGAGAGGCTAAAATGACATTACCTGTAAAATAAGGAGGGGACCTGGTATTTATAGGCAGAGAGAGGGAACTCTAACCCTAATGGGTCGGGTTGACCCTCTTTTGTGGGCTTGTTTGGTGTGCTTAAACAGCGAAGGCCCATAGGGTCTACAAACCTGATTTATAGTGATTTGCAGATCCTGAGGGGATTAGATGGCTCACATTGGGCTGGATTTTTACCCACATCACAGGCCCCCCACTCCTGGAGAGTTGTATGTACCAACCATCGAGGAGTAGCCCAATCTCATGAGAAGATCGGTCGTTAATGCGCATAAGGACGGAGCAGAAGATCCCCGTAAGGAGCGACAAGAGTTTGAAACCGAGCTCTGCGACATTGAGCTCCGGTCCCCGAGCTTCGTGCTACCAAAGATAGGGGCATCGAGCATCAAGCAGAGTGCACTTGGTGGGAAAGCTTGCGACGGGCCCAAGGAACATGCTGAGCATTGAGCGAAGTGTGTTTGGTGAGAAAGTTTGCAACTAGCTTGAGGAGCATGCCGAGCGTCAAGCGAAGCGCACTTGGTGAGAAAGCCTGCAGTTGGCTCGAGGAGTATGCCGAGCATCGAGCGAAGCGTACTTGGTCAGAAAGCTTACAGTTGGCTTGAGGAGCATGCCGAGCATCGAGCGAAGCACACTTGCTGAGAAAGCTTGCAGCTATCTCGAGGAGCATGCCGAGCGTCGAGCGAAGCGCATTTGGTGAGAAAGCTTGCAACTAGCTCGAGGAGCATGCCGAGCGTCGAGTGAAATGCACTCGGTGAGAAAGCTTGCAACTGACTCAAGGAGCATGCTGAGTGTCGAACGAAGTTTACTTTGCAAGATTTTGTTGGATTAGTTTATGCTTAATGTGGCTACTGTGGGCACGTGTATTGCACGTGGGATGCTGATGCCACCGTTGTGAAAATTGAGTGTCACGCCCCGCTTCCCAAAAATATGGAATACGAGCACGTGACGAAGCCCAGCGAATGATTTTTACATCATCCATAAGCTGTAGGATCGACCCAGCATCATAACAAGAATATACAAGAGGAATATATATAACCAAGCACGCATGAATAATTTATAAAGCAACAGAAAACAATTTAAACAAATAATATTCAAATAGTCCTCATGTCTGGATCAAGTGCAACTCGAAAACAAGTCTTAAACAGCAGAAGAAATAAATACCTTAAGGAAAACAACTATTTAAACAGGTCCTTGCTCCAAGCAAAACCTGAAATGTATGCTCGCCAATTCCAGCAGGTAGCTCGTCTTCAAAGTCTGTTTAATAAATATAAACAGGGAAACAAAGGGGAAACAAGAGAAAATGCCCTTAGTGCAAGCTAGGGCCACAAATAGTGAAAGCAAGTACAAGTAAGGGGAACAAGAATTGGAATCAAGAATATAACAAAGTTATAAGAAGTAGTGGACAAAACAAGGACTAGCTAGCAAGAGGAAACATCTTAATAACTAGATTGGATAACAACTGCTAGTGGTGAAACACATGTCAGGTACACCTATAAGGGTATTCAATATCAAGCGACAACCTCAAGTCTAGTGTCATATGTTATTTTGAATGTCAGGTCTCAAATGTCAAGTCCAAGTATCAAGTTGTCTAGCTCAAGTTATCAAGTTATCTAGTCTCAAGTTATCAAGTTATCTAGTCTCAAGTTATCAAGTTCAAGTCTAGTGGTGATTACTATCTAGGTAGCACGACATGCATCCATTCTTTTACTACATGGTTGCTACAGTCAAACAATTTCGTTTAGACCTAGTAATGGATTTTATAGGGCGGCGTACTCAGGTTTCAAGTATCAAGCAAGCCATGGTTCATGAATCGGAAATTAAATAACAAGTTCACGAAGCAAGTTCGCGAATCCACAAGCAAGTTCAAGAACCGCACAATGGGTTCATGAATCAACAAGTTCATGAGCCGAGTAATCGACTCCATGAATCGAACAAGATACAACAAGTTCATGAACCAAGTATTGGGAAACACGGGCCCCCTTCCAAGTACACTTATCTATATTGTCCATTCTATAGTCCTTCCCATAACCCCGGCTTATTTCATTTATTAACTCTTATCAAGCAAGCATACAAGTGTAATATGTTGTGATTTAATTCTAAGAAAAATTGGGGATGTCCTATATAGTGTCCAGCAGCTACATATAAAATTTGGGGTCAAACGCTCGCTGTTTACACAGCTAAAATAATTCGCAAAGTAAATAATTACAGCTGTTTTGCAAAACTGCGTCTACTGACACAGCTGCAGTATAACTGCCATAACTCCTAGACCGTAACTCCAAATTCGATCAACTTGGAGTCTATCGATATCTACACATCCAGATCTACATTTTATATTCAGGGCTCAGGCCCAAATTCCAATGATAAAAGGGTCGAAACCGCAAAAGAATATTCACACAGCAACACTCAGGATTTATTTACTAATGTAGGTTTCATGGAAATATGTAATTTGGTGTCTAAGTTGTTAAGTAGCATAAATACATAATCATGGAGGTCAAAACAGCAACTAATAAATGTTTTTCAAGTCATAATAGTTGCAAGTTCGTCAAAATACTAACTTTATATGCGTCTACAAATTTTAGGGGTCCTTAATTCATATGTCCATGTGATTCATGTGTTCAAGGGGATAAAAGAGTCCAATTGATTATTATTTAATACGAGGAAGTTTTGTGACTCTTAGATTTGTGGGTTTGAAGGTTCAGAATTGATTTACAATGATATTTCAAAGGGGAGTCACAATCTAACTATTTGTAGTATTTCAAGGAGGCTTGTACTAGAACAATAAGATGTACAAGGTTACTTGCCTTAGATGACGATGATAAACTCCACTAGTGGTAGCAATTTGGGTAGAAAAATCCCGGAAGAAGTCCTCAAAAAGCGCGTGTAAAAATCTACCGGAGATCGAGTTTTCCTCACACGCGATCGGCCCAAAACAGCAAACGGCGAGAGTGATCCGATGTGCACAGAACGCGGGACAGCGGAACAACCCAATCAGATCTTGTCTTCGCACCGGATCTGGGGCTGAACAGGAAACAGCGGAGGCAGATTCGCTGTGGGTGAAACAGGGTACGGCGATCAGATCGCACGGATCTTGAAGAGATCCAAGGGCCGAGGCTGGATCCCGCCAATCCCGCTCTTCTCCTTCGTTCTCTTCTTCGACGAACTGAGCGCGAGGGAGAGGGAAAACGACGACGCTGGGTCTCCGACGTGGCGACGCGACGGCCACGACTGGTCGGGAAGCGACGCAGCGCGAGGTCGTCGGCGATGACGGGGCGGCGCGCGTCAATCTTGAGGGCGGCTCTGTTTGGGTTCAAGGAACATGGGAGCGATCGGAGGAGTGGGTTTGGGGTGTTGGCGATGACATAGGTGGTGAGGTATTGGGTGTGGCGAGGCGGCGAGGGGCTGACGAGGTGATGGGGGCGGTGACAGGCGATGGGTTGCGAGGTTGGGTGGATGAAGATGATGGGTTTTTCGAAGTTTGGGAAATGGCGGAGGAGGTGTTTCTGTGGTGGATGGCGAGGGCGATGAAGGGTGGTAGAAGGCGAAGGTGATTGCTGGGGCGAGGCGAAGGTCGTGGAAGACGAACGGAGAGGGAAATGGGTCGAAGAGGCGGGCGGAAGTGGGTTCTGGCGTGCGAGAAGAGCGGAGGAAGGAGAAGGTGAGAGCGGCGGGGGTTTTTAGGTCAGAACAGTAGGGGTAGGGGTTAGGGTTAGGGGAAGGTTTAAATAGGGTTTGCGGGTTTGCGGGTTCGTGGGTTTGGGGATCCGTTTCAAAAAGAGCCCAACAGAAGAAATGGTCAAAATGCACAAAAATGGGGATTAGAGAGATAATTGAGAAGAATCGTTCCATTTCTCATGAAGAACGATACAAATGGCACACAATTGAATTTGATAAAAGGACCCACAATTTGAGTTGAGACGAAAACAATGATTTTATTCAATCTGAACAAATTACATGATCTCAAATAGACGAGAGAGTACAATTGAGGAAAAAAAATACGGTATAAAATACAAATACGGGGGAACAAGAGTTACAAATCCTACCCACCTTACACAAAAATTTCGTCCTCGAAATTTGCTTAGGCGGTTCATAGGACAGGGTAAAGTAACTTAGGGGCGGGTAACAAACAAGGGATCCGAGGAGAAGTCAACTTGGTGGTAACACCAAAATAAGAAGGGAGTGGATAACAACGAGGTCAAATGGATGGCATGAAAGAGAATAACAGTATCTAAAGGATCCAAATAACACAAGATAATAAATACGATGAAGGAGTAGGCAGAACTGAAACCAAGGAGATTGAAGACTGGAAAGAAATGAATCCAATAATGAATGAGTACATGATGGTAGGATGGAAAGCAAGAAGGAAATAACCGGTATCAAAAACGAAGAAGAACACCGAACACCACAAGACTTGCAAGATAACAAGGCAAGGAGGTGCACGAATAGAAAGAGTTGGAATCGAACAAGGGAGCGACAAGGGCAAGATGCACCACGCAATGAGTCAATAATGAGAACAAAAGCAAGAGATAGGGGACAGCAAATGGTGCAAGGAATGGAACAAAACAAAATACAAGGAAGGAGAAGCAACAACATGATCCTGGAACCTGCGGGTTATGGGCCCACCACGCTTCCGCTGCGCTATTCTGATGGTGACACTCCAAGCTCCAGACATGTCGTTGTAGACCACGTGACACCAAGCGACGATCCGAGCAGAAAGAAAAGAATAAGACACCAAGATCAAAGAGAGTATGAGCTCCAAGTAGAGATAGACAATAATGCAAAATGGATATAAGGCTTGAGCTTCAATCTTCATAATTAAAAGATAGAATACATATCAAAACTAATGGCTTTTAACAGAAATAATAACGCAACAAATATCAATAATACTAATATCAATAGCAATAGAAAATAATAATGACAATAAAAACTAATAATAACAATGATAATAACAAAATTAGTAATAATAGTAACAAAATAATAATAATAACAATAATAATAACAAAAATCAAAATCATCATAATTATACAGGTAATAATAACATAATAGAAATATCAACAATATTAATAATAACGATAACACATACATAACATAATAGAATTCAACACACTCATAAAAACAATGCTATAATAGTAATAATAGGATTAAAAATAATATCGATCATGATAATAAATAATATGATAATAGCAATAATAACAATAATATCAATAAAGTAACAGTAGTAATAATAAAAATAATAACAGTAATAAATGTGATGAAAACGATAATAATAACATAAATTGAAATGATAGTAATATTAATAATAATAACAAAAATATTCTTTTACCATCAGTTTGATTATTTAAGTAACGAGTCTTGAAATATCAATTAGTAATAAGTAGAAAATCTTGCCTCCTTAACATCAAGTTGCATATTTGCCTTCACGACATCAGGTTTCAAGTTGCCGTCCGGATATTCGGCTGCACATTTTGCCTCGCCGATAACCAGTTGCAATTTGCCTCCAGTGACATCGAGTTGCATATTTGCCATCTCGACATTAGGTTGCACCGAATTGGTGAAATGTATATAAAATTGAGCATGATCAGACTCAAAACAAATTAATAATAATAATAATAATAATAATAACGGTAAAAATAACAATACCAATAACGATAATAATAACAAAAATATCGATACTAATGACAATAAAAATAGCAATGATCATAACAATGATCATAACAGTAATAATAACAGTAATCGCAAAAAGAGTCATAACAATAATAATAATAACAGTAATATTAAAATATCAACCACATTAGTAAAAATAATAATGCAAGACAAGATATAGTTTGAGTCCAACATTTTTTTGTGTGGAAGTAATTTGATATTAGCAATATAATAAAATAATGAAAACAACAATAAGAATATCAATAGTAGCAACAATAATAATAATACTAGTAATGATAATGAAAATAATAGCGATAATAATAGTCGTAGGAATAATAGCATTATACAACAAAATAAGAGTTTGTCTTATCAAAATACTCCAGTGGAAATATATAGTCGATCAAGAATGATGAGTGAAGTTAAAATACACCATTGTTCGAAATAACAAAATCTTTGTTGAGAAACATTTTTTTTTTAATTAATATAGAAGATCGAACATAAATATAACAATCAGAAATCATAATATAGAAAACATTCGAGAAAATAATTATAAGGAGAAAAATAGGTAGGCGAATATGAAGCTACACCCAATAAGGAGTTAAAGAGGAGGATGACTAGAAGGGACAAATGAAAATTAAGGAATTGAATATGAGGAAGAAGGTTGAGGGGCAAAATCGGAATTGAAGAGAATATGGCTGGGAAGAAATAACCAACCCGATACTCAATATGAATCAACAAATGCAAATGAACGCAAGGCAGAGAAAGCAATGAATGATACACGAGTTGAAATGAGAAGGAATTAACGAGGCAAGCAGAAAATAAGAGATCGCTTGCACCGGAATCAAAAGAATATGGGTACGGAAAGAATAAATTTGTACCCATTAAGGAATCAGCAAATCAGGATGACTGTGAGAGAAGGAAAGAAGCAATGAATCAAAGAATTGAATGTGAAGGGATCAAAATGGATGGGATAAGACTTGTGTCCAGATCGAGTTGATTATTAAATTATTCATGTGGTTGCATGGCTTGTTTAATGTCGAGTTAATCCTGACTGAGTCAAGCCTGTCTAATGTATTAGTCGGACTAACACATTAGCCAAACCTGAGCTCTGATACCACTAAAAACCTTGTCACGCCCCGCTTCCCAAAATATGGAATACGAGTACGTGACGAAGCCCAGCGAATGATCTTAACATCATTCATAAGCTGTAGGATCGACTCAGCATCACAACAAGAATATGACAAGATTTATATATAACCAAGCATGCATGAATAATTTATAAAGCAACAGAAAACAATTTAAACAAGTAATAATATTCAAATAGTTCTCATGTCTGGATCAAGTGTAAACCCGGAAACAAGTCTTAAACAGCAGAAGAAATAAATACCTTAAAGAAACCAACTATTTAAACAGGTCCTTGCTCCAAGCAAAACCTGAAATGTCTGCTTGCCAATTCCAGCAGGAACCTCGTCTCCAAGGTCTGCTTAATAATATAAACAGGGAAACAAAGGGGAAACAAGAGAAAATGCCCTTAGTGCAAGCTAGGGCCACAAATAGTGAAAGCAAGTACAAGTAAGGGAAAACAAGAATTGGAATCAAGAATAAGCAGAGTTATAAGAAGTAGTAGGACAAATCAAAGACTAGCTAGCAAGAGGGAACATCTTAATAACTAGATTGGATAACAACTGCTAGTGGTGAAACACATGTCAGGTACACCTATAAGGGTATTTAATATCAAGCGACAACCTCAAGTCTAGTGTCATATGTTATTTTGAATGTCAGGTCTCAAATGTCAAGTCCAAGTATCAAGTTGTCTAGCTCAAGTTATCAAGTTATCTAGTCTCAAGTTATCAAGTTATCTAGTCTCAAGTTATCAAGTTCAAGTCTAGTGGTGATTACTATCTAGGTAGCACGACATGCATCCATTCTTTTACTACATGGTTGCTACAGCCAAACAATTTCGTTTAGAACTAGTAATGGATTTTATAGGGCGGCGTACTCAGGTATCAAGTATCAAGCAAGCCATGGTTCATGAATCGAAAATTAAATAACAAGTTCACGAAGCAAGTTCGCGAATCCACAAGCAAGTTCAAGAACCGCACAATGGGTTCATGAATCAACAAGTTCATGAGCCGAGTAATCGACTCCATGAATCGAACAAGATACAACAAGTTCATGAACCAAGTATTGGGAAACACGGGCCCCCTTCCGAGTACACTTATCTATATTGTCCATTCTATAGTCCTTCCCATAACCCCGGCTAGTTACTTTTATTAATTCTTATCAAGCAAGCATACAAGTGTAATATGTTGTAATTTAATTCTAGGAAAAATTGGGGATGTCCTATATAGTGTCCAGCAGCTACATATAAAATTTGGGGTCAAACGCTCGCTGTTTACACAGCTAAAATAATTCGCAAAGTAAATAATTACAGCAGTTTTGCAAAACTGCGTCTACTGACACAGCTGCAGTATAACTGCCATAACTCCTAGACCGTAGCTCCAAATTCGATCAACTTGGAGTCTATCGATATCTACACATCCAGATCTACATTTTATATTCAGGGCTCGGGCCCAGATTCAAATGATAAAAGGGTCGAAACCGCAAAAGAACATTCAGACAGCAACACCAGAATTAATTTACTAATGTAGGTTTCATGGAAATATGTAATTTGGTGTCTAAGTTGTTATGTAGCATAAATACATAGTCATGGAGGTCAAAATAGCAACTAATAAATGTTTTTCAAGTCATAATAGTTGCAAGTTCGTCAAAATACTAACTTTATATGCGTCTACAAATTTTAGGGGTCCTTAATTCATATGTCCATGTGATTCATGTGTTCAAGGGGATAAAAGAGTCCAATTGATTATTATTTAATACGAGGAAGTTTTGTGAATCTTAGATTTGTGGGTTTGAAGGTTCAGAATTGATTTACAATGATATTTCAAAGGGGAGTCACAATCTAACTATTTGTAGTATTTCAAGGAGGCTTGTACTAGAACAATAAGATGTACAAGGTTACTTGCCTTAGATGACGATGATAAACTCCACTAGTGGTAGCAATTTGGGTAGAAAAATCCCGGAAGAAGTCCTCAAAAAGCGCGTGTAAAAATCTACCGGAGATCGAGTTTTCCTCACACGCGATCGGCCCAAAACAGCAAACGGCGAGAGTGATCCGATGTGCACAGAACGCGGGACAGCGGAACAACCCAATCAGATCTTGTCTTCGCACCGGATCTGGGGCCGAACAGGAAACAGCGGAGGCGGATTCGCTGTGGGTGAAACAGGGTACGGCGATCAGATCGCACGGATCTTGAAGAGATCCAAGGGCCGAGGTTGGATCCCGCCAATCCCGCTCTTCTCCTTCGTTCTCTTCTTCGACGAACTGAGCGCGAGGGAGAGGGAAAACGACGACGCTGGGTCTCCGACGTGGCGACGCGACGGCCACGACTGGTCGGGAAGCGACGCAGCGCGAGGTCGTCGGCGATGACGGGGCGGCGGGCGTCAATCTCGAGGGCGGCTCTGTTTGGGTTCAAGGAACAGGGGAGCGATCGGAGGAGTGGGTTTGGGGTGTTGGCGACGACATAGGTGGTGAGGTATTGGGTGTGGCGAGGCGGCGAGGGGCTGACGAGGTGATGGGGGCGGTGACAGGCGATGGGTTGCGAGGTTGGGTGGATGAAGACGATGGGTTTTTCGAAGTTTGGGAAATGGCGGAGGAGGTGTTTCTGTGGTGGATGGCGAGGGCGATGAAGGGTGGTAGAAGGCGAAGGTGATTGCTGGGGCGAGGCGAAGGTCGTGAAAGACGAACGGAGAGGGAAATGGGTCGAAGAGGCGGGCGGAAGTGGGTTCTGGCGTACGAGAAGAGCGGAGGAAGGAGAAGGTGAGAGCGGCGGGGGTTTTTAGGTCAGAACAGTAGGGGTAGGGGTTAGGGTTAGGGGAAGGTTTAAATAGGGTTTGCGGGTTTGCGGGTTCGTGGGTTTGGGGATCCGTTTCAAAAAGAGCCCAACAGAAGAAATGGTCAAAATGCACAAAAATGGGGATTAGAGAGATAATTGAGAAGAATCGTTCCATTTCTCATGAAGAACGTACAAATGGCACACAATTGAATTTGATAAAAGGACCCACAATTTGAGTTGAGACGAAACAATGATTTTATTCAATCTGAACAAATTACACGATCTCAAATAGACGAGAGAGTACAATTGAGGAAAAAAATACGGTATAAAATACAAATACGGGGGAACAGGAGTTACATTGAGGCATCAAAATCTTATCCACCCTTTGATCTAGATTGGGTGATTCAGATCATTTGTGGATATCGAGGCGTTATGGAGCTGCCTATATATCCCCTATCCCCCCTCTCATTTTCCACTTTTTTTCTCTCTCTAATTCACGGAGCTTCTCTCTTTACATACTGTTAAGTAACCAGCGATCAGCTTTTCGGTGTGCTTTTCGGCAATGATAACAGGTTAGTATTTCTTTATATTATGTCGAGGGCTCAGTCCAGCTCCTCAGCTTCTACGTCTGGCTGGGGTGGCGACGATCATCTTTCCGACTCTTCGGTCTGAGTCCGATGCAGTATGGTCTGAATTCCTGGAAGTAGCTGGTGTGCTTCATACTGCTCAGTGAGAAGAGTGGGGTGCCACTGAAGTTGAAATATTTTTTAGCCACTTTTGGCGTCAGCTCATCGGGGGCGCACAAGGTGATACATTATATCTCCCCTCGGCCCCATAAATGGGTAGTTCATAGGCACCCAGTTTCCATTAAGGGGTAGAAGAGCAAGTACTTCATCATCCGAAGTCAAATCCCTTAGGACATTCCAACCGAGTTGGCCTACTATAAGCCGAACCACAAACCCCCGAAGGAGAAGGAACTAATGAAAGAGGAGTGGGACGATGTGGAATGGGTCGCTGGTGGGCAGAGTATCCGCTGGCTGAACGTGAGCGGGAGGCATTTGTCCCGTATTGGACTGAGCCATGTCGACTATTGTATGTTTTTTGTTTCCTTTTTCTTTCTATCTTTTTTCCTTCATTCTTATAGCATTAGATTTTTTTTTCTCGCAATAATGGATGACGCCGTTATCGACGCATGGAGGGCCCAATTGTCCAAGCAGCGGGCAGCTGACCAGTCAATGCAAAAGAAGAGGTCCTCTTAGGGAGGCTCCAAGGGGACTTCTAATCTGAAGTCCAAAAACAGAGAGCCCTCTCGGTCCTAGAGACCCCAAGCTCGACAAAGGCGGCACCGAGCTCGAGTAACCTTAAGGTTATCGACCTACAAAAGGGCGATATCCCGCTCGTCCACCCTGCGGTTCAGGAAGTCATGGGCGAAGAGGGGCTTAGGCCGTAGGCCCCCAATTAGGCTGTGAAGACGGCCAATTCGCTGACCGAGGGGCCGATAGTGATCAAGGTTGTGGAATATCTGGCCATACCTCGCGATAGGGAGGCTTTTGTGATCGTGACTCTCGATTCATGCTACATGAGGTAGGCTCAGGCTGACATGCTGGTGAGTATTTTCGAACTCCGTAATTTCAAAAATTAACTTTTATCTCTTTTATTTTTCTAAGTCTTAGGCCCCCGGTCGTAGGAAACTCTGGCTGGAGCCCAGTTGAGGAGGTTGCACACCTGCGAGCTCCAACGAGAGGTGAAGAACGCTTAATGGTAAGAGCGTGAGATGAAGGACCAGAAGTTGAGGGTCGACGCTGTCGAGTCCCGTGAGCGGGTTCTCAAGGCCAAACTGACTACATTCGCCGAAGACCGAGCTCAAGTGGAGGAGGAGATGAAGGCAACTGTTAAGGAGTTGAAGAAGGTGAGGATCGCTATGGATAAGGTTATCGAGGCCCAAGATAAGGCATACAACCGGGCTCTTGAGCATGTCCGGATTAAGTATCCTGAGTGCAAACTCGAAGAGTTCCATTACGACATGATACTTCCCAAGCATCCAAAACCCCCCGGAGGGAGGCGGTGAGGAGGGGGGCAAATAGCTGCCTGGTGAGGAGAACGCAATGCCCGCGGCCGACCCTTAGGTTGATGTAGCAACGACTGAAGATGTGCCTCTCTCGTCTAAGCAGTAGCTTCCCCCATTTTCGCTTCCATTTGTATTTTCCGAATGCGGACTGACCACTGCTATTTTGTTAGAATTTTGATGAATGAAATGGATTTTTGGTTAAGCTTTTTTACTTTGATTTTTTGGCATATTATCCTGTGATGTGATGTTTTGTGATTTGGCCAAGTTTGTGATACTCGGAATGAAATACCCTATCCTCCTTTGAGTTAGATGAACGAGTCCTTCCTAGCTGACCCACGTGATGTCGAGATGGAGCGCCTTAGGGGTAAGCTGAAATCAATAGAGTCTATCTTGCGCATTATCGTAAACAGGCCCGGGATCAGAAAGTAGCTATTTTTTATTTTATGAATAAGTCGAACTGAGCTTGGAGTTTG
This sequence comes from Hemerocallis citrina, assembly GCA_017893485.1. NCBI lineage: Eukaryota > Viridiplantae > Streptophyta > Magnoliopsida > Asparagales > Asphodelaceae > Hemerocallis > Hemerocallis citrina. The sequence goes on along the minus strand of CM030360.1, from coordinate 115,389,054 downwards.
CTCGTTTGAAGAAGACAATTGCCGACGACGACTTCGGGAGCGCCAAGACTAGATGCTCGATATCTGATACTTCCGCCCGGCGACCGACCTCAGAATCGTTCCTTCGCAAATTTATAGTGGAGAAGGAATTGAAAATACAAAGATCGAAAGTTGCGCTCGGGGTAGGTCATTCCCGAACTACATTTCTAGGAAGTGGATGGCCATCCGTGGGTGGCCCATCTTCGACTTTCAGATTGGAGGTGCCGAAGCCGGGAGATGCCCAAAGCTCGATGGCCGGACGTCTACTTTGGCCATCCCTAGGGTTGAGGTCGATAGGTTTGTTGGCAACCGAACATGCTCGGCAGGACTCGAGCAGACCTGTGTCAGTCCCAGGGCCCCAGGCGGAGGTAGGTCATTCGAACGACCTCCGCCACTTGCTGTAATTTTTATACTTCTTGTAATCTTGTAAGAGTCTTATCAATAAAATTTGGCTGTTTGTGGCACTTACAGGATCGTTGGAAACTTCTTGTCGAGGTTGGAAGTCTTGTTAGAGTTTGAGGTCGACACCAAGCGGAGAGGACTTGAGAGATTGAGAAATCTCTCATTAGCGTTTATGGTCAACGCCGATCGGCGATGACTTAAGAGATTGAGAAATCTCTCGTTAGAGTTTGGGGTCGACATCGAGCGGCATGCCGAGCAGCGAGGACTTGAGAGATTAGGAAATCTCTGTGTTCCATGGTCTTTTGACTACTCTGCCACTGAGGTCTTCGAGTCCGTACGTGCCTGGGTTACCACTTGGGTGACCTTATACGGGCCCTCCCAGTTCGAGGCCACTTTGCCTTTCTTAGTAGGATCAGAAATTGGCAAGCTTCCTGAGCATGAGGTCACCCTCCTTAATGTCGATCGAACGGACTCTCTTGTTGTAAAATCTTTTAATCCATTGCTGATAGATATTTCTTCTGATGGGGGATTTTCACGAATCTCGTCGTTTAGGTCCAAGTTGGCCCTGAGATGGCTCGAGTTTGATTCTTCGCTGAAAACCATGATCCTAGGCAAAGGGAACCTAATTTCCAGGGGTATGACAGCCTCTGTCCAATGTGTCAGGTTGAATGAGGACTCGCCCGTAGGTATCCTCTTGGTTGTTTGATATGACCAAAGGACACTGGGTAATTCACCGACCCCCTTGGGAGATTTGTCCAACCATTTTTTGAGACCTTCTAGAATTTGGCGGTTGACATTTTTAGCTTAGTCGTTCGACTGGGGGTGTGATATCGATGAGAACCGCTGCTATACTTTAAAATCTTCGCCGAACTTTTGGAAATTCTTGCCGGTGAATTGAGTTATGTTGTCAGTAATGAGTATGTGTGGGATCCCGAACCGACAAATGATGTGTTTCCAAATGAATTATTTGGCCCGATGCTCAGTTCTTGTGGTCAAGGGTTCTGCCTCGACCCACTTGGTGAAGTAGTCGATGGCCACAATAAGGAAGCACCTTTGAGCAGTGGCCTTCGGGAAGGGGTCAACTAGATCCATCCCCCACTTGGCAAAGGGGGCCGGACTCGCAAGCGATTTGAGCTTGGCCTATGGTGTGCACCTGATCGAAGAGAATCTCTGGTAGGGGCCACATTTTTTCACCAGATCATGGTCGTCTCACAGTATGGTCGACCAATAGTACTCGTGGTTGAGTACTTTATTTGAGAGCGACCTGCTGCCTATATGGCACCCTCCAATTCCCTCATGCAACTCCTCCAGTGCATACTTGGATTCATGGGGACTCAGACAACAGAGATATGGTCTCTCATCCATAATAGTGTATGAGCATTTGAAGAGTACATCATCAATCAAGGTGAATATCTCCGATCTGACTCTTATCTTCCTGGCTTCGGTCGGGTCTTGTGGGAGTGTAACACCTTTTTTTTTTTTTGAAAACTAAACCTCTAAATTCAATCCTTTCAATTTCTACATCACTTTAAACATAAACTAGGATAGGTATATTTCAAATAAAATTTTGGCAGAGTTTCCCCTGAAATTTCTGCCCCAAAACACAAAAGGCTTAAGGAATTATGCTGTAAATTCCGTAGCTCACAACACAGGTAATATAATCATGGGCTTCCCAGGCCAAAATGAGCAGAATCATACAGGCAATATAAATATTATGCTCTGGGGGCCAAACTCATAACAGAATATCAAATATTAAATAAAAGCCATAAATTCCTTTGAAAACATATAAGATTTTTGTAGAGATTTAGAAAAACCTTTTTAAAAGCCAACCACAAAACCCAATACTCCACAACGAGGTGGGTACGGGCTTTCTTACTTCATCACAGCACTATGTATATGTGCTTTTACCTTAATACAAAATAATACATTAACTGTCCACATTTCTTTATATGCTAAGTACATAGAATCTATCATTTCAACAAGAATATAATATCTAACTCTATATCTACCTCGCTAGGCTGCTAGTAAACCTGTAGGAGAGTTAGGGTTGTCCACCCTCAGGGAGGAACCCTCCTAACTCCCAGAAAATGTCAGGGGTTAGCCATTTCTGGTGTGAGTGTAATTATAAATCTAATAAATTATTAAATTGTATAAAGAAAATAAATTAACCTTACAAACATCAAGATAAGAAGATGCAACCTGAAATCTGAATAAAAACATCACCAATACGATTTTATATCAATTCAAATCTGCATCCAACTATGTAATTACCCATGACTTCACACATTTCACTATATGCTTCACATCAGCCTCATATATATCCTTATTTTACATTTGCATAATACTAGTTCACATATAATCCAATACTTTTCGATTTAAATTCCCTAACACGAATATTTATCTTTCCACAATTATCGTCATATCGGCATTTCGTTATTTATATGAATATAACTACATGATGGTAATACATCTTTTCTTCATCTCTATTAACCATGCACTTCATTTACTTGTATCATATTATCATCTCACCCATTCATCCTGGAGGTTGTGCCAAGGCGAGTAGTTCCCCGACACACTTCCAAGGTACTCAAACTTATAACACAACATACTTTCTTTAATAACCATTTTCATAACCAATTTCATAATACAGGTATTTATTTTATTGTATTATATCAAGTATCACATCATACACATATGCATCTATTCTCATAATACCACATTCATTCATGTCTTATGACACAAATATAATATTTCATTGCCCATTGCAATTTACTCACATTTTATCACATCATTAACATATCACTTATTGAATACTCATTCTTATCGCATCAAAAGCATGTTTTATAACTCATTCTTATCCCATTTTGTCATTAGTTATTACTCAATCTAATTGATAATTAACGTACTTTCATCTTCACTGATATCTCAAATTACCATTAATTTCCCTTTCATTCTCATCAATTTATACTCCACATCCCAAACATAGTTTGGGCCATAATATATCACACCCCAAAGCCGATAGCTTGGGTAATAATCACCGCATCCCAAACACATAGTCTGGGTAATATCACATCACATTTCAAGCCGATAGCTGGGTTATTAATTTAATTCAATTACTTTTCATCTTCACTTTACTTTATTCTTCATTTCCATTATGCATTACCGATATAATGCCAACTCACCCTGCGAATTATGCCAAGGCAGGTAGTTCCTACCATTTCCACAGAAATAGCGGGCAGGTAGTTCCTCGACACAATTCCAAGGTGTATCAACTCAAATCATCCTGTATTTCACTTTAATAATCATTCTCATTACACAATTACTTCATACTATTCATATTAACACACGTCTCTTTTAGTTTTTATTTTAAATTAACCACATGCTGTATTTATCATTTCTTTTCATACACAAACTCATAACTCATATTCCTTCATATTCATTTCATTCACAACCACTTTCTTTCATATTCACAATTCACTTTCATTACTTACACATTCTTATTTACACTTATTTATTTTATTAGTTTGTTAACCAGTAAGCCACAGTATCCCAATATACTGAAAGCCGACAGCACAGTAAAACACGCGGACCGATGCTCACACAGAGTCTTACTCGTCCGAGGCTACGTCTTCCTCCCAGCCTATGCCAGCGAGGGAACTCCGCACCCCAGATAAACTGGGTACTTCCTCCCAGCCGAAGCCAGGAGGGAAAAACTCCGCACCCCAGGTAAACTGGGTACTTCCTCCCAGCCGAAGCCAGGAGGAAAAAACTCTGCACCCCGGGTAAACTGGGTACTTCCTCGCGACAGCTGTCATCGAGGGAAAACCGGGCCTCAAGCCGTTAGCTTGGGCGATAAAACTCTACACCCCAGATAAACTGGGTACTTCCACCCAGCCGAAGCCAGGAGGGAAAAACTCCGCACCCCAAGCCGGTCCTTAGGTATTAGGAGGTCTAGCCCAAACCCCCAGGATTGCTGTAGGTACTGGTCAACAAAACCATCTGTTATTAGCATTAATCATTTCATCTTTTCAGCTTACGTTATCACACAAGCATTTCACTTTTGATTTACAACGAGTCATGTCTTTGACTTTAACCACGTGAATTAGTAACGTATTTTATTAGCACGTACCATTTTATCTTCTATCTTACCATTTGATGCATATCCGATGCTCACGATATTAATCACCGTATCATTATACCACATTATGCATACAACCTGTCATTCCACAATTAAAACCATCATATCATATTATTGCATAATATAAATGCGCCATGATATTTGTTTTGCCATAACATCCCACATTAAGAATACCATATTATTCATTACCTCATTGTATCATATATAGGCATACGCCAAGTTATAACATTAATAAAAGAACTACATTATGTTATTCCATATCGTAAGAGTATCAAAACGTATAATTCATCACATTATAATATCACACAATTGCTCATTAATTCACTTCGAACATAATTATAATGTAAACATATACCCACTTACTAATTTCATCAATTATCACATCACGAGTCAATATCATGATATATATATCACAAACATACACCACACATGCGGGTTTCCAAGAAAAAGGGGCCAGAATCACTTATTTCCTCTAATTAAATCTCATAATATCCAATTATAGCATACTAGCTCATACACCATGTTCCATGTAAGTAAAATCACCTATAAGGGCCTATATGTCCCAAAACATGCACAAACATGCACTATAAATATACGGGTTCCTAAAACATGATCACAATCACTAATTTCATCTAATTACATCTTATAACATCCATCCATAGCATGCTAGCCCATACACAAGGCTCCACATATACCAAATTATCTATATCGGCCTATATACCCAAAAACATGCACAAAACATGCACGGGGTAAAGATATGCATAAACCATTTAATATATTTAATTTTTATACTTTAAAACGTCACACTAACCCATAATATAGGTTTTATATACCGAAAATAGTTAATTTCATCGAATATCACAAAAACCCATTTTGGGCCCTTAAAAATCCGTATTTTCATTGAAAATCAATTTTTGGCATAACTTTTACAAAATATATCAGAAAGCCATGAAATTTGGCCACAATATCAAATATTTATAGATACAACATACTCACCTGACGGATCGAGCAACCGATGTCCCACGTCCGTCCGGTAGCCTGTCGAAGTTCAACTTTTTCCACCTAATTGGAAAGTTATAGGACCGATTAGCATAAAACTCAAAACTCGACCTACGGACCTCCAAATTTGAATTCATCTTCACCCACACGTCACAAATGACATAAGTAGGTGAGCTACATCGATAGATTTCGAAGTTGGGTCCCAATACAAAAACTTACTCATCGGTCGGAGGAACCCTTTAAGGGAAATCCCCAAATATCTACTTGCTTTCATCAAATTCTCCAAATTTCTCAAATTAGTGTTAAATAATAGTAATAATACTCAATGACACCTCCGAATCTAACAAATTCTCTCCTAAATCTCGCTCGGGCATTTCACCGAACACCCGGCGTGCGTAATACACACACTCTTTCTCATTCAATTTGATTGAGAATTAAGCCTACAAAACTCATCCTAAATTCATATTAATACTCTCATAATATTCTACACCCTCAAATGCATTTTCTACAATTATTAGAATCGAGTTTCCCACCCGATTTCATAAACTCTAAAATCCGAGTTTATGCCAAAATCACCACTCCCCATTTTCACCATGATATACATAATTTCTAACTCCTAACATGTTCTATATGCTCTCTACATCTCCCTACATCAATTTCTAGTAAAAGAAATGAAAAGCATACAATTTAATAACCTAACACACACTTTCTTATACCTTATTGGAATCCTCTAGAAAAACCGATACCACCACGTGGAAGAGCACTCAAAGTTCTCCTAGAAACCCTAAAAATTTAAAGCTTGAAGGTGGAGATCAGGTGGATTTCAAAAAAAACCCTAGTTGGGTTTCAAAAGGGGGGAGGCGTTCTGATCGGCCAGGAAAGGAGGAGGGAGAGAAAAAGTAGGGGAATGGCATTTTTGCAATTTTTGGGTTTTTAATAAGGTTTGGGTTCGGGGTTATGGGCTTTAGGCCCAATTACTTAAGAAAATGACCCAAAATAGGTTATTTCAGCTCGATTTTGAGAAGTTTACAACCAAGAGCCACAAACTAAAAATTCTAGTATTTTACTGACTCCCTATAATGCACAAATGCCCCAGAAAAAGTTCGGGTCGAATCGGATTCGTCTCCTCCGAGAAAACTCATCTCAAAACTCCTATATTTTCGATTTTTCCTGTTTACCCCAAAATATCAATTTAATCATTCTAATGCTAATAAAATCAATTAATAGGGGTAAATATACTCAGAAATAGATTTAAAAATAATTTAAATCAAATAATTGAGGAATTAAAAAAACAAATGTTACAGGGAGTCTGCCATTTATCAAGAACTTTCAGATGGAATCCATCCAGGTTTCCGCTTGTACGCCCGGGTTGATTCATAGGACCTCAAGGTTCTCGATGCTAGACTTGAGGAGGACAAGACATCGACGTGGCTATTTTGTTATCTCGGAATACGTTCAACAACGACGCCCTCGAAGACTGTTAAGAGCAGTCTGACACACACCAAGTATTCGATCATTCGAAAGTCACATGCTTCATAACCCTAGAGATCTGGTTAACCATGAGCTGAGAGTTGCTGAAGGCCCTTACCCATCTTGCCCCTGCCTTGTGGGCTAGCATGAGCCCGGAGATCATCGCTTCGTATTTTGCCTCGTTGTTTGAGACGTGAAAGTTGAGGCATAAGGAATAATGAAGGACGAAGTTGTACGGACCCATGAGTATGATGCCAGGTCCACTTCCACCCTCACAGGATGATCCATCGACATAGATCTCCTAAATTGGTACATCCTCTCGAATTTTAGATGCTTCGGAAATGGTACATTCTGTGATGAATTATGCGAGGGCTTTTCCTTTAATGGTTCTACAGGGTTGGTAGCTGAACGACCATCAGCAATGCTAACTCAGCTCAAATTGACCACTTGATCAGCTGGCCGGAGTTTCGGTTTGTTGAGGATTAGCTTTAGAGGCTAATCTATCAGGCTTGGATGGAGTGGGCCTGAAAGTATGGTCGGAGTTTCTGAATGGCCATAAGCAATGCATAGGCGACCTGTTACATCCTGGTGTATCGAAGCTCAGTGTCGTGTAGGACTTTGCTAACATAATAGATGGGCTTCTAGACCCTGTCTTCCTCCATGACAAGTAATGCGTTGAGTGCGTACTCTAAGGCAGCCAGAAAGAGAAAGAGGGGTTCTCCCGGCTCTGGTTTGCTAAGGAGCGGGGGGTTGGCCACGTAGGATTTCAGCTGGTCAAAAGCTTGCTGTAAGGGTTCTCCCCACTCTATGTTTTTCGCCCCCGGGAGGGCTTTGAAGAATGGGAGTGACTTTTCTCCATACTTGGAGAGGAAACGGCTGATCGCTGCCAATCGACCCCGGATACTTTCATCCTCTTTATCTGGCTTGCGACTTGCTAACTCAACGATAGATTCGCTTTCCGTTGGACTTCTTTGAACTTTCTGGGAGGGGCCATGTCTAATATGGCCTGAATCTTTTTGGAGTTCGCCTTAATGCCTCGCTGGCTAACCACGAGTTCAAAAAATTTCTTCGAGGTGATGCCAAAGGCGCATTTGGAGGGGTTAAGTCTCATATTGTGGGATCGTAGGACCCCGAAAGCCTCATTGAGATCACCAGCGTGATCTTGTCCTCTGCGACTTTTGATGAACATATCATAGACATAAATCTCTATGTTCTAACCTATATTTTCTTTAAAGACCCGATTGACGAGCTTTTGGTTCGTGGCACCAGTGTTTTTCAGCCCGAAGGGCATGACCCGTTAGTAGTAGAGGCCTTGGTCGGATACAAAAGAAGTCTTGGGGATGTCCTGTGGTAACATTCTGATCATGTTGTAGCCTGAAAAGGCATTCATGAAACTTAGTAGCTCGTGACTCGAGGTCGCATCTATCAGGGCGGCGATGCTCGGGAGGGGGAACAGATCTTTAGGGCAGACCTTGCTGAGATCTGTGAAGTCCCTACAGATCCTCCACCTCCAGTTTGGTTTCCTCACCATCATAGCGTTTTCCACCCACTCTGGGTTGTTGACCTCATGTATGAACCGAGCCAGGAGGAGCTTGTCCACTTCTTTCTTTATTGCCCGTTGCCTGTCGGTAGCGAACTTACGATGCTTCTACTGGACTGGTATCTAGTCTGGGTGGACACTTAGTTTGTGGATGAATAGGTCCTCTGAAATCCCTAGCATATCCAAGGGCGTCCATGCAAAGAGGTCGGCGATGCAGTCGATAATGGCCTGCTTTAGGTCTGGAATGAGAGACTGACTCACTTGGAACTATTTAGATTTGTCTTCCCCAGATAAGTGGAGCTCCTATAACTTGTCAACGGGATCCAAGCCCAACGGACTCCTGTCAGAAGGAAGTTTGATTGCGTTAAGGGGGAAAACTCCGCCACCCATAGCGGCCATATAGCATGAACGAGCAGATTCTTGATTGGCTTTGACAATGTCAACCCCATGGTTGGTGAGTAATTTCATCTTCAGGTGATAGGCGGAGGGCACTATTTGGAAAGAACAGAGACCGGGTCTGCCGAGGATAGCATTATAGGCGGCCTGGACGTTGATTACCATGAAATCCATGGCCGATGTTCGAATGGTTGGGGTCGTTCCGGCTGTGACATCGAGAACCCGTGGAGTGAGTACCCGACCGGCTTTAGCCTTTTGCGAGAGATTTTGAGCTTTTCAAATGCGACCAAGAACAGAATGTTGACTGAGCTACCATTGTCAACGAGGATGCGGTGGACTTCGTGATTAGCCATGCTGGGGCTGATTACCAGGGCATCGCAATGATGCAGCCAGACGCCTTCTAGGTCTTCATTGGTGAATGAGACCACCAATCCTTGATCCTTGGGGGGGGGGCATTGCGGGAGGTGTTTGACTCTCTCCCAATAGGCACGGGAGTGTTTCTCGACCTTGCTACTAGTCATGAAGTGAGCAAGCAAGCTCGCCTTGAGCTGGTTGAATGAGAAAATCGAGCCGAGGGCAAGCTTTGAGAACCACTCCCGTGCCGAGCCACGCAGGGTGGCTGGGAATTCGCGACAGATGAGAGGATCCGAGGCGTTGTGAATCATCATGAGGGTTTTGAACCCTTCCATGTGATCAGTAGGATCACTCTCTCCATTGTACATCTCGAACTGAGTCGGTTTGAAATTCCTCAGGATAGGAGCGTCGAGGATTTGAGCGGAGAACGAGGGTCGGGTAGGCTGATACCTCCTATTGGATTGTCCTCTGCCCTCGCCGATCCGGACAAGGCTATCTTCCATCTCTTGGAGGTGCTAGAGGATGATATCATCCCGTCTTACCAACTGGGTCGAGCCGTGAGACTCACTACCTTGGGCTTCCTCCTCCTGACGAAGGTTGTCATTTTGATGCTCGGTTCTAGGGCCTCTTCGGAGGGCTTGGAGGACCTCATTTCTGAACTCCTGGAATCTCCCGACCCTGGGATGGGTGAATGCTTGGGGTTAGAGCCTGGTTGAAGGGGGTAATTTCACTCCTCGATCAATTGAGGTGGTGTCGGAGGTTACTTACAGTCTGCCGATTGTTGATGATGTTCCGAAGGTCATCGGCTGGCGGGCGCTCGGGTTGCCATGCGATCGAGCATGAAGCACTCGGACCTAGTCCTGACGGATCCTCGGCTCATTGCCTTCGCGACCCTTGTATGTTCACATGACTGCGAGAAGAATGAGGTGGAGGAGGGTCGGCATGACGTCCTGCCGTGGGTGCTCTCTTGGCTTTGGGTTCCATGGAAGGGGATAGTAGTGGAATGGGATCGGAGTCTAGTCCTGGATTTGTCTGCCTTCCCACAGACGGTGCTAATCTAATGCTGCTGATTTAGTGGTGGGAGAAACATATGCGAGTTATTGTTTTTTGTAGAGGGAGAGACAGATCTCAGCTACAGATCTGGATCTGAGATGGGAGTTTTGTGAGGAGTAGAAGAGGTAGCGCTACTGGTTGCTGACCGCCTCGAACACCTGCAAAATGCCTAGAAACACCGGGAGAGGTCCTGGCGACAGACCCTCCGACGCTCTAGTCAATCACATGTGGAAATGAAAGCTAGGGTTTCAGAGGCTAAAATGGCATTACTTATAAAATGAGGAGGGGACCTAGTATTTATAGGCAGAGAAAGGAAACCCTAACACTAATGGACCAGGTTAACCCTTCTTCGTGGGCCTGTTTGGTGTGCTGAAACAGCATAAGGCCCATAGAGTCTACAGACCTGATATATAAGAATTTGTGGATCCTAAGAGAATCAGACGGCTCAGATTGAGCGGGATTTTTACCTACATCAATAGTCAACCTTTTATGGAGGTTGATGCATATATTGCAATCATCTATCCAGATAGATCTAGACTACAGAATCTACTTCTTTAGAACCGGATGTTTGCGTGTTTACGTTAATCTCCTAAAACCAATTAATACTAAAAATCTTAACCAATCCCGAACCATCATATTGTATCGAACTCTTTGCTTTCAGTTAAATAAAGTAGACTAGTTATAGTATATTGAATAAGCTGCAAGCATAAGATGTCCCATTGACCGACCTTTAGACTCGTAGGGCCTCATCCCTTCAACAATGGGAATCTCTAATAACTTTTTTTTTGAAAATAAAAAAAGAAACTAAAAACAATGGGATCCAGAGAATGAATCAGATTCGTGTCTTTTCATCACATTGTTTTATTGATCTCTCTTTCTCCAACAAAGATAATCCCATATCTAATTACCAATTAATTGTGTGTTATGAATACTTGGTAAATTAATTTTTGTTTTTTTACAACTTAGACCATCTCCGATTCACAACATTCTTTTGGTGTAACTTTTATACCAAAATAGTATAAAAGTAACATATCACATTAACTTCAGCTCTAACCCACAACACAATTTCTAATACCAAAAAGGTATATTCACTGCATATTCTTCTTTACTTACTTTCTATATAACTTTTTACTAAAATTCTCATTTCTTTTCTTTTTCGCCAATTTCCCACATACAAAATTTTATTACGTATTGATCATATGATACGTTTCATAATTTCAACAAATTTTTTCGAGAATATCATATGAATAAATTATATTTTATTATCCAAAATGACAAAATAAATATGTTATTACAAAAGAAATAATCTAAAATGACAAATCTATATTAAAAAAGAACAATTGTGAACCAAAATATTATATTCCATAATTAAACATGGACACGTGTTATTACAAAGATATATTGATTGTTTAATTAACCATCTGAATTAGTATACTCCTCACACAAATAATCAATTAATGCATTACGAAGTTCAATTTGAGCATATTTAACCTTGATTTGTCTATGACGAGAAAGAAATTGTTGAAATCTTGTATTTTCATCTACTACCGTTTCAACTTCTGGAGGTGAAGCTTCCCTCACATCTTCAATTGGTGCATCGAGATCATGTCCAACTACGATAATCATGTTGTGCATAATAATACACGTAGTCATTATATCATGTAACACAATTTTCTCCAATAACGTGTCAGTCCTTTCACGATTGCGAATCGTGATTGGATAACTTCAAATGCACGTTCTACATCTTTTCTACATACTTCTTGTTTCATAGCAAAATAATTTTTTTTCAACCTTGCTGTTGTTGAATAGTTTGTACAATAGTGGATCATTTTGGGTATATACCATCGGCGAAATAATAAACCATGTTATACTCTTTTCCTGAATAACATAATGAGCAGGAGGAGTAATATCTTGAGATAGATTATAAAAAATATGAGGACGACTCCAACACATTGATATCAATGTTGCTGCCCGACATCCCAAAATATGAGTGTCATATCCAAAGATTATAATCTACTACAGCTTTAAGAATAATTGTTGGTGACCCACTAAGACATACGTATTGCCCAGCCCATGCTGTGGGATAATTTTTTCACTTTCCATGCATACAATCTAGACTGCCCAACATGCACGAAAAATCACGTCGTTGATCAACATGGAGTAGCCTTGCGACGTCATTCGTAGTAGGTGTTCTTAGATACCGCTCTGCAAATATCTCCACAATAGCCCAACAAAATCTCTTTATACTTTAAATTTTCGTTGACTCACTTACTTTAATTTACTCGTCTGTAGCATCTGCTGGTTGATCATATGCCAACATCTGGAACGTGGTGGTTACTTTCTGTAAACTTGATAATCTCGGTCTACCAATTTCATCACTTCATTGTTGGAAGCAGTAGTCATGGTCTTTGACCGCATGAACAATACGCCGGAACAAACTTCGAGACATTCTAAATCATCGACGAAATATAGCATCACTATAGCGTGGGTTCTCTACAAAATAGTCATTGAATAAATTGTGACTCGCGGTTTTCCGATCACAATTGATCACCACATGACCAAGAATTGAGTCATCATGGCTGCTTAATTGATTGATATAGTTGTCGATGATCCTGTTTTTATTGTCGATCACTTGATATATGGTCATTTCAGAGGCATCAATTTCTGCCATAACACCCATCCCTAATGTCTCATTGTCGTCATTCAAAGAGGACCTGGAATTTGCTACATTAAATGGATCTCCAATATCGAAATTTATTTTCCAAGTGAAGGTATTGAATAAGTTCTTTTGAAATTTTTTGAAGGCCGAGAGAAGAAAAAAATTAGAGAAGGAGTTTGAATTTTTTTATTGGATCATAGTGTAGTATGTTATTTATAGTAAGTGTAAATATGTTTTTATGTATTGGATTCTTTCAATAAAGTTGTTTGACATGCATTGGTCCTAGTGTAAAGCTGTTTGAATGCATCAGTTCTCATTTAAAATTGTTTGAGTGCATTGAATTCTTTCTTGATAGATGTTTGAATGCATTGGTCCTAGTTTAGACCAATTTGAATACACCGGTTATAGTGTAAAGCTATTTGAATGTACTGGATTTTTTCTTAAAAGATGTTTGAATGCACTGGTCCTAGTGTAGATCAGTTTGAATACATCGGTTCTAGTGTAAAACAGTTTGAATGCATTGGATTCTTTCTTGATAGATGTTTGAATGCATTGGTCCTAGTGTAGCCAGTTTGAATGCATCGGTTCCAGTGTAAAGCTATTTGAATGCATTGGATTCTTTCTTAAAAGATGTTTGGATGCAATGGTCCTCGTGTAGATCAGTTTGAATACTTAGGTTCTAGTGTAAAGCTGTTTGAATGCATTGGACTCTTTCTTGATAGTTGTTTGAATGCATTGGTCCTAGTGTAGACCAATTTGAATGCATCGGTTCTAGTGTAAAACTGTTTGAATGCATTAGATTCTCTCTTAAAATATGTTTGAATGCATTGGTCCTAGTGTATACCAGTTTGAATGCATCAAATCTAGTATAAAGCTGTTTGAATGCATTGGATTCTTTCTTGATAGATGGTTGAATGCATTGGTCCTAATGTAGAGCTGTTTTAATGCATTGGGTTCTTTCTTAAACAATGTGTGACCTACAATGGTCCTAGTATAGACTAGTTTGAATGCATTGGATTCTTCCTTAAAAGATGTGTGACATTCATTGGTCCTAGTGTAGACCAGTTTGAATGCATCGGTCCTAGTGTAAACTAGTTTGAATGCTTTGGATTCTTTCTTTAAAATGTTTGAATGCATTGGTCCTAGTGTAAAGTAGTTTGAATGCATCGGTCCTAGTATAAAGTTATTTCAATACATTGGTGGTTGTGTAGACCAGTTTGAATACTTTGTTGATTCTTCCTAAAAAGCTTTTTGACTACATTGGACGAAGTGTAAAGCTGTTTGAATGAAACGGTTCAAGTGTAATGCTCCTTGAATGCATTGGATTCTTCATAAAGCTATTTGAAACACCCCAAATATTTTATTTTTTTATTTTTTTAACCATTCCATTTTCAAATACTTTCTAACCTAATTTATTTCTTATCTACACCATTTCTTACTTGGAAAATTATTCATAGTTTTCAATTAAAATTTTGGCAGAGTTTCCCTTGAAAGATTAACCCTTTTACAGATATTTCTTACGAAATTCTGCAAACAATTACATAAATCAAAGTACCTGTAATATATATCACTTCTCCCCAAGACAAATTATTTAACAACACACAGGTAACAATGTATAAGGCTCTGGGGGCATAATTCAACATAACAAGCAAGATACAATTTAAAAACTAAAAATTCTTTTGAAAACATATCAGAGTTTTAGAAAAACTTTAGAAAAACCTTTCAAAAACCAATAACAGACCCGGTACTCCACAACGAGGTGGGTACGGGCTTTCATACTTCATCACAGCACTATATATATTATTATCCCTTATAGTTATACATATATTCTTCCATAATACAAAATAATACTCCCTACTATCCCCAAGTCTACATGACTTAAAATAAAATGCCTATAATAAATACATACATACTCCATTCTACTACGACCAAAAGTATAATTACCAAAAGCACAACAACTATATCACCTCGCTGCTAATCAAAATCTGCAGGAGTGCTAGGGTCGTCCACCCTCAGGGAGGGACTCCCCTAACCCCCAGAAAACAACAGGGGTTAGCCATGTCTGGTGTGAGTATAATTACTAGTTTAACAAATAAATGAAACTATATAAAGAAAATTGAAAGAACTTATGAATATCATGATAATTAAGTTTAACCTTGATATTGAATATACAACATAACAAAAGTGATTCTTGCACCAAGTACTCTTTTGTATCTTCAACTCATTTACATATCCATATCCACTCTCCCTACCTTTAAGTTGTGTCTCGATAGGTAGTTCCCACCATTTTCATAGAAGTGGCGGGCATGTAGTTTCTCGACACAATTCCAAGGCATACTATATTCAAATTAATTCCCGCCTCTAACATCATAGTCATTCAATCTTATAGTCTTTCAATCATTCAATCTCATACTATATTTATATTCATTCTCGTTGCATAACATCACACTCATTCAATCTTACAACATATTGATATTTATTCACATCATATTTATTCTCATCACATAACTTCAAATTCATTCAATCATATAATATCAAATACATTTTCCTCGCATCTCATCACATGTATTTATTTTATCGCATATCATCACATTCAATTATATCTTATAACATATCTCATAACATTCCGTAATACATTCACCTTCCCTCTTATTATATAGATAACAATTTACCTTATTTTCATTCTAATTTCATCATATAGCTTATTGGAATGCTCATTCTCATTTTATCATAAATTTTCATAATTCATTTTCAACCCATCATACAACTTAAGTTACTTCTCATTCTTATCCTACTTTCATTTTTACTTACATCTCATGTTACAATTTAGTTTAACTTCCATTATTATCAGATAATGATAATACTCTGCACCTCAAACATAGTTTTGGTAATATAACACCGCACCCCAAAGCCGATAGCCTGGGTAATAATCACCGCACCCCAGATAAACTAGGTAATAATCACCAC
Organism: Hemerocallis citrina; assembly: GCA_017893485.1. NCBI lineage: Eukaryota > Viridiplantae > Streptophyta > Magnoliopsida > Asparagales > Asphodelaceae > Hemerocallis > Hemerocallis citrina. The sequence continues at coordinate 115,373,058 of CM030360.1, read as the reverse complement.
ACCCCCATGCAGAACTTGGGTAATATAACATCACATCTCAAGCCGATAGCTTGGAACATTACTTTACTTTTCATTCGTATAATACATACACATTTTCTGTACTTCTCTTATTCATTTCCATACCGCAATATCATCAAGTTATTCATATTAATCCACATACATAATTTTTGCACTTTTCATGCTCATTTACATAACACTATATCTTCACTTTTCATATTTAATCACATAACATAAATATTTTTCCTTTCACTATTCTCATGGCACAATTTCTTTATTTTTCATATATAATCACATAATGCAATTTTCTCACTTTTCGTACTCAATTAACAACATATTTCATTTACCATTCTTTTTAATGTTTATCTTCATTCATATACACATTTTCTATTATTTTTCAAATTCCTTCCGATTCATACACTTGCTTTACTTTCTCATTTCCACTTCACATCAAGTACGTCATTTTCTTTCTCATTCACATTTCACATCTTATGCTTTCCTTGCTTTCTCATTTTCATTTCACATTTATTTATTTTATTAATTTGTTGACCAGTGAGCCGCAGTATTCAAATATACTGAAAGCCAACAGCCCAGTAAACACGCGGATCTCTGCCCACCAAGGGTCTTACGCGTCCGAGTACGTCTTCCTCCCAGCCCATTCCAGCGAGGGAAATATCGCTGCCCACCAAGGGTCTTATACATCCATCAAGACTAAAGCCGATAGCTCCATCAAAATACAAATTGCTGCCCACTAAGGGTTTTACGCATCGCTACTCACCAAGGGTCTTATGCATCCATCAAGACTACAGCCGATAGTTCCGTCAAAACACAAATCGCTGCCCACCAAGGGTCTTACGCATCCAACCGAACCTCAAGTCGATAGCTTGGGCGATAAAAATACCGCACCCCAAACATAGTTTGGGTAATAAACACCGTACCCCAAGCCGGTCCTTGGGTATTAGGAGGTCTAGCACAAACCCCTAGGATATCTGTAGGTACTGGTCAACAAAATTTAACTGTTATTATCATTTTTATCTCATCTTTTTAACTCATTTTATCATCACATATCATCTCATCTTTTATTTCAAGATATTATCACATCTTTGGCATTTACCATGCTATTTATCTTCTCATTATACCTTATATATGCATACACTATATTATTTAATTTATAAGATAATTACATCATATTATTTCATATCATGAATCCACTAAAGTATTTATTTTGTCACGTTATAAGATTTTATGAGTATACCATGTTATGTAGTTTATCACATCACGTTATCACCCATTAATTTCACCTTGAACATCTCTATATCATACCTATATTAACTCATTCATTTCATCGTTTCTCACACACTACAACACTAATCGTCTTTACCGGTGTTTTTTGCACATTTACCAGCATTTTTAAATGCCGCCGTAGATACCACCGGCATTTCATAAAACGCCGGTGCAAGTATCGCTGAATCGTGCGTCGCTATATCTTCGGGACATTCACCGGCATTTTTTACGAACGCCGGTAAAGAGTAAATATACACCGGCGATCGAAAAATGCCGCCGAAGGGGTGCTCCCGTTTGGGGTCCCGATTCCAGCTACCACCTACACCGGCATTTTAAAAAACGCCGGTGTAGGCTTTACCGGCATTTTAAACAAGCTACCCTGGTGCTTGTAAAAACGACGGGGTAGATATATATTTTTTTTAAAAATAATTATGAAAAAAAAGGGGCCTTCAGCACTAAAATATGAATGAAGCAAACCAATTGAAAAACCAATTCTGAAAATCTCATAATAGTATAATATCATCAAATTGTAATCTCATAATGAAACATAATAATGTGATCTCATTCACATTCATTACCAAAATATGGAGTTCAAAATATTGAGTTACAAAGAGTAAAAAAGAATATTTTCACTGTCAAATTCAGGCAAACAAGATACTAACTGAGATGAAACTTAAACTTTTATAATACTCATGAGATAACTATCAATTGAAACCATAACATAAGTTCAAACAGGATTATTTCATCACTGGTCACTCCTCAGTAAATCATAGTATGCAACTTCAGTTACATAATCCATCTCATCATCACTTAAAACCAATGAGAAAGAACAATCTCATTTTCAAACCCAAGCAACAAGCATGCATGAACATTATCTTAGAAACTGATACTCATATAGACATCATGATATAATTGCATATAAAGTTTAGATAAAGAAATTTCCATCACTAGTCACTCCTCAAAAAATCAGAGTGTGCAACTTCAAATACACGATCCATCTCATCTCCAAATTCAGACAAAAAAGCAACTCGTATGTGCTGCACTAACCTGAAGCATGAGATTCAAATCATACATTCCAGTAACATACAAAAAGCAATAACCTGAAGTAGTTTGCCTTCACTGCAAGAAAGATAAAGCTGATTTATTATATGAGGAAAATCATACAATCCAGTAAAACAATCCAATAACATACATTGAGTATGCCCAAAAGTTTGAGATAGAAACGTAACTCATGAGAAAGAGAGTAGCTCATGGGTAAGGTCCCTTTTCCCACCGAATAAGTTACTTGCAATCCTACAAAGCAATTGACCTTTCTCACATTGTGAATCAATGTTTTTTGATAACTACATACGGAAATAATGTAAACCATAATGAACCACATACTGAAACTCCTAAGGGAAATAATGTAAACATCAATTTTGTGTCTTACTCACCATACAATCTTTTCCTACGGGAAAAAATTATTGTCTTAGTAGCTTGAAGGATGCTATAAGTATACCATGGAGAGTGCATAAAAACTTGACTCCTTGCCTATATGCATCATTTGCACTTGTCAAGTATGTTCCATCTCTTTCCTATAATATGAAATCCCAAACATAGGGTGTTCCAAAAACAAACAAACAACACTCAAGACGTTTGTGTAGCGCCCGAATTTCTAATAAGATATCTTAGAAAATACATGGCACATTCCCAGCGATCCACTTCAATATAATATTAAACACAACCAACACCACTAAAATTTTCAACTTTTATTACAATAATCTTTTACATAGCACAGCGGAATTCAAACAACTCAAACAATGTTTCTTTTTATTTACAACACATATTTATCTCAAAACTGCTATTACAATTTTACACAAAACTCTTATTAAATCACTTTTCCTCAAAAACCAACTCAAGCATCCAATCTCCAACTCTAAGCAATAACCTGCAACATATGAGGCTAGAGATGATCCCTAACCCCCAAAACTAAAGGGGTTAGCCATAAATGGTGTGAGTAACATAAAATCAACAAACAACATAAAGGAACATACCTCTCAAATTCTGAAACAACATATATTAAATAAGAAATGACAGTAAGAAATGACAGGAAACATGAAACATCAAGTGGAACTAAACTAAGTGTCAGGTGTAGAAAACAGGAAAACCACGTGCATAAAACTAAGCCAAGAAAACACAATTTATATGTGCTGACTCTCTAATGCGTACTTGTCGGAGTCTATGCATCCCATTCTACATAGGTCCGGTGCAAGCCCTTAATGTCTCCACTTCATAGGGTTCAATCCCCCGCTATGCAACTAATCCTAACACGATGACTACTACGAGATAAAGATAAACTATGGATAGTATCTCATGCCCGATAATTCCGGAGATCAATCCCACACCACAAGTAGTTACCGTGATAATTCCGGAGATTGTCCCACACCACAAGACTGTGATAATTCCGGAGACATATCCCACACCACTAATAATCTACTGTGATAATTCCGGAGATTAAATCCCACACCGGAACATTGACACATCACCACACGAATACCACATGTGCTTCGCCTCGACTCCGATAATTCCGGAGATCAATCCTACACCACAAGTAGTTACCGTGATAATTCTGGAGATTGTCCCACACCACAGGACTGTGATAATTCCGGAGACATATCCCACACCACTAATAATCTACTGTGATAATTCCGGAGATTAAATCCCACACCGAAAGCCATACTGAGGTTCTTGACCCATGTTCCCGTTCATCATATCACCACTAGTGCCTATCCTTATCATATTTGGGTTAATTAATTACTTAACGAATCTCCTAGAGTGGTGTACCTTACCAGCCTAAATTTAAAACTGATTAACTGAAATGCCTCTACGGGCCTCAACAAATAACTCAACACCGGTATACTAGGGTCACACACCTCTAGAGACTCAAACTCAAAAAGTCTAAACCAAAGTCCTACTAAGCAAAGTGGCTCAATTGAATATCTTAAATCAATACTGAACTGAATGTCAAGTATAGACAGAATTATCTGAAAACCAATCATTCGAGATAACACTCAAGTTTACAAAGATCCTTCAGTATCAGTCGACTTATACTATGGTAAGTCGACTGTCCAGAGGACAATTATCCAAAATTTTACAAAAATAAACTAAGTTATAACAGTCGACTTAGAAGAGGATCGGTCGACTTGCCCGAGATAAAATTTCAATAATTTCACAAAAATATTCTAAGTACATAAGTCGACTTAAGGGATTATAGGTCGACTGTCCAGAAAGGACTAATAATTTTTACAAAATAACTTCCTCAGTGAACCAGTCGACTGCCTACGAGCTAGGTCTACTGTCCAGAATGACTTTTCAAGGATTCCACAATACAGTAGCAGGCTCGTACCAGTCGACTGTACAGTAGGCCAGTCGACTGTCGGCCTACAGTTTTCAAAATTTAGGTGTGATTACAAAATCAAAACTGGAGTTTTCTAATGATTCATCGTTTATGAAAATAGTTTGTATTCAGGGAAAATGATAAATCTCAACAAATCCTCATTATGGACATATATTACTCAAAACATCAAATATGTCAAAACTCAGGTTCTCATGTTCTAAATCACAAATTCTTTCATTAGGGTTCACAAGACTAAATTCCTTTCACCAATCTAAATAAAAATCTGATTTATAAATCCAATGTCCAGATGTTCAATCATCCATTCATAGCCATACTCAGATCTTAACATGCTTTTTAGCAACACAATTTTAATAATAAAGATCTACTATTCATTCAACAATTTTTCACATGATTCATACCACAATACAAGATCTAATCATTCACAACATCAAATCAAACAACATTGCCACTCGCATACATAGATCAACAACAAGACGAATTTATACCATTCACAAAACAAAACAACCACAAGATGTCACTTCACATGAATCAAACAACAAAACAAATTTTATATCACTCACTTTGAATTGAGAATATTCAACGAAAAGCTTCCCTTTGCTAGATCCAAAAACTCCTTTTTGCTCCTCCAAAATAAATCTCCAAAAATTCTGTATATTGTAGCAATGACGGCTGGAAAAATTCTCTTAAATATCCGGGAGTGAATATTAGGGTTTTACCCACACTTTTGCAAAACAATCCTTTCCAAAATACAACTTACATATATAGATTAGTCTTGGAAATTCAATCAAAATTCATTTAAATTAGGATTTAAAAGAAAATATACTTCTAAATCTCAACCAATACTGATCCATACGTCCAGAAAATATATTTTGCACTTTAACCCCTAAAAATGTCAAATTTGCAAAAATGTCCTTCTTTTCTTAAAAAATTGCAAATAGTTCCAATTAATTTCAGAAAAATCTGGAAAAATACTAAATAAATCCCAAATATTAGATAATGATTTTTCATAAAGAAAACTAAATTTTCAAACTTCTCATAAAAGTATTTGCACGTCTTTTGCACGTGTATGAAGATAAATCTTTTAGAAAATATTAATTAAATCTCCAAAATCAATTTAAATCCATTTTCAAATATAAAAAAAAATAATATTTGAAAATACGGGGTTCTACAGTTTGTGCTAGTATACAAAGCTCAAATGATCTCAAGATGCGGTAACCACAAGTATCTAACCCCAGTCCAACCTAACCTAGTCGGTCTTTTACCTTCACTCACAACTTCACTTTGTGCTAGTATACAAAGCTCAAATGATCTCTTCTCTTTTTCGTTTCAATTAGACACTGTCTACATTTGCACACCTCCATCTCAACTAATCATACTATACATCCAAACATCCCCATAGAGTACAACAAACTATCTAAATGAAGAAAGCTAATAGATTTCCCATAAACATCTTTCAACTAAAAAGCACATACAAAATCAAGAATCAACAATGCACAAATACCTACATGCTAAGAAGCTCTCCTATCTCCCATCAACAATGCTAAGAAGCACATACAAAATCAAGAATCAACAATGCACAAACCCCTCCCATCTCCCAACCCTCTTCTCGAAATTGTCTGGTAACCCCAACTCCCTCAAAACCCTAAACACCGCTCTCATCGGCACCCTCCCCTCCCACCTCATCATTTCCACCCTCCTCACCCTCTCCATCTCCTCCTCCTCCGCAGCGCAGCAGACTCCTCCTTCACAATCTCCAACGCCGTTGAAATCAGCCCTAGGGTTGAGGAAGAATTCGAGGATGGGGAGACGGTGAAGATGTGGGGGTATGTACGGACGAAGTGGTGGGCCCCCTTGGTGAGGCGGAGGCAGTGGAGGGTGGGGCCGGGAGCGAGAAGGGAGTGGGGGAGGGAGCGAGAGGGGAAGGATGAATGAGTTGGGGATCGATGGGGTAAATTTATTCCCAACGTCTACACCGGTGTTTTAACCGAAAGCGCCGGTGTAGGATATACCAACACCGGCGGTTTCCAAAAAAATGCCACCGTATGTTACGGTGATTTTTTAGGCGTTACATTCACAGGCATTTATATAAAAAAAATGACGGCATATGTTATCCTACGGCGGCATTCATTATAAAACGCCGGTGTATATCGTTCGGATTATCAGTCCCTTTCAAGGTCCGACTCTATCCCGGCGCGAGATACAAAACACCAGGGAATAAATGCCGCTGTAGCTTGTTTATTTTGTAGTGACATCACATCTCATTATCACCCATATATCATAAACATGCACCAAATTTGTCAGTACATCATAACAGCATATATATATATATATATATATATATATATATATATATATATATATATATATATATATATATATATATATATATCATTTCTATTTATCATCCGTATATTATACATATATCGAACTCCAATCACTTCATATTATCATATATATCCAATATATTACTCAAAACACCAAATATTCAAAATCATAGAAATTCACTATATAGCACAATTTCATCTTATAAAAAATCTTTATTTTCTATTAAATCTCTCTCCGACTATAAATGACACAAATTACATCGAGTTAGTCTAAAATTCTGACAACGTAAAGTATACCTAGTACAATCATACTCACCCGACGAACCGGAAAAAAGATACTCCGTGTAGCGCCCAGAATTTCTAATATAAGAGCTTAGAAAATACGTGACACATTCCCAGCAATCCACTTCAATTGTAATAATAACACAAACAACACCACTAAAGTTTTCAACTTTTATTACAACAATTATTACAAATCACAGCGGAATTCAAAGAAACTCAACTCATAATTTTCTTTATTTACAATACCAATTTGTCTCAACACAACTAATACAAATTTACACAAATCTCTTATGTGTCAAATATGTCTCAAAACCAACTTAAGCATTCCATCTCCAACTCTAAGCATTAACCTGCAACATGTGAGGCTAGAGAGAGTCCCTAACCCCAAAACTAACGGGGTCAGCCATAAATGGTGTGAGTGACATAAAATCAAACAAACAATATAAATGAACATAAATCATAATATTCTCAACAAAAGGTAGTAAACCAAATATACCAAAATAAGAAGTAACAAGAAGTGAAAACAGGGGATACGAAAACCAAATGTTAAGCGTGGAAATCAGAAAAACCAAATGCATGGAAATGAGTCAAGAAAACACAAATGCTATATGCTGACAACGATGATTACTAAGAGATAAAGATAAACTATGAGGATTAGCCCATGCCCGATAATTCCGTGATTGATCCCACATCTCAAGTAACCACTTGGATAATTCCGGAGATCATCTCACATCTAAACATAAACACATCATCACATGAATACCCCACAAGCGTCGCCTCGACCTTGATCATTCCGGAGATCAATCCCACATCTCAAATAACTACCTAGATAATTCCTAAGAAATATCTCACATCTCAGGCAATCTACCTGGATAATTCCGGAGATAAGTCTCACATCTCAAGTAAATCACTTGGATAATTCAGGAGATTAAGTCTCGCATCTAAAGTCATACTGAGGTGCATAACTCATGTTCCCATTCGTCATGACACTACTAATGCCTGTCCTTATTGTTTTTGGGTTACAAAATTTCTCAACAAAATCTCCTAGAGTCGGTGTACCCTACCGGGATAACTCAAAACTGAATGACTGAATATGCCTCATCGGGCCTCAACAAAATAACTTAACAAATATCTCAACACCGGTATTCTAGGGTCACCTACCTCTAGAGACTCAAACTCAAAAGTCTAAACAAATACCCACTAACAAGAGTGGCTCAACTGAATATCTCAAAATCATATTCATAACTGAATATCTCAAAATCAAATACTGAACCAAGGATCAAATATAGACTGAATAATCTGAAAACCAATCATTCGAAATAACACTAAGGATTACAAAGATTAATCAGCGCCAGTCGACTGTACAGTAGACCAGTCGACTACCCAGAGATCAAATATCCAAAATTTTATGAAAATAAACTAAGTCATAACAGTCGACTTAAAAAGATTAGCGGTCGACTGTCCCGAAAGGACTGAACAAAATACATCTCAGTGGACCAGTCGACTGACAGCAGTCTAAGTCGAATGTCCAGAACACATTTTACAAAAATAAATCTCAGTGGATCAGTCGACTGCTAAGAGTCAAGTCGACTGTCCAGAACGCTTCTCCAAAGACTGAAAGTGCATAAGTAGAGTCGTACCAGTCGACTGCATAGTAGGCCAGTCGATTGTCGGCCTACAGTTCTCTTATTTTAGGTTTAACATACAAAATCCAAACTGGAGTTCTAAGGATTCATCGTTCACAAAAAGATAGTTGTTCTCAGGCAAAATAATTAACCTCAAATAAACTCCATTAAGGATACATCACCCAATCCTCCAAATGTCGAAATTAAATTCTCAAGATCCATAATCACTAATCTTTCAATTAGGGTTTCTCAAAACTAATTTTCTTTCACAAATAAGATCAAAATCTGATTTGTATACTCCAGATCCAGATATTCACCATCCGATCCCAACCATGATCAATTCTTAACATGTTTTCTAACATATAATCTCATAACTCAAGATCTATTCAATATCCATAAGTTTCACAAACATGATTCAAAAATAACAATGGTTCACATACATACTACAACATAAGGTCCATATCATTCACATACGAAACAACAAACGATGTCGTTCACATAATTCAAATCAACATGCACTCACAAAAATCAAACAAGCAAAACAAATAATCTTACGTTACTCACCTTGATTTAAGAAAAGAATCCACGAAAAGTTTTCCTCCTTGCTAGATCCAAAATCCTTCCTTCACCAAAATAGATCTCCCAAAATTCTGTGTATTCTCAATGACGGCTGAAAAAGAATTTCTCTTAAATATGCCGGATTGTATATTAGGGTTTTACCCACACTTTGCAAAATAATCCTTTCCAAAAATACAATTTGCATGTATAGATTATTCTTTGGAAATTCCATCAAAACTCATTTAAATTAGGACTTAAGAGAAAATACATTTCTAAATCTTCATCAATAATGTTCAAAACGTCCAGAATATACATTTTGCACTTTAACCCTCAAAATGTCAATTTTGCATAAAAGTCCTTCTTTTCTCAAAAATTGCAAATAGACCCAATTAATTTCAGAAAAATCTGGAAAAATACTAAATAAATCCCAAATATTAAATAATGATTTTTCATAAAGAACACTTAGTTTTTCAAACTTCTCAAAAGTCATTTGCACGTGTTTTGCACGTGTACAAAAGGTAAATCTTTTAGAAAATATTTATTAAATACTAAAAATTATTTAGAATTCATTTTCAAATAATTGAAATAATATTTGAAAATACGGGGTCCTACACTCCTCGCTCGCCCGGTCGCTAATCAAACTTCACATTTTTAATACCTATTAAGAAAATTATCGAACCCGTAAGTCATTAACTCATAACACACATTATCTATCTCCCGAATTCACATCTAACATACTCATACATCTCATACAACTTACCTAAGCATATCAAATCAACTATTCTCTAATCTAATGGCCAAATCTCACTTTTGCCCCTCGATCGGAGGAGTCAATATTTTATATTTTAAGAGTAAAATACCCCAAATTAACTTCTATATCCCAAGATTAACTCATGTATGCATCTCGGGAATAAAGTCTATTATTTATACATATTTTTCCATACTTATCATATTTTCATATCAATCAACTCTATTTTTACAAATTACAGATACCGGGAAAATTCCATATAATTTTTAAACAGTTGTTAAAATTTATCATAAATGCTTCTAAATTATCCCATAATATTCTACATCATCAAAAATAATTACTAGCATTCCATTGATGCAATTCTCATTACCCTTCCTAAACTTAACCTTCGGTTTAAAATTTCCATATTATTACCTTAGAAATCAGAATCTTTCACCTCTAGCATGTTCTACATACTCTAAACTACTTTCTACTATGATTTTTATGAAACAAAATGAAAAGCATTCAATTCCATAAACACCTATACAAATTGGTATACCTTCATGAAGCTCTCTTTAAAAATCAATACTACCACGCTGAAGAGCACCTCAAACTCTCCTAAAATCCTCAAATAATTTGAAGTTTGGAGTGGTTTCGGTTGGGAATTAGCAAATCCGGAATTGGGAGATATTTGGGTTTGGTGGTTTCGTTGGTCGGCAAAAAAGAAGAAAGGGTGAAAGGAAGGAATGGTAATATGGTAATTAGAAGGTTTTTAAATAATTAGATTTAGTGTTATGGGCTTAAGGCCCAATATCAATTAAAATCAACATTACAAGGTTCATTTCAACCCCGAACTTCTAAATTTCTAACTTCTTTCTAGGACCATGCAATTCATTCAAATTAATAATTATCCAACCCTCTATTATACACAGGTACACAGGAAAAATTCCGGGTTAATTCGAATTTATCTGCTCCGAAAAAATTCACGTAAAAAACTCCTATATTTCCTATTTTCGCCGTTTAACCCTGGATTCCAATTTAATCATTATAAAATAAAATAAAATCATTTAATATAAGAAAATATACTCAAAGTCATAAATAACAACAATATAAATGAAATATTTAGGAATTTAAAAATTACAGGTGTGACATTCTACACTCCTCGAGCTACAGGGGTTAAGAAAACTCCTCAAATAATTCAGGATACTTCCTTACTATCTCCTTGGATTGCCGATTACAATCATTAGCATCAGTACTCTATTGCACCTTCAACAACTGAACAGCTTGTCGCCTTGTCTGCCGCATTGATCGATCTACAATAACAACTAGCTTAATATGATATGTCACATCCGGCTGAACTTCAATTTGTGGCGGCTTTGCAACTTGAAATAGATCTCTCATGCTTTCTCAACATGGAAACATGAAATACATCAAGAATGTCTGATATCTCAGGGGTAAGCTCCAAACGATATGTCACGATTTCAATTCTTTCTATAACTCTGGAGGGTCCAATAAGACTTGGGTCTCCCAAAACAGCATACTTTACGCATAGGGGAAACCTTTAAGAATACCAAAACTCCAACTTCCAATTTCTAGAGGCTTTCTGTAACCCCTGTTTTTCATTTTGTGTATTTTTTGGAGTGTATTTGTCGTTTTGGTGTATTTTCTCTCTTATATTTTTCTGAACCATATATTGGAATTTGTTTTCAATATATATTCGTTTTATTTTATTTTGAGCTCTTTGTGTTTGATTGGTTGTCTTTTTTGTTTCGTTCTTCATTAGTTGTGTTCTTTCTTCATTTTGGTCTCGTTCCCTTTATCCATATTTTTATTTCTTTCTTGGATGTTTGTGGTGGTAATTTGGGTTGTCCTATTTTCCCAAACCTATTAATTGATCCCTAATAAAATTTTACCAAAGCCAAATTAAATCCCTAACCCTATTTGTTTTCCTATTTAATTGACCCAAAATCCAAAACCCATTGGTGAACCTACTACTACTCCTAATACCCATTAACCCATTAACCCACAACTAGACCCTATATATGTACAAAACCCTCTCCACTAAACCCTAACCCTAATTCCCCTCTCCTTCACAATCTCAACCTCCCTCTCTCTCCCTCTCCTTGCTTGCGCCGCAACCCACACACAGCCAACCCCCGACCCCTTAGCCGATCCCCTCCAGACCGACAGCACCCCCTCCTGGCCTGTGCAACCCCCGGCAACACCCCAACCCGACAGCCCTCATCTCACCTCTCCCGGTCTACACCCACATCTCGATCCCCCTCACTTTGCCGCACCACCATTCCATCACCTAGCCGAGCATCCATCCCGCATTCATCTGCCATCTCTCTCTTTTGGTCTCTCTCTCGCTTGCTTGAGAGTTCGCACGTGGGATCGTGCGAGTTGTTCGTGTGGAGATTCTTGCTCGAGTTGGCTTGGATTCATTGACTAGCAGATTTTCGTTCATGGATTTTTCTCCTTACTCTGGTCATTCTTCATCTTCGGTTAAGGCAAGTAACTTGTACCCCAATTTATTTGTTTGATACAAGTCAAAAATAGCACCTATAGTGTAGTTGGGTCTAGAGATGACTCTTGTTTGTGTTTTGCTTGATGGGTTTTGTCTCTATTGTTAAAACTTGACCATAGATGACTCACAACACAATATGGACATGAATTAACTTAGGTTTTATCCGTTCTTGATTTGAATCAGGTATGTGAGACTTTTGTGAGAATTCGTGATTTGGTTGTGACCCATGTGATATACTTGGCGTGGACATGCTAGATACCCTAATTTATGATGTTTAGACACATGGTGGATTTGGTTTCACGTTTGGGTGTGTTTGGATCGATTTTCTTGAATCTATGTTGATTTTGTTTTTAAGGAAAAAATCTGTATTTTTGTCACTATTCTGCTTTGTTTGCTATTTTGGACTGTTTTAAAGTTAGTATCTTAATTTCGGTAATAAACATAAGTTTTAGAGAATTTTGTCTATTTTCAAACCCCTCTGACCTTGCTTGATTTCGTTTTCGTATGACTGAGTTATGACTGTTTTACTACAGAGGTGTCGATCTTTTCCAGATTCTGTTTTTCAGTAATTTTGATGACAAACCATTTTAAAGAACTTTGGTCAATGTTTCATTATCTAGTTAGGGATTACCCAGAATTTTGGCTAATTTTATTGATGAGTTTTATGTAATGTTTCATGCTCGTTTATGAAATCTATGCTTACTGTATTTTGCTCGCTGTTCTGTAAAGAACCTTATTTTTACTATGACTCCTTTTACTGTATGAAAAATATTTGTGAAATATAAAAGTTAGTATGTTTTATCTACTTTCATAACCCTTTGGCGGAATTGGATTTTGTTTCACTGGTTGTGAGATATCATAGTTTTCGTACAGCAGTGTTGGGAATTCCATATTTACCAAACTACGTTTATTGATGTTTTCTTATTTTTGATGAATGATCTAATTTCACTGGTGTTACTGCTAAATCTGGTGTGGGGCAAACAGATAGTATTTATGGATTCTTGGTTAACCTGAATAGCAAACCTGATCCTGTTCTGTTCGAGTTTGACTGCTGACTCCCGCCGTTCACCTGCAAAAAATGCGAGACACCGGGGTTGATCCCGGCGATGCACCCTCTGACGCTCAAGTCAGTAATCAGGGAAGATTATGAAAGAGCGTAAATTGGCAAAAGATTGATTACCTCTTAATGGAGATGGATGGGGGATATTTATAGCCGCCGTAGGGATCAGATTAGGAATGTAATCCCTGTGGTCAGATAAGGAATGTAATCCCTAATCCCCAGTGAAAGGATAGATATGAATCAGTACCGTTGATTAGGATTAATCAGAAACCCTAATTTTATCCTGCTGGACTGGGTTTATTTCGGGTTGGGACCCGTACCTAGTTGAGGTGGATCTATTCGTGGGTTATTGGGTCTTTTGGGGAAAAGACCCAGGACCCACTTCAGACCCATTGGTAGGCGAAATTACCATTTTACCCCTAGGCTTTGTGATTCGTTCCTGATTTGGACGGTTCCGATTTAACCCCATTTTTAGCCATATCACGAGCCCCCCACTCCCGAAGACTGAGCTTGGTCAGCCTTTGAGGAGTAGTTTTATTGTCTTAATGGCTGGTGGAGTTGTATCGGAATCGAAATGGAAGGTTCCGAATCTTTGCAGGAGGTAGCATGGTGATTTTCTAAGTTAGTTGCGTGCTCTAAGTTGTTCTTGTGCTCTTCTGGACATCTGGTGATTTTTATCTTTTTTTTCGGAATATTTACTTAATTTTGCGAAGCGTCGATTCGTCGTTCGGGGGTCTTAATAAGTGGTCCTAGGCAATTATTATTTACTCGAGGGCTTAAAAATATTTCCCTGACTTTATAATTATTTTCTAGGATTTTTAATTATTTTTCCCGAATTTTTAATCATTTTTTTGCAATTTTTAAATAAGTAAAACGATTTTAATAGAATAAAATACCGAATTGTGGCGTGGCGCGATCTGGGCCCTCCATTAGCTTCGAGTGCGATTTTCTGGGGGATCGGACGATCCAAATTGCTCGACAAGTAGTTTCTTCATATGAGAGGGTCGGTGACTCGGCACCTCGGCTCGGCTCTTCGGCACCTCGACTCGGCTCTTCGGCAGCTCGGCTCGGAGCCTCAGGATCTGTCGAGCTACGTGGCACGATCCTGAGCGTCCATCACGGCGCGAATCACGAGGACTAGGTTCAGATCACGAGAAAATGTTATTTTGTCGTTTTGTGGGCGTGGTGCGATCTGGGCCGTCCATCAAATTTTGATGCGAATTTTGCAACGATCCGACTGTGAATTTGGCTCAGCAGAATTTTTCTCCATATGTGGAAGTCGGTTCCTCGACAGCTCAGCTCGGAGCCTCAGGATCTGCCGAGCTACGTGGCACGATCCTGAGCGTCCATCACGGCGCGAATCACGAGGTCTGGGTTCAGATCACGAGAAAATGTTATTTTTTCGTTTTGTGGGCGTGGCGCAATCTGGGCCGTCCATCAAATTTTGACGCAAATTTTGAACGATCCGACGGTGAATTTGGCTCGGCAGAATTTTTCTCCATATGTGGAGGTCGGTTCCTCGGTACCTCGGCTCGGCTGTTCGGTGACACATCGAGGCGTTGATTGCCGAGGGGTGGAGTTAAGTGTTTTGAAGAGTCCTTGTCTTGAACCGTCGCCACCTTCTGACCCAGTAGCTCGGTTGCTTAGCCAAGCTGTTCGGTAGCTCGGCCATGCACACCGGTGGCCGGCAGCTCGGAAGGAACACGTGGCTAGATCTGGAGTGATTATCACGGTGTGAATCATGAGGACGGGGTTCAGATAACGAGAAAATGGTATCTTGTCATTTTGTGAGCATGTCGCTATCTAAACCATCCATCAAGTTTCGACACGAATTTTGAAACGATCCGACGGTGAATTTGGTTCGGCAGAATATTTCTCCATATGTGGAGGTTGGTACCTCGGCACCTCGGCCCGGTAGCTAGGCGAGGCCTACCATGGGTTCGGCGGATTGTTCTTCCACCCAGTAGCTTGGTTGCATAGCCAGGCTGTTTGGTAGCTCGGCTAGGCACTCCGGTGGCCGAGTCATGGACTTAAGCGATTTGAAGAGTCTTTGTTTTGAAACGTCGCAACTCTCCGTTTTGGCATTTTGCCTTTTCTTAGAGGGCCTTTAAATGCCCAAGGAAGCCCAAACGTCGCTTTGAGGTAATAAATTCTTACCCCCCTTCACCCCTTCCTTGTCCCATTCTCACTTTTACTCTCTAGTTTTTACTTTTACTCTCAGTTTGCTCTGCTAGCGGCGATTCGTGCTCTAAGGTGGTTGCGTTAGCTGTCGCGTGGGCCAGGAGATTTCCGGTGATCTAATTCTGACCGTGAACGTCACTTCAAGGAAACGTCACCTCAAGGTCAGTGTGTTTGCCTATACTTTTTTAGAGATGTCAAGGGTAAACTCGGGAAGTGAGGCCTCGTCTTCGGACAATAGTAGTGCCGAGGCGAGGAGGCAAGTGGCGAGCCGGAGAAAGGGGAAGGAGGTGGTAGGACCTTCCATGGCCGAGGAGAAGAGGAAGAAGGTAGTGGCCCGGTCTCCTGTAGTCGAGGAGATCGTGGAGACTGAGAGGCGAGCCCCTAGGTCGGGCCGGTACCCTAGTGTGCTGTCCGGCCCCGCTGGAATTAGGCGGTACGAGGGTGATCTTCTGAAGAAGGCGATCGTTGGTAGGTCGGCAATTTACGAGGAAAACAACCCAAGAGAGACTACCGAGGTGGACAAAATTGCCTCGGTATTATCTGAGAAGGACTGCTCCGGATTAGAAAGGGGTTCGCCATCCCTCCGGAGTACAAAGTGATCCTCCCCGGCCCTGGGATATGGGCGAACTCCGAACTGTCTCCGGAAATGTGTGTGTTTGACTTCGACTCTTTGAGCGCTGGCTTGCGCTTCCCCCTGCATCCCTTCGTGTTGGAGGTACTTCAGTGGTATTGCCTGGCACCGACCTAGTTTATGCCGAACTCCTGGCACCACGTGCTCGCCTTCTTGTTGCAATGCCGCATCGCCGAGATCGAGCCTGACTTGGTGGTCCTCCGGAGCCTGTATCGAATCCACAGGATGAATAAGGCCGAGCCTCGCTACTACCTGTCACCTCGAAAAGGCGTTAGGCTCATAGAGAATCCGAATTCGATAAAAGGTTGGAAGGAGAAGTTTTTTCTGTTGAAGGGGCCCTCGACATTGGACTTTCCAAAGCGGTGGAAGGTAGAGGTGCCGAAGTTCGCAAGGTTCGACCCGGTGTTGACTGCGGCCGAGGAAGAGGTGGCGGCGAAGCTCATTGCTCTCCCCATGTTGAGTTGGAGAGAAATGACCGAGGAGGTGCTACATGGGTCGGGCCTTAGTCCGATCGACCCGAGTATGCCCCTGACATCTTGTAGCAAATTTTTTTTTTCATCAAGTTTTTTGCTCGTTTTTCTAATTTGTTGTTTGTTTGGTTGTTCGGAACAGAAGCGCCGAAGATGGATTTCCTGGGGATGATGAATGAACGAGGCAAGGTTGCCGACGGTAGGAAGAGGAAAAGGACGGGTGCGGGTCCTTCGTCCGGCCGCCCTACCAAGGCTGCTTCGGTAGTCGCCGACCCTGCCCCTGCTACTCAAGCTCCATCGTTGGTGGTGGCTATTCCCGCCGACCCTTCGGCTCCGGCTTCGTCTGCCGCGGCCGGTGAGGTCTTCTCTGTTTCGGCGACGCTGTCGCTCGAGGCACCTCCCCTGACGACTCAGGCCGAGGAGATTCTAACCGAGCGGCACAAGAAACTGTTCGTCCCCGACTGGCGGGTGAAGAACCATGACGGCTTCCTCGGCGACTTGCAGATGTATATGCAGGCCGTGAAGCATTTAGCGACCCCCAAGGACCGAGCTGCCCTGAAGGCGGGGACGACCGGCGACGACACCTACGAGGTCGCCCGGTCGCTTATGTCGGTAAGTCTTGATTTTTCTCTCTTTAAGAATTTTGCCTAAGTTCACAGCTTGACTCTAACTCATTCTTGCCACAGGCCACCTGTCACTTCGACCATCTGATTCAAGAGTTCGTCCAGCAGGAGTGGGAACTGAAGGCCGCCTGTGACAAGGACAGGGCAGAGAAGGCGAGGGCAGTTAGGCAGCTCAAGGCGGAGCAACGCTGCTCGGAAGGCTTGGAGGTTCGAGTCGGCGACCTCGAGGCGGACTTGGAGCGAACTAAGTAGCAGCTCGCCGCGGAGGTCGCTAAAGCTGCTAAGGCTGCCGAGGAGTTGGTATAGTCGGTGAAGGCCATGGACGTGAAGAAGGTAGAGAAGGACGCCATGGCGGTAGTGATAAGGGCGGAGGTCGAAGCCGAGGCGAAGAAGCATAAGGCTAAAGATATGGAGAAGTCCTATGCCAGGGCGCTCGACCATGTCGAGGCTCGGGTCCCCGGCTTTCAGAGAGTCGGGTACCGGCTGTGGCCTGTTGTCGAGGATGAAGGCGAAGAGGTCGAAGAAGACGATGAATGGGAAGAGGAGGATGAACCTCAGGATGGGAAGGCGCCAGCCGACCCCAAGACCGCATCGGCTGATCCTCGAACCGAGGTGTCGAAGGGCGAAGGGCCATCTGGCGAGGCGCCGGTATCTGAGCTGCCGCCCCAGGTGGACCCCTGATACTTTTGTTTTTGTAATTTTTTCTTTGTGTGTAAGCCTTTTAGCGGACTGGCCACCGCTCTTTTGATGTGAATGAAGAGGCTTCTTTTTGAGAATTTTTTCTTGAATTTGTCCAAGTGTCCGGCTCGGCTATAGTCTTTCAATGTGATGCCTTCATCTTTCAGATCGTCGAACTTGACTCGGACACTGTAGCAGCTCGATGCCGTGCGGAACTGTTCAAGCGGTCTCGCGAAGCTCGTCTCAAGGGCGAGATCGACCTGATCCGAAGAGTGTTGTTCAACGTGGATAAGAAAAACAACGAATTACTGGCCGAGGTGCATCACTTACGGATAGTCGAGGAAGAACTCTCAGCTAAAGAAGAAGAGTTGGCCTCGGTGCTGGCCAAGCGATACGAGCTCTCAACAAAAGTTGACCAATTGCAGAGGGTTACAGTCGACAAGAGCATCGAGGTGACCAACTTGCGTCGTATCATTTCTGATAGTGCTGAGTACCCGGGCTCGGCAAAACTTCCTCGGCTCCAGATATCGGTGAAGGACGACACCTTGAAAGATAGGATCGTTGAGCACGAGGAGGAGGTTGCTCGTCTAAAACCTCAACTCGTGAGGATTAACGTCCGTAGTACCCGTGTACCTGTGAGGAGTGCGAGCGAGGGATCTCCTTCTACGAGCTCGCGACTCGTCCCCCCGTTACAGGTCAGACCGCGGCCGATGCCCAAAGTGGCATAGCCGTTTCCTCGAGCGGAGCTCAGTCGGAGCCACCGTTAGAGTTAGTGGTGAAGAGGCGTCTCGGCTCGTCGGCCTAGAGACGAGCTCGGAGGTTAAGCGGCGCCGGCCCCGAGTGTCTCTGAATCGGAATGTCCCCGTTCCGAAAAGGCGTTGATAAAGTTGTACTGGGCTCTCGAGTTTTTGTAACGCCTTTTTGTATTAACTTTGTCTTGTACAATTATTAAGTTGTTTTAATAAAATTGGAGTTTGTCTGCTCGTTGTTGTGCCGTAGTTACTCTCTTTTGAAATGAACCATAAGAGCCAATAGTTAGCTCCTTTTATTCGTTCTAGCTGTAGAATTTTTGTTATTGCTCGGGGTGTGCTGAGGTCTCTTTGATTTTCGATAGTTAGGTAGCTCGGATTTATAGCTGAGCTACGTGGCTTAATCTAGCAGTGTATCATGATCACGGCGCAAATCACGAGACAAGAGGCTCAAACTTCGAGAAAACGTTATCTTGTCATTTTGTGGAGACGTGGCGCAATCTGAGCCATTCATGATGTTCTAGCAAAAATTTTGAGACAATCAGATGGTGAAGCTAGCTCGGCGGCTTTTTTCTCCATATGTGGAGGTCGGTACCTCGTCCGCTTGGTTCGGTGACTTGGTAGTTTCGCCTTTGCCTATAGCAGCTCGGTAGCTCGGTGTTCTTAACGAAGCGGTGTCGAGCCAAGTGTTGGACTCCGAACTCGTCGTTAGAGTTTGTTCAACGGTTGTGGGAGCAATTCCGAATGGCGATCCCCTTCTAGCTCGCTTAAAAGCGAGTTTGCGAAGAGGAGTCGAGCCAAGTGTTGGACTCCGAACTCGTCGTTAGAGTTTGTTCAACGGTTGTGGGAGCAATTCTGAATGGCAAACCCCTTCTAGCTCGCTTAAGAGCGAGTTTGCAAAGAGGAGTCGAGCCAAGTGTTGGACTCCGAACTCGTCGTTAGAGTTTGTTCAATGGTTGTGAGAGCAATTCTGAATGGCGAACCCCTTCTAGCTCGCTTAAGAGCGAGCTTGCGAAGAGGAGTCGAGCCAAGTGTTGGACTATGAACTCGTCGTTAGAGTTTGTTCAACGGTTGTGGGAGCAATTCCGAATGGCGAACCCCTTCTAGCTCGTCTGCTCGTTGTTGTGCCGTAGTTACTCTCTTTTGAAATGAACCATAAGAGCCAATAGTTAGCTCCTTTTATTCGTTCTAGCTGTAGAATTTTTGTTATTGCTCGGGGTGTGCTGAGGTCTCTTTGCTTTTCGATAGTTAGGTAGCTCGGATTTATAGCTGAGCTACGTGGCTTAATCTAGCAGTGTATCATGATCACGGCGCAAATCACGAGACAAGAGGCTCAAACTTCGAGAAAACATTATCTTGTCATTTTGTGGAGACGTGGCGCAATCTGAGCCGTTCATGATGTTCTAGCAAAAATTTTGAGACAATCAGATGGTGAAGCTAGCTCGGCGGCTTTTTTCTCCATATGTGGAGGTCGGTACCTCGTCCGCTTGGTTCGGTGACTTGGTAGTTTCGCCTTTGCCTATAGCAGCTCGGTAGCTCGGTGTTCTTAACGAAGCGGTGTCGAGCCAAGTGTTGGACTCCGAACTCGTCGTTAGAGTTTGTTCAACGGTTGTGGGAGCAATTCCGAATGGCGATCCCCTTCTAGCTCGCTTAAAAGCGAGTTTGCGAAGAGGAGTTGAGCCAAGTGTTGGACTCCGAACTCGTCGTTAGAGTTTGTTCAACGGTTGTGGGAGCAATTCTGAATGGCAAACCCCTTCTAGCTCGCTTAAGAGCGAGTTTGCAAAGAGGAGTCGAGCCAAGTGTTGGACTCCGAACTCGTCGTTAGAGTTTGTTCAATGGTTGTGAGAGCAATTCTGAATGGCGAACCCCTTCTAGCTCGCTTAAGAGCGAGCTTGCGAAGAGGAGTCGAGCCAAGTGTTGGACTATGAACTCGTCGTTAGAGTTTGTTCAACGGTTGTGGGAGCAATTCCGAATGGCGAACCCCTTCTAGCTCGTCTGCTCGTTGTTGTGCCGTAGTTACTCTCTTTTGAAATGAACCATAAGAGCCAATAGTTAGCTCCTTTTATTCGTTCTAGCTGTAGAATTTTTGTTCTTGCTCGGGGTGTGCCGAGGTCTCTTTGCTTTTCGATAGTTAGGTAGCTCGGATTTATAGCTGAGCTACGTGGCTTAATCTAGCGGTGTATCATGATCACGGCGCAAATCACGAGACAGGAGGCTCAAATTTCGAGAAAACGTTATCTTGTCGTTTTGTGGAGATGTGGCGCAATCTGAGCCGTTCATGATGTTCTAGCACAAATTTTGAGACAATCAGATGGTGAAGCTAGCTCGGCGGCTTTTTTCTTCATATGTGGAGGTCGGTACCTCGTCCGCTCGGTTCGGTGACTTGGTAGTTTCGCCTCTGCCCATAGCAGCTCGGTAGCTCGGTGTTCTTAACGAAGTGGGGTCGAGCAAAGTGTTGGACTCCGAACTCGTCGTTAGAGTTTGTTCAACGGTTGTGGGAGCAATTCCGAATGGCGATCCCCTTTTAGCTCGCTTAAAAGCGAGTTTGCGAAGAGGAGTCGAGCCAAGTGTTGGACTCCGAACTCGTCGTTAGAGTTTGTTCAACGGTTGTGGGAGCAATTCTGAATGGCAAACCCCTTCTAGCTCGCTTAAGAGCGAGTTTGCAAAGAGGAGTCGAGCCAAGTGTTGGACTCCGAACTCGTCGTTAGAGTTTGTTCAATGGTTGTGAGAGCAATTCTGAATGGCGAACCCCTTCTAGCTCTCTTAAAAGCGAGCTTGCGAAGAGGAGTCGAGCCAAGTGTTGGACTCCGAACTCGTCATTAGAGTTTGTTCAACGGTTGTGGGAGCAATTCTGAATGGCGAACCCCTTCTAGCTCGCTTAAGAGCGAGCTTGCGAAGAGGAGTCGAACCAAGTGTTGGACTATGAACTCGTCGTTAGAGTTTGTTCAACGGTTGTGGGAGCAATTCCGAATGGCGAACCCCTTCTAGCTCGTCTGCTCGTTGTTGTGCCGTAGTTACTCTCTTTTGAAATGAACCATAAGAGCCAATAGTTAGCTCCTTTTATTCGTTCTAGCTGTAGAATTTTTGTTCTTGCTCGGGGTGTGCCGAGGTCTCTTTGCTTTTCGATAGTTAGGTAGCTCGGATTTATAGCTGAGCTACGTGGCTTAATCTAGCGGTGTATCATGATCACGGCGCAAATCACGAGACAAGAGGCTCAAATTTCGAGAAAACATTATCTTGTCGTTTTGTGGAGATGTGGCGCAATCTGAGCCGTTCATGATGTTCTAGCACAAATTTTGAGACAATCAGATGGTGAAGCTAGCTCGGCGGCTTTTTTCTTCATATGTGGAGGTCGGTACCTCGTCCGCTCGGTTCGGTGACTTGGTAGTTTCGCCTCTGCCCATAGCAGCTCGGTAGCTCGGTGTTCTTAACGAAGTGGGGTCGAGCAAAGTGTTGGACTCCGAACTCGTCGTTAGAGTTTGTTCAACGGTTGTGGGAGCAATTCCGAATGGCGATCCCCTTTTAGCTCGCTTAAAAGCGAGTTTGCGAAGAGGAGTCGAGCCAAGTGTTGGACTCCGAACTCGTCGTTAGAGTTTGTTCAATGGTTGTGGGAGCAATTCTGAATGGCAAACCCCTTCTAGCTCGCTTAAGAGCGAGTTTGCAAAGAGGAGTCGAGCCAAGTGTTGGACTCCGAACTCGTCGTTAGAGTTTGTTCAATGGTTGTGAGAGCAATTCTGAATGGCGAACCCCTTCTAGCTCTCTTAAAAGCGAGCTTGCGAAGAGGAGTCGAGCCAAGTGTTGGACTCCGAACTCGTCATTAGAGTTTGTTCAACGGTTGTGGGAGCAATTCTGAATGGCGAACCCCTTCTAGCTCGCTTAAGAGCGAGCTTGCGAAGAGGAGTCGAACCAAGTGTTGGACTATGAACTCGTCGTTAGAGTTTGTTCAACGGTTGTGGGAGCAATTCCGAATGGCGAACCCCTTCTAGCTCGTCTGCTCGTTGTTGTGCCGTAGTTACTCTCTTTTGAAATGAACCATAAGAGCCAATAGTTAGCTCCTTTTATTCGTTCTAGCTGTAGAATTTTTGTTCTTGCTCGGGGTGTGCCGAGGTCTCTTTGCTTTTCGATAGTTAGGTAGCTCGGATTTATAGCTGAGCTACGTGGCTTAATCTAGCGGTGTATCATGATCACGGCGCAAATCACGAGACAAGAGGCTCAAATTTCGAGAAAACGTTATCTTGTCGTTTTGTGGAGATGTGGCGCAATCTGAGCCGTTCATGATGTTCTAGCACAAATTTTGAGACAATCAGATGGTGAAGCTAGCTCGGCGGCTTTTTTCTTCATATGTGGAGGTCGGTACCTCGTCCGCTCGGTTCGGTGACTTGGTAGTTTCGCCTCTGCCCATAGCAGCTCGGTAGCTCGGTGTTCTTAACGAAGTGGGGTCGAGCAAAGTGTTGGACTCCGAACTCGTCGTTAGAGTTTGTTCAACGGTTGTGGGAGCAATTCCGAATGGCGATCCCCTTTTAGCTCGCTTAAAAGCGAGTTTGCGAAGAGGAGTCGAGCCAAGTGTTGGACTCCGAACTCGTCGTTAGAGTTTGTTCAACGGTTGTGGGAGCAATTCTGAATGGCAAACCCCTTCTAGCTCGCTTAAGAGCGAGTTTGCAAAGAGGAGTCGAGCCAAGTGTTGGACTCCGAACTCGTCGTTAGAGTTTGTTCAATGGTTGTGAGAGCAATTCTGAATGGCGAACCCCTTCTAGCTCTCTTAAAAGCGAGCTTGCGAAGAGGAGTCGAGCCAAGTGTTGGACTCCGAACTCGTCATTAGAGTTTGTTCAACGGTTGTGGGAGCAATTCTGAATGGCGAACCCCTTCTAGCTCGCTTAAGAGCGAGCTTGCGAAGAGGAGTCGAACCAAGTGTTGGACTATGAACTCGTCGTTAGAGTTTGTTCAACGGTTGTGGGAGCAATTCCGAATGGCGAACCCCTTCTAGCTCGTCTGCTCGTTGTTGTGCCGTAGTTACTCTCTTTTGAAATGAACCATAAGAGCCAATAGTTAGCTCCTTTTATTCGTTCTAGCTGTAGAATTTTTGTTCTTGCTCGGGGTGTGCCGAGGTCTCTTTGC
The DNA here is from genome assembly GCA_017893485.1 of Hemerocallis citrina. Taxonomy (NCBI): domain Eukaryota; kingdom Viridiplantae; phylum Streptophyta; class Magnoliopsida; order Asparagales; family Asphodelaceae; genus Hemerocallis; species Hemerocallis citrina. Next base: position 115,348,830 of record CM030360.1, on the reverse strand, counting down.
TTTTCGATAGTTAGGTAGCTCGGATTTATAGCTGAGCTACGTGGCTTAATCTAGCGGTGTATCATGATCACGGCGCAAATCACGAGACAAGAGGCTCAAATTTCGAGAAAACGTTATCTTGTCGTTTTGTGGAGATGTGGCGCAATCTGAGCCGTTCATGATGTTCTAGCACAAATTTTGAGACAATCAGATGGTGAAGCTAGCTCGGCGGCTTTTTTCTTCATATGTGGAGGTCGGTACCTCGTCCGCTCGGTTCGGTGACTTGGTAGTTTCGCCTCTGCCCATAGCAGCTCGGTAGCTCGGTGTTCTTAACGAAGTGGGGTCGAGCAAAGTGTTGGACTCCGAACTCGTCGTTAGAGTTTGTTCAACGGTTGTGGGAGCAATTCCGAATGGCGATCCCCTTTTAGCTCGCTTAAAAGCGAGTTTGCGAAGAGGAGTCGAGCCAAGTGTTGGACTCCGAACTCGTCGTTAGAGTTTGTTCAACGGTTGTGGAAGCAATTCTGAATGGCAAACCCCTTCTAGCTCGCTTAAGAGCGAGTTTGCAAAGAGGAGTCGAGCCAAGTGTTGGACTCCGAACTCGTCGTTAGAGTTTGTTCAATGGTTGTGAGAGCAATTCTGAATGGCGAACCCCTTCTAGCTCTCTTAAAAGCGAGCTTACGAAGAGGAGTCGAGCCAAGTGTTGGACTCCGAACTCGTCATTAGAGTTTGTTCAACGGTTGTGGGAGCAATTCTGAATGGCGAACCCCTTCTAGCTCGCTTAAGAGCGAGCTTGCGAAGAGGAGTCGAACCAAGTGTTGGACTCCGAACTCGTCATTAGGGTGAAGAGTAAAAGCAGAGAGATACAAGCAATTTTTTAAGTAAAATATGAAAAAACTTTCTTTATTGATAACTAATAGTTGGCTGCTTCTAAGTTGCGAGCCGTTATTACATGAGAGAAATAAAGAAAAAAATACAAGTAAAAGGAGAGGAACGGTTCGACATCCCAGAATACTTAGAGAGGCATCAATGCTCTCACTTGGTATTTCAAAAGATGGTCGGCATTCCAAGTCCTAGGGATCTCTCTGCCTTGGAGGTCTTCTAGTCGATATGTCCCGGGCTGAACTACTTTGGTGATCTTGTAGAGTCCCTCCCAATTTGGGGCTAGTTTACTCTTCTGACCAGGAAAAGAGATTGCTAACTTTCTGAGGACCAAGTCCCCTTTTTTGAGGTCGGTAGGAGGACTGTCTTATTGTACGCCAACTCGATCCTCCTCCGATAACTCTGTTGGCGGATTGACGCTCTTTCCCGTAGCTCGTCGACCAAGTCTAAGTTTGCCCGAAGTTCTCTGGCATTCTGTTCTTCTTCGAAGGCAAGAAGGCAAGGAGAAGGTATGCCGACTTCCAATGGGATCACAGCCTCGGACCCATAGGTGAGGTTGAATGGAGACTCTCCTGTGGGGGTCCGTTTCGTGGTGCGGTAGTTCCACAGCACGTTAGGGAGCTGATCGACCCATAAGCCTTTAGAGCACTTATTCAGCCTTTTCTTAATACCGGAGAGGATCTGTCGGTTAGCAGTCTCCACTTGACCATTCGACTGTGGATGGGGGACGGAGGAGAAACATTGTTGGATGGCAAGGTCTTCACATAGAGCTTGGAAGACAGTCCCGGTAAACTAGGTTCCGTTGTCTGTTATGAGGACTCGAGGGACACCGAATTGGCAGATGACGTTCTTCCAGAAGAACTGAAGTACTTTGTTCTCGGTGATTGTGGCCAAGGGCTCGGCCTCTATCCATTTCGAGAAGTAGTCGATTCCCACAACTAAGAATTTGAACTGGCCGGGAGCTGGTGGGAATGGCCCTAGTAAATCCATCCCCCACATTGCGAAAGGAATAGGACTTGATAGGGAGGTGAGTGGAGCTTGTGGGAGGCGACGGACGTTGGAGTATTTCTGAGAAGAGCTGCATTGCCGAACGTGTAGTTCGGCGTCTTGAAGGAGAGTGGGCCAGAAATATCCATAATTCAACACTTTCCGGACTAGGGATCTGGACCCTAAATGTGCCCCACCGATGCCTTCGTGGAGCTCTTGCAGGGTGTATTCGGCTTGTTCCGAGGAGAGGCATCTCAAATAAGGCCTGCTGTCTACTTGTGTGAAGGAGCGCTTGTATAGGATGCCCTCGATAAGTGTGTATCGCTCTGCTCGAGTTCTCACTCGGCGAGCTTCTTTAGGGTCTTCGGGGAGGAGCCCATCCCTTAGGAATTCTACCAGGGGTTTCATCCCGTTATCTTGAAGCAGGACAGGTAGCGACTCCGTCGAGTCGGAAGATTCATCTTCTATACTAGGCTTCACGAGCACCTCAATCAAGACAGTCTGCTCGAGACCTTAGAGGGAGGAGGAGGCTAGCTTGGAGAGGGCATCGGCTTGGGAATTCTCCTCTCGGGGGATTCGCTGGATGAGAGCTTCTTCAAATAGGGCCATGAGATTCCGGACCTTGGATAGGTACTTAGCCATGCGGTCATCTCGTGCCTCGTACTCGCCTAGGACCTAATTTACGACCAGCTGAGAGTCGCTAAAGATCCGAAGGCGCTATGCCCCTGCATTGCGAGCCATTCTGAGGTCGGTTATGAGTGCCTCATATTCTGCTTCATTGTTAGAGGCCTTGAAGTTGATCCGGAGGGAGTATTGGAGGATGAAATCATCTGGACCGGCCAGAATAACCCCGGCTCCGCTTCCCTCGTTACAAGAGGATCCATCTACGTAAACCGACCAGACAGGTGGTCCCTTCATTGCTTGGCTGACCTCGGAGATGGTACTTTCAACTATGAATTTAGCTAAGGCCTGAGCCTTAATCGCGGTCCGAGGCTGATACGTTTTATCATGCTGGCTCAGCTCGATAGACCACTTCATGAGGAGACCGGAGGTCTCTGGTTTGTGGAGAACTTGCTTCAGCGGTTGGTCGGTAAGAACGACCACCGAATGGGATTGGAAATTTGGGCGGAGCTTTCGTGTGGCCATGACTAAGGCGTACGCCATCTTCTCTATCCTTGGGTAGCGGAGCTCGACATCCCGAAGTACCTTGCTCACGTAATAAATGGGCCTTTGAGTCCTATCTTCTTCCCTCACGAGGACGGCACTGAGGGTCTGCTCGGAGGCTGCTAAGTAGAGGTAGAGGGTTTCCCCGGGAACAAGTTTGCTGAGGAGAGGAGGATTAACTAGATAAGCCTTCAGCTGATCGAATGAGTCTTGTTGCTGCTAACCCCACTCGAAGCCTTTAGCCCCCCTGAGAGCCTTGAAGAAGGGAAGACACTTCTCCCCTGACTTGGAAAGGAAGCGCCCTATTGCTTCCAGGCGACCCGTTAGCTTCTGAACCTCTTTAATATTCTTCGGGGGAGCCATGTCTAATATGGCTTTGATCTTCTTAGGGTTGGCCTCGATTCCTCTTTGGCTGACCATGAAGCCTAGGAACTTCTCCGACGAGACTCCGAACGCACACTTGTTCGGATTGAGCCTCATATCGTGCTTTCTGAGTACATCGAACGCCTCCTGTAGATCGGCCACATGATCGGCCCCGTGGATGCTCTTCACAAGCATATCGTCAACATACACCTCCATATTTCGGCCGATTTGTGCTTGAAAAACCTTGTTGACGAGGCGTTCATAAGTGGCACCTGCATTCTTCAATCCGAAGGGCATTACTCTGTAGCAGTAGAGGCCCTGATCGGTTACAAAGGAGGTCTTCGTAATATCCGGGAGAAACATACGAATCTGATTGTAGCCTGAGAAGGCGTCCATGAAGCTGAGGAGTTCATGGCCCAAAGTGGCGTCAATCAAAGTATCGATACTTAGAAGAGGGAATGGATCTTTGGGGCATGCTTTGTTGAGGTCGGTAAAGTCGATACAAATCCTCCAGGTCCCATTGGACTTCTTCACCATAACTACATTCGAGAGCCATTCGGGATAGTTTACCTCCTGTATGAACCGAGCCTTCAAGAGTTTGTCCACCTCCTCTTTTACAGCTTGCTGGCGCTCGGAAGCGAACTTGCACCTCTTCTATTGAACCGGTTTGGACCCCGGAGCGACGCTAAGGTGGTGGACTAAAAGCTCTTCGGAAATTTCGGGCATGTCTGCGGCCGACCAAGCAAAGAGGTCGCGATTCCTTCGGATGCACTAGACTATGTCGGAGCACAGGGTAGATAGGAGGGTCTTGCTAACAAAGAACTTTCGGCTTGGATCCTGCTCAGAGAAGAGCACTTCCTCCAACTCATCCACCAGCTCGGACGTTGGTCGGACAACATCTTGGGGATTTGAAGAGTTTCGAGGGAAAGGACTGGACCCAGAGTAGAGGTCATGTAGCATCTACGGGCTGTTTCCTGATTGCCTTTTACTTCCTCTACTCCTCTCCGAGTGGGAAACTTCATCTTGAGGTGATAGGTGGAAGGGACAGCTTCAAGAGCAGCTAAGCCGGGCCGACCCAAAATGACATTGTAAGCTGCAGGGATATCCACGACAATAAAGTCCATCGACTCCGTTCGGGTAGTAAGAGTTTTGCCAGCGGTTACGTCGAGGGTGATCACCCCTTCAATAGTCACTGACACTCCCGTGAACCCATGGAGTGTGTAGCCTGCGGGTTTGAGTCTGTCTCGGTATATTTTGAGGCCTTTGAAAGCGACGAGGAAGAGGATGTTAACGGAGCTGCCATTGTCCACCAGGATCCTCTCTACTTTAAAGTTCGCCATATGGAGGTTGATGACGAGTGCGTCACAATGGGGCGTTCGGACACCCTCAAGGTCTTCATCTGAGAATGTGACAGGCACTCCGAGGCCTTTAGGGGGAGGTGTGGCGCGGACCGAATTAACTTCCCTAATAAACGCCTTTCGAGAGGAGTTGGAGGAGCCCCCCATTGGGCCCCCATGAATGAGGTGCAGGACACGCTCCTCTTCGAATTCGGGCATTTCATTGCATTCAGGACGCTTGTTAGCCCCTCGAGGTGGGGGAGGAAGATAGGATCGGTCCTTTCTCACGAACTTGGTTAGCTGACCCCTCTGGATGAGGGCTTCTATCTCGTTCTTTAGGGCCCAACAATCATTGGTGTCGTGGCCATGGTCCCGGTGATAGCGGTACCATTTCTCTTTGTCCCTCTTCTTGCCAGGGGTGTTCATTTTTGGTGCAGGAGGTATCACCCCCTCCTTCTCAACTTCCATGAGAATTGTGGAGATGGTGGCCTTAAGGGGAGTAAACTTTTCAAATCTGGGGGAGGTCGGCGCTGCCCGCCATTATACTTCTGGAGCTTCTTGGCCCCTTCCTTTTCTGTTTCCTTTCTCTTGGACCCGGAGGAAGGCCCCTCCAAGTTGGGGCGGTGCTCAGCTTTCTCGGCCCGAATATACTTTTCGCTCCGGAGGAGGATGTCAGAGAAGTTCTGCGGGGGCTTCTTGGCGAGGGAGGAGCGGAGGCTGGAGTTGAGGACATTGGATTGGAATGCTGCTGCAGCGACCGACTGGTCGAGGGATGCTATGGACCTGACTTCTGCTATGAACCTTTTTACATAGTCTCTTAGCTTCTCACCCTTCTTCTGGTTGAGATAGAGTAGCGAAATGCTAGTATTCTCAGTTCGGCGGCAATTCACGAAGTGGGTGACGAAGAGGCTCTCAAATTGCTCGAAGGAGAATATCGAGGATGGGGCAAGGCGAGAGTACCATTCTCGAGCCGGACCCTTGAGAGTAGCGGGGAAGGTCTTGCACAGCAGAGCATCTGAAGCTTGATGGATGAGCATGAGGGTCTTAAAGCTTTCGATGTGATCGACGGGGTCAGACTCCCCGGAATAAGTCTCAAATTGAGGAGGTTTAAAGCCAGTTGGTACGGGTGCCTCCATTATGGTTCGGGAAAAAGGAGGTCGACTCGGGCGAAGGGTCCTTCCTCTAAGCTCCTCTTCTTTGTTTAACTGACCCAAGCGCCTCTCCATTTCGTGGAGACGGCGGTAGACAGCATCATCCCTTCGACGGTAATCAACCGAGCCTCTAGACTCGTCTTCGTACGAGGGAGAGCGGGGGCTACGATGACAGTAGCTCCTGGAGCGGCGAGGACTAGGAATGTGCTGGGGGTTGCTAGGAGCTAGGGGAGGAGTTAGGGACCGTCGGCGAGGACTTCGGACCGGAGGAGGAGTGGGAATCCTTGGAGCATTGGTGTTGTTGGGTCGGAGATTGAGAGCTTGTAGGATGGTGGCTTGGAATTGCTGGAACTCGGCACGAGTGATGGGTGCCTCATCGTTCCTCGGATGTTGCCGACCGGCTGGGGAATAGGGTCTTCTCCTGTGATGCTTGGGGGACTCTCTCTGCCCTCTTCGGGTGGGGGACCTTCTGTAGTCTCAGCGGTGAGGAGATTGCTCATCTGGACGTTGTTGGCGGGAGGCTCCCTCTCGGGCCCGCCTCTCATCCAGATGGCAGCAAAGATCCTCATCCTTCTGCTGATTAAGGAAGGTATTGTCAAGGTCGGAAGCTCGAGGATTGCGGGAGGCCATAGAATCCGTAGAGGCATTGTGTACTGAGACGTGGTCCTGATAGAGAGGTTGCTTCTGCGGGTTGGGACGTGAGACCCCTGCACCAGCATTTTGAGGACCGGGGGGACCCTTAGGAGGTTGCTGATTCTGAAGAGGAGGCTGGTCCTATTGGAGAGGGTCCTCTGCTTGAGGAGGAAGTTGCCCCTGCTGCTGAGCGGGTTGGAAGGGGTCTTCCTGTTGCTGATCGACGGGGTTGGGTCCACGGTTGGACCCTCTGGATCTTACTTTCCTAGGAGGCATGGCTGGAGAAGGTCTGACCAATGGGAAGAAGGGGGGCTGCTATTCGTTTGTTTCCCACAGACGGCGCCAATCTGTTACCGCTAAATCTGGTGTGGGGGCAAATAGATAGTATTTGTGGATTCTTGGAAAACCTGAATAGCAAACCTGAACCTGTTCTGTTGGAGTCTGACTGCTGACTCCCGCCGTTCACCTGCAAAAAGTGCGAGACACTGGGGTTGATCCCGGCGACGCACCCTCCGACGCTCAAGTCAGTAATCAAGGAAGATTATGAAAGAGCGTAAATTGGCAAAAGATTGATTACTTCTTAATGGAGATGGATGGGGGGTATTTATAGCCACCGTAGGGGTCAGATTAGGAATGTAATCCCTGTTGTCAGATAAGGAATATAATCCCTAATCCTCAGTGAAAGGATAGATATGAATCAGGACTGTTGATTAGGATTAATCAGAAACCCTAATTCTATCCTGCTGGACTGGGTTTATTTCGGGTTGGGACCCATACCCAGTTGAGGTGGATCCGTTCGTGGGTTATTGGGTCTTTTGAAGAAAATACTCAGGACCCACTTCAGACCCATTGGTAGGCGAAATTACCATTTTACCCCTAGGCTTTGAGATTCGTTCTTGATTTGGACGGTTCCGATTTAACCCCTTTTTAGCCATATCAACTGGAAAAATCAGAAACCTTATATTTAGGTACTGGACATATAGGGGAATATCCCAATTTTTTCGTGGATTTATTTATTGAGTTTTCATGCTGTTTTTCTGTTCTTGAACTCGTTTTCCTGATTTCTGGCTAAACCTATTTTCTGTATTCAAATCAGTTTTGAGCCATGTTTTTGTGAATTAATATATGAATTATTTATATTCACTGGATTCGTGTGCAATTTTATTTTCCAGATCCTTCGACGTATCCAAATTTGCATGTTTGTAACACTGGGAATCACTATTTTACTACAGTGTGGTCTTGCTGTCCTGAACTTGAGATTTGGTTATTTTAGTTCTTCTATGAGATATCTTGCACATGTACATGTCTATTCTACAACTTGACCTTGCCACATGATCATGCCATGCTATTCTCAATATATTTGCACACCTACATGTATATTTGACATTAATAATAAATAACCAAGCCGGGGTTAAGGAAAAGATCTAGTAGTGGATAGTGCAGAAACGTGTACTCGGAAGAACCCAGTAGTTATTGGAGCTTGTTTACATGTGGAGCTTGACACGATATACATGACATGTACACACATGACACTGGAGCTTGTTTGGATTTTGGAGCTTGTTTACATGATACATGATTACATGATACTTGGAGCTTGTCCCTGTGTACACTGCCCTGTATGGTCCCCTACAAAATCTAAAGCGAAACTGTTTGTTGTAGCAACCATGTAGTAAAAACCGGGATGCATGAAGCGTTACCTAGATAGTAATAACTACAAGACTTGATACATGACACGTGAACATGTTACATGCCTACTTGATACATGCTACATGATACATGAGATTTGATACTTGTTTCATGCTACATGATACATGAGATTTGATACTTGATACATGCTATATGATTACATAATTCTTGATACTGGTTACTTGATGCATGACACTTGTTTACTTGACACTCGACACATGCTATTATATTTGCTCATCTTTCCATGTTATGATTTATATCCTGTATTCATGATTATCCCATGCTAGGTTTGTTATTTAGAATTACCTATCCTATGTACTTGTATCCTACATTATAAGTGGCCCGTAACTTGCAATTGAAGGGTACTTATTTTTCTTCTTCCTTCTCCTGCAAATTTACTAATTGCAGATTAGGATGGTCGGCTGCCAGATGGTATTAGCGAGATGATGTATTAGTACTGGAGTTTCTGCTTTATGATTGTTATTATTATTGTTGCTTGGACTTGAATAAAATGTACATGACTACTTGGATATTTATCTTGTATTTGGGCGATGTGATCCAGAATATTTGACTTGTTCAGAATTTGATTATTTGAGATTATTATCTTTGGTTTCAAGTAATTTCTGTTGGTATCTTGTTTCAATTATGCATGCCTGGTTGTATCTTTCGCTTCCGACTCTGAGTATCTTGTGAAATATTGTAAAGATTTCTGAACAGCTTATGGATGATGAAAATCATTCGCTGGGCTTTTGTCTCGTATCTATATTCTGTATTCTTTTTGGGAAGCGGGGCGTGACACTTTCTCCGCTGATCTGCATAACTCTTTTTTCGACTACACACCTCAAAAGAGGCTTGTTCATTATCGCCTGATAACTAATATCCTTCTTCGTTCCAGGCCACTAAAATATCCTTCTACAATCTCGATACATCTTCGTGCCACCAGGATCAATAGTATACTTAGTATAATGAGCAATCTCCATCACCTGCTACCATAAACCATCCACATCAAGATTACAAAGTCTACGATGATAACGAAAGCCTCCCTCACTGCCTACTAACCAATCTGTAGAACATTCATCAATCTCGTCCAGAATTAGATCATGCATCATCTATAACAAGTAAGAATCTTGTATTTGAGTTCGAATGATTAGCTGTAGGATAGACGGCTATAGTGATAAACTGCCCAAATATGAAATAATATCACCATCTACAACTAACTAAAATCAAATTGTCCAATGTTTCTGATACCTTCCACTCCTAGGACATGATAAAAGCCAATATCTTTCTTCCACTTATGGAATCCGCCACCATATTTGCTTTCCCCGGGTGGTATTTATTTTAACCTCAAACTAATAAGGAATTCAAGCCACCTTTATTACCTCATGTTAAGTTCCTTTTACGAGAACAAGTACTTCAAACTCAGTAAAAAGCTGAAACTACTCCCCAACAAATAATGTCTCTACATCTTCAATGCATGCACTACTGCCGTCAATTCCAAATTATGTGTAGGATAACACACTTCATAGGGCCGCACTGCCTAGATATATAAGCCACATGCCTACCTTCCTGCATCAAAACTGCACCTAAACCAGTACCACATGCATCTATATATACTTGGAGAGGCACTCCCTTCTCGGGGGTAATCAAAACATGAGTTGTGGTCAATCCTTCCTTTAACTCTTGAAATGCCCTTTTCACACTGCTCAGACCATACAAACGAGACATTCTTCCTGGTAAGCTGAGTCATCGGTGCAGCAATAATAGAAAATTGAGGAATGAACCTCCGATAATCGCTAGCCAAACCCAGGAAACTCTGAATCTCTGTCACATTCGTGGGTTGTTCCCAATCTTTTACCAGTGCAACTGTCTCAAGATCCATAGATATACCTTCAATAGACACAATATGCCCCAAAATAGCACTTCTCGCTCCCCAAAAGTGACAATTTGAAAACTCAACATACCACTTCTGGTCCCAAAGTGTCTGCAACACAATGTTAAGGTGGTATCTATGCTCTTCCATGCTGCGAAAATACACCAAATTGTCATCAATAAACACAATCACGAACCTGTCGAGATAAGGACGGGCAGTGCGATTCATCAAGTCCATGAAAAATACAGGGGCATTTGTCAGCCCAAAAGACATCACCAAAATTCATAGAATTCATACCGGGTGCGAAAAGCAGTCTTTGGGATACTTCCCTCTACTATGCTCATCTAATGGTACCCGGTCTGCAAATCTAGCTATGAAAACACTGTAGCTCCCCACAACTAATCCAACAAATTAACTATTCTCGGCAATGGATACTTATTTTTAAATAGCCACCTTATTCAGTAGACATTCTCAGTGAACCATCTTCTTTGTTACAAAAACTACCGGCGCACCGTACGACGAATTACGTGGACCAATAAACCTTTCCAAAAGCACCACCTCTAATTATCTTTCATCTCTTCTCATTCTTGAAGTGCTATAGTACAAGCTGATTCAGAAATTTGAGTCATACCAAATATCAAATCAATCTTAAACTTCAGTTCTCGCCAAGGTGGGGCACCAAGAACCTTTTCGAATATATCAGAAAACTGACAAACCACATCGACATTTTCAATCTTCATCTCAGGCATTTCCACCTAACCCAACGCACATAATTACATCATCCAAGGCATTACATATAATTAGAAACTGGGTTTCACCGGGCTTTCTCACCCGAATCCTCCCTGCATTGCACTACAACTGTGCATAAGGCCTTCACAACCAATCCATCCCCAGTATAAAATAATAACTACTACCACACATCACCCCCCAGTCTATAGGACACACAGGATCCCACAAGGAAATTTCATCTCTCCGCATACATCAATCAATATAATTGAACTACCCGATGATATACTAACTCTCACCAGTGCTTCTAAGGAAGACATAAGAATTCCATGATGCAAAGCGCATGCACAAGCTATGAAAGGTAACGCCGACCCAAGGTCAAACAAAAGTCTAATAAGGATCGCATCATTCAATAACATAATCCATACTCACAAAACACTCTCAAAAGCATAAAACAAACTTCACACGAACTTCACATTCTCTACTTAGCGATAATGAACCCATACACACATGACAAGATCACTAGAATTAACAAGAAATTCCTAGTTAACTTAAGCTCTGATACCAAGTGTAACACCCCATTTTTTATTTTTTTTAACCATTCCATTTTCAAATGCTTTCTAACTTAATTTATTTCATATCTACACCATTTCTTACTAAGGAAAATATTCATAGTTTTCAATTAAAATTTCAACAGAGTTTCCCCTGAAAGATTAGCCATTTTACAGATATTCCTTACGGAATTCTGCAAAGAATTACATAAATCAAAGTACCTATGATATATATCAATCCTCCCCAGGCTAAATCATTCAACAACACACAAGTAATAATATATAAGGCTCTGGGGGCATAATTCATCATAACAAGTAAGATACAATTTAAAAACTAAAAATTCTTTTGAAAACATAAAAGATTTTTAGAAAAACTTTAGAAAAACCTTTCAAAAACGAACCACAGGCCGCGGTACTCCACAACGAGGTGGGTACGGGCTTTCATACTTTATCACAACAGTATATATATTATTATCCATTACAGTTATACACATAATCTTCCATAATACAAAATAATACTTCCTACTATCCCGAAGTCTACATGACTTAAAATAAAATGCCTATAATAGATACATACATACTCCATTCTACTACGAGCGAAATCATAAATACAAAAACCATAACAACTATCTCACCTCGCTGCTAACCAAAACCTACATGAGGGTTAGGGTCGTCCACCCTTAAGGAGGGACTCCCCTAACCCCCAGAAAACAATAGGGGTTAGCCATGTCTTGTTTGAGTATAATTACTAGTTTAGCAAATAGATGAAACTATATAAAGAAAATTGAAAGAACTTATGAATATGATGATAATTAAGTTTAACCCGGAAATTGAATATACAACATAACAAAAGTTATTCTTGCTCCAAGTAATCTTTGAATCTTCAACCCATTTACATATCCATATCCACTATCCCAACCTTGAAGTTGTGTCTCGGCAGGTAGTTACCACCATTTCCATGGAAATAGCGGGAGTGTAGTTCCTCAACACAATTTCAAGGCTTACTATATTGACATTAATTCTCGCATCTAACATCAAAGTCATTCAATCTTATAGCCTTTCATTCATTCAATCTCATACTATATTTATATTCATTCTCGTTGCATTTCATTACACTCATTCAATCTTACAACTTATTGATATTTATTCACATCATATTTATTCTCATCACATAACTTCACATTCATTCAATCATATAATATCACATACATTTTCCTCGCATCTCATCACATGTATTTATTTTATCGCATATCATTACATTCAATCATATCTTATAACACATCTCATAACATTCCGTAATACATTCACCATCCATCTTATTACATATATAACAATTTACCTTCTTTTCATTCTAATTTCATAATATAGCTTATTGGATTGCTCATTCTAATTTTATCATATATTTTACTTTATAATTCATTTTCATCCCATCATACAACTTAAGTTACTTCTCATTCTTATCGATAATATATCTTACTTTCATTTTTACTTACATCTCATGTTACAATTTACTTTAACTTTCATTCTTATCAGACAATACTCCGCACCCCAAACATAGTTTGGATAATATAACACCGCACCCCAAAGCCGATAGCCTAGGTAATAATCACCGCACCCCAGATAAACTGGGTAATAATCACCGTACCCCAAGTAGAACTTGTGTGACACCCCAATTTTTTATTTTTTTTTCCTTCTACTTAATTATAACTCCTAGAAGACTTTGCTTATCATTTTTATGCTATCCTTTACTTCCCTACACTTCCAAAACTCTTATATTATTCCCAAATAATAAGTTAAGAATTTTGTAAAAAAATTTACAGAGTTTCCCCTGTAATTTTCTACTCGTAACGCATTTCGGCTTACGGAAATTTGTAAACAATTCAATAAATCTCAATACCTGTAATATATCAAAAACCTCCCCAGGCCAATTCATCAAACACATCACAGAGATCATATATATATGCTTTGGGGGGTATTATCATCATCCAATAACAAATTATCAAATTAAAACCATAAATATTCTAACTTTCTTAAAGAAAATCATTCATGTTCGAAGACTTCTAATCCACATACGAATCCATCACCTATCGACATACTAGTATCAAATATAATGAATTATTCACCTGTATATAAATTCTTTCTATAACCTTTCCTTATACATTATACACATATACATATTTGTCAGAACATAAAGTTTCAAATACATAATCGATAAATTTCCTAAATGCTCCTCACTCCCTTGCTAATGAAATCTACCTGCAAAACATGGAAGTCAGAGTTAATCTCTGACCCGCCAAAACTACAAGGGTCAGCCAAATTGGTGTGAGTATAATCTACTAGATTTGCAAATAAAATAAATGATAAGACAAAAAGTGAAAGAAATTACAAACAAAAGGGTAATTAAATGTACCCCAATTTTGAACATATAAACATAGTCAAAGTGATTTTTACACAAAAGTAATCCTTTGCATCTTCAACCAATCTACAAATTCATATTCACTCAATATTTTAATATTACGCTCATCCATTCTTATAATATCACATTTATCCATGTCTAGTAACCATCTCATAACATTTTCGTAATACCTGAATCTTCATTCTCATTCTAATTTCATCATACAACTTATTTAATGCTCATTCTTGTTTTGTCATATACTTGGCTTTATAATTCATTTTTATCTCATCATACAACTCCAATTACTTTTCATTCTTACTAATAATATATCTTTATTTCATTTTTGCGTACACCTCATATTACACTTCACATTAACTTCCACTCTTATCACATTATACTCCGCACCCCAAACATAGTTTGGGTAATACTACACCGCACCCCAAAGCCGATAGCTTGGAATTTTACTTTACTTTATTTTCATTTCCATCTCGCAATACAACTATTATATCAAAAACCCCCAATTCACCCTGAGAGTTGAGCCAAGATGTAACATCCTAAATTTTTGAGAAATGGTTTTATTCAGCCGAGTGCATCACCTTGGGGAGCACCGGTATTGTTGGTGAAGCAGAAGGATGGACCGATGTGGATGTGCATCGATTACCGGAAGCTGAATAAGGTCACTGTTCAAAATAAATATCCTATTCCACGAATCGATGACCTATTCGATCATCTACAAGGAGCAACTGTTTTCTCTAAAATAGACCTTCGATCGGGATACCATCAGGTTCGATTGAAAGTAGAAGATGTGCATAAGACTGCATTCAGAACTCGATATGGGTATTACGAATTCTTAGTTATACCATTTGGAGTGAAGAATGCACCTGCAATCTTTATGGACATGATGAACTGAGTTCTGAGGCCGTGTATTGATTCTTTTATCGTGGTGTTTATCGATGATATTCTTGTGTACTCCAAGTCGGAGGAGGTGATGATTGGCACATAATCGAAGAGGATTACTACCCTGGACAATGAGACTCCGGCGAAGAAGATCACGAGGAGTATGAAGGAGAATGGCCCGAGTCCCGAGAGATCACTCCGCCTCCGGACTCATCAGACATTTCATCTGACGAGGAAGAGCCAGTTCCGAGAGGTCTCACTGAATCTCTTCAGAGGCAAGTGGAGACTCAGAAGGAGAGAGCAGACCAATTGCAGGCCCGGTGTGCAAAGTTCAAAGAGAACATTACAACCCTCAGTCATCGTGTTTGGGAACTCGAGAAGAGAAAGAACATGTATGATGTGCTGAAGGAAGAAGTGGTAGAACTACGGGAAGAGGTTAGGAAAGCCAAGAGGAATCGTAGGGAATAGAATGTTGTAGCTTCTCAATGCTTTTCGCTTGATGTCAGACGATGTTTTAAATTTGAATGTACAAAGTTTGTGTAATATCCCGAATGGATATTACCGTATATAAATTGATATTTTATTATTATTATTTTATTTTAATTCCAAAATTAAATTATTTTGGTGATTTTTACCCGGTTTGCTCCTAGACATTATCTGTATCCAGATATCGGTCAGTATATATATATCCGTATTGTATCAAATTGATACCGTGACTTTCCAAACTAATAATAAAATTTATTTTATTAATTATTTCCAAGATTTAATTATTTTTATGCGGATTATGCGAAAATTTTCCGGTATACGGACATATACGCGCACATACGAGTAGTATGTCGATTAGTGCATTATACGAATTATGTGTTGTATATTTTGGACAACACTTATTTTGCTATAACCTAGTAGGATGGTTAGGGTTCGATTAGGAATTTTTGGTAGCTAAACCTAGGGTTACAAGACATAAGAGATTAAGGAAATTCTTCTAGAAAATTTCTCCCCCACATCAAACCTTCCCTCACATACCACCTCCCCCACAACACCTCCTTCTCCCCTAGGTGAGGCCGGCCACAATTTAGGGAAGGACTTAGGTGCAAATGTGTGTGTGTGCACATTTGCATTCTCCCCCTTTTTCCTACCTATAAATACCCCCTCCTTTCATCACTTCTCTCATTTTAGAAAGATCAAAAGAAAGAAAGAAAGAAAGGAAAAGAAAGAGAGAACAAAAAGATAACTTGAGAGTTTTGTTTTGTAGGGTGATAGAAGAATTCTAAAAAGCTTAGGGGAAGGAGAAGGTAGCTAGCAAGTTCTTCCCACAAAGTAAAATAAGGTTGGGGTTTCTTCACACTCCTTGATTCTTTGTTTGTTTGTTTGTTTGTTTGTTTGTTGTTTTGTTGTTTGACTTCTTCTTCTACCCTCTTGTTTGTTTTGTTTTTTTTGGGGTTGTTCTTATGAATGAGTGTGTGTATGTTGTAGTAAATAAAAGTAATAAAGTAGTAGTAGTAACTACTAAACATACAAAGATCAAAACTTTATTATTGTTTGTATGTTATTGGACCAAAAGATTCACATATTGCATAATGTTGGACATACAACCCTTATTGGTTGTAGGACTTAATACACACATAGCATATGAACATTCTTTTACAACCATTGTGGGTTGTAGGACTTTGATTGAACATTGGACTAATAAAAAGCATATGTTCTAATAAAAAGATCTTTTCTTTGTTAAACACTAGTGGTAGAAATAATTAAAAAGATCTTCTCTTTTTATTTAATCACTAGTTATAGCTAATAAGAAGATCTTCTCTTTTTATTTGATCACTAGTTGTAGCTAATAAAAAGATCTTCTCTTTTTATTTAATCACTAGTTATAGCTATTAAAAAGATCTTCTCTTTTTATTTTGATCACTAGTTGTAGCCAATTAAAAAGATCTTCTCTTTTTATTTAATCACTAATTGTAGCTATTAAAAAGATCTTTTCTTTTTATTTTGATCACTAGTTGTAGCTAATTAAAAAGATCTTCTCTTTTTATTTTGATCACTAGTTGTAGCCAATTAAAAAGATCTTCTCTTTTTATTTAATCACTAATTATAGCTATTAAAAAGATCTTTTCTTTTAATCACTAGTTGTAGAAATAAAATCTTTCTTTCATGTTTACTAGTTGTAAAGTAAAATAAGATAAAAAATGATCTTTCCTTTATCACTAGTAATCACAAAGATTAGAAAGCAACTAAGTAGTAGCATACTAAGTAATAATAGTATGTTGATTAATAAAGTAGTAGTAGTAATAGATAGTTGTATGTTGTGATTTTATTGTGAATGAAGTAGTAGTAGTAATAGATAGTTGTATGTTGTGATTTTGTTGTGAATGAAGTAGTAGTAGTAGTAAGTTGTATGTGGTGTTCTTGATAAGAATGAAGTAGTAGTAGTAGTAGATAATTGTGTGTTATGTTAAAATAGGAGTAGTAGTAGTAGTAAAATGTTGTAGGATTGCTTCTAAAAATATTTAGAAGCCATATTCATGCTACTTATATTGTAGGATCACTTCTAAAAATATTTAGAAGCCATATTCATGCTACTTATGTTGTAGGATCACTTCTAAAAATATTTAGAAGCCTTATTCATGCTTCACATGTTGTAGGATCATTTCTAAAATGATTAGAAGCCATGTTATGCTACTAATGTTGTAGGATTACTTCTAAAAATATTTAGAAGCCATATTCATGCTACTAATATTGTAGGATCACTTCTAAAGATGTTTAGAAGCCATATTCATGCTTAGTTAGTTGTAGGATTACCTCTAAAAATATCCTACCATGTTTTCCATGCTTAGATAGTTGTAGGATATCTTCTAAAAATATTCCTTCATGTTTTATGTTTAGATAATTGTAGGATGTATTCTAAGAATATTCTATCATGCTTTTATACTTAAAATATTGTAGGATGTTTTCTAAGAAGTTCTATCATGCTTTATGTTTAGAATGTTGTAGGATTGTTTATAAAAATATTTCTATCATGTTTTAGACTTAAAAGGTTGTAGGATGTTTTCTAAAGAAGTTCTATCATGCTTATGTTTAGAAAATTGTAGGATTATTTCTAAAACATATCCCATCATGCTTTATGTTTAACAAGGTTGTAGGATTTCTTCTCAAAATATCCTACCATGTTTCATGCTTAGTTAGTTGTAGGATTGATTCTAAAAATATCTAGCATGCTTAATGATGTTAGAATGTTGTGGGACAAATTCTAGGGTTTCCTACCATGCTTAGATTCACTCATTTATGCTTAACAACGTTGTAGGATGCAATCTAGAGTTTCCTATCATGTTTAGTAATTTATTTGTGCTTAGGATTTGTAGGATTCATTCCTAAAGTTTCCTATCATGTTTAATAATTTATTTATGATTAGAATGTTGTAGGATTCATCCTAGGAGTTTCCTACCACGTTTGATTAATTTTATTATGTTTAGGATGTTGTAGGATCAACGATAAAGTTACTTACCATGTTAGCTTAATTATAGGTAAGTGACATACCATGCTAATTCAATTGTAGGTATGTGGTACACCATATTAGTTTAATTATAGATCTATTGCCATGCTAGCTTAAGTACAAGTAAGTTGTATGTCATGCTAGTTTAGATTGTGAGTAAGTTGTATACCATGCTAAGTTATATGAATACTCATGTTTACATGGTACCCATGCTTAGATAAGTGTTGTTCATGCCGTGTTAGTAGATGATCATGACTCATGCTAAGTAAGTAGGCATCATGCTAATTATTAATCATGTTAAGTTAAGGATGTCCATACTATGATGTTCATGCTTAGAGTAAAGAAACTACCCATGGCTAGTTGTAGTGATTTGTGTTGGGTTCTATACCATGCTAGAGTAATGCTTGCTTAGAATGTTGTAGGAGTAGTGTTAGAACTACCTACTATGCCTTGGAGTATTGCTTGTTCATACTAATTGGGTTGTGGGGGTTAGTCGGGATAAGTAGTAAGCTTTCATGATCAATTCGTAACCTACGATTGACTATAGTAGACTTTATGTCTAGGTTGTAAGTGATTTTCATGCTTGAGCTCGATGTAAGCATAAGCATTAATCACATTCATACATAGAAATATCATGGTGGTTGTGTTATATGATTAAATTGTCATAGGAAGATGCTTGTAATTGTATGCCATACTTAAGGCGCTATAGGTTGAAGTAATAAGGATTGGGAAGACAACTAGGGATAGTTAGTCCGGTAAAGGCCGTTTTGTCGCCTTCGGTTCTTCCCTAGTACAATACCAATCATAGACTACTAGTAGATCCTTTTGTTGATTCTAATAATAGAAGATTAAGTTTGTTAGTAAGCACGTTTGGTTGCTTCTAGGATTGATTACCTGTATGGTTGTTTGCACACGGTTGTGCTCGTACGTGGCTCGACTGGCCCGTATGTAGCTGTGGGTCTCATACGTAGCTTAGTCGGCTCGTATGTAGGTGGTTGTCTCGTACGCGGCCCGACCGGCCCGTGCATAGCTGTTGGTCTCATACGTAGCTTAGTCGGCTCGTATGTAGGTGGTTGTCTCGTACGCGGCCCGACTGGCCCGTGCGTAGCTGTTGGTCTCATACGCGGCTTATTCGGCTGGTATGTACGTGGTTATCTCCTACGAGGCCCGCCTGGCTCGTAGGTAGTTATCGTTTCATACGTAGCTTATTGGCTCGTATGTGGTTGTTACTCGTGTATAGCTTGTTAGCTAGTACACAGTTCGTTGCGCTCGTCTAGGGTGATGTTACCACCCTAAGGGCTATCGACCATCAAGACATATGTTCTTACCCTAAGGAACTGTGGAGGAGTCACTCCTTGTGTACCGTCGAATCTTAACCAGGGTAGGTTAGTTGAGGACCGGAGTATAGACGGAATCCAAGTCTAGGGAAGTGGCGTGCATGTATATTCGCACGGCCAAAGTCTTGGATCGATGAGCCACGAACCGGGTCCTGAGGGATTCTGGTAAGTCTAGGTTGAGCGGCCTAGTGGAGTTATCTTGCGAAGCCTAATTTGAGGCCTAGCATGTTGAGTTTATAATGTTGTCACCCCTAGGATTGTTCGAGTCAGGGACATCATTAGGATAGTGACTTACAAGGATCAGTTTAATTAAACACTTTTGCCGGGAGAGAGGAGTCAGTGGTAGGGGGCCCCTTACACTAACTCGTCCCTCGAGACAGATCATTGGTGGTGTACTGGGTTGTACCTTCCTATCAAAGGGATACGTACGGTGCCGTCTCACAAGTTGAGGACACGGGTTGCGTATCTCGCGCTGTTAATTCCTGAGGTACCGTGGCTGG
Organism: Hemerocallis citrina; assembly: GCA_017893485.1. Lineage (NCBI taxonomy): Eukaryota > Viridiplantae > Streptophyta > Magnoliopsida > Asparagales > Asphodelaceae > Hemerocallis > Hemerocallis citrina. Next base: position 115,328,885 of record CM030360.1, on the reverse strand, counting down.
GGGTGCCGCAGGATGCATTGTGCAGTCCTGTGCTTGCTAGACCCCAGAGGGTGCCACAGGGTAGGCTTCGTGCTACCCTGCGCTTGCGAAACCCTATAGTTTGATTTTGTTGTGACGCCCGATATATTGGGTTCGTCTATTTTGAGAGAGGTCCGGTTGGCCGGGTCGCAGTGGCGAACATAGACACCACTGGCGAAATGCAACAGTGGCACATGACCACATCTGCAACCTCATTAGCCATGTGTAGTTGTCGGGAACAGGTTGAGTACAATTAGAATTCTTAAACGCGGGTTCAATCCCTATATATGGAGAAACGGCTTGAGATGGAGTCGCATGTAGTATGGGCTGCATGTTGCTTTCGGAAACTTGCTGACATTAGAATAGGAAGCGTCCTAGTTCTATTTAAATGTTGCATTAGAGTTTAGTCATAGCACTCACAAACACTTAAACTACACCAACACTATTGCTATATTGTGTATATTGTTTAGAAGATTCGCTGCTATATGATCAGCCTTTAAGCGTCAGTGAATACTGACGTCCCCACTTTCATAGGTACTGGATCGCCGAAGTACAAAGGCGAGATTCAAGAGGACTCAAGGCAAGGAAAGCAAGGAGTCAGTATTAAGTTTAGTTCCGCTGCAAAATATGTATTGATTCTGTATTAGTTAAGAAGTACTCTGATGTAAGATGTGAAGGTTGTAATACTTAGAAATGTAAAGGCAATATTGTAACTCCATTGTAAAGTATTACAGTTGTACAGTATTCAGACTTGTAACACTTTGTGTATTGAATAAAAAGTTTTAAATTCTCCTGTTTTTCTGTGTATTGTGACTAATTGAAGAAAAGGTCTTGGCTCGTGTCACGGTTTTCCGGTGTCGAAAATCGGGGCGCTACAGTTTGAATTCAATGAAATGAAAAAGTTGATTTAAATTTATGTTTTCTACTTCAAATTTAATGGATCTTTTGAATCAGAGTATGGCTAGAAGAAGATCAAGGAATGGGAAGGACCCAGCTATGGACTCGACTTGGAAACGGAGTTAGCTAGAGTCTATCAGACCCTCAATGCCGTACCCATGAACCAAAACCATAGGGGGATGCCTGCAAATCCAGTTCCTGAGGCGATCAAATTCTTAGAGTCATTCAAGAGGATGAAACCACCGGTGTTTGAAGGGAAGTCAGACCCAAATGCAGTTGACAATTCGATTCGGTAAGTCGGGACTATCTTTGAAGTCTTGGAAACTCTAGAAGGTAGCAAGGTGAAGCTGGCTACATTGCAGCTTGAAAAGGATGCAGCTGTATGGTGGCAGTCCAGGAAGCGGACTATGGAAAATGGTGTTATTGGCTGGGAGGAATTCTTGGAGGAGTTCCGCGGTTACTATTTTCCATCTGATGTCCAAGAGAAGAAAGCAATGGAGTTCCTGGCATTGCAGCAGGGAGGCATGTCTATCAGGGAGTATGAGACAAGGTTTACTCAATTTTCGATGTATGCCCCCGAACATGTGATGGACGAGGAGAAGAAAGCCCAAAAGTTCGACCACAGATTGAGGCCGAGTCTGAGATCAAGGATGATACCACTTGGTCTTAGGAGGTTTGACAAGCTAGTCAAGTGAGCTGCAGCTATAGTGGAGGATATGGAGCAGTTTCATGCCGCCCAGAACCGAAGGAATAATTGGAATGTCGAGAAGAGGCCCGCAGTGTCTGGGAATGCCAGGGGGCAGCCGCCAGCTCAATGGTTCAAACCTACGGGGGGCGAACACTGTTAATGTGGCTGCAAGACCCGAAAATGGTTGGGTGAGACCTCCTGTAGTTACTTGTTTCAACTGTGGACAGACAGGTCATTACAGATCTCACTGCCCCAAGCTGAAAGATGTCATCCGGAAGGTACCAACGCAGCAAGTTGGGAAGAAGTCGTACTAGCAGGGGCGAGTATTTGCCTTGACTAAGGCCAATGCTGATGAAGTGGATCACGTCATTACTGGTACGGGGGCGGATGTTTAGAAGTTTATGTTGTTCTTTTTCCCTATTTATTTAGTAAAAACTGTTATATAACGAGAGTGTGTTATGTAATAGGAGAACTTTTATTAAATGAAAAGAAAGCTGAGGTTCTGTTCGATACTGGATCCTCTCACACTTTTGTATTTCCTAAATTTGCTAAAGTCTTGGAAGTCGAACCGAAGGTCGTTCCAGGCAAGGTCTTAGCAGTAGCTACTCCATCAGGGAAGACTTTAACCACTGATCGGTATTATGTAGATTGCGAGATCGAGGTTGGAGACAGAATTTTCGGGATTGATCTGATCGAGCTGAATATTTTAGGGGTCGATGTTATCATTGGCATTGATTGTATGTCGGTGTACAATGTGAACATCGAGTGTAAGACCAAGGAAGTAATAGTGAAGGCTCCAGGAGATCCTGTAGTCACTTTCCAAAGGAAGAAGAGGTGTTCAGGTTTGGTGGTAGCTATCAGCAAGAAGAAGGTTCCTGTAGAGGTGCAGCAAATTCCAGTGGTTCGGGATTACCCGACTGTGTTCTTGGACGATTTGCCCAGGTTACCCCCGCATCGTGATGTAGAGTTTAGCATCACTATTCAGCCAGGGAGTGCACCCATTTCCAAAGCACCGTACAGGATGGCGCCTGTGGAGCAGGATGAAGTTAAACGGCATATTGAGGAACTTTTGGGAAAAGGTTTTATTCAGCCGAGTGCGTCACCTTGGGGATCACCGATATTGTTGGTAAAGAAGAAGGATGGATCGATGAGGATGTGCATCGATTACTGGATGATGAATAAGGTCACTGTTCAGAATAAATATCCTATTCCACGAATCGATGATCTGTGAGATCGTCTACAAGGAGCAATTGTTTTCTCTAAAATAGACCTTCGATCGTGATACCATTAGGTTTAAGTGAAAGTTGAAGATGTTCATAAGACTGCATTCAGAATTCGACATGGGCATTACGAATTCTTAGTTATGTCATTTGGAGTGACGAATGCACCTGCAATCTTTACGGACATGATGAACAGAGTTCTGAGGCCATTTATTGATTCTTTCGTCGTAGTGTTTATCGACGATATTCTTGTGTACTCCAAGTCAGAGGAGGAGCACACTATGCATTTGGCTGATGTTCTGAAGAAGCTTCAGGAGCATGAGTTGTATGCCAAGTTATCCAAGTACGATTTCTTGAAATCTGAAGTGGCATTCCTGGGTCACATCTTTTCTAAGGAGGGAGTGGCAACTGATCCTCAGAAAATAGAGGCAGTGAAAGATTGGGCAAGGCCTACTAAAGTGAAAGAAATCAAAAGTTTTCTTGGGCTAACTGGATACTACAGGAGGTTTATTCAAGGCTATGCTCAGATAGCCGTGCCGCTCACTGGTCTGACCAAGAAGAATGTGAATTTCAAGTGGACTGAGCAGTGTGAGGCAAGTTTTCAGGAGTTGAAAGAGAAGCTAACTACTGCTCCCATTTTGGCTTTGCCTAGAGCAGGTGTTGAGATGATGTTTACAGCGATGCTTCATATCATGGGCTTGGTTGTGTCTTGATGCAAGAAGGAAAGGTAATCGCTTATGGGTCTAGGCAACTAAGACCGCATGAGAAGAATTATCCGACTCACGATCTGGAGTTGGCTGCGATTATTTTTGCCTTGAAGCAATGGAGACATTACGTGTACGGTGAGAAATTAAACATGTACACGGACCACAAAAACCTGAAGTACATCAATCAGGAGAAGGACCTGAATCTGAGGCAACGGAGATGGCTGGAAGTACTTGAGGACATTCGTCCAGAGATTAAGTACCATCCGGGGAAGGCTAATATTGTTACTGATGCACTTAGCCGTAAAAGCAGTTTGGCCAGTTTGATCATGACCCAGAGGCTTCTTGCAGAGGAGTTGGATCGGGCTGGTATTGAGGTAGTTTTGCAAGGTTTGGGAGCAACTTTGGCTCAGCTGAGGCTTCAGCCCACGCTGAATGAGAGGATTATAGCGAGTCAGAAGGAAGATGCAGAGATTCAGAGAATGAAGGATCAGGTTGGTGCTGGTAGATTGTCAGAGTTTCAGATCAGGAATGAAGTGTTGTGGTTTGGAGAGAGGCTATGTGTTCCGGATCAATCAGATTTGAGGAAGAGTATTCTTCAGGAGGCACATGCTACTCTTTTGTCAGTACATCCTTGGAGTACCAAGAAGTACAAGGACATCAAGCAACATTTCTGGTGGTCAGGTTTGAAGCGGGATGTGGCTGAGTTTGTGGTGAGGTGTGAGATTTGTCAGTAGGTGAAGGCCGAGAATCAGAAGCCCGGAAGTTTATTGTAACCATTATCCATTCCGGAGTGGAAGTAGGATAACATCAGTACGGATTTCATCACGGGTTTATCCAAGAGTTTGAAGGATAATGATGCGATTTGGGTCATAGTCGATCGACTAACCAAGTCAGCTCACTTCTTGGCAATGAAACTCACTTCGTCTATGGACAAGTTAGCCGAGTTGTATGTTAGAGAGATCGTCAGGCTTCATGGTGTTCCGTGGACCATTGTGTCTGATCGAGATGCGCAGTTTACTTCGCATTTCTGGAGGAGTCTTCAGGAAGCTTTGGGTACTAAGACGGACTTCAGCACTGCCTTCCATCCTCAGACTGATAGACAAACTGAGAGATTCAATCGAGTTTTTGAGGATATGCTTCGGTGTTGAGTTCTAGATTTTGGAAGTAGTTGGGAGAGGCATCTAGCTCTGGTAGAGTTTGCCTACAACAACATTATTCATACTAGTATTGGGATGGCATCGTACGAAGCTCTGTATGGAAGGAAGTGCAGAATACTTGTTTGCTGGTTTGAAGTGGGGGAGCGACAGATGTTTGGGCCCGAGATCGTGCAACAGACCTCTAAAAAGATTGATTTGATCAGGAAGAGGGTGGTAGATGCTCAGAGTAGGCAGAAGAGTTATGCAGACAACCAGAGAAGGGACCTTGAGTTCGAGGAAGGTGACTTTGTCTTTCTGAAGGTATCACCTAGTAAAGGTGTGATCCGTTTTGGCAGAGGTGGGAAGTTAGCCCCAAGGTTCATAGGCCCATATAAGATACTTGGTTTGCCCGTTGACACGTGCCTACGGCACGTCTTCGGAACATTGCACCTGGTTTGATTATATAAAATAGTTTTGGAGGTTCAGCAAATGAATTGAAGTAGTAAACATATTATATGAGGAAGCAGTCTATCTACCTTTAAGCTCAATTATCGTCTTCCTGGTCATTAGCTTGAACTTACCTGAAATGCATATAGTTTGTTAGAAACACTCTGTAGAGTTTTTTTAACTTCAACATCAATTTTAGATGCTTGTAATAGTTATGCAAGGACATTATCATTATCATATAAGTTTTATAGAGCTTACTCTAATCCCATAACCACTATGAGCATGTCTAAATACCATGGTAATGCAAGTGCAGGTGTGAAGGTATCTACAATACAAATAATCTAAACATTTATTTTTTAAAATTTAAAGTTTTATTTGTAAAATTTCAAAAAATTTAAAAATATTATTTTTTTTAAATTTAAATTAATATTTTTTAAATTAAAAAAATTAATATTTTTTTAATTTTTTTTATAAGTTTTTTGATTTTAAAATTTTTTTGAATTATTTTTAAAGTTTTTAAAATTTTTGATTTTTGGTTTTCAATTTTTTTTAAAATTAAAATTTTTATTTTTTGTATTCTTTGAATAGAAGAGAGAGAGAGAGAAAGAAATAATTAAATAAATAAAGGAGTTGTTTTGGGTGGGGGATTTATATTTGAATTTTGGGGGGAAACTTTTGGGGGGAAAATATGTTTTTTGAGGTTAGATCTGGGCCTTTGATTTTGGGGGGGATTGAAGGAGAGCCACTTGATAGCTTTCTTTGTGTTTTATTATATAGATTAAAGAGGATTGGGAAAACTGCTTACCGGTTGGAGTTACCAAAGTTGTCTCAGGTGCACAATGTCTTCCATGTGTCTATATTGAGATTCCAGATCCAAGTCACCATTTGCCCGATGTGCCGGAGGATTTGCAGCTAGATATGAGCTACATTGAGCGACCGGTTGAGATCGTGGATCGTCAGCGAAAAGTCTTGAGGAACAAGACGATACCGATGGTCAAAGTAGTTTGGAGAAACCAGTTGGTTGAAGAGGCTACATGGGAATCCGATGAGAGGATGTTAAAGGATCATCCCGAGCTCTTAGTTTGATTGTACTATTTTTCTTTCTTCTTTTATTTTGATTTCTCACTCTTTAAGCTTAGTTCCGAGGACGGAACTATTCTAAGGAGGGAGTGTTGTAACATCCTGATTTTTTTCAAATAATCAATATGAAGTTTTCTTTTATTTTCACGTGTTTTGCACGTGCAATTTAATATGTGTATTTAGCATTAAAATTATTCTTATAACATGAACAAATATTTTATTTTTCTTTTAAAAGCCTATTTTAATCTTTGAGCCTAATAGTCTAATTCTAGCCCACTTAAATAAATTAATTAATTTAATTAGAGAGCCCATGGTTTTTAGCCCACCTATTTAGTGCACTAGTTAATTTTATTTATAATTAATACAACTTGTAGTGTAGACTTGATCAAGTGATAAATAAATCAACATTTTAATGTACAAACTAATTTGTAGTATGCATAATGTGACACGTGCATTGCACAAGCACGTGGATTGAGTGAGAAGGGGTCTTGGTCGGCCTTGTTCATGAGTGGGAGGGATGGAGAGAGTGGTGAGGTGGTTATGTGATGGTGGGTAGTTCTTCTAACTCCAAAATGCATCCTAGCCTTTCATCTAAACTCATCTCAACCCTCCATTTGAGCTTGAGTTATGTATAAATACCGCTCCCTTGTCTTCTTCATTACTTGCATTAGAAATATTTCAAAAAGAAGAGATAAGAAAAGAAGCAATTGTGAGGAAAAGAAAGAGTTGTTTGAGTAAAAGATTGAGTGTTGTGTGTTTGTGTGCTCTTGCAACTTGGAGGTCGACCAAAACATCAAGAGGAGGAAGTAGGTTGGTGGAACATCAAGGGGAGGCGCGGATTCACACTATAAAGGAGGAGGAGCTAGAAATTCGCACCAAACTAGGATGAGAATGGAGACATTCGTGCGTTCAAGGAGTTTCTTAGGAGTTTTCTTTTGTTCTTCATTAAGGTGGGTGATTTCTCAAACTTCTATAGATGCCATGCTAGGATTTTAATTTTAGAAAAAGTAGAAAAATTGCTATATACTTGCTTGGAGAGACTAGTAAGAAAGAGAGCAAACTTTAGTTTATCTACATGAAAAGTTAGTAAAATTAATTGGAATGTCCCGCCCCAGGTTCCCAAAAAGAATACGGAATACGGATACGTAACTAAAGCCCAGTGTATGATTTTCATCCTCCATAAGCTGTTCAAGAAATCTTAAACATTCTCGAGAAACATCAGAGTCGTAAGCGAATTAATCAACCACATGCACATAATGAGTCAAAATACCAACAAGAATACTTGAAATCAAATACATAAATCTCAAATAGTCATGATCTGAATAAAACACATGTCTAGGGTCACATCGCCCAAATACAAGATAAATCCAAGTCTCAAAATACAATTATTGTTCAAGCAATATACAAGAAATAATATAATAGAAAGCAGCACTAATACTTCATGTCTCCGATACCATCTGGAATCTGTTCTCCAAAATCTGCAATTCAACGAATGCATAAAAGAGGAAAAGAGAAAACAAAAGTACTCGTAAATTGTAAGTTACGGGTCACTTATAATGTAGGATGCAAGCACATGGGGAAACTAACTAACACATGGTATAAATGTGATGTCAACATAACAACTAGCATGGTAAAAGTGATCAAGTGTACATGGCATAAATCAAGTGTCAAGTAATCAAGTTTCATGTAAACATGCATCATGTGTCAAGTGAACAAGTATCTTATAAACATGTGTCAAGTGTCAGGTGTCGTGTAATCATGTATCAAGTCTCATGTATCATGTAGTTAAGTATCAAGCAAGCATGTATCATGTTCAAGTATCATGTTCAAGTAGCATGTATCAAGTCTTGTAGTGAATTACTATCTAGGTAGCACTTCATGCATCCCATACGGCATGATTGTTACAGCAAACAGTTTCACTTTAGATTTCGTAGTGGACCATAGAGGGCAGTATACTCGGGGATAAGTCAAGTAATCGAGCTCCAAGCTCCAAGTATCATGTATCATGTAATCATGTGTCAAGTTGTGCAAGTGGCAAGTATCGTGTCTTGCGTGCAAGTATCAAGTAATCACGTGTCTAGTATCATATCTCAAGTAATCACGTAGGATCAACGGATCCCCTTCCGAGTACACATTTCTGAATTATGCACTATTAGATCTGTCCCTTAAACCCCGGCTTGGTTATTTATTATTAATGTCAAACAAGCAGGTACATGTACAAAATATATCAAGAATAACATGAAATGATCATGTAACAAGTCCAAGTTGCAAATTAAACATGTACGAGTGCAAGATATCTCATAAAAGACTAAAATAGACAAATCTCAAGTTCAGGACAGAAGACCATACTGTAGTAAAACAGTGATTCCCAGTGTTATAAACAAGAAAATCTGGATCCGTCAAAGGATCTGGAAAATAGACTTCCATACAAATCCAGTGAATATAAATCAGTCATATATGAATTCACAAAAATATAGCTCAAAACTAATTTGAATATAGAAAATAGGTTCAGACAGAAATCAAGAAAACGAAATCAAGAACAGGAAAGCAACATGAAAACACATTAAATTATTCGACGAAAAATCTGAAGTATTCCCCTATATGTCCAGTAGTTAAATACAAAGTTTCATAATTTTCCAGTAAAAATAGATCAGTCATCAAAAATAAGGAAGCATCAAGAAAACATAGTTTGGCAAACCTAGAAATCCCAACACTGTGGTAGAAAAACTAAGATCTCTCGCAACCAGTGAAACGAAATCCTATTCCACCAAAGGGAGATAAAATAGATAGAATATAATAACTTTCACATTTCACAAACAATTTTCATACAGTAAAAGGAATCATAGTGAAAATAAGGTTCTTTACAGAACAGCGAGCAAAATACAGCACGTATAGATTTTATAAACGAGCATGGAACATCACATAAAACTTATCAATAAAATTTACAAAAATTCTGGGTAATCCCTAACTAGATAAAGAAACACTGACCAAAGTTTTGGATCAAAATAATATACATAGCATAGTTCTTTAAAATGATTTGTCATCAAAATTACCGAAAAACAGAATCTGGAAAAGATCGAAACCTCTGTACTAAAACAGTCATAATTCAGTCATACGAAATCAAAATCAAGCAAGGTCAGAGGGGTTTGAAAATAGACGAAATTATCTAAAACTCATGTTTTATACCGAAATTAAGATACTGACTTTAAAATAGTCCAAAACAGTAAGCAAAACAGAACAGCGACAAAATACAGGTTTTTTCCCTTAAAAACAAAATCAACATAGATTCAAGAAAATTGATCCAAACACATCCAAACATGAAATAGAGTTTGCCAAGTATCTAAACATCATGATTTAGGGTATCTAACATGTCCATGCCAAGAATTTCACATGGGTCTCAACCAAAACACGAATTCACACAAAAGTCTCACATACACGATCAAAAATCCAGAACAAGCGAATCCTAGGTTAATTCATGTCCATATTGTGTCGTGAGTTATCTATGGTCAAGTTTTCACAATAGAGACAAAACCCATCAAGGAAATCACAAACAAGCGTCGTCTCTAGACCCAACTACACTATAGGTGAACTTTTGGACTTGTATCAAACAAATGAATTGGAGTACAAGTTACTTGCCTTAGTCGGAGATGAAGAACGATGAAATCAAGAATAGGAGCAAAACCCACTAAAGAAAATCTGCTAATCCACGAATCCAAGCAACTTAAGCAAGAATCTCCACTCGAACGAAACTTCCAAATGTAAGAGACGATCAAAGTGGTTTGCGGCCACAAGAGAACACCACGAAGAGAGTAGAGGGATTATATGGCGCAAGAGGGTTGTTATGGTGGTGCGAGGAGATGGTCGGGATGGTCAAGGGAAGAGGGGCACGGGTGTAGGGCTGTCGGGATGGGGGGATGCCGGTGTGGAGTAGTCCGGGAAGGGGAAGTGGGTCGGCTTGGATGGGTGTCGGCCTGAGGTAGGCCGGGCTGTGGTGTGCGGGTGTGCAAGCTAGTAGCAAGGAGAGGGAGAGAGATGGAGGGGGCCGGGATTGAGAGAGAGAGGAATTAGGGTTAGGGTTTAGATGAGAGGGAATATATATAGGTTTTAGTTGTGGTATAATGGGTTAATGGGTATAAGGAGTAGTAGTACGTTTACAAACGGGTTTTGGATTTTCGGTCAAAAAAAAAAATAGGAATGAAAATAGGATTGGGAATTTATAGGACAACCAAACACAACCACTACAAACGCCCACAAAAAAAAAGAAGAAGTTAAAATACAAAGACGAGACCAAAATGAAGGAACGATCAAATAATAGGAGAATGAGAAAAAAGAGTCACTTAATCAAGACAAAGAGCTCGAAAACAAATAAAACGGATATATATATATATTGAAAACAACTCCAATATACGGTTCAGAAAAAATACAAGAGAGAAAAATACACCAAAATGACAAATACAGTCCAAAATAAATAAAAAATAAAAAACAGGGGTTACAATCCTACCCACCTAACAAGAAGAATTTCGTCCTCGAAATTCAAAAGAAGATACATAGGATAACCCCAAAACAACCAAAATACCAAAAACAAAACTACTCAAACAAATGAAAAAAGTTCTGCTGAATCTCCTCCTCTAGCTCCCAAGTCGACTCACCAGGCGAGTGAAGATTCCAAGCAACATGAACCAACTTGATGACCTTGTTCTTAAGCACTTTCTCCCGCCGATCCACAATAACAACTGGCGGAATCTCACAAGTCAAATCTGACCGAGTGGTCAACTCAGAATAGTCGATCACGTGGCTCTCATTTTGGATTTATCTCTTGAGTTGTGAGACATGGAAAACATCGTGCACTCCTGATATAGCTGGCGGCAATACAAGACGATAGGCCACCTTGCCTACTCGCTCTAAAATCTCAAACGGTCCAATAAATCTAGGGCTATGCTTGTCCCCACCACCGAACCGAATGACACCGCACCACGGTGATATCTTGAGAAAAACATGGTCACCAACACCAAACTCCAAAGCTCTCCGATGGACATCGGCCCATCGCTTCTGCCTGTCCTGAGCTGCCTGCAAGTGCTTCCTGATCTGAACCACTGCATCAACTGTCTTGGTGATCAACTCTGGACCCAACAACTTCTCTCACCAATGTCATCCCAGTACACTGGTGACCTGCACTTCCTCCCATAGAGTGCCTCGAACGGAGCAGCTTTAATACTGGCTTGAAAGCTGTTATTGTACGAGAACTCAACGAGATGCAAATGATCCTCCCAAGACCCACCAAACTGAAGCATACATGACCTCAACATGTCCTCAAGAATCTGAATAGTCCGCTCTGACTGTCCATCAGTCTGGGAATGAAAAGCTATACTGTACTTTAATTTGCTCCCCAAATTGTTCTGAAGACTCTCCCAAAACTGAGATCTGAATCTCGTATCCCTGTCGGATACAATACTGATTGGAACCCCTTGAAGTCTAACAATCTCTTGCATATACCTCTCAGTTAGGCTCTCAGTAGATCGATTGACGTGGAAAGGGATGAAGTGAGCACTCTTCGTCAAACGGTCGACAATCACCCAAATGGCATTATGACCCTTAGGACTCCTCGGCAAAGCAGTCACAAAATCCATAGTGAAATGTTCCCACTTCCACTCTGGAATAGGAAGCAGTTGAAGAAGTCCAGCGGTTCTCTGATGCTCTGCCTTAACCTGCTGGAAGATCAAACATTGAGCAACATACTGAGCCACAGCCCTTTTCATACCCTGCCACTAGAAATGAAGCTTCAAATCTCGATACATCTTAGTACCGGCCAGATGGATAGAATACGAAGACTAATGGGCTTCCTTAAGCAACCTCTGACGAACATCACCTTCCGAGACACATAATCTGGACCCAAAGCGATGCGATCGATCCGAATGAATAAGCATGTCCGTCTTGGACCCAGACTCAACCTCAGCTCAAAATCTCTACAACTGTGCATCATTAGCCTGTGCCTCTTTAATCTGATCAACAAGAGACGACTGCAGCTGAAGCACAAAACAACTCCGATCAGAACACGGCAACAAAACTTCCAACTCCAACCTCCTCATTTGCTCAATCAGATCCCTCTGCAGAGTCAAGAACATAATTGTCGGTCTCCCACTCAAAGCATCTGGCACCAAGTTTACTTTACCAGGATGGTATTGCAAACTGATGTCATAATTGGCCATAAGCTCCAACCAATGCCTTTGCCTCATGTTTAACTCCTTCTGGGTAAAAACGTACTTGAGACTTTTGTGGTCTGTAAAGATCTCCACTGGGTCCCCAAGTAAATAATGTCTCCATAGCTTCAAAGCAAAATCACTGCCACTAACTCCAAGTCATAAGTAGGATAGTTCTTCTCATGTGGCCTCAACTGCCTTGATGCATACGCAACGACTCGGCCCTTCTGCATCAAAACTGCTCCAAGACCCTTACCAGAAGCATCACAGTGAATTATAAATCTGCCTGAACCATCGGGAATAGTCAACACAGGGACTGACATCAATCTGTTCTTCAACTCAACAAAAGCTCCATCACATTCATCAGACCAACAGAACTTCTGATCGTTCCCAGTCAACTTAGTCAACGGTCCTGACTTCCCAACTTCAAAAAATCTTAGACGAACTTCCGATAATAGCCAGCCAAACCAAGAAAACTCCTGACTTCTGAAACTGACTTAGGAATAGGCCAATCCTTCACAGCCTCAACCTTGGCAGGATCTACAGAAATACCATTGCCTGAGATAATGTGCCCCAAGAATAAAATCCTGTCGAGCCAAAACTCGCACTTGCTAAGTTTCTTATAGAGCTGATTCTCCCTCAAAGTCTGCAGAACCACTCTAAGATGCTCAGCATGATCTTTCCAATTCTGAGAATACACCAACATATCATCAATGAAGATCACCACAAATCTATCCAAGAACTGAGAGAAAACCCGGTTCATAAGACTCATGAATACAGCCGGGGTATTCGTAACTCCGAACGGCATCACAAGATACTCATAGTGCCTGTATCTTGTTCTGAAAGCAGTCTTCTGTATATCTGCAGCCTTGACTCTTCAATATCGGTGTTGTTCCAGGCTGAACATCAATACCGAATTCCACTTCCCTATCAGGGGGTAAGCCAGGCAACTCATCTGGAAAAACATCCAAGAAATCCCGAACTACTAGAGGCGCAACCTCACAGCCTGAATGCAATTCCATTGCACAAACCTCCTGATCAACTGCAGCTCGGCCAAGAGAAGACTCCCCGACATGGAACTCAAACTCTGTGTGATCTGGAATTCGGAACACAAATTTCTTGGCATGGCAATCAATAATGGCATGGGTTTCACCCAACCAATCCATACCCAGAATAACGTCGAATCCCGAATTCCCAATTACAATCAAATTGGCTTTGAACTCGGGGCTACCAATAATCACGGGACATTGCTTGCACTCCCGGAAATAAATGACAACTCCACCACCTGTCACAATGTTCCAAGCCACTGACATGTTGCTACACTCCAACTGATGGCGAGCAACAAATCGAGAGGAGACAAAAGAATGGGTTGCCCCAGAATCAAACAGAACATGAGCAGGGAAAGAGCACACAAGGATAACACCTAAGACAGAAAAGTAAAAGAGACAAAAAAAAGAATTGGTTGAACAGGGGTGAGGAAAAACTAAATGCAGAAGAACAAACAAAAGAAAATAAAGCAAAGGAAATGAAGAAAACAAAGAGAAACAACAACAATAAAACAATAAAATAATAAAACAAAAAATACCTGCAACCACACCCTTAGCTGACTCAGCATCTGCAGCAGTCAGGTTGAAAGCCTGACCACTCCTCGGAACAGCGGTACTCTGACCGACAATCTGATGGTGCGGAGGAAGCGGTGGTCAAACTGGACCACGAGCTGCGGCAACTGGCTGAACAGGACCCTTGGCTGGAGGAGCCAACCGCGGGCAGTCCCGCACTGAGTGGTCAGCAGCACCACATCCAAAACAGCGACGATTGGCACGGCGGCAATCCTTGTGCTCATGCCCTGGAATACAGCAAAAGCCACAAAAACCAACTCTTGGAGGACCCTTAGAAGAGTAAGGAGTTGCTCTAACTGGAGGGACTGGAACAGGTCTCCGAACAGGTCCACTAGAAGACTTAGCAACCGAGTGTGGAATAGTCCGCTGAGAAGGAGTCAATCCACCACGAGCCTGCTCCTAGGCCCTAGCTGCCTCAAGAGCCTCAGCATAGGTACGCAAGTGCAGAGAGATAAGCTACACCTTGATGTCTCGCTCAAGCCCCAAAATGAACCTATGTAACCCCAATTTTCATTTTATGTATTTGGAGTGTATTTTTCATTTTTTGTGTCTTTCATCTCTCTTGTATTTTTCTGAACCGTATATTGGATTTGTTTTTGTTATCGCTAAATCTGGTGTGGGGGCAAACAGATAGTATTTGTGGATTCTTGCAAAACTTGAATGGCAAACCTGAAACCTGTTCCGCCGGAGTTTGACCGCTGACTCCCGCCGTTCACCTGCAAAAAGTGCGAGACACCGGGGTTGATCCCGGCGATGCACCCTCCGATGCTCAAGTCAGTAATCAGGAATGATTATGAAAGAGCGTAAATTGGCAAAAGATTGATTACCTCTTAATGGTGGTGGATGAAGGCTATTTATAGTCGCCTTAGGGATCAGATTAGAAATGTAATCCCTGTGATTAGATAAGGAATGTAATCCCTGTGATCAGATTAGGAATGTAATCCCTAATTCCCAGTGAAAGGATAGATGTGAATCAGGGCTGTTGATTAGGACTAATCAGGAATCCTAATTCTATCATGCTGGACCGGGTTTATTTTAGGTTGGGACCCATACCTAGTTGAGGTGGATTTGTTCGTGGGTTATTGGGTCGTGAAGAAAGACCCAGTTCCCACTTCAGACCCGTTAGTAGGTGAAATTACCGTTTTACCCCTGACCTTTAAGATTCGTGTCCGATGTGAACGGTCCCAATTTAATCCTATTTTTAGCCATATCAGGAGCCCCCCACTCCCAAAGACCAAGTTTGATCAGCCTTTGAGGAGTAGTTTTACTGTTCTAATGGCGTACGGGATTTTATCGGTGTTCTTAAGGGAGTTTTGATCTTGCTCAGGGTGTAACGGTATTATTCTGGGCTTGTAAAACACCCAAAAATATTCTCAGAATTTTCTGGATTTTTGGTGATTTTTCCAGATTTTTCTGAATTTTTTCTCATTTTTTTGAATTTTTTATTCATTTTCCGAATTAAATAATTAATTATCAAAAATATTAATTAATTATTCTAATTAAATAATTATTTTTCTTAGAATTTAAAAATAATTTTTCTGAATTAATAATTATTTTTAGAATATTTAATTATTTTTTTTTTCGATTTTTTTATTATTTTTTTGGATTTTTTAAATAATTAAAACAAATAAATAAATTAATTAAATATTACCTAGACATGTGGCACGTTTCTGAGCGTCGATCATGATCAGATGCGCGCGCATCGCAAAGCAGATCACGTTCTGACACGTGGTGCATTTTTGGACGTCGATCGTGTCGTGACGCGAATTTTGAGAAGATCGGACGGATTGTATGGGTCGGCAGGTTTTTTCTCCAATTACAAGTTCGGTGCTTCGGCACCTCGACTCGGCAACTTGGATCTGCCGACCCTTCGAGATGATGCCACGTGGCTTTTTTTCTTTCTTTCTTTCTTTCTGTCTGTCTGTCTGTCTTTCTCTCTCCTTGCCTCTGTTCTTCTTCTCTTCTTCGTTTGCTTTTGACTCCTTCTCCATTCTCCGACTTTGCCTCCATTTCTTCCATCGTCTTTTCGCCGAGTGTCTTCGACTCACCCCTGACCTTCGTCTCCGAGCCCCGTCTTCATCGTGTCGAGCACCCCGTACGAGGGTTCATAGAGCTTGGAGCACGACGTTTGGAGGCGAGCTCGGCGACGTGGAGGGCTTCGACGAAGTGAGAGCTCGGCACAGCGGTGGAGAAGTTAGGGCTCGATAGGGGAGCTCGTGAGGGAGGTGGAGATGGAAGTGAGGATGCCGTGCTTGGGGTCGGAGCTTCGCCGAGGAAGAAGACTGAGCTCGGAGCTTGACGAGGGGGAAAGCTGGAGCTCGGAGGTTGAGAGGAGTTTGGAGCTTCGGCACCGAAGCTTGGCACTGTGGTCAGCACTTGGAGAGGAGCTCGGCGAACGAAAAGCGAGGGTCGTTTGGCGATGGGCTCGGCGATGCTCGATGAAGAAGAAGAGCACGTTCGCCAATGGAGGAGTTGGGCAACGAAGAGGACGCGGCGAGGAGTTGGAGCTTCGGGCTAGGAGCTCGACAGTGGTGAGTCAAGGTCGGCGATGGAGGAGAGGAGGAGAGGTTGTTTTGGAGCTCTACAACCAGAAGTGGAGGTTGGCGAGCCTGTCGATGGAGGGTGAGCTCGAAGACGAAGAATTTGGGTGAGCTTTGGCGAACAAAGATGAGTTCAGAGCTCGACTGTTATGGTGAAGGTCATTTGGCGATCTTGGAGAACAAGAGACGAAGGTCGTTTGGCGAGAGAGGAGCTCGGGGAACGGGCGATGGGGTCGAGCTTGATGGTGGAGTGGTGCTCGATGTCGTTGGAGTTGTGAACGGAGCTCGTCATGGAGAGAGAGCTTCGATGTGGCGAATTTTCGTCGATGGGTTCGGAGCTCAATGTTCGAGATCGGTTGCAGCCTGAGCTCGACGAGGGGGAGGCAATCTCGGCGATGTGGGGAGCTCAGTTAGGGAGGAGAGCGGTGCAGAGCCCCGAGCTCCTCGACGACAGCGGAGAGTTCGTCGAATAAAAGGGAGTTGGGTTTTTGCTCTGTTTTTTGGTTTTGGCAGGAAGATGCTAAAGAGGAGAAGAAGGTGAAGCGGTTCGGGTTTGGATCCCTTAACGGGTTCCAACCCGACCCTCGTGCTCCTTTTTCCTTACTACTTCTTGTTCGGCAAATCCGAGCACGGATTTTGAGGAGCATTTTTCTCCACTTTGCAGTTCGGTAGATCGGTAGCTCGGATTTCAGATCCGAGCTACGTGGCTCCATCTGGACGGTTGATCACGATCGTGGCATGAATCATAAGACAAAGTCTCAAATTTCGAGAAAATATTATCTTGTCGTTTTGTGGAGATGTGGCGTGATCTGAGCCGTTCATCATGTTCTAGCACGTTTTTGAAACAATCTGACGGTGAAATTGGCTCGGAGGCATTTTTCTCCATATGTGGAGATCGGTACCTCGTCCACTCGGCTTGGTGACTCGGTAATTCCCCCTCTGCCCATAGTAGCTCGGCGTAGAGGAAGGGTCGGAGCTCGACGAGGAAGGGGTTCGGCATATGGGAGAGGTGAAGAGCTCCAAAGCTTGGTGATGTGCTGTTTGGTTTTGGAGATTTTTGAAGAGGAGCTCCACTCCTAGGGGTGGAGAAGAGGTGCTAGGAAGATCCTCGAAAGAGCCATGGGAAGACCCATTCTTTGAAGTGAGTGCAAGGAGCAACTTTATGGGAGAGTTTTGAGCTCCGGACTCGCTTAGAAGAGGCCCGCTTTGGAGGTGAGGGGAGTGAAGAGCTCGGCTCTAGGAGAGAGCCATCTGGAAGACTAGTTTGAGGAGCAACTCTAGGGGAGAGTTGTGAGCTCCGAACTCGTTGAGAAGAGGTCCGCTTTGGAAGCGAGCGGAGTGAAGAGCTCGGCTCTGGGAGAGGGCCATTTGTGAGACGAGTGTGATGAGGAACTCTAGGAGGGAGTTGTGAGCTTCGAACTTGTTGAGAAGAGGTCCGCCTTGGAGGTGAGCAGAGCGAAGAGCTCAGCTCTAAGAGAGAGCCATCTGGAAGACGAGTTTGAGGAGCAACTCTAGGAGGGAGTTGTGAGCTCCGAACTTGTTGAGAAGAGGTCCGCCTTGGGGGTGAGCAGAGCGAAGAGCTCGACTCTGGGGGAGAGCCATTTGGAAGACGAGTTTGAGGAGTAACTCTAGGAGAGATTTGTGAGCTCCGAACTAGCTATTTAAGTGAGAGAATCAACGGTTGTAGGAGCAGTTCCGAATGGAGAACCACTTCTAACTCGCTTAAGAGCAAGTTATCCAAAGCAGAATCGAGCCAAGTGTTGGACTCCGAACTCGTCGTTAGAGGGATTCAACGGTTGTGGGAGCAATTCCGAATGGCAAACCACTTCTAACTCGCTTAAGAGCAAGTTATCTGAAGCAGAATCGAGCCAAGTGTCGGACTCCGAACTCGTCGTTAGAGGGATTCAATGGTTATGGGAGCAATTCCGAATGGCGAACCATTTCTAACTCACTTAAGAGCAAGTTATCCGAAGCAGAATCGAGCCAAGTGTTGGACTCCGAACTCGTCGTTAGAGGGATTCAACGGTTGTGGGAGCAATTCCGAATGGCGAACCACTTCTAACTCGCTTAAGAGCAAGTTATCCGAAGCAGAATCGAGCCAAGTGTTGGACTCCAAACTCGTCGTTAGAGGGATTCAATGGTTGTGGGAGCAATTCCGAATGGCGAACCACTTCTAACTCGCTTAAAAGCAAGTTATTCGAAGCAGAATCGAGCCAAGTGTTGGACTCCGAACTCGTTGTTTAAGAGAGTATCAACGGTTGTGGGAGCAATTCCAAATGGTGAACTACTTCTAACTCGCTGAAGAGCAAGTTATTTAAAGCAGAATCGAGCCAAGTGTTGGAATCCGAACTCGTTGTTAAAGGTTAGTAACTTGCAGGAGCAGCCATGTAGAAAAAGCCGGACTCTGAACTCACCATTTAGCGAGTCGTGACTCTGAGAGATAGAGAAGCAAGAGCAATAATTTTCAATGAAAAGATGTAAAGTTTTATTGAAATAAACTAAGTAGCCGCTTCAATAGGGCGAGCAATTATTACATGCTATTGGCCGGGTTACAAGCATCGGCCTTATTGAAAATCAGGATCTTACTTCTACAATAAGGTGAAGACCTCTTGGGAGGAGCTGGGAGGTTCTGAGTCTTGAAGCTCGGCGGGCCCTTCTGTTCGTTTGTAGGCTCCTCAAGGGGGAAGCTCGGCCCCCTCTTTTTGGACGAACTTGGTCAGGTGTCCCCACTGTATGAGTTCTTCGATCTCCTCCTTGAGAGCCCGACAATCATCCGTGTCGTGGCCGTGGTCCCTGTGAAAGCGGCACCACTTATCCTTGTTCCTCTTCTTGCCGGGTTTATTCATTCTAGGGGAAGCACGGAGTAGCCCTTCCTTGTCCACCTCCATAAGAACTTCTGATATATTAGCAATGAGGGGGGTGAACTTCTCAAAACGAGGAGTCGGGCGACGCTTTCCATTGCCGTCCTTCTGAGATTTTGGGATCCCTCTTCGCTTGTGCTCTTCCATTTGTTCCCGGAAGATGTCTCCTCAAAGCCCGGGAGATTCTCGGCTTCTTCGGCCCGAATGTACTTCTCGCTCTTAAGATGGAAGTCGGCAAAATTCTGCGGGGGCTTCTTGGCAAGGGAGGAGCGAAGGTTAGAGTTGAGGACATTTGATTGGAAGGCGGCCGCCACAACTGACTGGTCAAGGGAGGCGATGGATCTAACCTTTGCAGTGAACCTCCTCACATAGTCTCTCAACTTCTCTCCATTCTCCTGGCGGAGCTGGAGTAACGAGATGCTGATCTTCTCCGTGCGTCTGCTACTCACAAAATGGGTGATGAAGAGGGTTTCAAACTGTTCGAAGGAGAATATGGAAGGTGGGGCGAGGCGGGGGTACCATTCCCGAACCGAACCCTTAAGAGTGGCGGGGAAGGTCTTGCACAGCAAGGCATCGGAGTCTTGGTGGATTAGCATGAGGGTCTTAAAGCTTTCGATGTGGTTTACGGTGTCTGACTCCCCCGAGTAAGTTTCGAACTGCGGGGGTTTGAAACCTCTTGGGATAGGAGCCTCAATGATGGTCCGGGAGAAGGGAGGTCTGCTCGGGCGGATGGTCCTTCCTCTTAACTCTTCATCCTTGTCTATTCGACCGATCCGCATCTCCATCTTGTGGAGACGGCGGTAGAGAGCATCATCCCTCCGACAGTAGTCAAATGAGCCTCTGGACTCGTCTTCATAGGAAGGGGAGCGGGGACTACGACGACGGTGACTCTGGGAGAGGTGGGGGCTAGGCATGTGCTATTGGTTGCTAGGAGCCGGAGGAGGAGTTATGGACCGATGGCGAGAACTTTGGACCCGTGGAGGTGTAGGAGCCCTTTGGGCATTGTTATTGTTGGGTCGGAGGTTGAGGGCTTGCAAAACAGTCGCTTGAAACTACTGGAACTCGGCACGAGTGATGGGTGCCTCATCGTTCCTCAGATGTTGCCGACCGGTAGGGGAGTGAGGTCTTCTCCTATGGTGCTCAGGTGACTCTCTTCGCCCTCTTCGGGTAGGGGACCTTCTGTAGTCTCGGCAGTAAGGAGATCGCTCATTCGGACGTTGCTGGCGGGAGGCTCCCTCTCGAGCCCGCTTTTTATCTAAACGACGGCGAAGATCCTCATCCTTTTGCCGATTGAGGATGGTATTGCGAAGGTCGGAAACTCGGGGATTGTGGGAGGCCATAGATTCCGTAGAGGCATTGTGTATTGAAATGTGATCCTGATGGAGAGGTTGCTTCTGCGGGTTGGGATGTGAGGCCCCTGCACCAGCATTCTGAGGACCGGGGGGACCCTTAGGGGGTTGCTGATTCTGAAGAGGAGGCTGGTCCTGTTGGAGAGGGTCCTTAGCTTGAGGAGGAAGTCGCCCCTTCTGCTGAGCAGGTTGGATGGGGACTTCCTGTTGCTGATCAACGGGGTTGGGTCCACGGTTGGACCCTCTGGATCTTACTTTCCTAGGAGGCATGGCTGGAGAAGATCTGACCAACGGGAAGAGGAGAGGCTGCTATTCGTTTGATTTCCACAGACGACACCAATCTATTACTGCTAAATCTGGTGTGGGGGAAAAACAGATTGTATTTGTGGATTCTTGGAAAACTTGAATAGCAAACCTGAAACCTGTTCCACCGGAGTTTGATCGCTGACTCTCGCCGTTCACCTGCAAAAAGTGCGAGACACCGGGTGATCCCGGTGATGCACCCTCCGACGCTCAAGTCAGTAATCAGGAATGATTATGAAAGAGCGTAAATTGGCAAAAGATTGATTACCTCTTAATGGTAGTGGATGGGGGGGTATTTATAGTCGCCTTAGGGATCATATTAGGAATGTAATCCGTGTGATCAGATAAGGAATGTAATCCCTGTGATCAGATTAGGAATGTAATCCCTAATTCCCTGTGAAATGATAGATGTGAATCAGGTCTGTTGATTAGGACTAATCAGGAACCCTGATTATATCATGCTGGATCGGGTTTATTTCGGGTTGGGACCCGTACCCAGTTGAGGTGGATCTGTTCGTGGGTTATTGGGTCGTGAAGAAAGACCCAGTTCCTACTTCAGACCCGTTAGTAGGTGAAATTACCGTTTTACCCCTGCGCATTAAGATTCGTGTCCGATGTGAACGGTCCCGATTTAATCCTATTTTTAGCCATATCAGTTTTCAAAATATATTCATTTTATTTCATTTTAAGCTCATTGTGTTTTATTAATTGTCTCTTTGATCGTTTTTCATTATTTTGGTCATTTCCTCATTTTTTGGTCTCGATATCTTTATTTTTATTTTCCGTGGTGTTGTGGTGGAGTTTTGGTGGTATTTTCCCTTTCCCATGATTTTTGACCCCTAACGAGATTTTTCAACAGCTATAGAAGTCACTCCCATTTGTATTCCTACTTGTATTTGACCCAATATCCACAACCCATATGGATCCCTATTACTAGTTACTAATACCCACTACCCAATAACCCACATTCAAACCCTATATATAAACCCTCCTAAACACAAACCCTAACCCTAACATCCACAAACCCTAGCCTTCTTTCTCTCTCCCTCTCTGCTTGCCGGCCTACATCAAACCTGAGCCCCCTCACCAATAGCCCAACCTCCCTTATTCCAGGTCGAGCACCTCCAGGCCGAGCCCCCTACTCCGGCCACCTCCATCTCCACTCCGGTAACCTCCACAACCCGAACCCCTTCCTTGCTCCATCCCCTTGTGCCGATCACTAATCCAACACCACCATCATCAACTCTTGCATCAATCCCCTACTCTTCGTCGTGGTGTTCTCAAAGTGGGTGCTTGCCACTTTGATCATTGCTTCAAGGAGGATCGTTCGTGTGGAGATTTCGTTCGTGGTTGCTTGGATTCGTGCTTGTAGCAGATTTCGTTCGTGGTTTTTGCTTCTAGGAATGTTTGCATTGTTCTCCATCCCCAAATTAAGGCAAGTAACTTGTACTTCAATTTATTTGTTTGATACAAGTCAAAAAGTTCACCTATAGTGTAGTTGGGTCTAGAGACAACCCTAGATTGTGTTTTTCTTGATGGGTTTTGTCTCTATTGTGATAATTTGGCCATAGATGACTCATGACACAAATCTTGACATGATATAACCTAGGATTCGCCCGTTCTTGATTTCTAGTCGTGCAGGTGAAAATTTGGATGAAATTGCGTTTTGGTTGATACCCATGTGAAATAATATGTGTGGACATGTTAATAACCCTAAATCATGATGTTTAGACACTTGGTAGGTTGTATTTCAAGTTTGGATGTGTTTGGATCAATATTCTTGAAAAAATGTTGTTTTTGTTTTGAAGGGTGAAATCTGTATTTTCTGGATGTTCTGTGTTGTTTGCTGTTTCCGACTGTGCTACATTCAGTATCTTGATTTCGGTATAAAATATGAGTTTTAGATAATTTCGTCTATTTTCAAACCCCTCTAACCTTGCGTGATTTTGATTTCGTATGACTGAGGTATGGCTGTTTTAGTACAGAGGTGTCGATCTTTTCCAGATTCTGTTTTTGGATAATTTTGATAACAAACTATTTTCAAGAACTATTCTATACATATTATTTTGATTTGAAACTTTGGTCAGTGTTTCTTTAATGAGTTAGGGATTACCCATAATTTTGGTGAATTTTATTGATAAGTTTATGTGATTTTCATGCTCGTTTCTAAAATCTATACATGCTGCATTTTGCTCGCTGTTCTGTAAAGAACCCTATTTTCAGTATGATTTCGTATACTGTATGAAAAATATTTGGTCAATGTAAAAGTTAGTAAATTCTATCTATTTTCATATCCCTTTGGCGGAATTAGATTTTGATTCACTGGTTGCGAGATATTTTAGTTTTCGTGCAGCAGTGTTGAGATTCCCAGATTCGTTAAACTATGTTTTCTTAAGGTTTTCGTATTTTTGATGACTAATCTATTATTACTGGAATATTATGAAACTTTGTATTTTGACTCTATACATATAGGGGAATACCCCAGACTTTTCCTGAATTTATTTCAGAGGTGTTGACATGGTTTTTCTGACCGAGAATTCGTTTTCCTGATTTCTGACTGAACATGTTTTCTGTTTTCGAACCTATTTTGAGTTAAGATGTTGGGAAGTACTATGTGAATTATTTATATTCGTTGCATTCGTGTGGATGTCTATTTTTCAGATCCTTCGACGGATCCATATTTGCATTTCTGTAGTGACAGGATTCACTGTTTTAGTACTGAACTGTCTTGCTGTCCTGAATATGAACATACACTGTTTTGCTCGTTTATGTGACTGTATATCATCTATGCATGTTTATTTGTTTCGCTGAACCTATTACTGATTATACCATATTAATATAACATTATTCCGTACACATTCATGTCTGTTGATAACCATAATAAAAGTAACCAAGCCGGGGTTTATGGGAAAGATCTAGTAGTGGGAAAGCATAGAAATGTGTACTTAGAAGGGGGTCCGTGTTTCCCATATGATTATCTGTTATCTGAACCAGTCTACATTACTTCTTATATGAAGGTGTAGAGGAGAAGAGAACCACTAGGTTCTATCTATCTGTCTGGATCTGCTATCTGACCCTGTCTACATTACTTCTTATAGGAAGGTGTAAAGAAGAAGAGAACCATTAGGTTCTATTTGTATGATCTGATTATCTGATATCTGTCTGAACCCTGAGTACACGGCCCTACATGATCCCCTACGAAATCTACAAAAGTAACTGTTTTGAATGTAGCAACCATGTGATGAAAAGATGGCACGTGAAGTGCTACCTAGTTAGTAGTTAATATAAGACTTATAAAAATCTAAATCTGTATCTGTATCTGAAATCTGAATCTGAATCTGCATCTGTTATACGTATCCGACTATCTGTTATCTGATTATCTGATTATCTGTTATCTGTCTGACACTACCATGTGACACCATTACTTGACACTATCTGTATATCTGTCTACATACTATCTGACACTTGACACTTAACACTTAACACTTGACACATGTTAGTATACCATGCTAGGTCTGTTCTGCTATTAATTAGATTTGTTTAGTTTCCCCATGTGCTTGTATCCTACATTATTTGTGACCCACAACTTGCAATTGACGGGTACTTGTTTTCTTCTTTTCTCCTTCTCCTGCAAATATACTAATTGCAGATCAGGATGGTTGACTGCCAGATGGTGTTGGCGAGATGATGTATTAGTACTGGAAATTCTGCTTTATTATTATTGTTGTTGTTGCTTGAACTTGAATAAAAGTGCATTTGATTTATTGGATATTTATTTGTATTTGGGCGATGTGACCGAGGATATTTGATCTGTCCAGACTCTCATTTATTTGAGAATATTGTATTTTGTTTCAAGTAAATTTCTGTTGGTATCTTGTTTCAATTATTCATGTTGGTTGATACTTTTGCTTCTGACTCTGATTATTTCTGTGATATGTTGTAAAGATTCTTGAACAGCTTATGGATGATGAAAATCATTCGCTGGGCTTTTGTCGCGTATCCGTATCCTGTATTCTTTTTGGGAAGCGGGGCGTGACAACCTATGAGCCCTATCCTCTTCGTTCGCCACAAGAACGGCTGCGAAGCGGCTAAGTCTCGTAAACTCAGCTGCGTACTCGTCGATAGACCTGAAGCCCTGTTTCAAGAAAGTCTTATGTTACAACATTGCATGAACAATATATAACAAAATTTCATTACTAGAAATAACGACCAACCTGTTTCAGGGCTAAGAATTGTTGCTCTATCTCAACTCTGGTGCTGCTAGGAAAGAACTTCTCCAAGAAGCTCCTAGTGAAAGTGGCCCAAGTGATTGGTCTTTCGAGTCTTTCAGACTCGGACCTCCACCAGATATGAGCCAAGTCCCCCAACTGGATGGTAACCACATCCACATGATCTGCATCAGCAACTCTAGCTGCCAAAACCAGGTTCTCTGTCCGAATCAACCATTGTTCTGCTTCCAAAGGCGTCTTAGTGCCTAAAAACTTGTCGGGATGCAGCCTCATAAAGTCTGTGACCATTTCTAGACGGGGTGGAAGAACATCCTACCTAGGCGCAATAGGCAGAGTAAATCGAGCGGCTTCCAAAGCAGCCATCACCAAATCACTATGGTTCTGCTGCTGATTAATCAAGCGCTCAAGCACTGCAGTGACCACCTCAATCGGGTCACCCTGGGACTGAGAAGTAGAACTTCTGCAAGCCATAGTCTGCACAAAACAAAAAATAGTTAGCATTCAGATCAATGTTGATAATATTTGATTCATTTATGCAGACATAGTTGGTGAAATGTTGCGCAGATTTCAGTTTGAGCCAAGCTTGTCTAATATAATAGTTGCCTAATATATTAGCCAAACCGGATGCTCTGATATCACTAAAAATCCTGTCATGCCCCGCTTCCCAAAAAATACGGAATACGGATACGTAATAAAAGCCCAGCGAATGATTTTCATCCCTAATATATTAGCCAAACCGGATGCTCTGATATCACTAAAAATCCTGTCATGCCCCGCTTCCCAAAAAATACGGAATACGGATACGTAACAAAAGCCCAGCGAATGATTTTCATCATCCATAAGCTGTTCAAAAAATCTTAACAACATTCTCAAGAAACATCAGAGTCGTAAGCGAATTAATCAACCACATGCACATAATGAGTCAAAATACCAACAAGAATACTTGAAATCAAATACATAAATCTCATATAGTAATGATCTGAATAAAACACATGTTTTAGGTCACATCGTCCAAATACAAGATAAATCCAAGTCTCAAAATACAATTATTGTTCAAGCAATATACAAGAAATAATATAATAGAAAGCAACACTAATACTTCATGTCTCCGATACCATCTGGAACCTGTTCTCCAAAATCTGCAATTCAACGAATGCATAAAAGAGGAAAAGAGAAAACACAAGTACTCGTAAATTGTATGTTACGGGTCACTTATGATGTAGGATGCAAGCACATGGGGGAACTAACTAACACATGGTATAAATGTGATGTCAACATAACAACTAGCATGGTAAAAGTGATCAAGTGTACATGGCATAAATCAAGTGTCAAGTAATCAAGTATCATGTAAACATGCATCATGTGTCAAGTGAACAAGTATCTTATAAACATGTGTCAAGTGTCAGGTGTCGTGTAATCTTGTATCAAGTCTCATGTATCATGTAGTTAAGTATCAAGCAAGCATGTATCATGTTCAAGTATCATGTTCAAGAAGCATGTATGAAGTCTTGTAGTGAATTACTATCTAGGTAGCACTTCATGCATACCATACGGCATGGTCGCTACAGCAAACAGTTTCACTTTAGATTTCATAGTGGACCATAGAGGGCAGTATACTCGGAGACAAGTCATGTAATCGAGCTCTAAGCTCCAAGTATCATGTATCATGTAATTACGTGTCAAATTGTGCAAGTGGCAAGTATCGTGTCTTGCGTGCAAGTATCAAGTAATCATGTATCAAGTATCATGTTTCAAGTAATCATGTAGGATCAGTGGATCCCCTTCCGAGTACACATTTCTGAATTATCCACTATTAGATCTGTCCCTTAAACCCCGGCTTGGTTATTTATTATTAATGTCAAACAAGCATGTATATGTGCAAAATATATCAAGAATAACATGGCATGATCATGTAACAAGTCCAAGTTGCAAACTAAACATGTACGAGTGCAATATATCTCATAAAAGACTAAAATAGACAAATCTCAAGTTCAGGACAACAAGACCATACTGTAGCAAAACAGTGATTCCTGGTGTTATAAACAAGCAAACCTGAATCCGTCAAAGGATCTAGAAAATAGACTTCCACACGAATCCAGAGAATATAAATAAGTAATATATTAATTCACAAAAACACAGCTCAAAACTGATTTGAATACAGAAAATAGGTTCAGCCAGAAATCAAGAAAACGAAATCAAGAACAGGAAAACAGCATGAAACACATTAAATAATTCCACGAAAAATCTGGAATATTTCCCTATATGTCCAGTAGTTAAATACAAAAATTCATAATTTTCCAGTAAAAATAGATCAGTCATAAAAAATAAGGAAGCATCAAGAAAACATAGTTTGGCAAACCTGGAAATCCCAACACTGCTGTACGAAAACTAAGATATCTCGCAACCAGTGAAACGAAATCCAATTCCGCCAAAGGGATGAAAATAGATATAATATAATAACTTTCAAATTTCACAAATATTTTTCATACAGTAAAAGGAATCATAGTGAAAATAAGGTTCTTTACAAAACAGCGAGCAAAATACAGCACGTATAGATTTTATAAACGAGCATGGAACATCACATAAAACTTATCAATAAAATTCACAAAAATTCTGGGTAATCCCTAACTAGATAAAGAAATACTGACCAGAGTTTTGGATCAAAATAATATACATAGCATAGTTCTTTAAAAACATTTGTCATCAAAATTACCAAAAAACAGAATCTGGAAAAGATTGACACCTCTGTACTAAAACAGTCATAACTCAGTCATACGAAATCAAAATCAAGCAAGGTCAGAGGGTTTGAAAATAGACAAAATTATCTAAAACTCATGTTTTATACCAAAATTAAGATACTGACTTTAAAACAGTCCAAAACAATAAGCAAAACAGAACAGCGACAAAATACAGGTTTTTCCCTTAAAAACAAAATCAACATAGATTCAAGAAAATTGATCCAAACACATTCAAACATGAAATAGAGTCTGCCAAGTAACTAAACATCATGATTTAGGGTATCTAACATGTCCATGCCAAGAATTTCACATGGGTCTCAACCAAAACACGAATTCACACAAAAGTCTCACATACACGATCAAAATTCAAGAACAAGTGAATCCTAGGTTAATTCATGTCCATATTGTGTCGTGAGTTATCTATGGTCAAGTTTTCACAATAGAGACAAAACCCATCAAGAAAATCACAAACAAGCGTCGTCTCTAGACCCAACTACACTATAGGTGAACTTTTGAACTTGTATCAAATAAATGAATTGGAGTACAAATCACTTACCTTAGTCGGAGATGAAGAACGATGAAATCAAGAAAAGGAGCAAAAACCACGAAAGAAAATCTGCTAATCCACGAATCCAAGCAACTCAAGCAAGAATCTCCACTCAAACAAAACTTCCAAAAGCAAGAGACGATCAAAGTGGCTTGCGGCCACAAGAGAACACCACGAAGAGAGTAGAGGGATTATATGGCGCAAGAGGGTTGTTATGGTGGTGCGAGGAGATGGTCGGGATGGCCAAGGGAAGAGGGGCTCGGGTGTAGGGCTGTCGGGATGGGGGGATGCCGGTGTGGAGTAGTCCGGGAAGGGGAAGTGGGTCGGCTTGGATGGGTGTCGGCCTGAGGTAGGCCGGGCTGTGGTGTGCGGGTGTGCGGGTGTGCAGGCTGGTAGCAAGGAGAGGGAGAGAGATGGAGGGGGCCGGGATTGAGAGAGAGAGGAATTAGGGTTAGGGGGAGATGAGAGGGAATATATATAGGATTTAGTTGTGGGTTGATGGGTTAATGGGTATTAGGAGTAGTAGTAGGTTTACAAATGGATTTTGGATTTTGGGTCAAATAAAAAAAAAAATAGGAATGAAAATAGGATTGGGAATTTATAGGACAACCAAACACCACCACTACAGATGCCCACAAACAAAAAAAAAGCTAAAATACAAAGACGAGACCAAAATGAAGGAACGATCAAATAATAGGAGAATGAGACAAAAGAGTCACTCAATAAAGACAAAGAGCTCGAAAAGAAATACAACAGATATATATATATATATTGAAAACAACTCCAATATACGGTTCAGAAAAAATACAAGAGAGAAAAATACACCAAAAAGACAAATACAGTCCAAAATACACAAAAATGAAAAACAGGGGTTACATGGAATGTATTAATTAAGATTTGTTATGATGCTTGTTAATATATTTGTATGCTAGAATACATGTGAATTGATGAATCATGATTATATGAAAATTGTGATTATGAATGCATTGTAGAATGCAATCTATGAAAATTGTACTTGGGAATGAATTGTATAATGCAAGATAATATCCATGGATTGTGAAATTAATTGATTAGTTGTAAAAAGTGGGTTTTAATTGCATTATATGAGTAATATTATATTCACTAGATTTTCATCTATATTGTCTCTTTGAAACACAAGAAAATGCTTAATTTTGTAAAGATAAAATTAAATTAAGGGCCTTGATTTTTATTAAAGAATGAAGAGAAATTGTGTAAAAACATTGTGAATAAATGAGGGATAAGTTGATAAAAAGTTCATCTAAAAAGGAATTCTTCTATGTCGAAATGTATTAATATTCCACTTTTTCAAAGAACTAAAGAGAAAAAGTCTACTATGTGTTTAAAAATGAGATTTTGACAATCTACAAAAATATAAGTTACTGTTTTTCAAGGAAATATATTCTGGAGAAGATATAGATTTTTATAAGTACAAATTAATTGAGAGAAATCTAGATGATTAAAAGAAGAACTAGATACAGTACAGTCCAATACAAAAGTATTTTAAGCTCTCGCTATATTGGTTAGTCACTCAGGCCTTTTTGGTCGAAGGGTGCTGATATGGCTAAAAATGGGGTTAAATCGGAACCGTCCAAATTAGGAACAATCTTAAAGCCTAGGGGTAAAATGGTAATTTCACCTACCAATGGGTCCGAAGCGGGTACTGGTTCTTAAAGACCCATTAACCCACTAACGAATCCATATCCAACCGGGTACGGGTCCCAACTCGAAGTAAACTCGGTCCAGCAGGATAGAATTAGGGTTTCTGATTAATCTTAATCAATAGCCCTGATTCACATCTATCCTTTCACTGGGGATTAGGGATTACATTCCTTATCTGATCACAGGAATTACATTCCTAATCTGACCCCAACGGCGGCTATAAATACCCACCATCCACCACCATTAAGAGGTAATCAATCTTTTACCAATTTACGCTCTTTCATAATCATTCCTGATTACTGACTTGAGCGTCGGAGGGTGCGTCGCTGGGATCAACCCCAGTGTCTCGCACTTTTTGCAGGTGAACGGCGGGAGTCAACAGGTCAAACTCCGGCAGAACAAGTTCAGGTTTGCTATTCAGGCTTTCCTAAGAATCCACAAATACTATCTGTTTGCCCCTACACCAGATTTAGCGGTAACAGATTGGCACTGTCTGTGGGAATCAAACGAATAGCAGCCTCCCCTCTTTCCGTTGGTCAGATCTTCTCCTGCCATGCCTCCTAGGAAAGTAAGATCCAGAGGGTCCAACCGTTGACCTAACCCCGTTGATCAGCAACAGGAAGTCCCCATCCAACCCGCTCAGCAGCAGGGGCAACTTCCTTCTCAAGCCGAGGACCCTCTCCAACAGGACCAGCCTCCTCTTCAGAATCAGCAACCTCCTAAGGGTCCCCCCGGTCCTCAAAATGCCGGTGCAGGGACCTCGCGACCCAACCCGCAGAAACAACCTCTCCATCAGGACCACGTCTCAATACACAATGCCTCTACGGATTCTATGGCCTCCCACAATCCCCGAGCTTCCAACCTTCGCAATACCATCCTCAATCAGCAGAAGGATGAGGATCTTCGCCACCGTCCGGATGAAAAGCGGGCCTGAGAGGGAGCCTCCCGCCAACAACGGCCGGATGAGCGATCTCCTCACTGCCGAGACTACAGAAGGTCCCCTACCCGAAGAGGGAGAAGAGAGTTCCCCGAGCATCCCAGAAGAAGACCCCACTCTCCTACTAGTCGGCGACCTCCCAGGAGCGATGACACACCCATCACTCGTGCCAAGTTCCAGCAATTCCAAGCAACCATCCTACAAGATCTCAACCTCCGACCCAACAACACCAATGCTCCGAGGATTCCCACTCCTCCGGTCCGAAGTCCTCACCAACGGTCCCTAACTCCTCTAGCTCCTAGCAACCCCCAGCACATTCCTAGTCCTCGTTGCTCCAGGAGCTACCGTCGTCGTAGCCCCCACTCTCCCTCATACGAAGACGAGTGTAGAGGCTCGGTTGATTACCGTCGAAGGGATGATGCTGTCTACCGCCGTCTCCACGAAATGGAGAGGCGCTTGGGTCAGTTAGACAGAGAAGAAGAGCTTAGAGGAAGGACCCTTCGCCCGAGTCGACCTCCTTTTTCCCGAACCATAATGGAGGCACCCGTACCAATTGGCTTTAAACCTCTTCAATTCGAGACTTATTCCGGGGAGTCTGACCCCCTCGATCACATTGAAAGCTTCAAGACCCTCATGCTCATCCATCAAGCTTCCGATGCTCTGCTGTGCAAGACCTTCCCCGCTACTCTCAAGGGTCCGGCTCGAGAATGGTACTCTCGCCTTGCCCCATCCTCAATATTCTCCTTCGAGCAATTTGAGACCCTCTTCGTCACCCACTTCGTGAGTAACTGCCGAACTGAGAAGACCAGCATTTCGCTACTCTACCTCAACCAGAAGAAGGGTGAGAAGCTGAGAGACTATGTGAAAAGGTTCACAGCAGAAGTCAGGTCCATAGCATCCCTCGACCAGTCGGTCGCTGCAGCAGCATTCCAATCCAATGTCCTCAACTCCAGCCTCCGCTCCTCCCTCACCAAGAAGCCCCCGCAGAACTTCTCCGATCTCCTTCTCCGAAGCGAGAAGTATGTTCGGGCCGAGGAAACTGAGCACCCCCCCAACTTGGAGGGGCCTTCCTCCGAGTCCAAGAGAAAGGGAACAGAAGAGGAAGGGGCCAAGAAGCTCCAGAAGGATAATGGCAGGCAGCGCCGACCTCCTCCCAGATTTGAAAAGTTTACTCCTCTTAATGCCACCATCTCCACAATTCTCATGGAAGTTGAGAAGGAGGGGGTGATATCTCCTGCCCCAAAAATGAACACTCCTGGTAAGAAGAGGGATAAAAAGAAGTGGTGCCGCTATCACCGGGACCATGGCCACGATACCAATGATTGTTGGGCCCTGAAAAACGAGATAGAAGCCCTCATCCAGAGGGGTCAGCTAACCAAGTTCGTGAGAAAGGACCGAACCGATCTTCCTCCCCCGCCTCGGGGGGCTAACAAGCGTCCTGAATGCGATGAAATGCCCGAATTCGAAGAGGAGCGTATCCTACACCTCATTCGTAGGGACCCAATGGGGGGCTCCTCCAACTCCTCTCGAAAGGCGTTTATAAGAGAAGTTAATTCGATTCGCACCACACCTCCTCCTAAAGGCCTTGGAGTGCCCGTCACATTCTCAGATGAAGACCTTGAGGGTGTCCGAACCCCCCATTGTGATGCGGTTGTCATCAACCTCCTTATGGCGAACTTTAAAGTGGAAAGGATCCTGGTAGACAATGGCAGCTCCATTAACATCCTCTTCCTCGACCTCTCTCCCCCCCCCCCCCCCCCCGCCCCCCCGAGGGGGAGGGGGGGAGAGCATTTTATCCATTAACACCAAGCGACGAACCGAGCAGGAAGAGAAGAATGAGACACCGGAATTAAGGAGAGCAGGGACTCCAAATAGAGATAACCAATAATGCAAAGTGAATATAGAGTTTTAGCTTCAATCTATGTAATTAAAATATATAATACAAATCAAAACTAATGGCTTTAACAGAAATAATAACAACAACAAATATCAATGATAATAATATCAATAGTAATAGAATAATAATAAAAATAAATATAACAATGATAATAATGTGATAATAATAACAATAACGTTAAAATATTAATAACAACAATGATACAAGTAATAATGATCGTAATAAAAATAATAATAATAACAAAAATAATAACAACAATAGTAATAGCAATTAAGATCATCGTAATCATACAGGAAATAATAATATAATAAAATAAAAATATCGACAATACTACTAATAATGATAATACATAGATGACATAGTAGAATTCAACACATTCATGAAAATAATGCAATAATAATAATAATAATAGCATTAAAAATAATATCAATAATGATAATAAATAATATGATAATAGCAAAAATAACAATAATATCAATAAAGTAACAGTAATAATATTAAAAATAATAACAGTAATAAAGGTGATGAAAACGATAATAATAACATAAATTGAAATGACAGTAATATTTAATAATACCAATAATAACGAAAATATTCTTTTACCATCAGTTTCATTATATAAGTAACGAGTCTTGAAATATCAATTAGTAATAGGTAGAAAATCTTGCATCCTTAACATCAAGTTGCATGTTTGCCTTCACGACATCAGGTTTCAAATTGCCATCCAAATATTCGGCTGCACATTTTGCCTCGCCGATATCCGGTTGCAGTTTGCCTCCATTGACATCGAGTTGCATATTTGCTATCTCGACATTAGGTTGCAACGAAGTTGTGAAATGTATATAAAATTGAGCATGCTCAGGCTCAAAACAAATTAATAATAATAATAATAGTAGTAACGACAAAAGTAATAGTATCAATAACAATAATACTAATAAAATATCGATACTAATAACAATAAGAATAACAACGATAATAACAATGATCATAACAGTAATAATAAGAGTAATCGCAAAAAGAATGATAATAATAATAATAATGATAGTAATAATATTAAAATATCAACAACACTAGTAAAAATAATAATAATAATAATAATGCAAAACAAGATATAGTTTGTGCCCAACATTTTTGTGGAAGTAATTTAATATTAACAATATTAATAAGATAATGAAAACAACATTAAGAATATCAATAGTAGTAACAATAATAATAATACTAGTAATGGTAATGAAAATAATAGTAATAATACTAGTAGTAGTAATAATAGCATTATATACAACAAAATAAGAATTTGTCTTACTAAAATAATTCAGTAGAATTATATAGTCGATCAAAATGAAAAGTGAAGTTAAAATACACCATTGTTCGAAATAATAAAATCTTTGTTGAGAAACATTTTTATAGAAGATCGAAAATAAATATAACAATTAGTAATCAAAATATAGAAAGTATTCGGAAAAATAATTATAAAGAGAAAAATAAGTAGGAGAAAAATGAAGCTACACCCAATAAGGAGTTAAAGAGAATGATGACTAGAAGGGACGAAAGAAAATTAAGGAATTGAATACGAAGGAAGAAGGACGAGGGCAGAATCGGAATTGAAGATAATATAGCATGGAGGAAATAACTAACATGATACTCAGTATGAATCAACAAATAAAAAAAAATGAATACAAGGCATGGAAAGCAATAAATGACACCCAAGCTGAAATAAAAAGGGATCAACAAGACAAGCAGAAAATCAGAGATTGCATGCACTGGAATCAAAAGAATAGGAGTACGTAAGAATGAATTTGTACCCACTAAGAAATCAACAAATCAAGATGACTGAAAGAGATGGATGGAAGCAATGAATCAAAGAATTGAATATGAACGGATCAAAATGGATGGGATAAGACTTGTGTCCAGATCGAGTTGATTATCAAATTATTCATGCGGTTGCATGGCCTGTTTAATGTTGAGTTAATCCTGACTGAGTCAAGCCTGTTTAATGTATTAGTCAGACTAACACATTAGCCAAACCTGGCTCTGATACCACTAAAAACCTTGTCACGCCCCGCTTCCCAAAATACGGAAATACGAGTACGTGACGAAGCCCAGCGAATGATCTTAACATCATTCATAAGCTGTAGGATCGACTCAGCATCACAACAAGAATATATAACAAGAGAGATATATAAAAACCAAGCATGCATGAATAATTCATTAAGCTACGGAAAACAATTTAAACATTAATAATATCCAAAATGTTTTCAGTGTCTGGAACAAAAGGTAAAAACTCGGGGACAAGTCTTATACAGCAGGAGAAATAAATACCTTAAAAAAATAATTATTAAACAGGTCCTTGTTCCAAACAAAACCTGAAATGTCTGCTCGCCAATTCCAGCAGGTAGCTTGTCCCAAAGTCTGCTTAATAAATATAAGAAGGAAAAACAGGGGAAAACAAGAGAAGATGCCCTTAGTGCAAGCTAGGGCCACAAATAGTGAAAACAAGTACAAGTATGGGGACAGGAATTGGAATCAAGATATAACAGAGTTATAACAAGTAGTGGAACAACCAAGAACTAGCTAGCAAGGGGGAACTTCCTAGTAAACAGGCTAGATAACAACTGCTAATGGTAAAACATGTGTCAGGTGAACCAGTAGAGGTAACTAACATCAAGTATCATGTTTCATGTGTCAGGTTTCACGTATCAAGTTTCATATTTCAAGTTACAGGGGTTATGTTCAAGTTTCATGTATCAGATATCAGGTAACCAGGTAATCAGGTAACAGGATAATCAGGTAACAGGATAATCATGTAACAGGTATTAAGTTCAAGTCTTGTGTGATTACTATCTAGGTAGCACGACATGCATCCATCTTTTTACTACATGGTTGCTACAGTCAAAACAATTGCATTTAGACCTAGTAATGGAGTCTATAGGGCGGCGTACTCAGGTTTCAGGTAATCAAGCAGGCACGGTTCATGAATACGAAATTTAATAACAGGTTCACGAAGCAAGTTCGTGAATAC
The DNA here is from genome assembly GCA_017893485.1 of Hemerocallis citrina. NCBI lineage: Eukaryota > Viridiplantae > Streptophyta > Magnoliopsida > Asparagales > Asphodelaceae > Hemerocallis > Hemerocallis citrina. The sequence continues at coordinate 115,292,776 of CM030360.1, read as the reverse complement.
TAACAGGTTCAAGGACTACACAGTGGGTCCATGAATACAACAGGTTCATGAGTCAAGTAACTGACTCCATGAATACATCACGTGCAACAGGTTCATGAGCCAAGTAACTGACTCCATGAATACATCACGTGTAACAGGTTCATGAACCGAGTACTGGGAAACACGGGCCCCCTTCTGAGTACACTTACCTATATTGTCCACTCTATAGTCTTTCCCTTAACCCCGGCTTATTACATTTGTTCAGGCAGAATTTGTGTACTTGTATTTGTATATGAAATAGTGTTGAAATAATGTAGATTAATTCTAACAAAAATTGGGGATGTCCTATAGGGTGTCCAGCAGCTACATATAAAATTTGGGGTCAAACGCTCGCTGTTTACACAGCTAAAATAATGCGCGAAGTAATTTTATACAGCAGTTTTGCAATCCTGCGTCTACTGACGCAGCTGCAGTAAAACTGCCATAACTCCTAGACCGTAACTCCAAATTCAAACATTTTGGAGTCTATCGATATCTACACATCCGGATCTACAATTTCTATTCAGGACTCGGGCCCAGATTCAAATGATAAAAGGCTCGAAACCGCAAAAGAATATTCAGACAGCAACACGTGGAATTAACTTGCTAGTGTAGATTTCATGGAAAAATGTTATTTGGTGTCTAGTTCTTTATGTGGCATAAATACATGATAATGGAGGTCAAACAGCAAATAATAAATGTTTTTCAAGTCATAATGGTCGCAATTTCGTCAAAATACTAAATATATATGTGTCAACAATTTTTAGGGCTCCTTAATTCATATGTCCATGAGTTTCATGTGTTCAAGGGTAAAAGAGTCCAATTGATTATTATTTAATACAAGGAAGTTTTGTGACTCATAGAATTGTGGGTTTGGAGGTTCAAAATTGATTTACAACGATATTTCAAAGAGGAGTCACAATCTAACTATTTGTAGTATTTCAAAGGTACTTGTACTAGAACAATAAAATGTACAAGGATACTTGCCTTAGATGACGATGATAAACTCCACTTGTTGTAGCAATTTGGGTAGAAAAATTCCGGAAGAAGTCCTCAAAAAGCGCGTGCAAAAATCTACCAAAGATCGAGTTTTCCCCACACACGATCGGACAAAACAGCGTACAGCGGAGCAGGATTTGGTGCGGGTAGAACACGGAACAGCGGAGACAGCGAATCAAAATTCGTCCCCGCAGCGGATCTACGCCAAACACGGGACAGCGGTTCGGGATTTGCTGTGGACGAACAGAGAACAGCGATCAATGGGCGCGGATCTTGGCGCGATCCAACGGTCGGAAATCGTCCGCGCCTTTTCCCTTCTCTTCTTCTTCTACTTCGTTCGTTCGCTGCTCGAAACAGGGAGAGAGGGAGAGAGATGAGGCGGCGACGGCGGTGGAGCTTCGACGTGGCACTACGTCGGGAAGCGACGCAGCAACGGTGGCACGGCGGAGGCGCGTGGGTGGACGGAAGGTGACGGCGGGGGCTGCTCTGTTCGTGGGTTCGAACAGAGTGTGAGAGCGGGAGAAGTGTTCGGCGGTGTGGGGTGTTGGTGAAGCGACGGAGGTGGAGATGAGATCGAGGGGATGAGTTTGAGGCGACGGTGAGGTGATCGAGGGGATGAGTTGGGTGCGAGAGGGTGCTGGTGTGGTGGTCGCAGGGTTGGCGAGGCACAGGCGACTAGGTGGGGATGTTGAAGGTGATGGTGGTGATCGGAGGCCGTGGAGGTGAGCGGAGTTCGATGGAGAGGGAGACGAAGGTGGCTCTGTTTGGGTTTGTTTTTGGTTTTGTTTGGTTTTGTTTCTTTATTTGGTTGAGAACAGAGAAGGGAGGAAGAGAAGGAAACGGGGATATTAATATAATAATATAACTAGTAATGAAGTAGTAAGTAGTGGGGTGGTTACAAGGAGTGTGGGAGAGCGTGCAGGAAAAGTGGGGGAGAAGGGAAAAATATTGTATACGGTAGATGTAGAAATAAATCTGTATAATTATATGGATCCTGGATTTGGGCTTGGTTCTTGGGCTCAAAATATTTTAACTAAAACAATTAGGATGATGGGCTAGATTTCTGGGCTCATATTAAAAGTATAATTAAATAATAAAAATCAAAACATAGAATTGGGGTTTTAAATAACATTTAAACAATTGGGCTTTTGATTAATTTAATAAAACCACATACGAATCTAGGCTTTAGAATAAATAATTGGGTTTCAGAATAATAATAATAAAATCAAATACAACTTGGACTTACATTAATAATTAATAAAAGCCAAATAAAAACTTGGGCTCAAAATAAACAATTGAGTTTATAAAAATAGTTTAAATAACGAAATTAATTAGGGAAAAATAGTTAGGAGATACTGAGGATTTAAATACGGAAAAATACTTTTAAAATACGTATTAATGGAAACAGGGGTTACAGGCGACAAAGTCAGGGGTCGACCTCATCATCGTTCGTCAAGGGTACAATCGCACCCTCGGCGCCCACCTCGTCTTCGGAGTCTTCGCCCTCCTGCCTAGGAGCGAGCTCGGCCAGAGGCAGCGCTTCCTCACCCTCTATGGGGTCGTAGAAGTAGTAGGACGAGACGTCAAATCTGGGGTTCCGAGCGGCGATATGCTTCAGCGCTCGGCCGTACGCCTCCTCCATGTTGGTCAACATGTAAGCCTTGGCCTCATCCCGAACCGCCTGCTCCGCGGCCGCCACCTTCGATGCATGATCGCTCAGGGCCTCCTCCGACGCATTCAGAGCCTTAGACAGCTTCCCTTCGAGTCGAGCCGTCTCCTTTTCCAGGGTCTCGACCTTGGAAGCCTCAGCGGCCGAGCTCCTCAGCGCCTCGGCGAGCGAAGTAGAATGCACCTGCTCGGCGTCTAGCTGTTTTACCGCCTTAGACTGCTCCGACTGTTCCCGGTCGTTCAGAACAGTCATCTCCTTTTCTTTGCACGCGAACTCCTCGAGCAAAGGGTTGAAGTGGCAGAGGGTCTACAAGCCATACAAAAAGCAGTTAAACACGAGCACAAAAACTTGGAAAAATTTTGAAGAAAGTCCTCTAGTACTTACCGACATGGTGTTCCGAGCAATCTGCATCGTAGCATCACCAACTTCGCCCGCCTTGAGCACCGCTCGGTCTTTAGGGGTCGGTAGGTGCTTCACCGCCTGCATGCAGATGTTGTCGTCCCCCAGAACCCGTCGACCTTCATCACCCGCCAATCAGGGACGAAGATGCGCTTGTGATCCTCGGTCAGGATTTCCTCCGCCTCGGCAGTGAAGGGCGGGACATCGAGAGCCAGTGCCGCGCTAATGTTGAACGCTCCGCCTGAAGACCCTGGAGCATCTGTTTGCACCGTTGGGGTCGGCGCATCCGAGGTAGGTGGGGCGGACGGCACAACGAGGCCTTGATCGGGCTCGACCAAAGGAGCCTCGACAACCTGCCGCTCGATGGTCGGAGAGACCGAGGGGATCTTGGGCGCTCGGCCGCCTTGGGGCCCGGACACGGTCCTCTTTCTCTTCCGCGCCTCCTGCTCCTTAGCCGCCCGGGCCTTGGCCATCAGACCCTTGTAGTCCATGCCGTGAGTTTCTGCAAATACCGAGCGAAAGAAGTTAGAAAAAATTTTTAAACTCAAAGACAAAGCGAAGAAAAGGAAAAGAGAAGCGTACTAGGGTCGATCGGACTGAAACCCCCTTGGAATAGGACCTCCTCGGTAATATCCTCGTAGTTGAGGGTCGGAAGGCCGAGGAGCTTTTCTACAATCTCTGCCTCCTCGTTGCTGAGCACGGGCTCCTTCTTCGCCCGTTTCGGAACCCCGTCCCTCAGCCACGCTGTCGGGATGACCCACGGCTCGGGAGCCCAGACGAGGAAATACTTCTCTCTCCAGTGCTTGATCGAGTCCGGGTTCTCGATAAGCTTCACACCCTTCCTCGACGAGAGATAGTACCTCTGCTCATTCTTGTTCATCTGGCAGGGTCGGTAGATGCTTCGCAGTAGGAACATTGAGGCCTGCACGCCGACCTCCTGGCATTGAAGAGCGAAGGCCATCACGTGCGGCCAAGTGTTCTGCATCCACTGGGCCGGGCTTAAGCCGTACTATTGCAGCACTTCGATGACGAAAGGGTGCAATGGCAGCCGAAGACCGGCGTGCAGAGCGTCGGCAGGGAATATGCAAACATCGGCCGAAGAAGACGTGCACGCTCGGACGCTAGGGCCGGGGAGAAGAAGGGCATACTCCGTAGGGATCCGGAACCCACTCCAAATCCGATGCAAATCCGCCTTGGTTAAGATCGAGGAAATATGATCTACCTCGGAAGTCTCCCTCGGCTCGTTCTCCTCAATCGACTAGGCGGTGCCCTGCGTCACCTTCTCCAGCAAATCACCAGAGTAACTCTGCACGCCGCCAACACTAGACAAGACGCTCGGGTGCCGACCTAACTCCCCTGCAGTCTTCGGGCGCTCGATTATCGTCACCACCCCCTTGCCCTTGCTGGCTCGGACCATTACATCCTGGAGAGGGTCGGCTACCTCCTCATCTGTACTCGGCCTGACCATTGTCTCTTCGGTCAGCTCGACGACCTCCTTCCCATTACCCTTGCTCGGCCTCACCATTCGGCTGACGCCTAGGTCCGAGGAGGGGGTCTCGTCCGTGGAAGAAAACCTAACCATTTTACAAAAATAAGGAGAGAGACTGACCTTGAAGTAACTAGTACGGTCAGAAAAGATCGCCAGAGATTAAAATGCCTTGCCGCGACAGCTAGCAGCACCACCCAAGAGCTAAAAACTTTGTCGCTAAGAAGTAAAACCAAGAGTGAGAAAGTGAAAGTGAGAAATGAGGTTAAGTGTTCAGAGGGTGAAAACATATAGTAAAAGAGATGCCCCTTGGGCTTTGTAACATAAGGGCGCAACTCTTGGGCCGCCCTTGAAGCATTACAAAAGCCCAAACGACTAAGTAACGAAGAGCCGCAACTGTTGGCAAAGGAAGCGAAGTTTTGACCCAAGTAAAATAGCTCGGCGCCTCGGAACCAAGATCCGAGCGACAGGAGATCCGACCTCCACAACAAAGAGGATAGCTCGGATTCCGAGCAAGTGCCAATCCGAGCTGAGAATTGGAGAAAAACGACTTTTCCCTCAAAATTCGCGTAAGATTTCGATCGGACGGCTCAGATCTTGCCAACACCACTAAACGACAAGATAGTATTTTCCTGGGAACTGAGCCAGCATTGAGATCTGTGCCATCATCCAACGGCCCCGATCGCCCCACGTCCCACGGAACCAAAATCCGAGCGATAGGCGATCCAATCTCCACAACAAAGAGGATAGCTCGGATTTCGAGCAAGTGCCAATCCGAGCTACGAATTGGAGAAAAATTACTTTCCCCTCAAAATTCGCATAAGATTTCAATCGGACGGCTCAAATCTTGCCAGCACCACTAAACGACAAGATAGTGTTTTCTTGGGAACTGAGCCAGCATCGAGATCTGTGCCATCATCCAACGGCCCCGATCGCCCCACGTCCCTCGGATCCAAAATTCGAGCGACAGGCGATCCAACCACCACAACAAAGAGGATAGCTCGAATTCCGAGCAAGTGCCAATCCGAGCTACGAATTGGAGAAAAACGACTTTCCCCTCAAAATTCGCGTAAGATTTCAATCGGACGGCTCAGATCGTGCCAGCGCCACTACACGACAAGATAGTGTTTTCTTGGGAGCTGCGCCCGCCTCGAGATTCGTGCCAAGATCCGATGACTTAGATCGCTCCACGATGTTCGACAGTCCGAGCCGAGCAACTGGCGATCCGAGCCAACAGTTCGGCCGCCGAGCTATACGCTCGGTCCCGAGCTAACAGCTCAGCCACCGAGATATATGCTCAGCCACCGAGCTAATGGTTCGGCCACCGAACTATACGATCGGCTACCGAGCCACTTCGCTCAGATTCCGAACAAGTGCCAATCCGACCCGCAAAAGTGAAGAAAAAAACTGCCGAGCATCTCTAACCGTTGGATCATTGCGAAAATCACGCCTGAGATGATGAACGGTCCAAATTATGCCACATCCATTAAACAACAAGATAGTGTTTTCTTGGGAACTGTACCCGCCTCGAGATTCGCACCAAGATCCGATGGCTCAGATCGCTCCACGACGTTCGGCAGTCCGAGCCGAGTGACTAGCGACCCGAGCCACTTGCGCGAGGGAAAAACCGAGCCACTTCCCTCGGATTCCGAGCAAGTGCCAATCCGACCCTCGAAAGTGAAGAAAAATGCTGCCGAGCGTCTCCAACCAGTAGATCATTGCGAAAATCATGCCTGAGATGATGGATGGTCCAGATTACGCCACGTCCAGTAAACGACTAGATAGTGTTTTCTTGGGAACAGTGCCTGCCTCGAGATTCGCGTCGAGATCCGACGGCTCAGATCGCTCCACATCACTCGAAATTCTGAGCCGAGTGACTAGCTATCCGAGCCACTCACGTGAGAGAAAAACCGAGCCACTTCGCTCGGATTCCGAGCAAGTGCCCATCCAACTAGCAAAAGCGGAGAAATTACTGCCGAGCGACCGTGTCCATCCAATCTTTCAGAAATTCACGCCCGCACAAGATCAATGGTCCAGATCGCGCCACGCCATAATTCGGAATTTAAAATTAAATTTTATTTATTAAAATCGTTTTATTTATTTAAAAATTACGAAAAAATGATTAAAAATTAGGGAAAATTAATTAAAAATCCTAGAAAATAATTATAAAGTCGGGGAAATATTTTTGATCCCCCAAGTAAGTAATTATCGCCTAGGACAATTTATTAAGACCCCCGAACGACGAATCGACACTTCGCAAAATTAAGTAAATATTCCGAAAAATAGATAAAAATCACCAAATGTCCAGAACAGCTCAAAAACAGCTCAGAGCACGCAACTAACTTAGAAAATCACCATACTGCTTCCTGCAAAGATTCGAAACCTTCCATTTGGACTCTGATACAACTCCGCCAGCCATTAAAACAGTAAAACTACTCCTCAAAGGCTGATCAAGCTAAGTCTTCGGGAGTGGGGGGCTCGTGATATGGCTAAAAATGTGGTTAAATCAGAACCGTCCAAATCAGGAACGAATCTTAAAGCCTAGGGGTAAAATGGTAATTTTGCCTACCAATGGGTCCAAAGCGAGTACTGGTTCTTCTCCTCAAAGACCCATTAACCCGCGAATTAAAGAAAGAGAATATTTTTAATATAAAGAATTTTTGTAAGAGATCTAAAATGAGATTTTTGACATGGAAAAATTGAGTAAGATTAAATATGAGATTGTTGTTTAAAACTATGCAATTGCACATAGAAAATGAAGTAAAAGAAACATGATGAAATATGGAATTTGTGAATATGAACTCTCATTTTGATGAACATGAAACGAGTTTGACACTAGAGTTTAGCTAAATCCTTGCATCGGCATGAATGATATTCTGAAAAAGAAATGTGATGATAAAAGGCCAATATTGGGTCATGGTTAATGATTGATGTTTAAGACCAATGTAGAGGTAAGGCTAATGTAGAGTATTAATTTTATTCATGATTCAATTATCTAAGGATTAGACACATAATGGAGATGTGATGAAAGTAAGAGAAAAACATAAGTATGAGGGCCTCGGATCTATGGTATGAGAGTATTCACAGGCTGCCTGCATGATGCATTATGTCATAACGTGGATACATCTCCGGAATTAACGGGACCATGACGACGCTTGTGGGGTGTTAGGTGACTACGTAGTGCCATCGTTCCATGACGGAGGTGAATTGTCCATAGGTTGTCTGCATGATGCGTCATGTCATGACGTGGGATTTCCCTCCAGGCTGTCTGGGCATGGGCTCGTAACTAATATGAAATCTAGGATACTTACCGTAGTTACCGTTGTAATATCCCAGTCGGATATTATATTTGTATTATTATTATTTTTGAAATTAAAATATTTTTATGGAAATTACTTGGTTTTACTAATAAAACTTATCTATATATATATACTAGTTAGTATATATATGTATTGTATCGGTTTTGTGCACTTATACAAAATTCTGTAAAATGCATTTTTGAGAAAATGTCTGTAAAATCTCGGGTTGATATTAAAAATTATTATTTTATTATTATTTTCATAATTGAAATGACTTTGGTGGATATTATCCGCTTTTACTAATAGAAATTATCTATATATATATATATACCAGTCTGTATACATCTGTATTGTATCAAATTGGTACTGAAATCTTCCGAGCCGGTAATAAAATTATTTTTATTATTATTTCTAAATTAACATATTTTTGGTAGAGATTATTCATTTTAACTAACAAAAATTATCTGTATAGACAGATATATGTACATATATAAACTGTATCGATTTCGTACGTTTGTACGAAATCATGTAGTATGTGATTTTTTTGGAAAATACCTCTTATTCTTGATCAATCATGATCAAATAGAAGGTTAGGATTGGATTAGGGTTTGATTGCAATTTAAATTTGCAAATTGAACGGATTAGGGTTAAATTTGCAAATGAAACTCAAAATGTTTTGAGCCACAAAGAAAGAGAGACAAGTGGCTCTCTCTCCCTATCCTATAAGTGGCCAGCCACACTCCAAAGGGCAAAAGCCCTCTTTCATTTTTGTTCTCTCCATCTCTTTCTCATCTCATTCTTCTACTTCTTCTACTTGTTTTTAATTAGAAAAAAATTGAGAAAAATAGAAAAGAAAGAGAGAATCAAAAGAAAAAGAGTGGGTTTCATTATGGGTTCTCTTTTCATGGGGTGTTCTTGAAGAGGAGAGAGCAAGTCCTTCCTATATTTTTTGGGTGGGGGTTCTCAACTCATTTATTATTGTTTCGGTGTTTTATTTGCTTGATTATATGAACAACTTGGACAAATTTCATGTGCATGTGGATATTTAGGGACTAGAATAAAACGGCATATAAAGATTGAAGTGGTAGAACACAAAATAACACACTAAAGAATCAACCCTAACTAGTATGTAGTTAGAATTAATTACTTGTGTTAAAGTAGGAATTTTTACTCCAAATTAATTTGAGAGCTTCTTGTATGTGTTACCACCATGCTGTAATTTTTATAGAATTTTTGGGGTTAAATTGATAGGTCAAACAAACGTTTCCCCAAAAACAGCGAGCTTTTAAGCAAAATGTTGTTTTGGTTAATTCTGCATGTGTTCAAAGGGTTGGATTTTGAGTTCCTTACAGAATCGAAAAAAGTGTTCAACTAGAGAGATGTAATAGATGCTCCCACCTTTCCAAAATGGCCTATTTTGTTAGATTCCGATAAGTATCACAAAAGTTATGAGCTTTACAAATCTCAGCAGTCAGCTTTTTGGCTGAAGCTCGCTGTCTGGATGGTTGAAGTTCTTGCGCCTCTTATTGATTTAATCTAAAAAAGTGTTCAACTAGAGAGTTGTCTTAGATGTTTCCACCTTTCCAAAATGGCCTATTTTGTTAGATTCCGATAAGTATTGCAAAAGTTATGAGCTTTACAAATCTCAGCAACCAGCTTTTTGGCTGAAGCTCGCTGTCTGGATGGTTCGAAGTTTTTGCACCTCTTATTGAATGAATCAGAAAAAGTTTTCAACTAGAGAGTTTTATTAGATGTTTCCACATTTCCAAAATGGCCTATTTTGGTAGATTCCAATAAGTATTGCAAAAGTTATGAGATTTACAAATCTCAGCAGCTGGCTTTTTGGCTGAAGCTCGCTGTTTGGATGGTTCGAAGTTTTTACACCTCTTATTGATTAAATCTGAAAAAGTGTTAAACTAGAAAGTTGTATTAGATGTTCTCCCCTTTCCAAAATGGGCAATTTTGTTAGAGTCCGATAAGTATAACAAAAGTTATGAGTTTTGAAAGTTTCAGCTTTTAGGTTGTCTTTGTTGCTTTTTTGTATCGTGTTTAAGGAGTTGGATTTTGAGCTCTATAAGGAATATGGAAAAGTGGTCAGTTAGAAATTTGTAGTAGATGTTCTCCAATAATTAAAGCAAAAGTTATAAACTTTATTAGTTTCAGCTTTTGTTGTGCTTTTTGTTGTTCTTGAATTGTGTTTAAAGAACGGAGATTTAAATTCCATAAGGAATCTGAAAAAGTGTTTAACTAGAGAGTTGTAGTATATGTTCCCACCTTTCCAGAAATTATAATTTTGTTAGATACCGATAAGTATAGCAAAAGTTACGAGCTTTAGAAGTTTCATTTTTTTGCTGTGCTTTTGTTTTCCTTGTATTATGTTTAAAGAGTTGGATTTTGTGTTCCATTCGGAATCTGAGAAAGTTGTCAACTAGAAAGTTATAGTAGTTGTTTTTCCCTTCCCAAAATATCCTATTTGGTTAGATTCCGATAAGCAGCATAGGAGTTATGACTTTTACAAGACTGACAGCAGCTAACCTTTTGGCCGAGGCTCGTTGTTTGGATTGTTCGAAGTTTTTGTACCTTTTAATGACTGAATATGAGAAGTTTATCAACTAGAAAGTTTTATTATAGTTTCTCACCTTTCCAAAATGTCATATTTGTTTAGATTCCGATAAGCGGAGTAGGAGTTATGACCTTTACAAGTGACAGCAGCTAGCCATTTGGCTGAAGCTTCGCTGTTTGAATTGACCGAAGTTTTTGTACCTCTTAATTACTGAATTTGGAAAAATTTTCAACTAGAGACCTGTAGTAGATGTTCTCACCTTTCCAAAATATCCTATTTGGTTAGATTCCGATAAGCGAAGTAGGAGTTATGACCTTTGTAAGTCACAGCAGCTAGCCATTTCGGCTGAAGCTTCGCTGTTGAGATTGTTCAAAGTTTTTGTACCTCTTACTTATTGAATTTGGAAACGTCTTCAAATATAGAGTGGTATTTGATGTTCTCAAATTTCCAAAATGTCCTATTTGGTTAAATTCCGATAAGCGAAGTAGGAGTTATGACCGTCGCAAGTCACAGCAGCTAGCTATTTCGACAGAAGCTTCGTTGTTTAGGTTGTTCGAGGTTTTTCTACCTCTTATTGACTTAATCTGAGAAAGTTTTCAACTGGAGAGTTGTAGTAGATATTTTCACCTTTCTAAAAAGTCTAATTTTGTTGAATTCTGATACGAGTATCATGTTTAATTGCTTCAAGGTTGTTAAAAGGCTTTTTATGTTGCCTTCGTGCATAAAAGATCAAGTTCTCATTAGTAGTATGTTTATATTGGGCTATTAGAAGATTCTTCTGTTGCTTCTAAATATAAAAAATCAAGTTTTGCTTGTAGCATGTTATTTTGCTTCTAGGTTGTTAGAAGACTTTTATGGTTGCTTCTATATGATTCATTTGTCGCATACATAGCCAGTTGGCTCCTATGTAATTCGTTTGGCTCATACGTAGCTAGTCGGCTCGTATGTAAGTTGTTTTTCTCGTATGTAGCTTATTAGCTAGTACGCAGTTATTGTGCTCATCTAGGGGGATATCATTACCCTAAGAGCCATCGACCATCAAGACGTGTATTTATTTTACTCCTCGTGGACTGTGAAAGAGTCACCCCTCGTGCACCGTCAGATCTTAACCGTTGTAGGTTGATCGCAAGCCGGGAGTGTAGACAAAATCCAAGTTCAGGGCAGTAGCATGCGAATACGTTCGTATTGCTAGGGTCTTGGATCAATAGGCTATGAACAGGATCCTTGGGGATTCTAGTAAGTCTAGGTTAAGCACCTAGTAGAATTATCTTGTGAAGTCTAACTTAAGATCTAGCATGTTGAGTTAGTACTGTTGTCATCCCTCGGATTGTTTAGGGTTAGTGACATCGTTAGGGTAGTAACTTATGGCTATTACTACTTAACTGTTATTTATTACCATTTTTTGCCGAAGCGAAAGAGTTGGTATTAAGGGTGATACCTTATGATCCGACCTATTCTATAGGCAAATACTAGGGGGTGTTATTGGTTGTACCCTTCCTGTCTAAGGGATACAGTCTGTGCCTTCCCTGTAACGCCCCGAATTCCAAATACACTGAATTCGAGATGTTCTATAGGATCTTTTCACTTCCTTTAGTACAATTTTACAAGAGAATTTGAACTTCTCACTTTACATCAGAGTTTACATGAATACATTACAATTTACACTGCACAGCGGAAGTAAACTTTACAACAATTGAATAAATGTACAACAACATTGAATAATCTTTAAGCATTTGTTCCTTTTTAATCTGTATCAAGCCATTTATCTGCATATAAGACTGTGGGTACGTCAGTTTATTCAACCGACGATCATTATACACGGCCATCCTCTCTATGCCGGAAATAGTATAACTTATTTTCATATTTAGCAAACACAAACTTGTCACATATCAAACTAAAGGGACTACCCTATTGATGTCGTGTTGTGATTGTGCACTTAGTCCTTAATGCATTTATTTATATTATATGACACTAATGTGCACTTGTTTGGATTCTATGCATCCCATACTATATAGGTCCGAGGGCAAGCCCTTAATCGTTCTTCATCTTTGTAGGGTTCAATCCCTCGTCATGACTTAATCTACTACTGTAACTACGGTAAGTATCCTAGAAGTTTTCTGACCTACGAACCCATGTCTAGGCACCCTGGAGGGAATCCCATCGCTAACATGACTCAACATGCAGACATCCTGTGGTAATTCAGCTCCGACCATAGACATGACAGCACCCGTAGTCTTCAAACATCCCACGAGCGTCACCACCGGGACGGTACTCTGGAGCAGTATCCTCACCCAGACTCATCATGGGACATCCTGGGATACGCTCTCGCCGCTATCCAATGGCCCTCATACTCAATATTTTTCTCTTACTTTCATCACGTCTTCACTATGTACTAATCCTTAATTTTTATTAAAATCATGAACAAAAATCAAAGCTCTAGAGTTAGCTTCTCCACTAAACCGGACTTATTCATTCATTCAAACATGACCAACCTTGGTATTTCTTTTCAATATTTCATTTCATTTCTTTCCAAATGCCGGGGGAGACTTAGCTACTCCTTTGTTTCAATTTCAAATTCACAATTTCCAATTTGAGCATTTCCACTCATAAATTCATTTGTTGATTTGTCATACTCAAAAGTATTTCTCTTTTCCAATCATGATTTCCAATTCGTTCAAATAGTCCATAACTATACATGAAAATTCATATGCTTTATCAATTATCAATTTCACTTTGAAATTCACATCACTAAAGAATATTCACATTTCACATTTTTCACACTATTCTCAATTGAGAACAATTCACATCCATCACATAATAAAATTTCTTTCTTTACTACATTAATCTTCTAATTCTTCATTTCAAATTCTTTTTGCAAGATATAATTTTCACAAAGTATACATATAGAACCATAGTTCTATTTATGCATTTTATGCTCAAATCATAGTTTATTTCATGCGAATAATTCCCAAATTATTTTTATAAAGTCCCTTATATTTTTAGAAGAATAACCATATTTTTTTCATAATTTTTTGACAATTAAAAACCCCAAAAAAATTATTTTTCAATCTTGCCGAGGGCAAGATTCGAACCCAGCACCCCAGAGAACACAGCCGACAGCACAAGCCACTAGGCCGAATGTGCTAAGCGGCATAAGTATGGCTGAGAGCATTAAATGCTCTCGGCTTCAGTATTGATCGGATTTAAAAGTAAACACCCATAGAAGATGGTATTCTCAAGAGTTGAACCAGTGACTTGAGAGAACCCAACCGCGCGTTTTGACCACTTGAGCTACGTGCTCAGGTTGTCTATAGTATAATTCGAATTTCATTTAACCCATACTCTCTGTTATTTAGAACATTTCGACGTTCATCAAAATTTCATTTCACATTGTTCTTACTAATATACTGTAAAAATCCGAATTAATCGTTTTCCATCATGAATTTTATTCCAGAAGATGAAAATAAATTTCTTAAATAATTAAACATAACTTTCTCCATAATTAACACATTTCTACCATACAATTTGGTTAATGTGACATACTACTAATACATTTTTGTTGACATTATAATTTCATCAATCTCTGGACTAATTCTCTACTCTTATTCATTTTCCAAACATAAAAATTACATCTTAATTTATTCGTTACCATGCCATACAAAGTTTCCAATTTAGCACATAAAAGTGACATAGTCGATATACTAATTGTTTACACATGATTTTTCATGCTACTAACAAAGGTTTCTTCACACAATTTATAACCACATTCTTATTGCACACAATCTTGAATTTTACTAATAGCAACACACATAATTTGCATATCAATAATTCAATCAATTAGAGATCATCTTTTCAATTAAATGTGCATTCTTATTAATCATTTTCATGCATTATTTTGATAATTAAATCTAGCATGCATTCATATGCTAGAAATAGGGAAAATTTACCCACCTTGTATGGAGAGAAAAATTACAACTAGCAAATCTCTAGACGAATGTCCTTGCGACGAATGGCTCCTCCTTGAACACGTGCACACAAGCCTCCCAAGCACACCCAAGCCGAGCTCCCTCTTGATGAATGCCGGCCTCCCCTCTTCTAGTTGCAAGCAAAGATCTCACACACTCTCAATCTTTTAACTCACAAAATCACCACTATATAATATAATTGAACTATAGGTTTGGAAGAGAATAATTTTACACAAGAATAACTAGCCATGGGGGGGGGGTATTTATACTAAAAATCAAGGAGAATGGAGGGCTAGGATCAATTGGTTGGTTGTAAGATGGAGGGTCAAGATGAAAGTAGGAGTTGCAATAACTACCCACAACCAAGTAACCACCACACCATGATCACCATTACAATTTTCATTTCCTTCCAAAAAGATTACAACCGGCCTAGTTGAATAAGTGCATATTGCACGTGTATGTGTAGTGCACGTGCATGCAACTAGGCCCAAAAATTGTACATTAAATTTTTGTATAAAAATAAAATAGTCTTTAAATTGTATTCTACATGACAAGTTGTATAAAAATAGATTAATCGATGGGCTTTAGTTTATGGGCCAAAATACTTATTATAAAAATAATAAATTTAATTAACTTTGGGCTTTTAAAAGAAAAGGTTTTTTGTCTAATTGAAAGAAGGCTTTTGTATAAAATAATTAAAAGCACATATTAAAATATCTTTACTCATCTTGATGAAAATATTAACAAAAAATATTGCACGTGCACACTACGTGCAAAATAAATAATTTTTCATAAATTGAAAAATCAGGGCATTACAACACTCCCTCCTTAGAATAGTTCCGTCCCCGAAACTACAGTCAAGAGTGAGAGAAACAAAAATACAACACACACACAAGAACAAAAAGATACAAAGATACAATCAAGCAAAAAGCTCAGGATAGTCCTTCAACATCCTCTCTTCAGACTCCCAAGTAGCCTCTTCAACCAAATGGTTTCTCCAGACTACCTTGACCATCGGTATCGTCTTATTCCTCAAGACTTTCTCTCGACGATCAACAATCTCGACAGGAGACTCGATGTAGTTCAGATCCAACTGCAAACATTCCGGCACTTCAGGCAAATGGTGACTCGGATCTGGAATATAACCTCTCAGCATAGACACATGAAAGACATTGTGCACCTGAGACAACTCTTCCGGTAATTCAAGCCGATAAGCAGTTTTCCCGATCCTTTTCAATATCTTATACGGGCCTATAAACCTCGGGGCTAACTTCTCGCCTTTGCCAAATCGAACCACACATTTACTGGGTGATACTTTCAGAAAGACGACGTCACCGACCTCAAATTCAAGGTCCCTTCTCCGGTTGTCTGCATAGCTTTTCTGCCTGCTCTGAGCTTCTACCAACCTTTTCCTGATCAGAACAATCTTGTCAGAGGTTTGCTGCACAAGCTCAGGACCAAACAACTGACGCTCCCCAACTTCAAACCAACAAACAGGTGTCCTGCACTTCTTGCCATACAAAGCTTCGTACGGCACCATCCCGATGCTAGCCTGAAAACTGCTATTATAGGCAAACTCTACCAAAGGTAAATGCCTTTCCCAACTGCCTCCAAAATCTAGTATACAACACCGAAGCATATCCTCAAGAATACGGTTGACTCTCTCAGTTTGCCCATCGGTTTGCAGATGAAAACCAGTGCTGAAATCCATCTTGGTACCCAAAGCTGTCTGAAGACTCCTCCAGAAATACGAAGTAAACCGCGCATCTCGATCAGACACAATAGTTGACGGAACACCATGAAGTCGGACAATCTCGCCAACATACAACTCAGCCAACTTGTCCATCGAAGCAGTGAGTTTCATCGCCAAAAAGTGAGCGGACCTGGTTAGTCGATCGACTATAACCCAAATTGCATCATTGCCTTTAGGACTCTTAGGCAATTCCGTAATGAAATCCATACTGATGTTATCCCACTTCCATTCCGGAATAGGTAACGGTTGTAATAGACCTCCGGGTCTCTGATTTTCGACTTTGACTTGCTGACAAACCTCACACTTCGCCACAAATTCAGCCACATCCCGCTTCAAACCTGACCACCAGAAATGCTGTTTGATGTCTTTGTATATCTTAGTACTCCCAGGATGTACCGACAAAAGAGTAGCATGCGCCTCCTGAAGAATACTCTCTTTCAGGTCAGCCTGATTTGGAACGCACAGTCTATCTCCGAACCACAGCACTCCATCCCTGATTTGAAATCCGGGCAACATGCCAGCACTAACCTGCTCCTTCATCTCCAAAATATCAGCATCAACCTCCTGACTTGCAATGATCCTTGCATTCAGTGTAGGCTGAAGCCTCAACTGGGCTAAAGATGCTCCCAATCCTTGCAAGACAACTTCAATACCTGCTCGATCCAATTCTTCAATCAGATGCTTCTGAGTTGTAATCAAACTGGCTAAACTGCTCTTGCGACTAAATGCATCTGCAACAACATTAGCCTTCCCAGGATGATACTAGATCTCAGGTCGCATGTCCTCGAGCACTTCCAACCATCTCAGCTGCCTCAGATTCAGATCCCTCTGCTGATATATGTACTTCAAACTCTTGTGGTCCGTGTACATGTTCAATTTCTCACCGTACACGTAGTGCCTCCATTGCTTCAGTGCAAAGATAATCGCAGCCAACTCCAAATCTTGAGTCGGATAGTTCTTCTAATGCAGTCGTAGTTGCCTAGACCCATAAGCGATTACTCTTCCTTCTTACATTAAGACACAACCAAGCCCACGATGTGAAGCATCACTATAAACATCGTACTCAACACCTGCTCTAGGCAAAGCCAAAATAGGTGCAGTAGTCAGCTTCTCGTTCAACTCCTGAAAGCTTGCCTCACATTGCTCAGTCCACTTGAAGTTCACATTCTTCTTTGTCAGACCAGTAAGCGGCACGGTTATCTGAGCATAACCTTGAATGAATCTCCTGTAGTATCCAGTCATTCCAAGAAAACTTCTGACTTCCTTCACTGTAGTAGGCCTAGCCCAATCTCTCACTGCCTCTATCTTCTGAGGATCAGTTGCCACTCCCTCCTTAGAAAGGATGTGACCTAGGAATGCCACTTCAGATTTCCAGAAATCACACTTGGATAACTTGGCATACAACTTCTGTTCTTCCAGCTTCTTCAAAACTGCTGCCAGATGCTCGGTGTGCTCCTCCTCTGACTTTGAGTACACGAGGATATCGTTGATAAACACCACGACAAAAGAATCAATGAACGGCCTCAAAACTCTGTTCATTAAATCCATGAAGATTGCAGGTGCATTCGTCACTCCGAATGGCATAACTAAGAATTTGTAATGCCCATATCGAGTTCTAAATGCAGTTTTGTGCACATCTTCAGCTTTCACTCGAACTTGGTGATTTCCTGATCGAAGATCTATTTTGGAGAATACAGCTGCTCCTTCTAGATGATCGAACAAGTCATCAATTCGAGGAATAAGATACTTATTCTGAACAGTGACCTTATTCAGCTCCCGGTAATCGATACACATTCTCATCGATCCATCCTTTTTCTTTACCAAAAGCACTGGTGCTCCCCAAGGTGATGCACTAGGTTGAATAAAGCCTTTTTCCAACAGTTCCTCAATCTGCCGTTTCACTTCATCTTGTTCCACTGGAGCCATCCTATACGGTGCCTTAGAAATGGGTGCACTTCTCGGTTGAACAGTGATGCTGAACTCTACATCACGATGCGGGGGTAACCCAGGAAAATCTTCCAAGAACACAGTCGGATAGTCCCAAATCACAGGAATCCCTTGCACTTCTTGCGGATAGCTGCCACCAGCCTAGAACACTTCTTCTTCCCTTGGAAAGTGACTTCAGGTCCACCTGGAGCCTTCACTGTTACCGTCTTGGTCTTGCACTCGATGCTTGCACTGTACACCGACATCCAATCAATGTCAATGATAACATCGACTCCCAAGATAGTCAGCTCGATCAGATCAATGTCAAAGATTCGATCACCAATCACGATCTCACAATCAGCATAATACCGATCAGTGGTTAAAGTTTCCCCTGATGGAGTAGCTACTGCTAAGATCTTGCCTGGAAAAATCTTCGGTTCAACTCCCAACACTTTAGCAAATTTAGGAGACACAAAAGTATGAGAGGATCAAGTATCGAACAACACAACAACTTTCATTCCATTAAGATAAAGTTATCCTGTTACATAATACACACTCATTACGTAACAGTTTCACTAAATAACGGGAAAAAGAAATGACAAAAACTACTAAACATCTGCCCTCGTACCAGTGATGACATGATCAACCTCATCAGCATCAACTTCTGTCAAGGCAAATACTCGCCCTGGTTGGTACGATCTCTTCCCAGTCTGCTGTGTTGGTGCATTGCTATTACCACTCCGTGGCTTGAGACATTGAGATTTGTAATGTCCCGTTTCACCACAGTTGTAGCAAGTTACCGCAGGAGGTCTCACCACATTGTTCCCAGGTCCCCCGGCCACACTAATAGCGTTCACCCCTATCAGTTTGAACCTTTGTACAAATGGTTGCCCCTTGAAACTCCCAGAATTGGCGGGCCTCTTTCCAGACTGCCAGTTGTTCCTCCGGTTCTAAACAACATGGAACTGCTCCATATTTGCTTCCGTCGCTGCTGCTCTCTGGACCAATTTGTCAAATCTCCTGATACCAAGAGGTATCATCCGGGACCTCAAGCTCGGCCTCAATCCATGCTCGAACTTACGAGCCTTCTTAGCCTCATCCATCACTAGTTCAGGAGCATACTTAGAGAGCTGAGTGAATTTGGTCTCGTACTCTCTCACTGACATGCCGCCTTGCTGTAGCGACAGAAACTCCATAGCCTTCTTCTCTTGAACATCGGAGGGGAAATAGTGATTGCGGAATTCTTCCAGAAATTCCTCCCAGCCAAGCACTATGCCTCCCATTGTCCTCTTCATCGACTGCCACCAAACAGCTGCATCCTTCTCAAATTGCAGAGTCGCCAACTTGACCTTACTGCCTTCAGGGGTCTCCAGCACTTCAAAGATTGTCTCTACTTGACGAATCCAGTTGTCAGCCGCATCAGGGTCTGACTTTCCTTCGAATATAGGTGGTTTCATTCGCTTGAACGATTCCACCAGTTTAATCGCTTCGGGTACCGAATTCGTAGGCCCCCTTCCTTGGTTCAGATTCATTGCCACGGCGTTGAGCGTCTGATAGACCCTCGCAAGTTCCGTTTCCAGATCCAGACCTTCACCGTTTCTAGCTCCTCTTCTAGCCATATTCTGATGCAAAATATCCATTAAATTCGAAGTATAAGTCATGAATTTTAAATCAACTTGCATTTCATTAAATCCCAAACTTTATACATTCGAATTGAAAAATATTTCTTGACATCAGAATGAAAGATAGTAGAAGCTACAACAGTCTAACTCCTATGGTTCCTCTTCGCTTCTCGAAGTTCTCCCCGTAGTTCATCAACTTCATCCTTCAGCACATCTGTCAAATTCTTCCTCTTCTCGAGTTCCCATATACGATGACTGAGAACAGAATAGTCGTCCTTGCGCTTTGCCAGCTGAGCCTCCAATAATCCGACTCTCTCACAGTGTCTCTACCTGCCTCTGAAGAGAAGTCACAAGACTATTTGGAACTGGTTCTTCTTCTTCGTCAGAAGAAGAGTCATCAGATGAATCCGGAGGTGGGGTAATCTCTCGGGATTCAGGCCATTCTTCTCCATCAGAATCTGTTTACCCTGGGTAGTACTCATCCTCGGAATCTGCCTGTCTAGGATGGTACTCTACCTCAATGGTATGCCAGTCGTCGTCTCCCGCAGGGTCAAAGTGATCAGCCATCTTAGAAAATAGGGAGGAAGAAGCATAAGTCATAGAGCAACACAAATGTAAGTCACTAATATTTAAATCTCTAGACTCAAACACACACTCTAATGTCCACTTCTAGGGTGTCGTTCCTTATAAATTTGTACAAGTGTGGAAGCGTGGCTCTGATACCACTCTGTAACACCCCGAATCCCAAATACACTGAATTCGAGATGTTCTATAGGATCTTTTTACTTCCTTTAGTACAATTTTATAAGGAAATTTGAACTTTTCACTTTACATCAGAGTTTACATGAATACATTACAATTTACACTGCACAGTGAAAATAAACTTTACAACAATTGAATAAATGTACAACAACATTGAATAATTTTTAAGCATTTGTTCCTATTTAATCTGTATCAAGCAATTTACCTGCATATAAGACTGTGGGTACGTCAGTTTATTCAAACGACGATCATTATACACGGCCATCCTCTCTGTGCTGGAAATAGTATAACTTATTTTCCATATTTAGCAAACACAAACTTGTCACATATCAAACTAAAGGGACTAACCTATTGAAGTCGTGTTGGATTCAATCCCTCGTCATGACTTAATCTACTACTGTAACTACGGTAAGTATCCTAGATGTTTTCTGACCTACGAATTCATGTCTAGGCTTCCTGGAGGGAATTCCATCGCTGACATGACTCAACATGCAGACATCCTGTGGTAATTCAGCTCCTACAATAGACATGACACCACCCGTAGTCTTCAAACATCCCACGAGCGTCGCCACCGGGACGGTACTCTGGAGCAGTATCCTCGCCCAGACTCATCATGGGACATCCTGGGATACGCTCTCGCCGCTATCCAATGGCCCTCATACTCAATGTTTTTCTGTTACTTTCATCACGTCTTCACTGTGTACTAATCCTTAATTTTTATTAAAATCATAAACAAAAATCAAAGCTCTAGAGTTAGCCTCTCCACTAAACTGGACTTATTCATTCATTCAAACATGACCAACCTTGGTCTTTCTTTTCAATATTTCATTTCATTTCTTTCCAAATGCCGGGGGAGACTTAGTTACTCTTTTGTTTCAATTTCAAATTCACAATTTTCAATTTGATCATTTCCATTCATAAATTCATTTGTTGATTTGTCATACTCAAAAATATTTATCTTTTCCAATCATGATTTCCAATTCATTCAAATAGTCCATAACTATACATGAAAATTCATATGCTTTATCAATTATCAATTTCACTTTGAAATTCACATCACTAAAGAATATTCACATTTCACATTTTTCACACTATTCTCAATTGAGAACAATTCACATCCATTACATAATAAAATTTCTGTCTTTACTACATTAATCTTCTAATCCTTCATTTCAAATTCTTTTTGCAAGTTATAATTTTCACAAAGTATACATATAGAACCATAGTTCTATTTATGCATTTTATGCTCAAATCATAGTTTATTTCATGCGAATAATTCCCAAATTATTTTTATAAAGTCCGTTATATTTTTAGAAGAATAACCATATTTTTTCATAATTTTTTGACAATTAAAAACCCCAAAAAAATTGTTTTTCAATCTTGCCGAGGGCATGATTCGAACCCAGCACCCCAGAGAACACAGCCGACAGCACAAGCCACTAGGCCGAATGTGCTAAGCGGCATAAGTATGGCTGAGAGCATTAAATGCTCTCGGCTTCAGTACTGATCGGATTTAAAAGTAAACACCCATAAAAGATGGTATTCTCAAGAGTCGAACCAGTGACTTGAGAGAACCCAACCGCGCGCTCTGACCACTTGAGCTACGTGCTCAGGTTGTCTATAGTATAATTCGAATTTCATTTAACCCATACTCTCTGTTATTTAGAACATTTCGACGTTCATCAAAATTTCATTTCACATTGTTCTTACTAATATACTGTAAAAATCCGAATTAATCGTTTTCCATCATGAATTTTATTCTAGTAGATGAAAATAAATTTCTTAAATAATTAAACATAATTTTCTCCATAATTAACACATTTCTACCATACAATTTGGTTAATGTGACATACTACTAATACATTTTTTTTGACATTATAATTTCATCAATCTCTGTACTAATTCTCTACTCTTATTCATTTTCCAAACATAAAAATTACATCTTAATTTATTCGTTACCACGCCATACAAAGTTGCCAATTTAGCACATAAAAGTGACATAGTCGATATACTAATTGTTTGCACATAATTTTTCATGATACTAACAAAGGTTTCTTCACACAATTTATAACCACATTCTTATTGCACACAATCTGGAATTTTACTAATAGCAACACACATAATTTGCATATAAATAATTCAATCAATTAGAGATCATCTTTTCAATTAAATGTGCATTCTTATTAATCATTTTCATGCATTATTTTGATAATTAAATCTAGCATGCATTCCTATATTAGAAATAGGGAAAATTTACCCACCTTGTATGGAGAGAAAAATTACAACTAGCAAATCCCTAGACGAATGTCCTTGCGACGAATGGCTCCTCCTTGAACACGTGCACACAAGCCTCCCAAGCACACCCAAGCCGAGCTCCCTCTTGATGAATGCCGGCCTCCCCTCTTCTAGTTGCAAGCAAATATCCCACACACTCTCAATCTTTTAACTCACAAAATCACTACTAGATAATATAATTGAACTATAGGTTTGGAAGAGAATAATTTTACACAAGAATAACTAGCTAGGGGGGGGTATTTATACTAAAAATCAAGGAGAATGGAGGGCTAGGATCAATTGGTTGGTTGTAAGATGGAGGGTCAAGATGAAAGTAGGAGTTGCAATAACTACCCACAACCAAGTAACCACCACACCATGATCACCAATACAATTTTCATTTCCCTCCAAAAAGATTACAACCGGCCTAGTTGAAAAAGTGCATATTGCACGTGTACGTGTAGCGCACGTGCATGCAACTAGGCCCAAAAATTGTACATTAAATTTTTGTATAAAAATAAAATAGTCTTTAAATTGTATTCTATATGACAAGTTGTATAAAAATAGATTAATCCATGGGCTTTAGTTTATGGGCCAAAATACTTTTTATAAAAATAATAAATTTAATTAACTTTGGGCTTTTAAAAGAAAATGCTTTTTGTCTAATTGAAAGAAGGCTTTTGTATAAAATAATTAAAAGCACATATTAAAATATCTTTACTCATCTTGATGAAAATATTAACCAAAAATATTGCACGTGCACACTACGTGCAAAATAAATAATTTTTCATAAATTGAATAATCAGGGCATTACATTCTCACGAGTTAGAAGCACGGGATCCGTATCTCATCTGTTAATTTCTGAAGTGCCATGATAAGTGTGGGAGAGATCACTACAAAATATACTCGATTTACCGGCGTATATTCCCCGGCGTTTTACCAGTAGCGCCGGGGTAGGGAGCGAATAGGAATGGGGCGCCAGATAGGAAGGTTATACACCGACGGTCACTTTAAACCGCTGGACAATCTTCGTATTCACCGGCATTTTATTTAAAAACGCCGGTGAAGTGTATTATTCACTGGCGTTTTAATAAGAAACGCCGGTGAATATACCGATACATTCATCGACGTGTCTAATTGAAACGCCTGTGAATAAGCTGAGATAAATCCCGCGAACCTTAATCTTTCGCTCGCCATTTTCCCAAACCCCAAAAAAAAAAAAAAAAAGTGGCCGCCTTCGTTTTCCCTCCTTCCTCGCTCTACTTCCCGCGCGTTTGCCTCCGCCGCTTCGTCCTCTTCGACAGCCTTCGACTTTTCATCATCGTCCCTTCTTCCCTTCGTCATTTTCGATTCCCCTCCTCCCTCTCTCTATTTGGAGGTGAATTGGCGATCGGAAACCACCGCTTCGCCCCGCTCTCTCTCTCTCTCTCTCTTCGATATCATCTCTTGATTTTCTTTATTTTTCAAACATAGCATGTTTTTTTAGATTATGCATCTTGATTTCCCTTATTTTTCAAACTTAGCATCGTCAAAGATGCTGAAATCATGCATCTGATTGTCATCTTAGCATGTTTTTTTAATCCATAATGGGTTAACTGTGAACTAAGGATGCTGGCTGTATACCAAAATCCTCCAAAATGGGTACAAGAATTGGGCCGAACGCACCTTGTGCTTGTTTCTTTTGGAGCCACAAACATGAATGGTTTAGTTGGGATGAAGAATTAATAGAAAAATATATGCTTAGATACTGGAAATTTTCATTTTCTTTTACTGTTAAAGAAGCTGATTTCATGCATCTGATTGTCATCTTGGCATGTTTTTTAACCAAAATGGGTTCACTGTGAACTGAGGATGCTATAGCTGCATGCCAAAATCCTCCGGATATGTACAACAATTGGGTTTTAGATTTAGTTGGGCTAAAGAATTAGTAGAGCAACATATATGCTCAGATAATGGATATTTTCATTTTCAGATACTGTTAGAGAACCTGATTGCCATCTTTGGCATGATTGTTTAACAAAAATTGGGTTCACTTCCAAACTAAGTATGCTACTAGCATCCTCATCTTCTTTTACTGTTAATGAAGCTTATTTCATGCATCTGATTGTCATCTTGGCATGTTTTTTTGACCAAAATGGGTTCACTGTGAACTCAGGATGCTATAGCTGTATGCCAAAATCGTCTGGATATGTACAACAATGGGTTCACTGTGAAAAATATATGCTTACATACTGGAAATTATCATTTTTCTTTTACTGTTAAAGAAGCTAATTTCATGCATCTGATTGGCATCTTGGCATGTTTTTTACCAAAATCCTCCAAATCTGTACAAGAATTTGGCTGAACAAACGTTGTGCAGGTTTCTTTTGGCGCTACAAACATCAATGATTTAGTTGGGATGAAGAATTATTTTAGAAAAACATATTAGTAGTCATATTAGTTTCTTTTGTTTAGTATTATTATTATTATTATTATTATTATTATTATTATTATTATTATTATTATTATGAGATAAGTAAGTGATTATTAGTAACCATGAACAGAATAGTTCATGAGTCATCAGATCTTCTTGTTACCGTAGTTACAGCACGACGCGCTCATTATTCGTCTGATTCCTATTCCTCAGCAAATACCCTTTACCATCATCATCTTCTTGAACGGAAAGCCAAATACAGAGGAGACTATAGTCGAATTGATATTACACTCGAACACAGGGTGTGCGATAAAATACCACTAAGATGGTTGTGATAATTTCCACAAAAGGTAGTTTAGGGTTATGTGAATAGAGTAGATTGTGTTAAGATTTAATTTTTTTTTTGTACATTTTTTGGAACCATAATTTCTTTATTTTACAGTTAAAGATTATATCGTTTATTTATTTGCAGCTAGGGATGGTTTTCAAAAAGGTGAAATTTAATATACAAAATGCCTTTTACTGTTATTACTATTTAATATATCAAATTTTAATTTCAGATTGTGTGCTATTGTTATAATGGATAGAAGTTGGATTAGTAAACCACGATTATCTAAGGAGTACCGTGATGGTATTAAAGATTTTATTATCTTTGCCAAACGACATTCCCGTGATCCCAACCTAATCCTTTGTTCATGCCTCCGGTGTACAAATTGTAATTTGAGGACATGTGACGTAGTACATACACACTTGGTTGTCAACGGTTTTCATCAAGGGTACACAAGGTGATTTTGTCATGGAGAGGATCATACGTCAGCTCCTGTTCGTCCGGTTGTATTAGAAAATGAAGATGAGCCCTTAGTGAACGAAGACTTAAGCGTTTTCGATGAGATGCATGCTTTGTTGCAAGATGCCATGGGGATTCATAATGTTCCTTTCCACACCAATAACCCAACAACCCAAGTTCACAATGAGTCAACAGAAACATCACACATTGGTGGTGGGATGGACGAGAAAATGCCTGGCCCCGCCCCCGAAAATAATAAGTAGCAAGAATCCTTCGCTAAGTTACTTGAAGATGCTAGTACTCCGTTGTACCGCGATTGCACCAAATTTTCTAAATTCTCATTCATTATCAGACTATTTCAGATTAAATATTTAAACGGGTGGTCTGCTAAGTCCTTCACTATGCTACTTGAATTGTTGAATGAAGCATTTCCTGAAATCTGTATTCCAAACTCAGCCTATAAAATCAAAAAATTC
The DNA here is from genome assembly GCA_017893485.1 of Hemerocallis citrina. Classification (NCBI taxonomy): domain Eukaryota; kingdom Viridiplantae; phylum Streptophyta; class Magnoliopsida; order Asparagales; family Asphodelaceae; genus Hemerocallis; species Hemerocallis citrina. Next base: position 115,266,365 of record CM030360.1, on the reverse strand, counting down.
CTAAGTTCTTTCGATCTAGGATATGAGAAGATAGCAGCATGTCCAAATGACTGTATGCTTTTCACGAGTGGTAAGGAAAGTCTGGAGAATTGCGAAGAGTATGGTTCTTCGAAATGGATAGAAAGACCAAATCAAGACGAGGGAGCCAGTGGATCTACTAAGCGAAGTAGGAAAAAGAAGCCTGCAAAAATACTGCATTACTTTCCTCTGATTCCTAGGCTACAAAGGTTGTTTATGTCTACGAAAACTTCTTCTAATATGAAATGGCATGCTGAAGGTCGCACTAATGATGGGATTCTTAGACATCCTGCTGATTCTCAATCTTGGAAAAAATTTGATGAAAGATATCCTGATTTTGCGGAAGATCCTCGGAATGTGAGACTTGGACTAGCTAGTGATGGTTTCAACCCTTTCAGGCAAATGAGTAGTACATACAGCATATGGCCGGTTGTGTTAATACCATACAATTTGCCGCCTTGGAAATGCATGAAGCAGTCCTCATTTATTTTGTCCATGATAGTTCCTGGACCGAAAGGTCCTGGAAATGATATAGATGTGTACCTACAACATTTTCTCTTCGGGCCGTGTTGTCTTGGACAATCAATGATTTTCCAGCATATGTAAATTTATCTGGATATAGTACTAAAGGACGTTATGCATGTCCATGTTGTGCTGACCAAACTAGTTCAAGGTGGTTGTACAATGGCAGGAAGTTTTGCTATATGGGTCATAGGAGATGGTTGCCTGACACACATATATTTCGGGCAGAGACAGCGACATTTGATGGTACCGACGAGTGGAAACATGCTCCTGGATCTTCTTCTGGTTCAGATATTTTGAGGCGGGTAGATGGTCATCAATTCAAATATGGAAAAGAACCAGATGTCAGGACAAAGGGCAAGAAAAGGGCAAGGTCGGAGCAAGGTGAGGAGACCGATCTATGTGGGGAAGATGAGGATCAAAACATGACGAGTTTAGGTGCATGGAAGAAGAAGAGTATTTTCTTCAAGTTGCCGTATTGGGAATTCAACTTATTGCGACATGATTTAGATGTGATGCATATCGGAAAAAATATTGGTGAAAATTGTATAGGAACAGTTATGGGAGATGACCGGAAGACAAAGGACAATCTCAAGAGCCGACTTGATTTGAAGTCAATGGGCATCCGACATGAGTTGCACCCAGAAGAATTACCGAACGGGAAAGTACTCCTACCTCCTGCAATCTATTCAATGTCAAAATTGGAGTTAGAATTGTTTTGCAAAGTACTACTGGAACTTAAAGTTCCTGATGGCTATTCTTCTAACATAGCAAGATGTGTCAACTTTAAAGAGAAGAGGCTTCAGGGTCTAAAGTCACACGACTACCACATCCTAATGCAGGATCTCCTTCCTGTGGCCCTAAGGTCTTCAATGTGTGAGCAAGTCACTACTGTCCTGAAAGATCTTTGTAGCATATATAAAGGTATTTGCTCAAGAATGCTTCGTGTTGAAGATATTGACCAATTGGAGCAGCAGGCGGCATTGACACTTAGTAAAATGGAGATGATATTTCCCATCGTTCTTCACTATAATGATACACTTGATAATCCACCTTGCTGGTGAAGCCAGAATCGGCGGTCCTGTTCACTATCGGTGGATGTACCCCATTGAGAGGTAAAAGAATTCATTCATCTTACAAAATTGAATTTTCAAAAGCTCATTTCTTTTAATCCCCTAATCCGCTCTAATTCATTAATTGAACATGTACAGGTACCTATACCGGCTAAAGGGTTATGTTAAAAATAGAGCATATCCTGAAGGGTCAATAGCTCAGGGATATCTATCAGAAGAGTGTTCACATTTTTTTTCCAGGTATTTGTCGGGTGTGGAGACATCTTTGAGTAGACCACGTAGAAATCCAGATATTTCCAACCTTGATAGTGCTCAATATCTTTTTGATACCGCTGGCACTACTATTGGTAAAGTTGATGCATTTGAGCTAGATAACTTAACGTGGAAACAGGCACATCGATATGTGCTAGACCACCATGCATCAGTGGAACCATTTCGAAAGTATGTTGTTTTTGAATTTAAATCGAATATAGTGAAAACCGCGGAGTTCGATATTAACTTACTTTTGTTATTCCTTATTTCAATTGCTTGTTTTTTAGCGAATTTGTCAGGGACATCAAACGAAGGGCTAGACCAAGAAGACTACCACCACGTGAACAAAACAAGTTGATGAATGTAAAATTTCATAAGTGGTTTGAATCTCATGTAGGTGAATTACAGTTATGCAAGTTAATCTTCATTATATCTACATTTTATATGGTGCTGATACGATTTACGCAAAATTAATAGGTACATTCTTTGGGTCCTGAAGGTGTGTCATCTGAAATACAAGTACTTGCCAAAGGTCCCTATAAGATGGTCAAAAGATACGGAGGATACATATTCAATGGTTTTAGATTTCGTACTAAGGATCGTGAATGTAATTTGAAGTCTCAAAATAGTGGAATGGTAGTGACGTCTAAGACTAGAAGTTATGCTTCCAAATCGGGCACGAGGCCTGTAGATGGAGAGCTCGACTACTATGGAGTGCTCACGGATATCATTGAGTTGAATTATTTTGGTCATTTCTGTGTTGTCTTATTTCATGGGGATTGGGCTGAGTTTGATAGGATTTTTGCTAACAACAAGGATAAGTTTGGCTTCACAGTTGTAAACTTCTCAAAATTGATTCATATCGGTACACACATTAGCCATGAGCCATTTGTGTTTCCATCCCAAGTACAACAAGTGTTCTACATTGAAGATCCAACCCTGCCAAAATCGTATGTGGCCCTCGCTATGAAACCAAGAGATGTATTCCAACTGGGCGATACTTCTGAGTTACATTGCTATGAAACCAAGATGAAGACGGTGAAGTCATGAACAGTTACATTGCTTCTGAGTTTCCTATGTTTGATGTAAACACAACCGACGGTGGAATTTGCGAGACTTAGCTCCGCAAGGATGGAGAAGAGGGCGATGTATTGGAAGATGTCGTATTGTAGTTTACTTGATTTTCAATCTCAATATTATATGTCTGTAATTTTCGTGTCTTAAATCTTGTTGTAATATTATGTCTGTAATTCCGAACATGTTGAATGTGAATTTAATACACCGGTTTAATTATCTTTCTATTTTCTACTGCTTGGTGTTATTTACATTAAACTATGCTTAGTGTCATTTGAACCAAACTATCATTGTAATTTAATTTGTTACAAATCTCATTTTTTTAATTTTTTTATAATTATGTTGGTTTGTTAATCCTACTAAAGTACAAATTTTATGATAGTTATTATAAACATGTTATTAATTAAATTTGCATCTCTAAGGAAGTTATTGAATCCTTGACAGGTACAACATGCCGAGGCGTGGAAAGAGGATAAATATAAATGATGGCAACGAGAGCCATGGGGATGAGCAGCCACTACATAATAGTGGCAGTCAAACAGATGAGAGTAAGGATAGCACGCCGCCCACTGTCAAAAAACATCGTGGGCGAACTAAGATGATGAATATTTGGAGACTTAAGAATGACGAAAGGATTGTGGTGGAGGTAAACGGTGTCGGGCAACCGGTTGGCGATAACGCAAGCAAATTTTCTTCATTTATTGGGGTTATAGCAAGGAACCCACGGATAGTTCCTTTGTCATACGAGAGTTGGCCGAAGGTGCCAACCACGACAAAGGCCACTGCAATTACGACAATCAAGGTATTTCCCATCTAAAATAAATAATTGGTAGGCGCAAATATATTATTGAAATATGTATTTTTAGTGATGAGTAATAAATTTTGCAGCAATACTTCTCGTTCGCCGACTCCCTTACGCCTTGGGTTGAAAAGTCACTCTCCAAAAAGTGGAGGGACTATAAGAGTGACTTGAAGGCTAGGTATTTTGACAAAGACCTTTCAGAGGCGGAGAATGCAAGGGATGTGCCAGAAAATGAGGAGCCTTCAGATTGGCAATTCCTTGTGCACTACTGGAGTTCGGCGATCGGTCAGGTATTTACATTAAAGGCACAAAAATCTAATGAGTATGTGGTTGTATGGCTACTCTAATGAATTTTTCAGCTAACTTCATTGTGGCATGTACAGAAAAGGGCGAAGGTGGGTGTTGCCAGTCGGTCAAAGCAGCTAGTGTTGCACACCGCTGGTACACAGAGCTTTGCTCTGGTTCGGGAAGAATTGGTAGGCGCAATCGTATTGAACATTTTTTACTTACAGTTATTTGTTTATAACCATTTCATCTTAGTAATATATAGGAAGAAGATTTGGGGGGTCGTACGGAGTTTGGCGACATTGACTTTTTCGATGCCACCCACAAATCGAAGGATGGGACGTATGCGAGCCCTGAGGCAGTATGGATTCTGGTAATTTGTGAACTAATATCTAATGAGTAGTCGAAATCTCATCTGCTTTTAACTCTGATTGTTATGTCCTTTTACAGACTAACGCTCAGAGAAGGTATGATGAAATCTCTTCCGCTTCAAATTCTGACCCTACGGCGGCACCCACAGATTTCCGTACCCGGCAGAGAGTTGCCTTGACCGAGGTTAGGGGAAAGGAGAGGCATGGACGTGTCCGTGGTATGGGGCTAGGACCAACCCCCTCGCAGCTATTCGGATGGAGTGAATCTAGTTCAAGTGCCAATCGGGACGAGGAGATGACTTCATTAAAGGCACAAGTTGCACTCCTACAAGAACAAATGGCCCATTTAATAGGGCAGCAATCCCAAGTCCCACCCTCGGTAAGTCTTTAAATTGGTATTTTTAAAGAGATTATGGTCTTGAATGCATGAAAGACACGTATTAGTGTTTGTGAGTCTGCATTGTGGCTGTCGTCTATAAGCATTTCGTCTATGTTTCTTAAGTGGGCTGTGATTAGAAAGAAAGGGCTGGAGTGGAGATCTGAAAACCCAAATAGAGACATCTCGTTTATTATAATCTATACTTATTGTTGGACCAACCCCCTCTTGCTGTTGTTGCTGATGTCTCTTTGTGTGCGTGTGTTGAAGAGAATGAAGGGATCAGAGAGAGTTGAGGAAAAAGCCGCTATGTTAGCCTGGTGTATCCTCATTCTCTACCATTCCTCTTTCTGGCTCCATATATGGCTTCTATATTAAATTGGTTTCCTTCCACGATGACAGTCCGTAATACTACACTTGATATGAGCCCTGTTCATAGCTGCACCCTATTGCATACTCACAAACAACTAATACATATCGTTCATGCATTGTATGACCAACCCCACTTTGGCACATAACATGCTTAGATGACATTGTATGACCTGCAAACAAGGTTTGTTCAGCCGTGTTGTTGTACTGATTTGGAGGATTTTGGTATGCTAGCAGCATACTTAGTTTGGAAGTGAACCCATTTTGGTTAAAAAATCATGCCAAAGATGGCAATCAGGTTCTCTAACAGTATCTGAAAATGAAAATATCCATTATCTGAGCATATATGTTGCTCTACTAATTCTTTAGCCCAACTAAATCTAAAACCCAATTGTTGTACATATCCGGAGGATTTTGGCATACAGCTATAACATCCTCAGTTCACAGTGAACCCATTTTGGTTAAAAAATCATGCCAAAGATGGCAATCAGATGCATGAAAACAGCTTCTTTAGATGTATCTGAAAAAGAAAATTTCCATTATCTGAGCATATATGTTTCTTTAACAGTGACTGTGAACAATTGTTCTTAATTGGGCTGTATTAGAAAGAGACGAGTTGGAGTGGAGATCTGGAAACCCATATAGAGACATCTTGTTCATAATAATTTATTATTGTTGTTGTTCTTGTCGCTCTTGCTGTTGTTGCTGATGTCTCTATGTGTTCGTGTGCTGAAGGGAAAGAAGGGATGAGAGAGAGATGAGGAAAATGCCGCTATGTTAGCCTGGTGTATCCTCCTTCTCTACCATTCCTCTTTCTGGCTTCTATATTTGGTTTCCTTCCACAATGACAATTCCTTAAAACTACACTTGATATGAGCCCTATTCGTATTTTTCTTCACTGAAGAATTGATCTATGACTACAATCTCCATTCAAAGCCCAATCAAAATTTGTTTTGGAGCCACAAACATCAATGAAGAATTAATAGAGAAACATAAATGATTATATGCTGGAAATTTTCATTTTCTTTTACTGTTAAAGAAGCTTATTTCATGCATCTGATTGTCTTCTTGGTACATTTTTTTGACCAAAATGGGTTAACTGAATTAGTAGAGCAACATATATGCTCAGATAATGAAAATTTTCATTTTCAGATACTATTAAAGAACCTGATTGCCATCTTTGGCATGATTTTTTAACGAAAAATGGGTTCACTTCCAAACTAAGTATGCTGCTAGCATCCTCATCTTCTTTTACTGTTAATGAAGCTTATTTCATGCATCTGATTGCCATCTTGGCATGTGTTTTTGACCAAAATGGGTTCACTGTGAACTGAGGATGCTATAGCTGTATGCCAAAATCCTCCGGATATGTACAACAATTGGGTTTTAGATTTAGTTGGGCTAAAGAATTAGTAGAGCAACATATATGCTCAGATAATGGATATTTTCATTTTCAGATACTGTTAGAAAACCTGATTGCCATCTTTGGCATGATTTTTTAACAAAAAATAGGTTCACTTCCAAACTAAGTATGCTGCTAGCATCCTCATCTTCTTTTACTGTTAATGAAGCTTATTTCATGCATCTGATTGTCATCTTGGCATGTTTTTTTTGACCAAAATGGGTTCACTGTGAACTCAGGATGCTATAGCTGTATGCCAAAATCCTCCGGATATGTACAACAATTGGGTTTTAGATTTAGTTGGGCTAAACAATTAGTAGAGCAACATATATGCTCAGATAATGGAAATTTTCATTTTCAGATATTGTCAGAGAACCTGATTGTCATCTTTGGCATGATTTTTTAACAAAAAATGGGTTCACTTCCAAACTAAGTATGCTGCTAGCATCCTCATCTTCTTTTACTGTTAATGAAGCTTATTTCATGCATCTGATTGTCATCTTAGCATGTTTTTTTGACCAAAATGGGTTCACTGTGAACTCAGGATGCTATAGCTGTATGCCAAAATCCTCCGGATATGTACAACAATTGGGTTTTAGATTTAGTTGGGCTAAAGAATTAGTAGAGCAACATATATGCTCAGATAATGGATATTTTCATTTTCAGATACTGTTAGAGAACCTGATTGCCATCTTTGGCATGATTTTTTAACAAAAAATGGGTTCACTTCCAAACTAAGTATGCTGCTAGCATCCTCATCTTCTTTTACTGTTAATGAAGCTTATTTCATGCATCTGATTGTCATCTTGGCATGTTTTTTTGACCAAAATGGGTTCACTGTGAACTCAGGATGCTATAGCTGTATGCCAAAATCCTCCGGATATGTACAACAATTGAGTTTTAGATTTAGTTGGGCTAAAGAATTAGTAGAGCAGCATATATGCTCAGATAATGGATATTTTCATTTTCAGATACTGTTAGAGAACCTGATTGCCATCTTTGGCATGATTTTTTAACAAAAATGGGTTCACTTCCAAACTAAGTATGCTGCTAGCATCCTCATCTTCTTTTACTGTTAATGAAGCTTATTTCATGCATCTGATTGTCATCTTGGCATGTTTTTTTTGACCAAAATGGATTCACTGTGAACTGAGGATGCTATAGCTGTATGCCAAAATCCTCCGGATATGTACAACAATTGGGTTTTAGATTTAGTTGGGCTAAAGAATTAGTAGAGCAACATATATGCTCAGATAATGGATATTTTCATTTTCAGATAATGTTAGAGAACCTGATTGCCATCTTTGGCATGATTTTTTAACAAAAAATGGGTTCACTTACAAACTAAGTATGCTGCTAGCATCCTCATCTTCTTTTACTGTTAATGAAGCTTATTTCATGCATCTAATTGTCATCTTGGCATGTTTTTTTGACCAAAATGGGTTCACTGTGAACTCAGGATGCTACTTCAGAAATTAACAGACAAGATACGGATTCCGTGCTCCCAACTCGTGAGAAGGCACAGACCGTATTCCTTTGACACCGCCTAATGCAGACCTATAGAACACAGCCTAATACAGACCTATAGAACAGGTCGGATTATAAGGAATCACCCTTAACACCAACTCCTTCCCTTCGGCGAAAGGTAAAGGTTAAGTAGTAAAGCCATAAGTTACTACCCTAACAATGTCACTAACCCTAAATAAACTGAGGGATGACCACAGAACTTACACAACATACTGAGTCTTAAGTTAGACTCCGCAAGACAACTCTACTAGGCTGCTCATCCTAAACTTACCAGAATCCCTAAGGATCTGATTCATGGCTTATCGATCAAAGATCTTGGCAATACGAATGTACCCGCATGCCACTACCCTGAACTTAGATTTTGTCTATACTCCGGTCCACATCAACCTACACTAGTTAAGATCTGACGGTACACAAGGAGTGACTCGTCTACAGTCCCTTAGGAGTAAGAAAATATATGTCTTGATGGTCGATAGCCCCTAGGGTAATAATATTGCCCTAGACGAGCATAACAAAACCGCGTACTAGCTAATACGCTATATACGAGTAAACAGAACACATACGAGCCAACAAGCTACGTATGAACCCAACAACTACATACGAGCCAGGCGGCCACGTATGAGACAATAACATACATACCAGCCAAATAAGCTGTGTATGAGATCCACAGCTACATACGGGTCAGTCGAGCCACGTACGAGCAAAACTACATACTACAATCAACCATACAGGTAATCAAACCTAGAAGCAACCAAACATGCTTACTAGCAACTTGATCTTCTATAATTAGAAGCAACAGAAGAATCTACTAACAGTCTAAAATAGGTATTCTACCAATGAGAAGTCCAAAGCGACATAACAACTTTTATCGAGCAAACAATTACTAGTGACCTTCCCAACCCTTATTACCCATAAGGATGAGGAATGTCCCCATGATATGGTCCAATTTCAATTAGAACCTCACATAACTAGAATCCACGGTTTCTTTTCCCAAAACAAACTAGAACTACATGCAACACACTATTGCAACTACAACATCATTGGTTCTTCACTAACGCTACCACCACAACATGCTAGTACTTTACTAACACAATTTACTATAACATGATAGTTCTTTACTAATACTACGACTACAACGTGATAGTTAATACTACAACTACAACATGAAGGTTCTTCATTAACACTACAACTACAACGTGAAGGTTCTTCATTAACACTACAATTACAACATGAAGGTTCTTCATTAACACTACAGCTACAACATGATAGTTTCTTTTCTTAACACTACAACTACAATGTGATAGCTAATACTACAACTACAACATGAAGGTTCTTCATTAACTCTACAACAATTAGCATGGTATACATCCTTAAACATCATTTTCCAACAATCTCAAGCATGGTAGGAACCTACAATAATCTTAAGCATGACATACTACTTAAGCATTCCTACCACAATCTTAGGCATGGTAGGTAATTTAAACATTAATCTTATAACAATCTTAGCATGGATATATACTTAGCATGAATCTACAACATTCTAAACATGGTATACTACTTAAGTATTAACCTAAGCATGGTATACATTTTAAGCATGAACCTACAACATTCTAAATATGGTATACTACTTAAGTATCAACCTAAGCATGGTATACATTTTAAGCATGAACCTACAACATTCTAAACATGGTATACTACTTAAGTATCAACCTAAGCATGGTATACATTTTAAGTATAGATAATCATGAGTTCTCTACTACAATTCCTACAACGTGCATACAACATAAGCATGAACTCATTATAACTTAGCATGAATGATTACTATGTTAAAGCATGGATTGTACTTTCTTACAACAATCTAAGCATGAATACTTATTTAAATATGGAAAATTGCTACAACTAAGCATGGATATCTTCTACTACTTAAGCATGGTAGAAAGCATGAGTATCAATCCTATAATAATTTAACATGGTATATAATTTTCCTACAATAATCTACGCATGGATTATACTTTCCTACAACAATCTAAGCATGGTAGGTAATTAACATTAATCCCACAACAATCTTAGCATGGGTACATATACTTAGCATGAATCTTCAACATTTCTCAGCATGATCTTCAACTTCAATATTAATCTACAATAATCTAAGCATGGTATATCAATCAATGTAAGCATGGTATATATCATAAGCATCAACCTACTACAATCTAGCATGGTATGTTATTTAGCATGAATCTACAACATTCCTAAGCATGGTAGGTAATTTAAACATTGATCCTACAACAATCTTACATGATCTATAGCTTTCCTACAACAATTCAAACATGAAACTAAATAGTCTTTTCTAACATAAAGTAAAATAGACATACTACAAGGAACTAATCCTTTATAATTAAAGAAGCAAGGAAAGAGGCTTAATCCTTTACAATTTAGAAACAAAAGTAACACACAACAATTACTAAAACTTATCTCTTATGACTAGAATTAGTAAGACTAGATCTTTAACAACAAAAATGAGTTATATTAATACTAACCCCAAAAATGGATTCTTTATCATACTATAATCAATGATGGCCTCCAAAATAATATAAATCACACTAAGGTTAGGTTCCTTTTTCTATACTAATTAGTCAACATAAAAAGTGATCTTTTTAACATTCTACAACTAATCACTTCAATTAGTTTCTTTATCATACTACATTAGAATTAGCACAATTTATTTAATAAGTACAGAGAAAGAAGCAAATAAAAGATTCATTCATTAAAGTTGTCAAGTTCCATAACCCAAAATGGTTATACACTTATTCTAGTTCATAATCTTCATATGACTTTTGTCCAATAGCCCAAGTTGTGTGTTCTACAACTCAAAATGGGTATGTACACAAGTCCATATGCATATGTGTATGAGTCCAATATCAAGTCCTACAACCCAAAATGGGTGTATACACAAATTACCATATGCTTATATTCATTTAGTCCAATAACAATAACAAGAACAAAAGTTACAACAATCCAAGATTCAGTCTTATGATTTATTTAACACTACCATTTACTTTCTCATATGGTCATTTTCTTTTCTTTTTCCCACAAAAAGGGCTAGTTCAAGTTGTTTAACACAACAACATACCCAATCAAAAACAACAACACCACAAAAACAACTCACAAAAGAGAACAAAACAACCCATGGAACAAAAATCAACAAGGAGAACAAAAACAACAAACTCAAACAACAAAAGCAAAATGGAGAAGCCCCCACCTTTCACATAAGGTAGGAAGAACTAGCTTGCTACCCTTCTCCTTCCCTTTAGCTCCTAGGAACTCCTAAGAAAACCTACAAATAAAAACTCTCAAGTTAGTCTTTGTTCTCTCTTTCTTTTCCTTTCTTTCGTTTTTTGGTCTTTGTAAAAGTGAGACAAGAGAAGAGGGGAGGGGTATTTATAGGATGGAAAGAAGGTGGAGAGTGCAAAAGAGCACCCACAAAAATGCACAAAACCCCTTCCTTGAATCAAGGCCGGCCATGTTCTTGGGTGAGGTGGAGGTATGGGTCTGAGGTGAGGTGGAAGCATGGTGCATTGGTGAGGTGGAAGAGAGAGGGTTTCTAGAAGAATACCCTTAAACTCTTATGCATACTTTAATCCTAGTTTAATCCTCCTAATCCCAACTTAGCCATTTGTCATGGCAAGGACAAGTATTTTGTCCAAAAATACACACCACCTAATTTGCACAATGTCCAAATTTGCTATAACACACATGTATGTGTATATGTGCATACCGAAAAATCTTCACATAATCCGTATAAAATAATTTAATTTTGAAAATAATAATAAAATAAATTTTATTATTCATTCGGAAGATCATGGTACCAATTCGATACATTACGGATGTACACAGACTGGTATATGTGTGCAGATAATGTTTATGAACAAAACCGGGTGAAAATCACCAAAATATTTTAATTTTGGAATTATAAAATAAAATAATAATAAAATAATAATTTATACAATGTAATATCCATCAAGAATATTACAACATACATCGATTAGCATCCATAAAAGAGCAATCACATTTTAAACATCCATAAAAAAGCAATCAGATTTTAAAGAAATCAAGAATGGTAAAAAGAAGGTGTTCGAATACCGATGAAGCAAGGGTGGCCGGCGTCGAGGCGGAACACGGATCGAGGAGACCGAGAAGGGCTTGAGGTGCCTGCTGTCTCTCTCTCTGAAAATCTCCTTTTTCTGTTTTCCCTGGAGGGCGGGATAGTATGGTTTGGGTTGTTTTTATTGGGTTTAATTGAGATGGGGAGTAGAGCTTTGGCATGGGAGGTGGGAGGTAGCGGCGATGGCGGCGAAGAAGGTGTCGGCCGGATGAGAAGATGAGGATTTTGAAAGTGGAATGAGAAGATAGAAGATGAGGTTTTTTTTTTTTTTTTTACTGTATATTGAAAATACGGGGTTAGCACGGGTTAGTCCCTATTTTGGCTCTCCTTTCTCTATTTCAAAATAGAGAAAGGAGAGAGGGGGTAGGCCTATTTGCTTAATATATAGTATAATAACCAAGCTCAAAAGTGTATCCTTTCACATTGCCCTTCGTCACAACTTCAAAAATCTAAGAATAACCCAACAGTCATCTTCTCATCACTCTAAAAACACTAAAGAACAACACTTTCAATTATCACTAGAGCGTTCATCCAAATCCAAAGCAATCCAATTTCCTAAACAAAATTCATTCCACCAAATCATCATCAAATAAACAATTACTATACTCTAAAGCACACAGACCAACACGTTCCATCAACCAACAGCCATAACCAAATCAAATTCAGTTCACAGCACTCACATCTCAAACAGAGAAAGCATTTAACCGAATCTCAAAGCACCAAATGAAATAATTACCTTCGGCTGATGGCGAGCATGGAGATCATCAGCGCCGACGTGATCACGCTGCGCCTCGGCTGCAGTGATTCGATGCAGAAGCTCAGTTCAATTGGAGACCTAAAAATTAAACAAATAAAAAAACATTCAAGAAACCCTTGTTCGGTTAAAATCAAGAAACCATAGATTGGGTTTAACGAACCTGAGGATGCGAGGAGCGGCGATGGGTTTAGGGAGGGAGAAGGAGCGGGAGGGGACGGCGGGGGGGCTTAGAGGCGATTTTGGTGGCGGCGGAGCGGAGGGAGGATGACCGGAAAGCGGATTGGAAGGCGGAAGTAGCCATTTCTAGTTTTTTATGCATAGGTTAGGGTTTGTGGGTTTGAGAGAGATTTGGTACAAAAAAGTTTGTTATTTTTGTTTTTTAAATTAATTCTGTTTTGGTATTTGATGTGGGCTGCACGTGTTAACTACCACTTTTGCTCTCTTTTCTCTATTTCAAATTGGAGAAAGGAGAGAGGGGGTAGGTCTATTTGCTTAAGATATATAATATATGTTATGGTTACTCTACCGGTAGAAGCTTTATTATCTGCATTGCAATCGTGTAATCGTACGGCCCTGATTTACCATGATTTTTACCATTATCAAATTACATCACTTTGACTCTACTAAAATAAAAATTTAAGAAGAAACTACAATTGACAAATCAAATATTCTTTACGTCCACCTTTAATATTTGTCTCTTTTTTCTTTTATACAGGAATCGGTCATGCCTTTGGAATTTATATGTCCATGTTGTTCTCAGATTGGAATAAATTCTACGGATCCAAATTAAAACCGTCTTTCCATATGTTTTATTTTTCTGTTGTTAATTTTACGTCTCCTTTTGATTGATCATAGATTCCCCAAGCATCATCTACAACTATCCGTTCATCTGTGATTGGCAGAAATCTAAAGATTCTCGTTACTCTTAGGTTTTTTTAAAAATTGCATAGGTACTTTTTTCAAATAAAATTATATTTTTGATGGTGTTTATGAAAATACAGATTTATGAGTGATTTATTTAAAACTGTCAAAAATGTGGGTGTCCTTAAGGAAACGGCCCTACTTTCTTTTTAACTAGAAAAAAAAATCTTCATTACCATAACAATATACTGAAATGCGTCATATTTAAATCATTCTTACTTCGTGATGGCAATCGGGTTCTCCGGGTCGGGTCAGGTCGATCCCGCCCGGGTCAGACTCAATTATGTGCATTTTCGGATTGGGTTGGGTTGTTAAACGGGCCGGGCCGGGTTGAAAAACCCAAAGTCGACCTGTTCGACCCACCAACCCATTCGGGTCGAACCCGTGTGGGTTCGGATCAGGTTGGAGGTTGGTATTTGGGTTGAGAGTGAGTTTCAGTTATTATTATTATTATTATTATTTTTAACTATATGAAAAAATAATTTACAAGTACAACTAATAAATATATATAACAGTGAAAGTGTGAATAAAAATTGTATAAATTATTTAATTCAACTTTTATGATTTTTTACAACTTTTTACATACAAATACAACTATAATACTTTTTATTACTTGTATAATACAAGTAATAGATTAGAAAGTTAGAAACTATAAAAAGAGCATACAATATGTTTTGAATTACATATTCGAGGGGATAATCAGAATTTATTGTTGTTGTTGTTGTTGGTCCCTACTATGTTTTTATTGTTCTTCGGGTGTCGATCCCGATTCCATGGGTCCTATCTTCAGCCTTCATCCAATCTTCCGTGCACACAGATATCTCCAATGATTTGGGTTTCAAGCGATTCCTGTAATCTGTTAGAACTCTGCCACTTGTAGAAAATGTACCTTCTAAAGCAACTGTAGAGTTGTTTAAGAATATTATAAACATGTTCATGTTTTTTCTACCATTGTAGCACATTAATTTTAGCATTAAAACTATCACTATTTTGTTGATTATACCAATTTAATTCATTAGGTTGATTAGCCATATGTTTTTTTGATTGAATTTGAGCAAGTAAATTAAAATGGCATCGTCTAATTTACTCTTACCCTTATCTTTAGAAGTAGAAAATGAAGAAGTAATTTTAGTAGAACTACTACAAGAGGCAAAAGTTCTATCATAATAATCGCACAAATTGTTCAATATCGTTTCAAAGGAAGCTAAAAATGTATTACAATCAATTTCAGATTTATCTCCAAGTAAAGTAAAATACATTTCAATCAAACTCTTCATACCAGCTAATTTGATACGATGATCCTTAACAGTAGTAAGTAGATACAATATAGGAGGATGAATAAAATACTTCAAAATTTTAGTGTATGCAGATTAACAATATGACCAAAGTAAATGTCATTAATCATTTCTTGAAAAGTTTGCGTCATAGTAATATTGAAATAAAAATACTAAGAGAAGTAGAATCATAAGATTTTGAAAATTTCAAAGTTGCGGTTTTAAAAGGTTCCAAAATTTGTAACACAGATTCCGCAAAATACCATGATTGTTTATTCATTTACAAAAAATTCATATTTTTTGCAAGACAAAAACTATTTATACAAGATTTATATTCAGTAACAATATTTAATAAATCAAAAGTGGAGTTCCATCAGTGTTTAACTTTATTAGAAAATTTTCTCAAATGTACACCCTTAAGCTTACACAATTCTTTAAATTGTTGAAGCATAGGGTCACTAAAAGAAATAAAATGTACACAATTTCTAATGTTATGCACAAATGGTTCGACTACTTTTAATCCATCTTGAACACATAAATTTAAAATTGACATGCACATCTAATGTTAAAAATTTCTAAACATGGAGGAGCTAATTGTGTTTTTAATGTATTATTTGAAATATTGTTGTTAAATGCATTATCAAATCTAAAACAAATTTTTTTATCATGAATATGAAAGATGTCACAAACTTCTAAAATACGATGTGCAATTACTAAACAACTATAGGGATACGTTAAATCCGCAAGTGATATGATCATCATTTGAATCATTCAACCACTATCGATCCAATGACAAGTTATGCCCATCATTGAAATATCGTTACAACCTTTCCAACAATCGGAAATTAACGATACTCTACAAGTTGAACTGTAAAAAAGTGCAATTATACCATCTCTCATTTCATTGTAAAGTTTAAACTAATCGGATTGAGTGTATTTCTAGGATTTCTTCTAAAATGTGGATTTAGTGCATTTTGATTAAATTACTCTACGTTCCTACTCTCGGAATAGGAAAAAGGTAACTCCTCCTTAATAACTAAACAGGTCATTTTTCGTCGATCATTTTCGGGATCATATGAGTGGCTATCTACATGTCCGGTCTTAGGGTGAATTTTTTGTTGACCGGGTTAGTTTTCTAATAGATCCTTATGTATATTTTGTATGTGTCGTTTAATTGTACTTGTTTCCTCACCCACCTTTATTTGTAACTCTTTAAACAAGTTTTACAAATCTTATATCCTACATCCGGATTATTCTTTTTGGGGATATAGTCATAATATTTGTATCAGTCATTAGTTTTTTCCCTGATTTTTCTACTACTAGTGGGTTCAGTTTGTTGTATTTGTGTAAACATTATACATTTCTTCATCTAAATCGTATGGAGGGACATCATAAGATCCTACCATAGGATTCAGTACAAATTTGGGCTCTACATGTGGGACTATTAGAGGCCGACGTGAAGTACCGGTGGATTCTTGTCCGCTTTGGTTACGGCAGCTACCTCGTGATCTAGAAATGATAATAGTGTATGCGTAAAATAATCAATTTCTAGTATTCTAATAGTGTATGTGAAAAAATAAAAAACAATCTAAGAGAGATATGTATAAAAAAAATCTAAAAAACAATATAAGGGCTGAGAGAGAAAATCCAAGGAAAACCAATGAAACAATATGATACAAAAAATTAGAACTACAACAAAAAATAAAAAGTTAAGAAGGTTGTGAATTTTGATACCGTACTCCGGGAATAATCGCATGTATAAAATGAAAGAGAAAATAATAATCGAAGTAAACGTAGTTTATTGAGAAGTGTAGTAGACGTAGTCGTAGTGCGGTAGTCGTAGAAATAGAGAAAGAACTTCTTCCTTGAGGGAGTTTGTAGTCGAGCGCGTTGTTGAATCACCATGAATTCAATACGATCGAAATTGTAAATTTTTGTTGCTTGCTTCTTTGATGAATGAAATTCTTTAAATTGAGTAGCAGTAGAGAAAGTAAGAGAATGAGGTAAACCCCCCCCCCCAAAAAATCACCCTAAAAAAAACCCAAAACAAAGAGCCATTTCAAATGGCTCTCTGTCTTGCGCCAGAAAGAAAGGAGTCGTTTGACCCATGCGGGTAGACTGTTCGACACGACAGCCATCCCAATTCTTACTTCTCAAAAATTAAATAAATAGGTACATGAATAAAGATCTCTAATATTATAATGGGAGAAGGCCTTAGTGTCATTTGTAAATGTTTTGTCATTCTACCAACCCGTGCAACGTACGTGCATAACTATTAAAAAGGATGTCCTAAGTTCAAATCAAGAATACGTCTAAATTTTTAATTTAAAAAACTATAATAATCTCTAATATTATAATGGGAGAAGGCCTTAGTGTCATTTGTCATTTTGTCGTTCTACCAATATGTACAACGCACATACATAACTAATATAAAGGAGGTTTTCGGTTCAATTTCTCTCCACGTAAGTTTTTTTTTAAAAATTATTAAAACGTGCATCGCAGGTGTAAATTATTAGAAACAAAAATTATTCAACTATTCACAAACAAATTTCAGGAAAATGTAACTTTATCAAAATGTGCAACAAACCTTCAAAGAAAATACAATAAAATTAGAGAATTTTGTCAAATCAATCATATGCACGTCAAACTATGTCTTTCCACTATTTTAGTTTCCTAATTTGAACTATATAAATGTACAGAAATTATATTATCAATCTAATAAATATACAGACAATACAAAATAGGTTGATATATTAACATTAGTTTTTTTTTGTAAAATCAACGTATTAGTTGCATCGAAAACCGCTACAAACGAATGTCAAAATTAAATTTGGAGGCGAATGTGGATGGAAAGCTTAAGTCAAGTCAATATTAGGACAAAGGCATTCAAAAAGGAAAGTTGTTTTTCAGTAAATACTTCCACAGTTGCATCTGTTACGAGATTTGGTTCCTTAATCAAGTATGAAACTAATGATGGGTTGCATTCAAATGCAATTACATCTCCTTCAAATTCAATCTCCCCAACTACTAAGTATTGGGATAGAGTGTCTGCAAACACTCTGATAGCGCAACGGAACTAAATAATACAATGAGAATGACGAAATAGATGAGATGAGTCAATCGAATACCCAACCAAATAGATCGACCAATCCAATACAAACACAACGCAGATTTATCCCGTTTAGGTTTCGCTTAATCCATAGGAAAATATAAGATGATATAATATTCAACTAGAATAGATTACAAAGAGTTAAAGATTCACTCAATACAAGAAATTAAACTCACTCACAAAGAACTATCTCTCTCCAACATTTTTTTGTCATGGAGAAAAAATCAATGAAGTACTCTACCTCACATATTGAAGGCTACAATAATATATAGAAGAAGAATAGAGAGAAACCAAGGTTAATCTTAATTCTCAGTCTTCCAATATATCATGTAGAAGAAGTAACTGAATATAAGCCGTACGATCTGACTTGGAGTTGAATATTGTGCTGAAATGACATAACAAATCGAGGCTCAAAATAGCACAGCCGCCGCGGTCGGTCGACTGCACCATAAGTGTGGTTGACTGCCCCTCTCTCGGCCAGACCCTATACAACATGCGGTTGGGTGTACGATCGACCGACCAGTCGATCGTACCAGTCTCTGATCCTGTTATCACAACTCGGTTTTGCTTCTACTTTCTTCAACGCTTCGACCTCCGTACTTCTCGTATCTTCTTATAATCTGAACCACGAGTATACAAGACATATTCCTAATAACCTCCACCTTGAATTGCTTACGAGTGCTATCAACATGATGTGATTACTCATCTCCAAAATCTATTAAACTTCACTTGCGCATCATACTTGGAACAATAGTTTCTTCTACTAATTGAACAAATCTTCTACCCAATCTCATCGATCAGTATTGTAGCGCCCCGGATCCTCGTTACCGGGCATCCGTAACACAACCAGAATCTTTACCTTCAAATGCATCTCAACATAGTAATAACACGAAAATTTTAAAAACTTTTTATTGCCAAATAAACTCATTACATCATCAATTACAACTATTATCTTGTTCTTGAACAAGGAGTACAAATTACATTAACTCATTACAACTTATTACAAAATATTCACAGACTCCACTTGTAAGGCTATCAGTTGTCTTCCCGAATGGTAATCGACTGATCACCGCCGAAACTCCGCTGAGTGGTCAATCAGCTTTCCTGGGACTTGCCCCTCGACTTGAGTCTTCCGCTGCTTGACTCTGATATTTTTGCACCTGCTCGAATGGTAGGACCGGTACCTAAAATGTGGGGAACGTCAGTAATTCTACTGTTGCAATGCTGATAAGAAACAACGATTTCCAACTCGCACACCCACAAACCATCTTGAATGGAAAAAGAAACGTGCATCCTAATTTCCTAGTGTCTCGTGTATGCCATGACCTGAAGTCTAATGTAAAATACAAGGTACAGAAATGGATGCACTTAATCGAATGTCAGTAAGACCCTGGATACACATGTATCACATGCTACATACGTTCCGGATCAAGCCGTCTTCTTCAATTTCAGGGTTTCGAACTTTCGCCATGCAAATACACTCCACTATTGTACTCAACCTGTTCCTGATAGATACAACATGGCTGGTGAATCCTACAGTTATTACTGCTAAACACAGTGGTGTCCGCATTTTCCACTAGTACCTAATCTGGTCTGGATCACACCAAATGCTGTGATGATCTTACAGATACACAATCCACATATCTATGGCACCGAAGATCCATGAGACTGCAGGTCCTATGGTCTGTACGTGCCCACCAACATAAGAACATGACGGCCTCGAAGATCTATGCCCCTAGCCGACAGGAACCCTCCCGTTCTTACCACGATACTTCAGGAATTAACAGAGCGAGATACGATTTCCGTGTGCTCAGCTAGTGAGAAGACACAGTCTGTATCCCTATGATAGGAAGAGACAACCCTGTTTATCACCGCCTAATGCTGGCACTTAGAACAAGTCGAATTATAGGGAATCACCCATAATACCAACTTGGTCTTTAAGCGAAAAATGAGGAAACTTAACTAAAGAATAATTACTAAAATATGTTTGTCACCCAAAATCATGCAAGAAGTTTTATCAAACAGTTGATCCCTGACTGGTCTGTCAAAATAATAACCCGGCAAGTCGATACTTATCGGCTGCCACACTCCGGTTGGTCCTTGACCAAATTCTCGGCCCGTGACCCTCAGCGAGTGGTACAACAACGCCCAAGAAATGCCTTTTACCGGCAATACTTTCAAATATAACAACAAACTATTAACAGACCAAGGCTATAAAACACAAGCAAACCTACTCAAAATGTGATAAAGTAAATATCTTGAGTATAGCAACACTACTAGTTCACAAATCCAAAACTTCTAATTTTTGTACCGGATTTGCATGAATTGATACCTTGGAGGAAGCTAAGAATGTCTAGGGTTGATAGTCGTAGGGTATCACTCTACCCTAACAACTAACTTAAGTCACACTTATCCTCAACAGAGGCTTAACAACATTAACACAAGTAATATCACCAATTATCCCTAATAGTAAGTCCATTAACCCTTCATCACAAGAGGGAAAAATTGTACTCCTAAATACTTAGTCAAAATTGGAAATTCAATTCTAAGTTGATTCTGTCCAGAATTTAAAATGGTCATAACTCTCAAAGTATAACTCGGATTTGGGTACTCCTGTCCATTCTGGAAAGTTAAGAGTCTAGGCTATAACTTTCTAGTTGACCACTGCATCAGATTCATCCATCTAATTGCTCAAAATAGCCTCACAATTATCAGTCTGTGCACTCCTTGTACACTGGTTGTGTAATATTGCGGACGTATATTAACTCGTATAAATTACTATTTTATTATTATTTTATTATTATTTTATTTTAATCCCAAAATCAGATCATTTTGGTGATTTTTCGCCGAGTTGCCCACAAACAGTGTCTACGCACATCTATCGGTCGGTGCGTATCCAAAGCGCATCAAATTGATAGCGCGATCATCCGAATTAATAATAAAATTTATTTTACTATTATTTTCTATATTAAACTATTTTATGGAAATTTTATGAGGATTTTTGTATACACATACATGTACACATACATACAATTGTATGGTACTTAGTACATTATACCTAGTATGTAGTATGTACTTTAGAACAATGTACTTACTCTTGTCATGGCAACTTAATAAGATAATTAGGGTTTGATTAGGAGGTTTAAAAGAGGATTTGTATGCATGAGAAGAACTAAAGCCCTTCTAGAAACCTTATCCCTCCACCTCACCACCCTACACCATACCCCTCCCCTCCTAGGGCATGGCCGGCCACCCCCCTCCTTGGGATTTTTGGGCAAATGTGAGTGCACATTTGCACTTACCACCTCCTATTCCCTCCTATAAATACCCCCTCCTTCTCCTACTTCTCTCATTTTAGAAAACAAAAAGAAAGAAAGAAAGGAAAGGAAAAGAAAGAGAGATAGTCTCATTCTAACAAAGAGAGTTTTTATTGTAGGGTTTTCCTAGAAGATTCTAAAAGCTAGGGGAAGGAGAAGGTTAGCAAGCAAGTCCTTCCAATAGAAAATAAGGTGGGGGGTTCTCCATTTGCCATTTGTTTCTTTGGTTGCTTGTTTGTTTGTTTGTTTGTTTGTTTTGTTGTTTGACTTCTTCTTCTCATCTTCTTGTTTTGTTTCTTTTGTTTTGATGGGTGTGTTGTTGTGTTGTGAATGATAAATAAAAGAAAGAAAGTAGTAGTAGTAACTACTAAACATATAAAGATCAAACCTTTATTATTGTAGTTGTTGTTTATGTATGATTGTTGGACTAAAAAGACACATTGCATATGACATTGAACATACAACCGATTGGGGATTGTAGGACTTGTAGGACTTGGCATACATAAGCATATGAACATCTTTACAACCGTTGTTGGTTGTAGGACCTTGATTGAACTTGGACCAATAATAATAAGCATATATTTTTTTGTAATTTTCTTTCTTAATAAAAAGATCTTTTCTTTATTAATCACTAGTTGTAGAAATAATAAAAAGATCTTTTCTTTGTTAATCACTAGTTGTAGAAATAATAAAAAGATCTTTGCTTTATTAATCACTAGTTGTAGAAATAATAAAAAGATCTTTTCTTTGTTAATCACTAGTTGTAGAAATAATAAAAAGATCCTTTCTTTATTAATCACTAGTTGTAGAATAAATAAAAAGGATCTTTCCTTTTATCACTAGTAATAATAAAAACTAGTAGGCAACCAAGTAGTAGCATGCTAAAATAAAAAGTAGTAGTGTGTTGATTAAATGGAGTAATAGTAGTATGTTGATTAAGTAAAGTAGTAGTGGTATGTTGTTAAAATAAAGGAGTAGTAGTAAGTAATTATAGATGTTTTATGTAGTAAGTTGTATGTTGTGTTCTTGATTAAAATAAAGTAGTAGTAGTAGTAGATAGTTGTGTGTTATGTTTTAATTGGAATGAAGTAGTAGTAGTAGTAGATAGTTGGGTGTTATGTTCTTGACAAAAAAATAAAGTAGTAGTAGTGGTAGATAGTTGTGTGTTATGTTTTTGATTAAAATGGAGTAGTAGTAGTAGTAGATAGTTGTAGATATTTATTTTATGTTCATAAAGCAAATACCATGCTAAGATTGTATTAGATTAATTTAATTAAGCTTAGAATGTTGTAGGATTCCTTCTAAAATTATCTATCATATGTAGAAATGATATACATGTTGTAGGATTTATTCTAAAAATACCTACCATGTTAGATTAATTTAATTGTGCTTAGAATGTTGTAGGATTCATTTTAAAAATCCTACCATGTTTAGATGTATTATTTATGCTTAGAATGTTGTAGGATTCTTTCTAAAAATATCCTATCATGTTGTTATGCTTAGATAGTTGTAGGATTTCTTCTAAAAATATCCTATCATGTTTAGAATGTTGTAGGTTTCTTTCTAAGATTACCTATCATATTTTTACGCTTAGAATGTTGTAGTATGCTTTCTAAAATTGCTTATCATGTTTTAGGAATGCTATTTCATGCTTAGAATGTTGTAGGATAAATTCTAAAATTCCTACAATGATTAGATTAGTTTATTTATGCTTAGAATGTTGTAGGATTCGATCTAAGAGTTTCTTACCATGTTTAGATCAACTCATTTATGCTTAGAATGTTGTAGGACTCAATCTAAGAGTTTCCTACCATGTTTAGATTAATTCAATTGTACCTAGAATGTTGTAGGATCCATGATAAAATTACTTACCATGATTAGAAGTATATATATATATATATACACATATACTTAGGAATGTTGTACGTTCATACTAGTAGCTACCCATGCTTAGTAAGAAATTCATGTTTAGTAGTTATTCATGCTTAATAAAGATTCATGCTTGGATGATAGTAAAAAAGTTATATACCATGCTAGTTTAATTGTAGGTATGTGATATACCATGTTAGTTTAATTATAGGTATGTGATATACCATGCTAGTTTAATTGTAGGTATGTGATATACCATGCTAGTTTAATTGTAGGTAAGTAATATACCATGCTAGTTTAATTGTAGGTATGTGATATACCATGCTAGTTTAATTGTAGGTAAGTGATATACCATGCTAGTTTAATTGTAGGTAAGTGATATACCATGCCAGTTTAATTGTAGGTATTTAATATACCATGCAAGTTTAATTGTTGGTAAGTGATATACCATGCTAGTTTTAATTATAAGTAAGATCCATGCCATGCTAGCTTAATTACAAGTAAGTTGTATGCCATACTAGCTTAATGGTAATTAAGTTGTATGCCATGCTAGTTTAGATGAATACTCATGTTTACATGATACCCATGCTTAGATAAGTATTTGCTCATGCTGTGTTAGTAGATGATCATGCTTAATCATTATACATGCTAAGTAAGTCGGTATCATGCTAATTATTGGTCATGTTAAGTTAGAGATATCCATGCTATGATATTCATGCTTGGATTAAAGAAACTACCCATGGTTAGTTGTAGTGAGTTCATGTTGTGTTCTATATCATGCTAAAGTTCAAATACATGCTTAGAATGTTGTAGGGATAGTGTTAGAATTACCTACTATGCCTTGGAATGTGCTTGTTCATACTAGTTTGAGTTGTGGTGATTAGTCATGATAAGTAGTAAGCTTTCATGCTCAAATTATAACCTATGCTTGACTATAGTGGACGTCATGTCTAGATCGTAGTAATTTTCATGCTTAAGCTTGATGTAAACACAAGCATTAATCACATTCATACTTAGGAGTGTGATGGTGAGTAGTTCTGTTTTGTAATTGGATTACCGTAGGAAGATGCTTACGAGTGTATGTCATGCTTAAGGCATTATAGGTTGAAGTAATAAGATCGGGAAGACCACTAGTAATAGTTAGTTGATAAAGGCTGTTATGCCGCCTTCGGTTCTTCCTTAGTAGAATACCGATCACAGACTACTAGTAGATTCTTCTGTGGCTTCTAATAATAGATGACCAAGTTTGTTAGTAAGCACGTTTGGTTGCTTCTAGGATTGATTACCTGTATGGTTGTTTGCATATGGTTATGCTCGTACGTGGCTCGACTGACCCGTATGTAGCTGTGGGTCTCATACGTAGCTTAGTTGGCTCGTATGTAGGTTGTCGTCTCGTACGCGGCTCGACCGGCCCGTGCATAGCGATTGGTCTCATACACGGCTTATTTGGCTGGTATGTACGTAGTTATCTCCTACGAGGCCCGCCTGGCTCGTAGGTAGTTATTGTTTCATACGTAGCTTATTGGCTCGTATGTGGTTGTTACTCGTGTATAGCTTGTTAGCTAGTACACAGTTCGTTGTGCTCGTCTGGGGTGATATTACCACCCTAAGGGCTATCGACCATCAAGACATATGTTTTCTCACCCTAAGGAACTGTGGAGGAGTCACTCCTTGCGTACCGTCGAATCTTAACCAGGGTAGGTTGATCGAGGACCGGAGTGTAGACGAAATTCAAGTCTAGGGTAACGGCATGCATGTACATTCGCACGGCCAAAGTCTTAGATCGATGAGCCACGAACTGGATCCTGATGGATTCTGGTAAGTCTAGGTTGAGCAGCCTAGTAGAGTTATCTTGCGAAGCATAAATTAAAGGCTAGCAGGTTGTGTTTATAACATTGTCATCCCTAGGATTATTCGAGTCAGGGACATCATTAGGATAGTGACTTACAATGACTATTTTACTTAAACCCTTTTGCCGGGAGAGAGGAGTCAGTTGTAGGGGGCCCCTTACACTAACTCGTCCCTTGAGGCAGATCATAGGTGGTGTATTGGGTTGTACCTTCCCGTCAAAGGGATACGCACGGTGCCGTCTTACTAGTTGAGGACACTGGTTGCGTATCTCGCTCTGTTAATTCCTGAAATACCGTGGCTGGGGTGCCACAGGATGCATTTGGGCAGTCCTGCGCTTGCGATACCCCAGAGGGTGCCACAGGGTAGGCTTCGTGCTACCCTGCGCTTGCGAAATCCTATGGTTTGATTTTGGAACGATGTCCGATATACTGGGATCGAGTGAGGTCCGACATGCCGGGTAGTAGTGGAAAACGGAGACACCATAAGCAGACTACATGGGGGGGAGACTTGACCCCTTCTGTAACCTCACAGAGTCATGGAGTATTGTCAGGAACAGGTTGTGTACAATTATAATTCTTAAATGCGGGTTCAATCCATATATATGGAGAAACGGCTTGAGATGGGGTCACATGTAGTATGGGCTGCATTTTGCTCCGGAGACTTGCTGACATTAGAATAGGAAGCGTCCTAGTTCTATTTAAATATCGCATTAGAATCTAGTCATAGCACTCACGAATACTTAAACTACACCAATACCATTGCTATATTTTGTATATTGTTTTGGAGATTCGCTGCTATATGATCAGCCTTTAAGCGTCAGTGAATACTGACGTCCCCACTTCCATAGGTACTGGATCACCGAAGTACAAAGGCGAGATTTAGGAGGACTCAAGGCAACGAAAGCAAGGAGTCAGTGTTATGTTTAGTTCCGCTGCAGTATATGTATTGATTATGCATTAGTTGAGAAGTACTCTGATGTAAGATGTTGAAGGTTGTAATACTTAGAAATGTAAAGGTAATATTGTAACTCTATTGTAAGGTATT
Source organism: Hemerocallis citrina (assembly GCA_017893485.1). Lineage (NCBI taxonomy): Eukaryota > Viridiplantae > Streptophyta > Magnoliopsida > Asparagales > Asphodelaceae > Hemerocallis > Hemerocallis citrina. Next base: position 115,239,990 of record CM030360.1, on the reverse strand, counting down.
ACAGTTGTACAATATTCAGACTTGTAACACATTGTGTATTGAATAAAAAGTTTTAAATTCTCCTGTTTTCTGTGTATTGTGACTAATTGAAGAAAAGGTCTTGGCTCGTGTCACGGTTTCCCAGTGTTGGAAATCGGGGCGCTACAGAGTGGTATCAGAGCTAGCTTCAATTTACAGTCCAACACAGTAGGAAAATTTAAACTTAGATGCCTTTAAGAGATTGGGTTTTAGCTAGTTGTAGATAATTATAACTCATATTGTTGTTCTTTCAACTTATGTTTTATAATATTTCTATATCGATGCTAATTTCTGTATCCACTCCTTGCAGGATGACGGACAGATCAGTTCCCACGGGGAGTGGGTGGGGTCAGGGAGATGTGATAGAGATAGACTCGGATACAGAGCCTGCCTTGGAGGAGGCTCAGCCACCGGTGGAGGCCGGACTGGCCAACGAAACCCCCGCAGCTGCCACAGCAGGGGCTTTTGCTTTTGGGGGTCAGGCCCAGTACCGCCACCTCCCCAGCTTACCCCCGTGGAGGAGGCCTTTCAGCAGGTCTTCGAAGACATCTCCACACTGACTTGGTCTCACGTCCATCTTGAGAACAAGATGGACTCATGCGAGTTCGTCAACTATCACCATGCAAGGGAGGTAGAAAGGCTGAGGAGTACCAACGCAAGGGCTAAACGCCGAATGGTGATCCAAAACTGTGCCTACAGGGCACAGTTTGAGCGCCTGGAGCGCCGGTGCGCTGACCTTCAGGTTCAGATTGCACAGTTGCTGGCACTGATGACCGGACAGGACCCACCTGAGGGCGCCAGCAGCACCGACTAGGCGGTCAGGTACTTAGGAGTTGTTTTGTTATTTTGTGATTTTGGCCCCTACATCTGTGATGTATAGATAGGGAGGATGTCACTTAGGAAAGAACGTGACACTTTGTAACCAAGTAGGTTTAGGTAGACGGTGTTGTTATTTTGTGATCTTGACTCCTACTCCTGTAATGTATAGGTAGGAAAGTTATTACTTAGGAAGAGATGACATTTTGTAAACCAGGGGTTTTTGTATATATAAGTGTAACCCATTAGATTGATGTTCAAAGAAAAATTTTGGTTCATCTCTTGTTCTCCGACTATGCTATTTTGTATTTGTCGATTCATTCTCCTAACTTAAAGTAGTTCTGAGGACAGAACTATTCTAAGGAGGGAGTAATGTAATATCCCGGACGGATATTAACTCGTATAAATTACTATTTTATTATTATGTCATTTTAATCCCAAAATCAGATCATTTTGGTGATTTTCGCCGAGTTGCCCACAAACAGTGTCTACGCGCATCTATCGGTCGGTGCGCATCCAAAGCGCATCAAATTGATAGCGCGATCCTCCGAATTAATAATAAAATTTATTTTACTATTATTTTCTAAATTAAACTATTTTCTGGGAATTTTATGAGGATTTTTATACACACATAAATGTACACATACATACAATTATGGTACTTAGTACATTATACCTAGTATGTAGTATGTACTTTAGAACAATGTACTTACTCTTGTCATGGTAACTTAATAAGATAATTAGGGTTTGATTAGGAGGTTTAAAAGAGGATTTGTATGCATGAGAAGAACTAAAGCCCTTCTAGAAACCTTATCCCTCCACCTCACCACCCTACACCATACCCCTCCCCTCCTAGGGCATGGCCGGCCACCCCCCTCCTTGGGATTTTTGTGCAAATGTGAGTGCACATTTGCACTTACCACCTCCTATTCCCTCCTATAAATACCCCCTCCTTCTCCTACTTCTCTCATTTTAGAAAACAAAACGAAAGAAAGAAAGGAAAGGAAAAGAAAGAGAGATAGTCTCATACTAACAAAGAGAGTTTTTATTGTAGGGTTTTCCTAGAAGATTCTAAAAGCTAGGGGAAGGAGAAGGTTAGCAAGCAAGTCCTTCCAATAGAAAATAAGGTGGGGGGTTCTCCATTTGTTTCTTTGGTTGCTTGTTTGTTTGTTTGTTTGTTTGTTTTGTTGTTTGACTTCTTCTTCTCATCTTCTTGTTTTGTTTCTTTTGTTTTGATGGGTGTGTTGTTGTGTTGTGAATGATAAATAAAAGAAAGAAAGTAGTAGTAGTAACTACTAAACATATAAAGATCAAACCTTTATTATTGTAGTTGTTGTTTATGTATGATTGTTGGACTAAAAAGACACATTGCATATGACATTGAACATACAACCGATTGGGGGTTGTAGGACTTGTAGGACTTGGCATACATAAGCATATGAACATCTTTACAACTATTGTTGGTTGTAGGACCTTGATTGAACTTGGACCAATAATAATAAGCATATGTTTTGTTGTAATTTTCTTTCTTAATAAAAAGATCTTTTCTTTATTAATCACTAGTTGTAGAAATAATAAAAAGATCTTTTCTTTGTTAATCACTAGTTGTAGAAATAATAAAAAGATCTTTGCTTTATTAATCACTAGTTGTAGAAATAGTAAAAAGATCTTTTCTTTGTTAATCACTAGTTGTAGAAATAATAAAAAGATCCTTTCTTTATTAATCACTAGTTGTAGAATAAATAAAAAGGATCTTTCCTTTTATCACTAGTAATAATAAAAACGAGTTGGCAACCAAGTAGTAGCATGCTAAAATAAAAAGTAGTAGTGTGTTGATTAAATGGAGTAATAGTAGTATGTTGATTAAGTAAAGTAGTAGTGGTATGTTGTTAAAATAAAGGAGTAGTAGTAAGTAATTATAGATGTTTTATGTAGTAAGTTGTATGTTGTGTTCTTGATTAAAATAAAGTAGTAGTAGTAGTAGATAGTTGTGTGTTATGTTTTAATTGGAATGAAGTAGTAGTAGTAGTAGATAGTTGGGTGTTATGTTCCTGACAAAAAAATAAAGTAGTAGTAGTGATAGATAGTTGTGTGTTATGTTTTTGATTAAAATGGAGTAGTAGTAGTAGTAGATAGTTGTAGATATTTATTTTATGTTCATAAAGCAAATACCATGCTAAGATTGTATTAGATTAATTTAATTAAGCTTAGAATGTTGTAGGATTCCTTCTAAAATTATCTATATCATATGTAGAAATGATATACATGTTGTAGGATTTATTCTAAAAATACCTACCATGTTAGATTAATTTAATTGTGCTTAGAATGTTGTAGGATTCATTTTAAAAATCCTACCATGTTTAGATGTATTATTTATGCTTAGAATGTTATAGGATTCTTTCTAAAAATATCCTATCATGTTGTTATGCTTAGATAGTTGTAGAATTTCTTCTAAAAATATCCTATCATGTTTAGAATGTTGTAGGTTTCTTTCTAAGATTACCTATCATATTTTTACGCTTAGAATGTTGTAGTATGCTTTCTAAAATTGCTTATCATGTTTTAGGAATGCTATTTCATGCTTAGAATGTTGTAGGATAAATTCTAAAATTCCTACCATGATTAGATTAGTCTATTTATGCTTAGAATGTTGTAGGATTCGATCTAAGAGTTTCCTACCATGTTTAGATCAACTCATTTATGCTTAGAATGTTGTAGGACTCAATCTAAGAGTTTCCTACCATGTTTAGATTAATTCAATTGTACCTAGAATGTTGTAGGATCCATGATAAATTTACTTACCATGATTAGAAGTATATATATATATATATATACATATATACTTAGGAATGTTGTATGTTCATACTAGTAGCTACCCATGCTTAGTAAGAAATTCATGTTTAGTAGTTATTCATGCTTAATAAAGGTTCATGCTTGGATGATAGTAGAAAAGTTATATACCAAGCTAGTTTAATTGTAGGTATGTGATATACCATGTTAGTTTAATTATAGGTATGTGATATATCATGCTAGTTTAATTGTAGGTATGTGATATACCATGCTAGTTTAATTGTAGGTAAGTAATATACCATGCTAGTTTAATTGTAGGTATGTGATATACCATGCTAGTTTAATTATAGGTAAGTGATATACCATGCTAGTTTAATTGTAGGTAAGTGATATACCATGCCAGTTTAATTGTAGGTATGTGATATACCATGCCAGTTTAATTGTAGGTAAGTGATATACCATGCTAGTTTTAGTTGTAAGTAAGATCCATGCCATGCTAGCTTAATTACAAGTAAGATGTATGCCATACTAGCTTAATGGTAATTAAGTTGTATGCCATGCTAGTTTAGATGAATAGTCATGTTTACATGATACCCATGCTTAGATAAGTATTTGCTCATGCTGTGTTAGTAGATGATCATGCTTAATCATTATACATGCTAAGTAAGTAGGTATCATGCTAATTATTGGTCATGTTAAGTTAGAGATATCCATGCTATGATATTCATGCTTGGATTAAAGAAATTACCCATGGTTAGTTGTAGTGAGTTCATGTTGTGTTCTATACCATGCTAAAGTTCAAATACATGCTTAGAATGTTGTAGGGATAGTGTTAGAATTACCTACTATGCCTTGGAATGTGCTTGTTCATACTAGTTTGAGTTGTGGTGATTAGTCATGATAAGTAGTAAGCTTTCATGCTCAAATTATAACCTATGCTTGACTATAGTGGACGTCATGTCTAGGTCGTAGTAATTTTCATGCTTAAGCTTGATGTAAGCACAAGCATTAATCATATTCATACTTAGGAGTGTGATGGTGAGTAGTTCTGTTTTGTAATTGGATTACCGTAGGAAGATGCTTACGAGTGTATGTCATGCTTAAGGCATTATAGGTCGAAGTAATAAGATCGGGAAGACCACTAGTAATAGTTAGTTGATAAAGGCTGTTATGCCGCCTTCGGTTCTTCCTTAGTAGAATACCGATCACAGACTACTAGTAGATTCTTCTGTGGCTTCTAATAATAGATGACCAAGTTTGTTAGTAAGCACGTTTGGTTGCTTCTAGGATTGATTACCTGTATGGTTGTTTGTATATGGTTATGCTCGTACGTGGCTCGACTGGCCCGTATGTAGCTGTGGGTCTCATACGTAGCTTAGTTGGCTCGTATGTAGGTTGTCGTCTCGTACGCGGCTCGACCGGCCCGTGCATAGCGATTGGTCTCATACACGGCTTATTTGGCTGGTATGTATGTGGTTATCTCCTACGAGGCCCGCCTGGCTTGTAGGTAGTTATTGTTTCATACGTAGCTTATTGGCTCGTATGTGGTTGTTACTCGTGTATAGCTTGTTAGCTAATACACAGTTCGTTGTGCTCGTCTGGGGTGATATTACCACCCTAAGGGCTATCGACCATCAAGACATATGTTTTCTCACCCTAAGGAACTGTGGAGGAGTCACTCCTTGCGTACTGTTGAATCTTAACCAGGGTAGGTTGATCGAGGACCGGAGTATAGACGAAATTCAAGTCTAGGGTAACGGCATGCATGTATATTTGCACGGCCAAAGTCTTGGATCGATGAGCCACGAACCGGATCCTGAGGGATTCTGGTAAGTCTAGGTTGAGCAGCCTAGTAGAGTTGTCTTGCGAAGCCTAAATTAAAGGCCTAGCAGGTTGTGTTTATAACATTGTCATCCCTAGGATTGTTCGAGTCAGGGACATCATTAGGATAGTGACTTACAATGACTATTTTACTTAAACCCTTTTGCCGGGAGAGAGGAGTCAGTTGTAGGGGGCCCCTTATACTAACTCGTCCCTTGAGGCAGATCATAGGTGGTGTATTGGGTTGTACCTTCCCGTCAAAGGGATACGCACGGTGCCGTCTCACAAGTTGAGGACACGGGTTGCGTATCTCGCTCTGTTAATTCCTGAAATACCGTGGCCGGGGTGCCACAGGATGCATTTGGGCAGTCCTGCGCTTGCGATACCCCAGAGGGTGCCACAGGGTAGGCTTCGTGCTACCCTGTGCTTGCGAAACCCTATGGTTTGATTTTGGAACGATGCCCGATATACTGGGATCGAGTGAGGTCCGGCATGTCGGGTAGTAGTGGAAAACGGAGATACCATAAGCAGACTGCATGGGGGGGGACTTGAACCTTCTGCAACCTCACAGAGTCATGGAGTATTGTCAGGAACAGGTTATGTACAATTAGAATTCTTAAACGCGAGTTCAATCCCTATATATGGAGAAACGGCTTGAGATGGGGTCGCATGTAGTATGGGCTGCATGTTGCTCCGGAGACTTGCTGACATTAGAATAGGAAGCGTTCTAGTTCTATTTAAATATTGCATTAGAGTCTAGTCATAGCACTCACGAACACTTAAACTACACCAACACCATTGCTATATTTTGTATATTGTTTGGGAGATTCGCTGCTATATGATCAGCCTTTAAGCGTCAGTGAATACTGACGTCCCCACTTCCATAGGTACTGGATCACCGAAGTACAAAGGCGAGATTTAGGAGGACTCAAGGCAAGGAAAGCAAGGAGTCAGTGTTATGTTTAGTTCCACTGCAGTATATGTATTGATTATGCATTAGATGAGAAGTACTCTGATGTAAGATGTTGAAGGTTGTAATACTTAGAAATGTAAAGGTAATATTGTAACTCTATTGTAAGGTATTACAGTTGTACAATATTCAGACTTGTAACACATTGTGTATTGAATAAAAAGTTTTAAATTCTCCTGTTTTCTGTGTATTGTGACTAATTGAAGAAAAGGTCTTGGCTCGTGTCACGGTTTCCCAGTGTTGGAAATCGGGGCGCTACAGGTTGCACCTTACTGATAGCATAAAAATATACTCGCTCATCATAATGAAAAAAATCTATGATCTATGAAAAACTGAGCATGTCCCCTACAACTTTCTAGTTCATCACAAATCCAAATTATTTCATTTGAATACTGTAAAACAATCATCTTTCACAGATGTACAGAACCATATATGAAGTGTTTAACAAACAGAGCCTATGGTCTAAAAACTGGTTTCTGTTCCATCTTGCAAAAATCATAAATATTACTACACTTGCAGGAATTCCTTGATACACGGCTTGTTGGAAAGCTTAGGATGTCTACTATAACCTCCTAGTTATACATTTCCTCAAATTCTACTCATAAAGAGCCATAAAGTTGCAATCTCATCAGGGTGTCAATTCTGACTAAGTTCTGCAAAGTACTCACTTAAAATTTCACCATAAATTACATGCATAACCAATGATTGTCAAACTTGTATTTTCCGAAACTAGACATCGTTATGCACATCATACACAATAGATCTCATCATGATTCAAAGTATTCAATAAGTTCTACTTAATTCAATCCTCTACAAAAGTCCCACTGTTTACCAATATCTGTCATGAATGGTTTTTTTTTTGATATATCGGATAGAGCCAAACGGCTCCAGCCATCAAAAAATATATAAATCAAAAAAAATAGTTAAGTTACAGACAATAATCAATGGTTTTACAAGGAGTAAAACAGAAATAAGAATACATAAAAGAATACAAAAACGGCTGAAAAGCACGCCAAACGGAGGGTGCGAAATAAAAACGAAGAGCCACCTGAAAAAAGGACGGGGGCGGAGCCATCATCTGGGAAAAACCAAGCATCTGATGGAGCCCAACAAACTACCCGAACCCGAAAGAAGATCAGGACGAAACGATAGAGCCATGAAACAGGAGGCCAAACCTCCCCACTCAAAAACAACCAACTCCACTAGCAATCCCGGGGAACTCTAGCAGCACAACGGAGGCAAAAAAGACTGCCTAAACCACAGATGGCAAAGCGAAGCCAAGACTCAACTGTGCACTAGTTGATGAGCTGGCACAGAAGCTGCATTCCACGCAAGAATACGGGCACTCACTCGAATCAGCGAAGTATTAAAGACTTTCTTATTGTATTTCCGCTTCACGGGGGAAGTATTAAAGTCATGAATACTCTTACTTAAACAATTTTGAACATGTATCAAATGTCATCAAAATAATTTCAATCTTTTTCTGTAGGGCCTATATTCACACAGGATACTATGGTAAATATTTCAGAGACAGATCATACATTAATAAATTCTGAAAGTTTCTTCAAGTTTAGGTTTGGCAAAAGACAGAACCAGTCTCTGCCTTACGGCCCAGTCAACAAAAGTGAATTTATCAAAATACCAAATAATGTTAGAAAAAACTGAAATAATTCATGTAGTCTCTAGACATGTATGAGATCATGCTATAAAAATGTCAAGGTTAGGTTCTATCTACGTTGTTCTCTGAAAATTCGGGAATACAACATGCAATTTGTGTTTTCTATTTTCAATTTCAGATTTGGAACAATCTACCTCTAACAATCAAACCCAAAGCTACTATTGCTAATCTCATTCAAGAATCAAAACAAGACACAAGAAACAAGAATTTAGAGAACTCCCCACCCTTCAATGATGTTGAGAATGTGTGTAGCTTGGTCTCCTCCCTCTAGTTCTCCTCCAAGAATTCCTTCTTGATCACTTCCCTTTTTCTTTCTCCCACTTTCTCTTTCTCTCTTGCACTAGGGAGTGTTTTTATTTTAGAATTTTCTGAAATGAGAGTGAGAGAGAGTGTTTAAATGAAGAGAGGAGAGATGGGGGTGCTAGGGGGGTGGTTTTGCCATGTGTCATGGTGGTTTTTCACAAAAGTATGCCTTGGCCCATGGTAAAAGAGATATTTGTTCCATGGCTCATTTCTAGCCATTGATAAAAAAGGAGATGTGATTGATGGCTAGATTTGAGTGCATGGCAAAAAGAAAAATATATTTAATGTAGTATCATACAATTACGTATTTGCATATGTATCACTAGTATATGTATTAGTATCAATTCTCATTCACATGCACAATTATGAACATAACCATTCATAAATATATTTATATAATGAAGCAAAATAATTAATAATACAATATATATAGAGATATTTTATCTACATACTTAAAATAAGATATATTGAATTTATATAAGAAAATATGTTTATTAAAAATATTATTAGAAAAATATATAATCGCGTGCAATTCTAAACTGTACACAGATTATAATGCATAATAATTATATGTTATTTTCCGGGGTGTTACAAGTATACCCCTCAAGGGCACACCTCAGTAGGCGTTATCACAGAGTTGCCAATCTCCTTACGAACTGCTCCTACATCGAGACACTCTCCACCTCTCGACGATATTCGAACGTCGTAGTCTCACTTTGAATATACTAGTTGCGACAAGGTAGATAAACTTGCGGGAATAACAGGAAAAGAAGCAATAACACCTGTGTAGATATTTTGGATTCCCCAAAGCTTGTAGAGATTGGCTTTGCCCAACCACTCTTATACCACTAATCAGCATACCACGACCCTGAAAAACATACAGAACTCCACCTCAAGCTATGTACCTACAACCCCGTGCTTCATGAGTTTCCAAGGAAATTAGATTCCGTTTGAACAGAGGAATGTACAAAACTTCTGTTATAGTGAACATATTTAGACCCAGTATCTTCAACTCAATTGTCCCCTAACCTATTACTTCACAAATCTCTTCAGTTCCTTTTCTCACACAATGCCCTGAAATAGACTTATAAGTAGAAAACAACCCCCTCTCAAAGAAAATATGAGACGAACTACATATGTAAAAAAAGGACTAAAATCCACTTTTAAAGTATCTGAAACAAGAAGACACAGATTTCCTGATTTAGTAGCATTAACCACATTGACAGTAGAACTGTGATCTCTGGCGCTCTTTTGATTCTATAATTTTCAACAGTCTTTCTTGATATGTCCTGACCTCTTACAATATCGGTAACAAATCGAATCCTTTTGCATAGCACTTTGTCTTCCACTCGAAGGACCTTCCACTGCTATATAACTTAGAGTAGACGATGATTTCTGAGTCTCTTTCCTATGTTGATTTTTCTTTAATGCTTTCTGATGGTGCTTGTTTTCGGTGCGAGAGCAACAGGTGTGAGTTCTTGTAATTTGTGAAGTGGAAGGGACGGATCTCAACCTCGGCTCGGGTCAGTTCCTGGAGGTAGGCTCGGAAGAGCTGCTGGAGCTTGGACGGCCCGGGTACCTACAAAAGGCCTAGAAACATCGGGAGAAATCCCGATGACAGGGCTTCCGACGATCTAGTCAGTCACTCGAAAAGAGACTAAAAATCTAGAGTTCAGGTGGAGAAATATTGATTACCTTCTGCAGTGAGGAGGGGGCTTGGTATTTATAGGTAGGGGAAAATAGGTATATGACCCTAAGTAGCCGGGTCAAACCTGTTTTTCTATGGGCCTGAAATGGTAGAAGGCCCGTTGGAACTGTTGACCTGATGATCTGGGATGGGTAAAATCTGAGGAGATCCGATGGCCCTGATTGGGCCACATCATTTATACCACATCATAAGACCCCCACTCCTGGAGGACTATCTGCACCAGCCGTGAAGGAGTAGTTTGTCCTTATGGGAGGAGCGGAGGGAGGTGTTTTGCAAAGATGGGAGGGTGAGTCCCCAAAGAGTGTTTTTGGGGTTGGCATCGAGCTGAGCATGGTATACGGCCTGATCGATGTCCGTGCCGAGCGCCGATCTCAAGGGGTCGGTGCCGAGCGTTGAGCCAAGAGGGTCGATGCTGGGCATGCCGAGCAAGTGTTTTTTGAGAGAAAGTTGTATCGATGCTCGATGTTCATGCCGAGCTTCGAGCTTGGGGTAGGCGCCGAGTGCCTCGATAGAGGCATTTTGTGAGAGAAAGCTACATTGATGCTCAAGGTTCATGCCGAGCTACAAGCTTGGGGTCGGCGCCAAGCGCCTCGATAGAGAAATTGTGTGAGAGAAAGCTGCATCGATGCTCGAGGTTCAAGCCAAGCTCCAAGCTAGGGGTCGGCGCCGAGCGCGTCGGTATATGCATTTTGTGAGAGAAAGCTGCATCGATGTTCGAGGTTCATGTCAAACTCTGAGTGTCATGCCCCGCTTCCCAAAATACAGAATACGAGTATGTAATGCATGCCTAGCGAATGATTTAAACATCACCATTAGCTGTACCAGACTAACTCAACGATATGAATAATAAACACAACCACACAAGAAATATAATCACATGAATCAAAGATAAACTTCAATAATAATGAAATAATCCAAATGATATCCAACACAATATCCAATATCTGCGAATAAAAAAATAAACGACAGGAACATACGCCAAACACAAAGTAAAATATCTAGGCAATGTTCAAAGAAATAAAACTAGTAACAAAATAAACTAAGCAGCCCAATCTTTAGTTCCATCTTCTAGAATCGTTGCTCACCAAGTCTTGCTGGGATAGATCCTCCAGTACTTGTAAATTTTTGATCTAAAAGAAAGAAAATAATGTCCTTAGAGCAAGTTGTGGAAAGCAAGTAGAGGAAAACAAAGAATAATAGGAAGCATGTATATCAAAAAAAGAGACGGGATCAAAGTCAATAACAAAATCAAAGATTTGCAATAATATCAAAGGTCTAGATTCTAATAAGCGGAGTAGGAGTTATGACTTTTACAAGATTGACAGCAGCTAGCCTTTTGGCTGAGGCTCGCTGTTTGGACTATTCGAAGTTTTTGTACCATTTAATGACTGAATCTGAGAAGTTCATCAACTAGAGAGTTGTAGTATAGTTTCTCACCTTTCCAAAATATCCTATTTGGTTAGACTCTGATAAGCGAAGTGGGAGTTATGACCTTTACAAGTGATAGTTGCTAGCCGTTTGGATGAAGCTTCGCTCTTTGAATTGTTCGAAGTTTTTGTATCTCTTACTTACTGAATTTAGAAAAGTTTTCGACTAGAGAGTTATAGTAGATGTTCTCACCTTTCCAAAATATCCTATTTGGTTAGATTTCAATAAGCGACGTAGGAGTTATGACCTTTGCAAGTCATAGCAGCTAGCCATTTCGGCTAAAGCTTCGCTGTTTAGATTGTTCGAAGTTTTTGTACCTTTTACTTACTGAATTTGGAAAAGTTTTAAACTAGAGAGTTTTAGTAGATGTTCTCACCTTTTCAAAATGTCCTATTTGGTTAAATTCCATAAGCGGAGTAGGAGTTATGACCGTTACAGTCACAGCAGCTGGCCATTTCGGTAGAAGCTTCGTTGTTTAGGTTGTTTGAGTTTTTTCTACCTATTATGGACTTAATCTGAGAAAGTTTCCAACTAGAGAGATGTAGTAGATGTTCTCAACATTCTAAAAAGTCCAATTTTGGTGAATTCTGATAAGAGTATCATGTTTAATTGCTTCTAAGTTATTAGAAGGCTTTTTATGTTGCCTTTGTGTATAAAAGATCAAGTTCTCATTAGTAGTATGTTTATATTGGGCTATTTGAAGATTCTTCTGTTGCTTCTAAATATAAAAGATCAAGTTTTGCTAGTAGCATGTTATTTTGCTTCTAGGTTGTTAGAAGACTTTTATGGTTGCTTCTATATGATTCATTTGTCGCATACATAGCCAGTTGACTCGTATATAATTCGTTTGGCTCATACATAGCTAGTTGGCACATATGTAAGTTATTTTTCTCGTATGTAGCTTATTAGCTAGTACTCAGTTATTGTGCTCGTCTAGGGTGATATCATTATCCTAGGAGCCATCGACCATCAAGACGTGTATTCATTTTACTCCTCGGGACCGTGGACGAGTCACCCCTCGTGCACCGTCAGATCTTAACCAGTGTAGGTTGATCGCGGGCCAGGAGTGTAGACGGAATCCAAGTTCAGGGCAGTAGCATGCGAAGATGTTCGTATTGCCGGGGTTTTGGATCGATAGGCTATGAACAAGATTCTTGGGGATTCTGGTAAGTATAGGTTGAGCACCTAGTAGAAGTATCTTGCGAAGTCTAACTTAAGACCTAGGATGTTGTGTTAGTACTGTTGTCATCCCTCGGATTGCTATTACTACTTATCCCTTATTTGTTATCATTTTTTGCCGAAGGAAAATAGTTGGTATTAAGGGTGATACCTTATGATCCGACCTATTCAATAGGCCAGCACTAGGTGGTGTTATTGACTGTACCCTTTCTGTCAAAGGAATACGGTCTGTGCCTTCTCACGAGTTGGGAACACGGGATTCATATCTCGTTTGTTAATTTCTGAAGTGCCATGATATGTGTAGAACCTTGTATTTTCAAATATTATTTTTATATTTGAAAATGAATTTAAATTTATTTTTGGAGATTTAATAAATATTTTCAGAAAAAATTATCTTTTGTACACGTGCAAATACTTTTGAGGAGTTTGAAAAATTAAGTTTTCTTTATGAAAAATCATTATTTGATATTTGAGATTTATTTAGTATTTTTCTAGATTTTTCTGAAATTTATTGGATCAATTTGCAATTTTTGGAAAAGGAAGGACCTTTTTGCAAAATTGACATCTTTAGGGGTTAATGTGCAAATTTGCATTCTGGACGTTTTGAATAGCATTGATTGAGATTTAGAATGTATATTTTCTTTTAAATCCAAATTTAAATGAGTTTTGATGGAATTTCCAAAGATAGAATTATATATGTAAATTGTATTTTGGAAAGGATTGTTTTGCAAAAGTGAGGGTAAAACCCTAATATTCATTCCTGGATATTTAAGAGATTTTTCTCCCAGCCGTCATTGTGGATAAAACAAAGAATTTTGGAGGTTTATTTTTGGTGGAGAAGGAGTCTTTGGATCAAGCAAAAGGAGGATTCTTTTCGTGGACTTTTCTCAAATCTAAGGTGAGAGATACAGAAATTGTTTTGTTGTTTGATTCATGTGAGTGACCTTGTTTTGATTGTTTGATTTTGTGAGTATTATAATTCGTCTTGTTGATTGATCTATGCGTGCAAGTATCATGATGTAATGATTGGATGTTGTGAACAAGATAGATATTGTATTGAGGTATGAATCATGTGAATAATTGTGAATGAAATGGTAGATCTTTATTATTGAATTTGTGTTGCTAAAAACATGTTGAGATTGAGTATGAACCTCTGGGCATTAGTTTATGAATCAAATTTTTATTTATTTTTGTGAAAGAAACTAAGATCTTGTAAAACCCTAATGAAAGAATTTGTGATTTAGAACATGAGAACCTAAATTTCGACATATTGATGTTTTGAGTGATATATATACGCATACCTGGTGAAGATTCGTTGAGATTTATTATTTTCCTGAATACGAACTATTTTCATAAACATTGATCATTAGAAAGCTTCAGATTTTGACTTTGTAATCAGACCTAATTTTGAAATCCGTAGGCCAACAGTCGACTGGTCTACTGTGCAGTCGACTGGTACGAGCCTGACACTTTATTTTAGAATTGTTGAAAAAGTTGTTCTGGACAGTCGACCTAGCTCATAGGCAGTCGACTGGTCCACTGAAGAAATTATTTTTGTAAAAAAAAATTATTAGTCCTTCTGGACAGTCGACCTATAACCCTTTAAGTCGACTTATATACTTAGAATATTTTTGAGAAGACTATTGGAAATTACCTCGGGTAAGTCGACTGATCCGTTCTTAAGTCGACTGTTATATGACTTAGTTTATTTTTGTAAAATCTTGAATTTGGTCCTCTGGACAGTCGACTTATCATCAGTATGAGTCGACTAGTACTGAAGGATATTTGTAAACTTCAGTGTTAATTCGAATGATTGGTTTCTCAGATAATTTAGTATATACTTGTCATTCAGTTCAGTATATGATTAAGCAATTGACTTTGAGATATTCAAATAAGCATTTTCACTTGAGGCATTCAATTGAGCCACTTTGTTTAGTGGGACTTTTGTTTAGATATTTGAGTTGAGTCTCTAGAGGTGGGTGACCCTAGTATACCGGTATTGAGTTGTTTTGTTGAGGCCCTTTTAGGCATTTCAGTTATTCAGTTTTGATTTTAGGCCGGTAGGGCACATCACTCTAGGAGATTCATTGAGAGATTAAATAACCACAAATAATAAGGACAGGCACTAGTGGTGATATGATGAACGGGAACATGGGCTATGAACCTCAGTATGGCTTTAGATGTGGGATTTAATCTCCGGAATTATCCAAGTAACTTCCTTGAGATGTGGGATGATCTGCGAAATTATCCAGGTAAAATACCTGAGATGTGGGATCCATCTCCGGAATTATCCAAGTGGGTTGCTTGCGATGTGGGATTGATCTCCGGAATTATCAAAGTCGAGGCGACGCACATGGGGTATTCAAGTGATGATGTGTCTATGTCTAGATGTGGGATGATCTCCGGAATTATCCAGGTAAAATACCTGAGATGTGGGATCCATCTCCGGAATTATCAGGCATGGGCTAATTCTCACAGTTTATCTTTATCTCGTAGTAGTCATCGTGTTAGAATTAGTTCATAACGTGGGGATTGAACCCTAAGAAGTGAAGACGATAAGGGCTTGCACCGAACCTATGTAGAATGGGATGCATATACTTCGACAAGTACGCATTAGAGAGTCTGCATATAGAACTTGTGTTTTCTTGTCTTGGTTTTATGCATGTGGTTTTCTTGTTTTCTACACATGACACTTATCTTAGTATCACTTGATATTTTATGTTAACTGTCATTTCGTACTACCTATATTCTTATTTAGTACTTGTTGTTTAAGGAATTATGAGGTATGATCTTTTATGTTGTTTGTTTATTTTTATATTTCTCACACCATTTATGGCTGACTCCTTTAGTTTGGGGGTTAGGGATTCTCTCTAGCCTCACATGTTGCAGGCTGTTGCTTAGAGTTGGAGATGGAATGCTTGAGTGATTTTGAGACATAGTTGACTCCTAAGAGATTTGTGTGAATTTGTAATAGCAATCTTGAGATAAAGTTGTATTGTAAATAAAGAAATTATGAGTTGAGTTTGTTTGAATTCCACTGTGTTTAGTAAAAGATTTATTGTAATAAAAGTTCGAAAATTTTAGTGGTATTGGTTATGTTTAATATTAAATTGAAGTGGATTGCTGGGAATGTACCACGTATTTTCTAAGATATCTTATTAGAAATTCGGGGCGCTACAGAGATTGGTATCAGAGCACGCTTCAATAGTAATACTAAACATGACATAAAAAATAACCTAGGTGTGGACACTAGAGTGTGAGTACCTAGGTGTGGACATTAAAGAGTGAGTATCACATAAAACTAAATATGATGTTTTACCTTTGGGATTCAATTGAGATTTTACCAAAGGATATCGATGTGAATTTGAATTGTGAGTGTGATGCTCTAACTTATCCCTCATTTTGCAGTATTTAGAATGGTTGCACCCAGGGACAGGAATGGTGGCCACAATGAGGATGGGTCTGGTAGTTCCCGAGGAAATGGGATCGACCTTGAGGCTGAATTTGCCAAGGTGTATCAGACGCTGAATACGCTGATGGCATTTAATGTGGCGCAGCAGCAAGCGCAGCAACAGAATCCGCAGCCAAATCATGGAGCTGGACATGGATTGGTGAACGCCGATCCTATCAAGCAGATTGAATCCTTTAAGAGGATGAGGCCGCCAGTCTTTGAGGGGCAAGCTGATCCAACCGCAGCCGATGATTGGATCAGGAAGATGGAGACAATCTTCGAGGGATCGGAGACTCTGGCAGCCAGTAAGGTGAAGTTAGCTTCGATGCAGCTTGAGAAGGACGCTGGTGTCTGGTGGGAATCGCTGAAGAGGACTTTGGGAGGTCAGCAGTTGACTTGGGAAGCTTTTCTGGAGGAGTTCAGAGATCGCATCTTTCCTCTGGATGTTCAGGAGAAGAAGGCGACCGAGTTCTTGAACCTTCAGCAGGGCAGCATGACCGTGCGGGAGTATGAGACCAAATTTGCTCAGCTTTCGCAGTATGCACCAGAATTGGCTGTTGACGATGCAAAGAAGGCCAAAAAGTTTGAGCAGGACTTGAGGCCAAGCTTGAGGTCGAGGATGATTCCGTTGGGTATCAGACGGTTCGACAAGCTGGTCAGGAGAACAGCGATGACTGAGGAGGATATGGACCAGTTCCAGAAGAAGCAAGATACATGGAACCAGAACAAGAGGCCAGCATCAGGCCAGAGTGGGAAGGGATTCCCCGCGAAGCAGGCCAAATTCAGTGATCCAGTGCAGAAGGTATCTGCAGCTCAGGGAGTGACCTGTTATTACTGCAAGGAGGCAGGACATTACAGGTCAGCATGTCTGAAGTTGGCGAAGCATATTTGTTCCCAGAGTGGGCAGGCAGGACATTCTAAGCCCCATTATCCACAATTGAGGAAGGATGGTTCGGGTGGGAGAAAATTTCAGCAGAGGTAAGGGCGAGTATTTGCATTAACCGAGGAAGACGCTGGTAACTCGGAAGATGTAATACAGGGTATGCAAGAATTCTGATTTTTATTTTGAATCAATGTAATAAATGAAACCTTTATTTGAGAACAATTTAAGATTGAGTATCATTCTTATTGTAGCAGGAGTTGTTTTAATTAATGGAATAAAGGCAAAGGTGTTATTTGACACTGGTTCATCGCATACTTTTGTATCGCCAAGTTTTGCAAAGATCTTAGGTGTGGAACCTAAGTTGTTTCCAGGCAGGATTTTGTCGGTGGCAACGCCGTTAGGTGAAGAGTTGATAGTGGATCGATATTACGAGGGCTGTGATATCGAGATTGGTGGGAGGTTGTTCGGCATTGATATGATCGAGCTGAAAGTATTGGGTGTGGATGTCATCGTGGGCATTGATTGGATGACAATATATGATGCCACGATCGAATGCAAGCAGAAAGAGGTGTTAGTGAAAGCACCAGGTGGACCTGCAGTGACTTTCCAAGGGAAGAAGAAGATTCCGAAGGTAGCTGCAATGGTATCCAAGATGGCGATTCCAGATGAAGTCAAGGGCATTCCAGTTGTGAGAGATTTTCCTCAGGTGTTCTTGGATGATTTTCCAGGATTACCGCCAGAGAGATGTGGAGTTTTGCATTAATGTTCAGCCGGGGAGTGCGACGATTTCCAAGGCTCCGTACAGGATGGCTCCTGTAGAGCAGGATGAAGTGAAGAAGCAGATTGAGGAGCTGTTGAGCAAATGGCTTATTAGGCCGAGTTCTTCTCCGTGGGGAGCGCCAGTGCTGTTAGTCAAGAAGAAGGATGGGTCAATGAGGATGTGCATTGACTATCGGGAGTTGAATAGGGTGACTATTCAGAACAAGTATCCACTGCCGCGGATTGATGATTTGTTCGACAGGCTTCGAGGAGCAGCTGTATTTTCGAAAATTGATCTGAGGTCAGGGTATCGAGTCAAGGAGGAAGATGTGAGTAAGACAGCTTTCAGGACTCGTCATGGGCTGTATGAGTTTTTGGTAATGCCATTCGGGTTGACGAATGCGCCAGCAGTTTTCATGGATATGATGAATCGGGTTTTGAGGCCATTATTGATTCTTTCATGGTGGTTTTCATCGACGATATTTTGGTGTACTCGAAGTCGGAGGAGGATCATTCTACGCACTTGACAGCGGTGTTACAGAAATTGCAGGAACATAGCTTGTATGCCAAGTTGTCGAAGTGTGAGTTTTGGAAGTCTGAGGTAGCATTCCTTGGTCATATTCTTTCTAAGGAGGGAGTAGCTACTGATCCTCAGAAAGTTGAAGCAGTGAAGGATTGGCCCAGGCCAACATCTGTGAAGGAAGTCAGAAGTTTCTTGGGTTTAGCTGGTTACTACAGGAGATTTATCCAGGGATATTCTCAGATTACAGTTCCTTTGACAGGTTTGACCCGGAAGAATGTGGCATTTGTGTGGACTGATAAGTGCGAGGAGAGTTTCCTTGAGTTAAAGGAAAGGTTGACTACTGCACCTATCTTAGCTTTGCCGTAAGCTGGGAAGGATTATGATATCTACAGTGATGCGTCTCTCAGTGGTTTGGGATGTGTCTTGATGTAAGAAGGCAAGGTTATTGCTTATGGTTCGAGGCAATTGCGTCTGCATGAGAAGAATTATCCGACGCATGATTTGGAGTTAGCAGCTATCATTTACGCCTTGGAGCGGTGGAGGCATTATGTTTATGGTGAGAAGGTTAACATGTACACTGATCATAAGAGCCTGAAGTACATTTATCAGCAGAAGGATCTTAATCTTCGGCAGAGAAGGTGGTTGGAGGTATTGGAAGACATTCGTCCCGAGATCAAGTATCATCCAGGTAAAGCGAATGTGGTGGCTGATGGACTTAGCAGGAAGAGTAGTTTATCAAGTTTGATCACTACTCGCTGTGAGTTGGCAGCAGAGATCGATCAGGCAGGTATCGAGGTGGTACTGCAAGGTTTGGGGGCATCTTTGGCTCAGTTGAGGCTGTAGCCGTCCTTGAGAGAGAGGATTGTGGAAGGTCAGAGATCAGATTCAGAGATTCAGAAGATGTTGCAACAGGTTTCAGAAGGCAAGCTATCAGATTTTCGTGTCCAAGATGGAGTTCTTTGGTTGGGTGAGAGGTTGTGTGTTCCAGATAATGCAGATTTGAAAGAGAGTATCTTGCAGTAAGCACACAGTACATTGTTGTCAGTTCATCCAGGAGGCACGAAGATGTACAGAGACATCAAACATCACTTTTGGTGGTCTGGTATGAAGAGGGATGTAGCAGATTTCGTGGCAAGGTGTCTGACTTGTCAGCAGATCAAAGAAGAAAATCAGAGTCCTGGAGGTTTGTTACAGCCGTTACCCATTCCGGAGTGGAAGTGGGAGAATATCAGTATGGATTTCATCACAGGTTTGCCGAGGAGTTTGAAGGGCAATGACTCGATTTGGGTTATTGTGGACCGTTTGACTAAGTCGGCTCACTTTCTAGCCATGAAGATTACTTGGTCAATGGAGAAATTGGTTGAGTTGTACATTGGGGAAATTGTGAGACTTCATGGAGTTCCTGTATCAATTGTTTCCGACAGAGATGCAAGGTTTACTTCAAGGTTTTGGAAGAGCCTACAAGCAGCTTTAGGGACCATAACTGATTTCAGTATAGCTTTTCATCCACAGACCGATGGTCAGACTGAGAGGGTGAATCGAGTGCTGGAAGATATGTTGAGAGCTTGTGTTATGGATTTTGGTGGTAGTTGGGAGAGATACTCGGCATAGGTTGAGTTTGCTTATAACAACAGTTACCATGCAAGTATTGGGATGGCACCGTATGAGGCTTTATACGGGAGGAGGTGCAGGACAGCTATTTTTTGGTTTGAGGTTGAGAGGCAGATGTATGGTCCTGAGATCGTGCAGCAGACATCGGAGCAGATTGAACTGATTCGCAAGAGTTTAGTTGAGGCTCAGAGTCGGCAGAAGAGTTATGCTGATACTCGACGAAGAGACTTGGAGTTTGAGGTTGGTGATGCAGTTTTTCTCAAGGTTTCTCCGACCAAGGGAGTGATCAGGTTTGGTAAGGGAGGCAAGTTGGCGCCAAGGTATATTGGCCCATACAGGATCATAGAGCGGATTGGCAAGACCGCACATAGATTGAAGCTTCCAGAGGAGATGGCACAGGTGCATGATGTATTTCATGTGTCATTGCTGAGGAAATATGTGCCAGATCAGAATCATCAGTTGGTAGAGATTCCTGAGGATCTACAGGTGAACTTGAGTTACAAGGAACGGCCTGTTGAGATCGTTGACCGTAGAGAGAAAGTTCTCAGGCGCAAGGTGATACCTATGGTCAAGGTGTTGTGGAGGAATCTGCAGTTCGAGGAGGCTACTTGGGAGCCAGAGGATCGCATGCAGAAGGACTTCCCTGAACTTTTTGCATGAGTGTATTTCTTTCAAGTGATTGTAATTCTTTGAATGATAGTACTTTGATTTGAGTTGTATTTCTCTTATTTGATTGAATTGTCATATGCAATTGTTTGAACTATGTTTCCATTATGAGATGTTGATTTCCTTGTTGATATATTGTTTGGACTCATTAGTAGTAGTTCTGAGGACAGAACTCTTCTAAGGAGGGAGTGATGTAGAACCCCGTATTTTCAAATATTATTTTTATATTTGAAAATGAATTTAAATTTATTTTTGGAGATTTAAGGAATATTTTCAGAAAAATTTATCTTTTGTACACGTGCAAAACACGTGCAAATACTTTTGAGGAGTTTAAAAAATTAAGTTTTCTTTATGAAAAATCATTATTTGATATTTGAGATTTATTTAGTATTTTTCTAGATTTTTCTGAAATTTATTGGATCAATTTGCAATTTTTGGAAAAGGAAGGACCTTTTTGCAAAATTGACATCTTTAGGGGTTAATGTGCAAATTTGCATTCTGGACGTTTTGAACAACATTGATTGAGATTTAGAATTTATATTTTCTTTTAAATCCAAATTTAAATGAGTTTTGATGGAATTTCCAAAGATAGAATTATATATGTAAATTGTATTTTGGAAAGAATTGTTTTGCAAAAGTGAGGGTAAAACCCTAATATTCATTCCCGGATATTTAAGGGATTTTTCTCCCAGCCGTCATTGTGGATAAAACAGAGAATTTTGGAGGTTTATTTTTGGTGGAGAAGGAGTTTTTAGATCTAGCGAAAGGAGGATTCTTTTCGTGGACTTTTCTCAAATCTAAGGTGAGAGATATAGAAATTGTTTTGTTGTTTGATTCATGTGAGTGACCTTGTTTTGATTGTTTGATTTTGTGAGTATTATAATTCGTCTTGTTGATTGCTCTATGCGTGCAAGTATCATGATGTAATGATTGGATGTTGTGAACAAGATAGATATTGTATTGAGGTATGAATCATGTGAATAATTGTGAATGAAATAGTAGATCTTTATTATTGAATTTGTGTTGCTAAAAACATGTTGAGATTGAGTATGAACCTCTGGGCATTAGTTTATGAATCAAATTTTTATTTAGTTTTGTGAAAGAAACTGAGATCTTGTAAAACCCTAATGAAAGGATTTGTGATTTAGAACATGAGAACCTAAATTTCGACATATTGATGTTTTGAGTGATATATATACGCATACCTGGTGAAGATTCGTTGAGATTTATTATTTTCCTGAATATGAACTATTTTCATAAACATTGATCATTAGAAAGCTTCAGATTTTGACTTTGTAATCAGACCTAATTTTGAAATCCGTAGGCCAACAGTCGACTGGTCTACTGTGCAGTCGACTGGTACGAGCCTGACACTTTATTTTAGAATTGTTGAAAAAGTTGTTCTGGACAGTCGACCTAGCTCATAGGCAGTCGACTGGTCCACTGAAGAAATTATTTTTGTAAAAAAAAATTATTAGTCCTTCTGGACAGTCGACCTATAACCCTTTAAGTCGACTTATATACTTAGAATATTTTTGAGAAGACTATTGGAAATTACCTCGGGTAAGTCGACTGATCCGTTCTTAAGTCGACTGTTATATGACTTAGTTTATTTTTGTAAAATCTTGAATTTGGTCCTCTGGACAGTCGACTTATCATCAGTATGAGTCGACTAGTACTGAAGGATATTTGTAAACTTCAGTGTTAATTCGAATGATTGGTTTCTCAGATAATTTAGTATATACTTGTCATTCAGTTCAGTATATGATTAAGCAATTGACTTTGAGATATTCAGATAAGCATTTTCACTTGAGGCATTCAATTGAGCCACTTTGTTTAGTGGGACTTTTGTTTAGATATTTGAGTTGAGTCTCTAGAGGTGGGTGACCCTAGTATACCGGTATTGAGTTGTTTTGTTGAGGCCCTTTTAGGCATTTCAGTTATTCAGTTTTGATTTTAGGCCGGTAGGGCACATTACTCTAGGAGATTCATTGAGAGATTAAATAACCACAAATAATAAGGACAGGCACTAGTGGTGATATGATGAACGGGAACATGGGTTATGAACCTCAGTATGGTTTTAGATGTGGGATTGAATCTCCAGAATTATCCAAGTAACTTCCTTGAGATGTGGGATGATCTCAGGAATTATCCAGGTAAAATACCTGAGATGTGGGATCCATCTCCGGAATTATCCAAGTGGGTTGCTTGCGATGTGGGATTGATCTCCGGAATTATCAAAGTCGAGGCGACGCAAATGGAGTATTCAAGTGATGATGTGTCTATGTCTAGATGTGGGATGATCTCCGGAATTCTCCAGGTAAAATACCTGAGATGTGGGATCCATCTCCGGAATTATCAGGCATGGGCTAATTCTCACAGTTTATATTTATCTCGTAGTAGTCATCGTGTTAGAATTAGTTCATAACGTGGGGATTGAACCCTAAGAAGTGAAGACGATAAGGACTTGCACCGAACCTATGTAGAATGGGATGCATAGACTTCGACAAGTACGCATTAGAGAGTCTGCATATAGAACTTGTGTTTTCTTGTCTTGGTTTTATGCATGTGGTTTTCTTGTTTTCTACACATGACACTTAGCTTAGTATCACTTGATGTTTTATGTTAACTGTCATTTCGTACTTCCTATATTCTTATTTAGTACTTGTTGTTTAAGGAATTATGAGGTATGATCTTTTATGTTGTTTGTTTATTTTTATATTTCTCACACCATTTATGGCTGACCCCTTTAGTTCGGGGGTTAGGGATTCTCTCTAGCCTCACATGTTGCACGTTGTTGCTTAGAGTTGGAGATGGAATGCTTGAGTGATTTTGAGACATAGTTGACTCCTAAGAGATTTGTGTGAATTTGTAATAGCAATCTTGAGATAAAGTTATATTGTAAATAAAGTAATTATGAGTTGAGTTTGTTTGAATTCCGCTGTGTTTAGTAAAAGATTTATTGTAATAAAAGTTCGAAAATTTTAGTGGTGTTGGTTATGTTTAATATTAAATTGAAGTGGATCGTTGGGAATGTGCCACGTATTTTCTAAGATATCTTATTAGAAATTCGGGGCGCTACAATAAGAGCGGGAGAGATTCCTGTCGAAGCTAGGGGATGGACCCCCGGAACTCCGTCATGCTCTATATTAAGAAAGGCGAACAAGCCATAGACTACGATCTATCTGCTAGGGGGCCACAGAGGATACTTCGAGCTAACCTATGTTGTAGTTAACTCAAAGGGTTCGTCAGATGTTTTGAATGAGGTTCGGTACGCTGGGCAATAGTGGCAAACGGATACACCTCTATATGACTGCGAATGGCAGAATTAGACCATTTCAGAGCAACCTCATCAGTCACGCTGTATCTTTAGAAACAAGTTGAGTGCAAGAGTAGAATTCATGCGCGGGTTCAAATCCCTATATATGAAGAAACAGCTTGATATGGGGCGTATGTTGATATGGGCGGCATATTGTTTCGGAGACTTGCTTACATTAGAATAAGTACATCATTGCATTAGTTAATCTTGCATTAGAGTCTAAGTCATAGCATATACTGACACATCAATTATATATGTACATGTTTCTATTTTCATCAATATGTTTGTTTAATGTTGAGAATCGCTGCTAGTCATTAACCATAAAGCATCATTATATGTACTGACGTCCCCATTTCAATAGGTACTAGATTGTAAAATTACAGTTACAGGATTCATGAGGACTCAAGGCAAAAGACGCAAAGTGTTTATTTTGTTCCAATTGTAATTTATGTTGTTACCATTGTTTCAATTGTAAATTTATTAATTGTTGAGAAGTATCCAAGTGAAGTACCAAGTGTTATTTATTATTCATTGTACTCTGATGTAAATTCTTATGGAAAGTTTGTAACACTTGGACTTGTATGGCATTATTGTAACACTGATGTAATGTATTGCAATTTTATAACATTCAGACTTGTAATACATTTGTGTTGAATAAAAAGTTTTAAATTTTCCTGTTTTTCTGTGTATTGTGGCTAATTAAAGAAAAAGATTCTGTCTTATGTCACGGTTTCCCAGTGTATGGAAATCGGGGTGTTACATGTCCTCAGCCATGCGTACATCTTACCCACTCTTACCCATAATCGATGTCGAAAGTCGGCTCTAATACCATTTGTAGCCCACCGTAGCTCAGCTGCGCACGCGGCTACACGTGCGTGCACACGAAAGAACGGACACAAAACTCTAACCACACCCACCACAGGCACCATCAAAAGGTGGGTATACCCTATAGGTATCTTTCCCACTTGGTTAATCCTGTATATACACTCAATCTTTTCCCTTCACTTCCGATATGGGACTTTAATCCAAGCACCCCACGTCGCTATCCCATACATGCATTCCATCATTAATGCATAATATACCTAAGCACCATAGACCATGCTATCGGCTTCTCCACCAAATCCAATTAATTCCAAGCCCATAGAAACTTTTATAGGCCAACTAACCAACTACTCATCTTATATATATATATATATATATATATATATATATATATATATATATATAATATTATATATTTCTATATAATATTTTATATATACCCGCTTACGTACGGGGTGTTACACCAGGAGCATAACAACCAGGCTGACGCTCTGTCCAAGCTGACGTCCTCCTCCTTTGAAAGTCTTGACTGCACATTCCTCGTAGATGTCCCCCTAAGACCTAGCAACGAGAAATCCAATGTCCTCTACCTCGACCCATTCATGAAAACAGGGACATGGATGGATCCAATCTTAAACTTCCTAAGAGATGTCGAATTGCCACAGGACCCCTCTTAAGCTAGAAAGATCTGAATCAGTGCTGAGAGGTTCGTGATTATGGAAGGAGTGCTATTCAAGTGCTCCTACACCGAGATTGGTGGGAACCCTACCTTCGATGCTTGAATCCAGCGGAAGCAAAGTATGCCCTTGAAGAGATGAATGAGGGGATTAGGAGTTGCCACATAGGTGACAGGTCTCTCGCGAGAAAGATTCTTAACCACGGTTACTACTGGCCAACCCTACTCCAAGATGCCCAGAACCTCGTCAAGAAGTGTGGATCTTGCCAAAGGATCTCCTCGGTGAAGCAGCTTAATGCAGGCCGAGCTCAAATTGCTGTGTCCAGCCCCTTTTGCCATGTGGGGGATGGATTTAGTCAGCCCATTTCCCAAAGCAACATGCCAGAAGTGCTTCTTGATTGAGGCTATCAACTACTTCACTAAATGGATCGAGGTAGAACCCTTAGCCACTATTATCGAACATCAGGCTCAGCAGTTCTTATTGAAGCACATCGTCTGCCGATTTGGGATTCCTCGCATCCTCATCTACCGATAACGGAAACTAGTTCGCTAGCAAAAGTTTCCACAAATTCTGCGAAGGCTTGGGGATTCAGCAGAGGTTTTCTTCTATCTCACACCCCCAGTCCATTGGTCAAGCCAAAATTGCAAACCATCAAATCTTTGAAGGCCTCAAGAAGCGACTAGATAAATCTCTCAAAGGCCTATGGGTCGGTGAGCTACCAAGTGTACTATAGTCATATCAGACGACCAAATGAATACCTACAGGCGAGTCTCCTTTTAACTTGAACAATGACAACGAGGTAGTTTTTCCACTAGAAGTCGGGCTACCCTCCCCACGAATTTTGACCTTCAACGAAGAGTCCAATTCAAACGGCCTCAGGGCCAACCTGGACCTACTCGAAGAGGTTCACGGGAGGTTCGCCATTAGAAGCAATCTATACCAGCAACAGGTTGATCGCTTCTACAACAAAAGGGTATGACTAACCAACTTCAAAGAAGGGGACCTGCTGCTGCACAGACATGATGTCTCTGAGCCGAGCAAAATGGGGAAGCTAGCACCCAACTGGAAGGTCTCGTATAAGGTCTCCCAAGTGGTGTGCCCAGACACGTACCAACTTGAAGACCCTGAGGAGGGGGGGGTGAAGGATAATCAAGTGGACTTGGAATGCAGAATTCATGATAACATTCCATGGAAGCCCTTAATGGCCTATACTTGTAATGAACAAAATGTAATAAGTGCTCGCCTTTTGGCAACCATTGAATGAGCGCTCGCCTAGTAGTCATCAAATAAAAGTCATTCAATATTCATTCAATTTCTTTTCAAAAAAATTTTGGCAGAAGTTTGCAAGATTGTTATCACGCATACTACAAAGCCTCGAATCAAGCATCTTAAAATGGAGCTCCTAATCCGAGCATGACACAGATTTTTCCGCTGTCAAGTCCAAAGCCTCGGATCAAGCGCCTCGAAATGGTGCTCCGACTCTGCGTATGACATGGATTTCTATGCAATCAAGTCCAAAGCCTTAGATCAAGTGCCCTGAAATGGCCCGCCGACTCTGAGCATGACCCAAATTTCTCCGCTATCAAGTCTAAAGCCTCGGATCAAGCATCTTGAAATGGTGCTCCGACTCCGAGCATGACGCGGGTTTCTCTGCTACCGATGTCCAAAATCACCAGTCACTCAACAACGAAGTCAATCCATTCAAAGAAGATACTTTTAATTGAAGGAAAACTGATTACTAGATGGTTAGAAAGGCGGTGGCCAGTCCGCAAGTAGCAAACAAAACATTGAAAACTAAACCTATGTTTTTACATGACTCACCTCGTTTCTCAGAACACTAGCTATCACCAAATTTTATCATCTTGTATATCAGAATACCAGCTATTACCAATGGCCCCGAGCAGAAAAGGCATTATGCACCAGCCTCGGGGACGAAGCGAAGGTCGGCCGACCTGGGTCCAGGGCACCGAGGCGGCTGAACAAATATGGCACAAGAGTCCCTTGAGATCCCATGAGAGAGGAACTCATAAACAACCTGTCTTCCGGAACCAGAAGGAGCTGATCCAACGATGCACTGTACGCGAAGTATGAGTATGAAGAGTCTTCTGATGTTGTCAACTCTCCAACCTCGACCATCGACACTCAGCTAGGGATATCAGATCTTGGAACCCAGGATATACTTTATTAGTTCAATGTGGGTTACTCCGATCCTCTCCGTGTCCCTTCGGGTCCAACCGTAAGGACGAGAACCCTCAGCTGGACAATTGTGACCAAACCCCTTGTATGGGCAAAAACAAGGAAGAAATTACCTATCAATGTTTGGTCAGTACGGCCACAGATCTTGGAACCAGGGACAGATGACCCAGAGCGACACATCCAGATGTCGATCCCTTCCAGGTCCACAGCTCGAGCAAGGGGGCAAGTATGCTCCGACCGTGTCTTAAGAGTCATACCCTCATTGGCACCGACCCTCGGACTGCAAGTCGAGGTGCCCGACGAGGTAGCTCTCACAATATCAAACATCAAAAGAGTAAAAGTGGGTTTAAGGGCCAAACGCATGCAGGGGGAGAGTTTACAGTCGTTAATAACAACCACCTCATTTATTACTGTAACCCCCATTCCCGTAAATACATATTTTTAAAATAATTTCGGTATTTTGATTATTTATAAATTCATTTTGTTTTGAATTTGTTTCGTATATTTTATTATAGTGTTTTCTTATCGAAAACTATATTTATTTTGAACAATGACATATTTTAATTTCATTCCTAACCAATCGGCTATTTGTATTTGAGCTCAATTTAAATGTATTATTGCTATTTGGATTATTTTAATAAATTTATATTTTGTTATATAATCTCATTATTATTATTATTATTATTATTATTATTATTATTATTATTATTATTATTATTATCAGTATTGTTATTTTTATCCTTGTGATTATTATCATTATTAATGATAGTATTATTATTATTAGTATTAGTATTTTGTTATAATCGTTATTATTATTGTTATTGTTGTCATTTTTATTGTTATTATCATTAATACTATTATTACTGTTGTTATTATCATTATCAGTAGTATTTTCTTATTAATTGCATTATTGTTATCTTTATTGTTATTACTATTATTATTACTATTTTATTTTATAAACCCTATAATGCTAATTATTTTTCCTTATTGAATTTATACCCACTAATTGATTTTTTTAAACCCAAAACCCAAGCCCATATTCTTATTGGATCCATACCCTATACCCAAACCCATCCTAATATCCTATAAATACTAACCTAACCTACCCTAACCCTAACCCTACAAAATAGCCACCACCCTTACTGTTAAACCCCTCCCCTACCTCGTTCTCTCTCCCTCTCCTCTGTTTTCTCAAACCCAAAACAGACCACCCTCCCTCCGGCCTTCTTCTCCGGTGTAAGCCCTATTTTCAGATTTTATTGTATTTTGTATTCTTTCGATTATTGTATTTGAATTCTTTATATTGGTGTATTTTGCTTTTTCTTGGACTTTCTTTATTCTCTCTTGATCAATCTATGCTCTTTGGCTTGATTCTGTCTTTTGTGAATTTTACACTTTTCTATTTTGAATCCGGTTTGTTCTCCTTTGTGTTCGTCTCGTCTCATTGCTTTGGTTTGTCTCTTTTTGGAGCCAGAACCGAAACCCAGAACCCACAAAATCTTAACCTAAATCCTAATTTTCCAGATCCCTATAAATACCACATTAATTAACCCTAATTAATATTAATCCTCTATCTTTCCGCCGCACACTCTCTCTCCCCGTAACCATCTCTCTCTCTCTGTTTTCTGTAACCCAACCCAAACCATCACACACCCCTCGACCCCCGTTCATCCCCAATCATCATTCATCCCCATCACCGTCGCTCGTCCCCCCCCCCTCCCCGTCCTCACCATCCCTATTCGAACCCATTGCCGATGTTTTGCCATCGCCATAACTTCATCGCCGTCGCCCTATTCCCTCTCCTTGCTCCATCATCGTCTTCGCCGTTCATCCCCGCTCCACTGAGGCCCTTGTGCATCGCCGTCGAGTCTCCAGAGTCGCAGCGCCGCCGTCCCCTGTTTTCAAATGCGAAAGCAGAACTCTTCATCGGAGTTGTTGTCACCGTCATCGCTTCCCGATCGTGGTCACGATGCCGCTCTGCCACCGCAGCCACCACCGCAGTCTTCGCGCGTTGCTAGTCCGCTGCTCTCTCTCTCTCTCTTCGTTCTGCTGTTGAGAGGTTGAAGACGCGATGTGAGTGGTCGAAGTCGCTGTTCGCTATTTTTCCGCATCGGATCCCTAGCCGCTGTCCCCTGTTCGGGTTGGATCCGGTGTGAGGTCGGGTTCTGGTTGGCTGTCCCCGCTGTTTCGTGTTCTGCCGCAGCAATCCGATCTTTTGCTGTCCGTTGTTTTGGCCAGATCCTGTGTGAAGCTGAGGTTTTGATTGGTTCTCCTTAGTGTTCCGTGTTCTGTGTGCGCCAGATCTGAGTTTGGTATTCTGCGTTCTATCCCAATCGGGTGTGTGGAAATTTCTCTAGGATCTTGCTGTTGCTGTGGATTTTTTGTGCATTTTTGGGACATTTCGCCTGGGATTCTGATCCCGTTATTCTATTATTTTTATTAATATCTGTAATAACAGGCAAGTCTCTTCTTAAACCCTTTTTATTGTTTGTGTTCAAGATTAATTGATCTCAAGCAAGTAGATCTGTCCATTTTGTTATCAAAAACCTGCTTTGACAATTCCGTTAAGATTATCTAGGGTTTACACGAGCTAACCCGACATACTCTTAACTTTGTGCTATCTCCTTGATCTTTAACCCAGTCCCCAATGTTTCATGCATGTGCACAATTAAAATAATTAGATCTATGTTTAGAACTACTTGATGAAATGGACATGAATGTACTGATTTGGTTTTAATTGATGAATTGACACCATGACTGCAATAAATATACCATGAACCTTAGAAATTGCATGTTGACACCTAGGATTCACATGATTACAATTTTGCATGCTTTACATGATCATATGATTTATTTAATTTCCATTCACGTTTAGACATTTGCTGGATTGCTGTATGTTTCATTTTGAAATAGATTTTCGACTATATTAATGACATATTCTGAAAGAACTTACTAAACATAAACTGTAGCCCTTGATGTCTAGATAATTTTTCCTTACTCTAGATTTAAATTCCAATTTACCATCTGTTAGTTATCATCACTTTAATGCCACTGTGTCAGTAATTTCAGACCCTTAATCTCATGCGTTCTCTGCTGTTCCATATTTTATTTGATCCTGTTAATAGTACAAGAAAAATCTGAAATAATTTAGGCTAGACCTAGACATATATAGGTTTCACCTAGAATTTTTATAGATTTTAATAGTGAATTCTCTGACCCGAAACAATTCGTTGAACATAACCTACTGCATGCTGCCTGAACTTAAAATCTGATTAGAACAGAGTTTTCACCTTAGTTCTCATACATTTTATATACCTTAATTATGCTCGTTGGAACCCTGTGGAAGTCTATTTTCCCGATCTTCTGGTGGAGTCTGTTTTGCTAATTTTTAGTGCCCACAATCCATGATTTGGTACAACAAGGTTATGCTATTCTGATTTTGGGAAATGTGTTTATTTGATGTGTTTGACCCATGCCTTGTCCGTAACTCTTAGAACTAGTCTCACATAGTTTGCATGCTCACATAGGATGAAATAAAATGATAACAAGCCAGGATTATATGGGATGACTTGGTAGTGAACAATCGGAGACTGTACTCGGTCGGGCCCTACTGTACTGACTGTATTGTATGGCCATAAACACTGCTCGAGAAACACTGACACTAAACATGGTACATTGATTTCTGGACCGAGTACATGAACCATGAATTCACCATCAGTCTAAACCGTTTAGTGTGTTGTGCGGAATCTGTAGTATGGGACGCAGTAGTACGTGCACTAGATAGATTAATAAAATACTTAATAACCTGCATTTCCTGCTTGAACCTGATATCACTCATTTCATGCATGATTTACTGTAGACCTTTTGAATATATTGCCTGCTCTTTGTTTTGTTTCTTGTCTTTGACCATGTCCTTATTCTTTGATATCCATGTTTCCTTTACTCCTTGTTTTCTCTACTTGCCGCCCACAACTTGCTCTAATGGCACTCTTTTATTTCTTTTTGACCAGGAATTTACAGGTACTGAAGAATCAATTCCTGAAGGAATTGGTGAGCAACGTTTCTAGAGATGGATCCAGTCTCCGCTATATAATTTTTCTTATTGTTATTTATTTCTCGAACATTACGAATTTGTACTTGTTTGGGCTCTATGACCCGTAGTTTTGTTTTGATCCCGGATGTTGGATATTTATACTGTTGGTTTATTTCATTATTATTAGAATTCATCTTGTTTCATGTGATTATATTTTCCTACATGGTTGTATCTTGTTGTTTTATTGCTGAGTTAGTTTGGTACACCTTATGGATGGTGTTTACATCATTCGCTGGGCCTACGTTACATACTTGGGTTCCCGTATCCTGGGAAGCAGAACGTGACAGGATTTTTAGTGGTATCAGAGCCCAGGGTTGAGTAATATATCAATCAAACATGACAATCTTCACGAGGGTTAGCTTTGATTGGTATATTAGTCGAGCTTGGCTCTAACCGGGTTAACTCAGTGATTTACACACCACGATAATCACGTGAATGCATGTATTATAACCAACATATGATCTGGAAAATGACCATCTTTTGATCGTGTTTCAAGCTATGGCTCGTGGGAATTCTTCTTCTCGCTCGGGGGATTAGCAGCCGGACAACGCTGCTATTCTCCAGACAATTTAGCAGATGATGGCTCTTCAGCAGGAGCACAATGAGCTAATGAGAGCCACTTTGGCAGCCAATGGGAATACTGTTGGACCTCCACCTGGTGCTCTTCCACCGAGGCCTGGTACGGTAGTGATTTCATGAGGCTGCACCCGAATAAGTTTTTGGGTACTGAGTCTCCATTGGTAGCCGAGCAATGGCTTATCCGGACGGCGCAACTGTTGGTCACTTCTCGTGTTGTTGAGGCAGAAATGTGGATGTGGTTCACATCCAGCTGGTGGATCTCGCTCATATCTGGTAGCGGGTTGAATCCGAGAGGATGCTGCGACCCATTGAGTGGGCCACTTTCTCTAAGAGCTTCATGGGGAAGTTCTTTCCTAGTGTCACCAAGGTAGAGAGATGGAGCGATAATTTGTTTTCCTAACTCAGGTCAGCTAGATAGTGTTCTTAATTGTCATTTATTGTTGCCTACTTCACTTGTGAAGATATTAATTTGAGCATTATCTTAATCAGGGAACCCGTTCCGTGGACGAGTATGATACAGAGTTTACTCAGCTCAGTCACTTCGCCCCTACCCTCGTTGCCACTGATGAGGCTCAGGCTAGTCGTTTTCTGTCGGGCTTGAGTTTTCCCCGCCGGGACCGTTTGGCTGCTCTTCGGCTTCATGCTTACTCCGATGTTTTGGATGCAGCATGGATCCAAGAGCAGACTCTTAGCAGATCTGGTGTTCCTCAGAGGATGGTTTCGCACCCCGTTGCACCTCATCCTTCCGGAGGACCTATTCGGAGGCTGGTTCTGCCCCTCCCTGCGAAAGCACAGCCGTACACACCTGTCGTCCCGAGGAATGTTGAGAATTGTGGCTTTTGTCATAAGACTGGGCATTCACAGTGAGACTGCAGGAGGGCCAACCGATAGTGTTTAGTGTGGGAGCAGTGAGCACATGGTAGGCGACTATCTGAGTAGCAGAGGTTCTGCGCCGGTTACTAGTGCTACTCAGCTAGGAGTGCCGATGCGTGGTCAAGGTAGGCCGTCTCTTCCTCCGCAGAGGCAAGTCTTCGATCAGAGGCGTGTGGCTCCTAGAGGAGGTCAGGTTGGTGGTCGTGGTCAGGCTTATAACCTGACAGCTGAGGAAGCAGCTGATGCTGTTAGAGTGGTTGCAGGTATATCACAGTAGTTGTACTTTCTTTTCTTACTTTTAGTTTTCTGCATGATATTGTTATTGTTATTTTTATTTTTCTCTCCTATGTACAATTATCGTGTATATATCCTACTGGCACCTTAATCTTTGTTTGATCTTCTTCTAGGTGTGATTTTAGTCTTCTTTCTCCCTACTCATGTGTTCTTTGATTCGGGTGCTACCCACTCTTTCATTTCTGCTCGTTTTGTTGCTCTGCATGGTTTGGCTTGCGATGCTATGCCTGCAGCATGGGACATCACCACAGGCGAAGGTGTCGCTGTCTGTTCTCGGTTTTGCAAGCAGAGTCCATTGTAAATTGGTGGTATGGTCTTTGTGGCTGATCTGATTGTGATTCCCAACTTTGGTTTCAATTTCATTCTGGGCATGGACTGGTTGGGTGTTTCTTGTGCCGTGATTGATTACCGGGAGAAGAAAGTGACTTTCAGGCTTTCTGGTCAACCAGAGTTTGTTTTCCATGTGGGTGAGACACCGTCAGGGCATGTCAAGAACTCGTTGGATTCCGAGGTTGTTTCCCTTGCGTTGCTTGGTTCTGATAGGGTTGTTGCACCCTTGGTTGTGCAGGACTTCCTTGATGTGTTTCCTGAGGAATTGCCCGGTTTTCCGCCAATCCGAGATGTGGAGTTCAGTATCAATGTTTTGTCTGGTATGAGCCCTATTTCCAAGAGTCTGTATTGTATGGCGCCGATTGAGTTGGCGGAGTTGAAGGTTCAGGTTCAGGATCTGCTTGATAAGGATTTTTTTAGACCTAGTGTTTCACCATGGGGAGCCCCAGTTCTGTTTGTCAGTAAGAAGGATGGAAGCCACAGGCTTTGCATGGACTACAGGGAGTTGAACAATGTTATCGTCAAGAATCGGTATCCATTGTCGAGGATTGACAATTTGTTCGACCAACTGGGTGGTGCTTCGGTGTTCTCGAAGTTGGATCTGCGTTTCAGGGTACAATCAAGTCAGGGTGAAGTCAGAGGATGTTCCAAAGATGGCTTTCCGAACGAGATGTGGGCATCACGAGTTCTTAGTTATGTCTTTCGGGGTGACTAATGCACCGACAGTGTTCATGAGTTTGATGAACCATGTGTTTTCGTCGTTCTTGGATCAGTTTGTCGTGGTTTTCATCGACGACATACTAGTGTACTCGCAGAACATGGCAGATCATGCTGAGCATTTGAAGGTGGTTCTGCAGACTTTGAGGGAGAACCAGCTGTATGGGAAGCTCGATAAGTGCAAGTTCTGGTTGGATCAGGTTGCTTTTCTTGGCCACTTTATCTCCGGTGCTGGTGTTTTTGTGGATATGTTGCAGATTTCTGTGGTCAAGGATTGGCCTATTCCGAAGTCTATTTCTGAGGTGCGGAGTTTTCTTGGTTTGGCTGGTTACTATCGGAAGTTTGTTCAGGATTTCTCCAAGATCGCTGGACCCTTGACCAGTTTGACCAGAAAGGAGCAGAAGTTCGTTTGGGATGAAGCTTGTGATGAGGCTTTCGCCGAGTTGAAGCGTCGGTTGACGTCAGCACTAGGGCTAATTGTACCTGATAGTTTGGGTTGTTTTGTGATCTTTTGTGATGCTTCGGGGAGAGGTCTAGAAGCAGTACTGATGCAGCAAGGCAGGGTTGTCACTTATACATCGAGGCAGTTGAGACCTCATGAGAAGAACTATCCTATGCATGATCTGGAGCTTGCTGCTGTGATCTTTGCCTTGAAGTTGTGGAGGCACTATTTGCTTGGGGATAGAGTCGAGATTTTCACAGATCACAAGAGCCTCAAGTATGTGTTCATGTAGAAGGAGCTTGTGGAGGACATGAGGAGGCTTGAGTTGGATGTGTTGCTTCCCGGATCAGATCGGCAGCTTATATTGTTGCAGTTGTAGTCGTCCTTGGTAGAGCAGATCAAGGCAGCTCAAGGGAGTGATCAGCAATTGCAGGAGTTTCCGAGCGAGTTTGAAGCTGGTTCAAGGTCTGATTTTGTTGTCCATACTGATGGGTCGCTTCGGTTTGGCTCTAGGTTGTGTGTACCTAGAAGAGATGTCAGGCAGAAGCTACTCGAGGAACCTCATCGGTCCCCGTATTCCATTCATCCAGGTGGTACCAAGATGTACAGGGACTTGAAATAGCATTTCTAGTGGCATGATATGAAGCGGGATGTGGCTCGATTTGTTGCCCAGTGCCTAATCTGTCAGCAAGTGAAGGCAGAGCATCAGAGGACCGCATGACTTTTGCAACCCCTTCCTATCCCTGAATGGAAGTGGGAGAATATCACGATGGACTTTGTGACAGCTTTGCCGAGGAGTCCTAAAGGTCATAACGCTATCTGGGTGATAGTGGATCGGCTGACGAAGTGTGCTCACTTCATTCCTTTCTGTGTGGGTCAGTCCACGGAGAGTTTGGCTGAGCAGTACGTTTAGGAAGTTGTACGTTTGCGTGGAGTTCCTGTCAGCATCATATCGGATCGGGATACGAGATTCAAGTCTCAGTTCTGGGAGAGTTTGTAGAGGAGCTTGGGTACTAAGCTGAGCTACAGTATAGCGTTCCATCCTCAGATGGATGGGTAGTCAGAAAGGAAAATTCAGATCCTAGAAGACATGTTGAGATCTTGTGTTCTTCAGTTTGGAGGTTCGTGGGAAGATCATCTTCACTTGGCCGAGTTCTCTTATAATAACAGTTATCAGGCGAGTCTCAAGGCTGTTCCATTCGAAGCTTTGTATGAGTGCAAGTGTATATCGCCAGTCTGTTGGGGTGATATCGACGAGAGGAAACTTTTAGGCCCTGAGTTGATCACGAAGACAGTTGATGTCGTGGCTCAGATTTGCAAGTATTTGCAGGCTGCTCAGGATCGGCACAAGAGGTGGGATGATTGTCGTCGGAGACCTCTAGAGTTTGAGGCAGGCGAGCATGTGTTCCTCAAGGTATCACCTTGGAAAGGTGTTATCCGTTTCGGCGGTGGAGGCAAGTTGAGTCCTCGATTCATTGGTCCATTCGATATTGTGGAATGTGTAGGCAAGGTAGCTTACAGGCTCGTGTTACCGCCAGCTTTAGAAGGTGTCCATGATGTATTCTATGTTTTTCAGCTCAGGAAATACATCAGAGATGACAGTCATGTGGTTGACTACTCAGACTTGTTTGTGAGGTCGGGTTTGTCCTGTGAAATTCGACCAGTCTCTATTTTACATCGTCGAGAGAAGGTGCTACAGAATAGAGTCATCAAGTTGGTCCAAGTTTCTTGGGATCCTCGCTCGCCAGGGGAGTCTACTTGGGAGTTAGAGGAAGAGATTTGGCAGAGGTTCCCTCATTTGTTTGAGTAGTGGTTGTTTTGCTTGTTTTATTTTGTTTGTTTGTTTCGGGGTTTGCCCTATACACCTATTGTATGAATTTCGAGGACGAAATTCTTCTTGTAAGGTGGGTAGGATTTGTTAGCCCTATTTTTCAGATTTTATTGTATTTTGTATTCTTTCGATTATTATATTTGAATTCTTCATATATATATATATATATATATATATATATATATATATATATATATATATATATATATATTGACAATACTTATATGGTTAAAGTTATGCTTTTAAATATGAGGTATAAATATAGTTATACAACCATATGGTTGGAGTTATCTAATTACCGTATATGGATGGAGTTGTGCATTCATATGCATGATATTCATGTGGTGTATATGTATAGGAAATTAATGGTGTTATATTACCCAAGTTATCGGCTTGGGATCCGGTGCATATTACGTATGTTTCACTTGGGGTGCAGTGTATTTCCCTCGCTGGTATATGGCCAGAAGGAGACGTAGCCTCGGACGTATAAAATTTTGTGTGAGCATTGATCCGCATGTTTTTCTGGGCTATCAGCTTCAGTTTGATGATTATGTAGGCACTGATCAAAAATTAGTAAAATGAGTATTATGAGGTAAAAATGAAAAGTACGTTGTATTATGAGGTGAAAATGAAAAGTAAAGTAAGTTATATTATGAGGTGAATGAAAAGTAATAAGTTATATTAAGAGATGGGAATGAAGAGCAAAGTAAGTTGTAGTATGAGATGATAACGAATGTTGAAGTAAAAACCAGATATAAGCTAAGATTAATTCACCTTGGAATTGTGTCTAGGAACTACTTGTCCGCTATTTCTATGGAAATGGTGGGAACTACCTGCCTAGGCACAACTCCGAGGGTGGGGTGTTGATAAGGTAGATCAGTTTCAGACTAGTATTTACATCTTGTGCTTTATCATGGTTTCTTTCATTACGTTTACATGTTTAATTCTCAGGATATATTCATTTGTAATTATATTAGTAAGTTCTTTTAAATTTTTTTATTATTATTTTATTTTAGTAACTAATCTTGTAGATTATACTCACACCAGTATTGGCTGACCCCTGTTGTTTTTTGGGGTCAGAGGTGTCCCTCCCTGAGGGTGGACGTCCTTAGACCATTTTTTGCAGGATTTGACTATCAGGGAGCTGAAATGCCCTGGAATCTTTATTTTTGTGGTTTTACGTTCTTCGGTAGTAGGGTTGGTGGATGATGTATTAGTTGTATATTTTGTTAACTTAAGTTATGTAGAATGAGGGCAATTGAGAAAATCTGTGTAATATTTAGTATTTTGGGAGATTATGTAAGTATCTGTATGGGATGATGATATATAGTGATGGGATATAGTGTGTTAAACACGTAGCCGCCTTGTTGTGGAGTATTAAGTTTTATGTGTGTTTTTTCAAAGGTTTTTCTAAAAATCCATTACATTTTCAAATGAAATCTTGGTTTTTTGTCACGCCCCGCTTCCCAAAAAGAGAATATGGAATACGGATACGTGACTAAGTCCAGCGAATGATTTTCATCATCCATAAGCTTTCAGGATCTTTTCAACACTTCACA
The DNA here is from genome assembly GCA_017893485.1 of Hemerocallis citrina. Taxonomy (NCBI): domain Eukaryota; kingdom Viridiplantae; phylum Streptophyta; class Magnoliopsida; order Asparagales; family Asphodelaceae; genus Hemerocallis; species Hemerocallis citrina. The sequence continues at coordinate 115,201,654 of CM030360.1, read as the reverse complement.
GGAATAATCACGGTAGGAAGCAAGAGAAGTCAACCACGCATGCATAAACAAATCAATACACTGACAAAATTTACTTGATTTTTTTTAATAATCTCAAATAAACCAGATCTGAACGAGTTAATAATCCTGGGTCACATTGCCCCAATACAAAATACTCCAAGTAACAGATACAATTATTCAAATAGGCAACAGGAAATAATAACAGCAAACACTCCAGCATCTAAAATCTCAGATCACATACTCTATCGGGCAGCTAATCTCCATGATCTGCAATTTAGCAAATTGCAGGAAGAGAAAAATAAAACAAAATGCCCGTCAATACAAGTTACGGGCCGCTGGTAGTGCAGGCACAAGTACAGGGAAAGATAAAAAAATATAGATTAACATCGGAAACAAACATCGCATGGAATAGATATGACAGAGCAAAACAGAATGTCTAACATAAATCATAAAACAGAATCAAGTAGCATGGTATGCCAACAGGGTCAGGTGATATGTAACAGATGTCAAGTGTCAAGCAAACAGGTAAACAGGTAACAGATGTCTAGTAGCATGTAACAGATAAACAAAGAACAGGTGTCAGATAACAGATACGGGTAAACAGGTAATAGATGTCTAGTTATAACATGTCTTGTGTTTTAGTTCTATCTAGGTAGCACTTCATGCGTCCCAACTTTTACCACATGGTTGCTACATTCAAAAAGTTACGTTTATACTTCGTAGTGAACTGTATAGGGCCGAGTACTCAGGTATCAGATAGACAGATAGCAGATATAGACAGACAGATAGAACCTACAGGTTCTCTTCTGAGTACACCTTCCTATAGGGAAGTGTGCAGTCAGGTAATCAGATAACAGAATCATGTATCATGTAGTCATGAACACGTAACATATAACAGATAATCATGTGGAAAACACGACCCCCCTTGCAAGTACACATTCTATATTATCCACTACTAGATCTTTCCCTTAACCCCGGCTTGGTTACTTTGTTATTATTATCAGACAGACATGTATGTGTCACCAAACAGGGCAAAGATAACATGCATAAACAAGTAACAGGGTTAGATTGAAATTTAAACATACACAGATGAAAGACAGCCCATAAAAGGGTAGAACAACGAAAATTCTAGTTCAGGACAGCAAGACAGTACTGCGCTAAATCTGAAATTTCCGTTGCTACAAGTGTGCAAACCTGGATCCGTTAGAAAATCTGGAAAATAGACTCTCGGTCGAATCCATAAAATATATATAAGTCGTACGGTGTTTCACAAAAGCAGGACTCAAAACAGAATTGTATCTAGAAAACGTGTTCAGCCAGAAATCAGAAGTTTGTATCCATAAACAGGAAAACAACATAAAAACTTACTGATTAAATCCAAGAAAAATCTGGAGTATTTCCTAGTATGTTTAGTAACAGAAAATAAAGTTTCATAATTTTCCAACATAGATAGTGTAGCCGCTAAATTTGGTGTGGGGGCAAACAGATAGTATTTGTGGATTCTTAGGAAAACTGAATAATAAACCTGTATACCTGTTCCGTCGGAGTTTGACGCCGACTCCTGCCGTACACCTGCAAAAAGTGCGAGACACCGGGGTTGTTCCCGGCGACGCACCCTCCGACGCTCAAGTCAGTAATCTGGGAAGATTATGAAAGAGCGCAAAAACTGGAGAAAGATTGATTACCTCTCAATGGAGATGGATGGGGGGTATTTATAGGCGCCGCTGGGATCAGATTAGGAATGTAATTCCCCAGTGGTTAGATAAGGAATGTAATCCCTAATCCCCAGTGAAGGGATAGATATGAATCAGGGCCGTTGATTAGGATTTAACCAGAAACCCTAATTCTATCCCTTCTGGACCGGGTCTGCTGCGGGTTGAAACCCGCACCCAGTTGAGGTGAATCCGTTTGCGCTTAAGTGGGTCTTCGGGGAAGATAACCAGTACCCGCTTCAGACCCATTGGTAGGTGAAATTACCGCTTTACCCCTGAGCTTCAAGATTCGTGCCCAATTTGGACGGTTCCAATTTAACCCCATTTTTGGCCATATCACGAGCCCCTCACTCCTAAAGACTGAGTTTGATCAGCCTTTGAGGAGTAGTTTAGCTGTTCTAATGGCTAGTGGGGTTGTATCGGAGTCTAAATGAGGGTTTTGAATCTCGAAGGGGGTAGTGAGGTGATTTTTCAAGCTGTGAGCTGTCCTTAAGCTTCTCTGGATATTTGGTGGTTCCTATCTATTTTTTTCGGATTATTTATTTAGTTTTGCGATGTGTTAACTAGTCGTTCGGGAGTCTTAACAACACATTCTAGGTAATAATTGTTAGTTCAGGAGCTCCAAAACGTTCCCCTGAATTTGTAATTATTTTCTAGAATTTTTAGTTAATTTTCCCGAATTTTTAGATTTTTTTTTCACAATTTTTAAATAAATAAAGCGGTTAAAATAAATAAAAATTAATTTTTAATACTGATTTATGGCGTGGCGCAATCTGGGCCCTTGATCAGCGCCGAGCACGATTTTCTGGGCGATCAAACGATCTGCACTCCTCGGCCGATAGTTTCTTCATGTACGAGGGTCGGTTCCTCGTCTCCTCGGCTCGGCTGCTCGGTGCCAAGCTCGGAATCAGCTGAACTACGTGGCATGATCCTGAGCGTCCATCTCAGCGCGGATCCCCAAAAAATGCTATCTTGTCGTTTAGTGGACGTGGCAAGATCTGAGCCGTCCATCATGACGAGCGCGCTTTTTGACAAGATCCAACGGCTGAGGATGGTCGGCAGGTTTTCTCCATATTCGAGGGTCGGTTCCTCGTCCCCTCGGCTCGGCAGGTCGGCACATAGCTCGGAACCAGCCGAACTACGTGGCGTGATCTCGAGCGTCCATCTCAGCGCAGGATCCCCAAAAAACACTATCTTGTCGTTTAGTGTCGTGGCAAGATCTGAGCCGTCCATCATGACGAGCGCGCTTTTTGGCAAGATCCAACGGCTGAGGATGGTCAGCAGGTTTTTTCTCCATATTCGAGGGTCGGTTCCTCGTCCCCTTGGTTCGGATGCTCGGTACCTTTAGTCGAGGTATGGAGTTAGACGTTTTGAAGAGTCTTGGCTTTGAAGCGTCGCCACCCTCCGACCCAGTGGCTCGGCTGCTTAGCCAAGCTGTTCAGTAGCTCGGCTAGGCAGACCGGTGGCAGGCAGCTCGGAAGGTACATGTGGTCAGATCTGGGGCATCCATTATTGCGTGAATCACGAGGGCTGGGTTCAGATCACGAGAAAACGTTATTTTGTCGTTTTGTGAGTCTTGGCGTAATCTGAACCGTCCACCGAGTCTTGACAAATTTTGGAGAGATCTGATTGTGATTTGTCCTCGGAAGAATTTTTCTCCTTATATGAGGGTCGGTTCCTCGTCCCCTCGGTTCGGATGCTCGGTGCCTTTAGCCGAGGTATGGAGTTAGACGTTTTGAAGAGTCTTAGCTTTGAAGCGTCGCCACCCTCCGACCCAGTGGCTCGACTACTTAGCCAAGCTGTTCAGTAGCTCGGCTAGGCAGACCGGTGGCAGGCGGCTCGGAAGGTACACGTGGTCAGATCTGGGGCGTCCATTATTGCGTGAATCACGAGGGCTAGGTTCAGATCACGAGAAAACGTTATTTTGTCGTTTTGTGAGCGTGGCGTAATCTGAACCGTCCACCGTGTCTTGACACGAATTTTGGAGAGATCTGACGGTGATTTGTCCTCGGAAGGATTTTTCTACATATATGAGGGTCGGTTCCTTGTCCCCTCGGTTCGGATGCTCGGTTCCTTTAGCCGAGGTATGGAGATAGACGTTTTGAAGGGACTCAGTAGCTCGGTTGCCCAGCCAGGCTGTTCGATAGCTCGGCTTGGCAGACCAGCCAGGCTGTTCGATAGCTCGGCTAGGCAGATCGGTAGTAGGCGGCTCGGAAGGTACACATGGTCAGATCTGGGGTGTCCATTATTGCGTGAATCACGAGGGCTAGGTTCAGATAACGAGAAAATGTTATTTTGTCGTTTTGTGAGCGTGGCGTAATCTGAACCGTCCACCGTGTCTTGACACGAATTTTGGAGAGATCCGACGGTGATTTGTCCTCGAAAGGAATTTTCTCCATATATGAAGGTCGGTTCCTCGTCCCCTCGGTTCGAATGCTCGGTGCCTTTAGCCGTGGTATGGAGTTAGACGTTTTGAAGGGACTCAGTAGCTCGGTTGCCCAGCCTGTAACGCCCCGGTCTCCCCGTAACTGGGAAACCGTGACACATGCCAAGATCTTTCCTTCAATTACTCTCGAGACACAGAAAAACTGAAAAATTTAAAAACTTTTCTTCAACACAGAGTTACTACGCAGTAATTACAAATATCAGTTCGTAATACCAAACTGTACTGCCTGCCCCTTTTCTTTTCTTTTTTGATTCCAAAATCAATTCTTCCAATTTTTATATCACTTTAAACATAAACTAAAATAGTTATGTTTCAAAGAAAATTTGGGCAGAGTTTCCCTTGTAATTTTTGCCCAAAACACAGAAAAGCTTACGGAATTTTGCTCTAAATTCCGTAACTTACATCACAGGGAATAATAATACGGGCTCCCCAGGCCAAAATGAGCATCATCACACAGGCAATATATATATGTATGCTCTGGGGGCAAAACTCATAACGGTTTAACAATTATCAATTAAAAAGCATAAATCCTTTTGAAAACGTAGTAAGTTTTTAGAAAATAACCTGTAAAAACCTACCACGACGTCCAGCACTCCACAACGAAATGGGTACGGGTCCAAACCATATCTTGCTGCCACACACTATACTCTTCATCATCATCCTCATACTTATACATCAAAAATACAATTTAAAGCATAAATCTTTACTATTGACAATTAAAACATAACAACGAATTATAACTGGAGCTCCACTCCACGGAACCTGTACCTACACCTCACCACGGAACCTGTAACAGTAGGGACCTAGGGTAGCCCAGGGACTCCCTAACCCCTAAACACTAAGGGGTTAGCCATTTCTGGTGTGAGTATAATTTATTAAATAAGTAAATAAATTAAACTTACAAGTAAAAACATAACGAACTCACAATTTCCAAGATAAACAAATCTTACTTGACATATGAATATGTAAACATCATAAATGAGATTTTACATCAAATACTCTCTGAGTCATCACCTGTATGTATATCTATACCCGCTCATAATGTACTTATATTTAGTAACCATTTGAATAACCACTCATAATACAATATTGATTTTATTTCCTTATATCACGCATCACATCATAAACATATGCCTTCATCCTCATACTACCACATTCATTCATGTCCAACCTAACATCTCATTTCACCTTACCATTTACTTGCATTTTTATCACAATACACCCCATATCCCAACATAGTTTTGGTAATAACATATCACACGCCAAGCCGATAGCTTGGGTAATAATCACCGCACATCCCAAGCCCAACTTGGGTAATATCACATCACATCCCAAGCCCATAGCTTGGTTATTAAGTTACTTCACTATCACATTCGCAATTCATCACGAATGGAAAAGACACGTGTACATATAATTTGTGCCTGTGTACCTTATGACTTAAACTCTAATGCAAAATTACCAATACAATGATGCTCTTATTCTAATGCAAGATTACTAATGCGATGATGCTCTTATTCTAATGCCAGCAAGTCTCCGAAGCAACATGCAGCCTATACTACATGCGCCCCATCTCAAGCCGTTTCTCCATATATAGGGATTTGAACCCGCGTTATGAATTTCTAATTGTACACAACCTGTTCCTGACAGATACTACATGACTGATGAGGTTGCAAACGTGGTCAAGTCCCACCAATGCAGTACGCTCATGGTGTCTATGTTTGCCACTACTACCCGGTACACCGGACCTCACTCAAAAACCAGACGAACATAGGGTCTCCCGAGCGCAGTATAGCATAAAGCCTATCCTGTGTCACCCCTAACTCATAGACCGTGATCTATGGCCTGTTCGCTCTCCCTGGCCAAGGACCCGATGAAGTTCCGGGGTCCATCCCCCTAGCTCCGTCCGCCTTATCATGGCACTTCAGGAATTAACAGTGCGAGATATGCAACCCGTGCTCCCAACTCGTGAGACGCCACCGTACGTATCCCTTTAATGGGAAGTACAACCCAATATCACCACCTAAGGCCTGCCTCGAGGGACAAGATGGTCGTAAGGCGCCCCCTACAACCGACTCCTCTCTTTTCGGCAAAGGGTCTAAGTAAAAATGATCTTTATAAGTCACTACCTTAATGATGTCCCTGACTCGAACAATCCTAGGCATGACAATATTATAAACACAATATGCTAGGCCTTAAATTAGACCTCGCAAGATAACTCTACTAGGCTGCTCAACCTAGACTTTCCCAGAATCCCTCAGGATCCGGTTCATGGCCTATCGATCCAAGACCCCGGCAATACGAACGCATTCGCATGCTATTACCCTGAACTTGGATTTCGTCACACTCCGGTCCGCAATCAACCAACGGTTAAGATCTGACGGCACCCGCGAAGTGACTCGTACACTGCCCCATAGGAGTAAGCTAAACACACGTCTTGATGGTCGATAGTCCTAGGGTAATGATATCACCCTAGATGAGCACAACAAACTGCATATTAGCTAACAAGCTACATACGAGTAACCAAAAACACATACGAGCTAAACAGCTACGTATGGGACCAACAGCTACATACGGGCCAGTCGAGCCGCGTATGAGACAACAACATGCATACGAGCCAAATAAGCTCCGTATGAGACCAACATCTACATACGGGCCAGTCGAGCCGCGTATGAGACAACAACACACATACGAGCCAAATAAGCTGCGTATGAGACCCACAGCTACATACGGGCCAATCGAGCCACGTACGTGCAAAACCACATACGAACAACCATACAAGTAATCAAACCTAGAAGCAGCCAACTGTGCTTACTAGCAAACTTGATCTTCTATAATTAGAAGTAACAGAAGAATCTACTATAATCAACTTAGCATGGTATCCTTCTAAAATCAACTCATCATGGCATACCTACTATAATCAACTCAAACGTGAGTTTCTCACTATAATCAACCTGCAACAACTCAAGCATGGTATCTTTCTAAAATCAACTCGAGCATGGTAGGTTTTACTGGACTATCACATAGGCATGAATGGGTTCTTCACACAACTCAAGCATGGATTCTTAATATATCACAAGTGTGGGTTCTTTCTTTACAACAATCCAAATCCATAGGATGGGTTCTTTTTACTCACTACTACTAACAACTAAAATGGGTTCTTTTTGCATACACAAATCATATAGCCATAGGAATGGGTTCTTCCTCAACCTACAACAAGTACTCAATCATAAAGGTGTGATACTTTAACATCTTACAACTGACAACATCAAAGGTTGTTTCTTTATCATACTACAACTAACATAACATCAAGTTGGGTTCTATTAGCATCCATAATTTACTCAACCCTCAAAATGGGTTCTTTCTCAACCTACAACAACTCACACCTAAAAGATGGGTTCTTTTAGCATCCACATTTTACTCAACCCTCAAAATGGGTTCTTTCTCAACCTATAACAACGCACACCTAAAAGAAGGGTTCCTTTCTTCACTTACACAAGTAGTATGCCTAAAGATGGTTCTTTCTACATATACATAAACAAATAAGGAGTGCAAACAACTAATTTAGAAGTAGAGAATCCCCACACAATTTAAGATTCAATTTATCCAAACTTCTTTAAGGCATCAATACGTATATAAACCATACTCACCATATTTTGATATCATCATATAGATATAACTCATCCCCATATACATAACTAGTCCATTATATAGGTTTTATATACTCAAAATAGTTAATTTCACCAAATATCACAAAAACCTAATTTCGGGCCATAAAAATCCGTATTTCCCCTCAAAATCAATCTTTAACATAACTTCGGCGAAGTATATCAAAAAGCCATAAAATTCGGTCACAACATAAAATATAAGTAGATACCTCATACTCACATATTTTTCAACCACAAAATACATATAAATAAATTAGTACTCACATATTTCTTAAACCACAAAAATACGTAGATAAATTAACTCACCACATTTCTTAAAACACAAAAAATATATATAAATAAATTAAACTCACATATTTCTATAATCACAGAAATATGCAAATAAATTACACTCACATATTTTGCGAAGATCCAAGCGCCATTCCACCTCGCATCCAAGGTCGCAATATATCCTATCATCAATTTCAAGCAATTAAAGCTCAAATTATCCAAACCAATTATAAAAGCTAATAATACCATCCCAAATATCACACAAGCGTTTATTAAACGCTTGGGATATACACGTGCGATGCACGTAATAAACTAATGCCGACGAGATTCTTATTTCCAAACAATTACTAAATCGCCCCCAAAATATTCTAATAGCCCAACTACAATTTCTATTACTATCCGAGAATTAATTGACATCCGTATAATTCTCTTTTTCAAACCCAAAACCGTATTTTACTAACAACTTGAAATCTCTCTAAAAATCCGCTAATTTCTCACATCCACAATTTCCAATATCTCTAAATCTCTCTATCCTAATAATTCTACTCAATAAAAATTAACCCAACTAAATTTTATACAATAAAATAGATAGGGTTTTACCTTCGCGAAGTCCAATCGAAAATCCGACGCTACTACCATGTAGAGAATCTCTCCATTAGTCTACTCCTCACTTTAATTTGGAATCGACGAAGAAATGAGATGGAAATCGAGTGGGGGAACGATCGGCGATGGGTTTGGGGTTCGGGATGGAAATCGGAAGGGGAAAGAAAGAAGAAGAAGAAGAAGGGAGGTGGGGGTCGGGGTTTCTTCCGATCATGGCTGGCGTGCGAACGGGAGGAGGAGGCCGGGGCCGGGGCTCTCTGGGGTCGGCGTCGAACCAGGAAGGGAGAAGAAGAACAACGGAGGAGGGTTGGGTTTTTCTTTTGGGCTGGAAGTGAGCGAAGGAGAAGGGAGGAGGAGGGGGCCGGGGGGTGCTCTGGGGCTCGGGATGGGGAAATGAATGGATCAGAAGGAGAAGGAGAGGGAGTTGGGTTTTCTTTGGTTGGGAGTGAATGGGAGGGGGAAGAAGTAGGGGAAGGAGATGAAGTGGGGGGGAGCCGGGGGGGGGGGTATTATCTGGGTCTAGGTGGAACCAGACGTGGAGAAGGGAAGGAGAAGGAGAAGGGAAGGAGAAGGAGAGAAGGAAGGGGGTTTTTTGTAAATAGTAATAATTAAATAAATAATGTAAAGGAGTATTGCGTATAAGCCCCCAAATCTCAATACATTTCAAATAAAACCCAGCTCTCTACTCTAATAATTCCCAACAATACAAAATACATTAAAACTATTTTGTAATAATCCGTATAAAAATAATTTAATTTCGAAAGTAATAATAAAATAAACTAGGCAATAACCGATAATTCTTAATTAAAAATAATTGTTATCAAAAATAACATACTCGCGTGAAATTTTCAATTGCGCCCACATGTCGATGCAAAACAGCCATATGCTATTTTTCGGGTCGTTACACAGCCAGGCTGTTCGATAGCTCGGCTTGGCAGACCAGCCAGGCTGTTCGATAGCTCGGCTTGGCAGACTGGTGGCCGAGTCGTAGACTTAAGTGATTTAAGGAGTTTTTGCTTTTCGAAACGTCGCAACTCTCCGCTTGACGCTTTGGCTTCTTAGTGAGCTTTTTAGATTCCCAAGGAGGCCCAACATCATACTGGGGTTATAAGCTCTCACTCCCCCACCCCCAAGTTCATTTCACCTTTTTACTCCAAACTTTTACTTTCACTCTCTGTGCTCTCTGCTAGCGATGACTTTTGCTCCAAGGCGGTGACGTTAGCTGTCGCGTGGGCCAGGTGATTTTCGGCGAGCTTATTCCGACCGTGAACGTCACTTCAAGGTCAGTCTACTTGCCTTAGCTTTTTTATAGAGATGTCAAGGGTGAACTCGGGGAGTGAGGCCTTGTCCTCAGGCAATAGTGGTACCAAGGAGAGGTGGCAGACGGAGATCCGAAGGAAGGGGAAGAAAGTAGCCGAGCCGTCGGTGGCCGAGGTGACGAAGGAGAAGAAGAAGAGGAGGGTAGTGGCCCAATCTCCCGTGGTCGAGGTGATTGTGGAGAATCCGAGGCAAGCCCCCAAGACGGGTCGATACCCTTGTGTATTGTCCGGGCACGCTGGGGTTAGGAGTACGAGGGTGACCTCATGAAGAATGCGATCATCGGCCAGTCGGAAGTTTACGAAGAGAATAACCCGGTTCTGACTACCGAGGCAGATGAGATTGGATCGGTGCTATCCGAGAGGGACCTCCTCCGGATCAGAAAGGGGTTCGCGATCCCTCCGGAGTACAAGCTAATTCTCCCCAGCACTGGGATGCGGGCGAACTCTAAGCTGTCGTTGTCGGATATGTGCATGTTCGACTACGACTCTCTGAACGCCGGACTGCATTTTCTGCTGCATCCCTTCATTCGCCAGGTCCTCGGATGGTACTGCCTCGCACCGACCCAATTTATGCCGAACACATGGCGTCATGTGAACGCCTTCCTACTCCAGTGCGGCAACGCCGAAGTCGAGCCGGACCTGACGGTCTTCCGAAGCATGTATCGGATAAACCGGATGCACAAGACCGAGCATCGATACTACCTGGCACCGAGGAAGGGTGTTCGGATCATAGAAAACCCGGACTCGATCAAAGGCTGGAAGGAAAAGTTCTTCATATTGAGGGAGGCTTCGATGCTGCAAATTCCGAGCCGGTGGAAGCCAGAGGTGCCCAAATTTGCGAGGGCCGACCCGGAACTGAATGCGGCCTAGGAGGAAGTGGCGAGGAAGATCGTAGCCCTCCCGATGTTGAGTTGGAGGGAGATGACCGAGGAGGTGCTGTACGGGTCAGGCCTTAGTCCGATCGACCCAAGTACGCTCCTGACATCTCGTATTATATTTTTTTCTAAGTCTTTAGCTCACTTTACTGACTCAATTTGTTTTTGGTTTGGTACAGAAGCGCCGAAGATGGACTTCAATGCCATGATGAACGAGAGGGGCAAGGTGGCTGATGGTAAGAAGAGGAAGAGGCCGAGCACGACCGCCTCGTCAGGTCGGCAGCTTAAAGTTGCTTCGACTACCACTCTGCCTCCCCCGGTCACTGAGGTCCCCTCGTCGACGGTGGTCGTTTTCGAAGAGCTCTCGGCTCCCGTTGCTTCTGCCCCGGTCGGTGGGGTCTTCGACGTCTCGGTGGCATTGTCGCTTGAGGCTCCGCCGTTGACCGCTCCAGTCGAGGAGATCTTGACCGAGCAGCACAAGCAGCTGTTCGTTCCGAACTGGCGAGTCAAGAATCATGATGGATTCCTCAGAAACTCGCAGTGTCGATGTAGTTCGTCAAACACTTGGCGACCCCGAAAGATCGAGCCGTGCTGAAGGCAGGGACAGTCGGCGACGATACCTACGAAGTGGCTCGGTCGCTCGTATCGGTGAGTTTCTCTTGAGAATTTCTTCAAGTCTATTACTCGGCCCTTATCTTGTGCTCACCATTATTTTGTCTTCACAGGCCACCTGTCACTTCAGCCATCTCCTTGAGGCGTTTGCCGAACAGGAGAAAGAGTTGAAGGCCGCCAGTGATAAGGACAGGGCGGAAAAGGTGAAGGCGGTTCGGCAGCTCGAAGCAGAGCAGAGGCGAGCCGAGGGCTTGGAGGTCCAGGTTGCCGATCTTGTGGCCGACCTGGAGCGAGTCAAGGGGCGGCTTGCTGAGGAGTCTGCCAAAGCCGCCAAGGCTGCCGAGGATCTGGCGGCATCGGCAAAGGCTCTGGCCGAGGTGAAGGCTGAGAAAGAGGCCGTGGCAACGAAGATCAAGGCCGAGGTCGAGGCCGAGGCGAAGAAGCACATGGCCTTGAACATGGAGAAGTCTTACCAGAGGGCGCTCGACCGTGTTCAGGACCGCGTCTCGGGCTTCGAGCGGGTCGGCTACAGATTGTGGCCGAGGTCCCCCTCAGACGGCGAGGAGGAGGGAGGCGATGGTGACGAGGGAGAAGGCAACGACGAGGAGGAGGAGGTCACCGATGCTTTGGTGACAAACCCCCGGGCTGAGGCGAGGAATGAGGGGCCATCTGGCGAAGCGCCTGTGGTCGAACCGGCGACGCAGGTGGACCCCTGATCTCCTCGTCTTTTTGTAATCTTTGTTTTCTCTTTCAAAAAATGAAAGCCTTTTTGTGGACTGGCCACCGCTCCTTTTTATGAATGAAAATTTTACTTCAAACTTGTCCAAGTGTTTGGGTCGGTATGTAGTTTTCCAATTGCGATGTTCTTGTATTTCAGATCCTTGATCACACCCCAAATACCGCAGCGGCTCGGCGACGTGCCGAGCTATTCAAGCAATCTCACGAGGCTCGACTCGTGGGTGAGATCGAGCTCACCAGAAGGTTGATGTTCAACGTGGAGCAGAAGAACAGCGAGCTTCTGGCCGAGGTGTACCATCTCCGGATAGTTGAGGAGGAGCTCTCGGCGAAAGAGGCAGAACTAGCCTCGATGTTGGCCGAGCGAGATGAGCTCGAGAAGAAGGTCGAGCAGCTGCAGAGGGTCACAGTCGACAAAAGCATCGAGGTGACCAACTTACGTCGTATTATATCCGACAGCGCTGAGTACCCCGGTTCGGCAATGCTCCCTCGGTTCAAGATAATGGTTAAGGACGACACTCTGAAGGATAGGATCGTCGAGCTCGAGGAGGAGGTGGCTCGACTGAAGCCTCAGCCTATGAGAGCTAATGTCCGCAACACTTCTTGCACTTGCGATGAGAGAGAACGGGGGATCACCTTCTACGTGCTAGCGACTCGTGACCAAGTTATTGGTCGGACTGCTTCCGACGCACAAAGCGGAGTAGCTGTTAGCTCGAGTGGAGCCTCGGTCGGAGCAACCGTTAGGGTTATTGGCGAGGCGGCGTCCCAGTTCGTTGGCCTAGAGACAAGCTCGGAGGTGAGAAGACGGAAACCGCGATTGTCTCTGAATCGGAACGTCCCTGTTTCGAGGAGGCACTGAACGAATGGCGTCGAGCCTTTTACTTCTTGCATCGTCTCTGTTGTTGTAATAACATGCCTTGTAATTTATTTAGTTGCTTTCCCATTGTAACTGTTTGCCTTGTAAATTTACCAAGTGTTTTAATAAACTCAAAGTTGTTTTGTTCTTCGTTGTGCCTTGGTCGCCTTATTCTTGTTGCTGCACCATAAGGACCATAATTGTCCTCTTTGATGGTTTTAGCCGCAGAACTTTGGTTTTTCGCTCGGAGCCTTCTGAGGCGATTTTGCGCTTTCGAGGTGTGTCAGCTCGGACTTCAGACCCAGTCTACGTGGCACAATCTAGATGGTCGATTATGATCGCGGTACGCATCACGAGGTAGGAGGCACGAATTCCCAAAAAACACTATCTTGTCGTTTTGTGGACACGTGGCAGATCAGATCCATTCATCACGTTCTAGCACGCATTTTGAGATGATCCAACGGCGAAATCAGTTCGGCAGAATTTTTCTCCATATACGAGGGTCGGTTCCTCGTCCGCTCGGCTCGGGGTTTTGAGTGAGTGCGGTTGAGCCGAACGATGGATTCTGAACCACCGTTAGAGTTGCTCGACTGTTGTGGGAGCAGTTCCGAACGGTTGTGGGAGCAGTTCCGAACGGTTGTGGGAGCAGTTCCGAACGGCGACCTGCTTCTAGCTTGCCGAGGAGCAAACTTGCGAAGTAGGGTCGAGCCGAGTGTTGGACTCCGAACCATCGGTTGAGTTGTTCAACGGTTGTGGGAGCAGTTCCGAACGGCATCATACTTCTAGCTCGTCGAGGAGCGAACTTGCGAAGTAGGGTCGAGCCGAGTGTTGGACTCCGAACCATCGGTTGAGTTGTTCAACGGTTGTGGGAGCAGTTCCGAACGACGACCTACTTCTAGCTCGCCGAGGAGCGAACTTGCGAAGTAGGGTCGAGCTGAGTGTTGGACTCCGAACCATCGGTTGAGTTGTTCAACGGTTGTGGGAGCAGTTCTGAATGGCGACCTACTTCTACCTCGCCAAGGAGCGAACTTGCGAAGTAGGGTCGAGCCGAGTGTTGGACTCCGAACCATCGGTAGAGTTGTTCAACGGTTGTGGGAGCAGTTCCGAACGGCGACCTACTTCTAGCTCGCCGAGGAGCGAACTTGCGAGGTAAGGTCGAGCCGAGTGTTGGACTCCGAACCATCGGTAAAGTGAAGAGTAAAGGCAGATAGATGTAAGCAATTTTTACAAGTAACATATGAAAAAACTCTTTATTGATGGCCGGCTGCTTCTAAAGTTGCGAGCCGTTATTACAAGAGAAAAATAAAGAAAATCATTACAAGTAATAGGAGAGGAACGGTTCGGCATCTCCAAGTGCTTAGAGAGGCGTTGGTGCTCTCTCTTGGTACTTTAAGAGATGGTCGGCATTCCATGTCCTAGGGATCTCCCTGCCTTCGTGGTCTTCTAGTCTGTACGTGCCGGGCCAAACTTCTTTGACGATCTTGTAAGGTCCCTCCCAGTTCGGAGCGAGTTTACTCTTCTGACCGGGGAAAGAGATGGCTAACTTCCTGAGGACCGGGTCTCCTTCTTTGAGGTCGGTAGGACGGACTTTCTTGTTGTATGCCATCTCGATCCTTCTTCGGTAGCTTTGTTGACGAATGGCAGCACTTTCTCGGATCTCATCTATCAGGTCTAGACTTGCTCGGAGCTCTTTGGCATTTTGCTCTTCGTCATAAGCTATTAGGCGAGGAGAGGGTATTCCGACTTCTAGGGGGATGATGGCCTCGGACCCATAGGTGAGATTGAATGGGCTCTCTCCTGTGGGGGTCCGTTTGGTGGTACGGTAGTTCCACAGCACGTTGGGAAGCTGCTCGACCCATAAGCCTTTGGAACACTTATCTAACCTCTTCTTAATGCCGAAGAGGATCTGTCGGTTAGCATTTTCGGCTTGGCCATTTGACTGGGATGAGAAACGGAGGAGAACCGGTGCTGGATGGCAAGGTCTTCGCATAGAGCTCGAAAGGTGGCCCCAGTGAACTGGGTTCCGTTGTCTGTTATCAGGACCCGAGGGACGCCGAATCGGCAGATCACGCTCTTCCAAAAGAACTGAACAACCTTGTTCTCGGTGATCGTGGCCAGGGGCTCGGCCTCTATCCATTTTGAGAAGTAGTCGATCGCCACGACCAAGAACTTAAACTGTCTGGGAGCCGGTGGAAATGGCCCTAGTAAATCCATCCCCCACATCGCAAAGGGGATCAGACTTGATAGGGAAGTGAGCAGAGCATGTGGGAGGCGCCGGATGTCGGAGTACTTCTGACAGGAGCTGCACTGCCGAACGTGCCGTTCGGTGTCTCGTAGGAGAGTGGGCCAGAAATATCCATAGTTCAAAACTTTGCGTGCTAGAGCTTTGGAACCCGAATGTGCTCCGCCGATGCCCTCATGAAGTTCTTGCAGGGCGTAGTCGGCTTGTTCGGGGGAGAGGCATCTCAGGTAGGGTCGGCCATCTACCTGTGTGAAGGAGCGTTTGTATAAGATACCTCCGATCAGTGTGTAACGCTCGGCTCGGGTTCTCACTCTTCGAGCTTCCTTGGGATCCTCGGTGAGGAGTCCATCCCTTAAGAATTCGACGAGGGGTTTCATCCAGTTGTCTTTGAGCAGGACAGGGAGCGACTCCATAGAGTCGGGAGTTTCATCCTCTATACTTGGCTTCAGAAGGACTTCTATCAAGACGATCTGCTCGAGACCTTGAAGGGAGGAGGAGGCTAGTTTGGAGAGGGCGTCGGCCTGAGCATTTTCCTCTCGGGGGATTCTTTGGATGAGGGCTTCTTCAAATAGTGCCATGAGGCTCTTGACTTTGGCTAAGTATTTAACCATCCTGTCATCGCGTGCTTTATACTCGCCGAGGACCTGATTGACGACTAGTTGAGAGTCGCTAAAGATCCGGAGGCATTGGGCCCCTGCATTTCGAGCCATTCCAAGGCCGGCTATGAGCGCCTCGTATTCTGCCTCGTTGTTCGAGGCCTTGAAGTTGATACGGAGGGAGTATTGGAGGATGAAGTCATCTGGGCCTGCCAGAATGACCCCTGCCCTGCTTCCCTCATTGCAGGAGGATCCGTCCACATAAACCGACCAGACGGGTGGTCCCTTCACTGTTTGGCTGGACTCGGGGATGGTACTCTCAACTATGAATTCTGCTAAGGCCTGAGCCTTGATCGCGGTCCGAGGCTGATAAGTTATATCGTGCTGGCTCAGCTCGATAGACCACTTCATAAGGCGACCTGATGTCTCTGGCTTGTGGAGGACCTGCTTTAGCGGCTGGTCGGTAAGAACGACCACCGAATGGGACTGAAAGTACGGGCGAAGTTTTCTCGCGGCCATCACCAGGGCATAAGCCATCTTTTCTATCTTCGAGTAGCAGAGCTCGGCATCCCGAAGTACTTTGCTCACATAGTAAATGCGCTTTTGAGCCCGGTCTTCTTCCCTTACTAAAACAACAATGAGGGTCTGCTCGGAGGCTGCCAGGTAGAGGTAGAGGGGTTCGCCAGGAATTGGTTTGCTGAGGAGGGGAGGATTGACGAGGTAAGCCTTGAGCTGGTCGAAGGACTCCTGTTGCTGTTGTCCCCAGTCGAAACCTTTAGCCCCCTGAGGGCCTTGAAGAAGGGGAGGCATTTCTCCCCTGACTTCGAGAGAAAATGCCCTATGGCGGCCAAGAGGCCTGTTAACCTCTGAACTTTCATAACATTCTTGGGGGGTGCCATGTCTAATATGGCCTTGATTTTCTCTGGGTTTGCTTCAATTCCTCGCTGGCTAACCATGAAGCCGAGGAACTTTCCTGACGAGACACCGAACGCACACTTGTTTGGATTGAGTCTCATGTTGTGCTTTCTCAGAACATCAAACGCCTCTTGGAGGCCGGTTACATGGTCAGGACCTCGGATGCTTTTTACAAGCATGTCGTCAACATACACTTCCATATTACAGCCGATTTGAGCTTGGAAAACCTTGTTGACGAGGCGTTAGTATGTGGCTCCGGCATTCTTCAGACCGAAGGGCATGACCCTGTAGCAATAGAGGCCCTGGTCGGTCACGAATGAGGTCTTTGGGATATCCGGAGGGAACATCCGGATCTGGTTGTAGCCTGAGAAGGCATCCATGAAGCTAAGGAGTTCATGTCCCGAGGTGGCATCGATCAGAGTGTCAATACTCGGAACAGGAAAGGGATCCATGTGGCAGGCCTTGTTGAGATCAGTAAAATCAATACAAATCCTCCAAGTCCCATTGGACTTCTTCACCATTACTACATTTGACAACCACGCGGGATAGTTCACCTCCTGTATGAACCGGGCCTTCAAGAGCTTGTCCACCTCCTCTTTTATGGCTAGCTAGCACTCGGGGGTGAACTTGCGCCTCTTCTGCCGAACCGGTTTGGACCCTGGAACAACGCTGAGGTGGTGGACCAAGAGCTCTTCCGAAATTCCAGGCATGTCTGCAGCTGACAAAGCAAAGAGATCTCGGTTCCTTCGGATGCACCGTACAATGTCCGAGCATAGGGCGGATGGGAGGGTCTTACTAACAAAAAACTTTCGAGTTGGATCCTGCTCAGAGAAGAGCACTTCTTCTAATTCGTCCACCGGCTCGGACGTCGGTCGGGCAGCGTCTTGGGGGATTTCCAGTGTTTCTAAGGAGAGGACTGGACTGAGGGTAGAGGTCATGTAGCACTTGCGGGCTGTTTCCTGATTGCCTTTTACCTCCCCTACTCCGGCCCGAGTTGGAAACTTCATTTTGAGGTGATAGGCAGAGGGGACGGCTTCGAGGGCAGCTAAGCCGGGCAAACTCAATATGACGTTGTAGGCTGCAGGGACATCTACGACCATGAAGTCCATCGGCTCCGTTCGGGTGGTAAGAGTTTGGCCAGCGGTTACGTTGAGGGTGATCACCCCTTCGATTGTCGCTGGCACTCCCATGAACCCATGGAGCGTGTAGCCGGCGGGTTTGAGTCTATCTCGGGAGAGTCTGAGGTTTTTGAAAGCGGCAAGGAAGAGGATGTTAACGGAACTGCCATTGTCCACTAAGATCCTCTCCACTTTGAAGTTCGCCATGTGGAGGCTGATGACGAGTGTGTCGCAATGGGGCATTCGAACACCCTCAAGGTCTTCGTCTAAGAATGTGACGGGCACTCCGAGGCCCTTAGGAGGAGGATTGGCGCGAACCGAGTTGACTTCTCTTATAAATGTCTTTCGAGAGGAGTTCGAGGAGCCCCCCATTGGGCCCCCATGAATGAGGTGTAGGACACGCTCCTCCTCGAAGTCGGGCGTTTCATCATGTTCTGGATGCTTATTAGCTCCCCGAGGTGGGGGAGGAAGTTCGGCTCGGTCATTTCTTACGAACCTGGTCAGTTGCCCCCTCTGGATAAGGGCTTCTATCTCGTTCTTCAAGGCCCGACAATCATTGGTGTCGTGCCTGTGGTCCCGGTGATAATGGCACCACTTCTCTTTATCTCTTTTCTTGGCAGGGATGTTCATCCTCGGAGCAGGAGGTATGATCCCTTCCTTCTCAACTTCCATCAGAATGGTAGAAACATTAGTGGTGAGGGTAGTGAACTTCTCGAATCTGGGGAGAGGTCGGCGCTGGCCGGCATTATCCTTCTGGAGCTTCTTGGCTCCTTCCTCTTCTGTTCCCTTTCTCTTAAACCCGGAGGAAGACCCCTCCAAGTTGGGGCGGTGCTCGGCTTCTTCGGCCCGAATGTACTTTTCACTTCGGAGGAGGAGGTCAGAGAAGTTCTGTGGGGGCTTCTTGGCGAGGGAGGAGCGGAGGTTGGGATTGAGGATATTGGACTGAAATGCCGCTGCAGCGACCGACTGGTCGAGGGATGCTATGGACCTGGCTTCAGCTGTGAACCTCTTCACATAGTCTCTCAACTTCTCACCCTTCTTCTGGTGGAGGTACAGTAGCGAGATGCTGGTCTTCTCAGTTCTACGGCTACTTACAAAATGGGTGACGAAGAGGGTTTCGAATTGCTCGAAGGAGAATATTGAGGAGGGGGCAAGGCGAGAGTACCATTCTCGAGCTGGACCGTTGAGAGTTGCGGGGAAGGTTTTGCAGAGCAGGGCATCAGAAGCTTGGTGGATGAGCATTAGGGTCTCTCGATGTGATCGACTGGGTCAGTCTCCCCGGAGTAGGTCTCAAATTGAGGAGGCTTGAAGCCGACTGGCACCGGTGCATCCATTATGGTTCAGGAAAAAGGAGGTCTGCTAGGACGAAGGGTCCTTCCTCTAAGCTCCTCTTCTCGATCTAACTAACCCAAGCGCCTCTCCATCACATGGAGACGGAGGTATACAGCGTTATCCCTTCGACGGTAATCAGCTGAGCCCCTAGACTCGTCTTCGTACGAGGGAGAGCGGGGGCTACGGCATCGGTAGCTCCTGGAGCGACGAGGACTTGGAGTATGCCGGGAGTTGCTAGGAGCGGGAGGAGGAGTTGGGGATCGTCGGCGAGGACTTCAAACCGGAGGAGGAGAGGGAATCTTTGGAGTATTAGTGTTAGGATGGAGATTGAGAGCTTGCAGGACGGTCGCTTGGAACTGCTGGAACTCGGCACGAGTGATGGGTGCCTCATCGTTCCTCGGCTGTTGCCGACCTGCAGGGGAGTGTGGTCTTCTTCTGTGATGCTTGGGGAACTCTCTCCACCCCCTTCGGATAGGGGACCTTCTGTATTCTCAGCGGCGAGGAGATCGCTCATCCGGACGGTGTTGGCGGGAAGTTCCCTCTCGGGCCCACTTTTCATCCAGATGGTGGCGAAGATCCTCGTCCTTCTGCCGGTTGAGGACGGTGTTGTGGAGACCGGAAGCTCGGGGATGATGGGAGGCCATAGAGTCCGAAGAGGCGTTGTGGATGGAGACGTGGTCCGGATGGAGTGGTTGTTTCTGCGGATTGGGACCCCTAGGAGGTTGCTGGTTCTGCGGAGGAGGCAGGTCCTATTGGAGTGGGTCTTCCGCTGGAGGAGGAAGTTGCCCTTGCTGTTAAGCGGGCTGAGGAGGAACTTCCTGTTGCTGATCGGGGTTGGGTCCTCGATTGGACCCTCTGGATCTGACTTTCCTAGGAGGCATGGCTAGAGTAGATCTGACCAACGGGAAGAAGGGAGGTTGCTATTCGTTAGTTTCCCACAGATGGTGCCAATCTGTAGCCGCTAAATTTGGTGTGGGGGCAAACAGATAGTATTTGTGGATTCTTAGGGAAACTGAATAGTAAACCTATATACCTGTTCCGTCGGAGTTTGACGCCGACTCCTGCCGTACACCTGCAAAAAGTGCGAGACACCGGGGTTGTTCCCGGCGACGCACCCTCCGACGCTCAAGTCAGTAATCATGGAAGATTATGAAAGAGCGCAAAAACTAGAGAAAGATTGATTACCTCTCAATGGAGATGGATGGGGGGTAATTATAGGCGCCGCTGGGATCAGATTAGGAATGTAATTCCCCAGTGGTTAGATAAGGAATGTAATCCCTAATCCCCAGAGAAGGGATAGATATGAATCAGGGTCGTTGATTAGGATTTAACCAGAAACCATAATTCTATCCCTTCTGGACCGGGTCTGCTGCGGGTTCAAACCTGCACCCAGTTGAGGTGGATCCGTTTGCGGGTAAGTGGGTCTTCGGGGAAGATAACCAGTACCCGCTTCTGACCCACTGGTAGGTGAAAATACCATTTTACCCCTGAGCTTCAAGATTCGTGCCCAATTTGGACGGTTCCGATTTAACCCCATTTTTGGCCATATCAGAAAGAATAGTCAATTAAAATCAGAAAGCAGATTGATACAACAGTTTTGTAAATCTGGAATCATAAACACAGCAGTACTAAAACAACAATAGATTACAAAATATAAATCGAAATCTAGATCGGTCAAAAGGGTGATAAAATAGATACAGTAGGCTAATGTTCTTATTCACAAAGTTTTTATTAACATCAAATAGAATCAGGTTAAAATTATGTATCTTTACTGAACCGTATGAAAATTCTGCCAGTAAGGTAGTTGTTTACAAGTATAGAATAGTTTATAAAAGTTATCAATTAAATCCAAAAAAATTAGGGGTTGATCCCAATCAGGTCTAGTTGAACTCAACAAAATATTGGATCGAAATATTATTTTTAACATCAGTATAAAAATAAATTACCATACAGAATAAACATAAAATAGGATCTAGAATTTTCTACACATTTGTAGTAAAATAGCCATAACTTGCAACTCATAAATCGAAACTGAGACCTATTAGAAAATCTGGAAAGTAGACAGAATTTTCTATAATTCATATTCACAAATAATTTTCATTTACTGAACTTAATAGGGTCTAAAATACTGAAAAAAACGAGGTAACAACAAAGACAAAATTATTCCTCATGCATAAAATCAACTAGGTCATATGAAACACATCTAAATCTTAACGAAACATGAAATAGGGGTAAACTAGTTGTCCAATCAACATGGTATAAGGTATTTAACAGATCTACACAGGATAGACTACCAGTACACGTCAGCATGCAAGATTCTTACATCATATTAGGGTTCCCAACCAACATATAGATATGCAACAGGGATAAAATAGATCTAAGTTAAACTTCGTGTCGTGTGTGTACCTAGAGACGACTACGGGCAAATCAATACATAGAGACAGGATATAACAGGGATTTTGCACAAGAATTGTCTGTAGAACACAACTACACTACAGACAGTATTTAGTACTTGTATTACACAACAAAAAGAATACAAATTACTTTCCTTACAGATGTCGATGAACACGACCAAGCAAGAACAAGAATAATGGGAATGGATACTTGGGCGATGAATTCGATGAACGAACGAACTACCATCACAACCCGAGATCACACACCCGCACACAAGAGGGACAGAGAGAGGCCGGGTGCACGGGGGATGGCGGCGGCTGAACAGGGACGACGGCAGCCAAGAGCGACTGCAGAAGGCCGAGGGGGCGTCGTTGCTGTTGCTGCTGTAGTGGCTCGCTGGCATCATTGCAGGAGAGGAGAAGGGAAGGAGGAGGCTGCTTCTGTTGCGGTCTGCCTGCATCGAAGGGAAAGAGGGCAGTGCTAGGGAGGTCGCGACACCGGGAGGGTCGCGCTGTGGTTTAGCGCAGCTGCTAGCGGCGCGACAGGAAGTAGGGGAGACGAGAGGTGTTGTGGGGTCAGCACTGGTGTCGCCGTCGAGGCGAGGTAGGGGGTCGCGACAGGGAGAGGCGCACAGGGGAGGGTAGGAAGGTCAGGGGTGGAGGGGGTAGGGTTTAAGGGTAGCAGCAAGGGTTTTTAGAATAGGGTAGATGAACAGGTGAGGGGGGTATATATATGATAGGGTTAGCATAGATATTAGGGTTGGGAGTATATGGGCTAACGGGTTAGATATTGGGCATTGGGTATTAAATGGCTTTAGGGTATCCAATGGGGATTAGAATAGAGTTATTGGGTTTGTTAAATGAGATCCAAATAGAATAAAATGGAAACAAAAAGACTAAATAAAATAGGACATGAACAATTATAGAATGAGGCTCAAAATAAAAATTTTCCATTTTATGGAAAGGGGCTCAATAGTGTAACCCATGTTTTCCATTTTATGTATTTTTGGGTGTATTCTCTTTAATTTGGTATTGAATTCTTCTTGTACCTCTTTTAGACTGTATATTGGATCTTTATTCTCAATATTGATTTATTTGATTGTCGTCCTTTTATTTGATCTTTTGATTCAATTATCTGTCTATTCGTCTCTCTGCTTGATTATTTTTGGTCCCCATTGTTTTTATTTATTCATGTCTCATTTTAATTGATTCATCTTGTTCCCATTCTTTATTGGACCTTTAGTTATATGCCTATATGTTTTTAACCCATTAACCCTATTACCCTAAAATCCATAACCCAATAAATTACCTAATCTGTTTACTCCATACCCTGCATACAAAAACACCGTACCCATTAATTTACCCCAGACCCGTTAGCCTTAAACCCACACCCACATGCACCCTAACCTAAACCCTAATATATATCCCTATATATATACCCATCTGTTTTCTCCTCCTAACCCATGCGCTGTTTCCCCTTCCATCTCTCCCAAACACATTTCTCTCTTCCCGGCCTTCCCCCTCGTCCCGGTGTCATGCCGCCTTCAGCGCCGCACTGATCCCCGGCGACCTGCCCCAACCCCCCCCGGTCTCTTCCGCTCTCTCTCTCCGACGTACCTCTCAGCCGCAGGCCAGTCGCGACTCCAGCAGACATCGACATCACTCAGCCGTAGTGACCTTCGGTGCTCCTCCCTGTGCCGCTTCTTACATCGACAGCCAGGTGCCACCCCCTGCAGCAACAACACCTTACTGTGCTGTTGACAGTGCGCACCGGCAATGCCTCGCTGTGTCGCCGTATCCGAACAACCGTGTTCCCTTGGATGTGCACGTGTTGTTTCATGCATTTGTTGTCGTGGTTGTGTTTGTTGGATTGCGTTATTTCATGTGTTCGGTTGGAGTTCGTGTGTTCGTGGGTTCGATTCATTCGGTTGAGTTCGTGCCGAGATCCGTTCCCGTTATTCTTGCTTGGTGCCGCTAAATACCACCTATAGTGTAGTTGGGTTCTAGAGAAAATTTGTATGTGAATTCTCTATTACTATTGTCTCTATTATGATGAATTGACCATAGTTGCCTCACGACACATATGACATGATACAACCTAGGGTTGACCACTTTTAATGTATATGTGCATGCTATTTTGTGATATCTGTGCTTGATGTGTTATTCATGATATACTTGTCAAATAGTTGTAAAATACCTTATACCATGTTGTTTGGACATCTAGTATACTATATTTCATGTTTGGGTTGATTTGGATGAATTTCGTATGATCTATGTTGTTTTGCGTGTGAAGAACAAATCTGTATTTTCTATTACCCTGATGTTGTTCAGTATTTTAGACCCTATTATAATGAGTATTTGAAAATATTTTGTGAATATGAACTGTAGAGAATTCTGTCTATTTTCCAACCCTTTTGACGGGTCTCAGTTTCATTTTACGAGTTGTGAGTTATGTCCATTTTACTACAGAGGTATAAAGATATTTCCAGATTTTGTTTTCTATGAATTCTGAAGAGTAATCTATTGTTACCATGATGTTAAAAGTATTATTTTGATCAAATATTTTGCACAATACAACTAGAACTGATTGGGATTAATCCAGAATTTTTATGGATTTATTTGATGAGTTTTATAAACCATTTTATGTTTCCAAACAACTACTATATTAGCAGATTTTTCATTCTGTTCAGTAAAGAACCTGATTTTCGACCTAATTCTACTTGCTATTTGTAAACTATTTCTGAATTTGAAAGTTAGACTACTGGATCTATTTTATCACACTTTTGATGGATTTGGATTTGGATTTATGTTTTGTGAGATATTGCTATTTTTGTATTGCAGAGTTTGTGATTTCAGATTTACAAAACTATTGTATCTTGTTGTTTTCTGATTTTACTTGACTAAACTATTGATATTAAAAAATTATGAAACTTATTTTTCTGTTACTATACATATAGGGGAATACCGCAGATTTTTCGTGGATATAATTAATAAGTTTTCATGCTGTTATCCTGACTTCGAATACGAACTTCTGAAATCTGGCTGAACACGTTTTCTGGATTTAAACCTGTTTTTGAGACATATTTTTGTGAAATACCATATGACTTATACATATTTACTGGATTCAATCGGAGTCTATTTTACATATTCTTTGACAGATTCAAATTTGTATGGTTATAGCAACGGGAATCCCAGTTTTATTCTTTGACAGATCCTGAGATGCCTTTGGAGGCTGAATAGTGGTTGATCCGAACTGAGCAACTGCTTTTGGCAGCTAGAGGTTCAGATGCAGATCGTGGGGATGTGGTAGCCATCCAGCTGGTGGACTTGGCTTATATTTGGTGGAGGTCCAAGTCCGAAAGGCTCGAACGACCGATCACTTGGTCCACTTTCACTAGGGGCTTCTTGGAGAAGTTCTTCCCTAGCAACACTAGAGTGGAGATGGAGTCCGCAGTTCTTGGCCCTGAAACAGGTTGGTCATTATTTCTAGTAATAGAATTTTGTTACATATTGTCCATGCAATGTTGTAACATGAGACTTTCTTGAAACAGGGCTCCAGATCTGTGGATGAGTATGTAGCTGAATTTACAAGACTCAGTGGCTTTGCAGCCGTTCTTTGGCAAACGAAGAAGACAAGGCTCATAGATTCATTTTGGGGCTTGAGCGAGAGATTAGAGTGCAGCTTATCTCCCTTCGTTTGCACTCTTATGCAGAAGCTCTTGAGGTAGCTCGTGCTCAGGAGCAGGCTCGTGGTGGTTTGGCTCTTTCTCAGCGAACTGTTCTGCACTCCCATGCTATTGTTAGGCCTTCTGGTGGTCCTATTCGGAGGCCTGTTCCCACCCGTCCTGTCAGGGCAGCTCTGTACCCTTCCACTGGTTTCTCGAGGGGTGGTTTTTGCGACTTTTGCCAAGTGTCTGGGCATGAGCGCAAGAACTATTTTTGCACCAGCCGCCGATGCTTTAGGTGTGGCGCTGTTGATCATTCAGTTTGGGATTGTCCGCAACTGTAGCAGCAGTTGGCTCTTCCAGCCAGGGGTCCCATTCAGTAGGTTGCCTCAGCTCATGGTCCAGTTAGACCACCGCTTCCTCCTCAACGCCAGATTGTCGGTCAGAGGACCGCTGTTCCGAGGAGAGGTCAGGCTTTCAACCTGACTGCTGCAGATGCGGAGTCAGCTGAAGGTGTTGTTGCAGGTATTTTTGCTTTGTTGTTTTGTTATTTCTTTTGCTTCCTTATTTTTTTTGTCTTGCTTTATTCTTTTCTGTTATCTTCCTGCTTTGTTTTTCCTCACCCCTGTTCAACCATTCCTTATTTTCTTGTCTTTGATTCGATCTTTGGTATCATCCTTGTTTGCTCTTTCCCTGCTCATGTTCTTTTTGATTCTGGGGCAACCCATTCTTTTGTGTCCTCTCGATTTATGGCTCGCCATCAGTTGGAGTGCAGCACCATGTCAGAGGCTTGGAACATTGTGACAGGTGGTGGAGTTGTCTTTTGTTCCCGGGAGTGCAGGTAGTGTCCCCATGATTATTGGTAGCGCAAATTTCAAAGCCAATCTGATTGTAATCAGTAATTCAGGATTCGACATTATTCTGGGTAAGGATTGGTTGGGTGAAACCCATGCTATTATTGATTGTCATGCCAAGAAAGTTGTGTTCCAGATTCCAGATCACGCAGAGTTTGAGTTCTAGGCCGGGGAGATGTCTCTTGACCGAGCTGAGATTTCAGTTGATCAGGAGGTTTGTGCGATGGAATTGCATTCAGGCTTTGAGGTTGTGCCTCTAGTGGTTCGGGATTTCCTGGATATTTTTTCAGAGGAGTTGCCTGGTTTACCCCTTGATAGGGATGTAGAGTTCGGTATTGAAGTTCAGCTGGGTACGGTGCCTATATCGAAAAGTACATACAGGATGGCACCGGTTGAGTTAGCATAGCTTATGGTGCAAATTTAGGAGTTGCTTGATTTAGGGCTCATCAGACCCAGTGTTTTGCCTTGGGGTGCTCTAGTCCTTTTTGTCAACAAGAAGGATGGTAGTCCTCAACTGTGTGTGGATTATTGGGAACTAAACAGTGTTACTGTGAAGAACCGGTATCCGTTGCCCAGGATCGATGATTTATTTGATCAGTTGAGTGGGGCTGCTATTTTCTCGAAGTTGGATCTTCATTCTGGGTATCATCAAGTCAAAGTGAAGGTGAGTGATGTACAGAAGACTGCATTCAAGACCAGATATGGGCACTATGAGTATCTTCTGATGCCGTTCCGGGTCACGAACGTGCCTGCAATATTCATTCGTCTTATGAACCGTGTCTTTTCTTAGTTCTCAGATTGATTTGTGGTGGTCTTCATTGATGATATTTTAAAGTATTCTCGGAATCGGAAAGATCATGCTGAGCATCTTAGAGTGGTTCTGCAGACTTTGAGAGAGGATCAGCTCTATAAGAAACTCAGTAAGTATGAGTTTTGGCTCGACAGGGTTTCTTTCTTGGGGCACATTATCTCAGGCGATGGTATTTCTACAGATCCGGCCTTGGTTGAGGCTTTGAAGGATTGGCCTATTCCCAAGTCAGTTTCTGAGGCCAGGAGTTTTTTTGGTTTAGCTGGCTATTATCGGAAATTCGTCCAAGATTTTTCGAAGATAGTAGGACTGTTGACTAAGCTGACTGGGAAGGATCAGAAGTTTTGGTGGTATGATGATTGCAGTGAGGCTTTTGTAGAGTTGAAGAACAGATTGACATCAGCACTTGTGTTGACTATTCCAGATGGTTCAGGAAGATTCGTAATTCACTGTGATGCTTCTGGTAAGGGTCTTGGAGCAGTTCTGATGCAGAAAGGCCGAGTCGTTGCGTATGCATTCAGGCAGTTGAGGCCGCATGAGAAGAACTATCCGACTCATGACTTGGAGTTAGCAGCAGTGATCTATGCTTTGAAGCTGTGGAGAAACTATTTACTTGGGGACCGAGTATAGATCTTTACAGACCACAAAAGTCTCATGTACGTCTTCACCCAGAAGGGGTTATACATGAGGCAAAAGCGTTGGTTGGAACTTATAGCCGATATGACATCAATTTGCAATACCATTCTGGTAAATTAAACTTGGTGCCTGATGCTTTGAGCAGGAGACCGGCAGTTATGTTCTTGACACAGCAGATGGACTTGATTGAGCAGATGTGGAGGTTGGAGTTGGATGTTTTGTTGCCGAGTTCTGATCGGAGTTGTTTGGTGTTCCTGCTTCAGTCGTCTCTTGTTGATCTGATCAAAGAGGCGCAGGCTGGTGATTCGCAGTTACAGGGTTTTCTAGCTGAGGTTGAGTCTGGGTCCAGAACGGACATGGTTAATCATGATGATGGATCGCTTCGTTTTGGGTCCAGGTTATGTGTCCCAAAGGGTGAAGTTCGTTAGAGGTTGCTTGAGGAAGCCCACCAGTTTTCGTATTCTATCCATCCTGGCGGTACTAAGATGTATCAGGATTTGAAGCTTCATTTCTGGTGGCATGGTATGAAGAGGGCTGTGGCTCGATTTGTTTCTCAGTGTTTATTCTGCCAGCAGGTTAAGGCAGAGCATCAGAGAACTGCTGGACTTCTTCAACCGCTTCTTATTCCAGAGTGGAAGTGGGAACATATCACTATGAATTTGGTTACCACTTTACCGAAGAGTCCTAACGGTCATAATGTTATTTGGGTGATTATCGATCGTTTGACGAAGATTGCTCACTTCATTCCTTTTTCATGTAAGACAGTCTACTGAGAGCCTAGCTGAGAAGTACATGCAAGAGATTGTCAGACTTCATGGGGTTCCAGTCAGTATTGTATCCGATCGGGATACGAGATTCAGATCTCAGTTTTGGGAGAGTCTTTAGAATAGTTTGGGAATAAATTAAAGTACAGTACAACTTTTTATCCCCAGACTGATGGACAGTCAAAGGGAACCATCCAGATTCTTGAGGACATGTTGCAGTCATGTATGCCTCAATTTGGTGGATCATAGGAGGACCATTTGCATCTCGTAGAGTTCTCGTACAATAACAGCTTTCAGGCTAGTCTTAAAGCTGCACCGTTCGAGGCACTTTATGGGCGAAAGTGCAGATCACTAGTGTGCTGGGATGACATTAGTGAGAGAAAGTTGTTGGGTCCGGAGTTGATCACCAGGATAGTTGATGCGGTGGTTCAGATCAGGAGCATTTACAGGTAGCTAAGGATTGGCAGAGGCAATGGGCTGATGTCCATCATAGAGCTCTGGAGTTTGAGGTTGGTGATCATGTTTTCCTAAATGTATCGCCTTGGCACGGTATCATTCGGTTCGGTGGTGGGGGCAAGCATAGCCCTAGGTTTATTTGACTATTTGATATTGTGGAACGAGTAGGCAAAGTGGCTTATCGTCTTATATTGCCACCAGCTTTATCAGGAGTGCACGATGTTTTCCATGTCTCACAACTCAGGAGATATATCCGAGATGAGAGCCACGTGATCGACTATTCTGAATTGACCGTTCTGCCGATTTGACTTGTGAGATTCGACCAGTTGCTATTGTGAATCGGCGGGAGAAAGTGCTTAAGAACAAGGTCATCAAACTGGTTCGTATTTCTTGGAATCCTTACTCTCCTGGTGAGTCGACTTGGGAGTTGAAGGAGCATATTCAGCAGAAGTTTCCTTATTTGTTTGAGTAGTTTTTGTTTTGTTTTGTTCTTCTTTTCTTTTTGGGTTACCCTATGTATCTTCTTGTTTGAATTTTGAGGACAAAAGTCTTCTTGTTAGGTGGGTAGGATTTGTAACCCTTGTTTTTCATTTTATGTATTTTTGGGTGTATTCTCTTTCTTTTGGTAGTGTATTCTTCTTGTACCTCTTTTGGACTGTATATTGGATATTTATTCTCAATATTCATTTATTTGATTGTCGTCCTTTTATTTGATCTTTTGATTCAATTATCTGTCTATTCTTCTATCTCTGCTTAATCGGGTTGTTTTTGGTCCCCATTGTTTTTATTTATTCATGTCTCATTTTAATCGATTCATCTTGTTCCCATTCTTTATTGGTCCTTTTGGTTATATGCCTATATGTTTTCAACCCATTAACCCTATTACCCTAAAATGCATAACCCAATAAATTACCTAATCCGTTTACTCCATACCCTGCATACCAAAAACCCATACCCATTAATTTACCCCAGACCCGTTAGCCTTAAACCCACACCCGCATGAACCTTAACCTAAACCCTAATATATATCCCTATATACCCATCTATTTTCTCCTCCTAACCCATGCGCCGTTTCCCCTTCCATCTCTCCCGAACCCATCTCTCTCCCCAACCTTCCCCCTCATCCCAGTGTCGCGCTGCCTTCAGCACCGCACTTATCCCCGGTGCCCCCCCGTCTCTTCTGCTCTCTCCCTCTCCGACGCACCGCTCAGCCGCAAGCTAGTCGCGATCCCTGTCGCGACTCCAGCAAACATCGGCATCGCTCATCCGCGGCAACCTCTGGCACTCCTCCCTATCTCGCGTCTTGCGTCGACAGCCAGGTGCCACCCCCTGCAGCAACAGCACCTCGCTGTGCTGTAGACAGTGCGCACTGGCAGCGCCTTGCTGTCTTTTGCGCAGCCGTGTTCCCTTGGGTGTGCGCGTGTTGGTTCGTGCATTTGCTATCGTGGCTGTGTTCATTGGATTGCATTGTTTCGTGTGTTCATTTGGAATTCGTGTGTTTGTTGTGTTCGTGGGTTCGATTCGTTCGGTTGAGTTTGTGTCGGAATCCGTTCCAGTTATTCTTGCTTGGTGCCGCTTCCGTCATCGGTTAAGGCAAGTAACCTGTATTCTTTTCTTTGTGTAATACATGTATTAAATACCTCCTGTAGTGTAGTTGGGTTCTAGAAACAATTTGTGTGTGAGTTCTTTATTATCTATTGTCTCTATTGTGATGAATTGACCATAGTTGCCTCACGACACATATGACATGATACAACCTAGGGTTGACCACTTTTGATATATATGTACATGCTATTTTGTGATATTAGTGCTTGATGTGTTATTCATAATATACTTGTCGAATACTTGTAAAATACCTTATACCATGTTTTTTGGACATCTAGTACACTATATTTCATGTTTGGGATGATTTAGATGAATTTCGTATGATCTATGTTGTTTTGTGTGAAAAACAAATCTGTATTTTCTGTTACCCTGATGTTGTTTAGTATTTTAGACCCTATTAAGATCAGTATTTGAAAATATTTTGTGAATATGAACTGTAGAGAATTCTGTCTATTTTCTAACCCATTTAACGGATCTCAGTTTTGTTTTACGAGTTGTGAGTTATGTCTATTTTACTACAGAGGTGTAAAGAGATTTCTAGATTTTGTTTTCTGTGAATTCTGAAGAGTAATCTATTGTTATCGTGATGTTAAAAGTATTATTTTGGTCTAATATTTTTCACAGCACAACTAGAACTGATTGGGATTAACTCTGAATATTTATGGATTTATTTGATGAGTTTTACAAACCGTTTTATGTTTCCAAACAACTACTATACTAGTAGATTTTTCATACTGTTCAGTAAAGAACCTGATTTTCGACCTAATTCTACTTGTTGTTTGTAAAATATTTCGAATATGAAAGTTAGCCTACTTTGTCTATTTTATCACCCTTTTGGAGGATTTAGATTTGGATTTATGGTTTGTGAGATATTGCTGTTTTCGTACTGCATAGTTTGTGATTTCAGATTGACAAAACTGTTGTCTTGTTGTTTTCTGATTTTACTTGACTAAACTATTTATATTGAGAAATTAGGAAACTTGTTTTTCTGTTACTATACATACAGGGGAATGCCCCAGATTTTTCGTGGATTTAATTAATGAGTTTTCATACTGTTTTCTGACTTCGAATACGAACTACTGATTTCTGGCTGAACACGATTTCTGGATTAAAACCTGTTTTGAGACTTTTTTCTGTGAAATACCATATGACTTATATATATTTTCTGGATTCGGCCGGGAGTCTATTTTTTATATTCTTTGATGGATTTAGATTTTCATGTTTATAGCAACGGGAATCCCAGTTTTAGTGCATTACTGTCTTGCTATCCTGAACTAGAATTTTCGTTGTACTATTCTTTTATGTGTCATCTTTAGTCTGTACATGTTTATCTGTCACCTTGAACCTGTTAGTTGTTTATACCATGCTATTTTTACTCTGTTTTCTGCACATACATGTCTGTCTGATAATAATAACAACGTAACCAAGTATGGTAGTGGGAAAGATTTAGTAGTGCAAAATATAGAAATTTGTACTGAGAATAGGGCCCGTGTTCCCAATCTATTACGTGTCCATGACTACATGATACACGACTCTATTTATCAGAACCCTGACTACATTACTTCCCTATATGAAGGTGTACTCAAAAGAGAACCCAAAGATTCTATCTGTCTGTCTGATCTATATCTGTTATTTGTCTGTCTAATCCCTGAGCACACTGCCCTATGGACTCCACTGCGAAATCTAAACGAAACTGTTTGAATGTAGCAACCATATAGTATAAACCTGGGATGCATGAAGTGCTACCTAGACAGTAATCACACAAGACTTATAAGAACATGACATCTGTTATCTGTTATCTGTATTTGTTTATCTGACATCTGTAATCTGATTATCTGTTATTTGTCTGACTATCATCTGACACTTTCATCTGAATTTTTTCTGCATACCATCTGACACTTGACAATTGACACATGTTATCTGTATCTGTTAGTATACCATGCTATCTAATTTGTTTTCTTGATTCCTGTTGGATATTATATTCTGTTGATATGTCTATACCATGCTATGTTTGTTCTGTTGTTATTTTAGATTTGTTATTTATCCTATGTACTTGTATCCTGCACTACAAGCGGCCCGTAACTTGCATTGTCGGGAGTTTGTTTTCTCTTTTTCTTTTTCCTGCAATTTATTAATTGCAGATCAGGATGACCAGTTGCCAGATGGAGTTGGTGACATGATATATTAGTCCTGGAGTTTTATTTATTATTATTTTTGTTGCTATTTGAACAATTGTATTTGATATTTGGATTTATTTTGTATTTGGGCAATGTGACCCAGGATATTGACTTATTCAGATCAGATTTATTTGAGATTATTATATTATGGTTTCAAGTAAATTTCTGTTGGTATATTTGATTCGATTATGCATACTTGGTTGATTCTCTTGTTTCCGACTCTGATAATTTCTGTGAGATGTTGTAAAGATTCTGAACAGCTTATGGATGATGAAAATCATTCGCTGGGTTTAGTCACATATCCGTATTCCGTATTTCCTTTTTGGGAAGCGGGGCATGAAAAACATAGATGAAATAATAGACTGACAATAAAATCAAGAACTCAAATAAGAATCAAATAAATGAATACATAAAAAGGAGATCCAGTACACAGTCCAAAAAGAGATACAAGCTGACTAAATACACAAAAAGAAAAATACATCCAAAAATACAGAAAGTGGAAAATAGTGGTTACAAATCCTACCCACCTAACAAGAAGAATTTCGTCCTCGAAATTCAAACAAGAAGTACATAGGATAACCCCAAAAAGAAAAGAAAGAACAAAACAAAAACTACTCAAACAGATGAGTAAACTTCTGCTGAATCTCCTCCTCCAACTCCCAAGTTGACTCACCTGGTGAGTGAGGATTCCAAGAAACACGAACCAGCTTCATGACCTTGTTCTTAAGCACTTTCTCCCGCCGATCCCAAATAGCAACTGGCGGAATCTCACAAGTCAAATCCGGCCGAACGGTCAACTCAGAATGGTCGATCACATGGCTCTCATCGCGGATATATCTTCTGAGTTATGAGACATGGAAAACATAGTGCACTTCTGATAAAGTTGGCGTCAATGCAAGACGATAGGCCACCCTGCCTACTCGTTCCACAATGTCGAACAGGTCCAATAAACCTATGGCTGAGCTTGCCCCCACCACCAAACCGAATGACACCACGTCAAGGCGATACCTTTAGGAAAACATGGTCACCAACCTCAAACTCCAAAGCTCTCCGATGGACTTCAGCCTATCGCCTCTGCCTATCCTGAGCTGCCTGCAAGTGCTTCCTGATATGAGTCACCGCATCAACTGTCCTGCTGATCAACTCTGGACCCAGCAACTTCCTCTCACCAATGTCATCCCAACATACTGGTGATCTACATTTCCACCCATAAAGTGCCTCGAACGGTGCAGCTTTAAGACTCACCTGAAAGCTTTTATTGTACGAGAACTCTAAGAGATGCAGATGGTCTTCCCGTGATCCACCGAACTGCAGCATACAGGACCTCAACATGTCCTCTAGAGTTTGGATGGTCCTCTCTGACTTTCTATCAATCTGGGGATGAAAAGCTGTACTGTACTTTAATTTACTCCCCAAACTACTCTGAAGACTCTAACAGAACTGAGATCTGAATATCGTATCCTTGTCGGATACAATACTGACTAGAACCCCATGAAGTTTGATGATCTCTTGCACATACTTCTCAGCTAGGCTCTCAGTAGAATATCCGACTCGGAAGGGAATGAAGTGAGCACTCTACGTCAATCGGTCGACAATCACCCAAATCAAATTGTGACCCTCAGGACTCCTCGGCAAAGCGGTCACAAAATCCATAGTGATGTGTTACCACTTCCACTCCGGAATGGGAAGCGGTTGAAGAAGTCCAGCGGTTCTCTAATGCTCTGCCTTAACCTACTGGCAGATCAAACACTGAGAGACAAACTAAGCCACATCCCTCCTCATACCATGCCACCAGAAATGAAGCTTCAAGTCTCGGTACATCTTAGTAACTCCAGGATAAATAGAATACGATGACTGGTGGGCTTCCTCAAGCAACCTCTGACGAACTTCACCCTTCAAGACACAACCTGGATCCAAAACGAAGTGATCCATCAGTATGAATAACCATATTAGTTCGGGAACCAGCCTCAACCTCTGCTCTGAAATCCTGCAACTGCTCATCACCAGCCTAAGCCTCCTTCATTTGGTCAACAAGAAACGACTGAAGTTGAAGCACCAAACAACTCCGATCAGAACTTCGCAACAACACATCCGACAACCTCCGCATCTGCTGAACCAAATCACTCTGCCGAGTCAAGAACATAGCTGCCGGTCTCCTGCTCAAAGCATTTGGCACCAAATTTACTCTACAAGGATGGTATTGCAAACTGATGTCATAATCAGCCATAAGTTCCAACCTACGCCTTTGCCTCATGTTCACCTCCTTCTGGGTGAAGACGTACTTGAGACTTTTGTGGTCTGTAAAGATCTCCACTTGGTCCCCAAGTAAATAATGTCTTTACCGCTTCAAAGCAAAGATCACTGCCACTAACTCCAAGTCATGAGTCAGATAGTTCTTCTAATGCGGCCTCAACTGCCTCGATGCATAAGCAATGACTCAGCCCTTCTGCATCAGAATTGCTCCAAGATCCTTGCCAGAAGTGTCATAATGAACTGCAAATCTGTGTGAACCATCTGGAATAGTCAACACTAGCGCGGACGTCAACCTGCTCTTCAACTCAGCAAAAGCCTCATTGCTTCAACTTAGCAAAAGCCTCATTGCAAGCCTCAGACAAACAGAACTTCTCATCCTTCCCTGTCAGCTTAGTCAATGGTCTCGCTATCTTCGAAAAATCATGGACAAATTTCTGATAATAGCCAGCTTGACCAAGGAAACTCCTCACCTTTGAAACTGACTTGGGAACTGGCCAATCCTTCACAGCTTCAACCTTGGACAGATCCATAGAAATACCATCGCCCGAGATAATGTGCCCCAAGAAGGTAACTCTGTCGAGCCAAAACTCACACTTGTTGAGTTTCCCATAGAGCTGATTCTCTCTCAAAGTTTGCGGAACCAACCTAAGATGCTCAGCAAGATCCTCCAGATTCCGAGAATACGCCAGAATGTCATGAATGAAAACCACCACAAATCTATCCAGGAACTGGGAAAAGACCTTGTTCATAAGACTCATGAATACAGCTGGCTCATTCGTAACCCTAAACGGCATCACAAGATACTCATAGTGCCCATATCTGGTCCTGAATGTGGTCTTCTGTACATCAGTCGCCTTGACCTTGACCTGATGATACCCAGAACGAAGATCCAACTTCGAGAAAATAGTTGCTCCGCTTAACTGATTAAATAAGTCATCGATCCTTGGCAACAGATACCGGTTCTTTACAGTAACACTGTTCAGTTCCCGATAATTAACGCACAGTCGACGACTACCATCCTTCTTGTTAAAAAAAAGGAATGGAGCAGTCCACGGTGAAATAGTGGGTCTGATGAACTCCAAATCAAGCAACTCCTGAATCTGCACCTTAAGCTCTACTAACTCAACCGGTGCCATCCTGTAGGGACTTTTCAATATCGGCGCCATACCAGGCTAAACATCAATACCGAACTCCACATCCCTATCGGGGGCTAAGCCAGACAACTCCTCTCGGAAAATATCAAGGAATTCTCGCACTACTAGAGGCGCAGCCTCACAGCCTGAATGCAATTCCATCGCATAAACCTCCTGATCAACTGCAGTCTCATCTCGGCCAAGGGGCATCTCCCTAGCATGGAACTCAAACTCTGTGCGGCCTGGGATCCGGGATACAACTTTCTTGGCACGACAATCAATAATGTCGTGGGATTCACCCAACCAATCCATACCGAGAATGACGTCG
Organism: Hemerocallis citrina; assembly: GCA_017893485.1. Classification (NCBI taxonomy): domain Eukaryota; kingdom Viridiplantae; phylum Streptophyta; class Magnoliopsida; order Asparagales; family Asphodelaceae; genus Hemerocallis; species Hemerocallis citrina. The sequence goes on along the minus strand of CM030360.1, from coordinate 115,165,286 downwards.
AATCCTGAATTCCTTATTACAATCAAGTCAGCCTTGAAATCTGCACTGCCAATAACCACGGGACTCTGCCTACACTCCCGGGAACAAATGAAAACACCACCACCTATCACAATGTCCCAAGCCTCCAACATGATGTTGCACTCCAATTGATGGTTAGCCACGAAGCGGGAAGAGACAAAGGAATCGGTTGCCCCGGAATAAAAAAGAACATGAGCAGGGAAAGATCAAACAAGGACAACACCTAAGATAGAATCAAAAGCAAGTGGAAAGGAATTGATGATCAAGGGTGAGGAAAACATAGTGCAGAAAGATAACATGAAAGAATAATGCAAGAAAAATGAAAGAAGCAAAAGAGAAACAACAAAACAACAAATACAACATACCTGCAACAACACCTTCTGTTGACTCAGCATCTGCAGCTATCAGGTTGAAAGCCTGACCTCTCCTGGGGGTAGCGGTCCTCTGACCGACAATCTGGCACTGAGGAGGAAGTGGAGGCTTGACTGGCCCACGAGCTGGGGCTACCTGCTGAACTGGACCCCCGACTGTAAGAGCCATCCGCTGCCGCTGCGGGCAATCCCGCACTGAATGGTCAGTAGCGCCACATCTGAAGCATCGGCGGTTGGCGCTCCAATAGTTCCTGCGATCATGCCCAGGCAACTGGCAGAAGTCGCAGAAACTAGCTCCCTGGGAAACAACAGAAGAGTAAGGAGATGCCATGACAGGATGGGCGGGAACAGGCCTCCGAATCGATCCACCAGAAGGCCTAGAAACAATAGAGTGCAGAACAGTCCACTGGGGAAGAGTCACCCTACCACGAGCCTTCTCCGAAGCTCGAATTGCCTTAAGAGCCTTAACATAAGTACGCAAGCAAAGGGAGATGAGCTGCACCCAAATATCTCGTTCAAGTCCCAGTGTGAATCTACAAGCACTGTCCTCTTCGTTCGCCATAAGAACAGTTGCAAAGTGGCTCAGTCTGGTAAATTCCGCTGCATACTCATCCACAGGCCTGGAGCCATGTTTTTTTCAAAAAAATCTCATGGTACAACATTGCATGAACAATATGTAACAAAATTCCAAAGTAGAATACGAACAACCTGTTTCAGGGCCAAGAACTGTTGCTCCATTTCAACTCGAGTGCTGCTAGGGAAGAACTTCTCCAAGAAGCTCCTAGTGAATGTGGCCCAAATGACAGGCCGTTCAAGCCTTTCGGACTCGGACCTCCACCAAATGTGGGCCAGATCCACCAACTGGATGGCTGCCACATCCACTCTATCAGTATCAACAACTCTTGCTGCCAAAAGCAACTGCTCAGTCCGGATCAACCACTATTCGGCTTCCAAAGGCATCTCAGTACCAAAGAATCTGTCAGGATGCAGCCTCATAAAATCTGTGACTGTACCCGGACGAGGAGGGAGAGCTGCCTGCATAGGCACAGCGGGAGGCAGAACCTGGGTAGCTTCCAAAACAGCCATCACAAAGTCACTGTGGTTTTACTGCATGTTGATCAACCATTCCAACACATTGGTAACAGTCTCAAGCCTCGGCTTATCTTCCTGAGGACGAGAAGTAAAACCTCTGCAAGCCATGGTCTACACAAAATAAAAAACATTCAACAACCAGATCAAAGTTGATTATAATTAATTCATGTATGCATGGTCTGTGTACTGTTGAGCCAATCCCAATTCGAGCCAAGCTTGACTAATAGATTAGTCAAACTAATACATTAGCCAAACCTGGGCTCTGATACCACTAAAAATCTTGTCATGCCTCGCTTTCCAAAAAGAGAATATGAAATACGGATACGTAACTAAGTCCAACGAATGATTTTCATCATCCATAAGCTGTCAAGATCTTTTCAATACTTCACAGGAATAATCAGAGCAGGAAGCAAGAGAAGTCAACCACACATGCATAAAATAATAAATATACCAACAAAATTTACATGAAACAAAATTTAATAATCTCAAATAAACCAGATCTGAACGAGTCAATAATCATGGGTCGCATTGCCCCAATACAAAATACTCCAAGTAACAGATACAATTATTCAAATAAGCAGCAGGAAATATTAATAGAAAAAACTCCAGCATCTAAAATCTCAGATCACCAACTCTATTGGGCAGCTAGTCTCCATGATCTGCAATTTAGCACATTGCAGGAAGAGGAAAAGAAAACAAAATGTCCGTCATTGCAAGTAACAGACCGCTTGTATTGCAGGCACAAGTACAGGGAAAGACAACTATATATAGAGTAAGAGCATGGAATAGATATGACAGAGCAAAACAGAATGTCTAACATGAATCAGAAAACAGAATCAAGTAACATGGTATGCTAACAGGTATAGGATATATGTAACAGATGTCAAGTGTCAAGCAAAGAGGTAAACAACTAACAGATGTCCAGTAGCATGTAACAAATAAACAAATAATAGATGTCAGATAATAAATACAGGTAAATAGGTAACAGATGTCCAGTTATTAGAGGTCTTGTGATTTAGTTGTATCTAGGTAGCACTTCATGCATCCCAACTTTTACCACATGGTTGCTACATTCAAACAGTTATGTTTAGACTTCGTAGTGGATTGTATAGGGCCGAGTACTCAGGTATTAGACAGACAGATAGCAGATACAAACAGATAGATAGAACTTATGGGTTCTCTTCTGAGTACACCTTCTTATAAGGAAGCATGCAGTTAGGTAATCAGATAACCAAATCGTGTATCATGTAGTCATGAAAACGTAATAGATAACAGATAATCATCTAGGAAACACGGGCCCCCTTCCAAGTACTCATTTCTATATTATCCACTACTAGATCTTTCCCTTAACACCGACTTGGTTACTTTGTTATTATTATCAGACAAACATGTATGTGCCACCAAACAGGGCAAAGATAATATGGCATAAACAAGTAACAGGTTCAGATAGAAAGTTAAACATGCACAGATGAAAGACAACTCATACAAGGGTAGAACAACGAAAAATTTAGTTCAGGACAGCAAGACAGTACTGCACTAAATCTGAAATTTCTGTTACTACAAGTGTGCAAACCTGGATCTGTCTCGAAATCTGGAAAACAGACTCTCGACCGAATCCAGTAAATATATATAAGTCATATGGTATTTCACAAAAACAGGACTCAAAACAGAATTGTATCCCGAAAACGTGTTCAGCCAGAAATCAGAAGTTTGTACTCATAAACAGGAAAACAGCATAAAAACATACTGATTAAATCCAAGAAAAATATGGGGTATTTCCTAGTATGTTTAGCAACAGAAAAAAAAGTTTCATAATTTTTCAACATAGATAGAATAGTCAATTAAAATCAGAAAGCAGCAAGATACAACAGTTTTGTAAATGTGGAATCATAAACACAGCAGTACTAAAACAGCAATAGATTATAAAATATAAATTGAAATCCAGATCCGTCAAAAGGGTGATAAAACAGAAACAGTAGGCTAAAGTTCTTATTCACAATTTTTTTATAAACAGCAAATTTAATCAGGTCGATATTATGTATCTTTACTGAATAGTATGGAAAATTTTGCCAGTAAGGTCGTTGTTTGCAAGTATAGAATAGTTTATAAAAGTTATCAATTAAATCCACAAAAATTTATTAGGGGTTAATTCCAATCAGGTCTAGTTGTACTCAGCAAAATATTGAATCAAAATATTATTTTTAACATTAGTATAAAAATAAATTACCATACAGAATTCATATAAAACAGGATCTGGAATTTTCTACACATCTGTAGTAAAATAGCCATAACTTGCAACTCATAAATCGAAACTGAGATCTGTCAGAAAATCTGGAAAGTAGACAGAATTCTCTAAAATTGATATTCACTAATAATTTTCATTTACTGACCTTAATAGGGTCTAAAATACTGAACAAAAATGCGGTAACAACAAGGACAAAATTATTCCTCATGGATAAAATCAACTAGGTCATTTGAAACACATCCAAATCATAACGAAACATGAAATAGGGTATGTGATATGGCTAAAAATGGGTTTAAATCAGAAACGTTCAAATTGGGCACGAATCTTAAAGTTCACAGGGGCAAAAGGGTAATTTCACCTATAGACGGGTCCGAAATGGGCACTGAGTCTCTTCTCTATGGCCCACCAACCCACGAATGGATCTATTCAACTGGATATGGGTCCCAACCCATTAAAAGACAGTTCAGGAGGATATGGAGAAATCTTGATCCGACCTTATCCTTAAGAGGTGGTTCTAACCACCTCTATCCAAACACACCGGGAAGTAGAGATTCGTTCTAATCTCGAAGTAGATCCCCACAACGACTATAAAGCCCCCGTACCTCATATCGTTATAAGGTGATCACTCTTTTCCTACCTAAAGCTTCATTTTCCTATTCTTTTCTAAGTATTGACAAGAGCGTCGGAGGGTTCATCGCCGGGATCAACCCCGGTGTCTCGAACTTTGTGCAGGTCAGCGGCAGCACCAAGGAGCCAGCCTATCAATAGTGGGAGTGTTCAGATTTGACCTCTTTGATTCCTCATGAACCCACAAATTCATCTGATGGCCCCCACACCAAAATCAGCGGCAACAGTATACTAGATGTCCAAACAACATTGTATAGGATATTTAACAGATCTACATAGGATATACTGCCAGTACACGTCAAGCATGCAAGATTCTCACATGATATTCAGGTTCACAACCAATGTACAAATATGCAACAGGGATAAATTAGATCTAAGTTAAAATTCATGTCGTGTGTGTACCTAGAGACGACTACGGGCAAACCAACACATAGAGACAGGATATAACAGAAGTTTTGCACAAGAATTGTCTCTAGAACACAACTACACTACAGAAGATATTTAGTACTTGTATTACTCAACAAAAAGAATACAAGTTACTTGCCTTATAGATGCTGACGAAAATGATGAGGCAAGAACAAGAATAATGGGAACAGATTCCCGGGCGACGAACTCGACGATCGAACAAACGAACGAACTACGATCACAACCCGAGATCACACACCCGCACACAAGAGGGAGAGAGATAGGCCGGGTGCATAAGGGTATGGCGACGGCTGAACGGGGATGACGGTGGCTAAGAGCGATGGTGGGAGGCAGAAAGGGCGTCAGGTGCTGTTGTTGCTGTGGTGGCTCGCTGGCATTGCTACAGGAGAGGAGAAAGGAAGGAGGGGGCTGCTGGTATTGCAGTTTGCCTGCATCGGAAGGAGAGAGGGCAGCACTAGGGAGGTTATGACCAGGGAGGGTCGCGCTGTGGTTCAGCGCGGCTACTGGCGGCGCGACAGGAAGCAGGGGAGACGGGCGGTGCTGCGGGGTCGGCACTGGTGTCGACATCGAGGCGTGTTGGGGGGTCGCGACAAGGAGAGGCGCACAGGAGAGGGTAGGAAGGTCGGGGGCACAGGGGATAGGGTTTAAGGGTAGCGGCTAGGGTTTTTAGAAAAGGGTAGATGAACAGGTGAGGGGGGTATATATATGATAGGGATAGCATAGATATTAGGGTTAGGTGTATATGGGCTAACGAGTTAGATATTGGGTTTAGGGTATCCAATGGGGATTTGAATCGACTTATTGGGTTTGTTAAAAGAGATCCAAATAGAATAAAATGGGAACAAAAAGACTAAATAAAATAGGACATGAACAATTATAGATTGAGGCTCAAAATAATAGTCCGATCAACAGAATTGAAATAATAGACTGACAATAGAATCGAGAACTCAAATAAGAATCAAATAAATGAATACATTGAAAAAGGAGATCCAATACACGGTCCAAAGAGAGATACAAGCTGAATAAATACACAAAAAGAAAAATACATTAAAAACTACAGAAAGTTGAAAACAGGGGTTACATTTTTTTTGTATCTTGCATCATGTAAAGATATTTTCCCCCAGAGCCCTATATATATATGATGCATGTATAATGTTGCTTGGATTGGTCTGAGGAGGATTTATATTAACTCCCTGTGATGCGATATTTTTAATTGTTAGCAGAATTCTGTAAGGAATTGCTGTAAAAGGGCTAATATTTTTAAAGAGGCACAACCCAGATTTTAATTAAAATATATTAAGATTATTTTAGTAGAAACAATTTTTTAAAAAAATGGGGTTGTTACAGTATTATTTCGATGTACGTTGAGTTACTCTTAGTCCCGATATTTTGTTGTTTACCTTTTGTGACTGTATCCTTTATCTTGTTGATGTTGAGATAACTCTTTGGTCCTTCTCATCGAAAAATGATTATGGGAGTGAGGTTGAAGTCCCAAGGCAATGAGGTTGAACAGCTTCGTAAGAGATTGCACATAACAGAGTTAGCGCTTAATCGCTTGCTTGATCAGTTAGAAGACGTGTGGTTGGAGACAATTCGTCTTAAGTCGGCGCTAATCAAGAGGGATTGTGAGATGGCCCTTTTACGTGTTTGACCGCTTCGCTGGTATGCCCTTGTTCCCTAAAGTGACGAAAGACAGTATTGGAGAGTGTACCCTTCCTAGAGAGGTTCTTATTGAGAAGTACTAGGAGATATATCATCTCCAAGCGAAGCTTGGGGGCCTGCGCACGGTTAGCACTTCGCATAGTGCTGGTGTTAGAAAGGGTACAACAGTTGGTGGAGCAGGGTCGACTGTTAGAGGATCAGGTTCGAATGTTAGAGGTGCGGGCTCAACTACATGGGTAGCCCCTCATGATCCTGGTGAAGCTCAGAGTGGGGTGACTGCTTTATCATGTTTAGCTTCTACCCGCGGAGGGTCGCGTGCATCGGGTGATTGTCCCCAAACACTGTCCATGGGATCGGTGATTCCTGCCAAATATGTAAGCAGCCTGGGAGAGGTGGTGCCCGTAAAAAAATGCCCGTGAGGAGGCTTGTGTCCCGTAGAAGGAACATTCCTCGCCCACATAGCCGAAAGGATGGTCTATAGATCATCTTGCAAGACTATTATACCTCTCAATGTTTTGGGAAATTTTTGTAATGATGCTTTTATTTGAAGTTGCAGACTCATTGTAGTGCGGAAATTATAATCCGGCTCAATAGTTTTATACTTGTAAATTTTGGTAGTGGTATTGGATCTGAAACATAGAGGTGTGATAATTTTGTGCTTGTAGAGAAGCTTTTTGTTTGTGCAATGATGAACTATTTTATGCTCGATCCTTACTGTGTAATTTTTTGTAAGAAGCTGATGAACTGTTGACAGAGTTCCTGCGAAGAGCAAGGCCTTGAACTCATTGTTTGAAGTTAATGAGCTGTCGATGGGGATTGAGCGGCGAGGAAGCACTGACGGAGTTGGAATTTGTCCGCTTTGTACCCAGCTAGATGTAGGAGCAACTCTTAGGGATTAGTTGGAGTCCGAACTTGTTGTATGGATGTTTAGATAGTTGTAGGAGCGACTCTGAGGAAGAGTTGTTCTCCAAACTTGCTATATGGGTCCTCTAAGAAATTTTGAGAGTATCTTCGAGTAGCGAGTTGAACTCGAAAACATGCTTTTTTGAAGGTTTGCTGGAGTAGCGATTCACGATTATAGAACTCTAATTTTTCTAAAAAGTATTAGGAATAGGTCGATTGGGAAGTTTAGCTCTTAACGTGCTTGATTGCAGGTTGATAAAGCAACTCCAATGGGTATGGATTCCAAACTTCTTGGTTAAGGGTTTAACAGGTTATAAGAGCAAATCGAATGGCGAGTTGTGCTCTTAACGTGCTTGATTGCACGTTGCAAAAGACACTCCAAGACATGGGCATGGACTTCGAACTTGTCATTGAAGTCTTTAACAAGTTGTAGGAGCAGATCGAATGGTGAGTTGAGCTCTGAACTTGCTTCGTTGCAAATTGTTAGATCAAGTCCAAGCTATGGGTATGGACTCTAAACTCGTTTTAGAAGGCACTTTTTAATAAGCTTTTGGTGTCATTTTAGGATTAGACTTGGCTTTTAACTCATTGTTTGCATCTAGAGAATTGTACAAAATTTTTGAAAGGTTAAATAACTAATTTTATTAAAAAAATAAATCAAGTTGTTGCTTTAGTGGTTAGTTTTTATTACATGTAGTGACCGGTAGCAGAAAACGGTTTTTATTGAAAAATAAAACTAAATGGTTGCTCTAGTGGCTACCTTTATTGAAAGCTGAGAAAGTATACTACAAAGAGAGGACATTTTCGATGCCAGCATTGTACTTCATAAGGTGCTTGGCATTCCAAGTTCTCTGTATCTTCCCCCTCCCCCTCTAGGTCTTCGAGTCGGTAGCTCCCTGGGTGGATCACTTGGAAGACCTTGTACGACCCCTCCTAGTTAGGAGAGATCTTTTCCTTCCTCCGCGGATCGGAGATTTGGAGTTTGCGCCGAACAGGATCCCCCTCTTTAAGATTAATAGGGCGAACTTTCTTGTTGTAGAATTTCTCGAACCTTTGTTGGTAAATATTCCTCCATATAACCGCTTTTTCCAATACCTCTTCAACGATATAGAGATTGGCTCAAAGATTGCTGGAGTTTTGTTCTTCGTTGAATGAGAGGAGACAGGGAGATGGTAATTTAACTTCCAACAGGATGAGTCCTTACGAGCCATGGGTGAGGTTGAACGACGATTCTCTAGATGGGGTTCACTTTGTGGTTCTAAATGACCATAGTACGCTTGACAATTCTTCGACCCACAATCCTTTTGCAACCTCGCAAAGCCTCTTTTTGAGGCCATTTAGAATATGTCGATCAGCATTTTCAACTTGGTCATTAGTTTGGGGATGTGACAGAGGAGAAGTGTTGAGTGATCCCCAAATCGGTGTAGAATTGGTAGAATCCTTTCCATGTGAACTACGTTTCATTGTCGGAGACTAATATACGAGGAATCCTAAACCTATAGACTATGCTTTGAATTTTATGCTTGGTGATAGTTGTTAGCGGTTCTGCCTCGACCCACTTTTTGAAGTAGTCAATTGATACTACTAGGAAGGTTCTTCATCTGACTGCTGGGGGAAATGGTCCCAACAAGTCTATTCCCTACATGGCAAAGGGGATAGGACTTCACATGGAATTGAGGATTTCTTGGGATCTTCATTAATGGCAAGTATTTTACATGCGAGGGACCTTGCTCCTTGATGGCAACTGCTGATTCCTTAATGCTGTTCTCTAATAGCATACTGTGCTTCTTCAGGAGAGAGACATCTCAAGTAGGGCCAGCCGTCAACTAGTGTATGATTGTTTGTACAGGTGGTGTCCCTCCATGAGAGTGTATCTTTCGGCCCTTGTCCGAATTTTTTTTTGCTTCTTTGCGGTTTTCAGGGAGGATTCTGTTATTGAGGAAGTCGATCAAGTGCTTCGTTCTACATTCTTCGGACATGTGGGGCGCGACTGTAATGCCCCGAGTTCCTAACACAAGAAACTCGAGACACAAGCCAGAATCTTTCCTTCAAATGAGTCCAAACACAGTAAAATAACAGAAAATTTAAAACTTTTATTGCCACCAAAAATGTTATTACAAGTATAGATTGTTCTACAATGAATTACATCATGAATTACATCCCAAAAGTTTAATGTACAACACTTCTAATCTCACAAAGTATAACAATAAGAAAACTATGCGACACGCTAGACATTAACTTCCACTGATCGCTCCACGCAGCACGAGTCTCCTGCTCCAAGATCAGCCATCCTGTAATTAAACAGATTGTGGGCACGTCAGTTGAATGCAACTAATGCAATGCTTGATAAAATGAGTGACTCCCCAAAACTCAACAACCAAAATTGATGCAAAAGGAAAATGTGTAGACAAATCACAAGTATTAGTGTATGCCATACCCTGGAGTCTAATGCACAATTCAAAATGCACCGGATGCACTTACTCTAAAGCAATCCATTTGAAAACGTATGCATCCTATACTACATACTTCCCCAAAATACAACTTCAATGGAAACGTATGCATCCCATACATACTTCCCTAGTTTGCTTTCTTCTGATTGTAGGGTTCGATCCCTTGCAATGCATCCTACTCTTGTACTCTTTCCCGTTCCTGACATTCACCTAGTGGCTGTTGAGGTTGCATTTGGTTGGTCTACTTCCGCCATTGTAGTCAGTAGTGGTGTCTCCTGTTTTCCACTACACCCGTTTTTCGGCAGTCCCACTACTCCGGACCCCACCCAAAAGTTGTTCATGAGCATACAAGTGGCTGTATGGAATCCCCGCTCACCAAGACACATAGATGTCTTACTCCCCCTTGGAGAGTCTTACTCTAGCTCCCTTCCCAAATAAACAACATAGAACTTGACAGATTCGTAAGGTCCATTCCCTACTTCTGACAGGAGAACCTCTCATTCTTATCACTATATCCCTGAAATAAACAGAAGAGACTACGCTGCTTGTCCCCCATACAGGCGAGATGGCACCGCACGTGTTCCTTTGACAGGCAAGTACAACCACCCAACTAGTGCCTATCATATCACTACATAAAAATGCTCATAGGATATTACTACTACACATCAATCCAAACTTAGAACTAGAAAAGCAACTACTGATCTTAAATGTTGAGATATAGATTAGTAGTCGATTACTAGCTAGTAAAAATCTAGCCATCAACCAAAACAACAAAGCCCTAGGGAAACTAGCATGGCCCCTAGACCAAGCTCAAAGGTTTGCCCAACTTGGCCCAGACTTGACCCAGCGACATTCGACCTTCATCGGTTGCCTAACATCCTCTTGCTTGGATCTCAACCCCGTCTCCGACCCGTGATCAATCCCTCCTGGGTTAGTGATCTGCCGGCGCCCGAAGACTGTCTTCATCCATAGCACTCGAGGTAAGAAAGTTACTAATCATCAAGGGTCAAAAGTGAATTGATAGTCTTAGGGTGATAACCACTACCCTAAACCATCAACAAGCTAATACATAGCCAAACACAACTCAATTCAGTGGACATCACAAATCCAAATAAACATGATCAATTCATAATTTACAAGCTAATCAATATCTATCCAACTCCAATTATGCCCTTAACATTACACATTAGCTTGACCTAACCCTAGGACACTACCATGCCCAAGGGTACCAACGTTAACCAAACTATAGCCAAACTAAGCGGCGAACTTACCACCGTCAATCGCCACCCAGCCTTCCACGCTTGGAGTTGATTATGACCTCGGCCCGACCAAACATGTTGCTCCCGTTAAATAATTTTGCTCCATGGTCTCTTGACCAAGTGGTAGCACCAATAACAATGGACATCTCTCCGTGTATGGCGAGCACGCTGGCGCACGAGTCGTCTCCTCCAACACGTTCGAGGCGACACAGACTACTAACTACCCAAAGGATTGAGTAGTAACGATACACCCCCCCCCCCCTCCGAGGTTAAAAATCAATTTTCCTAAGAAACAACAAGCAATACACACACCGGGGTAGTGAGAACCACCCCAAACAATGAACAATAATACAATACAAGTCTATTATAATCTTTAAGCACACTAAAGGATTAGAGGACAAGCGAATGCAACAACGCAACATAGGACAAATAGTCCAAACCAATCATATTATGTTACAGATGTAAACAACACAACTCCAAGGGTAAGAATAATCATCATTCTAAGACATTCTAATGTCTTACTATGATGAAATCATATATTTAATCAGAACAACAACTTAGTCATTCAACATACACTTGGTGTTGTTTACGAAAATCACTATAAATTACACACTTGATGAAAAAAAATTTCTCAGGGTTTTTGGAAAGATCATCAAGTCTAATACAACATCTCAGTTGAAAACTTTCTCAAATTAATTCATTTTAGAGAATAAAAAGGTCCATTTCTGATGTGAATGTAAAACCTCCAGAATTGATAAAACTATCGACCCATTGCACAATAAAACTCAGTTAAAATAACAAACTATCTCAAAACCGTATATTATTTTGGAAAATTTCTCTAGGCACATAGGAGCAATAAATATCCAAAATTTGGCCAATAATTCCTAGTATACAAAAAGTTATGACTATTTTAGTAAGATGAAAAATTACTAACAGAAGCTGCCCTGTTTCTTAACCACCGCAACAAATTATATTTAGAAGAAATATTAAATATTTTTCAAAAATTACGAAACATGGTAGAGTGGTTGTGGATACATAGAAGAACCTCACATAAAAATTTCAGCTCAAGACACCAAGTATTTAGAGAGTTATGTTAATTGGAATAGGTTGCAAACTTTCAAACAGTAGCCGCGCTGCTTCTCAATCATAGCGAGATTTTGCATTTTAATAAAATATCAAAAATTCTCCAAAAAGTAGAAAATATGGGAAAATTGATGAACACATATAAGAACACCTACTATAAAATTTTCAATTATAAACTAATAATAAAAAGAGAGTTATGATTTTTACAATTCAAACATCTTATAATTCAACCTAGCAGAAATCCTTTCCCCCAAACAGCAAGAAATGGAATTTATTAAAATATCATACCACATCCAAAATTAATGAAATTTGGTGGAGTTATTTTGAACATGTATAAAAAGCTCCAGTAAAAATCTCATCTCTAAATTCATAGTGATCATGGAGATACAAATTTTACAAGTCGACATGTTAGATTCTGCTAACAGCAGATTTTTCTTCTCAAAACAGTAACTTGATAGATTTAAAAAAAATATCAAACCTTCTCCACAAGTCACGAAATTTTTGGTAAAAAATAGGGACATAGTCAAGACACTACCATAAAAATTTCAACCTCACTTTATATCATATCACAAAATTATGATCTTGTAAATCAAGCATATTTAAATTTCAACAAAACAGTAACTTTTGCCCCAAACAAAAACTTCAACAAATTTATTAAAATATGAAATCACTTTCAAAATTCATGAAATTTGGAATGAATATTAGGGATATAATCAAGATGCTGGCATAGTTACTAAATTCCAAAATAGCAAGGAGTTAAAATTTCCTATTCAAACATGCCTAATTCTTCACAAGATTCAATCTTTTTCCATTAATTTGCACTCTTAACTCTAGTATAGAATTATAAACACACACAATTTTCATTCACACATCTTAGCATTATAAAATTATTAACTTTTCATTACAATAAACACAAATAATTAACATGCATAGAGTTTAGAAGAAGTCACCCACAATGAAGCTTGATTTCTTCTCCTTGCTTCTTCTTCAACCTTACTTTCTTTGGCCTTCTCCTCCTAAATACATGCTCTTCTTCTCCAATCTTTTCTTTCTTCTCCTATACTTAAGCTCTATGAAGAGATTTAGAAGTGAGAAATGAATGATTTTGAAGTAGGAGAATTTTAGGGTTTTTGGAAGAATGAAGAATGATGGGGTTTTCTCTTTTGAAAAATCGAAAATGGGGTGGTTGGCTATTGGCCAATCTAGAGAAAAGAGAGAGAGAGAGAGAGAGAGAGAGAGAGAGAGAGAGGGGGAGGGGGGGTGAGAATGAGGTTGTGTGAGAGATAGGGGGGGGGGTATTTATATCCAAAACTAGCACATGGTTTTTAGAAGTGGTTTAGGGTTTTGATTAGTAGATTAGGAATTGATTATATGGATAATTATGTAAATACTCATACGCACATACAATTCATATATGTACATATACAGGTATTCATACATATATGACAAATGCATACATATCTCAAAAAAATATTTGTATGTATGTATAAAAATAATTTTATCAATTTTGAAATACTATATGTTCCGTCTCGATTATAGTTGAGACAAACGTACAATTTAATTGACAAAGTATCCAAACTCCATTTCAAGAATTGTACCATTTTCAGTTCGATACATATTAAATAATATGTTCCAATACTTACTCAATTAAAAATGAGAAAAATTCATTAATACGTGCAAATCTTAATCGTGCACAGACTAATGTACAAAATAGTTATATACTATTTTGTGGGATCTTACAGCGACAATCACGAGCTCCAACTCTTCCTCATCGATGCTTGGCTTGAGAAGGACCTCAATGAGGACCGTGCAGTCAAGCCCATTGAGGGATGAGGAAGCTAGCTTGGAGAGGGCATCTTTTTGTCCATTTTTCCCACGGGGAATGAGAGTGACCGTGGCTTCCTCGAACGCAGTTAGGAGTGTCTTCACATGTGACAAGTATTTGACCATTTGGTCTGTTGGGTTTCGAAGTCAATCACAGAGTAAATACGTAGCAGAAATAAATTAAAAATTTTGAAATCCAGCCATAGATCCATGCAAAAACCATAAAACGTGTTAGGAGTTCTTACCTCAACGATGGAACAACTGTCTCCACAATCCGCCAATCATGAGCACTACAACTTTGCGGTGCCTCTACGGTACACAAATGAACAAAATTGAGCTCTCCCTTATGCTGCAGTGCTAGCTGCGGGAATGAGATGTTCCTGTTGCTCTCTCTCTCTTTCAATTTCTGTGACAGCTATGGTTTCTTTCTTGTTTCCCACAGATACATATCATATATATATATATAGCAGGAAATCCACCCTAAGAGAGTAAAGAGGCTGCAGGGCTCACAATCTAACCAATGTTAGATTCATATGTGGGCCTTCTAATTTTGGTTGGCCCATTTAATCTAATTAATTGCCCAACCAATGTTGGAAGCCCAAGTCTTACTTGGATTCCCAATTAAATTCATCTTATGAATTTAAATCACAATTTCGATCCATTCTAAATGTCTGACCCTGTAGGTACCCACTACGTTGAAAGTAATACTAAAATTCTAATGTAGTGTTATAAACTGTGAGCGGTTTCTAGCAATACATCACTGCTACTCAAGTAACGGGAATCTAGTGATTTGACATTACCTATCCATGACCAATGTTACCATGTAGTCTAGTCATTTTGTCCAGATATCGTAATTGACCACAAGGCATGAAGCGTGTCAACCTTGTATAAATCAGTCTTTGGTTTCTTGATATCCAAGTAGACTTATTAAAATAAATGAGATCAATATCTCATATTGACTCATTTGAGCACGGCCATGCATTTTGCAATCTCACTCAATCAAGGGGCCCAAAGATATTACTCCTGTTATTTAAGAGGAACAAATCCTATCTAAGTCACACATATCCCTCCGCATAATTCATAGTATGTCCAATAGCCGATTTTATAATAACCTTATCACATGCGACGCTTGACGGTATTAAAACATATAATTTCTCATGTAGGAAACCGTAGTGACTTCAAGTCTGAGGACCACGTACACCATGGTCATTGTGAGAATCGCTCATGACACTCACGTAACGATTCATGCAACGTTCTCATGGTGGGTCAGTCTAGTACATTATTACTGTAATATGTACTCATGTGAAGACTTGATAACTCATATCCATGACCCGTGAGATATGGTCATCCGTTTACACACATACTAGTATCTATGTATTATTATTATTATCATAATTCACAATAATACTTGACTGGGGACATTTAAGAATAGTGTTCTGATTACAACCAATAAGACCTCACAATCAAGTCATGCACTTGATGTCCCATGGTATTAAACCTACTATTTTAAGGACTTTATTATGTTCATTTAATCACAATAAATAACATAATAAACAAAATGCCTCATATATGAAATAAATTTTATGATATTGTAAAGGTCAATATAAGGTTGGCCTCTAGGAGATACACCAACAATCTCTTACTTGCACTAGAGCTAATCAGACATATATCTAATGCCTAAAGACCTAGTGTGACCCTCATGCTTTCATTGTGGAAGAGGCTTTGTCAGTGGGTCAGCGATGTTATCAACTGTTGGTGCTCTGCATTATCAATGATCTCTCGAATGAGATGGAAGCACCTAAGTATATGTTTGGATTGCTAGTGAGATCTGTACTAGTTAGCTTGTGTAATGGCCCCATTGTTATCACAATAGAGGTCCACTGGGTCTACAATGCTAGGAACTATGCCAAGTTCTGTGATGAAATTTCTTATCCGGCCTCCTTTGCTGCATTGGAGGCAGCAATATATTTAGCCTCTGTGGTAAAATCAGCTATTGTCTCTTGCTTCGAACTCTGGCAGCTCACAACTCCACCATTTAGGCAAAACACAAAACCTGATTGTGATCTGGAGACGTCCTTAACGGAATGGAAGCTAGCGCCAGTGTAACCCTTTACAATAAGCTCTTCCTCGGCTCCATATATTAAGAACGAATCCTTAATCCTCCTCAAGTATTTAAGGATGTTCTTGACAGCAGTCCTGTAACTCTCACCGAGATCTGACTAGTACCTGATCGTAGTGCTCAAAGCATATGAGCCATCTGGATGAGTACATAACATGGCATACATGATAGATCCAATTGCATATGCGTATGGAATCTTAGTCATGCAGTCTCTTTCAACTTGGATGGAAGGACATTGAGCCTTAGACATGTTTACACCATTCGACATAGGGAGAAATCCTTCTTGGACTCTTGCATATTGAAGCATTTCAATACTTTGTCTATGTATGTAGTCTGACTCAGGCAAGCAATCTCCTTGATCTATCTTTATAGATCTTGATACCTAATACATCGGTAGCTTCACCCGAGTCCTTCATGGAAAAGTATTTTTCTAGCCAAGTCTTTACAGACTGTATGGTAGGGATGTCATTCCCGATGAGTAGTGTAACACCTCGAATTCCAAAACAGACTGAATTCGAAGTTCCACAGGATCTTTTCACTTCTCTTCGTACAATTTTACAAGAAAATTAAAACCTTTATTACATTAGAGTTACATCTCAAATTACATTTAAACTGTGGAAGCAATTTACAATAATTACATGAATAAAATGTACAACACTTGACACATTTTTTAAGCAGCATGCATACTTTAATTCTGTCAATCTCTTTATCCTGCATAGAAAATGTGGGCTCGTCAGTTCATTCAACTGACCCAAGGATATAACACATCAATTTTCTCCTACTTAGAAAGTACACACTTGTCACAAGCAAAACTACGGGGACTATCCTGTTGAAGTCGTGTTGTGCTGTGCACTTAGTCCTTAATGCAGTTGTTTATATTATATGACCCTAATGTGCACTTGTTCTGATTATATGCATCCCATACTACATAGGTCCGAGGGAAAGTCCTGAATCGTACTTCATCTTGTTGAGTTCAGTCCCTCGCCATAACTTAAACTACTACGGTAACTACGGTAAGTATCCTAGATGTTCTATGAATTACGAGCCCATGTCCAGAAAATCTGGAGGGGATTCCCACGGACTGACATGACGCATCATGCAGCCAATCTATGGACAATTCAGCCTCCGTCGTGGAACGATGGCACCACCCGTAGTCACCAAACACTCTACAAGCATCGCCACCGGGACGATAATTCCGGAGTAGTGTTCACGCCCTGTCATGATGCATCAAGCAGGCAATCTGTGAATCACTCTCACACCGCCAATCTGATGGCCCTCATACTCGTGTTTTTCTCTCACTTTCGTCACATCACCACTATGCGTCTAGTCCTTAATTATTTGAATCATGAATAAAATCAACCCCTAGAATTAGCTTTTTCCTTTATACCGGTCTTAAACATCAATCAACAATATGACCAAACTTGGTCTTTTCTTTTAAATATCTCATCTCAAAAATATCTTTCAATGCCGGTATAAGGCTTAGCTACCCTCTAGCTTTCAATTCCATTTCATGTTCATAGCATTTGTGTATTCATATTCATAAGACTTTTCATAATTCATCATGAAATTTGATTTCACTTTCATGTACAATTTCATGCATAAGACAAATAAATTCATTCTCTATCTTGTCACATTCATTCTTCATTCTTTCCACATAATTCTCTTATTCTCATTTTAACAATACTAAATCTAACATTCATACTTTCAATTTTTTCTATTATCAAATCTCTTTTTAAATCTCTTTTAATCAATACATTTTTCTTTATCCAAAGACAATTTAAACTAACAATTTATAGTAGGTTCTTTCTTGCAAAAATAGTCTCAAATTCTCATTTATACTAGGCCAAGGGTTATAGCAAATTATCTCATGAAATCTGGATATCATTTGAACTTCAGGGCAGTCGACTGTTAAAACATAGTCGGTCGACTGTTCTGCGAGGATTTAAAAACTCGAAAAATAAATAGTCAGGACAGTCGACCGTTAAAGCATGGTCGGTCGACTGTTCTGCGAGGATTAAAAACTCAAAAATTAAATTGTCAGGACAGTCGACTGTTAAAGCATAGTCGGTCGACTATTCTGCGATTAGAATCCGAAATTTGGAGTTTATACAATAACTCGAGATTTCAAAAACCATTTAATTCTCATTTTTCATATAAAAGACTATTCTTTTATTGTACGAAAATGGTCACAAAACTTTATGTCCTCTTAATTTGTCTCTTTTCAAAGAGAAAATTCTAAATTGGCAATTCTCAAATGGGTTACTCTTTATTAAACTAATAATTTCCTCATTTTCTTCTTTTATCAATAAAATCCAATCCTTTCTTAACTTAGCCCTAACTACAAAATGTTCATTTCTTCTTTCATTCCAACAAAACAACATGAAAAAATTTGGGGATTTTTGTATCAATCTTACTAACAATAAACATGTATGATTTGTTAATCAATCTACTTTCAAAACAAGGAGATTTTCTCATAGTTCACATCATATAAACCACACATTTATTCACATTGCATTTTTCCACATTCATGAATAACTCAACATAAAGATTCACAATTTCTTAATTAGCAAACGAGCATATTATCAAATCATCACCACAATATTTCTATTCACATCATTCAAACAATTTACTACTTATTTCATGTAGTTTCACATGGGTTCATTTTCTCCTTAAACATGGTACTAACATAAAGTAATATTTCATTTTCTTGTTTATTTTAACATGATTACACACTTAAACCTGGCATGGTAACTAGTTAGAAGTTGGAGAAAAATTTCCACCTCTAATGGAGAGAAAACAAACAAGAACTCCTAGAGGATCTCCTAGAATGAACAAACGAAGCCTTCTCCTCCTAAATCGAACCACCAATTGACTTCTCCTCCTTGCTTGTATGGAACCCGAGCCTTCTCTACTTGCTCCTTGAGGTATGCTGGCCACTCCTTGGATGAGGAACACACACAACTAGCACTCAATCTTTTGACTCATAACTCTCCTAATCTTTTACTCACAATTTGTCTTTCTTTCTTTCTTTTTCAATTCCTTTTTTCAAGTGTAAATGTGAGTGAATGAGAGAGGTATTTATACTAATTTGGAGTGCAAATGGAGGGCTAAGATTTCTTCAAATAGTTAAGAATCAAGGGCCAAGATGAATTAGGGAGTTGTCGCAACTACCCATGATGGAGCAACCACCTCTCCACTTCATCCACTTCTCCCTCTCTCTCTGAATAATTTGTCCTACACTATGGTGAACTTGCACGTGCTAGTGCAATGCACATGCAAACTAGTACCCCCTACCAAAAGTTTGTTAATGTATTTTAATTAATTGTTTACTAAATTGGTCTACACTACAAGTTAGGTTAGTTAAAAGAGGAATCAAATTAAATGGGCTGACTAATGGGCCAAAAGACCATGGGCTCTAGTAAATTAATTAATAAAATAATTATAATGGGCTAGAAAGAGATAATTAGGCCTAGAATTTAATTAGGCTTTTAAAAATAGGCTTTTTAGAAAATAAAGAGAAAAATTACTATCTCAAGCTATAAAGAAATATTTTTTTCTAGAAAAATGCATGTGAAAATATATGTGCAAAACACGTAAAATCACAAACTCTTATAAATAAAAATTTTGGATGTTACAACACTCCCTCCTTAGAATAGTTCCGTCCCCGGAACTACACTTAAAGAGTGAGAAAACAGAAATACAACAAGAAGATAATAAAATAGAAGAAAAGAAGATACAAATCAAACAAAGAGCTCAGGATGATCTTTCATCATCCTCTCCTCAGATTTCCAAGTAGTCTCTTCAACCAACTGGTTTCTCCAGACTATTTTGACCATCGGTATCGTCTTGTTCCTCAAGACTTTCTCCGGACGATCGACAATCTCTATCGGAAGCTCAATGTAACTCAGATCCAACTGCAAACCCTCCGGCACTTCGGGCAAATGATGACTCAGATCTGGAATATACCCTCTCAGCATAGACACATGGAAGACATTGTGCACCTGAGACAACTCCTCCAGTAACTCTAACTGGTAAGCAATTTTTTCAATCCGCTTCAATATGTTATATAGGACTATGAACCTTGGGGATAACTTCCCACCTCTGCCGAAGCGAATCACACCATTGATAGGTGAAACCTTCAGAAAGACAAAGTCACCAACCTCAAACTCAAGGTCCCTCCTCCGATTGTCTCCATAGCTCTTCTGCCTACACTGAGCATCCACCAACCTCTTCTTGATTAGATCGATCTTTTCAAAGGCCGGCTGCACAATCTCAGGCCCAAACATATGCTGCTCCCCAACTTCAAACCAATAAACAGGTGTTCTGCATTTTCTACCATACAGAGCTTCGTACGACGCCATCCCAATACTAGTCTAAAAACTGTTGTTGTAAGCAAACTCTATAAAAGCTAGATGCCTTTCCAAACTGCCTCCAAAATCTAGAACACAACACCAAAGCATATCCTCAAGAATACGGTTGATTCTCTCGGTTTGCCCATCGATCTGCGGATGAAAAGCAGTGCTGAACTCCATCTTGGTACCCAAAGCTGTCCGAAGACTCCTCCAGAAATGCAAAGTAAACCGCGCATCTCGATCAAACACAATGGTTAACGGAATACCATGAAGCCTGATGATCTTTCCAATGTACAGATCAGCCAACTTGTCCATAAACGAAGTGAGTTTCATCGCCAAGAAGTGAGCTGACTTGGTTAGTCGATCGACTATGACCCAAATCGCATCATTGCCTTTTGAACTCTTGGGCAAACCCGTGATGAAATCCATACTGATGTTATCCCACTTCCATTCCGGAATAAGTAATGGTTGCAATAGACCTCCGGGTTTCTTGTAACCCCTAATTTCTCAAAAATGTATTTTCTGTATTTAAAAATTTTCGCAAATTATTTTTTCGGTTTTCAAATTCTTTTGTCAAATTGTAATATTGGACTTCCTATTAAAATCTGTTTTCGATCAATAATTTTATTTATAAATATTTTCTATGATTTTTATATTGTGATAGAATTCGTATCTTTTTTTATTATTGTTGTTTTTGAATGTTTATTAAAAAAAATTCATTTTTATGTATTAATTATATTTATACTTATTTCAAAATAAATTCTATATTGTAATGTAAATTAAATTATTTTATAAAAATTATATTTTATTAGTTATTGTATTTTTCTTATTAAACCCAAGATACCCAAACCCAATAAACAACCCTATAACCCAATTGACAACCCGTTAAGTCCTATACTGTGCACCCCCACCTAACCAAATACACCCTAAAACCCATTATTAAAACCCTATAAAACCCAACTAAACCTAATACCCATCTCCTCATATATAATACCCAAACCCAATTACACAGATTACCCTACCCGTTATCAAATACCCTAACCCGAAACTCAACTTACCCCTTTAGCCGTCATCTACATAACCTAACCCTAACTTCAACTTCACCAACCTATATTAACCCATTCACCTTCTGCCGTTTTTGTAGTACCCGTATTTTTTTTAAATATTATTTTTAAAGGTTTATAAATGAATTAAAATGAATTTTGGGAGATTTAATAAATATTTTTCTGAAAATCTATCTTTTTACACGTACAACACACTTGCAAATATCTTCTTGAGATGTTCAAAAGCCAAAATTATTTTATGGGAAATCATCATGTATTATTTGGGATTTATCTATATTTTTTCTAGATTTTTCTGATATTAATTGGATCTATTTGCAAATATTACGAAAATGAATGATCTTTTTGCAAAATTATCATTTTGAGGGGTGAAAGTGCAAAACTATTTTCTGGACTTTTCAAACAGTGCCGACTGGAAATAAGGAGTTTATTTTAATTTTAAATCTCAATTGATTTTATCAAGTTTCCAAGTATAGGGATCTATTTATGTAAAGTTATATTTTCAATGGGTTATTTTGCAAATGTGTTTAAAAACCCTAATTCTCCTATCCCGGGTATTTAAAAGAGGTGGAGTGTAGCCATCTTTCGCTGCACAACACAAAGGTTTTATTATTTTTGGAGATTGAAGGAGAGGATCTTGGATTTCGCCAAAGAAAGGCTTCTTATCAGATTTCTTCATTCGAAGTGAGTGATTTGTTGTGTTTTATTTTCTTTGTACATGTTGTATGTGAGTGACTTGTTTGTCTTCTTTTATTTTGTGAATGTGTATGCGAATGATATGAATGTTTTAATGGATCTTGGATGTTGAATTTTATTTGCTAGAAAGCATGTTTAGGGTTTAAGTATGAATACGTATATGATGGATTGGATGGATGAAAAATTGGATCTTGTGAATCCTAGTTGTTCATAAATAAAATTGTATGTGGATAATCCGGGATTGATGAACGTCATATTAGAAATCATGAGTGGACTATTTCTTTTGGATTAATGTTGGATTGACCGAATATGGTAGATTTTATGCATGAATCTAATAAAGATGAGATTTTTATCACTTTTGAGTATTGGTTGAATGAAACTTGATATGGTGATATTACCAATTGATTATGGTTGTGAGTTGTAGTAGTAATTCAGTTTTGAGAAATTTGGAGAAAGAATTTATGAATCAAGAGATCATGTCTTGAAAATCGAAATTGATAATTTAGTGAGTTTGTAGAAATGAATCCAAATTGGGGATTTTCTTTGAGATTTGGTATTTATATGGTTTGGATTTAAATACGAAAATATTTCGGTGATCAGTGAAATTTTAAGAAAACTCTATATTTGACTATATGCTCAATTCATATTTTAATCGAAGGAAATCAACAAAATCTCTATTTTTTATAAATTCAAGTAGTTTTGATTTAGTTTTATGGACTATTATATGTCCTACAAGTTGCATTTGATCATATAAGAAATAAGCTTTTCGTAGAAATCATTTTCATAAGGTAAAACTACGTATCGGTTGAAATATGCATAACCAAAAATATGCAGTCTGTAGGTCGACAGTAGACTGGTATGACTTCTCAGTCGACCGACACGACCCAGCTGCAATGTTCTCTAGTTTTTCTTGAAATCTCATCGTGGACAGTCGACTGATGACTTTTATAGTCGACTGGTACCACCTAGAATTATTTTCTCGAAGTTATTATAATTTTTCTCTCTGGACAGTCGACCTATACCCTTTACAGTCGACTGCTATACTTAGAATTATTTTCTTGAAGATTATTGGATTTTTCTCTCTAGACAGTCGACCTATGACCCTAGATAGTCGACTTATAACACTTAGAATTATTTTCTTAAAACCATGAAATTCTCTGTCTGGATAGTCGACTTACGCTTGTTATTAGTCGACTGATACTGATGTATCTATATATTCTGAATGTTCTTCCAAATGATTTATTCTCTAAATGTTCTAATCTACATGTAACTCCTGTTCCCGATTATACGGGCTATTTATTTTTCTTTGTATGTCTTCGATGTATTTTTCCCCTAATCATTGTATCTGGGCCTTTGTCTTGTTGTGGGCTTATTAGTTCCATTAATTTATTTTATTATTGTATTCCTTTGTGGCCCATCTGCACTCAAGCCCAACTCCTTATCCTATTGGGTTTTGGATCCTGATCTAATCTACCCACAACCCAATTTCCCCTAACTAAACCCCAGACCCATTCTTCCACAATCCCACGATCTTCTCTCCCCCACTCCCGTTAACAACTCACACTCCCGTTACTCTCTCCCTCTCTCGCCCGTTCTCTCCCCCTTCTTCTCTGTTAAAACAACCCAACCAAACAATTGAGCAAAACCCAACAAAACAAGCCAGAGAAAACAAAAGCAACAAAACCCAAAGCCTTCTCTTCCCCATTCTCACATTCACCCAACAAACAAACCCATCATCCCACCATTAACCAGACCTTCACCGTCGCCCAACTCCATTATCTTCCCCGACCTCATCGCCTCCACTACCGTCACCACCGCCACCTCCAAACTCCGAACCCAAATCCATCACCACTCCACTGCCGCCAGTTCGCCTCACCAGCGTCGTCTTCAACCTTGAGACCACCGACCCGTCGCTCGCCGCTATCTCCGCAGGCTTCCCCTGCACTCGTCGTCCATTCCGCTCGCCCTCTCCATCGACAACCTCGACTCCGTCGCCATTGCCCTCCATCGCCGTGAGCCCACTCCTCCTCTGTTCTTCGAGTCGAACAGAGCACGCCGTCGCTCCTCGACCAGCCGCTTCGCCACCGCAGTCGCTTCCCGACGTGGTGTCGCCGTCGCTCCTCGACCAGCCACTTCGCCACCGCAGTCGCTTCCCGACGTGGTGTCACCGTCGCGGCACAGCTGTGCGTCGCCGTCGTCCCTATATATCTCTCTCTCCCTTCGTTTCGAAGCAGCGACGAAGAAGAAGAATGAAGAAGAAGCAGACGTTCAGAATCGGCGGGAGTGAATTTCAGCCGTCCGATCGCTTCAAGATCCGTGCTTCCCAGATTGCTATTCCGTGTTCTGCCACAGCCGATCCATCCTCGCTGTTTCCTGTTCGGCTCGGATCCGCTGCGCGGAAAGATCCCATTGGCTGCCACCCGCTGTTTTCTGTTCTACCCGTGCCAGATCCCGTCACTGTGTTCGCTGTTTGTAGCTGATCCAGTGTAGGGGAAATTAGCTCTTTATTGCTTGCTTTTGGAGTTCTTCGTACGTACTTTACACGTACCTCTTGGGATTGTTCCCCGGGATACTGATCCCGTTATTCTTAAATTATTCGGATCAACTACTACAAAAAGGCAAGTCCACTTGAACTCTCTTATTTATTCTAGTTCAAGCTTATTGATCTCCTGCAAGTAGTTCCATTTTTAATCATCTTAAATTGCCTTGTGTCCCGTCTCGTTAGGAGTATTGAGGGTTTACACGAGCTAACCCGACATACTCTTAACCTCCTAAAATTGTCCATTGACTCAAACCTAAGCCCGTATAGATATAATCGAAATGAATAAAATGAATAGAATTGTGTACAAAGGAAATGAATGGTAATTGTATACATTGATTGAATGAGACAATTGTGATTGGATTAATGACTTCATAAAGTGGATTGTACACAGAAATGACATTATAATCGTTATATGACATTGTGATGGGTCCATAATTTGTAGTAGCACATTAATTGGCATTTAATGAACGTATGTGTGATGCCCTTTATAATTTCTTGCTAATTGTACTATTTAGCACAGAGGTTTCGACCCTGTTAAATTGAGAATTTGCACACAGGATATAAAGGAGAATTTTAGCCTATTGAATCTAATTTCTAACCCAAGCAATGGATCCCAAATTGGAGTCCCGAGTTGTGAGTTATCATCCATTGTCCCTATTAGTCTACATCTTCTTTTACTGCTGAATTGTTGTGCCATTGACATAATTGGTAATGAAATATAATGCAATTAGTGTTAGAATGCCCCTAAACTTACCAGGAACCTTGCACACATGCTGAGGGTTCGCCCCAAATTTTTATAGATTTTTATAATACATTTAGACACTGTTCCCACTCCTTAGGAATTGACGTCTAGCTGCTGCCAGAACAGCTGAACCGTAAAGAACAGCATGTTTGACCTAGATACAGTCCGAATTAGGAGAAAGCTCCTAAATGAAACTTGTAGCCCTGTCTGTCTAGATGTCCGTAGCATACTGGAAGTTTGAATTTGGAGTTGTAGTCTAGGAGTTATGCCTATTTTAGTGTAACTATGTCAGCTACTGCAGATTTATTACTTTTGCTTATTATTGTGTAATGTATCATATTGTTGCATCATATCGTCCCCTTGACATCCTTATATACACTTGCATGAGCATGAATGAATTAATAATAAAATACTAAACAAGCCGGGGTTTATAAGGGTTGACCTAGTAGTGGGAAATCTCAGAAAATGTACTCGAGGGCCTATATTGATATGGTATTGAAATGGAAGGAGAAGTAATGAATGTGAATGAATGAATGAAAATGGTAAATGATTGTTATTGAAACCGAGTACACGCTCTGTAGATCCCACCACTATGTCTCAAACGTACACTGTTTTGCGTGCACCGAACCTGTGGTACGGCACACATGGGACACAGAAGTACGTGCACTAGATAGGAGAAATGACACTCTAATAGACATAAATTGACATATATACATTTATTTAAGACCGTTGTTTATTAGTACCATTATTTCCCTTGCAAAATTTGATCTTGATTCACAATTCTTCATGTACCCTGTTTCCCTTACTCTCTGTTTTTAACTACTTGCTGTCCGTACTTGCTCTAAGGACATTTATTTTTCCTTCTTTAGTTAACCCAGCCACAGGTGAATCTGAGGACCTCCCAGAAGGAGTTGGCGAGCAATTCTTTTAGATTGGAGCAACTGTTGATAATAAATATTTCCCTTTTCATATTCTCTTTCAATAATAGTAATCTCTTTATTTATTCAGGATTGTATCCCGGGCTTTTGACCCGTAATTGCTACTCGTTTCTCAGTATCATTATTATGTTGGAATATTTAAATTCTTGAATTCAATTTCAGTTCTGTGATGTTATTATAACTGCGTGGTTGTGATTTAAATTTCTGAGTATTGTTGAGTTGAGAATTGATACAGCTTATGAATGATATTAAAATCATTTGCTCGACCTACGTCACGGGCTCACATTCCTGTATTTTGGGAAGCGGGGCGTGACACTACAACTTATTATTCTATACTTTATCTTCTACTGAGCATATGTTTTCAAGTGGTTTAACTGAACAATTTACGTTGGAGGATTGGTTTGGATATTTGAGTGTGAGTCTCTAGAGGGTGTGTGTGATCCTAGTATACCGGCAGTTGAAATATTTATGTTTGGGCCTGTTGAGGCAATTTTAGTTGATCAGTTGTTGAGTTAAGTCCGGTAAGATACACCAACTCTAGGAGATTTGTAAAGTAATAAAACAACGTAAATGATAAGTACAGGCACTAGTGGTGATATGATGAACGAGAACATGGGTTATGGACCTCAGTATGGCTTGCGGTGTGAGATAATCCTTGGAATTATCCAGGTGTGAGTGAAATAGTCTCCGGAATTACCTGTGGTGTGGGATTGATCTCCGAAATTATCGGGGCCGAGGCGACGCACATGTGGTATTCGTGTGATGAGGTGCCATTGCTTGCGGTGTGGGGTATTCTCGAAGATTCCCGGGTGTGAGTGAAATAGTCTCCAGAATTATCTGTGGATAGAGTTTGACCTCCGAAATTATCGGGGCATGGGCTAATACTCACAGTGTATCTTTATCTCGTAGTAGTCATCGTGGTAGGATTAGTTGCATGGCGGAAAATTAAACCCTATAATGTGGAGATGTTAAGGTCTTGCACAGGACCTATGTAGAGTGGGATGCATAGACTCCGACAAGTACGCAATAGAGAGTCAGCATATAGAATTGTGTTTTCTTGATTTGGTTTCACGCATGTGGTTTTCCTGTTTTCTACACTTGACACTTAGTCTAGCTTCACTCGTTGTGTTTTTCGCGTTTGTGATTTCCTATATTCATTTACTCTTATTATGTTCTGTTGTTGATAAATCCATGCTTTGCATATGTTGCTTGTTTATATCACTCACACCTTTATGGCTGACCCCTTTAGTTTTGGGGGTTAGGGTTTTCTCTAGCCTCAGATTTTACAGGTGATTTCTTAAGGCTCGGATTTGGATGCTTGAGTTCAAGTGATGTAATGACTTATGAATTATAAAAGAAATTGTTCTAAAGAAAAGAGATTTTGATTTAAGATGTATTGTATTCCGCTGTGCTATGTAAATGATTATTAAAATGAAAATTTAAAATTTTACTGGTGTTGACTTTGTTTAATATTACATTGAAGTAGATGCTGGGAATTGTGCCACGTATTTTCTAAGATATTATATTAGAAATTCGGGGCGCTACAGTTTCATCTTTCTCTCTCCCCCATCCTTCCGCTGCTCTCTCTATCTCATCCCGAACTCCTCTTCGTCCTCCTCTAGCTATCCCCGTGCTCCTTCCTTCGAGCGACGCAGCCACCCAGCCGTCGTGACCCTCCTGTCCCCTTCTCCCTGTGCGCCGTCTTCAACCCATCCCGCTCATCTCTCTGTTCAACTACCCCACAGTCGCGACAGCACAGCACCCCATCTCCCCTGTGCTGCCTCCTCCCGAGCACCGCGACAACAGCACTGCAGCCAGCTGCTCTTGCCACCGAGATGATAATTACGGAGTAGTGCTCACGCCGTGTCATGACGCACCAAGCAGGCAATCTGTGAATCACTCTCACACCGCCAATCTGATGGCCCTCATACTCGTGTTTTTTTCTCACTTTCGTCACATCACCACAATTTCATGCATAAGACAAATAGATTCATTCTCTAACTTGTCACATTCATTCATCATTCTTTCCACATAATTCTCTTCTTCTCATTTTACCAATACTAAATCTAACATTCATACTTTGAATTTTTTTCATTATCAAATATCTTTTTAAATCTCTTTTAATCAATACATTTTTCTTTATCCAAAGACAGTTTAAACAAACAATTTATAGTAAGTTCTTTCTTGCAAAAATAGTCTCAAATTCTCATTTATACTAGGCCAAGGGTTATAGCAAATTATCTCATGAAATCTGGATATCATTTGAACTTCAGGGCAGTCGACTGTTAAAACATAGTCGGTCGACTGTTCTGCGCGGATTTAAAAACTCAAAAATTAAATAGTCAGGACAGTCGACTGTTAAAGCATAGTCGGTCGACGGTTCTGCTAGGATTAAAAACTCAAAAATTAAATAGTCAGGGACAGTCGACTGTTAAAGCATAGTCGGTCGACTGTTCTGTGATTAGAATCCGAAATTTGGAGTTTATACAATAACTCAAGATTTTAAAAACCATTTGACTCTCATTTTTCATATAAAAGACTATTCTTTTATTTGTACGAAAATGGTCACAAAACTTTATGTCCTCTTAATTTGTATCTTTACAAAGAGAAAATTCTAAATTAGCAATTCTCAAATGGGTTACTCTTTATTAAACTAATAATATCCTCCTTATCTTCTTTTATCAATAAAATCCAATCCTTTTCTTAACTTAGCCCTAACTACAAAATGTTCATTTCTTCTTTCTTTCCAACAAAACAATATGTAAAAATTTGGAAATTTTTGTATCAATCTTACTAACAATAAACATGTATGATTTGTTAATCAATCTACTTTCATAGAAAGGAGATTTTCTCATAGTTCACATCATATAAACCACACATTTGTTGACAGTGCATTTTTTCCACATTCATGAATAACTCAACATAAAGATTCGCAATTTCTTAATTACAAACGAGCATATTATCAAATCATCACCACAGTATTTCTATTCACATCATTCAAAAAATTTACTACTTATTTCATGCAGTTTCACAAGGGTTCATTTTCTCCTTAAACATGGTACTAACATAAAGTAATATTTTCTTTTCTTGTTTATTTTAATATGATTACACACTAAAACCTAGCATGGTAACTAGTTAGAAGTTGGAAAAAATTGCCCACCTCTAATGGAGAGAAAACAAACAAGAACTCCTAGAATGAACAAACGAAGCCTTCTCCTAGATCGAGCAACCAATTGACTTCTCCTCCTTGCTTGTACGGAACCCGAGCCTTCTCTCCTTGCTCCTTAAGGTATGTCGGCCACTCCTTGGATGAGGAACACACACAACTAGCACTCAATATTTTGACTCACAACTCTCCGAATCTTTTACTCACAATTTGTCTTTCTTTCTTTCTTTTTCAATTCTTTTTTTCAAGTGTAAATGTGTGTAACCCCTGTTTTCCCAAAAATGTGTTTTAGTGTATTTTCTGTATTTAAAATTCTCGTAAATTATTTTTTTACCGCTTTCAATTTCTTTTGTCGAATTTTAATATTGGAATCTCCTATTAAAATCTATTTTCGATCAATAATTGTATTTGTAACTATTTTGTATGATTTTATATTTTAATACAAATCTTATTGTTATTATTATTACTGTTATTTAATTTCTATTATTAAATTCTACTGTTATTATTATTATTATTATTGCTATTACATTTTGATTGTATACTAAAATCCTATTGTATTTGCTAGTATTTGAGTATTAACTCAGTGTATACTATTTGATTTATTGTACTATGGTATTTCTAATTGTATATTTTCTATTGAATAAATTATTTACTTTTAATATTAATCTAATATTTTTGAATTAATTTTATTGAAACCCTAATGGATTTTAATACCCCTTTACCCAACTTAAACTCATTAACCCATTAATTATAAACCCAAACCCTATATTTAACTACCCATTCCCTATATATAATCTAAAACCCAACCCGTTATTAAACCAAACCCACTCGAAACCCATGTAACCCATATACAGCCTATATAATATCACCTCCTTCTGGCCCGTTCAACTTCCCCTTCTTCATCCAACAGCCGCCTTCTCTGCTAAACCCTACACCCACCGCTTCATCTTCCCATCTTATGTTCCCCCTCTCAGCAATCCTCCCGACCTCCATCCCTCTCCCCTCCTTTCATCGCGACACGTCCAGTAGTGCTAAACACCACAGCGTGCTGCCCTGACCCCAGCGCCGCGACTGCAGCATCCACCCAACCCCGCAGCAGCTTCAACCCATCCCCTGTGCTCCTTCTCTCTCCCGTTTCACTGCCACCCTCGGCGACAACCTCGCCGCGCTCCTGTGCTGCACCACCATTCTGTCGTCAGCCCCTACGAGGCCAATACAGATGCTAGCTAGCATTACTGTCGCACCGTCCAGTGCACACTGCGGTAGTCCCCGAGCACCCCCTTTCCTCCTGCCATGCTGTCTCCCTGCCATCGCTGTCTGCCATCAGTCCCTTGGCCACCGCCAGTCGCCGGTCCAGTGCAGCCAATTGATGGTTGCTGTTGTATTGGGTTTGATCTAGTTTTGTTGTGGTCCGTAGATCGCATCATGATCATCATCATCATGGGTTTTGATCTCTTTGAGTGTGAGTCGTCCATTGGATTCTTGATCATGTGAGTTTTGATCAAGTGGATCCGAGCCGTTGATCTCTTAATCATATTGATCATGGAGGGTTTGATCATCTTTGTTTGGAGCCGTTGATTGGATCATGATCTCATCCATCATCTTGATGATCACTTTGAATTTGGACCATCGGATCTTGATTATCATCTTGATTATGGACCGTTGGATTACTTCATCATCATCTTGGAGTTCTTTGATTTGCCTTGATTGGTGGTTGTCCGATCGTCGATCTGATCCGATCATCATCCTCATCATCAAGATACTGATCACATCTCGATCTTGATCTTGATTTTCGATCAGAGTCATCTGATCTGATCCGATCGCCTTGATATCGTGATCCCTTGAATCTCATCTGTCCGATCGTGTCTGTGATCGATTGTTCTTTGGATTCATGATCTAGTTTGTGTTTTCTTATTCGTGATTTTGGATCGTGCCTCGGGAATCTAGTCCCGTTATTCTTGTTTATTGGATCGTCGTTTTCGTCGTCTTTCAGGCAAGTAACTTGTACTCCAATTCATTTGCTTGATACAAGTTAAAAAGTTCACCTATAGTGTAGTTGGGTCTAGAGACGACTCTTGCTTGTGTTTTCCTTGATGGGTTTTGTCTCTATTGTGATATTTTGTCCATAGAAGACTCACGACACAATCTTGACATGATTTAACCTAGGATTCGCCCGATTCTTGATTTGGAACATGTATGTGAGATTGTGTGCAAACTTGTATTTTGGTTAAGACCCATGAGATATATTTGGCATGGACATGTTAATAACCCTAATTCATGATGTTTAGACACTTGGTAGACTTTATTTCATGTTTGTATGTGGTTGGATCAATTTTCTTGAATCTATGTTGGTTTTGTTTTAAGGGGAAAAAATCTGTATTTTTGGCACTTCTGTTTCATTTGCTGTTTTCGACTGTGTTACAGTTAGTATCTTGATTTCGATATAAAATATGAGTTTTAGATTATTTTTTTTATTTTCAAACCCCCCTGACCTTACTTGATTTCTATTTCGTATGACTGAGTTATGATTGTTTTAGTACAGAGGTGTCAATCTTTTCCAGCATCTGTTTTTCAGTAATTTTGATAACAAACTATTTTCAAGAACCATGCTATACATATTATTTTGGTTTGAAACTTTGGTCAGTGTTTCTTTATTAAGTTAGGGATTACCCATAATTTTGGTGAATTTTATTGATAAGTTTTATGTGATGTTTCATGCTCATTTCTAAAATCTATTCGTGCTGTATTTTGCTCGCTATTCTGTAAAGAACCCTATTTTCACTATGATTCCCTATCCTGTATAAAAATTGTTTTTGAAATATGAAAGTTATTATATTTTATCTATTTTCACCTCCCTTTGACATATTTGGATTTCGTTTCACTGGTTGCGAGATATCTTAGTTTTCGTATAGCAGTGTTGGGACTTCTAGATTTTCCAAAATGTTGTTTCTTGATGTTTTCTTAATTTTGATGACTAAACAAATTTTACTAGAATATTATGAAACTTTATATTTTTAATCTAGACATATAGGGTAATCCCCCAGATTTTTTCTAAATTTATTTGAGAGGTTTTGATGCAGTTTTCCTGACTGAGAATTCGTTTCCCTGATTTCTGACTGAACATGCTTTCTGTTTTCAAATATGTTTTGAGTTATGATGATGTGAATTACTATATGACTTATTTATACTCGCTGGATTCGTGTGGAAGTCTATTTTCCAGATCCTTCGACTGATCCAGATTTAGATGTTTTTAGTAGCGGGAATCACTGTTTTAGTACCTGAAACTGATAGCGGGAATCACTGTCTTGCTGTGTTGAATTAGAAAACTAGTTGTTTTACCCTGTTATGCATTATCTTGTACCTGTACTTGTTTATTTTGCACCCTGAACCTGATACATATTTATATCCTGTTATTCTTGCTTTGTTTTGTGACACCTACTTGCATGCCTGATTATAATAATAAATGACCAAGCCGGGGTTATGGAAAAGATCTAGTAGTGGAAAATATAGAAACGTGTACTAGGAAGAGGACCTGTGTCCTGCCTGCCTGTTACGTGTTCATGACTACATGATTTACGATCCTGTTTACCTGTTCCTAATTGCATGCTTCCATATAGGAAGATGTACTGGGAAGATAACCACTACGTTATGCCTGTTTTCCTGTACCTGACTGCATACTTCCCTTAGGAAGGTGTACTCGGAAGAGAATCAATAGGTTCTACCTATTCCTATTTCCTATACCTAAGTACACTGCCCTATGGACTCCACTATGAAATCTAAAGTGAAACTGTTGTAGCAACCATATAGTAAAAACCGATATGCATGAAGTGCTACCTAGATAGTAAAATAACAATACTTGACATGACATAAATCTAACTATCCTGTTACACGATTACCTGATTACCAGTTTACCTGTTTACCTGTACCTGTTACCTGTATACCTGACTATCTGTTTACCTGTACATGTTACCTGATACCTGTTGCTTGTTTACCTGGTTACTTGATTACTTAACACTTGATTCATGCCATTTACACTTGATCACATTGCCATGCTAGTTGTTTATGTTGACATCACACGTATACCATGTTGCTAGTTAGTTTTCCCATGTGCTTGTATCCTACATTATTTGTGACCCGCGACTTGCAATTGACGGGTACTTGTTTTCTTATTTTCTCCTTCTCCTGCAAATTTACTAATTGCAGATCAGGATGGACGAATGCTAGATGGTATTGGCGAGATGATGTATTAGTGCTGGAGTTTCTGCTTTATTTATTTTATTACTTGTTGCTTGAACTTGAATAAAATGTACTTAATGACTTGGATATTTGTTGTATTTGGGCGATGTGACCCAGCATATTTGTTTTGTCCAGACTCTGATTTATTTGAGAATATTATATTTTGTTTCAAGTAAATTTCTGTTGGTATCTTGTTCCAATTATGCATGTTGGTTAATATTTTTCTGGCTTCCGACTATGATTATTCCTGTGGTATGTTGTAAAGAATTCTTGAACAGCTTATGGATGATGAAAATCATTCGATGGGCTTTCGTTACGTGCTCGTATTCTGTATTTTTGGGAAGCGGAGCGTGACATTGTGAGTGAATGAGAGGGGTATTTATACTAATTTGGAGTGCAAATGGAGGGCTAAGATTTCTTCAAATCGTTAAGGATCAAGGGCTAAGATGAATTAGGAAGTTGTAGCAACTAACCATGATGGAGCAACCACCTCTCCACTTCATCCACCTCTCCCTCTCTCTTTGAACAATCCGGCCTACATTATGGTGCACATGCATGTGCAAGTCCAATGCACATGCAAACTAGTACCCCCTACCAAAAGATTGTTGATGTATTTTAATTAATTGTTTACTAAATTGGTCTACACTACATGTTAGGTTAATTAAAAGAGGAATTAAATTAAATGGGCTCACTAATGGGCCAAAAGAACATGGGCTCTAGTAAATTAATTAATAAATTAATTATAATGGGCTAGAAAGAGATAATTTGGCCTAGGATTTAATTAGGCTTTTAAAAATATGCCTTTTTAAAATAAAGAGAATAATTACTAGCTCAAGCTATAAGGAAATATTTTTCTCTAGAAAAATGCATATGAAATTATACGTGCAAAACACGTAAAATCACAAACTCTTATAAATAAAAATTTAGGATGTTAAAAGTAGTGTGTCATCTACATACAATACCAGAAATACAATTGTTCTCCCACTAACCTTCTTGTAGAAACAAGGTTCATCTTCGTTCTTGATGAAAGCAAACTCTTTGAATGCATCATCGAAATAAACATTCAAGCCTCTAGAAGCTTTCTTTAATTCATAATTGGAATGTTGTAGCTTACACACTTTTCTACCAACCTTTGGAGTAACAAAACCCTCAGGCTGTGTCATGTACACATCCTTGAGAAGATTTTCATTTAGGAAAGCAGTTTTCACATCCATTTGCCAGATTTTATGCTCGTGTTATGTAGCAGTAGCAAGCAATATCTGAATGGATTTAACCATGACAACTGAGGAAACAGTCTCATTATAGTCTATAACATGAACTTGCTTGAACCCTTTAGCCACCAACCACCCCTTAAAGGTATGCATGTTACTATCCATATTACTTTTCTTTTTGAAAACCTTTGCACCCAATAGGTTTTACCCCTTCAGGTGGGTCTACCACGGTCCATACTTGGTTGGTATATATGGATTCCATCTCAGATCTCAGGGCCTCAAGCCATTTCTCAGAGTCTGGGCCTTTTACTGCTTTTTCATAAGTCGTAGACTCATCTTGATCCATGAGTAATACATCACCATGTTGAGTCACGAGAAATCCACATCTCTTGGGTTGATGAGTTATCCTACTAGACATATATAGGGCTTGTGCTACTTGAGAAAGTTGTTGTTCCACAACAATTTGTGGAGCATGCTCCCTTTCTGTCACGCTCCGCTTCCCAAAAAGAATACGGAATACGGATACGAGATAAAAGTCCAGCGAATGATTTTTATCATCCATAAACTGTTCAAGAATCTTTACAACATTCACAAGAATCATCAGAGTCGGAAGCAAAAGTATCAACCAACATGCACATATGAACCAAAATACCAACAAGAATACTTGAAACTGAATATATAAATCTCAAATAGTTATGATCTGAATAAAACAAATATCCTGAGTCACATTACCCAGATACTAGAATAAATCCAAATAATCAAATACAATATTGTTCAAGCAAGCTATAAGAAGTAATAATAATAAATCCATCTCTAGTACTTCATGTCACCAATACCATATGGAACATGTTCTCCAAAATCTGCAATTTAACAATTGCAGGAAAGAGAAAAAGAGAAAACAAGTATCCGTCAATTGTAAGTTACGGGCTGCTTGTAATGCAGAATACAAGTACATGGGAAAAACTAACTAATAACATGGTATAAGCATGATGTCAAAATATAACAACTAGCATGGTAAGGTGATCAAGTATCATGTAGCATATATAAAGAGTCAAGTAAAAAAGTGTCATGTAAACAAGCAACAAGGATCAAGTATCAAGTAACCAAGTGTCAGGTATCAAGTCTCATGTATCATGTAGTCAAGTATCATGTTCAAGTATCATGTTCAAGTATCATGTTCAAGTCTTGTAGTGATTACTATCTAGGTAGCACTTCATGCAGCCCACCTTACATGGTTGCTACAACAACCAGTTTCACTTTAGATTTCATAGTGGACCATAGAGAGCAGTGTACTCAGGGACAAGTCAAGTAATCGAGCTCCAAGTCCAAGTATCATGTATCATGTATCATGTAATCACGTGTCAAGTTGTGCAAGTGGCAAGTATCGTGTCTTGCGTGCAAGTGTTAAGTAATCACGTGTCAAGTATCATGTCTCAAGTAATCACGTAGGATCAGTGGATCCCCTTCCGAGTACACGTTTCTGAATTATCCATTATTAGATCTTTCTCTTAAACCCCGGCTTGGTTATTTATTATTAATGTCAAACAAGCATGTGTATGTGCAAAATATATCAAGATTAACATGGCATGATCATGTGGCAAGTTCAAGTTGCAAGGTAAACATGTACGAGTGCAAGATAATACATGAAAGAATAAAATTGCGAAATCTCAAGTTCAGGACAACAAGACCATACTGTAGTAAAACAGTTATTTCCAGTGTTACAAGCATGCAAATCTGAATCCGCCAAAATTTCTAGAAAATAGACTCCTAACCGAATCCAGAGAGTATAAATAAGCCATATATTAATTCACGAAAATATAGCTCAAAACTGATTTGAATACAGAAAATAGGTTCAGCCAGAAATTAGGAAAACGAATTCAAGAGCAGGAAAATAGCATGAAAACTCAATAAATAAATCCATGAAAAATCTGGGGTATTCCCCTATATGTCCAGTATCTAAATATAAAGTTTCATAATTTTCCAGTAAAATTAGACCAGTCATCAAAAATCGGGAACCATCAATAAACGGTAGTATGGCAAATCTGGAATTCCCAACACTTCTGTACGAAAACTATAATATCTCACAACCAGTGAAACGAAATCCAGATCCGCCAAAGGGAGATGAAAATAGATAAAATATATTAACTTTCATATTTCACAAATATTTTTCATACAGTAAAAGGAATCTGGGTGAAAATACGATTCTTTACAGAACAGCGAGCAAAATACAGCAAGTGTAGTTTTCATAAATGAGCATGAAACGGTATATAAAACTCATCAATAAAATCCACCAAAATTCTGGATAACCCCTAAGTAGTTATAGAAAAACTGACCAAAGTTTCAGATCAAAATAATATGTGTAGCACAAGTATCAAAATAATTTAAACATCAAAAACATCAAGAAACGAAATCTGGAAACGGCTTATACCTCTGTAGTAAAACAGTCATATCTTACACATACGAAAACAAAATCGACCAAGGTCAGAGGGGTTGGAAAGAAGACGAATTTCTCTACAAATCATGTTTTATACCGAAATTAAGATACTGACCTTAATATGGTCTAAATTACTAATCAAGACAGAATATCGGCAAAACACAATTTCCTGAAAAACCAAAATCAACATAGATTCAATGAAACTTGATCCAAACACAACCAAACATGAAATCGAGTTTACCAAGTGTCCAAACATCGTGAAATAGGGTAATTAACATATCTAAAACAAATCTATCACATGGATCTCAACAAATACCCAAATTCTCCCAAAAATTCCACATACATGATCAAATCAAGAACGGGCAAAACCTAAATTATTTCATGTCAATTTTATGTCATGAGTCAACAATGGTCAAAGTAATATAGAGACAATATCAACAAGGGGTTTCACATACAATTGTCTCTAGAATCCAACTACACTACAAGCGGTATTTTTGACATGTATCATACACAGAAATTTGAGTACAAGTTACTTGCATGAAAGACGACGATGACAGAAACAAAGCAAGGACAAGAATAACGGGAATGGATCCCGGGCACGAACACGATTCTAGTGGATTACGAACAACAGATCACGAACACAATCGGACGGCTGAGATCAAGAGATCAAGATATCAAGGTGATCAGATCAGATCGGACAACTCTAATCGAAGATCAAGATCAAGATCGAGATGTGAGCAGTATCTTGATGATGATGATGATGATCGGATCAGATCGACGATCAGACGGCCACTAATCAAAGTGATCAAAGAACTCCAAGATGACGATAATGCAATTCAACGGTCCATAAAAAGATGATGATTGAGATCAGGTGGTGATCACAAACTTAAGGGAATCGAACAA
Source organism: Hemerocallis citrina (assembly GCA_017893485.1). Lineage (NCBI taxonomy): Eukaryota > Viridiplantae > Streptophyta > Magnoliopsida > Asparagales > Asphodelaceae > Hemerocallis > Hemerocallis citrina. The sequence goes on along the minus strand of CM030360.1, from coordinate 115,126,926 downwards.
TCAACAAGATCTCAAGATCATGTTCAAGATCAAACGGATGGCCGAGATTCAACAGATCAAACTCCACATGATCAAACCAAACCAACAGCAACTATAAGGAAGGATAACTGAGGAGATGAAACGTGTGCACTGCGGCACAGCGGGTGCGGAGGGGCTGCCGGTGACGGCTTCGACTGCTGGACAGCGAAGGCGGTGCGATGGCTGGCCGTAGGTGACTGCAGTGGCAGAGGACAGACTGGGGGGGTCGCGATGTCGGCATGGTGTCGTTGCTGTCTGTTGCTGTGTGGTGCACTGTAAGGTGGCACACAGGGGAGGCACGACCGGGGAGGAGTCGATGGCTGCCATGCGGCACTCAGGAGGAGGGCAGCACAACGAGGTAATGGTGCTGCGACGCCAGTTCGAGGAGAGGAGGACGGCAGACGCAGACGAGGTCAGGGGGAATAGGAGGACGATGAGCAGGAGGCCGGGGAAGAGGGATGGACGGGAGAAGGGGAGCGGTACGGCGGCTGGGTGTCGAGAAGGTGAACAGGCATAGGTTAGGTTAATATATAGGAGAGAAAGGGTGACGGGAATTAGGGTTTAGGCTGAGGTTGGGTTATGAGTAGATAGGATATTAACGGGTCTGGGTTGATACTGAACGGGTCTGACTTTGAATTTAGGGTGAATTAAATGTAGGGTTAATGATATATATAAGAAGGGTTTTAATGGGTTTGGGTAATGAAGGCTTATCGGGTTTGAGGTTTTTTTTAGAAAAAACAATAAGAAAAGGATTAATTCATATGAGAATTAAGATATAGGTTTATTGGATCATTGCAGATCCAAGAAGAAATAGGATAATTATAAAGTAGAGATGGATTCCAATAAGAAAAATAACATATCTAATAAAATATAGTTTACATTACAATTCAGAATTTATCAAAAATAACTACAAATATAATTTACAAATAGAACTAGGTTTTTAATAACCAATCAAAGTAATAATAATAATAATAACCATAATAAAAATGATAATAAAAATAACAGTAATCTATATAATAAAACACAAAGAAAGCTATCAAGTGGCTCACATTCAATCTATCCCAAAATCAATGGACCAGATCTACTCTCACAAAACATATTTTCTCGCCCAAATTTCAAACCCCAAAATTTTAAAACCCCCTCTCTCTTTCTCTCTTTCTCACTGTCTCTCTTAATTATGAATACAGAAAATTTAAATCGATCCTATCCACTCATCTATAAAATTTAGAGCTCATATTAGCTGGCAAAAAGTGAAGAGGAAGAAGAACAAAAGAAACTAAAATCCATGAAACCCTAGCTCCGAATCTCCAAGCAAACCGATGATCCAGAACCCGACTCTCACCTCCTCCAGCCTCTTCCCCTCCTTCTCTCGACTCGGCGGCGGCCTAGGGTTTCCGCCACCGCTGCCGCTGGATTCCGCAGCAGCGATCAACGGATCATTGCCAGAATTGCTATTGAAGGTACGAATCGGCCCGATCTGATTCGATCTGATCTGTTGTGTTTGGTTTTATCTCGAATTTCTTCTTCTGATGATTTTAGTGTTTTTTTTGTTAGATCAGATGGAGAGCCAGAGAAGCAATGGAGAAGGATCCGAAAGGTTTGTTTTTAATTAATCTTTCATGTTTATTTAGGGTTTAGGGATTGGATTTGCTCCTCCTCCAGCCTCTTCCCCTCCTTCTCTCGACTCGGCGGCAGCCTAGGGTTTCCGCCACCACTGCCGCTGGATTCCGCAGCAGTGATCAACGGATCATTGCCGGAATCGCATCGGCCCGATCTGATTCGATCTGATCTGTTGTGTTTGGTTTTATCTCGAATTTCTTCTTCTTCTGATTTTAGTGTTTTTTTTGTTAGATCAGATGGAGAGTCAGAGAAGCAATGGAGAAGGATCTGAAAGGTTTGGTTTTTAATTAATCTTTCCTGTTTATTTAGGGTTTAGGGATTGGATTTGTTGCATGTTTATGTAAAGGTTTGATTTTTATTCTATTTATCGGAGTAAATTGCAGTTTGAGTTGACATGAGCTGTGTGATGTTGTTGTTTTGTGGTTAATTTGGAGTAATTCCTCTGCTTAGTTGACATGCGTGGATTGTAATAAATTGTAGTTATAATTTAGGTTAATTGTAATTTTTCCCAATTGATCCCGACCACAGCTCGAGTTGATCCCGATCACCGATTTCCCGTCTCTACATCTCAGGTATACTTCACTGCACACTGATCAAAATTTGTTGGGTTTGTGTTGGATATTAGGTTAATTGTAGTTATAATTTAGGTTAATTGTAATTTTTTCCAATTTCTTACAGAGGTCAAACTTTCAACCGAAAGCGTAGTGGCCAAAAAAGCGATTAAGAAGGTGCTTATACTAATTTTTTCGTGTAAAAGATAGTTTGGTTGCATTGTTCACTATATTGTTTGGAAGTGATTTCTTCCTATGCCAACATACTCAACAGGGATAGATTGCAAACAAAAGGAAGTCCACTGCATTTATTTTATGTCTTTCTTCTGAATAATAACTGGAGATGTATGTGAAGTCATAAAATTTTCCCATGGCACCCTGAAATTTATTTTCTCAGTTCTCAAATGTATGTTTCATGCTGTTCAGTGTGGTATTCATGTTAATGAAATTATAATATATTTTACTCATACATCAAGTGGTTGCAAAGTCATTTAGTGAACATTAGTACTAAAGCAATCACTGGATATGAGTAAAATACATCCAAATTGCATAGTCTTAAAAGATCATAACAAATTGAGTTGTCCACAAGGAGTTGTGCAATATAAAATACTCCGGTGCTATTTATTAATCTTCAAAGATCATAACAAATTTTAGTGGCCACTGTTTTGGGGTTGACTTTCTTGAAAGGTGGTAGCATACATAAACCTGTAAGTCCAAAATTGAAAAAAATCTGCTTTTGGGGTTTATAATCCGACTGAGGCATGGGAAATAATATAATTGGATGATTTACTTTGAAACTTCGTTTTACATATCATAACTACAATCTATATATATATCAAATGTCGGGCCTACCTTATTGCACAAATCCTATTGGACCCTCAATGTATGTGAGATGAGTTGGTTGAGTCAGCAAGGATATTGAGGCAGAACCCTCCCATCTGAATCTGTGATGGTTCATTCAACTGAAAACCTACTTAGAGCATTGTAGGTTAGTATGTGCACTGAGCTATGATAGAATGGACAATTGAAAACCTACCTTATTGCACAAATACATTTTGTTGCTTTTTGTAGGCCGTTCTGACTAATCAAAATAACTAGAAGAGGAAACTAGATTTTAAGGAAATAACTACATTTTGTAGCTTTTACCGTGATCATTTGCAAATGCTATAGATGTTTGTATTATTAAGGAAATATCTCCCTACAATTTTCAGCCAACTCTTGAACTGAATCCCCACTATTCATAGATTTTAACTTTGCTTGGTGTTATTTTGCTTACAATGTGTTTAACACTCGGTCCGAAATCTTATGCATTGCTTTCTCTCTGTTCCATGCTTTTCACTGCACACCGATCACAATTTGTTGGGTTTGTGTTAGATTTAGTTGATCCCAACCACCGATCCCGACCACAGACTGCATTCGTTTTGTTGAGTTTGTGTTAGATTTGGGTTTTCATGTGTTACTTTTTTTTATGCGTAATCAAATTCTCATCTAAAGATTGGATTGTAACTTAATTCTCATCTAAACAAAACTGACTGCTTTCGTTTCGGGTTAGTTACAATTCTCATCTGAAGCTTGGATTTTAGGTGAATTGTAGTTAGAATTATTGTTATAAATGATAGAATTTTAGTTGAATCGAATTGGTCAATCGAACTGTTAGAATTTTTAGTTTGCAAACCTAGAATTTTTGCAAACAGTAATATGTTTAATTATTCTGTAAGGTTTGGATTTTTGGGCAGTTTTTAGATGAAATGAGTTGCAAAAGACTTGATCATTCAACTGAAGTTATCAACTGAATTAATATTGTTATCAACTGAAGTTTTTTTGATAATTATTTTTTAATTATTTTTTTATTGTTTATTAAGATAAATTTTTTAGTAATGTTTGTAGGCTGAATCTTCATAACTCGGCGAAAGCCTTTATGGGGGAGGCAAAGGTTGCGCTTGATCCGGTTGGTAATGAACATTCCACTTTTGGTTTGTTACTGAATTTGATGTGGAAGTGGTTAAATTTATTAGTTTAGTTTTGTTCGATGATGGAATTGAACGATTTCGGAATGTAGATTGTAGATATCATAAATTTTTTATCCCTTTTCTTCAATTAATTTTTTTTACATCAATTTGTTTGGTGTGAGATTGAGAAGTATTTTTTAGAAGTAATTTTCTCCCATAACCGAAGCATTCTGTAGATTTGAGCATGTAACAAACCAGAAACCAGAAACTATTTCTCATGTAAGTTCCCCCACCAACACACACATAAATTTGGGCATTCTGTAGATTTTAATTTGACCCTTGGATTATAATTTGTAGCTTCATCCTTAGATGATGCTAAATAGCTTGACATACTTTTTTTGGAGTTTAATAGAATAGATGCTTTGATTATAGTTTTTCTTTTGAAATTATAGAGATGTTTCTTTCATTAATGATGATGTTTTCCAATTTTAGCTGTACCAATTCTACTCGCCAACAGCTATACTCGAGAAATTTCAGTTAGTGGGCAATTTTTTTTGTTATAGATGTTCAATATTAATACCTGACTAAAATACCAACTACTGTGACCAATTTTAAATCAGAAAACATTGTGCAATGCTTACAAGAAACACACAAAGAACATGGAATGTGACATGGAGGCATATACTAAAGCTAAAGAAGCTGATCCAGAATTCTACCGTGATGCTTGGAGTCTTCAATATGGGCAGGTATTTGCACAATCTCTTAGATTATATCCAGTACTACATTCAGGATGTATTGGAAAACATACTTTTTCATTTAAGAGTCGTGTCTGGTTCAACTATAATTTTTTTTGATGATTATTTTAACTTCTAACAAATCACCCCACTTTTTTCAAGAATCAGTTAGGTAATAGACTAGCACAGTCTTCACTTCCGAACGCAGATTGAGGTATGTCCCTTCCCTTGCATCAATCATATTAATCAAATTTAGGCTATATCTACTTTTGACCAAAGACCACAATTTCTGACACAAATAAAAAATTCCTTCACGACCGCCACAACAAGTCTATGTCTATCTTATGTTTGGGTCAATGTATATACTGCATCTCTCAATCGGTAATGCTTAAGAGATGTATTTCCCTTCAGCTTTTGATTGTGGCCCAATCAATGGATATGGATTTTGAGTGGTAGAATCTGGTGTGAGATAATAATAAAAAGGCATTTATAATTAGTTTCATGATCCTAAAAGAGAAACTAATGAAGAGAAAAAAAAAACTGTTGCGATGATTGATTGGGGAGCAACGATTATGGCTTGCTTATCAAAGCTGCCTATTCTTTGCAAAGCAAAATCTAACTGTTTATCACAAGACTTTGTGTGTGTGTGTGTGTGTGTGTGTGTAAATTTTCTTTCTTTGAATTCGTAGCTACCTTTGATTTTCTTATTGTGTGGCAGCTTTCAAGGGCTTGAGTCTGATAGGAGGTAGTGCAAGCTTTATTAATTTTGCAGTATACTACAAGTTATTTCTCTTTGTTCAACGATATATAATGACTTCCAACAAATAATCTTTCTTATTGTAACTTCAAAAGATGATGTGCACTTAGCAATTTCTTGCAATTTCACTAAATTAAACTTTTTACAAAACAGAAACTTCAAATGCTTTGATTCTTTACAAGCAAGTGCAGGGAAGTTTATGAGCATTATGAATTAATAAATTCATGCATTGACACAAATATTGTCTTTTTTCATGAACACACTGGACTAGAACGTTATATATATTTAACAAAACTTGCAAATTTCCTGTGTATGAACATGAAACTATCATAAGAGCTAAAAACACGTGCAATTACAGGTGGCATCGATATAGCTAAATATTGTACCCCAGGGGATGAAAAACCTAATGAACTACATCAAGCAGAAGTATGGTAATCCCCCAGTATACATCACTGAAAATGGTAAGCCCTGATGTGATGGATGTGTCTTCTTTTCTTTATTTTTCTTTCTTTTTTTGTTTCTTATGCTCATAATATATTTGCTAGATTTTGTAGGAAATGGATGATTCAAACAACCTGTTTGTCCCAATTTCCCGTGAATGTCATAGTGTTAGTTCTTCCATTCTTCATTCATTAAGTGGTTGTCATGAAGCTTATAGTAGTTGGTTATGTTGAAAAACGTTTCGACATAGTTCTAAACGTAGGTATTTCTTCATGAAAGTCAAACCATCAACAAACAGAAGTTGGTACAACTGAAAGAACAATATAACCAAAAAGCTATTGCATATATAAATTTGTGTTTTCCAATATAACCACAAAATATGGGAAGAATCCTTGCCTAACTTCAGATTTTTCTGCCAAGATTGTTTCCTTGCCAAACTCTCCACAAATTCAACCTTTGGCTAATAATATTTAAAGATCTTGAAATCCTCTGTAATTTCTTAAAAACTTCTATATTGCTTGGGAGTGGTGGAGATTGAGGATGGGAGTTAAATGACTCTGCTCTCAGAGGCCTCATTCTGCACTATTTTTGTAGTCTTTTCAATTTGAAATGAGTATCGTGATGTTTAATTAAATCGCAAAGGAATGTGTGGTGTTTCACCGATGAAGTTTCAAATGAGAATTCTCATGCTTTTGGTCTGAGTTGTGTATGCAAATGATTTTGACATCTAGGAAAAACAAGACAATGAAAGAAAAAAAAGACAGTTGATTGACTAAATGGAAAAAGGAAATTAGCTATGACTATGAGTGTATTTAGTGTTAATGTTAATAGTTTCAAATTTTATTTTGCTCAGTGAACGAAATGTTTAATGGGTTTTAGATAGCAAAAATTGACTTCATAAATGAGATGCATGCATAGCAGACCTACTTAAGTGGGTCATATACACATTCCATATACAATCAGCAACTTGGAGATTTAGTAGGCCAGTAGTGGTATTTGGAAGGAGTCGAGAAATTTTTTAACTTTTAATAATCTAACCGACGCGAGTTGTTTATTGATTAACTCAGTTACATGATTAAACATACTTGGGGACCAATATTTACTCCTCTTGTTTTTTTTCTTTTCTTTTTTATATTCGGCTAGCCCTTATTTCTTGGTAAATGTTGGTCTAAACATCAAATTTAATGTAGTGGAGATGTAATGAATTCATAATTTCTTGGTAGATTTTAGAACAAAAATCCAATGATGTATTTACATCTCCAATATGGCCTTCTGCTTGCCTCAAAATGAATAAGTTAAAAAAGATAGTGAAGATCTTTTCTTAATCATCTGCTTTCTACATTTCAGGCATATATCGATTTTGAAATATCTGGACAGGAGTACGAAAGAACAAGACAACTCTATGATAGGCTTCTTGATCGGACGAAGCACTTGAAAGTTTGGATAAGTTTTGCAAAATTTGAGGCTTCCCTTGCTACAGAAGAAGATGACGAATAGCCTAAGTATGATGATGAACACAAGCTGGAGTGCATCCAACGATGCTGAGGTAACTAAAGAGTCGGATATTAAACATCTTATCTCCTTTTCTTCTTGGTTTTCAGTTTTGGACCTAAGACCTTCTGTTTGTTTTGATCAGTTGTATTTGAGAGAGCATTTGACTACTTTAGAACATCTGCACCTGAACTAAAAGAGGAAAGAGCAATGCTTTTGGAGGAGTGTCTTAACATGGAAAGTAGCTTTGGAACTCTCGGGGATGTTAACATAGTACAGATGAAGTTGCCGAGGAAAGTAAAGAGGAAGATGGCTATTTCATCTGAAGATGGAAGATGGAGCACCAGCTGGGTATGTTTTCATCTTCTTTTTATTTTTTTACATTTGTATGTAACTGTTATTTTAACTGTGTATTTAACTAGACTGTAAAGCTAATCTTGGATGGATATGTGCAGGTATGAGGAATATATTGATATCCCTAGATGAGGTGGCAATGGCTCCTAATCTTAAGATTTTAGAGGCTGCATACAAATGGAAAAAAATAGAAGCCTTCTGAGGGCTGACAAGCGCGGCTGTTTTCAAAGGAGTTTAAGTCATTTTTGGGACTATTGTTGGCAATCAAGAAAGATGTATTAAGTTTGTTCTGTAATACATTTTGTTAAAAAAAGTTGTTTAGTGTTAAGTATTGTATTATCTAGACGAATGTGTAAAGAGTGTTATTTTAATTATGTGCTTAGATTGTTTTTTTTTCTCTTCTTCTTTTGTGATCATAAGAATAATGTTATAACGAACTGGAAGCAATAATTTAAAACGTAATAGAATTCTCAGAAAATCAAATGAATTGTGATAGGTGCTTTACGAACAAATAACACCCAAGAATTCAACTTCAGTTAAGGGAAGACCATAGAGCAGGACAGCTTTGCAAAAAAAAATAAAAAAAATCAGAGTATCGACTTTGCAAAGAAAACATCAGAACTTCTAATTTGTTACAGGTTAACTTGAAACTGAAAAGGTGACATTTTGATTAAATTTGAAGTCGATATTTCTAGCAACAAGGTAGAAGTTAGGAGTTAGAATTGTAGGTAACCTGATCATAAAACTGTATTTGAGATAAATAAAAGTGTACAGAGAGGAAATTTTTTGTCATTATATCCTAGGTTTAAGTAAGTTACAGCTATGCCAATGCATAAGAGTGAAGTTAAACCTTATAAAAAAAAAAAAAAAAAAAAAAAACATGCTGTCAACGATTGCTTCATGATGATTGATGAACGTAGTAAGCTATGATGCGGATAGCTGTTGGAGTATTTTTGAGACTGCACCATTAACTTGGTGCTGCAACAATACCTGCATGTGATGTGATCAGTTTTGTTGTTGTCAGTGTTGTATAATGATTAGGTCATCTGTATAAGTTTTTTGAAGGAATTCACTCAGTAAATGTAATGTAAGGGTAAGTAGACTGTCTGTGAAAGTTTGTATCTAAGTCTTTTCAACAGAGGGAAATTTGATTTTGTTTGGAAGGTGCATAACACAAGTAATTTTGTTCACAGCTAGCTAAAAGTTCATTCACCAGTTAGGCATGGCAACCGGGCCGGGTTAACCCACGAACCCGGCCCACTATTATGCGGTTCGGGTCCTGGGTCGAACCAGCGGGTCTACCCTGGTCGTAAAATTTGCACACCCAACTGCTCAACCCGTTGGCCATGTTAAACCCGTCCACCAACCCGCGGGTCGACCTGTGGGTTTGGATCCATTGAATTTTTGGATTTTTGAATTTAGTATGAGATGAATTCAAATTCTAGCAATACGGTTGAAATTGCCGTTGAGATTAATGCACAGAATAAGCTTAAAGTAGAGTTGGAGAGACAGAGCATTTAACAGAGCTAAATGAAAAGAAGTTTAACATGGCAGTGGAAAGAGCTTGGTTGTTCAAGTTTTAATTGCCAAAGACTTACCATTGGTAAAAATGTGCTAAATATAAGCTGCAGATTATGTGCTTTGATTTGTCTGCATTTTCTTTATGTGTTTATATGGCTTTTCATATGATGCGTCGTTCAGGAATACGTGCCGTAGGCACGTGCCCACGGGCAAACCTAGTAATAATAATAATACTGCATAATTATAATAACAACCACATTAATATAAAAATCGTTTGAAAAATATCAATAAATATAATTAATGAAAAGAACAAATTTTAACAGGAGATACAAAATAAGTTTGAAATAAAACGAATTTAAGAAACGAAAAATTTTATAAGTGTAATGCCCTGATTTTTCATTTAATGAAATAATTTTTATTTTGCACGTAGTGTGCACGTGCAATATTTTTGTAAATATTTTCTTCAAAAATGAGTAAAGATATTTAAATATGTGCTTTTAATTATTTTATACAAAAGCCTTCTTTCAATTAGACAAAAAAGCCTTTTCTTTAAAAGCCCAAAGTTAATTTAATTTATTATTTTTATAATAATCATTTTGGCCCATAAACTAAAGCCCATGGACTATTTTTTATACGACTTGTCATGTAGAATAAAATTTAAAGACTATTTTATTCTTATACAAAAAATTAATGTACAATTTTTTGGACCTAGTTGCATGCACGTGCACTACACGTACACGTGCAATATGCACATTCCCATGGCCGGTTTTGATCTTTTGGGAGGGAAAATGAAAATTTTAATGGTGATCATGGTGTGGTGGTTACTTGGTTGTGGGTAGTTATTGCAACTCCTACTTTCATCCTAGCTTTCCATCTTACAATCAACCAATTGATCCTAGCCCTCCATTCTCTTTGATTTTTAGTATAAATACTCCCCCCATGGCTAGTTATTCTTGTGTGAAAATATTCTCTTCCAAACCTATAGCCTAAATTATATAATCTAGTAGTGTTTTGTGAGTTGAAAGATTGAGAGTGTGTGGGATTTTGCTTGCACCAAGGAGAGGAGGCCGGCTACCACTAGAAGGAGGAGCTCGGGTGTGCTTGGGAGGCTTGGGTGCACGTGTTCAAGGAGGAGCATTTTTGTTGCAAGGACATTTGTCTAGGGATTGCTAGTGAATTTTTCTCTCCATACAAGGTGGGTAAATTTTCTATATTTCTAATTAGGAATACATGCTAGATTAAATTGAATGAATGAAGCATGAAAAATATTAATAAGAGTACACTTTTAATTGGAAAATTGACCTATGAATTGATTGGAATGTGGGTGTGCAATTGTATGTGGTTTGATTAGTAAAAATCTAAGTTGGTATGGATTAATTATAACCATGGATTGTTAAAGAAAGTTACATTTTTCTACACCACAAATTATATACACAAAGTTAGTAGATTGGCAATGCTACTTCATGTGATTAAATGGATCTTTGTGTTGTATTGAAATAAATGAATTAAGATATAGATTAGTATGTTTGATAAAAGGTTAAAAACAGAGAATTAATGTGTAGTTTGCTAATAAAGAGATTAATGGCATTAATTGTTGAGAAATGTCGAAAAAGAATTCTCTGGTAAGTCGACTTATGACCTTTTAAGCCGACTTATATCCTCCTTTAAGTCGACTTATATTTTTACAAGTCAACTTATGATGTGGTAAGTCAACTTGTGACTTTTATAAGTCAACTTATTACTTAACTTATTTTCTTAAAATCATGGATTTTTTTCCCTCTGGACAGTCGACTTATTACAGTAATAAGCCGACTGGTACTGATGAATTTTCATAAACTTGGATGTTCTATTCTTCTCAAAATATGAAGGACTTATGAAAAATAATTTGGGAACTATTTGTATGAAATAAAACATGGTTTGAGAGTAAAATGTGTAAATAGAACTATGGTTCTATAGTTATATTTTTGTGAAATTATATCTTGCACAATGAATTTGAAATGAAGGATTAGAAGATTAATATAGTAAAGAAAGAAATTTTTTTGTGTGATGGATGTGATTTTCTCATTTGAGAATAGTGTGAAAAATAAAAAATGTGAATATTCGTTCGTGATGTAAATTTCAATGTGGAATTACATAATAGATCTATGCAGAACAGCCGACTGGGTTGAATGACAGTCGACTGCCCTGTAAATGATATTTTAATATTGAACACTGCGGAACAGCCGACTGGCCATGTGCAGCAGTCGACTCTTCCGAGCAGTTTACTGAAAGATTTTGTTTGACTGAACAAGTCGATTGGATGAGTTCTAAGTCGACTGTTCAGAGCACTTTTGACATCTCAGAAATTCTATGAATTGTTTTATGATAAAGATTGTGAATTTTATGTTGAATATTGGTTGTGACAGTAAACTTTATTTGTCCTTGCATGAATTAATACGGAGGGAATCATTTATTTGAATTTATACAAGTTATATAATTGTGGAACTATGGACATGAAAAAGAAAATCTATGGTGATTATGAAAAATGAACTCATGAGCTGGAAGTGCTCAGATTATTTTAGTAATTGTGAATTGGAATTGAAATGAAAGAGTAGCTAAGTCTCCCCCGACAATTGAAAAGAAAATGAAATGAAATATTGAAATGAAAGAACAAGGTTGGTCATGTTTGAATAAATGAATAAGTCCGGTTTAGTGGAGAGGCTAACTCTAGAGCTTTGATTTTGTTCATAATTCTAATAAAACTAAGGACTAGTACATAGTGAAGACGTGATGAAAGTAAGAGAAAAACATTGAGTATGAGGGACCATTGGATAGCGACGAGAGCGTATCCCAGGATGTCCTATGATGAGTCTGGGCGAGGATACCGCTCCAGAGTACCGTCTCGGTGGCGACGCTCGTGGGATGTTTGAAGACTACGGGTGGTGTCATGTCTATGGTAGGAGCTAAATTTCTACAGGATGTCTGCATGATGAATCATGTCAGCGATGGGATTCCCTCCAGGGTTCCTAGACATGAGTTCGTAGGCAAGAAAATATCTAGGATACTTACCGTAGTTACAGTAGTAGATTAAGTCATGACGAGGGATTGAACCCTACAAAGATGAAGAACGATTTAGGGCTTGCCCTCGGACCTATGTAGTATGGGATGCATAGAATCCGAACAAGGGCGCATTAGTGTCATGTAATATAAATAAATGCATTAAGGTCATAGTGCACAATCACAACACGACATCAATAGGGTAGTCCCTTTAGTTTGATATGTGACAAGTTTGTGTTTGCTAATTATGGAAAATAAGTTATACTATTTCCGGCATAGAGAGGATGGCCGTATATAATAATCGTCGGTTGAATAAACTGACGTACCCACAGTCTTATATGCAGATAAATGGCTTAATACAGATTAAAGAGGAACAAATGCTTAAAGATTATTCAATGTTGTTGTACATTTGTTTCATTATTGTAAATTTTACTTCCGCTGTGCAATGTAAAGTGTAATATTGATGTAAACTCTGACGTAAAGTGAAAAGTTTAAATTTCCTTGTAAAATTGTACTAAAGGATGCGGAAAGATCCTGTAGAACATCTCGAATTCAGTGTATTTGGGATTCGGGGCGTTACAGAGTGGTATCAGAGCCACGTTTTCCACACTTGTACAAATTTATAAGGAACGACACCCTAGTAGTGGATATTAGAGTGTGTGTTTGAGTCTAGAGATTTAAATGTAAGTGACTTACATTTGTGTTGCTCTATGACTTATGTTTCTTCCTCTCTATTTCTAAGATGGCTGACTACTTCGACCCTTCTGGAGACGACGACTGGCATATCATCGAGGAAGAGTACCATCCTGGACAGGCAGATTTCGAGGACGAGTACTACCCAGGGCAAGCAGATTCTGACGGAGAAGAATGACCTGAATCCCGAGAGATCACCCCACCTCCGGATTCATCTGATGACTCTTCTTCAGACGAAGAAGAAGAACCAGTTCCAAATAGTCTTGTGACTTCTCTTCAGAGGCAGGTAGAAACACCGTGAGAGAGAGTCAGATTATTGGAGGCTCAGCTATCAAAGCGCAAGGACGACTTTTCAGTTCTCAGTCATCGTATATGGGAACTCAAGAAGAGGAAGAATTTGACAGATGTGCTGAAGGATGAAGTTGGTGAACTACGGGGAGAACTTCGAGAAGCGAAGAGGAACCGTAGGAGTTAGACTGTTGTAGCTTCTACTATCTTTTATTCTGATGTCAAGAAATGTTTTTCAATTCGAATGTATAAAATTTGGAATTCAATGAAATACAAGTTGATTTAAAATTCTTGTCTTATACTTCGAATTTAATGGATCTTTTGCATCAAAATATGGCTAGAAGTGGGTCTCGAAACGGGGAAGGACTGGATCTGGAAACGGAACTTGCGTCGGTCTATCAGACGCTCAACGCCGTGGCTATGAATCAGAACCAAGGAAGGGGGCCTGCGAATCCGGTGCCCGAAGCGATTAAACTAGTGGAATCGTTCAAACGAATGAAACCACCTGTATTCGAAGGGAAGTCAAATCCTGATGCGGCTGATAACTGGATTCGTCAAGTGGAGACAATCTTTGAAGTGATGGAGACCCCTGAAGGCAGTAAGGTCAAGTTGGCAACTCTGTAACTTGAGAAGGATGCGGCTGTTTGGTGGCAGTCGATGAAGAGGACCATGGGAGGCATAGTTCTTGGCTGGGAGGAATTTCTGGAAGAATTCTGCAGTCATTATTTCCCCTCCGATGTTCAAGAGAAGAAGGCTATGGAGTTTCTGTCGCTACAGCAAGGTAGCATGTCAGTGAGAGAGTACGAGACCAAATTTACTCAGCTCGCTAGGTATGCTCCGGAATTAGTGATGGATGAGGCTAAGAAGGCTCGTAAGTTCGAGCATGGATTGAGGCCAAGCTTGAGGTCCCGGATGATACCTCTTGGTATCAGAAGATTTGACAAGTTGGTCAAGAGAGCAACAGCGACGGAAGCAGATATGGAGCAGATCCATGTTGTTCAGAATCGGAGAAACAACTGGTAGTCTGGAAAGAGGCCTGCCAATTCTGGGAGTTTCAAGGGGCAACCATCTGCACAAAGGTTCAAACCAATAGGGGCGAACGCTATTAGTGTGGCTGGTGGACCTGGGAACAATGTGGTGAGACCTCCTGCGGTAACTTGCTACAACTGTGGTGAAACAGGATATTACAAATCTCAATGTCTCAAGCCACAGAGTGGTAATAGCAATGCACCAACGCAGCAGACTGGGAAGAGACCGTACCAACCAGGGCGAGTATTTGCCTTGACGGAAGCTGATGCTGATGAGGTTGATCCCGTCATCACTGGTACGAGGGATGATGTTTAGTGGTTTTTGTCATTTTTTTTCCCGCTGTTTAGTGAAACTGTTACGTAATGAGTGTGTATTGTGTAACAGGAGAACTTTATCTTAATGGAACTAAAGCTGTTGTGTTGTTCGATACTGGATCCTCTCATACTTTTGTGTCTCCTAAATTTGCTAAAGTGTTGGGAGTTGAACCGAAGATTTTTCCAGGCAAGATCTTAGCAGTAGCTACTCCATCAGGGAAAACTTTAACCACTGATCGGTATTATGCTGATTGTGAGATTGTGATTGGAGATCGAATCTTTGGGACTGATCTGATCGAGCTGACTATCTTGGGAGTCGATGTTATCATTGGCATTGATTGGATGTCGGTGTACAGTGTAAGCATCGAGTGCAAGACCAAGACGGTAACAGTGAAGGCTCCAGGTGGACCTGAAGTCACTTTCCAAGGGAAGTAGAAGTGTTCTAAGCTGGTGGCAATTATTCGCAAGGAAGAGACTCCTGTGGAAGTGCAAGGGATTCCTGTGGTTCGGGACTATCCGACTGTGTTCTTGGATGATTTTCCTGGGTTACCCCCACATCGTGATGTAGAGTTCAGCATCACTGTTCAACCGAGAAGTGCACCCATTTCTAAGGCACCGTATAGGATGGCTTCAGTGGAACAGGATGAGGTGAAACGGCAGATTGAGGAACTGTTGGAGAAAGGCTTTATTCAACCTAGTGCGTCACCTTGGGGAGCACCAGTGCTTTTGGTAAAGAAGAAGGATGGATCGATGAGAATGTGTATCGATTACCGGGAGCTGAATAAGGTCACTGTTCAGAATAAGTATCCTATTCCTCGAATTGATGATTTGTTCGATCGTCTAAAGGAGCAGCTATTTTCTCCAGAATAGATCTTCGATCAAGATATCACCAAGTTCGAGTGAAAGCCGAAGATGTGCACAAAACTGCATTTAGAACTCGACATGGGCATTACGAATTCTTAGTTATGCCATTTGGAGTGACGAATGTACCCGCAACCTTCATGGATTTGATGAACAGAGTTCTAAGGCCGTTCATTGATTCTTTCGTCGTGGTGTTTATCGACGATATCCTCGTGTACTCCAAGTCAGAGGAGGAGCACACCGATCATCTGGCAGCAGTTTTGAAGAAGCTGGAAGAGCAGAAGTTGTATGCCAAGTTATCCAAGTGCGATTTCTGAAAATCTGAAGTGGCATTCCTAGGTCACATCCTTTCTAAGGAGGGAGTAGCAACTGACCCTCAGAAGATAGAGGCAGTGAGAGATTGGGATAGGCCTACTACAGTAAAGGAAGTCAGAAGTTTTCTTGGAATGACTGGATACTACAGGAGATTCATTCAAGGTTATGCTCAGATAGCCGTGCTGCTTACTGGACTGACCAAGAAGAATGTAAACTTCAAGTGGACTGAGCAATGTGAGGCGAGCTTTTAAGAGTTGAAAGAGAAGCTGACTACTGCACCTATTTTGGCTTTGCCTAGAGCAGGTGTTGAGTATGATGTTTATAGCGATGCTTCACATCATGGGCTTGGTTGTGTCTTAATGCAAGAAGGAAGAGTAATCACTTATGGGTCTAGGCAACTATGACCGCATGAGAAAAATTACTCGACTCATGATCTGGAGTTGGCTGTGATTATCTTTGCCCTGAAGCAATGGAGGCACTACGTGTACGGTAAGAAATTGAACATGTACACGGACCACAAGAGTTTGAAGTACATATATTAGCAGAGGGATCTGAATTTGAGGCAGCAGAGATGGTTGGAAGTGCTTGAGGACATGCGACCTGAGATCAAGTATCATCCTGGGAACGCTAATGTTGTTGCTGATGCACTTAGTCGCAAGAGTAGTTTAGCCAGTTTGATTACGACTCAGAAGCATCTGATTGAGAAATTGGACCGAGCAGGTATTGAGGTTGTCTTGCAAGGATTGGGAGCATCTTTGGCTCAGTTGGGGCTTCAGCCTACACTGAATGGAAGGATCATTGCAAGTCAGGAGGTTGATACTGATATTTTGGAGATGAAGGAGCAGGTTGGTGCTGGCAGGTTGCCCGGATTTCAAATCAGGGATGGAGTGCTGTGGTTCGGAGATAGACTGTGCATTCCAAATCAGGCGGATCTGAAAGAGAGTATTCTTCAGGAGGTGCATGCTACTCTTTTGTCGGTCCATCCTGGGAGTACTAAGATGTAAAAAGACATCAAACAACATTTCTGGCGGTCAGGTTTGAAGCGGGATGTGGCTGAATATGTGGCGAAGTGTGAGGTTTGTCAGCAAGTCAAAGCTGAAAATCATAGACCCGGAGGTCTATTACAGCCGTTACCTATTCTGGAATGGAAGTGGGATAACATCAGTATGGATTTCATTACGGGATTGCCTAAGAGTCCTAAAGGCAATGATGCGATTTAGGTTATAGTCGATCGACTATCCAAGTCCGCTCACTTTCTGGCGATGAAACTCACTGCTTCGATGGACAAGTTAGCTGGGTTGTATGTTGGCGAGATTGTCAGGCTTCATGGTGTTCCGTTAACTATTGTGTCTGATCGAGATGCGCAGTTTACTTCGCATTTCTGGAGGAGTCTTCAGACTGCTTTGGGTACCAAGACAGATTTCAGCACTGCTTTTTATCCGCAAACCAATGGGCAGACCGAGAGAGTCAACCGTATTCTTGAGGATATGCTTCGGTGTTGTGTACTAGACTTTGGAGGCAGTTGGGAAAGGCATTTACCTTTGGTAGAGTTTGCCTACAACAACAGTTTTCAGGCTAGCATTGGGATGGCGCCGTACGAAGCTTTGTATGGCAGGAAGTGCAGAACACCTGTTTGTTGGTTTGAAGTTGGGGAGCGTCAGTTTTTTGGTCCTGAGCTTGTGCAGCAAACCTCTGAGAAGATTGATCTGATCAGGAAAAGGTTGGTAGAAGCTCAGAGCAGGTAGAAAAGCTATGCAGACAACCGAAGAAGGGACCTTGAGTTTGAGGTCGGTGACTTCGTCTTTCTGAAAGTATCACCCAGTAACGGTGTGGTTCAATTTGGCAAAGGCGAGAAGTTGGCCCCGAGGTTTATAGGCCCGTACAAAATATTGAAAAGGATCGGAAAAACTTCTTACTGGCTTGAATTACCGGATGAGTTGTCTCAGGTGCACAATGTCTTTCATGTGTCTATGCTGATAGGTTATATTCCAGATCCGAGTCATCATTTGCCTGAAGTGCCGGAAGGCATGAAATTGGATCTGAATTACATCGAGTCTCCTGTCGAGATTGTTGATCATCGAGAGAAAGTCTTGAGGAATAAGACGATACCGATGGTCAAGGTAGTCTGGAGAAACTATTTGGTTGAAGAGGTTACTTGGGAGTCTGAGGAGAGGATGTTGAAGGACTATCCTGAGCTTTTTGGTTGATTGTATCTTTGTATCTTTTGTTCCTGTTGTGAGTGTTGTATTTTTGTCTTCTCACTCTTGACTGTAGTTCCGAGGACGGAACTATTCTAAGGAGGGTGTGTTGTAATGCCCTGATTTTTCATTTAATGAAATTATTTTTATTTTGCACGTAGTGTGCACGTGCAATATTTTTGTAAATATTTTCTTCAAAGATGAGTAAAGATATTTATATATGTGCTTTTAATTATTTTATACAAAAGCCTTCTTTCAATTAGACAAAAAAGCCTTTTCTTTAAAAGCCCAAAGTTAATTTAATTTATTATTTTTATAATAGTCATTTTCACCGATAAACTAAAGCCCATGACTATTTTTTATACAACCTGTCAATTAGAATACAATTTAAAGACTATTTTATTTTTATACAAAAAATTAATGTACAATTTTTTGGACCTAGTTGCATGCACGTGCACTACACGTACACGTGCAATATGCACATTCCCATGGCCGGTTTTGATCTTTTGGGCGGGAAAATGAAAATTTTAATGGTGATCAAGGTGTGGTGGTTACTTGGTTGTGGGTAGTTATTGCAACTCCTACTTTCATCCTAGCCTTCCATCTTACAACCAACCAATTGATCCTAGCCCTCCATTCTCTTTGATTTTTAGTATAAATACTCCCCCCATGGCTAGTTATTCTTGTGTAAAATTATTCTCTTCCAAACCTATAGCCTAAATTATATCATCTGGTATTGTTTTGTGAGTTGAAAGATTGAGAGTGTGTGGAATTTTGCTTGCACCAAGGAGAGGAGGCCGGCTACCACTAGAAGGAGGAGCTCGGGTGTGCTTGGGAGGCTTGGGTGCACGTGTTCAAGGAGGAGCATTTTTGTTGCAAGGACATTTGTCTAGGGATTGCTAGTGAATTTTTCTCTCCATACAAGGTGGGTAAATTTTCTATATTTCTAATTAGGAATACATGCTAGATTAAATTGAATGAATGAAGCATGAAAAATATTAATAAGAGTACACTTTTAATTGGAAAATTGACCTATGAATTGATTGGAATGTGGGTGTGCAATTGTATGTGGTTTGATTAGTAAAAATCTAAGTTGGTATGGATTAATTATAACCATTGATTGTTAAAGAAAGTTACATTTTTCTACACCACAAATTATATACACAAAGTTAGTAGATTGGCAATGCTACTTCATGTGATTAAATGGATCTTTGTGTTGTATTGAAATAAATGAATTACGATATAGATTAGTATGTTTGATAAAAGGTTAAAAACAGAGAATTAATGTGTAGTTTGCTAATAAAGAGATTAATGGCATTAATTGTTGAGAAATGTCGAAAAAGAATTCTCTGGTAAGTCGACTTATGACCTTTTAAGCCGACTTATATCCTCCTTTAAGTCGACTTATATTTTTACAAGTCAACTTATGATGTGGTAAGTCAACTTGTGACTTTTATAAGTCAACTTATTACTTAACTTATTTTCTTAAAATCATGGATGTTTTTCCCTCTGGACAGTCGACTTATTACAGTAATAAGTCGACTGGTACTGATGAATTTTCATAAACTTGGATGTTCTATTCTTCTCAAAATATGAAGGACTTATGAAAAATAATTTGGGAACTATTTGTATGAAATAAAACATTGTTTGAGAGTAAAATGTGTAAATAGAACTATGGTTCTATAGTTATATTTTTGTGAAATTATATCTTGCACAAAGAATTCGAAATGAAGGATTAGAAGATTAATATAGTAAAGAAAGAAATTTTTTTGTGTGATGGATGTGATTTTCTCATTTGAGAATAGTGTGAAAAATATAAAATGTGAATATTCGTTCGTGATGTAAATTTCAATGTGGAATTACATAATAGATCTATGCAGAACAGCCGACTGGGTTGAATGACAGTCGACTGCCCTGTAAATGATATTTTAATATTGAACACTGCGGAACAGCCGACTGGCCATGTGCAGCAGTCGACTCTTCCGAGCAGTTTACTGAAAGATTTTGTTTGGCTGAACAAGTCGATTGGATGAGTTCTAAGTCGACTGTTCAGAGCACTTTTGACATCTCAGAAATTCTATGAATTGTTTTATGATAAAGATTGTGAATTTTATGTTGAATATTGGTTGTGACAGTAAACTTTATTTGTCCTTGCATGAATTAATACGGAGGGAATCATTTATTTGAATTTATACAAGTTATATAATTGTGGAACTATGGACATGAAAAAGAAAATCTATGGTGATTATGAAAAATGAACTCATGAGCTGGAAGTGCTCAGATTATTTTAGTAATTGTGAATTGGAATTGAAATGAAAGAGCAGCTAAGTCTCCCCCGACAATTGGAAAGAAAATGAAATGAAATATTGAAATGAAAGAACAAGGTTGGTCATGTTTGAATAAATGAATAAGTCCGGTTTAGTGGAGAGGCTAACTCTAGAGCTTTGATTTTGTTCATAATTCTAATAAAACTAATGACTAGTACATAGTGAAGACGTGATGAAAGTAAGAGAAAAACATTGAGTATGAGGGCCATTGGATAGCGACGAGAGCGTATCCCAGGATGTCCTATGATGAGTCTGGGCGAGGATACCGCTCCAGAGTACCGTCTCGGTGGCGACGCTCGTGGGATGTTTGAAGACTACGGGTGGTGTCATGTCTATGGTAGGAGCTAAATTTCCACAGGATGTCTGCATGATGAATCATGTCAGCGATGGGATTCCCTCCAGGGCGCCTAGACATGAGTTCGTAGGTCAGAAAATATCTAGGATACTTACCGTAGTTACAGTAGTAGATTAAGTCATGACGAGGGATTGAACCCTACAAAGATGAAGAACGATTAAGGGCTTGCCCTCGGACCTATATAGTATGGGATGCATAGAATCCGAACAAGTGCGCATTAGTGTCATGTAATATAAATAAATGCATTAAGGACTAAGTGCACAATCACAACACGACATCAATAGGGTAGTCCCTTTAGTTTGATATGTGACAAGTTTGTGTTTGCTAATTATGGAAAATAAGTTATACTATTTCCGGCATAGAGAGGATGGCCGTGTATAATGATCGTCGGTTGAATAAACTGACGTACCCATAGTCTTATATGCAGATAAATGGCTTAATACAGATTAAAGAGGAACAAATGCTTAAAGATTATTCAATGTTGTTGTACATTTGTTTCATTATTGTAAATTTTACTTCCGCTGTGCAATGTAAAGTGTAATATTGATGTAAACTCTGATGTAATGTGAAAAGTTTAAATTTCCTTGAAAAATTGTACTAAAGGAAGTGGAAAGATCCTGTCAAACATCTCGAATTCAGTGTATTTGGGATTCGGGGCGTTACAATAAGAACCCAAACTCATATTATACACAGAAAATACGGATTTGGGAAAACAGGGGTTACACTTTCCACCATTTGTTTGCTGCTACTTTGCGAACATTGAATTTCTTCAAGTTCTATCGTTCTCCCACATGTTGTTTTGGAGAGGAATTCTCTTTCATGGAACACAGCAATCCGTGCGACAAACACTTTACCTTTAGTGAGATTATTGAAATAGTGTCCCTTGGTCTCCTTGGGATATCCTCAAAGAAGCATTTATCAAATTTGTGACCAAGTTTATCAGAGACTTGGTGCCTTACATAGGCTTCACAACTCCAAATCTTCATAAAAGACACACTAGGACACCTCCCAGTCCATATCTCATATGGTGTTTCTTGAACTGTTTTAAATAAATAGGACACGGTTAAGTGTGAATGTAGTTGTTAATATATCATATCCCCATAAGGAGCTTGGAAGGTCTACATGACTCATCATGGATTGGACCATGTCTAACATGATCCAGTTTCTCCTCTCAGAGACATAACTCTCAGAGACATCATTCCATTGTAGTGTTCCAGGTAGAGTGAATTAAGATATTATCCCACAAACTTTTAGATTGTCATCAAATTCTTGGCTAAAGTACTCACCACCTCGATCAGATTGAAGAGCTTTAATACTTTTACCAGGTTGGTTTTGTACCTCATTCTTAAATTCTTTGTACTTCTCAGATGACACTGATTTGTATTTCATTAGATACACAAACTAATATCTACTGAAATCGTTAGTAAATGTAATGAAATACTAATAATCTCCTTTAACCAGTGTTTTGATAGGTCCACAGACATCACTATGTTTGAGACCTAAAAAGATCACTAGTCCTTTCACCTTTTCTAGTGAATGGAGCCTTAGTGATCTTGGCCAACAAACAAGGTTCACATACCTTATATGATTCAAAATCAGATGAGTCCAAAAATCCATCTTTATGGAGTTTGGATATGCAGTTCTCATTTATGTGGCCCAAACGACAATGCCAGAGGTAAGTAGTGTTCGTATAATTTGATTTGAACCTCTTAGTATTTATGTAAACAGGCATTTCAAGGTCAAGAATATAAAGTCCATTATTCAGTTGTGCACTACCATAAAAGATACCATACAAATAAATAAAATAACTTTTGTCCTTTATTATAAATGAAAAATCCTTCTTGTCCAAAAAATAAATATAAATAATATTTTTACTAATAGCAGACACAAAATAACCTCTAACTCAATAATAAGCCCAGTGGGCATAGATAAGTGACTAGTCGCAACAGCTAATGTAGCAAATTTTGCTCCAATTCCAACTCGTAGGTCCACTTCGCTCTTAGTCAATGGTCTACTTCTTTTGAGATCCAACACATTTACACAAATGTGAGATCCACATTTAGTATCTAATACCCAAGATGCAGAAGTAGATAAATTGACTTCTAGAACAAAAATACCTGAAGTGGAAATCTCACTTTTCTTTTTCTTCTTGAGCTCCTCCAAGTACTTCTGGCAGTTTCTATTCCATAGTCCGGTCTGACCATAGTGGAAGCATGTGCCCTCCTTAGCCACCCCACCCTTAAGTTTCAAGGTAGTAGTGCTGGGCTTGACATTGCCCTTACCATTCCTCTTGCATTCAGGTTTCATAATCTGCTTGTTGCCCTTGTCCT
This sequence comes from Hemerocallis citrina, assembly GCA_017893485.1. NCBI lineage: Eukaryota > Viridiplantae > Streptophyta > Magnoliopsida > Asparagales > Asphodelaceae > Hemerocallis > Hemerocallis citrina. The sequence continues at coordinate 115,103,744 of CM030360.1, read as the reverse complement.
TACCTTTGGCCTGTTGGATCATCATAATGGCCTTTCCCTTACTAATATTCTGCTCAGCAGTTCTCAACATGCTTAGTAGCTCTGGCAGAGGTTTGTCAGTTTCATTCATGTTGTAGTTCATGATGAATTGGCTATAACTTTTTAGCAACGATTGCAGGAACTTAGTGGCCAACTCTTGATCCAAAGAGAAACCAAGCCTTTCAAGGTTCTCTATATACCCATTCATCTTGTGAACATGAGTTCCAATAGGGCTTCATTATGCCAGCTTGCACTAAAACAATGCCTTTGAGACTTCAAACCTCTCATGCCTAGCCTGCTCTTGATAAAGCCTCTTAAGGTGTACAATCATATCGTAGGCATCCATGTTCCCATGTTGCATCTGAAGCTCAAAATGGTGGATAGCATGAGACAATAAACATCCAAGGCATCATCTTGATGCTTCTTATGAGCATCCTTTTCGATGTGAGGGGCACTTGGAGTAGGTGGCTCAGGAACAGACTGCTTTAGAACATAGAGCTTTTTCTCATGCCTGAGGACTACCCTCAGATTCCTATATAAGTCTAAAAAACTTTTTCCAGATAGTTTGTCCTACTCATGGATGGATCATAATGACAGGTTACTAGATGTGTTGGATGCCATGATAATCTGTCAACATAAATGTACAAAATAAATATCATGCCATTGAAACATTTAACAGAATTATGCAAAGTTAGAAATATTTAATCAGGACAACATCAACGGAATTATGCAAAGTATGTATCATGACATTGAAATATTTAATAAGGTCTTTTATTAAATATACCTTCAAATCAATGACCCTCATCATTGACTCGGAAAATCTCATCGTAAGATTTTCTAGTAGGCCAAGATCCATATTTCACCTAGTTTTGAGTCAGCTTTGGCTGATCACCCAAAATTTAGTTATTTAGGCAGGGAACACTTCCCAATTACATCATATACAACTCTTGGATACTTGGGTGAATAGCACTTATTCTAATATATCTCATATACTAAAGCCCAACTCTATGCCTCTAAACCTTCAATCCAATTGAAATGACCTAGTTAAGTCAGACTCAATGGTTGGCAGTTGAATATTACTTTTGTACCATTGCGTCTAACCAGGATAGATAAAGATACCCTGTTTTGGCATAACTACACTTAATCGATCCTAGCCTCGACGAGTGTCACACATTGGAAGATATCTTATTGCGACTTAATATTTAGTTTGATGGAATTTTTGTTTATTTATTAATTGATCTCACTATTTATTATCTATTAGCATGCAACTAAAACAATGCATCTCATACAAAATAAATGCATAAAATATATGTGACATGGTTGTGGCCTTTAACGCACTGACTCTCCCAAGCCAATGAGAGTATCAATAACTAAATATAGGGATTATAGCATCTTCTCCAAGCAGCTTCCTAGTCATGTCCTTGTATGGTTATCAATACCTTACATCCATAGTGAGATTACATTTACATATAAAGAAATGATGTTCAATCGGTGTGTACAGAGAAGGAATTACAATCATAATGTAGAGAGAAAGGCACGACACGCAGGCCAATTTAAATTAGGATCAGAATGTAGAGAGAAAGGCACGACAGACAGGCCGTATTCAAAATACCAAAATATAAATGAAAAAAGAGCTAAGGCCACAACTATGCACCAACCGTTACAGAACATACAAACCAAGAATATGATGTTATGACTTTATTTCATTTTATTTATTTAAAAGGATTAGTTTTGGGAAATCAATATTACCCTATGCAGAGTTAGCACAGGGGTCCCTTACCACCACATGAACCCTTCATGCCTTAAGAAATCCTAATGCCACCGTAAATGATGTAAGCGTATGAACTCTTCATGCTTTAACACATGCTAATACCACTGCAAATCAGATCTTCCTGCTCCAGGGTTGTCGATGGTTCCAAAACGAAGGCTACCCTGGTGCGATATCTGTGTCAACAACTAACATATGAACGAATCCTTATATTGCAACAGTTGCAAAACATAAATCACATATGAATGTTTCTCTCAAATGTGTAAGCCCTATTTTCAGATTTTATTGAATTCTGTATTCTTTTGATAATTGTATTTGAATTCATTTATTATGGTGCATTTTGCCTTTTCTTGGGTCCTTTTGTTCTCTCTCGATCAATCTGTGTTTATTTGATTGGATTCTGTTCTTTTGCAAATTTGGCTCTTTTCTATTTTGAATTTGATTTGATCTCCTTTGTGTTCGTCTCATCTCATTACATTTGTTTGTCTCTTTTTGGAGCTAAAACCGATACTCAGAATCCACATAATATCAACCCAAAACCAATAATTTCTTGATCCCTATAAACACCCTATTAATTAAACCCTAATTAATACCCCTCTCTCTCTCCGCCACTTTTTCTCTCCCCGTACCCCCTCTCTCTCTCTGTTTTCTGCTGAACCCAAAACCCAACCGTAAACCCTTACCCCCTATGCCAACTTTGACCACTCTTCACCACCGTCACCACCACCGTCACCGTCTCCATCCTCTCTTCATCTTCATCATCGTCGCTTGTCCCCCGTCCTCGCCATCCCCATCACTGTAACTCCCTCACCGTCGCCCTATACCCTTTCTGTGCACCCTCATCGCCCGCATCGTCTCTCACCGCACTTGTGCAACCCCTAGCACCGCTGTTCAAACCTCGGAGTCCCTAGCGCCGTCGTCTCTGTTTTCAACCGTGAAAATAGAGTTCGTTCATCGCCGTGAGTGTTGTCGCCGCAGTCGCTTCCCGACCGTGGTACCAACATCGCTCCGCCAACACAGCCGCCCAACGCAGTCACAGCACCGCGCCGTCTACTGCTCGCTCTCTCTCTTTCTCTCTCGCTGTTGTGAGGAAGAAGACGATCAGCGAGTCGCTGATCTCGTAGTTTCGTGTTTGGCCACCCTAATCCGCTCCTCACCGTCCCCTGTTCGGTGTGGATCTGGTGCAAGGAAAGGATCCTATTGGCTGGTTTTGGTGTCCCGTGTTCTGCCACACCCGATCCCATTTTGCTGTCTCATGTATTGGGTCGGATCTGGTGTGAGGCAGAGAATCTATTAGCCAGTTTTGGTGTTTTGTGTTCTATCCCGATCCGGTGTGAGGAATTACTCTTGGATCTTGTTATTGCTGTTGAGTCTTCGTGCATATTTTGGCAGATTTTGCCCGGGATTCTGATCCCGTGATTCCTATTTTTAATTATATCTACAATAACAGGCAAGTCTCTTCTTGAACCCTTTTTATTATTTGTGTTCAAGATTCTTTGATCTCCTGCAAGTAGATCCTGTCATTTCACTATCAAAAACTGCTTTTGACAATTCCGTTAAGATTATCGAGGGTTTACACGCGCTAATCCGACATACTCTTAACATCGTGCTATCTCTTTGATCTAAACCTAGTCCCCAATGTTTCATGCATTTGCACAATTAAACAACTAGATTCATGCATAAGATTACTTGATGACTTGGACATGATAAATTGAACGTGCTAGATTGAATTTAATTGATGAATTGACACCATGACCATGATGAATGTATCTTATCCTTAGAAATTTGCATGTTGATACCTAGGATTGTTTTGACAACCAATTTGCATGCTATATGTGATTGTGTGAATTATTTGTTATCTATTCATATTAAGTTGATTTCTGGACTGATGTATGTTTCACATTGAATCAGATTTTTATCCATGCTAATGACTTAATTTGAGAAAACTTACTGAACACAAAATTTAGCCCTTGATGTCTAGATAATTTTTCCCTGGTCTGGATTTAAATTCCAATTTGTCATCTATTAGATATCATCACTTTACTGCAACTGTGTTAGTAATTTTCAGGCTCATAATTTCATGCGTATCCTACTGCTTCTAATTTTATTTGACCCTATTAACAGTAAAAGAAAAATCTGAAATAAATTAGGCTGGACCTAGACATGTATAGCTACTTTCCTGAATTTTTGTACATATTACTAATGAGTTCTCTGACCCGAAATAATTAATGGAACATAACCTACTGCATGTTGACTGAACATAAAACCTGATTAGATTAGAGTTTTGACCCTAGTTCCTGTCTTTTATATGCCTTTATTATAATCGTTGGAACCGTATGGAAGTGTGCTTTCTAGATCTTCTGGCAGATTCAGTTTTACTATTGTGTAGTGACCATAATCTATGTTTTAGTACAGCAAGGTCATGCTGTCCTGATTTTGTGAAATGTGTTAAATGATGTGTTTGCTTCATGTCTTGTCTGTAGCGCTTAGAATTATTCATACATAGTAATATATAACATTGACACCCTCTTGCATGTTCACATAAGATGAAAATAAACTATTAACAAGCCGGGGTATTATGGGCAGACTTGGTAGTGAACAATCGTGAAATGTACTAGGTAAGGCCCCATTGTTATATTGTATTGTCTTGGAAGGAGGTGTATTGATTGCAATGATTTATTGATGATTCATGATTGTAAATTATTGTTATCAATACCGAGTACACGAACCGTGAATTCACCATCGATCTAAAACGATCACTGTGCTTGTGCGGAACCTGTGGAATGGGACGCAGCAGTAGGTGCACTAGATAGGTTAATAAAATACTTAACAACCTGCATACTTGATCTTGTATTGAACTTGACTTGACATCACGCATTTCATGTGTGATTATTGTACACCTTTGATATTGCCTACTCTTTGTTTTTTTTCTTTGTCTTGGACCATGTTCCTTTCTTTTGATATTCATGCTTTTCCATTATCCTTTGTTTTCTCTATTTGCCGCCCACGACTTGCTCTAAGGGCACTCTTTTCTTTTTTTTTAGATCATGATTTTACAGGTATTGAAGGATCTGCTCCCGAAGAAATTGGTGAGCAATGTTTCTATTGTTGGATCCGGTCTCTGCTGCGTAGTCTATTAATTGCTGCTAGATTTATTATCTGAACATTGTTATCTCTTGTACTCTGTTTTGGGCTATATGACCCGTAGTTTTGTTTTGATCCCGGATGTTGGATATTTATAATGTTGGTTTATTTAATTATTATTGGAACTTTATCATTGATTCATGTAGTTATATTTCTTGCATGGTTGTATTTTGTCGTTCTTTTTGCTGAGTTAGTCTAGTATAGCTTATGGATGGTATTTACATCATTCGCTGGGCCTACGTTACGTACTCGTATTCTGTATTTTGGGAAGTGGGGCGTGATAGGATTTTTAGTGGTATCAGAGCACAAGGTTGAGTAATATATCAATCAAACATGACTATCTTTACGGGGGTTGGCTTTGATTGGTATATTAGTCGAGTTTGGCTCTAGCCGGATTAACTCAGTAATTTTCACACCACGATAATCACATGAATACTTGTATAATAACCAACATATAATCTGGGTACTGACTATCTTTGATCATGTTTCAGGCTATGGCTCGTGAGAATTCTTCTTCTCGCTCGAGGGATCAGCAACCGGACAATACTGTTATTCTACAGACGATTCAGCAGATGATGGATCTTCAGTAGGAGCACAATGAGCTGATGAGAGCCACTTTGGCAGCCAATAGGAATGTCGCTAGACCTTCACCTAGTGCTTTGCCACCTAGGCCTGGTACGGTAGCAGATTTCATGAGGCTGCACCAGAATAAGTTTTCGGGTACTGAGTCGCCATTGGAGGCCGAACAATGGCTTATCCAGACGGAGCAACTGCTGGTCGCCACTCGTGTTGCTGAGATGGATCGTGTGGATGTGGTTCGCATCCAACTGGTGGATCTCACTCATATCTGGTGGCGGGTTGAATCCGAGAGGATGCCGTGACCCATTGAGTGGGCCACTTTCTCTGAGAGCTTCATGGCGAAGTTGTTTCCCAGTGTCACCAAGGCAGAGATGGAGCGACAGTTTGTTTTCCTAACTCAGATCAGCTAGATAATGTTCTTAAATGTCATTTGTTGTTGCCACTTCACTTGTGACGATATTAATTTGAGCATTATCTTAATTAGGGAAACCGTTCCGTGGACGAGTATGCTGCAGAGTTTACTCGGCTTAGTCGCTTTGCCTCTACCCTCGTTGTCACTGATGAGGCTTGGGCTAGTCATTTTCTGTCGGACTTGAGCTTTCCCCTCCAGGACTGTTTAACTGCTCTTCGGCTTGTTCTTACTTCATTATTTTGGATACAGCTCGGATCCAGGAGCAGACTCTCAGCAGGTCTAGTGTTCCTTAGAGGAATGTTTTGCACCCCGTTGCACCTCAACCTATTTGGAGGCCAATTCTGTCCCCTCCCACGAAAGCACAGCCGTACGCACCTGTTGTCCTGAGGAATGTTGAGACTTGTGGCTACTACCATAAGACTGGGCATTCACAGCGAGACTACAGGATGGCCAACCGACAGTATTTAGTGTGTGGGAGCAGTGAGCACATGGTACGTGACTGTCTGATAAACAGAGCACCTCTACCGGTTACTGGTGCTGCTCAGCTAGGAGCGCCGACGCGTGGTCAGGGCAGGCTGTCTCTCCCTCCGCTGAGGCAAGTCTTCGATCAGAGGCGTGTGGCTTCTAGAGGAGGTCAGGTTGGTGGTCGTGGTCAGGCTTATAACTTGACAGCTGAGGAGGCGGAAGTAGCTGTTGGAGTGGTTGCAGGTATATTACAGTAGTTGTACTTTTTCTTTCTTTCAGTTTTCTGCATGTTATTTTTATTTTCTTTCCCTCCTTGTACAATTATTCGTGTATATATCCTGCTGGCACCTTACCCATTGTTTGATCTTCTTCTAGGTGTGATTTTAGTCTTCTCTCTCCCTGCTCATGTGTTGTTTGATTCGGGTGCTACATACTCTTTCATTTCTTCTCGCTTTGTTGATCTGCTCATGTGTTGATTTTAGTATTCTTCATTGCTATGCTCACAGCTTGGGACATCACCACAGGCGGAGGTGTCGTTTTCTGTTCTATGTTTTGCAAGCGGAGTCTGTTGTTGATTGGTGGTGTGGTTTTCTCGGCGGATTTGATTGTGATTCCCAACTCCGGTTTCGATATCATTCTGGGCATGGACTGGTTGGGTGTTTCCTGTGCCGTGATTGATTGCCGGGAGAAGAAGGTGACCTTCAGGCCTTCTGGTCAGCCAGAATTTGTTTTCCATTTGGGTGAGACACCGTCAGGGCATGTCAAGAACTCGTTGGATCCCAAAGTTGTTTCTCTTGCGTCACTGGGTTCTGATAGGCCTATTGCACCCTTGGTTGTGCGGGATTTACTTGATGTGTTTCCCGAGAAATTGCCCGGTTTGCTGCAAGTCTGAGATGTGGAATTCAGCATTATGTCCAGCCCGGTATGGCCCCTATTTTCAAGAGTCTGTATCTTGTGGCGCCGGTTGAACTAGCAGAACTGAAGGTGCAAGTTCAGGAGCTGCTTGATAAGGGTTTTGTCAAACCTTGTGTTTTGCCATATGGAGCCCCAGTTCTGTATGTTAGTAAGAAGGATGGAAGCCACAGGCTTTGCATTGACTACAGGGAGTTGAACAATGTTACTGTCAAGAATCGGTATCCATTGCCGAGGATTGACGATTTGTTCTACAAACTAGGAGGCTCTTCGGTGTTCTCGAAGTTGGATCTACGTTTCGGGTACCGTCATGTCAGGGTGAAGTCCGAGGATGTTCCGAAGACGGCTTTCCGAATGAGATATGGGCATTATGAGTTCTTGGTGATGCCTTTCGGAGTGACTAATGCACCGGCTGTATTGATGAGTTTGATGAACCGTGTGTTTTCGCCATTCTTGGATCAGTTTGTCGTGGTTTTCATCGACGACATATTAGTGTACTCACATAACAAGAAGGATCATGTTGAGCATCTGAAGGTGGTTTTACAGACTTTGAGGGAGAACCAGCTGTATCGGAAGCTCGATAAGTGCGAGTTCTGGTTGGATCAGGTTGCTTTTCTTGGCCACATTATCTCCGGTGCTGGTGTTTCTGTCGACCTGTCGAAGGTTTCTACGGTCAAGGATTGGCCTATTCCGAAGTCTGTTTCAGAGGTGTGGAGTTTCCTTGGTTTGGCTGGTTACTATCGGAAGTTCATTCAAGACTTCTCCTGGAACCTTGACCAGTTTGACCAGGAAGGAGTAGAAGTTCGTCTGGGATGAAGCTTGAGATGGAGCTATCGCCGAGTTGAAGCGTCGGTTGACATCAGCGCCTGTGCTGACTATACCCAACAGTTCGGGTGATTTTGTGATCTTTTGTGATGCTTCGGGGAGAGGTCTGGGAGCAGTGCTGATGCAGCGAGGCAAGGTTGTCGCTTATGGATCGAGGCGGTTGAGACCTCATGAGAAGAACTATCCTATGCATGATCTGGAGCTTGCTGTTGTGATCTTTGCGTTGAAGTTGTGGAGGCACCATTTGCTTGGGGATAGATTTGAGATTTTCACAGATCACAAGAGCCTCAAGTATGTGTTCATGTAGAAGGAGTTGAACATGAGGCAGAGAAGATGGCTGGAATTGATGGCAGATTTTGACATTAATTTGCAGTATCACCCGAGCAAGATTAATTCGGTGCCAGATGCTTTGAGTCGGAGGCCTGCTGCTATGTTCCTCACTCAGCAGAAGGAGCTAGTGGAGGACATGAGGAGGCTTGAGTTGGATGTGTTGCTTCCCGGATCAGATTGGCAGCTTTTGTGTTGCAGTTGCAGTCTTCCTTAGTAGAGCAGATCAAGGCAGCTAAAGGGAGTGATCAGCAATTGCAGGAGTATCGGAGTAAGGTTGATGCTGGTTTGAGATCTGATTTGGTTGTCCATGCTGATGGGTCGCTTCAGTTTGACTCTAGGTTGTGTGTACCTTAAGGAGAAGTCAGGTAGAAGTTGCTCGAGGAAGCTCATCGGTCCCCGTATTCTATCCATCCTGGTGGTACCAAGATGTACATAGACTTGAAACAGCATTTTCTAGTGGCATGGTATGAAGCAGGATGTGGCTTGATTCGTTGCCCAGTGCCTAATCTATTAGCAGGTGAAGGTGGAGCATCAGAGGACCGCAGGACTTTTGCAACCCCTTCCTATCCCTGAATGGAAGTGGGAGAATATCACGATGGACTTTGTGACAGCTTTGCAGAGGAGCTTGGGTACTAAGCTGAGCTACAGTATAGTGTTCCATCCTCAGACGAATGGGCAGTCAGAAAGTACAATTTAGACCCTAGAAGATATGTTGAGATCCTGCGTTCTTCAGTTTGGAGGTTCGTGAGAAGATCATCTTCACTTGGCCGAGTTCTCTTATAATAACAGCTATCAGGCGAGTCTCAAGGCTGCTCCAATCGAAGCATTGTATGGGTGCAAGTGTAGATCGCCAGTCGGTTGGGATGATATTGTCGAAAGGAAGCTTTTAGGCCCTGAGTTGATAACGGAGACAGTTGATGTCGTGGCTCAGATCCACAAGCATTTGCAGGCCGCTCAGGATCGGTACAAGAGGTGGGCTGATTGTCATCGGAGACCTCTAGAGTTTGAGGCAGGCGAGCATGTGTTCCTCAAGGTATCACCTTGGAAGGGTGTTATCCGTTTCGGCGGTGGAGGCAAGTTGAGTCCTTGATTCATCGGTCCATTCAATATTATGGAACGTGTGTGTAAGGTAGCTTACAGGCTCACGTTACCACCAGCTTTAGCAGGTGTCCATGATGTATTCCATGTTTCTCAGCTCAGGAAATACATCAGAGATGACAGTCATGTGGTTGACTACTCAGACTTGTCTATGAGGCCGGATTAGTCTTGTGAAATTCGACCCGTCTCTATCTTAGACCGTCGAGAGTAGGTGTTAAAGATTTGTCACGCCTCGCTTCCCAAAAGGGAATACGGAATACGGATACGTGAAAAAAGCCCACCGAATGATTTTCATCATCCATAAGTTGTTCAAGAATCTTTACAACATTTCACAAGAATAATCAGAGCCGAAAGCAAAAAAATCAACCAAGAATACATATGTGAATCAAAATACCAACAAGAATACTTGAAACCAAAATATATTAATCTCAAATAATACAGATCAGAATAAGTCAATATCCTGGGTCACATTGCCCAAACACAAATAAATCCAAGTACAAGATACATTATTCAAATAGCAACAGGAAATAAATAAATATAGCAAAATCTCCAGCAACTAGTATCTCATCTCGCCTATTCCATCTGGCAGCTAATCTCCAAAATCTGCAATTTAATAAATTGCCGGAAGAGGAAAAAGAAAACAAACTCTCGTCAGTGCAAGTTACGAGCAGCTTGTAGTGCAGGATACAAGTATATGGGAAAAATAACTAATAACATGGAATATGCATGATACAGAATAGAATACTAATATGGCAAGATGAACAAGTGCAAGTGGCATGTATCAAGTGTCAAGTGAACAAGTATCACGTAAACAAGTAACAAGTATCACGAATCAAGTATCACGAAATCAGGTAACAAGTAACAAGTGTCAAGAAACATGTACAGGTAATCATGTAACAGGTATCATGTAACAGGTAATCAGGTAAACAGGTGAACATGTATCAGGCAAGTAGGTAACTTGTATTCATGTATGTCAAGTTATGTCATGTCAAGTCTTGTAATTATTACTATCTAGGTAGCACTTCATGCATCCATACTTTTACTATATGGTTGTTAAAGTCAATACAGTTTCGTTTAGATTTCGTAGGGGATTTCTATAGGGCCAGGTACTCAGGGACAAGTAATCCAAATCATATACAAAATTCCAAATAATCCAAATCATATACCAAATTCCAAATTAACCAAATCATATACCTAATTCCAAATAATCCAAATCATATACCAAATTCCAAATATGGGAAATACGGCCCCCCTTCCGAGTACACTTTTTTATATTGTCCACTACTAGATCCTTCCCTTAACCTGGCATGGTTACTTTTTATTACAAAATACACATGATCACGAGATAACGAGAACAAAATCAGGGCAAGACAAGGATGTATCAAGATCTCATATGATGCAAGGAACATGTTCTAAATCACAAAATGCAAGAAACAACATGCAAGTAATCAAACATGACAAAATATCAATTCGGGACAGCAAGACGTTGCTGTACCAAAACTAAGATTCCTGCTACTCCAGGAGTGCAAATCTGGATCCATCAAAGAATCTGGAAAATAGACTCCCGGCTGAATCCAGCGAACATATATAAGCCATATAGTAATTCACAACAACATAACTCAAAACTGATTTGAATCTAGAAAATACGTTCAGCCAGAAATCGGTAAATTGAAATCAAAGTCAGGATAACAGCAGTAAAACACCTGAAATAAATCCAGGAAAAATCTGGGGTATTCCCCTATATGTCTAGTATCAGAATATAATGTTTCATAATTTTCCAGAAAGATTTGTTCAGTCAACAAAAATCAGAAGTCATCAAGAAACGATAGTTTGACAAATCTGGAATTCCTAACACTGCTGTACGAAAACTGTAATTTCTCACAAACCGTGAAACGAAATCCAAATCCGACATTGGGAGATGAAAATAGACAAAATAATCTAAATTTTATATTTCATAAATATTTTTCATACAGGAAAAGGAATTACGGTGAAAATACAAATCTTTAGAGAATAGCGAGCAAAATCCAGCAAGTATAGTTTTTATAAACAAGCAGGAAACGGTATATAAAACTCATCAATAAAATCCACCAAAATTTTGGGTAATCCCTAAATAAATATAGAAATACTGACTAAAGTTTCATATCAAAATAATATGTTTAGCACTAGTATCAAAATAGTTTAATCATCAAAATTATCAAGAAACGAAATCTGGAATTGAAAAACACCTCTGTAGTAAAACCACCATATCTCACACATACGAAAACGAAATTGATCAAGGTCAGAGGGGTTGGAAAGAAGACAGATTTCTCTAAAAATCATGTTTAATACTGAAGTTAAGATTCTGATCTTAATATGGGCTAAATTACTGATCAAGACAGATTATCGGCAAAATATAGAATTTACTTTAGGAACAAAACCAACATGAATCACACGAAACTTGCTCGAAACATCACTAATCATGAATTAGAGTCTACTAAGTGTCCGAACAACATGAAATAGGGTATAGGACATGTCTACGACAAGTATATCATATGGATCTCACAATCACACAAGTTCTCATAATTGTTTCACATATACATCACATCAAGAAACAGTCATTCCTAGGTTAATTCATGTCATATGTATCGTGAGGCAACTATGGTCAGGATAGCACTATAGAGACAATATCAACAAGGGGTTTCACGCACAAATTGTCTCTAGAATCCAACTACACTACAAGCGGTATTTATAATTTGTATCATACAAAGAAATTGAGTACAAGTTACTTGCCTGAGAGATGGCAACGGAAACGACACAAGAGCAAGGATAATGGGAACAGATTCCTGGGCACAAACACAAACACAAAGAATGGATCACGAACCAATCTCGATCACCCGAACAACGAACAAGATGATCACGAACATAATCGGACGGCTGAGATCAAAGATCAAGATCAGGATGATCGGATCAGATCGGACGACTCTGATCGAATATCAAGATCAAGAACAAGATGTGATTAGTATCTTGATGATGATGGTGATGATCGGATCAGATCAATGATTGGACAGCCACCAATCAAAGTGATCAAAGAACTCCTTGATGACGATGATCATGAAGATCTGACGGCCCACAACAAGGCTGATCAAGAACTCCATCAGAACATAGCATAGGGGGAAAGTAGTTACTCTGCAACTTCGGGGCGGCCATGGCTGTCGACGGAGATAGCACAGACGTGGTCGCAGGTGGCTGCGACGCGATGGAAGATGGCTACGGCAGCTAGCTGCTGTTGCAGTGTTGCGACTAAAGGAGTGTAGCGCCCCGAATTTCTAATAATGATATCTTAGAAAATACGTGGCACAATTCCCAGCATCAACTTCAATGTAATATTAAACACAATTTAATACCAATAAAATTTTTTCCAACTTTCATTACAATAATCAATTACATAGCACAGCAGAATACAAAAACATCTCAAATCATAATTCTCTTTTCTTTACAACACTTTTCATTTGACATATGTCACTAAATCACTCGAACTCAAGCATCCAAAACCAAGCCTTAAGAAATCACCTGTAAAATATGAGGCTAGAGATGATCCCTAACCTCCAAAACTAAAGGGGTCAGCCATAAAGGTGTGAGTGACATAAAACAAACAATATAAATAAATATTAAGCATGGGTTCATAAACAACATGTGACAAATAATAATACATAAAATATGACATTGCAAGGAATCATGTAAACCTCAAGTGAAGCTAAACTAAGTGTCAAGTGCAGAAAACAGGAAAACACATCCGTGAAACCAAATCAAGAAAACACAAGTCTATATGCTGACTCTCTAATGCGTACTTGTCGGAGTCTATGCATCCCACTCTACATAGGTCCGGTGCAAGCCCTTAACGTCTCCACATTATAGGGTTCAATCCCCACTATGTAACTAATCCTAACACGATGACTACTACGAGATAAAGATAAACTGTGAGTATTAGCCCATGTCCCGATAATTCCGGAGGTTAAACTCTATCCACAGATAATTTTGGAGACTATTTCACTCACACCTGGGAATCTTCGAGAATACCCCACACCGCAAGCAATGGCACCTCATCACACGAATACCACATGTGCGTCGCCTCGACTCCGATAATTCCAGAGATCAATCCCACACCACAGGTAATTCCGGAGACTATTTCACTCAAACCTGGATAATTCCGGGGATCATCTCACACCGCAAGCCATACTGAGGTCCATAACTCATATTCCCGTTCATCATATCACCACTAGTACCTGTCCTTATCATTTAGGTTATTTAATTACTCAACGAATCTCCTAGAGTTGGTCTACCCTACCGGACTTAACTCAACAACTGATCAGCTAAATGCCTTAATAGGCCCAAACATAAACAACTCAACTGCCGGTATACTAGGGTCACACACACCCTCTAGAGACTCAAACTCAAATATCCAAACCGAACTTCCAACATAAATTGTTCAACTTAACATCTTGAAACATATGTTCAATAGGAGATAGAGTATAATAATAATAAGTTATAGATCAAAACATATAGAGAATAAATCATTTGAAAGAACATTCATAGATATAAGGATACATCAGTATCAGTCGACTATAGAAAGCATAAGTCAACTGCCCAGAAAGAAAATTCCATGGTTTTAAGAAAATAAGCTAAGTGTTATAAGTCGACTTATAAAAGTCATAGGTCGACTTACCAGAGAGAAATTCCAGTAATCTTGAAGAAAATATTCTAAGTGTTATAAGTCGACTTATAAAAGTCATATGTCGACTTACTAGAGAGAAATTCCAATACAACTATAGAAAATAGCAGCCGGATCGTATCAGTCGACTGAAAGGTCATGCCAGTCGACTGTCGGCCTACAGACTGTATAGTTTTGGTTGTGCACAATTCAACCGATACGTAGTTTTACTTCATGAAAACGATTTCTACGAAAAACATATTTCTTATATATTCAAATATAACTGGTAGGACATAAAATAGTCCACAAAACTAAATCAAACTACTTGAATTTATAAAAATAGAGATTTGTTGATTTTCTTCAATCAAACATGAAATTGTGCATATCATCAAAATAGAGTTTTTTTTTCTAAAAAATCAATTACTCATTGAAATTTCTTCGTATTCAGATCCCAAAACATGTAAATATCAATCTCAAAGAAAATCCCCAATTTTGATATATTTCCTCAATTCAATTAATCCCTCAAATTTCAATTCTCAAGACACGGTCTCTTGATTCATAACTCTTCCATTCAATTATCTCAAAAATCTGAATTTCTACCACAACTCATAACCATAATCAAATTTGTAATCACATACCACTAGGGTTTCACAAGATCCAATTTTTTATCCAATCCATAATATGCATAAACATGTTCAACCCTAAATAGGCTTTCTAGCAATACAATTCAATCTCCCATATCCAATAAACATTCATAGATCAAACAACCAATCCATTACATTACTCACATGCACAACGTAAAAGAAAAACAAACATGTCAAAAGTAAACAACAAAACAATCACTCACATAAATCAAAACAACAAAACAAATTTATATCACTCACATACAACATATGCATAAAAAAGGAAAACAACATGTCACTCACCTTGAAATGAAGAAATCCAACAAGAAAGCCTTCCCTTTTTGCGAAATCCGAGATCCTTCTCTCAATCCTCCAAAAATAATAAATCTTTGTGTTGTGCAGAGAATGACGGCTGCGTTCTCTTCTTTTAAATACCCGAAAATAGGATCTTAGGGTTTTAGACATATTTGCGAAATAACCCCTCGAAAACATATCTTTACGTAAATAGATTCCTATACTTGGAACTTGATAAAATTAATTAAATTGAGATTTAAAAGCAAAATAACCCTTACTTTCTAGCTGGCTCTGATTAAAAGCCCAGAAAAATAGTTTTGCACTTTCACCCCTCAAAATGACAAATTTGCAAAAAGGTCCTTCTTTTTTTCAATATTTGCAAATAGATCCAATTAATTTCAGAAAAATATGGAAAAATTATAAATAAATCCCAAATAATAAATAATGATTTTCCATAAAAATAATTTTGGCTTTTGAACTTTTCAAGAAAATATTTGCACGTGTTTCGCACGTGTAAAAGATAAATTTTCAGAAGATATTTATTAAATCCCCAAAAATCATTTGAATCATTTATAAATCTTTAAAAGTAATATTTAAAAATACGGGGTACTACAAGGAGGGCAGCACTGCAGTGCGACTGGGAGGCGGTGCAGGACGGGGGAGCACAGGGATGCAGGGCGTCGGTAGGAGCAGACGCTGTTGCAGAGCGACGCAACTAGGGGGTCACGAGTGCGACACGAGCAGGTGGAGGTGCTGGATGTCTGCGTTCTACGGAGCACAGGGGAGAAGAAGATGAGGAGCGATTACGGGTGGTGAGAACGGGAAAGATGGAGCAGGGAAGCCGTGGGTTTAGAAGTCGGGAGAGGTGATAGGGATGAAGGTGGAAGAGGATGAAGCGGTGGGTTGACGAAGGGGAAAGGGGTGCATGGGTTTATATATGAGGAAAAGAAATATTAGGGTTAGGCTTAAGGAAGATGACGGCTGAAGGGGTGGTTTCGGGTTTATTGGTGGGCGGGTAGGGTGATGGTGAACAGGGTATGAGTGGGTGACGGGTTTGGGTTAGTGTAGTTAGGAGGGTATTAGGTAAATTTATAAATGGGTTTTGGTTGGGTTTAAATGGGTTTTATGGGTTTAGGGGGTTTTTTAAGTCCAGAGTGGGTTTGGTATTAGAATAGGTAATAAGGTTAAACGAGTATAAGGTTAAGATAATGGGCATTGGGGTTTTAATGGGTTTAAAAGAAAACCAATAAGAATAATAAAATAACTAATAACATATAATTTACAAATTAATGTAATTTACATTACAATATATAATTTAGTTAAAATGACTACAATTACAGTTAGTAAATAAAAGTGGATTTTTAATACCCAGTCGAAAATAAAAATAATAACAATAATACAAATGACAATAATAATAATAAGGCTATAATAAAAATAACAATAGTACTACTAATAACAGTAATTATAATAAGAGTAATAATAATAAAAATAAGACTTGTGTTACAATATAAAAATCATGGAAATAGTTGCAAATAAATTTATTGATCGAAATCAGATTTTAATAAGAGATCCAACAGTAAAATTTGACAAAAGAAAGTGAAAGCGGAGAAATAATTTACAAAAAAAAATTAAATATAGAAACTACACAAAAAATACATTTTTGGAAAAACAGGGGTTACAAATCCTACCCACCTTACAACAAAATTTCGTCCTCAAAATTTGCTTAGGAGGTAAATAGGAGAAGGCAAAAGCAAACTGGGGGGAATAACAAAACTGAGAATTAAAGGGAAAGGAACAAAGCAGTGGCAACACCTGAAAAGGAAGGAAATTAATAACAATGAGGTCAAATGGAATGTAAGGAAAGAAGCAAACGGTATAAAAAGGACAGAAACAGCACAAGATAACAAAGCAAGATAGAGAGTAGGCAGAACTGAAATCAAGGGAAGAATGAACAGGGAAGAATCAGGCAAAATGGAATGCAAGAAAGAAGTAGCCCATATCAAAAATGAAGAATAAACAACACAAGACTTGCAAGATAACAAAGCAAAGAGCTGAAGAAATAGATAGAGTTGGAATCGAAGAAAGGATGGACAATGAAGAGATGAACCAAGCAATGAGTCAACTGATGAGGATGAATACAAGGAATAAAGAGAAGCAGACAATGCAGGGAAGGAGAAACCACAAGGAAATTTTGAAACCTGTGGGTTATGGGCCCACAATGCTTCCGCTGCGCCACTCTGATCGGGAAGACTCTGCCAATGGCATCCAGCAATGCCAACGGATGGATCAAGCAGATAGAAAAGAATGGATAACACCAAAATCAAGGAATATGGATACAAAATAATGAATTGGGTATAAATCAAAGAGGGTGACTGAAAAAGACGGAAGAATCAAGGAATCAAGGGATCGAGGGATTGAATAAGAAGGGATCAAAAAGAATGGAATAAGACTAGTATCTAGATCAATGTTGGTTATAATTCATTCATGCATGCATGGTTGGAAAAATGTTGGGCCGATCTCGGTTCGAGCCAAGCTTGTCTAATATATCAGTTAAACTAATACATTAGCCAAACCTGGTGCTCTGATACCACTAAAACCTTGTCACGCCCCGCTTTCCAAAAGAGAATACGGAATACAGATACGTGACAAAAGCCCAGCGAATAATTTTCATCATCCATAAGCTATTCAAGAATCTTTACAACATTTCACAAGAATAATCAGAGCCGGAAGCAAAAAAATAAACCAAGAATGCATATGTGAATCAAAATATCATCAAGAATACTTGAAACCAAAATATATTAATCTCAAATAATCCAGATCAGAATAAGTCAATATCCTGGGTCACATTACCCAAACACAAATAAATCCAAGTACAAGATACATTATTCAAATAGCATCAGAAAATAAATAAATATAGCAAAATATCCAGCATAGTATCTCATCTTGCCTATTCCATCTGGCAGCTGATCTCCAAAATCTGCAATTTAATAAATTGCCGGAAGAGGAAAAAAAAAACAAACTCCCGTCTGTGTAAGTTACGGGCAGCTTGTAGTGCAGGATACAAGTACATGGGAAAACTAACTAATAACATGGAATAAGCATGATACAAATAGAATACTAGTATGGCAAGATGAACAAGTGCAAGTGGTATGTTTCAAGTGTCAAGTGAACAAGTATCATGTAAACAAGTAACAAGTATCAAGAATCAAGTATCACAAAATCAGGTAACAAGTAACAAGTGTCAAGAAGCATGTACAAGTAATCATGTAACAGGTATCAAGTAATAGATAATAAGGTAAACAGGTGAACATGTATCAGGCAAGCAGGTAACAGGTATTCATGTATGTCAAGTCTTGTAATTATTACTATCTAGGTAGAACTTCATGCATCCATACTTTTACTACATGGTTGCTACAGTCAATACAGTTTCGTTTAGATTTCGTAGGGGATTTCTATAGGGCTGTGTACTCAGGGATAAGTAATTCAAATCATATACAAAATTCAAATAATCCAAATCATATACCAAATTTCAAATTAACCAAATCATATACCAAATTTCAAATAATCCAAATCATATACCAAAACACGGGCCCCCTTCCGAGTATATTTTTCTATATTGTCCACTACTAGATCCTTCCCTTAACCCGACTTGGTTAATTTTTATTACAAAATACACATGATCACGAGATAACAAAAACAAAATCAGGGAAAGATAAGGATGTATCAAGATCTCATATGATACAAGGAACATGTTCTAAATCACAAAATGCAAGAAACAACATGCAAGTATTCAAACATGGCAAAATATCAATTCGGGACAGCAAGATGTTGTTGTACCAAAACTGAGATTTTCGCTACCCCAGGAGTGCAAATCTGGATCCATCGAGGAATCTGGAAAATAGACTCCCGGCTGAATCCAGCGAACATATATAAGCCATATAGTAATTCACAACAACATAACTCAAAACTGATTTGAATCCAGAAAATACGTTTAGCCAGAAATCGGTAAATCAAATTCAAAGTCAGGATAACAGCATCAAAACACCTCAAATAAATCTAGGAAAAATCTGGGGTATTACCCTATATGTATAGTATCAGAATATAAAGTTTCATAATTTTCAGTAAGATTAGTTTAGTCAACAAAAATCAGAAGACATCAAGAAACGATGGTTTGGCAAATCTGGAATTCCCAACACTGCTGTACGAAAACTATCATATCTCGCAAATCGTAAAAAGAAATCCAAATCCGCTAAAGGGAGATGAAAATAGATAAAATAAGATAACTTTCATATTTCATAAATAATTTTCATACAGGAAAAGGAATGAGGGTGAAAATACAAATCTTTACAGAACAGCGAGCAAAATCCAGCAAGTATAGTTTTTATAAATAAGAATGAAATAACATATAAAACTCATCAATAAAATTCACCAAAATTTTTGGTAATCCCTAAATAGATATAGAAATACTGACCAAAATTTCATTTCAAAATAATATATTTAGCACTAGTATCAAAATAGTTTAGTCATCAAAATCATCAAGAAACGAAATCTGGAAATGAAATACATCTCTGTAGTAAAACCACAATATCTAACACATACGAAAACAAAATCGATCAAGATTAGAGAGTTTGGAAACAAGACGGATTTATATAAAAAGCAAGTTTAATAATGAAGTTAAGATTCTGATATTAATATGGTCTAAATTACTGATCAAGACAGATTATCGGCAAAATACAGAATTTACTTTAGGAACAAAACCAACATGAATCACACGAAACTTGCTCGAAACATCACTAATCATGAATTAGAGTCTACTAAGTGTCCAAACAACAAGAAATAGGGTATAGGACATGTCTACGACAAGTATATCACATGGATCTCACAAACACACAAGTTCTCATAATTGTTTCACATATACATCACATCAAGAAATGGCCATTCCTAGGTTAATTCATGTCATATGTATCGTGAGGCAACTATGGTCAGGATAGCACTATAGAGACAATATCAACAAGGGGTTTCACGCACAAATTGTCTCTAGAATCCAACTACACTACAAGCGGTATTAGTTGATCAAGAACTCCATCAGAACATAGCATAGGGGAAGTAGTTGCTCTGCAACTTCGGGGCGGCCATGGGTGTTGACGGAGACAGCACAGAGGTGGTCGCAGGTGGCTGTGATGCGATGGAAGATGGCTATGGTGGCTAGCTGCTGTTGTAGCATCGCGACTGAAGGAAGGTAGCACTGCAGTGCGACTGGAGGTGCTGCAGGACAGGAGAGCACAGGGATGCAGGGGCTTCGGGAGGAGAAGACGCTGTCACAGAGCGATGCGACTAGGGGGTCGCCAGTGCGATGCGAGCAGGAGGAGGCGCTGGCTGTATGCGTGCGATGGAGCACAGGGGAGAAGAAGATGATGGGCAATTGCGGGTGGCGAGGACGGGGAAAGGAGCAGGGAAGCCATGGGTTTAGAAGTCAGGAGAGGAGATAGGGATGAAGGTGGAAGAGGATGAAGCGGCGGGTTGACGAAGGGGAAAGAGGTGCTTGGGTTTATATATGGGGAAAAGAAATATTAGGGTTAGGCTTAGGGAAGATGACGACCAAAGGGGTAGTTTCGGGTTTAGGTGGTAGGCGGGTAGGGTGATGGTGAACAGGGTATAAGCAGGTGATGGGTTTGGGTTAAGGTAGTTAGGAGGGTATTGGGTAAATTTATAAATGGGTTTTGGTTGGGTTTAAATGGGGTTTAGGGTACAGTAATGGGTTTAGGGGGGTTTTTAAGTCCACAGTGGGTTTGTTATTAGAATAGGTAATAGGGTTAAACGGGTATAGGGTTAAGATAATGGGTATTGGGGTTTTAATGGGTTTAAAAGAAAACCAATAAGAATAATAAAATAACCAATAACATATAATTTATAAAATAATGTAATTTACAATACAATATAGAATTTAGTTAAAATGACTACAATTACAGTTAGTAAATAAAAGTGGATTTTTAATACCCTGTCGAAAATAAAAATAATAACAATAATACAAATGACAATAATAATAATAAGGCTATGATAAAAATAACAATAGTACTACTAATAACAGTAATAATAATAAGAGTAATAATAATAAAAATTAGAATTGCGTTACAATATAAAAATCATGAAAATAGTTGCAAATAAATTTATTGATCGAAAACGGATTTTAATAAGAGTTCCTACAGTAAAATTTGACAAAAGAAAGTGAAAGCGGAAAAATAATTTACAAAAATTTTAAATACAAAAAATACACAAAATATATATTTTTTGGAAAAACAGGGGTTACAAGAATAGAGTCATCAAGTTGGTCGAGTTTCTTGGGATCCTCGCTCGCCAGGGGAGTTTACTTGGGAGTTAGAGGAAGAGATTCGAGAGAGGTTCCCTCATTTGTTTGAGTAGTATTTGTTTTGCTTTGTTTTGCTTTGCTTTGTTTGGGGTTCGTCCTATGTACCACTTGTATGAATTTCGAGGACGAAATTCTTCTTGTAAACTGGGTAGGATTTGTAAGCCCTATTTTTAGATTTTGTTGTATTTTGTGTTCTTTTGATTATTGTATTTGAATTCATTTATTATGGTGCATTTTGCCTTTTCTTGGGTCCTTTTGTTCTCTCTCGATCAATCTATGTTCATTTAATTGGATCCTGTTCTTTTGCAAATTTGGCTCTTTTCTATTTTGAGTTTGATTTGTTCTCCTTTGTGTTCGTCTCATCTCATTGCATTTGTTTGCCTCTTTTTGGAGCTAAAACCGATACCCAGAACCCACATAATATCAACCCAAAACCACTAATTTCTTGATCCCTATAAATACCATATTAATTAAACCCTAATTAATACCCCACTCTCTCTCTGCCACTTTCTCTTTCCCCGTACCCCTCTCTCTCTCTGTTTTTCGCTGAACCCAAAACCCAACCGTAAAGCCTTATCCCCTATTGCCAACTCCGACTGCTCTTCACCACCATCACCACCACCGTCACCATCTCCATCACCTCTTCAACTTCATCACTGTCGCTTGTCCCCCGTCCTCGCCATCCCCATCACCGTAACTCCCTCACCGTCGCCCTATTCCCCCTCCGTGCACCCTTATTGCTCGCGTCGTCTCTCGCCGCGCTTGTGCAGTCCCCTAGCACCGCTGTTTGAACCCCGGAGTCCCTAGAGCCGTCGTCTCTGTTTTCGACCACGAAAATAGAGTTCGTTCATCGCCGTGAGTGTCGTTGCTGCCGTCACTTCCCGACAGTGGTACCGACGTCGCTCCGCCACCGCAGTCGCCCGTCGCAGTCACAGCGTCGTGTCGTCCGTTGTTCGCTCTCTCCCTCTCTCTCTCGCTGTCGTGATGAAGAAGACGATCAGCGAGTGGCTAATCTCGCTGTTCCGTGTTCGGCCACCCTGATCCGCTCTTCGATGTCCCCTGTTCGGTATGGATCCGGTGCGAGGAAAGGATCATATTGGCTGGTTTTGGTGTTTCGTATTCTGCCACACCCAATCCCACTTTGCTGTCCCCTGTTTTGGGTCGGTTCCGGTATGAGGAAGAGATTCTATTGGCAAGTTTTGGTGTTCTGTGTTCTGTCCCGATCCGGTGTGAGGAATTACTCTTCGATCTTGCTGTTGCTGTTGATTCTTCACGCATATTTTGGGAGATTTCACCCTTGATTCTAATCTCGTTATTCCTATTTTTAATTATATATGAAATAACAGGCAAATCTCTTCTTGAACCCTTTTTATTATTTGTGTTTAAGATTATTTGATCTCATACAAGTAGATCCTGTCCTTCTACTATCAAAACTGCTTTTGACAATTCCGTTAAGATTATCGACGGTTTAAACGAGCTAACCCGACATACTCTTAACATCGTGCTATCTCTTTGATCTAAACCTAGTCCCCAATGTTTCATGTTTTTGCACAATTAAACAACTAGATTCATGCATAGGATTACTTAATGACTTGGACATGATAAATTGAACGTGCTAGATTGAATTTAATTGATGAATTGACACCATGACTATGATAAATGTATCTTATCCTTAGAAATTTGCATGTTGACACCTAGGATTGCTTTGACTACCAATTTGCATGCTATATGTGATTGTGTGAAGTATTTGTTATCTTTTCATGTTAAGTTGATTTCTGGACTGCTGTATGTTTCACTTTGAATCAGATTTTTAGCCATGCTAATGACATAATTTGAGAAAACTTACTGAACACAAAACATAGCCCTTTATGTCTAGATAATTTTTTCCTGGTCTATATTTAAATTCCAATTTGTCATCTATTAGATATCATCACTTTACTGCAACTGTGTTAGTAATTTTTCGACTCATAATTTACTGCCTATCCTACTGTTTCTGATTTTGTTTGACCCTGTTAACAGTAAAAAAGAAATCTGAAATAAATTAGGATGGACTTAGACATATATAGCTACTTCTCTGAAATTTTGTAGATTTTATTAATGAGTTCTCTGACCCGAAATAATTAATGGAACATAACCTATTGCATGTTGACTGAATATAAAACCTGATTAGATTAGAGTTTTCACCCTAGTTCCCATGTCTTTTATATGCCTTAATTATACTCGCTGGAACCGTATGGAAGTCTACTTTTCAGATCTTGCGGCGGATTCAGTTTTGCTATTGTGTAGTGACCATAATCCTATTTTAGTACAGCAAGGTCATGCTGTCCTGATTTTGTGAAATGTTTTAGATGATGTGTTTGCTTCATGCCTTGTCTGTAGCGGTTAGAATTAGTCACACATAGTAATATTTAATATTGATACCCTCTTGCATGTTCACATAGGATGAAAATAAACTATTAACAAGTCGGGGTATTATTGGTAGACTTGATAGCGAACAATCGGGAAATGTACTCGGTAAGGCCTCATCGTTATATTGTATTGTCTTGAAAGGAGGTGTATTGATTGCACTGATTTATTGATGATTAATGATTGTAAATTATTTTTATCAATGTCGAGTACACGAACCATGAATTCACCATTGATCTAAAACGACTACTATGCTTGCGCAGAACCTGTGGAATGGGACACAGCAGTATGTACAATAGATAGGTTAATAAAATACTTAACAACCTGCATACTTGATCTTGTGTTGAACTTGACTTGACATCACGCATTTCATGTGTGATTATTGTACACATTTGATATTGCCTACTTTTTGTTTTGTTCTTTGTCTTTGACCATGTGTCATTTCCTTTGATATTCATGCTTTTCTATTATCCTTTGTTTTCTCTACCTTGCCGCCCACGACTTGCTCTATGGGCACTCTTTTCTAGATCAAGATTTTACAGGTATTAAATGATCTATTCCTGAAGGAAATGGTGAGCAACGTTTCTAGTGTTGGATCTAGTCTCTGCTGCGTAGTCTATTAATTGCTGCTAGATTTATTATCTGAATATTGTTATCTCTTAAACTCTATTTTGGGCTACATGACCCCTAGTTTTGTTTTGATCCCGGATGTTGGATATTTATAATGTTGGTTTATTTCATTATTATTGGAACTTTATCATTGATTCATGTGGTTATATTTCTTGCGTGGTTGTATTTTGTCGTTCTTATAGCTGAGTTAGTCAGGTACAGCTTATGGATGGTGTTTACATCATTCGTTGGGCCTACGTTACGTACTCATGTTCCGTACTTTAGGAAGCGGGACATGACAAAAAGTGCAAACATATCATATACAATTATATATTACACATAACTGATCCATGGTTTCACAAGTGGCTCTAATACCACTGTTGGGTTTCGAAGTCAATCACATAATAAATATGCAGTAGAAAAAAGTAAAAAATTCTAAAACCTAGCCATGGATCCATGCAAAAATCATAAAATGCGTTAGGAGTTCTTACCTCAATGATGGACCGACGGTCTCCACAATCTGCCAATCACAAGCAATGAAACGTTGCGCTGTCTCTAAGGTATCCACATGAGTGAACAAAATCGGGTTGTCCCTCATGCCGCAGTGCTAGCTGCTGGAAGGGGATGTTCTTATTGCTCTCTCTCTCACTTTTTGTTACGGCTATGGTTTTTCCTTTTCATTTTCCCCAGATACATATCATATATATATAGCAGGAAATCCACCCTAAGAGAGTAGAGAGGCTGTCGGGCTCACAATCTAACCTAGGTCAGATTCATATGTGGGTCTTCAAATTTTGGTTGACCCATTTAATCTAATGCCCAACCAATGTGGGGAGCCAAAGTCTTACTTGGATTCACAATTAAATTCATCTTATGTATTTATCCCAATTCCGATCCATTCTAAATGCGTGACCTTGTAGGTTCCCATTACATTGACAGAATACTAAAATTCTATTTTAGTGTTACAAATAGTAAGTGGTATCTAGCAATACATCACTGGTACTCAAGTAAAGAAAATGCCAGTAATTTAACATTACCTATCCCTGACCAATGTTACCATGTAGTCTAGTCATTTTGTCCAGATATGTTAATTGAATACAAGACATGGAGCGTGTCAACCTTGTATAGATCAATCTTTGGTTTCTTGATATTCGAGTATACTTATTGAAATAAATGAGATCAATATCTCATATTGACTCATTTGAGCACGGACCATGCATTTTGCAGTCTCACTCAATCAAGGGGCTCGAAGATATTGCTCCTGTTATGTAATAGGGACAAATTATTCTAAGTCACTCACATCCCTCCGCATGATTCAAACTATGTCTAACAGCCGACGTTATAATCACCTTATCACAGACGACGTTTGACTGTATTAAAACATATAACTTCTCTTGTAGGAACTGTAGTAACTTCAAGTCAAAGGACCACGTACACCATGGTCGCTGTGAGAATCGCTCATGACACTCACGTAACACTCTACGCAACGGTCTCATGGTGGGTCAGTCCATTATTTCTCTAATATGTCCCTATGTGAAGACTTGATATCTCATATCCATGAACTGTGAGATATGGTCTACGCACAAACTAGTCTCTGTATATTATTGTTGTCCTAATTCACAATAATACTTGACTAGGGATATTTAAGAATATTGTTCTAATTACAGCCAATAGGACCTCACAATCAAGTCATGCACTTGATGTCCCATGGTATCGAACCCACTATTCAAAGAACTAAATACTGTTCATTTAATCACAATAAATAACACAATAAATATAATGCCTCATATATGAAATAAATGTCATGATAAAATGTAAAATGGCAAGGTCAATATAAGGTTGGCCTTTAAGGCATACACCAACACAGTCATCTCTGGCTTCATAATCTCCTTGGATCTGGTTGACAAATAATTTAGAGTCGTTAAACATCTTTATTCTTCATGCGCCTGCTTCACGTGATAAACGCAGACCGGCAATCAGTGCTTCGTATTCGGCTTCATTATTGGAGGAGAGAATGTTGAGGCGCAATGAGTATTGAAGTGTGAATTCATCAGGTTCGAGCAAGATTATTCTGGCTCTGCTTCCTTGGAGACATGATGACCCATCTACATATACTTTCCATTGTGTGTGTGTGTATGGAGGGGGGGGGGTGTTTCTTCTACCTCAGGAGAGTCGGGGATAGTGGTCTGCATCATTAATTTGGAAAAGGCTTGGGCCTTGATTGTAATACCCCACAAAAATATATATAACTATTTTGTAAATTAATTCATGGATGTTTGAGAGTCGCACGTATTAGTAGGTTTTCCCTCAATTTTAATTTAGTAAATATCGAAACATATTTTGTTTTGAACTCGACAAGGTGTATTTGTGGAACTAGAGTTGGGGTAATTCTCAAATTAAATTATGTTTGTCTCAATTATAATTGAGATAGAATATGTAATATCCCCAAAAAATAGTTAGTAATTATCTTTGTATAACACTATATATATATATATATATATATATATATATATATATATATATATATATATATATATATATAACCTTCTCTTAATTTATTATGGGTACAAATTGTCAATTCATACATATTTAATTGTATATTTGTATACTACAAAATACCCTAACATATACAAACCCTAACTATCAAACCAAAGGGCTAGGATTGGTTAGTTTTGGCCGGTTTTCAAGAGAGAAAAGGAAGCAAACTATGGGCTAGGGTCTTGATTTTCAAATACTATCATGAAATCAAAATTCCAATGTTTGATTTTGTAAACCCCAAGGCCATATATCCCCAAACTTCACCTCACTCATCTCCCTCTCTCTCTAAGTGTGGCCGGCCCTATATGAAGCACATTTTCTTCATTTGTCCCTTTTTCTTCATTTACCCATTAGCTTCATCTCTTCAAATTGCATCATTTTAACTTCAAAAATCATACTCTCTACTTCTCAAACCCACCCACACTCTCAAAACACCTTTCCAATTCCTAATACTACTGATCTGAGACAAGCAAAAGATCCAAGGAGAAAGACAAGGAATCAAGGAGAACAAGAAGCTAGCAAGAAGGTGGAGAACTAGGATAAAGAGTAAAAGTTTGAACTCACAGCTTGTCTTCAATCCTCTTGAATATGTTAGGATGTAGACTTTCTCAGATAATGGGTTGCATGCTAATTGTATGTGGAAGTGGATATGCATGTGTGTGAGATTTTTTGGAGGACAACTAAGTTATGCTCTAATATTCTGTTTGTAATTTGGCCTTAAGTTAGAGAATCATATCTCCGGGAATAATTCGAATTTAGGGATGGAATTTTTTATAGTAGAATCTCATGCATACCTAGAACATCTCCACCAAATTTACAATTTTTGAATTGTAATATCCCGAACGGATATTACATTATATAAATTATTATTTTATTATTATCTTATTATTATTTTGTTTTAATTCCAAAATTAAAATATTTTGGTGATTTTCACCCGGTTTGTTCATAGACATTATCTGTACCCAGATATCGGTCAGTATACATCCGTATTGTATCAAATTGATACCGTGACCTTCCGAACTAATAATAGAATTTATTTTATTATTATTTCCGAGATCGAATTATTTTTATACGGATTATGCAAAGATTTTCGGTATACAGACATATATGCGCACATACGTGTAGTATGTCGATTAGTACATTATACAAATTGCGTGTTGTGTATTTTTGGACAGCACTTGTCTTTGTTATGACAAAGCCTATTAGATTGTTAGGATTTATAAGTGTTTAACCTAGGTTAAGTGTGCATGAAGAGGTTAAGGAAACCTTTCTAGAAACTCTCACATAACACCATACTCACATAATACCTCCACCAATTTCCACCTCCCCATAGGTATGGCCGGCACCCATTATGTGGGAGGTCCTTTTTGCAAATGTGTATGTGCACATTTGCACTCTCCACCCTTCTCTCCTCCTATAAATACCCCCTTCCTCCACCTTTGTCTCATTTTAGAAAGAAAGAAAGAAAGAAAGAAAGGAAAAGAAAGAGAGAACACCATACTAATTTGAGAGTTTTCTTGTAGGTTTAGTGGAGATTTCTAAAAGCTAGGAGGAAGGAGAAGTAGTAGCATAGCAAGTCCTTCCTACAAGAAAAGGAGGTGGAGGTTTCTCTTTTGTTTGATTGTTTGTTTGTATTGTTGTTTTGATGATTCTTCTTCTTCTTATCCTCCTTGTTTTGTTTCTTTTGTTCATTAAGAATGGTTTATTGTGATGATGTTGTTGTATGTGGTACTTATTTTTATATGTTTGTGAATGGTTAAAGGTAATAACTACATAAAATGGAAAGAAACAAATGGTAGTGTTAAATACACATAAAGATTGAATCCTTGTAGTAGTAGTAGTTGTTTTGTGGACTAAAATGACATATACATATGGACTTGTACATACAACCATTTTGGGGTTGTAGGACTTGAATATGGACTTATACATAAAGCATATGAACCATTTTATACAACCATTTTGGTTGTAGGACTTGTATTAACTTGGACTAAAAAGATAAGCATATGGTTGGTTGAACCAAATGAAGGTTCTTACTTTATTTTATTATTGTTTTTTCTTTAATAATCTTAAGTAAAAGAATCTAAATTAGATGTTAGTTTTAATTAATGGAAAAGAAACGAACCTAAATCACTAGTTGTAGATTGAATAAAAAGATCTTTTCTTTTATGATCACTAGTGATAACAAGAAATCAATGCTAATAAAGACTAGTAGACAATTAAGTAGTAGCATATTAAAATAAAGTAGTAGTAGTAGTAGATAGTTGTAGATGTTATGTTCATGGTTAACATAAAGTAGTAGTAGTAGTAGATGATAAAAAGAAGTAATTGTAGATGCTTTATGTTATATTAAAATAAAGTAGTAGTTGTAGTAGTAAATGATTAAAAGAAGTAGTGTAGATGTTTATGTTCATGTTTAAATAAAGAAGTAGTAGTATATTAAAATAAAGTAGTAGTAGTTGATGTTCATGTTTTAAGTAAAGTAGTGTAGTAAATGTTCATGTTAAATAAGTAGCATTAGTAGATGTTTATAAATTTGTATTAGATATTCATGTTTAAATAAAGTTTTAGTAGAGGTTTATGTTCAAATAAAATTGTAGTAGATGTTATGTTTCAATAAAGATGGTAGATGTTCATGCTTCATGCTAAGTTAGTAAGTATCATGCCTAGATAGTTGTAGAAAAAATCATGCACCATTGTTGTTCATGCTTGGTTAGTAGGAATCATTATACATGCTTATAATGTTGTAGGACTTATTCTAAAAAAATACCTACCATGTTTAGGAATGATGTATATCATGCTAAGTGTATATTTATGCTTAGAATGTTATAGGATTTATTCTAAAAAATACCTACCATGTTTAGGAATGATGTATACCATGCTAAGAGTATATTTATACTTAGAATGTTGTAGGATTTATTCTAAAAATACCTACCATGTTTAGGAATGAGGTATACCATGCTAACTATATATTTATGCTTAGAATGTTGTAGGATTTATTCTAAAAATACCTAACATGTTTAGGAATGATGTATACCATGCTAAGTGTATATTTATGCTGAGAATGTTGTAAGATTTATTCTAAAAAATACCTACCATGTTTAGGAATGATGTATGCCATGCTAAGTGTATATTTATGCTTAGAATGTTGTAGGATTTATTCTAAAAATACCTACCATGTTTAGGAATGATGTATACCATGCTAAGTGTAAATTTATGCTTAGAATGTTGTAGGATTTATTCTAAAAATATCTACCATGTTTAGGAATGATGTATACCATGCTAAGTGTATATTTATGTTTAGAATGTTGTAGGATTTATTCTAAAAATACCTACCATATTTAGGAATGATATACATGTTGTAGAATTTATTCTAAAAATACCTACCATATTTAGGAATGATATACATGTTATAGGATTGATGCTAAAATCATCTATCATGTTTAGGAATGACATACATGCTTAGAATGTTGTAGGATAAATGCTAAAATTACTTACCATGTTTAGAAGTATATATATATACTTAGGAATGTTGTATGTTCATACTAGTAGTTATCCATGCTTAGTAAGACATTCACGCTTAGTAGTCATTCATGCTTATTAAGATTTATGCTTAGATGATAGTAGGAAAGTAGTATACCATGATAGATTAATTTGTCTATGCTTAGATGATAGTGGGAAAGCATATATCATGCTAGATTAATTTATCTATGCTTAGATGATTACAGGAAAGTATATACCATGCTAGATTAATTTGTCTATGCTTAGATGATAGTGGGAAAGCGTATACCATGCTAGATTAATTTATCTATGCTTAGATGATTGTAGGAAAGCATATACCATGCTAGATTAATTTATCTATGCTTAGATGATTGTAGGAAAGCATATACTATACTAGATTAATTTATCTATGCTTAGATGATTGTAGAAAAGCATATACCATGCTAGATTAATTTATCTATGCTTAGATGATTGTAGGAAAACATATACCATGCTAGATTAATTTATCTATGCTTAGATGATTGTAGGAAAGTAGTATACCATGCTAGATTAATTTATCTATGTTTAGATAAGTGGTATATAATGCTAGATTAATTTATCCATGCTTACATGCTAGTAGGAAAGTTGTATACCATGCTAGATTCATTTATCTATACTTAGATTGTAGTAGGAATCATTATACATGCTTATAAAGTTGTAGGATTGATGTTTAATTAACCTACCATGTTTAGAACATTGTAGGAGTGTTATGGTTGGTAGTTATGTTATGTACCATAATTAGATTGTCATACGTAGATGCTTGCAATTGTATGCCATGCTTAAAGTACAATAGGTTGAAGTAATACGAATTTGGGAGACCACTAGTAATAGTTAGTTTGATAAAGATTGTTATGTCGCCTTCGATTTTTCATTAGTAGAATACCGATCATAGACTATTAGTAGATTCTTCTGTTGCTTCTAATAATTGAAGATCAAGTTTGCTAGTAAGCACGTTTGGTTGCTTCTAGGATTGATTACCTGTATAGTTGTTTGCATATGGTTGTGCTCGTACATGGCTCGATTGGCCCGTATGTAGCTGTGGGTCTCATACATAGTTTATTTGGCTCGTATGTAGGTTGTTGTCTCGTACATGGCTCGACCGGCCCGTGCGTAGCTGTTGGTCTCATACGCGGCTTATTTGGCTGGTATGTACGTTGTTATCTCCTACGAGGCCCGCCTAGCTCGGAGGTAGTTATTGTTTCATACGTAGCTTATTGGCTCGTATGTGGTTGTTACTCTTGTATAGCTTGTTAGCTAGTACACAGTTCGTTGTATTCGTCTAGGGTGATATTACCACCCTAAGGGCTATCGACCATCAAGACATATGTTTTCTTACCCTAAGGAACTGTGGAGGAGTCACTCCTTGTGTACCGTCGAATCTTAATTAGGGTAGGTTGATCGAGGACCGGAGTATAGGCGGAATCCAAGTTTAGGGTAGCGGCATGCATGTATATTCGCACGGCCGAGGTCTTGGATCGATGGGTCAGGAACCGGATCCCGAAGGATTCTGGTAAGTCTAGGTTGAGCAGCCTAGTAGAGTTGTCTTGCAAAGTCTACTTTAAAGGCTTAGCATGTTGTGTTTATAATATTGTCATCCCTAGGATTGTTCGAGTCAGGGACATCATTTAGATAGTTACTTATAATGATCATTTTACTTAAACCCTTTTTGCCGAGAGAGAGGAGTTGGTTGTAGGGGGCCACTTACACTAACTCGTCCCTTGAGGCAGATCATAGGTGGTGACATTGGGTTGTACCTTCCCGTCAAAGGGATACGTACGGTGCCGTCTCACAAGTTGAGGACACGGGTTGCGTATCTCGCGCTGTTAATTCCTGAAGTACCATGGCTAGGGGTGCCACAAGATGCATTGTGCAGTCCTGCGCTTGCGATACCCCAGAGGGTGCCACAGGGTAGGCTTCGCGCTACCCTGCCCTCGCAAGACCCTATGGTTTGATTTTGGAATGAGGCCCGGTACACTGGGATCGAGTGAGGTCCGGCATGCCGGGTAGTAGTGGAAAACGGAGACACCATAAGCAGACTGCATAGGGGGACTTGATCCCTTCTGCAACCTCACAGAGTCATGGAGTATTGTCAGGAATAGGTTGTGTACAATTAGAATTCATAATGCGGGTTCAAATTCCTATATATGGAGAAACGGCTTGAGATGGGGTCGCATGTAGTATGGGCTGCATGTTGCTTCGGAGACTCGCTGACATTAGAATAGGAAGCATCCTAGTTCTATTTAAACATCGC
Organism: Hemerocallis citrina; assembly: GCA_017893485.1. Taxonomy (NCBI): domain Eukaryota; kingdom Viridiplantae; phylum Streptophyta; class Magnoliopsida; order Asparagales; family Asphodelaceae; genus Hemerocallis; species Hemerocallis citrina. The sequence goes on along the minus strand of CM030360.1, from coordinate 115,070,881 downwards.
ATTAGAGTCTAGTCATAGCACTCACGAACACTTAAACTACACCAACACCATTGCTATATTTTGTATGTTGTTTGGGAGATTCGCTGCTATATGATCAGCCTTTAAGCGTCAGTGAATACTGACATCCCACTTCCATAGGTACTGGATCGCCAAAGTACAAGGGCGAGATTCGGGAGGACTCAAGGCAAGGAAAGCAAGGAGTCAATGTCGTAATTAGTTCCGCTGTAAAATGTGTATTGATCATCTATTAGTTGTGAAGTACTCAAGTGAGAGTTACCAAGTGTTGTTCTTCATTCCGTGTACTCTGATGTAAGATGTTGAAGGTTGTAATACTTGGAAATGTAAAGGTAATATTGTAACTCAATTGTAATGTATCGCAGTGTATAATATTCAGACTTGTAATACATTGGGTGTTGAATGAAAAGTTTTAAATTCTCCTGTTATTTCTGTGTATTGTGACTAATTGAAGAAAAGGTCCTGGCTCGTGTCACGGTTTCCCAGTGTTTGGAAATCGGGGTGCTACAGAGTGGTATCAGAGCTAATTTCAATTTACAGTCTAACACAGCAGGAAAATTAAACCAGGATGCCTTTAGGGGTCGGGTCTTAGTTTGTTGTAGGCAATTGTAATTCTTATTGTTGTTGCTTTCAACTTATGTTTTATGATTATCCTATATCTGGACTAATTCCAGTATGTATATTTTAGGATGGTATTCGAAGATACCCTAACCGAGGACGTATTGATAGAGGAGAGCGAGCAAATTACAGGAGAAAATCCTTGAAATCGGAAGTAATATCCATAGGTCATGTCCTATTCTAAGGAGGGAGTAGCTACCGAATTGGAAAGGTCGGGTTCTTTGAAGAACCAGTTCGTGGATGAGCCACTTGAGAGCCGGAAGGCAGCATAAGCCTTCTTTCCCCGAGTTATTAGGGTATGGATGTTTGCTGGTTTTCCTAACTTGAAGTAGTTCAGAGGACAGAACTATTCTAAGGAGGGAGTATTGTAATATCCCGGACGGATATTACATTATATAAATTATTATTTTATTATTATCTTATTATTATTTTGTTTTAATTCGAAAATTAAAATATTTTGGTGATTTTCACCCGGTTTGTTTATAGACATTATCTGTACCCAGATACCGGTCAGTATACATCCGTATTGTATCAAATTGATACCGTGACCTTCCGAACTAATAATAGAATTTATATTATTATTATTTCCGAGATCAAATTATTTTTATACGGATTATGCAAAGATTTTCGGTATACAGATATATATGCGCACATACGTGTAGTATGTCGATTAGTACATTATACAAATTGCGTGTTGTGTATTTTTGGACAACACTTGTCTTTGTTATGACAAAGCATATTAGATTGTTAGGATTTATAAGTGTTTAACCTAGGTTAAGTGTGCATGAAGAGGTTAAGGAAACCTTTCTAGAAACCCTCACATAACACCATACTCACATAATACCTCCACCACATCCTACCTCCACCAATTTCCACCTCCCCATAGGTATGGCCAACACCCATTATGTGGGAGGTCCTTTTTGCAAATGTGTATGTGCACATTTGCACTCTCCACCCTTCTCTCCTCCTATAAATACCCCCTTCCTCCACCGTTGTCTCATTTTAGAAAGAAAGAAAGAAAGAAAGAAAGGAAAAGAAAGAGAGAACACCATACTAATTTGAGAGTTTTCTTGTAGGTTTAGTGGAGATTTCTAAAAGCTAGGAGGAAGGAGAAGTAGTAGCATAGCAAGTCCTTCCTACAAGAAAAGGAGGTGGGGGTTTCTCTTTTGTTTGATTGTTTGTTTGTATTGTTGTTTTGATGATTCTTCTTCGTCTTATCCTCTTTGTTTTGTTTCTTTTGTTCTTTAAGAATGGTTTATTGTGATGATGTTGTTGTATGTGGTACTTATTTTTGTATGTTTGTGAATGGTTAAAGGTAACAACCACATAAAAAGGAAAGAAACAAATGGTAGTGTTAAATACACATAAAGATTGAATCCTTGTAGTAGTAGTAGTTGTTTTGTGGACTAAAATGACATATACATATGGACTTGTACATACAACCATTTTGGGGTTGTAGGACTTGAATATGGACTTATACATAAAGCATATGAACCATTTTATACAACCATTTTGGGTGTAGGACTTGTATTAACTTGGACTAAAAAGATAAGCATATGGTTGGTGGAACCAAATGAAGGTTCTTACTTTATTTTATTATTGTTTTTTCTTTAATAATCTTAAGTAAAAGAATCTAAATTAGATGTTAGTTTTAATTAATGGAAAAGAAACGAACCTAAATCACTAGTTGTAGATTGAATAAAAAGATCTTTTCTTTTATGATCACTAGTGATAACAAGAAATCAATGCTAATAAAGACTAGTAGACAATTAAGTAGTAGCATATTAAAATAAAGTAGTAGTAGTAGTAGATAGTTGTAGATGTTATGTTCATGGTTAACATAAAGTAGTAGTAGTAGTAGATGATAAAAAGAAGTAATTGTAGATGCTTTATGTTATATTAAAATAAAGTAGTAGTTGTAGTAGTAAATGATTAAAAGAAGTAGTGTAGATGTTTATGTTCATGTTTAAATAAAGAAGTAGTAGTATATTAAAATAAAGTAGTAGTAGTTGATGTTCATGTTTTAAGTAAAGTAGTGTAGTAAATGTTCATGTTAAATAAGTAGCATTAGTAGATGTTTATAAATTTGTATTAGATATTCATGTTTAAATAAAGTTTTATTAGAGGTTTACGTTCAAATAAAATTGTAGTAGATGTTATGTTTCAATAAAGATGGTAGATGTTCATGCTTCATGCTAAGTTAGTAAGTATCATGCCTAGATAGTTGTAGAAAAAATCATGCACCATTGTTGTTCATGCTTGGTTAGTAGGAATCATTATACATGCTTATAATGTTGTAGGATTTATTCTAAAAAAAACCTACCATGTTTAGGAATGATGTATACCATGCTAAGTCTATATTTATGCTTAGAATGTTGTAGGATTTATTCTAAAAAATACCTACCATGTTAAGGAATGATGTATACCATGTTGAGTGTATATTTATACTTAGAATGTTGTAGGATTTATTCTAAAAATACCTACCATGTTTAGGAATGAGGTATACCATGCTCAGTGTATATTTATGCTTAGAATGTTGTAGGATTTATTCTAAAAATACCTACCATGTTTAGGAATGATGTATACCATGCTAAGTGTATATTTATGCTTAGAATGTTGTAGGATTTATTCTAAAAAATACCTACCATGTTTCGGAATGATGTATACCATGCTAAGTGTATATTTATGCTTAGAATGTTGTAGGATTTATTCTAAAAATACCTACCATGTTTAGGAATGATGTATACCATGCTAAGTGTATATTTATGCTTAGAATGTTGTAGGATTTATTCTAAAAATACCTACCATATTTAGGAATGATTTATACCATGCTAAGTGTATATTTATGCTTAGAATGTTGTAGGATTTATTCTAAAAATACCTACCATGTTTAGAAATGATGTATACCATGCTAAGTGTATATTTATGCTTAGAATGTTGTAGGATTTATTCTAAAAATACCTACCATGTTTAGGAATGATATACATGTTGTAGGATTTATTCTAAAAATAGCTACTATGTTTAGGAATGATATACATGTTGTAGGATTGATGCTAAAATCATCTATCATGTTTAGGAATGACATACATGCTTAGAATGTTGTAGGATAAATGCTAAAATTACTTACCATGTTTAGAAGTATATATATATATATACTTATGAATATTGTATGTTCATACTAGTAGTTATCCATGCTTAGTAAGACATTCACGCTTAGTAGTCATTCATGCTTAATAAGATTCATGCTTAGATGAATCTTATTAAGCATGAACTGAAGCGAGCATAGGAACTGAAGCGAACAATACAAACTATCAAAAAAAAACCCCACACGCACTCGTGCTGCTCCGCCCTTCTCTGTCCAGATCCGACGCTCTCTCTTCACCATCGTTCCCCCCCTCTTCCTTAATGTTATAGATCTCATTCTCCTCTTCACACCCATCTCTCGTTTTCCCCCTTTTGGGTGCCTCGAGTTTCTTTCTCCTCCTCCCCGGAAGGGACTTTTTCAACGTTTGCTTCCGGATCAGTCCTCCATCTCCTGTTCCCTGCCAGCTCCAGCTCCTTCGGGTCGAATTGCCGTGTTGCTGTTGTTTTCCGGGATTCCGTTCCGTTCGCTGGCTTCCTAGTTCTCCGGCGACGCTTCCCCGTGTCCTCTTTAGAGCGCGTTCATTTGCTTCTCCCTTAGCTTCGGCCGGGTTGCTGTCGGCCTCGTCTGAATCAGGACGCTGATCTTGTAGGTCCCCCTATTGCGCCTGAGGTCCCCCCAGGTTCTGTTCAACAGTGTTCTACTTTTTGATTTGAGATTCATACCACTGTAAGTTCTCTTTCAGTTCTGTTTTATTTCATTGCCTCATTTACTTATTCTCGGCTTTTTGTGCTATTGGTATTTGCTCTTTTGCATTGCTTTGTATTGCTTTGGTTTTGTTCGTGGTTTTGGTGCACTTTTGCACTGGATTTGTTCCTCGTTTCAGTGAGGACCTTCTTTCGAATTGGGAGACAATTTTAGCTTCTATAGTCGGATTTCCCCCCTCCGTTCTGGGAGCCATTTTGGGGTTTTTTTCTTCTTTCTTCTTTCTCTTCATCACTGCTCGCTATAGGAAGCTTCTTCCTCTCTCGATTATCTGAGAACTGTAGATTCTCTCTTACATCTCCGACCTGGCCTTCAACGGTCGGAACCTTGCTATTTCTTTCCCTTGCCCTATTTTTCTCGCTTCTCCTCCCCCATCCTTTTAGTGGGCCTGCTGAGAGTTAGAGCCCATGGAGTCTTCTTGGGTAGAGATAGTTAAAAAAAAAAATAATAAAAAAATAAACAACATTCTGGATCAGGCCCAGCTATCTTTTCCCCCTCTTATTGACGCTACTGGTGGCTTAAAGCAGTACATGACTAATTCGTTTAGGCCCAACTTCCTGAAGCTTCCTTCTGACTTCTCTTGTACCTCTTCCCGCTCTCTGTCTCTTCCATCTCCATCTACTTCTTCTCACTTCTCTTCTTCCCACCATCGTCATCGATCTGTTTGCTTCCGTTGCCTTCAGGTGGGTCACGTCAAAATTGACTGCCCAAACAAAATGAGATGCACTTTTTGCCTTAAAGAGGGGCACGCGAAGCAACGCTGCTTCGCTCTTCAAAAAATTTTAGGACTCCCTAGGGGTGCTCCAATCTCCGATCGTGTTCTTGCGGCGGTTGATCTCTCTGCTCTCCGTAGCAAGCTTCCCCCCTCCAAGCCATCTTCTTCTCAGAAGTTTCCGTCCAATCCCTCCTCTCCTCTTCTTCCCACTCCAAAGCTGGAGCCTCTAGTGCGTGATAGTGCAGTGACCCTACCCCAGGCTCCTCCGGAGTCTCCTCCTATTCCCACCAAGCAAGCTATTACTCAAGTTTTCATCCCCAGGTCTGAGCTCTCCGATCGTCTGAAGTATTTTAACACCTACGGGGCCATTTCCTTTGTTGGTGGAACGGTTCCATTCTATACTCTTAACTCGCTTCTCAGCAATGTTTGTAACAGCAAAGATTGGGACTGGGTACTTTATAATTGCTCTAACGGCGACATGGTAGTCCGCTGTCCATCCCCTAAGGTACTGGATGACCTGATTGCGAATCAGTCTCTTTCTATTGGAGGCATTTCGCTGGCCGTTAGACGCTGGGTTCAGCCTCCAGTTTTTCCTAAAGAATCTAACTTTTCCGACATCAAAGTCTCTCTAGTGGGTATGCCCCCGTTCTGTGATACTCTCCGTTTAGTCGGCGAGTTAGCCAAATGCATAGGTGATATTGTCAGCATTTCATCCAAAGCTAGACTGGCCTCAGGCTGTCTTCAAGTAGAAGCCATCTTTCGTTGCTCCAATAGCTCATCTCGGATTGAAAATTTCTGTTTATCAGATGGTATTTCGTCATTCTCCATTTCCGTGCACTACCATGATCCTATCCCCTCCAGCGAATTTCCTCCTCTCTCTCACCCTGCTTCAGTGGCGCAACCTTTTGGTTCTGATCTCCCCGCTACCTTCCACCCAGGAGGTGGCTCATCCTCTAAAGTGAAGAGCACGGCAGTGAAGGTTGGCTCTCTGGGCTCTACTCGGAGTAAATTCCACTTCTCCCGCACTCCGGCTGCCCTTACCTCCAAACCAAAAATTTCCCCCTCCAAGGCCCCAAACCTTGTCTGGATCAATCCTGACATCCAACCAGTGAAAGGTTCCACGTCCACGTCCGCTGCCCTTAAATCTGAGCTCTCTAAGCCTCAGTCTCTCGGAGCTCAGGGTCCTTTTGGATATTCCTCTCCTGCGGTGGTGTCAGCTTCCTCTCCGGGTGCCAAGAGTAAGAAATCTTCTACCGGTTGGCCAGATTGGGAGGTTAACAAGCATTTCACCTCGGATTGGGAAAGGTTCCAGCAACTTGCGCACTTCCCCACACCGAAGAAATCGGATCCCGCTCTATCTCCTCCTTTAGCCAGTCTGAAGTCCTCTTCCTCCAAAGCAGCTGCATGGGTGGATCAAGACCCTCTTCTATTAGAGGAAGAGGCGGATTTAGAGAAAGGGGCTTCTCCCAAAAAGGTACTCCCTGTTGTTGATTTGTTGTCCTCCCCTTTTTATAATTCTGCTGCTTTAGTTTGGCTAGTTAAGCTTTATTTTTTTAAGAATCAATCTCTGGTTTTTGCTTGCTCACTTCAACTCTCGCCTAGAGTTGGTGTTAGCTTATCCGGGCCTCTGTTTGGTGGATGGATGTCTCCATCTATTGTAACCAAGGTCCGGGACACATTGGGAATATCTTCCCCTGTTATTAACAATTCCTCCTCTGCCTCCAATTCTTATCATTGGACTTTACTTCCTCTCTCGGCTGATGCCTTTAGTCCTCCCTTACCGGATTACAGTGCCTTACCCCCCTCTCTACCGCAGGATGAACAATCCCCCTCTTCTATGGTCAATCTTCCCATGGGAGCTTCCATCCGTCTTATCCGCTCTAGTGCGAGGCTTAAAGCCAAGTATTACTCATCCCTTGAAGGGTCTGTTTCCCCGGCTAAAATTAAGTTCTCTCCTTCCTCTGATTTTAATCGGTTACCTCCTCCGACCTCATCTGACCAAAATCCCCCCCCGCAATTAGGGTCTATCTTCAGCCCTTCCTTTGTATCTTTTTCTAATAAAGAATTAGCGTCTTTGACGCATGATCTGGGTTTCCATATAGACCCTTCCAATTCTCTCTGTTTTAATTCTCTCAGGAGTAAGGAACATCGTAGAGTTTTCGAGCATCGTTATCCCCATGATTAGCGTTTCTTGGAATATTCGTGGCCTTCATTGCCCAGCCAAACAGCGTGCTATCTATGACCTTATCACCTCCTCTCATTGTGACTTCATATCCATTCAAGAAACCAAACTGGAATCTCCCTCCCCCGCCATCGTCAGATCCTTAGGTGGTAGATCTATCTCCAAATGGATATCCCTTGACGCTATTGGATCAAGGGGTGGTATCCTATTGGGTTTCAAGGAATCCAATTTTTCTCTCATCTCGGTTCAGCGCCTTGAATTTTTCCTTATAGTTCAGGTGCTCTGGACCTCTTTTAATTATCCCCTCTCCATCATCTCTGTCTATGGCCCCTCCTCTGCTGAGCGGAGACCGGCTTTCTGGAACGAATTTTCTTCATTACAAAACTGGACCGCAGGCCTCTGTATTCTCTGCGGTGATTTCAACGTCACTCGTTTCTCTTCAGAAAGATCTAACCTTACCACATCCAACTCCCAGTCTTGCATTTTTAACGACGTTATTCGATTTTTGCAATTATCCGATATCCCGATCTCTGGAAGATCGTTCACCTGGTCCAACCAGCGTGATCCTCCGATCCTGGCTAAACTCGATCGGTTTTTGGTTTCGCAGTCCTGGATCTCTCGTTTCCAGCAATCCTTCTCTCAGGCCCTTCCCAATCCGTCGTCGGATCACACTCCTATCGTTCTCTACTCCAACTTCCCTTTCTACCGTCAGCACAAATTTCGTTTTGAAAAATTCTGGCTTCAAGATCAACTATTTGTCTCTCTAGTGGAGGAATGTCTTGCTGCTATATCCGGCTCTACCGGTTTGGGCAATATCCTTCTTAAACTCCACGCTATCAAACATGGCTGTAAGATCTGGCGTGCGGAGCGTCAGAAAAACACCAATTTCCTCAAATCTTTTCTCCTTCAGTCCATTGAGTCCATTGACAAATTAGAAGAGTCCGGCTCTTTGTCGGCATCTTTTAGATCGGAGCGTAGCTCTTGCAAGTCTCAATACGCCGATCTCCTCTATCAAGATCACATTAAATGGGCTCAAAGATCTAGGATTCGGTGGATGAAGGAAGGTGATGCCAACACGGAGTTTTTTCACAACTATGCTTCTCATAGGCAACGTTGCAACCGTATATCCTCTATCTCTTCTCAGGAAGAAGACCTTACTAGTGACGAGGATATTCATCGGGTTTTTCATTCTTTTTATAAGAATCTAGTTGGACGGTCCAAATCTCGCTCAGTTGAGCTGGATTGGTTCCAACTTTACGGTGATCAAGCTATTGACCTTTCATCTCTCGAGGCCCCCTTCTCTATGGAAGAAATTAAAGTAGCTGTTTTTGCTCTTAAAAGCGATTCAGCCCCGGGACCCGATGGGTTCCCCGCCTTCTTCTTTCAAAAATTTTGGGAATTGCTTAAAAATGATCTCTTTAAGATGTTCCAAGACCTCCATTCAGGTAACTTCTCTTTTGATCGGATTAATTATGCGCACATTGTGCTTATCCCCAAACTGTTGGGAGCGCACTCAGTGTCTAACTTCAGACCTATCAGTCTCATCAATACCACTTTCAAAATAGTGATGAAAGTGCTTTCCTCAAGGCTTAGCGACACCATTCCCCCCTTAATAGACCTAGCGCAATCAGGCTTTATCAAGGACCGCTTCATCCTTGACAGTGTCGCGTCTGCGCAGGAAATCATCTCTCATTGCCATAGGTCTCACTCGGAAGGAATCCTTCTTAAACTTGATTTTCAAAAAGCTTACGACAATGTCAGTTGGGACTTCCTCCTTGACATTCTTGCTTTCCGAGGATTCGGTCCCAAGTGGATTTCCTGGGTTAAATCTAGTTTGCTCTCCGGCACTTCCTCGTTATTTATTAACGGTTCTGAGGGGCACAAGTTCAAAATTAAATGTGGCCTTCGCCAAGGAGACCCTCTCTCTTCCCTTCTCTTCGCTCTTGTTGCTGATGTTTTTAGCAGATTACTTAAGCATGCTAGAGACTCCCTTATGATCGAGGGTCTCGGTCGATCCCCTCGCTTTGAGGGAGTTCTTAACTTACAATACGCAGATGACACTCTCATTTTCATTAAACCGAACTCTCACTCTCTTAGAAACCTCAAACTTCTCCTTTACTGCTTTGAAGCTGCTTCGGGTCTGTCGATCAACTTCCAGAAATCCTCAGTCCTTTGGTTGGGAGGATCTCCCAATCGTCAGACCGAAATCTCTAATTTCTTTAACTGCCCCACAGCGTCTTTCCCTATCACCTATCTTGGCATTCCCCTTAGATGGGGTAAATTGCATCGAGCGGACTGGTTTCCACTCATTGATAAAGTGGAGTCCAGGCTCAATGTGAGGTCTGGGAAATTTCTTTCCCGAGGCGGGCGACTTATTCTCGTTAACTCGGTTTTATCAGCTATGCCTCTTTATTATATGTCTTTCTTTTTCTTTCCCTCTTGGGTTATCAAAAGGCTTGATCAAATCAGAAGCAATTTTTTCTGGTGTGGATCACCTACTTTCAAACCCGTTTCTCACCTTTGTCAATGGAAAATGGTTTGCACTTCCAAAGCCGAAGGGGGTCTAGGTGTGCTGGATCTCAGAGATCACAACATTGCCCTCCTAGGTAAATGGCTGTGGAAACTTCACACCCTTGACAACCTTCCTTGGATTCAGTGCATCAAAGATTATAACCATGGTAATTACCGTTGGTGGGACTTCTCAGCATCTGTGTTTCGTCGAGCTTCTCCTTTTTGGAAAGGAGTCTGGAAAGCCTCCGCAGCGTTCCACTGTAGCACCTATCGTATCTGTGCTGATGGGTCTAAGGCACTATTATGGACCGACCTATGGATCGGTCACATCAAACTCTCCTCCCGTTTTCCCTCCTTATTCGAGCTGGCCTCTGACCCTACTGCAACAGTGGCAGACTCCTTCTCACTGATCGACGGCGCGCATCATTGGTGCATCCCTTTTAACATAAATTTATCTCCTCGCCTGACTGAGCTTCTCAACGAACTCACCTCTCTTATCAACAATTTCGAATGGAACGTTAGAGAGGGTATAGCTTGGCGATGGAGCGCTTCAGGCGTTTTTTCGGTGAAATCCTTCTACAATTTCATTAATTCTAGAGGTGCCCGTTCCCCGGTTTCGAACCGTATTTGGGAATCAGCCTCTCCCCTTAAAGTGAAGATTCATTCGTGGCTTCTCAGCCAAGGTAAACTTCTCACTATTGATGTTCTCAATAGGAGGAATTTAGCTTGGGGCCAACTTTGCGCGCTTTGTACTCATCACCCTGAGGATCCTAATCAGCTTTTCATACACTGCCATTCCATTCTCCCTTTATGGAGGATTTGGGCTCTAGCGTGGAATACAGGTTCCACTCCCCCCTCTTTGGCCGAAGTATGGTCCCTTAAACCATCGAACGCTTGTTTCAACAATGCTTGGAATTTATCGATACATATTATTTTTTGGATTATTTGGAAAGAAAGAAATCAGCGTGTGTTTAACCACCAATGCTCCACTCATTTGAACATGATAGACGGGTTCTTATTTTTATTCAATCTCTGGAGTGCTAGCCCTTTGTATAAAGGCAAGTCTTCCGTGGACTGCCAAAAATTGAAAGATTCCTTTCTCTGTCTTTCTAATCTGCAAGCTTTATCTCTTTAACTTGCTTTTCTAATTTTCTGCTTACTTTCTGTCTGTAGTTTTCTGTGTGGATCCATTTCTCACCTCTACTTATCTTACAGGTTTGATGCGCGTTGTTGGTGGTTTTTGGGACTACTTAGTTTTTGGTGGTGTTATAGCATCACTTCCTTCTTTTTGTGGATCAGTGCATAGCCTGGGCGGTTGCAGCTCATTCTCCCCCTCTTTGCCCTTACTGTTGGATGGATGATTGTTTTTGTTTCACCTCTTCTGAGGTGCCTGTTGAGCTGCAGGCTAGTACCAGGCAGCCTGGTTTGTTTTGATGATACCACATCCTCTGAGTGTGTATCACGTTATGCTTCGTTTGTAACCATGTTCGGCGGCCTACTAGTCGAATCTTATTATATCTTTGTTTACCTAATCTAATAGCATTTCCCCTACTTTTAGCTTTTATGCTTTCCTGTGTTTATTTGGGTCTCTTCTCTGAAGTTTACATTATTGGGATGCGTTGGTTTTATTTGCCATGACTATTAATCTTCATTCTGTGTGTTTGTTACTCATTGTTCTGATTGGTTTGGATGTTGATTGCTGGTGAGGGAGGCGGTCATTCAGGTGCTCCAACCTGGATAGTGTACACCAGTTCACGGCCTTCATTAGCGCGATCAGCTCATCCAGTCATCTTCGTTAGCTGGACTTCCCGGCTGCTGTTGCCCTGATTGCACATCGCGGTTAGGCTTCTCGATGGGAGGACAGCTATGTTAGCAGGGCCTCATCCCCATCTATTCGCTCCTCGCTGCTCCTTCCATTGGCCGGCTCACGGCCTTTCTCTGTAATGCGTTCTCTTGTTGATTGTAATTATTAGGTCTATTCGTGTTTTACCGCTTGTAAAACCAAGCTATGTACATTATTTCATTCTTAATATATTTGCTTCGATGTGGCTGGAGTCGAGAGACTCTATCCGTTTCCATCAAAAAAAAAAGATTCATGCTTAGATGATAGTAGGAAGGTAGTATACCATGATAGATTAATTTGTCTTTGCTTAGATGATAGTGGGAAAGCATATACCATGCTAGATTAATTTATCTATGCTTAGATGATTGCAGGAAAGCATATACCATGCTAGATTAATTTGTCTATGCTTAGATGATAGTGGGAAAGCATATACCATGCTAGATTAATTTATCTATGCTTAGATGATTGTAGGAAAGCATATACTATACTAGATTAATTTATCTATCCTTAGATGATTGTAGAAAAGCATATACCATGCTAGATTAATTTATCTATGCTTAGATGATTGTAGGAAAACATATACCATGCTAGATTAATTTATCTATGCTTAGATGATTGTAGGAAAGTAGTATACCATGCTAGATTAATTTATCTATGTTTAGATAAGTGGTATATAATGCTAGATTAATTTGTCTATGCTTACATGCTAGTAGGAAAGTTGTATACCATGCTAGATTCATTTATCTATACTTAGATTGTAGTAGGAATCATTATACATGCTTATAATGTTGTAGGATTGATGTTTAATTAACCTACCATGTTTAGAACATTGTAGGAGTGTTATGGTTGGTGGTTATGTTATGTACCATAATTAGATTGTCATACGTAGATACTTGCAATTGTATGCCATGCTTAAAGTACTATAGGTTGAAGTAATACGGATTTGGGAGACCACTAGTAATAGTTAGTTTGATAAAGATTGTAATGTCGCCTTCAGTTTTTCGTTAGTAGAATACCGATCATAGACTATTAGTAGATTCTTTTGTTGTTTCTAATAATAGAAGATCAAGTTTGCTAGTAAGCACGTTTGGTTGCATCTAGGATTGATTACCTGCATGGTTGTTTGCATATGGTTGTGCTCGTACGTGGCTCGACTGGCCCGTATGTAGCTGTGGGTCTCATACATAGTTTATTTAGCTCGTATGTAGGTTGTTGTCTCGTACGCGGCTCGACCGGCCCGTGCGTAGCTGTTGGTCCCATACGCGGCTTATTTGGCTGGTATGTACGTTGTTATCTCTTACGAGGCCCGCCTGGCTCGTAGGTAGTTATTGTTTCATACGTAGCTTATTGGCTCGTATGTGGTTGTTACTCGTGTATAGCTTGTTAGCTAGTACACAGTTCGTTGTGCTCATCTAGGGTGATATTACCAGCCTAAGGGCTATCGACCATCAATACATATGTTTTCTTACCCTAAGGAACTGTGGAAGAGTCACTCCTTGTGTACCGTCGAATCTTAACCAGGGTAGGTTGATCGAGGACCGGAGTATAGGCGGAATCCAAGTTTAGGGTAGCGGCATGCATGTATATTCGCACGGCCGAGGTCTTGGATCGATGAGCCAGGAACCGGATCCCGAAGGATTCTGGTAAGTCTAGGTTGAGCAGCCTAGTAGAGTTGTCTTGCGAAGTCTACTTTAAAGGCCTAGGATGTTGTGTTTATAATATTTTCATCCCTAGGATTGTTCGAGTCAGGGACATCATTAGGATAGTAACTTATAAGGATCATTTTACTTAAACCCTTTTTGCCGGGAGAGAGGAGTCGGTTGTAGGGGGCCCCTTACACTAACTCGTCCCTTGAGGCAGATCATAGGTGGTGACATTGGGTTGTACCTTCCCGTCAAAAGGATACGTACGGTGCCGTCTCACAAGTTGAGCACACGGGTTGCGTATCTCGCTATGTTAATTCCTGAAATACCGTGGCTGGGGTGCCACATGATGCATGGTGCAGTCCTGCGCTTGCGAGACCCCAGAGGGTGCCACAGGGTAGGCTTCGCGCTACCCTGCGCTCGCGAGACCCTATGGTTTGATTTTGGAACGAGGCTCGATACACTGGGATCGAGTGAGGTCCGGCATGCCGGGTAGTAGTGGAAAACAGAGACACCATAAGCAGACTGCATAGGGGGACTTGATCCCTTCTGCAACCTCACAGAGTCATGGAGTATTGTCAGGAATAGGTTGTGTACAATTAGAATTCATAATGCGGGTTCAAATTCCTATATATGGAGAAACGGCTTGAGATGGGGTCGCATGTAGTATGGGCTGCATGTTGCTTCGGAGACTCGCTGACATTAGAATAGGAAGCATCCTAGTTCTATTTAAACATCGCATTAGAGTCTAGTCATAGCACTCACGAACACTTAAACTACACCAACACCATTGCTATATTTTGTATGTTGTTTGGGTGATTCGCTGCTATATGATCAGCCTTTAAGCGTCAGTGAATACTGACGTCCCCACTTCCATAGGTACTGGATCGCCAAAGTACAAGGGCGAGATTCGGGAGGACTCAAGGCAAGGAAAACAAGGAGTCAATGTCGTAGTTAGTTCCGCTGTAAAATGTGTATTGATCATCTATTAGTTGAGAAGTACTCAAGTGAGAGTTACCAAGTGTTGTTCTTCATTCCGTGTACTCTGATGTAAGATGTTGAAGGTTGTAATACTTGGAAATGTAAAGGTAATATTGTAACTCTATTGTAATGTATCGCAGTGTATAATGTTCAGACTTGTAATACATTCGGTGTTGAATGAAAAGTTTTAAATTTTTCTGTTTTTTCTGTGTATTGTGACTAATTGAAGAAAAAGTCCTGGCTCGTGTCACGGTTTCCCAGTGTATAGAAATCGGGGCGCTACATGAATAATATTTTCTATTTTAATAAAATTCAAAATCACTGTTGGTTAAGAAGAAAAACAGAGCATAATTTGTGATTATGTCCTGTTTACTACTTCCATTTCAAAAATCGTATCTGTGTGACAATGTAGTATTTCAAGCATAAATTTTTATATGTGATACTTGTATGTGTGTGGCACATGCTCATAAAATGTTATGAGTTTTGGACATCGTTTGTTATTTTAAATAAAATCGAACTTGCAACTAATTAACAGATTTAATAGTTTTTGGAAATTTACATGCACTTTAGTTCTTGATCATTTTGGTTACTTAAACAAAGTAATCTGATGAAACTTCCAACTAAGAAATATTAGATTCACATATCTTTCTGTAGAGTCGAAGAAGTTGAAATTCCAAGGAGTGTGTGATTATAAGTGATTTTAGCAAGTAACAAGAACTGCATGTTAGATTTTTGAACTTACTGCTTTGATGCATGCAAGTAGTCAATACTTAGGTGTCCACTAATGATCTTGTAATCTTGTTTTTAGACCTTAAGGTCAGTTCATGAATTTTAGATGAGCATGTGCATCAGTAGAAAATAAATTGTATGTTGATTAAGTTGATTTTCTAAACCATTTGTGCAACTAGTTACATGTTGCTCATTGTTTAGTAGTACTGTGTAGTTGATGTTGTATGTGGCCATGGTTGTTGTTTTGGGGCATGATAATACCCCGATTTTTTATCTTATTGTGCTTTCAATGTTGTGTGAATGTTTGGGACTTTTCCGGGCACGTTTGGTTTGTGAAACGAGTCCGACAAGAACCCGCACATGACAGTTTTGCCTATGGATCGTACTTACTGTTTGAATTTTTATTTTGATTAGAACTTTAGATCAATTCTTTTACATGAATATCATGGAAGTAGAATTCCTTTAGTGTTGTGCTAGTATAGAATCACTTAGATGGTGATTTGATCAGCAAAACGAGCTCAAACAGTCGATTTAATCGCTGTTTTGGATTGTCGTTGATGGCTGATCAGTGTTTGATGATTTGAGCACTTTTGCACACCCGAATGGTGGGCAAAAGATACGCACAAAACCCTTAACCTGATGTTAACTAGGGTAGTAATATGATCCCTAAGCCCTAATTGGTTACACATGATTAATTGGGTAGAATAGGAGCTTGTATCGCCCCGAACACGTCAGTAGTTGACTGTTGTCGCATTTCGGCTTGTTCATTGTCTATGGAAGATTCCACTCCCTAGTTTGGGAGCTACCACTCGTCTGGAAGACTGTGGAGGTGTGGAAATCAGAGGGACTCAAGAAGAGTTTGGTCGCGGTCCGGAGACGTGTTCGAACTTCAAGTGAATGAGGCGGAACAGCAGTCGAGGAGTGCTCGACTTGCTATTTGCGTGGGCCCAAATTGGGTTGAGTTGGGCCAACTCTTGTGCCTGAGTTTGAGGCCAAGTTGGACCCATTTGGATTGAGTTTAATCTTAACTAAAATGTCTAAGATTATCTAACAATAAGGGACAAGATAAGAATCATCTAGTGATAGGTGTTCATTTGATTTTAATAGAGAGATTTGACTAGATGTCTTACTGGTAATGAATAAATTCTAAGTTAGGATTCTATAATTAGAATGGTAGATTGATTCATAATTGGACTCTTGTAATAGTCATGTTTTAATCAGTAGGTTAAATATTGCAATCTATGAGTGCGTGGTCCTAGAGGCTAGTCGAGACCCAAATCGCCGGCAGTGTGATGAGTTGTGCCATTTGAGGAAGAGAGGATGGATTAATTGGTAATGTTTATTATTTGTGAAGTAAAGCTGGTAGGGTACGCTAGATATAGGACGTGTTATTATTGTTGTTAGGGCAGACACTAGTTGGGTGTTGTACTCACCTGTCAAGGGGACACATGCGAAGCCATCTCACCTGGCCAAAGGGGACACGGGCGGTGTAGTCTCATCTGTTTATTTTTGGGGTCTAGTGGTAAGAAAGGGAGGCATGTGCTACAATCTATTGTCGGAAGTTAGGGAATGGACCATAAGAATCCGTCAAGTTCTATGTTTTTCAATACGAACAGAGAGCGAGAGTAAGACTCCAAGTGAGAGTAAGACTCTCAGCCTCTCGGTGAGCGGAGTTACATAGACACAACTACTAACTACTGAGGAAAAATTGGTCCGAACGACTGCAACCTCATCAGTCACTAGATGAATATCAGGAACGGGAAAGAGTACGAGATTAGGTTGCATAACGATGTATCGAACACTATTATTCGAAGAACGTGAGCTTGATAAGGAAGTATATAATATGGGATGCATATGTTTCCAATCAACTGAGCATTAGAGTCGGAGCATCGTGTGCATTTGAATCTTGTGCATAAGATTCTAGGCCATGACATACACCGACACTTGTAGTTGACTTTCACATTTTCATTTATGCATTAATATTGGAGTTGACAATTGTCGAGGAATTTGGAGTCACTGGTTTTATCAGCATTGCGTTAGTTGCATTCAACTAATGTTCCCATACTTTGTTAGTGTGTGTAGGACATGCTGATCGTGGGAGCAGTGGACTCTAGCTGTGTGGAACGTCCAGGTGGAGGATATACATTTTATACAATGTATTTTTATTGATGTAAGCATGATGTAAAGTTCATGTAAGATTATATTGTACAATGTAATATCATTGAGGTACTAAAAGTTTTTTATTTCCTATGATTTTCTGTGTTATGTGCTCATTTGAAGTAAAGATTCTGGATTGTGTCACAAATTTCCATTCTTGGAAATCAGGGCGTTGGATTGATGGCCGTTTTTGGGCGGTAGCTGATGTCGTGTTGACTCAGTTCGATGGACCACTTCGTTAGTCTTTTGGAACTTTCAGGTTTGATGAGCACTTGCTTGAGTGGCTGATCAGTGAAAACACATAGAGAATGCGTCTGCAAGCAGGGGCGGAGTATGCGAGCAGCTGTGACTAGTGTATAGGCCATCTTTTCCATCTTAGACTAGCGGAGTTCAACATCAAGGAGTAGCTTGCTCACATAATAGATCGACTTCAGAACCTTGTCTTCTTTTCTAACCAGGACAGCACTGAAAGCTTAGTCTAAGGTGGCTAGGTAGAGTTAAAGAACTTCACCTGGCTCGGTTTTGCTTAGGAGCGGAGGATTGACAAGGTATGCTTTGAGTTGTTCGAAGGCTGTTTGTTATTCCTCTCCCTAATTGAATCCTTTTGTGCCCCGTAGAACTTTGAAAAATGGCTGACATTTCTCCCCAGATTTAGAGAGGAATCGATCGATGGCGACTAAGCGCCCGGTGAGCTTCTGCACTTTGTTAATAGTGGTTAGGGGAGACGTGTTGCGAATTGCTCTGATCTTCTCAGGATTGGCTTTGATTCCCCTTTGACTAACCATGAATCCCAAGAATTTACCAGAGGATACCTGTAACCTCTGTTTCCATTTATACAGATATGTATTTATTTTCTTTGTATTCCTGAATTTTAATTTTCCAAACAAATCCTACTATCATTTTTTAATCTGATTTCCTTCTTTTCAGTATTCGATTATTTCATCTAGCCCAAATTCCTAATCCAATCTGTAATTGTGTCTATTTATTTATTCTGTAAACCCAACTCATTCTTACAATGATTATTTGATCAATTGATTTTGTTTGTGAGTAGCTCAACTCTTAACCCAAACCAACTTAGCCCATTCTTAACCCTAATTCATATTTATTGTTTTATTGAAGCCCAATGTTATTCATTTTGACGCCAATCTTATATCCTTTATATTTGTATTATTTATTGGAAGCCTAAACCAGTTGATATTATTAGTATTTTTTTCTAAAATCCCAATATTAGCCCATCCTATAAATTAATTTGATTCTTTTGTGAAGCCCAACTCCAAGCCCATGTTGGATCCTGTAGACAAGGCAAATAACACTAGAGGGGGGTGACTAGTGTTGTATAAAAATTAATCCAAAACTCGAACTTTTCGTACCGTTCAGTCAACTGAAAATAGATATATAGTCGACTGTTGCGTCAGATAAGAAGAGTATTTTACTGAAGAGTTACAAGTCTGATCAGTCGACTTATAGCAGAAAATCAGTCGACTTACATGACAAGTTTTTGAAATAAAACTCAGAGAAATTGAAATTGCAAGTTGAAAGAATACAACCACAGAGAGTCAATCACAGCCAAACACAACGATGTATCATGGTTCGGTCCTCCCGACCTACATCCAGCCCCTAATCAACCCACTTGAGATTTTCCACTATTCTTGAAAAAGTACAAGAATACTCTATGATTTTTGACAACAATATAATGCAATAACCAAATCGATGTTATATTAGACTGAAATTTAGAGAACCAAGTCTTAGAGAGTTTGTATGCTTTTGAAACACTTGTTCTTATTGAAAACAAAAGACTTGAAAGTTAAAGAATGCTTGGAACCTTTTCCAAATGATTTCTATACTCTATTATAGAGTAAGAATCAAGGAACGTTGTAAAAAAGTTACATAAACCATAATAAAACGGATATAAAAGATTTGAATTTGAAAAATAAGTTTAAAATTCAGAAAACTGTCAAAACAGCTTGAACAGTCGACTGGCAAGAGCTTGTATAAGTTCAGGCAGTTTCATACTGTGACAGGCGACTGGTTCCAAGGAGCAGTCGAATGGTACTCATACAGCTGAGCTTATTCAAGCTTGTTTTGACATTTTGGTTTTGTAAAGCACTCAGAAAATTTGAAGTATGTGTGAGTGTGTGTGTGAAAAGGCTATTAGAAGTTTCTAAGACTCAAAGAAAAAAAATACAATATTACAAGACACTTTGTTTAAACATTTGAAGCACTTTGAATCTTGTCTTGAACTTAAGTCTTTATCTTGGGCTTGAGCCTTTGTCTTGATGTCTTGAAGCTTGACCAATTACTCTTGAAAGCTTCATCAGATTGTGTTACCTTTGTGTATTTCACCATGGTACTGATTTTGATACACTCTGCAAGAGATATGTGGTAGAACAACTTTGTATTGTATTGTAGTCATCAAAACCAAGAATCAACATGTAGGATCATGTAGGCTGAGCAACAAACACTAGAGGGGGGGTGAATAGTGTTTATCAAAAATAAATTGCGGAATAAATAATTTCTCTCGGCACAGTCGACTTAGTGGTGAACCAGTCGACTGATATAGCCAAAATAAAAGAAATTTAAACTCTCGATGCAGTCGACTTATAGATAAGGCAGGCGACTGATGAAACAAAGAGAACAACTAATACGAGACTGATCAGTCGACTGATACGAATCTGAGTCGACTGGCCAGACAAGTTTTGCAGAACTTAATTAAGCAAAAGTAAATGCAAACACAAGATAATCAATCACAGAGTACACAAGATATATCCTGGTTCGGTCCTCCCGACCTACATCCAGTCCCCAAGCAACCCACTTGAGATTTCCACTATTCTTGAAAAAATTACAAGAATACCCTACGGCGTTACGACAACAACCTTGTCTAACCCGTAGTCCTTTCTCTCAACCAGAGAAAGCAGACCCACTCTTCAACCAAGAGTGAAACGACACCGACTCTACAACCAAGAGTCAACAACCACTCTCCAACCGAGAGCAAAAGTACAAGAAGAATTTTTACAATCAACCTATAGCCTTGTTGGTGTATGTGTTGATGCACGAGGCTAAATCACAAGGTTGACTTCTATACTCAGTCCAGAGCGAATTCAATGCTATACTGGACTGAATGTAGAGAACCAAAGTGTATGAACTTTTAAAGCTTTGTTTCTCACAGAAAATCTCTTAGAAAGTTTTTCACTAGAATGCTCGGAAGTATATGAAATCAAGTTGTGTTAAGTTATCCTTTTCAAAGAGATATGAAACTCTATATAAAGAGTTTTGATCCTCTGAACGTTGGAAAGCAGTTACATAACTGACAACCAACGGATCAGAACTTTTGAGTTTGAAAAAATTCGATTTTGAAAATCAGAAAACGGTCAAAAGCTCTCGAACAGTCGACTGGGTTGCCATATGAGTCGACTGATCAGAGTTTGAATAATTTTAAACAGTTTTGTACTTATCAGTTGACTGGCAAAAGCTTAAGTCGACTGGTACTTAAAAGTTAAAATTCTTCAAACTGTTGACTTATTTTTGGGGGTTTTTAAGAGACACACATTGTAAAATTTTGAGTGTGTGTGTGTGTGTGTTCACAAAGCTTTACATCATACTAAGACTCAACAAGAAAATAAAATACAATGTTTATAACACATTTGAGCTTGAAGTCTTGAGTCTTGAGTCTTGAATTAAAACTTGATCCTTGTCTTCTTCATCTGTATCTGTTTGAGCTTGTTTGTTTGTTCAGCTAGAATTGTCTTTAGTCTCTGCACTGCAATGTCAGCTGTATAACATAGACACATGTTGCACTGTGTTGTGATCATCAAAATCAAGAATCAACATTCTCCCCCTTTTTGATGATGACAACACAATAGCTGATAACAGTTTATAAACAGACATACAAGCTTAGATTTTGAAAACTCCCCCTATTAAAAACAAAATATGCATACATAAAATAAAAAACTTGATATACAGAATGTATCAGTCGACTGGAGAATAGATCAGGCGACTGACCATAACATGAAAGCATTATATCAAATATCATAGATGCAGCAAGTTTCATATCTGTAGCAGCAGTCGACTGTATCCTTGGGTAAGTCGACTGACCAGAGAGATTTTGAAAAATATTATGCTGAACAGTTGTATCACAGATATAACACAGATAAAACATAACACACAGACATAATGCAGACAAAAATGAACACATTCTTTCTCTCCCCCTTTGGAATCATCAAAAAGCATAATAATAACAAGAGTTTTCATTAAAAAAAATACATAAAAAGAAAGTAATCTTCAATCATCTTCTTCGGAGTCTTCGTCATCATCTTGAGAGGGAGGAGAAAACTGAGAAGTGAAGAGATGAGAGAGATGGGCTACCTCAGAACCAATATGGTCTAGTTTGGAACCAAGGGAAGAAAGATGTCTATCAACTGTGACTGAATGGTTCATTAGGTAAGACACACAGTCGTACATGGTTCGGGGATCATCATAATTGGCTTGAGGGAGAGGTGGATCATCAGAAGTAGAAGGTTGAGGGGCTCTAGGTCTAGAAGATGAACCTAAGGGAGCTTGGGACATTGGAGGAGACCTAGGGGGTGAGCGAGTAGGAGCATCAAGGAGTTTCATGCGTGCCAAACTAGCACGATCGAAACAGTCATACCGAGAGACTACATTTGTCTCAGAATCTAGATCAACTCCAAAAGAAATAAAGACTCTAGTAAGGAAACCTCCAAAGGGTAGAAAATGAGTGTGGTCTTGAGAAAGTTTGGAAAATATAACTTGACCCCAATCAACAGCTATCCTACCAAAAATTGTATATATAGCCTTTTGTAACTGAGTAGAATATTGATCATAACTTCCCTTTTTAGGAAGGATGTTATAAGCTAATATTCTACCGACAAGCTTAGCAATTGGTCTTAGATTTCTGCTAGTCATTGGAAGTTGAGAATTTGGTAAGAGAATTCTAGATAATATTGAGGCATCATCTAGAATAACATCATCAAGATGAATTCCACCATCATCTATACCCAACATTGCATTAATCCTAGTCGGTGTTATAGTCATTTTAATATTTTTCACAGACGACCGGATTAAGACATCCCCATTTGGTTTTTGAACAATTCTCATATTTGTATAAAACAAATAAATGAGTTGGGGATAGTAGTTTGGTTGGTTGGATAAAGATAGAAACTCATAAAGACTACAGTTTTGAAACAGTGGAGTGAGGTTAAAACGATCTAAGTCACCAAAATTGACAAATCTTCCAGGAAAGATTTGAATGGTACAAAAGAGATACCAACGATCAAGTAGATCGGGACTCAAGAGGTATTGGGTGTACTCTTGTGAGGAGGATGTACCCTCGTGAGTTCTCTTAGATCTTTTGGGTGCCATTAGGGTTTTGGAAGGAGACAAGAAATCGAGATTTACCAAGATGGAAGAGAGAGACAATCACAGATGAGAGAAGTAGCAACCAGCAGTCGACTTGAGATCTGGTCGAATGAGCTTCTTCTTCTCTTGCCTTAGGGTTTTGAAAATTTGGGGGTGAAATTGGGAATCGGTAAAAGTGAGAAAGAGGGGCTGGTAAAGGGTTTTTAACAGAGAATAGACGGCTCAGATGCAAGGAAGAGATCTCAACGGCTGAGATAAGAAGTCACGGGTGAGAATTTGAGCAGTTTTATCTCAAAAACTGTGATGAAGACTCGCTGAAGACAATTTATCTCGCGACAGTCGACTGGTAGGGGTTATCAGTCGACTGAGTCGAGAAGAAAATAAAAATGTTATATCAACTAATCAGTCGACTGGTATATGAACCAGGCGACTAGTAAGATAAAAAAATGTATATGTTTAAAAAGCGGTTCAGTCGACTTATACACAAAGATAGTCGACTTAACAGAAGCCATGTTCAACAAGTATCAATAAAGTCACAAATTCCAAGTTCTCTCCTTAACTTAATGAAAGTATCTTCTTTAAGGGGCTTGGTAAATATATCTGCTACTTGTTTATCAGTAGAGATAAAGTCTAAAGATATATCTCCTTTTAAAACATGATCACGTAGAAAATGATGTCGAATATCAATATGTTTCGTACGTGAATGTTGAATCGGATTTTTAGATAGATTAATTGCACTGGTATTATCACACATAATTGAGGGTTTCTCAAATGAAATACCATAATCTAACAAGGTTTGTTTCATCCATAAAATTTGTGCACATGCCAAACTTGCAGCGATATATTCAGCTTCTGTGGTTGATAGGGATACGGAGTTTTGCTTTTTACTGCACCAAGATACTAGGGAATGTCCCAAAAAGTGACATGTACCACTAGTACTCTTGCGATCAGTTTTGTTTCCAGCAAAATCGGCATCGCTATAAGACAAAAGTTGAAAGTTATCGGTGCGTGGATAAAATAAACCATATTCAGATGTGCCTTTAATATATCTTAAAATTCATTTCACTGCTTTTAAATGAGATTCTTTAGGACTAGATTGATATCTAGCACATAAACATACGCTGAACATAATATCTGGTCTACTTGCAGTAATATATAAGAGTGAACCAATCATACCTCGATAGAGTTTTTGATCAACACTCTTACCTAATAAATCTTTGTCAAGAGTAGTAGTAGTAGCCATAGGTGTGGATTTACTACTAGTACTATCCATGTGAAAACGTTTGAGTAATTCCTTTGCATATTTGCCTTGATTGATAAATATGCCATTTGAGGATTGTTTAATTTGCAATCCAAGGAAATAATTGAGTTCACCCATGTGACTCATCTCAAATTCATTTTTCATGGTATTAGCAAATTCTTGACATAGATTATTATTTGTAGAACCAAAAATTATATCATCAACATATATTTGTATGATTAAGATATCATTCTCAACTCTTTTGATAAACAAAGTAGTGTCTACTTTACCTATTTCAAATCCTGTTTCTAAAAGAAAAGTTTTTAAACGATCATACCAAGCACGAGGTGCTTGTTTAAGACCGTATAAAGCCTTTTTCAATTTATAAACATGATCTGGAAATTGTTCATGTTCAAAACCTGGTGGTTGTTTAACATAAATATTTTCCTTAATAAACCCATTAAGAAAAGCACTTTTCACATCCATTTGATAAAGTATAAAATTCATAAAGCAAGCAAAAGATAATAAAATACGAATAGATTCTAGTCTAGCAACAGGAGCATATGTTTCATCAAAATCTATACCTTCTTCTTGATTATATCCTTGGGCAACTAATCTAGCCTTGTTCCTTACAACTTGTCCTGATTCATCTAACTTATTCTTGAATACCCATTTGGTACCAATGATAGTCTGATCAGGAGGTCTAGGAACTAAATCCTATACATCATTCCTTATAAATTGGTTTAGTTCATCTTGCATGGCATTCATCCAATATTCATTCTCACAAGCTTCTTGTATATTTTTCGGTTCAAAATCCGATAAGAATGCTGTATGAGAGATCATATTAACATGTGAACGTGTCTGAATACCATGGGAGATGTCACCAATTATTAAGTCATGAGGATGATCTTTAACTTCAACAAATGACTTTGGTAAAGTTGAAGATATCACAATCGGATCAGTCGACTTGACTTGTTCTTCAGTCGACTGCTTTACGTCAGTCGACTGGGAGACCTTATCAGTCGACTTATCAGACAGATTAGTTTGCTCTAAGGATTTAATCACATTATCTAAAGGTGATAACTCAGTTTCATCATCTTTATTTAATGTTGATGAAGGTAAGGATTCATCGAATGTAACATGCATTGATTCTTCAATAGTCATTGTAGACTTATTGAAAATTCTATATGCTTTACTCCTATTTGAGTATCCCAAAAAGATACCCTCATTAGATCTAGGATCAAATTTGTCTAAATTATCTTTTGTGTTTAGAATAAAACACTTGCAACCAAATGTCTTAAAGTAAGAGACTTTAGGAATTTTATTAAAAAATAACTCGTAACAAGTCTTCTTTAGTTTAGGTCTTAGAAGAATTCTATTCAAAACATAACAAGCTGTAGCAACAGCTTCAGCCCAAAAATGCTTTGGTAGATTGCTTTCAACAAGCATAGTACGTGCGCATTCTTGCAAAGTCCTATTTTTCCTTTCAACCACTCCATTTTGTGGTGAAGCTCTAGGAAATGCAAATGAATGTGTTATACCATTCTTATTGCAATATTCTGTAAAAGTTTCATTTTCAAATTCTCCACCATGATCACTTCTAATAGTGACCATGGTTAGAGATCTTTGATTTTGAACACGTTTACAAAAATGTGCAAATTCTTCAAAAGCATCGTTTTTATGTTTTAAAAAGAATGTCCAAGTGAATCTTGAAAAATCATCTACTAAAACAAACACATATCTACTTTTATTTAAAGAAGCAACTCTAGTAGGGCCAAATAAATCCATGTGAATTAATTCAAGTGGCCTACTAGTAGAGATTACGTCTTTTGTTTTAAAAGTGGATTTGATTTGTTTTCCTAGTTGACATGCATCACATAACTTATCCTTTTTAAAGGATAGTTTTGGCAGTCCTTTAACTAGGTTATATTTAGATAATTTTGAGAGATTTTTCATGTTCACATGTCCAAATCTTCTATGCCATAACCAAGATTCATTGTTAGAGGCTATTAAACAAAAATCATTTGAAAAATCAATTGTATTCAAACACAATTCATAAATATTATTTTTACGAAATCCTTGAAAAACAACATTTTGCATAGTAGAATCATAAATTAAGCATGCATCTTTTTCAAAAACTATTTTATAACCTTTATCACACAATTGACTAATACTTAAGAGATTATGCTTTAAACCATTAACCAATAGCACATTTTCTATAATAGGGTTAGATATTTTACCGACCATGCCAATACCGATGACTTTGCCTTTGTTGTTATCTCCAAAGGTGACGGTTCCTCCATCTAAATTTCGAATGGTGGATAGTAGGTTGGCATGCCCTGTCATGTGTTTTGAACATCCGCTGTCTAATATCCAGCGTTCTTTCTTGGGTACCTATAAAAAATTTAAGGTAAATATGGTACCCTTTTTATTGGGTCCAAAGCACATTAGTTTGGGGAAAACCAAACCCATGAAGAGTTTGATCTTCCTCCATAAGTAGGAATATAATAGGTAGAATTACACACATTCAGTATATAAGAATTGATATAAGCAATTCTATCATTCTGATTAAGACTGATTGGAACCCATACTAGTTTGTTCTGTCCAGTCGACTTACCAGTGTTGCTCAGTCGACTGTTGGTGTACATCAGTCGACTGGTAGATGCACTAGGTCGACTTATAAGAGGTTTTGATCTCGTGGAATAAGATCCACTTTCTCTAGACAGACGACTGGTTGTATGGTTCAGTCGACTTAACCGAATGTTAGTATTACTTTTATCACTGAATTTAACAACCTTTGGTTTTGCAAAGAAATCATATAACTTGTGTGTAACACTAGAAATAGATGCTGACTTATTCTTACTAGTGTTTAAAATAGGAGATTCTTTTATAGAAGATTTCTTAAAACCAAGTCCAAATTTTTGACTAGATGTAACTTGATGATGAAGCATATCATTTAAATTCTCTTTGCCTTTGTTAAATTTAGACACATTCTTTGAAATCTCTTCATAATTCTTTTTGAGAGTTTCAAGATCAGTATCTAAACTTGCAATGCGAGAATTTAAGGATTTTACTTCCTTATCAAGGTTAAGATTTTCTTGATTAAGTGTTTGATTCACTTTCTCAAGATTCTTAACTCTAATCTTTTCTTTCTTTAACTCCTGGAATATTTCATTAAAAGCATCAAGAAGATCTTCGGAATCATAATCATTACTTACATGTTCTTGTGCAGCCATAAAACATACATTTGCCACTTCGTTATTTTCATCCGTTTCTTCTTCGGAAGATGAATCACTATCATCCCATGTGGCTTGATAGGCCTTTTTGTTCTTGGCAAATTTATTCTTTGGATATTTGTCCTTCTTGAAGTTGGATGATTTTCCCTTGTTCTTTGCATTTTCTAAGGGACAATCCTTCTTCATGTGACCTATTTTATTGCACCTGAAACATGTAGGAGGGTCATTAGAATCTTTAATTTTAGAATGAAACTTACCCTTCTTTAAGAACTTCTTGAATTTCCGAGTGAACATTGCTATTTCTTCTTCATCTTCTTCCTCATCTTCTGAGTCAGTCATGGCTTTAAAAGCCAATGATTTCTTTTTTGCTTGGTGTGATTCAGTATCTTTCTTTCGATCTTCAAGTTGGACCTCATATGTCATGAGATTACCAACAAGATTCTCGAGAGTAAGTGTTGACAAATCATTCGCTTCCTCTATTGCTGTGGTTTTCTTCTCCCATTCTGGAGTGAGTGCTCGTAGAACTTTTCTGACCATCTCTGCTTGGGTATAAGTTTTTCCAAGCGCCACAAGAGAGTTTGTGATGTCTGTGAATCTTGTAATCATCTCAGACACAGTCTCATTGTGCTTCATTCTGAACATCTCAAACCTGTGGACAAGAACAGAAATTTTAGACTCTTTTACTTTATTTGTTCCTTCATGTGTTACCTCGAGTGTATGCCAAATTTGATATGCGGTTGTAGCATTGGATACACGGTTGAATTCTTCCTTCGTTAGTGCACAAAATAAAGCATTCATTGCTTTGGCATTGTTCATAGTCTGACTCTTTTGATCATCATTCCATTGTGCATATGGAATGGTAGGGGCAGTATATTCCGTCTCTGTCATTTGCCATATCTCATAGTTGATTGATTGGAGATAGATTCGCATTCGGCACTTCCAATAATTGTAGTTCGTTCCATCAAATAGTGGTGGCCGTTGTGTAGATTGCCCTTCATGATACTGATTTGTATTTGAAGTAGTTGCCATAGCCTGTAACCTCGCTCTGATACCAAGTGTAGGATCCTGTAGGCTGAGCAACAAACACTAGAGGGGGGGTGAATAGTGTTTATCAAAAATAAATTGCGGAATAAATAATTTCTCTCGGCACAGTCGACTTAGTGGTGAACCAGTCGACTGATATAGCCAAAATAAAAGAAATTTAAACTCTCGATGCAGTCGACTTATAGATAAGGCAGGCGACTGATGAAACAAAGAGAACAACTAATACGAGACTGATCAGTCGACTGATACGAATCTGAGTCGACTGGCCAGACATGTTTTGCAGAACTTAATTAAGCAAAAGTAAATGCAAACACAAGATAATCAATCACAGAGTACACAAGATATATCCTGGTTTGGTCCTCCCGACCTACATCCAGTCCCCAAGCAACCCACTTGAGATTTCCACTATTCTTGAAAAAATTACAAGAATACCCTACGGCGTTACGACAACAACCTTGTCTAACCCGTAGTCCTTTCTCTCAACCAGAGAAAGCAGACCCACTCTTCAGCCAAGAGTAAAACGACACCGAATCTACAACCAAGAGTCAACAACCACTCTCCAACCGAGAGCAAAAGTACAAGAAGAATTTTTACAATCAACCTATAGCCTTGTTGGTGTATGTGTTGATGCACGAGGCTAAATCACAAGGTTGACTTCTATACTCAGTCCAGAGCGAATTCAATGCTATACTGGACTGAATGTAGAGAACCAAAGTGTATGAACTTTTAAAGCTTTGTTTCTCACAGAAAATCTCTTAGAAAGTTTTTCACTAGAATGCTCGGAAGTATATGAAATCAAGTTGTGTTAAGTTATCCTTTTCAGAGAGATATGAAACTCTATATAAAGAGTTTTGATCCACTGAACGTTGGAAAACAGTTACATAACTGACAACCAACATATCAGAACTTTTGAGTTTGAAAAAATTCGATTTTGAAAATCAGAAAACGGTCAAAAGCTCTCGAACAGTCGACTAGGTTGCCATATGAGTCGACTGATCAGAGTTTAAATAATTTTAAACAGTTTTGTACTTATCAGTCGACTGGCAAAAGCTTAAGTCGACTGGTACTTAAAAGTTAAAATTCTTCAAACTGTTTTGACTTATTTTTGGGGGTTTTTAAGAGACACACATTGTAAAATTTTGAGTGTGTGTGTGTGTGTGTTCACAAAGCTTTACATCATACTAAGACTCAACAAGAAAATAAAATACAATGTTTATAACACATTTGAGGTTGAAGTCTTGAGTCTTGAGTCTTGAATTAAAACTTGATCCTTGTCTTCTTCATCTGTATCTGTTTGAGCTTGTTTGTTTGTTCAGCTAGAATTGTCTTTAGTCTCTGCACTGCAATGTCAGCTGTATAACATAGACACATGTTGCACTGTGTTGTGATCATCAAAATCAAGAATCAACACAACAGCCCACACCCTGTTGTATACCCAAACCCGAATCCTAATCTAACCCAAACTTGTTAACCCTCCACCACTACCCAAACTGCCTAACAACTACCCCACTTCCTAATCCCCATTAATCCCGATTAACCCTCCTAACCACCCTTAATCACCCTCTAGATAATCCCCTGTCTTTGTCTCTCCCCGACACACACACACACACACACACACACACACACACACACACACTCTCTCTCTCTCTCTCTCTTTCTCTCTCTCTCTCCGACCCTCCATCTTCTCCTCACCGCTCTCCCTCTTCGTCATCATCATCACTGCTAGCCTCGCTTTGGCCTGCCGCCCTCTGCCATCGTCGTCTTCACCTTTCGCAACCGCCATTGCCGCCGAAGCCCCTGTCTCCGAAATCCACACGACACCAGCTCCTCCTCGAGCCCCCTGGTCACTACCACTTATCGACCCTGCCTCCTTCAGAGCTCCGTTAGCCCGTTGCCCTCTCCTTCCTCCACTCAACTTCCTCGTGACCCTCCACATTCGACCATTGACTGCCCCCGCTGTTCTTCCACTGCCAGTGCCCCATCGACTGCTCCTTCCCCACCGTCGCCGCTGCTTCTCCCACTGCTGCCCTCCCTCTTGCTCGTTGCCTTCCATCAAAGCCGCATGCGGTGTGCCCTCTCACTGTTTGCTGTTGGCCACTCTCACTGTTGCTGTTTGCCACTCTCGCAATTTGCTGTTTGCCACTCTCGCTGTTGCTGTTTTCACTCTTGTTGTTTGCTGTTTTGCCACTCTTGCTGTTTGCTGTTCTTGCTGTTCATGCTGTTGTTGCAGAGCACATATATTGCACGTTTTTTTGTGAACATAAGTTGCACGTGTTGCCGTCGGGACGCTCGTCCCGTTACTCTCATTATTATCGGAATCATCATCATCTCTATGGTGAGTATCTTGTACACTTTATTGTTCCGTACAAGAAATTTATTTAACCTCACTCAATTAGTAGTTATATTTGATTATCATGATTGAACCTCGTAACCCGTCCATGTTCAGGAAAAATGACTTTATAATTTCATTTGATTGAACCATCGTATTATCATGCTTTACAATATTTCCATGGTTAAATCAGTCGTTATATATTGAATTGAATCAATCTATTTGTCTCTATGATTCGATGCCCATCATAAGATTATAAATATCGATTTGTATGTTCCCGCCCTACTGTCTGTTATGATTTGTAGGTAGATTTTGACCTAGCTACTGTTCAAATTAATTAGAACTCTATGAATAAGAGTTTTAGGCCCCTGAGTCTAGTTTCCAAAATTTCTGTTGGATTTGAAATCCGTTGCGTAGTTTGCAAGATATACTATTTTTAATGTTGTGACGTTTTTAATTCCAGATTACTATTTTGAAACGTATTTTCTCGAATAACTAATTCAAATATCATGCTAAAAGTATAATTAAGACTTTATATTTATCAGCATGCTACTATACATGATTGAAAAATTATTAATGATTTTTATGAGATTTTTAAATGAGTTTACCATCACTTTATATATATAAGAATTTGACCTTGGTCTGCTTTCTGAACGGTAGATCAGTAAAGAACTGTCTGGTTGACCTATCTACGTCATTTATAATATATCGTGTAAATATGCGCTGGAACCGAAAGGGAGTCTAGTTTCTAGAACCCTTGACGAAACCGAATTTACTTTCCTGTGGAGCGGGAAAGTTAATCCTTGTACAGTGACGTCTGACTGCCCAGACTTGTAATTTCGTGCTTGTTTATACATAAATATGTTGTTCTTTGCTTGTATGACTTGAAACACATTACACGTGTTGTATTGTCTTTGATGTCTCCCTGATCATGTCCTGATACTGTTTCCGTTATTGCACCATGTTTAATTACTATAAAAGAATCACAATCCGGGTTATTGAGGGAAAGACCTAGTGGTGGGGTATATAGGAGATTGTACTCGGAAGGGAGCTCGTGTTCCCCGAGATGATGATATATGATTACAATTTAGATGGATAAAAATGCAACGTAGAACTATGTGCCACGTCAGGGGTAGACGGGGGTTACCTCTAGATCCTACAGAGGTTACCTCTAGTGCCCATGACATGATTACATGCTTTCCTGTCTACATGATGTGTCTGCAAATTATATGGAACTAAGTGTCACATAGAACAAAGTGCCACGTCAGGAGTTAACGGGGATTACCTGTAGATCCTGTAGGGGTTACCTCCAGTGCCTATTGCTTGATTACATGCTCATGTTCCTACATGACCCGAGTACTTGACCCTGTATAATACACCACTAGAGTCTAAACATTAACATGCTTGTATGCACCCGACCTTTGGTATGAGACGCAAGATGGCATGCATTAGCTAGGATTGATTAAATGAACTGACTTAAGTTGACACAAAGCACTTGCATATTCTTGTTACATGTTACATGTCCTGTTACAAGTATATGATTCCTCTTTACTGTTCATGATTCCTGTTTACATGTTAT
Organism: Hemerocallis citrina; assembly: GCA_017893485.1. Classification (NCBI taxonomy): domain Eukaryota; kingdom Viridiplantae; phylum Streptophyta; class Magnoliopsida; order Asparagales; family Asphodelaceae; genus Hemerocallis; species Hemerocallis citrina. The sequence goes on along the minus strand of CM030360.1, from coordinate 115,038,839 downwards.
ATGCTCAATACCAGTTCCATGATTCCTGTTTATAAGTTAAATTGCATGATCCTCGTTTACTTGTTGTATCTTCCTGTTACATGATTCCTTGTTACCGATTGATAATACATTTAAGTCCGTTTATATGTTTTCACTTGCACTGCACTTGATCCCCGTTTATATGTTGCATTTTTCCGTTACATGACTTGTCTCCCATACACATGATTCTCTGTTCTTGTTATATTCCTGTCCCTATTCATTTGCTTGTTTCTACTTGCGTCCTGTAGCTTGCTTTAATCGGTACCATCCATCTTTCTGTTTAGTTAATATCATACAGGTGTAGCGATGAGATACTGAAGAAACTCAGCGAACTATTACTGCATTGTAGATTCTCTAGCTATTTGGTAATTTCTTGTATTCCAAATATTGGTTATTGCATTATATTTTTGTTCCTGTGATTATTACTGTATTGTTGGGCTTACTGGCATTGTACAGCTTATGGATGATATGAGTTGGCATACTTGTACCATTCGCTGGGCCTCAGTTGCATGCCTGTGTTTCCATATAATGGAAAGTGGGGCATGACAATACCCCGAAAGCACAATTTGAAGGATTCAATTGCATGTTATGCCTGCACAATTCTTAGAACGATTCTTGGAGATTGGTCACATGGTATTCTTTTCGGAGACTCTTGACTAACATATCATCTATGTAAACCTCCATGTTCCTACCGATTTGACTTTTAAAGACCTTATTTACTAGACACTAATAGGTTGCGCCGGTATTTTTTTTAGGAAAAAAGGCATGACTCGATAGCAGGAGTGGTCCTGATCTGTTATGAAAGATGTCTCCGGGTGTCAGGTGGAAACATTTGAATCTGATTATACTTGGAGAAGGCATCCATGAAAGTTAGGAGTTCATGCCCAGATGTAGCGTCGATCAATGCGTCTATGCTTGGGAGAGGGAATGGATCTTTCGAAGAACATGCCTTATTGAGATCGGTAAAGTCAATAAAAATTCTCCATTTACCGTTAGCTTTCTTAACCATCACCACATGTACTAGCCACTCCGGGTATCTAACTTATTTGATGAAGCGTGCTGTTAAGAGTTCGTCGGCTTCTTCTTTAATTGCTTGTAGCCTTTCATGAGCAAATTTGCGGCGCCTTTGTTGGATGGGCTTGGCATCCGGGCTCCAACTAAGGTGGTGCATGATTAGATCTCCAGAAATTCCTGGCTTGTCAACAACAGTCCAGGCGAACAAATTCTTGTTCCCCCTTATACAGGCAATGAGTTGCTCTTTGAGTCGAAGATGAAGGGTCTTGCTTACTAGAAAACTGTTGGTCTGATCCTCTTGAGAGAAAGAGATCTCTTCCAATTCGTCCACGGGCTTAGAGTTTTTGTGACTTCTTTCTAGCGGTAGTTCGATAGCATAGAGTGGAAGAACAATGCCCCCATTGTAGCAGTGTAGCTGGCTCCCGCTGCCTCTTAGCTTCCCACAACTTGGCATATGCCTAATAATGTAGGGAAATTTATCTTCACGTGAAAAGCGGATGCGACTGCATGGAAAGCTGCTAGGCCTGGGCGACCAAATATAGCATTGTACGCAGCCTTGATGTTGACTACCATGGAGTCCAATTCCTCTGTTCGAGTTGCGGGGGCTCTCTGTTGTGACATCAAGTGTGAGGATTCATTCGACTTGAACGAATTCAATTGAGAAGCTATTGAGTGTGTAGCCTGCTAGGTTGAACCAGTCCTGGGAGAGCTTGAGAGTATCAAATGTAGCCATGAAGAAGATGTTTACGGAGCTTTCGTTATCTACAAGGATGCATCATACCTCATGATTTTCCATGCATAGGTTTACAACCAATTCATCGCAGTGAGGCATCTTGATGTACTCTAGATATTTATTAGAGAATGGCACAGGGATGCCCATGCTCTTGGCAGGTTGAATGTTATGTACTGAATTTACCTCCCTCACAAAGGCTTTGCGGGAGGAGTTGAAATTCCGTTGGGATTCAGTGGGCTTCGCTTGAAACTTATTAGCCCCCCATGCCAGAGGTGTTTGCATTGTCATTTTGCTGAACAAGTTGGGAGAGATACCCTTAGTGAATCAGACCTTCAAGTTCTTCTTTGCGAACTCGACAGTTGTCGGTGTTGTATCCATAATCTCTATGAAACGCAAACCACTTGTTCATGTCTCTTCGCTTGCTTGAAATGGTCATCTTGGAAGGAGGACGAACTACTCCTTTTTCAACTGCCATGAGGATGGCAGACACACTTGCATTTAGGGGAGTGAACTTGTTGAAGCGTGGTGCTGGAGGAGGACGGTGTTGATCCGCACTTTCATTCTGAAATTTTTTGGGTTCTTCCTCGTTTGCATTCTTCTATTTGTTCCCAAAAGGTGAATCCTTATTGTCTTGAGGGAAAAGAGCTTCCTCGACCCTGATATACTAATCACTAATTTATAGGAGCTCGGTGAAATCTTTAGGAGACTTCTTCACGAGGGAGGCTTTCAGGTCTTTGTGAGTGACATTATTGAGGAAAGCCACCACTGACAAGTCCATGGAGGAGATGGATCTTGCTTTGGCTGTGAAGTGCTTGAAAAAGTTCATCAGTAGTTCTTTATCCTTTTACTTTAATTCCAACAGGGAAGCACTTGTCTTTTCAGACTTGCAGCTGGTAACGAAGTGCGCTATGAAGAGCTCATCAAGCTGATCGAAGGAGAATATTGCCTCTGGAGTGAGGCGAGAGTACCAATCCCTTGCTGAGTATTTCAAAGTTGCGGGGAATGTTCATTACATGAGCACATCAGTGGCATTATAGACCTTCATGAGAGTTTTAAAACTCTGAATAGCCGGGTCAGATTCACCATCGTAGGATTCGAATTGAGGAGCTTTGAGGTTATTTGAATGGATGCATCAAGGATGAATTTGCTAAACGGGGGCCGACTGGGGCAGTAAGTGTAATGCCCCGAATCCCAAAAACACTGAATTCGAGATGTTCTACAGGATCTTTTCACTTTCTTCAGTACAATTTTACAAGGAATTTAAACTTTTCACTTTACATCAGAGTTTACATCATATTACACTTTTCATTTTGCACAGCGGAAGTAAGAATATACAACATTTACATAAATGTACAACAACATGGTAAATCTTTATGCATCCATTCCTCTTTAACATGTAATTTATCCTGCATACAAAACTGTGGGTACGTCAGTTTATTCAACCGACGATAATTATACATGGCCATCCTCTCTATGCCAGAAGCAGTATAACGATTCTCATTTCTTAACAGATCACAAACTTGTTCACATAACAATTAATATAAAGGGGGAAAAATCTTAATGATGTCGTGTCGTGATCGTGCACTTAATCCTTAATGAAATTACTTAATTTACATGACACTAATGCGCACTTGTTCGGATTCTATGCATCCCATACTACATAGGTCCGAGGGCAAGCCTCTTAACCGTTCTTCATTTTTGTAGGGTTCAATCCCTCGCCATGACTTAATCTACTTCTGTAATTACAGTGAGTATCCTAGATGATCTATGAGTACAAGCACGTGTCCTGGACCCTGGAGGGGAACCCCATGCCATGTCTTGACTCATCAAGCATGCATTCTGCGGTAATTCAGCCTCCTCCCCGAACACGATCCTCTTGCAGTCACCAAACATCCCACAAGCGTGACAAAAGTCCGATCATTCTGAGTTGTGCCAGCGCCATGTCTTGACTCATCAAGCATGCATTCTGCAGCTCACACACCCGCACCGTAAACCCTAGTTCTCATACTTATATTTTTCTCTCACTTTCATCACCTCTTCACTATGTACTAAATATTAGAATCATGAATACAAATCAAAGCTCTAGAGTTAGCCTCTCCACCAAACTGGACTTATTCATTTCATTTACACATGACCAACTTTGGTCTTCCTTTCAATTTCATTTCATTTTCATTGCCAGGGGAGACTTAGCTACTCTTGGTTTCAATTTACAATTCACAACTTCCAATTGAGCACTTTCAGCTTATAATTCAATTTAGAGTCTCACAGACTTTCTTATCATGATCTTAGACTTTTCATGTTCATTTAGTTCTCAACTCACATCTATGATTCTCTTCATGTATATTCATACAACCATAAAAGTGTTCATTGACATCAATCATAAAGTTCACAACTTTTAGCAATAAGCAAAACTAGAATCTCTGACATTTCAAAATCCACTCTGTACAGTCGACTTGGAAGTATACCAGTCGACTCGTATAGTCAATACAAGTTCATCATAAACACTCGGGAGAGTCGACTGCTGTACACGGCCAGTCGGCTGTCCCGCAACTTTTCATGTTCAAAATGTTATCCACGTGACAGTCGACTGTTCATCCATCAGTCGTCTGTCCTGGGATTTTTAATAGTACATTTCTATGTTCAGCTCAGTCGACTTGCTACACGCACTAAGTCGACTGGACAGTTTCAGAATTAAAAAATCAGGAATTATCTTTCCAACCGTTCACATATGCACTTTCATCACAGTATACATACATTCATGTTTCATAAACACCACACTTCTTACTTGTTCAGTAACATCGCAGCATGGAATTTCAAATTACTAATATTGTCTTTTCTTTAAGAAAAATACTTTAAACATGCATTCACACTTATTCATAACTTTCTTATGAAGATGAAGATATAAATCTCAAGTCATTATACTAGGTCAACATAATGGAATATCTCATTACATGGAGTTGCCGAATAATCATAATTAAATCGATGCACCAGTCGGCTGAACACATCGTCAGTCGACTGCACTGACCGTTCTTAGTTTTGTTAATCATCGCTAGTTCTTTTTATCCATTCACCTTCCCTCCATCATATGTGTCATAGGGGAACATGAACTTAGTAATCGCACTATTACGTCTGTTTTGCATACATGTTTATTACCACATCATGAAAATAATTGTCTCGTACCAGTCGACTGGTTCATGCGACAGTCGACTGTACCGACCCTTTTGTTCTTATTATCATCAGCATGCTCAGGCAATTTCTAATACATTGAATTTACTTTTCATAACATGGTTGCAATTATAATAATCATGGTATAATTCCTACATTAGAAGTCCTGAGAAACACCCACCTTATTTGAAGAAATAATCGAAATCCAGCAAAAGTTCCTTAATGTAGTGAACGACTCCTCGCTCCTTGCTCCTTTGCTCCACACCGAACTCTTCAGAATACTACTCGGCCTCCACAAAAAAGTACCCACACACAACTCACAAAATACCTCTCTTACAATAATAATCTTAGTGTAAAAGAGATAGGGAATGAGAGGGGGTATTTATACTAGAAAATAAGTGGAATGGAGGGCTAGGATTTAGTAGATGGTTATAGGATCAAGGGGTAGGATGCACTAGGGGGTTGAAATAACTACCCACACCTCTACACAACTACCCATGATTCCAATCCATTACTCCACCCAAAACCAGCCAAGAAAGAGTGCTCAATGCACGTGTATGCGAAATGCACGTGCATGCACAAACCACACTAATAAAACTTGTACACTCATGACAAGTCTTATAAAAAATGTTACACAAAACAAGTTGTAAAAATAAAAGGATTAAAACATAGGCTTAAATTAATTTGGGCCAAAATAATTATTTCAAAAGAAAATAAGCAAACTAATCATTGGGCTTTAAGAAAATGCTTTATAGAAAACAATACTCTTTAATCATCATGTTGAGAAATAATAGTCAACATGCTACACATGCATACCATATGTGAAAATAAATAATCTTTCATATATTTGAAAATCAGGGTATTACATCACTCCCTCCTTAGAATAGTTCCGTCCCCGGAACTACAATTAAGAGCGAGAAAAACAGAAATTACAACACAACAACAAAACAAAAGATACAAAGATACAAAGATACAATCAAGCAAAAAGCTCAGGATAGTCCTTCAACATCCTCTCCTCAGATTCCCAAGTAGCCTCTTCAACCAAGTGGTTTCTCCAGACTACCTTGACCATCGGTATCGTCTTATTCCTCAAGACTTTCTCCCTACGGTCAACAATCTCGACAGGAGACTCGATGTAATTCAGGTCTAACTGCAAACCTTCCGGTACTTCGGGCAAATGATGACTCGGATCTGGAATATAACTTCTCAGCATAGACACATGGAAGACATTGTGCACCTGAGACAACTTTTCCGGTAATTCAAGCCGGTAAGCAGTTTTTCCAATCCTTTTCAATATCTTATACGGGCCTATAAACCTCGGGGCTAACTTCCCGCCTTTGCCAAATCGAACCACACCTTTACTGGGTGATACCTTCAGAAAGACGAAGTCACCAACCTCAAACTCAAGGTCCCTTCTCCGGTTGTCTGCATAGCTTTTCTGCCTGCTCTGAGCTTCCACCAACCTTTTCCTGATCAGAACAATCTTCTCAGAAGTCTGCTGTACAAGCTCAGGACCAAACAACTGCCGCTCCCCAACTTCATACCAACAAACAGGTGTTCTGCACTTCCTGCCATACAAAGCTTCGTACGGCGCCATCCCGATGCTAGCCTAAAAACTGTTGTTATAGGCAAACTCCACCAAAGGTAAATGCCTTTCCCAACTGCCTCCAAAGTCTAGTATACAACACCGAAGCATATCCTCAAGAATACGATTGACTCTCTCGGTCTGCCCATCGGTTTGCGGATGAAAAGCAGTGCTGAAATCTGTCTTGGTACCCAAAGCTGTCTGAAGACTCCTCCAGAAATGCAAAGTAAACCGCACATCTCGATCAGACACATTAGTTGAGGAAACACCATGAAGTCGGACAATCTCACCAACATACAACTCAGCCAACTTGTTCATCGAAGCAGTGAGTTTCATCGCCAAAAAGTGAGCGGACTTGGTTAGTCGATCGACTATAACCCAAATCGCATCATTGCCTTTAGGACTCTTAGGCAATCCCGTGATGAAATCCATACTGATGTTATCCCACTTTCATTCCGGAATAGGTAACGGCTGTAATAGACCTCCGGGTCTCTGATTTTCGGCTTTGACTTGCTGACAAACCTCACACTTTGCAACAAATTCAGCCACATCCTGCTTCAAACCTGACCACCAGAAATGCTGTTTGATGTCTTTGTACATCTTAGTACTCCCAGGATGTACAGACAGAAGAGTAGCATGCGCTTCCTGAAGAATACTCTCTTTCAGGTCCGCCTGATTTGGAACACACAGCCTATCTCCGAACCACAGCACTTCATCCCTGATTTGAAATCCGGGCAACCTGCCAGCACTAACCTGCTCCTTCATCTCCAAAATATCAGCATCAACGTCCTGACTTGCAATGATCTTTGCATTCAAAGTAGGCTGAAGCCTCAACTGTGCCAGAGATGCTCCCAATCGTTGCAAGACAACTTCAATACCTGCTCGATCCAACTCCTCAATCAAATGCCTTTGAGTTGTAATCAGACTGGCCAAACTGCTCTTGCAACTAAGTGCATCGGCAACAACATTAGCCTTTCCAGGATGATACTTGATCTCAGGTCGCATATCCTCGAGCACTTCCAACCATCTCTGCTGCCTCAGATTGAGATCCCTCTGCTGATATATATACTTCAAGCTCTAGTGGTCCGTGTACATATTCAACTTCTCACCGTACACATAGTGCCTCCATTGCTTTAGGGCAAAGATAGTCACAGCCAACTCTAGATCATGAGTCGGGGAATTCTTCTCATGTGGTCGTAGTTGCCTAGACCCATAAGTGATTACTCTACCTTCTTGCATTAAGACACAACCAAGTCCACGATGTGAAGCATCGCTATAAACATCATACTCAACACATGCTCTAGGCAAAGCCAAAATAGGTGCAGTAGTCAGTTTCTCTTACAACTCCTGAAAGCTCGCCTCACATTGCTCAGTCCACTTGAAGCTCACATTCTTCTTGGTCAGTCCAGTAAGCGGTACAGCTATCTGAGCATAACCTTGAATGAATCTCCTGTAGTATCCAGTCATCCCAAGGAAACTTCTGACTTCCTTCACTATAGTAGGCCTAGCCCAATCTCTCACTGCCTTCTGAGGGTCAGTTGCCACTCCCTCCTTAGAAAGGATGTGACCTAGGAATGCTACTTCAGATTTCCAGAAATCACACTTGGATAACTTGGCATACAACTTCTGCTCTTCCAGCTTCTGCAAAACTGCTGCCAGATGCTCAGTGTGCTCCTCCTCTGACTTAGAGTACACGAGAATATCGTCGATGAACACCACGACGAAAGAATCAATAAACGGCCTCAGAACTCTGTTCATTAAATCCATGAAGATTGCGGGTGCATTCGTCACTCCGAATGGCATAACTAAGAATTCGTAATGCCCATGCCGAGTTCTAAATACAGTTTTGTGCACATCTTCAGCTTTCACTCGCACTTGGTGATACCCTGATCGAAAATCTATTTTGGACAATACAGCTGCTCCTTGTAGACGATCGAACAAATCATCAATTCGAGGAATTGGATACTTATTCTGAACAGTGACCTTATTCAGCTCTCGGTAATCGATACACATTCTCATCGATCCATCCTTCTTCTTTACCAAAAACACTGGTGCTCCCCAAGGTGACGCACTAGGTTGAATAAAGCCCTTCCCCAATAGTTCCTCAATCTGCCGTTTCACCTCATCCTATTCCACTGGAGCCATCCTATATGGTGCCTTAGAAATTGGTGCACTTCCCGGCTGAACAGTGATGCTGAACTCCACATCACAATGCGGAGGTAACCCAGGAAAATCTTCCTTGCGGTCGGATAGTCCCGAACCACAGGAATCCCTTGCAATTCCACAGGAGTCTCTTCCTTGCGGATAGTTGCCACCAGCTTAGCACACTTCTGCTTCCCTTGGAAAGTGACTTCAGGTCCACTTGGAGCCTTCACTGTTACCGTCTTGGTCTTGCATTCGATGATTGCACTGTACACCGACATCCAATCAATGCCAATGAGAACATCAACTCCCAAGATAGTCAGCTCGATCAGGTCGATGCCAAAGATTTGATCTCCAATCACGATCTCGCAATCATCGTAATACCGATCAGTGGTCAAAGTTTCCCCTGATGGAGTAGCTACTGCTAAGATCTTGCCTAGAAAAGTCTTCGGTTCCACTCCCAACACTTTAGCAAACTTAGGGGACACAAAAGTATGAGAGGATCCAGTATCGAACAATACAACAGCTTTCATTCCATTAAGATAGAGTTCTCCTGTTATATAATACACACCATTACATAACAGTTTCACAATATGAACGGGAAGAAGAAATGACAAAAACCACTAAACATCAGCCCTCGTACCAGAGATGACCTGATCTGCTTCCTCAGTATCAGCTTCCGTCAAGACAAATACTCGCCCTGGTTGGTATGGCCTCTTCCCAGTCTGCTGTATTGGCACATTGTGATTGCCAGCCCGTGGTTTGAGACATCGAGATTGGTAATGTCCCACTTCACCACAGTTGTAGCAAGTGACTGCAGAAGGTCTCACCACATTGTTTCCAGGTCCTCCAGCCACACCAATAGCGTTCGCCCCTGTTGGTTTGAACCTCTGTGCAGATGGTTGCCCCTTGAAACTCCCAGAATTGGCAGGCCTCTTCCCGGACTGCCAGTTGTTCCTCTGGTGCTGAGCAACATGGAACTGCTCCATATCTGCCTCCGTTGCTGCCGCCCTCTTGACCAATTTGTCAAATCTCCTGATACCAAGAGGTATCATCCGGGATCTCAAGCTTGGTCTCAGTCCATGCTCGAACTTGCGAGCCTTCTTAGCCTCATCCATCACCAGTTCTGGAGCATACCTAGAGAGCTGAGTGAACTTAGTCTCATACTCCCTCACTGTCATGCTGCCTTGCTGAAGTGACAGAAACTCCATTGCCTTTTTCTCCTGAACATCAGAGGAAAAATAGTAACTGCGGAATTCCTCTAGAAATTTCTCCCAGCCAAGCACTATACCTCCCATGGTCCTCTTCTACGACTGCCACCAAACAGCCGCATCCTTCTCGAATTGCAAAGTCGCCAACTTGACCTTGCTGCCCTCCGGTGTCTCCAACACCTCAAAGATTGTCTCCACTTGCCGAATCCAGTTGTCAGCCGCATCTGGGTCTGACTTACCCTCGAATTCAGGTGGTTTCATTCTCTTGAACGATTCCACCAGCTTAATCACCTCGGGCACTGGATTCACAGGCCCACTTCCTTGATTCATAACCACTGCATTCAGCGTCTGGTAGACCCTTGCAAGCTCGGTCTCCAGATCCAAACCTTCCCCACTCCTAGCTCCTCTTCTCGACATATTCTGATGCAAAAGATCCATTAAATTCGAAGAACTTAAACCAACTTGCATTTCATTGAATTTCAAAGTTTATACATTCGAATTAAAAACATTTCTTAACATCAGAATAGAAGATAGTAGAAACTAAGATAATCTAATCCCTACGGGTCCTTTTCGCTGCTCGAAGTTCATCCCTTTTGTTCTTATTATCATCAGCATGCTCAGGCAATTTCTAATACATTGAATTTACTTTTCATAACATGGTAGCAATTATAATAATCATGGTATAATTCCTACATTAGAAGTCCTGAGAAACACCCACCTTATTTGAAGAAATAATCGAAATCCAGCAAAAGTTCCTTAATGTAGTGAACGACTCCTCGCTCCTTGCTCCTTTTCTCCACACCGAACTCTTCAGAATACTACTCGGCCTCCACAGATAAGTACCCACACACAACTCACAAAATACCTCTCTTACAATAATAATCTTAGTGTAAAAGAGATAGGGAATGAGAGGGGGTATTTATACTAGAAAATAAGTGGAATGGAGGGCTAGGATTTAGTAGATGGTTATAGGATCAACGGTTAGGATGCACTAGGGGGTTGAAATAACTACCCACACCTCTACACAACTACCCATGATTCCAATCCATTACTCCTCCCAAAACTGGCCAAGAAAGAGTGCTCAATGCACGTGTATGCGAAATGCACATGCATGCACAAACCACACTAATAAAACTTGTACACTCATGACAAGTCTTATAAAAAAATGTTACACAAAAAAAGTTGTAAAAATAAAAGGATTAAACCATAGGCTTAAATTAATTTGGGCCAAAATAATTATTTCAAAAGAAAATAAGCAAACTAATCATTGGGTTTTAAGAAAATGCTTTATAGAAAACAATACTCTTTAATCATCATGTTGAGAAATAATAGTCAACATGCTACACATGCATACCATATGTGAAAATAAATAATCTTTCATATATTTGAAAATCAGGGTATTACAGTAAGCCTTGCTAGAGTGGTTATCAGTAACATGGCCATTCTAATTTATATAATAGGGCTGCGGGCAGGAGGGCTTCCATATATGTTCCAAGCGGTCTTCTACTTCTCGGATGCGGCGAAGGACTTGGCCGTCCTTCCCCTTGGATCTCACTGAGTCGCTAGATTATTCTTCTCTAGATGGAGTAGAGTGGCATCTCCATGAGTGTCGACCCTGATCATGAGCACCTCAGATGGCTCGGTGGATGTAATGCTTGATGTTTTCCAACTTAGCCCTAGTGATTGGGCCTCTTGCTCTTTATTTCTCTCAAATTGCTTTCCACTCTAACGAGTTAGGCTTCTTTCAACAGTGCACCCCCTGTGAGAGGAGGAGTGTCTTGATCTCTGCCTTTAGGGAGAGTTGATTCTCCGGTTCACTTGACATTCTAAGTGGGAGGTCTCGGTTCGGGTATGCCTTTCATCCAAACGGATCCATAGATCAGTCCCCTGTTGTCTGGCATGGATGATTTGAAAGAGATCTCTTTACTCCAGGGGACCTCGCGAGGTCAACGAGTCACTGACATCATTATAGACTGAGACATAGTCGTGTAGGGGTGTTGTTCAATGTGTGGTTCATTACGGCTTTGTGGGAGCCCCACGGTGGCTCTCCGTTGATAGGAGCTTGATTAGGCTATTGGGGCCAATCTGACTAATGATGAGGAGTTGGGTCCTCCACAGGAGGAGCATGCTGATGAAGAGAGTTAGCTAGAAGGCTTGAGTCCACTGCTCTCCCTCTCAATTTTGGTAGCATGGTAGGAGAATTCGGTGTTTCTCACAACAAGTTCTAATATGTGAAGTAGATCTGTGTAGTTTCGCATAGACGGTGCCCATCTGTTGCTGCTTATTTTGGTGTGGGAGCAAATAGATAGTGAGTTTATATTTTGAGGAAACTACTAAAGATCTAACCTTTGATCGTCGCCGTAAAAAGTTGTTAGAGCTCCTAAGATTGGATCTGGATCGTTGAAAGAGCACCTTGATCTGAATCCGATAGTTGCTAACGTGGCCGATGGACCTGCAAAAAGTCTGTAACACTGGGGATGGCCCATCCAACGCTAAAGTCAGAACTAGAGACTGAAATAGAGTTTGAGAGAGAAATTACATATTACCTTCTGACTGGGGGGGGGGGGGGGGGGGGAGGGGGGTATTTATAGGTCTGTGAAATAGTTAGGAGATTGATATGAGTTCAGTATCTTATGTTGATTCTCCCCATTAAGAGTTAAAATTGGTTACTATCATGTTGGGATAAGAGATTTGACTTACTGCCCTCATGGGCTGGGAGTCTGTCCTACTGGACCTAGTCGCTTTTAATGGGCAGCAATTTGTGCCTCTGGACCCTGTTAATGAGCTTGAAGAAAGCCCAGACCTATTAAAGAGGCCTGTTACTATTGATCTACCTATAGAAGCTTGGTGGAATCATATGACCCTGATTTGTGGCGATTTTTACCATTATCAATAGTACTACCAATAAGAATAAATAACATAAATAAAATCTTATTACACTTACATGTAGATCCAGAACATAATGTCAATGAAATATTATTAGGAACTGACTTCCTTACAACAATACAATCATATTCAATATAAGAAGAAAAGATAATAATAACAGTAAATAATGAAAGTAACACCTTGTAATTACCTAGAAATAGCAATTAGAATGACACAACCTTATACTAGATCAGATTTACCACACATCAGAGTTTCTTTCGCCTAACGTGGAAATCAATTACACAAGAAATTTTAGAATAACAATTAGAAGACCTGTGGAGAAGACCCTTCAACAAAATGGCACTTAAGTAAACTCACAGCTCATATAAAGCTAATACATAAGGAAGAAAAATAAAAGTTAAACATATAAGACATACTCCAACAGATATAGAAGAATTCAAAATACATATAAAAGAACTAATGGAAAATAATTACATAAGAAAATCACAAAGTCCACATTCATCACCAACATTCATAATAAGAAAACACTCAGAAGAAAAGAACAGCAAATTGAGAATGATAGTAAATTATAATGAATTAAATAAAAATACTAAAAGATTTGAATATCTACCACCAGATATGCATATACTACTAAACACGGTAAGAAAAAAAAAAGCATATTCAAAGTTCGATCACAAATCGGGATTTTACCACATAAAACTAACAGAGGAATTAAAACAGTTAAAAACATTCAGTACACCGCAAGTATTTTATGAATGAAATATACTACATTTCGGATATAAAAATAGTCCAACAGTATTAAGGATATATGGATAGTACATTTGAAAAATACATTATTTTTATACAAATATATGCAGATGATATTCTAATAGGATCTGAAAATGAAGAACAACATAAAGAACATTTAGTAAAATTCATAGAAATAGTAAAAAATGGAGGAATTATATTATCAAAAAAGAAAATGGAATTCTTAGAAACAAAATAATCACATGAAGGAATAGAACTACAACCACATATAGCAGAAAAAATTAAAAAATTTCAAATATTTTAAGAGAAAAAAAAGAGAAGTTCAAGCCATAATTGGACTACTAAATCAAACGAAATTATATATGCCAAACTTATCAGCAAAAATAAGTTGGCTACAACAAAAACTGAAAAAGTTCAAGAAATGGGAATGGATTACAGAGGATGAAGAAAAACTTAAAACATTTAGACGAGACTTCAGAATTAAATAAACTAAGATTACTTGTTAAAGAATGTACATGGAAAATAGAAACAGATGCGAGTGAAAATAATTGGAAAGCAACATTAAAATTGATAGAGAAAGATGAAAAAGAAGAAAGACTAGACAGATACATTAGTGGATCATTCACACAAACACAACAGAATTATCACATAAATTTAAAAGAATTATTATCCATCTTAACAGCAATAAAAGAGTTTGGGTTATTCATAATACGTACAAAATTCCTAATAAGAACGGATAATACCCAAATAAAAACTTGGATTAACAAAATAATCGATCCAACTATAGTAAACGAAAGATTAATAAGACAGCAGATGAAACTAGCACATTATGATGTTAAAATAGAAAATATAAATGGAAAAGATAATATTTTATTTTGTAGGATGGACAATAGTGTAGCACCCCAAATTCTATACACAGGCAATTCGTGATTCATCCACATTCTTTACTTCAATTTCGTACAACATAATACAAAGTACAGGGAAATTTACGTCAATGTCCTTTACATTACACATAAAAATTTACACATAAAAATTACAATTCATTTTCTCATTGCGGTGTGCAACTTGAGAATTGTTGGGACGTCAGTTGAATACACCAGACACAGTGCTAATTATAATAGCAATTCCAAAAACTTAACAAACACAAAATGACCTTAGATATCTGTAAAGAATCGACTGACAGACATAACTACTTACCTTAGATTGTGTCGTATGAATAGGGATTGGTTTTGTCAGGAGTCTACTTTCTATATTTTGTCTTATTTTTAAACTAGATCAATTTCATTTTCCTGTAGCAGTGGGAAAGTGAGTTTTTGTGCCGTCATGTAACACTGTCCCTGAATTGTATTTTGTGTTCTTGAACTATATTTATATTGTTATTCATGTTTATTGAATTGTACTAATATAGTGGATCAATAGGATACTTCCATATCATGCATTTGCACCTACATTGGAAAAAATTTTGGTTACCATCTTGTACCTATATCATGTATTGGTTTAACTCCCCGAATTTCATAAACAGGCAATTCGTAACTCATCCAAAATATTTACTTCAATTTTGTACAACATAATGCAAAATAAAGGGAAACTTAAAACTTTTTTACTTACATCAATGCCTTTTACATTACACAACAAAATTTACACATAAAAATTACAACTTAATTCACCATAGATTCTCAATCAAAATCTTCCATCAGAACCCCATGCCCACGCCACTTGTTGTCTAGAATCATGCAACACTTGAGAACTATAAACACTTGAGAACTATAAACACATCAGTTAAATACAACAGACGCAAAGCTATGCAACAATGATCCACCAAACTCAACAATCACAGACTTGAATGCAAAAAAAAAATGAAGAAAGTGTATATCCTAAGTATGTCGGTGTCTGTGATGTCCCTAATGACTAATGCACAAACAACATGCACACGATGCACCTCTAATGCATATTTGTACGGATTCTATGCCGCTCACACAACATAGGTGCGAGGGCAAGCCATTAATGTTATCCTCATTGTAGGATTTGATTCCTCGCCATGCAAACCTATAACGTTGACAACTATCAATATTTAGACATCATGTGCATATTGGCTCTCACCCAAGAAATTCTAGAGGTCAATCTCCTTTCTCAGATAATCCTGGTGACTATTTCACTCACATCCACGAATATTTGGAGAATACCTTACTCCATAGGTCATCCTCGAACTCTCATCAAACAAACGTCCCATGAGCGTTGCTCCCATCCCGGTAATGCTGGAGATCAATCCCTAACCGCAAATAATTATGGAGACTATTTCACTCACATATCAGAATACTGGAGAATATCTCACACCGCGGATCATCCTGAAGCCCTCATACTCATGTTTGCTCTTACTTCGTCACACCTTTCTAGTACATGTCCTTAGTTTAGAAAGAAAACAAAACTCCACCTAGAGCTGGCGTAACCCAATCGAACGTAACTCAACCAACTAGAATTCTAGCCCCATCTGACTCATTCCCAAAAATCACATTCTTGCCGGTATCCTGGGTCCTACTCAGCCTCTAGGACTCAACCAACCTAGGACATCGTACCCAAACAACTGTACGGTTATCTACAACCGCACTAAAGCAACTCGAAAGAAAACTACTTGCCTCGCACAAGTCTCATTCTATCCATTATTATTAACTCACTTTTTCCAATTCGATTTATAGTTTTCTAATCAATAAATAGAATTCATAGTCAATGATTCTCTACATTTGAATCTAATGAATTCCCATGAATCTGCAATTTAATTATTTATCTCCAATCTAAATATCTACCCGATTAAACTATATCTCAATTTTAATCGATCAAACCATTAATCAACTCAATAGTTTTTAACCCTTCTATAAATGAATCACTTGCTGACTCGATCAACTAATTAACTCCAAACCCCTCGAAGAAGTCAAACCCGACACCCCAAAAGAATTCCAGACCCGAATAGTACTTGACAGACCCGATAAATTCATACCCGTTTAACTAACCGATCTAGTTTAAAAATGAAATTCTAATTAGATAAATGATCTTCATTAATTTAAAACATACTTTGTGTTAACCAAAACATACCTGAGTCCACTACTAGACAAACCCAAAACCCCACACACATGCACACACTCGTTTGCACAAAACAGACCCGTTAAGGAAAAAAAGAGTTAAATTCAAAACCCTTAATCAAAACCACAGTCCACATATGTATAGGCCAAACCCGAACCCTATTAGAGGTCCAGACCCACAACCCCACCTCGCAAACCCAAACTCGCACTCATACACACACACACAAACCGGTCTACATTTGACAGACCCATTAAGGGAATAATAGACTCGTTAAGAGTTTTTGGGTTCGAAACCTAGTTAGAAATTCGATTTAATTTAGGGTTTTTAACCCATAACTCAAACCATTATTTTACATAAATTTCTAGTTAAAATCAGTAAAAGAAACACATCATTTAACAAACCACTAGAACCTGAGCATGCCACTACCACATGCAACATAATTATGAATAATTCAATTAATATCTCAAGCATACCGCTACAAATAAAATAATCAACAAATAATTTAGTTTAGATCCTTATCATGCTACTGCGAAAGAAATGATCAACCAATAATTTAATCTTGATCTCTAGCATATAAATACAAATGGAATAATTAACACACAAATTAATCAAGATCTCTAACATTTAAATACAAATGAAAAATGATCAACACACAAATTAGTCTAGATTTTAGCATATGACTACAACATGCATGAAAGAAGATGGAACACCAACTTGGAATTGTAGGGTGATTCCTTCAACAAGTTTCCTCCTCCAAGTTAGAGCTCCAAAAATCATCCATAATAATTAAAAAATGCAATAACTCTCACTCTATCTTTGCTCTTTGTGCTGGCCGGCCAATGAAGTGTAACATCTATTTTTTTTAATTCCTTAATTATTTGGTTTAAATTATTTTTAAATATATTTTTGAGTATATTTACCCCTATTAATAGATTTTATTTGTATTTGAATGATTAAATTGATATTTGGGGCTAAACGAGAAAAATTGGAAATATAAGAGTTTTGAGATGAGTTTTCTCGTAGGAGACGAATCCGTATTGACCCAAAATTTTTTTGGAGTATTTCTCGGATATAGGGGGTTTAATAAATGACAAATTTTGGAGTTATTAAACTATAGTCTGAAGTTGAATGTATTTTTTTCAAAAATATTGAGATATTCGTATATATATACATTTATATGTATTGTTATTGTTCATAACTATAAATTTTGATTATAACTATGCATAAAAATGCACTTCTAATTTTATTTTATGTTTGAGATGAATTTAAGTATATTATGGAGTGATTTTTACAAGAAAACCCTAGAAAAGTTAACTAGAAGGGTATATATATATATACCTATGGTCAAATAGGGACCTATATGAAATTTTGCTACTATATTTACTTTTCCATACCCTTTTCCCCTTCCCCATTCTGAACCGACCAGACCCTCCCCCTTTCCTCATCCGTCCATGCATGGGGTGCAAAACCCTAGCCAATTTAAATCCCTTTTTCAAGAAAAAAATGAGGGTTTAGGTAAATTTCGAGGTGTTCTATTCATTTTTGGCGTTTATTTGCGAGAATAGTGCTTGGAAGTTAAGAATTAGGGAACTTCATTTTATGTGATTATATGATTTTGTGTTTTAATTGCTAGAAAATGATACAGTATGGTAAGTAGGTGATGCTGGTAATTATAGAGAAGAAAGATTGTTAAGAAATTGTTTGGTTTGTGAATTATAAATTAATTAGTGTGTTGGCTTTAGAATTTGGATAATAAATAGAATAATTGATAAGTAAGAGTTATCGAAATCATTGTGAATTGAGGGGAAACAATTTAGGATGAGTTTGGTGAAAATTTTATGGAGTTAGAACCCTGCTAGAAACTCGTGAATACGTGTATAACATGTATGCACGCCAGGTGTTCGGTGAAATGCCCGAGTGAGATTTAGGAGAGAACTTGTTAGATTAAGAGGTGTAATTGAGTTTTATTAATATTGTTTAACCCTAATTTGAGAAATTCAGAGAATTGGATGAAAGTAAGTAGATATTCGGGGATTTCCCTTAAAGGGTTCCTCCGATCGATGAGTGAGTTTTTGTATTGGGACCCGAATTCAAAATCTATCAATGTTGCTCACCTACATATGTCATTTGTGATGCGTGGGTAAAGACGGATTTGAATTTGGAGGTTCGTAGGTCAAGTTTTGAGTTTTGAGCTAATCGGTCCTATAATTTTCTATTTAGGCTTAAAATTTTGAACCTTGATTGGCTACCGGACGGACGTGGGACCTCGGTTACTTGATCCATCGGTTGATTATGTTGTATCTATGTATATTTTATTTTGTGGCCAAATTTTGCGGCTTTTTGATATATTTTGTAAAAGTTATGCTAAAAATTGATTTTGAAGGAAAATACGAATTTTTAAGGGTCCGAAAATGAGTTTTTGTGATGTTTGGGGAAATTAACTATTTTAAGTCTATAAAACCTATATTATTGATTATTGTGACATGTTAAAGCATAAAAATTGAATATATTAAGCGGTTTATTTTTACCCCATGCATGTTTCGTGCCTGTTTTTGGGTTTATAAGCCGATATAGGTGATTTGGTATATATGGAGCCTTGTGTATGGACTAGTATGTTATAATTGAATATTATGAGGTTTAATTAGATGAAATAAGTGATTGTGGCCCTTTCTCTTGGAAACTCGCATATTTGGTGTATGTTTGTGATGCATATATATCATGGTAATGAATTGTGATGTGATAATTGATGAAATTAGTCAGTGAATATATGTTTATATTATAATTATGTTCGAAGTGAATTAATGCAATAATATGCTACTATTATGTGATGAATTATACATTTTGATACAATTACGATCTGGAATAACAAGATTTAACTCTTTTATTCATGAGATACCCTGGCGTATGCCTATATAGGATATAATGAGGTAATAAATAACATGGTATTCATAACATGTGATGTTGTGGTAAAATAAATAGCTTGGTGCCTTCATGTTATACAAAAAGATGATATGGCAGTGTTATATGATTAAATGACAAAGTGTATGCATATAGATGGTATAATGATATGATAATTATTTCTCGTGGTTAAAGTCAAAGACATGACAAGTATTAGAAATGAAAAATGAGATGTTATGTGGTGATACTCTAAGATGAAAAGATGAAATGATTAATGTTAATAACAAATACATTTTGTTGACCAGCACCTACAGCAATCCTGGGGGTTTGGGCTAGACCTCCTAATACCCAAGCTATCGGCTTGGGGTGCGGTGTATGCGTAAGACCCTTGGTGGGCAGCGATTTGTGTTTGACAGAGCTATCGGCTCGAGTCTTGTTAGAGGCGTAAGATCCTTGGTGGGCAGCCAAACGTAAGACCCTTGGTGGGCAGCCATGCGTAAGACCCGTGGTGGGCAGCGATGCATAAGACCCTTGGTGGGCAGCGATTTGTGTTTGACAGAGCTATCGGCTCTAGTACTGTTAGAGGCATAAAACCCTTGGTGGGTCGCCATGTGTAAGACCCTTGGTGGGTAGCATTTTTTGGTTCCTTCGCTAGTTCGGCTAGGAGGAAGACGTAGCCTCGGACGCGTTAGACTCTTGGTGGGCAGCGTTCCGTGTGTTTACTGGGTTGTCGGCTTTCAGTATATTGGAATACTGTGACTCACTGGTCGACAAACTAATAAAATAAATAAGTGGAAATAAGAATGTGAAAGTTAAGAAAGTGAAAAGTGAATTGTGAAAGTGAAAGAAAGTGGTTATGAACGAAATAGAGTACGAAGGAATACGAGATATAAGTTTGTATATGGAAATAAATGATAAATGAAGTATTTGGTTAAATTAAAATGAAAAAGTAAAAGAAGTATGTGATATTGCGGATAGCATGAAGTAATTATACTACAAGAATAATTATTAAAGTGAAATATGGTATGATATGAGTTGATGCACCTTGGAATTGTGTCGAGGAACTACTTGCCCGCTATTTTCGTGGGAATGGTGAGAACTACCTGCCTTGGCATAATTCGCAGGGTGAGCTGGTTAGTGGTTAATATAATATCAATCATGTGTAATGGAAACGAAGAATAAAGTAAAGTGAAGATAAAAAGTAATTGAAGTAAATTAATAACCAAGCTATCGGCTTGGAATGTGATGTGATATTACCCAAGTTCGACTTGGGGTGCGGTAATTATTACCTAAGCTATCGGCTTTGGGGTGTGATATGTTATTGCCCAAACTATGTTTGGGATATGGAGTATATTGTGATGAGAATGAAAGTGAAGTTAATGGCGACTTGTGTTATAAGTGAAAATGATAATAAGATATATTACTTATAAGAATGGGAAATAACTAAAGTATTTATAACAGGACGAGGATGAGTTATAAAACATGCTTTTGATGCAATAAGATTGAGCATTCAAGTAAGTGATATGCCAATGATGTGATGAAATGCAAGTAAATGGTAATGTGCAATGAGATGTTAGGTAGGACATGATTGAATGTGGTAGTATGAGAATGAATGCATATGTTTATGATGTGATACGTGATATAATACAACAAAATAAATACCTGTATTATGAGAGTGGTTATGAAAATGGTTATTAAAGAAAGTATGCTGTGATATGAGTTTGTATACCTTGGAAGTGTGTCGGGGAACTACTCGCCCGCTATTTCTATGGAAATGGTAGGAACTACCTGCCTCGGTACAACTCCTAGAGTGAGTGAGGGAGTTGTTGATATGATGCAAGTAAATGAAGTGCATGGCTAAATAAAGATGAAGAAAATATATAAGAGCATCCTGTGATTATTTATATATATAAAAAAATGCTGATGTGACCATAATTGTGGAAAGATGTATTCAAATCGAAATGTAATGGACTGTATGTGAATCAGTATTATTCAAATGTAAAATAAGGATATATATGAGGTTAGTGTGAAGCATATAGTGAAATGTGTGAGGTTATGGATAATTATATAGTTGGATGCAGATTCGAAGAGTATTTTGATATAACATCGTATTGCTAATGTTTTTATGTTCAGATTTCAGGTTGCATCTTCTTATCTTGATGTTTGTAAGTTTAATTTATTTTCTTTATACAATTTAATGATTTATTAGATTAATAATTATACTCACACCAGAAATGGCTAACCCCTATTGTTTTCTAGGGGTTAGGGGGGTCCTTTCTTGAGGGTGGACAACCCTAACTCTTCTACAGGTTTGCTAGCAGCCAGTGAGGTAGATATAGAGTTAGATATTTCCCTTGTTGGGATGATAGATTATTTATGTATTTAGCATATGAAGAAATGTAGGCAGTTAATGTATTACTTTGTAATAAAGTGAAAATATATACATATAGTGCTGTGACGAGGTAAGAAAGCCCGTACCCACCTCGTTGTGGAGTCCTGGGTTCTGTGTTTGGTTTTTGGAAAGTTTTTCTATAATTTTTCTATTACTTGTATAAGTTCTTAAAGGAAATTTATGGTTTTAAAATTATAATTAATATTCTGTTGTGAGTTTGGCCCCTAGTGCATATTATTTATATTGCCTGTATGATTCTGCTCATTTTGGCCTGGGGAGCCCATGATTATAATGCCTGTGTTGTGAGCTACGAAATTTAGAGCAGAATTCCGTAAGCTTCTTGTGTTTCGGGGCAAAAATTTCAGGGGAGACTCTACCAAAATTTTATTTGAAATATACCTATCTTAGTTTATGTTTAAAGTGAAATAGAAATTGAAAAAAGTGAATTTAGAGGTTTAGTTATATATAAAAAAAAATAATAATTGGGGTGTTACATGAAGACTATTTGGGAGTTTTTCAATTATAATAAACACCCTATAATCAATTGGTTGGAGGTCACTACATTTGATTTAATTTCCCATAACCTCCCCCCCCCCAATTACTCCCCAATTCAAAAGTTACTAAATACAAATTAAATTAAAAAACTCTCTAATTTCCACCATAGGGTTAGCTGGCCAAAAAGTGAGCCTAACTTTTGAGTTTGGCATGGGTTAGATCGGGTTCTGTTGGCCCAATCCCAATTGCTCTTCCTAATAGAAAAACAAAAAATTTATAATGGCCCATAATATATATATTTCATTCAAATTTAACAGAGTAAGAATAAAGAATAAATAGTAAATTACTAAAATGACAATAGATAAATAATGAGATTCTTATAGTTTCATGCACATGCAACAATAAGCAAAATATTTCTGCTGGGTGTTACAATTTCATAATTCTTGATACTTGTCCTAATTATCATCCTGTTTTCTACCGTATCATGCATCATTATCTTAGTTATTGTTATTATTTTTATGGTGGAACTAAGTGCCATGTAGAATTAACTGCCACATGGAGCTTAGTGCCACCTCATAAGAATCGACAGGGGCCACCTCTAGAATCTGCGCACTGGGGGGGGGGGGGGCATCTTTAGAATTCATAGGGGCCACCTCTAGAATATGCGGGGGTCACCTCTTGTATCCGTGGAGGCAACATCTAGAGTTCAAAATCCAATGTAGTGACATGATTAAAGAATAACAAGCCAAGGTAATAAAGGGTATGAATTAGTAGTGAAAAACATAGGAGACTGTACCCGAAAGAGGACCCGTGTTTCCCGTATTGGTCATTGTTATCGGCCATGGTTCATCGTTTGTTTGTCATCGATTGATTGCGGATTACTGACTACAGTATCCCGATTATCGTGTATCATTTATCGGTCATCGTTTATAGTTATTGGAAGACCCGAGTACATGATCCTGTAGACTTCACCACTTAAGTCCAATTGTTGACTTAATTTTGATGCACACAAACCTTTGGTATAGGACGCAGGATTGCCTGCATTAGTTAGGTTAATAATAAAATTGATAGACTTAAGAATGACTTTTAATATTGACACCGGATATTGCATTATTAAGTATCGATTATTGTTTATCGATCAATGAATCATCGATTATCGACTAATGTTCATTGACTCAATGCATATCTATGGATTATCCCCTATAGTCATGGTCATACTGTCATACCATTATTAATCGTATTGTATCGTTTCTATCTATTTGCATGTTATTTCTTGTTATCGTGTTATTATATTTCTTGCAACTATTTTCTGTCAGTAGCTTGCTATAATGAACCACCCCCCACCCCCCCCCCCACACACACACACACTCTGAATGTTGAGTTTGCTTGTATCGAAGCGGATTAACTTGAAGAACTTGGCTATTAAACCTTTTAGAAGCTGGAGCCAGATTTGGCATGCATTAGTTTATTTGTTTAATGCTTTCCTTAGTCGCTATTTTTATTAGTTCGTAATTGTATATCGAGGCACTTTGACCCGAAGTTTATGTTTCTAGATGTTTTTTATTATGTGGATTACCAAATTTCATTCCCTATTTATGTGATTTATTTCATTTCATGCGTGGTTGTGATCATGATTATATTGTTGAGTTTTAACAGTACAACTTATGAATGATGTCTATCATTTAATTGGCCCTAGTCATTGCCCGTACTTCCATATTTTTGGAAGTGGAACGTGACACTAGATCTATCCCTGCCCTTGACCTAGCATAGTAGCATTCGTGTTCTCACACAACGTCTGTGATACTAATTTCGAAGCATATCTGGCCAAGAAGTGTAATATCCCTAAAATATTTATCAATTATTTTTGTACAACCATGTTTGGTTAATAAAATTTTATTTTTAATTAAAATGAGAATATTTTTCCATGATATATATATATACTAGGTTTGCCCGTTGACACGTGCCTACGACACATCTTCGGAACAGTGCACCTGGTTTGATTATGTAAAATAGTTTTAGAGGTCTAGCAAATTAATTCAAGGAGGAAACATATTATATGATGAAACAACATATATACCTTTAAGCTCGACCATTGCCTTCTTGATCATTACCTTGAACTTATTTGGAATGCATATAGTTGTTAGAAACACGGCATAAAGTTTTTTTTTTATTTCGACATCACTTTTAGATGCTTGTAATAGTTATGCAAGGACATGATCATATAGGTTTTATAGAGCTTACTCTAATCTCATAACAACTATGAGCATGTCTAAATAAAATGGTAACACAACTGCAGGTGTGAAGGTATCTACAATACCAATAATCTAAATATTTATTTGTCTGAAACTCCGTTTGCAATTGAAATACCTCTTATTATTATTTCAACCAAAATGTAATACATGAAGTTCTTAAAACTCTAATCCAAGCTAATCATTTCTTTTATCTCCACTTTGTCTACCCATTGCACCTTTATAAAAAAATTCAAAAATGGATCAATAACAAATTCACTTTAGCTATCTTTCAGAAGTGGAGAGTTTGCACCCTTCATTGGTAAACTTCACCCATCCCAATCCTATATATCCAAACATACGATAAAAGTGTAATATCCCGATCGGATATTATATTTGTATTTTTATTATTTTTAAAATTAAAAATTTTTTTTTGGAAATTTCTTGGGTTTTCTAAATAAAAACATGCCTATGAATATATACTAATAAGTATATACATATGTTATATCGGTTTTGTGCACTTGTACAAAATCCTGTAAAATGCATTGTTGAGAAAATGTCTGGAAAATCCCGGGAAGGTATTTAAAAATTTTATTTTATTATTATTTTATTGTTATCTTTCAGATCTGAAATATTTTTGGTGGATATCACCCGATTTTTTTAATAAACATTATCTGTATATGTATACCAGTCTGCATACATCTGTATTGTATCAAATTGGTACTGTAATCTTTCGAGCCGATAATAAAATTTATTTTATTATTATTTTCAGAATTGAATTATTTTTTTACCTATTGTGTTGTTCAACAAACGGAAATTATCGGTATATATGTTAATACATATGTATGAGTATTGTACCAATTTCGTACGTTTATACAAATTGTGTCGTATGTATTTTGGACAAAAATATCTTATTTTTGTCATAATTAATCAAATTTGGATGGCTAGGATTTGTTTGAAGGATTAAACCTAGGATCTAAGATTAATTAAGGATACATAAGAGTTTAAGGTGTTCTTCTAGAAGTCTCTCTCCTCCACCTCACCCCTCCACCTCACCTCACCTCACCTAAGTATGGCCAGCCTTCCAAGTACCCAAGGGGGTTTTTGCAAATCCCCTTGGTGCTTTTGCACTCTCCCCCTTCTCTTCCATCCTATAAATACCCCCCCCCCCCCCTTCACCTCTTGTCTCATTTTACAAGAAAAAAATAGAGAGGGAAAGAAAGAGAGAACAAGCCCTAACTCAAGAGTTCTTCTTGTAGGTTTTCCATAAGAATTCTTCAATGAAAGTTGTAGTAGAAGCTAAGGAGCAAGGAGAAGGTTTGCTAGCTAGTCCTTCCAACAAGAATCAAGGTGGGGGTTCTCTACTTCTCTTGTTGTGTTTTGTTCTCTTTTTATCGGTTGCTTTTCTTTCATTTTATGTGTATGTGAAAAAGAACCCATCTTTAGGGTTAATAGTTGTTGTATGTGAGAAAGGACCCATGTTTTGATGGTTGTTGTTGTACGTTAAAAAAGAACTCATCTTTATGAGGTGTGGATATTGTATGTGTATGTTTTATAACCACTTGGACTAAATCCTAAGCATATAAATGGTTGTAGGTTAAAAAGAACTCATCTTTATAATGTGTGGTTGTGTATGTGTGTTCCTAAATAACATGGACTAATTTCCTAAGCATAAACAAGGTTGTAGGGATCAAAATGATCCCATGAAAGTGCTGATGGTAGAACTTAAATAAATAACAGAAAGATCGAGTCTTTATGACTTGTTGTGGTTATTTTGCTAAAATAACAATTTGGACTAAAATGTATGTGTATATGAGTAGTGTGAGTCCAAAAGGACCACGTGAAGAGTTTTGAATAAAGAACTTAAATAAAACACATAAAGGTTGAACCTTTAACCTTGTTATGATTATTGTTGTTATTATGGTTATTTTGTTAACACAAATGACAACTTGGACCTAAACTATGTGCACAAATAGATTAGTAAGTGAGAATGTTTACACACCCATTTTGGGGGTTGTAGAACACATCTAGCTATTTAAAGATAATTCTTTTGTTGTATATTGCTCTCTACTTTGTTAAAAGATCAATCTTTACTAATCCTAGTTCATAAAAAGTTGATCTTGTTGTATGTAGGAACTTGTAAGGTTGAAGAAAAGTGGCATTTGTAGTATGTAGGAAATTGTAGATTAAATAAAAGTATATTTGTAATATGTGGATAGTTGTAACTCATAAAACAATTATTTTTTGTAATATGCAAGAAATTGTAATTCTATAAGTAGTAGAGGTTGTAAATTTAGTATATAAAAAGTAGGACTTGTAATTCATAAAAGAGGTAGTTTATGTAATAATCTAGATAAGACCTTAGTAGCTTTATGAGTTTACTACCATGCTTAAGTTGTATACCATGCTTGAGTTGTTGTATGTTGATGTAGTAAAGAAATCCATTCTTAAGTTGTATACCATGCTTGAGTTGTTGTAGGTTGATGTAGTAAAGAAATCCATGCCTAAGTTGTATACCTTGCTTGAGTTGTTGTAGGTTGACGTAGTAAAAAAACCCATGCTTAAGTCGTATACCATGCTTGAGTTATTGTAGGTTGATGTAGTAAAGAAATCCATGCTTAAGTTGTATACGATGCTTGAGTTGTTGTAGGTCGTTGTAGTAAAGAACCATGCTTAAGTTGTATACCATGCTGAAGTTGTTGTAGTAAAGAATTCATGCTTGAGTTTATATGTGTAGTTATTCTAGATTCAAAAGAACCCATGCTTGAGGTTGTGTAGTTATTCTCGACTCAAAAAGAACCATTCATGCTTGTATAAGTGTTCTAGTTTCAAAAAGAACCCATTCATGCTTGTGGTGTGTAAATGTTCTAGTTTCAAAAGGAATCCATGAACCATGCTTGAGTATGTGTAGCATTTATTAAATTCCAAAAGGAACCCATGAGTTTAGCTTGCATGCTAATCCAATTGAACTTTTGAAATGGACCCATGTTCCATAGTTGTTCTAGTTCGATTTTTAAGAAGAAACCCATGAAACTAGCCCCATGATAGTTCTAGCTCAATTTGGCGAGGAACCCATACATTTAGGTTCTAGGTGGTTCTACCTCAATCTTGAGAAAGAACCCACTAACCTAGTCACATGTTATCCTAGTTAAAATTGGGAAAAAGAACCCATGAGTTCTAGTTGTATGTGGTTCTAATTGAAATTGGACCATATGATGTGAACATGCTTCATCTTCAATATATGAGTAATAATGGTTCAGAAAGTCACTAGTATTGTTAGCTCGATAAAAGCTCGTCTAGGGTCTTATAGTTACCCTAGGGGTCATCGACCAGCAAGACTCGCATCTTACCACCTTGGAAACTATGGATAAATCAAACCTCGAGCACCGATGGATCTTAACTGATGTGGGTTAATTGCGGGTCGAGAGTGTTAACGAGATCCGAGTTAGGGGTAGTGATGAGTGAGGGAGATCCTGTCACCAGTGTCTTGGATCGATAGGCCATGAGTTGGATTGGGATAATCATAAGAAAGTTCTTATTGGAAACCCCGTAAGATTGTTTGGTTTTATTGACATCGTTAGGATAGTAACTTATAGCTATTACTACTTTACCTTTACTTATTATCATTTTCGCCGAAGGGAAAGAGTTGGTGTTAATGGTGATACCTAATGATCCGACCCGTCCTATAGGCCGACACTAGACGGTGTTATTGGGTTGTACCCTTCTTGTCAAAGGGATACAGTATGTGTCTTCTCATGAGTTGGGAGCATGAGATCCGTATTTCGTCTGTTAATTTCTGAAGTGCCTTGATAAGCGGGAGCGATTCCTGTCGGAGCTAGGGGGATGAACCCCAGGAACTCCGTCTTGTCTTATATCTAAGGGCGAGAAGCCATAGACTACGGTCTGGCTAGGGGGGCCACATGGGATGCTTTGAGCTAACCTGCGACTGTGGAAACTCCAAAGATACGTCAGATATTTGAGTGAGGTACAACGCAAATGGCAGGATTAGACCGTTTCAGAGCAACCTCATCAGTCACATCGTATCTTCAGAAACAAGTCGAGTACAAGAGTATAATTCTTGGCACGGGTACAAATCCCTATATATGAAAAAACAGCTTGAGATGGGGCGTATGTAGTATGAGATGCATACTGTTCCAGAGTCTTGCTTGCATTAGAATAAGAACATCATTGCATTAGTTAATCCTGCATTAGATTCTAAGTCATAGCATACACTAACACATCAATTATATATATGCGTTTCTCTTTTCATCAATCTGTTTGCTTTAAGTGGATAATCGCTGCTAGTCATCACCCTTAAAGCATCAGTATATGTACTGATATCCCCATTTCATTAGGTACTGGATTGTAGAAGTACATGTATAGGATTCAGGAGGACTCAAGGCGAAAGAAGCAAGAGTCAATTTTATTTCCACTGTAATATATATTGTTTACTATTGTTCCAATTGTAACAATTATTGTAATTCATTTATTTGTTGGAATCATCCAAATGAAGTACCAAGTATTGTTCTTTATTCATTATACTATGATGTAAATTTGTTGAAAGTTGTAACACTTGGGCTTTTAAAATATTATTGTAACACTGACGTAATGTATTGCTGTTTTATAACATTTGGACTTGTAATACAATTGTATTGAATAAAAAGTTTTAAATTTTTCTGTTTTTCTGTATATTGTGGCTAATTGAAGGAAATATTCTGGCTTATGTCACAATTTCCCAGTATATGGAAGTTGGGGCGTTACAGAGTGGTATCAGAGCCGACTTCAATTTACAGTCCAACACAGTAGGAAAATTAAACTTGGATGCCTTTTAGGAGTCGGGTTTTAGCTAGTTGTAGACAATTATAATTCGTATTATTGTTTCTTTCAACTTATGTTTTATAATTTTTCTATATCTTAACTAATTCCAGTATATATGTGTTTTAAGGATGGTGTTCGAGGATATCCTAACCGAGGATGTGTTGATACAAGCAAGTGAGCCGATCTCGATGGATGATCCGATGATCTTGAGCGAGGAGCCGAAGGAGATTTTACCACCGCAGAGGCTAAGTGTGTATCAACGCACAGCGGCGGCAGCCAGCATACATCGGGAAATTAGGAACCTGAGGAAGTACGTGACCAGGAAAGGTCGTCAAGCTAAGCAACTGAGAAAGGCTTGCAGAGCTACATTAGCAGGCCTAGCAGAGGAGCAGGAATACTTTAATTCCAGATTGGCACAACTACAGCATGAATGGGAGCAAATCCAGGAGACCACCGAGGTTGTAGTATGCTATTTCTGTGAGAGGTTTGGGCACAAGAAATCATTCTGTCCATGATGACAAGTGAAAAGATTTGCACCAGCATTAGGGTTTGAGAACCAAGGTCAGAAGCAAAAGACTCAGAAAACGGAAGGCAAACTTAGAGGCACCAAGATAGAAAGTTGTTTCTTATGTGGCGAGGAAGGTCATTTCAAGAGCCAATGTCCGAGGAAGGACTCTCAAATGGAAGCTTGTACATGTTATAATTGTGGGGAGATTGGTCATGTTAGGCCGAACTGTCCCCAGCTTTACAAAAATGACGGCAGATCGGCCCCGAAGATGAACAATAAAGGAAATGAGCCTGTTCACCATGAGAAAGAGTTCTCACTTACTAAAGGCAAGTTGAAGAAGGCAGGAGAGCCAGTACCATGTTGTTGGAATCTAGCTACCTAAATATATAGATAAAACTAGACACAAATTAAAAAACCTCGCAAGTGCACGAATCGAATCGTAGTAATAGCAAGGGTCGATCCCACAGAGATTGTAGATTTCAACTAACTAATCAATAGAAAATAATAAGAATCATAATGAGTTGTTTTAAAAATCTAAAAGGAATAAAAAGATTAAAACTAAGAAGGAATTGTTGAATCACAAAATATCTCTGAATAGTTGGGTTGTTGATCTCCACAATTACAGGAGAGAATCTTGGAAGTCAGAAGTGATGTTTGTAGGCCGTGTCCTATTCTAAAGAGGGAGTGGCTACCGAACTGCAAAAGGTCGAGATAAGTGAAGGATTGGCCTCAGCCGAAGACCATGAAGGAGGTAAGAAGCTAAATGATGAGATCAGGCGAGCCAGTATTGGAGTAATTACTGAAGATTGGAGCTTAGTTTTTGCACGATTGAAGCTGCAACCGATTCTAAGTGAGCAAGTCAGAAGGCTTAGGCAGGAGATGCTGGGATTGAAGCACTGAAGCAGCAAGTTGATGAAGAAAAATCTCAGAATGTCGGTATGGACTTCGTCACAGGATTACCCAGAAGTTCGGAAATGTATGACTCAAATTGGGATATTGGGGATTAGTTGACAAAGTCTGCACTTTTCTTTGAATAAAGATGACTTAGTTGCTAGAGAAATTATCGGAAGTCCATATTGAAGGCACAATGAAGCAGCATGGAGTGCCAGCGTCAGTGGATTTGACCAAGATTCGAGAGTTACATCTCGATTTTGGCAGTGTTCGCAGGAAGCTTTGGGATCAAGGTCAGGTTCTTTGGAGAACCAGTACGTGGAGAAGTCACTTAGGAGCCGGAAAGTAGTATAAGCTTTCTTTCCCGGAGTTATTTAGTGTATGAATATTTTTCTATTCTCCTGACTAAACGTAGTTCTGAGGATAGAACTATTCTAAGGAGGGAGTATTGTAATATCCAGGTCGGATATTATATTTGTATTTTTATTATTTTTAAAATAAAAATACTTTTTTGGAAATTTCTTGGGTTTTCTAAATAAAAACTTGTCTGTGAATATATACTAGTAAGTATATACATATGTTGTATCGGTTTTGTGCACTTGTACAAAATTCTGTAAAATACGTTTCTGAGAAAATATCTAAAAAATCCCGGGCAAGTATTGAAAATTATTATTTTATTATTATTTTTTGGAATTGAAATATTTTCGGTTGATATCACCCGGTTTTGTTAATAAACATTATCTGTATACATACCAGTCTGTATACATCTGTATTGTATCAAATTGGTACTGTAATCTTTCGAACCGATAATAAAATTTATTTTATTATTATTTTCGGAATTAAATTATTTTTATACGGATTGTGCGGTTTAACAAACAGAAATATCGGTATATATGTTAATACATATGTATGAGTATTGTACCGATTTCGTACGTTTATACAAATCGTGTAGTAAGTGTTTTGGACAAAAATATCTTATTTTCGTCATGATTAATCAAATTTGGATGGCAAGGATTTGTTTGAAGGATTAAACCTAGGATCTAAGATCAGTTAAGGATACAAAAGAGTTTAAGGTGTTCTTCTAGAAGTCGCTCTCCTCCACCTGACCCCTCCACCTCACCTCCAACTTACCTCCCCTCACCTAAGTATGGTCAGCCACCCATGTACCCAAAGGGTTTTTTACAAATCCCCTTTGTGCTTTTTCGCTCTCCCCCTTCTCTTCCATCCAATAAATACCCCCCCCCCCGTCACCTCTTGTGTCATTTTACAAGAAAAAAATAGAGAAGGAAAGAAAGAGAAAACAAGCCCTAACTAGAGAGTTCTTCTTGTAGGTTTTCCATAAGAATTCTTCATTGGAAGTTGTAGTAGAAGCTAAGGAGGAAGGAGAAGGTTTGCTTGCTAGTCCTTCCTACAAGAATCAAGGTGGGAGTTCTCTACTTCTCTTGTTGTGTTTTGTTCTCTTTTTATGGTTTGTATTTCTTTCATTTTTTGTGTATGTGAAAAAGAACACATCTTTAGGGTTAATAGTTGTTGTATGTGAGAAAGCACCCATCTTTTGATGGTTGTTATTGTTAAAAAAGAACTCATCTTTATGAGGTGTGGATGTTGTATGTATATGTTTTATAACCACCTGGACTAAATCCTAAGCATATAAATGGTTGTAGGTTAAAAAGAACTCATCTTTATGATGTGTAGTTGTGTATGTGTGTTCCTAAATAACTTGGACTAAATTCCTAAGCATAAAGAAGGTTGTAGGGATCAAAATGATCCCATGAAAGTGCTGATGGTAGAACTTAAATAAATAACAGAAAGATCGAGTCTTTATGACTTGTTGTGGTTATTTTGCTAAAATAACAATTTGGACTAAAATGTATGTGTATATGAGTTGTGTGAGTCCAAAAGGACCACGTGAAGAGTTTTGAATAAGGAACTTAAATAAAACACATAAAGGATGAACCTTTAACCTTGTTATGATTATTGTTGTTATTTTGGTTATTTTGTTAACACAAATGACAACTTGGACCTAAACTATGTGCACAAATAGATTAGTAAGTGAGAATGTTTACACACCCATTTTGGGGGTTGTAGAACACATCTAGCTATTTAAAGATAATTCTTTTGTTGTATATTGCTCTCTACTTTGTTAAAAGATCAATCTTTACTAACCCTAGTTCATAAAAAGTGGATCTTGTTGTATGTAGAAACTTGTAGGATTGAAGAAAAGTGGCATTTGTAGTATGTAGGAAATTGTAGATTAAATAAAAGTATATTTGTAACATGTGGATAGTTGTAACTCATAAAACAAGTAGTTTTTGTAATATGCAAGAAATTGTAATTCTATAAGTAGTAGAGGTTGTAAATTTAGTATATAAAAAGTAGGACTTGTAATTCATAAAAGAGGTAGTTTATGTAATAATCTACATAAGTCCTTAGTAGCTTTATGAGTTTACTACCATGCTTAAATTGTATACCATGCTTGAGTTGTTGTAGGTTTATGTAGTAAAGAAATCCATGCTTAAGTTGTATACCATGCTTGAGTTGTTGTAGGTTGATGTAGTAAAAAAATCCATTCTTAAGTTGTATACCATGCTTGAGTTGTTGTAGGTTGATGTAGTAAAGAAACCCATGCTTAATTTGTATACCATGCTTGAGTTGTTGTAGGTCGTTGTATTACGGAACCATGCTTAAGTCGTATACCATACTTGAGTTGTTGTAGTAAAGAATTCATGCTTGAGTTTATATGTGTAGATATTCTAGATTCAAAAGAACCCACACTTAAGGTTGTGTAGTTATTCTAGACTCAAAAGGAACCATTCATGCTTGAGATTGTATGTGGTAGTGTTCTAATAAAAAAGATCCATTCATGCTTATATAAGTGTTCTAGTTTCAAAAAGAACCCATTCATGCTTGTGTTGTGCAAATGTTCTAGTTTCAAAAAGAAGCCATGAACCATGCTTGAGTATGTGCAGAATTTATTAAATTCTAAAAGGAACCCATGAGTTTAGCTTGCATGCTAATCCAATTGAACTATTGAAATGGACCCATGTTCCATAGTTGTTCTAGTTAGATTTTTAAGAAGAAACCCATGAAACTAGCCCCATGATAGTTCTAGCTCAATTTGGCGAGGAACCCATACATTTAGGTTCTAGGTGGTTCTACCTCAATCTTGAGAAAGAACCCACGAACCTAGTCACATGTTATCCTAGTTCAAATTGGGAAAAAGAACCCATGAGTTCTAGTTGTATGTGGTTCTAATTGAAATTGGACCATATGATGTGAACATGCTTCATCTTCAATATATGAGTAATAATGGTTGAAAAAGTCACTAGTATTGTTAGCTCGATAAAAGCTCGTCTAGGGTCTTATAGTTACCCTAGGGGTCATCGACCAGCAAGACTCGCATCTTACCACCTTGGAAACTATGGATAAATCAAACCTCGAGCACCGATGGATCTTAACTGATGTGGGTTAATTGCGGGTCGAGAGTGTTGACGAGATCCGAGTTAGGGGTAGTGATGAGTGAGGGAGATCCTGTTACCAGTGTCTTGGATCAATAGGCCATGAGTTGGATTGGGATAATCATAAGAAAGTTCTTATTGGAAACCCCGTAAGATTGTTTGGTTTTATTGACATCGTTAGGATAGTAACTTATAGCTATTACTACTTTACCTTTACTTATTATCATTTTCGCCGAAGGGAAAGAGTTGGTGTTAATGGTGATACCTAATGATCCGACCTGTCGTATAGGCCGACTCTAGGCGATGTTATTGGGTTTTACCCTTCTTGTCAAAGGGATACAGTCTGTTCCTTCTCACGAGTTGGAAGCACGGGATCTATATCTCGTCTGTTAATTTTTGAAGTGCCTTGATAAGCGAGAGTGATTCCTGTCGGAGCTAGGGGGCATGGACCCCCGGAACTCCGTCTTGTCTTATATCTAAAGGTGAGAAGCCATAGACTACGGTCTACCTAAGAGGAGATAGGGGATGCTTCCAGCTAACCTGCGACTGCAGAAACTCCAAAGATTCGTCAGATATTTGAGTGAGGTCTGACGTGAATGACGGGATTCGACTGTTTCAGAGCAATCTCATCAGTCACGTCGTATCTCCAGAAACAAGTCGAGTACAAGAGTAGAATTCATGGCGCTGGTTCAAATCGCTATATATGAAGAAATGGCTTGAGATGGGGCTTGTGTAATATGGGATGCATACTGTTCCAGAGTCTTGCTTGCATTAGAATAAGAACATCATTGCATTAGTTAATCCTGCATTAGATTCTAAGTCATAGCATACACTGACACATCAATTATATATACACGTTTCTCTTTTCATCAATCTATTTCCTTAATGTGGATAATCGCTGCTAGTCATCAACCTTAAAGCGTCAGTACATGTATTGACGTCCTTATTTCAATAGGTACTGATTGCAGAAGTACAGATACAAGATTCAGGAGGACTCATGGTGAGAGAAGCAAGAGTCGATTTTATTTCCGCTGTAATATATATTATTTAATATTGTTCCAATTGTAACAATTATTTTAATTCATTTATTTGTTGGGAATCATCCAAGTGAAGTACCAAGTGTTGTTCTTTAATCATTATACTCTGATGTAAATTTGTTGAAAGTTGTAACACTTGGGCTTTTAAAGATATTATTGTAACACTAATGTAATGTATTACAGTTTTATAACATTTGGACTTGTAATACAATTGTGTTGAATAAAAAGTTTTTAATTTTTCTGTTTTTCTGTGTATTGTGGCTAATTGAAGGAAATATTCTAGCTATGTCACGATTTCCTAGTATATGGAAATCAGGGCGTTACAAAAAGTTCTTATATGTTATATTATCCATGGTTTCTAAAAACCAGTGAAGGGAACACTTCACTATAGTAGTAAAGAAATTATTGTTGCATATTTGCGAAGTTATTTTAGGTTACTGACCAGCTTACCTATCCTGCTATGGTTTGGAAGCCCAAATTGAGGTCACCAAATAATCCATCTCTCACTTGCATACACCTTAAATCAAAACCATTAAAAAACATATCAAATAAATTACAAAATTAAAATTTTTTAAACACAAAAATAAAACAATCTTACCTCTCTGAACTTAGATCCCATGCACACACAAAATTTAAGTCAGCAAAAAACTGAGTAATCCCCTGCATACACAAAATTAAAAACTAGAATGAGAATTCGGTTAATGAGATGAAATAAGAGTTGTCGCATCGCATGTAGAGGTTCTCAATTCGGTAAAGGGGAGTCGCCGATACGGAGTAGCTTCATATTCGCGCTCGATTTGGTGAAGGGGAGTCGCCGATATAGAATCAGCAGCGGATCAGATATCAACGACGACCTCTTGATTGAAGTTCGACACTGGATTTAGATTTGGATTTGCTTTGAGATTCGCACTTGAAAGGACCATGGAGGCTTCGACAATGGTGTAGCGCCCTGGATCCCCATTACCAGACATCCGTGACACTCACCAGAATCTTTGCATTCAAATATATCTCAACACAGTAATAACACAGAAATTAAAAAAAAAAATATTGCCAATGAGTCATTACATCATCAATTACAACCGATATCTTGTTCTTGGACAAGGAGTACAGATTACATCAACTCATAACAACTTATTACAAATATTTACAGAGTCCATTTGTAAAGCTATCAGTTGCCTCCCGGAATGGTAATCGACTGATCATTGTCGAAATTCGCTAAGTGGCCCATCGGCTCCCGTGGGACTTGCTCCTCGCCTTGAGGCTTCTGCTGCACGACTCTAATAATTCTGCACCTATTTGAAAGGTAGGAATTGAGACTTAAAATGTGGTCGTGTTTTCCACTCAGTGCCCGCGTACGAACCTCCTCAGAAAGCCCGTTAAATTCGGTCGCAAGACCGTGTACATACCCGGTACCCATACCTACCCAGTACCCATGACGTCAATGATATGTGCGTTCACCCCCTCCCCGGGTAATGAACTGATGTATGAAGTAAACCACATGCATAGGAACGTGACGGACTCGAGGGTCAAATCCCCCTATCTGACAGGAGTCCCCCTCCCGTTCCTTACTCCGACAATCTTTGGAAATTAACAGATTGAGATATGAGACCGTGGACTCAATCATGAGTACCAAAAATGTATCCCTACGACAGGAAGGTACAACACCCGACTTTGGTCTGCTAGTACTAATGCAATTACAAACCCCTAATGCATCACTCTAATCCCAGCTTTACTCTATTCACTTTGGGTAAAATAAGATTGCTTCCAAAAACTTTCCGATCGACCTCTGACCCTGGCGATACCAGTTCGGTTCACCACTTCCCCTAGCTTGAATTTTGTCCAGCACCATGGCCTGCATTCACCCCTAACTGGGCCATGAATGTGTGTGTGTTCACCCCTACCCAGGCAATGAACTTCATTTGATGGCATGGCTTAAGTTCATAACTTAGGGTCGACAGACGTGGGCCATCACCCTACCCTAGTGACTAACTCGATTCACAAAATCCACCATGGAAGTCAAACAAAACTAGCAATATATACCAAACGTCCCCAGACAATGAGTGATCAACTCCAATGGTACACAGGGGAAAGGTCCTCTCAACAATTAGTCAAAACACAAGACTAAGCAACCTAGGAGGTTTCTGCCCGAAACTTAAAATGATCATAACTCCCTCGATACAACTCCGATTTGGGTGTACAAGCATGATTCGGAAAGGTAAAGACCTAGGCTACAACTTCCTAGTTGATCATAACCTCAGATTCTATCATCTATGTCTCCAAAATGGTCTCTCAAGCCTCAGCCTGTGTACTTCCTGTACACTGGCTGCACCTTACCGGTAGCCTAAAACACTGCTCACTCATCAGAATGCTACCAGTCCAGGCTATATAGAAGGGTTTGGATGTCCTCTACAACTTCCTAGTTGGTCACCAATCCAAAATATGCCATTGGATCACCCTAAAACATACATTACTCTCTAGTGTACCAAAACACACTCCAGTCTTTCTCAAACAAA
Organism: Hemerocallis citrina; assembly: GCA_017893485.1. Taxonomy (NCBI): domain Eukaryota; kingdom Viridiplantae; phylum Streptophyta; class Magnoliopsida; order Asparagales; family Asphodelaceae; genus Hemerocallis; species Hemerocallis citrina. The sequence goes on along the minus strand of CM030360.1, from coordinate 115,001,025 downwards.
GCACTCAGCTCAAATCCTTGTCTCTGTCCAGTCTTGTAAAAGTCATATTAAATCAACCACTCAATGGAATCACCTCAAATAGGTCTTTTTAGAAAGGTCTAGATGTCTACTACAATTCTCTAAGGAAACTCTTCCTCCAAATTTACTCTGACAGAGCCTCAATTGTATCATCTCTTCAGGGTGTCTAATCTGACTGAATCCAGCACAGTACGTGCTATAAAATCCATCATAAATCATATACTCATCCAATAGTTACCAAATTTATATTAAATAAACTAGACTTCGAAATGGACAATATGAAGAAGGTTTCATGTCCACATTCCAAGTATACACTGAGTTCTTCATGTTTCAAATGAGCATAAAGATCATCCTATTCTTCAGTTACAGCTTTAGCTACTATTGATAGATTAATTTTGAACATGCCTGTAACTTCATCCAATTATTTTCTTGATTTATTCATAGAGTCTAGATACATGTTAGAAAATGTGTAAAAATTTCAGGTTGTGATCATGTTCCAATTAATTATGAGAAATCCATCAATCTCAGGTATCACAGTGAACAAATCCTCCTTCTGCATTACGGCTCTGTTCCAAAAACGTATTTTATTAAAATACCAAAAAACTCAGGGAAATCCGAAATAATTCATGAATCGTCTATACATATAAACGAACAATCTGTGAATTGCCCTTGTGTGCATCTTAATTTTCTCGAAAAATATTTTGACACAAAAGAATGAGTCGATCCACTATCAAACAAGACTGTAGCCAAAATTCCATTTATATATATTTGTTGTTACAAAAAGTTCATCCTCTAACAGCTTCCCACAAAAACTCAAAATACAACTTAGAACTTGATTACATTACTTCTTCAGCTTCCAAAATATCTCAAAATATAGTAGGTCTACATAATACTTTCACCCTGTTATTTATATCGTGTTATTTGCTTGATGAGCATCCCCTTTGTAATTCTGGGCAATTTGACTTGATATGCCCAAATTCCTTACAGTTGAAACAAATCTTGATAGCTGTTGGGCATTTCGACTTGTAGTGTCCGACTTCCCCGCATTTGCAGCAACTCTTAGTTGCGATTGCTCCCTTGGGGCATTTTCCTTTAGAAGGTTTGGTGATTTTCCCTGCAGTTATCGGCTTAGTGCCTTTCTAAAGTCCCCACCAGCGGCTCTGGAGGTGTGTCATAACGTCTTGAAGTTGCTTTAGTCCTTTCTTCAGGTGTGCCATCTGTGCCTGATGAGATTTGATCTGCTGCTGGGTCCCGCGGATCGCCTTGTCCCTGCGTTCCCCCAGCTTTTTCATTTTCAGATACACGATGGCTATCCTCTGCTGCTTCGTAGTTGCGTTTAGCGATGGTGGAGGTGAGTTCTCCTCACCTTCAGCCTTCTGTAGCACTTCCCTCATTCCTTCCTCCACCGTCATCATTTCCCTTATAGGTATTGGCTCACCTACTGTTACTGACCCATCCTGGATGAAGATATTTTCGAACACCATATGCAAAACATAAACATGATTTAGTTCCGGAATCACAGACACATATTGTGTTGTCTGAGCATAACACTGACTGTAATTGGCATTTTAAGTTTTTAAATTTCCTACTGTGTTAGACTACTATTCGAAGTCAGCTCTGATACTGACTTTGTAGCGCCCCGGATCCCCGTTACCGGACATCCGTGACACTACCAGAATCTTTGTCTTCAAATGCATCTCAACACAGTAATAACACAAAAAATTAAAACAAAACTTTTTATTGCTAATGAGTCATTACATCATCAATTACAATCGATATCTTGTTCTTGGACAAGGAGTACAAATTACTTCAACTCATAAAAACTTAATACAAATATTTACAGACTCCACTTATAAAGCTATCAGCTGCTTCCCAGAATGGTAATCGACTGATCACTACCGAAATCTACCGAGTGGCCCATCGACTCCCCTGGGACTTGCTCCTTGGATTGAGGCTTCTGCTGCACGACTCTGATAATTCTACACATGTTTGAAAGGTAGGAACCGATACCTAAAAGGTGGGGAAGGTCAGTACCTCGACTGACGCAAAGCTGATAATAACAGCGATCCTCTAAACTACAATCACAACCATAATTTATGCAAAAGAAAAGTGATGTGCCAAAACAAGGGTTTAATGGATTCGGGTTCTAGTGCAGTGGCATGCCATTATCCTACGACCAGAAGCAACAAATCACTAGCCAGATTCTATTGCAAGCAAGACTTTGGAGAGCGAATGCATCCCATACTGCATACGCCCCCAAATCTAGCCGTCTTTCTCCACAATTTAGGAATTCAAACCCTCGCCATGCATCCTACTCTGGTACTCAACCTGTTCCCAATAGATTATCCGTGCCCAAGGAGGTTGCAGTTGGTCGGTCTAGTTCCGCCACTGCGTGCCTAAGTGGTGGTTATGTTTTTCACTCAGTACCCGCATACGGACCTCCTCAGAAAGCCGCGTTAAATTTGGTCGCAAGACCATGTACTTACCCGGTACCCATACCTACCCGGTACCCATGACGTCACTGATATATGCGTTCACCCCCTCTCCGGGTAATGAACTGATGTATGAAATAAACCACGTGCATAGGAACGTGACGGACTCGATGGTCAAATCCCCTATCCGAAAGGAGTCCCCCTCCCGTTCCTTACTCTGGCAATCTTTGGGAATTAACAGATCGAGATGCGAGACCGTGGACTCAATCATGAGTACCAGAAATGTATCCCTACGACAGAAAGGTACAACACCCAACTATGGTCTGCTAGTACTAATGCAATTACAAATCCCTAATGCATCACTCTAATCCCAGTCTTACTCTATTCACTTTGGATAAAATAAGATTGCTTCCAAAAACTTGCCTATCGACCTCTGACCCTGTCGATACCAGTTCGAATCGCCACTTCCCTTAGCTTGGAGTTTGTCCAGCACCATGGCCTGCATTCACCCCTAACCGGGCCATGAATGTGTGTGTTCATCCCTACCCGGGCATTGAACATGAATTGATGGCATGGCTTGGACGTCCTAAGCTTCGGTGAAGGTTTATAACTTAGGGTTGACAGACCTAGGGCATCACCCTACCCTATTGACTAACTCGAGTCACAAAATCCACCATGAATGTCAAACAAAACCAGCAATAGATACCAAACATCTCCCGACAATTAGTTATCAACTCTAATGGTACATAGGGGAAAGGTCCTCTCAACACTTAGTCAAAATACAAGACTAAGTAACCTACGAGGTTTCTGCCCGAAACTTAAAAAGATCATAACTCCCTCCATACAACTCCGATTTAGGTGTACAAGCCTAATCCGGAAAGGTAAAGACCTAGGCTACAACTTATTGTTGATCATAACCTCAGATTCCATCATATAGGTCCCCAAAATGGTCTCTCAAGCCTCAGCCTGTGTACTTCCGGTACACTGGCTGCACCTTACTGGTAGCCTAAAATACTGCTCACTCATCAGAATGCTACCAATCTAGGTTCTATAGAAGGGTGTGGATGTCCTCTACAATTCCGTAGTTGGTCACCAATCCAAAATATGCCATTTGTTCACCCTAAAATATGCATTACTCTCAGATGTACCAAAACACACTCTAAGTCTTTCTCAAACAGAGCACTCAGCTCAAATTCTGGTCTCTATCTAGTCTTGTAAAAATCATATTAAATCAACCACTCACTTGAATCACCTCAAATATTTCTTGTTAGAAAGTTCCTGATGTCTACTATAATTCTATATGGAAACCCTTTCTCAAAATTTGCTCTTACAGAGCCTCAATTGTGTCATCTCTTCGGGGTGTCTAATCTGACTGAATCCAGCACAGTACATGCTATAAAATCCATCATAAATCATATACTCATCCAATAGTCACCAACTTTATAGTAATGAAACTAGACTTCATAATGAACAACCTGCAAAAGGTTTCATGTCCACATTCCAAGTTTACACTGAGTTCTTCATGTTTCAAATAAGCATAAAGATCATCTTGTTCTTCAGTTACAGCTCTACCTATTATTGATAGATTAATTTTGCACAAGCCTGTAACTTCATCCAATTATTTTCTTGATTTTTCCATAGAGTCTAGATACATGTGAGAAAACATGGTAAAAGTTTTAGAATATGTTCATGTTCCAATTAATTATGAGAAATCCATCAATCTCAAGTATCACTGTGAACAAATCCTGCTTCTGCCTTACGGCTCTGTTCGAAAAACAGATTTTATTAAAATACCAAAAAACCTCAGGGAAATCCAAAAAAATTCATGAATCATCTAGGCATATAATGGAACAATCTGCAAAAATTTTATCATCAAATTCCTTGTGTTTTGCTCTCGGAAATTCTAGAAAGTGACATGCAGGTCAAGATTCCAGGTTCTAGTTTCAGATTCAACTTCCAATCTCTTAAACAATCATTCTAAACTCCTACTACTTCACATGCATGCAATAATCAACAAGAGACAACAAGAAAAGTTTAGAAAAACTCCATACGTTGAATTGATTATAGAGTAAATGATGGTCTTGAGCTTTAACTTCTCCAAGAATCCACTCCAAGAGCTCCTCTTCGATCCTTCTTCCTTTCTCTCCTTCTCTTTCTTTCTTGGATTTGTGTTCTGAAATTTCAGAACTTGGGAGAAGAAATGAGGAGGTTTTTAATGGAAAAGAGTGAGGAAAGAGAGAGGAAGGGGGTAGGCTGGATTTAGGGGTAGTAGGGTGTAGGGTTTAGGGTGGTTTTGTAAGAAAACCATGGTCTTTAGCCTTTGATTTTGGGGTACAATGGTTGGCTGCACTTTTTAGTCCTTAATTGAATTATTAGATGAGAGGTGAGAGGTTTATCGAGTGTACGCAAGATATACCCATCGTAGTATCTACAATGATATATTTACATACGTACTGTACCAAAAACTAGTGTATATACTAGTATCGGTCCTCCTTATTCTCGTGCATCATCTAGAATGCAACCATCCCCATGAACCGCCCCGCAAACCTAATCGCACACCATCGATAGTAAAATCAAACAAAAAACTGCAATCATATGCACGCGTACAGGCAATATATATATACATAAGCATTATACAATCCGTGGTATTACAAATGAAATGGAAGCGAAGGTTTAAGAAAATAGTTTAGGGATTTGGAGTTAGCGACTTAAAAACCCTAGGGGAGAGAGAGAGAGAGAAATTGGCGCTCTCTGGTTTGGGAAATAGAGGGAGCAAACTGATCTGCATAGGAGAGAGAGAGACAGACAGAGAGAGAGAGAGAGAGAGAGAGATAATAAATAAATAAAGGAGTTGTTTTGACGGGAGAGATTTGAATTTGAGTTTTGGGGAAAAAATTGTCTTTTAGGAGCTTAGATCTGGACCATTTATTTCCTTACTATTGAAGGAGAGCCACTTGATAGCTTTTCTTTGTGTTTTATGATGTATATATATATTGTTGTTGCAATTTTTGATGCATACACTTGTAGATGGTTAGCCCAACCATGCTTATTTATTCATGAATAAATGAACCCCCAACATTCTTAGAACCCAACATGGCTAATTAGGGTTATAAAGGGTTATAATTAAACATGAGGTTAATTAACACTAAAGATCAGGACTAAACTATCCTTGAGTCTTCTACACATTGCCACACATTTCTAATCACCCCTACACTTTCATGCTCTCGGAGTGGCCGGCCAACCCCCCCCCCCCCCCCCCCCCCCCCCCCCTTCTTTCTATAAATATGAGGGTTAGATGAGACCCTAGCTCATTTGATGAAATCCTTGCCTATTTTCCATATTCCATACCCTTCTTAGTCTGTACCCTTCCGATTTCCCAGCATCTTCTAAATATAGCTCCTATGAGATATTTTGTTCATAGCATAAGCTTGGTGGAGAAGAGTCAAAGAAGCAAGGAGGAGAAGGAAGCTAGTTGAAGCCAAGAGTGTATTGGAACTTGCTAATCAAGGTGGGCATTTTCCCTATCCAAATGGTAACTAATTTGCTCATATGAATGGTTGTTTGATGTATTGATTGAAATTATTCTATGCTTAAGTTCTTATAAAATAAATATAGCAAGAAAAAAAATTAAATAGAAGAATTGTTAGTGTTGTATGCTTGTTTACAATTCATGTTCCATTCTATAGTAAATTAATTATTTGTTTAGTTGTGTTTGAAATATTTGTAGTAATTTATATGTAGTAAGAAAAATTTATATATAGAGAATTATATAGAATAGAATTGTTAGTGTTGTATGCTTAGTTAGTATTGTTTAGTAATTGTTAGTTTTGTTTAGTAATTCAAGAAATTTTTGTTTTGTAATTTATATGTAGTAAATTATATGGAATAGAATGGTTGGTGTTGTATGCTTAATTAGTGTTGTTTAGTTAGCTTGCAATAGTTCCTACCAATTCTTGTAGTAATAGTGGAGAGACTAATTCATGTAGTAATTGTAATATCCCGGACGGATATTACCTCGTATGAATCACTATTTTATTATTATTTTATTATTATTTTGTTTTAATTCCAAAATCAAATTATTTTGGTGATTTTTTGCCGGTCCGCTCAGAAACATTGCCTGCGCGCATATATCGGTCGGTGTACATCCGAAGTACATCAAATTGGTAGCGCGATCCTCCGAACTAATAATAAAACTTATTTTATTATTATTTTCAAACTAAACTATTTTATGAGGATTATATAAGGAATTTTGGTATACACATACATATACATATACATAAAATTATATGGTACTTAGTACATTATATAAAATATGTGGTATGTACTCTTGGACAATGTACTCATCTTGTCATGACAACTTAATTAGATGGTTAGGGTTTGATTAGGAGGCTTAATCTAGGGTTGTATGCATGAGAAGATTAAAATCCCTTCTAGAAACCTTATCCCTTTCTACCATACTTCCAACTCATACCTAGGACATACCCTACACCTTACCCCTACCCTCCTACAAGTATGGCCGGTTGGCTTCTTCTTGGGGTTTTTTGTGCAAAATGTGAGTGCACATTTACACTCTCCCCCTCCTCTCCCCTCCTATAAATACCCCCTCCTTCTCCACCTTGTCTCATTTTTAGAAAACAAAAAGAAAGAAAGGAAAGGAAAAGAAAGAGAAGAGACTAACAAGAGAGTTTTCTTGTAGGTTCCATAAAAGTTCTAGGAGCTAGGGAAAGGAGAAGTTTTAGCTAGCTAGTCCTTCCTACAAGTAGAACAAGGTGGGGGTTCCTCTTTTGTTGTTTGTTTGTTTGAATTGTTGTTTGATGTTTCTTCTTCTCCTTACCTTCCTTGTTTTGTTTTCTTTGGTTCTTTTTGGAATGGGTTGTGGTGATAGTATTGTTGTATGTGATCTTCATTTGTATGTTTGTAAATGTTAAAGGTAATAACCACATAAAAAGAAAAGAAACAAATGGTAGTGCTAAATACACCTAAAGATTGATTCTTTATAGTAGTAGTAAGTTGTTTTGTGTTTGTTAATTGGACTAAAATGACATAAGACATATGGACTTGTACATACAACCGTTTGGGGTTGTAGGACTTGATGTGAACTCATGAACAAAGCATATGAACCTTTTATACAACCATTTTTGGTTGTAGGACATGTATTGAACTTGGACTAAAAAGGATAAGCATATATTGGTTGGACTAAAATAGAAGGTTCTTACTTTAATTCATTGTTCTCTTTTATAGTCTTAAGAAAGAAAGAAACCCTTGTGGTTGTAAATTCTATTAATGGAAAAGAAACTATTTAAATCACTAGTTGTAGAATGAATAAAAAGATCTCTTTTTTATGATCACTAGTAATAATAAGAAATCAATGCTAATAAAGATTTAGTAGATATCTAAGTAGTAGATGCTTCATGATTAAATAAAATAGTAGTAGTATGTTTAAGTAAAGTAGTAGTAGTATGTTGAAATGAAGTAGTAGTATTATGCTTAAATAAAGTAGTAGTAGTATGTTGAAATAAAGTAGTGGTATTATGGTTAAATAAAGTAGCAGTAGTAGTAGATGATTAAAAGAAATAGTTGTAGATGCTTTATGTTATGTTCTTGGTTAAAATAAAGTAGTAGTAGTAGTAGTAGATAGTTGTAGATATTTTATGTTATGTCCATGGTTAAAATAAAGTAGTAGTAGTAGATAGTTGTAGATGTTTTATGTTATGTTCATGGTTAAAATAAAGTAGTTGTAGATATTTATGTTATGTGAAATTTTAGTAGATGATTATGGATATTAAATGGATGTTGTGCTTATGTTAAAGTAAATACCATGCTAAGATTGGATTAGATTAATTCATTCATGCTAAAAATGTTGTAGGATTCATTCTAAACTTTCCTATCATGTTTAGGAATGATATTCATGCTTAGAATGTTGAAGGATTTATTCTAAAATTACCTATCATGTTTAGGAGTGATAGACATGTTGTAGGATTAATGCTAAAATTACCTATCATGTGTAGTAATGATATACATGTTGTAGGATTCATGCCAAAATTATCTCTCATGTTTAGGAAAGACATACATGCTAGGAATGTTGTAGGTTAATTACTAAGTAAATACCTTGCTCATATTGTTGTAGGATTGATACTTAATTAATCTACCATGCTAGGAATGTTGTAGGTTAATTGTTAAGTAAATACCATGCTCATATTGTTGTAGGATTGATGCTTAATTAATCTACCATGCTAGCAATATTGTAGGTTAATTACTAAGTAAATACCATGCTCATATTGTTGTAGAATTGATGCTTAATTAATCTACCATGCTTGGAATGTTGTAGGTTAATTACTAAGTAAATACCATGCTCATATTGTTGTAGGATTGATGCTTAATTAATCTACCATGCTCGGAATGTTGTAGGTTAATTACTAAGTAAATACCATGCTCATATTGTTGTAGGATTGATGCTTAATTAGTCTACCATGCTAGGAATGTTGTAGGTTAATTACTAAGTAATACCATGCTCATATTGTTGTAGGATTGATGCTTAATTAATCTACCATGCTAGGAATGTTGTAGGTTAATTACTAAGTAAATACCATGCTCATATTGTTGTAGGATTGATGCTTAATTAATCTACCATGCGAGGAATGTTGTATGTTCATACTAGTAGTTATCCATGCTTAGTAAGATATTCATGCTAGTAGTTATTCGTGCTTAATAAGATTCATGCTAGTAGGAAGGTTGTATACCATGCTAGATTAATTGATCTATGCTTAGATAGTTGTAGGAAAGTGGATATCATGATATATAAATTTATCCATGCTTACATACTTATAGGAAAGTTATACACCATGCTAGATCAAATAAATATTCATGCTCACATTATATCTATGCTTAGATAAGTATATGTTCATGTTATGTTAGTAGGTGAATATGCTTAATCATTATTCATGCTAAGTTAGGAGATGTCATGCTAATTATTGTTATGATAAGTTAGTAGATGACCATGCTAATAATGGTTTATGTTAAGTTAATGGTATCCATGCTAATGATATCCATGCTTAAAATATAGTAGATACTCATGCTTAAATTAAGGGAACTATTCATGGTTAGTTGTAGTGATTTTTATGTTATGTTCTATCCATGCTAGAATTGTTGTAGAAACTCATGCTATGTTGTAGGTTGATACTTAACTAGTATACATGACTAGAATGTTACTAAAATGTACACCATGCCATATGTTAATGTTAAAGTAGCATACCACGTCTAGGAATGAGGCATACCATGCTAAAGTTTAAATACATGCTTAAAATGTTGTAGGATTTATATTAAAAATCTCTACCATGTTTAGGAATGAGGTATACCATGTTGAAGTTTAAATACATGCTTAGAATGTTGTAGGATTAATGTTAGAATACCTACCATGCCTTGGAATGTTGTATGTTCATACTAGTTATATATCCATGCTTGGGTTGTGGTGATTAATCATGATAAGTAGTAAGCATTCACGCTCAAGTTATAACCTATGCTTGACCATAGTGGACTTCATGTCTAGATCATAGTGATTTTCATGCTTAAGCTTAATATAAGTACATGCTTAATCATATTCGTACTTAGGACTATTGTGGTGAGCGGTTATGTTATATAATTAGATTTTCGTAGGAAGATGCTTGCAATTGTATGCCATGCTTAAGGCACTACAGGTTGAAATAATAAGGATTGGGAAGACCACTAGTAGTAGTCAGTTGATAATGGTTGTTATGTCGCCTTCGATTTTTCATTGGTAGAATACCGATCATAGACTATTAGTAGATTCTTCTGTTGCTTCTAATAATAGAAGATCGAGTTTGCTAGTAAGCACTTTTGGTTGCTTCTAAGATTGATTACCTGTATGGTTGTTTGTATATGGTTGTGCTCGTACGTGGCTCGACTGGCCCGTATGTAGCTGTGGGTCTCATACGTAGTTTAATTGGCTCGTATGTAGATTGTTGTCTCGTACGCGGCTCGACCTGTCCGTGCGTAGCTGTTGGTCTCATACGCGGCTTATTTGGCTGGTATGTACGTGGTTATCTCCTACGAGGCCTGCCTGGCTCGTAGGTAGCTATTGTTTCATACGTAGCTTATTAGCTCGTATGTGGTTGTTACTCATATATAGCTTGTTAGCTAGCACACTGTTCGTTGTGCTCGTCTAGGCTGATATTACCACCCTAAGGGCTATCGACCATCAAGACATATGTTTTCTTACCCTAAGGAACTGTGGAGGAGTTACTCCTTGTGTACCGTCGAATCTTAACCAGGGTAGGTTGATCGAGGAACGGAGTATAGACGAAATCCAAGTTTAGGGTAGCGGCATGCATGTATATTCGCACGGCCGAGGTCTTGGATCGATGGACCAGGAACCGGATCCCGAAGGATTCTGGTGAGTCTAGGTTGAGCAGCCTAGTAGAGTTGTCTTGCGAAGCCTAATTTAAGGCCTAGCATGTTATGTTTATAATATTATCGTCCCTAGGATTGTCGAGTCAGGGACATCATCAAGGTAGTGACTTATAAAGATCATTTTTCTCAGACCCTTGCCGAAAAGAGAGGAGTTGGTTGTAGGGGGCGCCTTACGACCAACTTGTCCCTTGAGGCAGGCCTTAGGTGGTGATAGTGGGTTGTACCTTCCCGTCAAAGGGATACGTACGGTGCCGTCTCACAAGTTGAGGACACGGATTGCGTATCTCGCGCTGTTAATTCCTGAAGTGCCGTGGCTGAGGGTGCCACAGGGTAGGCTTCGTGCTACCCTGCGTTTGCGAAACCCTATGATTTGGATTTTGGAATGACTCCCGATACATTGGGTTCGTCTGTTTTTGAGTGAGGTCCGATTAGCCGGGTAGCAGTGGAGAACATAGACACCACTTGCGTACTGCATCAGTGGGACATGACCACGTCTGCAACCTCATTAGTCACGTGTAGGTGTCAGGAACAGGTTGTGTACAATTAGAAGTTCATAACGCGGGTTCAAATCCCTATATGGAGAAACGGCTTGAGATGGGGTCGCATGTAGTATGGGCTGCATGTTGCTTCGGAGACTTGTTGACATTAGAATAGGAAGCATTCTAGTTCTATTTAAATATCGCATTAGAGTCTAGTCATAGCACTCACGAACACTTAAACTACACCAACACCATTGCTATATTTTGTATGTTGTTTCGGAGATTCGCTGCTTTGATATCAGCCTTTAAGCGTCAGTGAATACTGACATCCCCACTTCCATAGGTACTGGATCGCCGAAGTACAAGGGCGAGATTCAGGAGGACTCAAGGCAAGGAAAGCAAGGAGTCAATGTCGTATTTAGTTCCGCTGTAAAATGTGTGTTGATCATCTATTAGTTGGAAAGTACTCTGATGTAAGATGTTGAAGGTTGTAATACTGGAAAATGTAAAGGTAATATTGTAACTCTATTGTAATGTATCGCAGTGTATAATGTTCAGACTTGTAATACATTGGGGTCGAATAAAAAGTTTTAAATTCTCCTGTTTTTCTGTGTATTGTAATTAATTGAAGAAAAGGTCTTGGCTCGTCTCGGGTTTCCCAGTATTGGAAATCGGGGCGCTACAGTAATAGTAGAGAGACTTCTTGTAGTAGTAGCTTGTAGTAGTAGAAGAATATTGTAGAGTTTATCTGTATGTTCAAAAGTTCATGAAATAGTAGTAAAATGGCGATTAGAATAACTCTATGTTATATTCATATGTAGCATTCATGAGTAGAACAAACTTCATGTTATGTTCATGTAATTGTAGTATAATGGAGATTAGAATAACTCTATGATCATAAATGAGTAAATGCAATGATTGCATAAAATAAATACATATGTTGGGTTTTGGTGTAGAGTTATTTATAAAAGATTTGAATGAGTAAGTATGCATGGGTAACTAGAAGTTGGTAGATTTTTCATTAAAAAATTAGTAGAATTTAAAGAAGAAAATAATTAAGTTGCAATGAGGTATTAGTATACATGTGCGAAAACCTATATGTGTGTATATGGATCGTGATGTTTGGTGCACATTTAGTGCACTAGTTTTGGTGCATGTTGAGTGAACTCTTAGCATAATTGGAAAGATAGGTTGAATCCAAATTAAGTTAAGATAAAACTTGTTGCGATTCAACCGGTTGACTAACATTTGGAACGAGGTTAGGTTTACCTATTATTCAACTATTATTAGGTAAGCAAACTAAGTAATCTAGTTAAGAAAATTGTAAATGATACAAGGAGGAAATGGAGTGTAACCCCCGTTCCCGATTATACATATTTCTCTTTTCTTTTCTCCGTATTCTTGTATTTCAGTTTCTGTAAATCCTTCTATATTCTTGAACCTCATTGTTTCATTTGAATATCCGATTAATTTGTTTGAATCTAGAAATTTATACTATTAAAACTATTTAATCATTGGTTTATTTATTGTATAAATACAAACCCAAGTTATACTTCATTTTATCCTATTACTAATTGGTATTTTGATTAATGCATAAGAATCCTATTCATTTCTATAATCTTGTTTCTTTTATCATTTGATTAATGGTCTATTTTGCGAACACTAGAATTCTAATGCATTCTGTTGTATATATTAGTATTGAGTATTTAATTAATGAATACTATTATATTACTATTAATTTATTTTATTTTAAAGCCCAAATTCAAACCCATATTAATTGATTATTATAAATAATGTTCAAGCCCAACTTAACTCATTCTATAATTTTATTGTAGGATCATTCTATAATTTTATTATTGGATCATACATACTAGCCTATCTTTTGTTATTATCCATTATATGAAGCCCAATCTTGAATTCTTTAAATTTGTATTATTTATCAATATGGGAAGCTCAAACCTGTTTGATTTTATTATTATTATTATTATCTTTCCAAAAACTCAATTTTAGCCCATCCTATAAATTAATTTGATTCTTTTGTTATGCTCTTTTTTGTTAACCAAACCCCAAAACCATATCACTATTGATTATTTTATTTTGAAGTCCAGACCCAGGCCAATATTATTATTATTATTATTATTATTATTATTATTATTATTATTATTATTATTATTATTATTATTTAAGCCCAATCTAGGTAAATCCTAGTGTAGCGCGCCGAATTTCCAATATGATATCTTAGAAATACGTGGCACAATTCCCAGCATCAACTTCAAATGTAATACTAAACACAGCCAAATACTAATAAAATTTTTCAACTTTCATTACATTAATATTTACATAGCACAGCGGAATACAATACACCTTGAATTACAAATTTTCTTTCCTTACAACAATTTCTTTTACAACAATACATAACCCATTACACCACTTTAACTCATGCATCCAAAATCCAAGCTACAAGTAATCACCTGTAAAATATGAGGCTAGAGATAATCCTAACCCCCAAAACTAAAGGGGTTAGCAATAATGGTGTGAGTGACATAAGAACAAACAACATAAGTAAAACATAGAATCATAAATGACATGAAATATACAAGAATACATGAGATATGACATAGCAAGGAAACACGAAACAACAAGTGAAACTAGACTAAGTGTCAAGTGTAGAAAACAGGAAAACACTTGCATGAAACCAAGTCAAGAAAACACAATTCTATATGCTGACTCTCTAATGCGTACTTGTCGGAGTCTATGCATCCCACTTTACATAGGTCCGGTGCAAGCCCTTAACGTCTCCACATTGTAGGGTTTAATGCCGCTGCTATGTAACTAATCCTACTACGATGACAACTATGAGATAAAAATAAACTGTGAGTATTAGCCCATGTCCCGATAATTCTGGAGGTCAAACTCTATCCACAGATAATTTCGGAGACTATTTCACTCACACCTGGGAATCTTCGAGAATACCCCACACCGCAAGCAATGACACCTCATAACACGAATACCACATGTGCGTCGCCTCGACCCCGATAATTCGAGAGATCAATCCCACACCACAGGTAATTCCGGAGACTATTTCACTCACACCTGGATAATTCTGGGAATTATCTCACACCGCAAGCCATACTGAGGTCCATAACCCATGTTCTCGTTCATCATATCACCACTAGTGCCTGTCCTTATCATTTAGGTTATTTGATTACTTTACGAATCTCCTAGAGTTGGAGTATCCTCCCGAAATTAACTCAACAACTGATCAACTAAAATTGCCTCAACATGCCTAAACATAAATATCTCAACTGCCGGTATACTAGGGTCACACACACCCTCTAGAGACTCACACCCAATATCCAAACTAATCTTCCAATATAAGTTGCTCAGTTAAACCACTTGAAAACATATGTTCAATAGCAGATAAAGTAGAGAATAGTAGGTTATAAATTAAAACATTTAGAGGATAAATCATTTAAAAGAACATTAAAATATGTATAGATATATCAGTATCAGTCGACTACAAAAGCCATCGGTCGACTGTCCAAAGAGAAAATCCAGTAGCTGCGAGGAAATAATTCTAAGTATTATTAGTCGACTCAAAAAGGTCATAGGTCGACTGTCCAGAGCGATAAATCTAATAATCTTTAAGAAAATAATTCTAAGTATAGCAGTCGACCGTAAAAGGTCATCAGTCGATTGTCCAGAACAAAATTTTAAGAAAAATTAGAAATCACAGTCGCCGGGTCGCCACGGTCGACTGTAAAGTCACACTAGTCGACTGTCGACCTGCAGACTGCAGATTTTGGTTGTGCATATTTGAACCTATACATAATTTTACTTTATGAAAATAATTTCTACAAAAATCATATTTCTTATTTGATCAAATACAACTTGTAGGATATATAATAGTCCATAAACTAAATCAAAACAACTTTGAATTTATAAAATTAGTGATTTGTTAATTTCTTTCAAATAAAACATAAATTGTGCATATAATCAAAAATGGAGTTTCTTAAAAATTAATTGTTCATTGAAATAGCTTCGTATTTAGATCTGAACCATATCAATATCAAAATCCAAAGAAATCCCCAATTTGGATATATTTCCTCAAACTCAACTAAATTCCCAATTTTGATTTTCATGACATGATCTATTGATTCATACTTTTCCATTCAAATTTCTCAAAACTGAGTTACCATTATAACTCACAACCATAATCCATTTATAACATCACCATATCAAGTTTCATTCAACCAATACTCAAAAGTAATAAAAGTCTCATCTTTATTAGGTTTATGCATAAAAATGTCCACCATGTTCAATAAATCCAACATTAATCCAAAAGAAATAGCCTACCCATGATCTCCAATAGGTCGCTCATCAATCTCGAATTACCCACATAAAATTTAATTTATAAACAACTAGGGTTTCACAAGATCAAATTTTAATTCATCTATCCATCCAATCCATCATGTACATATTCATGCTCAAACCCTAACATGCTTTCTAGTAGATAAAATACCACATACAACATACACAAAACAAAATGAAACAAAACAAGTCACTCACCTAAATGAAGAAGTCCAACCGAATTAATAGAGAACAAGCAAAGTCCTATTCTGCGAAATCCAAGATTCCCTCCTTAATTCTCCAAGAAAACAATCAAACCTTTGTGTTGTGCAGCGAAAGATGGCTGCACTCCACTTCTTTTAAATAGCCGGAATAGGAGAATTTGGGTTTTTAAATACATTTGCAAAATAACCCCTTTAAATATAACTTTACATAAATAAATCTCTATACTTGGAAACTTGATAAAACCAATTAAATTGAGATTTAAAAGCAAAAATAAACTCTTTATTTCCAGCTAGTACTGCTTGAAAAGTCCAGAAAATAGTTTTGCACTTTCATCCTTCAAAATGACAATTTTGCAAGAAGATCCTTCTTTTACGTAATATTTGCAAATAGGTCTAATAAATATCAGAAAAATCTAGAAAAATTATAAATAATCTCAAATAATAAATAATGATTTTCGACAAAATAATTTTGCCTTTTGAACCTTCTAAGAAAATATTTGGACGTGTTTTGCACGTGTAAAAATAATAAATCTTATGAAAATATTTATTAAATCTCCAAAAAAATCATTTTAATTAATTTATAAATCTTTAAAATTATATTTAAAAATACGGGATATTACATCACTCCTTCCTTGGAAGCGTTCTGTCCACAGAAGTATTGCTAATGGGGTCCAAAACAAGAATAAACAAAGAAATTGAAATCGCATAACTAAACCCATAATTCAAAACATTCACATAGAAGGACATAATCAAATAAAGGAATTGCAACTCAATTCAATAGTACAATCATCCAACAAAATACCATCACATAAATAAGGTATAATCATGTAAAAAGCTCAGGAAAATCCTTTTGCATGCGATCCTCTGGCTCCCAAGTAGCTTCCTCGAACTGCTGATTTCTCAATAGCACCTTGTATCACTTTGCTCCTAAGAACTTTCTCCCTACGGTCGACAACCTCTACAGGTTGTTCTTTGTAACTCAAGTTCACCTGTAAACCTTCAGGAATCTCTACCAACTGATGATTCTGATCTGGCACATACTTTCTCAACAACGACACATGGAACACATCATGCACCTGTGCTAACTCCTCTGAAAGCTCCAAACTATATGCTGTCGTGCCAATCCGCTCCATGATCCTGTATGGCCCAATATACCTTGGCGCCAACTTGCCTCCCTTGCCAAACCTGATCACTCCTTTGGTCGGAGACACCTTGAGGAAAACTGCATCCCCAACCTCAAACTCCAAGTCCCTTCGTCAAGTATCAGCGTAACTTTTCTGCCGACTCTAAGCCTCAACCAACCTCTTGCGAATCAGCTCAATCTACTCTGATGTCTACTGCACGATCTCAGGACTAAACATCTGCCTCTTGCCAACCTCGTACCAACAAACAGGTGTCCTGCACCTCCGCCCGTACAAAGCCTCATACGGCGCCATCCTGATACTCGAATGGTAACTGTTGTTATAAGCAAACTCAACCAATGCCAAGTATCTCTCCCAGCTACTACCGAAATCCATAACACAAGCCTTCAGCATATCTTCTAGCACTCGATTCACCTTCTCAATCTGACCATCAGTCTGTGGATGGAAAGCGGTACTGAAATCAGTTCTGGTGCCCAAAGCTGCTTGTAGGCTCTTCCAAAATCTTGAGGTGAACCTTGCATCCCTGTCGGAAACAATCGACACAGGAACTCCATGAAGTCTCACAATCTCACCAATATACAACTCAGCCAATTTCTCCAACGACCAAGTAATCTTCATGGCCAGAAAGTGAGCCGACTTAGTCAAACGGTCCACAATAACCCAAATCGAGTCATTGCCCTTCGAACTCCTTGGCAAACCCTGATGAAATCCATACTGATGTTCTCCCATTTCCACTCCGGAATGGGCAACGGATGCAACAAACCTCCAGATATCTAATTTTCTGCTTTGATCTGCTGACAAGTCAGACACCTTGCCACGAAATCTGCCACATCCCTCTTCATACCAGACCACCAAAAGTGCTATTTGATGTCCTTGTACATCTTGGTGCCTCCTGGATGTACTGACAACAAGATACTGTGTGCTTCCTGCAAGATACTCTCTCTCAAATTGCAAAGCTCTGATAGCTTGTCTTATGGAACCTATTGCAATATCTTCTGAATCTCTGAATCTGATCTCTGACCTTCCACAATCCTCTCTTTTAAGGAAGGCTGCAGCCTCAACTGAGCCAAAGATGCCCCCAAACCCTGCAGCACCACCTCGATACCTGCCTGATCAATCTCTGCTTCCAACTCGCTTCGAGTAGTGATCAAACTTGATAAACTACTTTTCCTGCTAAGTCCATCAGCTACCACATTCGCCTTGACCGGATGATACTTGATCTCAGGAAGAATGTCTTCCAATACTTCCAACCATCTTCTCTGCCGAAGATTTAGATCCTTCTGTTGATAAATGTACTTTAGGCTCTTGTGGTCAGTGTACATGTTGACCTTCTCACCATAAATATAATGCCTCCATTGCTTCAAGGTAAAGATAATAGCTGCTAGCTCCAAATCATGCGTCGGATAATTCTTCTCATGCGGACGCAATTTCCTCGAACCATAAGCAATAACTTTGCCTTCATGCATCAAGACATAACCCAAACCTCTGAGAGACGCATCACTGAAGATATCATAATCCTTCCCAGCATGAGGCAAAGCTAAGATAGGTGCAGTAGTCAACCTCTCCTTTAACTCAAGGAAACTCGCCTCACACTTATCAGTCCATGAAAATGCTACATTCTTCTGGGTCAAACCTATCAAAGGAACTGCAATCTGAGAATGACCTCGGATGAATCTCCCGTAGTAACCAGCCAAACCCAAGAAACTCCTGACTTCCTTCACAGACGTTGGCCTGGGCCAATCCTTTACAGCTTCCACCTTTTGAGGATCAGTGGCCACTCCCTCCTTAGAAAGGATATGACCAAGGAAAGCTACCTCAAACTTCCAAAACTCACACTTCGAAAACTTGGCATACAAGCTATGCTCCTGCAATTTCTGTAATACCGCTGTGAAGTGCATAGTATGTTCCTCCTCCGACTTCGAATACACCAAAATATTGTCGAGGAAGACCACTACAAAGGAGTCAATAAATGGCCTCAAAACCCGGTTCATCATATCCATGAACACGGTCGGCACATTCGTCAACCCGAATGGCATCACCAAAAACTTATAGAGCCCATGACGAGTCCTGAAAGCTGTCATACTCACATCTTACTCCTTGACTCGAACCTGATGATACCCTAATCTCAAATCAATCTTCAAAAACACAGCTGCTCCCTAAAGCCTGTCGAACAAATCATCAATCTGCGAAAGTGGATACTTGTTCTGAATAGTTACCCTGTTCAACTTCCGGTAGTCAATGCACATCCTCATTGACCCATCCTTCTTCTTGACTAACAAAGCTGGCGCACCCCACGGTGAGGAACTCAGCCTAACAAGTCCCTTGCCCAACAACTCCTTAATCTGCTTCTTCACTTCGTCTTGCTCTACAGGTGCCATCCTGTACGGAACCTTAGAAATCGGAGCACTCCCCGGCTGAACATTGATGCAAAACTCCACATCTCTCTACGGCGGTAATCCTGGCAAATCTTTTAAGAACACCTTAGGAAAATTTCTGACAACTGGAATGCCTTTGACTTCATCTGGAATCGCCATCTTGGATACCATTGCAGCCACCTTCGGAACCTTCTTCTTCCCTTGGAAAATCACTGCAGGACCACCTGGTGCTTTCACTAACACATCTTTCTGCTTGCATTCAATTGTGGTATCATATCTTACCATCAAATCAATGCCCACAATCACATCCACTCCAAAGACTTGCAGCTCAAGCAGATTAATGCCGAACAATCTTCCGCCAATCTCGATATCGCAGCCTTCGTAATATCGATCAACAATCAATTCTTCACCTGATGGCGTTGCCACCAACAGAACCTTGCCTGGAAACATCTTAGGCTCCACGCCTAAGACCTTTGCAAAATTGGGTGACACAAAAGTATGCGAAGAACCAGTATCAAATAAAACTTTTGCGTTAATTCCATTAACCAAAACAATCCCTGTTACATGAAGAATGATACTCAATCTCCAATTATTCTTAAAATAAAAGTTTTACTTATTACATAGAAATAAAAGTCAAATCAAAACTCTTGCATACCCTGGATTACATCTTCCGAGTTACCCCCATCCTTCTCGGTTAATGCGAACACTCGTCCTTGCCTCTAGAATTTACCTCCACCTGGACCATCCTTCCTCAACTGTGAACAATGAGGCTTAGAATGTCCTGCCTGGCCACACTGGAAACAAGTCTGCTTCGCCAACTTAGGACACGCTGACCTGTAATGACCTGCTTCCTTACAGTAATAACAAGTCACTTCCTGAGTTGTGGGTGCCTTCTGCACTGAACCACTGAACTTGACTTGCTTCACTGGGAATCTCTTCCCACTCTGACCTGATGCTGGCCTCTTGTTCCTATTCCAGGTCTCTTGCTTCTTCTGGAACTAATCCATGTCTTCCTCTGTCATAGCTGCTCTCCTGACCAGCTTATCGAACCTCCTTATGCCCGATGGAATCATTTTCGACCTCAAGTTGGGCCTCAAGCCCTGCTTAAACTTCTTGGCCTTCTTCGCCTTATCAACAACAAGCTCCAGTGCAAACCTCGACAACTGAGCGAACTTAGTTTCATATTCTCGCACGGTCATGCTGCCCTACTGTAGATTCGAGAATTCTGTCGCCTTCTTCTCCTGAATATCCAGGGGAAAGAAACGATCCCTGAATTCTTCCTGAAAAGCCTCCTAAGTCATTTGCTGGTCCTCCAAAGTCCTCTTTACCATTTGCCACCAAACACCAGCATCCTTTTCCAACTTCATAGTGGCCAACTTCACCTTGTTAGCTGTCGGAGTTTCCGAGACCTCGAAGATTGTCTCCATCCATCTACTCCAATCATCAGCCTCATTTGGAGCAGACTGCCCCTCAAACACGTGTGGCCTCATCCTCTTGAAGGACTCAATCTGCTTGATAGGATCAGCATTAACAAACCCTGGTCCAGTCCCCTGATTCTGATTCTGGTTCTAATTCTGCACCAAATTAGCTGCCATTAGTGCATTCAACGTCTGATACACCCTGGCAAATTCGGCCTCGAGATCAACTCCCGTTCCTTGGGAACTTCCAGCCCCATCACCATTGTTACCATTTCTGGTTCTGGGTCCAACCATTCTGAATACTGCGAAATGAGGGGAGAGTTAGAGCACTACAACACAATTCATATTTACATCAATACCCTTTGGCAAAACTATAACCATAACCCAAAAGTAAAAACATCACGTTTCAGTTCTATGTGATACTCATTCTCTAATGTCCACACCTAGGTACTCACGCTCTAGTGTCCACACCTAGGTTATTTTTATACCATGTTCATTATTATTACTATTGATAGCAATCTCTGTAGCACCCTGAATTTCCAATATGATATCTTAGAAATACGTTGCACAATTTCCAGCATCAACTTCAGATGTAATATTAAATACAGCCAAATACTAATAAAATTTTTTAACTTTCATTACATTAATCTTTACATAGCACAGCGGAATACAATACACCTTGAATTACAAATTTTCTTTCCTTACAACAATTTCTTTTACAACAATACATAACCCATTACACCACTTTAACTCATGCATCCAAAATCCAAGATACAAGTAATCACCTGTAAAATATGAGACTAGAGATAACCCTAACCCCCAAAACTAAAGGGGTCAGCCATAATGGTGTGAGTGACATAAAAACAAACAACATCAGTAAAGCATAGAATCATAAATGACATGAAATATACAAGAATACATAAGATATGACATAGTAAGGAAACACGAAACATCAAGTGAAGCTGGACTAAGTGTCAAGTGTAGAAAACAGGAAAACACTTGCATGAAACCAAGTCAAGAAAACACAATTCTATATGCTGACTCTCTAATGCGTACTTGTCGGAGTCTATGCATCCCACTTTACATAGGTCCGGTGCAAGCCCTTAACGTCTCCACATTGTAGGGTTTAATGCCGCTGCTATGTAACTAATCCTACTACGATGACAACTATGAGATAAAAATAAACTGTGAGTATTAGCCCATGTCCCGATAATTCTGGAGGTAAACTCTATCCACAGATAATTTCGGAGACTATTTCACTCACACCTGGGAACTTCGAGAATACCCCACACCGTACGCAATGACACCTCATCACACGAATACCACATGTGCGTCGCCTCGACCTCGATAATTCCGAAGATCAATCCCACACCACAGGTAATTCCGGAGACTATTTCACACACACCTGGATAATTTCGGGGATTATCTCACACCGCAAGCCATACTGAGGTCCATAACCCATGTTCTCGTTCATCATATCACCACTAGTGCCTGTCCTTATCATTTAGGTTATTTGATTACTTTACGAGTCTCCTAGAGTTGGTGTATCCTACCGAAATTAACTCAACAATTTATCAACTAAAATTGCCTCAAATATAAATATCTCAACTGCCGGTATACTAGGGTCACACACACCCTCTTGAGACTCACACCCAATATCCAAACTAATCTTCCAATATAAGTTTCTCAGTTAAACCACTTGAAAACATATGTTCAGTAGCAGATGAAGTATAGAATAGTAGGTTATAGATTAAAACATTTAGAGGATAAATCATTTAAAAGAACATTAAAATATGTATAGATATATCAGTATCAGTCGACTACAAAAGCCATCGGTCGACTATCCAAAGAGACAATCCAATAGCTTCGAGGAAATAATTCTAAGTATTATAAGTCGACTCAAAAAGGTCATAGGTCGACTGTCCAGAGCGATAAATCCAAAAATCTTTAAGAAAATAATTCTAAGTATAGCAGTCGACTATAAAAGGTCATCAGTCGACAGTCCAGAACAAAATTTTAAGAAAAATAGAAATCACAGCCGTTGGGTCGCGACGGTCGACTGTAAAGTCACATCAGTCGACTGTCGACCTACAGACTGCTGATTTTGGTTGTGCATATTTGAACCGATACATAATTTTACTTTATGAAAACGTTTTTTGCAAAAAGCATATTTCTTATTTGATCAAATACAACTTGTAGGATATATAATAGTCCATAAACTAAATCAAAACTACTTTGAATTTATAAAATTAGCGATTTGTTAATTTCTTTCAAATAAAACATAAATTGTGCATATAATCAAAAATGGAGTTTCTTAAAAATTAATTTTTCATTTAAATAGCTTCGTGTTCAGATCCGAACCATATCAATATCAAAATCCAAAGAAATTCCCAATTTGGATATATTTCCTCAAACTCAACTAAATTCCCAATTTCGATTTCCATGACATGATCTATTGATTCATACTTCTCCATTGAAATTTCTCAATACTGAGATACCATTATAACTCACAACCATAATTCATTTATAACATCACCATATCAAGTTTCATTCAACCAATACTCAAAAGTAATAAAAGTCTCATCTTTATTAGGTTTATACATAAAAATGTCCACCATGTTCAATAAATCCAACATTAATCCAAAAGAAATAGCCTACCCATGATCTCCAATAGGTCGCTCATCAATCTCGAATTACCCACATAAAATTTAATTCATAAACAACTAGGGTTTCACAAGATCAAATTTTAATTCATCAATCCATCCAATCCATCATGTACATATTCATGCTCAAACCCTAACATGCTTTATAGTAGATAAAATACCACATACAATATACACAAAACAAAATGAAACAAAACAAGTCACTCACCTAAATGATGAAGTCCAACCGAATTAATGGAGAACAAGCAAAGTCCTATTCTGCGAAATCCAAGATTTCCTCCTTAATTCTCCAAGAAAACAATAAAACTTTTTTGTTGTGCAGTGAAAGACGGCTGCACACCACTTCTTTTAAATAGCCGGAATAGGAGAATTAGGATTTTTAAACACATTTGCAAAATAACTCCTTTAAATATAACTTTACATAAATAAATCTCTATACTTGGAAACTTGATAAAACCAATTAAATTGGGATTTAAAAGCAAAATAAACTCTTTATTTCCAGCCGGTATTGCTTGAAAAGTCCAGAAAATAGTTTTGCACTTTCATCCTTTAAAATGACAACTTTGCAAAAAGATCCTTCTTTTTCGTAATATTTGCAAATAGGTCTAATAAATATCAGAAAAATCTAGAAAAGTTATAAATAATCTCAAATAATAAATAATGATTTTCCACAAAATAATTTTGCCTTTTGAACCTTCCAAGAAAATATTTGCACGTGTAAAAAGGACAAATCTTATGAAAATATTTATTAAATCTCCAAAAAAATAATTTAAATTAATTTATAAATCTTCAAAATTATATTTAAAAATACGGGGTATTACACCTAGCCCACATCTACCCTCAACTGCACACCCCTAAATATTTCTCCCATTAATTGCATCTCCCCGTAATATTCTCTAACTAAATTCCCCCATTATCTTCTAACTACCCATATAATCTCTACCCTAATTAACCCCCTAATCCCTAATCTAATTATTCCCTATATACAACCAAATCCCTCTCTCTCAACTCCCTCTCTCCTCGACCTTTCCTCTCCCGTTCTTCAATCTTCATCAGCAGAACCCAAATCCAAGCCTTGTTCACCCGAGGACCTCCCGACCATCGCCACCACCTTCCCTTCCGCTCAAGCCACCGCCGTTGACCCCCGCTTGAAGCAACCTCTACCACCTTCCACCTCCATCAAACACCACAGTCGACCTCGAGCATCGTCCTCCTCACTCTGCCATCTGCACCGCTTGCCATCAGCACATCTCAACTCCACTGCATGCGCCTGCCATCCCTTCACCGTCAGCCCCTCGACCACCGCTCTCCGAACCCAGCACCCGCTGCACCTCGCGCCACGACCACCGCCCTACCACAACGACCACCCTACACCTCCGTGTCCATCCTCATTGCCATAGTCTTCCCATCGAAGCCCTCCTCAACTCCGTAACCACCCCTTCATCCTCGACAACCACCGGAGCTCCGCCATCGCTAGCACGACCGATGCAGCCCTCATAGCAATCCGTAACACATCGACACCACCTCATAGTGCCGTCGCCGTTGTCACACGCTATTGTTATCATCGACCTTGCTATTGTCGCTATCTCGTGTGTCGTCGATGCCGCCCTTGTTGTTGTTGCTATCGATCTTGTTGTTGCTGATGTTACTTTGTTGTCTCCGTGGTGTGCACATGTCGCCGCCATCGCATGTATTGTTGCCGTTGTCTTCTTATTTTCGCCACAGTTGTTGTTGTTGCTATTCTTGTAATACTCTAAACTTTCATTTTAATGGAAATGTTGATTTTCACGTGTTGTGGACGTGCAAATTTCATATGTACATTTATTTATTTATTTTTATATATAAAGTTTCATTTTATAGTATGAACAATTATTTTCTTCTTTTATTTTTCTAAAAACCTATTTTATAAAGCCTAAAACACTATTTTCTTAATTTGAGCCCACTTTAATAAACTATTATTTTATTATTTTATTATTTGGCCCACAAGCCTAAGCCCACTATTGTGAAGCCCACAAATTTAATTAATCATTTAAATGATCACACTTGTCATGTAGACACAAAATGTGAATAATTTGATTAATTAAAATTGA
Source organism: Hemerocallis citrina (assembly GCA_017893485.1). Taxonomy (NCBI): domain Eukaryota; kingdom Viridiplantae; phylum Streptophyta; class Magnoliopsida; order Asparagales; family Asphodelaceae; genus Hemerocallis; species Hemerocallis citrina. The sequence goes on along the minus strand of CM030360.1, from coordinate 114,975,407 downwards.
ACAAACTTCAAATAGGGGTACTAGAGGGGTACGTGCATGCACGTAGTGTGCAATGCACACTATTTTGAGACCGGATTGTGCATGGAGGAATGAGAGAGTGGGTATGTGTGCATGAGTAGTTTATTTGAGTGTGGGTGGTTGCTACAACTTCCCTTCCTATCCTAGCCATCCATCTTATAACTATCCAATGAATCCTAGCCCTCCAATTTATCCTAGAATTAGTAGAAATACCCCCTATCTATTTGTATTCTACTCTAAGAAACTATTGAAAGAAGAAATTATATAGGAGATATATACTGGTGTGAGTGTGAGTGCGTTTGTGTATGTAGCGCCCCGGATCCCCATTACCGGACATCCGTGACACCTTCCAGAATCTTTACCTTCAAATGCATCTCAACACAGTAATAACATGGAAATTTAAAAACTTCTTTATTTGCCAAATAAGTCATTACATCATTGATTACAACCGATAACTTGTTCTTGGATAAGGAGTACAAATTACATCAATTCACTACAACTGATTACAAGTATTTACAGACTCCTCTTGTAAAGCTACCAGCTGCCTCCTAGATTGGTAATCGACTGATTACTTGCGGAACTTCGCTGAGCGGCCCATCGGCTCCCCTGGGACTTGCTCCTCAGCTTCAGACTTCTGCTGCGCGACTCTGATATCTCTGCACCTGTTCGGAAGGTATAACTGATACCTAAAAGGTGGAGAAACGTCAGTACTTCGACTAACACAAAGCTGGTGATAACAGCGATCCTCTAAAATTCAATCACAACCAATAATTTATGCAAAAAGGAAAAGTGTTGTGCCAAAACAAGGGTTTAGTGGATTCGGGTTATAGTGCAGTGTTATGACATGACCTTAAGTCTAGATGTAGCAAACTCACATGCCAAACTTCTAATGCAAGCAAGACTTTCGAGCACGAACGCATCCCATACTACATACGCCCCCAAATATAGCCGTCTTTCTCCACAATATAGGGATTCGAACCCTCGCCATGCACCCTACTCTTGTACACACTCCAGTTCCCAATAGACTGTTCGTCGCCCTAGGAGATTGCAGCAGTCTGTCTAATTCCATCCTGCAGTGCCCAAGTGGTCACCGCCACTTGGTGCCCGCGTACGGACCTCCTTAGAAAACACGTTGAACCTGGTCCTTATGACCCTTGGTTCCACATGTCCATTTATGGACTCTCGTATGCGTGTTCACCCCTCATCGGGTAATGAACTGATATATACCAAAAAGAAACACAAAACACAAAAATCCGTGCTTTAGGGACGTGAGCACCACAGAAGGTCAATTCCTTCGGGCCTCCCGCACCTTACTCCGGCAAACTTTGGGAATCAACAGATCGAGATACGAGCCGGGGACTCAATCCATGAGCAGGCCGAGAACGTATCCCTACGACTGGAAGGTACAACACCGACTATGGTTTACTAGGACTAATGCAATTCCCTAACCCCCTAATAAACCATTCTAACCCCTACCTTACTCTAATTATTTCGGGTAAGAATTAACTGCTTCCACACTTGCCTATCAGCCTCTGGCCCCTAGCGATACCGGTCCGATTCGCCACTTCCCCAGCTTGGACTTGTCCAGCATAATGGCCTATACCTGCCGCTACCACGGCTGTAAATATTTAATTGCCCCGTGAGCTCCACTCACTGGCATGCTCGGACATCCTACGCTCGGCATAAGTCTAATAATATAGGCTTGATAGGTGCAGGGTATCCTTTACCCTAGTGACTAACTCGAGTCACACATCCAACTTGGGAAAATCAACCATCACAATAACCGAGATCAACCATCCCTAAACACGAGTCACCGACTCAGCTCACACACAAGGGAAAGTAATGCTTCCACAACCTTTAATCCCAATCCCCAGACTAAGCGAACTACGGGTTTCTACCCGAATCTCAAAATGATCATAACTCTATCGATACAACTCCGATTGGAGTGTATGGCCCCAACCTGGAAAGGTACGATCCTAGGCTACAACTACCTAGTTGACCACGAGCTTAGATTCAACCATCTAAGTCCTCGACATAGTTTCTCAAGCTCCAGCCTGCGTGCTTCCTGCGCACGGGCTGCACCTCACCAGTAACACGAAACCCTATTCGTTCATCAGAACAACACGAACTCAATTTCTATATGAGGGTGTGGGTATCCTCAACAACCCTCTAGTCGGTCATAAGTACAAATTATACCCTTAAGTCACCCTAACCCACTCATTTGTCATCAATACACCTATCACACAATTGGTCTCTCCAATTCAGAGCACACAGCTCTACTCTAGTCCTCTGTCCAGTCTTACAAAAATAATAATAATTCAACCGTTTAGTGGATTTGCCTAAAACTAGTTTAGTTGGAAAGGTCTAGGTGTCCCCTACAACTCTTTCCTGGGTCATGATCCTCAAAATATGCCTCTAACAGGTCTCAAATTTCCAATATTTACAGAGTGTCGAAACTGGCTGAAAACAGCACAGTGCTCAATCACAAAATCACAGTAAATTGCACACTAGTCCAATTGACACAAAAATTATGGTGGTGACACTATACATCATACCCAACATCATGCAAAAGACCTCATTCAAAACTCTAATTATTCAGTGAGTAATAGATACTGCAAGTTATCTCAGAAACCATTCAGTTTTCTTACTATACAGTGAGTAATAGCTACTGCAAGTTAGACCAAAAACCATCCAGTTTTCTAATTCAACCTCAGATACTGATTATAGATAGATTTTTCTCATGCCTCTAAAATCATCCAAAAAATTTACTGATTTTTGTAGAAAATAAAAATGCATTCAGAAATAGTGAGTAAAAATTTCAGATCAAAATCTTGTTTCAATAAATTACGAAAATTCCTACAATATCAACCATTCTGTTTTTCTTTTCCTGAGTCTGTTTTACGACATATATCCATCTCACAATTTTATTAGTACACCAAATGATCGTATAAAAATCTGAAATAAATCATGGATGATCATAACACATAAATTAACAAATAATTTTAATTTTGTGGTCTAATTCAACATATTGTGCTCTCGGAAAAATCTACAACATGGCACTCCGAACCAGCTTTCTCTAGTTCCATTCTGACTTCTACTTCTAACTATAGAAAAGCAATCCTATGCATTCTAACACACATGCATGCAACCAAATTTAATTAAGAGACAAGAATTTCAAGTTTAGAGAAACTTCCCACCTTAGGTTGTAGTAGTAGAGAGAATCTCTTCAAGCTTCTTCTTGGAAATCTCCTTCTCCTTCACTTCCTTCTTCTTTTCTCTCCTCCTTCTCTTTGAGGTGTTCTCTTCTGAAAATTCCCGAGCAAATGGGAGAAATGAAGTGGAAATGAGGGTGATGGATGTATGTGGGCCAGATTAGACAGGGGGGGTGTAGGTTAGGCTATAGGTGGTTTGTAGGCCTCAAAACCATGGCTTAGCCCATTGGTTTGGGGTGTGTTATGTTGGCTGCCCAACTTAACTCTTAACGAGCTCCAATGAGTGTGAGACGCGTGTTTTAACGAGCGCACGCAACCTATATTCACTGTAGTACCATACCGTGTTATATTTGCATGTGCGTCGTGCCGAAAACTAGTTATTATACTAGTATCGGTCCGTCTCGTTCTCGTGCATCCTTGGGGTGCAACTCTCCCAAAAACCGTCCCATAACCCTTACCATCCACCACGATGTCACAAATCGACCCAATAATACTACAATCAATTGCACGCATAGTAACAATATACATACACATATGCATATATTCAGATACAGTACAAAACGGGGTGTTACATCACTCCCTCCTTAGAATCGTTCTGTCCCCAGAACGTCCTTAGTGGGAGAAAGAAAAACAACAAATAAAATTGAAAACATTCAAAATAAATCTGGATATAAGGCCTTCATGCGGCTCTCCGGCTCCCACATGGCTTCTTCCACGAACTGGTTCTTCCAGAGAACTTTGACCATCGGGATAACCTTGTTTCTCAGTACCTTGTCCTGATGATCAAGTATCCTGACTGGTTTCTCTCTACAGGAAAGATCTACCTATAAATCCTTCGGAACCTCTGGCAACTGATGGCTCAAATCTGGGACGTACTTCCGTTGCATAGAGATGTGGAACGCGTCATGCACTTGAGATAGCTCGCCCGGCAGCTCCAACTTATAAGCCATCCTGCCAATCCTCTTCAGAATCTTGCATGGTCCAATCTACCTCGGAGCTAACTTCCCGCCTTTCCCAAATCTGATAACTCCTTTGGTCGGCGATACCTTGAGAAATACGGAGTCGCCTTCCTTAAATTCCAACTTTCTTCGGCGGTTGTCCACATAGCTCTTTTGCCGGCCTTATGCTCCGTGAAGCCTCTTCTGAATAAGCTCGATCTGCTCCGACGTCTGTTGCACAATTTCTGGTCCATACATCTGCCGCTCTCCTACCTCGAACCAACAAATTGGCGTCCTGCATCTTCGTCCATACAAAGCTTCATACGGGGCCATGCTAATGCTTGCCTGATAGCTGTTATTATAAGCAAACTCTACCAAGGCTAAGTATTTTTCCCAACTTCCTCCGAAGTCCAAAATGCATGCCCGTAACATGTCCTCGAGAATCCTGTTGACTCTCTCCTTCTGTCCATCCGTCTGAGGGTGAAAAGCTATGCTGAAGTCTGTTCTAGTTCCTAATGCTGACTGTAGACTTTGTCAGAATCGAAACATAAATCTTGCATCTCGGTCGGATACTATCGACACTAGCACTCCATGTGGGTTTACTATGTTCTCAATGTAGACCTCGGCCAACTTCTCGACTGTCCAGGTCGTCTTTACTAGAAGAAAATGTGCTGACTTGGTCAATCGATCCACAATCACCCATATTGAGTCATTTTCTTAGGGCTCCTGGTTTCTGATTTCCGGCCTTAACTTATTGGCATGTCGAACACTTGGCAACAAACTCTGCTATATCTCGCTTCATCCCTGACCACCAATAGTGTTGCTTCACATCGTGATACATCTTGGTGCTTCCGGGGTGAATCGTAAGTAAAATGGAGTGAGCTTCCTTCATGATGTCTTCCCTCAACTCCTCATCCTTTGGTACACATAGTCGGTTACCCAACCATAGTGAACCTTTTCTTATACTGAATTCCGCCAATTTTCCTTCATGCACTTGCTTCTTCATGTCTTCCATCTCTGGATCTTTGGTCTGAGCCTCTTTCACTTGCTCATCCTAGCTTGGTTGTAACACCAACTGTACCAGAACTACACTTATGTGTTGTGTAACCACTTCGATGCCTGCCTGCCTGATCTCTTCATCTAGCTCCCTCCGGGTTGCTATCCATGTAGCCACACTTCTCTTCCTACTGAGCGCATCTGCTACCACGTTGGCTTTCCCTAGATGATATATAATCTCAGGCCTGATGTCTTCGAGTACCTCCAACCATCTCCTCTGCCTTAAGTTGAGATCCTTCTGTTGGTAGATATACTTTAATCTCTTGTGGTCAGTGTAGATTTTCACCTTTGCTCCGTAGATATAATGTCTCCATGATTTCAAAGCAAAAATTATCGCTGCAAGTTCCAAATCATGGGTTGGATAGTTCTTCTCGTGTGGTCGTAGCTGTCTCGAACCATAGGCTATAACCTTGCCTTCCTGCATCAGCACACATCCGAACCCCAAATACGACGCATCACCGTAGATGACGTAGTCCTTGTCTTCCTGAGGTAATACCAATATAGGTGCGGAGATCAAACGATTCTTCAGTTCCTGAAACTTTCTTCATATTTCTCCGTCCAGTCAAAACTTTGGTTCTTTTTGGTCAAAGCTGTAAGGGGTACAGCTATCCTTGCATAATTCTAGATAAACTTCCGATAATACCCAGTCATACCCAGAAAACTTCTTACTTCCTTCACCGTCTTCGGTTGTGGCCATTCCTTGACCGCCTCTATCTTCTGAGGATCGGTCGTCACTCCCTCCTTAGAAGGGATATGGCCTAGGAATGCAACTTCCGATTTCCAAAACTCACACTTAGATAATTTGGCATACAACTGATGCTCTTGTATCTTGCTCAAGACTGCTATTAGATGTTCAGCATTATCCCCTTCCATCCTTGAATACACCAAAATGTCGTCGATGAAGACCACGACAAATGAGTCGATAAACGGTCGTAGAATTTTGTTCATTAGATCCATGAAAATAGCTGGAGCGTTAGTCACTCCAAACAGCATTACCAAGAACTCATAGTGTCCATGTCGAGTTCGAAAAGCGGTCTTAGGTACATCCTCTTCCTTGACTCGTACCTGATGATATTCAGACCATAGATAAATCTTGGAGAATACTGCTGCTCCCTGAAGCTGATCGAACAAATCGTCGATCCTGGGAATTGGGTACTTGTTCCAAATTGTAGCACCCCGATTTCCATATACATGGAAAACCGTGACACATGCCAAGATCTTTCCTTCAATTAGTCACGATACACAAAATGCTGGAAATTTAAAACTTTTTTATTCAATACAGAGTTACCACGCAGTAATTACAATTATCAGTTTGTAATACCAACTGTAGCGCCTGCCCTTTTTCCTTTTTGACTCCAAACTCAATTCTTCCAATTTCTATATCACTTTAAACATAAACTAAAATAGTTATGTTTCAAAGAAAAATTGGGCAGAGTCTCCTTTGTATTTTTTGCCCAAAACACAGAAAAGCTTACGGAATTTTGCTCTAAATTCCGTAGCTTACATCACAGGCAATAATAATACGGGCTCCCCAGGCCAAAATGAGCATCATCACACAGGCAATATATATATATGCTCTGGGGGCCAAACTTATAACGGTTTAACAAATATCAATTAAAAAGCATAAATCCTTTAGAAAACGTAGTAAGTTTTTAGAAAATAACCTGTAGAAACCTACCACGATGCCCGGCACTCCACAACGAAATGGTTACGGGTCAAACCATATCCTGCCGCCTCGCGCTATACTTTTCATCGTCATCCCCATACTTATACATCAAAAATACAATTTAAAGCATCAATCTTTACTATTTACAATTAAATCATAACAACAATTTATAACTAAAGCTCCACTCCACGGAAACCTGTACCTACACCTCACCCCTGCACTGCTGAAGACCTGTAATAGTAGGGACCTAGGGTAGTCCATGGACGCCCTAACCCCCAAATACTAAGGGGTTAGCCATTTCTGGTGTGAGTATAATTTATTAAAATAAGCAAATAAATTAAACTTTACAAGTAAAAACATAACGAACTCATAATATCAAGATCAACAAATCTTACTTGACATCTGAACATGTAACCTCATAAATGGGAATTCACATTCAATACTCTCTGAGTCATCACCTGTATGTATATCCATACCCACTCACAACATACTTATCTTTAGTAATCATTTGAATAACCCCTCTCATAATACCAATATTTATCCTATTGCCTTATATCACATATCACATCATAGGCATATGCATTCATTTGCATACTACCACATTCATTCATGTCCAATCTAACGTCTCATTGCACATTACCATTTATATGCATTCCATCACAATAGACTCCGCATCGCCAACATGGTTTGGCAATAACATATCACACTCGCAATTCAACTTAAATGGAAAAGACACGTGTACATATAATTTATGTGTCAGTGTATGTTATGACTTAACTCTAATGTGATATTTAACTAGAACTAGGATGCTTCCTATTCTAATGTCATGTCAACTAAACCAGGATGCTCATATCCTAATGCCAGCAAGTCTCCGAAAGCAACATGCAGCCCATACTACATGCGACCCCATCTCAAGCCATTTTTCTATATATAGGGATTGAACCCGCGTTATGAATTCTAATTGCACTCAACCTGTTCCCGACACCTACACGTAGCTAATGAGGTTGCAGACGTGGTCAAGTCCCACTATTGCATTTCGCCAGTGGTGTCTATGTTCGCCACTGCGACCCGGCCAACCGGACCTCTCTCCAAATAGACGAACCCAACGTATCGGGCGTCATTCCAAAATCAAACTATAGGGTTTCGCAAGCGCAGGGTAGTACGAAGCCTACCCTGTGGCACCTTCTGGGGTATCGCAAGCGCAGGACTGCACAATGCATCCTGTGGCACCCCCAGCCACGGTACTTCAGGAATTAACAGCGCAAGATACGCAACCCGTGTCCTCAACTTGTGAGACGGCACCGTACGTATCCCTTTGACAGGAAGGCGCAACCCAATAACACCACCTAGTCTGCCTCCAGGGACGAGTTAGTCATAAGGTGCCCCCTACAACCGACTCCTCTCTTCCGGCAAGGGTCTATGTAATGATTTTGTAAGTCACTATCCTAATGAGGTTATTATTCCTATGCAATCCTGCATAGTTTCCAATCATGGTCCAACTCGTGGTCCCTCGATCCAAGACTCTGGTAATAATATCTCTCTCACTCATCCCTACCCCTAACTCGGATTCTACCAACACTCTCGGCCCACGGTCAACCTACATTGGTTAAGATCCGTCGACGCCCGAGGTGAGATCTATCCATTTCACTCTAAGGGGGTAGGATGTGGTCTTGATGGTCGATGACCCTTCGGGTAATAACATCACCCTAGATGAGCACAACAAACTGCGTATTAGCTAAGAAGCTACATACGAGTAACCAAAAACACATACGAGCTAAACAGCTACGTATAGGACAAACAGCTACATACGGGCCAGTCGAGCCGCGCATGAGACAAGAACATCCATACGAGCCAAATAAGCCCCGTATGAGACCAACAGCTACATACGGGCCAGTCGAGCCGTGTATGAGACAACAACATACATACGAGCCAAATAAGCTCCGTATGAGACCAACAGCTACATACGGGTCAGTCGAGCCACGTATGAGCAAAACCACATACAAACAACCATTAAGGTAGTCAAACCTAGAAGCAACCAAACGTGTTTACTAGCAAACTTTATCTTCTATAATTATAAGCAACAGAAGAATCTACTAAAATCAACTTACCATGGGTTTCTTCTAAAATCAACTCATCATGGCATACCTATTATAATCAACTCAACATGATTTTCTTTCTAAAATCAACTCAAACATGATAGGTTTTACTGGAACGTCACATAGGCATGAATGGGTTCTTCACACAACTCAAGCATGGTGTTCTACTACAACTGAACCATGGGTTTCTTCCTATAACAATTCAAGCATAGATTCTTACTATACCACAAGGGTGGGTTCTTTCTCTACAACAATCCAAATCCATAGGGTGGGTTCTTTTACTCGCTACTATTAACAACTCAAATGGGTTCTCTTTGGCATACACAAATAATATAGCCCTAGGAATGGGTTCTTCCTCAACCTACAACACGTAATCCACAAAAGGTGTGATCTTTTAACCCCCTACCACTGACAACATCCAAAGATTGTTTCTTTATCATACTACAACTAACATAATCATCAAGTTGGGTTCTTTTAGTATCCACAATTTACTCCACCCTCAAAGTGGGTTCTTTCTCAACCTACAACAACCCATACCCAAAAGATGGGTTCTTTCTGCACATACGGAAATAGATAAAGGGAGCAAGCAACTAAATTAGGAGTAAAGAATCCTCACATACTTAACGAATCCCTTCATCCATTAACAGGTTTTATATACTCAAGGGTAGTTAATTTCCCCATACGTCTCATCCATAAATCATATCACCATTCCAGTTTATCCAAATTTCCTTGAATTATCCAATACGTATATAGAACCGTACCCACCATACTTTGGTACTATCATATGAATATAACTCGCTCCCATATACACGTATATGTTATTCAAGCATCTTTTAACATCAATACGTAAATAGATTACACTCACATATTTCTCGAACCACAAAATATATCCATATACTAACTAACATGATTTCTTAAATCACGAAAATATATATATATAAATTAAACTCACATATTTCTATACTCACAGAGGTACGCAAATAATTTAACTCACATATATCTTTAAACCAGGAGAATATATAAAGAATATAATTCACTATATTTTCATAATCACAAAATACATATAATAAATTAGTACTCACATATATCTTTAAACCACGAAAATATATGAATAATATAACTCACATCATTTTTAACACACAAAACCCATAATAATTTAACTCACATCTTTCTTAGCACACAAAAACACATAATAAATCATACTCACATATTTTGCGAAGATCCAAGCGCTGTGCCACCTCGCGTCCAAGGTCGTGAATATATCCTATCACCAAATTTCAAGCAATTAAAACTCAAATAATTCAACTAATCACAAGAGTAAATAATCGCTATCCCAAATATCCCACAAGCGCTTATTGAATGCTTGGGATATACACGTGCGATGCACGTGATGATCTAATGCCTATGGTATTTTCATCCCCAAATAATTACCAAATCACCTCCAAAATATTCTAGTAGCTCAACTATAATTTCTATTACAATCCGAGAATTAATTCATATCCATATGGTTCTCTTTTACAAACTCAAATCCCTAATTTACTAACAACTCACAATCTCTCTAATAACCTACTAATTTCTCCCATCTACAATTTCCAACATCTCAAAATCTCTCTACCCTAACTTTCCTACTCAATAAAATTAACCCAACTAAATTCTATACAATAAAATAGTTAGGGTTTTACCTTCCGAAATCCAATCGAAAATCCGATGCTACCACCATGTAGAGAATCCCTCACTTAGTCTACCCCTCATTTTAATTTGGAATCGATGAAGAAATGGAGGAGATTTGAAGTGGGGAGGTATCATCGATGGGTTCGTTTGGTTCTTTCGATCGGGATGGAAATGGAAGGAAAGAAGGAGAAGAAGAATGGAACGGAGGTGGGGTCGGGGTTTCTTCGATCGGCGGTGTGGACGGACGGGAGGAAGTCGGGAGGAGGAGGGGGTCGGGTGGGGGTTCCATGGGGTCGGCGTCGAACCCGGGAGGGAGAAGAAGAAGAACGGAGGAGGGTTGGGTTTTTCTTTTGGGCTGGAAGTGAGAGAACGAGGGAGAAGGGAGGAGGAGAGGCCGGGGTTTCCATCGGTTTGGGATTGAAACCGGGAAGAAGAAGAGAAGGAAGAAGAAGGAGAAGGGAAGGAGAGAGAGAGAGAAGGGGTTTTTTGTAAAAAGGGGAAATAAACAATAATAGATGATAAATATCTAAGGGAATGTTGCATATAAGCCCCCTAACTTCAATACATTTCAAATAAAGCCCAACTCTCTATTCTAATAATTCCAAACAATACAAAATACATTAAAACTACTTTGTAGATAATCCGTATAAAATAATTTAATCTTGAAAATAATAATAATATAAAATAGACAATATATCTTATATTTCTCAATCAAAATAATTATTATCAGAAAATCCATGATCGCGCGAAATTCTCTATCGCGCACACATTTCGATGCAAAATAGCCATATGCTATTTTTCGGGTCGTTACACAAATAGTTACCTTATTCAATTCCCGATAATCGATACACATCCTGGACGACCCGTCCTTCTTCTTAACCAGCAATACTGGCGCTCCCCAAGGTGATGCACTTGGTCTGATAAATCCTTTCTGCAAGTACTCTTCAATCTGCTTCTTGATCTCATTCTGCTCTACTGGTGCCATTCGATAAGGCGCTTTAAATACTGGAGCGCTTCCTAGTTGAATTGTGATGCTAAACTCGACATCACGGTGTGGGGGGAATTCCAGGTAAATCCTCTAAGAACACGAGTGGAAAATTCCTCACCACTGGTACCTTGCTCACCACTTCTGGTACCCGCACTTCACTAGTAGTTGCGAAAGTCATTGCCTCCGATCTCTGCTCCTCGTGGAATACAAGTTCCACTCCATCAGCTGAGATGATTATCTTCTTCTCCTCGCAGTCAATGTTTGCCTTATGCCCGACATCCAATCCATGCCAATAATGACATCCGTCCCAGCAAAACCCAACTCCAACAAATCGATACATTACTCCGCTAATCTGGAGCTTACATCCCCTATAGCATAGATTTGTAGTGAGGTTTGCCCCTGCCGGCGTAGCTACCGTCAAAGCTAACTCTGAGATTGCCCTTTGTGTGCATCTTAATTTTCTCAAAAAAATTTTGACACAAAAGAATGAGTCCACCCACTATCAAACAAGACTATTGCCAAAATTCCATTCATATATATATGTCTTGTTACTACAATACATCATCCATCAACTTCCAAAAAACCCAAAATACAACTTAAACTTGATTACATTACTTCTTTAGCTTTCAAAAGATCTCAAAATATAGTAGGTCCACATATTATCTTCACCTTGTCCTTTATCCGGTTACTTGCTCGATGAGCATCCCCTTTGTAATTCTGGGCAATTTGACTTGACATGCCCAAGTTCCTTACAGTTGAAACAACCCTTGATCGTTGCTGGGCAACGTGACTGGTAGTGTCCGACTTTCCCGCATTTGTAGCAACTCTTAGTCGCAATTGTTCTCTTGGGGTATTCTCCTTTAGAAGGTTTGGTGATTTTCCCAGTAGTTTTTGGCTTGGGACCCTTCTGAAGTCTCCACCAGCGGTTCTGAAGGTGTGTCATACTACCTTGAAGCTGCTTTCGTTCTTTCTTCAGGTGTGTCAACTGTGCCTGATGAAATTTGATCTGCTGCTAAGCCCGGTGGATCGCCTTGTTCCTGCGTTCCCTTACCCTTTTCATTTCTAGATACTCGATGGCAATCCTCTGCTGCTCCACCATTGGGTCTAGCGATGGTGGAGGAGAGTTCTCCTCACCTTCAGCCTCCTGTAGTACTTTCTTCATTTCCTCCTCCATCGTTATCGTTTTCCTTGTTGGCATTGGCAAACCTACTGACCCATCCTCGATGAAGATATCTTCGAACACCATCTGCAAAACATAAACAGGGTTTAGTTTCAGAATTACAGACACATCTTGTTCTGTTTGCCTCCACTAATGTCTGGTAACAGCCTAGCCACAATTTGGACTTGACTGCTCCAAGCATGTTAGTAAAAACGAAGTAATCTGAGACTGGTTCACATATAGGGAAGATCATAATCATAAGTTGTAGCGCTACCATATGATTTGTAATCATCCTATTTGTCAACTAGAATCATTTTATTTGGCCTTCAAGTCTAATTTCTAACCTTGTTAGACTGCAATTTGAAGTCAGCTCTGATACCAACTTCTGTAGCGCCCCGGATCCCTGTTACTGGACATCCGTGACACCTTCCAGAATCTTTACCTTCAAATGCATCTCAACACAGTAATAATATGGAAATTTAAAAACTTATTTATTTGCCAAATAAGTCATTACATCATTGATTACAACCGATAACTTGTTCTTGGACAAGGATTACAAATTACATCAATTCATTACAACTGATTACAAGTATTTACATACTCCTATTGTAAAGCTATCAGCTGCCTCCTAGATTGGTAATCGACTGATTACTTGCGGAACTTCGCTGAGCGGCCCATCGGCTCCCCTGGGACTTGCTCCTCAGCTTCAGCCTTCTGCTGTGCGACTCTGATATCTCTGCACCTGTTCGGAAGGTATAACCGATACCTAAAAGGTGGGAAACGTCAGTACTTCGACTGACGCAAAGCTGGTGATAACAGCGATCCTCTAAAATTCAATCACAACCAATAATTTATGCAAAAAGGAAAAGTGTTGTGCCAAAATAAGGGTTTAGTGGATTCGGATTCTAGTGCAGTGTTATGATATGACCTTAAGTCTAGATGCAGCAAACTCACATGCCTAACTTCTAATGCAAGCAAGACTTTGGAGCATGAATGCATCCCATACTATATACGCCCCCAAATCTAGCCATCTTTCTCCACAATATAGGGATTCGAACCCTCGCCATGCACCCTACTCTTGTACACACTCCAGTTCCCAATAGACTGTCCGTCGCCCAAGGAGATTGCAGCAGTCGGCCAAATTCCGCCCTGCAGTGCCCAAGTAGTCACCGCCACTTGGTACCCGCGTATGGACCTCCTTAGAAAACACGTTGAACCTGGTCCTTATGACCCTTGGTTCCACATGTCCATTTATGGACTCTCGCATGCGTGTTCACCCCTCATCGGGTAATGAACTGATATATACCAAAAAGAAACACAAAACACAAAAATCCGTGCTTTAGGGACGTGAGCACGACGGAAGGTCAATTCCTTCGGGCCTCCCACACCTTACTCCGACAAACTTTGGGAATCAACAGATCGAGATACGAGCCGGGGACTCAATCCATGAGCGGCCGAGAACGTATCCCTACGACTGGAAGGTACAACGCCGACTATGGTTTACTAGGACTAATGCAATTCCCCAACTCCCCTAATAAACCATTCTAACCCCTACCTTACTCTAATTATTTCGGGTAAGAATTAACTGCTTCCACACTTGCATATCAGCCTCTGGCCCCTGGCGATACCGGTCCGGTTCGCCACTTCCCCGGCTTGGACTTGTCCAGCATAATCGCCTATGCCTGCCGCTACCACTGCTGTAAATATATAATTGCCCCGTGAGCTCCACTCACTGGCATGCTCGAACGTCTTATGCCCAACAGAAGTCTAATAATATAGGCTTGATAGGTGCAGGGTATCCTTTACCCTAGTGACTAACTCGAGTCACACATCCCACTTGGGGAAATCAACCATCACAATAACCGAAATCAACCATCCCTAGACAGGAGTCACCGACTCAGCTCACACACAAGGGAAAGAAATGCTTCCACAACCCTTAATCCCAATCTCCAGACTAAGTGACCTAAGGGTTTCTGTCCGAATCTCAAAATGGTCATAACTCTATCGATACAACTCCGATTGGAGTGTATGGCCCCAACCTGGAAAGGTATGATCCTAGGCTACAACTACCTAGTTGACCACGAGCTTAGATTCAACCATCTAAGTCCTCGACATAGTTTCTCAAGCTCCAGCCTGCGTGCTTCCTACGCACGGGCTGCACCTCACCAGTAACACGAAACCCTATTTGTTCATCAGAACGACACGAACTCAATTTCTATATGAGGGTGTGGGTATCCTCAACAACCCTCTAGTCGGTCATAAGTACAAATTATACCCTTAAGTCACCCTAACCCACTCATCTATCATCAATACACCTATTACACAATTGGTCTCTCCCATTCAGAGCACACAGCTCTACTCTAGTCCTCTATCCAGTCTTACAAAAATCTTAATAATTCAACCATTTACTGGATTTGCATCAATCTAGTTTTGTTGGAAAGGTCTAGGTGTCCCCTACAACTCTTTCCTGGGTCATGATCCTCAAAATATGCTTCTAACAGGTCTCAAATTCTCAATCTTTACAGAGTGTCGAAACTGGCTGAAAACAGACCAGTGCTCAATCACAAAATCACAGTAAATTGCACGCTAGTTCAATTGACACAAAAATTATGGTGGTGACACTAGACATCATACCCAACATCATGCAAAATACCGCATATCGAAATTCTAATTATATAGTGAGTAATAGCTACTGCAAGTTAGACCAAAAACCATCCAGTTTTCTAATTCAACCTCAGATATTGATTATAGATAAATTTTTCTCATGCCTCTGAAACCATCCAAACAATTTACTGATTTTTGTAGATAATCAACATGCATTCAGGAATAAAAAGTAAAAATTTCAGATCAAAATACTAATTCAATAAATTACGAAAATTCTTACAATATCAACCATTCTGTTTTTCTTTTCCTGAGTCTGTTTTACGACATATATCCATCTCACAATTTTATTAGCACACCAAATGATCGTATAAAAATCTGAAATAAATCATGGATGATCATAACACATAAATGAACAAACACTTTTAATTTTGTGGTCTAATTCAACATATTGTGCTCTCGGAAAAATCCGCAACATGGCACTCCGAACCAACATTCTCTAGTTCCATTCTGACTTCTACTTCTAACTTTAGAAAAGCAATCCTATGCATTCTAACACATATGCATGCAACCAAATTTAATTAAGAGACAAGAATTTCAAGTTTAGAGAAACTTCCCACCTTAGGTTGTAGTAGTAGAGAGAATCTCTTCAAGCTTCTTCTTGGAAATCTCCTTCTCCTTCACTTCCTTCTTCTTTTCTCTCCTCCTTCTCTTTGGGGTGTTCTCTTCTGAAAATTCCAGAGCAAATGGGAGAAATGAAGTGGAAATGAGGGTGATGGAGATATGTGGGCCGGATTAGACAGGGGGGGTGTAGGTTAGGCTATAGGTGGTTTGTAGGCCTCAAAAACATGGCTTAGCCCATTGGTTTGGGGTGTGTTATGTTGGCTGCCCAACTTAACTCTTAACGAGCTCCAAAAAGTGTGAGACGCGTGTTTGAACGAGTGCACGCAATCTATATTCACTGTAGTACCATACCGTGTTATATTTGCATGTGCGTCGTGCCGAAAACTAGCTGTTATACTAGTATCGGTCCGTCTCGTTCTCGTGCGTCCTGGGGATGCAACTCTCACAAAAACCGTCCCGTAACCCTAACCATCCACCATGATGTCACAAATTCGACCCAATAATTCTACAATCAATTGCACGCATAGTAACAATATACATACACATATGCATATATTCAGATACAGTACAAAACGGGGTGTTACATCATTCCCTCCTTAGAATCGTTCTGTCCGCAGGATGTCCTTAGTGGGAGAAAGAAAAACAACAAACAAAATTGGATAGAATAATTAGTACCGCCTATGTTTGATAGGATAATAACATAGGTTATGCCCAAAATTGGATTTTGTTCGTGTATGTGATATATTGCATGATATGTGTTTGATTGATCGCCCATGTAAAAATAATAGGCCTGGACATGTTAGAAACCCTTAATAATGATGTTTAGATGTTTGGTAGGTTATATTTCAAATTTGGTTGAGTTTGGTTCAATATTATGAAAGTTATGTTAATTTTAAGTGGAGGTGTGAAATCTGTATGTTGCAGTCTGTTCTGTGTTGTTTGTTGTTTTCACCTATGCTAAGGTCCGAATCTCAACTTCAAAATTAAAAATTAATTCTAGATAATTGTGTTTATTTTCAAAACCCACTAGTTTTACTGCATTTGGAGTTCATATGACTGAGATATGATAATTTTGGTACAGGCGTGTTGGTAGTTTTCAGATTCAGTTATTTTCAAGATCTAGGCTATACATAATATCTTGCTATAATATTTTGCTCAGTGTTTCCTCATGATGTTAGGGACTTCCAAGATTTTTGGTGTATTTTAAAGATAAGATTTGTGTGGTGTTTCATATCCTTTTCTAAAATCTACTTTTGATGTAAATTGCGTGCTGTTCAGCATAGAACCCTGTTTTCACCCTAATTCTTTTTACTGTATGAAAATTATTTGTGAAATACGAAAGTTATTAAATTTCATCTATTTTCACGTTGTTTTGGAGGAATTGGATTTTGATTCACTGGTTGCGAGATATCCTAATTTTCGTACAGCAGTATTGAGAAATTCCAGATTCGTCAAATCGTATTTTCGTGTTGTTTCTTATTTTTGATGACTTATCTATACTTACTGGAATATTACGAAACTTCTTATTTTGAATCTATAACTATAGTGGAATACCCCAGATTTTTCGTGGAATTATTGAATGTATTTTCATGCTGTTTTTATGCGTTTGAAGTCGTTCCCCTGTTTTCTGACTGAACATAAAATATGTATTCAAATCAGTTTTGAGTTGAGATGTCGTGAACTAGTATGTGACTTATTTATATGCGTTGGAATCGTGTAAATTTCTAGTTTCCAGATCCTTCGACGGTTTATGATTTGCATGACTGTAGCTCTCAGAATCTTTGTTTTACTACTGATTGGTTTTGCTAACCTGATTATGAGCATAGGCTAATTTGCTCGGTTGTGTGACTCTATTGTAGCGCCCCGAATTTCTAATATAATATCTTAGAAAATACGTGGCACAATCCCAGCATCAAATTCAATGTAATAGTACACATAGCCCAAAAACACAAATAATTTTATTCCAAACTTTATTACAACAACCTTAACAAATACAGCGGAATACAAAACACCTTGAATTACAACATTCTTTTTACAACACCTTTTTTTTTTACAAAATTTTACACATAGCTCTATTACGTCAGTTTATCTCCAAAACTATCTCAAGCATCCAACCTCCAAACTCTAAGCAATAACCTGTAACACGTGAAGCTAGAGATGATCCCTAACCCCCAAAACTAAAGGGGTTAGCCATAAATGGTGTGAGTGACATAAAAACATATAACATAATTGAATCATAAAACATAAAGTCATTAACAGCATGTATTAACAACAAGGATAAATGAATGAGAAATAACAAAGAGGTAAAGCATGAAAACATCATGAAATGAAAATAACAAGTGAAGCTAGACTATATGTCGAGTGTAGAAAACGGGAAAACCACAAGCATAAAACCAAGTCAAGAAAACACAATCTCTATATGCTGACTCTCATGCATACTTGTCGGAGTCTATGCATCCCACTCTATATAGGTCTGGTGCAAGCCCTTAACGAGCTCTACGACTTAGGGATAACCCCTCGTTATGCAACTAATCTTACTGCAGTGATGGGAAACAAGATTCAGAATACTCCGCGAATAAGCGTCACCGCCCCCAACGCGCAAGCATCAAGTAAGATAACTCAAAACAACAACCGGAGAATCATCTCCCTGCCGTGTACCCCACGAATAGGCCTTTATGACACCCAACTTACAGATACACCCGGTACATACAAATGTACCCTGCCTGCTCTGTGATTAGGCCCGTAGACCCACAACACGCGAACATATCCGGAGAATCATCTCCCTACCGTGTACCCCACGAATAGGCCTTTATGACCCCAAACGTGCAGATACACCCAGTACATACAAATCTACCCTGCCTGCTCTGTGATTAGGCCCGTAGTCCCACAACACGCGAACAGATCCGAGAATCATCTCCCTACTGTGTACACCCGGTACATACAAATACACCCTGCCTGCTCTGTGAATAGGCCCGTAGAACCACAACACGGGAACATATCCGGAGAATCATCTCCCTGCCGTGTACCCCACGAATAGGCCTTTATGACCCCCAACGTGCAGATACACCCAGGTACATACAAATGCGGCCTGCTTGCTCCGTGAATAGGCCCGTAGACCCACAACACGTGAACATATCCGGAGAATCATCTCCCTGCCGTGTACCCTACGAATAGGCCTTCAAGACCACCAACGTGCAGATACACCCGGTACATACAAATGCACCCTGCCTGCTCCGTGAATAGGCCCATAAGCTTTCAACACGCGAACATATCCGGAGAATCATCTCCCTGCCGTGTACACCCGGTACATACAAATGCACCCTGCCTGCTCCGTGAATAGGCCCGTAGACATTCATCACGTGAACATATTCGGAGAATCATCTCCCTGCCGTGTACACCCGGTACATATAAATGCACCCTGCCTGTCCTTAAGTAGGTTATTCTCAAGACATCAAAATCCCTATCTCTAGAGTTAGTGTACCCTGCCGGACTTCAACAACAAGTAAACCAAAATCCCTCAGGCCTAACTCAATAAATCACAACTGCCGGTTCACAAGACTCCTACTCAACTCCTAGAGACCCAATCAGCACCAAACTCACTAATCCATCGTCAAACGATCAAATGAGAAATCTCTCCTCTCACCAAAACCCAACTCTGATAAATTTCCATAATCCAAATTCAACGATGAAGTATCTTGAAAACATATGTTCTATAGAAGAATAATGTTTAGAATAGTAAGTTATAGATCCAAAACATTTAAAGAATTCGTCGTTTAAAGAACATCAAAATACCTTAGGAAAAGCATCAGAACCAGTCGACTGCAAAAGGGTCACCCGTTGACTGTCCAGAGGAAACTATCATCATTAAGAAAATAAAATCTAAGTATCTACAGTCGACTGCAAAACTCACCAGTCGACTGTCCAGAGAGAAATCTAGTAATTTTCGGAAAATAAGTCGAAGTATAGTAGAAGTCGACTGCTAATAGTATAGGTCGACTGTCCAGAGGAAATTCCAACATTTCTTTAAGAAAATATTCTAAGTGTTGTAAGTCAACTTAAAAAGTCATAGGTCGACTTACCAGAGAGAAAAACTACAGTAACTTTGAAAGTAATCTGGGCGGTACCAGTCGACTGTAAAAGTCGTCAGTCGACTGTCCAGAACCCAATTTCAAGAAAACTAATATTCGTAGCAGCTAGGTCGTATCAGTCGACTGAAAGGTCGTATCAGTCGACTGTCGACCTACAGTCTGAAGAATTTAGGTCGTACATATGTCAAAACTAGGGTTTTTATGAATCAATCATATAACAAAATAACTTTATATTATCTTCCAAATCTTAGTAATACCAAAATAATTAGATTTTAACTTAGTCTTTGAGAAATCTAAATTCAAAAAATATATTTCACATAAATCAAAAATCTCCAATTTAAATCCTCATAACTCAAATCCTCAAAACATGGTCCTCTAAACCATTAATCATTCACAAATTCCTCAACTAAATCTCAACTATTCTCTATAGTTAATCATGAACGAAACAAATTTATCCTCATCATGGTCAAGTTGTTTTTTATCCAACTCACCAATAATCCAAAAATCTCATCTTTAATTTAAATAATGTATGGCATCTATCAAACTCGATCAAATCAACAATAATCCAACATTTTAATAAAATATAATATAAGCAGTAGCAGTCGACTGTTTCGACTCACCAATCGACTGTTCACCATGAAAATCTAACATTATTAGTCCACTAACAGTTTATATTAGGTTCTCAACAGATCTAACATCATTCATATGTAGATATCCAGAGTTATTCTCGGAAATCCAAATTTTCATCCATTCATACATATACATATTCATCATCCAATCAATCTAAACATTCATATTGTTCTCATATGACGTACACAAATCAAAGAGAAACAAACAAAACAACCAAACAATTATATCTACTCATCTACAATATACACAAACAAAATAAACAAAACAATGTCACTCACCTTAGGAATGAAGAGATCCAACAAGAAAGCCCATCTTTTGTGAGATCCAAAATCCTCCTCTTCAATCACCAAGAAAAAATAAAAGATATAATAAAACTTGTGTTGTGCAGCGAATGACGGCTGCACATACTCTTTTATACAGGCCGGAAATAAAGAGTTAGGATTTTAGAAATACATTTGCAAAATAGTCCTTTTTCAATTTATTACTTTACATATATAACCTTTCTTAGTTAAAATAAGTTAACTAAATCAAACCAAATCAAATCTTCTTATCACTGAGTTGTCCAGCAATTCAGCACAGCTCATTAAATAAGAAAAATCCGAATTTACAACTCAGGGTGGCGATTTTGCACAAAGCCCTCCCTTTTGTAATATTTGCAAACATATCATAAAATATTCATAAAAATCCTGAATAATCATAAATAATATCTAATAATACATATTATACTTTCCACTCGAAATATTTGATTTTTACTTTCCAGAAAACATTTACACAAGATTCTACATAAATTCCATATTTGCAAAAACACCCTTTTTGTTTAAATCTTCACCAAATCGACTTTAAATAAAATCTAAATATATTTAAATTTAAATGATAACCATGGAAAACCAAAATATCAGGAAAAAAAAAATTTCATAATTTATTTAAGATCCAAACGGCTTTTTACATAAAAGCCCCTCCCTTTTGAGGTATTTATAAAAATAGTTTCTCTGCTCAGAAAAATTCCAAATTTTAGAATATACTCCATTATAATTAGGAGAATTTACTAAAAATATAAAATAGGTTATTTACATCAAAAATATTTGCACATGTTTCGCACTTGTAAAAGAGATAAATTTTTAGAAAATATTTATTAAATCTCCAGAAAATCATTTTAATTCATTTTCAAATCTTTAAAATAATATTTGAAAATACGGGGTACTACATCACTCCCTCCTTAGAAGAGTTCTGTCCTCATAACTACTGCTAATGGGGTTCAAACAAACACACCAACAAGGAATGAAAACTCATGGATAGAAACATAATTTAAAGAAATACAATCACACGAAAGAATGCATTCCATCAAAAGAAATACAAACATTCAGAAGAAACACAATCGTGCAAAGAATTCAGAAAAACAAACTTCTGCTGCGCAACTCTGATAACTTGCCATCGGAAACCATGCTGTAACAACCTCTGAACACCTGGATCCAACTCTGACCTTCCACATCTGCTTCATCCTTCCGAGAGTCAGTGGTCACTCCCTCCTTAGAAAGGACATGACCAAGGAAAACCACCACAACACAATCCACATTCATATCAATACCCTATGGCAAAACCTCAACTATACCCCAAATCAAACATCTTGTTTCAGCTCTATGTGATACTCACACTCTAATGTCCACACCTAGGTACTCACTCTCTAGTGTCCACACCTAGGTTGTTTTTCATACTATGTCTATTATTACTATTGAAGCGTGCTCTGATACCAATCTGTAGCGCTCTGAATTTCTAATATAATATCTTAGAAAATACGTGGCACAATCCCAGCAACAACTTCAATGTAATAGTACACATAGCCCAAAAACACAAATAATTTTATTCCAAACTTTATTACAACAACCTTTACAAATACAGCGGAATACAAAACACCTTGAATTACAACATTCTTTTTACAACACCTTTTTTTTTTACAAAATTTTACACATAGCTCTATTACGTCAGTTTGTCTCCAAAACTATCTTATGCATCCAACCTCCGAACTCTAAACAATAACCTGTAACACATGAGGCTAGAGATGATCCCTAACCCCCACTAAAGGGGTTAGCCATAAATGGTGCGAGTGACATAAAAATATAAAACATAATTGAATCATAAAACATAAAGTCATCAACAGCATGTATTAACAACAAGGATAAATGAATGAGAAATAACAAAGAGGTAAAGCATGAAAACATCATGAAATGAAAATAACAAGTGAAGCTAGACTAAGTGTCGAGTGTAGAAAACGGGAAAACCACATGCATAAAACCAAGTCAAGAAAACACAATTTCTATATGCTGACTCTCTAATGCATACTTGTCGGAGCCTATGCATCCCACTCTATATAGGTCTGGTGCAATCCCTTAACGATCTCTACGACTTAGGGGTAACCCCCCGTTATGCAACTAATCTTACTACGGTGATGGGAAACAAGATTCAGAATACTCCGCGAATAAGCATCACCGCCCCCGACGCGCATGCATCAAGTAAGATAACTCAAAACAACAACCGGAGAATCATCTCCCTGCCGTGTACCCCACGAATAGGCCTTTATGACCCCTAACGTGCAGATACACCCGGTACATACAAATGTACTCTGTCTGCTTCGTGATTAGGCCCGTAGACCCACAACACGCGAACATATCCGGAGAATCATCTCCCTATCGTGTACACCCGGTACATATAAATGCACCCTGTCTGCTCCGTGAATAGGCCCGTAGACCCAAAACACGCGAACATATCCGGAGAATCATCTCCCTGCCGTGTAACCCACGAATAGGCCTTTATGACCCCCAACGTGCAGATACACCCGATACATACAAATGCACCCTGTCTGCTCCGTGAATAGACCCGTAGACCCACAACACGCGAACATATCCGGAGAATCATCTCTCTGCCGTGTACCCCTCGAATAGGCCTTCAAGACCTCCAACGTGCAGATACACCCGGTACATACAAATGCACCCTGCCTACTCCGTGAATAGGCCCGTAGGCTTTCATCACGCGAACATATCCGGAGAATCATCTCCCTGCCGCGTACACCCGGTACATACAAATGCACCCTGCCTGCTCCGTGAATAGGCCCATAGACATTCATCACGTGAACATATCCGGAGAATCATCTCCCTGCCGTGTGCACCCGGTACATATAAATGCACCCTGCCTGTCCTTAAGTAGGTTATTCTCAAGACATCAAAATCCCTATCTCTAGAATTAGTGTACCCTGCCGGACTTCAACAACAAGTAAACCAAAACCCCTCAGGCCTAACTCAATAAATCTCAACTACCGGTTCACAGGACTCCTACTCAACTCCTAGAGACCTCAATCAGGACCAAACTCACTAATCCATCGTCAAACGATCAAATGAGAAATCTCCCCTATCACCAAAACCCAACTCTTATAAATTTCCAACATCCATATTCAACGATGAAGTATCTTGAAAACATATGTTCTATAGAAGAATAATGTTTAGAATAGTAAGTTATAGATCCAAAACATTTAAAGAATTAGTCGTTTAAAGAACATCAAAATACATTAGGAAAAGCATCAGAACCAGTCGACTGCAAAAGGGTCACCCGTCGACTGTCCAGAGGAAACTAACATCTTTAAGAAAATAAAATCTAAGTATCTGCAGTCGACTGCAAAACTCACCAGTCGACTGTCCAGAGAGAAATCCAGTAATTTTCGAAAAATAAGTCTAAGTATAGTAGAAGTCGACTGCTAATAGTATAGGTCGACTGTCCAGAGGAAATTCTAAAAATTCTTTAAGAAAATATTCTAAGTGTTGTAAGTCAACTTGAAAAGTCATAGGTCGACTTACCAGAGAGAAAAACTACAGTAACTTTAAAAGTAATCTGGGTGGTACCAGTCGACTGTCCAGAACCCAATTTCAAGAAAAACTAATATTCGTAGCAGCTAAGTCGTATCAGTCGACTGAAAGGTCGGATCAGTTGACTGTCGGCGTACAGTCCGAAGAATTTAGGTCGTACATATGTCATAACTAGGGTTTTTATGAATCAATCATATAACATAATAACTTTGTATTATCTTCCAAATCTTAGTAATACCAAAATAATTAGATTTAAACTTAGTCTTTGAGAAATCCAATTTCAAAAAATATATTTCACATAAATCACAAATCCCCAATTTAAATCCTCATAACTCAAATCCTCAAAACATGGTCTTCTAAACCATTAATCATTCACAAATTCCTCAACTAAATCTCAACTATTCTCTATAGTTGATTCATGAACGAAACAAATTTATCCTCATCATGGTTAAGTTGTTTTTTATCCAACTCACCAATAATCCAAAAATCTCATCTTTAATTTAATTAATGTATGACATCTATCAAATTCGATCAAATCAACAATAATCCAACATTTTAATAAAATACAATCTAAGCAGTAGCAGTCGACTGTTCACCACGAAAATCTAACATTATTAGTCCACTAACAGTTTATATTAGGTTCTCAACAGATCTAACATCATTCATATGCAGATATCCAGAGTTCTTCTCAGAGATCCAAATTTTCATCCATTCATACATATACATATTCATCATCCAATCAATCTAAACATTCATATTGTTCTCATATGACGTACACAAATCAAAGAGAAACAAACAAAACAACCAAACAATTATATCTACTCATCTACAACATACACAAACAAAATAAACAAAACAATGTCACTCACCTTAGGAATGAAGAGATCCAACAAGAAAGCCCCTCTTTTGTGAGATCCAAAATCCTCCTCTTCAATCACCAAGAAAATAAAAGATATAATAAAACTTGTATTGTGCAGCGAATGACGGCTGCACACACTCTTTTATACAGGCCGAAAATAAGGAGTTAGGATTTTAGAAATACATTTGCAAAATAGTCCTTTTTTAATTTATTACTTTACATATATAACCTTTCTTAGTTAAAATAAGTTAACTAAATCAAACCAAATCAAATCTTCTTATCACTGAGTTGTCCAGCAATCCAGCACAGCCGAGTAAATAAGAAAAATCCGAATTTACAACTCAGGGTGGCGATTTTGCACAAAGCCCTCCCTTTTGTAATATTTGCAAACATATCATAAAATATTTATAAAAATCCAGAAAAATCATAAATAATATCTAATAATTCATATTATATTTTCCAATAGAAATATTTGACTTTTACTTTCCAGAAAACATTTACACAAGATTCTACATAAATTCCATATTTGCAAAAACACCCTTTTTGTTTAAATCTTCACCAAATCGACTTTAAATAAAATCTAAATATATTTAAATTTAAATGATAACCATGGAAAACCAAAATATCAGTAAAAATGAATTTTCATAATTTATTTAAGATCCAAACGGCTTTTTACATAAAAGTCCCCTCCCTTCCGAGGTATTTATAAAAATAGTTTTTCTACTCAGAAAAATCCCAAATATTAGAATATACTCCATTATAATTAGGAGAATTTACTAAAAATATAAAATTGGTTATTTACATCAAAAATATTTGCACATGTTTCGCACGTGTAAAAGAGATAAATTTTTAGAAAATATTTATTAAATTTCCAGAAAATCTTTTTAATTCATTTTCAAATCCTTAAAATAATATTTGAAAATACGGGGTACTACATCACTCCCTCCTTAAAAGAGTTCTGTCCTCAGAACTACTGCTAATGGGGTTCAAACAAACACACCAACAAGGAATGAAAACTCATGGATAGAAACATAATTTAAAGAAATACAATCACACGAAAGAATGCATTCCATCAAAAGAAATACAAACATTCAGAAGAAACACAATCATGCAAAGAGTTCAGAAAAACAAACTTCCGCTACGCAACTTTGATAACTTGCCATCGGAAACCATGCTGCAACAACCTCTGAACTCCTGCATCCAACTCTGACCTTCCACATCTGCTTCGTCCTTCTGAGAGTCAGTGGTCACTCCTTCCTTAGAAAGGACATGACCAAGGAAAACCACCATAACACAATCCACATTCATATCAATACTCTATGGCAAAACCTCATCTATACCCCAAATCAAACATCATGTTTCAGCTCTAT
Source organism: Hemerocallis citrina (assembly GCA_017893485.1). NCBI lineage: Eukaryota > Viridiplantae > Streptophyta > Magnoliopsida > Asparagales > Asphodelaceae > Hemerocallis > Hemerocallis citrina. The sequence goes on along the minus strand of CM030360.1, from coordinate 114,948,580 downwards.
GTGATACTCACACATCAATGTCCACACCTAGGTACTCACTCTCTAGTGTCCACACCTAGGTTGGTTTTCATACTATGTCTATTATTACTACTGAAGCATGCTCTGATAGCAATCTGTAGCGCTCCGAATTTCTAATATAATAACTTAGAAAATACGTGGCACAATCCCAACATCAACTTCAATGTAATAGTACACATAGCCCAAAAACACAAATAATTTTATTCCAAACTTTATTACAACAACCTTTACAAATACAGCGGAATACAAAACACCTTGAATTACAACATTCTTTTTACAACACCTTTTTTTTTACAAAATTTTACACATAGCTCTATTACGTCAGTTTATCTCCAAAACTATCTTAAGCATCCAACCTCCAAACTCTAAGCAATAACCTGTAACACATGAGGCTAGAGATGATCCCTAACCCCCAAAATTAAAGAGGTCAGCCATAAATGGTGTGAGTGACATAAAAATATACAACATAATTGAATCATAAAATATAAAGTCATCAACAGCATGCATTAACAATAAGGATAAATGAATGAGAAATAACAATGAGGTAAAGCATGAAAACATCATGAAATGAAAATAATAAGTGAAGCTAGACTAAGTGTCGAGCGTAGAAAACGGAAAAACCACATGTATAAAACCAAGTCAAGAAAACACAAGCTCTATATGCTGACTCTCTAATGCATACTTGTCGGAGCCTATGCTTCCCACTGTATATAGGTCCGGTGCAAGCCCTTAACGATCTCTACGACTTAGGGATAACTCCTCGTTATGCAACTAATTTTACTACGATGATGGGAAACAAGATTCAGAATACTCCGCAAATAAGCGTCACCGCCCCCGACGCGCATGCATCAAGTAAGATAACTCAAAACAACAACCGGAGAATCATCTCCCTGCCATGTACCACACGAATAGGCCTTTATGACCCCCAACGTGCAGATAGACCCGGTACATACAAATCTACCCTGCCTGCTCCGTGATTAGGCCCGTAGACCCACAACACGTGAACATATCCGGAGAATCATCTCTCTGTCGTGTATACCCGGTACATACAAATGCACCCAGCCTGCTCCGTGAATAGGCCTGTAGACCCAAAACATGCGAACATATCCGGAGAATCATCTCCCTACCGTGTACCCCACGAATAGGCCTTTATGACCCCCAACGTGCAGATACACCCGGTACATACAAGTGCACCCTGCCTGCTCTGTTAATAGGCCCGTAGACCCACAACACGCGAACATATCCGGAGAATCATCTTCCTGCCATGTACCCCACGAATAGGCCTTCAAGACCTCAAAGGTGCAGATACACCCAGTACATACAAATGCACCCTGCCTGCTCCGTGAATAGGCCCGTAGGCTTTCATCACACGAACATATCCGGAGAATCATCTCCTTGCCGTGTACACCCGGTACATACAAATGTACCCTTCCTGCTCCGTGAATAGGCCCGTAGACATTCATCACGTGAACTTATCCGGAGAATCATCTCCCTGCCATGTACACCCGGTACATATAAATGCACCCTGCCTGTCCTTAAGTAGGTTATTCTTAAGACATCAAAATCCCTATCTCTAGAGTTAGTGTACCCTGCCGGACTTCAACAACAAGTAAACCAAAACCCCTCTGGCCTAACTCAATAAATCTCAACTGTCGGTTCACAGGACTCCTAGTCAACTCCTTGAGACCTCAATCAGGACCAAACTCACTAATCCATCATCAAACGACCAAATGAGAATTCTCTCCTCTCACCAAAACCCAACTCTTATAAATTTCCAGCATCCAAATTCTACGATGAAGTATCTTGAAAACATATGTTCTATAGAAGAATAATGTTTAGAATAGTAAGTTATAGATCCAAAACATTTAAAGAATTAGTCGTTTGAAGAACATCAAAATACCTTAGGAAAAGTATCAGAACCAGTCGACTGCAAAAGGGTCACCAGTTTACTGTCCAGAGGAAACTAACATCTTTAAGAAAATAAAATCTAAGTATCTACAGTCGACTGCAAAACTCACCAGTCGACTGTCCAGAGAAAAATCCAGTAATTTTCGGAAAATAAGTCTATGTATAGTAGAAGTCGACTGCTAATAGTATAGGTCGACTGTCCAGAAGAAATACCAACATTCCTTAAGAAAATATTCTAAGTGTTGTAAGTCGACTCGAAAAGTCATAGGTCGACTTACCAGAGAGAAAAGCTACAGTAACTTTAAAAGTAATCTGGGTGGTACCAGTCAACTGTAAAAGTCGTCAGTCGACTGTCCAGAACCCAATTTCAAGAAAACTAATATTCGTAGCAGCTAGGTCGTATCAGTCGACTGACAGGTCGTATCAGTCGACTGTCGACCTACAGTCTGAAGAATTTAGGTCGTACATATGTCAAAACTAGGGTTGTTATGAATCAATCATATAACAAAATAACTTTGTATTATCTTCCAAATCTTAGTAATACCAAAATAATTAGATTTAAACTTAGTATTTGAGAAATCCAATTTCAAACAACATATTTCACATAAATTACAAATCCCCAATTTAAATCCTCATAACTCAAATCTTCAAAACATGGTCCTCTAAAGCATTAATCATGCACAAATTCCTCAACTAAATCTCAACTATTCTCTATAGTTGATTCATGAACGAAACAAATTTATCCTCATCATGGTCAAGTTGTTTTTTATCCAACTCACAAATAATCCAAAAATCTCATCTTTAATTTAATTAATGCATGACATCTATCAAACTCGATCAAATCAACAATAATCCATTATTTTAATAAAATATAATCTAAGCAGTAGCAGTCAACTGTTTCGACTCACCAGTCGACTGTTCACCACGAAAATCTAACATTATTAGTCCACTAATAGTTTATATTATGTTCTCAACAGATCTAACATCATTCATATGCAGATATCCAGTGTTCTTCTCGGAGATCCAGATTTTCATCCATTCATACATATACATATTCATCATCCAATCAATCTAAACGTTCATATTGTTCTCATATGACGTACACAAATCAAAGAGAAACAAACAAAATAACCAAACAATTATATCTACTCATCTACAACATACACAAACAAAATAAACAAAACAATGTCACTCACCTTAGGAATGAAGAGATCCAACAAGAAAGCCCCTCTTTTGTGAGATCCAAAATCCTCCTCTTCAATCACCAAGAAAATAAAAGATATAATAAAACTTGTGTTGTGCAGTGAATGACGGCTGCACACACTCTTTTATACAGGCCCGAAATAAGGAGTTAGGATTTTAGAAATACATTTGCAAAATAGTCCTTTTTCAATTTATTACTTTACATATATAACCTTTCTTAGTTAAAATAAGTTAACTAAATCAAACCAATTCAAATCTTCTTGTCACTGACTTGTCCAGTAATCCAACACAGCGCAATAAATAAGAAAATTCCGGATTTACAACTCAGGGTGGCAATTTTGCACAAAAGCCCTCCCTTTTGTAATATTTGCAAACATATCATAAAATATTCATAAAAATCCAGAAAAAATACAGAAATAATATCTAATAATACATATTATATTTTCCAATTGAAATATTTGAATTTTACTTTCCAGAAAATATTTACACGAGATTCTACATAAATTCCATATTTGCAAAAACACGCTTTTTGTTTAAATCTTCACCAAATCGACTTTAAATAAAATCTAAATATATTTAAATTTAAATGATAACCATGGAAAACCGAAAATATCAGTAAAAAAAAAAATTCATAATTTATTTAAGATCCAAACGGCTTTTTACATAAAAGCCCCTCCCTTTCGAGGTATTTATAAAAATAGTTTCTCTGCTCAGAAAAATTCCAAATTTTAGAATATACTCCATTATAATTAGGAGAATTTATTAAAAATATAAAATTGGTTATTTACACCAAAAATATTTGCACGTGTTTCGCACGTGTAAAAGAGATAAATTTTCAGAAAATATTTATTAAATCTCCAGAAAATTATTTTAATTCATTTTCAAATCTGTAAAATAATATTTGAAAATACGGGGTACTACATCAATTTTACCTATACTTGCTGATGTGATTCCCTGAACCTAAACATGATTATATCATGTTAGTTTGACACCATTTAGTGCACATTCATGTCTGTTTTATAACCATAATAAAAGTAATCAAGCCGGGGTTTATGGAAAAGATCTAGTAGTGGAAAAGCATAGAAATGTGTACTTAGAAGGAGGCCCGTGTTTCCCATATAATTATCTGTATTCTGACCCTGTCTACATTACTTCTTATATTTGAAGGTGTAAAGTAGAAGAGAACCACTAGGTTCCATCTGTCTATTTCTGACCCTGTCTACATTACTTCTTATAGGAAGGTGTAGAGAAGAAGAGAACCACTAGGTTCTATCTGTCTGTTCTGATATCTGTCTGACCCTGAGTACATGGCCCTATATGATCCCCTATGAAATCTAAAGCGAAACTGTTGTGTTGTAGCAACCATGTAGTGTGGGTTGCATGTCGTGCTACCTAGATAGTAATCACACAAGACTTATATTAATCTAAAATCTGAATCTGAATCTGTTTCTAAAATTTGAATCTGAATCTGTTTCTGAATTCTGAATCTGAATCTGAATCTGTTATATGGAAGTCTGAACCTAAACCTGAATACCTGACTATCTGAGATCTGTTACCTGATTACCTGACATATCTGTTATCTGACACTTGACACTTAACACTTGAGACATATGCTAGGATACCATGTTAGTTGATTATGCCATACCATATTAGGTCTGTTTCTGATATTAGTTAGATCTGTTTAGTTTCCCCATGTGCTTCTATCCTACTCTATTTGTGATCCGGACTTACAATTAACGAGTACTTGTTTTCTGCTATTCTCTTTTTCCTGCAAATTTACTTATTGCAGATCTGGTTGGACAGCTGCTTGATGGTAATGGCGAAAGGATTTATTAAGTTGGACATTTCTCTTTTCTGCTTTATTATTATTATTATGAGTTGTTGCTTGAACAATGAACAAGTTGTATTTGGTTTATTTGGATATTATCTGTATTTGGGTGATGTGACCCAGAATATTGTTTTTCTCCAGACTCAGAATTTTATTTGGGAATATTGTATTTAATTTCAAGTAAATTTCTGTTGGTAATTTGTTCCAAGTATTGCATGTTGGTTTCACTTTTTGCTTCCGACTCTGACATATTCTGTGATGTGTTGTAAAGATTCTGAAACAACTTAAGGATGATAATAATCATTCGCTGGACTTTTGTTACGTACTCGTATTCCGTATTTTTTGGGAAGCGGGGCGTGACAGTAAAGATCCTGTAGAACTTCGAATTCAATTGTATTTTGGAATTCAGGGTGTTATAGAGTGGTATCAGAGCCAATGTTCTCACTAGTTCAAATTTATAAGGAACGACACCCTAGAAGTGGACATTAGAGCATGTGTTGAGTCTAGATATTTAAATGTAAGTCACTTACATTTGTGTTGCTCTATGATTTATGCTTCTTTTTCCTCTCTATCTTTAAGATGGCAAACCACTTCGACCCAGCTGGAGATGACAATTGACACATCATTGAGGAAGATTACTACTCCGGGCATGCAGATTCAGACGAGAAAGATCCCAAAAAAGTGGAAGAGGAATGGCCTGAGTCCCGAGAGATCACTCCACTTTCGGATTCATCTGATGATTCTTCTGACAAAGAAGAACCAGTTCCGGGAAATCTCATTGTGTCTCTTCAGAGGTAGGTAGAGACTCTACGGGAGAGAGTCGGACTACTGGAGGCTCAATTGGTGAAGCACAAGGAGTATTTTGCAGTTCTCAGTCATCGTATTTGGAAACTCGAGAAGAGGAAAAACATCACCGATGTACTGCAGGAGGAAGTGGAGGAACTACGGGGAGAGCTTCGTGAAGCCAAGAGGAACCGTAGGAGTTAGACCGTTGTATCATCTACTGCTTTCATTTTGATGTTAGAAATGTTTTAAATTCGAATGTATAAAGTTTGAAACTTAATGAAATGAAAAGTTGACTTAAAAGTTCATGTTTATACTTTGAATTTAATGGATCTTTTGCATCAGAATATGGCTGGAAGACGAGCTCGAAATGGTTAAGGTCTGGACTTGGAAACGGAGCTAGCGAGGGTCTATCAGACACTCAATGCCATTGCCATGAATCAGAACCAGGGAAGGGTGCCTGCGAATCCAGTACCCGAAGCAATCAAACTCGTGGAATCATTTAAACAGATGAAACCACCGGTGTTTGAGGGGAAGTCAAACCCTGACACGGCTGACAATTGGATATGACAGGTAGAGACTATCTTCGAAGTCTTGGAAACTCCGGACGGCAGCAAGGCGAAGTTGGCGACTCTGCAATTCGAGAAGGATGCGGCTGTATGGTGGCAGTCAATGAAGCAGATGATGGGAGACTTGGTTCTTGGCTGGGAGAAATTCTTGGAGGAATTCTGCAGTCATTATTTTCCTTCGGACGTCCAGGAGAAGAAGGCCATGGAGTTTCTATCGCTGCAGTAGGGCGACATGTCTGTTAGGGAGTATGAGACGAGATTCGCTCAGCTCTCAAGGTATGCTCCCTAGTTGGTGATGGATGAGGTGAAGAAGGCTCAGAAGTTCGAGCTTGGGTTGAGGCCAAGTTTGAGATCCAGGATGATACCCCTCGGTATCAGGAGGCTTGACAAGCTGGTTAAACGAGCAGCAGCCACGGAGGCAGACATGGAGTAGTTCCACGCTGTTCAAAATTGGAGGAACAACTGGAATGCGGGAAAGAGGCCCGCAGTTGCTGGCAATGCCAGGGGACAGCCACTGGCTCAAACGTTCAAGGCTACGGGTGCGAACACTGTTCAAGAGGCAAGAAGACCCGAAAATACTTGGGCGAGACCTCCAGCGACTTGTTTCAACTGTGGAGAGACAGGCCACTACAAGTCTCATTGCCCCAAACTGCAGGATGTCGTCCGCAATGGACCAACTCAGCAGGTCGGGAAGAAGTCGTACTAGCAGAGGCGCGTATTTACCTTGACTGAAGCTGACGCTGATGAGGTGAATCACGTCATCACTGGTACGAAGAAGGATGTTTAGGAATGTTTTCTGTTGACTCTTTTTCCTGTTAATTAGTGAACAGTTATATGACGAGTGTGTGTTATGTAACAGGAGAACTTATTTTGAATGGAAAGAAAGCTGTTGTTTTGTTCGATACTGGGTTCTCTCATACTTTTGTATCACCTAAGTTTGCTAAAGTTCTGGGAGTCGAACCGAAGATATTTCCAGGCAAGGTTTTAGCAGTAGCTACTCTGTCGGGAGAGACTATAACCACTGATCGGTACTATGCTGACTGCAAGATCGTGATTGGAGATTGAATTTTCTGGTTCAATCTGATCGAACTGAATGTTTTGGAAGTCGATGTTATCATTGGCATTGATTGGATGTCGGTGGACAGTGCGAACATCGAGTGTAAGACCAAGACAGTAACAGCAAAGGCTCTAGGTGGACCTGAAGTTATTTTCCAAGGGAAGAGGAGATGTTCAGATTTGGTTGCTGCTATCAGCCAGTGGAGAGGGATTCCTGCAGAGGTGCAGCAGATTCCTGTGGTTCAAGATTATCCGACTGTGTTCTTAAAAGATTTGCCTGGGTTAACCCCGCATTGTGATGTGGAGTTCAGCATCACTATTCAGCTAGGGAGTGCATCTATTTCCAAGGCACCGTAAAGGATGGCACCTGTGGAGCAGGATGAGATCAAACGGCAGATTGAGGAACTGTTGGAAAAGGGCTTTATTCAACCGAGTGCGTCACCTTGGGGAGCGCCGGTGCTTTTGGTAAAGAAGAAGGATGGTTTGATGAGGATGTGCATCGATTACCGAGAGCTGAATAAGGTCATTGTTCAGAATAAGTATCCGATTCCACGAATTGATGACTTGTTCGATCGTCTATAAGGGGCAGCTATTTTCTCCAAAATAGATCTTCGATCAGGAAATTATCAAGTTCGAGAGAAAGCTGAAGACGTGCATAAGACTATGTTCAGTACTCGACATGGGCATTACGAATTCTTAGTTATGCCGTTTGGGGTGAGGAATGCACCTGCAATCTTCATGGACATGATGAACAGAGTTCTAAGGCCGTTCATTGATTCTTTCGTCGTGGTGTTTATCGACGATATTCTCGTGTACTCTAAGTCGGAGGAGGAGCACACGGAGCATCTAGCAGCAGTTTTGAGGAAGCTTCAGGAGCATGAGTTGTATGCCAAGTTATCCAAGTGTGATTTTTGGAAATCTGAAGTGGCATTCCTAGGTCACATCCTTTCTAAGGAGGGAGTGACAACTGATCCTCAAAAGATAGAGGCAGTGAGATATTGGACATGGCTTACTACAGTAAAGGAAATCAGGAGTTTTCTTGGGTTAACTGGATACTACAGGAAATTTATCCAGGGCTACGCTCAGTTAGCCGTGCCGCTCAGTGGTCTGACCAAGAAGAATGAGAACTTCAAGTGGACCGAACAGTGCGAGGCAAGCTTTCAGGAGTTGAAAGAGAGGCTGACTACTGCACCCATTTCGGCTTTTTCTAGAGCAGGTGTTGAGTATGATGTCTACAGCGATGCTTCACATTGTGGGCGTGGTTGTGTCTTAATGCAAGAAGGGAAAGTAATCGCTTATGGGTCTAGGCAACTAAGACCGCATGAGAAGAATTATCCGACTCATGATCTGAAGTTGGCTGCGATTATCTTCGCCTTGAAACAATGGAGACACTATGTGTATGGTGTGAAGCTGAACATGTACACAGACCACAAAAGCTTGAAGTACATCTATCAGCAGAAGAATCTGAAACTAAGGCAAAGGAGATGGCTGGAGGTACTTAAGGACATTCATCCAGAGATTAAGTATCATCCTGGGAAGGCTAATATTGTTGCTGATGCACTTAGCCGCAAGAGCAGTCTGGTGGGTTTGATTACAACTCAAAGACAGCTGGCAGAGGAGTTGGATCGGGCTGGTACTGAAGTTGTTCTACAAGGCTTAGGATCATCTTTAGCTCAGTTGAGGCATCAACCGACGCTGAACGAAAGGATTATTGCAATTCAGAAGGAAAATGCAGAGATTTAGAAGATGAAGGAGCAGGTTGGTGCTGGCAAGTTACCCAGATTTCATATCAGGGATGAAGTGTTGTGGTTTGGAGAGAGACATGTGTTCCGGATCAGTCGGATTTGAAAGAAAGTATTCATCAGGAGGCACATGCTACTCTTCTATCTATACATCCTGGGAGTACCAAGATATATAAAGACATTAAACAACATTTCTGGTGGTCAGGTTTGCAGCGAGATGTGGCTGAATTTGTGTCGAGGTGTGAGATTTATCACCAAGTCAAAGTCGAGAATCAGAAATCCGGAGATCTATTGCAACCGTTACCTATTACGGAATGGAAGTAGGATAACATCAGTATGGATTTCATCACGGGTTTGCCTAAGAGTCCTAAAGGCAATGATGCGATTTGGGTCATAGTAGATCGACTAACCAAGTCCGCTCACTTCTTGGTGATGAAACTCACTGCTTCGATGGAAAAGTTGGCTGAGATGTATGTTGGCGAGATTGTCAGGCTTCATGATGTTTCGTTGACCATTGTGTCTGATCGAGATCTACGGTTTACTTCGTATTTCTGGAGGAGTCTTCAGACGGCTTTGAGTACTAAGATAGATTTCAGTACTGCTTTTCATCCCCAGACCGATGGGCAAACCGAGAGAGTCAACTGTATTCTTGAGGACATGCTTCGGTGCTGTGTACTAGACTTTGGTGGCAGTTGGGAAAGGCATTTACCTTTGGTGGATTTTGCCTACAACAGCAGTTTTCAGACTAGCATTGGATGGCGCCGTACGAAACTTTGTATGGCAGGAAGTGTAGGAGGCCTGTCTGTTGGTTCGAAGTTGGGGAGCGTCAGATGTTTGGGCCTGAGATTGTGCAGCAGACCTCTGAAAAGATTGATCTGATCAGGAAGAGGTTGGTGGAAGCTCAGAGTAGGCAGAAAAGCTATGCAGACAATCGGAGGAGGGACCTTGAGTTTGAGGTTGGTGACTTTGTCTTTTTGAAGGTATCACCCAGCAAAGGCGTGATCCATTTCGCCAAGGGTGGAAAGTTAGCACCGAGGTTCATAGGCCCGTTTAAGATATTGAAAAGGATCGGAAAAACTGCTTACCAGCTTGTGTTACCGGAATAGTTGTTTCAGGTGCACAATGTCTTTCATGTGTCTATGCTGAGAGGTTACATTCCAGATCCAAGTCGTCATTTACCCGAAAAGCCAGAAGGTTTGTAGTTAGATCTGAGTTACATTGAGCTTCCAGTTGAGATTGTTGATCGTCGAAAGAATGTCTTGAGGAATAAGACGATACCGATGGTCAAGGTAGTCTAGAGAAACCAGTTGGTTGGAAAGGCTACTTGGGAATCTGAGGAGAGGATGATGAAGGATCATCCTGAGCTCTTTGCTTGATTGTATTTCCTTCTTGTGTTTTGTTTTCTCACTCTTTAATTGTAGTTTCGGGGACGGAACTATTCTAAAGAGGGAGTTGTAATACCCTAAACTTTCATTTTAATGGAAATGTTGATTTTTACATGTTGTGCATGTGCCAGTTTCATGTGTATATTTATTTATTTATTTATTTTTATATATAAAGTTTCATTTTATAGTATGAACAATTATTTTATTCTTTTATTTTTCTAAAAGCCTATTTTAAAAAGTCTAAAACACTATTTTCTTAATTTGAGCCCACTTTAATAAACTATTATTTTATTATTTTATTATTTGGCCCACAAGCCTAAGTCCACTATTTGTGAAGCCCACAAATTTAATTAATGATTTAAATGGTCACACTTGTCATGTAGACACAAAATGTGAACAATTTGATTAATTAAAATTGTACAAACTTCAAATAGGGGTACTAGAGGGGTACGTGCATGCACAATGCACACTATTTTGAGGCCGGATTGTGCATGGAGGAATGGGAGAGTGGGTGTGTGTGCATGGGTAGTTTATTTGAGTGTGGGTGGTTGCTACAACTCCCCCTCCTATCCTGGCCATCCATCCTAGAACTATCCAATGAATCCTAGCCCTCCAATTTATCCTAGAATTAGTATAAATACCCCCTATCTATTTGTATTCTACACTAAGAAACTATTGAAAGAAGAAATTATATAGGAGATATATATTAGTGTGAGTGTGAGTGTGTGTGTGTACCATTGGAGGTCGGCCATTCATTCCCCCACACTTGGAGCTCTCGGTTTTGGCAAGGAAGCAAGGAGAAGGAGTTTTTGCATCGCAATCTAGGAGGAGAAGCCATTCTCTCGCACTCTAGGGGACTCTAGGAGCTTTTAGTTTGCTTTTTCTTCAAAGAGGTGGGTGTTTCTCATGACTTCTAAAGTAGAAATCATGCTAGGAATGAAATTGAATTGTTATTATAAAGCCACTAGTTGAAATGAAATGCATGCTTGCCTAATTAGAAGATAATTGATAAATTAGTAAATGTGTTATTTTGATTACTAGATTTATTAATTATGAGTAAAAGTGAATGTTCTCATTGTTTTTAATGTTAGTATGCATGCTAAGTATGTTCTAAATGCAAACTATGTGGATTAACTAGTAAAAAGATTAGAACCATGTTTGTTGATTAAAGTATTAAAGTATAATGTTATGCTAGAGATGAATTGATGGAATAATTTACTAAGAGATGATTGTTAATTGTTGTAGTAGAATTTTCCATTGTTATATGTGCCATATGAGTATTAGAATAAATGAAAAGATTGTATTTTTGCAAACAAAAGATTGAATGCATTATGCATAAATTAGTGAATAAAAATATGAGTTTTATTCATTAAGAAAGATGAATTTTTGTATTCTAAAAACATCGTGAAAAAGAAAACATTTTTGTAGTGATTTTTGTGGGTATCTATCTTTAATTATGAGAAATATATAGTTCGAATCTTTTATAGAACAGTCGACCGACTTTTGTAACAGTCAACAACCCTGATCGTTTTATTTTTGAGTTTAAAGATCATCGCAGAACAGCCGACTGGTCATATGTGACAGTCGACTTCTCTGATTACTTTATTTTCGAGCTTTAGAACCTCGCAGAACAGCCGACTGGCCATGATTAACAGTCGACTGCCCTTTTCAAATAATATATATATTTTGTGAGGGAATCTCTATTACCTGTGGCCTTATATAAGTGAGACCGTTTTTACAAGAAGGAACTTATTTTAATTATTAACTTCAATTGTTTTCTTTTGTAGTTCGAATGGATTGTTTAAGAAGTTTAAAATAAGATTTTAGTAATGAGAAATATGAAAAGTGTGAAGTGTAAACTAAGTGAAATTGTGAACTGTGGAATTAGCATGGATTAAAATAGAATTATGTGGGTTATAAACTAGCGATTGTGGCATGTTGCATTTTTATTGTTATGCATGATATTTTACTTGAGAAATTGAAATTAGTTGACATGATGAGTTAGGAAGAGTACCATGAATATGAATACATGAATGTTATGAATATGAAATGTGAATTGTGATTAATCATTAAAAGATCTTATAAGTATGAAAAGCTCGATATTGTAATTATGAGTTGAAATTGAGAATTAGGGTATAGCCAATCCTTATACCGGCAATGAAAGAATTGTGAAATGATATTTGAAATGAGAAAACCAAGGTTGGGTCATGTGAATTAAATGAATAAGACCGGTATAGTGGGAGTGCTACATTCTAAGAGTTGATTTTATTCATGATTCAATTAAACTAAGGATTAGATACATAGTGAAGATGTAATGAAAGTAAGAGAAAAACATTGAGTATGAGGTCCATTGGCTTGGTGGCATGAGAGTATTCACAGGATGTCCCATGATGCGTCATGATAGAGCGTGGATACTGCTCCAGAGTACCGTCCCGGTAACAACGCTCGTGGGGTGTTTGACGACTGTGGGTGGTGTCATGTCTATGGTAGGAGCTGAATTACCACAGGATGCTTGCATGATGAGTCATGTGTCAGTGTGTTGGGATTCCCTCCAGGGCGCCTAAACATGAGTTCGTAGGTTAGAAAACATCTATGATACTTACCGTAGTTACAGTAGTAGATTAAGTCATGGCGAGGGATTGAACCCTACAAGATGAAGAACGGTTAAGGGCTTACCCTCGGACCTATATAGTATGGGCTACATAGACTCTAAACAAGTGCGCATTAGTATCATATAATACAAATAATTGTATTAAGGATTAAGTGCACATTCACAACACGACATCAATAGGATAGTCCCTTTAGCTTTGTTTGTGAACAAGTTTGCGGATTGCTAAGTAATGAGAATCGTTATACTGTTTCTGGCATGAAGAGGATGGCCATGTATAATATTTTGTCAGTTGAATGAACTGACGCGCCCACAGTTTTATATGCAGGGTAAAGATACTTGACAAATTGAAGTATACATGCTGCACAAGATTGATTTAAATATTGTTTCATGTAAATTATTGTAAAATTGCTTCCGCTGTGACGATGTACAAGTGTAATGTAACTCTGATGAAAGAAAAGTTTTTATTTCCTTATAAAATTGTACAAAAGAAGTGTAAAGATCCTGTGGAACTTCAAATTCAATTGTACTTTGGAATTCGGGGTGTTACAATTCTTGTCGTGTATCGCCCGTGTCGTCGTCGTTGTTGCCGTCCCCATTGCCCTCAGGACTCTCATGCCGTTATTCTATCATATTCTGATTAATCGTCGGTATAAGGTAAGTCTTCTTGAACACTATTATTATTCTAGTTCAAGAATTATTGATCACCGCAAGTAGTTCGTATTTTGATTATCGTAATAAATTGCTTTGATACCCTTCAAAGGAACTACTACGGATTCATCAGCGAAACCAAGTAGTAGTTTTTTTTTTTGTGGCATACCATTGCATCAATCCCAAGCTTTTTACTCCAATATGCATGCACTACATGCACACAAACTAGAAATTTTTGTATATAGGTGATACACTGATTGAATGTATATCGATTGATTATGATATTGCAACTTGATTTATGGTAGTGTTGATTTGTCGGGTGAATTGTAGGAATCCATTTTAGTTGCTAATATCGATGGTAGTTCAATTCATGCTATGGATTTATGTGCATTGAGTATTTTGTTGATCACATATGAATTGGATTTTCTACTATTCTGCTGGTTGTTCCATGCTGCATTAAGTTTTTGGCCTTGTTTCTATTAAAATCCATTAGAAATATGTAAAAAGAAATTGTATCTTTGTGATTCTAGTTTCCAGAACATTCAACAGACCTAAATTCCGACTTCTAACATGTAATTTATCGCACTTTTAGCACTGCTGACTTTTAATTTCAGAACTGCTGTTTTATGTTACACTAACATGATTTCTAATTAATATATAATGTTAACAGTAGATTTTGTACATGAAATTTCCCTGAGATTCGTTGGACCTGTTTAGGTTTCATCTTACAATTTTTATAAGATTTTATATTGAATTTACAGTCTCGTTATGCATGCAAAATTTTAACTCTAGGTTGCTGCCAGAATGCTTAACCTGTAAAGAATAGGCTAATTGACCTAGGTGTGGTTAGAATCACTTAGAACTTGCTGAATATAAATTGTAGCTCAGTGAATTTGGGATTTATATCATTTGACAGTTTTGCGATCTGACTCTCGGATCGCAAGATACTCTGATTTTACTACTGCACTGTCATGATTTCAGATTCACTATTTTGTAAGGACGTCATCGTGTTTAACTAATTAAAACAGTAACATAAATTATGAACTGGGGTCCAATAAATTCAAGGATGCTAATGAACAACTCCAGAAGGTATGAATTTTTGTAAGAATTTTGTCCTAGTTTTAATCGACTTACATTTATAACAATTCTTGCTTTGGGTTGCTGCCTGAACAATAGACCCGTAAAGAACTAGCCGGTAGACTAAATTCCTGTAGTTACAATATGTCATGTAAATATGCGTTGGAACCGGCAGGGAGTCTAGTTTCTAGAACCCTGATGGAACCTGATTTTCTTTCCTGTAGCAACGGAAAAACTGATTTTTATACAGCAACGTCTTACTATCCAGAATGTGTGGTTTGTGTTTTTAAGGATATTCATGTTTGATTCTTGCATCTAGTGGATAGAACTAGTTATACCATGCATTGCATTGCCTTGACATCTTTTGACATTGCCTCATTGCTCCTATACTCATTTCATATTCACATTTCAATATAATAAAATAATAACAAGCCGGGGTAGTAAGGATCGACTTATTAGTGGACATCATCAGAGACTGTACTCGGAGAAGGGCCCCTTGTCCCATTATTGTTATCATTATGGTTTGTGGGTTATTTATTGTGGATCGTGGAATATTGATTGTAAATTATTGTTTATTGTGCCGAGTACATGATCTGTACAGTTCACCACTATAGTCTAAACGATTACTGTTTGCATGCACCGAACTTGTAGGATGGGACTGTCACGTCCCGCTTCCCAAAAGAATACGGAATACGGACATGTAACAAAAGCCCAGCGAATGATTTTCATCATCCATAAGCTGTTTAAGAAATCTTAACAACATGCATGAAAAATATACAGAGTCGAAAGCGAATTAATCAACCACATGCACATAATGAGTCAAAACACCAAAAAGAATACTTGAAACCAAATACACAAATCTCAAATAGTCATGATCTGAATAAAACACATGTCTTGGGTCACATCGCCCAAATACAAGAAATAAATCCAAGTCTCATGAATACAAATATTGTTCAAGCATAATGCAAGAAATAATATAATAAAAACAGCACTAATACTTCAAGTCTCCTATACCATCTGGAACCTGTTCTCCAAAATCTGTAATTCATCAAATGCATGAAAGAGGAAAAGAGAAAACACAAGTACCCGTCAGCTACAAGTCACGGGTCACTTATAATGTAGGATACAAGCACATAGGGAAACTAACTAGCACAAGGTATAAGTGATCAAGTGTACAAGGTATATATCAAGTGTCAAGTAATCAAGTATCATGTAAACATGTATCAAGTGTCAAGTGTCATGTAATCATGTATCAAGTATCAAGTTCAAGTCTCATGTAAACAAGTCTCATGTATCATGTAGTCAAGTATCAAGCAAGCATGTATCATGTTCACGTATTATGTTCAAGTTTCATATTCAAGTAGCATGTGCAAGCATCATGTTCAAGTCTTGTAGTGAATTACTATCTATGTAATGCCCCGATTTTTCATTTAATGAAAAATTATTTTATTTTGCACGTAGCGTGCACGTGCAATATTTTGGTAATTATTTTCATTATGATGAGTATAGATATTTAAATGTGCTTTTAATTATTTCTATATAAAAGCCTTCTTTCAATTAGACAAAAAGCCTTTTCTTCTTCAAGCCCAAAATTTAATTCATTTATTTTATTTTCAAATTATTATTTTGGCCCACAAACAAAAGCCCATGAGTTAATTTATTTTTAAATACAACTTGTAATGTAGAATACAATTTAAAGATTATTTTTGCACAAAATTTAATGTACAAATTTTATGGAGACCAAGTTGCATACACGTGTATTGCACGTACACGTGCACAAGCACTTGCATGGCCAGATTGCATCTTTTGGAGGGATTGGAAATTTTTGAGTGGAGTCTTGGGGTGATGGTTATTTGACCATGGGTAGTTAGTATAACTCCTCCTTAAATCATAGTCATTTGTTCCTAACTCCTACTTCAATCTTAGCCATCCATTCTCCTTGATTTTTAGTATAAATACCCCCCTCCCCCTCCCCCCCCCTCCCTCCCCCCCCCATGGCTAGTTATTCTTGTGCAAAATATTTTCCCCAAGCCTATAGTTTAAAATACAATTATCTAGTAGTTTATTTAGTGAGTAAAAGATTGAGTTTGTGTGTGGAAAAAGTTGTGTTTGCATCAAGAAGAAGGAAGGCCGACTATCATCAAGGAGAGCTCTCGGTTTGGCTTAGTGGAAGGCTCGTGTGCGCGTCGACAAGGAGGAGGAGCACTCTTGTTGCAAGGACATTCGTTTAGGAGGTTACTAGTTGTACTTTCTTCATTAAGGTTGGTAAATTTTCCCTATTTCTAAATAGGAATGCATGCTAGATTTAATTAGAAAATGATGCATGAAAATGATTAACAAGAGTGCACATTTAATTGGAAAAATGAGCTATAATTGATTGAATTGTTGATGTGCAATTGTATGTAGTTCTACTATTAAAATTCAAGTTGTGTGCGATATGATTATGGCTATGGAATGTGTAAAGAAAACTTTGTTATTAGCATTAACAATTATATGCAAATTAATAGATTGACAATGTCGCCTTATGTGCTAAAATGGAAGTTTTGTTATGACTTTGTAACGAATGAATTAGGGAGCAATTGTTATGTTTGTGAAATGAATAAGAGCAGGAAATTGATGTAGAGCTTAGTGAAATTAAAATGTCAAAAAAGAATGCATTAGTAGAAGTATATCAAATTAACAAATTGTATGGTAGAAATGTGTTAATTATTGGGGAAAAATATATTTAATCATTAAGAAAAATTATTTTCTACATACTGGAATATGATTCAATCAATCTGGAATTTTACAGTAAAATTTTATAAAAACAAAGTGAAATGAGGACTAGTTGAACATCGAAATGTTTTGATAACAGAGAGTATTGATTTAAATGCATTTCGAGTTGTACCTTGACAACCTGAGCACGTAGCTCAAGTGGTCAGGACGGCTCTAATTGCTACAGTAGGCTCTCGAGTCTGAGGTTACTGGTTCGAATCCCCGGGCTGCCATACTTTTATTTTTCATTTCTAAAAAAATGTATAGAGCAGCGGCCGAGAGCACTTAATGCTCTCGCCCTCTCTTCTAAGCGTGAGTAGCCCTCGGCCTAGCGGCTTGTGCCTTCGGTTGGTTTCCCTGTGGTCGCTCGTTCGATCTGTGGCCTCGGCTGTGTGTGTTATATTGTGGGCAAAACAATTTTTTTTGGGTGTTTTAGTGATAAAAAAAAATGATTATTATCTTAAAAATATGTGGAGCTTATGAAAAATAATATGAGGATTATTTGCATGAAGTGGAGTATGTTTAGAGAATAAAAGTATAATTTAGAACTATAAGTTCTACACTTGCATTTTTATAAAATTGTAAGTTGCAAAAGACTTAAAGTGGAATATTAGAAAAGAAATATGAATAAAAAGGAACTATATGTAGTGATGTGAATTATTCTCAATGGAGAATGGTGTGACAATTCATGATGTATAAATATTCATCTTTGATTAAACAACTAGCGATGTGAATTATTCTCAATGGAGAATGGTGTGACCATTTATGATGCATAAATATTCATCTTTGATTAAATAACTAGTGATGTGGTTTTTAATGTCAAAATAATATTTCATGAGTTACATGATGAATAGTTGAATTTAGTGTATAATTATGGACTATTGAACGATTTAGCAATCATGATTGGAAAAGAAATATTTTTGAGTATGACAACTCAACATGTGAACTTATGAGTTGAAACACTCAACTTTAGAAATTGTGAATGGAAATTGAAACAAAAGAGTAGCTAAGTCTCCCCCGGCATTTGGAATGAAATGAAATGAAATTTGAAATGAAAGACCAAGGTTGGTCATGTTTGAATGAATGAATAAGTCCGGTTTAGTGGAGAGGCTAACTCTAGTGCTTTGATTTTGTTCATGATTCTATTTCATTAGAATTAAGGATTAGTTACATAGTGAAGACGTGATGAAAGTAAGAGAAAAACATTGAGTATGAGGGCCATTGGATCAGCGGCGAGAGCGTATCCCAGGATGTCCCATGATGAGTCAGGGCGAGGATACTGCTCCAGAGTACCGTCCCGGTGGCGACGCTCGTGGGATGTTTGAAGATTACGGGTGGTGTCATGTTTATGGTAGGAGCTGAATTTCCATAGGATGCCTGCATGATGAGTCATGTGTCAGTGCGTTGGGATTCCCTCCAGGGCGCCTAGATATGAGTTCGTAGGTCAGAAAATATCTAGGATACTTACCGTAGTTACAGTTGTAGATTAAGTCATGGCGAGGGATTGAACCCTACAAAGATGAAGAATGATTAAGGGCTTGCCCTCGGACCTATGTAGTATGGGATGCATAGAATCCGAACAAGTGCGCATTAGTGTCACGTAACATGAATAAATGCATTAAGGACTAAGTGCACAATAACAACACAGCATCATTAGGGTATTCCCTTTAGTTTGATATGTGACAAGTTTGTATTTGCTAAATATGAAAAATAAGTTATACTATTTCCGGCATAGAGAGGATGGCCGTGTATAATGTTCGTCGGTTGAATAAACTGACGTAGCCACAGTCTTATATACAGGTAAGTGACATGATAAAGATTAAAGAGGAACAGATGCTTAAAGATTATACAATGTTGTTGTACATTTATTTAATTGTTGTAAATTTTACTTCCGCTGTGCAATGTAAAGGGTAAAATTTTATGTAAACACTGATGTAAAGTGAAAAGTTCAAATTTCTTTGTAAAATTGTACTAAATGAAGCGAAAAGATCCTCTAGAACTCTCGAATTCAGTTGTATTTGGGATTCAGGGCGTTACAATCTAGATAGCACTTCATGCAGCCCACCTTACATGGTTGCTACAACACAACAGTTTCGCTTTAGATTTCATAGTGGATCATAATACTTGAGGACAAGCAAGTAATTAAGCTCCAAGCTCCAAGTATCATGTATCATGTAATCACGTGTTAAATAGTGCAAGTGGCAAGTATCGTATCTTGCGTACAAGTATCAAGTAATCATGTCAAGTAATCACAAAGGATCAGTGGATCCCCTTCCGAGTACACATTTCTGAATTATCCACTATTGGATCTGTCCCTTAAACCCCAGCTTGATTATTTATTATTAATGTCCAACAAGCATGTATATGTGCAAAATATATCAAGAATAATATGGCATGATCATGTGACAAGTGCAAGTAACAAACTAAACAAGTACGAGTGCAAGTTATCTCATAAAGGAACAAAATAAACACATCTCAAGTTCAGGACAGCAAGACCATGCTGTAGTAAATCAGTGATTCCAAGAGTTACAAACAAGAAAATCTAGATCCATCGAAGGATCTGAAAAATAGACTTTCACACGAATCCAGCGAGTATAATTAAGTCATATATTAGTTCACAACAACACTGCTCAAAACTATTTTGAACACAGAAATTAGGTTCAGCCAGAAATCAAGAAAAAGAATTCAAGAGCATGAAAACAGCATGAAAACACATTAAATAAATTCACGAAAAATCTGGGGTATTCCCCTATATGTCCAGAATCAAAATATAATGTTTCAGAATTTTTCAGGAAAAATAGATAAGTCATCAAAAATAAGAAAACATCACGAAAACCAAGTTTAGCGAATCTGGAATTTCCAACACTGTTGTACGAAAACTAAGATATCTCGCAACCAATGAAACGAAATCCAATTCCACCAAAAGGGATATGAAAATAGATAGAATTTACTAACTTTCACATTTCATAGACATTTTTCATTCAGTAAAAGGAATCATAGTGAAAATAGGGTTCTTTACAGAACAACGAGCAAAATACAGCATGTATAGATTTTAAAAATGAACATGAAACACCACATAAAACTTATCAATAAAATTCACCAAAATTCTGGATAATACCTAACTTAACAAAGAATCACTGACCAAAATATTGGATCAAAATAATATTTATAGCATGTTTCTTGAAAATAGTTTGTTAACAAAATTAACGAAAAATAGAATCTAGATAAGAGCGACACTTCTGTACTAAAACAGTCATAACTCAGTCATAAGAAATCAAAATCAAGCAAGGTCAGAGCGGTTTGACAATAGACGAAATTATCTAAAACTCATATTTTATAACGAAATCAAGATACTGATTGTAGCACAGTCGAAAACAGCAAACAAAACAGTACATCCAGAAAATACAGATTTCACTCTCAAGCACAAAAACAACATAGATTCAAGAATATTGATCCAAGCTCATCCAAACATGAAATAAAGCCTACCAAGTGTTTAAACAACATGAATTAGGGTTATTAACATGTCCACGCCTATAATTTCACATGGATATCAACCAAAACACGATTTTGCACAAAAGTAACACATACACGATTCAACTTCCAGAACGGGCGATTCCTAGGTTATTTCATGTCAAGAATTGTGTCGTGGGTCTTCTATGGCCAAAATATCACAATAGAGACAAAACCCATCAAGGAAAACACAATCAAAGCTTGTCTGTAGACCCAATTACACTATAGGTGAACTTTGGTACTTGTGTCAAACAAATGAATTGGAGTACAAGTTACTTGCCTTAATTTGGGAATGAAGAGTGATGCAAACACGCCTATAAGCAGAACCCACGAACAAAATCCGCCACAAGCAACGAATCCAAGCAAAACGAGCGAAATCTTCTCACGAACGATCTCCTTGAAGCAACGACGATCAAAGTGGCAAGCACCCACTATGAGAACACGACAACGAAGGAGTAGGGGATCAAAAGTGAAAGCTTGATGATGGTGGTGTTGTTTTGGGTGATCGGCAAGCAAGGAAGGGCAAGGAGGGAGTTCGGGTTTATAGGAGATGCCGGAGGTGGAGATGGCCGGAGTAGGGCTCGGCCTAGGGGTTGTATGGTGGGGTCGACTTGGAATAGGGGAGGCCGGCTGATGGGTTTTTGGGGGCTCGGGTTGTGTGCAGGCCGGGAGAGGAGAGGGTGAGAGTTAGGGGGCTAGGGTTTTAGGAATTAGGGTTTGAGTTTGTGAGGGTTAGGGTAATTATATAGGGTGTAAATATGGGTTAATGGGTTATGGGTATTATTAACTAGCAATAGGTATACAAATGGGTAATGGATATTGGGCCAAATACAAATAGGAATACAATTATGAGTGAATTCTATGACTCTTGAAAAATCTTATTAGGAGTCAAAAATCATAGGTTTGTGAAAACACCAACAAAACACCTCCACAACACCATGGAAAAATAAAATAAAGATAACGAGACCAAAAATGAGGAAAATATCAAAATAATGAAAAACGATCAAAAGAGACAATCAATCAAACACAAGGAGCTTAAAATGAAATAAAATTGAATATATATTGAAATCAAATCCAATATACAGCTCAGAAAAAATACAAGAGAGAAAAATACACCAAAAATGAAAAATACCGTCAAAAATACATAAAATGAAAAATTGGGTTTACAATCCTACCCACCTAACAAGAAAATTTCGTCCTCAAAATTCAAAAGTAGATACATAGGGTAACCCCCAAAACAACCAAAAGAACAAAACAAAAAAAAACTACTCAAACAAATGAGGAAATTTCTGCTGAATCTCCTCCTCTAGCTCCCAAGTCGACTCACCAGGCGAGTGAGGATTCCAAGCAACACGAATCAACTTGATGACCTTGTTCTTAAGCACTTTCTCTCGCCGATCCACAATAGCAACCGGCAGAATCTCACAAGTCAAATCCGGTCGAATGGTCAACTCAGAATAGTCGATCACGTGGCTCTCATCTCGGATACATTTCCTGAGTTGTTAGACATGAAAAATATCGTGCACTCTTGATAAAGCTGGCGGCAATGCAAGACGAAAGGCCACATTGCCTACTCGCTCCAAAATCTCAAACGGTCCAATAAACCTAGGGCTACGCTTGTCCCCACCACCGAACCGAATGATACCGCGCTACGGCGATACCTTAAGAAAAACATGGTCACCAATACCAAACTCCAAAGCTCTACGATGAACATCAACCCACCGCCTCTGCTTATCCTGAGCTGCCTGCAAATACTTCCTGATCTGAACCACTGCATCCACTGTCTTGGTGATCAACTCCGGACCCAACAACTTCCTCTCACCAATGTCATCACAGCACACTGGTGATCTGCACTTCCGTCCATAGAGTGCCTCGAACGGAGCATATTTAATACTAGCTTGAAAGCTGTTATTGTACGAGAACTCTACGAGATGCAAATGATCCTCCCAAGACCCACCAAATTGAAGCATACAGGACCTCAACATGTCTTCAAGAATCTGAATAGTCTGCTCTGACTGTCCATCAGTTTGGGGATGAAAAAGTTGTACTGTACTTTAATTTACTCCCCAAACTGTTCTGAAGACTCTCCCAGAACTCAGATCTGAATCTCGTATCCCTATCGGATACAATCTGGAACCCCATGAAGTATAACAATCTCTTGCATATACATCTCAGCTAGGCTCT
Source organism: Hemerocallis citrina (assembly GCA_017893485.1). Lineage (NCBI taxonomy): Eukaryota > Viridiplantae > Streptophyta > Magnoliopsida > Asparagales > Asphodelaceae > Hemerocallis > Hemerocallis citrina. The sequence continues at coordinate 114,925,304 of CM030360.1, read as the reverse complement.
TAGTAGACTGCCCGACGTGAAAAGGAATGACATGAGCACTCTTTGTTAAACGGTTGACAATCACCTAAATGGCATTATGATCCTTAGGACTCCTCAGCAAAGCAGTCACAAAATCCATAGTGGTATGTTTCCACTTCCACTCTGGAATAGGAAGCGGTTGAAGAAATCCAATGGTTCTCTGATGCTCTGCCTTAACCTGCTTGCAGATCAAACACTGAGCAACATACTGAGCCACAGCCCTTTTCATACCCTGCCACCAGAAATGAAGCTTCAAATCTCGATACATCTTAGTACCACCAGGATGGATAGAATACGAAGACTGATGGGCTTCCTCAAGCAACCTTTGATGAATATCACCTTCCGGGACACATAATCTAGACCCAAAACGAAGCGATCCATCCGAATGAATAACCATGTCCGTCCTGGACCCAGACTCAACCTCAACTCAAAATCTCTACAGCTGTGCATCACTAACTTGCGTCTCTTTAATCTGGTCAACATGAGACGAATGCAGCTGAAGCACAAAACAACTCCGATCAGAACTTGGCAACAAAACCTCCAACTCCAACCTCCTCATCTGGTCAATCAGATCCCTCTAAAGAGTCAAGAACATAACTGCCGGTCTCCTGCTCAAAGCATCTGGCACCATGTTTACTTTACCAGGATGCTATTGCAAACTGATGTCATAATCGGCCATAAGCTCCTACCAACGCCTTTGCCTCATGTTTAACTCCTTCTGGGTGAAGACGTACTTGAGAAATTTGTGGTCTGTAAAGATCTCCACTCGGTCCCCAAGTAAATAATGTCTCCACGGCTTCAAAGGAAAAATCACTGCTGCTAACTCCAAGTCATGAGTAGGATAGTTCTTTTCATGCGACCTCAACTGCCTTGATGCATACGCAACGACTCGGCCCTTCTGTATCAAAACTGCTCCAAGACCCTTACCAGAAGCATCATAGTAAATTACAAATCTGCCTGAACCATCGGGAATAGTCAACACAAGTGCTGACGTCAATCTGTTCTTCAACTCAACAAAAGCCTCATTGCACTCATCAGACCAACAGAACTTCTGATCCTTCCCAGTCAACTTAGTCAACGGTCCTGCTATCTTCGAAAAATCCTGCACAAACTTCCGATAATAGCCAGCCGAATCGAGAAAACTCCTGACTTCTGAAACTGGCTTGGGAATAGGCCAATCCTTCACAGCCTCAACCTTAGCAGGATCCACAGAAATACCATCGCCAGAAACAATGTGTCCCAAGAAAGAAATCCTGTCGAGCCAAAACTCGCACTTGCTAAGCTTTCCATAGAGCTGATTCTCTCTCAAAGTTTGCAGAACCACTCTAAGATGCTCAACATGATCTTCCCATATCTGAGAATACACCAAAATATCATCAAAGAAGACCACCACAAATCTATCCAAGAACTGAGAGAAAACCCGGTTCATAAGACTCATGAATACAGTCGGCACATTCGTAACTCCGAACGGCATCACAAGATACTCATAGTGCCTGTATTTAGTCCTGAAAGCAGTCTTCTGTATATCTGCAGCCTTCACCTTGACTTGGTGATACCCAGAACGAAGATCCAACTTCGAGAAAATAGCAGCCCCACTCAGCTGATCAAACAAATCATCTATCCTGGGCAACAGATACGGATTCTTTACAGTAACTCTCTTCAGTTCTCGATAATCTATGTACAGTCAACGACTACCATCCTTCTTGTCAACAAAAAGGACCGGAGCACCCCAAGGCGAAACACTAGGTCTGATGAAACCCAAATCAAGCAACTGCTGAATCTGCACCTTAAGCTCTACTAGCTCAACCGGTGCCATCCGATAGGGACTCTTCCATATCGGCTCGGTTCCAGGTTTAACATCAATATCGAATTTCACTTCCCTATCAGGGGGTAAGCCAGACAACTATTCTGGAAAAACATCCAAGAAATCCTATACTTCTAGAGGCGCAGCCTCACAGCCTGAATGCAAATCTATCGTACAAATCTCCTGATCAACTGCAGCTCGACCAAGGGAAAACTCCCCAGCATGGAACTCAAACTCTGTGCTATCTGGCATCCGGAACACAACTTTCTTGGCACAGCAATCAATAATGTCATGGATTTCACCCAACCAATCCATACCCAGAATAACGTCGAATTTCGAATTCCTAATTACAATCAAATTGGCTTTGAAATCTGCATCCCCAATAACAACGAGACATTGCCTGCACTCCTGGGAACAAATGACAACTCCACCACCTGTCACAATGTTCCAAGGCTCTGACATGTTGTTGCACTCCAACTGATGGTGAGCGACAAATCAAGAGGAGACAAAAGAATAGGTTGCCCTAGAATCAAACAGAACATAAGCAGGGAAAGAGTACACAAGCACAACACCTAAGATGGAAAGCAAAAGGGACAAGGAAAAGAATGGTGATACCAAAATCAAGGAATACGTGTACGAGAAGAATGAATTCATTACCAAAAAGAAATCAAATAAGAAAGGATAAAAAAGAATGGAATAAGACTATATCCAGATCAATGTTGGTAATATTTGATTTATTTTATGCATGCATGGTTGGTGAATGTTGAGCAGATTCTAGTTCGAGCAAAGCTTGTCTAATATATTAATTGCCTAATACATTAGCCAAACCTAGTGCTCTGATACCACTAAAAACCCTATCACGCCCCGCTTCCCAAAAGAATACGGAATACGGATACGTAACAAAAGCCCAGCGAATGATTTTCATCATTCATAAGCTGTTCAAGAAATCTTAACAACATGCACAAGAAATATACAGAGTCGGAAGTGAATTAATCAACCACATGCACATAATGAGTCAAAACACAAACAAGATTACTTAAAATCAAATACATAAATCTCAAATAGTCATGATCTGAATAAAACACATGTCTTGGGTCACATCGCCTAAAGACAATACAATTATTGTTCAAGCACAATGCAAGAAATAATATAATAAAAATAGCACTAATACTTCAAGTCTCCGATACCATCTGGAACCTGTTCTCCAAAATCTGCAATTCATCGAATACAGAAAAGAGAAAAAGAGAAAACACAAGTACCCATCAATTGCAAGCCACGGGTCACTTATAATGTAGGATACAAGCACATGGGGAAACTAACTAGCACATGGTATAAGTGATCAAGTGTACATGGTATATATCAAGTGTCAAGTAATCAAGTATCATGTAAACATGCATCAAGTGTCAAGTGTCATGTAATCATGTATCAAGTATCTAGTTCAAGTCTCATGTAAACAAGTCTCAAGTATCATGTAGTCAAGTATCAAGCAAGCATATATCATGTTCAAGTATCATGTTCAAGTTTCATATTCAAGTAGCATGTTCAAGCATCATGTTCAAGTCTTGTAGTGAATTACAATCTAGATAGCACATCAAGCAGCCCACCTTACATGGTTGCTACATTACAACAGTTTCGCTTTAGATTTTATAGTGGACCATAGAGGGCAGTATACTCGAGGACAAGCAAGTAATTAAGCTCCAAGTTCTAAGTATCATGTATCATGTAATCACGTGTCAAGTAGTGCAAGTGGCAAGTATCGTTTCTTGCGTACAAGTATCAAGTAATCATGTCAAGTAATCACGTAGGATCAGTGGCTCCCCTTCCGAGTATACATTCCTGAATTATACACTATTAGATCTGTCCCTTAAACCTTGACTTGGTTATTTATTATTAATGTCCAACATGCATGTATATGTGCAAAATATATCAAGAATAACATGGCATGATCATGTGACAAGTGCAAGTAGCAAACTAAATAAGTACGAGTGCATGTTATCTCATAAAGGAATAAAATAAACACATCTCAAGTTTAGGACAGCAAGACCATGCTATAGTAAATCAGTAATTCCAAGAGTTACAAACAAGAAAATCTAGATCCGTCGAAGGATCTGAAAAATAGACTTCCACAAAAATTCAGCGAGTATAATTAAGTCATATATTAGTTTACAACAACACCGCTCAAAACTGATTTGAACACAGAAATTAGGTTCAGCCAGAAATCAAGAAAAAGAATTCAAGAGTATGAAAACAGCATGAAAACACATTAAATAAATTCACGAAAAATCTGGAGTATTCCGCTATATGTCTAGAATCAAAATATAAAGTTTCAGAATTTTTTAGGAAAAATAGATAAGTCATCAAAAATAAGAAAACATCACGAAAACCTAGTTTAGCGAATCTGGAATTTCCAACACTGCTGTACGAAAACTAAGATATCTCACAATCAGTGAAACGAAATCCAATTCCACCAAAGGTATATGAAAATAGATAAAATTTACTAACTTTCACATTTTACAGAGATTTTTCATTCAGTAAAAGGAATCATAGTGAAAATAGGGTTCTTTACAAAACAGCGAGCAAAATACAGCATGTATAGATTTTAGAAACGAGCATGAAACACCACATAAAACTTATCAATAAAATTTACCAAAATTTTTGGTAATACCTAACTTAATAAAAAAACACTGACCAAAATATTGGATCAAAATAATATGTATAGCATGGTTCTTGAAAATAGTTTGTTAACAAAATTAACAAAAAACATAATCTGGAAAAGAGCAACACTTCTGTACTAAAACAGTCATAACTCAGTCATACGACATCAAAATCAAGCAAGGTAAGAGTGGTTTGACAATAGACGAAATTATCTAAAACTCATATTTTATAGCGAAATAAAGATACTGACTGTAGCACAGTCGAAAATATCAAACAAAACAGAACATCCAGAAAATACAGATTTCACTCTCAAGCACAAAAACAACATAGATTCAAGAATATTGATCCAAACTCATCCAAACTTGAAATAAAGCCTACCAAGTGTTTAAAAAACATGAATTATGGTTATTAACATGTCCACGCCTATAATTTCACATGGATATCAACCAAAACACGAATTTGCACAAAAGTAAGACATACACGATTCAACTTCCAGAACGGGCGATTCCTAGGTTATTTCATATCAAGAATTGTGTCGTGAGTCTTCTATGGCCGAAATTTCACAATAGAGACAAAACCCATCAAGAAAAATACAATCAAAGGTTGTCTGTAGACCCAACTACACTATAGGTGAACTTTGGTACTTGTATCAAACAAATAAATTGGAGTACAAGTTATTTGCCTTAATTTGGGGATGAAGAACGATGCAAACACGCCTATAAGCAAAACCCACGAACAAAATCCACCACAAGCAACAAATCCAAGCAAAACGAGCGAAACCTTATCACGAACGATCTCCTTGAAGCAACGACGATCAAAGTGGCAAGCACCCACTTTGAGAACACCACAATGAAGGAGTAGGGGATCAAAAGTGAAAGCTTGATGATGGTGGTGCTGTTTTGGGTGATCGGCAAGCAAGGAAGGGCAAGGAGGGGGTTCGGGTTTATAAGAGATGCTGAAGGTGGAGATGGCCGGAGTAGGGCTCAGCCTAGGGGTTGTATGGTGGGGTCGGCCTGGAATAGGGGAGGCCGGCTGATGGGTTTTTGGGGGCTCGGGTTATGTGCAGGCCGGGAGAGGAGAGGGAGAGAGTTAGGGGGCTAGGGTTTTAGGAATTAAGGTATGAGTTTGTGAGGGTTAGGGTAATTATATAGGGTGTAAGTATGGGTTAATGGGTTATGGGTATTGTTAACTAGCAATAGGTATATAAATGGGTAATGGATATTGGGCCAAATACAAATAGGAATACAATTAGGAGTGAATTCTATGGCTCTTGAAAAATCTTATTAGGAGTCAAAAATCATAGGTTTGGAAAAACACCATCAAAACACCACCACAACACCATGGAAAAATAAAATAAAGATAACGAGACCAAAAATAAGAAAAATATCAAAATAATGAAAAACGATCAAAAGAGACAATCAATCAAACATAAGGAGCTAAAAATGAAATAAAATGAATATATATTGAAATCAAATCCAATATACGGCTCAGAAAAAAATAAGAGAGAAAAATACACTAAAAAAGAAACATTGGTTATTGCATTTGCTGATCTTGATTATTCACTACAAGAAAACCCCTTTTTCGCAATGAGGTTTTGGCAACGACGTTTTAGTCGTTGTGAAAATTAGTTACGGCAACGCAAAAGTCGTTGCTAAAAATAAAACAAAATTTTTCCGGGCCTTCACACATCCTCGCCAGATTGTGTGTAGATTGGAAACGATAAATGTCGTTGCGCCAGATTGTGTGTAAATTGGAAACGATAAATGTCGTTGCGTATATTTCCTTATATCTATTGCAACGACAATATTGTTTCCAAAAATATAAAAAAATAATTTAACTTAGCACGTGCATATTTTAACTAAAACCCAAAACAAACAAAACACCAACCCATATCTCTTCCTCTCCTGAATCTCCCCAATCGGCGAAACCCGCCCGTTCGCTCTACCCATATCTTTACCTCTCTCTTTTCCTCTCAGATCCCCCTCCCCCCGTTTGCTCTCGCCTCCCCCCTCCCCTCATTCGCTCTCGCCTCCCCCCTCCCCTCATTCGCTCTCGCATTCGCCGCCTCCGCCGTTCGATCTCCTTGCTGCCGTCGTCGTTCGCTCTCACACCAATTGCTGACGAGTTCTCGGAGGAGTTCCTGAGGTTTCTGGTGACTACGGCAAGCGCGGCGAATCGGACGGTTAGGTTTATGGCTTGCTAGATCATTTCTGAGGTGAGTGCAGTAGAAAGTTGATTTTTTTGGCTTTTTTTTTAATGTTTTAATGTTTGGATCTAGGGTTTAATTGTGCTGCAATTAGGGGTTTCAAAAGTTTTTTGTAATTAGTGAATCCGACTTTTAGCCACTTCATTTTAGAGATTTTGAAGTTAATTTTAGGTGACAAGTATTTGATTTATTCGTTATGTAATGTAGTTTGTAGACTAATAGAATAGCTTTTTAATGAGTGTCCCACAGTTGCACATCGAAATGGAGCCATCTAATTTTAGTTATAAAAGTAAAGATTGATCACATTAGTTTTCTCATAGTTATTTCATCATGATAAAGATTGATTTCTGTAATCTTGTGAGAGCTTCATCATCTTGTGTTATCAAATTTGAAGGAGAAGGAAATCGGAAATCGAAAAAAAAAACAAAAACAAGCACAGATTGGGTAACTGAATCTTAACCTCTAGTTTGATTACCATGTTTTGCATATATTTAAACCGTATCGATGTAGTTAGTGAAAATAACAAATGTATGGATGTGTATGCACATGTATCAGATCACACCTGTAAATTGGGTTTATAAGAAGAATTTTATGTCTGTATATCCACTTGTCAAAATATGATTGCAAATGAGGTGTTTGATAAAATGTGTGCAAGTGTAGTGTGGTGGTTGGTTGTGAGTAACATGATCGCATATGACATGTTTGTTGTTATGTCTTAATGAAGACAAAAATCGAGATTTATAGATATAGAGATGATGATATGGGTTTAGGGAATCATGCTTATGTTCATATTAGTGGTGATATATGTTCATGTCTAACTTTGTCTTCACAATTATTTGAGAGGGATAATAGTCTATGCCAGTATCTTTACAATTATTTGACTGTTTTAATCTGAGCTGTGAATACTTTTGAAATTAATTTTGATAGTAGACATTGTTGAGGAAATAGTTGCTAAATCAACTTTAACTTGATTTGGAATGACTAAGTTACAGCAACAAAATGATAAGGTAGTGGGTAATTACTTTTTCTTTTCAAGTGAAATGAAATTTTGTATACAATGCCATGTAAGCTTCCATGAAATTCCATCTTTCTTCTAGTAAAATTTTTAAGGATCGTGAAAAGACCAAAAACCAATTGATTTTCTAATAATTTTGTATACAATGCCATGTAAGCTTCTCATAGTTATTTCCTTCATCTTTGTACTTCAAAATATGCCTAAACATTCTCATAAAACATCTACAGAAATCAATCTGCAATGTGAATATGAACTAAAACCAGCATTATCATACAACCATAGCTACAGATGAAACATATTTCTTTTCTTTTTTTGAGTAAAAGACGAGATTGTCTAGGAAAATAAGAAATTGGTAGTTTCCATGGTCTTAAGCTCTTGAGAAATTGGTATCAGTCGGACATATGTACAAGTCACCTGGGTTTATAGCTGTTGTTGTTCATGCCTGCATGAGTTTATTTATGCAAGTATTGATGTTTTGAAGGCCCTAATACACTTTAATTCCCATCAAGATGAACCTCAATAAGGTGGATAGAACGTACAGTTTGTCCTTTTAATAGCTAAGATCAATCTGAGATTGTGTATTCTCTTTTTGTTGAAAGTTGAAACTGGTGTAAATTAAGAGGAAATCTATTTTTGCTCCGTAACTAGGTATTTCATTATGACGTTCTGGAAAACGATAAATATGTAGTAGGAGACATGAGTATCAACAACTACCCATCATGTCAATTACTTGATGGTGATTTTCTTGGTATCTCCTGCTTTGGAACATGACCCTCCTAAAAGGTTGTCTTCCCCCTTCAGTTGGTCACTATATTCAATAAAAGTCCATCAATCAGGACCTGCGAAACAAGAGAAGAGAAAAGGAAGGCTTGGATGTAATGATGATGCAAACTAATACCTTGAATAGTTCTTGTATCAGATAGTAGATTATATGAGAAGGGATATATAAGAACCTTAAATTGTTTAAACCGATCTATTCCCTTGACCTTCTAGTTTTATTGTGCCTTTTCCTATGTTTGTTGGCACTCACTTTTCATATGTTATCACTTGGGATCCTCAGTTGCATTACTTACGAGCAACATTGATCAAATGGAAGTTAAAATACTGAAAGATAATAGCAGGATTTGATGGTGCAGTGCAGATTTCATCTTCTAAAGCTTCTGGTCCTTCAACTTAGATGGTAGCATACTAGGTCGTCTTGGTTCTTGAAAAACATTAGCAATTAATACTTGAAATTGCAGACGCATGCATTTTAATAAAATGGGCAGTGCAATCTATGAGAGACAACGACTCCAGTCAGTATATTTCAGAATCTCCTCCTGGCGAACTTGATACACACCTTAACAGTAGGACAAAATATTCAATACAGGAATATAAATAAACAACTTAGAATGTTATTAGTTTAAGAACTGGAAACACACCTAGGCGCCACAGACGGAACTTTCCTATCAACTCTTAATTCTGGTGCAGTAGAAAGAAATAAAGTCCATCAGCCATAATCTGCAAGGTATATATGAAAAGAGAGGTTAGGAATTTGGGATGTGATAATGGTGCATACTAATAACAGAAAATAGTACAAGAAAGGAAAGAACCCTGAAATTGCATAAAATGATCTTGAGACAAATAGAAAAGAAAAGACAATTTTTTTTTTGGGGTATCAGAAACACAGTTTCAACCTGAACCAATTTTATTTTATTATGGTATGCCTGAGGAAGAACAGTCATTGAGCTCCCCTACAGCTGGGCAGCTAACTGAATTGATAGAGGTAAACCATTTATAATTTCCTATTGCCTATAGTGTAGCTGTAGTGCATGGAATACATACATATTACTTACAAAATTTGCAACCCAAGGGGTTTCTTTTAACTTGCTGATTCAAAATCTCAGAGACTTGAATCTGGAGATAATGCACTATGTTTTATGTTCAAATTGAGTTGTATAACTGCCTTACATTTGTGATTTAGTTACTCTATCCACATTTACATTTTCCATACAAACAACTGGCAAATAGATGATTGCAGTATAGTTTTTGTTGTTCCTATAATATAACTGACGGGGTTATGTATGTATTTGATTTATTAGCATCGGTCCTCATATTTTCTTACTAATCATTTAATATTTGTCAACATGAGTCAAAACTCCCAGTGCCAAGTAAACAATTACGGAACATGGCACTAGCAATGTTGAAATGGTCTCTGTTTCCCAATGATAGTGAACACAAATTTCTCTGGAAACTGTCTTCAATGTCCATCAATCTTCATTTGCCTTATTCGTTTGTTGGCTTCATCTACAGAGTATGTCGGTCATAACTGGGACCGGAGCCCCCCAATTTACACCAATCTCGTGTCATGTCTCCATATAAATGGAGGATGCAAAGTGCTATGTGTCTTCAGTCTGGTCCATACCTGTTCATTAATATTTTCACATCCTTTTGCCTCCTAGGATCAGTCAGTCCTTTTCTGGAAATCCATAAACAAGTAGCCGCCCAACTTGAGGATATTTGTTCTGTATTTGTGCGTAAGTTCTTTCCCTCCCTTAACCCATAACCAGTCAACCACCAACATTGAATTAAACTAAGGGGACCAGGTGTCCCTTCATATCTGTGTTAAACTATAGAGACATGGTTATTGTATTTCTTCTTGAGTGCAACCATTATATTAGCTTATCTGACTCAATTATATGAAAGGGACAGAAAGCTGAGTGTGACTTGCTATCATATTTGATTAGTGCATGCTAAGATTTGTATATATCCAAAAACATATGCAGCCCTTAATGGAGAGAAATACATGAGAATTATATTCATAATTTAGAACCAAGTAAAACGCTCAAGAAAAAGCTTATATTCAACAGGTCAAGAAAAACGCTCAAGTATTAGCATCTGCCTTGTTGAGAAGAAAATGCATACTAGTAACTGGGGGTACAAATACTGGGGGTACAGATACATATTTGGGGTAGGAAAATTTACAGTAATATTTATTTCTTATGCATAATTCCTGGAAGGCAAGTCTCATGGTACATAATAAAGGTTAAATAAAGGAAGAGAATATTTTAGCGATATTTTTGTAAGATATTTTTGTAAAATGCTTCATGGTAAATTTTATTTTTTGTTATTTTAATTAGGAGCAACTTAAAGTAGCAGTTGCTGCACATGGTGATTCAATGACTCAAGAGGAGATCCTTCTAGATGTTTTGAAGCCTAGATCAGGGTATTTTCGTGACAAAGGAATTGCATTAAAAGGTTATTGTAAAGGAAGACAGCAACTTGAGCAACAAAACTTGATCAATGAGCAACAAAAGAAGATTGAAGAGCAGCAGAAAATGATAAAGGAGTTGCAAGAAACTCAAGAAAGAACAACAAGACAAATTGAACAACAAAAGGAAGATATGCAGCGTGCAATGGATGCAATGAAACAAGAATTGTTGGCACAACTTACAAATAGAGGTGCATGAAATTTCTCGAATGATCAAGGTACTATTAATTTTAGTGACACTATTATGCTGTATTGTTTTGTGCATACAGGTTCCAATAGTTTTGGCAATCTTTCATAGTTTCATTGTATACTGCCGGACTAATCATTATTTCAAATATGTAGGTACCACGAGAAGGAACTATATTTGGAGAATTAGGGAATAAAGCCATTGGTTCGGGAGCATATATTTTTGTATCATATTTTGACAGTGTATGATTTAGTTATATCTTATATGAGTTAGCTGTTGGTTTAGCTTATTAACTCTCCAACATCAACCACAATTTTTTGCTACTTGTATTTTCTGAGAATATTCATCCCAAAATGTTCTTTTGTTCTAAGTTGATTCAGTTCTTTCAATCTTGCATCCAATTTTGTTGCAATGTTTATATGTCAAGAGAATATTAGAAAATATGGTTAAGCTTATTATGCACAATGGAAATGATTATGAGATACTTAGATATCTTTTTGAGAAGTTGATGGTTGTAATATTTTGGACATTGCTTCTTATATGTGACATAAATGTAATATGTTGGACAAGGTTAATATTATAGTTTTTGGAATGATGTTGGTTTTTAATGTTTTTGAAGTGTATGCTAGTTTGGATAGGGCTGATGCAACGACAATATATAATTTGTCTCGAAAAGAATTACACTTTCGCAACGACAATTGATAGCTTTAGCAACAACTATAGTTGTTACCAAAATACAAGTAATGCAAAGCAATTATAAAAATAATTGCAAAACAGTCGAGCTTTGTCAACGATAGTAGTCGTTGCCAAAATAGAAAATGTAAGGCAACGACATTCATTCATTGCGAAAAATATATCTTTAGCAACGGCATGAGTCGTTGCCAAATATATGAAGTATGTTTGGCAATGACAAATGTTGTTGCGATTGATTTTATATGAAGTATCTTTAGCAACGACATTAGTCGTTGCCAAATATATGAAGTATGTTTGGCAACGACAAAGGTTGTTGCGATTGATGTTATATGAAGTATCTTTGGCAACGACTCATGTCGTTACCAAATATATGAAGTATGTTTGGCAACGACAAAGGTTGTTGCGATTGATTTTATACCATAGCACGGGTGGAATTAGGTATGGCAACGACAACATATATTGCAACGGCAATGTCGTTGCGAAACAATCTATGTTTGGCAACGACAGCAAGTCGTATTCAAAATCTTTAGCGACGCCCGGACGCGCAACGACCTTGCAACGACAAATGTCGTTGCCAAAAATATTTTTCGCAACGACAAACGAGTTTTAGCAACGACATTTGGCGTTGCGGAAAAGGGTTTTTCTTGTAGTGATTGTCATTAACATTGGTTGTTGCTCGTTATCACTGATTACTATTGCAACTATTAATTATTGTTCGATAACTATAGATCCTTGAGCTTATCTTTTAAATCTTTTTAATAATTTTGACTTTGTTCTAGTTCATTTTCTTGATGTGTCATGCTTCCTTTATTCCTTGCTTTTCACTACTTGCTGTCTGTGACTTGCTCTAATGGATAATTTTTCTCCCTCTTTACTTGACAAATTCGCAGGAACCCAAGGTGAGCTTAACGAAGGATTAGGTGAGCAAACATTCTTGTGGATGAAGCCGCTTGTAGCCTACAATAACTATTTGATTCATGTTTCTTTATTTCCTGCATTGTTATTTCCCGTACTTTGTATTCCGGGCTTTGTTGACCCGAAGTTTGTTTTTTCAGATGTTGGATATTAGTTTGATCGATTATTTCATGTTATTGAAATTTACTTATTGTCTATGTAATTGTTTATCCATGTGTGGTTGTGTTATTCTCTTTATATTGTTGAGTTAAACTAGTACAGCTTATGGATGATGTTTACATCATTCGCTGGGCCTCCATTACGTGCTCGTATTTCCATACATTGGGAAGCGGGGCGTGACATGGAGCGTGATTAAATGTTAAAATAAGAAACTAGAAAATATGATAATAGAGCCATTAGAATCAGGTAAAATATGGTGCAACTGTATTTACTAAACCTAGATTGTAGTGGCTCTTGATCGTGTGAGGAATGACATAAGGACAGACACTAGTTTGGTGCGTACAAACCTGATATGGGGACACGAGCGGTGTTGTCTCTTCTGGGACACGTGCGGTGTTATCTCGATTTCTAATTTCCAGGATTTAGTGATAAGAGCGGAATGCGGAGATAAGTCACAGGTCCTATAAAACCCCGGAAAATTGAGATATGACAATTTTCTCCAAGTGCGTTACACACATGTATTCTGTACAGTTACGGGAAATATTCGTAACGTATTTCAACATAAATTTCATACATATTTTTGTACTTTGATTATTTATATATTTTTCCATCATCTCAAAAAACATCTTACCTTATTTTGAGCCAACTCAAATATAAATCCTAATATTTATATTTTTACATGTACTGCACGTGCTTTTAATGCACATGTCGATTACGCATATTTTTTCGTTACGTGTAATATCCATAAAATTATTAATATAAATGTTCGTCGTATTTTTTATTTTGACTATTTATGAATGTTTTTCGTTCTCTTGAATTTATTTTGTAATCATATGTGCGACACACGTGTTTGCAGTGCATGTGTTGGTTGTATCATTTTTCAAAATAAAAATTTATTAAATGGTTATGTTTATTTTTATTTGTGCAAGAAATTTTTTATTATGATTAATTTAAACTAGTTTTATTATATTTATATAATATGAGTAACATATGTATTTAAATTACTTAAAACTCCTAATAAATTGAGTGTAGATTATGTGCACACACCACACCCATTTTATAAACCCGTGCATATCTCACCTTTGTTTGGCTGGCGAATTGGAGGGAGAAGGGTTTGAATTGGTAAAAGAAGTTTTTGAATGAGTTTAGGATTAGTGGGGGGGGGGGAGGGTGTTATTTAGATTAGTGGGTAGTTTATGCTGTTGGTGTATGCCCTAGAGGCCAGTTGAGTATTGACATTACTAGTTTATATTTGTCATGATAATTATTTCATATATGAGGCAATTCATTTGTTGTGTTGTTTATTGTGACTAAATGAATATAATAAAGTCCTTAGAATAGTAGGTTCAATACTATGGGATATCAAGTGCATGACTTGATTGTGAGATCCTTTTGGTTGTAATCAGAACACTATTCTTAAATGTCCATAGTCAAGTATTATTGTGAATTAGGACAACAATAATACATAGAAACTAGTATGTGCGTAGACTGATGACCATATCTCACGGGTCATGGATATGAGATATCAATTCTTCAATAGGTACATATTAGAGTAATAATGTACTGGACTGACCCACCATGAGATCGTTGCATGGACCGTTACGTGAGTGTCATAAGTGGTTCTCACAGTGACCATGGTGTATGTAGTCATTTGACTTGAAGTCACTATAGTTCCCTACATGAGAAGTTATATATTTTAATGTCGTCAAACGTTGCTTATAATATGGTGATTATAAAATCGACTATTGGATATACTACAAATCATGCAGAGGGATGTGAGTGACTTAGATAGGATTTATCCCAATTACATAACAGGACTGATATCCATAAGCCGCTTGATTGAGTGAGACTGTAAAATGCATGGTCGTACTCAAATAAGTCAAAATGAGATACTTAGCTCATTTGTTTTGGTAAGTCTACTCGGACATCAAGAAACCAAAGATTGAACCATAAAAGGGTGACACGCTCTATGCCTTGTGGTCAATTAAGATATCTGGATAAAGGAACTAGACTACATGGGAACATTGGTCATGGATAGGTTATGTCTTATCACTGACATGCCTGTTCCTTGAATAGCAGTGATGTATTGCTAGATACTGCTCACTGTTTGTAATACTAGAATATGATTTTAGTATTTCTATCCACGTAATGGGAACTTATAGGATCACACATTTAGAAGGGATCGAAATTGGATTTTAAATTCATAATATGAATTTAATTTGGGATCCAAGTAAGACTTAGACTCCTGACATTGGTTGGACATTTAATTAGATTAAATGGGCTGACTAAAGTTCAAAGGCCGAAACACGAATCTGAACCAGGTCAGATTGTGAGTCCAACAATCTCATTACTCTCTTGGGTTTGATTTTCTGCACCTATATATATGATATTTATCTATGGAAAAGCGATACATGAGAAAACCCTAATCGTTATAAAAATTGTGAGAGAGATAGATCGTGAGGAACATCCTCTTTCCGTAGCTTGCACCGTGGCATGAAGAAAATCATGATTTGATCCGTTCGTGTGGATACCAAAGAGGCACCGCAATATTGTAGTGCTGCGATTGACATACTGTGGAGACAGCAGATCCATCTTCAAGGTATAACTCCTAAACACGGTTTATGTTTTGCGAATGGATCCATGGCTAGGTTTCGATATTTTTTTTTGTAAATTTTCTGCTGTGTATTTAGTCTGAGATACCCTCGAAATCTAACAATGGTATCAGAGCCACTTGCAAAACCATAATTCGGTTATGTACGATATGTGATTATTCATGGTATGCTGGTAGAAAGATTCATATGTAATATAATTTTTGCAATAGTTGCAATATGAGGATTTGTTTATGTATTTGTTGTTAACACAGATACCACACTAGGGAAGCCAGCGGTTTGGAACCATTGAAAGCCCTGGAAAGATGTGATTTGCAGTAACGTTAGGGTTTCTTAAAACATGAATAGTTCGTGCACCTGCGTAGTTTGCAGTGGCTTTAGAGTTCCTTAAAACATGAAGGATTCATGCTCTAGTGGTGGTAAGGGGTGATGAGGAAACTTTTTTCGAACAGGGTGCTGCCGTGCACCCCACAAGGGGCACCCTTGACCGTCGACCGCTGACCGTACAGCGACCGACGGTCAGTTCTGCGTATGATAATAATGTTTCCCCAAAAACCCATCTTTTTAAAATAAGATAAATAAAATTATAATAACATACTCTTTGATTATTATGTTCTGTGATGCATGGTGCATGGTTGTGGCCTTAGTTCTGTGATGCATGGTTTAGTTCTGTGATACATGGTTTATGTTCTGTGATTTATTATTTATATTTTGGTATTTTGAATATGACCTGCGTGTCATGCCTTTCTCTCTACATTCTCAATGTATTCTATTCTCTCTAAATTTCAATTGTACATTCTTTCTTTATATGTAAATGTAATCTCACTATGGTAAGAAATTGACAACCATACAAGGACAAGATTGGGAAGTTGCTTGGAGAAGATGGTATAATCCCTTTGTTCGGTTTTTGATATCCTCATTGGCTTGAGAGAATCAGTGTGTTAGGGCCACAATCATATCACATAAATTCTATGCTTTTAATTTTGTATGAGATGCACTGTTGTATGCTAATGGATGATGACTGGTAAGATTAATTAATAAAATAACAAAATCCCTCAAAGTAAATATTAAGTTGCAATAAGATGCCTCCCAATGCGTGACACTCGTCTATGCTAAGATCGATTAAGTGTAGGTCTGCCAAAGCAGGGAGCCTTTATCTATCCTAGTGATACGCGATGGGATAAAAGTAATATTCAATTGCCAACTATTGGGTCTGACTTAACTAGACTATTTCAATAGGATTGAAGGTTTAGAGGCATAGAGTTGGGCTTTAGTTTATGAGATAGATTAGAGTAAGTGTTACTCACCCAACTATCTAAGAGTTGTATATGATGTAATTGGGAAATATTGTGTACCTAAACAACTAAATTTTGGGTGATCAGCTAAAGCTGACTTTAAACTAGGTGAAATATGGATCGTGGCCTACTAGAAAATCTTACGATGGGATTTTCTGAGTCAATGATGAGGGTCGTTGATTTGAATAAAAATAGTAGGATACACATTTAATAAAAGACCTTATTATAAATTTCAATATCATGATACATACTTTACATATTTCTGTGGATGGTTAATTATTTCTTTCTTTGCATATTTGTGTGAAATGATATTTACATTGCATATTTCTATTGATAGATTACCATGGCATCCAACACATCAAATAACCTATCATTGCGATTTGTCCTTGAGAAAGACAAACTGTCTGGAACAAATTTTCTAGACTGGTACAAGAATCTGAGGATAGTCTTCAGGCATGAGAAAAATCTGTATATTCTAGAGCAGCATGTTCCTGACCCACCTGCTGCAAGTGCCCCTCGTACCGAAATGGATGCTCTTAAGAGGCATTGATGACACCTTGGATGTTGGTTGTCTCATGCTAGCAATCATGAACTCTGAGCTTCAGAAGCAACATGAGAACATGGATGCCAACGATAAGATCGTACAGCTCATGAGGCTCTATCCAGAGCAGGCTTGGCATGAGAGGTTTGAAGTCTCAAAGGCATTGTTTCAGTGCAAACTGGTAGAAGGAAGCCCTGTTGGAACTCATGTGCTCAAGATGATTGAGTACATAGAGAACCTTGAAAGGCTTGGTTTCCCAATGGGTCAAGAGTTGGCCACTGACATGGTCCTGTAATCGTTGTCGGAAAGTTATAGTCAATTCATCATGAACTACAACATGAATGAAATTGATAAATTTCTAAAAGAACTACTGAACAGAATATTAGTAAAGGAAAGACCATTATGATGTTCCAACAGGCCAAAGGTAAGAGCAAGGGAAAAAAGCAGATCAAGAAACCCAAAGGCAAGAGCAAGGGCAAAAAGCAGATTAAGAAACCCAAAGGCAAAGGGAAGGGCATGGGCAATTTCAAGCTCATCACTTCTGCCTTGAAACCTAAGGGTGGGGTGGCCAAGGAGGGCACATGCTTCCACTATGGTAAGACCGGACATAGGAAGAGGAACTGCCATGAGTACCAGTGGATCTTAAGAAGAAGAAAGGAAGTGAAACTTCCACTACGGGTATTTTCTTATAAAGTCAATTTATCTATTTCTACATCTTAGGTATTGGATACTCGATGTGGATCTCATATTTGTGTAAATGTGCAAGATCTCAAAAGGATTAGACCATTGATGTCACGCCCCGCTACCCCAAAAGAGAATGCAGAATACGAATATGTGACTAAGCCCAGTGAATGATTTTTACCATCAATAAACTGTTCAGAATCTTTACAACATCTCACAGAAATTATCAGAGTCGGAAGTAAGAGAATCAACCACATATACATAATCGAATCAAATATACCAATAGAAATTTACTTGAAACCAAAATATAGTAATCTCAAATAAATCAAATCTGAACAAGTTAATTATCCTGGGTCACATTGCCCAAATACAAAATAAATCCAAGTATCAAATACAATTGTTCAAATAAGCAATAGAAATAATAATAAAAATTCCAGCACTAATATCTCATATCACCAACTCCATCTGACAGTTGATCACCCTGGTCTGCAATTAATAAATTGCAGGAATAGGAAAAAGAAAACAAACTCCCGTCAATGAAAGTTATGGGCCACTTGTAGTGCATGATACAAGTACATAGAATAAATAACAAATATAAAATAACAACAGAACAAATATTGCATGGTATAGACATATCAACAGAATATAATATCTAACATGAATAAGGAAAACAAATCAGATAGCATGGTATACTAATAGATAAAGATAACATGTGTCAAGTGTCAAGTAGTATGAAGACAGATATATAGATGATAGTGTCAGATGATAATCAAACAGATAACAGATAATCAGATAACAGATGCAGATAACTGATAACAGATGTCAGATAACAGATACAGATAAACAGATAGCAGATGTCATGTTCTTATAAGTCTTGTGTGATTACTATCTTGGCAGAACTTCATGCATCCCAGGTTTCTACTACATGGTTAGTACATTCAAATAAATTACGTTTAGATTTTGTAGTGGAGTCTATAGGGCCGTGTACTTAGGGATCAGACAGACAGATATCAGATGCAGATCAGACAGAAAGAACCTATAGGTTCTCTTCTAAGTACACCTTCCTATAGGGAAGTAATGTAGTCAGGGTATCAGATAATAGAATCGTGTATCATGTAATAATGAACACGTAACAGGTTGGGAACACAGGTCCTCTTCTCAGTACACATTTCTATATTTTCCACTACTAGATCTTTTCCTTAACCTCGACTTGGTTATTTTGTTTTTATTATCAGAAAGACATGTATTTACAAAAAAATAGTGAGAATATCAATAAGTAACAGGTTGAGAGTGATAGACAAATATATACAGACTAAATATAACACATAAAAGAATAGTATAACGAAAACTCTAGTTCAGGACAGCAAGACAGTACTACACTAAAACTGGGATTTCCATTGCTACAAACATGCAAATCTGGATCCGTCAAAGAATCTGGAAAATATACTCCCGGCTGAATCCAGCGAATATATATAAGTCATATGGTATTTCACAACATCATAACTAAAAACAACTTTGAATCCAGAAAACACGTTCAGTGCGAAATCCGAAGTTTGTATTCAAGTTCAGGAAAACAACATGAAAACACATTAATTAAATCCACAAAAATTCTGGGGTATTTCCCTATATGTGCAGCATCAGAATATAAAGTTTCATAATTTTTAAATATAAATAGTTTAGTCAACAGAAATCAGAAAACATCAAGATGCAGTAGTTTTGTAAATCTGGAATTGTAAACACTGCAGTACGGAAACAACAATATCTAACAAACCATAAATCCAAATCCAAATCCACCAAAAGGGTGATAAAATAGACACAGTAGGCTAACTTTCATATTCACATATATTTTACAAACAGCAAGTAGAATTAGGTTGAAAATCAGGTTCTTTACTGAACAGTAAGAAAAATCTGCTAGTATAGTAATTGTTTGGAAACATAGAACTGTTTGTAAACTCATCAAATAAATCACCAAAAATTCAGTGTTAATCCCTATCAAGTCTAGTTGTATTGTGAAAAGTATTGGATTTAAATAATACTTTTAACATCACGATAAAAATAGATTACTCTTCAGAATTCATAGAAAACAAAATCTGGAAATCTCTCTATACCTATATAGTAAAATAGATATAACTCACAACTCGTAAAACGAAACTGAGATCTGTCAGAAGGGTTGGAAAATAGACATAATTCTCTATAAATCTTATTCACAAATAAAATTCATATACTTACCTTAATAGGGCCTAAAATATTGATTGAAAACGGGGTAACAGAAAATACAGAATTGTTCCCCATACACAAATCAACATAGATCATAAGAAAATTGTCCAAATCATAACCAAACATGAAATATAGTGTACTAGATGTCCAAACAACATGGTATAGGGTACTTTGCAAGTCCACGACCAGTTATAGCACGAATAACACATCAAGCACTCAATATCACAAAATAACATGCATATATACATCCAAAAAGTGGTCATCCCTAGTTGTTTCATGTCATGTATGTCGTGAGACAACTATGGTCAAATAAACACCATAGAGATAATATATAATAGAGGATTCACACACGAATTGTCTCTAGAACCCAAATACACTACAGGTGGTATTTAGTACTTGTATTACATAAAGAAAAGAATACAAGTTACTTGTCTGAGAAACAACGACAGAAACGATGCAAAGGTCAAGAATAACGGAAACGGATTGTCGAGCAACCCACGAACACACAAACCCAAAACGAATCACACAAACCAAAAACGAGCAAAACCCACGAACGCACCAACTCGTGCAACTCCACACAAAACCCAACAACGAGAGGAAACGACGGCATGGCGATGGCGGTTGGCACTGCTCGCTGTTGTTGCTAGCGCAGTTAGTCAATGGAGTGCGGCACCGCACCACTGGGAGGTCGCGAGGCAGGGGAAGAACCAAGGGTGCAGGGCAACGCCGAGACTGCACTAGTGTCGGGATTTTACTGCACTGACCGTCGAAGTGTCGCCGGCTGACTGCAGGTGGCGCAAGCAGTTGGGAGGAGGTGGACGGAGAACACCGGGTGCACAGGAGAACGTCGGGGAGGAGGTTAGGGACGATGGAAGGAGGAGCACAGGAATAGGTTGTCTAGGGTTAAAGCATGGGACAGGTAAACAGGGAATAGTATGAAAATATATATATGAGTAGAATTAGGTTTAGGGGAGGGGATGACGGATGATGGGTAACGGGTGGGTACATAGGGTTCGGGGATGGGTAGCAATTAAATGGATATGAGTATGAATGGGTTTAAGTTAGATATTGCGGAATTTTAGTGGTTATGGGTTTTATGAATGAGTAATAGGGTTTGGGAGAAAAAGAAAATTAATAGATCCATTAAAAGAGAGATGGCAGAAAGAAGATAAATAAAATAGGGCACAAACAATAAAATGAGAATCAAAAATACTGGCACGATCAAATAGGGATGAAACAAAAAGAGACAACAGAATCAAGAACTTAAATAAAAGATGACAAAACGATAAAAACGAATATGTATTGAAAATAAAAATTCAATATACGGTCCAAAAAGAGATACAAAGAGAGAAATACACTAAAAAAAAACACAAAAAATACACAAAATGGAAAATAGGGGTTACAAATCCTACCCACCTAATAAGAAGAATTTCGCCCTCGAAATTCAAACAAGAAGATACATAGGGTAACCCCAAAAGAAAAGAAGAACAAAACAAAAAACTACTCAAACAGATGAGGGAACTTCTGAATCTGCTCCTCCAGCTCCCAAGTCGACTCACCCGGCGATTGAGGATTCTAAGAAACACAAACCAGCTTGATGACCTTGTTCTTAAGCACTTTCTCTCGCCGATCCACAATAGCAACTGGTGGAATCTCACAAGTTAAATCCGGCCGAACGGTCAACTCAAAATAGTTGATTATGTGGCTCTCATCTCAGATATATCTCCTGAGTTGTGAGACATGGAAAACATCGTGCACTCCTGATAAAGCTGGCGGCAATGCAAGATGATATGCCACCTTTCCTACTTGTTCTAGAATTTCAAACGATCCAATAAACATAGGGCCGAGCTTGCCCCCACCCCCGAACCAAATGACACTGTAGCATCCCGGATCTCCATTACCGGACATCCGTGACACTCACCAGAATCTTTGCCTTCAAATGCATTTCAACACAGTAATAACATGGAAATTTAAAATTTTTTATTGCCAAATAAAGTCATTACATTATTGATTACAACTGATACCTTGTTCTTGGACAAGGAGTACAAATTAAATCTGCTTATTACAACTTATTACAAATAATTACAGACTCCACTTGTAAAGTTATCAGCTGCCTCCTGGAATGGTAATCGACTGATTACTGCTGAACTTCGCTGAGTGGCCCATCGGCTCCCCTGGGACTTGCTCCTCGGCTTGAGGCTTCTGCTGCGCGACTCTGATATCTCTGCACCTGCTCGAAAGGTAGAATCGATAACTAAAAGGTGGGGAATGTCAGTACTTCGACTGATGCAAAGCTGATGATAATAGCGATCCTCTAAAATTCAATCATAACCAATAATTTATGCAAAAAGGAAAAGTGTTGTACCAAAACAAGAGTTTAATGGATTTGGGTTCTAAAGCAGTGATATGCCATGACCCTATCACTAGATGCAACAAATCACATGCCTGATTCTAATGCAAGTAAGACTTTGGACCACGAATGCATCCCATACTACATATGCCCCCAAAACTAGCCGTCTTTCTCAACAGTTCAGGGATTCGAACCCTCGCCATGCATCCTACTCTTGTACTCAACCAGTTCCCAATTGATTGTCCGTCGCCCAAGGAGGTTGCAGTTGGTAAGTCTAGTTCTGCCACTTCACCGGCTTGGAATTGTCCAGCATTACGGCCTACATTTGCCGTTACCCCGGCTGTGAATGTATGTTCACCCCCGACCCGGGCAATGAACTTATATTAATGGCACAACTCGGATGTCCTACACTACGGCGGAAGTTTATAATGTAGGGTTGACAGGTGCAGGGTATCCTTTACCCTAGTGACTAACTCGAGTGAAACACCCATTCTGGGAGTCAACAACCTCAACAACAGATATCAACCATCCCTAGACAAGAGTTATCAACTCTGATAGTACCCACGGGAAATGTCCTCACAATACCTAGTCAAACTTCAGACTAGCAACCTACGAGGTTTCTGCCCGAAACTTAGAATGGTCATAACTCTCTCAATACAACTCCGATTGGAGTGTACGAGCCCAATCTTGAAAGGCAAGATCCTAGGCTACAACTTTCTAGTTGATCATAAACTCAAATTCATTCATCTTGATCCCCAAAATAGCCTTTCAAGCCTCAGCCTGTGTATTTCTTATATACGGGCTGTACCTTACCGGTAGCACAAAATGTTACTCACTCATCAGAATGTCACAAACCTAAGTTCTATAGAAAGGTGTGGGTGTCCTCAATAACTCTATAGTTGGTCATGAGTCCAAATTATACCCATAGATCACCCTAACACACACATCTCTCACAATTGTACCAAGTCACACACTAGGTCTTTCTAAATCAGAGCACTCAGATCTATTCTTGGTCTTTGTCCAGTATTACAAAAATCACAGTAAATCAACCCTTTACTGGAAATGCCTCAAATTAGTCTTGTTGGAAAGATCTAGATGTCTACTACAAATCTCTAATGAATCAGGTTCTCAAATTGTGCTCTTAATGAGCTCAAATGTCCAATCTCTACAGGATATCAAAAATGGCTGAAACCAGCATAGCACATGCTAAAAAAATCATATTAAATTCCGTACTCATCCAAATGACACAAAATTTACAGTGATGAAACACTAGCGATCATAGTGAACAATATGCAAAAGATCTCATGTCAAAACTCCAAGTATACATTGAGTTCTCTCTATTTCAATTAAGCACAGAAAGTCATCATGTTCTTCAGTTCAACTCCAGTTACTGATTAAATATCAATTTTTATAAAGCCTGTAAATTCATCCAAACATTTTTCTGAATTTTTTATAGAATCTAGATGCATGTAAGAATACAGGGTAAAAATTTCATATCAAAAAAATGCTCCAATAAATTAGGAAAATTCTAACAACATCAGTCATCCTATTAACCAATTGCTGATTCTTTCTTACGACATAGTTCTACTATTTGATTTTATTAAAATATCAAACCTATTCAGAAAAATCCGAAATAAATCATGAACTATCTACACATATATATGAACAATCCCTAAAACTTTCATAGCCTAATTATTTGTGGTTTGTTCTCAGAAAAATCTACAAAATAGCATTCTGAACAAGTTTTCTAGTTTCAGTTCTGATTTCATCCTTCAACTTCTTAGATAATCATCCTAGAACTTCCTATCATACATGCATGCAAGAAAATCAATTAAGAGATATAAAGGAAGGTTTAGAGTAACTCTCCACCCTTGGTTGCTGTAGAGGAATTGATCTCCTTGAGCTTCCTTCCTTTGAAAATCCTTCCTTGAGTCTTCTTCTTCACTCTCTCTTCTTCCTCTCTTTTTTTCTCTTGGAGGAGTTCTGAAATTTCCAGAGCAAGGGGGTGGGAAAGAGCGGATAAATGAAGGAGAAGAGAGGGGGGATATGGGTCAGTTTTGGCTAGGGGGTAGGCAAGGTTAGTAGGGTGGTTTTGATCAAAACCATGGCTTGAGCCCCTAGTTTTGTGGTTAATGTGTTGGCTGCCCAATTTAAGCTTAAAAGGGTCCCTTCGAATGCGAGACGAGAGGTTTATCGAACGTACGCAATATATATCCACTGTAATATCATGCAGTGTTAAATTTGTATAGGCGTCGTACCGAAAACTAGTGTTTATACCAGTATCGATCGTCCTCATTCTCGTGCATCTTTTAGAATGCAATCCTCCCATGAACCGTCCCGTAACCCTAACCACACACCATGATAGCAAAATCAACCCATAATACTGAAATCATGTGCACGCATACGGACAATATACATACATACATATATATTCAGGTATCGTACAATACGGGGTGTTACATCACTCCCTCCTTAGAGTTGTTATGTCCCCAGAACGTTCTTAGTGGGTGAAAAGAACAACAAATAAAACAGAAAACACTTAAAATAAATCCGGATATAAAGCCTTCATGCGGCTCTCCGGTTCCCACGTGGCTTCTTCCACGAACTAGTTCTTCTAGAGAACTTTGACCATCGGGATGACCTCGTTTCTCAGTACCTTGTCCTGATGATCAAGTATCCTGACTGGTTGCTCTCTACAGGAAAGATCTATCTGCAAATCTTTCGGAACCTCTGGCAACCAATGGTTTGAATCTGGCACATACTTATGTAGCAAAAAGACGTGGAATACGTAATGCACTTGAGATAGGTCAGCCAGTAGCTCCAACTTATAAGCCATCCTGCCAATCCTCTTCAGAATCTTGTATGGTCCAATATATCTCGGAGCTAACTTCCCGCCTTTTTCGAATCTGATAACACCTTTCGTCGGTGACACCTTGAGAAATACAGAGTCGCCTTCCTCAAATTCCAACTCTCTTCGGCGGTTGTCCGCATAGCTCTTCTGCCTGTTTTGTGCTCCTTGAAGTCTCTTCTGAATAAGCTTGATCTTCTCCGACATTTGCTGTACAATTTCTGGCCCATACATCTGCCGCTCTACTACCTCGAACCAACAAACTGCGTTCTGCATCTTCGTCCATACAAAGCTTCATACGGGGCCATGCCAATGCTTTCCTGATAGCTGTTATTATAAGCAAACTCTACCAAGGCTAAGTATTTCTCCCAACTTCCTCCAAAGTCCAAAATGCATGCCCGCAACATGTCCTCGAGAATCCTGTTGACTCTCTCTGTCTGTCCATCAGTCTGTGGGTGAAAAGCTATGCTAAAGTCTGTTTTAGTTCCCAATGCTGACTATAGACTTCGCCAGAATCGAGATGTAAATCTTGCATCTCGGTCGGATACTATCGACACTCGCACTACATGTAGTTTCACTACGTTCTCGATGTAGACCTCGGCCAACTTCTCGACTTTCCAGGTCGTCTTTACTGGGAAAAATGTGCTGACTTGGTCAATCGATCCACAATCACCCATATTGAGTCATTTCCTTTAGGGCTCCTGGGTAGTCCAGTGATAAAATCCATACTGATGTTCTCCCATTTCCATTCTGGAATGGGTAAAGGCTATAACAATCCTCCTGGTTTCTGATTCTCAGCCTTAACTTGTTGACATGTCCGACATTTGGCGACGAACTCTGCTATATCTCGCTTCATCCTCGACCACCAATAGTGCTGCTTTATATCATGATATATCTTGGTGCTTCCTGGGTGAATCGCAAGTAACGTGGAGTGAGCTTCCTTCATGATATCTTCCCTCAACTCCTCGTCCTTTGGTACATATTGTCTGTCACCAAACCATAGTGAACCTTCTCTTATACTGAATTCGGCCAATTTTCCTTCATACACTTGCTTCTTCATGTATTCCATTCCTGGATCTTTGGTCTGAGCCTCTTTCACTTGCTCATTCAAGCTTGGTCATAACACCAACTGTGCCAAAACTACACTTAAGTGTTGTGTAACCACTTCAATGCCTGCCTACCTGATCTCTTCATCCAGCTCCCTCCGGGTCACTACCAATGTAGCCACACTTCTCTTCCTGCTGAGCGCATCTGCTACCACGTTGGCTTTTCCTGGATGATATATAATCTCAGGCCTGATGTCTTCGAGTACTTCCAACCATCTCCTCTGCCTTAAGTTGAAATCCTTCTGCTGATAGATATACTTCAAGCTCTTATGGTCAGTGTAAATTTTCACCTTTGCTCCGTAGACATAATGTCTCCATGATTTCAAAGCAAAAATTATTGCCGCGAGTTCCAAATCATGGGTCAGATAATTCTTCTCGTGTGGTCGTAGCTGTCTCGAACCATAGGCTATAACCTTTCCCTCCTGCATCAGCACACATCCGAACCCCAAATACGATGCATCACTGTAGATGACGTAGTCCTTGTCTTCCTGAGGTAAAACCAATATAGGTGCGGAGATCAAACAGTTCCTTAGCTCCTGAAAACTTTCTTCACACTTCTCCGTCGAGTCGAAAGTTTGGTTCTTCTTAGTCAAGGTTGTAAGGGGTACAGCTATCCTTGCATAATTCTGGATAAACTTTCAGTAATATCCAGTCATACCCAGAAAACTCCTTACTTCCTTCACCGTCTTTGGTTATGGCCATTCCTTGACCGCTTCTATCTTCTGAGGATCCGTTGCCACTCCCTCCTTAGCAAGGATATGGCCTAGGAATGCAACTTCCGATTCTCAAAACTCAAACTTAGATAATTTGGCATACAACTAATGCTCTTGTAGCTTGCTCAGGACTGCTGTCAGATGTCCAGCATGATCCTCTTCTGTCCTTGAATATACCAAAATGTCATCGATGAAGACCACGACAAATGAGTCAATAAACGGACGTAAAATTCTGTTCAATAAGTCCATGAAGATTACTGGAGCGTTAGTCACTCCAAATGGCATTACCAAGAATTCATAATGTCCATGTCGAGTTCGAAAAGTTGTCTTAGGTACATCCTCTTCCTTGACTCGTACTTGATGATATCCGGACCGTAGATCAATCTTGGAAAATACTGCTGCTCCCTGAAGCTGGTCGAACAAATCGTCGATCCTGGGAATTGGGTACTTGTTCCGAATAGTGACTTTATTCAATTCCCGATAATCAATACACATTCTGGATGACCCGTCCTTCTTCTTAACAAGCAATACTGGTGCTCTCCAAGGTGATGCACTTGGTCTGATAAATCCCTTCTACAAGTATTCTTCAATCTGTTCTTGACCTCATTCTGCTCTACTGGCGATATTCGATAGGGTACTCTGGATACTGGAACGCTACCTGGTTTAATTGTGATGCTAAACTCGACATCACGGTGTGGGGGAATTCCAGGTAAATCCTCTAAGAATACAAGTGGGAAATTCCTCACCACTGGTATCTTGTTCACCTCTTCTGGTACCCGTACTTCACTAGCAGCTGCAAAAGTCATTGCCTTCGATCTTTGCTCCCCGTGGAATACAAGTTCCACTCCTTCAGCTGTGAGGCTACGCCTCTAGTAGTTTGGAATTTCCTAGATGTTTTTCCAGAGGAGTTGCCTGGCTTACCCCCTGATAGGAATATAGAGTTTGGTATTGAAGTTCAGCCGGGTACGACACCCATATCGAAGAGTCCCTAAAGGATGGCATCGGTTGAGTTAGCAGAGCTTAAGGTGCAGATTCAGGAGTTGCTGGATTTGGGGTTCATCAGACCCAGTGTTTCGCCATGGGGTGCTCCAGTCCTTTTCGTCAACAAAAAGGATGGTAGTCGTCGACTATGCATGGATTATCGGGAACAAAACAGTGTTTTAGTGAAGAACCGGTATCCGTTGCCCAGGATCGATGACTTATTTGATCAGTTGAGTGGAGCTGCTGTTTTCTTGAAGTTGGATCTTCATTCTAGGTAACATCAGGTCAAAGTCCGATGGACAACGGCCCATCGCCTCTGCCTATCCTGAGCTGCCTGCAAGTGCTTCCTGATCTAAACCACCGTATCAACTGTCCCGGTGATCAACTCTGGACCTAACAACTTCCTCTTTCCAATTTCATCCCAGCACACTGGCGAGCTGCACTTTCGCCCATAAAGTTCCTCGAGCTTTAAGACAGTCCTGAAAGCTATTATTGTACGAGAACTCTACGAGATGTAGATGGTCCTTCCATGATCCACCGAACTACAGCATACCAGACCGCAACATGTCCTCAAGAATCTGGATGGTCCTCTCTGACTGTCCATCAGTCTGGGGATGAAAAGCTGTACTGTACTTTAATTTACTTCCCAAACTATTCTGAAGACTCCCAAAACTGAGATCTGAATCTCGTATCCCTGTCGCATACAATACTGACTGGAACCCCATGAAGTCTGACAATCTCTTGCATGTACTTCTCAGCTCGGCTCTCAGTAGACTGCCCGACACGAAAGTGAATAAAGTGAACCCTCTTCGTCAATCAGTCGACAATCACCCAAATGGCATTATGACCATTAAGACTTCACGGCAAAGCGGTCACAGAGTCCATAGTGATATGCTCCCACTTCCACTCCAGAATGGAAAGCGGTTGAAGAAGTCCGGCTGTTCTCTGATGCTCTGCCTTAACCTGCTGCCAGATCAAACACTGAGAAACAAACCGAGCTACAACCCTCTTCATTCCATGCCACCAGATATGAAGCTTCAAATCCCGATACATCTTAATACCACCAGGATGGATAGAATATGATAAGTGATGGCCTTCCTCAAGCAACCTCGGACGAACTGCACCTTTAGGTCACACAACCAGGACCCAAAATGAAGTG
Organism: Hemerocallis citrina; assembly: GCA_017893485.1. Taxonomy (NCBI): domain Eukaryota; kingdom Viridiplantae; phylum Streptophyta; class Magnoliopsida; order Asparagales; family Asphodelaceae; genus Hemerocallis; species Hemerocallis citrina. The sequence goes on along the minus strand of CM030360.1, from coordinate 114,895,902 downwards.
ATCCATCAGCATGAATAACCATGTCTGTTCTGGAACCAGACTCAACCTTACCTCAAAAACCCTGCAATTGTGCATCACCAGCCTGAGCCTCTTTGATCTGATTAACAAGAGACGACTGAAGCTAGAGCATCAAACAACTCCGACCAGAACTCGGCAACAAGACATCCAACTCCAACCTCCGCATATGCTCAATCAAATACCTCTGCTGAGTAAGGAACATAGCTGCCAGTTTCCTGCTCAAAGCATCTCGCACCAAGTTCACTCTACCAGGATGGTATTGCAAACTGATGTCATAATCGGCCATAAGTTTTAACCAATGCCTTTGCCTCATGTTCAATTCCTTCTGGGTGAAGACGTACTTGAGACTTTTGTGTTCTGTAAAGATCTCCACTCGGTCCCCAAGTAAATAATGTCTCCACAGCTTCAAAGCATAGATCGCTGCAGCTAACTCCAAGTCATGAGTCAGGTAGTTCTTCTCATGCGACCTCAACTGCCTCGATCCATAAGCAACGACTAGACCCTTCTGCATCAGAACTGCTCTAAGACCCTTACCAGAAGCATCACAGTGAATTACATATCCGCCTGAACAATCTAGAATAGTCAACACTGGTGCTGACGTCAACATGCTCTTCAATTCAGCAAAAGCCTCACTGCAAGCCTCAGACCAACAGAACTTCTGATCCTTCCTAGTCAGCTTAGTCAATGGTCCTGCTATCTTCGAAAAATCTTGGACGAACTTTTGATAATAGCCAGCTAAAGCAAGAAAACTCCTAACCTCTGAAACTAACTTGTGAACAGGCCAATCCTTCACAACTTCAACCTTGGCTAGATCCACAGAAATACCATCGCCCGAGATAATGTACCCAAAGAAAGAAACCCTATCGAGCCAGAACTCGCACTTACTAAGTTTACCATAGAGCTGATTCTCTCTCAAAGTCTGCAGAACCACCCTAAGATGTTCAGCATGATCTTCCCGATTCCAAGAATATAACAAAATTTCATCAATGAAGACCACCATGAATCTATCCAAGAACTGAGAAAAGACCCGGTTTATAAGACTCATGAATACAGCAGGCGCATTTGTGACCCCGAACGGCATCATAAGCAACTCATAGTGTCCATATCTGGTCCTGAATGTAGTCTTCTGTACATCAGTCACCTTCACTTTGACCTGATGTTACCCAGAATGAAGATCCAAATTCGAGAAAACAGCAGCTCCACTTAACTGATCAAATAAGTCATCGATCCTGGGCAACGGATACCAGTTCTTCATAGTAACACTATTTTGTTCCCAATAATCCATGCACAGTCGACGACTACCATCCTTTTTGTTGACAAAAAGGACTAGAGCATCCCAAGGCGAAACACTGGGTCTGATGAACCCCAAATCCTGCAACTCCTGAATCTGCACCTTAAGCTCTGCTAACTCAACCAATGCCATCCTGTAGGGACTCTTTGATTGTAATACCCTAAATTTCTTTTTTAATAAAATATTGACTTTCACGTATTGTGCACGTGAAAATTTCATATGTATAATATTTATTTATTTTTATATACAAAATCTCTTTTGATAGTATGAACAATTATTTTTCCTTTCCTTTATTTTCCTAAAAAGCTTAATCTTCTAAAGAAGCCTAAAACACTAATTAATTATTTTATCCCACTTTAATTTATTATTAATTTGTTGTTTTGGCCCACAAGCCTAAGCCCACTATTTATGAAGCCCACCAATCTAATTAATTAATTAAGTGGTCATACTTGTCATGTAGAGATAATTGGTGAACATTTTGATTAATTAAATTGTACAACTTTTAAATAGGGGTACTCGGTGGCACGTGGAAAGCACGTAGTGTGCAATGCACACTTTATTTTGGGCCGGTTAGTGCTTGGAGGAATGGGAGAGTTGGTTGTGTGCATGGGTAGTTATTTGTGTGTGGGTGGTTGCTATAACTCCTACCCTAGCCCTTCATTCTTTAACTATCCATTAAATCCTAGCCCTCCAATCTATCTTAGAATTAGTATAAATACCCCTCCAATCTACTTGTATTCTACATTAATAAGCTATTGAAAGAGGAAATTATATAGGAGATATATATTGTGAGTGTGAGAGTGAGTGTTCCCTTGGAGGCCGGTTATTCAACCCCATCTTGGAGCTTTCGGTGTTGGCAAGGAGGAGGAGGCGTGCATCGCAATCTCGGAAGCTCTAAGGGATTTCTCTTTTCTTTAAAAAGGTGGGTGTTTCTCATGATTTCTAAAGCAGAAATCATGCTTGGGAATGAAATTGAATTGTTATTATGAAATACTAGTTGAAATGAAATGCATGCTTGCCTAAATAGAAGGGAATTGAGAAATTAGCAAATATGTGTTGATCGATTACTATATTTATTAATTATAAGTAAAGTGAATGTTCTCGTTATTTTAATGTTAGTATGCAAAATATGTCCTAAATGTGAACTATGTGGTTTAACTAGTAAAAGACTAACATCATGTTTATGGATTAAAGTGCTAACGTAGAATGGTGTGTTTAAGATGAATTGATAGAATAAATTAGTAAGAAATGATTGGTAATAGATGTCATGAAATTCCCCAATGCCATTAGAATGAATGAAAAGTAATGCATTTTTGCAAACAAATGATTGAATGCATCATGTGTAATTAATTAATAAAACATAAGTTCTTATAAAGCAAATAATCTTGTGAAATATGGGTGTACTGTAAATTTTTAAGTAGATTGTGATCTGGAGAGTTATGTTTCAAAAAGAGAAGAAAATATATTTTTAGACTTGAAAAACCCCACAGCACAGCCGACTGAATGTATGCAACAGTCGACTGTCCTGGTCATTTTGATTTCCGAGTTGAAAAACATCACGGAGCAGCCGACTGATCGCATTTAACAGTCGACTGGCCTGATCATTATTTTTGAGTATAAAAATCATAGCGGAACAGCCGACTGTCCATATGAGACAGTCGACTCATCTAATTATTTTATTCTCGAGGTTTAGAAACTCGCAGAACAGCCGACTGGTCATACTCTACCGTCGACTGCCCTGAAGTTTCAAATAGTATCTGTATCGTGGGAGAAAAATCTCTAGGACCTGAGGCTTTGTATAAGTGAGACTGTTTTTACAAAAGGAACTCTTTTTGATTATTACCTTAATTTGTTTCTTTAAGAAATTTCGAATGGATTGTTTAAGAAGTTAAAAAGAGATTTTGGGTAATGAGAAATTCGAAAGGTGTGAATTGTGAAACAATTGGAAATGTGAACTGTGGATTTGGAATGGATTGAAATAGAATTATGTGTGCTTATAAATTAGTGAATGCGACATGTTTGAAGAATTTCAGTTCCCAAATATATATGCATTGAATTATTGATTGTGATGAGTTATGAAAAATGTGAATACATGAATACTATGCTTTTGAAATATGAATGGTGGTTAATCATGAAAAGCTCTTATGGGTATGACATTGTAATTATGAGTTGAAATTGAGAATTAGGGTATAGCCAAGCCTTATACCAGCAGAGAAATGAATTGAAATGGAATTTGAAAGGAAAATACCAAGATTTGGGTCATGTTGAATAAATGGTTAAGACAGGTATAGTGGAAGTGCTACATTCTAAGAGATTAATTTTATTCATGATTCAATTAAACTAAGGATTAGATACATAGTGAAGATGTGATGAAAGTAAGAGAAAAACATTGAGTATGAGGGCCATTGGATTGGAGGCGTGAGAGTATTCACAAGCTATCTTCACGATGCGTCGTGACATGATGTGGATACTACTCCAGGGTACCGTCCCGGTGGCGACGCTCGTGGGATGTTTGGTGACTACGGGTGGTGTCATGTCCCATGACGGAGGCTGAATTGACCACAGGTTGTCTTCACGATGCGTCGTGACATGACGTGGGATTCCCCTCCAGGCTGTCTGGACATGAGCTCGTAACTCATAGAACATCTAGGATACTTACTGTAGTTACAGTAATAGATTAAGTCATGGCGAGGGATTGAACCCTATAAGATGAAGAACGATTAAGGGCTTGCCCTCGGACCTATGTAGTCTGGGATGCATAGAATCCAAACAAGTGCGCATTAGTGTCATATAATATAAATAATTGCATTAAGGACTAAGTGCACATTCACAACACGACATCAATAGGATAGTCCCTTTAGTTTTGTTTGTGACAAGTTTGTGTTTGTTAAGAAATGAGAATCGTTATACTATTTCCGGCATAGAGAGGATGGCCGTGTATAATTTTTGTCGGTTGAATAAACTGATGTACCCACAGTTTTTTGTGCAGGATAAATGGTCTGGTAAAAATTAAAGGAAAACTGATGCTTCGAGATCATTCAAATGTTGTTGTACTTTTATATAAATGTTGTAAATTGCTTCCGCTGTAAAATGTAAAGTGTAAGGATTTCATTGTAACTTTGATGAAAAGTAAAAAGTTTTTATTTCCTTGGAAAATTGTACGAAAGAAGTGTAAAGATCTTATGGAATCTCGAATTTAGTTCTATTTGGAATTTGGGGTGTTACATTGATATAGGCGCCGTACCCGGCTGAACTTCAATACCAAACTCTATATTCCTATCAGGGGGTAAGCCAGGAAACTCCTCTGAAAAAACATATAGGAAATCCCAAACTACTAGAGGCGCAACCTCACAGTCTGAATGCAATTTCATCGCACAAACCTCCTAATCAACTATAGTCTCAACTCAACCAAGTAACATCTCCCCGGCATGGAACTCAAACTCTGCATAATCTGAAATCTGAAACACAACTTTCTTGGCACGGCAATCAATAATGCGGTGGGATTCACCGAACCAATCCATACCGAGAAAACGTCAAATCCCGAATTTCCAATTACAATCATATTCGCTTTGAAATCTACGCACCAATAATCACAGGACACTGCCTGTACTCCCGGGAACAAATGACAACTCCACCACCTGTCACAATGTTTCAAGCCTCTGACATGATGCTGCAATCTAACTGATGGCGAGCCACAAATCGAGAGGAGACAAAAGAATGAGTTGCCCCAGAATCAAAAAGAACATGAGCAGGGAAAGTGCAAACAAGGACAATACCTAAGATGGAAACAAAGACAAGAAAACAAGCAATGGTTGAATAGGGGTGAGGAAAAACAATGCAGAAGATAACAGGAAAGAATAAAGCAAGACAATAGAAAGAAGCAAAAAAGAAACAATAAAACAAAAAAAGCAAAATACCTGCAATAACACCTACAGCTGACTCAGCATCAGGAACAGTCAGGTTGAAAGCCTGATCTCTCCTCGAAACAGCGGTCCTCTGACTGACAATCTGGTGCTGAGGAGGAAGCGGTGGCCTGACTGAACCACAATCAGGGGCAACCTGCTGAATGGGACCCCTGACTGGAAGAGCCGACTGCTGCTGCGGGCAATTCCTCACTGAATGGTCAGCAGCGCTACACCTAAAGCATCGAAGGCTGACGCAAAAATAGTTCTTGCGGTCATTTACAGACACCTAGCAGAAGTCGCAAAAACCAACCCTCTACAAACTAGCAGAAGCGTAAGGAGCTGCCCTGACAGGACAGGTGGGAACAGGCCTGTGAACAGGTTCACCAGAAGGCCTAGCAACCACATAGGAGTGCAGAACAGTCTGCTAAGAAAGAGCCAAACCACCACGAGCCTGCTCCTGAGCACGAGCTGCCTCAAGAGCTTCTGCATAAGTGCACAGGCGAAGGGAGACAAGCTGCACCCTAATCTCTCGCTCAAGCCCCAATATGAATCTACGAGCCTTGTCCTCTTCGTTCCCCACAAGAACGGCTGCGAAGCGGCTAAGTCTTGTAAATTCAGCTGCATACTCATCCACAGACCTAGAGCCATATTTCAAGAAAGTCTCATGTTATAACATTGCATGGACAATATGTAACAAAATTCCATTACTAGAAATAACGACCAATATGTTTCAGGGTCAGAAATTGTTGCTCCATCTCAGCTCTAGTGCTACTAGGGAAGAACTTCTCCAACAAGCCCCTAGTGAAAGTTTCCCAATTGATCGGTCGTTCGAGCCTTTTGGACTCGGACCTCTACCAAATATGAGCCAGGTCCACCAGCTGGATGGCTACCACATCCACTCTATCAGCATCTGCAACCCTAGCTGCCAAAAGCAGTTGCTCAGTTCGGATCAACCACTGTTCTGCCTCCAAAGTCGTCTCAGTACCTAAAAACCTATCGGGATGCAACCTCATGAAGTCCGTGACTATACCCGGACGGGGAGGAAGAGCTGTCTGCATAGGCATAACGGGCGGCGAAACCCGAGCAGCTTCCAAAGCACCCATCACCATGTCATTGTGGTTCTGCTGCATGTTGATCAGCCGTTCCAACACAGTGATGACAGCCTCGAGCCCGGGCTGATCATCCTGAAGACGAGAAGTAGAACCTCTACAAGTCATTGTCTGCACAAAACCAAAATCAATTAGCATCCAGATCAAAGTTGATAATAATTCATTTATGCATGCATGGTTGGTAAAATATTGAGCCGATCCTAGTTCGAGCCAAGCTTGTCTAATATATCAGTCAAACTAATACATTAGCCAAACCTAGGCTCTGATACCACTAAAAACCTTGTCACGCCCCGCTTCCCAAAAAGAGAATACAGAATACGGATACATGAATAAGCCCAGCGAATAATTTTTACCATCCATAAGCTATTCAAAATCTTTACAACATCTCATAGAAATAATCATAGTCGGAAGCAAGAGAATCAACCACATATGCATAACCGAATAAAATATACCTACAGAAATTTACTTGAAACCAAAATATAATAATCTCAAATAAATCAGATCTGAACAAGTTAATTATCCTGGGTCACATTGCCTAAATACAAAATAAATCCAAGTCTCAAATACAATTGTTCAAATAAGCAACAGAAATAATAATAAAAGCTCCAGCACTAATATCTCATAACCCTAACTCCACCTGGCAGCTGATCACCCTGGTCTGCAATTAATAAATTGTAGGAAGTGAAAAAAGAAAACAAACTCCCGTCAATGCAAGTTACGGGCCGCTTGTAGTGTAGGATACAAGTACATGGAATAAATAAAAAATATAAAATAACAACAGAACAAACATAGCATGGTATAGGCATATCAATAGAATATAATATCTAACATGAATTAGGAAAACAAATCAGATAGCATGGTATACTAACAAATACAGATAACATGTGTCAAGTGTCAAGTGGTATGCAGACAAATATACAAATGATAGTATCAAATGATAGTCAAACAGATAACAGATAATAGATAATAAGATAACAGATGCAGATAACAGATAACAGATGTCAGATAACAGATACAGATAAACAAATAGCAGATGTCATGTTATTATAAGTCTTGTGTGATTACTATCTAGGTAGCACTTCATGCATCTCAGGTTTTTACTACATAGTTTTTACTTCTCAGGTTTTTACGTTTAGATTTCGTAGTGGAGTCCATATGGCCATTTACTCAGGGATCAGACAGACAGATATTAGATGCAGATCAGACAAACAGATAGAACCTATGGGTTCACTTCTGAGTACACCTTCCAATAGAGAAGTAATGTAGTCAGGGTATCAGATAACAGAATCGTGTATCATATAATCATGAACACATAACAGGTAAGGAATATGGGCCCTCTTCTCAGTACACATTTCTATATTTTCCACTACTAGATCTTTCCCTTAACCCCGACTTGGTTATTTTGTTATTATTATCAGACAGACATGTATGTATAGAAAACAGAGTGAGAATAGCATGGTATCAACAAGTAACAGGTTCAGAGTGACAGACAAATATATACAGAATAAATATAACACATAAAAGAATAGTACAACAAAAATTCTAGTTTAGGACAGCAAGACAGTACTGCACTAAAACTGGGATTCCCATTACTACAAAATGCAAATCAGGATACGTCAAAGAATCTGGAAAATAGACTCCCAGCCGAATCCAGCGAATATATATAAATCATATGGTATTTCACAACATCATAACTCAAAATAGGTTTGAATCCAGAAAACACGTTCAGTCAGTAATCAGAAGTTTGTATTCAAGTTCAGGAAAACAGCACGAAAATCATTAATTAAATCCATAAACATCTAGGGTATTCCCCTATATATCCAACATCAGAATATAAAGTTTCATAATTTTTAAATATAAATAGTTTAGTCACAGAAATCAGAAAACATCAAGATGCGGTAGTTTTGTAAATCTGGATTTAAAAATACTGCAGTATGAAAATAGTAATATCTCACAAATTATAAATCAAAATCCAATTCCGCCAAAAGGGTGATAAAATAGACACGGTAGGCTAACTTTCATATTCACAAATATTTTATATACATCAAGTATAATTAGGTCGAAAATCAGGTTCTTTACTGAACAGTAAGAAAAATCTACTAGTATAGTAATTGTTTGGAAACATAGAACGGTTTGTAAAACTCATCAAATAAATTCACAAAAATTCAGGGTTACTCCTCATCAAGTCTACTTGTATTGTGCAAAATATTGGATCAATGTAATACTTTGAACATCACAATAAATATAGATTACTTTTCAGAATTCATAGAAAACATAATCTGGAAATCTCTCTACACCACTGTAGTAAAATAGACATAACTCACAACTCGTAAAACAAAACTGAGATCTGTCAGAAGGGTTGGAAAATAGACAGAATTCTCTACAAATTTTATTTACAAATAAATTCATATACTGACCTTAATAGGGTCTAAAATACTGAATGAAAACGGGGTAACAGAAAATATAGAATTGTTCCTCATATACAAATCAACATAGATCATACGAAAATTGTCCAAATCATAACCAAACATGAAATATAGTGTACTAGATGTCCAAAAAACATTGTATAGGGTATTTTGCAATTCCACGACATGTTATAGCATGAATAACACATCAAGCACTCGATATCACAAAATAGCAAGCATATATACATTCAAAAAGTGGTCATCCCGAGTTGTTTCATGTCATGTATGTCGTGAGGCAACTATGGTCAAATCAACACAATAGAGACAATATATAACAGAGGATTTACACACGAATTGTCTCTAGACCCTAACTACACTACAGGCGGTATTTAGTACTTGTATTATACAAAGAAAAGAATACAAGTTACTTGCCTGAGAGACGACAACGAAAACGGTGCAAAGGTCAAGAGTAACGGGAATGGATTCCCCGGCAACGATCTCCATGAACACACGAACCCAAAACGAATCACACGAACCAAAAATAAGCAAAATCCACGAATGCTCCAACACGTGAAACTCCACACAAAACCCAACAACCAGAACCCAATAGCGAGAGGAAACTACGGCACGACGATGGCTGTTGGCGCTGCTCGCTGTTGCTTCTGGCATAGTTCGTTGACGGAGGGCGGCACCGCACCGCGGGGAGGTTGCGAGGCAGGGGAAGAACCAGGGGTGCGGGGCAGTACCGGGACTGCACTGGCATCGGGATTTCGCTGCGCTGACCGTCGGAGCATCGCCGGCTGACTGCAGGCAGCGCAAGCAGTCTGGGGGAGGTGGACGGAGAACACCGGGTGCACAGGAGAAGGTCGGAGAGGAGGTTGGGGACGATGGAAGGAGGAGCACAGGAATAGGTCGGCTAGGGTTAAAGCAGGGGATAGGTAAACAAGGAATAGTATGAAAATATATATATGAGTAGAATTAGGTTTTGGGGTGGGTATGATGGCGGATGGGTGACAGGTAGGTACACAGGGTTCGGGTATGGGTAGCAATTAAATGAATATGGGTATGAATAGGCTTAAGTTAGATATTGTGTAATTTTAGTGGTTATGGGTTTTATGAATGAGTAATAGGGTTTGGGAGAAAAAGAAAATTAATAGATCCATTAAAGGAGAGATGGCACAAAGAAGATAAAAAAAATAAAGCACGAATAATAAAATGAGAATAAAAAATACTAGCACGATCAAACAGGGACGAAACAAAAAGAGACAACAGAATCAAGAACTAAAATAAAATATGACAAAACGATAAAAATGAATATATATATTGAAAATAAAAATTCAATATACGGTCCAAAAAGAGATACAAACAGAGAAATATACCAAAAAGAAAAATACACCCAAAAATACACAAAAATGGAAAACAGGTGTTACAATTGGCTAAGGGCAAAATTGACCTACGAGTTGAAAATGGAGCAAAATTTGTTGCTTTAGCTATAGGAACTTGTCATTCATCATTGCCCACTAGAGTTATCATTGAGTTAGAGAACTGTTATTTTGTGTCTGCTATTAGTAAGAATATTATTTCTATTTCTTGTTTGGACAAGAAGGGCTTTTCATTTATAATAAAGGGCAAAAGTTGTTTTATTTATTTGAATGATATTTGTTATGCTAGTGCATAATTGAGTAATGGACTTTATATTCTCGACCTCGAAATTCACATCCATAATGTAAATACTAAGAGATTCACATCAAAAGATACGAACCCAACTTACCTCTAGCATTGTCGTTTGGGCCACATAAATGAGAACCGCATATCCAAACTCCATAAAGATGGATTCTTGGACTCATTTGATTTTGAATCATATAAGGTATGTGAACCTTGTTTGTTAGGCAAGATGACAAAAGTTTAATTCACTGAAAAATGTGAAAGGGCTAGTGATCTTTTAGGTCTCATACATAGTGATGTTTGCGGACCTTTCAACACATTGGCTAGAGGAGGTTTTTAGTACTTCATTACATTTACTAATGATTTCAGTAGATATAGATTTGTGTATCTGATAAAGCACAAATCAGAGTCATTTGAAAAGTTCAAAGAAATGAAGAATGAGGTACAAAACCAACTTTGTAAAAGTATTAAAGCTTTTCGATCAGATCGAGGTGGTAAGTACTTAAGCCAAGATTTTGATGAACATCTAAAAGAATGCGGAATAATATCTCAACTCCATCCCCCTGGAACACCGCAATGTAATGGTGTCTCTGAGAGGATGAACCGGACATTGTTAGACTTGGTCCGATCAATGATGAGTCACGCAGATCTTCGAAGCTCTTTTTGGGGACATGCTCTATTAACAGCTGCTTTCACACTTAATCATGTTCCATCTAAAATGGTTCAAGAGACACCATATGAGATATGGACAGAGAGGGATCCTTGTAATGCCCCGAATTCCAAACATATGTAATTCGTAGCATAAACAGGATCTTTTACTTCAAATTCGCACAAAAATACAAAGAATTTAAAACTTTTTCATTTACAACATCATTCTTTACATTAGCACAGCGGAAATAAATAAGTACAGTACTTATATGACAATGAAAACTCTTCAATCTTGTGACATCTCTCACAGTGTCTTCAAATTCAGGCCAAGACCAATCACGTAACTGGGAAATTGTGGGCACGTCAGTTGCATACAACTAACGCAATGCTATAATACAACGATTCTTCTACTTTAGCAAGACAAACTTGAATGCGAAATAAAATATCATGCCCCGCTTCCCAAAATATGGAATACGAGTACGTAACGAAGGCCCAGCGAATGATGTAAACACCATCCATAAGTTGTACTAGTTTAACTAAACAATATGAAAACAATTCACAACCACGCAAGAGAGGAATAACCACATAAACAATGAATAAACTCTAAAATAATCATGAAATAAATTCACCCAATAATATCCATCATCTGGGATAAAACAAACTCCGGGTCATAAAAGCCCAAAATGAAGTATAATAAAAGCAAAAAAATAAGCAAATAACAAGAGATAAGTATGATTGTCTAATAGTCCAGCTCCGATCTTCAGTGAGTTTGCTCACCAATTTCTTCTGGTAGTGTTCCTTCAGTACCTGTAAACTCGTGATCTAAAAAGAGAGAAAATAATGTCCTTAGAGCAAGTCATGGACATCAAGTAGTGAAAACAGAGAACAAAGTAAAAGCATGTATATCAAGAATATGGACTGGATCAAAGTCAAAGAACGAAGCAAGGGTAGGCAATAATATCAAAGGTCTATATTTTATTTATGCGATAACTATTAATTGAATTCTTGTTCAATTAAGATGATAATATACGGGTTGAAGCATGCGATGATATCCTAAGGGTACTATTCATTTTTATTAACCTATCTAATGCACGTAGTACTGTGTCCCATATGTTCCATACCACAGGTTCGGTGCATACAAACAGTGAAAGTTTTGGACTGTGATGGTGAACTCAACAGATCGTGCACTCGGCATCGATAATGATAATTTACTAGCAATAATTAATAATCAATCCTTTACAATCGATACTCCTCCTTCTATGACAATACAATATAACGATAAGGGCCCTAATGAGTATAGTTTCTGATTGTTCACTACCAAGTCAACCCATAATACCCCGGCTTGTTATTAGTTTATTTTCATCCTATATGAGCATGCAAGAAGGTGTCAATATTGTATGATACAAAGTGTGGCTAATTCTACCCATTAGAGCATCCACAGTCGTTTGCTTTATTGCCATTTTTGCCATTTTTTTCCTACTGTAGCGCTCACAGTCGTTTGCTATTTTGCCATTTTTTGGTAAAAGCGCTAAAGTAGATACGGAGAAATAGCAATCGAAATAGCAATATGCATATTATAGCGGATGAAACATGATGTTTCGTCTGGATTATTTTATTATATTCTTAATTGATCGGACGAAACATGATGTTTCGTCCGAAGTAAAAAAAACTAAAAAAACGAATAAAATAAGCTTTAAACGGGGGAATGAACATGATGTTTCGTCTCAATTTGAGACGAAACATCATGCTTCGTCCCAATCCAAATTTTAAAAAAAAATTGTAAATTTTAAATTTTTTTTTGCAATTTTTTCAATTGATTTTGCAAATTTTTCAATTGTTTTTGCAAAAAAAAATTACAATTTGGTTAAAAAATCCTTTTTGCAATTATTTTTTTTTTAAAAAATTTTTCCGGAAAATCCGGACGAAGCATGGTGCTTCGTCCAGAATGCTGGGCCATTTTTTGGAAATTTTTGTAATTTTAAAAATTGTTTTTGCAAATTTTTTAATTGTTTTTGCAAATATTATTTACGAACTATTTTTAAAATTTGTTTTTTGCAATTTTTTTTTGCAAAAAAAAATCCTTTATTTTTTTCCAATTTTTGGGACGAAACATCATGTTTCGTTTCCGCCATTTTTTGCCAATTCACGACTGTGGATGCTCATCGAATTGGATTGCTAAAAAATGCATTTTGCCATTTTTTAGCATCGAACGACTGTGGATGCTCTTACAAGCAAAGCAAAAGGCATTCATATTAAAACAACACAAAAACATGTAATCTGGACAGTAGGATGGAAAATGATTTAATATGAATAGGAAATAATTACATCATACAGGCATATAATTCATGATAATTAGTAAACAAAATGCTATTTGATGATTAACATGCAGTTTTCTAGATTTATGATGCAATTTACAATCATGGTAATTAATTCATCAAATCAAATACAACCGAAAATATTCAATTCATCAAATAATTCTATAACATGGAATCTAAAGTATTTATTTTCTTCCTATTTCGTAACATAATATTTCATATTTTCATTTTCATATAATTTCATATACATATAAATTAATATAATTATATATATAATATAAATATAATTATTTTATTTAATTATTTCTAATTACTAATTATTAGAATATTCTAATTATATCATTTACATAAAAAAAACTAAGAAATCTAAAATACTATTTCTAATTTCTTTGTTTGAGAATTTAGATTGTCATAGGAACAACTCTGAGGGTATCCTGCTTAAGTTGGATTTTCAAAAAGCTTATGAAAATGTTAGTTGGGATTTTCTTTTTGACATCCTTCTTCACCGTGGATTTGGTCCTAAATGGATGGCCGGGATTCAATCCAGTCTTTTCGCGGGCATTTCCTCGATTATCATTAACGGGTCGGAAGGCAAGAAATTCAAGTGCAAGTGCGGTCTTCGTCAAGGCGATCCTTTATCCTTTCTCTTATTCTCCCTCGTAGCCGATGTGTTCAGCAAACTTCTTAGCAATGCTTGGGATGTCGGAGCCATCACAGCTTTCGTGGTGTGCTGAACCTCCAATACGCTGATGATAGCATTATCTTTGCGCAACCTGATGGGTGTACATTGCGTAACTTGAAGTTACTCCTATATATTTTTGAAAAAGCTTCCGGTCTCCCCATTAACTTTCATAAATCCTCTGTTCTCTGGATCGGTGGTAATATCAATAGGCAAGCGAAAATTGCTCAGTTCTTCAACTGTGCTTCAGCTTCTTTTTCCATTCAATATCTGGGCATCCCTCTGAGGTGGGGGAAGCTTCTCAGATCGGATTGGATGCTCATGATTGAGAAAGTCGAATCCAGGTTGAACGCTTGGGGCAGACGTCACCTCTCTCATGGAGGTAGATTAGTGCTAGTCAACTCTATTCTGTCTTCTATTCCCTTGAACATGATGTTATTTTATTTTGTTCCCTAGTGGGTTATTAAGAGGATCGACATGACCAGAAGGAACTTCTTCTGGTCTGGGTCGGGAATTTATAAAGCCGGGGTCCACCTCTGCAATTGGAAGACGATTTGCACCGCCAAGGCGGTAGGTGGGCTTGGAGTTATCAACCTCAGGCAGCAAAATTTAGGTTTGCTGGGTAAATGGTTATGGAGAATCCTAGTTTATGACCAACAGCCATGGGCTAGGATCATTTACTCTAATTGCTTTAATCGGAAAAGAATCTTAGACTTTTCCCCCTTGCTGTCTCGCAAAGCTTCCCCCTTCTGGAAAGGGGTGTGGAAAGCGGTATTGCCATTCAGTTGTGGGATCTCCCACGAGTGCGCTCTTGGAACCAACACCAAGTTCTGGGTTGATCTTTGGTTCGGTAACTTGAAGTTAGCTTTTTCTTTCCCTTCCCTATATCACCTAGCCTCCAACCCTTCGGCTTTCGTGGCGGATTATGTGATCATCATTAACCAACATAAGTTCTTGTCCATTCCCTTCCTTTGTGACCTCCCTCCGCATCTCGAGGCGGAGCTCACTGAGCACTTCGCTAAACTAAACCAGTATTCGTGGCATACCTCTGATCAGCTTTTTTGGCATTGGACTAGCTCGGGGTCCTATTCGGTTAAATCCTTCTACAATTTCCTAATTTTGGAGGAATCTACTCTGATCTGGCTAAACCCCAATGGAGTAGCTGCGCCCCTCTAAAATTGAAAATTCTCACTTGGCTAGCCCTTAACAACAAACTCCTCACCGTTGACCAACTCAATAAGATGAATCTTGCTTTGGGTCAATTGTGTGCGCTCTATTCAACCCATCTCGAGGATGTTGATCATTTATTCCTTAGATGTAGTTTTATCCAACCGTTGTGGACTTTGTTGAGAACAGCTTGGCAAGTTCCTTCCATCAATGTTGAATTCTCTTCCTGCTGGAGAGTTCTCCCGATTAGAAATGAGTTTCATTCCCCGTGGTTCCTTTCCATCATGGCCATAATCTGGGTGATTTGGTCGGAAAGGAATAAGCATATTTTCTTGCACTCCTCTTCATCGGTGGCTACGATGATTGAAGAATTACTCTTTTTTATTAACTTGTGGTCCTCCATTTTAACTTTGATTAAGTTGGAGAAGTTACATTTGGATCATCTTGAGGAGGCTTACCAATTCTGTCATTCTAATTTAATTAATTCTATTTAGTAGAGGTTGCTCTTAATGGTGTTTTTTATTGCCTCTTCTTTGCAGGGTTGATAGGTACTTCTCTTCTTTTTGGTCGGATTTAGACGAAGAGCTCTTGTTCATTCTCTCGTGCTCTTGCTGGGCTCTCGTCTACCGACTGTTTTGATTGCTCCCCGGGGTATGGGCCTCGGTAAGATCATATCGGGGGGCAATTTTTTGTATGTGAGGCTCATTTTCTTACCTCTTTTTTGCTCTGTTGTTGTTGATATATTGCCTGTATATAGCAAATGTGATGGTTGTTGGACTTAAGCTTCGGTTGCGTTTTGATTGTGTTGCTGGATGTTATTGGTTCCCACTATTTGGGGAATGACCGTTCGGGTCTTGTGCTTATTTTTTCGTTGTGTTATTTTGCTCTTTTGCTATGGGTTGAGTGGTCTCATCATTTTGCTAGCCGTTATCTCATCCTTTGGGTTGTACTGCCTCACCATATTGCTGGCCGGAGTGCTTGAGGTCGATGTTCTTACTATCCCCCTCCATTGTGCATTTTTGAGTTCTTATTTTTTGTTGTGGTATTTTTTTCTAGTCTCAGTGTTTTCTCCTCTTCGGTCTAATCGTTTGGATTGCCCCTCTGTGCCATCCCCTGATCGGTATGATCGGACGGAGTCTATGTCTAATAGGAGCTGACACTTTGTGTTTTGGTTGGCATTAAGTCTGGGTTAACTTTTGTGGGAGGCTACTGCAAGGTTCGGTCGGAAAGCGATCGGCCTCATTAAGATCCAATCCTCCTTTCCAATCGTGTCCCTAACGACGTCCGAGTCCACTGTCCACTTTCATCTTAGGCTTTGGTAGCCTCCCTGGCTGTGGAACCGGTCTTCTTCTTCGGATTCTCAGTATCCGTTGTTGTCTTGGAGCGTCATCCCTCTCGGTTCCCCCGTCGAGTAACGATGCTCCCCTTTTCGTTGTTGTGAGCCTTCCCCGGAGCGCCCTCCTGGTGTCCTAGAGTCTTAGCTTGAAGTACGAGTCCTCTGTTTTTGACGTCTCTCACTTTAGTGGTGCCTCTAGGGTGCTTTTGGGCATGGATTCTCCTGGCCCATGCTGTTAGTAGTCGGCGGACTGCTTCTAGTGTCATTGATGTTTTGGCAATCCCGTCCATTCCTAGTGTCTGTGTCCTTGTATTGTCTGCCGTTGGATTGATGTATTTTTACTACTTGTAAATTTCTTTTCGCTGCTCCCGTAGGGGACTGATTAATAAAATTTGGCTTGAATCTAACGATTCTATCATTGTTTTAAAAAAAAAAAAGAGCATTAGTATTGTTAGTATCATTATTAATATTCTTGTTATTATTATAATTGCTATCATTATTATTATTATTATTATTATTACTATTATTATTATTATTCTTGTTATTATCATTATTATTTAGTTACTATTATTATTATTATTATTATTATTATTATTATTATTATTATTATTATTATTATTATTATTATTACTCTTGATTGATTCTTAAAAATCTATTTCTATTTAATAATTGTATTTGTAGTTATTTCAAATAAATTTCTATAATGTAATATAAATTATATTTTGTTATAAATCCTATTTTATTTTGTTATTTTACTTCCTTATTGGATCTAGAAGCCCAATCCCTATTATTTCTCCTATTGGATTCTAACCTAATATCCAAACCCATTACCCAAACTCAATATCTTTTAACCCTATAAATAAACTATTATAATCTAACCCTAACCCCTACCCTAGCCGCCTACTGTGCTACACCCCCCCTCCTGTTCATCCCTCTCTCTAATCTCTCACTGCTTTCTCCCCCATCCTCTGTTCCCGAACCCATCCCGTCCTCCCTCGTCCTCCACTCCACTGTTCGACCTCCGTCAGCACCACCATCTCCACTCCACTGCTCGACCTCCGTCATCACCACCATCCTCTACAACAGCTGCTGAGCGCCACCCTACCGCTCGACCTCACCCTCAACCTCGCCCCTTCATCTCTCGTCGCTGTTCCTTACCACCGCCAGCCTCACCGCCTCATCCGCATCTTCCATCCTCGACAAATCCATTGCCGCCCCTCGACTGCTCCTCCACCGAAACCCAACCTCTAGCACCCCACCACATCCTCGCCAAAGTTGTTGATGTCTGTGATTGGCTGAGTTTTTCGTTTTGTGTTTTGGCCGAGGGTGTTGTTTCTATTGTGCCTTCTTGCAGGTTACTGCCTTGACGATCTTACTATGTTGTTGTGTTGTCTCTTGTGCACGTAGTGTGCACGTGCTTTGGTAGGTACGTGTGTTGCACGTGCATCATCGTCGTCGGGATTACAATTCCGTTATTCTTTATATTCGAATTTACCATATAAAAAAAAGTCTATCTTGAACCAGTTTCATTGTTTGTGTTCAAGATTCTTGACCTCTGCAAGTAGATCTTTTTATCATATTGTTATACTATTTAAATTCTGATGAGTATATCGAGGGTTTACACGAGCTAACCCAAGATATTCTTGACTTCGTGCATTTATCTTTGATCCGAACCCTAATCCCTATTGCATATTGCATATGCACGTTATACATGAAAGAGATAATTTCTTGGGCTGAAGCCACACTGTCCAGAATAAACCTATCTTTAACAAAACTCGATTGAGCCGAGTCAATTAACGGGGAAATGATGGCACCCAACCGAGTTAAGAGGACCTTCATGATGATATTGAAGGAGGTATTGATGAGACTTATCTGTCTAAAGTTGGATACCGAATTAGCTCCCATGATCTTAGGGATAAGCACAATATGTGCATAATTGATCAGATAAAAAAAACGACCCTTGGTGAAGATCCGAGAACATTTGGAATAAATCATCTTTTAGGTCTTCCCAAAATTTCTGGAAGAAAAAAGCTGGAAACCCATCTGGGCAAGGGGTCGAATCGCTTTTCAATGAAAATACAGCCGATTTGATTTCTTCTAAAGAGAATGGAGACTGTAGACTGGATAGATCATGGAATTGTTGTCCATATAGTTGATCCCAGTCCAGGTGGAATAGGCGAGGTTTATACGAGCCTATGAGGTGTTTGAAGAAATTTAGAAATGAGGCATGAAATTCAGAATCGGAAGTCAGCTCAATGTCATTGTCGATAATCGAGGTGATTCGATTGAGACGCTGACGATGTGAAGCAAAATTGTGGAAGAAGGCAGTGTTGCCATCACCTTCCTTAATCCACTTATAGTTCGCTCTCTGAGCCCACTTAATGTGGTCATTATGGAGAATAGAAGCATATTCTCTCTTTCAAGAAACACGTTCCGAGCGAAGAGAATCCGAGATGGGACCAACTTCTTCAAGTTTGTCGACAGACTCAATGGATGAGAGGAAGACTTGCTTGAGGAAGTTGGTCTGCCCGAATCTCTCTTTATTCCATAATTTACAACCGTGCTTGATAGCTTGAAGCTTAAGAAGGATACGATCGAGTCCAGAAGACCCTGTGATAGAGGAGAGACACTCCGTGATAAGATTCACGACGGTTTGGTCTTGTAACCCAAATTTTTCGAATCGGAATTTATACAATCTGGAGAAGTTAAAGTTCGAACATAAAGAGATAGGAACATGGTCCGACGAGGAGTTGGGTAAGGCAGAGACAAAAGTGTTCTGGAAGAGGTTGATCCAATCTAACGAGAAAAGAAAACGATCGAGCTTAGATATGGAGGGAATCTGTCTCATGTTGGACCAAGTAAAGGATCTACCGTTGAAAGGTAATTCAGAGAGATGGAGATCGTGGATACAATCGTTAAAACAATTTGAATCCGCAGGATGTGCTGCCGACCCCGTACGTTCGGAAGAGAATCTGGTAACATTAAAATCGCCATAGAAGAAATAGATGTCGAAACTAAGGTATTGGAGGGAATCGAATTCACTCTAAAAAATAGGGCAGCGATTGCTGTGGATGGTCCGTAAACGGAAACCATTGTGAGTTCACGATTGTATTCTATCCAGTGGAGGCGAACGATGAGGAAGAAGGTGAGGCGGCAAAGCGAAATAAGGGAAAATTTAGAGTCTCTAAACCCAAAGAGAATGCCTCCCCTGGATTCAACAGCATCAATGGAAATCCAATTGGTAATTAAGGATCCGCCTAGCGAGCGAAGGATGGACGGGGTCGGGGAGGAAAGTTTAGATTCCTTGATAAAGACCAAATCGCAGTGGGAAGAAGAGATAAGTTGGAAAACAGCTTGTTGCTTGGTCTGGCAACGGAGGCCTCTGATGTTCCAAGAGATACTAATCATAATGGAAATGAGTCTCCAATGCTCTAGCAATTTTGCATTGGCGAATCAGATCGAAGATGTCCAAGTTATCCGGTGAAATAGAAAACCCCATATCCTTCAAAAGATGAAGCATTTCGAGATTAGAAAGGGAGTCGAAATGCACCTGGTAAATAGATCCCAAGGTCTCCTTCTCCTCGGAGCTGGGGGAAGGAATAGGGATGCGCTGCTTGCGAATTTGGGCCATGAGGGAGGTTTGAGAAACCGACTTAAAAGAGGAAGCTCATTGCGCACGAATGCGTGCACTTGAGCGAATAATAAAAAATGGGGATTTCTTCGCGCTCTCGGTCTGCTGTTGTCCAGAATGGACAACAACAGCAGACTTACCCGGCAAGTTAAAGAGAGGAAGCACAATTCCAACCATGGTATCCCGGGTGATAGCACCAGAGGGAGGAGACCCCTTGGGGCGAATATGGAAGTATGAGTAGTTATTATGGTGTAAGGCGAGATCAGACTCGTCACTTATATGAGGGACAGATAATCCTCCCCCAGACTTAGAGGGAATCCCCGAATGAACAAGATTAAGAAGAAACGAGGTAAAGTGAAAATCTAAAGTGTAACTGGCAGGAAACGAGGAGAATAAGCCGTACCGAAAAATAAGAATACGTTCTCCGAAACAAGAAGATAAAGGCGACAGACTAATAAAAACATCTGCAGAAAAGGAAGAGAATACATGATGATGCGATTGGGAGTGATCAAGGATCACAACTTCATCTGCCAAAAGACCATCCTGATCCACCCAAGACTCGCCTTTCCGAGGAGGCACTTTCAGCAATGCAGTCGGAGAAAGAGAGTCGGAAGCTGAAGAACTTGGAACAACACTTTTAAACCTATCCCACTCAGATGAGAAGTGAGGATTGACTTCCCAAGCCGGCCACTTCTGCTTAGTCTCCATCAACACAGGTAGTGAAGGACCAGAGGAGGGGGCTGAAAAAGCAGCAGAGGGCAGGACGGGGGGAGTCCTCGACTGGGAAGGAGGAGGGTTGTAGGGAGACTCGACAGCCGAGGTAGGGTGGGAAAAGCCTTGCTTCAGGGAATCATTCTCTGGGTTGATCCAAACGAGGTTACGAGCTTTGGAGGGAGAGATTTTGGTAACAGAAGGGGGAGCAAGCTTTTTAGAAGTGGCTTTGTTCCATCCTTTCCATTTAGTCGGCGCAACGACCGGCTTGGACGAGGATCCAATAGTGAATGTCTTGAGAGGTGGGGAAGGAGCAACAGGAAGATAGAAGGAGCCAACATTCAAGGGAGGAGGAGCAGACACACCTTTAAGGGGCATTTGGTACATGGATTTTTTTTTGTTTTCTGGAAATCTTAACTTGGGAATTTAGTTTCCCATGTTTGGTATGCTAAATTTTAATTTCAAATTCCCAGGAAACTAAGATTCCTAGAATTTTTTTGCCACAATTCCCACAAAATTTTTCCCATGGGAGGGGGTGGGATTCTTAGATTCCTAAGGACTTGGGAAAATGTTACTTCTTTTAAATTACAAATTTGTCCCTCCCCCCACCAAAACAAAAAAAAGACCTATCCCTTGCTCTTCATATTTCTGCTCCTCTTTCTCCCCCAAATACCCATCCCCTCTTTCTCCCCCAAAAATCCGAGCACCCAAGTGGCCACCGTCCTCTCATTGCGTCGTCAATATACTGGAATCTGGATGAATATACAGGTTATGTATGTGATACTCATATGTGCTACTCATATGTAATTTTGATTTGCTGAGTCTCTATAATTGATATATCATGCACAGAGTAATAATTAAGGCAAAATTATGCCACTTTGGGGCGAATTTTCAGAACTTGTATTTCACTGTTCATAATGATATATATTTGTGAACTTTTGCAACCAAGAAACAAGTCAGCAACTTCTCCAAGGAAATATCCTGCACGCTCAGGGATTAGTTTAGAAGCCTACAACCAAGAAACAAATACCTTTAACATGTTTAATAAAGGGCCCTACTCATATCTCAGATAAAGTTAATTAACATGTTTTAATAAACTAATGATTGAATCTCAAGAAATTGTCGATTAAGAAAGCAATCTCAGTTCCTGATAGTGATTTAGATCAATGATAAATATGTTGATGATATGGGTTGGCGGAATTGGAGTTGTTTGCATTTTGTGGCCTAGATTTGCATCAGTTTTTTTCCTTAGGTATTTCATCAAACAATTTGTTTTGTTATTTGAGGATGAGAGGGATATTTTGGACAATAAGATTAACATTCCCAGGAAATATGTAGCTAAACCAAATATAGGAAATTAAGTTTCCAACTAACATTCCCAAATATGTTTAAGACCTACCAAACATGTTTTATGATTCCTAGGAATCATAAATCCCAAGAATCATAAATCCCCCAGGAAACAAAAAAAAATTCCTTGCACCAAATGCCCCCTTAGGGAAATCTTGGTAGTTAACAGAGACATCGAAGATGGACTTGGTATCGCTCAATGAGTAAGCTTCAACCCTGTCCTTGATCGGGCGGCAAAAAAACTCCGCATCAATTTGAAGACAACCCGAGGCTAGCATAGAAGTGGAAGAAATACTGATCAGCTCTCCCACGCATCTAGTCATATCAGCTGCGACTCTAAACGAGTCGCAAAATGGGGGAAGACTAAGAAGCATGGCACAAACGGGAGATTGGACCAGGTTCGGAGGAGGCGATACCTGATTGACCCATTTACGAATGGCAATCTTGATCGCGCCAATGGATAGGGAATCAAGAACAGAAAGGGCTTCCAGGATTTTGACGGAGGGGCAAAGAATGACCACCTCGCCGTTAGAGCAGGTATTGAGAACCTAAGCCCAGTCTTGAACATTACAAGAATTACTAAGAAAAGAGTTGAGATTGAAACTGGATACCGTTCCTCCACTGAAAGAAACTGCCACGTAGCATTCGAAAGACTTCAACTTATTGAACAGCTCAACAGTTGGGATGAACACAACAGTGGTTTGGGGCTTAGTCACCTGGGGAGCCAGCACTGACTGCACTTGGCAAGGGGGCTGGGGAGTTGCAGGAGCTCTACGAGCTGCAGGTGGCGTAGGGAGGAGCGGGGCTCCAGAAGACAACTTGGGTATTTTAGCTTTCTAGGGATGATCCTTAAGCTTAGACTGGAGAGAGGGGAAATCTAGGGCTTTCAACACCGACTCTGAAATCGGCAATCCCAACGGAAGACCAAGAATTTGTTGCAGAGAGAAGCATTGATTCCTCAAGTGCCCCTCCTTTAGGCAGAACAAACATTTCATTTTAGCGGAGCAGAATGATTTGATGTGGCCAGGGAGGAGACACCGATAACACACTGGAGAGGACGAAGAAGGGGGAAGATATGAGTAAAAGGCATGAGAACACACTAATCTCTGTTTTGGGCAGGAAACGAGAGCGGCGGAGCTTCCTAGAACCTTCTGGTTCATGGGCTTTAGTGCCGGGTGAGAGCTTGGGTTTTTTTTATTTTTTAAATTTCTTTTAACTACCTCGACCCACGAAGAGCCCATGACGGCCGAGGCCTAAAACAAAACGTGGGAGTGGGAGAGAGAAAGAGTAGGAGAGGAAACAAGCACTGTAGAGATCTGAAAGCTCCTCACGAATGTGAGAAAAAAAACAAACCACCCTCAGCCTAAATGAAAAGGCAAAAAGAATCGAGGGGACGGAGTACACGCAGAAACTCACGAGTGCGACGACGAACAGAGAGATCACGAAATACAGCTCCAGAGTCTCCGGATCCGGGAGCTACCAGATCTCTGAGAATCCAGGACAAACAATAAAGAACAAATCAAAAAAGCTCTGAACGGAAGGAACCGCAGAAGCCTTAACAAGGTGAACGGCAAGGAGCATGCTCAATCCCAACCGCAAATACGAACAATAAAAAGGACAACAACAATACATACAGAGATCGGTTAAAACGGGACAGCAGCTCGGAAGCTGAAGAGCTAGATCCACCAAAGAGCAGACCGAGGATCCACAGAGACCTCCAATGAAGAGGAAAGCCTACTCAGCAGTGAACAAAGATGACAGTGGAGAAGACTCGAGACCTGCGCGATTGAGGGCCACGGGACTCTGCCTCACAGGGCCACAACCACCAACTCCAGGGCCACAGCAGAAGAGGAGCGGCGAAGATCTGACAGAATCAGATCAGAACCAACAACTAAAAAAACTCGCTGAGGAAGCTCCGAACTGAGAGGGAAGAAGGAGGGTTACACCATAAAATAGAAGGAAGGAGAGGGTTAGTGAATAATGTTATGAGAAGGGGGCGGAAGAGATAAAGTGGAGGAAAAACTCGATAAGGAGATGGGTGGGTGGAGATTGAGGAGATCTCCAACTGTAGTGAAAGGAGGAAGAAGAGATGAGGCTGAGAGAGGTAGGATTTGGACGGGAAAGGTAGCCGGAGAGGGGAGATACAAAATCGCTTGAGAGAGCAATTTTTCTAATTTTCCAAAAATTTATTTTCTTTATGAATTTATTGGAACAATACTAATGCTAATAAAATAAATTAACAATAATAATGATAATAATAATAATAGCAATAATAAATAGTAATCACAAAATTTATATAACAAATAGGTATTGGGTTTGACAAATTTACTAAGTTAGTCCAAATAGTAATAATACCTTTGATTTGGGTTAAAATGTAAATAGTTGATCAATTAGGAATAAAAACAAGGTTAAATACACCATTATTCGAAATACGTATAATTATCGATTAGAAAAAACTTTAATATAAAATCCAAAACGAATTTAACAAATAATGAATTTATAAATATGAAAATACATAAAATATTCAGGAAATACGTATTTGCGGGAACGAGGGTACACAAAGCGTCAGAAGTGACTATTCCAAACATGTCAGTGTATGGTATGATCTAATGCGTATGCAAATATTCACACTTATGATGCACTAATGCACACTTATTCGGATTCTATGCATCCCATACTACATAGGTTCGAGGGCAAGCCCTTATTGTAGTCTTCATTATAGGGTTCAATCTCTCGTCATGAAAATCCTACTACGGTAACAAAAACAAAGTTTATACATTCCACGAGTACGGATTCTAGTCCTTGAATCCACCGCCCAACTATACAGAATCATCGTCATGCGAACATCCCGCAAGTGCCGGTCTAACCCCAGAATATGTTGGAGATCTACCTCCTATCTGCCCAACTATTCATGATCCCAGAATTCACTGCCCGATCAAACATAGTCCTGGATTTAATTACAGCTCGTCTTGCTCCGGAAGTGACCACAGTCCCAGAATTCACCGCCCGACTAGGTCTATACTCCCGGAATCCACCGCACGACTATATAAAAATTTCCCACTTACATTTGCCCAGGTGTCATCACATCTTCTTTTCTAGTGCAAGTCCTTAATTAAATTTTAGTTATCATGACCTAGAACTAACTTACCCTATCAGACTAAAACTTTCTCAACAACATTTCAGGTCCATATTGACCATTTCACAAAATTTTATTTATCAAAATGGACGGACATTACGGGCCTCGCTTAGGTCCTAGAAACCATCCATCTCAACATAGAGATCATCTAGGTTAATCATAACCTCTTCATAAAAATTTCTTATTCATTACAAATCATTTAATTCTTTCATTCATTCCCTTTAAATTGCCCAACATATCTCAAGATCAATTTGATTTGATAAAAACCTTACAATATCTTTAACACCCTAGATTTTTTAAATAATTTTTTTGAGATTAATAAATATATTAAAGTTATTTTTGGTGATTTAATAAAGATTTTTTCTTAAATTTATCTTTTTCCACGTACAAAATACGTGCAAATATTTTCTTGGGAAGTTCAAAGTCATTTTATTTTGAGGAAGCCTAATATTTATTAGTAGGTATTATTTATAAACTTTCTGGATTTTTCTGATATTTATTTCGCGTATTTGCAAATATTACAAAAAGAGGGGCTTTGGTGCAAAATTACCACTTGGAGTAAAAACATCCGAATTTTGGTTTTCTAGGCTGAGCATGATTGCTAGCCATCTCAGAGGTAAAGAGTTTACTTTTAATTCTAATAGATTTGGTTTATTTCGCAAATTTGTTAAAGAATAGTCTTTTTGCAAAATTGCCACTTAGAGGCAAAAATTACAAAATTCATTTTTCTAGGTTTGAAACCAGTGCCGGCCAGATCGGGGTGGTTATATTTTATTTGAAATCTCAATTGAATTGTTTAATCTAATTTCTTAGTGTAAAGATTTATATATGTAAAGATATATTCAAAAGGGATATTTTGCAAAACCTACTCAAAACCCTAATTACCTAATTTTCGGCCTAATATAAAGAGAGTGCAACCGTCTCTTTGCTTCATTAAACAAAGGGTTTTCTTTTTTTTGATTTCTTGGACTTTCGAAGCGAGGATCTTGGATTTCTTGCGAATGGAAGGAGTTTCTTATTCTCTTTATTATTTCGGTTGATTCTTCAATAAGGTGAGTGACATATGTTTATTTTTGTATTGTTCTATGCATGTTGTATGCGATGATTTGTCTATTAGAAAGCATGTTGTAGGATTGTATGATGATTTAATGAATTTTTGATGGATGGATGAATAAAGATTGAATCTTTTCATGAAAACTATGCTATTGAAGATTAAAACTCTACATAGATGACTTGAGATTGTTAAATAACCTAATAGAAATCATGGGTATGTTCTTTTTTCTTTTGTATTCTTGCTGTTTTGATTGTTTATAATGAGATTGTATGATGATTATTGCAAAAGTGAACAAAAATTGGATCTTTATTGTGTACATATATATGTATGATCTGTTGGAGTATTTTGTTGAAGAAAACTTGATTAATACATGTTGTAATCACATATATTCATGGGTAAACTGATGTAAGTAATTGTGTATGTATTTAATGAATTGCAAGAGAGGTTTTGAATAACAAATAATCGAGTTTTGAAAGGAAAAGGGGTTGGAGTTTTCGGGTCTAATGGATGTTCAGCCAAAAATTGAGTTTTGTGATTTTTGTGCTGTTTTCGATTGGATCTTGAGTTGTTTGATACTGAGGTTGATTGAACAATATACTACTTATATACAATGGGTTTCTTGAGGTTTTACTGATGCAATTACACATATATACACTTATAAATATACATATTTACTGTTTTAAGAGTTGTCGAAAATTGATCTTTTGAGAATTTGATGAGATTTTGATTTGTTCTATAAACTCCAGAATGTTATACAAGTTGTATTTGATCATCTCAGGAATTTTGTTTTGCAAATTTATGATTTCATAAAGATTTAACAAAGTATCAGTAAAAATGTGCACGAATATTAAAGCGGTGAAATTTCGAACTTGACAGTCAACCGCACGAAATTGCACATGAAATGTTGGTCGACTGGCAATTCTTGGGTTTTTGGATTTTGGCTTGACAGTCGACCGTTCGCTTTTGAACTGGTTTTGATAGTCAACTGTCAGTGACTTGGCTGGTTGTTCTCTTGAGTTTTTTCGTCATTTTCTTGAACAATTATTTCTTCGAACTTATGGGTTGTTAATCTACTATTTTAGATGATGTTTTTGTTTCAGATTATAGTATTTTATAGAGAATTATAATTTGATTATAATAGAATTTAAATTGTATTTCTATGACTTTATAAAGTGAAATATATACGGTTTTCGAAGGAATTGATATTATGTGATTTTCTACGACTTCAAAATATGATTCTCAGTTATTTAATGGATTTAATATTTTATTTCGATTCTGGAATTGGTGAGTATATTGAATGAATTCGGATTTCGTTGATTAAAGACGTTTTCTTGATATAAATGTTTTGATGATAGAATTAAGAGTTTTAATGAAATATTTGGTGTTGATATTCGAATCGTGAATCTCTAGGAGTTGAGTAGAATTCCTGTGAACTGCCAGATGAGATTTTGTGGATATTGACCAGTTGGGGTCTTAGGGATGTTTGGGAAAATAAGTCTGGCAGGATACACTAACTTTAGGGAGCGGAAATTTGTGTTTTAATAATATTCAACTTAAGGACATGCACTAATGGAGATGTGATGGAACTTGGGAAACGTAAGTATATGCTCTAGGCATCTAGTCCAACGGATGTGTTCCAAGACTGTTGTTCTATTTCAAGAGGACATTGGTATGTTCCCGTGTCGAGGGTCTACAGTGCCTATTCACGGAACATACAAGTGCATTCGCGTGTCGAGGGACGACGGATCTATTCACGGGATGTACTAGTATATTTGCACGTCGAGGGTCTGCGGGCCTATTCGTGGGGTACACGTTAGGGAGGTGATTCTTCCTGAGGGTCAGCGCTATTCTTACATGATGGTTGCGCGTCGAGGGTTGTTAGACCTATTCGCAGAGTATTCTGGATCTTGTTTCTATCACCAATAGTAGGATTAGTTGCATAACAAGGGATCTAACCCTATGAAGTGGAGAACGATAAGGGCTTGCACTAGACCTATATAGTATGGAATGCATAGATTCGACAAGTATGCATTAGAGAGTCATCATACTGTATTTGTGTTTTCTTGACTTGGTTCTATGCATGTTTGTTTTCTGTTTTCCTACATCTGACACTTAGTCTAGTTTCGTTTGATGCTTTCATGCTTTATTTATTGTTATTTCACATTTCATTCGTTACTACTGTTGGTATGTGTTGATTATGACTTTATTCATTATGTTTTATTTATGTTGCATTTCTTTTGATGTCACTCACACTGTTATGGCTGACCCCTATAGTTTTGGGGGTTAGGGTTATCTCTAGCCTCATGTTTTACAGGTAGGTACCTATAGCTTGGGATTCGGATGCTTGTGGTAGAATGATAATGTGGCTTATGCAATTTGTAAAAGAGTGTGTTGTAAAAGAAAGAATTGTAATTCAAGGTATTTATTTTCCGGTGTGCTCTGTAAATAATAGGTGTAATAAAAGCTGAAAATTTTTCTGTGTTTGCCTATTTTACTATTACATTGAGGTAGATGTTGGGAATTGTGCCACGTATTTCTGAGATATCATATTGAAAATTGGGAGCGCTACAATATCGTATGTTTATTTTCCAAAATACAGTCTTCGTTCATTTCAGAATTTGTCATATCAATCATTTTACACAAATTCTAGGATGAAATTCATTTCTCAATCAATATAAATTCCATTCAACTAGTCATTCTCAAATAACTAGACAAAATTTTCCAAAATGTAATAATAGGACTTCAACAGTATCAATTCAACCAACATCATCTTATTCTAATATTTCAATTCAAATCTCCAAAACCTGTACTAAAATTATTTATTCAAAAATGGGATTTAATTCAGAACAGTTGTACTAATTTCCATCAAATATTAATTCTCCAAAATACCAATATCCTTTAAAATCATCTCTATTCAAATTCTTCACCTCTAATCACCAAATATGTGTTTAATCCTTTATCTATGTGGGAAAATTAACCCAAAAATGTTTGTACAAAATACCATCAAAATGTTTCCCCCAAAAAACTCAATTTATCTTTTCAATATACTCAAAAACATTAAATACTACTAAATTCGAGCTCACTAAGACTAAAACCTACAATCTCAAAGATCCCAAGCCACATGCACTAACCTATAATCCAAGACTATTTCTTTATCAACTTTGATTCAAGGTAACGACATATATACATAATCCACTATTTGAATATTCAACTAGAGACAACAGCCCAATGGTATTGTAAAAATCATAAAAATTCCAATACTACTCCAAAAATAGATTTCTTAGTTCCATAGGAAACATAAATGAATTTACTACAACTTTGTAGATAAGATCATCTAAACCCATCCTCAATTACTTCGTCTAAATTCATTTGTAAAATAGTAGGTGCAAAATCCAAAAACTGCAGCTCATGCTACTTGTAAAAATCACAGAAAATTATATACTTCATGATACTTTGTGTTCTTTAGCTCAAATTAAATGTACACAAGTCTACTATAAATTTGTATTTATAAGTTTCTCCAAAAGATTGTGTATATAACCCTGAATTCTTTAAAATCTACAGTCCTGTCAAAATGTTATACAGATTGTCACTTGTTCAATTTTGTAAAATTCATTATAAATTATATTCTTCTTAGAAAATTGATTTCTTAAGCTCTAAAGAAAGGTTACAAGTCTACTTCAACTTCTTAGTTTTGAACATTCTCAAAATACTGAATCTAAGATGCCGAAATGATCAAAATTCGAAATATATATAAATTTCCAGCAACTAGTCAAACTGCCAACCAGTCCAATGTTTGGATTTTATTAAAATAGTAAAAGACATCCAAATAATATGAAATTTTAAGGAGATATTCTTGACATATAAAGGGTACTCATATAAAAAATTTAGCTCTAGATTCTATCTAGTTTATTATATATGATTTTCTGAATTGCGACTAAAACTTAAAACAAAAGCTTATAAAAATGCCCCCAAATCAATCATATCATAGTTTCACATCATTAATCAACAACACATAATCTAATCATGAATAATCAATCTATATAAGTTATCATGCATCTAACAATTCACACATATATATTCTACAATCTAGCATTCTTCTAATAAAATTATATTAAAAAGTTGGAGAAACACCCACCTCAGTAAGACCTTCTAGTAGTTGAAACCTTAGCAAAAGCTCCACAATCCCGTACTCCGAAAAAAAAACGTAGCTCCCTCCCTTGGATTTCCTGAATGCACACAGCTGCAAAACAGCTCTTGTCCTTTTTTTTTTTTTTGATTTGTGTTCTTATCAGGTTAGATTAGGGGTTATTTGTATGGAAAATCAGGGAGTAGTTTTAGCAACCATCTACTCACACACCCACTCACCCCACTCTCTCCTACATGCAGCCATTTGTAAGAGTGCACAATGCACGTGTGCACTTGTGTGCATGTGTTTTGAACACTTATCTCATTTTATTTCACTTATATTATTTTACTACATTTTAAATTCTTATTTTTAATAAATACTCATTAAATTTAATATAATTAGCATAGTGAAATTTTTAGTGTACAACTTTGTAATAAAATAGCTCAATTTGCACGTGCATAAAAAGAAACACGTGTAAAGCACGTGCTAATAAATATTCATATATAAAATAAATTTGAGAAAATGAAAAATGTCTATAAAAATAAAAATACAAAATATGTAAAATATGTTTCATTAATTCTATATAAGTATACAACAATTTAATCAACACGTGCATGGAAAACACATGCACCGCACGTATAAAAATATATTTGAGTCAAGATAGGAGAAAAATGAATTTCAATTTATGAAACGAATTCGAACAAGTTATAAACTAAATAACTGAACAAGTAGAATATTTTACAATATTACACATAATGGTAGAATATACGTGATCGACACGTGTATTGAAAGTACGTGGAATGCACGTAAAAACAAAAAGATCAAAAGAAATGTTTAAATTGGCTCAGAATAAGATAAAAAATGAATTTTGAGAAGACGGAAAATGTATAAATAATTGAAATTCCAAAATACGTAGGACATTTATATTAAAAAAAGTTACGGATATTACTCGTAACAGTACAAAATACATGTGCGTAACACCCGTGAGGAAAATGGTCATAACTCAATTTTGCAGGGTGTTACCGTCCTAGTGTGTCTTTTATGAAGATTTGGGGTTATGAAGCCTATGTAAGATGCCCAGTCCCTGATAAACTTGGTCCCAAATCTGATAAGTGCTTCTTTGTAGGATATCCCATGTCTATAATCTGACCGAAAGCAAAGTGTTTGTCGTATGGACTACTGTGTTACTAGAGAGAGAATTCCTCTCCAAAAGAACCAGTGGAAGAAATTCAGACTTCATAAAGTAACAGCGAACCAACGGCAGAAATGAACCAGACTCCATAAATTGTTGTGGAACAACCATATGCTCAAGTAGTAGAAGGCCTACGTAAGTTTAGTAGGATTTCTTATCAACCCAAGAGATATGGATTTCTCGTGACTCAACATGGTGATATATTACTCATGGATCAGGATGAGCCTACGACTTATGAGGAAGTTGTAAAAGGTCTATATTCTGAGAAATGACTTGAGGCTAGGAGATATGAGATGGAATCCATGTATACCAACCAAGTATGGACCTTGGTAGACCCACCTGAAGGGGTAAAACCTATTAGGTGCAAATGAGTTTTCAAGAAGAAAACTTACATGGATGGTAATGTGGATACCTTTAAGGGACGGTTGGTGGCTAAATGTTTCAAGCAAGTTCATGGTATAGACTATAATAAGACTTTCCCCCCAGTTGTCATGCTTAAATCCATTCGGATCTTGCTTGCTGTTGCAGCATATCATGATTATGAAATCTAACAGATGGATGTCAAAACTGCTTTCCTAAATGGAAATCTTCTGGAGGATGTGTACATGACACAGCCTGATGGTTTTGTCACTCCAAATGATGTTGGAAAGGTGTGTAAACTGCAACGATCCATTTATGGATTAAAGCAAAAGCTTCTAGAACCTGTAACCTTTGTTTCGATGATGCAATCAAAGAGTTTGGTTTCATCAAGAATGAAGATGAACCTTGTGTCCACAAGAAGGTTAGTAGGAGCACAGTTGTATTTCTGGTATTGTATGTAGATGACATATACTACTCATCGGGATTGAAATCCCTACCTTACAGTCTATAAAGACTTGGCTTGGAAAATGTTTTTCCATGAAGGACATGGGTGAAGCTACCTATGTATTAGGCATCAAGATCTATAGAGATAGATCAAGGAGACTGCTTGGCCTGAGTCAGAGTACATACATAGACAAAGTATTGAAACACTTCAATATGCAAGAGTCCAAGAAAGGATTCCTCCATATGTCACATGGTGTAAGCATGTCTAAGGCTCAATGTCCTTCCACTCAAGATGAAAGACACAGAATGACTAAGATTCCATATGCATCTGCAATTGAATCTATCATGTATGCCATATTATGTACTCGTCCAGATGTCTCATATGCTTTGAGCAGGATGAGCAGGTACCAGCCAGATCCCGGTGAGAGTCTCTGGAATGCTGTCAAGAACATCCTTGAGTATTTAAAAAGGACTAAGGATTCGTTATTGGTATATGGAGTCGTGGAAGAGCTTGTTGTAAAAGGTTACACTGATGCTAGCTTCCAGTCCGATAAGGGTGACTCCAAATCGCAATCGAATTTTGTATTTTGCCTAAATGGTGGAGATGTGAGTTGGAAGAGTTCTAACCAAAAGGTAGTTGCCGATTCTACCACAGAGGTTGAGTTTATTGCTACCTCCAAAGCAACAAAGGAGGCTGTTTGGATCAGAAAGTTCATCACTGAACTTGACGTGATTCCTAGCATTGTGGACCCGGTGGACTTCTATTGTGATAACAATGGGGCCATTGCACAAGCTAAGGAGCCTAGATCTCACTAGCGATCCAAACATATAGTTAGGCGTTTCCATCTATTTTTAGAGAACATCGATAAAGGAGATGTGAAGATATACAGAGTACCGACAGATGATAACATCGATGACTCACTGACAAAGCCTCTTGCATAGTGAAAGCATGAGGGTCACAATAGATCTATAGGCATTATATGTACGTCTAATTGGCTCTAGTGCAAGTGGGAGATTGTTGGTGTATGCTCTAGAGGCCAGTTGTGTATTGACATTACTAGTTTACATTGTATCATGATATTTATTTCATATATGAGGCATTTCATTTATTGTGTTGTTTATTGTGATTAAATGAACATAATAAAGTCCTTAGAATAGTATGTTCAATACCATGTGATATCAAGTGCATGACTTGATTGTGAGATCTTTTTGGTTGTAATCAGAACACTATTCTTAAATATCCCGAATTAAATATTATTGTGAATTAGGACAACAATAATACATAGAGACTAGTATGTTCGTAGACTGATGACCATATCAAATGGGTCATGGATATGAGATACGAAGTCTTCACATGGGTACATATTAGAGTTATTTACTGGACTGACACACCATGAGAACGCTACATGGATCCTTATGTGAGTGTCATAAGCAGTTGTCACAGTGACCATGGTGTATGTCTTCCTTTGACTTGAAGTCACTATGGTTCTCTACATGAGAAGTTATATGTTTTAATATCGTCAAACATTGCATGTAATACGGTGATCATAAAGTCGACTACTGGAAATACTACAAATCATGCAGAGGGATGTAAGAGACTTTGTAACCCCCATTTCCACAAATACATATTTTCTGAGTATTTTCTGTATCTCGATATTTATAATTTCGTTATTTGTTTAATTCGTTTTGAATTTTATATTAAAGTATTTTTCTAAACAATAGTTATAATTATTTCGAATAAACCTTGTTTCCATTTCTACTTGATGAACTATTCACATTTGAACCCAGATCAAAAATAAATTACCGTTAGGACTATTTCAATAAATTCCTTTTTTATATAATGTTATTTTTCTGATAATTGCTATTGTTGTTGTTAGTATTATTATTATTATTATTATTATTATTATTATTATTATTGTCACTATTATTATTGTTAGTATTTTTATTCTTATTGTTATTATTATTCTAATTGTTATTGTGATTATTTATTATTACTATTGTTATTATTATTATCTCCTTCGGTTGATTATAAATAAAAAAAACCCATTCTTATTTAATAATTGTGTTTTTAGTTGTTTCAAATAATTTATGTAATGTAATACAAATTATACTTTTATTATAAATCATATTTTATCAAATATCTTATTCTTTTGTGTTTTGTTTATGTTGATCCGTTATATTCATAACCTATATATTTTCATTTATTGGATCTAAACTCAATTACCCAATAACCCTACATCTCAAATTCCCTATAAATATAAATCTTCATTAACCCTAATCACCGTCTAATACATCAACCACCTTAGTCACCTTGTTCATCTTCAACCTCCCCGATACTCCTCATCTTCCTGAACCCACACCGCCTCGTCCTCTCCGTCCTCCGATCATTCTCCTCCACCATCTTCCGCATTTCCAACCCATCCAGTCTCTGTCCTTCCCCCTCCTCGCCTTCCACCATCGAGCCGTCGAAGCCCTTCGACCTTCCTCTTCCACCGAACCCATTGTCTTCATCCCGAAGTTTCGACCACCGCACCTTGCACCCCGTCGTCGTCCCCCGTCGTCTTCATCCCGCTCTCGCCATTACCCCCGCAAGTTGTCGTCGTCATCTCTAAAGTCCCTCGACTTCATGAACCCATCAACCTCCACTGAACACATCCCGTCCTCCCTCATCCTCCACTCTACTGCTCGACCTCCATCATCACCCCCATCCTCGTCTTTGTCCTCATCCCCGACCGCCCTCCGTCCAGTTCCGTCGCCTTCACCATCTCCACCCTTCTTCTGTTTTGGAAGGAAACAGAGCATTGACTCCCTGGTCACCTTCCTTACCGCTGCCGTCGCTTGTGGACCGCAAGGGCTATCCCCCACCGTCGCTCATCGCTGTGTCGCCCCTTGATCGCAAGCGGTGCCTTCTGTCACCCCCCGAGCACCCCTCGCCGCCAGCATCGCTAGTTCCCCCGCTGTCGAGCCGCTCTCTTTCTCTCTCTCCTTCGACCTCGCTATTGGCTATTTGAGAGAATGAAGGTATTTGATTTTGGTGTTTGCTGTTCGGGTAGTGAATAAGAGATTTGGATCTGGTGTTTGGTGTTTCGTGAAGGAGGATCCGGTGCTATGCTTGCTGTTGGGTTGTGTGGGAGATTGCTGTTGTTGTTTTGCATGGGTTTGCACGTGTTCTGTGTTTCGTGTTTCATGGTTCATCTCCCATTATTCTAATATATTCGTATTTATCATCTAACAGGCAAGTCTCTTCTTGAACCCCTTTATTGTTTGTGTTCAAGATTCTTGATCTCCATAAGTAGATTCCAATCATTTTTATCATATTGCTATTTGAATTCCGTTAGGTATATTAAGGGTTTACATGAGCTAACAGAATATATTTTTAACATCGCGCTTACACCTTTGATCTAAAACCTAGTCCCTTTTGCACATTGCATATGCACGTTATACAGGAATAAAATAACTAGATCCATGTGATAGGATTATTTGATAATTGAATATGTCGATTGGATTTAATTTAATGAATTGATTACCATGCTTGTAAAACTGCATCTTAAACCTAGAATTATGAATGTTAAACATATAGCATCACTTTGATTATTAATTAGCATGAACTATATGGTTGTATGATAAAGTTGTTGCCTATTCATATCAAATTATTTTCTGGACTACTGTTTGTGTCTTTTTGTATCTGAAATTCGACTTTGTTACTGTTGTAATTTGAAATAACTTTATAAATATGAATTATAGCCCCAAGATTCTACTTTCCAGAACTTTTGATGGATTTGAATTCCGAGTTATAATATGTTAGATATCTTAATTTTAGTACAGCTGAGTCTGAATTTTCAGATTCACAAATTCATGCGTATCTTTCCGTTTAAATAGAACATGATAACAGTAAAATAAAAATGTGGAAAAAATTTGGCTGAGAATAGACATGTATAGGAATCACCCTGAATTTTTGTAGCTTTAATTGATGAGTTTTCTGATCCGTTTCATATGTGTTTACACAATTCACAACTTGCTGTTAGAACATAAACCTAGTTTCTGTAGCTTTTATATGCCGTGTATATATTCGCTGGAACCGGCAGAAATTCTAGTTTCTAGAATTTCTGACGGATTAATATTTTCTTTTCTGTTGTAGCGGTAATCTATGTTTTTTTCAGCAACGTCATGATGTCTAGATTGTGTGATTTGTGTTCAATTAATATATTTGCTTCTTGATTTGTCTGTAACGAGTAGAATTTGTCACACCTATCATAATACAACCCTGACACCCTCTTGCATGCTCATATAGGGTTAAATAAAATGATAACAAGCCGGGGTATTAAGGGTTGACTTGATAGTGAACGATCGGAAAATGTACTCGGTAAAGGCCTTCTTGCTTGCATGATTTATTACATGAAAGGTGGAGAATTGGTTTTCATTGTGTGATCACGCTATCATGATATCTTGTCATCTTGTTACCGAGTACATGATCCGTGAATTCACCATCAGTCTAAAATATTCACTGTGAGCTTGCACCGAACCTGTGGTATGATACATATGGAACGCAGTAGTACGTGCACTAGATAGATTAATAAAATGATTGATAACCTGCATTTGACATTTCATGCTTGATCCTGTATATCATCACAAATATAGAAATTAAACTGACATTACTAATTACATGCCTGATTAAATATAGACCTTTGATATTATTGCCAATCTTTGACTTTGTTATTGACTTTGATCCCGTCCCTTTTCTTTGATATACTATGTTCTTGTTACTTCCTGTTTTCTCTACTTGTTGTCCATGACTTGCTCTAAGGTCATTATTTTCTCTCTTTTTAGATCAAAAATTTACAGGTACCGAAGGATCTCTGCCAGCAGGAATTGGTGAGCAACGATTCTAGTAGATGGAACCAAAGATTGCACTGCTTAATTTACTTTATTGCTAGATTTATTTCTTCTAAACGTTGTCATGGCATTATACTTAGTTTTGGGATATTGTCTCGTCGTTTATTTATATTTCCCATATATTCGATATTATGTTGGATATTATTTTTTATTATTTCATTTTTATTGAAGTTTATCATTGATATATGTGATTATATTTTTCTTGTGTGGCTGCATTTATTGTTCATATTGCTGGGTTAGTCTGGTATTGCTTATGGATGGTGTTTACACATTCGCTGGGCCTATGTGAAGTATTCGTATTCTGTATTTTGGGAAGCGGGGCATGACAGGTTTTTAGTGGTACCAGAGCCCAGGTATGACTAAGGTGTTGGTCATGTTTGGCTGATATGTTTGTCAAATTTGGCTCTAGCCAGGTTAACTCAATAATATGCGCACCATGTTGATCACATGAACATGTAATAACTTTAATATAATCCGTATACTCCTATTCGATCCACATCTGACCCCTGTGCATTCAATTCTTCCATTCCTTGTTTCCTTCCGTCCCTTGTAGTCGTCCTCCTTCGTTAAATCTTTATTGAGTATAAATTCATTCTTTTCCTGCCCATATTCTCTTTGATTTCGGTGTCTCATCCTTTTTCTTCCTGCTCGATTTGTTGATTGGCATCACGTGGTCTACATCGACATGTCTGCTGCTGGGAATATCACTATCAGAGTAGCACAGCACAAGCGTGGAGGGCCCATAACCCACAGGTCTTAGGATTCTCTTGTTGTTCCTTCTTCTTTGCATCATTCAATTCTTCTTTGTACCTTTCACTCGTCATCATCCGTCGATTTATTATTCAACATCAATCTCTTCTATATTCTTTCTTATTCCGGTGCATCCATCACATCAATTCCCTTTTTTCTAATTTTCCTGCTTGTTATTTCTTAAGTTTGCTTTTATTCTATCCTACTACCTGCCAGAATGAATTTTGAGGACAAATTTATTTTTGTAAGGTGGGTAGGATAGTAACTCCTATTTCCGCAACTACGTATTTTCTGAGTATTTTCTGTATCTCGATATTTATAATTTCATTATTCGTTTCATTCGTGTTGAATTTTATGTTAAAATATTTTTCTAAACAATAGTAATAATTATTTTGAATAAACATTTTTTCCATTTCTACTTATCAACTATTCACATTTTAATTTGAATCAAAATATTATTACTGTTTGGACTATTTCAATGAATTCCTATTTTTATATACCGTTATTATTCTGATAATTGCTATTGTTGTTGTTGTTATTATTATTATTATTATTATTATTATTATTATTATTATTATTATTATTATTATTATTATTATTGTTAGAATTTTTATTCTTATTGTTATTATTATTATTAATGTTATTATTAGTATTTTTTTATTGTGAGGGTTATTATTATTATTCTTATTGTTATTGTGATTATTTATTATTACTATTGTTATTATTATTATCTCCTTTGGTTATTATAAAAAAAAAACCCATTCTTATTTAATAATTGTGTTTTTAGTTGTTTCAAATAATTTATGTAATGTAATACAAAATATATTTTTTTTATAAATCATATTTTATCAAATATCTTATTCTTTTGTGTTCTGTTTATGTTGATCCGTTATATTCATATCCTATCTATTTTTATTTATTGGATACAAAACTGAATTACCCAATAACCCTACATCTCAAATTCTCTATAAATATAAATCTTCATTAACCCTTATCACCTTCTAATACAGCAGCCGCCTTAATCACCCTGTTCATCTTCAACCTCCACCGCTTCTCCTCGTCTTCCCGAACCCACACCGCCTCGTCCACTCCGTCCTCCGATCATTCTCCTCCACCATCATCCTCGTCACCAACCCATCCAGTCTCTGTCCTTCCCCTTCCTCGCCTTCCACCATCGAAAAGTCGAAGCCCTTCGACCTTCCTCTTCCTCCGAACCCATCGTCTCTATCCCAATGTTTCGACCACCACGCCTTGCACCCCGTTGTCGTCCCTCATCGTCTTCATCCTGCCCTCGCCGTTACCCCCGCCAGTCATTGTCATCATCTCCGAAGTCCCTCAACTTTGTGAACCCATCAACCTCCACTGAACCCATCTCGTCTTCCCTCGTCCTCAACTCCACCGCTCGACCTCCATCATCACCCCCATCCTCGACTTCTTCCTCATCCCCAACCGCCCTCCATTCAGTTCCGTCGCCTTCACCATCTCCACCCCTCCTCTATTTCGGAAGGAAACAGAGCATCGACTCCCCGGTCACCTTCCTCGTCGATGTCGTCGCTCCCGATCGCAAGCGCCATCCCCCACCGTCGCACATTGCTGCGTCGCCCCTCGACCGCGAGCGTCACCTTCTGTCACCCCTCGAGCACGCCTCACCGCCAGCGACGCTAGTTCCCCCACCGTTGGGCTGCTCTCTCTTTCTCTCTC
Source organism: Hemerocallis citrina (assembly GCA_017893485.1). Taxonomy (NCBI): domain Eukaryota; kingdom Viridiplantae; phylum Streptophyta; class Magnoliopsida; order Asparagales; family Asphodelaceae; genus Hemerocallis; species Hemerocallis citrina. The sequence goes on along the minus strand of CM030360.1, from coordinate 114,856,019 downwards.
CATCGACCTCGCTGTTGGCTGTTTGAGAGGAGGAAGGGATTTGATTTTGGTGTTTGTTGTTCGGGTAGTGAAGAAGGGATTTGGATCCGGTGATTGGTGTTTTGTGAAGGAGGACACGGTGCTGTGTTTGCTGTTGGATTGTGTGGGAGATTGTTGTTGTTTTTTTGCACGGGTTCGCACGTGTTTCGTGTTTCGTGTTTCTTGGTTCGTCGCCTGAGATTCTCATCCCATTATTCTAATATATTTAAATTTATCATCTAATAGGAAAGTCTCTTTTTGAACCCCTTTATTGTTTGTGTTCAAGATTCTTTGATCTTCGCAAGTAGATCCCAATCATTTTGATCATATTGCTATTTGAATTCCGTTAAGTATATTGAGGGTTTACATAAGCTGACCCAATATATTTTTAACATCGTGTCTACATCTTTGATCTAAAACCTAGTCACTCTTGCACATTGCATATGCACATTATACATGAAGAAAATAATTAGATCCATGTGATAGGATTATTTGATGATTGAATATGTCGATTGAATTTAATTTAATGAATTGATTACCATGCCTGTAAATCTGCATCTTAAACTTAGAATTATGCATGCTAAATGTCACGCCCCGCTTCCCAAAAGAGAATACGGAATACGAATACGTGACTAAGCCCAGCGAATGATTTTATCATCCATAAGCTGTTCAAGAATCTTTACAACATCTCACAAAATAATTAGAGTCGGAAGCAAGAGAATCAACCACATATTCATAATTGAATCAAGTAGAACAACAGAAATTTACTTGAAATCCAAAATATAATATAATCTCAAATAAATCAATTCTGGACAAATCAAAAAACCTGGGTCATACTGCCCAAACACAAAGAATCAAAGTAACAAATACATTATTCAAAATGAGCAACAGGAAATAAATGAAGATAGCAAAATGTCCAACCAACTAGAACTTTAGATCACATACTCCATCGGGCAGCTGATCACCAAAATCTGCAATTAACAATTGCAGGAGAAGGAAAGAGAAAACAAGTATCCATCAATGCAAGTTATGGGCCGCTTGTAATGCAGGATACAAGTACATGGGAAAAAATTAACTAATACCATGGAATAATGCATCAACAGTATTAACTAGTATGAATAAGTGAAACAAAATCAACCAGCATGATATACTAGTAGGACAGATGTTTATGTCAAATGCAGTGTCATATGGCAACTAACAGTGTCCAATAACAGTATCAAATAACAGTATCAGTAGTAGTATGTTCAGTGTATTAGTGTAACAGTATAACGGTATAACAGTATCACTGTAACGCCCTAAATTTGATTTATAAGATTGTGTGATTTTACGTGTTGTGTACGTATGATTTCGTTTGTAAAATTTATCGTATAAAATGTTTTTTCACAGTAATTGTTCTCTTTATTTTTCTAAAATTATTCTCTTTAAAAGCCTAATTTAAATCTAGGCCTATTTGTCCTTTTTAAGCCCACTATATTTATTAATTATTTAATTGTTTTGAGCCCATGGTTAGTTTGGCCCATTAGTGAGCCCATTTACTTTAATTCTCTTTTGAAATGGTCTAACTTGTAGTGTAGAGTCATTTCATGGACAATTAAATTTGTCACATGAAAAAATTTGTAAATGGGGGACACTAGAGTGGCACGTGCATGCACTAGCATGTGCAATGTGCACACTCTAGGAGTGGCTGGATTGTGATGGAGAGAGTGGGAGAGATGGGGTTGGTTACTCTCATCATGGGTAGTTTACATAACTCCATATTTCATCTAAACCCTTAATCTCTAACCATTGGATCTAATCCTAGCCCTCCATTCACCCCAAAAATGTGTATAAATACCCCTTTATTACTTCTCATTAGCACACTAAACAATTCAGTAAGAGAGAAAAGATAAGAGTGCAAAAGATTGAGAGGTATTAGTAAGAAAAAGATTAGAGAGTGCTTTGTTTAAGTGTGTTCCATTCAAGAAGAGGCCGGCCATCATCATCAAGAACAAGGAGGGCTCGGTTTCTAGCAGTGCATCAAGGAGCAGGTGGCTTGTGGCTTGATCTAAGAGGAGAATGCTTTGTTCATTTGTTGTAAGAGATTCTTTAGGAGTTCTTTGATTTTCTCTCCAAATAAGGTGGGTGTTTTTCATGCTTCTAATCTAGTTACCATGCTAGGAATGAATTGCTACTAAGAGAAAACTAAGTAATTTGGACTTATAATTGTTTGAGATGAAATGATAAAATAGAGAATGATTGATAAATGATTGCTAAATTGGGAATTAAAGTGTTAGAAATTATCACCTTACCATGCTATATGTTTATGAGTTATGCTTTATGAAGATTTTGTGCTTGTGAGACAATAATTAATTAAATGCATCATGGATAATTGTTTGTTTGAATTAAAGTTATACTAATGTAGAAAAATGAGAATTGGTATCCTAAAAATGTTGTTGGTTGACTAATGAGTAAAAGAACAAAGAAATTAGTTGTCTTGTGAAAAATCTAATTCTTGAATTATGTAGAAATATAGATCGTTCTCAATGTCGAAATTAAGGGCATAGAACATAAAATAAGACCAAAAATGCAGTTTTATAAGGCAAATAATAATTATAAAAATATTAGTTTACTGTGATTTTATATATTTTACGTTCTGAAAAGTTTGGTTTCAAAAGGAGAAGAAAAGAAACTAAAAACGTTCCGGGAATTATGTGAAACAGTTAGAAATAGACAGAGACTATATTAAAACACAAATCAAATTCTTTTCTTTACAACCTGGCCCCTTAGACCAAGTGGTTGAGTTGCGTGGGCATTTACTGTAGCGTGCGAGTGACCTCAGAGGTCTTAGGTTCGAAGCTTTAAGCCCTGCCCTTTTTTTTTTACTGTGTTTGAATAAAAAAACCCCAAAGCCGAAACTATAACTCACCTTAATAAAACCCCTTCACTTATTGCATTGGCGCCTTAGCCCAGTTGGCATTCGGTGGCGGTTGACTTGGCTCATGTCTTGGGTTCGAAACCTGGCTTCGGCAGGTTCAAAATATTTGGTTTTTTTGGGTTTTAAAAAATGATTCTTGGCATTTAAAAATCCGGAAAAAAATATATTAATTATTCTAAAATTACGTAGAGCTTATGAAAAATATTAGAGCATTATTTTGACTACGATAAAAGTGAATTAGTGGTGAAAATTGAGTAGAATTGCATAAAGTGATAATATGAAAAAGTGATTATTTCTTTCATTAGAAAATTTTATTAAGTTATAAAAGAGTTATTTTGAATGAAGAAAAATCTAAGTGAGTTGATTATGGACTTTTATTCATTTGTATGAATTTGTGTGCACTTTAAAGATTGATGAAAAATATAATTTTGTGATTCGAATTAGGTAAAGGAAATGAACAATTGCATGAGAATCTAATGGAATTATTGAAATAGAATTTTGAGTATGAAATACATGAATTGAAATCTAACTTGATATATGAGATTGGTTCATAGAAAAGAATGGAAATCATGTTAATTGTGAAAAAGAACTTATGAGTATGAAGACTCAAATTTTGTGATTATGAAGGGAAATTGAGAACTAGAGTGTAGCTAAGCCTCATACCGGCATTGAAAGAAAGTTGTTAAAATGAAATTTGAAATGAAAAGACCAAGATTGGGTCATGTGGTATAAATGATTAAGACCGGTATAGTGGGAGTGCTAACTCTAGGAGATTGATTTTTATTCATGATTCAAGTAAAAATTAAGGACTAGATACATAGTGAAGATATGATGGAAGTGAGAGAAAAACACAAGTATGAGGGCCTCAGGTCTACGGTGTGAGAGTGATTCATAGGTTGCCTACTTGATGCGTCAAGTCTTGGCATGGATACTACTCCGGAATTATCGGGACCGTGACGACGCTTGTGGGGTATTTTGTTGATTACGGATGGTGCCGTGGTCTATGACGGAGGCTGAATTGACCATAGGCTCTGCATGATGCATCATGTCACAACGTGGGATTTCCCTCCAGGTTGTCTGGACATGGGCTCGTAACACATAGGACATCTAGGATACTTACCGTAGTTACAGTAGTAGATTAAGTCATGGCAAGGGATCGAACCCTACAAGTTGAAGAACGATTAAGGGCTTGCCCTCGGACCTATGTAGTATGGGATGCATAGAATCCGAACAAGTGCGCATTAGTGTCATCTAATAATAATAATAAATTTCATTAAAGACTAGGCGCACAATCACAACACGACATCAATAGGATAGTCCCCATAACTTTGTTTGTGAACAAGTTTGTAGTTTGTTAAGCTTTGAGAATCGTTATACTGTTTTGGCATAGAGAGGATCGCCGTGTATAATATCTCGTTAGTTGAATGAACTGACGTGCCCACAATCTTTATGCAAGATAAAGGAATTGACAATGATTAAAGTATGCAAGCAGCTTAAAGAATGTTTCAAGTGTTGTACATCTATTTGTGTAAATATTGTAAATTGCTTACGCTGTTTAAGTTTAAATATAAATGTAACTCTGATGTAAAGTAAAGTTTAAATTTCATTGTAAAATTGTACGAAGAGAAGTGTAAAGATCTTGTGGAACTTCGAATTCAGTTGGATTTGGAATTTGGGATTTTACAATAACAGTATCTCAGTATATTAGTATAACAGTGTCAGTGTAACAGTACCAGTGATATGTTCTTACAGTATTGTGTCTATTACTAACTAGGTAGTACTTCATGCTCCATCCTTTTATCGCATTGTTGCTACATTCAAACAGTTTCGTTTTAGATTCAGTAGGGGATTGTATAGGGCAGTGTACTTAGGTTTCACTAACAGTCAGAACCTGGTGGTCCTCCTCCGATTACACCTTCCTATAGGGAAGTGTGCAGTTAGGTAATCAGTAATAGACATCAGACAGTCAGAACCTATTGGTCCTCCTCCGAGTACACCTTCCTATAGGGAAGTGTGCATTTAGGGAACCAGTATAACAGTATAACAGATGCTCAATATGAGAAACACGGTCCCCCTTCCAAGTATACATTTCTGTAATTTCCCACTACTTGATCTTTCTCATAAACTCCGGCTTGGTTACTTTTATTATGGTCATCAAACAGGCATGAATGTATATGAAATATTGTCAAACTAACATGTTATAATCAGGATTAGGTTCATGGAAACAAATAAACAAGCATAGATGATATACAGTCACATAAACGAGCAAAACAGTGTATGTTCATATTTAGGACAGTAAGACAGTACAGTACTAAACCAGTGATTCACAAAATATGGAAAATAGACTTTCACACGAATCCAGCGATTATAAATAAGCCATATAGTATTTCACAAAATCATAACTCAAAACTGATTTGAATACAGAAAATACGTTCAGCCAGAAATCAGTAAAGTGAATTCTCAATCAGAAAAACAGCATTAAATCTACTCAAATACAACCACAAAAAATATGAGTAATCCCCTACATGTCTAGTATCAAAATATAGAGTTTCATAATATTCCAGTAAAATTAGTTCTGTCAACAAAAATCGGAAAATCTCAAGAAACGATAGTTTGGCAAATCTGGAATTCCCAACACAGCTATACGCAAACTGAAATATCTCGCAAACCGTGAAACGTAATCAAAATCCACCAAAGGGAGGTGAAAATAGACAAAATAATCTAACATTCATATTTCATAAATATTTTGCATACAGTAGAAGGAAATAAGGTGAAAATACAATTCTTTACAGAACAGCGAGCAAAATACAGTAAGTATAGCTTTCATAAACCTGCATGAAATGGCATATAAAACTTATCAATAATATCCACCAAAATTCTAGGTAATCCCTAAATAGATATAGAAGTACTGACCAAAGTTCTAGATCAAAATAATATGTGTAGCACAAGTATCAAAATGATTTAATCATCAAAATCACCAAGAAACGAAATCTATAAATGAAATACACCTCTGTAGTAAAAAAGTCATAACTCACACATACGATATCGAAATTGAGAAAGGTCAGAGGGGTTGAAAAGAAGACAAATTTCTCTAAAACTCATGTTTTATACTGAAATTAAGATTCTGACCTTAATATGGTCTAACTTACTGATCAAAACAGAATATCGGCAAAACACAAAAGTTCCTCAAAAACCAAAATCAACATAGATTCAACGAAACATGATCCAAACACAACTAAACATGAAATCGAGTCTACTAAGTGTCCAAACAACATGGAATAGGGTAATTAACATCTCCAAAACAAGTCTAACACATGGATCTCAACAAATAGTCAAATTCTCACAAATAGTTCACATACATGATCAAGTCAAAAACGGGCGAAAACCTAGTTGTTTCATATTGAATTTGTGTCGTGAGTCAACTATGGTCAAATAGCACTATAGAGACAAAACCCAACAAGAATAACACAAAAGAGTCGTCTCTATGACCCAACTACATTATAGGTGGTATTTTTGACTTGTATCATACAAAGGAATTTGAGTACAAGTTACTTGCCTGAACGACGAATCCAACAGAGAGAAACAGAATAATGGGAATGGATCCCAGAGCACGAACACAATACCAACGGACGAACGAACACGAACAAGATGCACAAGACGATCACGATTGCAATTACAGACACAACATACAGATCTCGATGATCAAGATGATCACGATGGTCGACAGCTCACTATCAACGAGATCAAGATCATGATCAAACAGACGGTCCACAATCACCTGATCAAAACAACCTACTGAAGAACAGAATACCCACTGGCTGGCGAGATGATGGGCGATGGTGCAGCGGGGACTGCCAGCAACAAGTGCGGTCACGACAGGGTTAGGCGGAGGAGAGGGTGCACTGGCTGCACTACTGCATTGCGGAGACTGCCGCATCAGGAGGCCGGGCGCACACAAGGGGACGACGACATTGTCGGGCGGTTCTCAGGGCACTTGTCAAGGGGATTGGCTGGCGCTCAGGGGGAGGCGCACAGCAGGCAGAACTGCATGCGCGTCGGAGGAGAAGGACGGCGGCCTAGGCGCGACGGGCTGCCCACAGGCAGAGGATGACCGGGAGGGGAATAGCAGGGGATCGGGAGAGGGAGACGAACGGGAGGGAAGGAGGCAGAGGAGCACGGGTGATGAAGGGGTAGGGTTTGAAGATGACGGGAGTAAGGGAGACGGAAGAGAGAGCGGAAGGTGAAGATGAACAGGTGGCTGGGATGGTTTCGAAGCAGCATGGGTTTAGTTATATATAGGTAGGGATAGATGATTAGGGTAAGGTGACAGCTAAAGGTTTTTGGGGTGAAAATGGGTTTTGGGTTTTAACGGGTAATTGGGTTAATAGGTTTATTGGATATAGGGGTTCTGGGTAGTTATGATAATGGGTATTAGAGTATTGGGTGAAATGGGTGTATTTGGGTAATGGGTATGGGTAATTTGGATATCATATAATGGGTATAAGATGGGTTAAATAATAAAATGGGTAATGGGTTGGGCTTATAGGGTTATTGGGTTTGGTTTAAATGGTTTAAAACGGGTATAGGATTAAAATGGGTAATGGGAAAATGGGTTTAGGGGTTTGTAATAAAAGAAATCCAATAAAATACAAATGGGTTTTGGGTATTAGGAAAACACAATAACTAATAAAAATAGAATATAGGGTAGTTGGGTTAAAAATCCATTAGGATTTTAAAAATTCATTAAGAAAATAAAATAACAAATAAAAAGATTGTTTATAATAAAAATGTAATTTACATTACAAAAATAGAATTTATTTAAAATAAATACAAATACAATTAGCACATAGAAATGGCTTTTCAATAACCAGCCAAAATTAATAATAATAATAACAATAATAACAGTAATAATAATAATAACAAAAATAATTTACAAAATTCAAAAATCCAAAAATATACAGAAATTACGTATTTAGGAAAACCAGGGTTACAAATCCTACCCACCTTACAACAAAACTTCGTCCTCGAAATTTGCTTAGGTGATAAATAGAACAAGGCGAAAACAAACTTAGGAAGGGTAACAAAATGGAGGGTGAAAGGGATAGGAACAAGGCAGGGGCAAACCAGAAAAAGAAGGAAGAAAATGGATAACAAGGATGTCAAATGGAGTGCAAAAAAAGAAAATAAACAGTATCAAATGGGAAGAACACAAGATAACAAAGCAAGATAGGGGGCAAAACTGGAATCAAGGAGAGAAAAGACATGGAAATATTGAATCAAATAATGAATGGGTGCATGATGGCAAAATGGAATGCAAGAAAGAATTAACCCGTATCAAAATGATGAAGAAACACCACAAGACTTGCAAGATAACAAAGCAAGGAGATGAATAAATAGATGGAGCTGGAATCGAAGAAAGGATGGACAAGGTAGAGATGAACCAAGCAAAGAGTCAACGGACGAAGATGAATACAAGAGATAGAGAAGCAAACAATGCAGGGAAGGAGAAACAACAAAAAGGATCCTGGAACCTGTGGGTTATGAGCCCATAATGCTTCCGCTGCGCCACTCTGATCGGGGAAGACTCTGCCAACAGCATCCAGCGATGCCGACTGACGGACCAAGCAGAAAACAAAAAGAATGGATGGCACCAAAATCAAGGAATATGAGTACGAGAAGAATGAATTCATACCCAAGAAGAAATCAATCAAAGAGGACGACTGAAAGAGACGGAAGAAAACAAGGAACAAAGGGATTGAATAAGAAGGGGTCAAAATGAAAGGAATAAGACTAGTACCAAAATCAATGTTGATAATAATTTATATATGCATGCATGGTTGGTTAAATGTTGAGCAGATCCCAGTTCGAGCCAAGCTTGTCTAATATATTAGGCAACTAATACATTAGCCAAACCTGGGCTCTAATACCACTAAAAACCTTGTCACGCCCCGCTTCCCAAAAGAGAATACGGAATACAGATACGTGACTAAGCCCAGCGAATGATTTTCATCATCCATAATTTGTTCAGGAATCTTTATAACATCTCACAAAATAATCAAAGTCGGAAGCAAGAGAATCAACCACACATGCATAATTGAATCAAATAGATCAACAGAAATTTCCTTGAAATCCAAAATATAATATAATCTCAAACAAATCAAGTCTGGACAAGTCAAAAAAACGTGGGTCATACTGTCCAAACACAAAGAATCAAAGTAACAGATATATTGTTCAAAATGAGCAACAAGAAATAAATGAAGATAGCAAAAGCTCTAGCCAACTAGAACTTTAGATCACATACTTCATCGGGCAGCTGATCAACAAAATCTGCAATTAACAATTGCAGGAGAAGGAAAGAGAAAACAAGTACCCGTCAATGCAAGTTACGGGCCGCTTGTAATGCAGGATACAAGTACATGGAGAAAAACTAACTAATAGCATGAAATAATGCATCAACAGTAATAACTAGCATGAATCAGTAAAATAAAGTCAACTAGCATGGTATACTAATAGTACAGATGTTTATGTCAAATGCAGTGTCATATGGCAACTAACAGTGTCCAGTAACAGTATCAAATAACAATATCAGTAGTAGTATGTTCAGTGTATCAGTGTAACAGTATAACAGTATAATAGTATAACAGTATATCAGTATATTAGTATAACAGTGTCAGTGTAAGAGTATCAGTATTATGTTCTTACAGTAGTGTGTCTATTACTAACTAAGTAGCACTTCATGCGCCATCCTTTTATCGCATGGTTGCTACTTTCAAACAGTTTCATTTTAGATTTCGTAGGAGATCATAAAGGGCAGTGTACTTAGGTATCAGTTACAGTAGCAGTAGCAGTAACAATCAGAACTTAGTGGTCCTCCTCTGATTACACCTTCCTATAGGGAAGTGTGAAGTCAGGTAATCAGTAACAGAAATCAGACAGTCAGAACCTATTTGTCCTCCTTCGAGTACACCTTCCTATAGGGAAGTGTGCAGTCAGGTAATCAGTATAACAAAATAACAGATGCTCAGTATGGAAAACACGGGCCCCCTTCCAAGTACACATTTCTATAATTTCCCACCACTAGATCTTTCCCGTAAACCCCGACTTGGTTACTTTTATTATGGTCATCAAACAGGCATGAATGTGTACGAAATATTGTCAAACTAACATGGTAAAATCAGGATTAGGTTCAGTGAAACAAATAATCATGCACAGATGATATACAGTCACATAAACGAACAAAACAGTGTATGTTCATATCAGGACAGCATGACAGTACAGTACTAAACCAGTGATTCCCGCTACCACAGAAATCTAAATCTGAATCCGCCAAAGAATCTAGAAAATAGACTTACACTTGAATCCAGCAATTATAAATAAGCAATATAGTATTTTACAAAATCATAACTCAAAACTGATTTGAATCCAGAAAATACGTTCAGCCAGAAATCAGTAAACTGAATTCTCAGTCATAAAAACAGCATTAAAACTACTCAAATAAATCCAGAAAAAATCTGGGGTAATCTCCTACACTTCTAGTATCAAAATGTAGAGTTTCATAATATTCCAGTAAAATTAGTTCTGTCAACAAAAATTAGAAAATCTCAAGAAACGATAGTTTGGCAAATCTGGAATTCCCAACACAGCTGTACGAAAACTGAAATATCTCGCAAACCGTGAAACGTAATCCAAATCCGCCAAAGGGAGGTGAAAATAGACAAAATAATATAACATTCATATTTTATAAATATTTTCCATACAGTAGAAGGAAATAGGGTGAAAATACGAATCTTTACAGAACAGCGAGCAAAATACAGCAAGTATAGCTTTCATAAACCAGCATGAACGGTGTATAAAACTTATCAATAAAATCCACCAAAATTCTGAGAAATCCATAAATAGATATAGAAGTACTGACCAAAGTTCTAGATCAAAATAATCTGTGTAGCACAAGTATCAAAATGATCTAGTCATCAAAATCACCAAGAAACGAAATCTGGAAATGAAATACACCTCTGTAGTAAAACAGTCATAACTCACACATACGAAAACGAAATCGAGCAAGGTCAGAGGGGTTGAAAAGAAGACAAATTTCTCTAAAACACATGTTTTATACTAAAATTAAGATTCTGACATTAATATGGTCTAGATTACTGATCAAAACAGAATATCGGCAAAATACAGAATTTCCTCAAAAACCAAAACGAAACTTGATCCAAACACAACCAAACATGAAATTGAGTCTACCTAGTGTCCAAACCACATGATATAGGGTAATTAACATCTCCAAAACAAGTCTAACACATGGATCTCAACAAATATTCAAATTCTCACAAATAGTTTACATACATGATCAAGTCAAGAACGGGCGAAAACCTAGTTGTTTCATGTCGAATTTGTGTCGTAAGTCAACTATGGTCAAATAGCACTATAGAGACAAAACCCAACAAGAATAACACACAAGATTCGTTTCTAGAACTCAACTACATTATAGGTGGTATTTGGACTTGTATCATACAAAAGAATTTGAGTACAAGTTACTTGCCTGAAAGACGATGAATCCAACGGAGAGAAAGAGAATAATGGGAAGGGATCCCGAGGTACGAACACAATACCAACGGACAAACGAACACGAACAGGATGCACAAGACGATCACGATCGCAATCACGGACACAATATATAAATCTCAATGATCAAGAGGATGATCAAGATGATCACGACGGTCGACAGCTCACAATCAACAAGATCAAGATCACAATTAAACGGACGGTCCACAATCACTTGATCAATACTTGATCAAAACAACCTACTGAAGAACAGAACACCCACTAGCTGGCGAGACAATGGGCGACGGTGCAGTGGGGACTGCCGGCAACAGGTGGGGGTCACGACAAGGCTAGGCGGAGTAGAGGGCACACTGGCTGTGCTGTTGCATAGCAGAGACTATCGCGTCAGGAGGCAGGGCGCGCACAGAGGGACAACAACGTTGTCGGGCGGCGTTCAGGGCGGTTGTCTAGGGGACTGGCTGGCGCTCAGGGGGAGGCTCACATCGGGCGGAACTGCAAGAGCGTCGGAGGAGTGGGACGGCAACCTGGGAGCGATGGGCTGCCCACAGGCGGAGGATGACCGAGAGGGGAATAGCAGGGGATCGGGAGAGGGAGACGAATGGGAGGGAAGGAGGCGGAGGAGCACGGGGGATGAAGGGGTAGGGTTTGAAGATGATGGAAGTAAGGGAGACAGAAGAGAGAGCGGATGGTGAAGATGAACAGGCGGCTGGGATGGTTTCGAAGCAGCATGGGTTTAGTTATATATAGGTAGGGATAGATGATTAGGGTAAGGTGACGGCTGAAGGTTTTTGGGGTGAAAACGGGTTTTGGGTTTTAACGGGTAATTGGGTTAATAGGTTTATTGGATATAGGGGTTCTGGGTAGTTATGATAATGGGTATTAGAGTATTGGGTTCAACAGGTGTATTTGGGTAATGGGTATGGGTAATTTGGATATCATATAATGGGTATAAGATGGGTTAAATAATAAAATGGGTAATGGGTTGGGCTTATAGGGTTATTGGGTTTGGTTTAAATGGTTTAAAACAGGTATAGGATTAAAATGGGTAATGGGTAAATGGGTTTAGGGGTTTTTAATAAAAGAAATCCAATAAAATACAAATGAGTTTTGGGTATTAGGGAAACACAATAACTAATAAAAATAGAATATAGGGTAGTTGGGTTAAAAATGCATTAGGGTTTTAAAAATTCATTAAGAAAATTAAATAAAAAATAAAAAAGATTGTTTATAATAAAAATGTAATTTGCATTACAAAAATAGAATTTATTTAAAATAGATACAAATAGCACATAGAAATGGATTTTCAATAACAAGCCAAAATTAATAATAATAATAACAATAATAACCGTATTAATAATAATAAGAAAAATAATTTACAAAAATCAAAAATCCGAAAATATATAGAAATTACGTATTTAGGAAAACAGGGGCTACCCTAAACATCTAGCATTACTTTGATTGTTAATTAGCATGAACTATATGGTTGTATGAGAAAGTTGTTGCCTATTCATATCAAATTATTTTCTGGACTGCAGTTTGTGTCTTTTTGTATCTGAAACTCGACCGTATTACTGTTGTAATTTGAAATAACTTTTTGAATATGAATTATAGCCCCATGAGTCTACTTACGATAATTTTTGATGGATTTGAATTCCGAGTTATAATCTGTTAGATATCTTAATTTTAGTATAGCTGGGTCGAAATTTTCAGATTCACAAATTCATCGTATCTTTCTGTTCATAAATAAATAGAACATTATAACCTTAAAATAAAAATGTGAAATAAATTTAGCTGAGACTAGACATGTGTAGGAAACATTCTGAATTTTTGTAGATTTAATTGATGAGAGTTTTGATCTGTTTCATATGTGTTTATACAATTCACAATTTGCTGTCTGAACATAAAATCTGAAAATAATATGAGTTTCAACCTAGTTTATGTAGCTTTTATATGTCGTGTATATATTCGCTGGAACCAGCAGAGAGTCTAGTTTCTAGAATTACTGACGGATCTAGATTTTCTTTTTTGTAGTAGCGGTAATCTGCGTTTTGGTACAGCAACGTCATGCTGTCTAGATTGTGTGATTTGTGTTTAATTAATATGTTTGCTTCTTGATTTATCTGTAACGAATAAAATTAGTCACACCTAGCATAATACAACCCTGACACCCTCTTTCATGCTCACATAGGATGAAATAAAATGACAACAAGCTGGAGTATTATGGGTTGACTTGGTAGTGAACGATTTGAAAATGTACTCGGTAAAGGCCTTCTTTCTTGCATGATTTATTACATGGAAGGTGGAGAATTGGTTTTCATTTTGTGATCACGCTATCCTGATATCTTGTCATCTTGTTACCGAGTACACGATCTGTGAATTCCCCATCAGTCTAAAACGTTCACTGTGTGCTTGCACCGAACTTGTGGTATGGAACATATGGGATGCAGTAGTACGTGCACTAGATAGATTAATAAAATGATTAATAACCCACATTTGACATTCCATGCTTGATCCTATATATTGTCACCAATATAGAAATTAAACTGACATTACTAATTACATGCCTGATTAAATATAAACCTTTGATATTATTGCCAATCTTTGACTTTGTTATTGACTTTGATCTCGTCCCTTTTCTTTGATATACTATGTTCTTGTTACTCCCTGTTTTCTCTACTTGCTGTCCATGACTTGCTCTAAGGACATTATTTTCTCTCTTTTTAGATCAAGAATTTATAGGTACCGAAGGATCTCTATGAGCAGGAATTGGTGAGTAATGATTCTAGGAGATGGAACCAAAGATTGTGCTGCTTAATTTACTTTATTGCTAGATTTATTTCTTCTGAACATTGTCATGACATTATACTTTGTTTTGGATTTTTGTCCCGTCATTTATTTATATTTCCCAGATATTGGATATGATGTTGGATATTATTTTTGGTTATTTCATTATTATTGAAGTTTATCTTTGATTCATGTGATTATATTTTTCTTGTGTGGCTGTGTTTATTGTTCATATTGCAGAGTTAGTCTGGTATAGCTTATGGATGGTGTTTACATCATTCACTGGGCCTACGTTACGTACTCGTATTTTGTATTTTAGAAAGCAGGGCGTGATAGACTTAGATAGGATTTGTCCTCTTACATAACAGGAGCCATATTTATGGGTTCCTTGATTGAGTGAGACTGCAAAATATATGGCCGTGCTCAAATGAGTCAATATGAGATATTGAGCTCATTTATTTTAGTAAGTCCACTCGGACATCAAGAGACCAAAGATTGAACTATAAAAGGGTGACATGCTTTATGCCTTGTGGTCAATTATGATATCCGGACAAAGAGACTAGACTACATGGTAACATTGGTCACTAATTTTATTCCACCTTTTACCTCAAAAAAAAAAAAAAAACATTGGTCACTAATATGTTATGTCTAATAACTAAAATTCCCATTACTTGAGTAGCAGTGATGTAATGGTAGATACCACTCACTATTTGTAATACTAGAATATGATTTTAGTATTACTTTCAACATAATGGGAACCTACAGAGTCACACACTCATTATGGATCGAAATCGAGATTTAAATTCATAAGATGAATTTAATTGGGGATCTAAGTAAGACTTGAACTCCTAAAATTGGTTGGACATTTAATTAGATTAAATGGGCTGACTAAAGTTCAAAGGCACACACACGAACCTGAACCAGGTCAGACTGTGAGTCCAACGGCCTCATTACTCTCTTAGGGTTGATTTTTTGTACCTATATATATGATACGTATCTGTGAAAAAGCGATAGATGAGAAAACCCTAACCATCACAGAAATTGTGAGAGAGAGAGAGAGATCGCGAGGAACATCCCCTTCCCGCAGCTAGCACCGCGGCGTGAAGGAAAGCTTCATTTGATCTGTTTGTGTGGATACGTAGAGGAACCACAATATTAAATGAGTAACATATCTGTTGAAATTACATAAAACTCCTAAAAAATTGTGTGTAGATTATGTGCACATACCACACCCATTTTATAAACCCGTGCATATCTCACCGTTGTTTGGGTGGCCAATTGGAGGGAGAAGGGTTTGAATTGGTCAAAGAAGTTTTTGAATGAGTTTAGGATTAGGGGGGGGGGGGGTATCTAGATTAGTGGGTAGTTTATACAACTTCCCATTAACTCTCCCTTATAAAAGAACCCATTTTGGGCCTATGCTTAAGCTAAAAGAAACAAAATTTCATATTTTTCATGCTGAGATTATTCGGAGCTTTCATTTCAAAGTCTTTTGCTGTTGGTTTCTTCTTTGGAACTCGGATTTTGAGGAGAAGGCTTGGGGATTATAATCTAGGAGTTCTAAATTGCTCGGAATTCATCGAAAGAGGTGGGTGTTTCGACTATTTTCTAATGTCTTATAGATTTGGCATGCTTAGATGTAAATATATTTAGATGATGATTAAAATCCTAAATGAAATGTGTATTTGTAGAAATACTTTTAAGATTGTGTCTAAATTAATATAGGAGAAATTAATACAGTGATTAGATTACATGCTTGTAATGCTATAGATGATTGTTTCTCTAATTATATTGTATGAAAATTATCCAAGTTGGAATGAACTAAAGTAAATGAGTTCTCATTTGGATATTAATTATTAATCGTAATTTAGTTCATAAAAAAGTGTCAGAATGATTGTAGAACGGAATTAAGACTAAATTTTTCATCTTGAGATGTGAAAAGAAGAGTTGCATCTAAAATACTTACGGTAGTAGAATAGAAAGTCAATGAAGCTTGACTTCCCGATCTTGGTGTTGTGTTTGGGTCCCTATGTACAACGCTCTCGAGTCGCGGGTTTAAGTCTTGTGGCTCTATTTATAAGTTTCTTTTAAAATCTATATGTATTAATCAGTAGGTATACATATATGTATAATTTTATAAGTTACTTCTACACTAGCAGCAAGTTGGACTTTCTGCTTAGTTGAGGTGCTTGTTTTGGCACTATTTGGGTTCGGGATTGAAACTTGATGAAGGTTGTTTTTTTTTAATAAATATTTTTTCCTTTTTTACTTTAACGGAGGATTTAAAATAACCTAGTGTATTATTGGAATATTTTGAAACAATTTTATATAAATCTAAAATTTATTTTGGATTTATTTCATTTTAACTCATGTTAATTAAAGGAGTGAAATGGGATGGTTAAAAACCTATGTTTATTCCTAGAAATGTTATACTGTATAAAAATGAGTTTAAATTTGAAATTTATGTAACTTATTTAAATGACAAATTAAGGGATATTCGAGGGATGAATTTGGAAAATTAGAATGTGTGATTTTTTAAGGATATTATCTTTGAGTATTTTGGAGAATTAGAAATCACTCTTTGAGGAATTTTTTCCTTTGGAGAATTAGAGTTGATTTTGAGGAATATTATCTTTAGAGATATAGATTTTGATTTTTGAGGAATATTACTTAGTGAAAAATTAGTACAAATGTTTTGGATTAAATTTCAGGTTTGAATAAATGATTTTAGGACAGATTTTGAAATTTTGAATTGAACTAATCGAACAAGATGATGTTGATTGAATTGAGACTGTTGAAGCCCTATTATAACAGTTTGGAGAATTTTGTTTAGTTATTTGAGGATGATTAATTGAATGGAATTTATATTGATTGAGAAATGTGATTTAATTATTTTTGAATGATTGCTAATTGGAATGTGTGAATGAGAGAATGAATGGTTTTATCAAGTTGAAATGGTAATGAAATGTTGTTATAATGGATAAGAAGTTATCCATTTTGCTTGAGATTGATGGATTTAAAGATAATGAAAAAAAATGAAATGAATTGTAATGAATGAGAAATTTTATGAAGAGGTTAAGAATGACCTGGAAGATCTCTGTGTTTAAGATGTGCAGATTCTAGAGACTGAGTGAGACCCGTAGTGACCGAAAAATTATGATGAATGAATATTTTGAGAAATGGCCACTATGGGCCTGAATTCTCGGTGAGTTGATTTAAGTCTAGCAGGGTAAGCTAGCTCTAGGCCATGAAAACTAAAAATTGATTAAGGACAGACACTAGACAAGGAAACGTGATGAGACCTAGCCAAACGTAAGTGGGGCGTCACTATATAGTTGTGCGGTATATTCTGGGACTATAGGTTCAGTCGGGCGATGTATTCTCGAACTGTAATTGTCGTGCATCCAGTCAGACGGAGTACTTCAGGACTGTGATTGCTATGCGGAGCGAGACGATCCTTAATTAAATTCGGGATTATGAATGATTGGGCAGTGTACTCCGAGGTCATGAATAGTCAGGCGGATAGGAGGCGAATCTCCAACATATTCCGGGGTAGAGCGGCACTTGCGAGATGTCTGTACGAGGTGAATTATGTATAGTCAGGCGGTGTACTTTGGGGCTAGAATCCATACTCGTGGGATGTCTCAACCTTGTTTCGTCACCATAGTAGGATTTCATAACGAGTGATTGAACCCTATAATGAGTAGTACGTAAAGGCTTGCTCTCGGACATATGTAGTATGGGATGCACAGAATCCGAACAAGTGTGCATTATTGTTGCATTGTAAGCATAAGTGTCTGCAATAGGTATTAGGATCATATCATACACTGATATATTTAGGATAGTCACTTTTCACATTTTATTTCGCATTCATGTTTGTGATTGCTAAAATAGAAGATTTGTTGTATTATAGCATTACGTCAGTTGTATGCAACTGACGTGCCCACAGGTTTCAAGTTGCAGGACTCGAACTAGCTAGCAATGTTGACATGAGTTTGACGTTAAAGGATGTTGCAAGATTGACGATTGATAATGTTATAAATTTTATTTGTTTTATGTAATTTTGCGTTGTGTATTGTAAATAATGACAATTTAATGAAAAGGTTGAAATTCCTTATTTTTTTTGTAAAAAATTAAAATAAAGATCCTGTGTGTGCTACGAATTACATATATTTGGAATTCGGGGTGTTACGAATGGTATAAGAGCCGACTTCAATAAGTAGTAAAAAATTAATAAAGGAAACAAAATTAGGGTGGACCTTAGATGTGTGAGTGTCAGTTTTGATTCTTGCATGAGGGTCCTCGGTGACGTCCTCCCCCTCGTCCTTTTCTCCTTCTTCCTCTTCTTCAATCACCTCCTCGGCTGTCGGAGCAGTTTTGCCTTCGAGAAGGTCATATAGGCAGTACCCTGAGCCGTCGAAGTTGGGGATGCATGCCTCCACGTACTTCAGCACCCGAGCATAGGACTGTTCCATATTTGTGTGCATATGCAACTTCGCTTCAGCCCTAATCGCCTCTGCAGCTGCTTCTACGGCGGCCTCCCTCTCCCTCATTGCGTCTTCAGTGGCCTTCACGGCCATTTCCTTCTCCTTGTCGACCCTCTCCTTCTCTTTGTCCGCCATCTCTTTCTCCAGGGAGGTCTATTTGTTCGCCTTAGCCAAGGCAGCCTCGAGGAGATGGATTTGAGCCACCTGAGAATCGGACAAGTGTTTCTCCACTTCATACATTTTCACAGCCTTGGTGCGCTCCGTCCTATCTCTATCACTCTCCACCTTGAGCTATTTCTCATGTTCGGCGAACTGCTCCATCATATGTCTAAAATGGCAGGTGATCTACGTGGACAAAAACGAGAAAGAACTTTTTTAAGCATGAAAGTCACCTTTAAAAAAAAGGGGGGGGGGGACAAGACTCCACTCACCATCATAATCACCTTTGCAATATCGAGGGCGTCGTCACTGACCGTCCTTACCTTCAGCGCAGCGTGATCCTTTGGGGTCAGCAAGTGCCAAACTGCTTGCATACAGCTAACGGAGTTCCTGAGGAAACCATCGTGCCTCATCACACGCCAGTCAGGGACGAAGAGCTTCTTGTGCTCCTCGGTAAGAATTGTCTTCGCTGCAGCTGTCAGTGGAAGGGCTTTAAGTGCCAATACCTGCTCGATGGAAGTTCCTTCAACGGTCAGAGCAGGGAGGTAAGCGGTGCAGGAGGTTCGGATTCTATGTTGACCACCGGTGTCGTTGACACCGAGGTCTTCACAACTTTGGCACACTGCGGCCCAGAGGTCATCCTCCTCATCTTCCTCCCATCGGGGACCTTGTTGCTAACAGCTGCTCGGTCGAGCAACATCGCCCTGAAGTCGATTTGCGAAGCCTCTGTAAAAAAGAAAGACAACAAAGAGATGGGCATGTGAAAAAGAAAAGGGGGGAAAGCTTGAATTAAAAGAATAACAAAAATGGGGCGTACTAGAGTTGATCGGACTAAGACCCCCACCGAAGAGGTCCTCCTCAGTTAAATCCTTCCAACCCATGGGTTCATGAGCAAGGAGTTTGGCTACGATCTCATCTTCCTCCGGAGTCAACACCGGCCTGACCTTCACCTATTTTGGCACCTCCTCCCTCCACCTAATGGGAATGTGCCACCACGCATTGCCACGGATCAAGAAGTACTTCTCCTTCCAAAACATGATAGAATCAGGGTTGTCTATCAGCTTCACATCCCGACGCGGTGATAAATAGTACCGGTACCCCACCCTACTCTTCTGGTAGATATGGTAGAGCCTTCGGAGAATGGTGAGTTGAGACCCGAGCCCTATCACTTGGCACTGGTGGACAAATCCGTTGACATGCCTCTACATATTCGGCATAAACTGGACCGGGCTCAAGCCATACCATTGCAGCACCTCGGCCACGAACGGGGGAATAGGCAGGCAGAGACCGGTAAAGAATGGGTCGAATGGGAAAATGCATGTGTTGGGGGAAGTCGGCGTGCAGGCTCAGATACCCGCACCCGGAAGAAGGAGAGTGAGTTCCTTCAGAATCTTGAAACTCTCTCGGATCTGGACCAAGTCGTTCTCCATTAACATGGAGGGGATTTCATCAACCTCAGAATGTTCTCTCGGCCTGCTCTCCTCGTACGACGCCGACATCCCGTACATGACTTTGGCCAAAAGGTTGTCTGAGTACTCCCGAACTCCGCCAAGGCCGTTAAGGGACCCGGAAGTCGATCCAACGCCCCAGCTCGCCTCTCTTTCTCCACCACAGTCTTGGTGACCACCGATCCTACCACCATCTTCCCCTTGTCCACTGCTGTGGTACCCACCAATCGTTGGTCCCCTTCGAGGTCCGAGGTGGAGGTCTCACTCCCCGAAGAAACCTTAGACATCTCATAAAATATATAAAAGAGAATATATATTTACCTTGATGTGAAGGCTACGGTCGGAATATATCATCGAAAAATCAACTGCTTGGCCATGACCGCTAGTGGAGCCATCCAAGAGCGAAAGAAAGTGAGAGAGGTGAGAACTTATAGTAAGTGAGGGGCGTCACTCAAGCTTCCAAGACTTTTGGGCCCCCAAGACCAGTAAAAAGCCCAAGTAAACATCGAATACTAAGGGGCAGAATACGAAAAGGTGAAATTTCAAGCAATGCCAATAGACCTGTTGACCGGTCAAACGCAAGAATAGAAAATTTCGTCTCAAAATTCATGGCTGATCAAGATCAAATGGCCCTCATCTTGGCACGTCCCTCGGAGCCAAATTCGAACAAATGTGTCCCCAAACGTGAAATTGGGGAAAACTTCATCTCAATATTCACGCCTGATCAAGATCCAATGACCCGGATCTTGCCACATCCCTTGGAGCCAAATCCGAGCAAATGTGTCCCTCAACGTGAAATTAGGGAAAATTTCATCTAAATATTCATGCCTGATTAAGATCCAACGTCCCTCGGAGCCAAATCCGAGCAAACATGTCCCCGAACGTGAAATTGGGAAAACTTTGTCTTAATATTCACGCCTGATCAAGATCAAATGGCCCTAATCTTGTCACGTCCCTCAGAACCAAATTCGAGCAAACGTGTCCCCGAACATGAAATTGGGGAAAACTTCGTTTCAATATTCACACCTGATCAAGATCTAACAACCCTATCTTGCCACGTCCCTCAGAGCCAAATCTGAGCAAACGTGTCCCCGAATGTGAAATTGGGAAAAACTTGGTCTCAATATTCATGCCTGATCAAGATCAAACGGCCTTGGTGTTGCCACGTCCCTCGGAGCCAAACCCGGGCATACGTGGCTCCGACCGTGAAGATGGGGGAAAACGTTGCCTCAAAATTTGCGTTTAATCAAGATTCAACGGCTCAGATTGTGCCACGTCCCTTGGAGCCAATTCCGAGCAAACGCGGCTTCGAGCATAAAAGTGGGGAAAATTTTTGCCTCAAAAATCGCGCTTGATCAAGATCCAATGGCTCAAATTGAGCCACGTCCCTCGGAGCCAGATTCCGAGAAAACGTGGCTCCGAGCATGAAAGAGGGACCCCCCATGATGCGCGCCCACAATCAGAGCGTCCCGATTAAGCCACGTCCTCAACTGGCAGGTCAACCATCTGATCGTTTAGAAAATTGCGCTAGTGACATGATAGATGCTTCAGATTGCGCCACATCGGTATTTAGTTGATTAATTCTTTTATTTTTATTATTAATTCGAATTAATTATTTAAAAATTGTGAAAAATAATTTAAAATTCAAGAAAATTAATTAAAAATTCTATAAAATAATTATAAATTCGGGAAAACAATTTTTGAACTCCTGGATAAATAATTATTAATTAGAAGGATTAATTAATACTTCTTGAAAATAGATTGTTACTTCGCGAAATTGAGTAAATAATTTGAAAAATAATTAAAAAAATAAAAAAATCCAAAAAATTCTAAAAATCATTGTCGGCATCTTACAAGCTCAGATTGACACCATCACACCTCGAGCAATATTCAAACCCCTTCAAGAACCCCGATAAAATCTCGTACGCCTTTAGAATAATAAAACTACTCCTCAAAGGCTGTTAAACTCAGTCTTCAGCAGTGGAGGGCTTGTGATATGGCTAAAAATAGGATTAAATCGGGACCGTTCAAATCGAGCACGAATTTTAAAGCACTCAGGGGTAAAATGGTAATTTCACCTACAAACGGGACCGAATTGGGAATTTGGTCTTTCTTCAAAGCCAAATAACCCAAAAATGGACATGTCCTATTGGGTATGGGTAGCAACCCGTTACAAACCAATTTCAAATTTTTAAAGAGTAATTCAAATTCGTGATTATCTCTAAGAGGCGGCTTAAACCACCTCTCTTATCATGTAATGAGTTTAAACTCTACAACTTATCGAAAAACACCGGGACATGGAAATAAATGATTTTCTCTAAACTGTCTTGTCATGCCCCGCTTCCCCAAAGGGAATACGGAATACGGATATGTGACTAAGTCCAGCGAATGATTTTCATCATCCATAAGTTGTCAGGATCATTACAACATTTCACGGGAATAACAGGAAAGCAAACTAGGAGAAATCAACCACGCATGCATGAATGAATCAATATACCAATAGCATTTACTTGAAACAAAATAATCTCAAATAAATCAGATCCGGAAACAAGTCAATAATTCTAGATTATACTATCCAATACAAATAATCCAAGTAGCGGATACATTTACTCAAAATAAGCAACAGTAAATACTAATAATAATAGCTAGAATTCCAGAAACTAGAATCTTAGATCACCTACTCCATCAGGCAACTGGTCACCATAATCTGTAATTTAAAAAATTACAGGAAGAGGAAAAAGAAAACAAAACGCTCGTCAATGCAAGTTACGGGCCGCTTATAGTGCAGGCACAAGTACATGAATAAAATAAACAGATATAGAGTAAAAGCGGAAACAAACATAGCATGAAATAGGTATGTCAACAAAGCAGGATAATTAACATGAATCAGGAAACAAAATCAAGTTACATGATATACTAACAGGGTACAAGTAACATGTATCAAGTGTCATGCAAGCAAGTAAATAAGTAATCAGGTATACAGGAAAACAGGTATACATGTAGCATGTACAGGTGTCAATGTTATCTCAATCTTATATTTAATTCTAACTAGGTAGCAATTCATGCGTCCCAAACTTTTAACACATAGTTGCTACATTCAAATAAGTTGCATTTAGATTTTGTAGTGGAGGCTATACCGTGTACTCACGGATCAGGTAAACAGAAATAGGAACAGGTACAGGTAGAACCTACTGGTCCTCTTCCGAGTACACCTTCCCATAGGGAAGTGTGTAGTCAGGTAATCAGGTAAACAGGATCGTGTATCTTGTAGCCATGAAGCACGTAACAGACGGGAAATACGGGCTCCCTTCTAAGTACACATTTCTATAATTTCCACTACTAGATTTTTTCCTTAACCCCGGTTTGGTTATTTGTTATTATTATCAAACAGGCATGTACGTGTCACAAAATAGGACAAGAATAATATGGTATAAACAAGTAACAGGTTCAGGTTGAAAGATAAACATGTACAGCTGATAGAAAACACATAAAAGGATAGAACAACGAAAATTTTAGTTCAGGACAACAAGAAAGTACTGCACTAAATCTGAAATTCCCGTTGCTATGAATGTGCAAATCTGGATCCGCCAAAAAATCTAGAAAATAGACTCTCGGACGAATCCAGAAAATATATATAAGTCATATGGCATTCAAAGAAAATGACTCAAAATATACTTGTATCCAGAAAACATGTTCAGCCAGAAATCAGATGCTTGCATTCATAAACAGGAGAACAACATAAAAACATACTGATTAAATCCAAGAAAAATCTGGGGTATTCCCTAATATGTTAAGTATCAAAAAATAAAGTTTCACAATTTTCCAACCTAGATAGTTTAGTAAATTAAAATAAGAAGACAGCAAGATATAGAAATTTTGTAAATCTGGAATCATAAACACAGTAGTTCTAAAACAGCAATAGATTAAAAAATATAAAACGAATTCCAGATCCGTCAAAAGGGTGATAAAATAGATACAGTAGGCTACAATTCTTATTCAGAAAGTTTTTGTCAACAACAATAGAATCTGGTTGAATTTACGGTTCTTTACTAAACAGAATGAAAATTCTACAAGTACAGTAGTTGTTTGCAAGTATATAATAGTTTATAAAAGTTACCAATTAAATCCAAAAAAATTAGGAGTTAATCCCAATCAAGTCTAGTTGTAATCAGCAAAATATTGGATCAAAATATTATCTTTAACATCATTATAAAAATAAATAACCAAACAGAATTCATACAAAACAGAATCTGAAATTTTCTACACCTCTGTAGTAAAACAGCAATAACTTGCAACTAACAAATCGAAACTGAGATCTGTCAAAAATTCTGAAAAGTAGACAAAATTCTCTATAATTCATATTCACAAATTTTTTTTTCACATACTTAACTTAACAGGGTCTAAAATACTTAACAAAAACTGGTTAACATCAAGGAATTATTCTTCATGCATAAAATAAACTCGATCATATGAAACACATCCAAATTATAACAAAACATGAAATAGGGTATACTAGATGTCCAAGAAACATGGTATAGCATATTTAACAGATCAACAACAGAATATACTACTAGTAACATGTTAAGCATGCAAGATTGACACAACAACTAATGGAGCAAAAACCAATATACATATTCGCAGCATGGATTAATTAGATCTAAGTTAAATTCCATGTTGTGTGTGTAACTAGAGACGACTTTGGACGGACCTAACAAATAAAGAGAAGATATATCAGGGGTTTTGCACAAGAATTGTCTCTAGAACACAACTACACTATAGGCGGTATTTAGTACTTGTATTTGCAACATGAACTAATACAAGTTACTTGCCTTATAGTTGACGATGGTAACGATGCAAGAATCAAGAATAATGGGAACGGATTCCTGGGCACGAACTCAACGAACGAACGGCGAACGCAACTCGAACACAACACGAGATCACATACGAACACCAAGAGAGGTAGCGGAGGGGTGTGCACGGCATCGGCAGCGACTGTTGATAAAGCTGCTTGCGTCGGGGGAAACACAGTGCACCGAGTGCTGTCGGGGCTGTAAAGCATCGCTGCAGTTGAACGGGGATCGCCAGAGGGGTGTAGGGCAATGTTGGGGTCGTAATAGGAGGAGGGAGGCACGAAGAGGGAGGTGCAGTCAATGGGTTCTCGGCGATCACGAGCATGCACAGAGGTGAATGGATCGCGGGGTCGCTGCTGGTTGTCTCGACGCCGGGAGGAGGCAGGGGAGGAGACTGGCGCTGCGATCGGGCTGAAGTTGTCGGGAGAGAGAATGGAAGAGCGGTCAACGGAAGGTCGGGAGATGGCAGGGGGAGGGATTGAAGGCAGGCGGCTAGGGTTTTGAGTGAGGGGGAAGATGTACAATAGGAAGTATATATATAGGAATAAGCTGTTATGGTTTATGCTGACGGGTAGGAGGGTTTTGGGGGCTAACGGGTAAAGTGTTTTAGGGTATTCGACATCCAACAAGGAGTAGGTTATAAATGGTTAGGTGAATAAAAGGGTTTAGACAAGATCCAATAGAACTATAGAATGGGTTCAATAAATGAGATAGTAACAACATGAATAAAAAAAAAATATGACATGCACAATTTAAAATAAGGAAGATAAAAAACAATGGCCCGATCAACAGAGACGAAACAATAAGCTCACAATTGAGTCAAGGAGATCAAATAAAAAGACGACACATCAAATGGATGAATATATTGAAAAAGAAGATCCAATATACAGTTCAAAAGAGTCGAAGCAATACAAGATAAATACATACACAGAAGAAAAAAAATACATCCAAAATACAGAAAAATGAAAAACAGGGGTTACAAATCCTACCCACTTAACAAGAAAAATTTCGTCCTCGAAATTCAAACAAGAAGTACATAGGGTAACCCCGAAAAAGAAAGAAAGAACAAAATAAAAAACTACACAAACAAATGAGGAAACTTCTGCTGAATCTCCTCCTCCAACTCTTAAGTCGACTCACCCAGCGAGTGAGGATTCCAAGAAACACGAACCAGCTTGATAACCTTGTTCTTAAGAACTTTCTCGCGTCGATCCAAAATAGCAACTAGCGGAATCTCATAAGTCAAATCCGGCCACACAGTCAACTCAGAATAGTCGATCACGTGGCTCTCATCGCGGATATATTTTCTGAGTTGTGAGACATGAAAAACATCGTGCACTCCTGATAAAGCTAGAGGCAATGCAAGATGATAGGCCACCTTCCCTACTCGTTCCACAATGTCGAATGGTCCAATAAACCTAGGTGTCATGCCCGGCTTCCCAAAAATATGGAATTCGAGCACGTAACATTGGCCAAGCGAATAACTAACGTCATCCATAAGTTGTTTATCCGATAAAACCCAAATCTGATTAATATATCAATCAAAGCCAACTTGCTTATGCTAGTCACGTTTGATTGATATATTATCCAAAACTAGGCTCTGATACCACTAAAAATCTTATCAGGCCTCGCTTCCCAAAAATACGGAATACGAGTACATGACAAAAGCCCAGCGAATGACTAACGTACCCATAAGCTGTTTATCCTATTAAATCAACAATATAAACAATACAGAACAATTGTGCAGGCAATAATAATGATCTCATGAACAAAAATACTTGGAATGAAGCAATAAAAATATCCAAATACAATAATAATAATCCAACATCTAGAAACAATAATAAAATCCGGTACATAAGCCCAAAACAATAATAATCCAATCCAAAAATAATAACAAGTCTCAATACATTAAGTTTATTAAAGAAATAAGCAATTTAGAAAGCATAAATCTTCAAACTGTTTGTTCTCTAACTCCAGCAGGCAACTATTCTCAAAAATCTGCAATTTAATAAATTGCATGTAGAGAAAAAGAAAACAATACGCCCATCAATGCAAGTTACGGGCCACTTGTAGTGCAGGATACAAGTACATGGAAAGGATAAGCAAATAGCATGGAATAGGTATGATAGCAAAATATAACAACTAGCATGGCAACATAAACAAGTGTAAGTAGCATGTAATAAGTGTCGAGTGAACAAGTATCATGTAATATTCGATATCAATAGGAACAATGATGAACAATATGCAATGTCGATGTTGTGTTAATCTTTAAGTCTATTATTCATTTTAATCCTAACTAATGCATGTACTACTGTGTCCCATTTGTTCCGTACCACAGGTTCGATACATACAATTAATTTCGTTTAGACTGCAGTGGTAGATTTTATAGTTCTTGTACTGGGTATGATGACGATAACGGTAATAACACTGGATATGTGTAATTTCTTACATGATGCCGATAACGGTAAAAATACTGAACATGTGTAATTTCTACACGATGCCGATAACGGAAAAAACACTAGACATGTGTAATTTCTTACACGATGCCGATAATGGTAAAAATCATTGGCCATCATCCAAGTACAGTCCCCATATCTAATATCCCGGACGGATATTATCTTGTATAAATTATTATTTTATTATTATTTTTTTTTAATTCTAAAATTGAAATATTTTGGTGATTTTCACCCGGTTTGTTCATAAATATTGTCTGTGCGCATATACCGGTCTGTGTACATCCGTAGTGCATCAAACGGGTAGCGCGATCCTCCGAATTGATAATAAAATTTATTTTATTATTATTTTCAAAATTAAACTATTTTATATGGATTATATAAGGATTTCTTGGTATACACATACATATACATATACATACATTTGTATTGTACTAAATTAGTACACTATACAAAATGTGTAGTATGTACTCTTGGACAAGGTACTTATCCTTATCGTGGCAATTTAAGTTAATTGTTAGGGTTTTAGGAGGCTTAAACCCAGGTTAAGTGTGCATGAGAAGATTAGGAAAAACTCTTCTAGAAACCTTATCTTTTCACCATGCTTCCACCTCACCCTAGCCCATACCTCCACCTCATCCCTACCCTCCTACAAGGCATGGCCGGCCCCCATATTAAGGAAGGGGTTTTTAGCAAAAGTGTGGGTGCTCTTTTGCACTCTCCACCCTCTCCTCCACCTATAAATACCCCCTCTTTCTCCACTTGTCTCACTTTTTAGAAAGATACAAAGACAAAAGAAAGGAAAGAAAAAGAAAGAGAGAACCCATTCTAACTTGAGAGTTTTCTTCTTGTAGGTTTCCATAGAAGTTCTAAGGGCTTAGGGGAAGGAGAAGTATAGCTAGAAAGTCCTTCCATCAGGAGAAAGAAAGGTGGGGGTTTCTCCATTTGTTGTTTGTTGAGTTGTTGTTTTGATTCTTCTTTTTCTTACCTTCCTTGGTTTGTTTTCTTTGTTCTTTTGGTATGGTTGTTTTGTAGTGGTGTGGTTGTATGTTGTTCTTATTTTGTATGTTGTAGCATAACCACACAAAAAAGGGGGGAAAGAGTGATAAGAAATATAATAAACACATAAAGATTGAATCTTTACGGTTGTAGTTGTTGTTCTTGTGTTATTAATTGGACTAAAATGAACATATGCATATGGACCTTGTATATACACCCATTTTTGGGTTGTAGGACTTGAATGTGGACTCATACATAAGCATATGGATCTTGGCATATACACCCCTTTTGGGGTTGTAGAACATACACTTGGACTTTGGACTAAAGAATATGCATATGATTGGTTGAACTCAAATTGAGGATTCTTTACTTTATTTTATTGTTGTTATTTCCTTTTATAAATCTTAAGTAAAAAGAACCCATTGTAGATGCTAATCCTAGTATGAAAAAGTAACTAATCTAAGTCATTAGTTGTAGAATGTTAAAAAGATCTCTTTTATATTTAACTAGTAATAATAAAGGTTATGCTTAAATAGGTAAGAAGTAGATGTTTATATAAAGTTGTAGTGGATGTTTATGTTTAAATAAAGTAGTAGTAGATGTTTATGTTTTAAATAAAGTAGTAGTAATAGATGTTTGTGTTTTAAATAAAGTAGCAGTAGTAGATGTTCGTGTTTTAAATAAAGTAGTAGTAGATGTTATATGTAAATAAAGTAGTAGTAGTAGATGTTTATATAAGGTTATAGTAGATGTTATGTTTCAATAAAGATAGTAGATGTTCATGCTTAAATATTGTTCATACTTGAGTTAGTAGATATTCATGCTTAGTTAATGGATAATTATGCTTAATTGATACTCATGTTTAGCTAGTAGATATTCATGCTAAGTTAGTAGACATTCATGCTTAAGTGAAGTTTATGTTGAAATAGTAATAGAAATCCTTGCTTGAATTATAATAGGAACCCATGCTTAAGGTAGCAAACCCATGCTAAATTGTATAAGTTAAAGTAAGAAAGTCTTACACCATGCTTGGATCCTTGTAGGAAAAATATATAACATGTTTAGATTATGGTAGGAAGGTCATCTACCATGCTTAGGAATGTTATAGGTTAATGCTAAGTAAATATCCATGCTTATATTGTTGTAGCATCAATGTTTAAATTAATCTACCATGCTTAGGAAGGTTGTAGATTGATGCTAAGTACATATACATACTTATATTGTTGTAGGATTAATGTTGAATTAATCTACCATGCTTAGGAATGTTGTAGATTGAGGCTAAGCATATATTCATGCTAGAATTATTATAGGTTGTTGCTATGTTACACCCATGCTTATACTATGTTTGACTTGTTGTAGGAATTAAGGTAAGCATTCATGCTTAGTCGTAGCAATTCTCCATAAGCTCCATGCTTAGATTGTAGTAGGAAAATTGTATACCATGCTTAGATTAATAGCAAGTAGTATTACCATGTTTAGAATGTTGTAGGTCTCTACTTGGAATACATACCATGCTTAGATTAATGCTAAGTAGTACTACCATACTTAAATTGTTGTAGGAACGCATGCTATGTTGTAGATCGTGCTTACCTTGTTGTAGGACAAATTGTAATATCCATGTGTAGGTGTACTAATTATCCATGCATAATGGTAACAATTTCTATGCTTAAGTTAAAGTAATTATCCATGCTTAGTTGTAGAAATTCTATGTTTATGTTTTATCCTTGCTAGATTGTATAGTAGATGTTCTACTAAGTTGTCTTCATGATTAGATCATAGCAATTATTCATGCTTAAGCTTGTTATAAGTGCATGATAAAATCGTATTCGTACTTAGGAGTGTTGTGGGTTGATGGTTATGTTATATACCATAATTAGATTGTTGTAGGTTGATGCTACAATTATATACCATGCTTAAACTGCTATAGGTTAAGTAATAAGGAAAGAATTATGTTGTAATTGTAGTGATAACTATCTTGTTGTAGTTAAGGTTAGTAAGGAGCTCATACATGCTTGAAGGTTATAGGGTGGCATCCTAGTTAGATAAGGAAGCGGACGTATGTTCTAGGTTGTTCTAGTCAACTTCAAAAGAAACCCATGGAACTAGTACCACGATAGTTCTAGCTCAATTGACAAAAGAACCCACGCATTTAGTCTAGGGGATTCTAGCTCAATCTTGAGAAAGAACCCAAGAGTCTAGTTGCATGTAGCTCTAGTTCAATTGGGAAAAGAACCCATGGACTCTAGTTGTGCAAGGTCCTAATTGAAATTGGACCATATCATGGGGACACTCCTCATCCGTATGGGTAATAAGGGTTGGATAGACCACTAGAAATAGTTAGTTCGATAAAGGTTGATATGTCGCTTACGGGCTTCTTATCAGAAGAATGCCTATCTCAAGCTGTTAGTAGATTCTTCTGTTGCTTCTAATTATAGAAGATCGAGTTGCTAGTAAGCACATTTGGTTGCTATAGGTTTGATTACCTGTATGGTTGTTTGCATATGGTTGTGCTCGTACGTGGCTCGACTGGCCCGTGCATAGCTGTTGGTCTCATACGCGGCTTATTTGGCTGGTATATACGTTGTTATCTCATACGAAGCCGCCTGGCTTGTAGGTAGTTGTTGGTTCATACGTAGCTTATTGGCTCGTATGTGGTTAGTTACTCATATATAGCTTGTTAGCTAGTATGCACTTTTGTTGTGCTCGTCTAGGGCGATACTATTACCCTAGGGGCTATCGACCACCAAGACATATGTTTTCTTACTCCTAAGGAACTGTGGAGGAGTCACTCCTTGTGTACCGTCGTATCTTAACCGGTGTAGGTTGATCGAGGACCGGAGTATAGACGGAATCCAAGTTCAGGGTAGTGGCATGCATGTATGTTCGCATGGCCGGGGTCTTGGATCGATACGCCAGGAACCGGGTCTGAGGGATTCTGGAAAGTCTAGGTTGAGAAGCCTAGTAGAGTTATCTTGCGAAGTCTAGTTTAAGAGATAGCAAGTTGTGTTTATAATATTGTCATCCCTAGGAGTGTTCAGCGTTAGGGACATCATTAGGGTAGTGACTTATAAAGATCATTTACTTAAACCTTCTGCCGGAAAGAGAGGAGTCGGTTGTAGGGGGCCCCTTACGACTAACTCGTCCCTTGGGGCAGATCTTAGGTGGTGTTATTGGGTTGTACCTTCTCGTCAAAGGGATACGTACGGTGGCTTCTCACGAGTTGGGAGCACGGGTTGCATATCTCACACTGTTAATTCCTGAAGTGCCATGATAAGGCGGGTGGAGCTAGGGGGATGCACCCCGGAACTCCGTCGGGTCCTATGTCGGGGAAGCGAACAGGCCATGGACTACGGTTTGGCTAGGGGGCGGCAGGGGGCTCTCCTGTTGGCGGAAACACCGAGGGTTCGTCTGGTTTTTGAGTGAGGTCCGGTTAGCAGGGTGGTAGTGGCAACATAGACACCATGAGCGTACTGCCTTGGTAGCACTTAACCACGTCTGCAACCTCATCAGTCACGTTGTATCTGTCAGACACAGGTTGTGTACAATTAGAAATTCGTAACGCGGGTTCAAATCCCTATATATGGAGAAACAGCTTGAGATGGGGCGCATGTAGTATCGGCTGCATGTTGCTTCGGAGACTTGCTGACATTAGAATAGGAGCATCCTGGTTTTAGTTAATATTGCATTAGATTCTAGTCATAGCACTCACAAACACTTAAACTATACCGACACAAATTGCCATGTTCTGTATGTTTTTTTGGGAGATTTGCTGCTATGTTATCAGCCTTAAAGCGTCAGTGAATGCTGACGTCCTCACTTCAATAGGTACTGGATCGTAGAAGTACATGTGCGAGATTCAGGAGGACTCAAGGCAAGGAAAGCGAGGAGTCAGTGTCATGTTTAGTTCCGCTGTAACATGTATGTGGATTGTCTATTAGTTGAGAAGTACTCAAGTGAGAGTTACCAAGTGTTGTTCTTCATTCCTTGTACTCTGATGTAATTTATTGAAGATTGTAATACTTGGGATTGTAAAGGTATTATTGTAACACTATTGTAATGTATTGCAGTTGTATGATATTCAGACTTGTAATACATTGGGTGTTGAATAAAAAGTTTTAAATTCTCCTATTTTTCTGTGTATTATGACTAATTGAAGAAAAGGTCCTGGCTCGTGTCTCTAATTCTCTATATAGGAAGTTCGGGGCGTTACACCATATCATCAACTACTCTAGTGAATCCCTTAAACCCCGGCTTGTTAATTATTTATCAATGGAACCATACAATATGCAATTTAGAGACATGAGATGAACGATAATAACAATAGGGAAACAATAGGATGATAACATGGAATATGGTGTACTAGATGTCCAAGCAACATAGTATAGGATATTTTACAAGTATTCGACAAGTATAACACGAATAACACATCAAACACAGATATCTCAAGATAGCATGAACATATATATCAAAAGTGGTCAACCCTAGGTTAATTCATGTCATATATGTCGTGAGGCAATTATGGTCAAATCATCACAATAGAGACAGTATCAACAAGGGGATTCACACACAAATTGTCTCTAGAACCCAATTACACTACAAGTGATATTTTGTACTTGTATATGCAAAGGAATTTAATACAAGTTACTTGCCTGTTATATGGTGAAAACGAATACCAAGAATAACGGGATAAGAATCCCGAAGCAACGAACTCATGAACTAGCACAATCCCCAATAGCATGTGCGATATACGTGCAACCACTCACACAAAACTGCACACTGAATCTCCAATCCAAATACCAAACGGAAACACAGTAAACTAATTCCTTCTCCTCCACACAAAACAGCAAACACAAACTCCACAACTACCTACCCGAATAGCAAACACACGCCAATCCCAACCACCAAAAAGCAAAAGCACAATAAAAAACAGCAGCAACAACAAGAACAAGAGACAGCACTGCAACAGCAAGGAGCTTCGGGACTTGATGTCATGGCTCGACGGTGGTGCGGCATCAGGCGGTGAATGGCGTGACGGCGAGCGGCGCTGTGCTTGGTCGACGGAATTGGGAACAAGGGGATCGGCAGGGTGTGGATAAAGGGGAACGGGGAAGGAGAGGTCGTGGTGGGGTCTTGGGTGCCTGGGCGTCGATGGGGGTGGCACCGGGAGGTGTGACGATGGGAGGCGACGAGGGAGGGGGTCGCCGGAGGCGGGGCCAGCGTCGGGAGGTGAAGGGGATGGCTAGAGAAGAAAGATAGAGATGGGTTCAGTGGAATTGGGCGGCAATTCGTGAAGTGAGAAATGGCGAGGAGAGAAGAGAAAGAGAGAGGAAAGAGAATAGGCGACTAGAGTTTCAAAAATGTGCAATTTTTAGGGTTTGCAGTAGAGTTGTATTTATAGGGTACAATTAGGGTACTGGGTTAGAGAATTAGGATCCAATAAGAGCTGTTTTGGGTCAAAAACAAATGAAATTGAGTTTTAGGGTTCAATTAAGAGATAGATCAAAATCAATAGGGTTCAAATAAAAAATACCCACAATAAAAAAGAAAAATAGGATTAACAAGAAAATAATTCATCAACAAGATCAAAGAGTTTCATGAACAAGAATTTAAATCCAAATAAATAAATAAATAATACCAATGAATTGAATATAAACTGGGCTTGAAAATAAGTTGGAATTCGCCAAGAAGACTAGGTCTAGTACAACCAAAATAATTCAATAAATGAATTTTTAATTAAATAATTAAGAAACGACAATTAATTATTATAATAATAAAATCATACAATAAAATAATATCCGGGTTTAACAATTTACGAAAATGACCCAATAAATATATATATATATATAGGGAAAAGGGGTATGAGCAACTTGCTCATTTAGTAAATAAGCAATTGATGATGTGGCATACATGTGATTGGAAAATCATTAAAATGGTTAGTTGTCCAATGTATCACATGCATGCCACATAATCAATTGCTCATTTACTAAATGAGCAAGTTGCTCATATCCCTTTTACCCATATATATATAGTTTGGACTCAAATACAAATAGTTGATCAATAAGATCTAGAAAATAAGATCAAAACACATCGTTATTTGAAATGGATAAATTTTCGATTAGAAAACCACTTTAATATAAAATCCAAAATGATTTTCACAAATAATGAATTTATAATATCGAAATATAGAAACTATTCAGAAAATACGTATTTGCGGAAATGGGGGTTACACTAGGGCTGAGCTTGCCCCCACCACCAAATCGAATGACACCTCGTCAAGGCGATACCTTTAGGAAAACATGGTCACCAACCTCAAACTCCAAGGCTCTCCGATGGACATCAGCCCATCGTTTCTGACTATCCTGAGCTACCTGCAAGTGCTAGCTGATCTGAGTCACCACATCAACTGTCCAGGTGATCAACTCTGGACCCAACAACTTTCTCTCACCAATGTCATCCCAGCACTCTAGTGATCTATACTTCCGCCCATACAGTGCCTCGAACGGTGCAGCTTTAATACTGACATGAAAGTTGTTATTGTACAAGAACTCTACGAGATGCAAATGGTCCTCCCATGATCCACCGAACTGCAGCATGCAGGTGCTCAACATGTCCTCAAGAGTATGGATGGTCCTTTCCGACTGTTCATCAGTCTGGGGATGAAAAGCTGTACTGTACTTCAATTTACAACCCAAACAACTTTGAAGACTTCCCAAAACAGAGACTTGAATCTCGTACCCCTGTCGAATACAATACGGACTGGAACCCCATGATGTCTGACGATCTCTTGCATGTACTTCTTAGCTAGGCTCACAGTAGACTGTCCGACTCGGAAGGGAATGATGTGAGCACTCTTTGTCAGTCGGTCGACAATCACCCAAATGGTATTGTGACCCTTAGGACTCCTTGGCAAAGCAGTCACAAAATCCATAGTGATGTGTTCCCACTTCCACTCCAGAATGGGAAGCAGTTGAAGAAGTCGGGCAGTTCTCTGATGCTCTGCCTTCACCTGCTGGCAGATCACACACTGAGACACAAACCGAGCCACAGCTTCATACCGTGCCACAAGAAATGAAGCTTCAAGTCCCGGTATATCTTAGTACCTCCAGGATGAATATATAGAATATGATGACTGGTGGGCTTCCTCAAGCAATCTTTCACGAACTTCACCCTTCGGGACACACTATCTGGACCCAAAACGAAGCGATCCATCAGAAAGAATAACCATATCTGTTCTGGAACCAGCCTCAACTTCTGTTCTGAAACCCTGCAACTGCTCATCACCAGCCTGGGCCTCTTTGATCTGATCAACAAGAGACGACTAAAGTTGGAGCACCAAACAACTCCGATTATAACTCGGCAACAACACATCCAACTCCAACCACCGCATCTGCTCAACCAAATCTCTCTGCTGAGTTGGGAACATAGCTGCCTGTCTCCTGCTCAAAGCATCTGGCACCAAATTCACTCTACCAGGATGGTATTACAAACTGATGTCATAATCGGCCATAAGTTCCAACCAACACCTTTGCCTCAAGTTCAACTCCTTCTGGGTGAAGACGTACTTGAGACTTTTGTGGTCAGTAAAGATCTCCACTCGATCCCCAAGCAAATAGTGTCTCCACAGCTACAAAGCAAAGATCACTACCGCTAATTCCAAGTCATGAGTTGGATAGTTCTTCTCATGCGGCCTCAACTGCCTCGATGCATAAGCAACGACTCGGCCCTTCTGCATCAGACCTTCTCCAAGACCCTTGCCAGAAGCATCACTGTGAACTACAAATCCGCCTAAACCATCTAGAATAGTCAACACTGGTGCTAACATCAACTTGCTCTTCAACTCAGCGAAAGCCTTACTGCAAGCATCAGACCAATATTAATTCTGATCCTTCCCTGTCAGCTTAGTCAATGGTCCTGCTATCTTCGAAAAATCTTTGACAAATTTCCGATAATAACCAGCTAGACCAAGGAAACTCCTCACCTCTGAAACTGACTTGGGAACTGGCCAATCCTTCACAACTTCAACCTTGGACAGATCCACTGAAATACCATCGCCCGAGATAATGTGCCCCAAGAAGGTAACTCTGTCGAGCCAAAACTCACACTTGCTAAGATTTCCATAAAGCTGATTCTCTCTCAAAGTCTGTAGAACCAACCTAAGATGCTCAACATGATCCTCCCAGTTCCGAGAATACACCAGAGTGTCATCAATGAAGACCACCACAAATCTATCCAGGAACTTGGAAATGACCCAGTTCCTAAGACTTAAGAATATAGCCGGCGCATCTGTGATCCCGAACGGCATCACAAGATACTCGTAGTGCCCATATCTGGTCCTGAACGATGTCTTCTGTACATCAGTCGCCTTCACTTTGACCTGGTGATACCCAGAACGAAGATCCAACTTCGAGAAAATAGCTGCTCCACTCAACTGATCAAATAAGTCATCGATCCTTGGCAACAGATATAGTTTCTTCACAGTAACACTATTCAGTTCCCGATAATCAATGAATAGTCGAAGACTACCATCCTTCTTGTTGACAAAAAGGACTGGAGCACCCCATGGTGAAACACTAGGTCTGATGAACCCAAAATCAAGCAACTCCTAAATCTGCACCTTAAGCTCTGCTAACTCAGCTGGTGCCATCCTGTAGGGACTTTTTGATATCGGCATCGTACCAAGCTAAACTTCAATATCGAACTCTACATTCCTATCAGGGTGTAAGCCAGGAAACTCCTCTGGAAAAAAACATCCAGGAAAATCTCGCACTACTAGAGGCGCACCCTCACAGCCCCATCGCACAAACCTCCTGATCAACTGTGGTCTCAGCTCGACCAAGGGGTATCTCCCCGGCATGGAACTCAAACTCTGCATGACCTGGGATTCGGAATACAACTTTCTTGGCACGGCAATCAAGAATGGCATGGGACTTACCCAACCAATCCATACCGAGAATGACGTCGAATACTAAATTTCGAATTACAATCAGGTCGGCCTTGAAATTTGTGCTACCAATAACCATGGGACTCTGCCTGCACTCTCGGGAACAAACGACAACACCGCCACTTGTCACAATGTTCTAAGCCTCTGACATGATGCTGCACTCCAACTAATGCCAAGCCACGAAGCGGGAAAAGACGAAGGGATGGGTTGCCCCGGAATCAAAGAGAACATGAGCAGGGAAAGAACAAACAAGGACAACACCTAAGATAGAATCAAAAAGATAGGGAAAAAGAATTGGTGATCAAGAGTGAGGAAAACACAATGCAGGAAGATAACATGAAAGAATAATGCAAGAGAAATGAAAAGAAGCTAAGGATAACAACAAAAAAAACAAAATGCAAAATATACTTGCAACAACACCCTCTGCTGTCTCAGCATCAGCAGCAGTCAGGTTGAAGGCCCTACCTCTCCTGGGGGCAGCGGTCCTCCAACCGACAATCTGTCGCTGAGGAGGAAGCGGTGGCCTGACTGGACCACGAGCTGGGGCTACCTGCTGAACTGGACCCTCGACTGGAAGAGCCATCTGTGGCTTTGCGGCCAATCCCGTACTGAATGGTCAGCAGCGCCACACCTAAAGCTTCGGCGGTTGGTGCACCTACATTCCTTGCGATCATGCCCAGCAAACTGGCAAAAGTAGCAGAAACTGGCTCCCCGGGAAACAGCAGAAGAGCAGGGACTACCCTGGCAGGAGGGGCTGGGACAGGCCTCCGAATCGACCCACTAGAAGGCCTAGCAACAATAGCAGAGTGCGGAACAGTCCACCGAGGAGGAGTCAACCTGCCACAAGCCTGCTCCTGAGCTCGAGCTGCCTCAAGAGCCTCAGCATAAGTACGCAAGTGAAGGGAGACGAGCTGCACCCGAATGTCTCGCTTAAGTCCTAGTGTGAATCTACGAGCCATGTCCTCTTCGTTCGCCACAAAAACGGCTGCGAAGCGGCTAAGTCTGGTAAATTTCGCTGCATACTCATCTACAGACCTAGATCAATGTTTCAAGAAAGTCTAATGTTACAACATTTCATGAACAATATGTAACAAAAATTTCAAAATAGAACAACGAAAAACCTGTTTCAGGGCCAAGAACTATTGCTCCATTCCAACTCGAGTGTTGCTAGGGAAGAACTTCTCCAAGAAGCTCCTAGTGAACGTGGCCCAAGTAATAGGCCGCTCGAGTCTTTCAGACTCGGACCTCTGCCAAATGTGGGCCAGGTCCACCAGCTGGATGGCTACCACATCCACTCTGTCAGGATCGGCAACTCTTGCTGCCAAAAGCAACTGCTCTGTCCTGATCAGCCACTGTTCGGCCTCCAAAGGCGTCTTAGTTTCGGAGAATCTGTCAGGATGCAACCTCATAAAATCTTTGACTATACCCGAATGAGGAGGGAGAGCTACCTGCATAGGCACAGCGGGAAGCAGAACCCGGATAGCTTCCAAAGCAGCCATCACAAGGTCACTGTGGTTTTGCTACATATTGATCAATCGTTCCAACACATTGTTAACAGCCTCAAGCCCGGGCTGATCTTCCTGAGAACAAGAAGTGGAACCTCTACGAGCCATAGTCTGCACAAAATCAAAAACATTCACCATCGATATCAAAGTTGATTATAATTTATTCATGTATGCATGGTCTGTGTACTACTGAGCTAATCCTAGATCGAGCCAAGCTTGTCTAACATATCAGTTAAACTAATACATTAGCCAAACCTGGGCTCTGATACCACTAAAAACCTTGTCACGCCCCGTTTTCCAAAAGAGAATATGGAATACGAATACGTGACAAAGTCCAGCGAATGATTTTCATCATCCATAAGCTGTCAGTATCTTTACAACATTTCACAGGAATAGCACGAAGCAAACAAGGAGAAATCAACCACGCATGCATGAATGAATCAATATACCAACAACATTTACTTGAAACAAAACTTAATAATCTCAAATAAATCAGATCTGGAAACAAGTCAATAATTCTGGGTCATACTGCCCAACACAAATAATCCAAGTAGCAGATACATTTACTCAAAATAAGCAACAGGAAATACTAATAATAATAGCCGGAACTCCACGAACTAGAATCTCAGATCGCCTACTACATCAGGCAACTGATCACCATAATCTGCAATTTAATAAATTGTAGGAAGAGGAAAAAGAAAACAAAACGTCCGTCAATGCAAGTTACGGGCAGCTTGTGGTGCAGGCACAAGTACAGGAATAAAATAAACAGATATGGAGTAACAACGGAAACAAACATAGCATGAAATAGGCATGTCAACAAAGCAGGATAATTAACATGAATTAGGAAACAAAATCAAGTAACATGATATACTAACAGGGTACAGGTAACATGTATCAAGTGTCATGCAAGCAGGTAAATAGGTAATCAGGTATACAGGTAAACAAGTACACAAGTAGCATGTAAAGGTGTCATGTTATGTCAAGTCTTGTATTTAATTCTAACTAGGTAGCACTGTAGCGCCCCGAATTTCTAGATTAATAACATAGAAAATACGTGGCACATTCCCAGCGATCTACTTCAATACAATATTAAACATAATCAATACCACTAAAATTTTCATACATTTATCACAACAAATCTTTTACAATACACAGCGGAATTCTAAACAACTCAACTCAATATTCTCTTCATTTACAACGCAAATTATCCCAAGAACTGATAATACAAATTTACACAAAATCTTTTATATATCAATTATTTCTCATAACCAACTTAAGCATCCCATCTCCAACTCTAAGCACAACCTGCAACATGTGAGGCTAGAGAAAATCCCAAACCCCCAAACTAAAGGGGTCAGCCATAAATGGTGTGAGAAATTTAAAAATAAACAAACAACAACATAGAAGATCATGCCTCATAAATTCTTAAACAACAAGTACTAAAAGAATATAGAAAATACGAAATGACGATGACATAAAATATCAAGTGGTACTAAGTTAAGTGTCATGTGTGGAAAACAAGAAAACCACATGCATAAAACCAAGCCATGAAAACACAAGTTCTATATGCAGACTCTCTAATGCGTACTTGTCGAAGTCTATGGATCCCATTCTACATAGGTTCGGTGCAAGCCCTTAACGTCTTCACTTCATAGGGTTCAATCCCCGCGTTATGAACTAATCCTAACACGATGACTACTACGAGATAAAGATAAACCATGGATAGTATCTCATGCCCAATTATTCCGGAGATGGATCCCACACCCAAGATATTTCACTTGAATAATTCCGGAGATCATCCAACACCGAAACATTGATACGTCACCACAATATACCACATGTGCTTCACCTCGACTCCGATAATTCCGGAGATCAATCCCACACCACAAGTAGTTACCGTGATAATTTCGGAGATTGTCCTGCACCACATGACTGTGATAATTCCGGAGACATATCCCACACCACTAATAATCTACTGTGATAATTCCGGAGATTGTCCCACACCGAAAGCCATACTGAGGTTCTTGACTCATGTTCCCGTTCATCATATCACCACTAGTGCCTGTCCTTATCATTTTGGTTAATTGATTACTTAACGAATCTCCTAGAGTGGTATACCCTACCGGCCTAAATTCAAATTTAAATAACTGAAATGCCTTAATGGGCCTCAACAAATAACTCAACACCGGTATACTAGGGTCACACCTCTAGAGACTCAAACTCAAAAGGGTCCAAACCAAAGTCCCACTAAACAAAGTGGCTCAACTAAAAATCTCAAACTTAATACTTAACTGAATTATCTGAAAGTCAATTGCTTAATCATATACTGAACTGAATGACAAGCATATACTATATTATCTGAGAAACCAATCATTCGAATTAACACTGAAGTTCACAAATGTCCTTCAATATCATTCGACTCATACTGAAGATAAGTCGACTGTCCAGAGGACCAAATTAAAGGTTTTACAAAAATAAACTAAGTCATTTAGCAGTCGATTTAAGAAAAGGTACCAGTCGACTTACCCGAGGTAAATTCCAATATTCTTCTAAAAAATATTCTAAGTATACAAGTCGACTTAAAGGGTTATAAGTCTATTGTCCAGAAGGACAATTAATTTTCACCAAAAATATATCTTCAGTGGACCAGTCGACTGCCTATAAGCTAGGTCGACTGTCCAGAACAACGTTTTCAACCATTCTAAAATTAAGCATCAGGCTCGTACCAGTCGACTGCACAGTAGGCCAGTCGACTGTCGGCCTACAGATTTTAAAAATTAGGGCTGATTACTAAATCAATTCTGAAGCTTCTAATGAATTAATGATTATGTAAATAGTTCTTATTCCGGGAAAAATAATGATTCTCAACGAATCTTATCAGGTATATGTATATTTCACTCAAAACGTTAATGTGTCAAGATCTAAATTTTCATATTCTAAATCACAAATCCTTTGTTAGGGTTTTACAAAATCTAAATTTCTTTCACAAAACCAATAAGAATCTGATTTATAATTCTAAAGTCCAGTTGTTCATACACAAGTCTCAACATGCCTTTAGCAAACAATTTTAATAGTAAGGATCTACTAT
The DNA here is from genome assembly GCA_017893485.1 of Hemerocallis citrina. NCBI lineage: Eukaryota > Viridiplantae > Streptophyta > Magnoliopsida > Asparagales > Asphodelaceae > Hemerocallis > Hemerocallis citrina. Next base: position 114,813,805 of record CM030360.1, on the reverse strand, counting down.
TTCATCCACCAATTCCACATGATTCATACCACATTACGAGATCTAAATTGTTCCCAACATCAAATCAATTTATCAATGATACTTGCACACATGGATCAACCACAAGACAAATTTCTTCCATGCATACATCAAATCAAACAACAAAACATACATCAAACAACAAAAAAATTTACATATATCTCACATAAATCGAACCACAAAAGAAAACAAATTTTCATATCTCTCACCTTAGATTTTGAGAATAGTCCACAAAAATCTCCCCTTTTGCTAGATCCAAAAAGCTCCTTGCTCCACCAAAATAAATCACCAAAATACAATATTTTATCAGCAATGACGGCTGGGGAAAGAAAATCTCTTAAATATGTCGGATGGGAAATTAGGGTTTTACCCACACTTTGCAAAACAAGCCTTCGCAAAATACAATTTACATATATAGATCATTCTTTGGAAATTCCATCAAAACTCATTTCAATTTGGATTTATAAGAAAATATACATTATAAATATCAATTAGTGCTGTTCAAAACATCCAGAAATTGTATTTTGCACTTTAACCCTTAAAAATGTCAAATTTGCAAAAAGGTCCTTCTTTTCTCAAAAATTACAAATAGCTCCAATAAATTTCAGAAAAATTTGGAAAAATGCTAATTAAATCTCAGATATTAAATAAAGATTTTTCATCAGGAAAACTAAATTTTCACACCTCTCATAAAAGCATTTGCACGTGTTTTGCACGTGTACAAAAGATAAATTTTTCTGAAAATGTTCATTAAATCTCCAAAAATAAATTTAAATTTATTTTCGAATATCAAAATAATATTTGAAAATACGGGGTTCTACATCACTCCCTCCTTATAAGAGTTTTGTCCTCAGAACTACTACTAATGAGTCCAAACACATGTCATCAAAAGAAATAATATCTCATAAATAGAACATAGTCCAAACAATATATCAACAAAGAAATCAACATCTCATAATGGAAACATAGTTCAAACAATTGCATATCAAAATAAGAGAAATACAACTCAAACCAAGTACTATCATTCAAAAGATTTACAATCACATAATAGGAATACACTCATACAAACAGTCCGGGGAAATCCTTCTGCATGCGATCCTCAGGCTCCCAAGTAGCCTCCTCAAACTGTTGATTCCTCCACAACACCTTGACCATAGGTATCACCATGTGTCTGAGAACCTTCTCCTTACGATCAACGATCTCAACAGACCGTTCCTTATAACTCAAGTTCACCTGTAATCCTTTAGGAATCTCTGCCAACTGATGATTCTGATCTGGCACATACTTCCTCAACAACGACACATGGAATACATCATGCACTTGTGCCAACTCCTCTGGAAGCTTCAATGTATAAGTGGTCTTGCCAATCCGCTCCATGATCCTGTATGGACCAATATGCCTCGGCGCCATCTTGCCTCCCTTACCAAACCTGATCACTCCCTTGGTCGGAGAAACATTGAGAAAAACTGCATCCCCAAACTCGAACTCCAAGTCTCTTCGTCGTGTATCAGCATAACTCTTCTGCCGACTCTGAGCTTCAACCAATCTCTTGCGAATCAGCTCAATCTGCTTTGATGTCTGCTGTACGATCTCAGGACCATACATCTGCCTCTCGCCAACCTCATACCAACAAACAGGTGTCCTGCACCTCCGCCCGTACAAAGCCTCATATGGTGCCATCCCAGTACTTGCATGCTAATTGTTGTTATATGCAAACTCAACCAATGCCAAGTATCTCTCCCAACTACCACCAAAGTCCATAACACAAGCCCTCAACATATCTTCCAGCACTCGGTTCACCCTCTCCGTCTGACCATCGGTCTGTGGATGAAACGGGGTACTGAAACAATCGACACAGGAACTCCATGAAGTCTCACAATTTTTCCAATGTACAACTCAGCCAATTTCTCCATCGACCAAGTAATCTTCATGGCTAGAAAGTGAGCCGACTTAGTCAAACGGTCCACAACAACCCAAATCGAGTCATTGCCCTTCGAACTCCTCGGCAAACCCGTGACGAAGTCCATACGGATAATCTCCCACTTCCACTCCGGAATGGGTAACGGCTGTAACAAACCTCCAGGTCTTTGATTTTCCGCTTTGATCTGCTGACAAGTCAGATACCTTGCCACGAAATCTGCTGCATCCCTCTTCATACCAGACCACCAAAAGTGCTGTTTGATTTCCTTGTACATCTTTGTGCCTCCTGGATGAACTGACAACAATGTACTGTGTGCTTCCTGCAGGATACTCTCTCTCAAATCTGCATTATCTGGAATACACAACCTCTCACCCAACCAAAGAACTCCATCTTGGACACGAAACTCTGATAGCTTGCCTTCTGAAACCTGCTGCAACATCTTCTGAATCTCTGAATCTGATCTCTGACCTTCCACAATCCTCTCTCTCAAGGACAGCTGCAGCCTCAACTGAGAAAAGGATGCCCCTAAACCTTGCAGTACCACCTCGATACCAGCCTGATCGATCTCTGCTGCCAACTCACTGCGAGTAGTGATCAGACTCGATAAACTACTCTTCCTGCTAAGTCCATCAGCCACCACATTCGCCTTGCCCGGATGATACTTGATCTCGGGACGAATGTCCTCCAATACCTCCAACCACCATCTCTGCCGAAGAGTAAGATCCTTCTGTTGATAAATGTACTTCAGGCTCTTGTGGTCGGTGTACATATTAACCTTCTCACCATAAACATAATGCCTCCACAGCTTCAAGGCATAAATGATAGCTGCTAGCTCCAAATCATGCGTCGGATAATTCTTCTCATGCGGACGAAACTGCCTCGAACCATAAGCAATAACCTTGCCTTCTTGCATCAAGACACATCCCAAACCCCTGAGAGATGCATCACTGTAGAAATCATAATCCGTCACTGCTTGCGGCAAAGCTAAGATAGGTGCAGTAGTCAACCTTTCCTTCAACTCAAGGAAACTCTCCTCGCACTTATCTGTCCACACAAATGCCACACTCTTCGGGGTCAAACCTGTCAAAGGAACTGTAATCTGAGAATATCCCTGGATAAATCTCCTGTAGTAACCAGCTAATCCCAAGAAACTTCTGACTTCCTTCACAGACGTCGGCCTGGGCCAATCCTTCACTGCTTCAACTTTCTGAGAATCAGTAGCTACTCCCTCCTTAGAAAGAATATGACCAAGGAAAGCTACCTCAGACTTCCAAAACTCACACTTCGACAACTTGGCATACAAGCTATGCTCCTGCAACTTCTGTAATACCGCTCTCAAGTGCGTAGAATGCTCCTTCTCCGACTTTGAATACACCAAAATATCATCGATGAATACTACCACGAAGGAGTCAATAAATGGCCTCAAAACCCGATTCATCATATCCTTGAAAACTGCTGGCGCATTCGTCAATCCGAATGGCATTACCAGAAAATCATAGAGCCCATGACGAGTCCTGAAAACTGTCTTACTCACATCTTCCTCCTTGACTCATACCTGATGATACCCTGACCTCAAGTCAATCTTCGAAAATACAGCTGCTTCTCGAAGCCTGTCGAACAAATCATCAATCCGCGGCAGTGGATACTTGTTCTGAATAGTCACCCTATTCAACTCCCGATAGTCAATGCACATCCTCATTGACCCATCCTTCTTCTTGACTAACAGTACTAGCGCTCCCCATGGAGAAGAACTCGGCCTAATCAGCCCTTTGCTCAACAGCTCCTCAATCTGCTTCTTCATCTGGAATAGCCATCGAAGATACCATTGCAGCTACCTTCGGAATCTTCTTCTTCCCTTGGAAAGTCACTGCAGGTCCACCTGGTGCTTTCACCAACACCTCCTTCTGCTTGCATTCGATTGTAACATCATATATTGCCATCTAATCAATGCCCACGATGACATCCACTCCCAAAACTTTCAGCTCGATCATATCAATGCCGAACTACCTCCCACCAATCTCGATATCACAGCCTTCGTAATATCAATCCGCAATCAGCTCTTCACCTGACGACGTTGCCACCGACAAAACCCTGTCTGGAAACAACTTTGGTTCCACACCTATGATCTTTGTAAAATTTGGCGATACAAAAGTATGCGATGAACCAGTGTCAAATAAAACCTTGGCCTTTATTCCATTAACTAAAACAACTCCTGTTACAATAAGAATGATACTCAATCTTAAATTGTTCTCAAATAAAGGTTTCATTTATTACATTGATTCAAAATAAAATTCAAAATTCTTGCATACCCTGTATTACATTTTCCGAGTTACCAGCGTCTTCCTCGGTTAATGCAAATACTCGCCCTTGCCTCTTCTGAAATTTGCTCCCACCAGAACCATCCATACTCAATTGTGGACAATGAGACTGAGAATGTCCTGCCTGCCCACACTGGGAACAAACCTACTTCGCCAACTTCAGACATGCTGACCTGTAGTGTCCTGCCTCCTTGCAGTAATAACAGGTCACCCCTTGAGCTGCAGGTGCCTTCTGCACTGGGTCACTGAATTTGGCCTGCTTCACTGGGAATCCCTTCCCACTCTGGCCTGATGCTGGCCTCTTGTTCCGGTTCCATGTATCCTGCTTCTTCTGGAACTGGTCGATGTCCTCCTCAGTCATGGCTGCTCTCCTGACCAGCTTTTCGAATCTTCTGATGCCCAACGGGATCATTCTCGACCTCAAGCTTGGCCTCAAGCCCTGTTCAAACTTTTTGGCCTTCTTTGCCTCGTCAACAACCAACTCTGGTGCATACCTCGAAAGTTGAGCAAATTTGGTCTCATACTCCCGCACGGTCATGCTGCCCTGCTGAAGGTTCAAGAACTCGGTCGCCTTCTTCTCCTGAACATCTAGGGGAAAGAAGTGATCTCTGAACTCCTCCAGAAAAGCGTCCCAAGTCAACGGCTGGTCTCCCAAAGCCCTTTTTACTGACTCCCACCAGACACCAGCATCCTTTTCAAGCTGCATCGAAGCTAACTTCACCTTGCTGGCTGCTGGAGTCTCCGATACCTCGAAGATCGTCTCCATCTTTCTAATCCAATCATCTGCTGCTGTTGGATCAGCTTGCCCCTCAAAGACTGGCGGCCTCATCCTCTTAAAGGATTCAATCTGCTTAATAGGATCGGCGTTCACCAATCCATGTCCAGCTCCATGATTTGGCTGCGGATTCTGCTGCTGTGCTTGCTGCTGCGCCACATTGAATGCCATCAGCATGTTCAGCGTCTGGTACACCTTGGCAAATTCAGCCTCAAGGTCGATCCCATTTCCTCGGGAACTACCAGATCCATCCTCATTGTTGCCACCATTTCTTCCCCTAGGTGCAACCATTTTGAATACTGCAAAACGAGGGAAAAGTTAGAGCACTACACACAATTCAAACTCACATCAATATCTTTTGGCAAAACTGCAATTGTATCCCAAAGGTAAAACATCATATTCAATTCTTTGTGATACTCACTCTTTAATGTCCACACCTAGGTACTCACCCTCTAGTGTACCTAGGATATTTTTTATGTCATGTTTAGTATTACTATTGAAGCGTTGCTCTGATACCAATCTCTGTAGCACCCCGAATTTCTAGATTAATAACGTAGAAAATACGTGGCACATTCCCAGCGATCCACTTCAATACAATATTAAACATAATCAATACCACTAAAATTTTCAAACATTTATCACAACAAATCTTTTACAATACACAGCGGAATTCTAAACAACTCAACTCAATATTCTCTTCATTTACAACGCAAATTATCCCAAAAACTGATAATACAAATTTACACAAAATCTTTTATATATCAATTATTTCTCATAACCAACTTAAGCATCCCATCTCCAACTCTAAGCACAACCTGCAACATGTGAGGCTAGAGAGAATCCCTAACCCCCAAACTAAAGGGGTCAGCCATAAATGGTGTGAGAAATATAAAAATAAACAAACAACAACATCGAAGATCATGCCTCATAAATTCTTAAACAAGTACTAAAAGAATATAGAAAATACGAAATGACGATAACATAAAATATCAAGTGGTACTAAGCTAAGTGTCATGTGTGGAAAACAAGAAAACCACATGCATAAAACCAAGCCAAGAAAACACAAGTTCTATATGCAGACTCTCTAATGCGTACTTGTCGAAGTCTATGCATCCCATTCTACATAGGTTCGGTGCAAGCACTTAACGTCTTCACTTCATAGGGTTCAATCCCCGCGTTATGAACTAATCCTATTACGATGACTACTACGAGATAAAGATAAACCATGGATAGTATCTCATGTCCGATAATTCCGGAGATGGATCCCACACCCAAGATATTTCACTTGAATAATTCCGGAGATCATCCCACACCGAAACATTGACACGTCACCACAATATACCACATTTGCTTCACCTCGACTCCGATAATTCCGGAGATCAATCCCACACCCCAAGTAGTTACCGTGATAATTCCAGAGATTGTCCCACACCACATGACTGTGATAATTTCGGAGACATATCCCACATCACTTATAATCTACTGTGATAATTCCGGAGATTGTCACACACCGAAAGCCATACTGAGGTTCCTGACTCATGTTCCCGTTCATCATATCACCACTAGTGCCTGTCCTTATCATTTTGGTTAATTGATTACTTAACGAATCTCCTAGAGTGGTATACCCTACCGGCCTAAATTCAAATTTAAATAACTGAAATGCCTCAATGGGCCTCAACAAATAACTCAACACCGGTATACTAGGGTCACACCTCTAGAGACTCAAACTCAAAAGGGTCCAAACCAAAGTCCCACTAAACAAAGTGGCTCAACTAAAAATCTCAAACTTAATACTTAACTGAATTATCTAAAAGTCAATTGCTTAATCATATACTGAACTGAATGACAAGCATATACTATATTATCTGAGAAACCAATCATTCGAATTAACACTGAAGTTCACAAATGTCCTTCAGTATCATTCGACTCATACTGAAGATAAGTCGACTGTCCAGAGGACCAAATCAAAGGTTTTACAAAAATAAACTAAGTCATTTAGCAGTCGATTTAAGAAAAGGTACCAGTCGACTTACCCGAGGTAAATTCGAATATTCTTCTCAAAAATATTCTAAGTATACAAGTCGACTTAAAGGGTTATAAGTCGATTGTCCAGAAGGACAATTAATTTTCACCAAAAATATATCTTCAGTGGACCAGTCGACTGCCTATAAGCTAGGTCGACTGTCCAGAACAACGTTTTCAACCATTCTAAAATTAAGCATCAGGCTCGTACCAGTCTACTGCACAGTAGTCCAGTCGACTGTCGGCCTACAGATTTTAAAAATTAGGGCTGATTACTAAATCAATTCTGAAGCTTCTAATGAATTAATGATTATGTAAATAGTTCTTATTCAGGGAAAAATAATGATTCTCAACGAATCTCATCAGGTATATGTATATTTCACTCAAAACGTTAATGTGTCAAGATCTAAATTTTCATATTCTAAATCACAAATCCTTTGTTAGGGTTTTACAAAATCTAAATTTCTTTCACAAAACCAATAAGAATCTGATTTATAATTCTAAAGTCCAGTTGTTCATACACAAGTCTCAACATGCCTTTAGCAAACAATTTTAATAGTAAGGATCTACTATTTCATCCACCAATTCCACATGATTCATACCACATTACGAGATCTAAATTGTTCCCAACATCAAATCAATTTATCAATGATGCTTGCACACATGGATCAACCACAAGACAAATTTCTTCCATGCATACATCAAATCAAACAACAAAACATACATCAAACAACAAAAAAATTTACATATATCTCACATAAATCGAACCACAAAAGAAAACAAATTTTCATATCTCTCACCTTAGATTTTGAGAATAGTCCACAAAAATCTCCCCTTTTGCTAGATCCAAAAGGCTCCTTGCTCCACAAAAATAAATATCCAAAATACAATATTTTATCAGCAATGACGGCTGGGGAAAGAAAATCTCTTAAATATGCCGGATGGGAAATTAGGGTTTTACCCACACTTTGCAAAACAACCCTTCCCAAAATACAATTTACATATATAGATCATTCTTTGGAAATTCCATCAAAACTCATTTAAATTTGGATTTATAAAAAAAATATACATTATAAATCTCAATTAGTGCTGTTCAAAACGTCCAGAAATTTTATTTTGCACTTTAACCCTAAAAAATGTCAAATTTGCAAAAAGGTCCTTCTTTTCTCAAAAATTGCAATTAGCTCCAATAAATTACAGAAAAATTTGGAAAAATGCTAATTAAATCTCAAATATTAAATAAAGATTTTTCATAAGGAAAACTAAATTTTCACATTTCTCATAAAAGCATTTGCACGTGTTTTGCACGTGTACAAAAGATAAATTTTTCTGAAAATGTTCATTAAATCTCCAAAAATAAATTTAAATTCATTTTCGAATATCAAAATAATATTTGAAAATACGGGGTTCTACATCACTCCCTCCTTAGAAGAGTTCTGTCCTCAGAACTACTACTAATGAGTCCAAACACATGTCATCAAAAGAAATAATATCTCATAAATAGAACATAGTCCAAACAATATATCAACAAAGAAATCAACATCTCATAATGGAAACATAGTTCAAACAATTGCATATCAAAATAAGAGAAATACAACTCAAACCAAGTACTATCATTCAAAAGAATTACAATCACATAATAGGAATACACTCATACAAACAGTCCGGGGAAATCCTTCTGCATGCGATCCTCAGGCTCCCAAGTAGCCTCCTCAAACTGTTGATTCCTCCACAACACCTTGACCATAGGTATCACCTTGCGTCTGAGAATCTTCTCCTTACGAACAACGATCTCAACAGACCGTTCCTTATAACTCAAGTTCACCTGTAATCCTTCAGGAATCTCTGCCAACTGATGATTCTGATCTGGCACATACTTCCTCAACAACGACACATGGAAAACATCATGCACTTGTGCCAACTCCTCTGGAAGCTTCAATGTATAAGCGGTCTTGCCAATCCGCTCCATGATCCTGTATGGACCAATATACCTTGGCGCCAACTTGCCTCCCTTACCAAACCTGATCACTCCCTTGGTCGGAGAAACATTGAGAAAAACTGCATCCTCAACCTCGAACTCCAAGTCTCTTCGTCGTGTATCAGCATAACTCTTCTGCCGACTCTTAGCTTCAACCAATCTCTTGCAAATCAGCTCAATCTGCTCTGATGTCTGCTGTACGATCTCAGGACCATACATCTGTCTCTCGCCAACCTCATACCAACAAACAGGTGTCCTGCACCTCCGCCCGTACAAAGCCTCATACGGTGCCATCCCAATACTTGCATGGTAACTGTTGTTATAAGCAAACTCAACCAATGCCAAGTATCTCTCCCAACTACCACCAAAGTCCATAACACAAGCCCTCAACATATCTTCCAGCACTCGGTTCACCCTCTCCGTCTGACCATCGGTCTGTGGATGAAACGCGGTACTGAAACAATCGACACAGGAACTCCATGAAGTCTCACAATTTTCTCAATATACAACTCAGCCAATTTCTCCATCGATCAAGTAACCTTCATGGCTAGAATGTGAGCCGACTTAGTCAAACGGTCCACAACAACCCAAATCGAGTCATTGCCCTTCGAACTCCTCGGCAAACCCGTGACGAAGTCCATACTGATATTCTCCCACTTTCACTACGGAATGGGTAACGGCTGTAACAAACCTCCAGGTCTTTGATTTCCTCTTTGATCTGCTGACAAGTCAGACACCTTGCCACGAAATCTGCTGCATCCCTCTTCATACTAGACCACCAAAAGTGCTGTTTGATTTCCTTGTACATCTTCGTGCCTTCTGGATGAACTGACAACAATGTACTGTGTGCTTCCTGCAGGATACTCTCTCTCAAATCTGCATTATCTGGAATACACAACCTCTCACCCAACCAAAGAACTCCATCTTGGACACGAAACTCTGATAGCTTGCCTTCTGAAACCTGCTGCAACATCTTCTGAATCTCTGAATCTGATCTCTGACCATCCACAATCCTCTCTCTCAAGGACGGCTGCAGCCTCAACTGAGCCAAAGATGACCCTAAACCTTGCAGTACCACCTCGATACCTGCCTGATCGATCTCTGCTGCTAACTCACTGCGAGTAGTGACCAGACTCGATAAACTACTCTTCCTGCTAAGTCCATCAGCCACCACATTCGCCTTGCCTGGATGATACTTGATCTCGGGACGAATGTCCTCCAATACCTCCAACCACCATCTCTGCCGAAGAGTAAGATCCTTCTGTTGATAAATGTACTTCAGGCTCTTGTGGTCGGTGTACATATTAACCTTCTCACCATAAACATAATGCCTCCACAGCTTCAAGGCATAAATGATAGCTGCTAGCTCCAAATCATGCGTCGGATAATTCTTCTCATGCGGACGAAACTGCCTCGAACCATAAGCAATAACCTTGCCTTCTTGCATCAAGACACATCCCAAACCTCTGAGAGATGCATCACTGTAGAAATCATAATCCGTCACTGCTTGCGGCAAAGCTAAGATATGTGCAGTAGTAAACCTTTCCTTTAACTCAAGGAAACTCTCCTCGCACTTATCTGTCCACACAAATGCCAAACTCTTCCGGGTCAAACCTTTCAAAGGAAATGTAATCTGAGAATATCCCTGGATAAATCTCCTGTAGTAACCAGCTAATCCCAAGAAAATTCTGACTTCCTTCACAGACGTCGGCCTGGGCCAATCCTTCACTGCTTCAACTTTCTGAGGATCAGTAGCTACTCTCTCCTTAGAAAGAATATGACCAAAGAAAGCTACCTCGGACTTCCAAAACTCACACTTCGACAACTTGGCATACAAGCTATGCTCCTGCAACTTCTGTAATACCGCTGTCAAGTGCGTAGAATGCTCCTTCTCCGACTTCGAATACACCAAAATATCATCGATGAATACTACCACGGAGGAGTCAATAAATGGCATCAAAACCCGATTCATCATATCCATGAAAACTGCTGGCGCATTCGTCAACCCGAATGGCATTACCAGAAACTCATAGAGCCCATGACGAGTCCTGAAAGCTGTCTTACTCACATCTTCCTCCTTGACTCGTACCTGATGTTACCCTAACCTCAAGTCAATCTTTGAAAATACAGCTGCTCCTCGAAGCCTGTCGAACAAATCATCAATCCGCGGCAGTGGATACTTGTTCTGAATAGTCACCCTATTCAACTCCCGATAGTCAATGCACATCCTCATTGACCCATCCTTCTTCTTGACTAACAGTACTTGCGCTCCCCACGGAGAAGAACTCGGCCTAATCAGCCCTTTGCTCAACAGCTCCTCAATCTGCTTCTTCACTTCATCCTGCTCTAAAGGTGCCATCCTGTACGGAGCCTTGGAAATCGGTGCACTCCCCGGCGGAACATTGATACAAAACTCCACATCTCTCTGTGGCGGTAATCCTGGAAAATCATCTAAGAACACCTTAGGAAAATCCCTGACAACCGGAATGCCCTTGACTTCATCTGGAATAGCCATCTTAGATACCATTGCAGCTACCTTCAGAATCTTCTTCTTCCCTTGGAAAGTCACTGCAGGTCCACCTGGTGCTTTCACCAACACCTCCTTCTGCTTGCATTCGATTGTAGCATCATATATTGCCATCCAATCAATGCCCACGATGACATCCACTCCCAAAACATTCAGCTCGATCATATCAATGCCGAACAACCTCCCACCAATCTTGATATCACAGCCTTTGTAATATCGATCTGCAATCAGCTCTTCACCTGACGGCGTTGCCACCGACAAAACCCTGTCTGGAAACAACTTTGGTTCCACACCTAAGATCTTCGTAAAATTTGGCGATACAAAAGTATGCGATGAACCAGTATCAAATATAACCTTGGCCTTTTTTCCATTAACTAAAACAACTCCTGTTACAATAAGAATGATACTCAATCTTAAATTGTTCTCAAATAAAGGTTTCATTTATTACATTGATTCAAAATAAAATTCAAAATTCTTGCATACCCTGTATTACATTTTCCGAGTTACCAGCGTCTTCCTCGGTTAATGCAAATACTCGCCCTTGCCTCTTCTGAAATTTGCTTCCACCAGAACCATCTTTCCTCAATTGTGGACAATGAGACTGAGAATGTCCTGCCTGCCCACACTAGGAACAAGCCTGCTTCGCCAACTTCAGACATGCTGACCTGTAGTGTCCTGCCTCCTTGCAGTAATAACAGGTCACCCCTTGAGCTGCAGGTGCCTTCTGCACTGGGTCACTGAATTTGGCCTGCTTCACTGGAAATTCCTTCCCACTCTGGCCTGATGCTGGCCTCTTGTTCTGGTTCCATGTATCTTGCTTCTTCTAGAACTGGTCCATGTCCTCCTCAGTCATGGTTGCTTTCCTGACCAGCTTGTCAAATCTTCTGATACCCAACGGGATCATTCTCAACCTCAAGCTTGGCCTCAAGCCCTGTTCAATCTTTTTGGCCTTCTTTGCCTCGTCAACAACCAACTCTGGCGCATACCTCGAAAGCTGAGCAAATTTGGTCTCATACTCCCGCACGGTCATGCTGCCCTGCTGAAGGTTCAAGAACTCGGTCGCCTTCTTCTCCTGAACATCTAGAGGAAAGAAGCAATCTCTGAACTCCTCCAGAAAAGCGTCCCATGTCAACGGCTGGTCTCCCAAAGCCCTTTTTACTGACTCCCACCAGACACCAGCATCCTTCTCAAGCTGCATCGAAGCTAACTTCACCTTGCTGGTTGCTGGAGTCTCCGATACCTCGAAGATCGTCTCCATCTTCCTAATCCAATCATCTGCTGCTGTTGGATCAGCTTGGCCCTCAAAGACTGGCGGCCTCATCCTCTTAAAGGATTCAATCTGCTTAATAGGATCAGCATTCACCAATCCATGTCCAGCTCCATGATTTGGCTGCGGATTCTGCTGCTGTGCTTGCTGCTGCGCCACATTGAATGCCATCAGCGTGTTCAGCGTCTGGTACACCTTGGCAAATTCAGCCTCAAGGTCGATCCCATTTCCTCGGGAACTACCAGATCCATCCTCATTGTTGCCACCATTCCTGCCCCTGGGTGCAACCATTTTGAATACTGCAAAACGAGGGAAAAGTTAGAACATTACACACAATTCAAACTCACATCAATATCCTTTGGCTAAACTGCAATTGTATCCCAAAGGTAAAACATCATATTCAATTCTATGTGATACTCACTCTTTAATGTCCACACCTAGGAACTCACACTCTAGTGTCCACACCTAGGATATTTTTTATGTCATGTTTAGTATTACTATTGAAGCGTCGCTCTGATACCAATCTCTGTAGCGCCCCGAATTTCTAGATTAATAACATAGAAAATACGTGGCACATTCCCAGCGATCCACTTCAATACAATATTAAACATAATCAATACAACTAAAATTTTCAAACATTTATCACAACAAATCTTTTACAATACACAGCGGAATTCTAAACAACTCAACTCAACATTCTCTTCATTTACAACGCAAATTATCCCAAAAACTGATAATACAAAATTTACACAAAATCTCTTATATATCAATTATTACTCATAACCAACTTAAGCATCCCATCTCCAACTCTAAGCACAACCTGCAACATGTGAGGCTAGAGAGAATCCCTAACCCCCAAACTAAAGGGGTCAGCCATAAATGGTGTGAGAAATATTAAAATAAACAAACAACAACATCGAAGATCATGCCTCATAAATTCTTAAACAATAAGTACTAAAAGAATATAGAAAATACGAAATGATGATGACATAAAATATCAAGTGGTACTAAGCTAAGTGTCATGTGTGGAAAACAAGAAAACCACATGCATAAAACCAAGCCAAGAAAACACAAGTTCTATATGCAGACTCTCTAATGCGTACTTGTCGAAGTCTATGCATCCCATTCTACATAGGTTCGGTGCAAGCCCTTAACGTCTTCACTTCATAGGGTTCAATCCCCGCGTTATGAACTAATCCTAACACGATGACTACTACGAGATAAAGATAAACCATGGATAGTATCTCATGCCCGATAATTCCGGAGATGGATCCCACACCCAAGATATTTCACTTGAATAATTTCGGAGATCATCCCACACCGAAACATTGACACGTCACCACAATATACCACATGTGCTTCACCTCGACTCTGATAATTCCGGAGATCAATCCCATACTACAAGTAGTTACCGTGATAATTCCGGAGATTGTCCCACACCACATGACTGTGATAATTCTGGAGACATATCCCACACCACTAATAATCTACTGTGATAATTCCGGAGATTGTCCCACACCGAAAGCCATACTGAGGTTCTTGACTCATGTTCCCGTTCATCATATCACCACTAGTGCCTGTCCTTATCATTTAGGTTAATTGATTACTTAACGAATCTCCTAGAGTGGTATACCCTACCGGCCTAAATTCAAATTTAAATAACTGAAATGCCTCAATGGGCCTCAACAAATAACTCAACGCCGGTATACTAGGGTCACACCTCTAGAGACTCAAACTCAAAAGGGTCCAAACCAAAGTCCCACTAAACAAAGTGGCTCAACTAAAAGTCTCAAACTTAATACTTAACTGAATTATCTGAAAGTCAATTGCTTAATCATGTACTGAACTGAATGACAAGCATATACTGTATTATCTGAGAAACCAATCATTCGAATTAACACTGAAGTTCACAAATGTCCTTCAGTATCAGTCGACTCATACTGATGAGAAGTCGACTGTCCAGAGGACCAAATTCAAGGTTTTACAAAAATAAACTAAGTCATTTAGCAGTCGACTTAAGAAAAGGTACCAGTCGACTTACCCGAGGTAAATTCCAATATTCTTCTCAAAAATATTCTAAGTATACAAGTCGACTTAAAGGGTTATAAGTCGACTGTCCAGAAGGACAATTAATTTTCACCAAAAATATATCTTCAGTGGACCAGTCGACTGCCTATAAGCTAGGTCGACTGTCCAGAACAACGTTTTCAACATTTCAAAAATTAAGCATCAGGCTCGTACCAGTCGACTGCACAGTAGGCCAGTCGACTGTCGGCCTATAGATTTTAAAAATTAGGGCTGATTACTAAATCAATTCTGAAGCTTCTAATGAATTAATGATTATGTAAATAGTTCTTATTCAGGAAAAAATAATGATTCTCAACGAATCTCATCAGGTATATGTAAATTTCACTCAAAAAGTTAATGTTTCAAGATCTAAATTCTCATATTCTAAATCACAAATCCTTTGTTAGGGTTTTACAAAATTTAAATTTCTTTCACAAAACCAATAAGAATCTGATTTATAATTCTAAAGTCCAGTTGTTCATACACAAGTCTCAACATGCTTTTAGCAAACAATTTTAATAGTAAGGATCTACTATTTCATCCTCCAATTCCACATGATTCATACCACATTACGAGATCTAAATTGTTCCCAACATCAAATCAATTTATCAATGATACTTGCACACATGGATCAACCACAAGACAAATTTCTTCCATGCATACATCAAATCAAACAACAAAACATACATCAAACAACAAAACAATTTATATATATCTCACATAAATCAAACTACAAAAGAAAACAAATTTTCATATCTCTCACCTTAGATTTTGAGAATAGTCCACAAAAATCTCCCCTTTTGCTAGATCCAAAAAGCTCCTTGCTCCACCAAAATAAATCTCCAAAATAAAATATTTTATCAGCAATGACGGCTGGGGAAAGAAAATCTCTTAAATATGTCGGATGGGAAATTAGGGTTTTACCCACACTTTGCAAAACAACCCTTCCCAAAATACAATTTACATATATAAATCATTTTTTGGAAATTCCGTCAAAACTCATTTAAATTTGGATTTATAAGAAAACATACATTCTAAATCTCAATTAGTGCTGTTCAAAACGTCCAGAAATTGTATTTTGCACTTTAACCCTTAAAAATGTCAAATTTGCAAAAAGGTCCTTCTTTTCTCAAAAATTGCAAATAGCTCCAATAAATTTCAAAAAAATTTGGAAAAATGCTAATTAAATCTCAAATATTAAATAAAGATTTTTCATAAGGAAAACTAAATTTTCACACTTCTCATAAAAGCATTTGCACGTGTTTTGCACGTGTACAAAAGATAAATTTTACTGAAAATGTTCATTAAATCTCCAAAAATAAATTTAAATTCATTTTCGAATATAAAAATAATATTTGAAAATACGGAGTTCTACAAGCACTTCATACTTTCCAAACTTTACGTTTAGATTTCGTAGTGGAGGCTATAGGACTGTGTACTGAGGGATCTGGTGAACATGAATAGGAACAGTAATAGGTAGAACCTACTGGTCCTCTTCCGAGTACACCTTCCTATAGGGAAGTGTGCAGTCAGGTAATCATGTAAACAGGATCATGTATCATGTAGTCATGAAGCACGTAACAAGCGGGAAACACGGGCCCCCTTCTAAGTGCACATTTCTATATTTTCCACTATCAGATCTTTTCCTTAACTCCGACTTGGTTATTAGTTATTATTATCAATAGCCATGTACGTGTCACAAAACAGTGCAATAATAGCATGGTATAAACAAGTAACAGGTTCAGGTTGAAAGATAAACATGTACAGGTGATAGACAACACATAAAATGATAGAACATCGAAAATTTTAGTTCAGGACAGCAAGACAGTACTGCACTAAATCTGAAATTCATGTTGCTACAAATGTGCAAATCTGGATCCGTCAAAAAATCTGAAAAATAGACTCTCGGTCGAATACAGCCAATATATATAAGTCATATGATATTTCACAGAAACATGACTCAAAACAAAATTGTATCAAGAAAACATGTTCAGCCAGAAATCAGAAGTTTGCATTCATAAACAGGAAAATAGCAAAAAAACTTACTGATTAAATAAAAGAAAAATCTGGTGTATTCCATAGTATGCTTAGTATAAGAAAATAAAGTTTCACAATTTTTCAACATAGATAGTTAAGTCAATTAAAATCAGAAGATAGCAAGATACAAAATCTAGTAAATCTGGAATCATAAACACAGCAGTACTAAAACAGCAATAGATTACAAAATATAAAACGAAATCCAGACCTGTCAAAAGGGAAATAAAATAGATACAGTAGGCTATAATTCATATTCAGAAAGTTTTTGTCAATAGCAAATAGAATCTGGTTGAATTTAAGGTTCTTTACTGAACAGTATGAAAATTCTGCAACTAAAGTAGTTGTTTGTAAGTATAGAATAGTTTATAAAATTTATCAATTAAATCCACAAAAATCAAGGGGTAATTCCAGTCAAGTCTTGTTGTACTCACCAAAATATTGGATCAAAATATTATCTTCAACATCAGTATAAAAATAAATAACCATAAAAAATTCATACAAAACAAAATCTGAAATTTTCTACACTTCCGTAGTAAAACAGCAATAACTTGCAACTCACAAATCGAAAATGAGTTTTGTTAGAAATTCTGGAAAGTATACATAATTCTCTATAAATCATCTTCACAATTTTTTTTTCATATACTGACCTTAATAGGGTCTAAAATACTTAACAAAAACAGGGTAACAACAAGGGCAGAATTATTGTTCATGCATAAAATCAACTACATCATATGAAACACATCCAAATCATTACAAAACGTGAAATATGGTATACTAGATGTCCAAGCAACATGGTATAGGTTATTTAACAGATCAACAACAGGATATACTACCAGTAACATGTCAAGCATGCAAGATTCACACAACAACTAATGGATCATAACCAACATACATATTTGCAATAGATATTAATTAGATATAAGTTAAATTTCATGTCATGTGAGTAATTTGAGATGACTACGGACGGACCAACACATAGAGACAAGATATAATAGGGTTTTGCACAAGAATTGTCTTTAGAACACAACTACACTACATGCGGTATTTAGTACTTGTATTTGCAACAGAAACTAATACAAGTTACTTGCCTTAAAGTCGACGATGGTAACGATGCAAGGATCAAGAATAACGGGAACGGATTCCCGGGCACGAACTCAACGAACGAACGGCGAACGCAACTTGAACACAACCAAGAGAGGCAGCGAGGGGTGTGCACGGCGTCGGCTGCGACAGTGGCTGTCGATACTGCTGTTGCTAACGCTACCTGTGCCGGGGGAAACACAACACCATGAGTGCTTTCGGGGCTGTAGGGCGTCGCTGCAGTTGGACGGGGATCGCCAGAGGGATGTAGGGCATTGCTGGGGTCGCGACAAGAGGAAGGAGGCACGAAGAGGGAGGTGCAGTCGATGGGTTCTCGCCGATGATGAGGGTGCACAGAAGTAAGTGGATCACGGGGTCGCTGCTGGATGTCTCAACGCCGGGAGGAGGCAGGAAAGGAGACTGGCACTACGGTCGGGCTGTGGTGGTCGGGAGAAAGAACGGAAGACCGGTGAACGAGAGGTCGGGAGATGGCAAGGGGAGGGATTGAAGGCAGGCAACTAGGGTTTTGAGTGATGGGAAGATGTACAGTAGGTAGTATATATAGGAATAGGGTGTTAGGGTTTATGCTGACGGGTAGGAGGGTTTTGGGGGGTAAAGGGTTTTGGGGTATTGGATATCAAATAAGGAATTGGGTATAAATGGTTAGGTGAATAAAAGGGTTTAGACAAGATCCAATAGAACTATAGAATGGGTTCAATAATTGAGATAGTAACAACATGAATAAATAAAAAAAGTAGGACATGCACAATTTAAAATAAGGAGGATAAAAAATAATGGCTCGATCAACAAAGACAAAACAATAGGCTGACAATTGAATCAAGGAGATCAAATAAAAAGACGACAAATCAAATGGATGAATATATTGAAAAATAAGATTCAATATACTGTTCAAAAGTGTAATACACCGTATTCCAAATAAGACTGAATTCGAAGTTCCACAGGATCTTTACACTTCACTTCGTACAATTTTACAAGGAATTTAAAAACTTTTATACAATAACGATTACATCAACTCAGTGGAATTTAAAATTACAACATGTTACATGAAATAAACATTAACTTGAACATTTCTTTAGGCAGCAATCATCTATGTGTCTTGTTAGTCACTTTTATCCTGCATAGAAACATTGGGCACGTCAGTTGCATACAACTTAAGCTAAGATATAATACATCAATTTTTCTTACTTAGAAAGAACACAGTTGTCACAAAACAAAACTAATGGGGACTATCCTATTGATGTCGTGTGTGATTGTGCACTTAGTCCTTAATACAGTTATTTATATTACATGACACTAATGCGTACTTGTTCGGATTCTATGCATCCCATACTACATAGGTCCGAGGACAAGCCCTTAATCGTTCTTCATCTTGTAGGGTTGATTCTCTTGCCATGAGCTAGACTACTACGGTAACAACGGTAAGTATCCTAGGTGTTCTATGAGTTACGAGCCCATGCCCAGACATCCTGGAGAGAATCCCACGCACGGACATGATGCATCATGAAGGCATCCTATGGACAATTCGCCTCCGCCATGGAACGATGGCACTACATAGTCACCAAACACCCCACAAGCGTCGCCGACGATACGATATCCTGGAGAAGAATCCATGCCCTAACATGACGCATCATGTGGACATCCAGTGAACACTCTCACACCGTAGATCCGAGGGCCCTCATACTTATGTTTTTCTCTAACTTTCATCGCATCTCCACTATATATCTAATCCTTAGATAATAGAATCATGAATAAAAATCAATACTTTAGAATTAGCGTTACCTCTACATCGGTCTTAAACATCAATCATTAACCATGACCCAAACTTGGTCTTTATTTATCACATTTCTCATTTCAAAATTTTACTCATGCCGATGTGAGGACTTAGTTAAAATTCTAGTCTTAATTCTCTTTTCATGTACATTAAAATGAGAGTATTCATATTCACAATTTCCACATTCCATCATGTTTCTTTTACTTTATTTTCCATGCACGTTTTGCATAATCTTAAACAATCCTATATTAAACTTTACTCAACATTTTACATGTCAAAATTTTCATTTTTGAAATCTTCAGAGTTTTTTGTATGTTCAACAAATTATTTGTATCTTTAATTACCAAGAAAATCACATTCTAAAAACTTATTAATTCTTCTTCTCAAAATTTTACTTCTAATTCTTATTATAATAGGTCAATATTCAAAAAATAATTTTTCATTAGGTCTAGGTATTTTTAGAATAATTCTGATATTTTTTTCTTAATTTCTTTAAAACCCTTAAAACTATTTAATAATAATATAATAGAAAAAAAATCAGTTTTTCCAAAAGAAATGGCCAGGCCGGATTCGAACCCACGCACACAGCCCCCGCCGCCCTACAGTAATGGTTTTAACCCGCACCCGAAGACTAGTTAGGCCAAGGTAGCTAACTGTTTTATACAGAACTCAGTTTATACTTAAGTTTTGGGTTTCGGTATTGAGTTAAAATCGAATTTCAGAAAAATAAAGTCTATGGATAAACTCGAACCCAAGACTTAACCTCCACCGAGCTACAGTGAAGTTTTTAAATGCATCCACTGACTAGTAAGTCTGAGTGACTAACCCGATATGAACTGATTTGAGTTATTTATAACTCCACTCGCTGTTTGTAACCAAATTTTTCACAATTCAAAATCTTTTAAATTTTCTTCTCCTCTATTTTTGTATCATAAAAATTCTTAGATTATCAATCTTAGAAATTTGCAGTATAACAGTAATTTAAAACCATTATTTTCACATAAAAAGTGAATTTTTCTTTCTAATTTATATTCCAAGTCTACATTTTCGATATTGAATGCAACCATAATTTCTTCACAATTTGGAAATGCAATTTTCACACCAAGGTGTTTTCTTACTTTCTTTTATTTCTATAAGAATTCTAGAACATGTTTGCACTATTTTTTTACATGAATATTGCACTACTTAGGTAACACATATCAATATTAGTTTGCAAACTAGTCTTTCTCAAGCAAATTTACTTAATCTAGCATGGTTCATAAAATAGATATTCCATAGCAACATGACAATTTCTAATTTAATAATCGCAATTATATCAACTATCAATCAATTCATCAAGCATTCATCTCATTTCTAATTAGTCTCTTTTTGTAATAAACATATGGCCAATTTAACTAGTTTCTCTTAGCATATTCATCAATTCAATCCCTAGCATGATATCTACACTAAAAGTAGAGAAATCACCCACCTTAATTGAAGAAACAAAGAAAACTCCTAGGGAAACTCCTGGAACATACGATCCTCTCCTAGTTGTAAGCCTTCTCCTCCTTGCTTGTGCACACCAAAGCTCTCCTCCTCCTTGATTGTGTAGGCCGGCCTCCAATGGGGAAAGGAACACACACAAACTCTCAATCTTTTTCCTCGCACAATTCTCAATCTTTTACTCACAACTTGTTTCTTTTCTTTCTTTTTCTCTTGCAAATTTTCTAGTGCATTTCATGAAGAAGATGAGGGGGTATTTTATACACTTTTCAAGTCTAAATGAAGGGTGGAGATTAATTTAGATGAATGTAGATGAGGGGCTAAGATGCATTAAGGAGTTAGAACAATAACCCATGATCAAATAACTACTCAACACTCACTCCATCTCTCCCACCTCCTCTTGAAGCCATCCAGCCACCCCCTTCATGCACACTAGCATGTGCATGTGCAATGCACGTGTCACATAATGCACACCTAGTTACCAAATGTTCATGTTTATTAATTAATTTGTTAAAAAAATAGGTCTACCCTAATAGTGGTCTCATTTAAATGAGAATAAACTATTAGGCTCATTTTAGTGGGCTAAAAGTCCATGGGCTTTCTAATTTATTTAATTAATTTAATTAGTGTGGGCTAGAATTAAACAATTAGGTTTAGAGATTAAAACCGGCTTTAAATTAAAAAGAGAAGAAATAAAATACTTGTTCATGATAAAAAAAAAATAAAAAATTTTAAGGGAAAATGTACATAAATTTGCATGTGTAAAACACGTGAAATCAAACAAACTCATATTTAATTAGAGATGAAAATTCAGGATGTTACAAAAAAAGTCGAAGCAATACAAGATGAATGCATACACAGATGAATACATACACAAAAGAAAAAAATATATCCAAAATACTGAAAAATGGAAAACATGGGTTACATGTCTTTTAAAGC
This sequence comes from Hemerocallis citrina, assembly GCA_017893485.1. Taxonomy (NCBI): domain Eukaryota; kingdom Viridiplantae; phylum Streptophyta; class Magnoliopsida; order Asparagales; family Asphodelaceae; genus Hemerocallis; species Hemerocallis citrina. The sequence goes on along the minus strand of CM030360.1, from coordinate 114,791,582 downwards.
GACTATAAACACCCTTCCCCCCCCCCCCCCCCCCCCCCGCCATAACAAGGTAATCAATATTTTTCCACATAAACGTACTTTCATAATCTTCCTGATTACAAACTTGAGCGTCGGAGGGTTTGTCGCCGGGATCCATCCCAGTGTATCGAACTTTTTGCAGGTTAACGGCAGCGGCAAGGAATTAGTCAAGCGCCGGTGAAAGTCAACAGTTTTGCCTTATTAGTTTCCTAAAGAATCCAAAATCATATGTTTGCTCCCACACCAAAATTAGCAGCAACAGAGGGTAAAATTCGAATTTAAATTTTATTGTGCTATTTTGGCAGGCCAGTCTAGCAATGGGGAGATTGGGGGAGAGATTTTATCCCTCTAAATTTATTTGATTTGATTTTATTGAGTATATATATGTATATACACAATTTTAAGATTGTTGGGGACTTTAATGAAAATATTCTTCCTGGAGAATAAAAAGTCAGAAAATTTATTTGGAAAATATAATATTTATTAGTAGATAATAATTCCAAATTTTCTGGAATTTTCTGAATAAAGAAAACTACTTTTGAAAATTTTCGTAAGAAAAGGGGTTTCTTGTAAAAAGTTGTTTGGAGGTGAAATTTGAAAAAATAATTGACGGACTGAATTTTGGGCTGGATAATCAGTAGGACGGTCTAATAAATTAGATTTTATCCATATTTAGTTGATTTTAATTGATTTAATTAAATAAATATGTGTTTATGCTATTTTTAGATTGTTGGGGAACCAAATTGCAAAACTGTGATAAAACACCAGATGTGCAGCCGGCCTATAATAGAGAGCAGTCATCTCTCAATTTTGGAAACAAAAAAAGTAAATATATCATCCACTTTAATATTTTCATCCCTATTATATCTTGGAGTTGGAGGCTTAGATCTTTGGATTTTCGCAAGGAGGAGGAGCTTTTCTTTCTTATTATTATTGTTCTTCATTGATGTTCCTTGAGGTGGGTGGTACTTCTCATCTCTTGATTTTTTATATGCTTGTAAAATATGATGATGATTGATCAAATATGACATATCTAGCATAATTAAAAAACTTGAGGTGGATCTATTAGAAGATAAATCTCAACGAATAAGTAGTCAAACAACTTCTTCTAGAATAAGAACCCTAACTGAGATATGATTACCATGTATAAACTAGTTATTGATGTTAGAGGTTAGTGATGCATGAAAGAACTTGTTTTGATTTACAAAAAATACTTGTATGATCATGGATTTTATAATAGTTGATGGGTATTCGTTATGATAATTTATAGACCATTGAATACACGCAAATTCATTGCCTTGTGGATTTAAAAGTTGCAATTTTTATAAGAGATTTCGGTGTTTTAATTAGAATTAATTTGATGTTGTAGATTCTAGAGTTTTGATGGTTGTATGATGATGGATTGTGTATTAAATATTGGGTTTTAATATTATGACTTAGGGATTTTCATGAACATACAAATACAAAATTTTAATTGATAAAGATCTAATTTGGGGACTATAAAAATTGATTTATGATCATAGATTTAACATGTAGATGATGGAGATTTGTAGAGATAATTAGACCTTATTGTATGCTCTTAAATTCATATTTGACTGATTTTAGAGTTGAGATTTTCCATAGTTATTCGTTGTTTTTTATTTTTAAAAATTCAAGTTTAATATTAGTGTTTGAAAAATTGTTGTATGGTTGAATTGGAGTGTACTGTTTTTTTTTTCTGTTGAGTTTTTTGAGTTTTAATGTTTTTGATATAAAAAGAAAGAAAAAATTGTGTTGGTGAAAAAAATTAATTAATAAATTTCAATGTTACAGATTGTTGATTCTAAGACTTCAATTTTTTAGAATTAAATTTCAGATTTTTAGCCAAAATAATTTCATATTTTTGGGATGAGATCCCACATGATTAAGAGTTTTTTTTTCAGTTGAATTGAATAAAATTCTAGTAGAATTGATTGAACTTTATGAATGAATAAAAATGGGTAACTAAAGGTTGATTTTAAATAATTTTCGTAAGTTGGATATGTTCCCATATATGAAAGGGCTTTATGGTAGTATCGGTTGATTCACAAGAATATGGTTAAAAAAGAGTATATATATTTAATTTTTTTGTATAAATTAAACCAAGTTGGGTTTGAATTTGAGACTTTGGGCTATGATATGGACCCTAGAATGATTGTTGATAATATTCTGAGTTATAAGACTCTAGAAGTTTAGTGGAACCCTAGCATGCCGGCAAATGAGATTTTGTGAAATTTTGGCCTGTGGGACTTTTGGTTATTGATTGAGTAGAGTTAAGTCGGTAGGGTACACTAACTCTTGGGGGACTGTGATTTTATTTAATTGATAATAAGAAACATAAGAATAGAGACTAGTGGAGATGTGATAGATCTTGGGAAATGTAAGTAGTGAGGCCTTGTATAGTCGACGGTTAGGATTCGTGACTATAGTCGTAGTTAGGATCCGAAGACTGCGATTATCATGACATCTCTCTGGTTCGCACGTCGAGGGTCTTGTACAGTTGGGCGGTTTTATTCCGAAGCCTGGGACCTATTCGTGGAATATCAGGAATGGAATGTTCAGGACGATGCTTACATGATGCTTGCGCGTAGATACCGGAATGTAGGCCTATTCGCGAAGTACCTGGATCTTGCTTTTATAACTGTACTAGGTTAGTTTCATAACGGGGGATTGAACCCTATAAATCGGAGAACGATAAAGGCTTGCACCAGACCTATGTAGTATGGGATGCATAGAATCCGACAAGTATTCATTAGAAATCATCATATGCATTTGTATTTTTTGACTTGTTTTACGCATGCTTGTTTTCTATTTTCATCTCATACACTTGACACATAGCCTAACTTCACTTGTTCTTTTACGCTTCTTTTATTGTTGTTTAATGTTTATTTATTATTGTTTATGCATAATTTATTATTGCTATGTCACTCCCGCTTCCCAAAAAGATAATATGGAATACGGATACGTGACTAAGCCCAGCGAATGATTTTCATCACCCATAAGCTGTCAGGATCTTTACAACATTTCACAGGAATAATCACAGTAGGAAGCAAGAGAAGTCAACCACGCTTGCATGAATAAATTAATATACCAACAAGAATTTACTTGAAACCAATTTAATAATCTCAAATAAACCAAATCTGAACAAGTCAATAATTCTGGGTCCATTGCCCAATACAAAATAATCCTAGTAACAGATACAATTATTTAAGATAACCAACAAGAAAATAAATAGATATAGCAAGAACTCCAGCCAACTAGAATCTTAGATCACTTACTCCACCGGGCAACTGATCACCAAATTCAGCAATTTAACAAATTGCAGGAAGAGGAAAAAAGAAACAAAACGCCCGTCAATACAAGTTACGGGCCGCTTGTAGTGCATGCACAAGTACATAAAAGGTAAACAAGAATAGAGTAATAGCAGAAGCAACATAGCAAGGAATAGACATGTCAACAAAATAGAACAACTAGTATGGCAAGATGAACGAGTGCAAGTGGCATGTAACAAGTATCAAGTAAACAAGTATCATATAGACAAGTAAGAAGTAACGAGTGTCAGGTATCAAGTCATTTAAACAAGTAACAAGTAACTAGTGCCAAGTATCAAGTATCATGTACAAGTAATCAAGTAGAAAGTGTCAAGTGATCAAGTATCATGTTCAAGTCTTGTATTAAATCTATCTAAGTAGTACTTCATGCATCCCAAACTTTTACCACATGGTTGCTACTTACATGCAATTTCTCTTAGGCCTAGTGGTGGGTTTCTACAGGGTCGTGTACTCAGCCTTCAAGTCAAGTCAAGTAACAAGCACGAAACACGTAATCGTGAACTCGTGGCATCAAATAGTAATATTAAGCATGAATCATGTAATCATGAAACATGGCAACAAGTAATAACAAGCATGAATCATGTAAGCATGAAACATGGCGGTATGTAGTAATAACAAGCACGAATCATGTATTAATGAAACATGGCAACAAGTAATAACAAGCATGAATCATGTAGTCATGAAACATGACAACAAGTAGGAACAAGCATGAATCATGTAGTCATGAAATATGACAACAAGTAGGAACAAGCATGAATCATGTAGTCATGAAACATGGCGGCATATAGTAATAATAAGCATGAGTCATGTAATCATGAAACATGGAAACTAGTAATGGGAAACACGGCCCCTTCTGAGTACACATACCTATATTGTCCACTACTGAGGTCTTTCCCTTAACCCCGACTTGGTTATTTCTTATTGTCATTAAACAGGAATATACGTATACAAAATATGGCAAGAATAATATGGTATGATCATGTAACAGGTTCAGGTTGAGAGATAAATATGTACAGGTGAAAGACAACACATAAAAGAGTAGAACAATAAAAATTCTAGTTTAGGAGAGAATGACAGTACTGCACTAAATCTAGGATTCCCGTTGCCACAAACATGTAAACCTGGATCCGTCAGAGAATTTGGAAAATACACTCCCGGCCGAATCCAACATATATATATAAGTCATATTGTATTTCACAAAAACAAGTCTCAAAATAGATTTGTATGCAGAAAACGTGTTTAGCCAGAAATCAGAAGTTCGTATTTATAAACAGGAAAACAGCATGAAAATTACTGATTAAATGAAAGAAAAATCTGGGGTATTCCCAAGTATGTTTAGTATCAGAAAATAAAGTTTCATAATTTTCCATCATAGATAGAATAGTCAAGTAAAATCAGAAAGCAGCAAGATACGACAGTTTTGAAAGTTTGGAATCATAAACATAGCTGTACTAAAACAACAATATCTCACAAAATATAAGTCAAAATCCAGATCCGTCAAAAGGGTGATAAATAGATGTAGAAGGATACAATTAATATTCACAAAGTTTTTATAGACAGCAAATAGAATCAGGTTGAAAATAAGGTTCTTTACCAAACAACATGAAAATTCTGTAAGTATAGTAGTTGTTTGGAAGTATAGAGTAGTGTATAAAAGTTATCAATTAAGTCCACAAAAAATTAGGGGTTAATCCCAATCAAGTGTAGTTGTACTCAGAAAACTATTGGATCAAAATATTATCTTTAGCATCATTTTAAAATAATTTACTATACAGAATTCATATAAAACTGGATCTAGAATTTTTAACACATTTGGAGTAAAATAGCCATAACTTGCACCTCGTAGATCGTAACTGAGATCTGTCAGAAATTCTGGAAAGTAAACATAATTTCTGTAATTCATATTCACGAATAGTTTTCATATACTGACCTTAATAGGGTGTAAAATACTGAATAAAAACGGGGAACCGGCAAAACAGAAACTATCCTTCATGCACAAAATCAACTAGTTCATATGAAACTCATCCAAAACATAACCAAATGTGAAATATGATGTACTAGATGTCAAACCAAACGTGAAATATGATGTACTTGATGCCCATACAACATGATATAGGGTATTTTACAAGCCTACAATGAGTTTACTACAACTAACACAACCGAGCACATGACATCATATGAACAACACGCATGTATACAATAAAAAGTGGTCATCCCTAAGTTATTTCATGTCATGTGTGTAATGAGACAACTACGGGTGGGACAACACAATAGAAACAGGATATAACAGGGGTTTTGCACAAGTATTGTCTCTAGAACACAACTACACTACAGGCAGTATTTAGTACTTGTATTACACAATGAAAAGAACACAAGTTACTTGCCTGAGAGACGACAAAAACGACGGAGAGAAAGATATTAATGGGAACAGATTCCCATGACACGAACTTAACAAACGAGCGAACGGAACACGAACCACGCACACACTCACCACCCACTCACATGAGAGCAGCGGCGGGGTGTGCACACAGGGTGGACGACGGTAGGGTTCACGGCAACGGCAGTGACCGCAGGCTAGGGAGTGCAGCGAAGTTGCTGCTGGTTGTTGTTGCTGGCTATCGAAGGAAACCAGGGGCTGTAGTCACTGTAGAGGGGCATCGGGATGTAGTGCAGCACTGAGGAAGGCACTGGGTTGCAATCTGGAGTGGCACAGCAGGCGTTGCAGGGATCGGGAGAGGCTTGAAGTCTGGAGATGAGGAGAACGGGGAAGCACAGGTGATCGGGAAAGAGATAGGGATGCAGGGGTAGGTCAACAATTTGTAGGGAGGAGCTGTTGAAGATGGCTGGGGGTTTTGAATATGGTTAGGGTTTTGGGAGGCACAGGGGTGAAGGCGGGGATGAGCTTGACGGCTGGGTTTTGGTGAACAGATGGGTTGTATGCAGGGTATAAATAAGCATAGGGATATTAGGGTTAAAGGGTTTCCGGTGTATATAGGTAATGGGTATTGCGGTGATAACGGGTTGCGGGTCCAAAGGGGGTTTAAATTGTTAGGGTTAATAGAATATAAGCTGATCAAATAATGAGATGGCACAAAAAAATTAATAAATAAAATAGGCACGAACAATTAAATAAAGGGAATAAAAAATAACAACTCGATTAAACAGAGACGAACCAATAGACTGACAATCAAATCAAGAAAATCAAATAGAGCGAAAAAAAAAATTCAAATAGGTGAATATATGAGAACGAAGATCCAAAAAGAGATACAATGAGAAAAAAATACACAAAAAGAAAAATACACCAAAAATACATAAAATGAAAAATAGGTGTTACAAACCTACCCACCTAACAAGAAAAATTTCGTTATCGAAATTCAAACAAGAGGTACATAGGATAACCCCAAAAAGAAAAGAAATAACAAAACAAAAAGCTTCTAAAATAGATGAGGAAACTTCTGCTGAATCTCCTCCTCCAGCTTCCTAGTCGACTCATCCGACGAGTAAGGATTCCAAGAAACAAGAACCAGCTTGATGACCTTGTTCTTAAGCACTTTCACCCGTCGATCCAAAATAGCAGCTGGCGGAATCTCACAAGTCAAATTTGGCCGAATGGTCAACTCAGAATAGTCAATCACGTGGCTCTCATCTCGGATATATCTCCTGAGTTGTGAGACATGGAAAACATCGTGCACTTCTGATAAAGCTGACAGCAATGCAAAACGATAAGCCACCTTGCCTACTCGTTCCACAATGTCGAACGGTCCAATAAACCTAGGGCTGAGCTTGTCCCCACCACCCAACCGAATGACACCGCACCAAGGCAATACCTTTAGGAAAACATGGTCACCAACCTCAAACTCTAAAGCTCTCCGATGGACATCAGCCCATCGCCGCTGCCTATCCTGAGCTACCTACAAGTGCTTCCTGATTTGAGTCACCGCATCAATTGTCCTGGTGACCAACTCCGGACTCAACAACTTTCTCTCACCAAAGTCATCCCAGCACACTAGTTATCTGCACTTCTGCCCATAAAGTGCCTCAAATGGTGCAGCTTTAAGACTGGCCTGAAAGCTGTTATTGTACGAGAACTCTACGAGATGCAAATGGTTCTCCCATGATCCACCAAACTGCAGCATACAGGACCTCAACATGTTTTCAAGAATCTAGATGGTCCTCTCTGACTGTCCATCTGTTTGGGGATAAAAATCTGTACTGTACTTTAATTTACTCCCCGAACTACTCTGAAGGCTCTCCCAAAGATGAGATCTGAATCTCGTATCCCTGTCGGATACAATACTGACTGGAACCCCATGAAGTCTGACAGTCTCTTGCATGTACTTCTTAGTTAGGCTCTCAGTAGACTGTCCGACACAAAAGGGAATGAAGTGAGCACTCTTCGTCAGTCGGTCAACAATCACCCAAATGGCATTATGACCCTTAGGACACCTCGGCAAAGTGGTCACAAAATCCATAGTGATATGTTCCCACTTCCACTCCAGAATGGGAAGCGATTGAAGTCTGGCGGTCCGTTGATGCTCTGCCTTCACCTGCTAGTAGATCAAACACTGAGATACAAATCGAGCCACAACCCTCTTCATACTGTGCCACCAGAAATGAAGCTTCAAATCCCGATACATCTTAGTACCTCCAGGATGGATAGAATATGACGATTGGTGGGTTTCCTGAAGCAACCTCTGACGAACTTCACCCTTCGAGACACACAACCTGGACCCAAAACGAAGCGATCCATCAGAATGAATAACTATGTCCGTTCTGGAACCAGATTCAACTTCAGCTCAAAAATCCTGCAACTCCACATCACCCGCCTGAGACTCTTTGATATATTCAACAAGAGACGACCGAAGTTGAAGCACCAAAAAACTTCAATCAGAACTCGGCAACAACACATCCAAATCCAACCTCTGCATCTGCTCTACCAAATCTTTCTACTGAGTTAGGAACATAGCTTTCGGTCTCCTGCTCCAAGCATATGACACCAAATTCACTCTACTAGGATGGTACTGCAAACTGATGTCATAATCGGCCATAAGTTTCAACCAACGCCTTTGCCTCATGCTCAACTCCTTCTGGTGAAGACGTACTTGAGACTTTTGTGGTCTGTAAAGATCTCCACTCAATCCCCAAGTAAATATTGTCTCCACAGCTTCGCTAACTCCAAGTCATGAGTCAGATAGTTCTTCTCATGCGACCTCAACTGCCTCGCTGCATAAGCCATGACTCGGCCCTTCTGCATCAGAACTGCTCCTAGGCCCTTACCCGAAGCATCACAGTGAACTACAAATCCGCCTGAACCATCTAGAATAGTCAACAATGGCGCTGATGTCAACCTCCTCTTCAACTCAGCAAAAGCCTCAATGCAAGACTCAGACCAACAGAACTTCTCATCCGTCCCAGTCAGCATAGTTAATGGTCCTGCTATCTTTGAAAAATCTTGGACGAATTTCAGATAATAGCCAGCGACACAAGGAAAACTCGCACCTCAAGAATTGAGCTGGGAACTGGCCAATCCTCCACAACCTCAACCTTGGCCGGATCCACAAAAATACCATCACCCGATATGATGTGCCCCCAGAAAGTAACCCTGTTGAGCCAAAACTCACACTTGCTGAGTTTCCCATAGAGCTGATTCTCCCTCAAAGTCTGCAGAACGAACCTAAGATGCTCAGCATGATTCTCTCGATTCCAAGAATACACCAGAATGTCATCAATGAAGACCACCATAAATCTATCCAGGAACTGGGAAAGACCCTGTTCATAAGACTCATAAATATAGCAGGCGTGTTCGTGACCCTGAACGACATCACAAGATACTCATAGTGCCCATATCTGGTCCTGAATACAGTCTTCTGTACATCAGTCGCATTCACCTTGACCTGATGATACCGAGAATGAAGATCTAATTTCGAGAAAATAGCAGCTCCGCTCAACAGATCAAATAAGTCATCGATCCTGGGCAACGGATACCGGTTCTACACAGTAACACTATTCAGTTCCCGACAATCGACGCATAGTCGATGACTACCATCCTTCTTGTCGAAAAAAAGGACTGGAGCACCCTATGGCGAAATACTGGGTCTGATGAACACCAAATCAAGCAACACATGAATCTGCACCTTAAGCTCTGCTAACTCAACCGGTGCCATCCTGTAGGGACTCTTCGATATCAGTGCCGTACCAGGGCAAACTTCAATACCGAACTCCACATCACTATCAGGGGCCAGGCAACTCCTCTAGAAAAACATCTAGGAAATTTCGCACTACTAAAGGCGCAGCCTCACAGCCTGAATGCAATTCCAGTGCACAAACCTCTTGACAAACTGCAGTCTCAGCTCGGGCAAGAAACATCTCCCTGACATGGAACTCAAACTTTGCGCGACCAGGGAACCAAAATACAAATTTCTTGGTACGGCAATCAATCATGGTGTGGGATTCACCCAACCAATCCATCCCGAGAATGACGTCGAATCTTGAATTCCCAATTACAATCTGCACTACCAATATTCACAGGACACTGCTTGCATTCCTGGGAACAAAATGACAACATCACCACCTGTCACAATGTTCCAAGCCTCTGACATGATGCTGCACTCCAACTGATGGCGAGCTACGAACCGAGAAGAGACGAAGGAATGGGTTAACCCGGAATCTAAGAGAACAAGAGAAGGAAAATAGCAAACAAGGACAAAATCTAAGATAGAATCAAAAAGACAAGGAAGAAGAATTGATGAACAGAGGTGAGGAAACACAATGTAGAAAAATAGTATGAAAGAATAATGCAAGAAAAATGAAAGAAGCAATAAAAGCAAAATACACCTGCAACAACACCCTCTGTTGTCTCAGCATCAGCAGCAGTCAGGTTGAAAGCCTGACCTCTCCTGGGGGCAGCGGTCTTCTGACCGACACTCTGGCATTGAGGAGGAAGCGGTGCCCTAACTGGACCACGAGCTGGGCTACCTGCTGAACTGGATCCCTGGCTGAAAGAGCCATCCACTGCTATTGCAGGCAATCCCGCACTGAATAGTCAGTAGCACCACATCAAAAACACCAGCGATTCGCATGCCTGTAATCTTTGCGCATATGCCCAGACATCTAGCAGAAATCATAGAATCCTTCTCTCCGAGGAGTGGCAGAAGAGTAAGGAGTTGTCCTGACAGGATGGGCTGGGACAGGCCTCCGAATAGGCCCACCAGAAGGCCTAGCAGCAATAGAGTGCAAAACAGTCAGCTGGGGAGAAGCCAAACCACCACGTGCCTGCTCCTGTGCTCGAGCTGCCTTAAGAGCTTCAGCATAATTATGTAAGCAAAGGGAGACAAGCTGCACCTTAATGTCTCGCTCAAGTCCCAATGTGAATCTATGAGCCCTGTCCTCTTCGTTCACCACAAGAACGTATGTGAAGCGGCTAAGTCTTGTAAATTCTCCTGCATACTCATCCACAGACCTGGAGCCCTATTTCAAGAAAGTCTCATGTTACAACATTGCATTGTAAATTCTCCTGCAATGTCTCATGTAACAAAATTCTAAAATAGAATAACGACCAACCTGTTTCAGGGCTAGGAACAGTTGATCCATTTTCACTTGAGTGCTGCTAGGGAAGAACTTCTCCAAGAAGCTCCTAGTGAACGTGGCCCAAGTAATCGGTCGCTCGAGCCTTTCGGACTCGAACCTCCACCAAAAATGAGCCAGATCCACTAGCTAGATGGCCACCACATCAACTCTATTAGCATCTGCAACTCTCGTTGCCAAAAGCAACAGCTCAGTCCGGATCAACCACTTTTCGACCTCTAAAGGCATCCCAGTGCCAGAGAATCTGTCAGGATGCAGCCTTATGAAATCTGTGAGTGTACCCGGACAGGGAGGAAGAGCTGTCTGCATAGGCACAGCGGGTGGCGGAACCCGAGCAACTTCCAAGGCAGCAATCACCAGGTCACTGTAGTTTGCTGCATATTAATCAACTGTTCCAACACATTGGTAACAGCCTCAAGCACAGGCTGATCTTCCTGGGAACGATAAGTAGAACCTCTGCGAGCCATGGTCTACACAAGATAAAAAACAATCAGTATCCAAATCAAAGTTGATTATAGTTTATTTATGTATACATGGTCTATGTACTGTTGAGCCCATCCCAAATCGAGCCAAGCTTGTCTAATATATCAGTCAAACTAATATATTGGCCAAACCTAGGCTCTGATACCACTAAAAATCTTATCACGCCCTGCTTCCCAAAAAGAGAATATGGAATACGAATATGTGGCTAAGCCCAGCGAATGATTTTCATCACCCATAAGCTGTCAGGATCTTTACAACATTTCACAAGAATAATCAGAGTAGGAAGCAAGAGAAGTCAACCACGCATGCATAAATAAGTTAATATACCAATAGGAATTCACTTGAAATGAAATTTAATATTCTCAAATAAACCAGATCTGAACAAGTCAATAATTCTGGATCGCATTGCCCAATACAAAATAATCAAGTAACAGATACAATTATTCAAGATAAGCAACAAGAAAATAAATAGATATAGCAAGAACTACAGCCAACTAGAATCTTAGATCACTTACTCTGTCGGGCAGTTGATCACCAAAATCTGCAATTTAACAAATTGCATGAAGTGGAAAAAAGTGGAAAAAAGAAACAAAACGTCCGTCAATGCAAGTTACGGGCCGCGTGTAGTGCAGGCACAAGTACATAAAAGATAAACAAGAATAGAGTAACAGCGGAAGCAACATAGCATGGAATAGACATGGCAACAAAATAGAATAACTAGCATGGCAAGATGAACGAGTGCAAGTGGCATGTAACAAGTGTCAAGTAAACAAGTATCATGTAGACAAGTAATTAGTAACGAGTGTCAGGTATCAAGTATCATGTAAACAAGTAACCAGTAACTAGTGCCAAGATTCCAGTATCATGTACAAGTAATCAAGTAGCAAGTGTCAAGTGATCAAGTATCATGTTAAAGTCTTGTATTATATCTATCTTGGTAGCACTTCATGCGTCCCAAACTTTTTCCACATAGTTGCTACTTACATACAATTTCACTTAGGCCTAGTGGTGGGTTTCTATAGGGCCATGTACTCAGGCTTCAAGTCAAGTCAAGTAACAAGCACGAAACACGTAATCGTGAACTCGTGGCATTAAGTAGTAGTATCAAGTATGAATCTTGTAATCATGAAACATGGCAATAAGTAATAACAAGCATGAATCATATAGTCATGAAACATGGCAGCATATAATAATAACAAGTATGAATCATGAATTCATGAAACATGGAACCAAGTAATAACCAGCATGAATCATGAAACATGGTAACAAGTAGTAACAAGCATGAATCATGTAGTCTTGAAACATGGTGGCATATAGTAATAACAAGCATGAATCATGTAATTATGAAACATGGCAACAAGTAATGGAAAACATGGGCCCCTTATGAGTACACATACCTATATTGTCCATTACTGAGGTCTTTCCCTTAACCCCGACTTGGTTATTTGTTATTGTTATTAAACAGGCATATACGTGTACAAAACATGACAAGAATAACATGGTATGATCAAGTAACAGGCTCAGGTTGAGAGATAAACATGTACAAGTAAAAGATAACACATAAAAGAGTAGAACATCGAAAATTCTAGTTCAGGATAGCAAGATAGTACTGCACTAAATCTGGGATTTCCGTTGCCATAAACATGCAAACCTAGATCTGTTAGAGAATATGGAAAATTGACTCCCATCCGAATCCAGCAAATATATATAAGTCATATGGTAATTCAAAAAAAGTCTCAAAATAGATTTGTATCCAGAAAACGTGTTCAGCAAGAAATCAGAAGTTTGTATTTATAAACAGGAAAACAACAAAAAAACTTACTGATTAAATCCAAAAAACATTTGGTTTATTCCCTAGAATGTTTAGTATCAGAAAATAAAGTTTTAGATAGAATAATCAAGTAAAATCAGAAAGCAGCAAAATACGACAGTTTTGAACGTCTGGAATCATAAAATAGCAAATCTTACAAAATTTAAATCAAAATCAAGATCCTTTAAAAGGGTATTAAAATAAATACAGAAGGCTACAATTCATATTCACAAAGTTTTATAGAAAGAAAATAGAATCAGGTTGAAATTAAGGTTCTTTACTGAACAATATGAAAATTCTGTAAGTATAGTAGTTATTTGCAAGTATAAAATAGTGTATAAAAGTTATCAATTAAATCCACAAAATTTAGGGATTAATCTCAATCAAGTTTAGTTGTACTCAGCAAAATATTGGATCAAAATATTATCTTTAGTATCAGTATATAAATAATTTACCATACAGAATTCATATAAAACTGGATCTGGAATTTTAAACACATCTGTAGTAAAATAGCCATTACTTGCAACTCATAGATCGAAATTGAGATCTGTCAGAAATTCTGGAAAGTAGACAGAATTCTCTATAATTCATAATACTGAAAAAATGGGGAACAGGCAAAACAGAAAATCTCCTTCATGCACAAAAATCAACTAGTTCATATGAAACTCAACCAAAACATAACCAAACGTGAAATATGATGTACTAGATGTTCAAGCAACATGGTATAGGGTATTTTACAAGTCTACAATGAGTTTACTACAACTAACACAACCGAGCACACGACATCATATGAACAACATGCATGTATACAACAAGAAGTGGTCATTCCTAAGTTATGTCATGTCATGTGTGTAATGAGACAACTACGGGCGGGACCACACAACAGAGATAAGATATAACAGGGATTTTGTATAAGGATTGTCTCTAGAACACAACTACACTACATGCAGTATTTAGTACTTGTATTACACAAAGAAAAGAATGCAAGTTACTTGCCCGAGAGATAATGAAAATGACAGAGACAAAGAGAATAACAGGAACGGATTCTCGGAACATGAACCCAACGAACGAGTGAATGGAAAACGAACTACGCACACAATCACCACCCACTAATACGAGAGCAGCAATGGGGTGTGCACATAGGGTGGTCGACGGTAGGGGGCACGGCAACGCCTGCGACAACGGGATTAGGGTGTGAGCGAAGTTGCTGCTGGTTGCTTTTACTGTCTATCAGAGGAAACTAGGGGCTGCAGTCGCTGTGGAGGGGCGTCGGGATGTAATGCAGCACTGACGGAGGCGCTGGGTTACGGTCTGGAGCGGCGCAGCAGGCGTTGCTGCGATCGGGAGAGGCTTGAAGTTGGGAGATGAGGAGAACGGGGAAGCACAGGTGATCGGGAAAGAGATAGGGATGCAGAGGTAGGTCGACGATGGGTAGGGAAGAGAGGTTGAAGATTGCTGGGGGTTTTGAACAGGGTTAAGGTTTCGGTTGACACAGGGGTGAAGGCAACTAGGGGATGAGCTTGACGGCTAGGTTTTGGTGAACAGATGGGTTGTATGCAGGGTATAAATAAGTATAGGGATAGTGAATTAGGGTTAAAGGGTTTCTTGTGTATATAGGTAATGGGTATTGGGGTGATAAGGGGTTGCGGGTCCAAGGGGGTTTAAATGGTTATGGTTAATAGAATATATGGTGACCAAATAATGAGATGGCACACAAAAAAATTGAATAAATAAAATAAGCACAAAAAATTAAATAAAGGGAATAAAAATAAGAGCTCGATCAAACAGAGACGAACCAATAGACTGACAATCAAATCAAAAAGATCAAATAGAGGTGAAAAAAATATCAAATAGGTGAATATATGAGAACAAAGATCCAATACATGGTCCAAAAAGAGATACAATGAGAAAAAAATACACAAAAAGAAAAATATACCAAAAATACAGAAAATGAAAAACAAGGGTTACAACTATATGAATATGCATTAAGTTTGTGGTTGTGAGATCTAGAAGTATCACTATTACTATAGTTGATGTCAGTTGCCTTCAACTGACGTGCCCACTCTTCTGTTTATCTCGCAGGATTTGCAAGTGAGTTGCCCAAGTAAAGTGGAAGCCTGGATTTAAGATGATTAAAGTTTAAGGGTTGGGTTGTGTTGTAATAAATGTATTAAATTTTTTCGTACTGCAAATGTAAGAAAGAACAGTTGTAATAAAAAGTTTTAATTTCCTTGTATTCGATATTGTGTTTATGATTACATTGAAGTTGATTCTGGATATTGTGTCACTTATTTCTAATTTTATTTATTGAAAATTTGGGGCACTACAAGTTGGTATCAGAGCAAACTTCAATTAGTAATATTAAACATGGTATAGGAAAACAAAATTAGGTTGGATATTAGAAGTGCGAGTATCTAGGGTGGACATCAGAAGTGTGAGTAACTAAGTGGACATTAGATATGTGAGTTTGTTATTTTCATCATGAATGCTTGTAATGAAATTTGAATTATTTGTATCACTAGATTGGACTAAAAATTTCGTTATCGTAAGTTGGTTGATTGTTTCCGCACAAATAGAAGATGAATGATTGTTTTCTCATACTGTTATTATCACCGTTTAATTATTATTTTTTATTATTGACGTTAAATTGAGATAATTTTATTAGTTATTGACTTTTCTATTTTAGTAGTTTTAAATTGTGTCTTGCTAGTTCTAGTCTATTTGTTCTATAAGTTTTGTGTTTTATAGAAACAAGTTTTGTTATTGAAGTTTGGAATGTGGGGAATATAGCTTTTTCGTTTTCTATTGGTGTTTGCTGTTTATAGTTTTAAATGATGTAATGTTTGATTTTCGTTGTCACTTTTGTGTGACTAGTACTACAATAATTACATTATAATTAACAATTTTTACTAAAATTTTGTTTTCTTTCAATTATTGCTTTGAATATATTATGTTTTTTGTATGTAGACTACTTTTTCCCATCTCTTTTATCTGTTTTCTTTCTTAAAATTTTGTCTTTCATATTATTATAAACTTTTATGTTTACACATTTATTTTGCTATTACTGTTCCACATTATCTTAGTTTCATACGACTTATTAAATTATCAATACAACTATTAATTTCTTTTATTATTATTCCTATTATGCTCTAATTTTTTTATTTGCATTCATTTTATATATACTTTGATTTTACAATGTTGTTATACTTTCAATTCTTTATATTGTCTTATTAATTCCAAAATGTTTTAACATGATTTGAATTTTTTACTTATATAAATATAATATACTTCTATACATTATAATATTTCGTTCCTATCTCGTTTTTACGACTTATACTCAACGCAATTGTTATTACCTACTATTTACTACTTTTGTTATACTTGCTCTTCACTACTAATAGCTACTTATTAATTGTATAACATTATTTTATTATTTTTATACTTTTACTGCTGTAATATACTACATTCGCTTGTTACCTTAATATTATGAACTTTTACCCTCCATGTTATTTTCTTACTACGTATACTTTCTACTGTTTACTATATATTTTATAACATATGATTATTTATGCTAACTTACTACACTACATAGTTATTTCTCATTCGCAATTACATTTAAGCTTATGCATTTACTTCATTTTATTTTCTTCTCCTTACTTTTATATTATTTTCATTACTAATAATTTCTTCTATTTATATTCAACATTTATGACCTGTACCTTTCATTCTGTCATTATAATTTTCTACTTTGTTTTCTACTTTTTCTATCTCACACTTTTACTTCTGTTTTTATATCACCAATTTCAAAACTTAACATCATACTTAATTAAGCAATCAATATCCAAGTACATATGGAAGATTACATCATTCTACTTAGCATTTTGTTGCAACCGGATGTCGAGAAGGCAAATCTGCAACTAGACGTCAATAGAGGCAAACTTGTAACTAGATGTTGGGGAGGCAAAAACTACAACTGAATATCCAGACGTCAACCTGCAACCTAACGTCTGGAGGCAAACTTGCAACTTGATGTCAAGGAGACAAGCCTGTAGCTAAACATCAAAGAGGCGAACCCACAACAAAACAATTTTTTTTTAAACTTTAATGACCCCCCCCTAGTTTAATATGTGTTACTTACCACTATTCCATTCTTTTGTATACGTTATACTACTTTATAATGTTTTAAAACTTAGCCTACACTACTTCAACTTTACTATTTATAATATGGTCATACTTATATACACATTGTCTCAACCACTTTATCATCTATACTTACTTCTATGTAGCCAATATGTTCTTTACCATCATCATTATTATTATTTTCATCCTACACCATCACCGTTTACTATCTTAGTATTATCATTTTGTACATATATATATATATATGTGTGTACTTTATCTTTTCATATGTTAGTATTTTTTGTACTTTCATACTATTTTATTTTTCCTGCCTTATCTTATATTTGTTTGCTACTTATATAATATGATTTTTATTATTCATTGTTATTTATTGTTGTCATTTTATTTCTATATTATTAATATTACATATTATTCCAATATTATATTATTATTTCATTTACTATTACTATACTTGTTTTACTACTACAACTACTTACAATTTTTATATTGTTGTATTGTTCGTTTTATCATATATTCCAAACACTTATTTGCATATATAATATCCGAAGTTAATTTTATTACTGTACTTGGAAATTTACAAATATTTTTATACTAATCAGTATTCTATAAATTTAATTTTAAATCACATATATGGTTATTATATTTCTTTTACAAATGATTCTTTTGTGTGTATTTATATACATCATTACTCTTACTATAACACTTATCTTGTACCTTTAAACAAAATTCAACACCCATGTTTTTATTTTTATTATATTATTATTATCAGTATTATTATTATTTTTGCATAGCTAATTTTGTTGGTGTTTCGACGTGTCTTTGATTGACTATCTTCCTAGCTCATTTTTTTATCACCTTTAAGTTTGTATTCTTTGTGTTACTTTTGTTATTATTTACTTTTTGCATTATCTATGTTATTAACTTTTCTCTTTTAGCATCTTATTTTGTATGGTTGGCCTTATTATCTTTCTTACTATAATGATCTTTTACAATGTTACTTGATCAGTAATCATTTTTTTATGTTGGTCTGCTCATATATATATTTTGCATCTTATGGTTTTATATAAATCTTTTAACGACCATTGGAGTGCATAATATTTTGTTTTACAAACTAAACTTACTGTTATTTGTTACTTTAGATACTTTTACTCGTATCCTTGTCTAAGTTTTGTGTTACGAACGTTTATCTATATTCAATTATTCTTAAATTCATAGTGCCTTGTGTTTATAGTGTATTCAGGTTTTAAGGAAGCTTTTGATTCTTTTGTGTGCTTTAAATGATTATTGACTATTTTATATTAGTTATGATAATTATGTTGTAGAAATTCGTATGCATTAATTGATTATCTAGTTGCTTCCAACAAGTTATTGCATAGTTATATATTTTTTTTAATACATTTTATATATCTTCTTGGGATTAGTTTTATGTCGTACGGGTTTTGCTTATACATATTGCCCTCTCAATTTTCATATAACTTTACTGCTCTTATCATATGTTACTTTCTTTAGTTAGTAACCCAATGTAATTAGAGAATAAAGATAGAATGATTTTCCTGAACTTTTCGTGTAATATTTTCTTGTTATTTGAAAGTGTTCTTTTCCCTACTAGTAGTAGTTCTGAGGAAATAACTATTCTAAGGGGGAGTGGTGTAACGCTTTAGAATTTTACTATATTTTAAACTAGTTAATAATTTTTAAATCAATTTATTTAATTATTTTGAATTTTTGTAAAATTGACATTTTTCACACGTGCAAATATTTTTGAGCTGCAAATTTCTAATTTTAAATTGCTGAATAAATTTCCTATTTATAATTGTGAATATTCTCAATTCTGAGATTTTTCAGAGTAAAGGAAGTATTTTTGTAAATACTTTGAAAGAAAAGGGTTTTTGTACAAAATATCGATTGAAGGTAAAATTTGAATTTAAATTTTGTTGTGCTATTTTCGTAGGCTGGTCTGGCAGCGGGGAGATTGGGGATGAGATTTTATCCCTCTAAATTGTTTTGAGTTAATTTTATTAAGTACACATATATTTATGCAATTTTCATATTGTTGGGGACTTTATTAAAAATATTTTTCCTGGAGAATAAAAAGTTAGAAAATTTTTTGGAAAATATAATATTTATTATTATATAATAATTCTAAATTTTCTAGATTTTTCTAAATAATGGAATCTATTTTTGTAATTTTTTGAAAGAAAATGGGTTTCTTTAAAAGTTTTTTAGAGGTGAAATTTGAAAAAAAAAAATTGATGGACTACATTTAGGGCCGACTAATCAGTATAAAGCTCTAATAATTTAGATTTTATCCATATTTATTTGATTTTAATTGATTTAATTAAATAAATATGTCTTTATGCAATTTTGGGATTGTTGGGGGACCAAAT
This sequence comes from Hemerocallis citrina, assembly GCA_017893485.1. Taxonomy (NCBI): domain Eukaryota; kingdom Viridiplantae; phylum Streptophyta; class Magnoliopsida; order Asparagales; family Asphodelaceae; genus Hemerocallis; species Hemerocallis citrina. The sequence goes on along the minus strand of CM030360.1, from coordinate 114,771,810 downwards.
TGTAAAATAGCGATAAAACCCTAGATGTGTAGCCGGCCTATAACAGAGTGTAGCCATCTCGCTGTTTTGGAACAAATATATATATATATATATATATATATATATATATATATATATATATATTCTATATAATAAAACACAAAGAAAGCTATCAAGTGGCTCACATTCAATCTATCCCAAAATCAATGGACCAGATCTACTCTCACAAAACATATTTTCCCACCCAAAATTTCAAACCCCCCCCCCCTCCCCCTCTATCTTCCCAGCAGTATCTCTCTCTCTCTCCCTCTCATCGCTCCCGAACCCCCACCCCACCTCTCTCTCATCTATCCCCTCCCCCGCGTCTCTCTCTCATCGCTCCTCCCCCCCCCCCCCCCCGCGTCTCTCTCTCTCTCTCCCACATCGATCTCCGGTCCGTCTCTCTCTCACATCGATCCCTCTCTCTCCTCCAACCCGAAATCCCCCCCCTCTCATCGTCTCTCTCTAACCCCCACAGTCCAAGGCCAAGGCCAAGGCCATTCGACCACCGAAGGGGCTCCGGCGAAGGGCGGCCAGGAGCAGGGCGGAACACGAATCTTCGGCCCATCCCAGAAGTACTCATCGAGGGATCTCGCCGCCCACACCACTCTCCAGCCCAGGTTCCCACTCTAATTCCTGATTCTTATTTGTATTCCTCAAAATCCGGATTCAAAAACTCTCGCCGCCCACACCACTCTCCGGCGAATTTGTATTCCAATTCTTATTAATTCGATATGGGAATGCATTCCTAATGGTTAAGATGTTTAGATTCATGATTTTGGGAGTTGGATTCGTTCTCTATTGAAACTTAATTATGAATAAAGTAATGATCAATTTTGTTGATTTGAACGTTAATTTATTTGCAATAAATGATACAAAATTGTTAACCCCGAATTGACCCGAATTCAAAACTGTTGGTTAATCAAAATTTTGTTTATTTGTGGATGGTGTATTATGTCAAAAATTGCGTGGAGGCTTTCATGTGGGATTAATTTGTTAACTGTTGTGATACTCTAATTTTAGGAAAGAAGGGCAGGGCACTCAGGACGAGGTGCAGAGGAGGAACCTTCGAAAGGAATTGGAAGAACGAGAGCAGAGACATTTTTCCTCCAAGGATAAGTCATATGCAGGTATTGTGAAAATATTTAAATGCATTGTTTTATATGTGTAGTTCAATTAAAATGTCTCGCGTGCTTTCATCAATGATTTTACATTTGTATTTTTAGTTAATATTTTGGCCGACTTTGTATAATTCTATAGCTTCCTCCTCAAAATCCGGATTCAAAAACCCTAATTCTAGCCATTAATTCGATATGGGAATGCATTCCTAATGGTTAAGATGTTTAGATTCTTGATTTTGGGAGTTGGATTCGTTCTCTATTGAAACTTAATTATGAATTCGCAATTCAAAACTCTCCATTGATCAAAGTTTTGTATATTCGTTGATGCTATAATATATCTAAAGTTTGATGGGAAGTTTGTTGAGTAATGGTTAAAGTAATGATCAATTTTGTTGATTTGAACGTTAATTTATTTGCAATAAATGATACAAAATTGTTAACCCCGAATTGACCCGAATTCAAAACTGTTGGTTAATCAAAATTTTGTTTATTTGTGGATGGTGTATTATGTCAAAAATTGCGTGGAGGCTTTCATGTGGGATTAATTTGTTAACTGTTGTGATACTCTAATTTTAGGAAAGAAGGGCAGGGCACTCAGGACGAGGTGCAGAGGAGGAACCTTCGAAAGGAATTGGAAGAACGAGAGCAGAGACATTTTTCCTCCAAGGATAAGTCATATGCAGGTATTGTGAAAATATTTAAATGCATTGTTTTATATGTGTAGTTCAATTAAAATGTCTCGCGTGCTTTCATCTATGATTTTACATTTGTATTTTTGGTTAATATTTTGGCCGACTTTGTATAATTCTATAGCTTCCTCCTCAAAATCCGGATTCAAAAACCCTAATTCTAGCCATTAATTCGATATGGGAATGCATTCCTAATGGTTAAGATGTTTAGATTCTTGATTTTGGGAGTTGGATTCGTTCTCTATTGAAACTTAATTATGAATTCGCAATTCAAAACTCTCCATTGATCAAAGTTTTGTATATTCGTTGATGCTATAATATATCTAAAGTTTGATGGGAAGTTTGTTGAGTAATGGTTAAAGTAATGATCAATTTTGTTGATTTGAACGTTAATTTATTTGCAATAAATGATACAAAATTGTTAACCCCGAATTGACCCGAATTCAAAACTGTTGGTTAATCAAAATTTTGTTTATTTGTGGATGGTGTATTATGTCAAAAATTGCGTGGAGGCTTTCATGTGGGATTAATTTGTTAACTGTTGTGATACTCTAATTTTAGGAAAGAAGGGCAGGGCACTCAGGACGAGGTGCAGAGGAGGAACCTTCGAAAGGAATTGGAAGAACGAGAGCAGAGACATTTTTCCTCCAAGGATAAGTCATATGCAGGTATTGTGAAAGTATTTAAATGCATTGTTTTATATGTGTAGTTCAATTAAAATGTCTCGTGTGCTTTCATCTATGATTTTACATTTGTATTTTTAGTTAATATTTTGGCCGACTTTGTATAATTCTATAGCTTCCTCCTCAAAATCCGGATTCAAAAACCCTAATTCTAGCCATTAATTCGATATGGGAATGCATTCCTAATGGTTAAGATGTTTAGATTCTTGATTTTGGGAGTTGGATTCGTTCTCTATTGAAACTTAATTATGAATTCGCAATTCAAAACTCTCCATTGATCAAAATTTTGTATATTCGTTGATGCTATAATATATCTAAAGTTTGATGGGAAGTTTGTTGAGTAATGGTTAAAGTAATGATCAATTTTGTTGATTTGAATGTTAATTTATTTGCAATAAATGATACAAAATTGTTAACCCCGAATTGACCCGAATTCAAAACTGTTGGTTAATCAAAATTTTGTTTATTTGTGGATGGTGTATTATGTCAAAAATTGCGTGGAGGCTTTCATGTGGGATTAATTTGTTAACTGTTGTGATACTCTAATTTTAGGAAAGAAGGGCAGGGCACTCAGGACGAGGTGCAGAGGAGGAACCTTCGAAAGGAATTGGAAGAACGAGAGCAGAGACATTTTTCCTCCAAGGATAAGTCATATGCAGGTATTGTGAAAATATTTAAATGCATTGTTTTATATGTGTAGTTCAATTAAAATGTCTCGCGTGCTTTCATCTATGATTTTACATTTGTATTTTTAGTTAATATTTTGGCCGACTTTGTATAATTATATAGCTTCCCCCTCTCTCTTGACCTTTAGTGCACAATAATATTAGATCTTCATTTGAGGACTCATGTTTTGAATTAATACCCATTTTAAGATTGCTTATATTTTCCATACCCAGCGTTATTTTAAGGGAGGTTCTGTAAAATGCATAAATTTATATGCAGTTCATCCAACCAAATAACTCAAAATAAATTTATATGCAGTTCCAAATACGTGCCGTAGGCACGTGCCACGGGCATATCTAGTATATATATATATCATCCTCTTTAATATTTTCATCCATATTATTTCTTGGAGTTGCAGGCTTGGATCTTTGGATTTTTGCAAGGAGGAGGAGGAGCTTTTCTTTCTTGTTATTATTTTTCTTCATTGATCTTTCTTTAGGTGGGTGGTACTTCTCATCTCTTGATTTTTTATATGCTTGTATAATATGATGATGACTGATCAAATATTATATATCTGGCATAATTATAAAACTTGAGGTAGATCTATTAGAAGATAAATCTCAACAAATAGGTAGTCAAAAAATATCTTCTTGAATAAGAACCCTAATTAAGATGTCATTACCATGTATAAATTAATTATTGATGTTAGAGATTAGTGATGCATGAAAGAACTTATTTTGATTTACAAAAAATACTTGTATGACCATGGGTTTTATAATAGTTGATGCGTATTCGTTATGATAATTTATAGACCATTGAATACACGCAAATTCATTGCTTGGTGGATTTAAAAGTTGCAATTTTTATAGGAGATTTCAGTGTTTTAATTAGAATTAATTTCATGTTATAGATTCTAGACTTTTGATTTTCATGACTCAGAGATTTTCATGAACATACAAATACAAAATTTTAATTGATAAAGATCTAATTTGGGGTCTATAAAAATTGATTGATGATCATAGAATTAACTTGTAGATGATGGAGATTTGTAGAGATAATAAAGAACTTATTGTATGCTCTTAAATTCATGTTTAATTGAGTTTAGAGTTAAGATTTTCCATGGTTATTCGTTGTTTTTAATTTTTAAAAATTCAAGTTTAATATTAGGGTTTGAAAAATTGTTGTATGGCTGAATTGGAGTATACTGGGTTTCGGGTTCACTGTTCATTAGGTGAACAGTAAACCAACTTATTGTATTAGGGTTTGGATATAGCGTTTCGGGTGTACAAATTAGGGTCTGTACAGTGCTTTCTGGACATATAAATATTGTAACGTTAGTTACGACAATGAACGATGTTGGGGTAGTTGGCTAGCCCAGGTCGATTTGGGCATTGCATGGACCTTGGCTGGGTCGCACGGGTTCGAACCCAGGGAAGCCAATTTCTTTACCTTTTTTTTTTTAGTTTTTTGAGTTTCTTGGACAGTCTAAAGCTACTGTCTTGTAATTTTTTTTCTGTTGAGTGTTTTTTGCTTTTGTTTTGTTTTTTTTTATTTTTCTGTTGAGTTTTTTGAGTTTTAAAGTTTTTCAATGTTAAAAAATTAATTCATTAAATTTCAATGTTAAAGATTATTGATTCAAAGACTTCAATTTTTTAGAATTAAATTTCAAATTTTTAGGCAAAAGAATTTCATATTTTTGGGACGACACCTCACATGATTAAGAGGTCTATTTCAGTTGAATTGAATAAACTTCTAGTAGAAATTATTGAACTTTATGAATGAATAAAAATTGGTAACTAAAGGTTGACTTTTAAAGAGTTTTTTAAAATTGGATATGTTCCCATATCAGAAAGGGCTTTATGGTAGTATCAGTTGATTCAAAGGAATTTGGTTAAAAGAGTATATTTTTTTTGTATAAATTAAACCAAGTTAGGTTTGAATTTGAGGCTTAGGGATATGATATGGACCCTAGAATGATTATTGATAATATCTCTAGAATTTGAGTTGGACCCTAGCATGCCAGCAAATGAGATTTTGTGAAATTTTGGCCAGTGGGGCTTTTGGTTATTGATTGAGTAGAGTTAAGTCCGATAGGATACACTAACTCTAGGGGGACTGTGATTTTATTTAATTGATAATAATAAACACAAAGACAGACACTAGCGGAAATGTGATAGATCTTGGGAAACATAAGTAGGGGGCCATATATAGTCGACAGTTGGGAGTCATGACTATAGTCGTAGTTGGGCGGTTTGATTCCGAAGGCTGCAATTTATATGACATCTCTCGGGTTCGCACGTCGAGGGTCTTTTATAGTTGGGAAGAATGTTCAGGGGGACGCTTAGATGATGCATGCGCGTTGAGGGTGCTAGTCTAGCGGATAGATACCGGGACATAGGCCTATTCGCGGAGTATCTGGATCCTTTTTCTATCGTCGTAATAGGTTAGTTGGATAGCAGGGGATTAAACCCAATAAAGCAGAGATTGATAAGGGCTTGCACCGGACCTATGTAGTATGAGATGCATAGAATCCGACAAAGTATGCATTAGAAATTATCATATGCATTTGTGTTTCTTCACTTGTTTTACGCATGCTTGTTTTCTGTTTTCATCTCATACACTTGACACTTAGCCTAGCTTCACTTGTTGTTTTATGCTTCTTTATTGTTGTTCTATGTTTCACTTATTATTGTTTATGCATCATTTATTATTGTTTATGCATCATTTATTATTGCTATATTATGCATCAAGTTTGTGGTTGTAAGATCTAGAAGTATCACTATTACTATAGTTGATGTCAGTTGCCTTCAACTGACGTGCCCACTCTTCAGTTTATCTCGCAAGATTTGCTAGTGAGTTGCCAAAGTAAAGTGGAAGCCTGAATTTAAGATGATTAATGTTTAACTGTTGGGTTATGTTATAATAAATGTATTAAATTTTTCTATTGTGCAAATGTATTAAAGAACTGTTGTAATAAGAAGTTTTGGTTTCCCTGTATTTAATATTGTGTTTATGATTACATTGAAGTAGATTCTAGAAATTGTGCCACTTATTTATAATTTTATTTATTGGAAATTCGGGGCGCTACATTGTGATTTTTGAAGGATATTATCTTTGGGTATTTTGGAGAATTAGAAATCAATCTTTGAGGAGTATTTGTCTTTGGAGAAATAGAGTTGATTTTGAGGAATATTGTATTTAGAGATTTAGAAATTGGTTTTTGAGGAATGAAATGGCTGAAAATACGATTAAATCGAGACCGTTTAAACTGAGCACGAATCTTAAAGCTCTCAAGGGTAAAACGGTAATTGTGCTTACAACGGGTCTAAAATGGGAACCGGGTCTCCTACAAAACCCAGTAACCCGAAAACGGATCCACCCCTATTGGGCGTGTGTGGCAACCCATTTCAAACCAGTCCAGATATTTAAAGAGTAATTCAAATTCATGATTATCTCTAAGAGGCCATTTAAACTGCCTCTCTTATCATGAAACGAGTTTAAACTCTATATATTTTATCCATAAACACCAGGACATAGAGATAAACGATTATCTCTAAACTGTCTCTTAAGGAGCCATAACAAGGTAATCAATATTTTTTCACATAAACGCTCTTTCATAATCTTCCTGATTACTAACTTGAGCGTTGGAGGGTTCGTCGTCGGGATCCGTACCGGTGTATCGAACTTTTTGTAGGTCAACGGTAGTAGCAAGGAACGGTCAAATGCCAGTGAAATTCAACAGGTTTGCCTTTATTGTTTACAAAAGAATTCAAAAATTCATCTGTATGCCCCCACATCAAAATCAGCAGCAACAGATTAGCAGGGTCTGTGGGAAACAAAAAGCGATCCAACCTTACTGCACCGGTGGAGTTAGTTCCTAAGCAAAGCATCCGAAGAAGGGGAAGGCAGCGGCCTCCAGCCGCTGAGCCACTCCCGTTTCGTCTCCTCCTCCACCCCATGACGTCCTTCCTCAACCCTTCCAGCAAGTTCAACAATGGCAGCCTGGACAGCCTCTCCCTCAACCCGTCCAGCAAGTTCAGCAACTATAGCCTAGAAGACCTCTTCCTCAACAACCTCTCTCCTAGCAGGTCCCACTAGGGCCTCAAAGGCCTGCCCCGGGGGGGCTCCCGTCGAAGTCGTCAAAGGAAACTTCCTCTTCACGACCATGTCTCGGTCCATAACCCCTCATCCGACTCCATGGCCTCTTACAGCCCTCCAACCCCAAAGGGTCTCCGACAAATTATTCTCAATCGGCAACAGGGGATAGACCTTCGAACTCGCTTGAATGGGAGGCAGACCCATGACAGAATCCCTCGCCATGAACCTCAAAGGGGTCTTGTGATTTGGTCCCCTAGAAGCCGATCCCCCCCGTAGGCCAGACCACAGGAGATCGAACTCTTCCAGGAGGAGGAGGGAGTCTCCCCCGGACCGTCAGAGGAGGTGCCGCACCCCGACCGGTCTATCCACCCCAGAGGACCACTAAGATCAGGCAGCACCTTTCACGAGGGCAGAGTTTCAGGATTTCCAAGAAGCCATTCTGCGGGCCCTCAATGTTATTCCTAACCACGATCAACGGGCGCCTAGTCCTCAACCTGCCCCAAGCCATCGCCATCGCACTCCCAGTCCCCTTCAACATGAGGATGAGTCCCGAGGATCAGTAAGATTTTACCGGAGGGAGGACTCGGTCTATCGCTTTCTCCACGAGATGGAGAGGCGCCTTGTCAGAGTTGACAGAGAAGAGGAACAACGGGCAAGGAATTTCTGCCCAAGTAGGCCTCCGTTCTCCCGAACCATCACGGAAGCCTCGGTCCTGGAAAACTTCAAACCCCCTCACTTTGAGTCATATAATGGGGAGTCAGACCCTGCTGACCACATCGAGAGTTTTAAAACTCTCATGATGATCCACCAGGCTTCAGATGCGCTCCTTTGCAAAACCTTCCAGGCCACGATGAAGGGACCCGCAAGAGAATGGTATTCCCGATACTCCCCTGCCTCCATCTTCTCTTTCGATCAGTTCGAGTGGCTCTTCTTTTCCCATTTTGTGAGTAGCCTTCGTGCCAAAAAGACGAGCACATCTTTGTTGGCATTCAATCAAAGGAAAGGCGAGCGGTTAAATGACTATGTCAAGCGCTTCACCATCGAGGCTCGGTCAATCGCCTCCCTAGACCAGTCGGTAGCCTCTGCTACGTTCCGACACAACATCAACCACGCTGACTTGAAAGCATCTCTCGCTAAAAAGTCACCTCGAGACTTCTCGGAACTCCTACTGAGGAGTGAGAAATATATTACGGTGGAAGAAGCCCTCCTCCCACTTGATCAGAAAGAGCCCTTGTCCAGAAACAAACGGAAGAGCGTTGAAGAAGAAAGGCTAGGCAGCTTCAGAAAGATAATGGTGGTCAGCGCCACCCTCCTCCCCATTTTGAGAAGTCTAGCCCACTCAATGCTAGTGTTTCAGCAATCCTAATGGAGGTCGGGAAAGAACGACTACTCCCACCTCCTCCGAAGATGAATACACCAGGAAAGAAAAAGAACAGGGACAAATGGTGCCGCTTTCATAGGGATCATGGCCACAGCACAGATGACTGTTGGGCCCTCAAAGACAAGATTGACGCCCTCATTCAAAGGGAGCAACTCTCTAGGTTCGAAAGGAATGATATGGTAGATCCTTCTCTGCCTACCCGAGGGGCTAATAAGTGAATTGAGCGACCCATTGAGACCCCAGACTCCGAGCTGAAGCAGTCTTACACCTCATTCACGGAGGCCTAATGAAGGAGATTCGAACTCCCGAAAAGACTTCGTCTGAAAGGTGAACTCAGTGCAAAATCATCCTCCCCCCAAACCTTGGGGTTCCTGTTACCTTTTAAGACAAGGATTTGGATGGCGTCCGAATGCCTCATTGTGATGCCCTTTTCATAAACCTCCATAGGGAAAACTTCGAAGTACGCCGAGTCCTGGTCGACAACGGCAGTTCGGTTAACATCCTATTTCTAGTAGCCTTCCAGGGCCTCAGGTTGTCTAGAGACCACCTCAAGCCCGCCGCCTACACTCTCAATGGGTTCTCCGGGGTGCCAGTGACGATCGAGAGAGTTATAAGTCTCGACGTAACCATTGGCAAAACCCCAACCACTCGAACCGAATTAATGGATTTCATGGTTGTAGACGTAAAGGTCGCTTACAATGTCATTCTGGGCCGACCTGGCCTGACGGTTCTTCAAGCTGTACCCTCAGCCTACCATATGAAGATGGAATTACCCACCGCAGCAGGGGTGGGAGAAGTCAGAGGAAGCTAGGAAACGACTCGCAAATGTTATATGACTTCGGTAGGAAGGCCGGTCCTTTCTCTTGAACCCCTTGAGATCCCTTAAGGGAGTTGCTAGGCTATCACAGAACCGGTCGATGAGTTGGAAGAAATAGTCTTCTCAGAAGAAGACCCTACCAAGACATTCCAAATTAGCAAGGTCCTTCGTCCTCCCGTCAAAACCGACATTATCCGATGCATAAGGAAAAATCCGCAACCTATTCGCCTCGACCACGACCGACATGCCTAGAATCTCTGAAGAACTTCTCATGCATCACCTGAGTGTTGCTCCTGAGGACAAACTTGTCCAGCAAAAGCAACGCAAGTTCACGCCAGAACGCCAACAGGCAATCAAAGAAGAAGTAGAGAAACTCTTGAATGCACGGTTCATACTGGAGGTCAACTATCTTAAATGGCTGTCTAACGTTGTGATGGTCAAAAAGGCCAACAGGGGGTGGAGAATTTGTACTGATTTCATGGATCTAAACAAAGCTTGTCCAAAATATCTATTCCCGCTCCCAAGCATTGATGCCTTGATTGATGCAACCTCCACCCATGAACTCTTCAGTTTCAAGGATGCCTTCTCCTGGTACGACCAGATCAGGATGTTCCCTCTTGATATTCCAAAGAATTCGTTTGTAACCGACCAAGGCATATACTGCTACCGGGTTATGCCCTTCGGGCTAAAGAATGCCGGTGCAACTTATCAGCGCCTATTAACAATGTCTTTAGAGAACATATTGGCTGGAACATGGAGGTCTATGTGGATGACATGTTAGTAAAAAGCATCAGCAAATTGAACCATGTGTCCGACCTTCAGGAGGCCTTCGATGTGCTGTAGATTCATAACATGAGACTAAACCCGAACATGTGTACCTTCGGTGTCTCGTCCGGTATATTCCTTGGGTTCATGGATAGCCAAAGAGGCATAAAAGACAACCCCAAAAAATATTCAGGCCATACTGAACATGGCTCCCCCTTCCAAAGACGTACAAAGACTCACAGGACACCTCGCGGCCATAGGGCATTTTCTCTCCAAGTTAGGAGAAAAATATCTCTTGTTATTCAAGGCCCTTAGAGGGGCAAAAGGCTTTGAGTGGAGGCAACAGCAACAGAAGTCCTTTGATCAGCTCAAAGCCTATCTGGTCAACCCTTCATTGTTGAGCATGCCAAAGCCCGGGAAAGTCCTCTACATATACCTCACCTCCTTAGAACAGACCTTCAGTGCCGTCCTGGTAAGAGAAGAAGATAAGATGCAAAAGTCAATCTACTATGTGAGTAAGGTCCTCAGGGATGCCGAACTCCATTATCCAAAGGGAGAAAAGATGGCCTATGCATTAGTCATGGCAGCCCAAAAGCTCCGCCCCTACTTCCAGTCTCACTCAGTTGTCGTTCTTACCGACCAGCCACTCAAGCAAGTTCTCCACAAGGCTGAAACTTTAGGGCACCTTATGAAGTGGTCTATAGAGCTGAGCCAACATGATATCAACTATCAGTCCAGAACCGTAATCAAGGCACAAGATTTGGCAGAATTTATAATAGAGAGCACTATCCCTGACCCCGAAAAGGCAATAGAGGAACCCTCATTCTTGATCGTGTATGTTGATGGGTCCTCATGCACTGACGGGAGTGGGGTTAGGTCATCCTAACTGACCCTGATGACTTCGTTCTTCAAAACTCACTTTACATTAATTTTCGGCCATCAAACAACGAGGCTGAATATGAGGCTCTCATAGCCGGTCTGTGTATGGTATGCAAGGCCGGGGCCTAGCACGTCAAAATATTCAGTGACTTACAGCTAGTATTGAACCCTAGTATCGGGGAAGTACGAGGCAAGAGATGATCGCTTGGTCAAATATTTGGCCAAGGTCAAAGAGCTGCTGGCTATGCACAACTCCAACAAATCCCCCGAGAGGAAAATTGATATGGCTAAAAATAGGATTAAATCGGGACCGTTCATATTGGAGACGAATCTTAAAGCTCAGGGGTAAAACAGTAATTTTACCTACTAACAGGTCCGAAGCGGGTACTGGGTCTCCTTCTCACAGATCCAATAACGCATGAACGGATCCAGCTCAACTGGGTACGGGTTCCGACCCGATACCAACCCAGTCCGACAGGATAGAATTAGGGTCTTTGATTGAACCAAATCAACGGGCCTGATTCGTGACTATCCTTTCACCGGGAATTAAGGGATTACATTCCTAATCTGATTACGAGGATTTCACGCCTTATCAGATGACAGGAATCACATTCCTTATTTGATCCTAACGGCGACTATAAATACCCCCCACCTACCACTGCTACAGGTTAATCACTTTTTTGCCAACTTAAGCTCTTTTTTAATCATCACTGGTTACTGACAAGAGCGTCGGAGGGTGCGTCGCTGGGATCAACCTCGGTGTTTCGCACTTTCCTTGCAGGTGTACGGTGGGAGCTCAACAGCCCAACTCCGACGAACAGGCCTGGGGTCACTATTCAGGTTTTTCCACGAACCAACAAATTCTATCTGTTTACCCCCACACCAGATTCAGCGGTAACAGATTGGCGCCGTCTATGGAAAACATACGAATAGCAGCCTTCCCTCCTCCCATTGGTCAGATCTCCTCCAGCCATGCCTCCTAGGAAAGTAAGATCCAGAGGGTCCAACCGTGGACCCAATCCCGTTGATCAGCAAGAGGTAGTCCCCATCCAACCCGCTCAGCAGCAGGGGCAACTTCCTCTCCAAGAGGAAGACCCTCTTCAACAAGATCAGCCTCCTCTTGAGAATCAGCAACCCCCTAAGGGTCCCGCTGGTCCTCAGAATGCCGGTGCGGGGGCTTCGCGTCCCAACCCGCAGAAGCAACCCCTCCATCAGGACCGCATTTCGGTACACAATGCCTCTTCGAATTCCATGGTCTCCCACAATCCTCGAGTTTCCGACCTCCGCAATACCATCCTCAATCGGCAGAAGGATGAGGACCTTCGCTGCCGTCTGGACGAAAAGCGGGCTCGTGAGGGAGCCTCCCGCCAACAGCGTCCGGATGAGCGATCTCCTCACCGCCGAGACTACAGAAGGTCCCCTACCCGAAGAAGGATGAAAGAGTCCCCCGAACACCATAGGAGAAGACCTCATTCCCCTGCAGGTCGACAACATCCGAGGAACGATGAGGCACCCATCACCCGTGCCGAGTTCTAGCAGTTCCAAGCAACAGTATTGCAAGCCCTCAACCTCTGACCAAATAATAACAATGCTCAGAGGGCGCCTACCCCTCCACGGGTCCAAAGTCCTCACTATCGGTCCATAACTCCTCCTCCGGCTCCTAGTAACCAATAGCGCATGCCTAGCCCTCGCCGCTCCCAGAGCTACCATCGTCGCTCCCCTTCCTATGAAGATGAGTCCAGAGGCTTGTTTGACTATCGTCGAAGGGACGATGCTCTCTACCGCCGTCTCCACGAGATGGAGAGGCGCATCAGCCGAATAGACAAGGATGAGGAGTTAAGAGGAAGGACCATCCGCCCGAGCAGACCTCCCTTCTCCCAGGACCATCATGGAAGCTCCTATCCCAAGAGGTTTTGAACCCCCAAAGTTCGAAACTTACTCGGGGGAGTCGGACCTCGTGGACCACATCGAAAGCTTTAAGACCCTCATGCTAATCCACCAAGCTACCGATGCTTTGTTGTGCAAAACCTTCCCCGCCACTCTTAAGGGTTCGGCTCGGGAGTGGTACTCCCGCCTCGCCCCGTCTTCCATATTCTCCTTCGAGCAATTCGAGATCCTCTTCATCACTCATTTTGTGAGTAGCAGACGCACGGACAAGACTAACATCTCGTTACTCGAGCTCCGCCAGGAGAAGGGAAAGAAGTTGAGAGACTATGTGAGGAGGTTCACTGTAGAAGTGAGATCCATTGCTTCCCTTGACCAGCCTGTTGCAGCGGCCGCCTTCCAATTGAATGTCCTCAACTCTAGCCTTCGCTCCTCCCTTGCCAAGAAGCCCCCACATAATTTCGCCGACCTCTTTCTTAGGAGCGAGAAGTACATTCGGGCCGAAGAAGCCGAGAATCTCCCGGGCTTTGAGGAGACATCTTCCGGGGACAAACGGAAGAGCACAAGCGAAGAGGGCTCCCAAAAATCCCATAATGACGGCAATGGACAGCGTCGCCCGACTCCTCGGTTTGAGAAGTTCACCCCCCTCATTACCAATATATCAGAAGTTCTTATGAGGTGGACAAGGAAGGGCTCCTCCGCGCTCCCCCAAGAATGAATACACCTGGCAAGAAGAGGAACAAGGATAAGTGGTGCCGCTTTCACAGGGACCACGGCCACGACACGGAAGATTGTCGGGCTCTGAAGGAGGAGATCGAAGAACTCATACAGCGGGGGCACCTGACCAAGTTCGTCCAAAAAGAGGGGGCCGAGCTTCCCCCCTGAGGAGCCAACAAGCGAACCGAAAGGCCCACCAAGCTTTAAGACTCAGAATCTCCCAGCTCCTCCCAAGAGGTCTTCACCTTATTGTAGAAGTAGGACCCTGATTTTCAATAAGGCCGATGCTTGTAATCCGGCCGATAGCATGTAATAATGGCTCGCCCTATTGAAGCGGCCACTTAGTTTATTTCAAACATTACATCTTTTCATTGAAAATTATTGCTCTTGCTTCTCTCTTAAATGGTGGGTTCGGAGTCCAGCTTCTTCTACATGGCTGCTCCCGCAACTTACTAACCTTAAACAACGAGTTCGGAGTCCAACACTTGGCTCGATTCCTCTTCAAATAACTCGCTCTTCAGCGGGTTAGAAGTGGTTTGCCATTCGGAATTGCTCCCACAGCCGTTGAACAACTCTACCGACGGTTCGGAGTCCAACGCTTGACTCGATTCTGCTTCAAATAACTTGCTCTTCAGCAGGTTAGAAGTGGTTCGCCATTCGGAATCGCTCCTATAACCGTTGAATCCCTCAAACGACGAGTTCGGAGTCCAACACTTGGCTCGATTCTACTTCAAATAACTTGCTCTTCAGCGAGTTATAAGTGGTTCGCCATTCGGAATTGCTCCCACAACCGCTGATTCTCTCACATAAGCAGCGAGTTCGGAGCTAAAGCTCTCCCCTAGAGTTGCTCCTCACACTCGTCTCACAAATGGCTCTCTTCTAGAGCCGAGCTCTTCACTCCGCTCGCCCCCGAAGCGGACCTCTTCTCAACGAGTTCGGAGCTCACAACCCTCTCCTAGAGTTGCTCCTCAAACTCGTCTCACAAATGGCTCTCTTCCAGAGCCGAGCTCATTACTCCGCTCGCCTCTAAAGCGGACCCCTTCTCGACAAGTTTGGAGCTCACAACTCTCCCCTAGAGTTGCTCCTCAAACTCGTCTTCCAAATGGCTCTCTCCCAGAGCCGAGCTCTTCGCTCCGCTCGCCTCCGAAGCGGACCTCTTCTCAACGAGTTCGAAGCACAACTCTCTCCTAGAGTTCCTCCTCAAACTCGCCTGCCAGGTGGCTCTCCTAAAGTCGAGCTCTTCACTCCGCTCGCCTCCGAAGCGGACCTCTTCTCAACGAGTTCGGAGCTCACAACTCTCCCCTAGAGTTGCTCCTCAAACTCGTCTTTCAAATGGCCCTCTTCCAGAGCCGAGCTCTTTGCTCCGCTCACCTCTAAAGCGGACCCCTTCTCGACAAGTTTGGAGCACAAATCTCTCCAAGAGTTGATCCTCAAACTCATCTCACAAATGGCTCTCTTCCAGAGCCAAGCTCTTCTCTCCGCTCGGATGCCGAGCAAGTGCCGATTTGAACCCAACATCAAAGAGCCCGGTCGGCTAACCGAGCAAGTGCCCATCCGAGCCCCAAAACGGAGAAAAATCACTTTTCCCTCAACATTCGTGTAAGATCTCGATCAAACGGCTCAGATCGCTCCAGCAGCACTAAACGACAAGATAGTGTTTTCTTGGAAATTGTGTCCGCCTCGAGATCCGCACTGAGATCAATGGCTCAGATCGCTCCCGCAGCACTAAACGACAAGATAGTGTTTTCTTGAAAACTGTGCCTGCCTCGAGATCCGCACTGAGATCCGATGGCTCAGATCGCTCCACGTCGCTCGGTATTCCGAGCCGAGCGACTAGCGATCCGACCCACTCGCGCCTCTTCTTCGCCCCTAGGGTCTTCCTAGCACATCTTACAAGGGTCTTCCTAGCACAAGGGTCTTCCTAGCACATCTTCTCGTCCCCTAGGAGTGGAACTCCTCTTCCAAAATCCCCAAGACCAAAGCACTTATCAACTTCATGAAGACAAGAATGTTGCGGGGCTATTTTGACCATGAAGGAGGGTGAATCTTCATCCCACTCCTAAAGAGAAGTTGTAAATCTTCGAATTAGCTTCGAAACGAGGGGTCGCACGCCCCGATCGGACCTCCGTAGCACCGGGAAAGTGGACCGCAATACAGCTACGCCGAATAGCTCGGAAATCCGAACCGAGCCTCTCGCGCAAGGGAAAAATCCGAACCGAACCCGAGCAACTGTCAAAACCAAATCCGAGCAACTGTCGAATCTGAGCTCTTCCCTCCGCTCGGATGCCGAGCAAGTGCCGATCCGACCCCAACATCAGAGAGCTCGGTCGGCTAACCGAGCAAGTGCCCATCTGAGCCCCAAAACGGAGAAAAGTCACTTTTCCCTCAACATTCGTGTAAGATCTCGATCAGACGGCCCAGATCTTGCCAGCGTCGCCAAACGACAAGATAGCATTTTCTTGGGAACTGAGCTGTCTCGAGATTCGTACCATCATCCAACGGCCCAGATCTTGCCAGCGTCGCTAAACGACAAGATAGCATTTTCTTTGGAGCTGAGCCCGTCTCGAGATTCGTGCCACCATTCAACCGTCCAGATCGAGCCACATAGTTCGGATCTCCAATCCGAGCTACTGTCCTACCGAGCTTCAAAGTTGCAAAAAAATGCTCATCAAAATTCGTGCTCGGATTTGTCGAACACGAAGCAGAGAAAAAGCAGAGGAGAAAAAGAAAAAGAAAAAAACAAAAAAAAGGGGTCGGGGTCGACCCGTTAAGGATCCGAACCCCTAAAACCCACTTCAGCTTCTCTTCTTCTTCTCCATACTCCCGCCAAAACAAAACCAACCAAAGAGGAAAACCCAACACCTTCTTCCTCAACCTCTGACGCTCCCCACACCATCGCAGCTCCACTACAGCACCGAGCTTGCCCAAGCTTCGTCACGATCATTGATAGCTCCACAGGAGCCCCTTCAAGCTCCAGTTGCCGAGCTCACCCTCAAGCGAGCCAATGCCCAGGTCGAGCTCACCAACACTGCAATCCACCTCCACTTCACACGAGCTCGACCTCGCCATACTCCGAAGCTCGAAGCTCCGAGCTCTGCTGCCGATGACCACCTTCAAGCTCTCACTCTCGCCGAGCTCCCTCCGTCGCCGAGCCGAACCCATCACCATGGCGCTGACGAGTTTTCTATTCCACAAGCGCTCTCCATCATCGACTCCAACTGATTAAGCTCCAAACGTCGAGCTCCAACCTCCATCTCCCTCTTCCACAACACTGTTCAATTGAACCCACTCGTCGACTTCATCAACAAAGCTTCGAGCTCCGCCTTCCGCCCCCCCTTCGTCAAAGCTGCACACCGAAGCTTCATGCCGAGCAACTGTGCCGAGCTCCCCTGTCGAAGCTTACCGTCGAAGCTCCGTCATCCTCCTCGATGAGCCACCGCCTCGCCATTACAAAACTCCGAAGCCGAGCCCAAGCTTCCACCAGCTCGAGCGAACTCCTCCTTCGACCTCGAGCGCTCACAACTCCACCCTCACTGAGCTCAAAACCATTGTCGTGCCGATCCACTCTCCACGCCGAAGAGCTCCATCGAGCTCCATAGCCCCTCCCGCCTTCACGAGCGTCGACCCCGAAGCCTCGAGCCCCACGGCGCACGGAGAGGAGGTCGGAGAGGGAAACGAGAGAGTCTCAACAGGAGAAGGCAGGAAGAGACACTCAGAGAAGAGTCGAAGCAGAGGAAAGAAAGAAGCAAAACGAAGCAGAGCGGAGAAGGGAAGAGAAGAAGCAGCGGAAAAGAAAAAAAAATAAAAATTTCACGTGGCCCGGTCGGCTGACCGAGCAAGTCCCTATCCGAGCTCCAAAAATGGAGAAAAAAGCCGCTGAGCAACTACAACCGTTGGATCTTCCAGAAATTCGCGCTTCTGGTGATGGACGGTCAAGATCGCGCCACGTGTGCTAAACGACAAGATAACAATTTTTTGGGAAACGCGCTCCTCAAGATTCGTGCCGGGATCCGACGGCACAGATCGCGCCATGTGTCCAGGTATATTTAAATTATTTATTTATTTATTTATTTATTTTAATTATTTAAAAATTCCGAAAAAATATTTAAAAAGTCGAAAAAAATTAATTAAAAATTCTAAAAATAATTATTAATTCAGAAAATTTATTTTAAAATTCTAGAAAAATAATTATTAAATTAGAGTAATTAATTAATATTTTCGATAATTAATTATTTAATTCTGAAAATGAATAAAAAATTCAAAAAATGAGAAAAAATTCAGAAAAATCTGGAAAAATAACAAAAAATTCAGAAAATTCTGAAAATATCTTTGGGCATTTTACAAGCCCAGATTAACACCGTTACACCCCCAAGCAAGATCCAAAACTCCCTTAAGAACACCGATAAAATCCCGTACGCCATTAGAACAGTAAAACTACTCCTCAAAGACTGAAAAACTCAGTCTCTAGGAGTGGGGGGCTCGTGATATGGCTAAAAATAGGATTAAATCGGGACCGTTCACATCAGAGACAAATCTTAAAGCTCAGGGGTAAAACGGTAATTTCACTTACTAACGGGTCCGAAGCGGGTACTGGGTCTCCTTCTCATAGATCCAATAACCCTCGAACAGATCCACCTCAACTGGGTACGGGTCTCGACCCGATACAAACCCAGTCCGACAGGATAGAATTAGGGTCTCTGATTGAACCAAATCAACGGGCCTAATTCGTGACTATCCTCTTACCGGGAATTAAGGGATTACATTCCTAATCTGATTACGAGGATTTTGTGCCTTATGAGATGACAGGAATCACATTCCTAATCTGATCCCAACGGCGACTATAAATACCTACCTACAACTGCTACAGGTTAATCACTTTTTTGCCAACTTAAGCTCTTTTTTAATCATCACTGGTTACTGACTATTTCTCATCTATACTATCTATTTCTCCTCTTAACTCCTTTTCTTGTAAATGGAGAAATGCTTCATAATAGATTTTATCTACGTCGTCTATATGGATAGTATTCTTTTCAAGTGTAGAATACTTTACCATATTAATTCGTGGTTTAGTTAAGCTAGATAACGACAATTTTTTAGGGGATCACACAAAATTTACAAAAGAGAAAATAAAAGGAAGCAAAAGGAAACTCAAAAGCTCACAACTGAAACAAGAAGAAAAAATCTGAAGTGGAAAAGCTTCTGTCTATACACGACCCTGAGGTCCTTCTTTTATAGCGAGAAGAAAGGAGGAAGAGCATCTTCTTTTTGCAAGTGGAGCAAGTGGAGCGAGCTGGCAGTAGGTCACCTGTCTCTATTGGTAGGTAATCTGTCTCTATCTTGGTGAGTCACAAGATAAGAACGAATCTTATCTTTGGTGAGTGCGTTAGGTAGTCGTGGGTCCACCATGCGTGAGTCAGAAGATAAGAAGGAATCTTATCTTTGGTGAGTGCGTTAGGTAGTCGTGGGTCCACCATGCTTCTTTATTCGTTTGTGGCCAGGTCACCTAGCATATCCCAATCTACGAAATTCGATCCGTCGATAGCTCTTTGTATGTCTGCTTGGTGCTCTAGATATTCTTCCTGAGCTGTTTCACCGAGTCGGCCAAGTTTGAGGGAGGTTAGGAAGGACTGTGCCTTCTGCGTTGTAAGTGAGGAGGACTCGTAGGGGGAGAGGGTATCTACGAGTAAAACTGTCTTCCCTTCATGAATAGAATGGGCTCCAATGGCTGCAATTTCTGACATCCGCTCAAAAAATTCTTGAGCTGCGAGGAGTCGTTCATTTTCCTCTGAAAGTTCCTTTTTATTGAATTTTGTGAATTGATGTCGGGGTTCTTCAGTAACTCTTTCCAATTCCCATAATTGAACTGATGGAAATAACTTGACATATTGCCGTTCTTCCCATACAGACCAGATACGGAACATAAAGATGTTCTGAAATCTATTTGCGTATTCAAGAAGTTTGATCTTGCAAACTTCTGGTATGCAGTTAGCATATTCCTCCGGATTGTTTGTATTCACATAAAGATCATGCACAATTCCTTTGCGAATGTCCTTTTGGTATTTTTGTATATCTCCAAAGAACACAACAAGACGTGGTCGGTCGTTTGCATTCTTGATGATTTCTTCGTCTGCGAAGAAAGAGACGATGTCTGTGTCTTCTAATTTCTTGAAGAAATTAAGTAGACTCGAGTCATCGAGCAAATTTTGCTGATACATGGAGATCATATTCTGTACCATGATTTCAGCCTCAAGTTCTTTTGTTTTTTCAGTTTTGATGTTAAGAGATTTTAACAAATCTAAGAAATCCTGAATCCTTAGATTAACCAGATCGGTTGTATCCATCTGGGAAAAAATCTGTTGTAAACTTCGTTGTTCGGGTGTATTGCCAGAAAATAAGGGTTCTTCTTTTTTATTTAGAGCCTCGGATCTGGAAGTCGAGGAGAACTGTGTTATTTTGAGGAGGAGACTGTGGGTCTCAGATTGTCGCGTCTGCTGCTGGCGAAGTTCTCGTAAGATTGCCAGAAAATCACTTTCCAGTTTCGTGAGCCAGAAATTTACCGTTCGAAAATTGGCAGATTGGATGGCTCGAAAACATCAATTGAATTTTTCATAGAGATTGGGGTCATGGGCCTTCATCTCCATGTTATACCAGTCTTTCACCATGGATGCGGCGAAAGTCCTTTTTGGTTCTGTTGGAACCATTTTTCCTTTGTTATATGGCACAAAGGTTTTTCTTGCTTCAGTGGAAGCAGTAACTGTCTCTGTGGAGACTTTTCTCTGTGGAGCTTTGCTCTGTGGAGCGGGTTCGGTCTGTAGGACCTGTTTACCCATTCGGGCTGAATCTACTCCAGTGGGAGTAGATGAGGTACCGGTCTCTGTGGAGACCTTCTGAGTCTTTTTGGACCCAGCTTCTTGCCATCCTTCTGGTCGGTTCATCTGTTCTAACAACTGATTGAACTTTTCATTGAAATCATCGTCGTTCATGGCCTGGTAAGAATATCAGCGACATGTACTAACCTGGAATATATTTAACTTCTTAAGAGAAAATTTCTAAATATATAGCTATTCTAATTCGCCTGAGATTTTCTTCAGGATTATTATACGTTTTTCTCTTTAGAAATTGTGCAACCGATTTGTTATCTGTTTCTATACAAAAACTTCGAGATAACAAATATATTTTGAAACTTTTTAAAGCTAATTTTATAGCTAGTAATTCTTTATCATATGTGGAATATTTGACCTGTGTTTTGTCAAATTTTCCTGATGTATATGCTATAATCTCTTTGTGTTTAGCAACAAGTACTCCTGCCCAAAAATGATCAGAGGCATCTGTTTTTAATGTAATGACCTTTTGATCCGCTGGAAAATAAAGGATCTTTTGGTCTTGAACCGAATGTTTAATTTCTAAAATTTCTTTTATTTCTTTTTCTGATAGGATGATGGAGATTTTATCAGTATTCCATCGTCTAGGTTGTTCACCAGTTGAAGCTTTATATTTTGCTTGTTCTTCATTAAGTTTTTGTTGTAGATTTTCAACTTTGGCGGAGAGATTTGGAATAAATTTTCGTCCATAGTTCAACAATCCCAAAAAACTTTGAAGTTCCTTTAAGGTAGAAAAGGTTTCGGGATATTCTTTTATTTTTGCATAAATATGCTGTTGAAGTTCTATAGTACCTTGTTTAATATATTTTCCTAAAAATTCGATCTCTGTTTTAAAAAGTTCGATCTTTTTAGGACTTAGGATAACTCCATGTTGAAGTAGTAATTGAGCTATCTGAAAAAGGTGTTGTTCATGTTCTTCTGCTGAAGGAGAGAAGACTAGAATATCATCTATATAGACAACGACAAATGGTAGATGTCCGAATAGTGAATTCATCCATTTCTGGAATATTTGGGGAGCATTTTTTAATCCAAAGGGCATTACTAACAATTCGTAGTGTCCTTGTGGATAGCTAAATGCTGTGAGTTCTATCCAAGCTACTGTTTGTTAAAAGGTGCGAAGAATCGAATATTATCCATACCAATTAAACAATCAGTTTCTAAGACATTTGGTAGTAAACCAAAGTCGAAAGAATATGTTTCCATAGTATTATGAATATCAGGAATCTGGACTTGAAGTCCAACCACTTTATGGGTAATAGGACATTGTTTACCCATAAAATCGTTTAACATGCCTTGTTTTGTTAATGGTGTTCGAAACTGGGGAGGAATGAACACTTCTTGTAAAAGGCTTGCTCCTGCTCCAGTATCGATTAAAGCATGGAGTGTGAAGTCTTGGAATTCAGGGATACATATTGTAATGGGGATATAAATGTGTAATTGAGCTTGTTTTCTCAAATCAATAGAGCGAATCATTATTACGTGGTTGGGAAAAAGGGATTTTTAGAGTCTGTTGTTGATCGGACTCATTTTCGCGTTGCGTTTCGCGTTGTTGAATAAGTTTTCTGGTATTACCTTCAAGAGGTACAGGTCGTTCATGTTGAACACTTGCTCTTGTTGGTATATTATCAAATGAATCAGTATGTTTGATAAATTGGAGAGTGTTGAAAATGATCGTCGCAAGGATGGGTTAGATGATGATCCTTCATTGTGAATCATCCTTGTTGATATTGTATTTCCCGCGGCAGTAAAATATTCAATCGGGACTGGAATCTTTGGTTTTAATGATTTAATAAAGACCCTCATGTCCTGATCTATTTTAGGATGCCGAATATCAACTAAACGAGGTTGAATTGTTTTGCCAATTCCAACTTCGAAGAGTTTTACAAAATCAGTAGGTGTAATGGATTTAAATGTAGATGTATCATTTAAAGCCATACAATGTTCCCATTGTATTCCTAGAACTTTTGATCCGGTAAAAGTTCGATACCTTGAAGATTTATTGAAAGTGTACAAGCCTTATTTATATTTTTATCTTCTAGGCTTATACAAAAATCTGGATGTATATTTACTCCGAATAATCTATGTGCTAGATTGGATTTAGCACCACCAATAATACTGTTTAAGGGATTATTGATGATTCGTTCATCCATGCAAACTAGCATTATACGAGTATCTATTCCAGAACGAAATAGTCCTGTGATTTTTATTTGGATTAAACCTATATGAAGATACTTCATTTTAGGATATTTTTTCTTTAATTTTTCTATTTTTTGAACGTCAAGGAGTTTTACAGAAGAAAAATCTTCATCTCCCTTTAGTTCTATATTGTCTTGCATTCCCTCGAACACATATCAATGTTGATTTAGAAATCTAGATTTAAACGAAGGGTTTTTGTATATTTTCCTTTTATCTGAATGAGAAATTGCCTCTTTCAGTTTTTCGAGATCTTCGTCAGTAACGATGAATTGTTCTCCCAAGCTATCTTGAATACTTGAATTAGTAACTTCTTCAGATGTTATTTCATCAAAAGTTGTGAGAGTATTCATATATATTCTATATTCAAAGTGAGTCTCGTGTTCTTTTGGCGTAGAACTCGAACTCTGTGTTTGATATTTGTTTGAACTACTTTGAGATGATCTTTGATCTTCTTTGATGATGGAAAGATCCTCATATTTATGAATTACAAGTAATCCAATTGGATCATCCTTTTCTATTTTGTAGTCCTGATTATTTAGACTAGTATTTTTGATTATTATGGCTGTTTTTTCTATAGCCATAGGTTCAATTATTCCACTAGTAATAAAGATATTTTCTTTAGCATGTCGTGGAGAAGTATGTATGATACCGTAGTATCCAAGGGGTATTTTTATAATAATATATAAATGAATAACGGTAGTTCTATATCGTTTTAGATAATATGTTCTACTGGAAAATAACGTATAGCCTGCGGCATACATTTTTCCCTTTTGTGGTAGCATACTATCATCTAATAACGGTATGAGTTTGATTGAATTTATAGTTTTATTTATTGTCAACATATTAGAGATGATGGAATCGAATTAAGCATTAAATTTGTCTTCTTCAATTGTAGAATCAGAATAAATGCTTTCGATTTCATATATAGAGGAATTGTTATCACTTGGTATATCTTCAAATGTACCAAGGTTAATTCCGTATTCTTCTAAGTTATCAACTATTAGAGTTTTTATATTAGTTGGACATTCATTAGCAAAATGACCTTCTTTGCTACATTTAAATCATTTACAACCTTTACGGAAGGTTCTCTTTTTAATAAATTTCCGCGCTGGGAATTTTCGTTCCTTTCGAAAATTTAGTTTAAACTCTGGTTTCCACGGTTTGCGCGTAATTCGGAAATTTGGTTTTTTCCGATAAAAGGATTTTTTATTTTTAAATCTATTTATCTTTTCTTTATACTCTAGTTTACAACCATATTGTAGATTTATATCTTCATACCAATTTTAGAACAACAGGCTTGTCCTAATTTTGAATGTTTTATTCTATTTTCAATCTGTTTATGAGCTTTCGCTCGTTCACAGTATTGTGCCATTGTTTCCATACAGGCCTTTTTGAGGTTACATGTGGATTGAGCGTTTCGTTCGTTCGGTGCTGTGGCAACTAGTTTATCATAATTTTCTTTTATGAGATTACTCCATGGATGTGGAATTTTTGAAAAAAATCCTTTCATCCAAAACAATTTTTGTTCTGTATTATTTAGATGAAATATTAATCCTATATATTTAGCAACAAATTCTTCTAACATGCAAATATCACATAATTGCATTTTCATTAATTGTTGCTCGGATTCATGTTATGTAAGTAATATTTCACCAGTAAGATCAGCAGTTAAGATATCGACTAGCTCCGTCAGGGCTGTCTTAGCATCTGTTAATGCAATGATGTTATCTAATACTTGTTGGTTCGTATTTTCTAAGCTAGTTAACCAGTGAAGGGCATCTCCTTCCCAGTAACTGGTTGCATATTGTAAGAACTCATGTATACTCATAACTGGTAATACATGTATAATTCCGGTCATCTTTTGTAACCAATTTTTTATATAAGGTTTAATTCGTCGATGGGAAATTTTTTCTATGTTTAATATTAACCCCTGATTTGGAGAGGGTATTGCTGATTTTTGTTGACTCCATTCCGTTCGCGTAGCGAAATGTTGAATATTAGGTCTTTCTGGCATGGATTCATCTATTCCTGATGCCTGTGTTGAAGGTGGTGGTATATGATGGCTTGGGCCACCTTCTAATAAAGGATGTTGTGGATTTACTACGGTTAGTTCCGTATTTGTACGAATTGCGTACTGTTTGTCCGATGTGTTGGACTGTTGTCTATCCGATGTGTCGGATAGTTGTTCCTCTAGTTGAGAGGTAGTTTCAGAGTCAGACTCTGATTCATGATGTTTATATAACCAATAATTAATAGCAGATTCATGCTTTTCATAATAAGAAAATACATCTATACTATCTATTTCTCCTCTTAACTCCTTTTCTTGTAAATGGAGAAATGCTTCATAATAGATTTTATCTACATCATCTATATGGATAGTATTCTTTTCAAGTGTAGAATACTTTACCATATTAATTCGTGGTTTAGTTAAGCAAGATAACGATGAGTGATTTGTCTTTACTAATACTGGTTTTCCTAGGTTTGGAAAACATGTGTTAAGGCTCTTAACCTCTGTTTTGATATCTTGTAAGAGATCTACCATATAGTTAAAGATCCCTGCATTTAAGGATCCGTGTGTTGGAAGATGAACAAAATGTTCATAGTGTTCTTCATTTAGCCTATGTGAACACTGATGTTGATCATCTAGTATAATAGGATTTCTCCTGATTTCTTCCATTTTAAGAGAGAACATATTCTATAGTTTATTATTGATTCTGGCTGATTAACAAGTAATCTTCTCAATCTTTTTCTTTCTTGGTCTGTGTTTCTTATGTTCCTCCTCTATGATATTCCTAACCGTGGATTTATAGCTAGGATTAAGCCGCGAATGAGCCTATAGCTCTTTACAACCCAACACCCATGGTGTCTCTGGTCTAGGTACCACAAGCTTCTATCATTGAAGGGACATAATAACTAGAGCTTAGAAAGAAAGAGCTAAAGAAGGTTACATTTTAATCACTTAGAATTAATAAACAACTATAGGATATGCTCCATGTAATTTACTCCATTAATAAACTTAAAAGAGAAAGCTTACAATAATGGTTGGCGTAAGCACCTTCCAGCGAGCACACTGTATTTACAACCTTGCTCTGATACCAATTTTAGGGCAAAAATACTGTATTAATGGCTTGAAATCGTCGTCGTTCATGGCCTGGTAAGAATATCAGCGACATGGTTAGTATAACCTGGAATATATTTAACTTCATAAGAGAAAATTTCTAAATATATAGCTATTCTAATTCGCCTGAGATTTTCTTCAGGATTATTATACATTTTTCTCTTTAGAAATTGTGCAACCAATTTGTTATCTGTTTCTATAAAAAAACTTCGAGATAACAAATATATTTTGAGACTTTTTACAGGCCTTTTTGATATTTCTAACAATTATACATGTATTACCAGTTATGAGGATACATGAGTTCTTACAATATGCAACCAGTTAATGGGAAGGAGATGCCCTTCACTGGTTAACTAGCTTAGAAAATACGAACCAACAAATTTTAGATAATATCATTGCATTAACAGATGCTAAGACAACCCTGACGGAGCTAGTCGATATCTTAATTGCTGATCTTACTGGTGTAATATTACTTACATAACATGAATCAGAGCAACAATTAATGAAAATGCAATTATGTGATATTTGCATGTTAGAAGAATTTGTTGCTAAATATATAGGCTTAATATTTCATCTAAATAATATAGAACAAAAATTGTTTTGGATGAAAGGATTTTTTTCAAAAATTCCACATCCTTGGAGTAAT
The DNA here is from genome assembly GCA_017893485.1 of Hemerocallis citrina. NCBI lineage: Eukaryota > Viridiplantae > Streptophyta > Magnoliopsida > Asparagales > Asphodelaceae > Hemerocallis > Hemerocallis citrina. Next base: position 114,745,251 of record CM030360.1, on the reverse strand, counting down.
CTCATAAAAGAAAATTATGATAAACTAGTTGCCACACCACCGAACGAACGAAACGCTCAATCCATAGGTAACCTCAAAAAGGCCTGTATGGAAACAATGGCACAATACTGTGAACGAGCGAAAGCTCATAAACAGATTGAAAATAGAATAAAACATTCAAAATTAGGACAAGCCTGTTGTTCTAAATTTGAATGTTTTATTCTATTTTCAATCTGTTTATGAGCTTTCGCTCGTTCAGAGTATTGTGCCATTGTTTCCATACAGGCCTTTTTGAGGTTACCTGTGGAATTAAGGGATTACATTCCTAATCTGATTACGAGGATTTTACGCCTTATCAGATAACAGGAATCACATTCCTAATCTGATCCCAACAGCGACTATAAATACCCCCACCTACCACTGCTACAGGTTAATCACTTTTTTGCCAACTTAAGCTCTTTTTTAATCATCACTGGTTACTGACAAGAGCGTCGGAGGGTGCGTCGCCGGGATCAACCCCGATATTTCGCACTTTCCTTGCAGGTGTACGGCGGGAGCTCAACAGCCCAACTCCGACGAACAGGCCTGGGGTCGCTATTCAGGTTTTTCCACGAACCCACAAATTCTATCTATTTACCCCCACACCAGATTCAGCGGTAACAAAAATGCATAGGCAGATGCCCTCTCAAAGCTAGCCTCCTCTTCCCTCCGCGGGCTGGAAAGAACCGTCTTGATAGAAGTTCTTTTGAGACCCAGCATCGAGGAAGAAGGCCCCGAACTGATGGAGATACTACCCCTTACACTCGGGGAGAATTGGATGAAGCTTCTGCTCGATTTTCTCAAAGACGAAATCCTCCTTCCAGATCCTAAAGAGGCTAGAAGAATCAGAACCAGAGCCGAGCGATACGCGCTCATCGAAGGGGTCATGTACAAGTGCTCTTACACTCAAGTGGACGGCAGACCCTACTTGAGATGCCTCTCCCTCGAGGAGGCCTAGTATGCTCTAAAGGAGGCCCATGAAGGAATGTGCGGTGCTCATTTGGGAGCAAGGTCCCACACCCACAAAATCTTAAATTGTGGATATTTCTGGCTTACACTCCTTAGCGAAACCGAACAACACGTTCGCCAATGCGCCCCTGCCAAAAGTTCTCAACAATTCGATGCTTACCACAAGCCCAGCTGTCCTCCTTATCCAGTCCGACCCCTTTCGCAATGTGGGGGATGGACTTGCTCTGGCCATTCCCTCCAGCGCTGGGCCAGCTGAAGTTCCGTGTCATTGCAATCGATTACTTCTCCAAATGAGTTGAGCCTTTAGCGACAGTCTCTGAGAACAGAGTCCAACGGTTCCTTTGGAAGAACATTGTCTGCAGATTCAGTATACCTCGAGTCTTAGTAATGGACAATGGGACCCAATTTACGAGGGCAGCCTCCCGCAACTTTTGCACGGACCTTGGTATCCCGCAACGATTCACCACAATATCCCACCCGCAATCCAACGGTCAAGATGAGAATGCCAATCGGCAAATTCTCTCCGACCTAAAAAAGCGACTGCACAAATCCACCATGGGATTATGGGTCGAGCAACTCCCTAATGTGCTCTGGAGCTATGAGGACCGCCACAGGAGAATCTCCCTTCAACCTTAGTTAAGACTCCGAAGTCGTCATCCCATTGGAAGTTGGCCTACCTTCTCCCCGCTTGATTGGCTTCAATGAAGAGCAAAATTCGAACCATCTTCGGGGCAACTTGGACCTCATCGATGAGATTCGAGAAAGATCCTCCATCCGTCAGGAGATTTATCGGCATAGGATCGAGCAGTCCCACAACAAGAGATTTCGCCCCACTAATCTCAAAGAAGGAGATTTGGTTCTTACAAAACTATCCATTTCTTTTTCGAGCAAGAAAGGGAAACTATCGTCTAATTGGGAAAGGCCGTATAGGATCTCCAAAATTGTTCGCCCTGGCGCATATCAACTTGAAGACCCAGGGGGCAAGAGAGTACCAAGAACATGTAATGCAGAACACTTGTTGAAGAACCAAGAGGGTGTTTAAACACCGCTACAAGCAACTTCTAATCCTAGAGAATTTCTAAGTTTGTTTTTCTTCTTATTTAGTTGATTTTCTCGAATGTAATAATGGCTTGCAACTCAGAAGCAACACTTACTCCTCTTTAATAAAAGCATTTTATTTATTAGAAAACCCATTATCTAAATGTTCTGGTTGTTTTGCCCCGAAGCATACACTCTAAGTATGAAAACCCTCTTAAAACAACAAGTTCGTAGTCCAACACTTGGTTTGATGCCACTTTAGCAATTTGCGAACAAGCAAGGGCGAAATAGCTCACCATTCGAAATTGCTCCCACAACTGTTGAAATTCTCTTAAAACAACAAGTTTGGAGTCCAACACTTGGTTCGACGCCACTTTAGCAACTTGCAAAAAAGCAAGTGCGAAGTAGCTTACCATTCGAAATTGCTCCCACAACTGTTGAAATTCTCTTAAAACAACAAGTTCGGATTCCAACACTTAGTTCGACGCCACTTTAGCAACTTGCGAACAAACAAGTGCGAGATAGCTCACCATTTGAAATTGTTCCCACAACTGTTGAAACTCTCTTAAAATAACAAGTTCAGAGTCGAACCCTTGGTTCGACGCCACTTTAGCAACTTGCGAACAAGCAAGTGCGAAGTAGCTCACCATTCGAAATTGCTCCCACAACTGTTGAAACTCTCTTAAAATAGTTTGTTCGGAGTCCAACACTTGGTTCGATGCCACTTTAGCTACTTGCGAATAAGCAAGTGCAAAGTAGCTCACCATTCGAAATTGCTCCAACTGTTGAAACTCTCTTAAAACAACAAGTTCAGAGTCCAACACTTGGTTCGATGCCACTTTAGCCACTTGCGAACAAGCAAGTGCAAAGTAGCTCACCATTCAAAATTGCTCCCACAACTTTTGAAAACTCTTTTACAAAGTGTTGGTAGGCGAAAGAAGCACGTTACAAGATCAAAAGTTGCAATCAGTAAAAACATTGCTCGAATACTACAAATATCTAATTCCATTAAAAGTCAGGATACAAGTCTTATTTCAAAACCATACTATAAGCATTTTATTCTGCCAAAGATAGAGATACAAGTCCTATTCAAAACTAAAGACTTCTACAAAACTATAAAGTATTGCCCTAACTCCTCCTAGAAAGTGGTACACTTCTATTTAGAGATACACGGCGACGACGAGCACTGTACTGCTCCCTCATGGCCTCCGAAGAGATCTCCTAGCCTGCACGCCAAGTGGTACCATCGGGACCCATAGACTTACCAGTTGCACCAACAGATGCTCTGCTCGACGAGCCGGCCACTCTGCTTTGAGAATCCCCAGGATTGTGCAAAAGAGGAGGTAAACAAAGCGCTAATTCATGAATGATCTTCCTTGGGCATACTCATCTCAAGGATAAGAAGTGCTTCAAACGTTGCTCCCCTTTGATAGTCGTTGCAGATAAAGATTTTCCACCTCTAACTCAACAAACCGCTCTTTGAGAGAGTTATCCATCACTCTGAGCTTCAAGCGAGGCATTCGGCCCGAACTGACCCCCTGCGAGACATCAGAGATAGTCCTCCGAAGATGAGCCGCTTGTAGACTCTTCTTGAGCACCATGTTCTTTAATTCATCTCTCTCAGATCTCGCTTCGAATAAAGAGTGGCGAAGGAACTTGAGCCTCAAGCCTTGGCCGATAGCCATCGAAGGCCAGGTCTCCTCACCTTCAGGGGGCACTTCGCAAATTCTCTCTTCAAGATGCCTCATCTCGATAACTCGGCGAGCCAAGGTCAGCCTCAAATGACCTAACTCCCGCCCTGCTTTAAAAAGCATTTCCCTAGACCGAGGAAGCCCCAACTTAGTAATGCCTAGCTTAGAGAGGATATATGATACCTCGCTACCGTGGGGAAGCCAATCAAAGAAAGAAACGTAAAACGCCCTGACATCGAAAAGAGCTACAAGATAGTTCTGAGTTCTAACTCTAAGGAGACTAAGTGCTGGGTCCAAGGGGAGCTACAAAATTAATTCTAAATTCAAGTGCTAGTAAACTGAGAGCTTTAAGCCTCGCCGCCAAACACTACGAATCCAAAAAGCCCTTTTCATTTCCAAAAAGAAGATACAAGAGCGATGGCCAGTCCGCTATAAGGCATCAGTACAAAAGAGCTTAAAGAAAAAATAATAGTGCAATACAAAAAGGTCAAGGAGCCACCTTGGCAGACTGCTCCGTGATCGCCTCCAGTACCCCACAATCGCTGACTGAGGGTCTGCCATAGCATTCTCCTCTTCCTGTCCTTCTTCTTCTTCCTCCTCGCCTCCACTGGCGCCTTCTGCCACCTCAGCCACTTCGCCTTCAAGAATGGTGTACAAACTGTACCCGAGCTATCAAAGCCGGGGACATGATCTTGCACATGTTTGACGACCCTGTCATAAGACTAATCCATGTTTGTGCACATGTGAACTTTTGCCTCGGTCCCAATGGCCTCTGCAGCTGCTTCCACGGCCGCTTCCTTCTTTTTTGACGCGTCTTCGGTAGCCTTCGCGGCCACCTCCCGCTCCTTTTCAGCCCTCTCCCTCTCTTTGTCCGCCCTTGCCATCTCCAAGGCGATCTGGTCTTTAGCCTTTGCCAAGGCGGACTCGATGAGGCTGATCTGAGCAGATGCCTCTCCGCCTCGTACATTTTCACGATCTTTGCTCTCCCCGATTGATCCTTATCACTCGCCGCTTTGAGATCCTTCTCCTGCTCGGCAAACTGCTCCAAAAGGTGGATAAAGTGGCACGTAATCTACAAAGAGGCAAGGAAAAATTAAGTGAAATGCAGGAAAAATTCCTATGTTTTGAGAGTCTAAATAACTACTCACCGACATGGTTGCCATAGCATTCTCGAGGGCATCGTCACCAATTGTCCCTGCCTTCATCGTTGCTCGGTCCTTTGGGGTTGGCTGATGAAGAATCGCCTGCATGCTCATAGCGGAGTTGTCACGTCCCGCTTCCAAAATACGGAATACGAGTATGTAACGTAGGTCCAGCGAATGATGTAAACACCATCCATAAGCTGTACTAGACTAACTCAACAATATGAACAATAAACACAGTCATGCAAGAAAGATATAATCACATGAATCAAAGATAAACTTCAATAATAATGAAATAATCCAAATAATATCCAACAAAATATCCAATATCTGGGAATTAAAAATAAACGACGAGAACATAATCCCAAAACAAAGTATAATATCCAGAAAATGTCCACGAAAATAAAACAAGCAACAAAATAAACTAAGCAGCTCAATCTTTAGTTCAATATTCTAGAATCGTTGCTCACCAATTCCTGCTGGTATAGATCCTCCAGTACCTGTAAATTCTTGATCTAAAAAGAAAGAAAATAAAGTCCTTAGAGCAAGTCGTGGACAGCAAGTAAAGGAAAACAGAGAATAATAGGAAGCATTTATATCAAAGAAAAGGGACGGGATCAAAGTCAATAACAAAATCAAAGATAGACAATAATAGCACAGGTCAATTTTCAATCATGCATGTAATGAATGATGTCAATTTAAATTCTATCTTGATGACGATGTACAGTATCAATCATGAAGTGTAAAATGCAGGTTATTAATCATTTTATTAATCTATCTAGTACACGTACTACTGTGTCCCATATCTTCCATACCAAAGTTTCAGTGCAAGCAAACAGTGAACGTTTTAAACTGATGGTGAATTCACAGATCGTGTACTCGGTAGCAAGATGAGAAGATACCATGATAGCGTGATCACAAAATATCAAACAATTCGCCACATTCCAATTTATAAATCAGGCAAGCAAGAATACCTTTACCGAGTACATTTTTCGATCGTTCACTACCAAGTCATCCCACAATACCCCGGCTTATTAATAGTTTATTTCCATCCTATATGAGCATGCAAGAAGCTGTCAATGTTGTATTATGCTAGGTGTGACTAATTCTACTCGTTATAGACAAATCAATAAGAAACCATATAAATTATACACAAATTACACAATCTGGACAACATTACATTGTTGTACAAAAACACAGATTACCCCTACTACAGATTAAAATTCTGGATCTGTCAAAAATTCTAGAAAACAGACTATCTGCCGGTTCCAGCAAATATATATATGACATATAGAAGTTACAGAAACTAGGGTGAAAACTCTATGTTCAGGCAGTAAGTTGTAAATTCTGTAAACACATATGGAACAGATCAGAAAACTCATCAATTTAATCTACAAAAATTCAGGGTAGTTCCTACACATGTCTAGTCTCAGCCAAATTTATTTCATATTTTTACTTTACTGTTAACATGTTCAATTTAATTATGAAACAGAAAGATACGCATGAATTTGTGAATCTGATAATTCTGACACAGTTGTACTAAAATACTGATATCTAACAGATTATAACTCGAAATTCAGATTCGTTAAAAGTTTTGAAAAATAGATTCATGGGGCTATAATTTATGTTCCAAAAGTTATTTCAAATTACAACAGAAACATGGTCGAAAATCTGATACAAAAAGATACAAACAGTAGTCCAGAATTTAGTTTGATATGCATAGGCAATAATTTAATCATACAACCCTATAGTTCATCCTAATTAATAATCCAAGAGGTATTAGATGTTTAATATGCATAATTCCAGTTTTAAGATGCAATTTCACAAGCATGGTAATCAATTCAATAATTCAATTCAATCTATCATATCCAATTTATCGAACAATTCTATAACACATTGTCACACCACACTTCCAAAAAAGAGATATGAAATACGGATACGTGACTAAGCCCAGGCGAATAATTTTCATCATCCATAAGCTGTCAGGTTCTTTACAACATTTCACCAGAATAACCAGAGTCGGAAGCAAGAGAAGTCAACCACGCATGCATATATGAATCAAAATACCAACAGAATTTACTTGAAACAAAATATATTAATCTCAAATAAAGCAGATTGGAAGAAGTCAAAAATTCTGGGTAACATTGCCCAAACACAAATAATCCAAGTAAAAGATACATTATTCAAAATAAGCAACAAGAAATAATAATAGCAAAACTCCAGTATCTAGAATCTCATATCACCTACTCCATCTGGCAGCTGATCTCCAAAATCGGCAATTTAATAAATTGCAGGAAGAGAAAAAAAAATAAAATGCCCGTCAATGCAAGTTACAGGCCGCTTGTAGTGTAGGTACAAGTACAGAAAAAAGGTAAACAAATAACATGGAATAAACATGAAAACAAAACAAAACAACTAGTATGGCAAGATGAACAAGTGCAAGTGACATGTATCAAGTGTCAAGTAAAACAAGTATCATGTAAAAGCAACAAGAGTCAAGTGTCAAGTATCGAGTGTCATGTACAAGTAGCAAGTGTCAAGTGTGTAATATCCCGGACGGATATTACCTCGTATAAATCACAATTTTATTATTATTTTATTTTCAATCCAAAATCAAATTATTTTGGTGATTTTTTGCCGGTTTGTCCAGAAACATTGTCTACGCGCATATAACGGTCGGTGTACATCCGAAAAACATCAAATTGGTAGCGCGATCCTCCGAATTGATAATAAAACTTATTTTATTATAATTTTCAAATTAAACTATTTATGGAGATTATATAAGGATTTTTTGTATACACATACATGTACACATACATACATTGTATTATACTTAGTACTTTATACAGAATATGTATTATGTACTTTTGAAGAATGTATTCATCCTTGTCATGACAACTTAATTAGATGATTAGGGTTTTATTTAAGTGGTTAAACTAGGGTTTGTATGCATGAGAAGATTAAAACCCCTTCTAGAAACCTTATCCCTTTCTACCATGCTTCCACCTCATTTCTAGGCCATACCCTACACCTCACCCCTCCTCCACCTAGGGCATGGCCGGTTGGCTTCTTTTTGGGGTTTTTGTGCAAAATGTGAGTGCATATTTACACTCTCCCCCTCCTCTCCCCTTCTATAAATACCCCCTCCTTCTCCACCTTGTCTCATTTTAGAAAACACAAAGAAAGAAAGGAAAGGAAAAAAAAGAGAGGAAACTAACAAGAGAGTTTTCTTGTAGGTTTTTCCTAGGAGTTCTAAGAGCTAGGGGAAGGAGAAGGTTAAGCTAGCAAGTCCTTCCAAAAAAGAGACTAAGGTGGGGGTTTCTCTTTGTTTGTTTGTTTGTTTGTTTGTATTGTTGTTTGACTTCTTCTTCTTACCCTCCTTGTTTTGTTTTCTTTGGTTCTTTTGGAAATGGTTTGTTGTAATGGTATTGTTGTATGTATGTTTGTAAATGGTAACAACCACATAAAAAGAAAAGAAACAAATGGTAGTGTTAAATACACATAAAGATTAAATCTTTATAGTTGTAGTTGTTGTTTGTGTTTGTTATTGGACTAAAATGACATAAGGCATATGAACTTGCACATACAACCGATTGGGGGTTGTAGGACTTGATATGAATTCATGGACAAAGCATATGAACATTTTTATACAACCATTTTGGTTGTAGGACTTGTATTGAACTTGGACAAAAAAATAATAAGTATATGTTGGATGAACCAAATGAAGGTTCTTACCTTATTTTATTATTGTAGTTTTCTTTTATAATCTTAAGTTAAAAGAACATACATTAGATGTCAGTGTTGATTATGAAAAAGAAATTAATTTAAATCACTAGTTGTAGGATGAACAAAACGATCTCTTTTTGTATGATCACTAGTAATAAATAAATGCTAATAAAGAATAGTAGACATTTATGTAGTAATAGTATGTTGTTAAAATAAAAGTAGCATGCTGTTAAACTAAAGTAGTAGTAGTATGTTGTTAAAATAAGGTAGTAGTAGTATATTGTTAAAATAAAGTAGTAGTAGTATGTTGTTAAAATAAAGTAGTAGTAGTATGTTGTTAAAATAAAGAAGTAGTAGTAAGTGTTAAAAGAAGTAGTTGTAGATGTTTTATGTCCATAAAGTAGTAGTAGTAGTAGATAGTTGTATGTTATGTTCATGGTTAAAATGAAGTATTAATAGTAGTAGATAGTTGTAGATGCTTATTTTATGTTCATAAGGTGAATACCAAGCTAAGATTGGATTAGATTAATTTATATATGCTTAGAATGTTGCAGGATTCTTTCTAAAATTACCTATCATGTTTTAAGGATGATATTCATGCTTAGAATGTTGTAGGATTTATTTTAAAAATACCTACCATGTTTAGGAATGATGTATACCATACTAAGTGTATAACCATGCTTAGAATGTTGTAGGATTTATTCTAAAAATACCTACCATGTTTAGGAATGATGTATACAATGCTAAGTGTATAACCATGCTTAGAATGTTGTAGGATTTATTCTAAAAATACCTAGCATGTTTAATGATGCTTAGAATATTGTAGGATTCATTCTAAAATTTCCTATCATGTTTAGGACGGTTATTTATGCTTGGAATATTGTGGGATTAATTCTAAAATTACCTATCATGTGTAGGAATGATATACATGTTGTAGGATTCATGCCAAAATTGTCTATCATGTTTAAGAATGACATACATGTTTAGAATGTTGTAGGATCCATGATAAAATTACTTACCATGTTTAGGGTTGATATGTACCATGCTAAGTCTTTCCACATGCTTGGAATGTTGTAGGATCCATGATAAAATTACTTACCATGTTAGAAGTGTATATATATATATATATATATATATATATATATATATATATATACTTAGGGATGTTGTATGTTCATAGTAGTAGTTATCCATGCTTAGTAAGATATTCATGCTTAGTAGTTGTTCATGCTTAATAAGATTCATGCTTAGATGATTGTAGGAAAGCATATACCATGCTAAATTAATTTATCTATGCTTAGATAATTGTAGGAAAGCATATACCATGCTGGATTAATCTATCTATGCTTAGATGATTGTAGGAAAGCATATACCATGCTAGATTAATCTATCTATGCTTAGATGATTGTAGGAAAGCATATACCATGCTAGATTAATTTATCTATGCTTAGATGATTGTAGGAAAGTAATATACCATGCTAGATTAATTTATCTATGCTTAGATGATTGTAGGAAAGTAGTATACCATGCTAGATTAAATTATCTATGTTTAGATAATTGTAGGAAAGTGATATATAATGCTAGATTAATTTATCTATGTTTAGATAATTGGTATATCATGCTAGATCAAGGTGGGGGTATTACCTCGTATTCTAAGGACGGATATTACCTCGTATTTCGTAATTTTATTATTATTTTATTATTATTTTATTTTAAATCCAAAATTAAATTAATTTGGTGATTTTTCGCCGGTTTGTCCACAAACATTGTCTACAAGCATATAACGGTCGGTGTACATCCGAAATACATCAAATTGGTAGCGCGATCATCCGAATTGATAATAAAACTTATTTTATTTTCAAATTAAACTATTTATGGGGATTATATAAGGATTTTTTGTATACACATACATGTACACATACATACATTGTATTATACTTAGTACATTATACAAAATATGTAGTACGTACTTTTGGACAATGTATTCATCCTTGTCATGACAACTTAATTAGATGATTAGGGTTTTATTTAAGTGGTTAAACTAGGGTTTGTATGCATGAGAAGATTAAAACCCCTTCTAGAAACCTTATCCCTTTCTACCATGCTTCCACCTCATTTCTAGGCCATACCCTACACCTCACCCCTCCTCCACCTAGGGCATGGCCGGTTGGCTTCTTTTTGGGGTTTTTGTGCAAAATCTGAGTGCATATTTACACTCTCCCCCTCCTCTTCCCTTCTATAAATACCCCCTCCTTCTCCACCTTGTCTCATTTTAGAAAACACAAAGAAAGAAAGGAAAGGAAAAGAAAGAGAGGAAACTAACAAGAGAGTTTTCTTATAGGTTTTTCCTAGGAGTTCTAAGAGCTAGGGGAAGGAGAAGGTTAAGCTAGCAAGTCCTTTCAAAAAAGAGACTAAGGTGGGGGTTTCTCTTTGTTTGTTTGTTTGTTTGTTTGTATTGTTGTTTGACTTCTTCTTCTTACCCTCCTTGTTTTGTTTTCTTTGGTTCTTTTGGGAATGGTTTGTTGTAATGGTATTGTTGTATGTATGTTTGTAAATGGTAACAACCACATAAAAAGAAAAGAAACAAATGGTAGTGTTAAATACACATAAAGATTAAATCTTTATAGTTGTAGTTGTTGTTTGTGTTTGTTATTGGACTAAAATGACATAAGGCATATGAACTTGCACATACAACCGATTGGGGGTTGTAGGACTTGATATGAATTCATGGACAAAGCATATGAACATTTTTATACAACTATTTTGGTTGTAGGACTTGTATTGAACTTGGACAAAAAAATAATAAGCATATGTTGGATGAACCAAATGAAGGTTCTTACCTTATTTTATTATTGTAGTTTTCTTTCATAATCTTAAGCAAAAAGAACATACATTAGATGTTAGTTTTGATTATGAAAAAGAAATTAATTTAAATCACTAGTTGTAGGATGAACAAAAAGATCTCTTTTTGTATGATCACTAGTATTAAATAAATACTAATAAAGAATAGTAGACATTTAAGTAGTAGTAGTATGTTGTTAAAATAAAAGTAGCATGTTGTTAAAATAAGGTAGTAGTAGTATGTTGTTAAAATAAGGTAGTAGTAGTATGTTGTTAAAATAAGGTAGTAGTAGTATGTTGTTAAAATAAGGTAGTAGTAGTATGTTGTAAAAATAAAGTAGTAGTAGTATGTTGTTAAAATAAAGTAGTAGTAGTATGTTGTTAAAATAAAGAAGTAGTAGTAAGTGTTAAAAGAAGTAGTTGTAGATGTTTTATGTCCATAAAGTAGTAGTAGTAGTAGATAGTTGTATGTTATATTCTTGGTTAAAATGAAGTAGTAGTAGTAGTAGATAGTTGTAGATGCTTATTTTATGTTTATAAAGTGAATACCATGCTAAGATTGGATTAGATTAATTTATCTATGCTTAGAATGTTGTAGGATTCTTTCTAAAATTACCTATCATGTTTTAAGGATGATATTCATGCTTAGAATGTTGTAGGATTTATTCTAAAAATACCTACCATGTTTAGGAATGAAGTATACCATACTAAGTGTATAACCATGCTTAAAATATTGTAGGATTTATTCTAAAAATACCTACCATGTTTAGGAATGATGTATACCATGCTAAGTGTATAACCATGCTTAGAATGTTGTATGATTTATTCTAAAAATACCTAGCATGTTTAATGATGCTTAGAATGTTGTAGGATTCATTCTAAAATTTCCTATCATGTTTAGGAAGGTTATTTATGCTTGGAATATTGTGGGATTAATTCTAAAATTACCTATCATGTATAGGAATGATATACATGTTGTAGGATTCATGCCAAAATTGTCTATCATGTTTAAGAATGACATACATGCTTAGAATGTTGTAGGATCCATGATAAAATTACTTACCATGTTTAGGGAAGATATGTACCATGCTAAGTCTTTCTACATGCTTAGAATGTTGTAGGATCCATGATAAAATTACTTACCATGTTAGAAGTGTATATATATATATATACTTAGGGATGTTGTATGTTCATACTAGTAGTTATCCATGCTTAGTAAGATATTCATGCTTAATAAGATTCATGCTTAGAATATTGTAGGAAAGCATATACCATGCTAGATTAATTTATCTTTGCTTAGATAATTGTAGGAAAGCATATACCATGCTGGATTAATCTATCTATGCTTAGATGATTGTAGGAAAGCATATACCATGCTAGATTAATTTATCTATGCTTAGATGATTGTAGGAAAGAAATATACCATGCTAGATTAATTTATCTATGCTTCGATGATTGTAGGAAAGTAGTATACCATGCTAGATTAAATTATCTATGTTTAGATAATTGTAGGAAAGTGGTATATAATGCTAGATTAATTTATCTATGTTTAGATAATTGGTATATCATGCTAGATCAATTTACCCATGCTTACATGATTGTAAGAAAGTAGTATACCATGCTAGTTTCATTTATCTATGCCTAGATAGTTGTAGGAAAGTGGTATATCATGCTAGATTAAATTATCCATACTCACATGCTTATAGGGAAATTGCATACCATGCTAGATTAATGGTAGAAAAGTTGTATACCATGTTAGTTTAATTGTAGGGAAGTTGTATACCATGCTAGATTAAATAAATATTCATGCTTACATGATATCTATGCTTAGATAAGTATATGTTCATGCTATGTTAGTAGGTGATCATGCTTAATCGTTATTCATGCTAAGTTAGTAGACGTCATGATAATTATTGTTATGTTAAGTTAGTAGATGACCATGCTAATTATTGTTTATGTTAAGTTAATGGTATCCATACTAATGATATTCATGCTTAGATTAAAGAAACTATTCATGGTTAGTTGTAGCGATTTTATGTTATGTTCTATCCATGCTAGAATTGTTGTAGAAACTCATGCTATGTTGTAGAGTGATACTCAACTAGTATACATGACTAGAATGTTACTAAAATGTACACCATGCCATATGTTAATGTTAAAGTAGCATACCATGTCTAGGAATGAGGCATACCATGCTAAAGTTTAAATGCATGCTTAGAATGTTGTAGGATTAATGTTAGAATACCTACCATGCCTTGGAATGTTGTATGTTCATACTAGTTATATACCCATATTTGGGTTGTGGTGATTAGTCATTATAAGTAGTAAGCGTTCACGCTCAAGTTATAACCTATGCTTGACCGTAGTGGACTTCAAGTCTAAATCATAGTGATTTTCATGCTAAGATTGATACAAGCACATGCTTAATCATATTCGTACATAGGAGTACTATGGTGAGTGGTTCTGTTATATAATTAGATTGTCGTAGAAAGATGCTTGCAATTGTATGCCATGCTTAAGGCACTATAGGTTGAAGTAATAAGGATTGGGAAGACCACTAGTAATAGTTAGTTGATAAAGGCTGTTATGTCGCCTTCGGTTCTTCCTTAGTAGAATTCCGATCATAGACTATTAGTAGATTCTTCTGTTGCTTCTAATAATAGAAGATCAAGTTTGCTATTAAGCACGTTTGGTTGCTTTTAAGATTGATTACCTGTATGGTTGTTTGCATATGGTTGTGCTCGTACGTGGATCGACTGGCCCGTATGTAGCTGTGGGTCTTATACGTAGTTTATTTGGCTCGTATGTTGGTTGTTGTCTCGTACGCGGCTCGACCGGCCCGTGCGTAGCTGTTGGTCTCATACGCGGCTTATTTGGCTGGTATGTACGTTGTTGTCGCCTACGAGGCCCGCCTGGCTCGTAGGTAGTTATTGTTTCATACGTAGCTTATTAGCTCGTATGTGGTGGTTACTCGTGTATAGCTTGTTAGCTTGTACACAGTTCGTTGTGTTCGTCTAGGGTGATATTACCACCCTAAGGGCTATCGAGCATCAAGACATATGTTTTCTTACCCTAAGGAACTGTGAAGGAGTCACTCCTTGTGTACCGTCGAGTCTTAACCAAGGTAGGTTGATCGAGGACCGGAGTACAGACGGAATTCAAGTTTAGGGTAGCGGCATGCATGTATAATCGCACGGCCGAAGTCTTGATCGATGAGCCACGAACCGGATCCTGAGGGGTTCTGGTAAGTCTAGGTTGAGCAGCCTGGTAGAGTTGTCTTGCGAAGCCTAATTTAAGGCCGAGCATGTTATGTGATAATATTATCGTCCCTAGGATTGTCGAGTCAGGGACATCATTAAGGTAGTGACTTATAAAGAACATTTTGCTCAGACTCTAGCCGAAGAGAGAGGAGTTGGTTGTAGGGGGCGCCTTACGGCCAACTTGTCCCTTGAGGCAGGCCTTAGGATGTGATAGTGGGTTGTACCTTCCCATCAAAGAGATACGTACGGTGCCGTCTCACGAGTTGAGGACACGGGTTGCGTATCTCGCACTGTTAATTCCTGAAATACCGTGGCTGGTGTGCCAAAGGATGCATGGTGCAGTCCTGCGCTTGCGAGACCCCAGAGGGTGCCACAGGGTAGGCTTCGCGTTACCCTGCGCTTGCGAGACCCTATAGTTTGATTTGGAACGAGTCCCGATATACTGGGATCGAGTGAGGTCCGGCGTGCCGGGTAGTAGTGGAAAACGGAGACACCATAAGCAGACTGCGTAGAGGGACTTGACCCCTTCTGCAACCTCACAGAGTCATGTGAGTATTGTCAGAAACAAGTTGTGTATAATTAGAATTCGTAACGCGGGTTCAAATCCCTATATATGGAAAAACGGCTTGAGATGGGGTCGCATGTAGTATGGGCTGCATGTTGCTTTGGAGACTTGCTGACGTTAGAATAGGGAGCATCCTAGTTCTATTTAAATATCGCGTTAGAGTCTAGTCCTAGCACTCACGAACACTTAAACTACACCAACACCATTGCTATATTTTGTATGTTGTTTGGGAAATTCGCTGCTATATGATCAGCCTTTAAGCGTCAGTGAATACTGACGTCCCCACTTCCATAGGTACTGGATCGCCGAAGTACAAAGGCGAGATTCAGGAGGACTCAAGGCAAGGAAAGCAAGGAGTCAGTGTTATGTTTAGTTCCGTTGCAGTATATGTATTGATTATCTATTAGTCGAGAAGTACTCAAGTGAGAGTTACCAAGTGTTGTTCTTCATTCCTTGTACTCTGATGTAAGATGTTGAAGGTTGTAATACTTGGAAATGTAAAGGTAATATTGTAACTCCATTGTAAGGTATTGCAGTTGTATAATATTCAGACTTGTAATACATTGGGTGTTGAATGAAAAGTTTTAAATTCTCCTACTTTTTCTGTGTATTGTGACTAATTGAAGAAAAGGTCTTGGCTCATGTCACGGTTTCCCAGTGTTGGAAATCGGGGCGCTACAAAGTCATTATGTTCAAGTCTTGTATTTACTACTATCTAGGTAGCACTTCGTAAGTACTAGGTTTTTACCACATGGTTGCTACATTTAAACAATTTCATTTTAGATTTCATGGTGGATCATAGAGGGCAGTGTACTCAGGAACAAGTATCAAGTAATCGAGCTCCAAGCTCCATGTATCATGTATCACGTGTCAAGTTGTGCAAGTGCCATGTATTCACGTATCGATTTGAGCAAGTGCCAAGTATTCACGTGTCAAGTTGTGCAAGCATCAAGTAATCACGTAGGATCTACAGATCCCCTTCCGAATACACATGTCTGTATTTTCCATTATTAGAACTTTTCCCCTTAACCCCGGCTTGGTTATTTATTATTATTATTCAAGCAAGCATGGATGTGCACAAATAAGACAAGTATAACATGGTATAAACAAGCAACAAGTTCAGGTTGAAAGATAAACATGTACAGGTGAAAGACAACTCATAAAAGATTAGGACAACGAGAATTCTATTTCAGGACAGCAAGACAGTACTGTAGTAAATTTGGGATTCCTGTTGCCACGAACACGCAAACCTGGATCCATCGAAGAATCTGGAAAATAGACTCCCGGCCGAATCAGTAGATATATATATAAGTTATATGGTATTTCACAAAAACAACACTCAAAACATGTTTGAATCCAGAAAATATGTTCAGCCAGAAATCAGAAGTTTGTATTTATAAACCGAAAAATAGCATGAAAACATAATAATTAATTCCAAGAAAATCTAGGCTATTCCCTAGTATGTTTAGTATCAGAAAAAAAAGTTTCATAATTTTCCAACATAAATAGAATAGTCAAGTAAAATTAGAAAACAGTAAGACACGACAAATTTGTAAATCTGAAATGTTAAAACACTGCAGTACTAAAATAGAGATATTTCACAAAATATAAATCCAAATCTAAATCCGTCAAAAGAGTGATAAAATAGATACAGTAGGCTATAATTCATATTCACAAAGTTTTTATAAACAGCAAATAGAATCAGGTTGAAATTATGTATTTTCACTGAATAGTAAGAAAATTCTGCATATATAGTAGTTGTTTGCAAATATAGAATAGTTTATAAAATTCATCAATTAAATCCACAAAAAATAGGGGTTAATCCCAATGAAGTCTATTGCAAACAAAAAAACATTGGATCAAAATATTATATTTAGCATCAGTAGAAAAATGGATTACCATATAGAATACGTACAAAATTTGATCTAGATTTTAAACACATCTGTATTAAAATAGTCATAACTCGAAACTCATAAATCGAAACTGAAATATGTCAGAAAATCTGAAAAGTAGATAGAATTCTTTATAATTCATATTCACGAAATATTTTCATATAGTGAACTTAATAGGGTCTAAAATACTGCACAAAAACGGAAAAGCGACAAAACAGAAAATCGCCTTCATGCACAAATTCAACTAGTTCATATGACACTCATCAAAAACATAACCAAACATGAAATATGGTGTACTAGATGTCCAAACAGCATGATATAGGGTATTTTACAAGTCTAGAACGAGTTATACTACGAATAACACATCAAGCATACGAGATCATGCAACAAGTCATGAACAACAAGCACGTATACAACAAGAAGTGGTCATCCCTACGTTATTTCATGTCATGTGTGTAGGAAGGAAACTACGGGCAGGTCAACACAATAGAAACAAGATCAACAAGGAGTTTCACACAAGAATTGTCTCTAGAACACAACTACACTACAAGCGGTATTTAGTACTTGTATTACACACAAAAAAGAATACAAGTTGCTTGGCTTAGAGACGATGACAGAAACGGCACAAAACAAGTATAACGGGAACGGATTTCCAGGCACGAACTCGATACCAATGATCACTAACGAGATGATCACGAACAAGATGAAGACGATCGAGATCACGAACATGATCGGACTGCTGAGATCGAAGATCAACATCAAGATGATGAAGATCAAGAGATCCAACGACTAGATCAAAGAGATCAAGATCAAGATGAAGATCAACAAGATCGGATCAGGAGATCAAAGATCACGATCTAGATCAAAGGCCCAGATCAAGAGAGCTGAAGGTGATGGAACATGATGATGATGATCACCATCGAGATGGCGATCGGACAGCTAAGATCAAAACCATGATCAACAGCATGGTTGTGATCACCACAGGGGAGAAGCAAGGCAGGGAAGGAGTGGCAGCGGCTAGGGCAGTCCACAGTGGTCGATGGCATGCAGGTGTGCAGGTGTGACGAAACAGTGACGTGGTGCGACATGGAGCGCCGAGGTCGCGGCTAAAGGCACTGGTGGCTGAAGCTCGGGAGGAGGCAGCCCGACGGTGATTAGGCACAGGGCAGCAAGGTGGCAGCCGCAGGAGGCTGCTGGCATTTTCGGAAGCAGGGCAGTGACGAGGGTCGCCTATCTGCCGCGGAGGAGGCACGACAGGAGGGGACCAGGGCTGGCGTCAGCTTGTTGCACGTCGACGGATGGACACAGCGCACGACGACAGGAGGTCGCAAGGCTGCGGGGGCGAGCAGTACCGTAGGCTGCTACGATACTGCAGCGGGAGAGGATAAGGGAAGGAGGGGAAAATGGGTTTAGGGGGATCGGGAGGTAGGCAGAATGGAAGGAGGATATGAGAGCGATGAAGAAGGTGGCTGACGCTGGCTTCGGGAGAGAGAGGGGGAGAAAGGGAGGAGGATGTAATAGTTGAGAAGGTGGCTGAGGGTTTGCAGGCGAGGGGTATATGCATGGGTTTAAATAGGAGTAGAGTAGAATTAGGGTTATTCGTGACGGTTGGTGGTATAAGGGTGTAATGGGTTAACGGGTAGGAGTAAGTTAATGGGGAGGGTCTGATATAAATGGGGTTTGGGGTTTATTTAATGCACGTTGGGTTGGGGGACTAATGGATAGGGGTTTTAATGGGTTAAAGGGTAGAATACAATAGGGGAAAATAGGGTTTAAAATCCAATAAAATAATTAAGTAATAAAATAATAGATTACTTAAACACTCAACATTAAAAATAAAATAAAATAGAGTGGCTTACAAAATAATGGTTATATATAATTTGCAAGATAGATCGTACTTTAAACGAGTTAAAAGAATAATAATAATAAAACAATAATACAGATAAAATAATAATAAAAACAATAATAGGATTTGTATTATAATATAAAAATGATAGAAAATAGTTACAAATAAAATTATTGATTAAAAATAGGCTTTAATGGAAGATTCAAAAATACATTTTAACAAAAAGAATTTGAAAGCAGAAAACTAATTTACAAAAATTTTAAATACAGAAAATACACAGAAAATACGTATTTGCGAAAACAGGGGTTACACACATGGATCTAGTTATTTTTCATGTAAATGTGCATATGCAATGTGCAAGAGGGACTATGTTTTAGATCAAAGATGTAGGCATGATGTTAAGAATATATCGGGTAAGCTAGTGTAAACCCTCAATAAACTTAACGAAAATTTCAGTAGCAGTACGATAAAAAGGATTGGATCTACTTGCAGAGATCAAAGAAATCTTGAACAAAACAACTAACTAGTTCAAGAAGAGACTTGCCTTTTAGTTGTTAATTTCGAATATATAGAATAACCGGATGAGAAACCTGAGCGACGAACCACGAACCCGGAATCACACAAGCACGTGCGAGTTACGTGTAAATTCCACACAGCAAACCAGCGAACACTCCAAACAAAACAGCAACCCACAGCAAATCAATTCCTTCCTATACACAAACACAAAACACGGATTAGGATCCCCCTTCACAGAACACCAAACACCGAACTATTCCCCCTTCTTCTTCTCCACAGCGACAGAAAGAGAGGGAGCTTCTCGGCGGCGGAGGAACGGCAATTGGTGACGGTGACTGCGACAACGAGAGCGAGGGGCGGCGATGGGGCTGACGGTGGCAGCGCTGCGGTCGAGAAGAGACGACAGCGATGAGAATCGGTTCTCGAATGGGTGCTCTGTTTCTCGACAAAAAGGAGGAGGAGATGGTAGGGTGTGCTCGGGGTGACCGGACGACGACGAGGGCAAGGAGGTTCTGCAGTGGATGGGGAGGAGGATTACGGTGGTGACAAGGGTGGGGGTGCGAGGTTGGAGACGGGCGGATGGGTGCAGCGATGGCGGGTTCGGTTGGCGATGGGTTTGGATGAAGGCGACGGGGAAGATGACGGGATGTGCAGAGAGCAGAGCAAGGGGACGATGGCAAAGGACTAGGGCGATGACGGGGTGGTGGTCGGAGAGGACGGGAGGAGAACGGGATGGCGGTTGAACAAAAACAAAGAGAGGGATGAGAGATAGCGGCAGGTTAGAGGAGAGAGAGGGAGATTATAATAAATTAGGGTTTAATAATAGGGTATTTATAGGGGATTTAAAATGTTGGGATTTTGGGTTGTGGGTTAATGGGTTTAGGGTACAGGTTTAAGCTCGAAAAAGAGAAAAATACATAGGAATCGATGAGATGAACATATAGCGGAACAATTCAAACTCAAAGTACGAAGAGCAAAGACTTGCAATGAGCCAAAAACAGCAAAATGAGCCAAAAAATTACGGAATGATCAAAAGAAAATAAATGAACCTAGTAAAAGCAAAAATTTCATTATTAAAAGAAATCAGATACAATAACAAAGAAAAAAGAGTAAAATACAATAAAATCCAAAATAGAAATAGGGGTTACAAATCCTACCCACCTTACAAGAAGAATTTCGTCTTCAAAATTCATACAGGTGGTACATAGGGCCAACCCCGAAACAAAACAAAACAAAACAAAGCAAACAACTACTCAAACAAATGAGGGAACTTCTCTCGAATTTCCTTATCCAACTCCCAAGTCGACTCACCTGACGAGTGAGGATTCCAAGAAACTCGAACCAACTTGAAGACTTTATTCTTCAACACCTTCTTTCGACGGTCTAAGATAGAGACTAGTTGAATTTCAAAGGACAAATTCAGCATCACAGACAAGTCTGAGTAGTCAATCACAAGAATGTCATCCCTGATGTATTCCTGAGCTGAGAAACATGAAATACATCATGGACACCCGGTAAAGCTGGCGGCAACGCGAGCCTGTAGGCTACCTTGCCCACACGTGGACTGATGAAATGGGGACTCAACTTGCCCCCACCTCCAAAACGGATAACAACTTTCCAAGGCGACACCTTGAGGAAGACATGGTCGCCTGCAACAAACTCTAAAGGTCTATGGCGACAGTCAGCCCACCTCTTCTGCCTTTCCTGAGCGGCCTACAAGTGCTTCCGGATCTGAGCCACGTCATCAACTGTCTTCGTGATCAACTCAAGACCCAAAAGCTTCATCTCGCCGATATCATCCCAACAGACCGGCGATCTACACTTGCGCCCATACAAAGCTTCAAATGGAGCAGCCTTGAGACTCACCTGATAATTGTTATTATAAGAGAACTCGGCTAAGTGAAGATGATCTTCCCATGAACCTCCAAACTAAAGAACACTAGATCTTAACATGTCTTCTAGGGTCTGAATCGTCCCTTCAGACTGCCCATCCATCTAAGGATGAAACGCTGTACTGTAGCTCAACTCAGTACCCAAGCTCTTTTGCAGACTCTCCTAGAACTGAGAGCTGAATCTCGTATCTTTATTCGATACGATACTGACAGGAACTCCATGCAAACGAACAACCTCCTGAACATACTTCTCAGCCAAACTCTCCGTGGACTGACCCACACGAAAAGGAATGAAGTGAGCACACTACGTCAGCCGATCCACTATCACCTAGATAGCAATATGACCCTTGGGACTCCTTTGCAAAGCTGTCACAAAATCTATTATGATATTCTCCCACTTCCACTTTGGGATTGGAAGAGGTTGCAATAGTCCCACAGTCCTCTGATGCTCTGCCTTCACTTGCTGACAGATCACGCACTGAGAGACATATCTAGCCACAGCTCTGTTCATACCATGCCACCAAAAATATTGCATAAAGTCCCTATACATCTTGGTACCACCTGGAAGAATAGAATACGGAGACCGATAAGCTTTCTCCAGCAGCTTCTGTCTGACTTCTCCCCTAGGTACACACAACCTAGAGCCAAAACGAAATGACCCATCAACATGAATGACCAAATCGGATCTCAACTGGCTTCCACCTCACTTCGAAACTGCTCCAACTACTAGTCACCCACTTAGGCTTCCTTAATCTGCTTAATCAAAGAAGACAGCAACTACAACATCATGAACTGCGGAGCTGATCCAGGAAGTAGCACATCCAACTCCAGCCTCCTCATATCCTCCATTATTCCTTCTACTTAGTAAGGAACATAGTGGCAGGCCTCCTACTCAAAGCATCAGACACCAAGTTCACTCTGCCCGGGTGATACTGCAAATTGATATCAAAATCTACCATCAATTCCAACCATCTTCTTTTCCTCATGTTCAACTCCTTCTGTGTGAACACATACTTGAGGCTCTTGTGATCTGTGAATATCTCCACTCTATCCCCAAGCAGATAATGCCTCCACAACTTCAAGGAAAAAACCACAGCAGCAAGCTCCAAATCATGCGTGGGATAGTTCTTCTCATGAGGTCTCAACTCCCTCGATGCATAAGGACAACCATACCTCGCTGCATCAGTACTGCTCCCAGACCTCTACCCGATGCATCATAATGGACCACAAAACCACCTGAACTATCGGGTATAGTTAGCACAAGCGCTGACATCAACCGACGCTTCAACTCAGTAAAAGCTTCATCACAAGCTTCATCCTAATTAAACTTCTACTCCTTCGTCAGACTGGTCAGATGCCCAGTAATCTTCGAGAAATCCTAAACGAACATTCGATAATAGCCGGCCAAACTAAGAAAACTCTGCACCTCAGAAACAGACTTCAGAATCGGCAAATCCTTGACCGCAGAGATCTTCAACGGATCCACAGAAACACAGCACCAGAAATAATGTGGCCTACAAAAGAAACACGATCCAGCCAAAACTTCAGATATTAAGCTTCTTATATAGCTGGTTCTCCCTCAAAGTCTGTAGAACCACCTTCAGATGCTCAGCATGATCTTCTCTATTCCGAGAATACACCAATAAGTCATCAATGAAGACCACGACAAACTCATCCAAGAACGGCGAGAACATCCTGTTCATCAGACTCATGAACACTACCAGTGCATTAGTAACTCCGAAAGGCATCACCAAGTACTCGTAATGCCCATACCTTGTTCAGAAAGCCATTTTCGGAACATCTTCTTACTTCAATTAAACTTGATGATACCCGAAATGAAGATCCAACTTCGAGAACACCGAAGCACCTCCCAGTTGATCAAACAAATCGTCAATCCTCGGCAATGGATATCGATTCTTTACAGTGACATTGTTCAACTCTCTATAGTCAACGCAAAGCCTGCGGCTACCATCTTTCTTGTTGTTGAACAGAACTGGGGCTCCTTAAGGCAAAACACTAGGCCTGATAAAACCCTTATCAAGCAGCTCCTGAACTTGCACCTTTAGCTCCGCCAATTGAACCGGTGCCATGCGATACGGACTCATGGAAATAGGCATCGTACCTGGCTGAACATCAATGCTGAACTCCACATCTCGGTCTAGTGGCAAGCTGGGCAAATCCCCGAGAAAGACATCAAGGATGTAACATCCCGTATTTTTATTTTATTAAAAATACATTATTCAATTTTTGCACGTACGATGCACGTGCAAATTTTTCCATCTTGGTTTTTCTCTCTCTCATTTATTATTTAGTAGCATGCATGAGTCTTTTATCCTCTTAGCCTTTCATTAAACCCATGGACCTAAGAATAGATTCTAGCCCACAAGACTAATTAATTAAGTAATTAATAGCAAGCCCACTAGACAACCCCATTAATTAAATCCCATTTTTGGTTATGCATGGACTCACATGACATGTAACAACTTTTTAGTACACATATTAGAATTATAGGATTTTTATTTATTTTTGTGTGTGTGTGTGTGCACTAGTGCACAACACGTGCATGTGTTGAGAGGGAGAGAAAGAGACCAGATGAGGGAGATAGAGGGAGTGGGCCGGGAGTGGGAAAATGGAGAAAGTGGAAGAGTGGGAAAGTTGAGTGGGTAGTTATTAGGTGGTTGAGATTACATTCTAGCCCTTCATTTTGTCCTATACATACCCCCCTTTTTCTTCTCGTTTCACACCTAAACAAAACAAATCAAGAGAGGAAAAAGAAAGAGGGTTAGAGAGTGTTCTTGTTGCATTGGAGGCTTTTGGAGTGCTCTTACTAGGAGGAGAAGGACTAGGTGTTGCTTGTTGGAGCTAGGAGTCCCTAGAAGTTGTGTCTCATCATCTTTGTTTGCAAATTCTTCATAAGAGGTGGGTGATCTTGTGCTTTCTAAATGTAGGAAATGCATGCTAGTCATGTTAAATGAGTAATATAGATAAATTTGAGGTGATAAATGTAGAACAAATCCATTCTATTGTGTGCCATGAATTGTAGAAATTTTTCTATGATTAAGAAACTAATTGCCATCATGTTAGTTAGAAATGAGACAATGAAACAATGAGTTATTGCCATGAACAAATATGCTTGTTAATTTGCAAATGTCGAAAAATATTATTGTATGAAAATTGTTGAGACTTCCCTTATTGTAAAACTGAATTTTAGTGAAGTTAAATTGGTACACAAAGATTCATTTAATTGGTTGTAAGAGATACAAATTGCTATTTTGATTAAATTGAAGAAATGCAATTCATGTTCATTAATAAGAGAAAATAATTTGAAATATAAATACAATGTCTAAACTATAAGTTTGGAAATTCGTGAGTTACTGTTTTCAAGTAAACTCAGTATGAATGAAATAATCACAGTCCAATTAAAAGATTAGATCGATCATATGTTTGAGTTTTGTGAAATAAACTAGTTACTATGCCATGTGAACAAAACATTTGCCTCATAACAGTTGTGGGGTTGGACTTACTGGCTAGTTGGAGCTCTTTAAGGGCGTTACTGTAGCGTGTGTGGTCTTGGGTCGCGAGTTCGAAACTCGACAGTCCCTTCTTTTTTTCTATTTTGGTTTTAATTAACTCATAGACTGAGACTTAGTATTTGGGGATTTCGGCTCTCCTCTGTGACAGTAAAGTCACATGGATTTCATGGTTAGAGAGGCCATAGGGCGGTACTGTAGCATGCGGGTGGGAATGGGTTCGAAACCCAGTGCTGAAATTTTTTTTTTTTTTGATGTTTCTAACATATTGAAGGAGTTTTAATGTAAATAAGTTTGGAAAAAATATCCAATATTCCTATAAATTGATTTCAGAATTTTTCATGTATATTTTGAGAACTTAAAAGTGAAACTGAGATAGAAAATGAATTATTGACTGCAAAATTATTTATTTATGAATATGACTTTTATTTTGAGAAGAAGAGAAAAATATTTGCCATGTTATGGGTTCTCTTGATGAGATCGTATACTTGTTTTGAGTAAGAATACTTGATGTGGTTTTAAATATATTATATGTGATTAAATTGCTAATGAGATTTAAAGTGGATGAATTTATGTTCATGAAAAGAAATATAGCTTTTGAAAGAATTGTGAATGAATAAATGAATCATGAATGATGCTGAAATAAGACATTGATTAATTTGTGAATAAGTTAAATATATGAATACAATGAGGTTTAATACATGGTTATTGAGAGTATGAGTACCCATTAATTCTTGTACATGAAAGTGATGGAACTGCGATGAAGCAGATTAATACATGATCTAACCCTTTATAGCGAAATCTAGGGTTCACGAATTATACCTGCGATGAGAAGAAGACGATAGTTTCTAGCAATCTCGAGCCGTCAGCGACCCCAAGATCTTCTGCACGTATTCCTTCCTCGGGTTGGACGTCAGGTGGGCGACGGTCTCCCAACCTTTCTTCTCCTTGGCTAACCTCTCTTTCTCTCCTTACGTGAATCACGAATTTAGAGAAAACTTCTTATCTCTGATAATGATATGACGGCCAGATAATAGAGGATATATATATAAGGCTACGGCAGGGACCATGAGGAGAAATTAGGGTTAGGTTTCTTAACGAATCTGGGTATTCCGTGTTCAGCCCGAACACACAACCCAGGCCCATTAACAATAGCTTGGTCCACTAAAGAGCTATTGTTGCACTACCTTCCTAATTCCAAATTATATTTATGGGCTCCTTTTATTATATGCTCGTTCAGCTCCCCATGTTAAGATATCGAATGTCCGTCGATCAAATTAAGTTACTAACAACTATATTGATCAACATCTTTTATCCTTAAGTAGTACCACTCAACTTTATTTGTCATGTCGGATGTAATCCACCTGCAGGGTTTACATGACAATCTTTATGAGCTCCTTAAGGAGACATCATCAACCCGACGTATCGGGACATGGATTCCTTTTACAATCAACAGCCCATCATACATACAATGCTATTACCTAATTAATAGAGGTTGTTGATCCATAATGAATCTCACTCTTTTATGAGTCAAAGTAATGCACACTGCATATACATGTCTGTTATTATATCTGGATTAAGAGCATAAGCATCCATAATAACAGAGGTGTTTGTTTTCTTTTGTAGTCAGTACAAAGAGAATAACCTCAAGTGGTCCTGTTCAATACACACAAAGTGTACTAGTGTAAACCTATAGTCAAGATAGACTAATACCAGATTACACTACAACCTTTCCTATGGATTGTCCAAGTCCGTCTAGGTTGTGAACTATTTATATATTCCATAGGAAACTGATAATATGATCTTCTGTGTGTCACCTCACACCATATTATCAACCTTATAGAAATCAGATACTTGCATTAATATTATAATAAACACAATATGCAAACATATGCCCATATGATTCTTATTCAAAAAAATAAGGAAATAAAGGTAATACAAAAGTGATGCTTTCAGTATATAACCCTAACAGAAAGGTTGTGATTTAGAGGTTTAGTGAGACCCTGGGTACCGGCATTGTTGAATTAAAAGATTTGAGTTATATTTTTGAGATATGACTATGCAGCTATCTCGGTATTTGTGAGTAATTCCGGTAGGGGGAAAAACTAACTCTAGGTATAATAATTTATTCGTGTCTTGAACTTAAGATCTAGGAACATAAGTGAAGATGTAGTAAATTTGGGCAAACGTAACTGGGGCACTCTATATAGTCGGACGGTGGATTCCGGGACTATTGACCCAGTCGGGCGGAGGATTCCGGGACTGTGGTTGCTTCGATGGAGACGAGCTTTTATTTTAAATTCGAGACTATGCGTAGTCGGGCAGATAGTTTGCCGTACTCCACTGTATATACGTATACCGGAGCTAAAGGGGCACTAGTGGGATGTTCGCACGACGCAGAGTCTGTTATAACAGTCGGGCGATGGACTCTGGGACTGGGATCCATACTCGTGGAATGATCTAAACTTTTTTTATTACTGGGTAGTTTTCATGGGGAGGGATCGAACCCTTTTAATGTGGAGTACGTAGGTGCGGACCTATGTAGTATGATGGGATGCATAGAATCCGAACAAGTATGCATTAGTGTCATCTTAGTATAAAATATCTGCATAAGGCATTAAGGCATTGCATACACTTACATGTTTAGACTAGTCACATTTTAACACTTTATTTTACATTCAAGTTTGTGGTTTGTTAAAGTATTAAGAACGTTATTGTAACAACCGTGATTTTTGACGAATGCGTCTTGTAAACGAATTGAGTGCTACTAGTTATGAGAATTACATTTCTGGTTAAAGAAATTATTTTCTTGCTAATAACCTGCAATTATGCATGTGTATATGAACCCATACACATACATGTACGTGTTGAACTGGACTTGTGAACCCAAATGAAACTAGACAAACCCAACCATACTTGAACATAATCAAGTGTGTCAAACCAACCCTAAATGGCTGGCCACACCATGGAGGGAAAAAGAAAAGGAGGTTAGGGTTAGGGTTTGAACCAAAAGAGACAACATGATAAGTTTGTAAGAACCTCATCACATCACCACCCTTGGCTTGATGAGACCCTTCTCCCCTTCCCCATAAGCTCAAATCCGACCCCCCCCCCTGACCCCTCTCTACTCTTTTGCTTTAAAAACCCCATCCTTTCTACCACTTTCTCATTCTCCTACTACTCTTACTCTCTTCCTATACCTCTAAAACTCCATTCATAATACGCTTAGCTACTGATTTGGGGAGAGAAGAAGAAGGAAAGCCAAGAAGAAGAAAAACAAGAGCCAAAGCAAAGGAGAAGAAGCAAGGAGCTAGAAGAGTCAAGAAGGAGGGCATTCAAGCAAGAGCAAGCTACTAACAAGGTGGGTGTTTCCAATATCATCTGTTTTTGTTCTTGGATGATTGAAATGATGTTCGATGACTGAAAAAATGACATGCATGCTATAGGAATGAACTTAAACAACTCGTTTGTGTTAAGTAATCCAAAACAGAAATTCCTGTTAAAAGACTAAATTTTTGATGCTAGTCCATAGCTTACCGCATGAACTCCACCTTCAGTAATCTTGCTAGATTTTTATGTTTTTTCCTGCTATTTAAAAAAAATACGAACTTGCATACTGGTCAGAATAGAAACAAGCAGTTTTTATAGTTACTGTTGTGGAAAGAATGACTTGGATCTCACTGCATATTTATGGAATTGATCTGAAATTTTAGTATGTTATTGTTGGATGTATATAAGACCTACATTTTAAATTTCATAAGATTTGGACCACTGTAGCTATGTCAATAAAATCATGCAAGTTGAACTAGATATTTTAGTGAGCAGAACTACTGTTGATTATGCCCTATTTTTGGATGATACTCAAAAGGACATAAATGGAAATGTACTTGGTAGAATCACTTCGTTTTTGAGTGTGTTGTAACATCATGTGCCAGGAACTAGATTCTAAAATTTCATGATGATCTGACACCATATGCTATTTTAATCTGATTTTACTCCATGACTGTGTTGACATGATGTTCTGTTCTGAGATTCTGTGCACTTGTTAAAGATGACACCATAAGACTCTGTAAAGACCTTGTTTGAAGAAACTTGAAACTAAGAAGTTTTAGTAGACACATAGACCTTTCTGGAATGACCAATAATTCCTGATTTGGACGAGTTTTTGATTTTATATGATTTTTACAAGTGATGACAGAAACACAATAAATCTTAGGGCTTACTGTTTTGCACCATGATCATTGAGATGAGTCTAAACTTGTATCTTGTTGGCTTAGAGTTGCTGTTTGACGACAAGACTCATGTTATAGATGTGTACTTAGGTTAGGACTTAAGTGATCTAAAGTTTCTTGCTAAGAGTATCCCATAGTTGCTTGTAGACCCCATTATTAGACCACAGTGTTCAATGTTTTGAAGTGAAAATTGTATAGATGTTGGAGTATTGTTGTAGACCATTTTGGGATGAAGTTCATACCCATTGTGTGTCTGTACTTGCTGTCTACTTTGAGTAGAAACATGGGGAGCGCCCGATCGTGATTCCTCAAGGGAACGGGATCGGGAATGACACCATCTTGTCATAAATGCCAAGTATGTGCTTGCTGTTTGGAAACTTGAATTATTGTTTTAGGACCCTTAGAACCCCTTTTTGGGTATTTATGGGTTAAGACTTACTCCTAGTGTAATGTACCTTGTTGGGATACATTGGTTAAGTTGAGACCCTAAGATTAAGTCTGGTTGACAAATCTAGTTGGGTAGAATGTTGCATCGAACACGTCAAAGGGGATGACTCGTGCGCCGACGTGCTTAATGTTCATGGATAGATTCCATGGGTTGTGTTTGGAGCTGCCACCTATTGAGGACTGTGGAGCGTTATGTTTAGCAGAAAGCTATTGGTTGGTCAGGTCGAGGTTGCGATCTAACTCCAAGTGTCGATGTGGTTGCGGCAATCGGTGGGGACGATTCGTTGTGGGTTCGTGCCGAGGTGGGTCAACCTTTGGGCCGAACGAGAGGGCTAGTTGAGTCCTAGTGTGGAATTGGTTGAGACCCAGTATAGATAAAGATGACTAACTAGGGAGAGTCTACCAAATGGAATTGGACTAGTTGTTCATAGCAAGCAAGTTGAATATCGAGTTAGGGATTTGGGAAATAGTGGATTTATTGCCTAACTAAGAGGATGGATAATATGGGAAAATGGAAGAAAAATCTGAGGTTGACTAGAGTGATAGTTTTAGAGATTGGTCTATGAAGCAAATCTTGAATTCAACCTTATTCTTTAATCTGGGAGTGGGGTAGCTTGGTATTTTGGTAGGGCTAGATCGAGTCTTGGTTGTTTGTAAGGACAGGCACTAGCGAGGGTGTTCACCTGGTAGGGGGACATTGTCTCGACTGCAAGTTTTGCTCTAGTGTAAGGATGAGTGTAGTGGAGTTGGGAAAACCTTATATCCATCATGTCTTTTGTTGACCGATGCAGGCAGTAGGTTCTTAGAGGAAGTACCCACAGAGCGAGGCTCTACAGGAAAAATCCTAAGTTCTCCGGCGGGGGGGGGGGGGGCGTGGTGCCCGTATATCAGCTTTTGGTAAGGTCCAGGGAGACAACATATCGGGTAAGCCAATGTGGAATACGGTCAATGTATCGGGTAAGTCGATTTGATTACGGTTACGTAGGGTAAGTCTGTAACTAACCATGGTTTCAGTCACGCAGGGTAAGCCTGCGACTGACCAGTCACGCTGGGTAAGCCGACGGGCTAGAGTCCCAGAAGTAGTGCGTAAAACTAAGAGAGGATTGGACACCACTAGTGACTAGCAGGGTAAGCATGCAGCCTCACCATCACTAGAATCAGAGACAGGATAGAGCACAAGATTAGGATGCATGACTAGGGATCGAGCCTAACAATTAGGAGATGCAAACTCTTTGGAAATTATGTAGTATGCGATGCATACGTTTTCATTGAAGTAGATCTTAGGAAAGTCTGTAGTATGGGATGCATACATTTCCAAATGAATTGCATTAGAGTAAGTGCATTGTGTGTATTCATTGTTTTGTGCATTAGATAGGGCCATGGCATACACCGACACTTGTTTGACATCACCTTTTTCTTTGCTTCAAATATTATTTGTTGTTGTCGAGGTTGGAATCGTTATACTATGGCGTAGAGAGGATAGCCGGGTATAGCATTTCGTTAGTTGTAATCAACTGACGTGCCCATAGTTATCATTGCAGGACCGCTGACTTGGGAGCATGGGAAAGCAGAAGCAGGGGAAAGCATCCAAGTGAAAGTTACTGTCTAAATTTTATTGTACATTCCTATTGTAACAATTTATTGTAAATGTTGTAATCATTGGACATTGTAATAACAACTTAATGTAATAAAAGTTTTTAATTTTATGTGATTTTTGTTGTGTTGTGACTTATTTGTAGGAAGATCCTAGAAAAGTGTCACGAGTTCCTATGTTAAGAATTCGGGGCACTACAGAAATGGTATCAGAGCTTACTTCAAATTGCAGTCTAACACCACAGGAGATTAGACTTGGATGCGATGCGAGAGTTGGGTTTAGTCAGATAGTAGACGATTATAAACCATATGTATACTGCAGCTTGACAATATGCTTTATAATTTCAGTATCTGAGCTGATTCCCATATTTTCTCTTGTAGATGCCGAGCTTTGATGCCGCAGGCTCGAATAGATGGGCCAATGGCAACCGTACAGCAGTACTAGCTGCTGCTGCTCAGACTCCCCCACTTCCACCACCTACTGCCATCGAGAGGGTAGTAGGCCAGCTGTCCCGTGAGCTTGCCGCATACCAGTGGAGCCACGGACAACTCGAGGACCGCCTCGAGAATTGTGCCTATGCCCTCTGTGCCAACGAGGAGAGAGTGGCCAAGCTGGAGAGGTCGAGGTGGAAATGGAAGTTGAGGTTGTCGTGGCAGAGGCACCAGTATCTGGAAAGGATAACGAATCTGCAGTGTAGGTATCAGCAGCTGCGATCCCAGGTCTGTGATATGCAAGACCTGCACGACCAGATGAATGCGGCAAAAGGCTCATCGGCAGGTGACCAGTCAGGAGCCGGGGAGGAGTGATCTTCTAGTGATATGTGTTATTTTGGATATTTTGTCTTTTGTTGAGAACTCATGGTATCAACTTTATGATGTGATATTTTGATGCACTGATTAATGAAACTACTAAGGATGTTATTAATGAATGATTTGGGCATGATGTTTTGATTTATATGATTGTGGTTGTTTGTTGCGGTCATGATATTCATCACTCTAGACATCCTGTGCTAAATTTTTTTTATCTAGATGTCGAGGAGCACTCGTAGCAGACGCATAGCCGAAAATGAAGGAGTTGGGGCCAATAATGCAAGCCTAAATGTCGAGACAAAGTTCACTTGCATGTATCAGGCGATGACCACCTTCATGAAGGCACAACAAAATTTCGTGCCGCCCCCCGTAGCCCCGGTAACCAATATAGGGAATGCTTTCCTCGACCCAGTAAAGTTGGCGGAGTCCTTTAAACGGATGAAGCCACCAGTTTTCGAGGGTCAGGCAGACCCCACAGCTGCGGACGACTGGATCCACCAGGTAGAAGTCATCTTCGAAGTATTGGAGACCCCCGAAGGAAGCAAAGTGAAGCTCGCAACGATCCTCCTAGAGAAGGACGCTGGTGTGTGGTGGCAGTCTGTCAAGCTCGGACTGGGCGAATGACCAAATCATTTAGGATGACTTTCTGGTGGAGTTCAGACAACACTACTTTCCGTTGGACATTCAAGAGGAGAAGGCCATGGAGTTCATGAACTTACGTCAGGGGAACATGACCGTCAGGGAGTACGAGACCAAGTTTTCTCAACTGTCCCGTCATGCCCCCGAGATGGTGCAAGATGAAGTGAAGAAGGCAAAAAGATTTGAACATAGGCTTTGGCCTACCATGAGATCAAGAGTGGTGCCCCTAGGTATTCGGAGGTTTGACAAGCTCGTGAGGAGGGCAGTAGTAACTGAGCAAGACATGAACAAGAACCAGCCACCATAAGGTAGGATAGGAAACTGGAACAGAGGGAAGCGGCCGATGCCAGCCACCAATTTCAGAAAACAGGAGCCCAGCCCAAAGTTTCAAAAGGAGAACGATGGCACAGGAGCGAACGAGCCGGTAAGATGCTTCGGATGTGGAAAGATAGGACATACGAGGAACCGATGCTCGAAGCAGCCAACTCCCATCACCTGCTACAATTGTGGGAATGTGGGGCAATATAAAAAGAACTGCTCCCAACCGCAAAAGAACAACAGTGCAACCCCTCCCATCCCAAAGAACAACAATAAAGGGAAGAAGCCCTTCAGGCAGGGGCGCGTCTTTGCGCTCACTGAGGAAGACACCGAAGAAGATGAAGGACTGATCTTGGGCTGTTTGGAAGTCAATGGAATGAAAGCCAATGTTTTGTTTGATAGTAGATCCTCACATTCATTTGTGTGTCTTTTTTGGAGAAGTCCAGTCGCACCCAGGAGGCAACCCCTGAGTTAGCTTTAATAGTAGCCACACCTTCAGGGGAAACTCTCACTACCGAGGCGTGTTACAAGGACTGTATACTCCAAGTTGGAGGAGAAACCCTGAATATAGATTTGCTGAAATTAGGTTTGGTGGGAGCCGATGTGATTGATGGAACTACGATGAGTCCCAGGAACACGGATTGGTGTGCGTATCGATCATCAAAGCTTAACATATTTAATACGTGATCTAACCCTTTATAGCGGAATCTAGGGTTCACGAATTATACCTGCGATGAGAAGAAGACGATAGTTTCTAGCAACCTCGAGCTGTCTGCGATCCCAAGATCTTCTGCACGTATTCCTTCCTCGGGTTGGACGTCGTGTGGGCGACGGTCTACCAACCTTTCTTCTCCTTAGCTGACCTCTCTTTCTCTCCTTACGTGAATCACGAATTTAGAGAAAACTTCTTATCTCTGATAATGATATGACGGCCAGAGAATAGAGGATATATATATAAGGCTACGGCAGGGACCATGAGGAGAAATTAGGGTTAGGTCTCCTAACGAATCTGGGTATCCCGTGTTCAGCCCGAACACACAACCCAGGCCCATTAACAATAGCTCGGTCCACTAAAGAGTTATTGTTGCACTACCTTCCTAATCCCAAATTATATTTATGGGCTCCTTTTATTATATGCTCGTTCAGCTCCCCATGTTAAGATATCGAATGTCCGTCGATCAAATTAAGTTACTAACAACTATATTGATCAACATCTTTTATCCTTAAGTAGTACCACTCAACTTTATTTGTCATGTCAGATGTAATCCACCTGCAGGGTTTACATGACAATCCTTATGAGCTCCTTAAGGGGACATCATCAACCCGACGTATCGGGACATGGATTCCTTTTACAATCAACAGCCCATCAAACATACAATGCTGTTACCCAATTCATAGAGGTTGTTGATCCATAATGAATCTCACTCTTTTATGAGTTAAGGTAATGCACACTGCATATACAAGTCTGTTATTATATCTGGATTAAGAGCATAAGCATCCATAATAACAGAGGTGTTTGTTCTCTTTGGTAGTCAGTACAAAGAGAACAACCTCAAGTGGTCATGTTCAATACACACAAAAGTGTACTAGTGTAAACCTATAGTCAAGATACACTAATACCAGATTACACTACAACCTTTCCAATGGATTATCCAAGTCCGTCTAGGTTGTGAACTATTTATATATTCCATAGGGAACTGATAATATGATCTTCTGTGTGTCACCTCACACCATATTATCAACCTTATAGAATATCAGATACTTGCATTAATATTATAATAAACACAATATGCAAACGTATGCCCATATGATTCTCATTCAAAAAAAAAAGGAAATAAAGTTAATACAAAAGTGATGCTTTCAGTATATAACCCTAACAGTGATAATCAGGATGGATTGGATGTCCAAGCACAAAGCAAATATCGGCTGCAAAGGGAAGAAGGTAACCTTAGTTATACATGAGAGACCAGAGATTGTGTTTCAAGGAAGGAAGAAAAATGGAAGGATGTTGGCGGCTACAGCCGGGAGTAAGGTGCCAAAGGAAGTCAAGGGGATACCCATTGTACAAGACTTTCCAATCGTATTTTTGGAGGAGTTACCGGAATTACCCCCACCAAGAGATGTAGAGTTCAGTATCGTGACCCAGCCATGCAGCACACCCGTATCGAAGATGCCATATCGTATGGCACCGGTGGAACAAAATGAAGTCAAAAAGCAAATAGAGGAATTACTGCAGAACGGACTCATCAGGCCTAGTGCCTCTCCTTGAGGAGCGCCGGTACTACTAGTTAAGAAGAAGGACGGGTCGTCAAGGATGTGTATTGACTATCGGGAATTGAACAAAGTCACAGTCCAAAATAAATATCCAATTCCCAGAATCAACGACTTGTTCGATCAGCTTGAAGGAGCCGCAGTATTCTCAAAGATAGATCTACGGTCAGGTTACCATCAGGTCCGTGTCTTAGAGGAAGACATACCGAAGACAGCTTTCAGGATGCGGCGTGGGCACTATGAGTTTTTGGTGATGCCATTTGGAGTGACTAATGCTCCAGCAATCTTCATAGATTTGATGAATCGAGTCCTACGGCCATTCTTCGACTCATTTTGGTGGTCTTCATAAACGAAATTTTGGTGTACTCGAGGACTGAGGAGGATCACGCTGAACATTTGTTTGCGGTTCTGAGCAAGCTTCAAGAGAAAGAATTGTACGCCAAGCTTTCCAAGTGTGAATTCTGGAATAGGAAGTAACTTTCCTCAACCATGTCCTTTCTGAGGGAGTGTCCACTGACCGACAAAAGATAGAGGCGGTGAAGGATTGGCCTTAGCCAAGAACAGTGAAGGAAGTAAGGAGCTTTTTGGGTTTGACCGGGTACTACATGAAGTTCATTCAGGATTATGCCAAGATGGAGGCACCACTCACAGCTTTGACCAAGAAGGACAAGAAGTTTGAATGGACCGATAAGTGTGAAACTAGTTTCCAGGAGCTGAAGAACCGACTGATATCAGCACTAGTTTTGGTCTTACCTCAACCAGGTAAACGGTATGTGGTCTACAGTGATACATCTCACTTGGGTTTTGGATGCGTTCTGATAAAAAAGAGGAAAGTCATTGCCTAAGGATCGAGGCAGCTCAAACCACATGAGAAGAAGTATCCAACTCACGACTTAAAGCTAACTGCTATCATCTTTGCCTTGAAGATATGGAGACATTATATTTACAGAGAAAGGGTGGAGATGTACACCGACCACAAGAGCTTAAAGTATATCTATCAGCAGAAGGACTTAAATCTGAGGCAGAGGCGATGGTTGGAAGTGTTGGAAGACATCAGGCCAGAGATTTTGTACCATCCAGGAAAGGCCAACGTGGTGGCAGATGCACTCAGCAGGAAGTGGAGCATTTCCATGCTGACTGCTATGAGGAAGGAGTTAGAAGAAGAGATAAGGAGAGCCAGTATTGAGATGATTTCTGAAGAGTTGGGTGCTATGTTAGCTTTACTAGAACTCCAACCAAGTCTGTAGGACCGAGTGAAGAAGAGTCAAGATGGCGATGCGGAGACGCAGGCACTCAAGGAGCAAGTGAAGGAAGGGAAACTTTCCGAGTTCAATGTTAAGTAAAGAGCGCTATGGTTTGGAGATCGGTTGTGTGTTCCCAAGGCGGAGAATCTTAGGGAGGAGATCATGAAGGAAGCACACACCACCTTACTGGTAGTTCACCTACAAACCGATGGACAAACAGAGAGGGTGAATAGAATTTTCGAGGATATGCTCCGAGCTTGCATCTTGGACTTCTGAAGGAGCTGGAAGAAGCATCTAGCGCTGGTTGAATTTTCTTACAACAACAGCTACCGGGCCAGTATCGAGATGGCTCCATTCGAAGCACTGTACGGGAGGAAGTGTAGGACACCTGTATGCTGGTATGAATTGGGCGAGAGGCAGGTGTTCGGACCGAAAATTGTTCAACAGACTTCGGAGAAGGTTGAATTGATAAGGAAGAGGCTAAAGATTGCGCAGAATAGGTAGAAGAGCTATGCCGACACCCGCCGTAGAGAGCTAGAATTTGAGGAAGAAGATTCTATATTCTTGAAGGTCTCGCCGACCAAAGGCATAGTTAGATTGTAATACCCCAGATTTGTAGCGAACAGTCGACTGGTAACACTGTTTACATGGGATTTGAGAAAGGATTTGAGAAATTTAGTCCTACATGGGAGGTGCACAAAAACTAATTTGAGTATAAATATAATTAGCCGATGATCAAGAGTCACTTAATTGGTTAACCACCTTTTGAGAGGCAGCCTGTGGTGGGCAGTTGTACTACATAGTATCTAATTTGTCTTCTAAAAATATTAAAATCGTCTGAGTATTGGGGCGGGGCGTTACAAATGGTATCAGAGCCGACTTTCGACAACGGGTGTAGTAGAGGTCAGTATGATCTGCAGTGCTGAGAGTCATTGATCTCCGGGGTCGGTTATATTCTGCGGTATTGAGAGTCACAGGTAGTGATTGATAGCCGGAAATCCGATTTGCTGTGTTGAGAGTGATTGATCTCCAGGATCGAGGACTATAGTACATTGGCTAGAAAGGGTGGATCTTACACTAGATGTGTGCCCTGTACTCAGCGAGGATGCTGATTTCTAAGGTGAGGTGTATGTAATACCCCAGATTTGCAGCGAATAATAGACTGGTCGATTGTTCAGTGGACTGGTAACACTGTTTACACGGGATTTGAGAAAGGATTTGAGAAATTTAGTCCCACATAGGAGGTGCACAAAAACTAATTTGAGTATAAATATAATTAGCCAATGATCAAGAGTCACCTAATTGGTTAACCACCTTTTGAGAGGCAGCCTGTGGTGGGCAGTTGTACCACAGAGTATCTAATTTGTCTTCTGAAAATATTAAAATCGTTTGAGTATTGGGGCGGGGCGTTACATAGATTTGGAAGAGGTGGCAAGCCGGCCCCGAGATACATTGGACCCTACCAAATCTTGAAAAGGATTGGGAAGGCCGCCTACAGGTTGGAACTACCCCTGAGTTAGCCCAGGTGCATAATGTTTTCCACGTCTCGATGCTAAGGAAGTACGTGCTAGACCTGAGTCATCAACTACCTGAAATCCCAGAAGACTTGCAAGTGGTTCTCTCCTACAAGGAATGACTTGTGCAGATAATATCTCGTCAGAAGAAGGTGCTGAGCAACAAGATCATTCCGATGGTAAAGGTCCTCTGGAGGAATCAATTTGTCGAATAAGCGACTTGGGTGCCTGAGTTGTTTGTGTAAAATTTTTCTTTTTTCTTTTCTGTTTTCTCCCATTAAGCGTAGTTCTGAGGATAGAACTATTTTATGGAGGGAGTGATGTAACAATCCTGATTTTTGACGAATGTGTCTTGTAAACGAATTGAGTGGTACTAGTTATGGGAATTACATTTCTGGTTAGAGAAATTATTTTCTGGCTAATAACCTACAATTATGCATGTGTATATGAACCTATACACATACATGTGCGTGTTGAACAGGACTTGTGAACCCAAATGAAACTAGACAAATCCAACCAAACTTGAACACAATCAAGTGGGTCAAGCCAACCCTAAATGGCCAACCACACCATGGAGGGAAAAAGAAAAGGAGGTTAGGGTTAGGGTTTGAACCAAAAGAGACAACATGATGAGTTTGTAAGAACCTCATCACATCACCACCCACAAGAGCCAACCTTTGGCTTGATGAGACCCTTCTCCCCTTCCCCATGAGCTCAAATCCAGTCACCCCCCCTTTGACCCCTCTCTATTCTTTTGCATTTAAAACCCCATCCTTTTTCCAACTTTCTCATTCTCCTACTACTCTTAATCTCTTCCTATACCTCCAAAACTCCATTCCTAATACACTTAGCTACTAATTTGGGGAGAGAAGAAGAAGGAATGCCAAGGAGAAGAAGAACAAGAGCCAAAGCAAAGGAGAAGAAGCAAGGGGCTAGAAGAGTCAAGAAGGAGGGCATCAACAAGCTACTAACAATGTGGGTGTTTCCAATCTCTTGAGTTTTTTTCTTGGATGATTGAAATGATGTTTGATGACTGAAAAAATGACATGCATGCTATAGGAATGAACTTAAACAACTCGTTTTTGTTAAGTAGTCCAAAATATAAATTTCTGTTAAAAGATTGAATTTTTGCTGTCAGTCCGTAGCGCACTGCATAAACTCCACTTGGAATTTTGATCTGAAATGTTTAGAGGATGATCATATAGGTTTCGTACACCTTCAGTAATTTTTCTAGATTTTTATGATTTTTTCTGCTATTTAAATAAAATATGAACTTGCATGCTGGTCAGAATAGAAAGAAGCAGTTTTTATGGTTACTATTGTGGAAAGAATGACTTAGATCACACTGCATACTTATGGAATTGATCTGAAATTTTAATATGTTATTGTTGGATGTATCTAAGACCTACTTTTTAAATTTCATAAGATTTGGACCACTGTAGCTATGTCAATAAAATCATGCAAGTTAAACAAGATATTTTACTGAGCAGAACTAATGTTGATTCTGCCCTGTTTTTAGATGATACTCAAAACGACATAAATGGAAATCTACATGGTAGAATCACTTGGTTTTTGAGAGTGTTGTAAAATTATGTGTCAGGAACTAGATTCTAAAATTTCATTATGATCTAACACAAAATGCTATTTTAATCAGATTTTATCCCATGACTGTGTTGACATAATGTTCTGTTCTGAGATTTTGTACACTTGTTAAAGATGAGATCATAAAACTTTGTAAACGACCTTGTATGAAGGAACTTGAAACTAAGAAGTTTTATTAGACATATAAACCTTTCTGTAATGACCATTAAATCTGGATTTGGAAAGGTATTCGATTTTATATGATTTTTACAAGTGATGACAGAAACACAGTAAATCTTAGAGCTTACTGTTTTGCACCATGATCATTGAGATGAGTCTAAACTTGTATCTTGTTGGCTTAGAGATGTTGTTTGAGGACAAGACTCATGTTATAGATGTGTACTTGGGTTAGGACTTAAGTGATCTAAAGTTTCTTGCTAAGAGTAGCTCATAGTTGCTTGTAGACCCCATTATTAGACCACGGTGTTCAATGTTTTGAAGTGAAAATTGTATTAGATATTGGGATATTATTGTAGTCCACTTTGGGATGAAATTCATGCCATTTGTGTGCCTGTACTTGCTATCTACTTTGAGTAGAAACATAGGGAGCGCCCGATCGCAATTCCTCAAAGGAACGGGACCGGAAATGATACATCTTGGCATAAACGCCAAGTGTGTGCTTACTGTTTGGAAACTTGAATTGTTGTTTTAGGACGCTTAGAACCCCTTTTTGGGTATTTGTGGGTTAGGACTTACTCCTAGTGTAGTGCACCTTGTTGGGATACATTGGTTAAATTGAGACCCTAAGATTAAGTCTGGTTGACAAATCTAGTTGGGTAGAATGTCGTATCGAACATGTCGGAGGGGATGACTTGTGCGCCGACGTGCTTGTTCTACATGGATGGATTCCATGGGCTGTGTTTGGAGCTGCCACTTGTCGAGAACCGTGGAGCGTTAAGTTTAGCAGAATGCTATTGGTTGGTTGGGCCGAGGTTGCGATCTAACTCCAACCGTTGATGTGGTTACGGCAATCGGTGGGGACGATTCGCTGTGGGTTCGTGCTGAGGTGGGTCAACCTTTTGGCCGAACGAGATGGTTAGTTGAGTCCTAGTGTGGAATGGGTTGAGACCCAGTATTGATAAAGGTGACTAACTAGGGAGAGTCTACCAAATGGAATTGGACTAGTTGTTCATAGCAAGCAAGTTGAATATGGAGTTAGGGATTTGGGAAATAGTGGATTTATCGCCTAACTAAGAGGATGGATAATATGGGAAAATGGAAGAAAAATCAGAGGTTGACTAGAGTGATGATTTTAGAGATTCGTCTATGAAGCAAATCTTGAATTCAACCTTATTCTTTAATCTGGGAGTGGGGTAGCTTGGTATTTTGGTAGGGCTAGATCGAGTCTTCGTTGTTTGTAAGGACAGGCACTAGCGAGGGTGTTCACCAATCAGGGGGATGTTGTCTTGATTGCAAGTTCTGCTCTAGTGTAAGGATGAGTGTAGCGGAGTTGGGGAAACCTTATATCCGTCATATCCTTTGTTGACCGATGCGGGCAGGAGGTTCTTAGAGGAAGTCCCCATAGAGCGAGGCTCTACGGGAAAGATCCTAAGTTCTCCGACCGGGGGGCCCTGGTGACCGTATATCAGCTTTTGGTGAGGTCCAGCGAGACAACGTATCGGGTAAGCCGATGTGGAATACAGTCAATGTATCGGGTAAGCCAATTTGATTACGGTTATGCAGGGTAAGCCTGGAACTAACCATGGTTTTAGTCACGCAGGGAAAGCCTGCGACTGAACAGTCACGCAGGGTAAGCCTGCAGGCTAGAGTCCCGGGCACAGTGGGTAAAACTAATAGAGGATTGGATGCCACTAGTGACTAGAAGGGTAATCCTGTTGCCTTACCATCACTGAAATCCGAAACAGGATAAAGCTCAAGGTTAGGATGCATGGTGAGGGATCGAGCCCTGCAATCAGGAGATGCAAACTCTTTGGAAAGTTTGTAGTATGGGATGCATACGTTTTCATTGAAGTGGATTTTGGGGATGTATGTAGTATGGGATGCATACGTTCCCAAATAAATTGCAATAGAGTAAGTGCATCTTGTGCATTCATTGTTTTGTGCATTAGATAGGGCCATGGCATATACCGACACTTGTTTGACATCACCTTTTTCTTTGCATCAAATATTATTTGTGGTTGTAGAAGTTGGAATCGTTATACTATAGCGTAGAGAGGATAGTCGGGTTTAGCAATTTGTCAGTTGTAATCAACAGACATGCCCACAGTTATCAGTGCAGGACCGCCGACTTGGGAGCATGGAAAAGCAGAAGCAGGGGAAAGCATCCAAGTGAAAGTTATTGTCCAAATTTTATTGTACATTCGTGTTGTAACAATTTATTGTAAATGTTGTAATCGTTGGACATTGTAATAACAACTTAATGTAATAAAAGTTTTTAATTTCCTGTGATTTTTGTTGTGTTGTGAATCATTTGAAGGAAGATCCTGAAAGAGTTTCACGAGTTCCTATGTTAGGAATTCGGGGCACTACAGTTATATTTTCGTCATAGAGTGGATGGTCGTGTATAACATTTTCGTCGGTTGTAAGCAACTGACATGCCCATAGTTTTATATGCAGGAGTTGGATTTGCATGAAGATATAAAGTTGATATGCTGCTGTTGATTTATTTAAATGTTAAAGATGTTGCAATTGTATAATTTTTCATTATTGTACTTTATTTTACCTTCCACTGTGTAAGTAAATGTAAAAGAGTCTGTTGTATTATAAAAAGTTCAAATTTCCTTGTAAAATTGTATGAAGTGAAGTGTAAAGATCCTGTGGAAC
Source organism: Hemerocallis citrina (assembly GCA_017893485.1). Lineage (NCBI taxonomy): Eukaryota > Viridiplantae > Streptophyta > Magnoliopsida > Asparagales > Asphodelaceae > Hemerocallis > Hemerocallis citrina. The sequence continues at coordinate 114,702,832 of CM030360.1, read as the reverse complement.
ATCGAATTCGGTCGTATTTGGAATTCGTGGCATTACAGAGTGGTATCAGAGCCACGCATCATGAGTAGTACAAATTTATAAGGAACGACACCCTAAGGTGGACATTAGAGTGTGAGTTTCAACTTATAGAGATTTAAATGTAAGTAACTTATGTTTGTGTTGCTCTATATGATGACATTTTCTCCTCCTTTCCCTATAAGATGGCCAATCATCATGATCCCCAACATGAGATGCATTGGTTCGTCCCCTTCGAGAATGAAGAGGAAGAGCCAATCGAGGAAGAAGAAGAACCAGAGGCGATAGAAGAGGAATTCTCCGAGTCTAGGGAGATTACTCCACCTCCGCCTGATTTTCCCGATAAATCCTCAGACGAAGAACTCATTCCAGATGACCAAGATAATATTGTTGCTTCTCTTCGAAGAGAATTGGATGCTCAAAAGTGGATAGTAAACCACTTGGAAGCGCGATGGGCAGAAGATATGGAGCGCATTTAGGAGCTCAGTCATCAAGTGTGCGAACTCCAGAAGGTTCAGCAAGTGAATGATCGACACTTTGCCAAGCTGGACCATATCACTCGCGGGGATAAATAGGAACGACATTAGAAATCTGAAGATACGAGGAAAGAAATCTAGGAACTACGGGAAGAGCCCAGAGTAGCTAAGAGAAACCGTAGAATCTAGGGTGTCTTTTGTTAAAAGGATGTAATGGATGTGATGAAGCAAGTTTTTTTTCTTTCTGAATGTAAAAAGTTTAATTTTGGAATGAATAAATTTTGTTGAAGGGATGTTATTTGTGCTATTTATGATGATTAATGATAAATTTTATGACTCAGAAATGGCACGAAGGAACATGAACGACGAAGGGCATATCGGTGAGAATGGGCTAGATTTGGAGACCAAACTAGCTCGAGTATATCAGACCTTAAATACTTTCGCTGCCAACATTACCGGGAACACTAGGCCAGGGCCAGCTGTGCAGGTCCCCGAATCAATCAGGCTGGTAGAGTCATTCAAAAGGATGAAGCCACCTGTGTTTGAGGGCCAGGTAAATCCAGACGATGCTGACGACTGGATTATGTAGATTGAGACGGTATTTGAAGTGCTAGAGACCCCTGAGGCAAGTAAGGTGAAGTTGGCCGCCATCCAGCTAGAGAAAGATGTAGGAGTTTGGTGGTAATCACTGAAGAGGACTTTGGGCAATGTGCAGCTTACTTGGGAAGTGTTTCTTGGAGAATTCAGAAGTCACTATTTTCCCATGGAAGTTCAAGAGAAGAAGGCTATGGAATTTTTGGGCTTGCAACAAGGAGGTATGACCATGCAGGAGTATGAGACCAAATTTGACCAACTCTCAAGGTACGCACCAGAAATGGTTCTGGATGAAGCCAAGAAAGTGTGGAAGTTTGAGGCCAAGCTTGAGGACCCGCATGATAACCCTAAGTATCCGAAGATTTGGGAATTTGGTCAGGAGGGTTGCCGCTACTGAGTCAAATATGAACCCAGGGCAGAAGCAATTCTGACTCGGCCCTGCAAGTCAAGAGATGTAACTGGAGCATAGGCAAGAGGCCTGCAATGCCGGGCAATTTTAGGGGACAGCCCCTAGCATAGCATTTCAAACCCACCGGAGCAAATGCTGTTGCAGTGACTGGAAGGGTACCACTTTCTACAAGTGTGGAGAGGCAGGCCGCATATCTTCTGGGTGTACCAAGTCGCAGGCAGGCAAGACTTGTTATCTTTGTGGCAAGGAGGGTCATATCAAGCCATTTTGCCCTTAGCTTTAGCGGAAAGGGCCTAGTCAGAAGCAGTCCAACCCAGGGCAGAAGCAATTCTGGCAGGGGCGAGTGTTCGCTTTGACCAAGGACGATGCTGATGATGTGGACAACGTCATCACGGGTGTGGGAGATGATGTTTAGTTTCTTTGTTGCTTTTCCATTTATGTAAGAAATGTTATGTAATGAGAGTACTCTTATGTAATAGGAGATATTCGGATAAATGGAAAAATAGCATCAGTTTTATTTGATATGGGATCATCGCACACATTTGTGTCACCCTCATTTGCAAAACAATTAGGAGTCAAACCAAAAAAATTTCCTGGCAAAGTTCTATCTGTGGCTACTCCGTCAGGAGAAAACTTGAATACCGACTGATATTATGAAGGGTGTGATCTTGAGATCGAAGGCAGGCTCTTTGGCATCGACCTCATTGAGTTGGCAGTTTTGGGGGTCGACATCATTATTGGCATAGACTGGATGTCAATTTACAGTGCCACTATTGACTGCAAGAGCAAGGAAGTTGTGGTGAAGACACCAGGAGGACCAGCAGTTACATTTCAAGGGAAGAGGAAGTGTAAGCAATTGGTAGAAGCTTTGGCAGAGCAGAAGGTTCATGAAGAAGTGAGGCAGATTCCAGTGGTCCGAGATTAACCACCAGTGTTTCTTGAAGATCTACTTAGGCTTCCTCCTCATCGAGATGTAGAGTTCAGCATCTCCGTTCAGCCAGGGAGTGCACCCATTTCCAAGGCACCATACAGAATGGCGTTGGTTGAGCAAGATGAGATCAAGAAGCAGATCGAAGAGTTGTTGGGCAAAGGATTCATCAGGCCTAGTGCATCACCTTGGGGAGCCCTAGTTCTTTTGGTGAAGAAGAAGGATGGATCGATGAGGATGTGTATCGACTACAGAGAGTTGAACAAGGTTACAGTGCAGAACAAGTATCCAATTCCTCGAACCGATGATCTGTTCGACCGTCTACAAGGAGCAGCTGTTTTCTCCAAGATAGACTTGCGGTCAGGATATCACCAAGTCTGAGTGAAGGAAGAAGATGTGCACAAGATGGCATTCCGAACTTGGCATGGTCACTATGTGTTTCTAGTCATGCCATTTGGAGTCACCAATGCACCTGCTATCTTCATGCACATGATGAACAGGGCCCTGCGGCCATTCATTGATTCTTTTGTTGTTTTGTTCATCGACGACATATTGGTCTATTCCAAGTCAGAAGAAGAGCATGCCGAGCACCTAGCAGAGGTACTGAAGAAGCTACAGGAGCAGAAACAGTATACAAAGCTGCCCAAATGTGACTTCTGGAAAACCGAAGTCGCCTTCTTGGGTCACATCCTTTCTAAGGAGGGAGTGGCTACTGACCCACAGAAAATTGAGGCAGAGAAAGATTTGCCAAGGCCGACCATATTGAAAGAGATTATGAGCTTTCTGGGTTTAATTGGCTACTACAAAAGATTCATTCAGGCTATGCCCAGATAGCTGTGCCACTCACGAGGGCTTACAAGGAAGAACGTGAATTTCAAATGGTCGGAGCAGTGTGCAGCTAGCTTTCAGGAGTTGAATGGAAGATTGACTACCGCTCCCACTTTGGTTTTGCCACGAGCAGGAGTCGACTATGATGTCTACAGCGATGCTTCCCATCATGGATTGGGCTGTGTGCTGATGCAAGAGGGAAAGGTAATAGCTTATGGATCCAGACAGCTGAGACCGCATGAAAAGAATTATCGAACCCATGATTTGGAGTTAGCAGCGATCATTTTTGCATTGAAGCAGTGAAGGCACTACGTGTACGGGGAGAAGGACAACATGTACACGGATCATAAAAGTCTGAAGTATATCTATTAACAAAGGGACTTGAATCTGAGGTAGAGGAGATGGTTGGAAGTGTTGGAAGACATCCGATCCGAGATCAAGTACCATCCGGGCAAGGCCAATGTTGTGGCTGATGCACTAAGTAGGAATTGCAGTTTGTCCCGATTGATCACAACTCAGGAGAAGTTGGCAGAAGAGCTTGATTGAGCAGGGATTGAGGTGGTTTTGCAAGAGTTTGGAAGCTTCCTAGCTAAGTTAAGGATCCAACCTACTTTGAGAGACAAGATCATCGACAGTCAGAAGACCGATCCAGAGATTCAGGAGATGATGGAGCTGGTTGGCATTGGTAGGTTGGCAGAATTTCAAGTGAAGGATGAAGTGTTGTGGTTTGGAGAGCAGCTGTGTGTGCCAGATCAAGTGGAACTGAAGGAGAGTATTCTTCAGGAAGCGCATGCTACTTTATTATCCGTGCATCCTGGGAGTACCAAGATGTACAAGGACATAAAGCAATATTTCTGGTGGCCAGGGATGAAGCGATGTGTGGCTGGGTTTGTTGCCCGGTGTGCAGTTTGTCAGCAAGTCAAAGCCGAGAATCAGAAACCCGGAGGTTTGTTGCAACCATTACCCATCCCGAAGTGGAAGTGGGATTGTATCAGCATGGTCTTTATCACAAGTTTGCCCAAGAGTTCCAAGGGCAATGATGCAATTTGGGTGATAGTGGACCGACTGACCAAATCGGCTCACTTTTTGGCGATGAAGCTTACTTGATCGATGGAGAAGCTGGCCGAGTTGTATGTTGGCGAGATTGTGAAGCTTAATGGAGTTCCGCTATCGATAGTATCCGATCGAGATGCGCATTTCACCTCGCATTTTTGGGAAAGTCTTCAAGCAGCTTTGGGGACGAAGACTAATTTCAGTACGGCCTTTCATCCTCAAACTGATGGGCAGACTGAGAGAGTCAACATGGTACTGTAAGATATGCTGTGATGTTGTGTGTTGGACTTTAGTGGGTGTAACCCCTGTTATTCGTTTTCTGTATTTTGGGTGTATTTGCTGTATTTAAAAATTTCTATAACTTTCTTTTCGCTTTTAAACTCTTTTACAACAACTACATTTTCAACTGATTGAATTTCAACAAAATATTATTCTGGTTTCTAATAAATTTTTTGTTTCATTTGTTCTTCGAAAATTTTATTTATTTCTAATAAAGGTGTATTTTAACTTCATTTTTCATTCTAAGTAATCGACTATTTATATTATATACTGTTTGTATTATTTTAATAAATCTGTTAAACTCGAATATACATTTTGATATATATATTATTATGTTATCAAAAATCAAATTCTATGTACTAACTGTATTTGTAATTATTTCAAATTAATTTTATGCTGTAATGCAAGTTACATTTTTTATAAATATTATATTTATGGTTATCTTATTTTTTCGACTAGTTTTTTTATTTAATTCTTATTAGCACCCAAATACCCTAACTCCTACCCAATACCCTATAACATTTCCCAAACCCAACCTGCATTGAATTAATCCCCAATACCCATTTATTTCCCTACCCATTATCACACCCCCCAGCCCATTTAACTACCCTATAAGCCTATACCCGTTCCCTAACTACCCCAAACCCGAAACCAACCTAAACCCTAATATTTACCCATCTTATTTATAACCCTACCCTGTTACCCTGTCTTTCCATCTTCCCCTTTGCACCGCCCAAGACCCGATGCATCCTCAATAGCCGACGCCGCATCCACCTGTGGCAGTGCTCTCTGCCTGTAGAGTCGCCAGTCGCAGCCCCCTATCCCCTTCGCTGCACTAGCAGCATCGCAATGCCTCCAGCAACCCGACCTCCCTCTCAACCTCTCCCCCGTCTCCCGGTGCTCCTCCGCCTTCTCCTCCTGTCGTGCCTCTGCTGTGCAGCCAGCCGCGACTGCATTAGGTGTGAGTCTCCTCCCCAGTCCTCCTTGCGACTGCAGGCCGCTAGCAACTCAGACCAACTCCTTCCTGCGACACATCCCGACAGAAGCTGGAGTCGTCGTCCTTTGCCTTACCACAGCCAGTGCGAACCCTTGGCTGCAGCCATCTACCGTTGGGGCCAGTGCATCCATTACGGTTGTGCATGGGTTTTGATCAAGTGGGTTTTGATCAACTTTGATTGTGGGCTGTCCGTTTGGTTTGATCCTGATCATCATGATCATGTCCCCTTGGTTTTTATTCTGGCCGTCCGTAGAATCTTGATCATCATGCTTGATTGGTAGTGGGGCGTCGATCTCCTCTTGATCATCCGATTAGATCCTAGCCGTCTGATCTCTTCTTGATCGTCACGAACATGATGATAATCAACTTCCTTTGATCGCAGCCATTCGATCGATCGATCTTGATCTTCATCATTATCTTCATCATCAGGGAAATTTGACCGCCCGATCTGACCCGATCATCTTGATCTTAAACTTTGATCTCAGCTGTCCGATCGTGATCGTGATTGTCTCATCCAGATTCGTTGTTCGTGTGACCATGATTGGTTCATGATTCGTTCGTTGTATTTGTGTTCGTGCCCCGTGATCCGTTTCTGTTATTCTTGTTCTTGCTCCGTTCTCGTCGTCGTCTCTAAGGCAAGTAACTTGTACTCAATTCTTTTGTATGATATAAGTCATAAATTTTGCTTGTAGTGTAGTTGGGTTCTAGAGACAACTAGTATGTGATGTATTTTTTATGAGTATTGTCTCTATAGTGCTATTGACCATAATTGTCTCACGACACAAATTTGATATGAAACAACTTAGGTTTTGACCGTTCTTGATGTGATTATAGTTGTGGGATAATTATGAGAAATCGTGTGTTTGTTTGGATCCATATGACATACTTGTTGTGGACATGCCATATACCCTATTTCATATTGTTTGGACACTTAGTAGACCCTATAACATGTTTGGTGGTGTTTGGAATGAGTTTCGTATGTTATATGTTGATTTGTTGTTAAAAAAAAATCTATTTTTTTATCGATGATCAGTTTTGATTGCTATTTTAGACCATATTAAGGTCAGTATCTTAACTTCAGTATTAAACATGATTTTTAGAAAAACCCATCTTCTTTCCAAACATTCTGACCTTGATCAATTTTGTTTTCGTATGTGTGCGATATGATTGTTTTACTAAAGAGGTGTATTTCATTTCTAGATTTCGTTTCTTGATGATTTTGATGACTAAACTATTTGATAGTAGTGCTAAGCATATTATTTTGATCTGAATTTTGCAAAGTACTGCTATATCTATGTAGGAATTACCCAGAATTTTGGTGGATTTTATTGATGAGCTTTATATGTCGTTTCGTGTTTGTTTATAAAAACTATACCTGCTGGATTTTGCTCGCTGTTCTGTAAAGATTTGTATTTTGACCCTAATTTCTTTTCCTGTATGTAAAATATTTATGAAATATGAAAGTTAGATTATTTTGACTATTTTTATCTCCTTTTGGCGGATTTGGATTTCGTATCATGGTTTCCGAGATATTACAATTTTCGTACAGCAGTGTTGGGAATTCTTGATTTGCCAAACCAACGTTTCTTGATATTTTCTGATTTTTGTTGGCTAAACTGATCTTACCGGAAAATTATGAAACTTTTTATTTTGATACTAGACATATAGGGGAATATCCCAGATTTTTCCTAGATTTATTTGAGATTTTTTGATGCTGTTTTCCTGACTGTGAATTCGATTTACTGATTCCTGGCTGAACGTATTCTCTGGATTCAAATTAGTTTGAGAATTGTTTTTGTGAGATGCCATATAACTTATATATGTTTTCTAGATTTGGCCGGGATTCTATTTTCTAGACCTTTCAACGGATTCAGGTTTGCATGTTTGTAGCAACGGGAATGTCAGTTTTACTGCAGTATGGTATTGCTGTCCTGAACTAGAATTTGATTATTTTATCCTTTTATGTGTTATCTTGCACCCGTACATGTTTATCTTGCAACTTGAATGTGTTACTTGTTTATACCATGATATACTTGCCCTGTTTGTGACACATACATGCTTATTTGACTAATAATAAATAACCAAGTCGGGGTTTAAGTAAAAGATCTAGTAGTGGATAATACAGAAATGTGTACTCGGAAGGGGGTCAATTGATCCTACGTGATATTTGGTTATTTGGAGCTTGACACGTGATTTTTTGCACTTGGACACTTGACACAGAGCTTTATATTTTGGGTATTTGGAGCTTGTTTGGAGCTTGTTATTTGGTTATGTGGAGCATGTTGGGAGCTTGTTTATCTGGTTACTTGGAGCTTGATACTTGATTACTTGAGAGCTTGTCACTGAGTACACTGCCCTATATGGTACACTATGAAATCTAAAGCAAAACTGTTTGTTGTAGCAACTATGTAGTAAAAAGCGTGATGCATGAAGTGCTACCTAGATAGTAATACTACAAGACTTGATACATGACACGTGAACATGATACTTGAACTTGACTACATGATACTTGATTACTTGTACCTGATACATGAATACCTGTTACATGCCTGCCTGACATATGTTACCTGCATACCTGTTTACCGGTTACCTATTTACCGGCTTGCTTGATACTTGATACTTGTTACTCGTTTACATGATACTTGTTCACTTGACCCTTGATACATGATACTTGTACTTGTTTACCTTACCATGCTAGTTGTTATATTGTGTTATCATGCCTATTCCATGTTGCTAGTTAGTTTTTCCCATGTACATGTATCCTGCATTACAAGCGGCACGTAACTTGCATTGACGGGTACCTTATTTTCTCTTTTCCTTTTTCTTGCAATTGTTAAATTACAGATTTTGGAGAACAGATTCCAGATGGTATTACTGATATGAAGTATTAGTGCTGGATATTGCTATTATTATTTTTTATAGGTTGCTTGAACAATATTGTATTTTGATACTTGGATTTATTTGGGCAATGTGACCCAGGATGTTGACTTATTCAGATCTAGATTATTTGAGATTATAATACTTTGATTTCAAGTATTCTTGTTGGTATTTTGGTTCATATGTGCATGCTTGGTTGATACTTTTGATTTTGACTCTGATTATTCTTGTGAAATATTGTAAAGATTCTTGAACAGCTTATAAATGATGAAATTCATTCGCTGAACTTAGTCACTTATCCGTATTCCGTATTCTCTTTTGGGAAGCGGGGCGTGATAAGGTTTTTAGTGGTATCAGAGCACCATGTCTGGCTAATATATTAGTTTGACTGATATATTAGACAAGCTTGGCTCGATCTGGGATCGGCTCAACATTTCACCAACCATGCATGCATGAATGAATTATAATCAACATTGATCTGGTACTAGTCTTAATCCTTTCATTTTCATCCTTTTTTATTCAATTCCTTGATTTTCCATCTTTTTCAGTCATCCTCTTTGATTGATTTCTTCTTGGGTATGAATTCATTCTTTTCATACCCATGTCCTTCTGATTTTGGTGCCATCCATTCTTTTTCATTCTGCTTGGTCCGTCAGTTGGCATCACTGGATGCTATTGGCAGAGTCTTCCCGATCAGAGTGGCGCAGCAGAAGTGTGTGGGCCCATAACCCATAGGTCCCATGATCCTTTTGTTGTTTCTCCTTCCCTAGTTTGTTTGCTTCCTTCCATCCCCTGTACTCGTCCTCATCAGTTGACTCCTTACTTGGTTCATCTCTTCCTTGTCCCTTCTTGCTTCGATTCTAGCTCTATCTATTTCTTTACCTCTTTGCTTTGTTATCTTGCAATTTTTGTGTTGTTTCTTCTTCATTTTTGATACCGGTTACTTCTTTCTTGCATTTCATTTTGCCATCTTGCACCCATTCATTGTTTGATTAAATTTTTCCCTGTCCTTTCTCCCTTTGATTCCAGTTCTGCGTACTCTCTATCTTGCTTTGTTATCTTGTGTTGTTTCTCTCCTTTTTGATACTGTTTGCTTCTTTTCTTGCACTCCATTTGGCATCATTATTATACACTTCCTTCTTTTTCTGGTGTTGTCACTGCTTTGTTCCTTCCCCATTAGCCCTCTACTTTATTACCCTTTCCCAGTTTGCTTTTGCCTTGTCCTATATACAGCCTAAGCAAATTTCGAGGACGAAATTTTGTTGTAAGGGGGGTAGGATTTGTAACACCTGTTTTCTGTTTTGTGTATTTTGGGTGTATTTCTTTTCCGTGTATTTGCTGTATTTAAAATTTTCTGTAACTTTCTTTTCGCTTTTAAACTCTTTTACAACAACTACATTTTCAACTGATTGAATTTCAACAAAATATTATTCTGGTTTCTAAGAAATTTTCTTTTTCATTTGATCTTCGAAAATTTTATTTATTTCTAATAAAGGTGTATTTTAACTTCATTTTTCATTCTAAGTAATAACCTATTTATATTATATACTCTTTGAATTATTTTAATAAATCTGTTAAACTCGAATATACATTTTGATATATATATTATTATGTTATCAAAAATCAAATTCTGTGTACTAACTGTATTTGTAATTATTTCAAATTAATTTCATGCTGTAATGCAAGTTACGTTTTTTTATAAATATTATTTTTATGGTTATCTTATTTTTTCTATTGGTTTTTTTTAATTCTTATAAGCACCCAAATACCCTAACTCCTACCCAATACCCTATAACATTTCCCAAACCCAACCTGCATTGAATTAATCCCCAATACCCATTTATTTCCCTACCCGTTATCACACTCCCCAACCCATTTAACTACCCCATAAACCTATACCCGTTCCCTAACTACCCCAAACCAGAAACCAACCTAAACCCTAATATTTACCCATCCTATTTATACCCCCACCCTGTTACCCAGTCTCTCCATCTTCCCCTCTGCGCCGCCCAACACCCGACGCAGCCTCAGCAGCCGACAATGCAACCACCTGCTGCAGTGCCCTTTGCCTGTAGAGTCACCAGTCGCAGCCTCCTCTCCCCTTCACTCCGATGTCACTCGCGGTGCCTCTCCACGTCGCAGTAGCAGCGTCGCGATGCCACCAACATCCTGACCTCCCTTTCAGCCTCTCCCCTATCTCCCGGTGCTCCTCCGCCCTCTCCTCCTGTCGCACCTCCGCTTTGCAGCCAACCATGACTGCATTAGGTTCCAGTCTCCTCCCCAGCCCTCCTTGCGACTGCAGGCTGCCAGAAACTCAGACCAACTCCACCCTGTGTCACATCCCGACAGCAGCCAGAGACGTCGTCCTCCGCCTTTGCCACAGCTAGCGTGACCCCTTGGCCGCCGCCATCCACCGTCGGGGCTAGTGCAGCCATTACAGTTGTGCATAGGTTTTGATCAAGTGGGTTTTGATCAACTTTGATTGTGGGCTGTCCGTTTGATTTGATCTTGATCAACATGATGACGTCCACTTGGTTTTGATTATGGTCGTCCGTTGGATCTTGATCATCATGCTTGATTGGTAGTGAGACGTCGATCTCCTCTTGATCATCCGATTAGATCCTAACCGTCCGATCTCTTCTCGATCGTCACGATCATGATGATCATCAACTTCCTTTTATTGCAGCCGTTCGATCGATCAATCTTGATCTTCATTATTATCTTCATCATCAGGGAAATCTAACCGCCCGATCTGATCCGATTATTTTGATCTTGATCTTTGATCTCAGCTGTCCGATCGTGATCATGATCGTCTCATCCAGATTCGTTGTTCGTGTGATCGTGATTGGTTCATGATCCATTCGTTGTGTTTGTGTTCGTGTCCCGGGATCCTTTCCCGTTATTCTTGTTCAGACTCCGTTCTCGTCGTCGTCTCTCAGGCAAGTAACTTGTACTCAATTTCTTTGTATGATACAAGTCATAAATTCTGCTTGTAGTGTAGTTGGGTTCTAGAGACAACTCATGTGTGATGTATTTTTGATGAGTATTGTCTCTATAGTGCTATTGACCATAATTGTCTTACGACACAAATTTGAAATGAAACATCTTAGGTTTTGACCGTTCTTAATGTGATTATAGTTGTGCGATAATTATGAGAAATCATGTGTTTGGATCCATATGACATACTTGTTGTGGACATGCCATATACCCTATTTCATGTTGTTTGGACACTTAGTAGACCCTATAACATGTTTGGTGGTGTTTGGAACGAGTTTCGTATGTTGTATGTTGTTTTGTTGTTAAAAGGAAAATCTGTATTTTTGTCGATGATCAGTTTTGATTGCTATTTTAGACCATATTAAGATTAGTATCTTAACTTCAGTATTAAACATAATTTTTAGAGAAATCCTTCTTCTTTCCAAACATTCTGACTTTGATCGATTTCGTTTTCGTATGTGTGAGATATGATTATTTTACTACAAAGGTGTATTTCTTTTCCAGATTCTTGATGATTTCGATGACTAAACTATTTTGGTACTAGTGCTAAGCTTATTATTTTGATCTGAAATTTTGCACAGTATTGCTTTATCTATGTAGGGATTACTCAGAATTTTGGTAGATTTTATTGATGAGTTTTATATGCCGTTTCATGTTTGTTTATAAAAGCCATACTTGCTGGATTTTGCTCGTTGTTCAGTAAAGATTTGTATTTTCACTCTAATTTTTTTTCCTGTATGAAAAATATTAATGAAATATGAAAGTTAGCTTATTTTTTCTATTTTCATCTCCCTTTGGCGGATTTGGATTTTGTATCACGGTTTGCGAGATATTACAGTTTTCGTACAGCAGTGTTGGGAATTCCAGATTTGCCAAACCATCATTTCTTTATATTCTGATACTAGACATATAGGGGAATACTCCAGATTTTTCCTAGATTTATTTGAGGTGTTTTGATACTGTTTTCCTGATTGTGAATTCGATTTACTGATTCCTTGCTGAACGTATTTTCTGGATTCAAATTATTTTTGAGACTTGTTTTGTGAGATCCCATATGACTTATATATGTTTGCTGGATTTGTCTGGGAGTCTATTTTCTAGACCTTTCGATGGATTCTGGTTTGCATGTTTGTAGCAACAGGAATGTCAATTTTACTGCATTATGGTCTTGCTATCCTGAACTAGAAATTTGGTTATTTTATCCTTTTATGTATTATCTTACACCCGTACATGTTTATCTTGCAACTTGAACGTGTTACTTGTTTATACCATGATATACTTGCCCTGTTCGTGACACATACATACTTGTTTGACACTAATAATAAATAACCAAGCCGGGGTTTAAGGAAAAGATCTTGTAGTGGATAATACAGAAACGTGTACTCGGAAGGGGAATCTATTGATCCTACGTGATATTTGGAGATTGATATTTGGTTATTTGGAGCTTGACTACTGATTACTTTCACCTGCACACTTGACACAGAGCTTGCTATTTTGGGTATTTGGAGTTTGTTTGGAGCTTATTATTTGGTTATGTGGAGCTTGTTTGGAGCTTGTTTATCTGGTTACTTGGAGCTTGATACTTGATTATTTGAGAGCTTGTCCCTGAGTATACTGCTCTCTATGGTCCACTATGAAATCTAAAGCGAAACTGTTTGTTGTAACAACCATGTAGTAAAAAGCGGGATGCATGAAGTGCTACCTAGATAGTAATACTACAAGACTTGATACATGACATGTGAACATGATACTTGAACTTGACTACATGATTCTTGATTACTTGTACCTGATACATGAATACCTGTTACATGCCTGCCTAACATATGTTACCTGCATACCTGTTTACCGGTTACCTATTTACCGGCTTGCTTGATACTTGATACTTGTTACTCGTTTACATGATACTTGTTCACTTGACACTTGATACATGCTACTTGTACTTATTCACCTTACCATGCTAGTTGTTATATTCTGTTATCATGTCTATTTCATGTTGTTAGTTAGTTTTCCCTATGTACTTGTATCCTGCATTACAAGCGACCCGTAACTTGCATTGACAGGTACCTTGTTTTCTCTTTTCCTCTTTCCTGCAATTGTTAAATTGCATATTTTGGAGAACAGGTTCCAGATGGTATTGGTGATATGAAGTATTAGTGCTGGATATTGCTATTATCATTTTTTGTAGCTTTCTTGAACAATATTGTATTTTGATACTTGGATTTATTTGGGCAATTTGACCCAGGATGTTGACTTATTCAGATCTGGATTTTTTGAGATTATAATACTTTTGTTTCAAGTATTCTGGTTGGTATTTTGGTTCATATGTGCATGCTTGGTTGATACTTTTACTTTCGACTCTGATTATTCTTGTGAAATGTTATAAAGATTCTTGAACAGCTTATGGATGTTGAAATTCATTCGCTAGGCTTAGTCACGTATTCGTATTCCATATTCTCTTTTGGAAAGCGGAGCGTGACAGTGGCACTTGGGAGAAGCATTTGGCTATTGTGGAATTTGTCTACAACAACAGTTTCCAGGCAAGCATCGAGATGGCACCGTATGAGGCTCTATATGGAAGGAATTGCAGGACACCAGTATGTTGGTATGAAGTGGGGGAACAGCTGCTATATGGGCCGGAGATTGTGCAGCAGACCTCAGAAAAGATCGAGCTGAAGGAAGAGGTTAGTCAACGCACAGAGCAGGCAGAAGAGTTATACCGACAACCGGAGAAGAGATCTGGAGTTTGAAGAATGTGACTTTATCTTTGTGAAGGTGTCTTCGACTAAGGGGGTGATTCGGTTTGGCAGGGGAGGAAAATTAGCCCCGAAATACATAGGACCATATAAGATATAGAAAAGGATTGGGAAGACAGCTTATCGGTTAGAATTACCAGAAGTGTTGGCCCAAGTGCACAATGTCTTTCATGTGTCTATGTTACGAAGTTATATCCCAGATCCGAGTCGTCATTTGCCAGGGGTGCCAGATGTTTTGCAATTAGATTTGAGCTATACAGAGCCTTCAGTAGAGATTGTGGATTGTAGAGAGAAGGTCTTAAGAAATAAGACAAAACCTATGGTCAAGGTCATTTGGAGGAACCAATTTGTTGAGGAGGCCACTTGGAAATCAGAGGAAAGGATGATGAGAGATCACCCTGAGATTTTAAACCAAGATTTGTAAACTCTTTTCTATTCTTTTCTTTTCTTTGTTTTTTTTCTCACTCTTAAGTGTAGTTTCCAGGACGGAACTATTTTAAGGAGGGAGTGCTGTAACATCCCGTATTTTTATTTTATTGAAAAATACATTTTTTTCAATTTTTGCACGTACGATGCACGTGCAAATTTTTCCATCTTTATTTTTCTTTCTCTCATTTATTATTTAGTAGCATGCATGAGTCTTTTATCTTCTTAGCATTTCATTAAACCCATTGACCTAAGAATAGATTCTAGCCCACTATACTAATTAATTAATTAATTAACAGCAAGCCCACTAGACAAGCCCATTAATTAAATCCCAATTTTGGTTATGCATGGACTCACACATGACATGTAACAACTTTTTAGTATACATATTAGAATTATAGGATTTTTATTTATTTTTGTGTGTGTGTGTGTGCACTAGTGCACAACACGTGCATGTGTTGAGAGGGAGAGAAAGAGACCGGATGAGGGAGAGAGAGAGTGGGCGAGGAGTGGGGAAATGGAGAAAGTGGGAGAGTGGGAAAGTTGAGTGGGTAGTTATTAGGTGGATGAGATTATATTCTAGCCCTTCATTTTGTCCTATAAATAACCCCCCCCCCCCCCCCCCCCCCCTCTTTTCTTCTCGTTTCACACCTAAACAAAACAAACCAAGAGAGGAAAAAGAAAGAGGGTTAGAAAGTGTTCTTGTTGCATTGGAAGCTTTTGGAGTGCTCTTGCTTGGAGGAGAAGGACTAGGTGTTGCTTGTTGGAGCTAGGAATCCCTAGAAGTTGTTTCTAATCATCTTTGTTTGCAAATTCTTCATAAGAGGTGGGTGATCTTGTGCTTTCTAAATGTAGGAAATGCATGCTAGTAATGTTAAATGAGTAATAAAGATAAATTTGATGTGATAAATGTAGAACAAATCCTTGCTATTGTGTGTGTCATGAATTGTAGAAATTTGCTATGATTAAGAAACTAATTGCCATCATGTTAGTTAGAAATGAGACAATGAAACAATGAGTTATTGTCGTGAACAAATATGCTTGTTAATTTGCAAATGTCGAAATATAAAATTGTATGAAAATTGTTGAGACTTCCATTATAGTAAAAATGAATTTTAGTGAAGTTAAATTGGTACACAAAGATTCATTTAATTGGTTGTAACATATACAAATTGCTATTTTCATTAAATTGAAGAAATGCAATTCATGTTCATTAATGAGAGGAAATAATTTAAAATATAGATATAATGCCTAAACTATAAGTTTGAAAATTCATGAGTTACTGTTTTCAAGTAAACTCAGTATGAATGAGATAGTTACAGTCCATTAAAAAGATTAGATCGATCATATGTTTGAGTTTTGTGAAATAAACTAGTTACTGTGCCGTGTGAACAAAACCTTAGCCTCTGATTTCATAACAGTTGTGGGGTTGGATGTACTGGTTAGTCAAAGCTCTTTAAGGGCGTTACTGTAGTGCGTGTGTGGTCTTGGGTAGCGAGTCTGAAACTCGACAGTCCCTCCTTTTTTTTCTGTTTTGGTTTTAATTAACCCACAGACCGAGACTTAGTATTTTGGGGTTTCGGCTCTCCTCTGTGATAGTAAAGTCACATGGATTTCTTAGTTAGAGAGGGGGCGATAGGGCGGTACTGTAGCATGCGGGTGGGCATGGGTTCGAAACCTGCTGCTGCCTTTTGTTTTTTTTTTATGTTTCAAATATATTGAAGGAGTTTTAATGTAATTAAAATTTGGGAAAAATATCCAATATTCCTATAAAATGATTTCAGAATTTTTCATGTATGTTTTGAGAACTTAAAAATGAAATTGAGATAGAAAACGAGTTATTGACTTCAAAATTATTTATTTAAGAATATGACTTTTATTTTGAAAAGAAGAGAAAAATATTTACAATGTTATGGGTTCTCTTGATGAGATCGTATTCTTGTTTTGAGTAAGAATACTTGATGTGGTTTGAGATATATTATATGTGATTAAATTGCTAATGAGATTTAAAGTGGATGAATCTATGCTCATGAAAAGAAATATTGCTTTTGAAAGAATTGTGAATGAATAAATGAATAATGAATGATGTTAAAATAAGACATTGATTAATTTGTGAATAAGTTGAAGATATGAATACAATGAGGTTTAATACATGGTTATTGAGGGTATGAGTACCCATGAATTCTTTTACATGAAAGATTGTGATCTAGAGATTTAGTGAGACCCCGGGTACCGACATTGTTGAATTAAAAGATTTGAGTTATATTTTTTATATATGGCAATGGAGCTATCTCGGTATTTGTGAGTAAGTCCGATAGGGAGAAAAACTAACTCTAGGTATGATAATTTATTCATGTCTTGAACTTAAGATCTAGGCACATAAGTGAAGATGTATTAAACTTGGGCAAACGTAAGTGGGGCACTCTATATAGTCGGGCGGTGGATTCCGGGACATAGACCCAGTCGGGCGAAGGATTTTGGGACTGTGGTTGCATCGATGGAGACGAGCTTTTATTTTAAATCCAGGACTATGCGTAGTCTGGCGGATAGTTTGACGTACTCCAGTGTATATACTTATACCGAGGCTAGAGGGGCACTTACGGGATGTTCGCACGACACGGAGTCTGTTATAACAGTCGGGCAATGGACTCCGAGACTGGGATCCATACTCGTGGAATGATTTAAACTTTGTTTTATTACTGGGTAGTTTTCATGGTGAGGGATCAAACCCTTTTAATGTGGAGTAGTAGGTGCTTGCCTTCGGACCTATGTAGTATGGGATGCATAGAATCCGAACAAGTATGCATTAGTGTAATCTTAGTGTAAAATATCTCCATTAGGCATTAAGGCATTGCATACACTTACATGTTTAGACTAGTCACATTTTAACACTTTATTTTACATTTAAGTTTGTGGTTTGTTAAAGTATTAAGATCATTATATTTTTGGCATAGAGAGGATGGCCGTGTATAACACTTTCGTCGGTTGTAAACAACTGACGTGCCCACAGTTTTATATGCAGGAGTTAGATTTTCATGAAGATATAAAGTTGATATGCTATTGTTGATTTATTTAAATGTTAAAGATGTTGCAATTGTATAACTTTTCATTATTGTACTTCATTTTACCTTCCGCTGTGTAAGTAAATGTAAAAGACTCTGTTGTATTATAAAAAGTTCAAATTTCCTTGTAAAATTGTAAGAAGAAGTGTAAAGATCTTGTGGAACTTCGAATTCGGTCGTATTTGGAATTCGGGGCGTTACAAAGGAAATCCCGCACAACTAAGGGTGCAACAACCCCGTCAGAGCCCAACGACACAAGCAAAACAGGCTTAGGATCCATCGTGTTCTTGACATGCCCTGACGGTGTCTCACCTACATGGAACACAAACTCTGGTTGACCAGAAAGCCTGAAAGTCACCTTCTTCTCTCAGCAATCAATCACAGCACAAGAAACACCCAACCAATCCATGCCCGGAATGACATCGAAACCGAAATTGGGTATCACAATCAAATCAGCCAAGAAATCCACACCACCAATCAGCAATGGGCTCTGCTGGCACACCCTAGAACAGACAATGATACCTCCACCTGTGGTAATGTCCGAAGCTGCAGGCATAGCATCGCTTGCCAAACTATGCTCATCAACAAAGTGCGAGGAAATGAAAGAGTGGGTAGCACCAGAGTTAAACAAAACATGGGCTGGAAGGGAGAAGACTAAAATAACACCTAGAAGAAGATCAAGCATGAGAATAAGATGCTAGCAAGATATATACACAAATAATTGTACAAAGAAGGAAAAAAAATAACATGCAAAAAACTGAACTGAAGAAAATGAATAGTACAACTACTGTGATATACCTGTAACCACTCCAACAGCTACCTCTGCTTCCCCGGCTATCAGGTTATAAGCCTGAGCACGACTCCTAGTCTGACCTCCTCTAGGGGCCACACGCCTCTTATCAAAATCTTGCCTCTACGGTGAAAAAGGCAGTCTACCCTGACCACGAGTCGGCGCTCCTAGCTAAGCAGCACCAGTAGCCTGTGCAGGAGTCCTGATCCTCGGACAGTCACGAACCATATGGTCACTGGTCCCACACACTAGACACAGTTGATTGGCCATCCTGCAGTCTTGCTGTGAATGCCCAGCTTTATGGCAATAACCACAAGTCTCAACGGTCCTCGGAACAACAGGTGCGTACGTGTAACGACCCTAAATTTGACGAATACATCTTATAAAAAAACTAAATTCTACTAGTTATAAAAATTATTTTTTTGGTTAAAGAAATTATTTTTTCTTACTAATAACCTACAACTATGCATATGAATATATGTGTATATATATGCATATATGTTTGTCTTGTTGAGTTAGGGCTTGAAGGGACCAAATGAAACAAAACAAAACAAATCAAAAATGGGACAAGCCCATGCATAGGTCGGCCATGCATTAAGGGGAGTAGGGAAACATTAGGGTTTTGAGGGATCTTTTGAATTCAAAGGACCTCATCATGAGTCTTTAGCTTCTCCTACACTCCACCACCCAAACACCCCAATCTCTTGGATGATGGGATGTTTTCCCATCTTCCCCATGCTCCAAAAATCCGGCCAACCCCCTCCCATCTCTCTTCTCGTGTTTTAAAACCCCCTCTCTTCTATACTTCTCCTTTACAACTCCTACCTTTTCCTTAGCCTCCAAACTTCACTCTTTACACTATTGTTACTGATTCGGAGTGAGAAGAAGAAGAAGTAGCCAAGGAGAAGAAAAGAGAAGGCCAAAGCAAAGAGGAGAAGCAAGGAGCTCTAGAGGAGTCAAGAAGGAGGACCAACAAGCAAAGAGCTAGAAGGAGAACAAGCTACAAGCAAAGGTGGGTGTTTCTAACCTTATGTTTGTTTTTATGGTTGAATTGTGTTTGTGATGACTGAAAAATGACATGCATGCCCTATGAATGAACCTAACCAACTCGTTTTGTGTTAAGTAATCAAAACCAAAAAATCCTGTTAAAAGACTGAATTTTTGTTGTCAGTCCGTAGCTCATTACATGAACACTACTTGGTATTTTGATCTGAAATTTTTAGAGGATGATCATATAGGTGTCACAAACCTTCAGTAACTTTTATAGATTTTTGTGAGTTTTCCTGCTATTAAAATAAATTACGAACTTGCATGCTGGTCAGAATAGAAAGAAGCAGTTTTTATTGTTACTGTTGTGGAAAGAATGACTTGTATCTCACTGCATGCTTATGGGAATGACCTGAATTGTTAATACATCACTATTTGATGTATCTAAGAACTATGTTTCAAATTTCATGAGATTTGGACCACTTTAGCTATGTCAATAAAATCATGCAAACTGAGCTAGATATTTTAGTAAACAGAATTGCTGTTGTTACTGCCCTGTTTTTGGATGACATTCAAAAGGACATAATTAGAAATCTACTTGGTACAATCACCTAAATTTTGAGAGTGTTGTAACATCATGTGTCAGGAACTAGTTTCTAAAATTTCATGATGATCTGACACCATATGCTATTTTAAATGGATTTTATCCCATGACTGTGTTGATCTAATCTGCTATTGGAAGTCTGTATACTTGTTAAAGATTGACCCATAAGAGCATCTAAACGGCCTTATCTGAAGAGCCTTATAACTAGAAACTTTTAGTAGACACATAGACCTTTCAGGAATAAACAATAAACCCGAATTTGGACAAGTATTCGATTTTATATGATTTTTGCAAGTGACGACAAAAACACAGTGAAACATAGAGCTCACTGGTTTGCACCATATTCGTGAAGATGAGTTTGAACTTGTTCTTTACAAGCTTAGAGTTGTTGTTTGATGTCAAGAATCATGTTATAAGTCTGAATATGAGTTAGGACTTAAGTGATGTAAAGTATCTTGCTAAGAGTAGCCCATAGTTGCTTGTAGACCCCGATATAGACAACATTGTTCAATGTTTTGAAGTGAAAATTGTATTGGATGTTGGGGTATTATTGTAAACCACTTTGGGATGAAATTCATGCCCATTGTGTGCTTGTACTTGCTGTATACTTTGAGTAGAAGCATGGAGAGTGCCCGATCGCGATTCCTCAAGGGAACGGGACCGGGAATGACTCTGTTTTGGCATAAACGCCAAGTGTGTGCTTGCTGTTTGGAATCTTAAATTGTCTTTTTCGGGACTCTTAGAATCCCTTTCTGGGTACTCTTGGGTTAGGACTTACTCCTAGTGTAGTGTACCTCGTTGGGATACATCGGTTGAGTTTTGAGACCCTAGGATTAAGTCCTGTTGACAAATCTAGATGGGTAGAATATCACATCAAACGCGTTGGAGGAGATGACTCGTGCACCGATGTACTTGTCGTACATGGATGGATTCCATCGTTTGTGTTTGAAGCTACCACCTGTCGAGGACTGGGGAGCGTTAAGTTTTGTAGGGGGCTATTTGTTGGTGGGGTCGAGGATGCGATCAAACTCCAACCGTGGATGGCGGTTGCGGCAATCGACAGGGTCGATTCGCCATGGGTTTGTGCCAAGTGTGGGCCGAGGTGGGTCAACTCTTGGGCCGGACTAGAGGGCTAGTTGAGTCCTAGTGTGGAATGGGTTGAGATCCATTATTGTTAAAGGTAACTAACTAGGGAGAATCTACAAATGGAACTGAACTAGTTGATCATGGCAAGCAAAGTTGATCACCAACTTAGGGATTTGGAAATGGTGGATAGATCGCCTAGCTAAGGGGATGAATGATATGAGATAGTTTTGGAGGTTCATACTTCTAATAATAAAATGAAAAGAGAATTGGAGTTTGGCTAGAGTGATGGTTTTTAGTAATTGACCGATAAAAAAAATCTTGAATTCAACCTTATTCTTTGAATGGGGTAGCTTTGATACTTGGGTAGGGCTAGATCGAGTCGTGGTTGAATGTGAGGACAGGCACTAGCGAGGCTGTTCGCCTGTCTGGGGGATGCATGGCATCATAATGCCAGACCGAATCCTAGGTTCGTTTAATGCAGACAAGGACCCCGATCTGCTCTGGGGAGTCAGGAAGAGCTTGTGGGGGCTCTGCTGTCTCGGCAGAAATGCCTTTATGATCCGTAACAACCTTTGAGGATGTTTGGAGTGTAAGGATGAGTGTAGCAGAGTTGGGAAAACCTTATATCCTTTAGGTCCTTTGTTGATCAATGTGGGCAGACGGATTAGACGATATCCCGGTGAGCTAGACGATATCGAAAATTGCTCTAGTCACTCGCGGAGAGCCTTTGTATCCATATATCAGCTTTTGGTGGTGTCTAAGGAGACGTAAATACAACAACATACCATGAGTACACTCCTGAGGGCGAAAGCTGCGTCTGAGATCCTGGGCAAAGTGGATAAAACATGAGATCTGGACACCATTAATGACAGCAGTGACCAGAGGAAGTTAGAAGACTGTAGCCTCACCATTACTGGAATCAGAAACATGAGAGAGCACAAGAGTAGGATGCATAACGGGAGATCGAGCCCCATTAAACTGAAGAATGTCGTTTGGTTGGGGGTGTGTAGTATGGGATGTATATCTTTCAACCAAGCGTGCATTAGCTTTAGGAGCATGTGTGCATAGTGTGTGCATTAGTTTAGGCCATGGCATACACCGATACTTGTTTGACATCACATTTTTCTTTGCATCAAATATTTGTGTTTGTTGAGGTTGGAATCGTTATACTATGGCGTAGAAAGGATAGCCGAGTATAGCATTTCATCAGTTGTATTCAACTGACGTGCCCACAGTTATTAATGCAGGACCGCCGACTTGGGAGCACGGGAAGGCTCTAGCAGTGGAAAGCATCCAGTGAAAGTTACTGTCCAAATTTTATTGTATATTCTTGTTGTAACAATTAATTGTAAATGTTGTAATCATTGGACATTGTAATAACATTTGATGTAATAAAAGTTTCGAATTTCCTATGATTTTTGTTGTGTTGTGACTCATTTGAAGGAAGATCCTGGAGTGTCACGAGTTCCTATATTAGGAATTTGGGGCGCTACAGAGTTGGTATCACAGCTTACTTCAAATTATAGTCTAACACCATAGAAGATTAGACTTGGATGCATTGTGAGAGTTGGGTTTAGCCTGATAGTAGATTATTATAATTCATTTTGATACTTCAGTTTTACAATATGCTTTATAATTTTTGGCATCTGAGCCGATTCCCATATTTTTTCTTGCAGATGCCGAGCTTTGATGTTGCAGGCTCGAATGGATGGGCCAACAGTAACGGTACAGTAGTACCAGCCGCTGCTGCTCAGACTCCCCCACCTCTACTGCCCACTGCTATCGAGAGGGCAGTAGCCCAGCTGTCCTGTGAGCATGCTCCATACAAGTGGAGCCACGGACAACTCGAGGATCGCCTCGAGAATTGTGCATATGCCCTAAGTGCCACCGAGAGTAGGGTGGCCAAGCTAGAGAGGTCAAGGCGGAAGTGGAAGCTGAGGTTGTTGTTGCAGAGGCACTAGTACTTGGAAAGATAACAGATCTGCAGCGCAGGTATCAATAGTTGCGGTTCCAGGTCTGTGATATGCAAGACCAGCTCGACCAGACAAACGCGACTGAAGGCTCGTCAGCAGGTAACCAGCCGGGAGCTGGGGAGGAGTGATCTTTTAGTGATATGTGTTATTTTGGATATTTTGTCTTTTGTTGTGAACTCCTGGTACCATCTTTATGATGTGATATTTTGATGTACTGTTTCACGAAACTACTAAGGGTACTATTAATGAATGATTTGGGCATGATGTTTTGATTATATGGATCCAGATTGCGGTTTTTGTTGCTATCATGATATTTATCACCCTAGACACCCTGTACTGATTTTCATTACCTAGATGTCGAGGAGCACACGTGGTGGGAGCAGAGCTAGAAATGAAGGGATTGGGGCCAAAAATGCAGGCCTAAATGTCGAGACCGAGTTCACTCGCATGCATCAAGCGATGGCCACCTTCATGGAGGCGCAACAAAATTTTGTGCCACCACCCGTAGCCCCCGCAGCCAACATAGGGAATGTTGTTCCCGACCTAGTAAAGATGGTGGAGTCCTTTAAAAGGATGAAGCCACCCATTTTCAAAGGACAGGCAGACCCCACTGCTGCGGACGATTGGATCCGCCAGGTGGAAACTGTCTTTGAGTACTACAAACCCCCAAAGGGAGCAAGGTGAGACTCGCAACGATCACCCTGAAGGACACTAGTGTGTGGTGACAGTCTGTCAAACGCGGACTGGGCAAAGGACCAATCACTTGGGATGACTTTCTGGTAGAGTTTAGATAACACTACTTCCCGTTGGACGTTCAAGAAGAGAAGCCGATGGAGTTCATGAACCTATGACAGGGGAACATGATCGTCAGGGAGTACGAGACCAAGTTTACTCAATTGTCCCGCTATGCCCCAGAGATGGTGTAAGATGAAGTGAAGAAGGTGAAGAGATTTGAGCAGGAACTTAAGCCAACACTGAGGACGAGAGTGGTGCCCCTATGCATTCGGAGGTTTGACAAGCTCGTGAGAAGGGCGGCAGTAACAGATTAGGACATGAACCAGAACCAGCCATCACAGGGCAGGATAGGAACTTGGAATACCGGGAAGCGGCCGATGCCAGCTACCAATTTCAGAATGCAGGAGCCCAACCTAAAACTTCAAAAGGGAAACAATGATGCAGGCAAGGTGGTAAGGTGCTTCAGATGTGGAGAGGTGGGACATATGAGGAGCCAGTGCCCGAAGTTGAGGTTGCAGCCAATTCCCGTTACCTGTTACAATTGTGGAAAGGTGGGACACAATAGAACAGACTGCCCCCAGCCACGAAGGAACAACAACGCAATCGCCCCCACCTCGAAGACGAACAATAAAGGGAAGAAGCCCTTCCAACAGGGGCGCATCTTTGCACTCATAGAAGAAGATGCCGAAGAAGATGAAGGAGTGATTTTGGGTACAAATGGGATGTAACTTTTATTCTTGGCTTGGTATTTTGAACTTGGGAAAAAGGAAGTTGAAAGAAATGTAACTCTTTTTGTAACAGGCTGTTTGGAAATCAATGGAATAGAAACCCATGTTTTTGTTTGATAGCGGATCCTCCCATTCTTTTGTGTCGAAGTCTTTTTCGATGAAGTTAAGTCCCACCCAAGAGGCAACCCCTGAGTTTGCCCTAATGGTAGCTACACCATCAGGGGCAACTCTCACTATCGATGTGTGTTACAAGGACTGTAAGATCCAAGTTGAAGGAGGAACCTTGAATATAGACTTGCTGGAGTTGGGTTTGGTGGGAGCCGATGTGATATTCGGGATGGATTGGATGTCCAAGTGCAAGGCAAATACTGACTGCAAAGGGAAGAAGGTAACCCTAGCCATACCCGAGAGACCGGAGATTGTGTTTCAAGGGAAGAAGAAAAACAGAAGTATTTTGGCAGCTACAGCCGGGAGTAAGGTGCCAAAGGAAGTCTAGGTGTCATGCCCCGCTTCCCAAAAAGAATACGGAATACGGATACGCGACAAATGCCAAGCGAATGATTTTCATCATCCATAAGTTATTAAAGAATCTTTGCAACATTCATAAGATTAATCAGAGTCGGAAGCAAAAGAATCAACCAACATGCACATATGAACCAAAATACCAACAAGAATACTTGAAACCAAATACATTAATCTCAAATAGTCCAGATCTGAATAAGTCAAATATCCTGGGTCACATTGCCCAAATACAAGAATAAATCCAAGTATCAAATATACAATATTGTTCAAGCAACTATAAAGAATAATCATAACAAGATCCAGCACTAATACTTCATGTCACCAATACCGTCTGGAACCTGTTCTCCAAAATCTGCAATTCAACGATAAAGAGGAAAAGAGAAAACAAGTACCCATCAATTGCAAGTTACGGGCCGCTTGTAATGCAGGATACAAGTACATGGGGAAAACTAACTAGCAACATGGTGTAAGTATGATATCAAAATATAACAACTAGCATGGTACGGTGAACAAGTATCATGT
This sequence comes from Hemerocallis citrina, assembly GCA_017893485.1. Lineage (NCBI taxonomy): Eukaryota > Viridiplantae > Streptophyta > Magnoliopsida > Asparagales > Asphodelaceae > Hemerocallis > Hemerocallis citrina. Next base: position 114,677,191 of record CM030360.1, on the reverse strand, counting down.
AACATATAACAAGACTCAAGTAAACAAGTATCATGTAAGCAAGCAAGAAGTGTCAAGTGTCAAGTGAACAATTATCATGTAAACAAGTGTCAAGTATCAAGTGTTATGTATCACGAAATCAAGTAACAAGTAACAAGTGTCAAGTACAAGTGTCAAGTATTATGTAATCAAGTATCAAGTAAGCATTTATCAAGTTCAAGTATCATGTTCAAGTATCATGTGTCAAGTCTTGTAGTGATTACTATCTAGGTAGCACTTCATGCATCCCAGCTTTTACTACATGGTTGCTACAATAAATAGTTTCGCTTTAGATTTCATAATGGACCATAGAGGGCTGTGTACTCAGGGACAAGTCAAGTAAACAAGTATCAAGCACGAGTCAAGTAATCGTGAATACGTAGCAGCTAGTAGTATCAAGCACGAGTCACGTAATCGTGAACAAGTATCATGTAAACAAGTGTCAAATATCAAGTGTTATGTATCACGAAATCAAGTAACAAGTAACAAGTGTCAAGTACAAGTGTCAAGTATTATGTAATCAAGTATCAAGTAAGCATTTATCAAGTTCAAGTATCATGTGTCAAGTCTTGTAGTGATTACTATCTAGGTAGCACTTCATGCATCCCAGCTTTTACTACATGGTTGCTACAATAAATAGTTTCGCTTTAGATTTCATAATGGACCATAGAGGGCTATGTACTCAGGGACAAGTCAAGTAAATAAGTATCACGCACGAGTCAAGTAATCGTGAATACGTGGCAGCTAGTAGTATCAAGCACGAGTCACGTAATCGTGAACAAGTGGCAGCAAGTATTAAGCATGAATCATGTAGTCATGAGACATGGCAACAAGTAGTAACAAGCATGAATCGTCACGAGTCATGGAAACAAGTAATATCAAGTATGAATCATGTAGTCATGAGACATGGCGACATATAGTATAACAAGTATAAATCAAGTAATCATAAAATATGGAAACAAGTAATATCAAGCATGAATCATGTAATCATGAAACATGGCATCAAGTAATGGAAAACTGTAACACCCTTTTTTTTTTGAAAACCAAACCTCTAAATTCAATTCTTTCAATTTCTATATTACTCTAAACATAAACTAAGATAGGTATAGTTCAAATAAAATTTTGGTAGAGTCTCCCCTGAAATTTCTGCCCCGAAACACAAAAAGCTTACGGAATTTTGCTCTAAATTCCGTAGCTCACATTACAAGCAATAATATCATAGGCTCCCCAGGCCAAAATGAGCAACATCACACAGGCAATATAATATCTTGCTCTGGGGGGCAAACTCATAATAGAATATCAAATACTAAATAAAAACCATAAATTTCTTTGAAAATGAGGTAAAAATTTTAGAAAAACCTTTGTAAAACCTACCATAGGGCCCGGTACACCACAACGAGATGGGTACGGGTCAAGAACATACCATACTACCCCACACAATACTCATCATCGACATCCAGGTACTGTTACATTCAAATTACAATTTAAACTACAAATTTCACTAGTCACCTAACTAATTTTACACAAAAATTCTAAAATAAAAACTCCACCCTATAAATCTACACCTTACCTCTGCGCTGTTGAGGACCTGTAACAGTAGGGGATCTAGGGTAGTCCAAGGACTCCCTAACCCACCAAACACTAAGGGGTCAGCCATTTCCGGTGTGAGTATAGTTATTAATCTAATAAATCATTAAATAGTATAAAGAAAATAAATTAAACTTACAAACATCCAGATAAGAAGATGCAACCTGAATTCTGAACATAAAAACATCACCAATACGAGGTTATATCAAAATACTCTTCCAATCTGCATCCAACTATATAATTATCCATAACTTCACACATTTCACTATATGCTTCACATCAACCTCGTATATATCCTTATTTTACATTCGCATAATACGAATTTGCATACAATCCATTACTTTTCAATTTGAATTCCTTAACACGAATATTCATCTTTCCACAATTATCGTCATAGCAGCATTTCACTATTTATATGAATATAACTACATGCTGTTATTACACCTTTCTTTAATAACCATTTATATGAATACAAACTCATAACACAACATACTTTCTTTAATAACCATTTTCATAACCAATCTCATAATACGGGTATTTATTTTATTGTGTTATAACGAGTATCACATCATAAACATATGCATCTATTCTCATAATACCACATTCCTTCATGTCTTATGACATAAATATAATATCTCATCGCCTATTGCAATTTACTCACATTTCATCACATCATTAACACATCACTAATTAGAATGCTTATTCTCATTGCATCAAAAATATGTTTTATAGTTCATTCTCATCTCATTATACCACTTTAGTAATTTCTCATTCTTATAAGTAATATATCTTATTATCATTTTCACTTATAACACAAATTGCCATTAGCTTCACTTTCATTCTCATCACAATATACTCCACATCTCCAAACACAATTTGGGCCATAACATATCACATACCAAAGCCGATAGCTTGGGTAATAATCACCGCACCCCAAACACATAGTTTGGGTAATATCACATCACATCTCAAGCCGATAGCTTGGTTATTAATCCACTTCAATTACTTTTCATCTTCACTTTAAATAATTCTTCATTTCCATTAATCATTACCACTATCATGCCAACTCACCCTGCGAATTATGCCAAGGCAGGTAGTTCCCACCATTTCCACAGAAATAGTGGGCAGGTAGTTCCTTGGCACAATTCCAAGGTGTAACAACTCATACTATACTGTATTTTACTTTAATCATTTACATAATTACTTCATACTGTTCATAATAACACACACCTCTTTTACTCTTTTCATTTTAAATTAACCACATACTGCAATTATCATTTTTTTTCATACACAACTCATAACTCGTATCTCTTCATATTCATTTCATTCACAACCACTTTCTTTCACATTCACAATTCACTTTCTTTACTCTCACATTTTTATTTCACTTAGTTATTTATTAGTTTGTCGACCAGTGAGCCACAGTATCCCAACATACTGAAGGCCGACAGCCCAGTAAACACGCGGCCCGATGCTCACACAGAGTCTTACTCGTCCGAGGCTACGTCTTCCTCCTAGCCGAACTAGCGAGGGAACCACTAACCCCAAGTAGAACTTGGGTACTTCCTCCCAGCCGAAGCCAAGAGGGAAAAACCACTCACCCCAGATAAATTGGGTACTGCCTCGCGACAGCTGTCATCGAGGGAACAACCGGGTCTCAAGCCGATAGCTTGGGCAATAAAAACCACTTACCTCAAACATAGTTTGGGTCCACTTACCCTAAGCCGGTCCTTGGGTGTTAAGAGGTCTAGCCCAAGCCCCTAGGAATGCTGTAGGTACTGGTCAACAAACCATCGACCAGTGAGCCACAGTATCCCAACATACTGAAAGCCGACAGCCCAGTAAACACGCGATCCGATGCTCACACAGAGTCTTACTCGTCCGAGACTACGTCTTCCTCCTAGCCGAACTAGCGAGGGAACCACTTACCCCAAACATAGTTCTGGTGTTAGGAGGTCTAGCCCAAACTCCCAGGATTGTTGTAGGTACTGGTCAACAAAACCTTCTGTTATTAGCATTAATCATTTCATCTTTCCATCTTACTTTATCAACACAAGCATTTCACTTATGAATTCAATAATTGCCACAACCTTGACTTAATCACGTGAATTAATAACACATTTCATTAGCACGTACCATCTTATCTTTTATCTTACCATTTGATGCATATCCGTTGTCCACAATATTAATCATCGTATCATTATACCATATTATGCATACAACCTGTCATTCCACAATTAAAACCATCATATCATATTATTGCATAATATTAATGCGCCACGATATTTATTTTGCCATAACAACACACATTAAGAATACCATATTATTCATTACCTCATTGTATCATATATAGGCCTACGCCAAGATTATAATATTAATAAAAGAACTACATTATGTTATTCCATATCGTAAAAGTGTTAAAATGTATACTTCATCACATTATAATATCATATTATTACCCATTAATTCACTTCGAACATAATTAAAATGTAAACATATACCTACTTACTAATTTCATCAATTATCACATCCCGAGTCAATATAATGATATATATATAAAACAAACATACACCACACATGCAGGTTTCCAAGAAAAGGGGCCAAAATCACTTATTTCCTCTAATTAAGTCTCGTAATATCCAATTATAGCATACTAGCTCATACACCATGTTCCATGTAAGTAAAAACACCTATAAGGGCCTATATGCCCCAAAAACATGCACGAAACATGCACGGGATAAAAATATGCATAAACAATTTAATAAATTTAGTTTTTATACATCAACACATCACATTAACCCATAATATTAGTTTTATATACTTAAAATAGTTAATTTCACCAAATATCTCAAAAACCCATTTTTGGGCCCCAAAAATCCGTATTTTCATTGAAAATCAATTTTTAGCATAACTTCTATAAAATATATCAGAAAGCCACGAAATTTGGCCACAATATAAAATATATATAGATACAACATACTCACCTGACGGATCGAGCAAAGGATGTCCCACGTCCGCCCGGTAGCTAATCGAAGTTTAACTTTTTCCACCTAATTGGAAAATTATAGGATCGATTAGCATAAAACTCAAAACTCGACCTACGGACCTCCAAATTCAAATCTGTCTTCACTCACATGTCACAAATGACATTAGTAGGCGAGCTACATCGACGGATTTCAAATTCGAACCCCAATACAAGAACTCACATATTGATCGGAGGCTTGCTAATAAGAAAATTCCCTATCTCCTAATTTCTTTAATCCCTTCTTCCTAATTTCTCAAATTAGGGTTAATAACAATAATAAAACCCAATTACACCTCCGAATTCATCAAATTCTCACCTAAATCTCGCTCGGGCATTTCACCGAACACCCGACGTACATACATGGTATACCCGTATTTTTGAGATTCCGACGGGTTTCTAACTCCATAAAATTTTCACTAAACTCGTTCTAAATTATTTTCCCTCAATACACAACAATTTCTACAACTCATACTTATCAACTATTCTATTTATTATCCAAATTCTAAAGCTAACACACTAATTAATTAACAACTTACAAACTAATCAATTTCTTAACAATCTTTCTTCTCTATAATTACCAGCATCACCTAATTACCCTATTGTATCATTTTCTAGCACTAGAACTCAAAATTAGAGAATCACATAAAATAAGGTTTCACAATTTCTCACCTCTACTACTCCTAACATCTCCAAACCTCCCTATGATAATATTTCTACTCAATAAAACTACCTACACTTAATTTTATACAATAAATAATTTAGGGTTTACCTTTTTGAATCCTTTCGAAAATCCGATGCTACCACCATGTAGAGAACCCTCCAATTAGCCATCCCCTCAAATAAATTTGAAAACGATGAAGAGATGGGGTGGATTTGGGTGGGGAAGAGGCCGGCCGAATTTGGGTTCGGTTTGGTCGGGAGGAAGAAACGGGAAGGGAAAAGAAAGAAAGAAAGAAGGAAATGGGGGGGGGGGGTTTAAAATATATTATATAATTTAATAATAATAGTGAGGTATATTTACCTATAAGCCCTCCAAGTCCAAAATATTACAAATAAAGCCCAACTCTTTTCTATCATAATACGAACAATACAAAATACATTAAAATTAACTTATAATAATTCCCCAAATCTATAAAATAAAATAAACAATATTTATTCACATAAAATCTCAACTCATGGCCCCACTATATCAATAATACCCATCTACCACAAATATCCATACCAATATCACTATTAAAAATAAATAAAATAGGATATCTCTTAAAAATAATTCTCACTCCTACAAAATATAAAAACGAATATTTTCAGTATTTTAAAATCCGAGGTGTTATAAAAACACGGGCCCCCTTCTGAGTACATGTTTCTGAATTATCCATAATTCGATCTTTCCCTTAAACCCCGGCTTGATTTATTATTATTAATGTCAAACAAGCATGTAGGTGTACAAAATAAACCAAGAATAACATGGCATGATCATGTGACAAGTTCAAGTTGCAAGATAAACATGTATGGGTGCAAGATAACTCATAAGAGAATAAAACAAACAAATCTCTAGTTCAGAACAGCAAGACCTCACTGCAGTAAAACAGTGATTCTCAGTGTTACAAATATGTAAATCTGAATCCGTCAAAACGTCTAGAAAGTAGACTTCCAACCGAATCCAGAGAGTATAAATAAGTCATATATTAATTCACAAAAACAGCTCAAAACTGATTTGAATACAGGAATTAGGTTCAGCCAGAAATCAGGAAAACAAATTCAAGAGCAGGAAAACAGCATGAAAGCTCCTTAAATAAATCTAGTAAAAATCTGGGGTATTCCCCTATATGTCTAGTATCAGAATATAAAGTTTCATAATTTTCCAGTAAAAATAGTTTAGCCATCAAAAATCAGAAATCATAAAGATACGACAGTTTGGCAAATCTGGAATTCCCAACACTGCTATACGAAAACTGTGATATCTCACCAACCATGAAACGAAATCCAAATCTGCCAAAGGGAGATGAAAATAGACAAGATATACTAACTTTCATATTTTACAAATATTTTTCATACAGTCAAAGGAATCAGGGTGAAAATTTGATTCTTTACAGAACAGCGAGCAAAATACAGAAAGTACAGTCCTTATAAACAAGCATGGAACGGCATATAAAACTCATCAATAAAATCCACCAAAATTTTGGGTAATCCTTAATTAGATCTAGAAACACTGACCAAAGTTTCAGATCAAAATAATATGTTTAGCACACGTATCAAAATGGTTTAGTCATCAAAATCACCAAGAAATGAAATCTGGAAAAGATCTACACCTCTGTAGTAAAACAGTCATATCTCACACATACAAAAACGAAACCGAGCAAGGTTAGAGGGATTGGAAAGCAGGAATTTCTTTACAAATCATGTTTTATACTGAAATTAAGAATTTGACCTTAATATGGTCTAAATTACTGATCAAGACAGAATATCGGCAAAGCACAGAATATCCTCAAAACCCAAAGTCAACATAGATTAAACGAAACTTGATCCAAACGCAATCAAACATGAAAACGAGTCTACCAAGTGTCCAAACAACATGAAATAGGGTATACAACATGTCCACAACAAGTATATCACATGGATCTCACAAGCACATGAGTTCTCATTATTGTTTCATATACATCACATCAAGAATGGGCGAAACCTAGGTTAATTCATGTCATATGTCATGAGGCAACTATGGTCAATAGCACGATAGAGACAAACTCATCAATCATACATCACACACGAGTTGTCTCTAGAACCTAACTACACTACAAGCGGTATTTTTGACTTGTATCATACAAAGAAATTTGAGTACAAGTTACTTGTCTGGAAGACGACGAATCCAACAGAAGAGAAAGAGAATAACGGGAACAGATTCTCAGGCACGAACTGAATGACCACAAACGAAAACCCACGAACCAATCACAAATACACCATCAACGAACGAGATGATCACGAACAAGATTACGAACAAGATGAAGAACTGATCGTGAACAAGATCACGAACAAGATAAACAACTGATCACGAATAAGATCGGATGGCTGAGATCAAGAGAGCAAAAGATCAAGGCAATCGGATCAGATCGGACGACTCTGATCAAAGATCAAGATCAAAATCGAGATGTGATCAGTATCTTGATGATGGGGATGATGATCGGATCAGATCGATGATCGGATGGCCACCAATCAAAGCAATCAAAGAACTCCAAGACGATGATAATGCGATCCAACGGTCCATAATCACAAAATCAAGACCCCATGATGATCGAGATGTGATGATGATGATGAAAATCTGACGGAGGCTAAGATCAAGAGGTCAAGAATCAAGATCATGAACAAGATCAAACGGACAGCTAACACTCAATCAATTAAGATCAAGATGATCAAGTAAATCGACGGCTCATAACCAACTTGATCAAAACCCAAACAAACAGCAACCACACCACGAAGAACAATTGGGGTTTGTTGCGGCACTGCAGGGGGAGCACCAGCGGCCAGAGGACAAGTGGTAAAACAGGTGGCACAGGGAACATTGCGCTGCAGTTGCAAGGTGCCAAGGGGAGGCTGTAGGCTACTGTGGAGTGCGACAGGGAGGAGAGCATCGTAAAGGGCTGATGGCGAGGAGCGGGAGGTGTTGCTGTTGGTAGCCGCATCGTGACGAGGAGAGGAGATGCACAGGGGTACATCGGAGGAGGGTGCACTGCGTCGCTACGGAAGAGCGCGCGACGGGGAGGATATGAGCGGGGGTGGATGAAATGGTAGGGTTTAAGAAGAGGCGGCTAGGTGGAGAAGTTGAGAAGGCGGCTAAGTAGAAGGTGAACAGGTGGGTTAGGGTTAAGAAACAAGTGATATATAGGGGAATAGGTGATATGGGTATGGGGTAGCTTGCGGGTGGGTTGATATGTAGTAACGGGTAGGGTAATTATGTAAGTGCGTAACGGGTTGGGCAGTTAGGAGGGTGTCACGCCCCGCTTCCCAAAAGAATACGAAATACTGATACATAACAAAAGCCCAGCGAATGATTTTCATCATCCATAAGTTGTTCAAGAAATATTAATATCATGCACAAGAAACATACAGAGTCGGAAGCGAATTTAATCAACCACATGCACATAACGAGTCAAATACCATCAAGAATACATGAAACCAAATACATAAATCTCAAATAGTCATGATCTGAATAAAACACAAGTCTTGGGTCACATTGCCCAAATACAAGAAATATCCAAGTCTCAAAAATACATGAATAATCCAAGTCTCACGAATACAATTATTGTTCAAGCACGATACAAGAAATAATATAATAAAAACAGCACTAATACTTCAAGTCTCCGATACCATCTGGAACCTGTTCTCCAAAATCTGCAATTCATCGAATACAGGAAAGAGGAAAAGAGAAAACACAAGTACCCATCAATTGCAAGTCACCGGTCACTTATAATGTAGGATACAAGCACATGGGGAAACTAACTAACACATGGTATAAGTATGATGTCAAGGTAAACAACTAGTATGGTAAAGTGATCAAGTGTACATGGTATAAATCAAGTGTCAAGTAGATCAAGAATCATGTAAACATGCATCAAGAGTCAAGTGTCATGTGTTCACGTATCAAGTATCAAGTTTCAAGTTTCATGTTGTAAGTCTCATGTATCACGTGTCAAGTATCAAGCAAGCATGTATCATGTTCACGTATCATGTTCAAGTAGCATGTTCAAATATCATGTTCAAGTATCATGTTCAAGTCTTGTAGTGAATTACTATCTAGGTAACACTTCATGCAGCCCATACTACATGGTTGCTACATCACAACAGTTTCGCTTTAGATTTCATAGTGGACCATAGAGGGCAATATTCTCGGGGACAAGCAAGCAAGTGAGCTCCAAGCTCCAATTATCATGTATCATGTAATCACGTGTCAAGTAGTGCAAGTGGCAAGTATCGTGTCTTGCATGCAAGTATCAAGTAATCATGTCAAGTAATCACGTAAAATCAGTGGATCCCTTTCCGAGTACACATTTCTGAATTATCCACTGTTAGATCTGTCCCTTAAACTCCGGCTTGGTTATTTTATTATTAATGTCCAACAAGCATGAATATGTGCAAAATATATCAAGAATAACATGGCATGATCATGTGACAAGTGCAAGTAGCAAACTAAACATGTACAAGTGCAAGTTATCTCATAAAGGAATAAAGTAAACACATCTAAAGTTCAGGACAGCGAGACCATGCTGTAGTAAAACAGTGATTCCAAGAGTTACAAACAAGGAAATCTAGATCCGTCGAAATATCTGGAAACTAGACTTCCATACGAATCCAGCGAGTATAATTAAGTCATATACTAATTCACAACACAACTCAAAACTGATTTGAATACAAAAATTAGGTTCAGCTAGAAATCAAGAAAACGAATTCAATAGCAGGAAAACAGCATGAATACACATTAAATAAATCCACGAAAAATTTGGGGTATTCCCCTATATGTCTAGTAGCCAAATATAAAGTTTCAGAATTTTCCAGTAAAAATAGTTCAGCCATCAAAAATACGAAAGCATCAAGAAAACATAGTTTAGGGAATCAGCAAATCCCAACACTGCTGTATGAAAACTAAGATATCTCGCAGCCAGTGAAACGAAATCCAATTCCGCCAAAGGGATATGAAAATAGATATAATTTACTAACTTTCACATTTCACAAACATTTTTTATTCAATAAAAGGAATCATAGTGAAAATAAGGTTCTTTACAGAACAGCGAGCAAAATACAGCATGTATAGATTTTAGAAATGAGCATGAAACATCACATAAAACTTATCAATAAAATTCACCAAAATTCTGGGTAAGCCCTAACTAGATAAAGAAACACTGACCAAAGTTTTGAATCAAAATAATATGTATAGCATGGTTCTTGAAAATAGTTTGTTATCAAAATTACCCAAAAGCAGAATCTGAAAAAGATCGACACCTCTGTACAAAAACAGTCATAACTCAGTCATACGAAATCAAAATCAAGCAAAGTCAGAGGGAATTGAAAATAGATGAAATTATCTAAAACTCATATTTTATACCGAAATCAAGATACTCACTGTAGCATAGTCGAAAACAGCAAACAACACAGAACATCCAGAAAATACAGATTTCACCCTTAAGGACAAAAACAACATAGATTCAAGAATATTGCTCCAAACACATCCAAACTTGAAATACAACCTACCAAGTGTCTAAGCATCATGAATTAGGGTTACTAACATGTCCACGCCTATAATTCCACTTGGGTATCAACCAAAACACGAATTTGCACAAAAGTAATACATACACGATTCAACTTCAAGAACGGGCGATTCCTAGGTTATTTCATATCAAGAATTGTGTCGTGAGTCTTCTATGGCCAAAATATCACAATAGAGACAAAACCCATCAAGAAAAACACAATCAAAGGTTGTCTCTAGACCCAACTACACTATAGGTGAACTTTGGTACTTGTGTCAAACAAATGAATTAGAGTACAAGTTACTTGCCTTAATTTGGAGATGAAGAACGATGCAAACACGCCTATAAGCAAAACCAACGAACAAAATCTGCCACAAGCAACGAATCCAAGCAAAACGAGCGAAACCTTCTCACGAATGATCTCCTTGAAGCAACGACGATCAAAATGGCAAGCACCCACTTTGAGAACACCACAACGAAGGAGTAGGGGATCAAAAGTGAAAGCTTGATGATGGTGGTGCTGTTTTGGGTGATCGGCAAGCAAGGAAGGGCAAGGAGGGGGTTCGGGTTTGTAGGAGATGCCGGAGGTGGAGATGGCCGGAGTAGGGCTCGGCCTAGGGGTTGTATGGTGGGGTCGGCCTGGAATAGGGGAGGCCGGCTGATGGGTTTTTGGGGGCTCGGGTTGTCTGCAGGCCGGGAGAGGAGAGGGAGAAAGTTAGGGGGCTAGGGTTGTCTGCAGGCCGGGAGAGGAGAGGGAGAAAGTTAGGGGGCTAGGGTTTTAGGAATTAGGGTTGGGGTAATTATATAGGGTGTAAATGTGGGTTAATGGGTTATGGGTATTATTAACTAGCAATAGGTATACAAATAGGTAATGGATATTGGGCCAAATACAAATAGGAATACAATAAGGAGTGAATTCTATGGCTCTTGAAAAATCTTATTAGGAGTCAAAAATCATAGGTTTAGAAAACACCATCAAAAGACCACCACAACACCATGGAAAAATAAAATAAAGATAATGAGACCAAAAATGAGGAAAATATCAAAATAATGAAAAACGATCAAAAGAGACAATCAATCAAACACAAGGAGCTTAAAATGAAATAAAATGAATATATTTTGAAATCAAATCCAATATATGGCTCAGAAAAAATACAAGAGAGAAAAATACACCAAAAATGAAAAATACAGTCAAAAATACATACAATGAAAAGCAGGGAAATTCAAAAGAAGATACATAGGGTAACCCCCAAAACAACCAAAAGAACAAAACAAAAAAAAAACTACTCAAACAAATGAGAAAACTTCTGCTGAATCTCCTCCTCCAGCTCCCAAGTCGACTCACCAGGCGAGTGAGGATTCTAAGCAACACGTACCAACTTGATGACCTTATTCTTAAGTACTTTCTCCCGCCGATCCACAAGTCAAATCCGGCCGAATGGCCAACTTAGAATAGTCGATCACGTGGTTCTCATCTCGGATATATCTCCTGAGTTGTGAGACATAGATAACATCGTGCACTCCTGATAACGCTGGCGGCAAAGTAAGACGATAGACCACCTAGTCTACTCGCTCCAAAATCTCAAACGGTCCAATAAACCTAGGGCTAAGCTTGCCCCCGCCACTAAACCAAATGACACCGCGCCACGGCAATAACTTAAGAAAAACATGGTCACCAACACCAAACTCTAAAGCTCTACGATGAACACAGCCCACCGCCTCTGCCTGTCTTGAGCTGCCTGTAAATGCTTCCTGATCTGAACCACTGCATCAACTGTCTTGGAGATCAACTCCAGACCCAACAACTTCCTCTCACCAATATCATCCCAGCACACTGGTGATCTGCACTTCCGTCCATAGAGTGCCTCGAACGGAGCAGTTTTAATACTGGCTTGAAAGCTGTTATTGTACGAGAACTCTACGAGATGCAAATGATCTTTCCAAGACCCACCAAACTGAAGCATACAGGACCTCAACATGTCCTCAAGAATTTGAATAGTCCGCTCTGACTGTCCATCGGTTTGGGGATAAAAAGTTGTACTGTACTTTAATTTACTCCCCAAACTGTTTTGAAGACTCTCCCAAAACTGATATCTGAATCTCGTATCCCTGTCGATACAATACTGACTAGAACCCCATGAAGTCTAACAATCTCTTGCATATACCTCTCAGCTAGGTTCTTAGTAGACTGACTGGCACGGAAAGGAATGAAGCGAGCACTCTTCGTCAAACGTGTCGACAATGACATTATTACCCTTAGGACTCCTCGGCAAAGCAGTCACGTCGACTCTCCCACAGCACCCGTCGATATAGTGCATTATCGAGACAATCTTCACTCAAGCTCAATTTTCAGTGTAGTTCTCAATGATGTGCATATGTGTGCATGTGTGTTTATCATTTTTTATCAAAATTCTTCTCCCTTTCAGTCTTCAAATAGGAAAAAATATAATGATGAAGAAGATACAACTCATCAAAGTCAAATTGCTGACTAACATCAGCTCAGTGACACATAAAAGAGAGAAAAACAAATCTTAATCATGACTTTTGCAACCAAGTCCCTTTAATCCTAATACTAAAATACAGAAATAATTCCTTAGTATAGACAAGTTCCTAGTTCCAAATGACTCAACAAAATGAAAATGTTTCTGGTTCCACCTATGCAACAAGTTTCATTAGCTATCAACCAGAGAGATTCGGTTAGCATGACAATTTCAGTTTCAAATTGAGTTGGTCAGCAACGAAAAAGAAATAATTTCTAGTATAATGTATGTAGACATATTACACATATTTCCATTGATTTTGTTTATCTATTGCACTATGTTCACGTCCTCTTTCTAAATGTAAGAAAGAAAAAAAGAGTTAAATGCGCTTATTTGACTTGTAATTTGCATTTAAAATGAATAACATATCAAATTTTTTTGTAATCGCGACAGCCGCCGACTCCCCCACAGTACCCGTCGATATAGTGCAACTTCAGTACCAAGCAATGTTCGAAAATATGGGCCTAGAGCGCCATGGACCTGCTTGTGGGAAGGGGTTAGGACCAACACCCACTCGAGCCCGTGGTTCTTCATCTAGTTGGCCTGATCCTAGAGATAAAGAGATACGTTCTCAAAAAAGGTAGTGTCACTACTTCAGGATACGGTTGAATTCAAACTGAGGGGAACAAATCTCCAGAACCTCATTCTGATACCAAGACAAGTAAGGATTGTATCTAGAGTTACCAATTGAATATTATAACTTCTTTAGTTGATAAGTTTGTGTATATCTCACCCAACATACTTGAATTATATGCTAGCATACATAGTGTAGCAAAATATTTAGATTCCAAAAATTACGAGACATGAGTTTCAATTTATGTTAAGTTGTCGATATTATAAAAAGTGTGCGAACATAAAAAACAGCACAAACAACATCCAAAAAATTACAAAATTATGCGAGTAGGTCAGATTTACCACACACAAGCTAAGGCAACTTGTACAAATGAGTTTCAACTCACAATTTGCAAGATACAATCATGTATCACTTGCACCTCAATATTTTCCGATACGGGTTAAAAATCATGCTTGAATGCATTTTTAAGCTCACTCGATAATTTAAATTTGTGGGATATATGATATCATACATAGTGTAGAAAAATATTTTGATTCCAAGCTTAATTGATAATAGTTTGAATTTATGTTAAGTTGCTGATATTATAAAAAAGTGAGTAAAAACATAGAAAACTACACAAAAAATATCTAAAAGTTACGAAACCTGCGAGTATGTCGGATTCACCACACACAATCTAACGCAACAAGTAGAAATAGTTTCGACTCATGGTTTGCCAAATGCAACCATGTATAACTTACACCTCGATATTTTCCAACAAATGTTAAAAATCACACTTCAATGTGGTTTATAGCTCACCCGATACTTTAAATTTGTGGGATTATATGATAGCATACATAGTGTAGCATAATATTTAGATTCCAAGCTTAATTGATAAGAGTTTGAATTTAAGTTAAGTTGTCAATATTATAAAAGTGAGCAAAAACATAGAAAATAGCACAAACGACATTCAAAAATTATGAAACTTTGCGAGTCGATCGGATTCACCACACACAAGCTAACACAACTTGTAGAAGTGATTTTCGACTTACGGTTTGCAAGATACGACAATGTATCATTTGCACCTCGATATTTTCCAATACAGATTAAAAATCATGCTTCAATGAGATTTATAGCTCACCCGATACTTTGAATTTGCGGGATTATATGATAGCATACATGTAGCAAATTATTTAGATTCAAACCTTAATTGATAAGAGTTTGAATTTATGTTAAGTTGCCAATATTATAAAAAGTGTGAAAACATAGATAACCGTACAAACGACATCCAAAAATTACAAAACTTGCGAGTAGGTCAGATTCACCACACACAAGCTAACACAACTTGTAGAAGTGAGTTTCGGACTAACGGTTTGTAAGATACGACCATGTATCACTTGCAATTTGATATTTTACGATACAGGTTAAAATCACGCTTCAATGCGGTTTATAACTCGCCTGATACTCTAAATTTGTGGGATTATATGATAGCGTACATAGTGTATCAAAATATTTAGATTTCAAGCTTAACTGTTAAGAGTTTGAATTTATGTTCAGTTGTAGATATTATAAAATATGAGCGAAAACATAGAAAACCACACAAATGACATTCAAAAATTACAAAACTTTGCGAGTAGGTCAGATTCACCACACACAAGCTAACGCAACTTGTAGAAGTGAGTTTCAACTCACGGTTTGCAAGATACGACCATGTATTACTTGTACCTCGATATTTTTCAATACTGGTTAAAAATCACAATGTGTGTGTGTATGATACTTGATCGTGTCTATGTATATGTTGACTAATTTCATAAACTTTTCTGTCTTACACAGCCATGCGATAGAGTACCTACAGGATCCAACCAAGTCAGTCTAGAGGGACAAAGCAAATGTGATCCCATCAACAATGACATAGCTAGACATACACTGTAGGCGGGAGTGTTGGTTTTATTGTTTATTGACTTGAACTAATTTGGATTGTGTAAATTGAACCTGTGTTTATTATTTGAGACTGAAGAACTATGAGAGAAATTTCGTATGTATGTTAATGAAATTATTGTTATTTTAAATTTCTATGTTTTATCATTTTTGTGAATGGTTTATGAATTATATCGTATTGAACATTACTATGAATAATATATTTATTTTTGGTATATTCAAATTATAAAAACCTGAAAATAGCTATCGCGGCATTTGCAAATGCTAAGATAGAGAAATGTCCAAAGCAGAAAAATTATTAAAAAACCTACCTGGCGTTTGCAAGCAACGAGATAGTACCATTCCTAGCCTGGTGCTTGCGAACACCGGGATAGATCCATGCCTATCCCGGCGCTTGCAAACGTTGATGTCACGTCCTGCTTCCCAAAAAGAGAATACGGAATACGAATACGTGACTAAGTCCAGCGAATGATTTTCATCATCCATAAGCTGTCAGGATCTTTGCAATAATTCACAGGAATAACAGGAAGTAACAAGGAGAAATCAACCACGCATGCATGAATAAATCAATATACCAACAGAATTTACTTGAAACAAAATTTAATAATCTCAAATAAACCAGATCTGAACAAGTCAATAATTCTAGGTCACATTGCCCAATACAAAATTCATGTAGCAAATTATATTTATTCAAGAATAGCAGGAAAGTAAATTATAACAAAAACTCCAGCAACTAGAATCTCAAATCACCTAGTCCATCGGACAGCTGATCTCCATGATCTGCAATTTAACAATTGCAGGAAAAAAGTAAGAGAAACAAAATGCCCGTCATTGCAAGTTACGGGCCGCTTATAGTGCAGGCACAAGTACATGAAAAGAATAAACAACATAGAGTAACAGCAGAAGCAAACATAGCATGGAATAGACATGGCAACAAAATAGGACAACTAGCATGAACCATGAACAGAATCAAGTAATGTGGTGAGATAACATGTGCATGTGACATGTAACAGGTAACAGGCATCATGCAAGCAGGTAAATATGTAACAGGTGTCAAGTAGCATGTACAGGTAATCATGTATTAGGTAAGCATGTAACAGGTATTATGTCATGTCAAGTCTTGTATTTTAGTTCTATCTAGGTAGCACTTCATGCGTCCCAAACTTTTACCACATGGTTGCTACATACATGCAAATTACGTTTAGGCCTAGTGGTGGGTTTCTATAGGGCCGTGTACTCGGGTGTCAAGTAACAGATAACAGGAACAGGTTCATGAATCAAATAGTAAACAGGTACACGAACCAACGGGTTCATGCATCAACAGGTTCATGAATCAACAGGTAACAGGTACACGAACCAACAAGTTCAAACATCAAAGTATAAAGTACAACAGGTTTACGAATCCACGGATTCATGAATCAACATAAAGTGCAACAGGTTCATGTATCAACATGAATCAAGCATAAAATGGGAAACACGGGCCCCCCTTCTGAGTACACATACCTATATTGTCCACTACTAGGGTCTTTCCCTTAACCCCGGCTTGATTACTTATTATTATTATCAAACAGGCATATACGTTCACAAAATAGAGCAAGAGTAACATGGTATAAGCAAGTAACAGGTTCAGGTTGAAGGATAAACATGTTCAGGTGATAGAAAACACATAACAGGGTAGGACAACGAAAATTCTAATTCAAGATAGTAAGACAGTATTGCACCAAATCTGGGATTCCCGTTGCCACAAATATGCAAATCTGGATCCGTCAGCAAATTCGGAAAATAGACTCTCGGCTGAATCCAGCAAATATATGTAAGTCATGCGGTATTTCAAAAAAACAGGACTCAAAATAGAATTGTATCCAGAAAACATGTTCAGCAAGAAATCAGAAGTTTGTATTCATAAATAGGAAAAGGCATCAAAACTCACTGATTAAATCCAAGAAAAAACTGGGGTATTCCCTAGTATGTCTAGTATCAGAAAATAAAGTTTCATAATTTTCCAACACAGATAGTATGGTCGAATAAAATCAGAAAACAGTAAGATACAGCAAGTTTGTAAATCTGGAATCATAAACCTAGCAGTACTAAAACAGCAATAGATTACAAAATATAAATCCAAATCCAAATCTGTCAAAAGGGTGATAAAATAGATACATTTGGCTACAATTCATATTCACAAAGTTATTATAAACAGCAAATAGAATCAGGTCGAATTTAAGGTTCTTTACTGAACAACATGAAAATTCTACAAGTATAGTAGTTGTTTGCAAGCATAGAATAGTTTGTAAAAGTCATCAATTAAATTCACAAAAATTAGGGGTTAATCCACTCAAGTTTAGTTGTACTCCGCAAAATATTGGATGAAAATATTATCTTTAACATCAATTACCATACAGAATTCATATAAAACGGAATCTGAAATTTTTTCTACACATCTGTAGTAAAACAGCAATAACTTTCAACTCACAAATCGAAACTGAGATCTGTCAGAAATTCTGAAAAGTAGAAAGAATTCTTTATAATTCATATTCACAATTAATTTTCATATACCGATCTTAATAGGGTCTAAAATATTAAACAAAAACGGGATAACAACAAGGACAGAATTATTCTTTATGCATAAAATCAACTAGATCATATGAAACGTGAAATAGGGTATACTAGATGTCCAAGCAACATGGTATAGGGTATTTAGCGAGTCTGCAACAAGTTATACTATGCCTAACACAAGCAAGCATACGACATCATACGAACAACATGCATGTATACATCAAGAAGTGATTATCTCTAAGTTATTTCACGTCGTGAGTGTAATGAGGTAACTACGGGCGGATCAACCCATAGAGACAAGGTATAACAGAGGTTTTGCACAAGAATTGTCTCTAGAACACAACTACACTACAAGCGGTATTTAGTACTTGTATTACACAACAAAAAGAATATAAGTTACTTGACTTATAAGTGACGACGAAACAAGACCAAGAATAATGGGAATGGATTCCCGGGCACGAACTCACCGAACGAATGACGTACGAGCCACTAACAAGCGATCACAACTCAAGACACCTGCAACCAAAGGCCTTACTCGCACACAAGAGGGAACAATAGAGGGGGATGCACAGGAGGACAGTGAAGACGGCAGTGGCTGATGAAGCTGTTATTGCTGCTGATCTTTCGTCTGGAGGAGGGAGACAATGCACGGGGAAAGCGCACTGCGGCTGCTGCTGTCTGACGATGAGGGCCAAGAGGCAGCATAGCGGTGCTGGCATCGCTGTTGGCTTCGCTAGCAATGCAGGAAGGCGGCACAGGGTGCAGGTCGGGGTCGTCGGGCTGTTGGAGGTCGGGGTGATAGGGGATGATGGGTTTAAAGGAGGACGGCAGGAGGGTTTCAAGGTGCACAGGGGATAAGGTTTAGGAGGTCGGGGGATGATGGTGGAACGCTAGGGTTTGAGAATCATAGGCGGCTAGGGTATGAACGGGGTAATGGGCTTATAAATATGAGGAGAAGGATTTTTAGGTTTTAGGGTGAACGGGGGGAGGAGGGGAGGGGGGGTAACGGGTATAGGGATAACGGGTACAACGGGTTAATGGATCCAAATAGCATTATACGGTTAATATTGGGTTGGAAATGTTGTGGGTAATGAGTTATAGGGTTTTAGGGTAATGAGTTAGTTAACAGAAATCAGAAAACATCAAGATGCAGTAGTTTTGTAAATCTGGAATTATAAACACTGTTGTACGAAAACAACAATATCTCACGAACCATAAATCGAACTCCAAATACTTCAAAAGGGTGATAAAGTAGATAAAGTAGGATTACTTTCTTATTCACAAAGTTTTTAAAAACAGCAAGTAGAATGAGGTCGAAAATCAGGTTCTCTATTGAACAGTATGAAAATTCTGCATGTATAGTGAATGTTTGGAAACATAGAACGGTTTGTAAAACTCATCAAATAATTCCATAAAAATTCAGAGTTAACCCCAATAAGGTCTAGTTATATTGTGAAAAATATTGGATCAAAATAATGTTTTTAACATTAGAATAAAAATAGATTACTCTTAAGAATTCATAGAAAACAAAATCCAGAAATCTCTCTACACCTCTGTAGTAAAGTAGACATAACTCAAAATTCGTAAAACAAAACTGAGATCCATCAAAATAGTTGAAAAATTGACAAAATTCTCTATAAACCATGTTCACAAAATATTTTCATATACTGACCTTAATAGGATCTAAAATACTGATCAAAAGCAAAGTAACAAAAAAATACAGAATTTATCCCTCATACACAAATCAACATAGATCATACGAAATTCATCCAAATCAACCCAAACATGAAATATAGTGTACTAGATGTCCAATCAACATGATATAGGGTATTTTACAAGTATTCGACAAGTATATCACGAATAACACATCAAGCACAGATATCTCAAAGTAGCATGAACATAGACATCAAATGTGGCCAACCCTAGGTTGTTTCAGTCATATATGTTGTGAGGCATCTATGGTCAAATCATCACAATAGAGACAATAGATAACAAAAATTCACACACCAACTATCTCTATAACTCAACTACACTACAGGAAGTATTTAGTACTAGTATTTGCAAAGGAATTTAATACCAGTAACTTGCCTAAAAGACGACGACGGTAACAATGAAGCATTAGCAAGAATAACGGGAACGGATTCTCGGGCACGAACTCAACGACAAACTTCGAATTACAAACCACGAATGTATCACGAACCAAAAATGAGCACAACCCACGAACGCACGACCAACGAGCAACGAACACAAACCTACGAACGCACGAATGCACGACAGCGAACCAACAACACTCACACACCAGAGGAGCACCCGTGGGGTGCACAACGACAGTGGGGAGCGCCTGTTGTGGGAGGGGAGACAGCGCACAGGGACAGTCGTCCGCTGATTGGCGACGCACAGGGGAGACAGCACGGGGGCTGCGTCGCGGAGGTGCTGACTACCTGGCTGTGCCGGAGGGAGAGGGCAGTGGCATAGTAGGAGGAAGGCGGACCGGCACTGCGGGAGGAACATCGGCTGAGAGGCTGACCATGCAGAGAGACAAGGAGGAAGGGAAGGATCGGGAGGCTAGAGTTTCTTGGTTAGGAAGGTGAACTGTCACCATATGGATTGAACAGATTCACAAATCAAGATAGTGCAAAAATATATATATATATAGGAGATGAACAATTTAACAATGAGGATCAAAATAACAGCACGATCAAATAAATAGAGACGAAATAAAAAGAGAGAATTGAATCAAGGAGATCAAATAAAAGGACAAAAAATCAAATAAATGAATATATTGAAAATAAAAATCCAGTATACGGTAAGAAAAAGATACAATGAAAGAAATACACCAAAAAGAAAAATACACCCAAAAATACGCAAAATGGAAAACAGGGATTACAAATCCTACCCACCTAACAAGAAAAATTTCGTCCTTGAAATTCAAACAAGAAGATACACAGGGTAACCCCAAATAGAAAAAAAAAGAACAAAACAAAATCTACTCAAACATACGAGGAAACTTCTGCTGAATCTCCTTCTCTAACTCCCATGTCGACTCATTCGGCGCGTGAGGATTCCAAGCAACACGAACCAGCCTGATGACCTTTTTCCTAAGCACTTTCTCCCGCTGATCCACAATACCAATTGGCGAAATCTCACAAGTCAAATCTGGCCGAAAGGTCAACTCAGAATAGTCGATCACTTGGCTCTCATCTCGGATGTATCTCCTGAGTTATGAGACATAGAAAACATCGTGCACTCCCGATAAAGCTGGCGGCAATGCAAGACGATAGGCCACCTTGCCTACTCGCTCCACAATATCAAACGGTCCAATAAACCTAGGGCTGAGCTTGCCCCCACCACCAAACCGAACGACAGCGCACCAAGGCGATACCTTTAGGAGAACATGGTCACCAACCTTAAACTCCAAAGCTCTCCGATGGACATCATCCCATCGCCTCTCCTATCCTGAGCTGCCTTCAAGTGCTTTCTGATCTGAGTCTCATCATCAACTGTCCTGGTGATCAACTCTAGATCCAACAGCTTCCTCTCAGCAATGTCATCCCAACACACTGGTGATCTGCACTTCTGCCCATAAAGTGCCTCGAACGGTGCAGCTTTAAGACTGGCCTGAAAGCTGTTATTGTACGAGAACTCTACGAGATGCAAATGGTTCTCCCATGATCCACCGAATTGCAGCATACAGGACCGCAACATGTCCTTAAGAATCTGGATGGTCCTCTCTGACTATCCATCAGCCAGGGGATGAAAAGCTGTACTGTACTTTAATTTACTCTCCAAACTGCTCTGAAGACTCTACCAGAATTAAGATCCGAATCTTGTACGCCGGTCAGAAACGATACGAACTGGAACTCCATGAAGTCTGATAATCTCTTGCATGTACTTCTCAGCTAGGCTCTCAGTAGACTGCCCGACACGAAAGGGAATGAAGTGAACACTCTTCGTCAAACTATCGACAATCACCCAAATGGCATTATGACCCTTAGGACTCCTCGGCAAAGTGGTCACAAAATCCATAGTTATATGCTCCCACTTCCACTCTGGAATGGAAAGCAGTTGAAGAAGTTCGGCGGTCCTCTAATGCTCTTCCTTAACCTGCTGGCAGATCAAACACTGAAATACAAACTGAGCCACAACCCTCTTCATACCATGCCACTAGAAATGAAGCTTCAAATCCCAATATATCTTAGTACCGCCAGGATGGATAGAATACGATGACTGGTAGGCTCCCTCTAGCATCCTCTGACGAATTTCACCTTTCGAGACACATAATCCGGACCCAAAACGAAGCGATCCATCAGCATGATTAACCATTTCCGTTCTGGAACTGGACTCAACCTCAGCTCGAAAATCCTGCAACTGCACATCACCAGCCTGTGCCTCTTTGATCTGATTAACAAGAGACAACTGAAGCTGGAGCACCAAACAAATCCGATCAGAACTCGGCAAAAAAACATCCAACTCCAACCTCCACATCTGCTCAATCAAATCTCTCTGCTGAGTAAGGAACATAGCTGCCAGTCTCCTGCTCAAAGCATCAGGCACCAAGTTTACTTTACCAGGATGGTATTGCAAATTGATGTCATAATCGGCCATAAGTTCCAACCAACACCTTTATCTCATGTTTAACTCCTTCTGGGTGAAGACATACTTGAGACTTTTGTGGTCTGTAAAGATCTCCACTCGGTCCCCAAGTAGATAATTTTTCCACAACTTCAAAGCATAGATCACTGCTGCTAACTCCCAGTCATGAGTTGGATAGTTCTTCTCATGCGGCCTCAACTGCCTCGATACATAAGCAATGTCTCGACCTTCCCTTGCTTAATGCTGGTCTTCCTTTATCTCTTGAAATTTCAAGGTGGGCAATTGCCCACCATACCTTGCCTTTGAATCTGCCCGAGGTCAATTGCAGTTCATGAAGAAGGAATATTCAAATGTTTGCAGGTCAATTGCAGTGCACAACAAACCTATATTCTCACTTAAACTGAGATACCTGTTGTTTATTGTTCATGTAGCTATTAGTAAGTTTTTGTTGTGCACATTGCTTCTATATGCAATACACATACTATTTTTTTGTTGGGGTATGGATATTAGATATATTTATGTTCTAAAACCAAAAGGGATGATCATGATTTTTCTTGTGTCCTTCAAGTGTCTATAAAATGAGTGGGTGTTCTTTGTCTGTGTACGTGTGTATCTTTTTGTAAATGATGCATCATTGCATCTGATGAGAGACTCTGTATCCATCTCCATGTAAACCCTCCCATCAGTGAAATATTAGAGTTTCTTCCACCAATTTTTGATCAAGTTCTTTTGCTTTATTTATCACTTTGTATATGAAGGTTTGGAAATTGGTGGTGAGATGAACTTAACATCGGGGATTCAAGTTGCTCAACTGTCCCTCAAACATTGTCAAAATAATAATCAGCATAAGAGGATCATAGTTTTTGCTGGAAGGTAATTTATTGTGACAATGCCATTTGTGCTTAAAATGATTCCATGCTTTTGTTGTTTTTGCTTGGTTGGCCCTTAAACAATTGCCATTCAGCAGTCCAGTTAAATCTGATAAGAAGACACTAGAGGCAATAGGCAAAAAGTTGAAGAAGAACAGTGTTTCTCTCGACGTGGTAGATTTTGGAGAAGCTCAGGATGAAAAATCAGAAAAACTAGAGGTTCTTGCATTGTCGGTACTATTACAGAAGTTGTAGCAATGGTTAATGAGAAAGTGAAGCTGCGAACATCTTCACATTGTGTTGTTTGGTCTTACCTCCATGCATGTCCTCAACGAGGTATGTCTATTTTTTCGTCTTCAATATAGATGCATGTTTCTCTGATAGACTGGTTCTATTTTGTCTATTGCTTGGATATGACACAACGATTACTACCCAGTCTGGAGGAAACAAACTTTGTGGTCTCTATGTATGTTTATCTAATTCTGTGTTGTTTTTTTTTCTTGTAGTCTTTATGTAGTGGTGATGACTATAAGGATGAGGAGAATGAGGAACATGCATAAGACATTCCATGACTGATAAAGTGAAGTTGGGGATACATGGAAGCAATAGCGGCGAGTTAGAAGTACTTTTGAAAACTTTTGTTGTAGTTCTTGGAGTATGACAACTCATCTTTCCTTCTGGAATGTACCGTTGTTATTTTGGTACTTCGAAACAAACATATAATTTTGTAATGAGAATGTTCTATACTCTATAATATTAAAGCTTATTTTGGTGTTATGTTTATATATGTGTGTTTTTGTGTTTTGACACATTCTGTTTTGTTTATAGAATTGTGTGCATCAACAAGTGAAATAATTATATGTTCTTAATTGAAAAAATACGTTGCTTAGTCTTGTTAACTAGTTTAAGCCATTCAAATATAATCAGCAATAGAAAAAACACGTGCAATTGCATTCATAGGGGAACATTTGCAAGGGAATGACTACCTTGCGAACTTATGTAGCAATTGTTCATCAGCAATGGGAAAAGTCCATTTTAAAACACATCTGCAAGAGAAAAATTTGTTGTAGATGTTCTCTTATGGATGAGGACAACAAGGAACAACT
The DNA here is from genome assembly GCA_017893485.1 of Hemerocallis citrina. NCBI lineage: Eukaryota > Viridiplantae > Streptophyta > Magnoliopsida > Asparagales > Asphodelaceae > Hemerocallis > Hemerocallis citrina. The sequence goes on along the minus strand of CM030360.1, from coordinate 114,652,179 downwards.
TCTCTTACAAATATTCTATTGTAGCTAATATTCGCAAGGGATAGTTATAATTCCGTTGCAAATGTATACATTAACCAGGAGAGATTTCGCAACTGCACAACTACAAGGGAATGAGAAGAAATCCCTTACGAATGTGCACTCACCATGGAATTTCACTCTTCTACAAGGGAAATTTCTGTTGCAATTGTGACATTTTCTACTAGTGGTACTTGGATAGGTCTGACATACTAAATTATTAAAATTTCCTCTTTTAGTTTCAAGTAATAATTGGTTTTTATCTTTTTGTAAAGCCTAATTGTCATATTTATGGATTGGTATAAATCTTTTATCCTGAAGCTTACTAGCCCCTGATATGTAAATTTTGAAACTACTTGCACGATTGACAACTGTGCAACATTCAGAACCTTGATATGCAAATTTTGATACTATTTGCAACAAAATTATAAATGAAAATAAAAAGGATATGTGGGCTATCGATCCTCATTACCCACTCGCATGTTAAGCAACAACTCTACCATATGAGGAACACCCCCTACAGATGTTTTGGTCATCATATATTTTTTTAAAGTTAAGGATGTGTTTTAATAATGTAGTTAAGGTAAGATAATTGGAGTTTTGTTTTCTTAGCTTTGTATTTTTTAGAGTCCTTAAGCTATGTTGGGAATGGAGTTTTGAGGAGTTAATCTCCAAAATTATAATTTCTCAAATTTGGATAGTTTGGGAACTGACTTAGAATTAAGATAACTACATGCATATCGAATTTTTTCAACCCAAAAGTTAAGATAACTTCAATTGTTTAGGCTCTATTAAGACCTCGTTTATCTTAATTTTGGAAACAACTCACAATTATGGAACTTCGGTAACTTCAATAGCTTGCCAAACACCCAAAATGAAGTTGATTTAAGATGACTTTTTAAGTAGAGGTAAAGGTTTGATAATTAATTGAGGTATTTGATGTGGGAATTGGAGCATTCCCGAAAATGTGAGTGTGAAAATCAAGATTTCCGAAAATGTTGCATTACTATAATATATTGCAAATCTCTACTTTTACTTAAAATAAACTCAACACACCCTTATAGGAGTTGAGTTAACTATAGGTATCTCAAATTTTTCTAATCCTACAAGTTGAGATTACTCAAATCTAATTCATCTAAATTTTGCAAGTCTTTCTCTAAAGTAATTAAATTAATTTAACTGTACTTGGTTTCCCAAACACCTATAGAATAATGTTGACTTTTTGAGTGCATGTAGATGTGTGATAATTGCTACCAAGTCTATTTGTAACAAGGAATTCATTGACTGCATTCCGTGGTCGGGTTTGTTGGGTTTGTGTTACATTTAGTTGATCCCGACCACTGACTGCATTCGTTTTGTTGGGTTTGTGTTAGATTTGGGTTTTCATGTGTTACTTTCTTTAAGCGTAACATAATTCTCAACTAAAGATTGGATTGTAACCTAATTCTCATCTAAACAAAATTGACCGCATTGTAGATTGGATTTTTAGGTGCATTGTAAATTGGATTTTAGGTGAATTGTAGTTAGAAATTTGGTTAGAACTGTTAGAATTTTTAGTTACAATTTTTAGTTTACAAACTTTGAATTTTTAGAATTTCTGCACACAGTAATATGATTACTTATATTGCAAAAAATTGTATTTTTGGCATTTTTAGATGAAATTAGAATTTTGGTTAGAACTGTTATAATTTTTAGTTACAATTTTTATTTTGCAAACCTTGAATTTTTAGAATTTTTGCACACAGTAATATGATTTTGTCACGCCCCGCTTCCAAAAAGAATACGGAATACGGATACGAGACAAAAGTCCAGCGAATGATTTTCATCATCCATAAGCTGTTCAAGAATCTTTACAATATCTCCCACAAATAATCAGAGTCGGAAGCAAAAGTATTAACCAACATGCATAATTGAAACGAGATACCAACAGAAATTTACTTGAAACAAAATACAATATTCTGAAATAAATCAGAGTCTGGACAAAACAGTATCCTGGATCACATCGCCCAAATACAATAAATATCCAAGAAATCAAATACACTTTTATTCAATGTTCAAGCAGTTGTAATAATAATAATAAAGCAGAACTCCAGCACTAATACATCCTCTCGCTAATACCATCTGGCGGTCGTCTATCCTAATCTGCAATTAGTAAATTTGCAGGAGAAGGAGAAAAGAAGAAAACAAGTACCCGTCAATTGCAAGTCGCGGGTCACAAATAATGTAGGATACAAGCACATGGAAAAACTAACTAGTAGCATGGAAGTCAACTAGCATGGTATACTAACCGTACAAATGTTTTATGTCAAATGCAGTGTCATATGGCAACTAACTGTGTCTAGTAACAGTAAACTCAGTATATCAGTGAATCAGGATAATAGTATGTCAGTATCAGTCCAACAGTATCAGTCTAACAGTATCAGTATACCAGTATCAGTCTAACAGTATCAGTTTTATGTTCTTACAGTCTTGTGTGTATTACTAGCTAGGTAGCACTTCATGCGCCATCATTTTATCGCATGGTTGCTACATTCAAAATAGTGACATTTGTAGATTTCGTAGGGGATCATATAGGGCAGTGTACTTAGGTATCAGTAACAGTAACAGTAGCAGTAGCAGTAACAGTCAAAACCTAGTGGTCCTCCTCCGATTACACCTTCCTATAGGGAAGTGTGCAATCGGTTAATCGGTAACAGAAATCAGACAGTCAGAACCTATTGGTCCTCCTCCGAGTACACCTTCCTATAGGGAAGTATGCAGTCAGTTAATCAGTATAACAGTATAACAGATTCTCAGTATGGGAAACGCGGGCCCCCTTCCAAGTACACATTTCTATAATTTCCCACTACTAGATCTTTCCCTTAAACCCTTCCTTGGTTACTTTTATTATGGTCATCAAACAGGTATGAATATGTACGAAATAGTGTCAAACTAACATGGTATAATCAGTTTCAGGTTCAGGGAAACAAATAAACATGCATAGATGATATACAGTCACATAAACGAGCAAAACAGTGTATGTTCATATTCAGGACAGCATGACAGTACAGTACTCAAACAGTGATTCTTGCTGCTACAGAAATGCAAATCTAGACCCGTCAAAGGATCTAGAAGATAGACATCCACACGAATCCAGCGAATACAAATAAGTCATATAGTACTTCACTACATCATAACTCAAAACAGGTTCGAAAACAGAAAACATGTTCAGTCAGAAATCAGGAAAACGAATTCTCAGTCAGAAAAACTGCATCAAAACCTCTCAATTAAATTCAAGAAAAATCTGGGGTATTCCTCTATATGTATATAATCAAAATATAAAGTTTCATAATATTCCAATAAAATTTTTTTAGTCATCAAAAATAAGAAAACATCAAGAAACGACACTTTGGCAAATCTAGAATTCCCAACACTGCTGTACGAAAACTAAGATATCTCGCAACCAGTGAAACGAAATCCGAATCTGCCAAAGGGAGGTGAAAATAGATAAAATATACTAACTTTCATATTTCACAATAATTTTTCATACAGTAAAAGGAATCAGGGTGAAAACACAATTCTTTACAGGACAACGAGCAAATACAGCAAGTATGACTTTTGTAAACATGCATGAAACATCACATAAAACTAATCAAAAAAATCTACCAAAATTCTGGGTAATCCCTAGATAGGTATAGAAAAACTGACCAAAGTTTTGGATCAAAATAATATATGTATCATAGTTCTTTAAAATGATTTGTCATCAAAATTACCGAAAAACAGAATCTGGAAAAGATCGACACCTCTGTAGTAAAACAGTCATAACTCAGTCATACGAAAACAAAATCAAGCAAGGTCAGAGGGATTTGAAAATATACGAAATTCTCTAAAACTCATGTTTTATACCGAAATTAAGATACTGACTTTAAAATAGTCCAAAACAGCAACCAAAACAGAACAGCGACAAACTACAGATTTTTTCCTTGAAAACAAAATCGACATAGATTCAAGAAAATTGATCCAAACACATCCAAAGATGAAATCGAGTCTACCAAGTGTCTAAACATCATGAATTAGGGTTATTAACATGTCCACACCGTAAATATCACATGGGTCTCAACCAAATCACGAATTCTTCCAAAATCACACATACATGATCAAAATTAAAAACGGGTAAAATCCTAGGTTAATTCCTGTCCATATAGTGTTGTGAGTCTTCTATGGTCAAATTTTCACAATAGAGATAAAACCCATCAAGGAAAACACAAACAAGAGTCGTCTCTAGACCCAACTACACTATAGGTAAACTTTTTGACTTGTATCAAACAAATGAATTGGAGTACAATTTACTTGCCTTAACCGAAGACGAAAAACGGTGATGAGAAAGAATAACGGGAACGGATTCCCGGAGCAACGAACACAACCAACCACGAACGGAAACCACGAACAAGATCCATGAACAACTACGAACAAACCCAAGAACCACGAACTCCACGAACCACCAACAAGTACAAGATGAAAACAGTGTCGCGCCGCGCGACCACAAAGTTATTAACTTTGAGGTTCGGGGCTGTGCAGCGCGTGGGTAGAAGATGAAAGGTAGGGAGAGAAGGAAACGACTGGGTGGGTTAAATATATAGGTGGTAAAGTTTTAGGGTTTAAGGCTGAAGTTGGGTTTCGGGTTTAGTAGTTAGGTGGGTTTGGGTTGGAGAGGTAACGGGTAGGGTATGGGTTTGGGGTTATTATAGGGTTGAATAAATGGGTTATGGGTTAAATAAGGTAATGGGTTTTGGGTTTATTTAATTAATGGCTTTGGGTAAAAATAATTAATTAATTAATTAATTAATTAATTAAATTAATAAAATAAATAAATAATTAATTAATTAAAATAACAAATAAAAATATAAAGTTTGGATTTTATAGAATACTAATAATAATAATGAAAACAGTACCATCAACAACAACAATAATAATAATAATAACAATAATAATAATAGTACTAATAATAACAGTAGTAGCAATAATAATAATAATAATAATAATAATAATAATAATAACAATAAAAAGAATTGTATTAAAATATAAAATCATAGAAAATAGTTACAATTACAATTATTGATCGAAAATAGATTTTAATAGAAAATCCGACAATATATTTTGACAAAAAAAAATAATTTAAAGGCGCAAAACTAATTTACAAAAATTTTAAATACAGCAATACACAAAAAATACATTTATACAGGAAACAGGGGTTACAAATTGCTTATTCTGCAAAAATTGGTATTTTGGGCAATTTTTAGATGAAATAAGGAAGATTAGGTGGAAAAATGATGGATTGTAGTGATGAGTTGCAAGAGATTTGATCATTCAAATTGTGGATAAAATGAGAACTGGTAAGGAATAGTGATGGATTATAGTTACTGTAGCAATGATCAGGTTTACCCCTAAATGATACATTATTCGGTGCCTTGATTTCTCATCACTTTCTCATTAATTAAGGTCACTTTAGTCTAGCTTGGAAGAGAAGGCAAGTTTAGATGCTTTCTCTCAGTTTTGATAGCAACTATTTGTATGATGATAGTGATCAATTGTTTGAATGGTATATTCCTCAATTGATCATATTACCTACAAAAAATTTCTTACTATTCCTTAGAGGGTATTCTTAATATTGAATATAAAATATTATTCTGTATTTTCCTTAATGTGCACTCTTTACAAATAAGTGGGAACTATTAGAACTACCAAAAAGTTCTAAGAGAACTATTAGAACTATGCACCATTTTCATGTGTCAAGAATTTTCTTAATTCACTCCATGCAACTATCAAAAAGCAATGCCAGTGAATACTTTATAGTTAATAATATATACCAATTTTGAAATAATATCTTATACTTCATAAAGTTTCTACCATCTGAAAATTTATTTTGAACTTCTTATGTAATCTATATTCTAAGTTTGTGATTGCCTTAAAATGTGTTCAAAGGTTTTGAATGAGAACATTTTCTTTGCGTAATGTGTCTAACTGAAGCTTAGAATTAAACACTTTAAATTAGTTCAAATGCATAATTGCTACAGGAAAAAATACTGATACAAACCTATAAATGTATTATACAACTAGAACCTGCTCGAGCTGTTCTTCATGTAACAAAAAACACTGCTGTTCTTTTTTTCCCCAATAGTGATACTTGGAGATTAATTAATCTTTCCTAAGAATTTAACATCATGAGAAATACTAGCTTATATTGATGGTGAGGAACATGCTATAAAAATCACAAGGACAGTAATAAAACATGAATCAACCATCTTCAAAGTGGTATTATTGTAGAGCTCCTCTTTGTTAAACTATTAAATGAATGTTTGTCAAGGGAATGACTCTAGCCAGAGTTAATGAATACTTATTGCAGAGCAATGAGTTTTTAAGATTGGACAACTCTGAAGTGTTATACAAGCTCCTTCGAAATGAATCATTCAATCATGTAGTTGAAATGCTATCTTGGGTTCCATCAAATTTATCTTTCTACTACTTGATTCTACTATTCGAGCTAGAATCTAAAATTCATGATAAAGTTGTGTTAATTGTAATCTACTTTGGCTATACTGAAAATCATAATCACACCTCGATGCAAATCCAGATTACTAACAAATTTCTTAACTATATATGTAGTTTCTTCATTGACCTGTAACTTCCATATACTCTACTATTTATTAGAGAAAACTATTGTTAATTGCACAAGCCGTCCTACAAATAGCGCAACTTGCAAGGGTGCAGATATAGCTTAAGTCTCTACATCTCAGGAATGCTGCTAACCCTCCCTATTTCATCAAAATTTCACTGCACACCGACTGCTCATTTAGTTGGGGTTTGTGTTACATTTAGTCGGGGTGAAAGGATTTGTTGTTGTTGTTGCGAAGCATCATAACTGAACTCAAAAGGAGAGTTGTTGGGTTTGCAAGATTCTGGAATTGCATATTAAGGAACAATATCAAACATGCGGAATAAGCTCAATCTGACAGTAAACAAATGCAAAACAACAAATTTGCGTGTGCTGTATCATTGTTCTAGAAAGAGTAAAAGATCAGATGATTGATGTTTAAAGAATTTTATTTACCACTTTTCACTTTTCAGCAATCTTTATTTCTATGATACATAAAAAGGAGAATGTGCCTTTAATACTGAATTTCTTCGATGTAATTCTTCTTCACAATTTTCGTTCATGTTATATAACTTACTCTTTCGTTGTAATTCTATATGTCACCACCCTACCAAAGATTGCTCATTTAAGACAATTATTATCATAGATGGTTTGTTATATAGATTATACTTTCCTACATTATCATTGGCATCAAGTAGATTTTACTTCTATGAAACAGCTGCCTAATGTTGATAGGATGGTGGGCATATAGACACCATCTAACATTGCCAATATAGTGTCAATTTCTTGATATTGAACATCTATCAGTCTAATGAAATTGTTGGTTTCTATGTTGTATTCCTGCATATACCAATGTTATGATTTATATATACAGTTTCATTTTCTTAATGTTGTGTTGAGTTTTAATTAAGAAAAAATATATTTTAGACTTTGGGAAAAATATTACCTCTGGTAAGGGTAAGAAAGGATGAATGGCAGAACTAAGTACAATCATGCGACATGAGGGAATTGAGGAGAAAGAGAAAAAACCAAGGGGCCTAGACACATGTTTCCCAAATGCAATTCAGTAACTGAGTATAAGTTACTGACAAATGCACTAATTCCATGATCTATACAATGCCAATTCAGCTAGCATATAACGGTCTTATACATTTGTATTACTTTTTTAAAATTATAATAACTATATTGTTTATATCGTTCCTTATATGCTTAAAAGGTAAGAAAACTCACAGTTAGTAGTGTTTCCCTATAATAAAACATGGTTAGTAAGTGGACAAATTGGTATATTTCATGCAACAACAAAATATTAAACATAACAAATATTAAACATGAAACCAACTAACAAGCATTAGAAAAACTTAGAAATGCAACTGCAGCTGCAATAGATGTAGGCTTCGAATGCATGTACCCATTACTCTACAATTTCCAATGTAGATAGATCATAGTAGTTAATAATTAGAACGTCAAAGTTAATCATCATATATTTTCCCTCCTTTATATACAGATCAATTGCTTCATCAAAATTAAACAATAGTGATGGATGACATCACTATATATGGCCATGTAAGTATCTCCTTTTTTAAAAAAAAAATCTACAACTCTTGATATAATAATAGATTGCTCACATTATAATGTTTACTTTAATACCTTACAGGTTGATGTTGATTTGGAAAAAATAGTAAGTGAAGCTTTTCATTGTGTTTTTATCAAATTAATTTATTGTCCACTTACATTCAAAAATCAAAATTGATATTTTTCTATTACAGGTGCAATTCGTTCGACAAAAAAATGTCGGGGTTACCATTCGAGATGAACGCGAGCTTAATGTGATATCCCTTCGCAAGGTAACCTTAACCTCTTATTACATTAGATGCTCATTATTGATTTTTTTTTATTTCCTGCCTTTTTTTAACCAACCAATGTAGAGAAAGTAAATGAGTTATTCTGGCAAAGGAAAGGAAAAGGAAAATGAAATGTCCAGTGCGGTATATGTTTATCTTGCTTCTTTATTTTGCTTTTTCTACATTGCTTTCTCTTTATCTTTCCTCACACTTCCTCTATTATTTCTTATCGATGTAACAATCAAAATTAATACATTCTAAAATAAGTAAGTGGTTCTCTTCTGAAACAGTCATTTATAACGATTCATTTTCACAAATTTAGGCTCATAATGTTCATGTTATATCGAAAGCTACGTTGGCCCAACGTAGACGGCGAGAATGAGAGAAACTTGAAATGTGCTCCACACGAGTATTAGACGCAACTGACGAATGTTTAGCTCGAACAAGTCTTCCGTTATTCGAAATTCCTTCTTCAGAGTTGCCAAATATTAGTCTGTAAAGAACCTCTCAATCTTCTAACGTTGTTAAGAAAATAATGTTTATATTGCTTTTTAAATCTTAACTTTTTCAGAATGTCTTTAGTTGGTTGCTCTCCATGTTCAGCCATATGACTGATTCACAAGTAGAGAAACTTGAAGGGTACACTCCGCGTCAATTGGCACAACGTATGAGACAATATCGAATTGTAACGTCAAGATCGAATAGGTTAAATTTTTTTAACTTTTAACCCGTGTATATTACCCATAGGTTAAAATATATACAAGTGTGAACTTACATGGCCATCATAACTGATAGGTTAAATTCAGAACAACACTTTCTCGGCATGATGAATGTAACCTACTCTTATTGTTCAGCATTGCATTGGAATGATGAAAAATTATCGGTCTCATCTGCCAGAAATAATTATTTCGGAAAATGTTGTTCACAAGGAAAAGTGAAGCTACATTTGCTCACACCACTTCAAGATTTATATGATGGTGATAGTGTACAATCAACTTCATTTCGGACTTATACTCGAGAATACAATGCAGCAAATGCTTTTACGAGTTTGGGTGTCAGAATGGATGAAAGTGTCATCCATGGTTGGGGGCCTACCTCATTCACCATACATGGAGAGATGCGCCACCGAACAGGTCATTAATACCTCAGCCAGGCCAAAATGCTGTTTATGCACAACTCTATATTTACAATCCAGATTCTGTTTTAGGTTTTCGTACATCGCGAAATTCTCATTTGAGAGCTGATGTTCTCAATATTATTCAGGATTATTTGGATTTCAATGAATTTGCATATAAATTCCGTCAAGCTTATGCAATTTTAAACCAGGCAAGTTCTTCGGATCACAGCTTACCCACGATTCTACACTACAATTCAGCAAATGACCGGCGTAGGTATAATTTTCCAACTACTGATGAGATTGCAGTGATTATACCTGGTGATGGAACTGAAATTAGTGGTATAAGAGATATCATACTGCATTTGAGAGGAAATTACGAGTTAATGCAAATTAACGAGTGCCACCCAGCATATTTACCCCTGTATTATGTCTTGTTATTCCCTTATGGTGAATTGGGATGGGAACCAGATTTGAAACGGTAGGATGTCGTCAATGGAAGACCTTCGACTGCTAGACTAACTCAAATACGATTCTATAGTTATCGTTTATTTCAACGCAATACAGAGTATTCAACTATTCTGAGAGCAGGAAAACTTTTGTAAGAATTTTTGGTAGATGCTTGGGCAGCCACTGAGCAGAATCGACTGACTTATCATAAGCTTAATCAGGGAAAACTTCGAGATAAACTTTACCAAGGTCTTAACGACATTGATGCAGATGGGTTAGGACGTGATCAAGTCGGACAAATGATCATTTTACCATCTTCATTCATTGGCAGTCTAAGACATATGTTTGAAATCTTTCAAGATTCAATGGCTATTACACGCCACTACCAACAGCCAGATATTTTCCATACCATGACCGCAAATCCCAAATGGCCAGAAATAACTGTAGCTCTATTGCCACATCAGAAAGCCACTGATCTCCCTGATTTAGTTTCTCGCATTTTTGAGTTGAAGAAAAATGCTTTGATCAGAAAGTTGCACATGTCTTTACCATTGAGTTTCAGAAACGCGGGCTACCTCATATGCATGCTCTTTTCTTTCTTGCAAATTCAGACAAAATTTGTACATAACAAGTAGATGAAGTAGTTTGTGCTGAATTTCTAGATCCGATAGCGGATCCCCTACTCTTTGAAACTGTCAAAAATTATATAGTGCATGGCCCATGTGGTGGACAAAATCCTCAAGCATCGTGCATCGAAAATGGAAAATGTCAAAAGAGATATCCTAGAGAGTTCTTTGAGGCAATAACTATGGATCAAGATGGCTATCCAATCTACCGTCACCGTGATACTAAATATTGTTATACTGTAAGGGGGAAATAGGTTGATAATAGAGATATTGTACCTCATAATGCTTACATTTCTAAAATGTTTAATTGTCATATTAATGTTGAAGTTTGTGCTGGGGTGAGATATGTTAAATATATCCACAAATATATTTTCAAAGGAAATGACCGCGCAACAATTGTATTAGGAGGAGTAGATAAAATCATGCAATATCTCGACGCACAGTATATTGGCCCTCCAGAAGCTGCATGGCGAATTTTTGGACACTCTTTACATGAAGAGGTGCCAACGTTTGTATGCTTGGCACTGCATTTGCCTGGAACGTATCGTGTTGTTTATGATTCGGCTGATAGGATGGACGCCGTCGTATCTAGAGCCGAACTAGAAATGATAACTCTTACGGGTTTTTTTGCGTGTTGCTCATCCAATTTAGCTGCACGTGCATTCACCTACTAATAGTTCCCGCAACATTTTGTTTGGAATAAGTCTTTGAACATGTGGATACCGAGAAAGAAGGGGTACGCAATCGGCAGAATGTACTTTGCAAGTCCAAATTCAGGTGAGCGCTTTTATTTGTGTTTGCTACTAACAGTTGTCAAGGGACCATAAATCATTTCAGTGCTTACGTACAGTTGACAATGTTGAGTATGCTACTTTCAAATTAGCATGTGTTGCCATAGGACTGTTGGAAGATAATGGCGAGTGGGTACAATGTCTCCAGGAAGCTACAATTATGACCACCTGGCTACCAACTTAGAAGGTTATTTAGTGTCATTCTTACGAAATGCTCTCCGCTGGAACCACTTACCTTATGAACCAATTCTCAGTGCATATATATGATGATCTTGAACACAAACTGCGTACATTATTTTTCATTCCCAATCCTACCGAAGCTCAAGTCCTAGATTATGGTTTATATCTTTTAAACCAAATGCTTCATGAATTAGGCAAGATCTTAGATAACTTCCGACCCATGCCCCATCCTATGCAAAATTGGAGTAGGTTGTTGGCAACAAGTTTATTTGGGAACATAGAGTACTGCAAGTTGAAGCCCGACAAGCTAATATACAAGCAAGCATAGATTCACTTAACGATGAATAGTGTACTGCATATTTTGCAATAATCACATCAGTTATGGGCGGTAAGGGAACTACTTTCTTCTTGAATGAAGGGGCCAGTACAGGAAAAACCTTTTTATACAATACACTAGCAATGAAATGCCGTCATGATGGTTTCATTGTTATAACTGTTGCTTCTTCTGGCATTGCATCATTGTTACTGGTAGGAGGTAGAACTGCACACTCAACATTTTCCATCCCACTAGATGTGTTGGATAATTTCTTTTGTGGGTTCACTAAGCAATCACCACAGGCAGATTTGTTCAGGGAAGCAAAGCTAATTATTTGGGATGAGGTCCCTATGTAGCATAGGTATTGTGTAGAAGTTGTTGACCGTACACTTCAAGATATCCATAATAATAAAAATTCATTTGGTGGTATCACTGTGGTGCTCGGTGGGGACTTTCGAAAAATCCTACCAGTAGTACCGAAGGGGGTTCGAGAACAAATTGTTTGTGCATCGCTAAAAAAATCTTTACTTTGGAATGTCGTACAAGTCTTAACTTTGAACGTGAACATGCTCCTAGATTCATCCGATATTAGAAATGTTTCATTTGCCAATTTTCTAAACGAGGTTGTATTCTTACATGTTTTTCGTAATAACTAAACAAATCTTTTCTTTTGACTCTTACTAACAAATAAGTCTTCTTTATTATATAGATTGGCTCCAAACCCGATGAGACCGTACAACTTCCTTCAACAATTCGGAGGTGTTGCACATTAGATGAACTTTTATATACCATTTACGCGCAACTAAACGTTATCGGCACTATCAGTCCCAAATATCTCATAGAGTGGACAATTCTATCAGCGAGAAATGATGATGTCAATTTCATCAATGCTGCTGCATTAAATCTTTATCCGAGGCCAAAATTTACATTTCTTACTGGAGATCAAATGTCTGAGGAGGATGGAGTTGATCGAAACATCACCAATCGATACCCTAACAAGTTTTTGAACTCTTTAGATCCTTCCGGGATACCACCATTTAAACTGAAGCTAAAAGTGGGGTGCCCAATCCTATTGCTGAGGAATGTTGCACCAAAGGATGGTATGTGTAATGGCACCCGGTTAATTGAATTTTGGTGTGCTCAATCGTCTCGTGTAATTGAGTCTATGATTTTCACTAGAGATAAAGCAGAAAATTTGGTATTTATTCCAAGAATACCTCTAACCCCTAAACCTTCGTCTTCGGATCTACCTTTTGAAATGACAATACGCCAATTTCTAGTTTGATTAGCGTATGCTGTAACGAAAAATAAAGCACAAGGCCAATCTGTTGATATTGTGGGGATAGATTTACGCTCACCAGTTTTCAGTCACGGACAACTGTATGGTGCACTCTCTAGGTGTACAAGTTTTGATCGTATTTTTCTACTCCTACCAGAAGATTGTTTGAGCTCAACAACAAATATTGTTTATCCTGAAGTTCTTTTATAGTTATTTCAGAAAATACAGGTAATTTTGATTGAAATACAAGTAACAAATTTAGGACTGGAATGATCTTTCAATAAACTTTTTTTCATTATTGTTTTACTTTTGTGTGACTTTCGTATTTGAACTGTAATAGGACTGGGATGCAGCTGACATGGACCTCAAATTTATAAATACAACTACATTGATCAATTGGGGTTTCAATAAGGTAAATTGATTTTTACTACAACTACACCCTATATTTGCCTTAATTGCTGCTAATTTAATGCTTTTTCTTTTTTTTCCAGATTGTCGTCTACACTGAGAACCGTTATGTACATATTGACAATTTATCTTTTGGTAGGGTGATGAAGAACATGTTGGGTTCAAACCATTGAGTTAAAAGGTATTGTTCTGTTTGAAAGGTAATGGTTTCAAAACTCTTACTATTGTTTTCAAACTCATTGTTTTAATTGTTTATTGTAAACTCTTACTGTTTGATTCAAAACTCTTACTATTTTATTAGGCTCACTATTTGGTCCCATTTTTGAAGACTTCAAGCATTGTGTTTTCCTACAACCCTATAAAAAAAATTGTCATTCGGTTGGTTGGTGTATATTATGGTGGAGGATGTAATAGTTGTAATATTTAGCATTTTGGGAGATGATGGAAGTATCTGTATATAATGATGATATAATATAGTTATGTTAATACCCGTACCCTGCAAATTTGTGGAGTATTGGGTTCTGTGTTTGGTTATTGAAAGGTTTTTCAAAGGTTTTTCTAAAAAATCCATTACGTTTTCAAATGAATTTTTGATTTTTATTTTGTATCTTGCATTATATTATGTTTTTTTCCCCCAGAGCCTTATATATATGATGCCTGTGTGATGTTGCTTGGTTTGGCCTGGGGAGGATTCATATTTATAGCCTGTGGTGTCATACATTTAATGTTAGCATAATTCCGTAAGGAATTTCCGTAAAAGGGCTAATATTTTAGGGGAGACTCTGTCGAAATTTTTACTAAATTTTGTAAAATCTATTATGTTTTCAAACGATATCTTGATTTTTATTTTGTATCTTTAGTCATATGAAAAAAATTTCCCCCTAGAGCCCTATATATATGATGCCTGTGTGATGTTGCTTGGATTGGCCTAGGGAGGATTCATATTTATTGCCTGTGATGTTATATTTTTAATTGTGAGCAGAATTCTGTAAGAGATTGCTGTAAAATGGCTAATTTTTTAGGGGAGACTCTATTGAAACTTTTACTAAATTTCCTAAAATCTATTATATTTTCAAATGATATCTTGGTTTTTATTTTGTCTCTTTAGTCATATGAAGATTGTTTTCCCCCAGAGCCCTATATATATGATGCCTGTGTGATGTTGCATGGATTGGACTGGGGAGGATTCATTTTGACTGCCTGTGATGTTAATTTTTTAATTGTGAGCAGAATTACATAAGGAATTACTGTAAAAGGGCTAATATTTTTGGGAAGATTTTGTCGAAATTTTTACTACAATCCTATTACGTCAAAGTTAATATTAACTGCCTGTAAAATTTTAGAGGAGACTGTCGAAATTTTTACTAAACAACTTAATTAGTTAATCATTCTTCACGATGACGTGCCACAGAAAACAATTTAAAGGTGATTATATTAAAAAATAATTAGGAAACAATAAAATTTCGAAGGAGTCCTGTATAGAGTAGATGATTGTATTAGAAAGGTGGTTGTATTTGTTTACAATTAGAATTTTTTTCCTGTCATGGTGCATAATTTTAATTAATGTTCCTGGATAGATTTGTGGTGGTCTTTATTGATGACATTCTGGTATATTCTCGGAACCGGGAGGATCATGTTAAGCATCTTAGGTTGGTTCTACAGACTTTGAGGGAGAATCAGCTCTATGGGAAACTCAGCAAGTGTGAGTTTTGGCTCGACAGAGTTACCTTCTTAGAGCACAATATCTCGGACGATGGTATTTCTGTGGATCTGTCCAAGGTTGATGCTGTGAATGATTGGCCAATTCCCAAGTCAGTTCCAGAGGTGAGGAGTTTTCTTGGTCTGGCTGGCTATTATCGAAAATTCGTCCAAATTTTTTCGAAGATAGCAGGCCCATTGACTAAGCTGACATGGAAGGATCAGAAGTTCTGTTGGTCTGAGGCTTGCAGTGAGGTTTTTGCTGAGTTTAAGAGCAGAAGTTGAGTCTGGTTCCCAAACGGATATGGTTATTCATGCTGATGGATTGCTTCGTTTTGGATCCAGGTTGTGTGTCCCGAAGGGTGAAGTTCATCAGAGGTTACTTGAAGAAACCCACCAGTCATCGTATTCTATTCATCCTAGAGGCACTAAGATGTACCAGGACTTGAAGCTTCATTTCTAGTGGCATGGTATGAAAACGGCTGTGGCTCGGTTTGTGTCTCAGTGTTTGATCTGCCAACAGGTTAAGGCAGAGCATCAGCGGACCGCCAGACTTCTTCAACCGCTTCTCGTTCCGGAGTGGAAGTGGGAACATATCACTATGGACTTTGTGACCGCTTTGCTGAGGAGTCCTAAGGGTCACATTGCCATTTGGGTGATTGTCGACCAACTGACGAAAAGTGCTCACTTCATTCCCTTCCGAGTCGAACAGTCTACTGAGAGCCTAGCTGAGAAGTATGTGCAAGAGACCGTCAGACTTCATGGAGTTCCAGTTAGTATTGTATCCGATAGAGATACGAGATTCAGATCTCTGTTCTAGGAGAGTCTACAGAGTAGTTTGGGGAGTAAATTGAAGTACAGTACAGCTTTTCATCCCCCGACAGATGAACAGTCAAAGAGGACCATCCAGAATCTGGAGGACATGTTGAGGTCCTAGCTGCAGTTCGGTGGATCATGGGAGGACCATTTGCATCTTGTAGTGCTCTGGTACAATAACAGCTTTCAGGCCAGTCTTAAAGCTGCACTGTTCGAGGCACTGTATGGGCGGAAGTGCAGATCACCAGTGTGCTGGGATGAAATTGGTAAGAGAAAGTTGTTGGGTCCGGAGTTGATCACCAGGATAGTTGATGCGGTGACTCGGATCAGGAAGCATCTTCAGGCAGCTCAAGATAGGCAGAGGCGTTGGGCTGATGTCCACGCTTGCCCAGTCGCCAATCAAAATTCACCTATTAATGAAATTGTAGAACTCATTATCCATTAACTCAAAACAAACTTTATCTACCCCCAAATTCACATTTGATACTATTCACACGTCGTAAACCACCCACATAAGCATGCCAAAATGACAAATCTCTAATTCTACAACTGAATCATAAATTTACTGCTCGATCGGAGGAGTTCTAATCGATATTTTTATATTTTAAGGGTAAAAATACCACAAATAAAATTCAATATCCTAAATTAACTTAAATATACACCTCGGGAATGATGTCTTTTATTGGAAAATATTTCCCGCAATTTATCGTATTATTATACCAATAAACTCCATTATTATAACATCCCGATACCGAGAAAGTTCCTTACAATGTGATATAATTACTAAAATTTGTCGAAAATGCTACTAAACAATCCCATAATATTCCACATAGTCCAAAACAATTACTAGCATAATAGAAATACTATTCTCTTTTTATTTCCTAAACTCAAACCCTAGTTTTTATAAAATTTCTATATTATCACCATTAAAATTGCAGTTATTAAACATACTATAAGCATCATCCTACAACAGTTTTAAGAAAAGAAATGAAAAGCATACAATTCAAAATACAAATATACAATTAGGTCTACCTTAATGGAGTTCTCTCCCCAAATTAACAGCACTATGCAAAAGACCACCCATAACTCTACTAGAATCCCCAAAAAAGTCAAAACATGATGTGGAATGGAAAGTTGATTGGCCAAACCCTAGGATTGGGTTTGGAGTGGATTTCGGCCAAGAAAGAAAAGGGAAAGGGAGAAAAAATGGAGAGTGGCATTTTGGCAAATAAGAAAGGTTTTAAATAGTGAGGGGTTAAGGTTATGGGCTTAAGCCCAAAATCAAATAAAAATTTAACAATTCAAGGGTTATTTTCAACCCCGAACTCCAAAAATTCCATCTTCTTGCTATGACCAAGCAACTCCTTCAAATTATCAATTATCCAACCCTCTATTACATACGTATGCCCAGGAAAATATCGGGTTAAATCGGAAACGTCTTCTCCAAGAAAATCACCCGAAAACTTTTATATCTCAGATTTTCCCGTTTACCCCCGAACATTCAAATTTTTCATTATAAAATAGAATAAAACCAATTAATGTAAGAAAATATACTGTTATAGTTCTACGTTTCATAATAAAATCTAATAAAACCCACTCCACCTAATAAATAAATAAATTAAGGAATATATATGAAACAAAATTGCATAATAATAACAATAAAAATAATATCTAATAGCAATAAAAGCAATACAAACGACTATTTTGAAATTATAAAATAATGGGGTGTTACATTATACTCACCTCGAAAGAAGCTCGTCCTCGAGCAAAGAGTACCGAGGAAAACAAATCAAACATCTCTCAACCAACTCATTAATATCCTTCATCGTACTAGACCATCAAATGGTCCTCCTGAGATCCCCTCACCTCCTCGTACCTCCTACATGTACAATATACCTTGTAACACCCTGAATTCTAAATACGTCTGCATTCGAAGTTCCACATGATCTATACACTTCACTTCGTATAATTTTATAAGGAATTTAAAACTTTTTATACAACAATGATTACATCAACGCAGTAGAATTCTAAATTACAACATGATACATGAATTAAATAACAACTTGAACATTCCTTTAAGTAGCACTCATTCTTTAGTCTTATCAATCACTTTATCCAACATAGAACTGTGGGCACGTCAGTTGTATACAACTGACGCTAGGATATAATACATCAATTTCACTTACTTAGAAAGTACACACTTATCACAAACAAAGCTAAAGGGGACTATCTTATTGATGTCGTGTGTGAAAGTGCACTTAGTTCTTAATGCAGTTATTTATATTTAATGACACTAATGCGCACTTGTTTGGATTCTATGCATCCTATACTACATAGGTCTGAGGGCAAGCCCTTAACCGTTCTTCATCTTGTAGGGTTGACTTCCTCGCCATGAGTTAAACTACTACGGTAACTACAGTAAGTATCCTAGATTTTCTATGCATTACGAGCCCACGCCCAGACAGCCTGGAGGGGAATCTCACGTCATGACATGATGCATCATGCAGACAACCTATGGACAATTCACCTCCATCAAGGAACGATCGCACTACATAGTCACCAAACACCCCACAAGCATCACCACGGTCCCGACAATTTCGGAGATGTATCCATGCCATGGCATGATGCATCAAGCAGCTAGCCTGTGAATACTCTCACACCGTAGATCCGAGGCCCTCATACTTGTGTTTTTCTCTTACTTTCATCACATCCCCACTATGTGTCTAATCCTTAGATAATTGAATCATGAATAAAATTAATACTCTAGAATTAGCGTTACTTATACATCGGTCTTTAAACATCAATCATTTACCATGAACCAATGTTGGTCTTTTATCATCACATTTCTCTTTCAAAAATTTCATTTATGCCGATGTAAGGACATAGCTAAACTCTAGTATCAAACTCGTTTCATGTTCATCAAAAAGAGAGTTCATATTCATAAAATTCATATTTCATCATGTTTCTTTTACTTTATTTTCCGTGCACAATTCGCATAATTTAAACAACAATCTCATATTTAATCTTATTCATTTTACATGTCAAAAATCTCATTTTAAATCTCTACACCAAAATTCTTTACAAGAAAATGTTTGTGGTATTTAATTAGTAAAACCATACTCTAAGAAACATTATTAATTCCTTCTTCTCAAAAATTACTTCTAATTCCCATTTTAATAAGTCAAATATTGTAGAAATAGTTTTCATGAAGCCTAGGTATTTTTTTTAAGACTTCTAATAATTTTTCTCAATTTTTATACACTTAAAAACTACTTTAAAATATCAAAACAGAAAAAAAAAAATCAAATTCCAAAAAAGGTCCCCAAAGGCCGGATTCAAACCTAATCAACCCCCCTGTAGTATCCCGTATTTTTAAATACTAGTTTTGAGATCTGAAAATGGATTAAAATGATTTTTGGAGATTTAATAAGTATTTTTCTGAAGATTTATCATTTTACACGTGTTTTGCACGTGCAAATAGTTTCATGGGAAGTTCAAAAGGCAAAATTATTTTGTGGAAAATCATTATTTATTATTTGGAATTTATTTCTAATTTTTCTAGATTTTTCTGATATTTATTGGACCTATTTGCAAATATTACGAAAAGAATGATCTTTTTCCAAAATTTTCATTTTGAGGGATGAAAGTGCAAAACTGTTTTTCTGGACTTTTCAAATAGTGCCAGCTGAAAATAAAGTGTTTATTTTTTTTTAAATATCAATTTAATTGGTTTTATCAAGTTTCCAAGTATAGAGATCTATTTATGTAAAATTATATTTTAAAAGGATTATTTTGCAAATGAGTTCAAAACCCTAAGGCTCTGTTTGTTTTGGTATTCTGAGTTACATATTCTGAATATCTAACTCAGAATACCCGTTTGTTTTGAGCGTATTCTGAGTTCCATATTCAGAATATTGATATCCCTTCAATTCGATATTCCCAACCATACTCACGGGCTCTCTCTCTCACGACCTCTCTCTCTCTCCTCACTCCCCAGATCTGGTTATACATTCGGTCGTCTTCTACCTTCAGATCTCTTCCAAACAGTGTCTCCCCAACCCATCTCTCCTCTCTTCTCACTCAGATGCTCTCTCTCTCTTCTCACCCACGAGAGCTCGTCGACTCCGTTGTCTCCCCCCTCCTTTGAAGATCCCAGATCTGATCTCTTTCCCCCCCCCACCCCAAATCCACGATTTCCCGAACGATTCCACTGTGAAATCGAACGGAAACGTGTGAGAGCGCCGCCGGCGACTTCGCTACCTGACTGTTTGTTGCGGTCGACTTGGTGAGGGGTTGAGGGGTTTTGGTAGGGGGTTAATGGTTTGCACTACCCGTGCTGCCTATCGGAGAAAAGCTAGGGATCGAAGGGCAAAGAGAATCAAAGCACTACGCAAGGTTGAATCCTGTGCTGACAATTTCTTCCTTCTCCAAATCCAATCAAAGGTATGAAGACAGCGATTGTACTATTTATTTGGTTGGTTTTCTTTACCAATTTACTGTGCTTTTTAATTGCATTTGGTACGGGAAATTATTTCGGATCAAGGTGCACACTGCACACAAACTAGCCGAATTCACTGTTGAGATTTTTTAGGGTGTAATCGGTTGCTACTTGCAAACTAGGGTTACCCGATCAGCTATTAAACTAATTGAAGGAATGTGGCAATTCTTTTTTTTTTTTTGATGTTTGTTCATACTAGATGAGTAATGCGGGTAGGGAAAAGGGGAAGGCAGTGGAGGAGGATTATGGGCTGTGGACTTCCGGTATTACAGAATATTTTATCAACCTTATGGAGGGGGCAGTTGACAGTGGTTTGTTAAAAAGCACCACATTCGATGGTAAAACCTGGAGTAATTTTGAGCAAACAATGAATTTTGCGACTGGGCGTTCATTCTCGGTGAAACAACTGAGGTCGAAATATGGACGACTTAAATCAGAATGGAGGGTGTTTCACAATATGAGGAAACAGAGCGGTTTCGGTTGGGATGAAGCCAACCAAACCGTTACTTGTGAGGCTCCGGTTTGGGAACAATATGTTAAGGTTAATATATATAATCTCAAACTTTGATTTTTGGTTGTGAATCCTTTTTATTATACTTAATCATTTATTTAATACTTGCATAGTAACAACATATTCTGTGAATAGATGCATCCTGCTGCAGAAAAATACCAAAATAAGGGGTTGCCATATTATGATGCATTGACCAAAATATTCGAGGAATCTATAGCCCAGGGCAATGTGGCAAGGGCCTCCACACAAGGGGGGTTCGAGGATGTGGAGGCGCGGCGGATGAACTTTCAGTTTGGCCACTCCCATCAATCACACGTAAATGTGATTGATGAGTCTGATGATGTCCCAATGGGTACGGGGTCCGGTTCACACAAAAGAAAATCTACTGCATCAAGTGGCCGCGAATCAATGTTGTCAAAGATGTCGGAATATCTTGATGCGTGTAAGCAAGCTCAAGAGGAAAAAAAAGGCAGGTACATGAATAAAAATGAAGTGGAAAGTGCTCCCTCGATTAACCCTGCTTTGGCCGAACAGGATCAATGCCAAGATATAATTGAATCGATGACAGAGCTTGATCCAATTGTAGCCGTAAAAGCTTCAACCTTCCTGTTTCAAAATCCGAACATTGCTCATGGTTTCATCCGTATGTCTCGAGAACGGCAGGAGTTGGCGGTGCTTTATTATGCCACCCTGTAGTAATCCCATTCAGCGTAATGGGTTGAAAAAATCTTGTTGTCGAAATTTTGGCCATTGTTTATCGTAAGAATATCCTGCTTCTATCCTGAGATTGAGTTTAAATCCTGGGCTGTGATGTACCAGGTATGATATGCTGAGCTTTGAATTCCTGATATGCACAGATACTGTCTGTTTCTTTGGCTGTTCATGGTTTACGGATACTGAGAAATATCTTTGGCTGCTCATGGTTTCAAACAATTGTTTCTGGAGTCAATTTGAATTGTCTTGAATCCTTGATCATTGGTTATGATGATACCCACACTGATCATACTTCACATCTTAAAAACAATTGATGCACATTAGTTCTTAAATCCTGGGCTGTGATGTACCAGGTATGATATGCTGAGCTTTGAATTCCTGATATGCACAGATACTGTCTGTTTCTTTGGCTGTTCATGGTTTATGGATACTGAGAAATATCTTTGGCTGTTCATGGTTTCAAACAATTGTTTCTGGAGTCAATTTGAATTGTCTTGAATCCTTGATCATTGGTTATGATGATACCCACACTGATCATACTTCAGACCTTAAAAACAATTGATGCACATTAGTTCTTAAATCCTGGGCTGTGATGTACCAGCTTTGATATGCTGAGCTTTGAATTCCTGATATGTACAGATACTGTCTGTTTCTTTGGCTGTTCATGGTTTATGGATACTGAGAAATATCTTTGGCTGCTCATGGTTTCAAACAATTGTTTCTGGAGTCAATTTGAATTGTCTTGAATCCTTGATCATTACAAATATCCTGAGTTTATTCCAGGTTTATTTTTCTGGGCCTTTGTTTATCCTAAGAATATCCTGAGTTTATCCTGAGAATGAGTTGATCCTGAGTTGAGAATAGAGAGAGCATCTGAGTGAGAAGAGGGGAGAGATGGGTTGGGGAGACACTGTTTGGAAGAGAGAGAGAGCTCGTGAGTAGGGTTGAGAATATCGAATTCAAGGGATATCAATATTCACAATACTGTTTTCAGAATGTGGTATAAACAAACGCCTATTCTGAATAGAATATGCAGAATATGGTACTCTCAATATCAAAACAAACAGGCCTTGGTCTTTGTTTTAGGTGGTTTTTTGGAAAAACTATTCGGAATACTTCAAGAACAGTATAAGTAAACAAATTTGTTTTACAAACATAACGAAGATGATGTCATTACAGTCGATGATGAACAGATTTTCAAGAGCATTGCTTTGTACTAGTGGGCGTGGCATTGTCAAAAATGCAGCTCTAGTATGGAGTTTTTATGAATGAGCACTATGAATCTGAGACTGTGACTATTTTTTTACCCCGGCAATTATGTTGTTTTTATGGTTTTGGGGAGGATCTGATATGTTCTTATCCTAAATCATGTTTTTTTGTGGCAAAACCAACGTGGGGGTATCAGCATTCAGAATAGTGTTTCCAAAATAAACTCAGGATAAACTCATTCTCAGGATAAACTCAGGATATTCTTAGGATAAACAAAGGCCAAAAAAAAGTAAACCTGGAATAAATTCAGGATATTACCAATGATCAAGGATTCAAGACAATTCAAATTGACTCCAGAAACAATTGTTTGAAACCATGGGCAGCCAAAGATATTTCTCAGTATCCGTAAACCATGAATAGCCAAAGAAACAGACAGTATCTGTACATATCAGGAATTCAAAGCTCAGCATATCATACCTGGTACATCACAGCCCAGGATTTAAGAACTAATGTGCATCAATTGTTTTTAAGGTCTGAAGTATGATCAGTGTGGGTATCATCATAACCAATTCTCAGAAAAGCAATATTAGATACAATATTAGATGCATCTGATTTGTTGAGATGAATTACACTTGTATTCATATGAATATGCCTTTGTTATCTTGCTGGTAATGCCAGTTTGTGAATACTATTCAGAATACTTCAGATCCCTGTAAATGAACAAATATGTTTTTCAAACATTAAGAAAATGTTGTCTATGTAGTCAATGATGAATTCTTTTTAGTCAATGTTGACAATGTGCTTTGTACTAGTGGGCGTGGCATTTTAAAAAATTGCAGCTCTGGTATATCGAGTCGTTTGTATCATTGATTTGATGAATCTGAGACTGCGAGTAGCCCGTATTTTTTCTGCATTATGTTGTTTTCATAGTGTTTGACAAGAGGGGATATCTGTATTCTGAATAGTGGTTAAGCAAATCTGAACTCCGGTTTTCAGTTTTCCGTTTCCGTTTATGGTTAATGTAGGAAGTTTCTGCAGCACAATTTATTATTCCTCCCCATTTTTTTGAATTTTAATGCAGCAATTTTCTTAAATGACTTCTTTGTTTATAGATCTACCTGCTCTACAGTTTTCAAATCAAGGAGTTAAGAAGCAACAGCAGCAGCTCCAGACAGCATGCAGTGACTGTAGACAACAAAAGCTAATTTTTTTAACAGCATGCTTGTTTGTAATGATGGCTGACAACAAATTGTAGAACTTATTCTCATAATATATGTATCGATCCCATGCCATTAATGATCTGTTACGTCGGATTGTTGAACAATGTAAACAAAATTAATGAAGTAAGCTTGCTTTGGTGAATAAATTGGTTGAGTATAGTTGAATGGGACCCGTTCTTATTTTAAATCCCTACTGCTTTTTTATCTGAATAAATTGCTTGGCTTAGGCCGTAGAAATTTTCTTTGATATAATAGTCATTTAAAAAACTGTACAGTACAAGTTGAGCAACATCAGTCTATCCAAATGAATTATGAGTTAACCAAACACTGGACGCTATCCAAGAAATCTCAAAACATTTATCCAAGAATCAAAACTTATGCATGAACTGAGATTAGCTGCTTCACAAACACAAGAGCTTCTTTTAACTTTCTTCCCTAATGTGACGAATCAATCTTGGAGATGATGGTGTCTGATTTTTCAGAAATTCACATGCTGCTCAAGTTTCCCCTTCCAGTACTTGTACAACATTGCAATCTAACTCCAACAATTAAAAAAATGTTAGCAAGTGATGAATGCAAATTGATTTCAAAAATTCTGAACAAATATAACAGAACAGCTTTTCAACTCGTTTTTTCAGAAAAACAGCTTTCAGATAACAGTTTTCAGCAAAAAATATAACAGAACAGCTTTTGAACTCAATTTTTCAGAAAAACAGCTTTCAGATAACAGTTTTCAGCTAGAAATATAACAGAACAGCTTTTAAACTCGTTTTTTCAGAAAAACAGCTTTCAGATAACAGTTTTCAGCAAGAAATATAACAGAACAGCTTTTAAACTCTCTTTTTCAGAAGAAACAGCTTTCAGGTAATAGTTTTCAGCTAAAAATATAACCGAACAGCTTTTAAACTCGTTTTTACAGAAAAACAGCTTTCAGATAACAGTTTTCAGCTAGAAATATAACAGAACAGCTTTTAAACTCGTTTTTTCAGAAAAACAGCTTTCACATAATAGTTTTCAGCAAGAAATATAACCGAACAGCTTTTAAACTCGGTTTTTCAGAAAAACAGCTTTCAGATAACAGTTTTCAGCAAGAAATATAACAGAACAGCTTTTAAACTCGTTTTTCCAGAAAAACAGCTTTCAGATAACAGTTTTCAGCAAGAAATATAACAGAACAGCTTTTAAACTCTCTTTTTCAGAAGAAACAGCTTTCAGGTAATAGTTTTCAGCTAAAAATATAACCGAACAGCTTTTAAACTCGTTTTTACAGAAAAACAGCTTTCAGATAACAGTTTTCAGCTAGAAATATAACAGAACAGCTTTTAAACTCGTTTTTTCAGAAAAACAGCTTTTAGATAACAGGTTTCAGCAAGAAATATAACCGAACAGCTTTTAAACTCTCTTTTTCAGAAAAACAGCTTTCAGATAACAGTTTTCAGCAAGAAATATAACATAACAGCTTTTAAACTCTCTTTTCCAGAAAAACAGCTTTCAGATAACAGTTTTCAGCTAGAAATATAACAGAACATCTTTTAAACTCGTTTTTTCAGAAAAACAGCTTTCACATAATAGTTTTCAGCAAGAAATATAACCGAACAGCTTTTAAACTTGTTTTTTCAGAAAAACAGCTTTCAGATAAGAGTTTTCAGCAAGAAATATAACAGAACAGCTTATAAACTCGTTTTTTCAGAAAAACAGCTTTCAGATAACAGTTTTCAGCAAGAAATATAACAGAACAGCTTTTAAACTGTCTTTTTCAGAAAAAATAGCTTTCAGGTAATAGTTTTCAGCTAAAAATATAACCGAACAGCTTTTAAACTCGTTTTTACAGAAAAACAGCTTTCAGATAACAGTGTTCAGCTAGAAATATAACAGAACAGCTTTTAAACTCGTTTTTTTCAGAAAAACAGCTTTCACATAATAGTTTTCAGCAAGAAATATAACAGAACAGCTTTTGAACTCTCTTTTTCAGAAAAACAGCTTTCAGATAACAGTTTTCAGCACAAATTATAATAGAACAGCTTTTAAACTCGTTTTTTCATAAAACAGCTTTCAGATAACAGTTTTCAGCAAGAAATATAACCGAACAGCTTCTAAACTCTCTTTTTCAGATAAACAGCTTTCAGAATATCAATATTCAGAATATAGGCTAAACAAACAGCTTTTAGACTCATATTCAGAATATCTCTATTCAGAATACTCAATTCAAAATATCAAAACAAACGCAACCTAATTCTCCCAATTCCGGCCTATTTAAAAGGTGGAGTGCAGCCGTCGTTCGCTGCACAACACAAAGGTTTCATTGTTTTATTTTTCTTGGAGATTTAAGGAGGAAATCTTGGATTTCGCAAAAGAAGGGCTTTTCTTATTTTTCATTAATTCGATTGGATTTCTTCATTAAGGTGAGTGACTTGTTTTGTTTTATTTGATTTTGTGTATGTTGTATGTGAGTGATATAATTTGTTTTGTTTTTTTCTTTAAATGTTGTATGTGGTGTTTCATCTAATAGAAAGCATGCTAGGGTTTTGGTATGAATACATACGGTGGATTGAATGAATTGATAAGTTAAAATTGGATCTTTTGAGAAGAACCCTAGTTATTTGGGAGTAGAGTTGCATGTGGGTGATTTTAGATTGTTGGAGAACCTAATATAAATTGTGAGTAGGCTATTTCTTTTGGGTTATTACTGATTTGATTGAGTATGGTGAAAGTTATGCATTAATTGATTAAAGATAAGATTTTTTGGACTATTGGTAAGTTGGATGAATGCAACTTGGCCATGTTAACGATAAATTTGTTTATGAATCAACTATTGAGAATAGTTGAGATCGAGTTTGAGGAATTTTGAGAAGGATTAATGGATTAAAAGACCATGTCTTGAGGATTTGAGTTGTGATATCTAGATTTGGGTTCGATACATTTTGACTAAATTTGGGGATTCGTAATTTTGTGAAAGATTTTACTTGAATTTGGATGTACTCAAATACTAAGTTTTAATCTGAATATTTCGATTTTTTTAATCTATGGATTGGTGACGTTCTTTTGGTACACAAACATGCACAAAAGTTTTTCATGAATATCGTATATTGGTGTTTTAGAAGAAATTGAGTTTTATGCATTTTCGAAGGATTTGACTATATCTCAACATATTTTGGTATTGATATGATTTGAAATATAAAACAAAGTTATTTTGATGTATGATTGATTCTTAAAAATTCTAGTTTTGATATATGCACACATTCATGTTTTATTTTGAAGAAATTCATCAAAAAGCTATTTTATCAATTCAAGTAGTTTTGATTGGTTTTTATGGATCTTCGTATATCCCATAAGTTGTATTTGATCATATCAGAAATATACCTTTTATAGTTTTCGTTTTTGTAAAGTAAATCTTCGTATCGGTTGAAATATGCACAACCCAAACTGCAGCATGTAGGTGTGACAGTCGACTGGATTGTTTCGACAGTCGATCGTCGCTACCTGCCTACTGTGTTTTTCTCGTTTTCTTGAAATCTCGTGCAAAACAGTCGACTAACCCATTTCTTCAGTCGACTGTCCCTGCTCTGTTTTGATGTTTTCTCAAAGTTTTGGATTTTCACTCTGGACAGTCGACCGGTGACTCTTTTACAGTCGATTGCTACTACTTAGATTTTTATTTCTTGAAGTGCTGGTTTTTCGCTCTGGACAATCGACTTGTGACTTTTTTACAGTCGACTGTTACTGATGTCTTCTTGAGTTATTCTGATGTTCTTTAAACGATTGATTCTTTAAATATTTTTGGATCTAAACTTACTATTCTAAATATTATTCTTTCTACAGAACATATATTTTCAAGATATTTTATTGTTGGATTTGGATCCTGGAATTTTATAAAGATTTGGGTTTTGTTGATTGAAAAAGTTTCTTCATATGATCGTTTTGAGGATGGATTTGTGAATTTTGGTCTTGATGATATCTCTAAGAGTTGAGTAGGAGTCCTGTGAACCGGCAGTTAAGATTTGTTGATTTAGACCTGGGGAGTCTTGGTTTAGTTGTTGTTGAGTATTTAAGTCCGGCAGGATACACTAACTCTAGAGATGGAGGTTCTGTGTTTTAATAATAACCAACTCAAAGACAGGTACTAGTGGGGATATGATGGAACTTGGGAAACGTAAGTATAGGCTCATAGTTTGTTTAGTCCAACGGATGCGTTCCAGGACTGTTTGTTGTTCTGTCCCGAGAGGACATTTGTATGTTCGCATGTCGAAGGTCTGCAGGCCTATTCACGAAGCATGCAGGGTGCATTCGTGTGTCGAGGGTCGGCAGACCTATTCACAGAATGTACCTAGTGTATCTGCACGTCGAGGGCCTTGCAAGCCTATTTGTGGGGTACACGGGTTGGGAGGTGATCCTCCGGTTTTTGAGCTATCTTACATGATGCTTGCGCGTTGAGGGCTGTGGTGCCTATTCGCGGAGTATTCTGGATCTTGTTTTCCATCACCGAAGTAGGATTAGTTGCATAACGAGGGGTTATCCCTATAAAGTGGAGATCGTTAAGGGCTTGCACCGGATCTATGTACTATGGAATGCATAGAATTCGACAAGTATACATTAGAGAGTCAGCATATAGTATTGGTGTTTTCTTGACTTGGTTCTATGCTTGTGTTTTCCTGTTTTTCCTACACTTGACACTTAGTCTAGATTCACTTGATGTTTTCGTGTATTACTATTTACTATCTTATCTTCCCTGATGTTTTTTATGTTTTCATTGTTATTTCTCATTTCATTTATTCTTGTCTCTATTACATGTTGTTTATGATTCCATGTTTCATATTTTATTTATGTTGCTTTTGTTTTTATGTCACTCACACCGTTATGGCTGACCCCTGTAGTTTTGGGGGTTAGAGTTATCTCTAGCCTCATGTTTTACAGGTAGGTGCTTGTAGCTTGGGATTTGGATGATTGAACTAGATTGAGATAATAGAGCTTGTGTAAATTGTAATAGAAAGTGTTGTAAAAGAAAGTTTGTAATTCAAGGTGTTTTGTATTCCGCTATGTTGTAAATGATCGTTGTAATAAAAGTTGAAATAAAAATTATCTGTGTTTTTGGCTATGTTTACTATTGCAATTGAAGTTGATGCTGGGAATTATGCCACGTCTTTCTAAGATATCATATTGGAAATTCGGGGCGCTACACCGCCCCCCCCCCCCCCCCTGCCAGTGAACAGTAACAGACCCAAATCATACCCGAGAACCAGTAAGTCCAAGAGTGACTAACTGTCATATAGAGAACTTAAATTATACTTAAGGTTTGGCTTTCGAATTTGACTAAAAAATCAGATTTTCAGAAAAACAGAGTCTCTTGAGAGACTCAAACCCAAGACCAAATACTCCGCTCAGCTACAGTAATGCACCGAAAACGCACCCGAAGACCAGTAGGTATGAGTGACTCACCGATATTGAGTCGAATTAAAATACTTTTGTATTAGGCTGTACTGTATCTAGTTCTTCTTTTAATAAACTCGATTTTTCTCAATCAATTTGTTCTTATAAAAATCTATATCTTCTCCAGAAAATTTTTCTTTGATGAAAAACAGTAAGTTATATTTTCTTAGATGTCAAAATCTAATTTTTAAACACATAATAGACTATTTCTCTTTAGTTTTTTTTGAATGGAATATTAATACATTTTCAACATAGAAGAAATTTCTTTTTAGAAGAATCTTTTATCAACATATCCCCGTTTCATTCACATACATTTTTCTCCATCTTTAACAAAAGCTCTTAAATTAGTCTTATGTTTACAAAATTAATATTTTCTTATGTTTCAAGGAGACAACATAGATGATAATCTAGTGAATAAGACATTTTTCATAAATGCAATTTAAATACACTTATTGCAACTAATCCACTTATCCCACAATCCATAGACATTATTTTGCATGCTTCAATTCATTCATGAGTGCAATTTTTTTCACATATTGCATTCTACAACTCATTCATAGCAAACTTTCATATAATCATGTTTCATCAATTCATATGTATTCTAGCATGCAAATATATTAACAAAATATAATAACAAATCTTATTTGACACATTTCAATTCATTTTACTAACTTTTTCATGTAGTTAAACTAAAGTTTCTTTTCTCATTAGTCTCTTCAACAAGTATAAAGCAACTTTTCCTACTTATTTCTAACATATTCAAAATTTCAAATCCTAGCATGGTATCTATGTTAGAAGTTTGAGAAATTTCCCACTTTTTGATGAAACTATTGGAAAACTCCTAAAGAACTCCTTCAACGCATGAATGGTTTCCTTCTCCTCCTAGTTGTACCACAAAATTTGAGCCTTCTCCTCCTTGCTAGTGTGAACCCCAAGCTCCTTCTCCTCTTGATGTATGGCTAACCACTACGATTGCAAGAGCACACAAACACACAACCTCTCAATCTTTTACTCACACAACTCTTTCTTATCCTCACAATTTGTTTCTTTTCTTTTCTCTTCTCTTGTGAATATTTCTAATGCAAGTCATGAAGAAGATAAGGGAGGGGTATTTATACACAACTCAAGCTGAAATGGAGGGTTGAGATGAGTTTAGATGAAAGGGTAGGATGCATTTGGGAGTTAGAAGAACTACCCACAATCACATAACCACCTCACCACTCTCTCCATCACTCCCACTCTATGAACAATCCGGCCACCCCCCTTCTCATTCAATCCACGTGCTTGTGCAATGCACGTGCCACACTATGCATACTACAAATTAGTTTGTACATTAAATTGTTAGTTTATTTGCTACTTGGTCAAGTCTACACTACAAGTTGTATTAATTATCATTAAAATTAACTAGTGGGCAAATTAGGTGGGCTAAAGACCATGGGCTCTCTAATTAAATTAATTAATTAATTTAAGTGGGCTAGAGTTTGACTATTATGCCTAAAGATTAAAGTAGGCTATGTAATTTTAAAAGAGAAGAATGTTTATTCATGATATAAGAATACTTTTTAAAGCTAAAATACACATCTTAAATTGCATGTGCAAGACACGTGAAAATAAAAGAAATCATCATATTGATTAGTCAAAAATTTTAGTATGTTACAACACTCCCTCCTTAGAATAGTTCCGTCGCCGGAACTATGCTTAAAGATTGAGAAAAACAAAACATAAAAGAAGAAATAAAAGCAATACAATCAAACAAAGAGCTCAGGATGATCCTTCAACATCCTCTCCTCGGATTCCCAAGTAGCCTCTTCAACATACTGGTTTCTCCAGACTACTTTGACCATCAGTATCGTCTTGTTCCTCAAGACTTTCTCCCGACGATCCACGATCTCAACCGGTAGCTCAATGTAGCTCAGATCTAGCTGCAAATCCTCCAATACTTCGGGCAAATGGTGACTTGGATCTGGAATGTAATCTCTCAGCATAGACACATGAAAGACATTGTGCACTTGAGATAACTCCTCCGATAACTCAAACTGGTAAACAGTTTTTTCAATCCTCTTTAATATCTTGTATGCGCCTATGAACCTTGGGCTAATTTCCCACCTTTGCCAAAACGAATCACACCTTTACTAGGTGATACTTTCAGAAAGACAAAGTCGCCTTCCTCGAACTCAAGGTCCCTCCTCTAGTTGTCTGCATAACACTTCTGCCTACTCTGAGCATCTACCAACCGCTTCTTGATCAAATCGATCTTTGCTGAGATCTGCTGCACGATCTTGGGCCCAACATCTGCCGCTCTCCCACTTCAAACCAGGAAACAGGTGTTCTGCACTTCCGGCCATACAGAGCTTCATACGGCACCATCCCAATACTAGTATGAAAACTGTTGTGGTAGGCGAACTCTACCAGAGCTAGATGTCTCTCCTAACTGCCCCCAAAATCTAGAACACAACACCGAAGCATATCATCAATAACTCAGTTGACTCTCTCAGTCAGTCCATCAGTCTGAGGATGGAAGGCAGTGCTGAAGTTCGTCTTAGTACCCAAAGCTGACTGAAGACTCCTCCAGAAATGCGAAGTGAATCGCACGTCTCGATCATACACAATGGTCAGCAGAACCCCATGAAGCCTGACGATCTCCCCAACATACAGCTCGGCTAACTTGTCCATAGACGAAGTGAGTTTCATTGCCAAGAAGTGAGCTGACTTGGTTAGTCGACCGACTATGACCCAAATCGCGCCATTGCCCTTCAAACTCTTGGGCAAACTCGTGATGAAATCCATACTGATGTTATCCCACTTCCACTCCGGAACGGGTAACAGTAGCAAAAAACCTCCGGGCTTCTATTTCCCGGCTTTCACCTGCTGACAAATCTCATACCTCGCCAGAAACTCAGCCACATCCCGCTTCAAACCTGACCACCAGAAATATTTCTTGATGTCCTTGTACATCTTGGTACTCCCAGGATGTACTGATAAAAGAGTAGCATGTGCCTTCCGAAGAATACTCTCTCTCTAATCTTGTTGCATCCCGAATTTTCAATATAATATCTCAGAAATACGTGGCACAATTTTCAGAATCAACTTCAATGTAATCATAAATATAGCAACCAAATACAGGAAATAATTAAAACTTTTTATTACATCAATTGTTTACAAAGTACAGCGGAAAATAAAACACCTTGAATTATATTTTTTTCTTTTACAACACATTCTTTTATAATTTACATACGCTCTATTATCATTCAACCCCATGCATCCAAATCCCAATCTAAAGGCACCTACCAGTAAAACATAAGGCTAGAGATAACCATAACCCCCAAAACTATAAGGGTCAGCCATAACGGTGTGAGTGACATAAAATAAATTCAACATAAATAAAATATAAGGCATGGACTCATAAACAATAAGTATCAACAACAAGAATAAATGAAATAAGAAATAACAGTAAGTTAAATATGAAAACATCAAGTGAAACTAGACTAAGTGTCAAGTATCGGAAAACAGGAAACAACATGCACAAAACCAAGTCAAGAAAACACCAATACTATATGCTGACTCTCTAATGCATACTTGTCGGATTCTATGCATCCCACTCGACATAGGTCCGGTGCAAGTCTTTATCGTTCTCCACTTGATAGAGTTTAATCTCTTCACTACAAGAAATTTGACATATAGTGACAGCAAAAATCCGTGGGTAAAAGGCGAAAAACCGTAGGTATAGCCCGTAAAACCTATACCAACGGACATTTTTTTCCGTCGTTTTTAATTAGCTATACCCACGGCAAAATGCCATCACTATAGCCTATAGCGACGGTTTTTTCACCCGTTGGACAAAACCTTAGGGTTATACCCACGGTTTCGTATCCGTTGGTATAGGTTTTAAAGACACATTTTGCTTTCCTATACCCACGGTTGAAGCTCCATTGCTATAGGTTTTAGCAATGGTTTTCGCATCTAATTATTTGAATATATACCCATCGCTCTATACACAATTTTTTCTTATTAATTACGCTTAAGATAATTTAATATTTTCTTTTATAATATTAATTCAATTATAAACCAAATACACAATGAAATAAATACATGTGTTTATGAAACAAAATTAAATAAAATTAAACTTCAATCATATTAAAAATTAATGAAGAATTACAAGTATGTCTAATTCAAATTACAAAATAGTTAAAATGTCAACCTAAGAGTACCATACTGACATATAATAAGCATATAAAGTCTTATAACAATCACATCCACTTAATTTCGAGGTTTGCTCCATCAACAGAAAATTAGCTTTCATTGCCAATAAATAGTGTACATCTACAACTCGCAATAAATAACTCCGATCTACAGTGCTGACTGGAAAATCATCTCAGCAAGTTCCTGTACCATCAAAAATTTAAAGGAATAGTTATTAGGCACATTCAGCGAAGGGTAATAAAGAAAACTTGTTCGGCACAGGGCAAATCTCAAAACTATTTTACCATCAATCTACGAAAAAAGAAAACCATGTAACATATCAGGAAATAAATCACTAATGAAAGTAAGTATAAACTCTTAAAAATAAACTTACTTCTAATGTATTAAAGATGGTTTTAGCAGCGTGGCAAAAAACCGCAGCATAACCTCCCGAGCTTCCAGAAACCCCATAAAGATGCCCTTCTTCATTAACATTAGTTAACCTGCAATAAATAAAACACAATCAAGTTTTTCATTGATGTCTACATCACCAACATAGGATGATAGTTTACCGTCTTGCTCAAGCACATTTCCACTATAAATTGAATCTCCATATATTAAAAAAGCAAAGTTACTTCCTGTAGAAGTGAAAATGAAAGAGAGGGAGGGGGGCATGGATATGACATTAACATGCAGTTTGTGAAGTTGCTTCAACAATTGATTTTAAACAATTGAGGAATAAAGAAACAATGAAATCAATAGAAAGGATGACAATAGACAACAGCCTCACCAATTACAGATGCATAGGGAGCAATCTTCTCATGAAAAACGGGGACGTAGTGTTCTGGATGTTCATAGTAGTCAGCCTGCAAAAGATGAGAATTAGTATGAGATTGTTAGATGGAAAATAAGAAATGAGGAAACTTTCAAAAGCACTTATCATAACAGAGTAGTTATACTTCAAATCAAAACGTTACTGAACAGACAAATTTGGAATCCAATTGTTGAAAAGATCCAGTGTCGACTAATATAAATGGGCACAATATACCTGATTCAGAATGTACCTAACAGCAACAGTAGGAATTGAGACACCATGTTTAGAAGCAACCCTTTTTAGTGTCTGAAGCAAAACTTGAAACTGGCCCCAGCTTCCCCAAGCATCAACCATCTGAAGATAATATTCAATGATAAATTGGTTAGGCAGAATTATTTAACTATAAAACATGTCTTTGAGAGTAAAATGCATCTGTTGTTCTGAATATGAAGCCTCACCCTTTTATACTTCTGCAGTGATGGGGTATTTAGAGGAGGACCAGCAAATGGAATAGATAAATTGGTATCGAGAAATTTCTGAGAGAGAAGACCACCCATCACAGTTCCATAACTGCATTACCAAACCTAACAAATTAAGAATACGAAAGAGAGAGAGAGAGGGAGAGAGAGAGAGACGTTATAAGTTTGACTCCAGTAAGCTGACAAAGTTCAGCCATTTTCTGCTGAGAGCGCATGTCTACAATAGAATGTTGCACCTAGAATCACAGTTTAAATGCATCAAAATCAAGACTAATTGTCAACTAAATTAAGAGAATTGCAAAAGGGGAAAAAAGATCCATCACCTGATTGCTAACAATTGGGATCCCATTTTCGATAATTGTATGTAATCGTTCTGTATCAAAATTAGTCAAAGCTATAGTCTTGATTTAATCTGCATGCATTTCAGAAAAAGAATCTGGTCAGAAAAAGAATCTGGTCAGATTTTATGTTTGGTGTGATCTCATATGTGTTTGGTGGTTTGTATTGATTGCATAGCATAACTTAACAAGATGATCTTTTCCTAACATCTTTAACTGCAGTTACAACAGGAACCTACACAATCTTTTCGCTTAGATTGCACAGGCCATAACATCTAGTAAGTTTAGTTCAACTTACAGCCATGTCCTTCGTCTACCATCTCTGCAATCTGCCCAAATGTGATGCATGGGAGTCACAACGCCAGGCAACCTAATCCACATCAATAACAGTGAGCACTAAAACGATTACATGTAATAAATGTCTAATTTAAAATAAATGAGCAAGAAACATTCCTAAGAGTTTTTTTTTAATCTTTGTGGTTTCACCACTAGCACTTTTATCCGTTCTGATTTTGTAATTCTTTATGACAACATTAGTTCAAATCATGTATTTGAAAAACCATAGGAACTTCGTATATTTTTGTCCGAGTAATAATCAGAATAACTGATATGGACATAAGCATGCATAACGAAGTATAAATTTTAACTTTCTAAAAAATTAATGTAAGGCAGCAAACCATGCTTTTCTTTTAATCATGGCTTGAAAACTAGGCATTAATTTATCTCGTCAATATCAGACATTTCAGAAGCAACAGAAGCAACGATGGGCAAAATCCCTGACTGTCAATAAGGTCATTGGCATCTCGAAGTTGTCTGATAAAATATTTAGAACACCCAACTGACCATCTTCCATTTTGAGGACAAACTGAGGCCATGACTACTCTCCTCTCTGTGTTCTCAATACTTTTTGAGGATTGCTAATCCAAGAATTGAAGTACTCGGAGAAATTTCATTTGATTGGATTGTGTTGTGTTTTATATAGGAGAAGAGTTTGCAAGTAGTCCAAGATAAGAGGGGAAAAAGAGAAGACAAGTTCATTCAAGATTGCTTCGGCATGCTTTGAGATGAGTGCTTCTCCAATGATTTTTATTCTCAAAAGTTCAAGTCCAAGGCATAAACACAAGCATATTTTCTTTTTAGATATGCACAATATCCTTGTATTAGCCAAACAATGTTTGTCCTGGTTGCCCTTGCTGGATGTTTTCAGAGAGAGCACATCCAGGAGTTGAGGATTTGCGCCATTTGGAATTAATTAGTGTTTTTCGCACCCAAGCAGAAGAGAACAAAACAAGACGACTATACTAGTTTAAACAAGCGCCATTCAAAGTCAATAACCGAGTATATATATTGATCCAAAACACAGAAATTTTACCAAAAAAGATCGAATGTCAACCAAACTAGGTTCTTCCTAGGTTTCTCTAGTGGTTCATTCTAATCAATGCTACCAAAGTAAGGTATGGATCAGGAGGTTGCTAAAGCGAATGCAACTTGGTATTGTCCTGTTCTATGTTCCTTCCTTAGAAATTCAAATTTTGTTAGCTACTCATTGGACATTTGGACATCGTCAAGTAGAACAACTCCACCTATACTGCTCCTCTTCGGAAGATTAAACACATTACATGCTAATTTAGCAGGGCATTTGCTTGTTAAAATCGAGATGTATTAGCTCTAATCTAATATGTTTGGTTCTTGGGATGTAATTTCTCATCCTCATCCTATTCCAAAAATTGTCATCCGATTAGAAATGAGAGGAGAGGTCAATACCTTAACGAATAAATGTGCCCATGACTACTTTTACAATAAAAAAAGCCAAAGAGCCGCAACCAAAAAATAATATATAAAAAAAATCTCAAAATAAAGTATAGACAAATTGAGCCCTTCAATAAAGAAAGAAAAATTCAGTTAGAAGAAGGACGATTGTCTGTCCACCTGTTTGTTGTATGTAATAAGCTGATCGAAAAGTTTCATTTTCTTTTGCTGGAAGTGACACAGTAGCTTTAAGTTAATGTTTGCTAATAATGTTCTACCTAGGAATATTTATGCTTCAAACTTATGCATCATGATTTAGAGTTCGATCGGGGTTCATGTGGAAAGCTTCTTTTAAACCTACTTTTTTGCTGGGATTTGATGCTCTCAAATCTTCTCATTCTATGTTCAAGAAGCCTTGTCGTTAAACTTCTGATATCATTTATCCGATCAACATCTATCTAAAGTTCCTCAATATGGAAAAAAAGCATTGCGTCTGTCTGCTAAAATGATAAGCTGACTATTTGAGTGCTTGATCGGTAAAAAAAGAAAAAGGGAAAAACTAAACTTAATGCAGAGAATGCAAGTGCAAGTAAACTTAGCCTGCACCTCAAAGGTTTGTTTTGCACAGATAAAACAGTAGAAAACAATTAAAAGAGAACCTGAAAATCAAAAAGAAAAGAAGATTCTCACCCTCTCCAGTCTCCACTTTCCTCCTACTTTTGTTGCCGACGAACTCTACAGCTAGAACAACAAGGGTAGAGACGAGTTCATCCTTATGAATTCATGACTTGATAATTTTGCTAAATAAATCTTCAGACATCAGGTGCTAAAAGACACCATCTTATGAAAGTAGTTCTTCAAACCCCAATCGAAACCCTAATTATTCAGAATAAAAGATGTATATATTCAAAAACGGCGAAACCTCTTGCCGGCGCCAGCGGTGGAGGAGGAGGAGGAGGCGGCGGATGCGGGGGAGATCTCGTCGAGATCGACGCCGAGGAAGAAGAGGAGGATGCGGGAGAGATCTTGTCTTCTTCGTGAGGGAGAAGGGGCGACGGCAGCGGCAAGTACAGGTTGGGTTTGGGAAGGGGCGACGGCGACGGACGCGACTCGGGAGGCGGATGATTTACAGGTTGGGTTTGGGGAGAGAAGGTTTGGGGAGAGAGGGTTTCCGGTGTGAGAGATAGAGAGGAGAGAGAGAGATGGGTGTGAGCGTGAGAGAACTTTATAAATTGGGGGTATTTGGGAATTTGGGGGGAAAATGAAAGGATTGGGGGGAAAATAAATTATAGAATATATCCACCTATACCCACAGTTTATTGTACGTCTGTGGGTATACAATGTCTGTACCCACGGTTTTAGTGATCCGTCACTATAGGTGTCCGTTGGTATATGGCAAATTTCTTGTAGTGCTTGTTATGTAACTAATCCTACTACGATGACTACTACGAGATATAGATAAATTGTGAGTATTAGCTCATATCCCGATAATTTCGGAGGTCAATCTCTATCCACAGATAATTCTGAAGAATATTTCACCCACACGTGGGAATTTTCGAGAATACCCCACACCGCAAGTTATGACGCATCATCACATAAATACCCCATGAGCATCGCCTCGGCCCCGATAATTTTGGAGATCAATTCCACACCGCAGGTAATTTCGGAGACTATTTCACTCACACCTCGATAATTTCGGGAATTATCTCACACCGCAAGTCATACTGAGGTCCATAATCCATGTTCTTATTTCATCATATCACCATCTAGTGCTTGTCCTTATTTTATTTAAGTTTGTTAATTATTTAAGTTTCATCATATCAATGAACTAGTAAATTCTGATACATGACACATATCACATAGAAAGAAGAACAAATAGGTTTTGGGCTATAAATTGGTGGGACCATAGCAAAACAACTATTAATGCTTAATAATAACATCAAGGGTTCCATATTACCAACCATTTTCAATCGATCTATGGTGCTTGCCACAAGTTACGGTTGGACTACCTGTATCACCTATGAAAACATTTATGGTCGGAATTCTTTTTAATTGGATACTGCTCAACAGTACTGTGCCTTAAGAGCATCCACAGTCGTTTTCTATAACTGCCATTTTGTCATATTATAGCAAACGATGCGCTACAATCGTTTCTCATTTTGCCATTTTATGGCAAACGTTCTATTCTCATTTCTCAAATATGAGAAACGAAATGCAGTTTCTCAAATTATAAAGGACGGGATATGATACCCCGTCCCTCCGATTTAATCATTATTTAATCGATTCAGACGGAATATCATATCCCGTCTTAATAATTTTAATTATTTTTTTTTTAAAAAAAATGGTCGGACGGGGATACATACCTTGGACGGGGTATGATACCCCGTCTCTCCCTTTAAAATATATATATTTTTTTAAATTTCCCTCAGACGGGGAATGATACCCCGGCCGGGGTATCAAACCCCGTCTGTGAAGATCTCAAAGAGTGGAGAATTAATGGCAGTGACATAGGTTTAGTTACATTAATTAGGTTTAGGTTGTTAGTTAGGTAGGTTTAGTTATTAGCATATTATTTAATTTAGTTAATTAATATAGTTTAATAGTTAATAAGTAATTAATTTTTTTAATTTATTTTAAATGATGAGGCGGTATATCATATACCGTCGCTCGCTTATTTCTAAAAAAATGAGAAAGGTATAGCAAACGACCACTGCAGCAAATATTGCTATTTGCTATTACTGTAGCTGTCATTTTAAAAAAAATGAGAAACACAACTGTGGATGCTCTAATTATTCATAACTGGAAGTTCATTTCAACCAGACCGAATGAAGTACTGGTCCCGCTTAAATATATGAATTGAATTCTGAATCTACCAGTCAAGAATCTAAGCGAAAATACCAAAATTTTTTAATTAAAAAAAATACAGAAGAAATATTTAATAAAACATTGTAAGGTGTGCCATTCTATCAGATACGAAGAGCAATCACATCAGAATTTTGGACTGAGATATCAGAAGGATATAAGTACTCCTGTATACTGCAATAAGCGCAGAGAAGCTATAACCAGAAGGGCAGAAACTATATGTGTTAAATTAGGAAGAAGTGAAATTCGCTTATAACAATAGATAGAGGTAAGACATTAATCGAGCTAGTGAGGACTCACATCATTTCTAGAGTTTTAACAATTTCAAATCATCTATATCTATATATCTATATCTATATGGAGTTTTAATCAGCAAACCATAGGTTTCATGAAAAGATTTATTTTTTAATTCATTTATTCATCAAAACTCATTGTATCTTCATACCATCATCTAACATACTTTCTAATCGATAAATCATCATATACAACATGCTTAGAACAATAAGAAAACAAACACAAGTCACTCATCTTAATGAAGAAATCAAATCGACTTAATAAAAATAAGAAAAAATCATTCTTTTGCAAAATCCAAGATCACCGCTTCGAAACTCCAAGAAGTTAATAGTAAAAATATATTTTATTTTTGCAGAGGAGAGAGACGGATGCAGTGGCCATAATATAGGCCGAAATCTGGAGTTTTTAAGGTTTTACGAGTTTATGGAAATATCTCTTAACAAATTATTACTTTACATATATGAACCTTTCTTCAATAAAGTAGTTAAATAAGTTAAATAAATAAAAATAAAACCAATTCCTTTTACTATTGAGTTATCCAACCATCAAGCATAGCCCAGAAATTAAAAAACTCGGATTTGTACTGAAAGTGGTAATTTTGCACAAAAGTCCATCTTTTGTAATATTTACAAATATGTCATACATATTCGTAAAAATCCAGAAAATTCAGAAATAATATCTAAAAATAAATATTAGATTTTCCAATTAAAATTTTCCGACCTTTACTTTCCAAGAAAATATTTGCACAAGATCTACTTAAATTTCATATTTGCGAAAACACCATATTTGTTTAAATCTTTTCAAATAAACTCTAAATAAAATTTAAATAGATTTTATTTTCAATGTGGACCATGGCAAGCCCAAAAATCATTAAAAACGAATTTTAATTATTTGTTTGAGATACAAACGGTTTTTTACATAAAAGCCCCTCTCTTTAGAAATATTTACAAAAATAGTTTTATTATTCAGAAAAATTCCACAATTTAGGATTTAATTAATAATAAATAGTAGAGTGTATCCAGAAATTTAAAGTTGGAGATTTGCACAAAAAAAATATTTGCATGTGTTTTGCATGTGTAAAATTGAGAAATTCATAAAGTAGTCAAATAAATTCAAATAAATCTGAAAATTAAAAGATCATAAATAAATGAAAAAATTTAAATATTAACAATAAAATTTTAAGAATTCAAAATTTTCAAACTCTGCATGTGTGTTGCAAGTGCAAAACTGTAATTTCAAGAAAATAGTCAAAATAGTCAACTTTACCAATATAATATTATTTAGTAATGCAAAATAAATCATTTTATTTTGCGGGGTGTTACATCACTCTCCCCTTAGAAAATTTATGTCCTCAGAAGTCAGAACCACTTTAAGCAAAAGAAAATAAAATACAAAACTTACAAAATAGTTTCGAAAATTTACTCTGTCATTATTTTATTGTTGGATTTAATTAATAAGGAAAAAAAATGTATAATTATAGCTTGAAGAGTAAAAGGTGAAAACTGACGTGGCAAAAGTATAAGAAATCCAATTGAATACACCATTAATCCCTGTTGCCGCTAAAATTGGTGTGGGGGCACACAGATAGAACTTGTGGATTCTTGGTGAAACTGAATAGAAAGACCTGTGTACCTGTTCCGTCGGGCGTCGATCGTCGCTCCGCCGTGCACCTGCAAAAAGTGCGAGACACCGGGGTTGTTCCCGGCGACGCACCCTCCGACGCTCAAGTCAGTAATCTAGGAAGACTATGAATGAGCACAAAAACTGGTGAAGAGTTGATTACCTCTTAATGGAGATGGGTGGGGGGTATTTATAGGCGTCTTAGGGAACGGATTAGGAATGTAATCCCTGTGATCTGATATGGAATCTTCTTCCTGTGAACAGATTAGGAATGTAATCTGATAGAGTTTATTCCCTGTAATCAGATAAAGGATTTAATCCTAAATTCCGGTGAAAGGATAGACACGAATCAGGGCCGTTGATTAATATTAATCAGGAACCCTAATTCTATCCCTTCTGAGCTGGGTTTGCTGCGGGTTATAACCCGTACTCGATTAAGGTGGATCCGTTCGCGGGTAAGTGGATTTTCGGGGAAGATAACCAGTACCCGCTTCAGACCC
Organism: Hemerocallis citrina; assembly: GCA_017893485.1. Classification (NCBI taxonomy): domain Eukaryota; kingdom Viridiplantae; phylum Streptophyta; class Magnoliopsida; order Asparagales; family Asphodelaceae; genus Hemerocallis; species Hemerocallis citrina. The sequence goes on along the minus strand of CM030360.1, from coordinate 114,609,603 downwards.
GTCAGAAGGTGAATTTACCGCTCTACCCCTGTGCCTCAAGATTCGTGATCCATCTAGACGGTTCCGATTTAACCCCATTTTTAGCCATATCACGAGCCCCCCACTCCTAAAGACTGAGTTCGATCAGCCTTTGAGGAGTAGTTTAACTGTTCTAATGGCTGGTGGAGCTGTATCGGAGTCCAAATGGAGGGTTTCGAATCTTAAAGGGGGGTAGTAGTGTGCTTTTGGAAGTTGCAATTTGTTTTAAGCATCTCTGAGTGCCCAACGGTCTTTATCTACTTTTTCGGATTATTTATTTAATTTTGCGATGTGTTAACCAGCCGTCCGGGGGCCCTCACGATACATTCTAGGCAATAATTGTTTTTTAAGGGTTCGAAAATATTACCCCGAATTTATAATTATTTTCTAGATTTTCCAGTGAATTTTCCCGAATTTTTGGTGATTTTTTCGCAATTTTTAAATAAATAAAACGATTAAAATAAATTAAAATTGATTTTAAATACCCATTTATGACGTGGCGTCATCAGAGCCCTTGATCACAGCGCAGCGTGATTTTCGGAGAGATCGAGTGGCTCCTGTTCTTCGGCTCGCTTTTTCGCCGTATGTGAGGTTCGGTACTCCGGCACTCCGGCTCGGCGTCTCGGCACCTCGGTTCGAATGGCTCGGTGCTTCGGCTCGGCGGTTCCGAAGTACGTGGCATCATCTGAGCCGTCTATCTCAGCGCGGATCCCCGTAAAGCGCTATCTTGTCGTTTAGTGGACGTGGCCAAATCTGGACCGTCCATCATGACGAGCGCGCTTTTTGACAAGATCCAACGGCTGATATGGGTCGGAACGATTTTTTGCCATATACGAGGGTCGGTACCCCGGTACCCCGGCTCGGCGCCTCGGCACCTCGGTTCGTATGGCTCGGTGCTTCAGTTCGGCAGTTCCGAAGTACGTGGCATCATCTGAGCCGTCCATCTCAGCGTGGATCCCCAAAAAACGTTATCTTGTCGTTTAGTGGATGTGGCCAAATCTGGACCGTCCATCATGACGAGCGCGCTTTTTGGCAAGATCCAACGGCTGATATGCCTCGGAGCGGATTTTTGCCATATACGAGGGTCGGTACCCCGGTACCTCGGCTCGGCGCATCGAAGATGACTGGCCGAGGCGCAAAGTTGTGTGTTTTGGAGGTCCTTTCCTGAGGGGTCGCCTCCTCGGCACTTAGTGGCTCGGTGGCTCGGCTGAGCTGTTCGGTAGCTTGGCTGGGCAAACCGATGGCAGGCAGCGAGGAGGGACGCGTGGCTGGATCTGGACGGTCCATCTTGACGCGCATCTCGAGGATGGGGTTCAGATCACGAGAAAACGCTATCTTGTCGTTTTGTGGGCGTGGCACGATCTGAACCGTCCATCAGATTTCGTCGCGAGTTTTAAGGAGATCCGACGGTGACTTCGCCTCGGAGCGATTTTTTGCCATATACGAGGGTCGGTACCCCGGTATCTCGGCTTGGCGCATCGAAGCTGACTGGCCGAGGCACAAAGTTGTGTGTTTTGGAGGAGGTACTTCCTGAGGGGTCGCCTCCTCGGCACTTAGTGGCTCGGTGGCTCGGCTGAGCTGTTCGGTAGCTCGGCTGGGCGAATCGATCGCAGGCAGCAAGGAGGGACGCGTGGCTGGATCTGGACGGTCCATCTTGACGCGCATCTCGAGGATGGGGTTCAGATCACGAGAAAACGCTATCTTGTCGTTTTGTGGGCGTGGCGCGATCTGAGCCGTCCATCAGATTCTGTCGCGAACTTTTAGGAGATCCGACGGTGACTTCGCCTCGGAGCGATTTTTTGCCATATACGAGGGTCGGTACCCCGGTATCTCGGCTCGGTGCCTCGGGGCTGATAGGCCGGGGGACACAATTATGTAGCTGGAGCGTCCGGTGGGTTTCTAGTGCTTGGCCGAGACGTTGCCTTGGCATTTTTAAGGGTCTCTTGCTCTGAGTAGGCTCCGTATTTTTTCCGCTTCCGTCTGTCGCTTTGGCTCCCTGTTGGGCTTTTTGCGTTTCCCAAGGAGGCCCAACTTGGAGGGGTTAAAAGCGCTCACTCTTACTCTCAAAGCTCACTTCTCACTTTTAACTCAAATTTTTTACTTTCGTTCTCTAAGAGCTCTGCTAGCGGCGATTTCCTCCCCAAGGCGTTTCCGTTAGCTGTCGCGTGGGCCAGGCGATTTCCGGCAGGGTATTCCGACCGTAGACGTCACTTCAAAAGGTCAGTTTACTTAGTCTGAATACTTTTCCTAGAGATGTCTCGAGTAGATTCGGGGAGTGGGGCTTCGTCTTCGGGCGACGAGAGTGCCGAGGAGAGGAGGAGGTCGGAGATTAGGAGGAAGGGTAAGCAAGTCGCTGAACCCTCTGTAGTCGAGACGAGGAAGGGGAAGAAGAAGAGGAGGGTAGAGACCCAATCCCCCATTGTGGAGGTGATTGTGGAGAATCCGAAGCAGGCAGGCGAGATAGGACGGTATCCTTCCGTCCTGTCCGGTCATTCGGGGGTCAGGCAGTACCAGGGGGACTTGCTAGAGAAGGCGATCTATGGGAAGTCCAAGATCGTCGAAGAGCCCAACCCGGAAATTGCCACCGAGGCGGATGAGCTCATCACTTTGGTATCCGAGGAGGACCTGCTCCGGGTTAGAAGGGCCTTCGCTATCCCTCCGGAGTACAAACTAATTCTTCCAGGTCCTGGGATACGAGCGAATTCTAAGTTGCCTTCTTCGGACATGTGCATGTTCGACGTCGACTCCTTTCATGCCGGGTTGCGTTTCCCTCTGCACCCGTTCATCCTCGAGATCCTCGGCTGGTATTGCCTCACGCCAACCCAGTTCATGCCGAACACATGGCGCCACGTGAACGCCTTTATGCTTCAGTGCTACCGTGCCGAGGTGCAGCCGGATCTCACGGTCTTCCAAGGGATGTATCGAGTGAACCGTCAGCACAAGACGGAGTACCGATACTACTTGGGGCCGAGGAAGGGAGTCAAGATTGTAGAAAACCCCGACTCGATTAAGGGTTGGAAGGAAAAGTTTTTTATAGTGAGGGGTGAGGCGATCCGGCCCATCCCGACCCGTTGGAAGGTGGAGGTGCCGAATTTTGCACGCGCCGACCCTGTTTTGTCTGATGCCGAGGAAGAAGTGGCGAGGAGGATAATGGCCCTTCCGATACTGAGTTGGAGGGATTTGACGGAGGAGGTGTTGTTCGGGTGCGGCCTAAGCCCCATCAACCCGAGTATGCTCCTGACATCTCGCTTTTGATTATTTTTCTTCTAAGTTTTTGGTTCGGCCTGCTAACTTGTTCCCCCCCCCTCTCTTTTTTTTTTGACTCGTTGCAGAAGGAATGAAGATCGACTTCAACTCCATGATGGCGGACAGGTCTAAGCTGGCCGGGGGGAAGAAGAGGAAGAGGGCAGCTGCGACTGTTTCGTCGACCCCGGCACCCACCGTTGTCTCGAGCATCCCTCCGCCTCCTCCGACCGTGGGGGCGCCCTCGGAGGTGGTCGTCGCCGAGGAGCCCCCGTCTTCTTCGGTCCCTGGCGTGATCGAGGGAGTCTTTGACGTGAACGCGGCGTTGTCGATCGAGGCACCGCCCCTAACCCAGGCCGCCGAAGAGATTCTGACAGAGCAGCACAAGCAGCTGTTCGTGCCGAATTGGCGAGTGAAGAACCATGATGAGTTCCTCGGCAATTCGCAGATGTCAGTGCAGGTCGTCAAACACTTGGCGACCCCGAAGGATGTCGCGGCGCTGAAGGCGGGGACGGTCGGTGACGACACCTTCGAAATCGCCCGGTCACTTGTTTCGGTAAGTGTATCGCCAATTTCTCTAAGTCTGCAACTCGGCATGTGTTTTGCTGATTGTTATCTCTATAGGCCACTTGCCACTTCGGCCACCTCCTCGAGACGTTTGCCGCGCAGGAGAAGGAGCTGAAGTCCGCCAGCGACAAGGACAGGCTGGCGAAGGTCAGGGCGGTCAAAGAGCTTGAGGCCGAGCAGAGGAGGGCTGAGGCCTTGGAAGTCCGGGTCGCGGATCTCGGGTCGGATTTGGAGAAGGCCAAGGAGCGGCTCGATGCGGAGTCTGCCAAGGCCGCCAAGGCTGCCGAGGACTTAGCTGCGGCGCTGAAGTCTTTGGCCGAGGAGAGGGCGGAGAAAGAGGCTCTGGCGACGAAGATCCGAGCCGAGGTGGAGAAGGAGGTCGAGGAAGAGGCGAAGAAGCACATGGCGGAAAATATGGAGAAGTCCTACCAATTGGCCCTCGACCACGTTCAGGAGCGCGTCCCCGGCTTCGAGCAGGTCGGCTATCAATTGTTTCCAACGCCGACCTCGGACGACGAAGGGGAGGAAGGCGAAGAGGACGAGGCCGAAGACGAAGGCGAGGAAGGACGGGACGGAGAGACTGTGGGAGATGGCCAGGTCAACGGACCCTCCGTCGAGGCATCTGTGGAGGACGTGGCGACGAAGGTGGACCCTTGATCCCCTCAGTCATTGTAGTTTTTTTTTTTTTTTTTTTTTTTTCGTTGTAATGCCTTTTGCGGACTGGCCACCGCCTTTGAATGAAAAGTATTTTGACTCCGGAATTTGTCTAAGTGTTTGGCTTGGTAATGAATGAAAAGTATCCAATGCCCTCTTTTTTATTTCAGATTGCCGAGCCGGCTTGTAATACTTCGGCCGAACAGCGCCGAGCCGAGCTGTTTAAACGATCTCGGGAGGATCGTCTCGAGGGTGAGGTTCACTTGACGAGGAAAATACTTCATAACTTGGAGATGAGGCATAGCGATGCTTTAGCTGAACTATACTACCTGCGAATAGTCGAGGCCGAGCTATCCACTAGAGAAGAGGAACTGGCTCGGATTTCAGCCGAACGGGACGGCTTGGCGAAGAAGGTGGAAGAGTTGCAGAGGGTGACTGTCGACAAGAGCATCGAAGTGACCCACTTGCGCCGCGTTATCTCTGACAGCGCCGAATACCCCGGCTCGGCGAAACTCCCTCGGTTTAAGGTGATAGTAAAGGATGACACTTTGAAAGATCGCATCGTCGAGCTGGAGGAAGAAGTCGCTCGGCTCAAGCCTCAGCCGGTGAGGGCCAACGTCCGGAGCACCTCGTGCACCCGCGAGGAAATCGAGCGAGGAATCACGTTCTATCAAGCGGCGAGCCGGACTCCCCTCGTAGGCAGGTCAGCCGCCGATGCCCAAAGCGGTGTGGCGGTGTCTTCAAGCGGTGCTTCGGTAGGGGCGACCGTCAGGGCTAGTGGTGAGGAGGCGTCCCGGTTCGTCGGCCTGGATTCGAGCTCGGAGGTCAAGAAGCGTCGACCCAAAGTGTCTCTAAAACGGAGTATTCCCCTTCCTCAGAAGTAACGGGCTGGTCGTGTCCCTGTGTTGTAACCCTACTTGCAAGTTTTTGCTTGTTGTAATCCGCTTTGTAACTTTTATCCAACTTATTAATGGAATTGGAGTTGTTTTATCCGAATTGTCCTTGGCTGTCTTATCTGCGTTATGGTTGTCAGTAGGCTTAGGACGAACCACGAGGCTGGTGTTCGCTTCGCCGAATTCCTTATCTTCGAATTTTCCTTTTTCGCTGCGTTTATGGGCCATAGGCTCGGTGTGGCTGTTGAGGCGTAGTTGCTTCTTAACTGCGCCCACGTGGCTCGATCAGGAGCGTCTGATGTTTGCACGGATCTTGAGGCGGGTCCACTTTCCAAGAAAACACTATCTTGTCGTTTTGCGGACACGTGGCTGAATGAGATCCGCTCATCATGCCCTAGCGCACTTTCTGAGGCGATCTGACGGTGGCTTCGCCTCGGAGTGATATTTTGCCATATACGAGGGTCGGTAACCCGGTACCTCGGCTCGGCGCGCGAGGGCTGCATTTTGTTCCTGATCCTGGTCCGACCGAGGGCAAGTCGGAAAGGTAGGGTCACGTCATCGGAGAGATCTGATCGTTGGATTAGTTTAGTTTGGGGGATGCGGGAGCAGTTTCGAATGGCGAGCTGCTTCTAGTCCGCTTAGGAGCGAACTTGCGATGCAAAGTCGAGCCAAGTGTTGGACTCCGATCCATTCAACGGCTGCAGGAGCAATTTCGAACGGCGATCTACCCTCGGTTCGTCTATAGACGTGTCGAGGAGGAAGAGTCGAGCCGAGTGCTGGACTCCGAACCATCGTGTGGGTAATTTAAGAGATGCGGGAGCAGTTTCGAATGGCGAGCTGCTTCTAGTCCACTTAGGAGCGGACTTGCGAAGCAAAGTCGAGCCAAGTGTTGGACTCCGATCCATTCAACGGCTGTAGGAGCAATTTCAAACGGCGATCTACCCCCGGCTCGTTTATAGACGTGCCGAGGGGGAAGAGTCGAGCCGAGTGCTGGACTTCGAACCATCGTGTGGGTGATTTAAGAGATGCAGGAGCAGTTTCGAATGGCGAGCTGCTTCTAGTCCGCTTAGGAGCGGACTTGCGAAGCAAAGTCGAGCCAAGTGTTGGACTCCGATCCATTCAACGGCTGTAGGAGCAATTTCGAACGGCGATCTACCCCCGGCTCGTTTATAGACGTGCCGAGGGGGAAGAGTCGAGCTGAGTGCTAGACTCCGAACCATCGTGTGGGTGATTTAAGAGATGCAGGAGCAGTTTCGAATGGCGAGCTGCTTCTAGTCCGCTTAGGAGCGGACTTGCGAAGCAAAGTCGAGCCAAGTGTTGGACTCCGATCCATTCAACGGCTGCAGGAGCAATTTCGAACGGCGATCTACCCTCGGTTCGTCTATAGACGTGTCGAGGAGGAAGAGTCGAGCCGAGTGCTGGACTCCGAACCATCGTGTGGGTAATTTAAGAGATGCAGGAGCAGTTTCGAATGGCGAGCTGCTTCTAGTCCGCTTAGGAGCGGACTTGCGAAGCAAAGTCGAGCCAAGTGTTGGACTCCGATCCATTCAACGGCTGTAGGAGCAATTTCGAACGGCGATCTACCCCCGGCTCGTTTATAGACGTGCCGAGGGGGAAGAGTCGAGCCGAGTGCTGGACTCCGAACCATTGTGTGGTTAGAAAATTCAAGGCTGTGGTATGCGATAGTATCAAAAATATGAAAAACTTTATTTATTAATATCTAATGGTCGGCTGCTTCTAAAGTTGCAAGCCATTATTACAATGAGAAAAGAACAAAGGAAAAATTACTAGCAGCAGGAGAGGAGTGGTCCGACATCTCGAGTTACTTAGATAGGCGTGGCCGCCTTCTCTTGGTATTTCAAAAGATGGTCGGCGTTCCAAGTCCTGGGGATTTCTCTGCCCTCAAGATCTTCTAGCTTGTATGCGTCAGGGCGGATCACTTTGGAGACTTTGTATGGTCCCTCCCAATTTGGGGCCAGTTTGCTTTTCTGTCCGGGGAACGAGATGGCCAATTTTCGGAGGACCAGATCCCCTTCCTTCAGGTCGGTTGGGCGGACCCGTTTGTTGTAGGCCAGTTCGATTCTTCTCCGGTAAATTTGTTGCCGTATGGCTGCTCTTTCCCGGATTTCGTCTATCAAGTCTAGGCTCGTTCTGAGCTCCCTGGTATTCTGTTCTTCTTCAAAAGCTATCAAACGAGGAGAGGGTATCCCAACTTCTAGTGGGATGAGGGCCTCGGACCCATAGGTGAGATTGAACGGACTCTCGCCTGTCGGGGTCCGCTTCGTGGTACGGTAATTCCACAACACATTGGGCAGCTGATCGACCCACAATCCCTTGGAGCACTTGTCGAGTCTCTTCTTGATGCCGGAGAGGATCTGTCGGTTGGCATTCTCGGCTTGGCCATTTGACTGGGGATGAGAGACGGAGGAGAAGCGGTGTTGTATGGCTAGGTCTTCACATAGGGCTCGGAAGGCAGCTCCAGCGAACTGCGTACCGTTATCTGTAACTACGACCCGAGGAACACCGAATCGGCAGATCACATTTTTCCAGAAGAATTGAACAACACGATGTTCGGTAATTGTAGCCAGGGGCTCGGCCTCTATCCATTTTGAGAAATAATCGACTGCCACGACTAGGAACTTCAATTGTCCGGGGGCCGGTGGAAATGGACCCAGTAAATCCATCCCCCACATTGCAAAGGGGATCGGACTTGATAGGGAGGAGAGTGGTGCTTGTGGAAGGCGTCGGATGTCGGAATACTTCTGGCAGGAGGTACATTGCCGAACGTGTTGTTCGGCGTCCCGTAGGAGAGTGGGCCAGTAATACCCGTAGTTTAGCACTTTGCGCGCCAAGGCCCTGGATCTGGAGTGGGCTCCGCCGATGCCCTCATGGAGCTCTTGCAGGGCGTAGTCGGCTTGTCCGGGGGAGAGGCATCTTAGGTAGGGCCGACCATCCACCTGGGTGAAGGAGCGCTTATACAGAATGCCTTCGACCAATATGTAACGCTTGGCTCGGGTCCTTATCTTTCGGGCTTCCTTCGGATCCCTTGGGAGGAGTCCGTCTCTTAAAAACTCGACGAGGGGCTTCATCCAATTGTCTTCGAGGGGAAGTGGCAGTGTTTCGACGGAGTTGAAAGCCTCGTCCTCTATGCTTGGCTTGAGGAGGACTTCTATCAGAACAGTTTGCTCGAGGCCTTGCAGGGATGAGGAAGCTAACTTGGACAGGGCGTCCGCCTGGGCGTTTTCTTCTCTATGGATTCTTCGGATGAGAGCCTCCTCGAAGAGCGCCATGAGGCTCTTTACTTTAGCCAAGTACTTTACCATCCTGTCATCGCGGGCTTCATATTCGCCGAGGACCTGGTTGACGACCAACTAAGAGTCGCTGAAGATCTGCAGGCGTCGCGCCCCTGCGTTTCGGGCCATTCCAAGGCCAGCTATGAGTGCCTCGTATTCGGCTTCGTTATTCGAGGCTTTGAAGTTTATCCGGAGGGAGTATTGGAGGACAAAGTTGTCTGGGCCCGCGAGGATGACTCCTGCCCCGCTCCCCTCGTTGCAAGAGGATCCATCGACATATACCGACCAGACAGGCGGTCCCTTCATTGTTCGTTCGGAGTCGGGGATGGTTGTTTCAACTATGAATTCGGCAAGCGCCTGTGCCTTGATTGCGGTCCGAGGCTGATAAGTAATATCATGTTGGCTCAGCTCGATCGACCATTTCATGAGGCGGCCGGAAGTCTCTGGCTTGTGAAGGATCTGTTTCAGCGGCTGGTCGGTAAGAACGACCACCGAATGAGACTGGAAGTATGGCCGAAGCTTTCTCGCAGCCATTATCAGGGCGTAGGCTATTTTCTCAATCTTTGGGTACCGGAGCTCGGCGTCCCGGAGCACTTTGCTGACGTAGTAAATGGGCTTCTGAGTTCTTTCTTCTTCTCTGACCAGGACCGCACTAAGCGTCTGTTCGGAGGCTGCCAAGTAGAGGTAGAGTGGTTCGCCTGGTATGGGTTTGCTGAGAAGAGGTGGATTGACGAGGTAAGCCTTAAGCTGGTCGAAAGAATCTTGTTGTTGCTGCCCCCACTCGAATCCCTTAGCTCCCCTGAGGGCTTTGAAGAACGGGAGGCACTTCTCCCCAGACTTCGACAGAAAGCGCCCAATGGCGGCTAATCGACCAGTCAATCTCTGAACTTCTTTGACGTTTCTAGGTGGGGCCATGTCCAGTATGGCCTTGATCTTTTCTGGATTCGCTTCAATTCCTCGTTGGCTAACCATGAAGCCGAGGAACTTCCCTGATGAGACGCCGAACGCGCACTTGTTCGGGTTGAGTCTCATATTGTGCTTTCTTAAAACATCAAACGCTTCTTGAAGGTCAGCCACATGATCAACGCCTCGGATGCTTTTCACAAGCATGTCATCGACGTACACTTCCATGTTTCGGCCAATTTGTGCCTGAAATACCTTGTTAACAAGGCGCTGGTATGTTGCCCCGGCATTCTTTAGGCCGAAAGGCATGACTCTGTAGCAGTAGAGCCCTTGGTCGGTCACAAAAGATGTCTTCGGAATATCCGGGGGGAACATCCTTATCTGATTGTAACCCGAGAAAGCGTCCATGAAGCTGAGGAGCTCATGTCCCGAGGTTGCGTCAATCAGAGTGTCGATGCTCGGCAGAGGGAAGGGGTCTTTACGGCAGGCCTTGTTGAGGTCAGTGAAATCAATACAGATTCTCCATGTTCCGTTGGACTTTTTCACCATCACTACGTTTGACAACCACTCAGGATAATTTACCTTCTGTATGAACCGGGCCTTCAACAATTTGTCCACCTCTTCTTTGATAGCGAGCTGACGCTTGGGAGCGAACTTGCGCCTCTTCTGCTGGACCGGTTTGGACCCCGGATCAACACTGAGGCGGTGGACCAAGAGTTCTTCAGAAATACCGGGCATATCTGCAGCTGTCCATGCGAAGAGGTCTTGGTTGGCTCGGATGCATTCTACAATATCCGTGTAAAGTGCGGATGGGAGGGTCTTGCTGACAAAGAACCTGCGGGTCGGCTCCTGCTCCGAGAAGAGTACCTCTTCCAACTCGTCTATCGGCTCGGAAGTTGGCCGAGCAGCATCTTGGGGGATCTCGAGTGTTTCTAAGGAGAGGACGGGTCCGAGGGTGGAAGTCATATAACACTTGCGGGCCTGCTCCTGATTGCCCCTTACCTCTCCTACCCCAGCCCGAGTGGGGAATTTCATTTTGAGATGATAGGCAGAAGGGACGGCTTCAAGGGCGGCTAGGCCGGGCCGACCTAAAATGACATTGTAGGCCGCTGGGACATCTACGACCATGAAATCCATTGACTCCGTGCGGGTAGTAGGAGTTTTGCCTGCTGTGACATCGAGGGTAATCACCCCTTCGATCGTCACCGACACTCCCGTGAACCCATGGAGCGTATACCCGGCGGGCTTGAGTCTGTCTCGGGAGAGCTTCAGCCCCTTAAAAGCATCGAGGAATAGGATGTTCACTGAGGATCCGTTATCTACTAAGATCCTTTCGACTTTGAAATTGGCCATGTGAAGACTGATGACAAGTGCGTCACAATGAGGGGTGCGGACACCCTCGAGATCTTCGTCAAAGAAGGTGACGGGCACTCCGAGGCCTTTGGGAGGAGGGGTGGCTCGGACAGAGTTCACTTCTCTAATAAAAGCTTTCCGAGAAGAGTTTGAGGAGCCCCCCATTGGACCCCCGTGGATGAGGTGGAGGACTCGTTCTTCCTCAAACTCTGGCGTCTCTTCTCGCTCTGGACGTTTGTTAGCCCCCCGAGGTTGGGGAGGAAGCTCGGCTTGGTCCTTTCTCACAAATTTTGCCAACTGCCCCCTCTGGATAAGGGCCTCAATCTCGTTTCTTAGCGCTCGGCAATCGTTAGTGTCGTGCCCGTGGTCCCGGTGATAGCGGCACCATTTCTCCCTATCCCTTCTTTTGGCAGGGGTGTTCATTTTTGGAGCTGGAGGCAAGACCCCTTCTTTTTCGACTTCCATGAAAATGGTGGAGATGTTTGTGGTGAGGGGAGTAAACTTTTCAAATCTAGGGGGAGGTCGGCGCTGGCCAGCATTATCCTTCTGAAACTTTTTTGGTCCCTCTTCTTCCGTTCCCTTCCTCTTAGACCCGGAGGCGGTTACTTCCCAGTTGGGCTGTTCCTCGGCCTCCTCAGCTCGGATGTATTTTTCTGTGCGGAGGAGGAGGTCCGAAAAGTCGTGCGGCGGTTTCTTGGCGAGGGAGGAGCGGAGATTGGAATTGAGGATATTGGATTGGAACTCCGCGGTAGCGACGGATTGATCGAGGGATGCGATGGTTCTGGCCTCAGCTGTGAACCTCTTCACGTAGTCCCTCAATTTCTCCCCCTTCTGCTGACGGAGGTGCAATAGGGAGATGCTGGTCTTCCCGGCCCTTCGGCTGCTGACGAAATGGGTGATGAACAGGGTTTCGAACTGTTCGAAGGAAAATATCGACGCCGGGGCAAGGCGAGAGTACCATTCTCGAGCTGGGCCTTTCAGAGTTGCAGGGAATGTTTTGCAGAGGAGGGCATCGGAAGCTTGATGGAGGAGCATCAAAGTCTTAAAGCTTTCAATGTGGTCAACTGGATCGGTCTCCCCAGTGTAGTTCTCGAACTGGGGAGGTTTGAAACCGAACGGCACAGGGGCATCAACTATGGTCCGGGAGAACGGGGGTCGGCTAGGACGTAGGGTCCTCCCCCTGAGCTCTTCTTCTCGGTTTATCTGTCCCAAGAGTTTTTCCACCTCGTTCAGACGGCGGTTCATGGTGTCATCTCTCCGACGGTGATCTGCCGAGCCACGGGACTCGTCTTCGTATGAGGGGGAGCGAGGGCTGCGGCGATGGTAGCTTCGAGAACGACGAGGACTTAGGGTGCGTCTGGAATTGGTAAGAGCGGGTCGAGGAGAAGGGGACCGTTGGCGAGGGCTCCGGACCGGAGGAGGGGATGGGGCCCTTTGCTCATTGGGGTTCTGACGGAGGTTGAGGGCCTGTTGTACCATTGCTTGGAATTGTTGGAACTCGGCACGGGTGATGGGTGCCTCATTGTCCCTAGGCTGCTGCCGACCTGCTGGAGAGTGCCTCCTTCGGTAGTGATCGGGGGAGTCCTTTCTCCCTCTTCGGACGGGGGACCTCCTGCGCTCTCGGTGTCGGGGGGATTGCTCTCGCTGGCGGGAGGCTTCCCCCCGAGCCCGCTTTTCGTCCAGATGGCGACGAAGGTCATCATCTTCCGGGCGTTTGGGGGGGGCATTGTGGCGACCAGAGGCTCGGGGATGATGGGAGGCCATGGAGGCACTGGAGGCGGTGTGGATGGAGATGTTTTCTTGGTGAAGAGGCTGTTTCTGGGGGTTAGGCCCCTTTGGATCAGGATGTGGAGGGTTCCGTTGGAGCGGCTCTTCCACGGTAGGAGGGAGTTGCCCTTGTTGCTGAGCGGGATCAGGAAGGACTTCTTGCTGGTCGGGGTTGGGCGCTCGGTTGGAGCCCCTAGATCTAACTTTGCGAGGCGGCATGGCAGGAGAAAACTTGTTCACCGGAAGGAGGAAAGGTCTCTATTCGTTTGTTTCCCACAGACGGCGCCAATCTGTTGCCGCTAAAATTGGTGTGGGGGCACACAGATAGAACTTGTGGATTCTTGGTGAAACTGAATAGAAAGACCTGTGTACCTGTTCCGTCGGGCGTCGATCGTCGCTCCGCCGTGCACCTGCAAAAAGTGCGAGACACCGGGGTTGTTCCCGGCGACGCACCCTCCGACGCTCAAGTCAGTAATCTAGGAAGACTATGAATGAGCACAAAAACTGGTGAAGAGTTGATTACCTCTTAATGGAGATGGGTGGGGGGTATTTATAGGCGTCTTAGGGAACGGATTAGGAATGTAATCCCTGTGATCTGATATGGAATCTTCTTCCTGTGAACAGATTAGGAATGTAATCTGATAGAGTTTATTCCCTGTAATCAGATAAAGGATTTAATCCTAAATTCCGGTGAAAGGATAGACACGAATCAGGGCCGTTGATTAATATTAATCAGGAACCCTAATTCCATCCCTTCTGAGCTGGGTTTGCTGCGGGTTGTAACCCGTACCCGATTAAGGTGGATCCGTTCGCGGGTAAGTGGATTTTCGGGGAAGATAACCAGTACCCGCTTCAGACCCGTCAGAAGGTGAATTTACCGCTCTACCCCTGTGCCTCAAGATTCGTGATCCATCTGGACGGTTCCGATTTAACCCCATTTTTAGCCATATCAATCCCCAAACGTAAGAAAATAGCAAGACTATTCTCATATAATATAAAGTCAAAAGTGAAGAGATAAAACCCAAATATAAAATGGTTGATAACCATACAAACAACAAAGGAACACAAACTTAAAGGATATAAAAATAAAAAAAAAATTGTTTTGGAAAATAATCAGTCAAGATGCATAGAAATACAAACAATTTAGCAAAGTAAAGAAAATATTAATTACAATGAATCTAAAAGACATATAATAATGAGTATATTAGTGAATGTTTACATTACAATCAATACTCCAAAAGCAAAAAAAGTTAACGAGCAAAATAGACCAAAATTTATATGCAAAAAGAAGTTTAAAAGTTAGCGTCAAATCATTAATTAGGACGTGGAAATAAAAGCAAGTGAGAAATCTAAAAAGTTAAAGAATTGGAAAATGGTAGCAATAAATGCTAATAACGAAAACTTAGACCATAATTGATGTACTTAATATTGAAAAATTTTGTAAACACAAAATAGAGTAAAATCAAGTATACTAGCTCAAATTGTATAGAAACATAAAGTGTAATTGTATAAACAAAATGTCATAAAGAAAATATTTCTTTACCATTAGTTTCATTATATAAGTAAAAAGTCTTGAAATATCAATTAGCAAATAGGTGGATAATCTCCTCCTTAACATCAAGTTGCAGATTCGCCTTCACGACATCAGGTTGCAGGTTTCCGTTTGGATATTCAGTAGCACATTTTGCCTCACCGACATCCAGTTGCAATTTGCCTCCATTAACATCGAGTTGCATATTTGCCATTTCGACATTAGGTTGCACCCAAATGGTGAAATGAAAGATGTAATCTTCCATATGCACAGGGATATGGGACATTTAATTTAAGTATGATGTTATGTTTTGAAATTCGTGATATAAAAATAGTAAAAAAAGTAAAAAATGGACTTGAAAGTCACACGATGGAATATCAAAATAGATGTATAGATTATAAATATCAAACACAATAGTACAAAATAGTAGTAGTGAAAATGATTTATAAAAGTAAGGAGAAAAACAGAATGAAATATATGCATAAGCACAGTGCAAATGTGAATGAGAAAATAAACAAGCAGTGTAGAAAAATTACACAATAAATATATTATAAAAATATACAGTAACGTAAAAATTAAATAAGTGTAAAATGATATGCATAGCAAGTATGTTGAAATATATGGTATATATAAAGTAATTAGTAGGAAGTACATGTAGAAATCAAGAATGTAATGATAATAAAATTTAAGTAAAATATAAGTAGTGAGTGCATGTAGTACATTCGAGAAGTATAAAGCAACAAAATTAATAAGTAGCTCTAAATGGAGAAAAGTAAATACAACAAAAGCAGTCAACACTAAGTAATAATAAGGTTATTGAATATACGGTGAAAAAACATAATTAATAATAAAAATTTTAAATGTGCAGAGATATATCATATTTATATGAGTAAAATATTACAATCAAGTTTAAATGCTCCAAAATAAATAAAACAATACAAAATAATGGAAAAATATAGTATTGAAAAATCCAAGTATATATAAAAATGAAAGTAAATATGCAAAATTCAAAATTTTTATAATATAGAAAAAACAATAATGAAAGAAAATAGGAGTTGCAATAATAACTTAACACGTAGTAATTCGAAACTTAGTGTAATATGCAAAAGTAATAACAAAATATACGAGTAACGAAAAAGCACATGAAAGTAAGAAGGATGAAAACGTCAAGAAAGAAATGAGTAAGAGTTGTAAAAAAAAAGGATCTTGTGAAATGCTAAAGGATGCACTATTGAATTACAGCAAAAGTTGCAAAATAATAATTTGGACAAAAGGATAAAAGTAAAAAAGCTAATAGTAAAGTCATGGAAATAATTTTAAAAGAAAAACAAGACGATTAGTGAAAGTTTAATGATTGTACTAATAAATAGAAATAATATAAACTCAGTTAGAGACATAGAAACTAAAATAAAATAAATCACTGTCAATAAAAGAATCGAGTAAAAAGTAGAAATAAGTTAATTACACAAAAGTTATCTAGTAAGCAAACAAATGTAAAATAGTAAAAGTGATAGGATACAAGAGTGAGAAATACAAAACTAATGGACATTTTAAAAATACAAGAAAATAAATAATTAAAAGAATGTATCGGAAAATAATTAAATTTAATAACTGAAAATAAATAAATAAATAGAATAAAATAATACTGGTGAAAATCATAGAATTCAAAAATTATACACAATGAGTAAAATAAGAAGATATAGTGAATATTAATAAGTAAGATAGAAAATATACAAGTTGAGGGGGTAGTAATAAAATATCAAATGCATAAAACGGACAAAAGAGGTCAAAAAAAGTTAGTTAGAAAAGTATATTCTTTATGCAAAAATAACAAATGCACTTGCGATAAAGAAATTTCATTTAAGTCTAAGCATACAAACAGTCTAAATCTCACTACAGGTCTTCATGACCAAACAATCAATTCACACACATCAGATGTCCACCAAAGTACTCACACTTCTAATGTCCACCTAGATTCTATTTAATGTCCACTTGTGTACTCACACATCTAATGTTCACCTAGGTTCTCACACATCATATGCTCATTTATATTTATTCCCCATACTATGTTTAAAATTACTAATTGAAGCATGCTCTGATACCAACTCTTTTGCGCCCCGAATTTTCAATATAATATTTCTGAAATACGTGGCACAATTTTCAGAATCAACTTCAATGTAATTATAAACATAGCAACCAAATACAGGGAAAAATTAAAACTTTTTATTACATCAATTGTTTACAAAGCACAACAAAAAATAAAACACCTTGAATTACAATTTCTTTCTTTTACAACAAATACTTTTATAATTTACATAAGTTCTATGATCATTCAACCCCATGTATCCAAATCCCATGCTAAAGGCACCTACCTGTAAAACATGAGGCTAGAGATAACCCTAACCCCCAAAACTATAGGGGCCAGCCATAACGGTGTGAGTGACATAAAATAAATGCAACATAAATAAAATATAAGGCATAGACTCATAAACAACATGTATCAACAGTAAGAATAAACGAAATAATAAATAACAGTAAGTAAAATATGGAAACATCAAGTGAAATTAGACTAAGTGTCATGTATCGGAAAACAGGAAACAACATGCATAAAACTAAGTCAAGAAAACACCAATGCTATATGCTGACTCTCTAATGCATACTTGTCAGATTCTATGCATCCCACTATACATAGATCCGGTGCAAGACCTTGTCGTTCTCCACTTGATAGGGTTTAATCTCTCGCTATGCAACTAATCCTACTACGATGACTACAACGAGATATAGATAAACTGTGAGTATTAGCCCATACCCGATAATTCCGGAGGTCAATCTTTATCCATAGATAATTTCGCAGACTATTTCACTCACATGTGGGAATCTTCGAGAATACCCCACACCGCAAGCTATGGCGCCTCATCACACGAATACCCCATGAGCGTCGCCTCGACCCCGATAATTTTGGAGATCAATCCAACACCGCAGGTGCTTCCGGAGACTATTTCACTCACACCTCGATAATTTCGGGAATTATCTCACACCACAAACCATACTGAGGTCCATAACCCATGTTGTCATTTCATCATATCACCATCTAGTGTCTGTCCTTATTTTATTTAAGTTTGTTAATTAATTAATTACGAATCTCTTAGAGTTGGTGTACCCTACCGGACTTAACTCAACTGATCAACAACAAAGCCACAACTGGCCAATCCATAAAATCTCAACTGCCGGTATCTAGGGTCCCACACATCCTCTAGAGGCTCTCAACTCAACCATCAACACAAAACCTTTCAATAAAACTTACAAATCCGTCATCAAAATGATTATATGAAGAAAACTTCTTAAATCAACAAAATCCAAATTCATTTAATGTGTTCTGAAAATTCCAGAATTCAAATAAAATATTAAAACCATTAAATAACAGAAAATCATATTTTTAAATCGTAGGATATTACCGAACATCAATTCTTTTCATGAATACATGCAATAAAATAATTATTCATCAAGTTCTTTACTCACCAAAACCCCAAACAGTGTGTGTATGCATACTCAACATTAAAAAGAACACATCTTTGTTCAAATTGTGCATTATACAACATATAATCTCATCATAACAAGTCAGAACAGCAAGTAGATGGAGGGAAACAACCTACTCAAGATTTTTATTACGTTTTGATTGTTACAGTTGTAATTACCACGATAATAGCACCATAGTGTAACAGCAACAGATTTGATGACTTTACCAGTTATAAGAAAGCTTTCTATTATCATTTTGTTCTTTGAAACAAAAAAGTTTCAGGACTTTATCTGACATTGAAAAGAACGATCTAGTTACCGATAACAGTTACATACTCAATGAGATAACGCTTCCTCATATGACTGAATAACATTTAACAGATAATATTTCAATGAACTAGTAAATTCTGATACATGACACATATCACATAGAAAGAAGAACAAATAGGTTTTGGGCTATAAATTGATGCGACCACAGCAAAACAACTATTAATGCTCATTAATAACATCAAGGGTTCCATATTACCAACCATTTTCAATCGATCTATGGTACTTGCCACAAGAGTTACGGTTGGACTACCTGTATCACCTATGAAAACATTTATGGTTGTAATTCTTTTTAATTGGATACTCCTTAACAATACTGTGCCTTAATTATTCACAACTGGAAGTTCATTTCAACCAGACCAAATGAAGTACTGGTCCCGCTTAAATATATGAATTGAATTCCGAATCTACCAGTCAAAAATTAAGCGAATATACCAAAATTATTAAATGAAAAAAAATACAGAAGAAATATTTAATAAAACATTGTAAGGTGTGCCATTCTATCAGATACGAGGAGCAATCACAACAGAATTTTGAACTGAGATATCAGAAGGATATAAATACTACTGTATACTGTAATAAGCGCAGAGCAGCTATAACCAGAAGGGCAGAAACTATACGTGTTAAATTAGGAAGAAGTGAAATTTGCTTATAACAATAGACAGAGGTAAGACATTAATCGAGCAAGTGAGGACTCACATCATTTCTAGAGTTTTAACAATCTCAAGTCATCTATATGGAATTTTAATCATCAAAGCATATGTTCCATGAAAAGATTCACTTTTTAATTCATTTATTCATCAAAACTCATTGTATCTTTATACCATAATCTAACATGCTTTCTAATGGATAAATCATCATATACAACATGCTTAGAACAATAAAAAAATAAACACAAGTCACTCACCTCAATGAAGAAATCAAATCGAATTAATAAAGAATAAGAAAAAACATTTCTTTTGCAAAATCCTAGATCATCGCTTCGAAACTCCAAGAAATTAATAGTAAAAATATATTTTATTTTTGCATAGGAGAGAGACGGTTGTAGTGGCCATAATATAGGCAGAAATCTGGAGTTTTTAGGGTTTTACTAGTTTATGGAAACATCCCTTAACAAATTATTACTTTACATATATAAACCTTTCTTTAATAAAGTAATTAAATAATTTAAATAAATAAAAATAAAACCAAATCCTTTTACTACAGAGTTATCCAACCATCAAGCATAGCCTAGAAATTAAAAAAACTTGGATTTGTACTCAAAGTAGTAATTTTGCACAAAAGTCCATCTTTTGTAATATTTGCGAATTTGTCATAAATATTCGTAAAAATCCAGAAAATTCAAAAATAATATCTAAAAATCAATATTAGATTTTCCAATTAAAATTTTTTGACTTTTACTTTCCATGAAAAAATTTGTACAAAATCCATTTAAATTTCATATTTGCAAAAACACTATATTTGTTTAAATCTTTACAAAATCAACTCTAAATAAAATTTAAATAGATTTTATTTTCATTGATGACCATGGCAAGCCCAAAAATCATTATAAAAAATTTCATTATTTGTTTGAGATACAAACGGCTTTTTATATAAAAGCCCATCTCTTTCGAAATATTTACAAAAATAGTTTCTTTATTCAGAAAAATCCAAAAAATTAGGATATACTTAACTATAAATAGGAGAGTGTATCCAGAAATTTAAAGTTGGAGATTTGCACAAAAACAATATTTGCGCGTGTAAAATTGAGAAATTCATAAAATAGTCAAATAAATTCAAATAAATTTGAAAATTAAAATATCATAAATAAATGAAGAAAATTAAAAATTACCATAAAATTTTAAGAATTCCAAATTTCCTAACTCTACAAGTGTGTTGCAGTAGAAAATTGCAATTTCAAGAAAATATTCAAGATAGTCAAGTTTACCAATATAATATTATTTAGTAATGCAAAATAAATTATTTTATTTTGCGGGGTGTTATAAATCTGATTGGTTCGGAAAACATAGCCTCTCTCCAAACCACAATGCTTCATCCCTGATCTGAAACTCTGGCAATCTGCCTGCACCAACCTGCTCCTTCATCCCTTGAATCTCTGCATCTTTCTTCTGACTTACTATAATCCTTTCATTCGGTGTGGGCTGAAGCCTCGGTTGAGCCAAGGATTCTCCCAAGCCTTACACAACAAGCTCAATACCAGTCCGATCCAACTCCTCTGCAAGATGCCTCTGGGTCGTAATCAACCTGGCCAAACTGCTTTTACGGCTAAGTACATCAGCAACAACATTAGCCTTACCCGGATGGTACTTAATCTCAGGACGAATGTCCTCAAGTACTTTCAGCCATCTTCGTTGCCTCAGATTCAGGTCCTTCTGCTGAAAGATGTACTTCATGCTTTTGTGGTCCGTATACATGTTTAACTTCTCACCGTACACGTAATGTCTTCATTGCTTCAAGGAGAAAATAATCACAGCCAACTCTAGATCATGAGTCAGATAATTCTTCTCATGCACTCTTAGTTGCCTAGACCCATTAGCAATTACTTTTTCCTCTTGCATCAAGACACAACAAAGCCAACGATGTGAAGCATCGCTGTAGACATCATACTCAACATCTGCTCTAGGCAAAGCCAAAATGGGAGCAGTAGTCAGCTTCTCTTTCAACTCCTGAAAGCTTGCCTCGCACTGCTTAGTCCACTTGAAATTCATATTCTTTTTGGTCAAACCAGTGAGCGGCACGGCTATCTGAGTATAGCCTTGAATAAACTTCTTGTAGTATCCAGTTAGCCCAGGAAAACTTCTGATTTCCTTCACTGTAGTAGGCCTTACCCAATCCTTCACTGCCTCTATCTTCTGAGGATCAGTTGCCACTCCCCCCTTAGAAAGTATGTGACCCAGGAATGTAACTTCAGATTTCCAGAAATTGCACTTGGATAACTTGGCATACAACTCATGCTCCTGAAGTTTCTTCAGAACCTCAGCTAGATGCTTAGTGTGCTCCTCCTCCGACTTGGAGTACACAAGAACATCATCGATAAACACCATGATGAAAGAATCAATAACCGGCCTCAGAACTCTCTTCATCATGTCAACAAAGATTCAAGGTGCAATCATCACTCCAAATGGCATAACTAAGAATTCGTAATGCCCATGTAGAGTTTTGAATGCAGTCTTATGCACATCTTCTGCTTTCACTCGAACCTGATGGTATCCCGATCGAAGGTCTATTTTGGAGAAAACAGTTGCCCCTTGTAGACGATCAAACAGGTCATCGATTCGTGGAATATGATATTTATTCTGAACAGTGACCTTATTCAACTCCCGGTAATCGATGCACATCCTCATCGACCCATCCTTCTTCTTCACCAACAGTACCGGTGCTCCTTAAGGCGACACACTTGGCTGAATAAAACCTTTTCCCAGAAGTTTCTCAATCTGTCGTTTAACTTCATCCTGCTCCACAGGCGCCATCCTTTACGGTGCCTTGAAAATGGGTGCACTCTCTAGCCAGATAGTGATGCTGAACTCTACATCACGATGTGGGGTTAACCCAGCAAAATCATCTAATAACACAGTCGGGTAATCCCGAACCACTGGAATTTTCTGCACCTCCACAGGAACCTTCTTCTTGCTGATAGCTGCCACCAAATCTGAACATCTCTTCTTCCCTTGGAAAGTGACTACAGGACCTCCTAGAGCCTTCACTGTTACTTCCTTGGTCTTACACTCCATGTTCACACTATACACCGACATCCAATCAATGCTTATGATAACATCGACCCCCAGGATATTCAGCTTGATCAGATCAATTCCGAAAATCCTGTCTCCAATCTCGATCTCACAGTCTGCATAGTACTGATCAGTGGTTAAAGTATTTGCTGATGGAGTAGCTACTGCGAAGACCTTGCCTAGAATGACTTTCGGTTCAACTCCCAGGACTTTAGCAAATTTAGGAGATACAAAATTATGAGAGGATCAAGTATCGAAAAGAACAACAGCTTTCTTTCCATTTAATAAAAGTTCTCCTATTACATAACACACTCTCGTTACATAAAAGCTTTTTACTAAATAAAGCAAGGGAAAAGAACAACAGAAACTTCTAAACATCCGCCTCTGTACCAGTAATGACATAATCCACTTCATCAGCGTCGGCCTTAGTCAAGGCAAATACTCGCCCTTACTAGTACGACTTCTTCCCAACTTGCTGCGTTGGTACCTTCTGGACGACTTCTCGCAGCTTGGGGCAGTGATATCTGTAATGACCTGTCTCTCCACAGTTGAAACAAGTCGCCACATGAGGTCTCACCCAACAATTTTCGGGTCTTTCAGCCATATTGACAACGTTCTCCCCTATAGGTTTGAACCTTTGAACTGGCAGCTACCCCTTAACATTCTCAGAAATTGCGGGCCTCTTCAAGACATTCCAATTGTTCCTCCTGTTCTGGGCGGCATGAAACTGCTCCATATCCTCCTCTGTAGCTGCAGCTCACTTGATTAATTTATCAAACCTCCTGATAACAAGGAGTATCATCATTGATCTCAGACTCGGTCTCAACCGTGCTCGAACTTTCGAGCTTTCTTCGCCTCGTCCATCACAAGTTCGGGTGCATACCTCAAAAGTTGAGGAAACCTTGTCTCATACTCCCTGACAGATATGCCTCCCTGCTGCAGTGCCAGGAACTCCATTGCTTTCTTCTCTTGGACATCAGATGGAAAATAGTGACCACGGAACTCCTTCAAGAATCCTCCCTGCCGATAACACCATTTCCCATAGTCCGCTTCATGGACTGTCACCATACAGCTGCATCCTTCTTAAGCTGTAATGTAGCCAGCTTCACCTTGCTACTTTCTGGAGTTTCCAAGACTTCAAAGATAGTCTCGACTTGCTGAATCCAATTGTTAGCTGTATCTAGGTCTGACTTCCCTTCAAACACAGGTGACTTCACCCTCTTGAATGACCCCACGAGTTTGATCACCTCAGGAACTGGATTTGCAGGCAACTCGCCATAGTTTTGGTTCATGGCAACGGCGTTGAGGGTCTGAGAGACTCTAGCTAACTTCGTTTCCAAGTTGAGTCCACAGCTGGGCCCTTCTCCATTCCTTGATCTTCTTCAAGACATAATCTGATTTAAAAGATCCATTAAATTCAAAGTAGAAAACATGAATTAAAACTCTTTCATTTCATTGAATTCAAACCTTCTACATTCAAATTTAAAACATCGTCTAACATCAAGCGAAAAGCATTGAGAAGATACAACAATCTAATCCCTACGGTTTGGCTTTCCTAAGCTCTTCCCGTACTTCTGCCACTTCTTGCTTCAACACATCATGCATGTTCTTTCTCTTCTCGAGTTCCCAAACATGATGACTGAGGGTTGCAATATTCTCTTTGCACTTTGCACACTGCACCTGCAATAGGTCTGCTCTCTCTCTCTGAGTCTCCACTTGCCTCTGAAGAGATTCGATGAGACCTCTCGGAACTGGCTCTTCCTCGTCGGATGAAATGTCTAATGAGTCCGGATGCGGAGTGATTCTCAGGACTCGGGCCATTCTCCTTCATACTCCTTGGGATCTTCTTCATCGGAATCTCCTTGTTCGATTATGTGCCAATCATCATCGCCTGCTGGGTCATGGTGGTTCGCCATCTTTAGGGAAGGGAGAAGAAGAAGCATCAATCATAGAGCAATACAAATATAAGTAGCTTACAATTAAATCTCTATACCCAACTCACACTCTAAAGTCCACTCTTGGGTGTCGTTCCTTATAAATTTGTACTACTTGAAAGAGTGGCTCTAATACTACTCTGTAACACCCCAAATTCCAAATACGTCTGAATTCGAAGTTCCACGGGATCTTTACACTTCACTTCGTACAATTTTACAAGGAAATTAAAACTTTTTATACAACAATGATTACATCAACGCAGAAGAATTATAAATTACAACAAGATACATGAAATAAATAACAACTTGAACTTCCTTTAAGCAGCACTCATTCTTTAGTCTTGTCAATCACTTTATCCTGCATACTATTATGGGCACGTCAGTTGCATACGCTAGGATATAATACATCAATTTTTCTTACTTAGAAAGCACACACTTGTCACAAATAAAGCTAATGGGGACTATCTTATTGATGTCGTGTGTGAATGTGCACTTAGTCCTTAATACAGTTATTTATATTTAATGACACTAATGCGCATTTGTTCGGATTCTATGCATCCCATACCACATAGGTCTGAGGGGAAGCCCTTAATCGTTCTTCATCTTATAGGGTTGATTCCCTCGCCATGAGTTAAACTACTACGGTAACTACAGTAAGTATCCTAGATCTCACACCCAGACAGCCTGAAGGGGAATCCCATGTCATTACAAGATGCGTCATGCAGACAACCTATGGACAATTTGCCTCCATCATGGAACGATAGCACTACGTAGTCACCAAACACCCTACAAGCTTCGCCACGATCCCGACAATTCCAGAGATGAATCCATACCATGACATGACGCATCAAGCAGGCAGCCTGTGAATACTCTCACACCGTAGATCCGAGGCCCTCATACTTGTGTTTTTCTCTTACTTTCATCACATCCCCACTATGTGTCTAATCCTTAGATAATTGAATCAAGAATAAAATTAATACTCTAGAATTAGCATTACCTCTACATCGGTCTTTAAACATCAATCATTTACCATGACCTAATCTTGGTCTTTTATCACCACATTTCTCTTTCAAAATTTTTATTTATGCCGATGTAAGGACTTAGCTAAACTCTAGAGTCAAACTCGTTTCATGTTCATCAAAAAGAGAGTTCATATTCATAAATTTCATATTTCATCATGTTTCTTTTACTTCATTTTCCTTGTACAATTTGCATAATTTAAACATCAATCTCATATTTAATCTTATTCAATTTTTACATGTCAAAAATCTTATTTCAAATCTCTACACCAAAATTCTTTACAAAAAAATGTTTGTGGTATTTAATTATTAAAATCATACTCTAAGAAACTTTATTAATTCCTTCTTCTCAAAAGTTACTTCTAATTCCCATTTTAATAAGTCAAATATTGTAGAAATAGTTTTCATGAAGTCTAGGTTTTTTTTAAGACTTCTAATAATTTTTCTCCATTTTTATCCACTTAAAAACTACTTTAAAACATCAAAATAGAAAAAAAAAATGAAATTCCAAAAAAAGTGGTCAAAGGCTGGATTCGAACCCAGTCAACCCCCCCCAGTGAACAGTAACCGACCCAAATCACACCCGAGAACCAGTAAGTCCAAGAGTGACTAACTGTCATATAGAGAACTTAAATTATACTTAAGGTCTGGCTTTCGGATTTGAATAAAAAATCCGATTTTCAGGATAACAGAGAGTGTGTTTGGTTTAACATTTTTTTTTCTTCTAAAAAACGAAATCATGTTTGGTTAGATAGTTTTCTGAAAAAAGTTTCCACAAAACAGTTCCCCCCACTTTTCTTTCTCCCCTCTCTTTCTTCACGAGTAGCTCAGGTTGTTTTTTTACTCCATTCACCTCCTTCCTCCATTCTCGGTTTTATCGCTCCAAACCAGATCTGAGTAAATCTCCACCCAAAATCAACGATTTTTGTATTATTTAGCCGCAAATCTACTCCACCTTGTTGATTTTGTGTCGCTGGCGGAGAGCATACTACTTTCGATCAGTCGATTTGGTGGGGTGAGTGATCGATTTAGGGTTGATGGTTTGTGAGACCCGTGCTGCATACAAGAGAAGGGGTATTCGACAACGGGCAAGTCGAATCAAATGCCGATTGAAGGTTGAATCTGTTGCTGACAATTTCTTTGCTCTTCAACTGCAGTCGAAGGTATGATCCGATTGGTACCCATTTATAATCATGTTACAGTGCTATTCTTGCGGTTTATAAGATGCTATTTCCGATTTTTTGAACGAAATTTGAAGAAAGTGTTTGTCTTATGGGTTTGTTCAACGGATCATTAGCAAGGTTGTACACAGTGAATCAGGTGGATTGGGAGATGATGACTTCCAATCCTATGCTAGAACCGTGGGCCAAAACTGGTTTATTTGGTTATTTTTATTTGTTAAAATTTTTTTTTGAGGTACTAATTTTACGGAGTAAAGACTGTGAATTGGGATGGATTTGGATATCATTACTTGTGATCTTATGGTCGACTAAACTCCTTATTATTTGATTAAAATAGGGGTTAATTTTGTTCTTGTGAAAAATATTTTTTTCAAAGTGCTACATTGGAAATAGAAGAAGTTATCATTTTTGAATATATTTTACTTCCTCAAATGAGTTCGGATCACTCTTTAAGTGCTGCAATTTATCATTTTTTATTACTATTTATCGTTTCTTTTCCAAATATAGATGAGTAGTATGGGGAAAGGGAAGGAGATGGAGGTGGATGATGATGTTAGGTTATGGAATCCAACTATTGTGCGGGTATTTGTGCATCTTATGGAGGAGGAAGTAGACCAAAATAGTCTCAAAAGTTCCACATTTGAAGCCAAAGTTTGGCAATGATTTACACAACATATGAAAATTACTAGGTTTGCCCATTGACACGTGCCTATGGCACGTCTTCAGAACGATGTATCTGGTTTGATTATATAAAATAGTTTTAGAGCTCCAGCAAATTAAATGAAGTAGCAACATATTATATGAGAAAACAGTATATCTACCTTTAAGTTCAACCATCACCTTCTTGATCATTAGCTTGAGCTTACCTAGAATGCATATAGTTTGTTAGAAATACTGCATAGAGTTTTTTTTTAACTTCAGCATCACTTTTAGATATTTGTAATAGTTATGCAAGGACATGATCATGTAGGTTTTATATAGCTTACTTTAATCCCATAACCACTATGAGCATGTCTAAATACAATAACACAATTGCATGTGTGAAGGTATCTATAGTACCAATAAACTAAACATATGTTTGTCTGAGACTCAGTTTGCAATTGAAATACCTCTTATTATTATTTCAACCAAAATGAAATACATCAAGTTCTCAAAACTCTAATCCAAGCTAATCATTCTTTTATCTTCACTTTGTCTCCCTATTGCACCTTTATATATAAAAAAAGGATAAATAACAAATTTACTTTAACTATCTTTCTTGAGTGGAGAGTTTGCAACCTTCACTGATAAACTCCAGTCATCCCAATCCTATATATCCAAACATACATTAAAAGTTCTTTTATGTTATGTTATCCATAGTTTCTCTCTCTCTCTCTCTCTCTCTCTCTCTCTCTCTTTTCTATTCAAAAATTCAAAATTCCAAAATTTATTTTTTTTTAATTTTCAAAATTTTAAAAGTTTTTAAAATTTAAAATTTTTAAATATTTAAAAAAATTATTTTTTAAAATTTTTTAATAATTTTTTTATAAGTGTTTGATTTTTTAAAATTTTATTTTTTGAATTATTATTAAAGTTTTAAATTTTTTTGTTTTTTATTTTTTTTAAATTTTTTTAAATTTTTGTTGTCATAAATTTTTGAATAGAAGAGAGAGAGAGGGGGAGAGAGAGAGGGGGAGAGAGAGAGAGAGAAATAATTAAATAAATAAAGGAGTAGTTTTGGGTGGGGATTTGGATTTGAGTTTTGGGGGGAAACTTTTGGGGGGAAATATGTTTTGTGATGATAGATCTTGGCCTTTAATTTTGGGGGGATTGAAGGGGAGCCACTTGATAGCTTTCTTTGTGTTTTATTATATAGATGTGTAATCGTTCATTCACAGTTAAACAATTGAAGGATAAACATTCGAGACTGAGAATTCAATGGAGGGTGTTTGACCATATGAAAAAGCAGAGTGGTTTCGGTTGGGATGAAGAGAATGAAACAGTCACTGCCGAGAAGGATGTTTGAGACAACTATGTTAAGGTGCATACATAAACTCATTTTTTTTATTGTTTGTGAATCTGTTCTTATTATACTTAACCAGGACTTTAATACTTGTGAATTAACAACACAATTTTGATTAGGCATACCCTACGGCAAAACAATTTGAGAAGAAGGGGTTGGCAAACTACGATGCTTTGACCAAAATTTTTCAAGAGTCTATTGCTCAGGGCTATGTCTCTAGGGCTTCAACACAAAGGGTGTACGATTTCGATGAGGAATGGAGGGTGAATTATGAGTTTGCCCACCCTAATCTACCATACGTAAATGTACCTGATGAGGATGATGATGCACCATTTGTTTCGGGGTCGGAGTCGGGGTCTCGCAAGAGAAAATCTAGTGCATCAAGTGGTCGAGCAACAAAAGGCTCGGATATCAAAGAATGCTATGATTCCTTTATGGAAACCCAGGAGGTCAAAAGAAACAAGTACAAGAAGAAAATGGGGGACCGAAGTAATGTTTCGGTTGAACATGATTATTCCGAACTGGATCAATGCATTGATATAATTAATGCGATGCCTGGGCTTGATTACAAACAAACAGGGAAGGCACTTGATGTGTTAGTTGAATCCCCTCATTGGAGACATTCTTTCCTTCGCATGACCCCGGAAGTTAGGGAGAGATGGGTGAAGTGTCGTGGTGAGCAGTAGCGATCCCATTTGGTTGGTTGGGTGGGTCCATCATATCCAATTTGTTCAGTCCTTTCAAAAATTTTCCATATTTGTATATGACCTATTGTATTCTGACTATTTAATGGTAGAACGTGGTGGTTATTATTTTAATTGATTTTTTTTGGAAAATGGATTTGCTATTAGTAGCTGTTGTTGCTTTTTTTATAATCTGAGTTTAGCAATGTTACATAACGTATTATGTTAGTTTAAAATTCTGTGAATAACCTCCACTATAGTCGTAGTATTAAAGCTTTAACTTACTTTATGCAACTGAATTGTACTTTTTGTCATAGTGAAGTACTATTGCAAGTGCTACCGTAGTGATGGACACGTCTTCATCTGATAGTGATGATTTTGATGACTTGATGGAACTCTAGTTCCTACATGACAACTCTGAAAAAAGTCCACAATGCACGCCAAAACTAACAGGACGTGAATATTTGCAAGAAATCTTAGATGGTACCCCGGATAAGTTTCATCGCATATTCCGTATGAATCAAGATTGTTTTTGGCTTTGTGTGGTTTTCTGAAAAATGGCAACTACCTCGACGAAACAAAGGAGGAAGCCCGACATAGATGCGTGTCTTTTGAAGAAAGTGTTGTCATTTTTTTGTATATTGTCGGTCACAGTTATAGAATGCGAGCATGTGCTGATAGGTTTCAACACTCACTTGAAACAATTGAGTGACATTTTACAATTGTTTTGAAAGGTTTGGCAAGAGCAGCCACAGTACTAATTACGTATACATGTTAGGATCACTAATTCCACAGACTTTTATCAATGGTTTAAGGTATTTTTTTACCTCCATCATAACTAACATATGATTTTAATATATCAAAGTTTGCTAAAGTTGTAGTATTCAAATTCATTAATGTAGGGAGCTATCGGTGTTGCTGATTGCACATTAATCGATGCTTCGGTACCCGCTAGTCGAAGCAATGCTTGTCGTGGGCAAAAGGGTAATATAACTCAAAATGTGTTGGCAGTTTGTGATTTTGATATGATGTTCACATTTGTTTATGCGGGATGGAAAGGCAGTGCTAACGACTCCCGGTAATACAGAGTGCATTATCATATGGACTGTTGCAAATTCCTCCCAATGATAAATATTATTTAGTAGATTGTGGTTACACTAATATACCTGGTTTTTTAACTCCCTACAATAGTTAGTCATATCACTTACAGGACTTTCAAGGGGCCAACCATGCACCAACCTAACCTAGGCAACTTTTTAATAAACAGCATGCGAGGCTACGAAATGTGATTGAAGGAACATTTGGTGTATTCAAGAAAATGTTTTCCATCTTCAGTCACATGACAAACTACTATTTTACAAGACAGGTTATAATGGTCACAACATGTTGTGCACTCCATAATTTTATACATAGATATTCAGTTGACGATACTTTTTTTAGGAATTTGTCGATGAACAATTAATTCATCACCAACAAATTGAAGATATCGCATCCACATCTCAAGGGTTGGAATTGTCATCTTTCCAATTGAATCGTATGAATACGAAAAGAGATGAAATTGCTATGGCAATTTAGATTTCGAGACATTAATGTAATTTTGCTGAAACATATTCATTGTATCATTAACTGTATTGAATATAATGTAGTATGCATTGTATGAGATGTTATCTTGACAATTTACAGATAAACAGGCACTGCACATGGATTCAATTTTGTTACCAACAATGGTCAGAAGAATGAATGGATTTGTCAGTTACAGGAAGTGATTTGATTATCATTTTTTTAAGTCACTAAGATGATGTCATTATAGGCAATGATGAAAGTTTCTACTCAATTGCCCAAGTTTGTCCCCCCCCACACTCCCTCTTTCTGCTTGGTTGTATTGACCAGAAGTAGATATTGAAAATATGAAAAAAATGAGTGAATAACCACGGAAATGATGTGTGATAGCCTTTAAGCTGATCTGTAGTTGATGTTTGAAGTAAGAATGAATCCATTATGTGAAGTGATAATGGTGAAATCATTTGTTGATGACAATGGGGGGTGGACATTTTATGCTAGTACTAGTAGGCATGGCATTATCAAAAATGCAATCCTAGACTGGAGTTTTTATCATTGATTTGAACAATTGTTGTATAGAACCATATTCTGAGCCTACGACCAATTTGGGTTTTTTTGCTTATTCACATGGCTTTGTTGTAGTATTTGATTTCATTGAAGTAGATTGTGTTAGCATACCGATTATTATTACCCAAAGCATGAGAACCCATTAGAAGCATCCCAATTCACACCCCAAATTATTACCATTCAGAGTTGTAACCTATGAACAGCACTGAGAAACCATTATAACATCATAAGCCATGAGTAGCCTCACAAACCCATCACAGTAAGGAAATTGTACACAGTAGGGAAATTGTACAGAAGAATGAAGGAGTTGTTTATAAATAGCATCACAAGCCATCATCTCTATATTCAAATCAGTGGACGATACTTGTTTTTGTTTGGTTGGTAGAAATTAACAATCGTGGAGATGATGATGATATATTCTGATCTAATATAACCTTTGCAATATTGAAAATGACCAAACACTGTTAAATACAAATATGGAAAGATGGTAGTAACGAAACAGATCCAATGTACTAAATTTTGTACATGAATATATGAGGAACCTGGAGATGATGGCTAGTATTGAGATGCTTCTTAAATAAACTATTGATTTCTTCATAGTTAAAAGATGGAATTGCGTTACCTTCCTGTGATGGGTACTATTGCTGCTCATGGCTTGTGATGGGTACTCATGGATTGTGATAGCTTCTCATGCTTTGGCCAAAAAAGATATTATGCTAACACAAGGTTTTAAATAAAATTTTTTCATGTGCCTTTGAAAATATTGGAGATGATGGATGAGGATCCTCTATAACTCAAGTATTCATTTTTCTATTTTAACAATTTTCCATATTGTGTACAATTTCCTTCCTGTGAAGGGTTCAAATTCTGCTGATGGCTTATCATGTTATCATGGTTGCTCAAGGCTTTTGTCACTTGATAACTGTGAAGAAATGTAATTGGGGTGTGCATGTTTTATGCTTCTGATGTGTTATCATGCTTTGGGCAATAATAATCAGTATGCTATCTCATGGATTCAATAAATGTTGGTGATGTGCATTTGAAAAATTTGGAAATGAGGGCTTTTGATCCTGTGCAACTCAAGTGTTGATTTTTTTTACTGCATTGATGGATTCTGATAACTTCTTTCTTTGTAAGGGAATTTGGTATGAATTTCACTTTCAAATGTACCTCCTTGTTACTATGTTATAATTGTGAATTCTACTAATAATTTATTTTTATTATTACTATGTTCTGATGCAAATAAGGAGGGCTTCTCCTGTTTGGAGAAAAATTTTCTTCTAAAAATGGTACATGATAGCTTCTGAAGATGATGGCTTTATGATTGCCATACTATGTACCATTTCCTTGCTGTAATGGCTTCTAATGTTTCTGATGCTGCTCATGGCTTCTAATGTTTCTGATGCTGTATTAGCTGCATTGATGCTCTGATCGCTTATGATGCTGTGAGGCTTCTCATGGCTGCAGTTTCGGTGGAATTGTTTCCTGTCAAGAATGTTGTTGTTGGTCTCCATCTAACTGGGAAGTGATTCATTTATTTGTTTTAAATCACCCTACTGTTTTACCTCTATCAGTCTAGGCAATGATGAATAAACAAAAGTTATGATGCATGTGATATGATAACCCTTTTTATTTGTTGCTTTATACGGGAGTAAAAGTCATCGATTCCATAGATGATCATTTTCATTATTGGCATGAATATCAAATGCATTAGGATGCATGATTATTACTAGTTGGTATGGCATTCAAATGCAGCCCTAGACTAATCTCCATGTTCTATTCAATTTTTTTTCTATACATAATTGTTCTGAGCCTATGACTAATTGAATCCAATTTAATATTACTTGTATTTCATTTCCAGAATAATTTTTTAACAATATATCTTCAATCCTTAGCCGGAAGAAGATTGGTAACATAAATAGCAGCTGAACTTCTATTTTACAACTTCAAAAGTGTTGCGCAATTGGGTAGTGATATCCTGCACTTCGTAATTGGGTTTAGTTGTCTGCTACTTTATAAGGGATAAGGTCTTATGTTTCAGTTTGCAAATTATGTTTTACCATCTTGCTATATGTTATAAATGTTAATAATATCATTATGGGCTGTGTTTTGGGATGATTCTGATGGCTTCATATTGTATGGGGAAAAATAATTAAAAATAATTCCATACTGTGTACTTTTTTACTACCTGTGAAGGGTTCTGATCCAGCTCATGGATTATGATGTTATCATGGTTTCTCATGGATTCTAATTATTTATAAATGTGATAAATCATTAATTTGAGATGTGCATTCGAAAAGCTTCTGATGGCTTCTCATTCTTTGGGAAAATTTCCATACTGTGTACATTATTGTGGATTGTGCAAGGTTCTGTTGCTACTCATGGCTGATGATGTTATGCTACTTTTTCATGGTTGATCATATGTTACAACTATGAATTATAAAAATAATTTGCATTGGGATGCTTCTAATGCTAATTCATGCTTTTGGCTTAAATAAAAGCTAACAGAAGATTTTCAAATAATTTTTGTTGACGTGCCTTTCATAAATTTGGAGATGATGTTTTCTGATCCTATACAACACAAGTATTGAGTTTATTTACTTTAAACAAATTTCCATACTGTGTACAATCTTCTTCCTGTGCAGGGTTCCTGTGTTGCTCATGGCTGATGATGATATGATGGTTTCTCATCGCATCTGCTGCTATATAAGGGATGAGTAATCATGGCTTCTGATTATGTTGTATCAGTATAATTCAGCTGATTTGGGAATCCAGGATCCAAGTATATATAATATAATGTATTGGAGCTTCACAAACAGAGAGTTGCAATGTAATACAATGTATATCAGGTTTAATCTTATTATGAATTGTAACACCTCGAATTTTAAAATACCAAAAATATTTGTTTTTATATTTTGTAGGGGTGAGAATTATTTTTAAGTTGTGTCTTATTTTATTTTATTTTTAAAATATTGATATTGGTATGGATATTTGTGGTAGATGGGTATTATTGA
Source organism: Hemerocallis citrina (assembly GCA_017893485.1). Taxonomy (NCBI): domain Eukaryota; kingdom Viridiplantae; phylum Streptophyta; class Magnoliopsida; order Asparagales; family Asphodelaceae; genus Hemerocallis; species Hemerocallis citrina. The sequence goes on along the minus strand of CM030360.1, from coordinate 114,575,850 downwards.
TATATTGGGACCATGAGTTGAGATTTCATGCGAATAAATATTGTTTATTTTATTTTATAATTTTGGGGGATTATTATAAGTTAATTTTAATGTATTTTGTATTGTTCATATTATGATAAAAAAGAGTTAGGGTTTATTTGTAATATTTTGGATTTGGAGGGTTTATCTGTAAATATACCTTATTATTATTAATATATAATATATTTTAAAAAAACCCCCTCCTCCCCATTTCCTTCTTTCTTTCTTTCTTTTCCCTTTCCCGTTTCTTTCTCCCAAGCAAACCAACCCACTCCGGCCTCCCTCTCCCCCACCCTAAATCCATTTCATTTCCTCACTATTTCTAAATTAAATTGAGGGGATGACTAATTGGAGGGTGCTATAGCTCGTGGCGGTGTTGGTTTTTCAAGAAGATTTCAAGAAGGTATGAGAGATTGTATGTTAGTTTATTAAATTGTATGCTTTTCGTTTCTTTTACTAGAAATTGATGTAGGGAGGTGTAGAGACCGCATAGAACATGCTAGGAGTTGAAGATTTGAATTATCATGAGGGAAATGTGAAGTTCTAATTTTGGCATAAACTCGGATTTTAGGGTTTATGAAATCGGGTAGGAAACTCGATCCTAATAATTGTAGAAAATGCATATGAGGGTGTAGAATATTATGACAGTATTAATATGAATTTAGGATGATTTTTATAGGCTTAAGCTCAATTAAATTGAGTGAAATAGACTATAGGTGAACAGTGCACGCCGGGTGTTCGGTGAAATGCCCGAGCGAGATTTAGAAGAGAATTTGTTAGATCCGGAGGTGTCATTGAGTTTTATTACTACTATTTAATCCTAATTTGAGAAATTAGGAGAATTGGATGAAAGCAAGTAGATATTTGGGAATTTCCCTTAAAGGGTTCCTCCGATCGATGAGTAAGTTTTTGTATTGGGACCCGACTTCAAAATCTATCGATGTAGCTCGCCTATTTACGTCATTTGTGATGTGTGGGTGAAGACAGATTCGAATTTGGAGGTTCGTAGGTCGAGTTTTGTGTTTTATGCTAATCGGTTCTATAATTTTCTAATTAGGTGGAAAAAGTTGAACTTCGACTGGCTACCGGGCGGACGTGGGACATCGTTTGCTTGATCCGTCAGGTGAGTATGTTGTATCTATAAATATTTTATATTGTGGCCAAATTTCGTGGCCTTTTGATATATTTTGTAGAAGTTATGTAAAAAATTGATTTTCAATGAAAATACGGATTTTTAAAGGTCCGAAAATGGGTTTTTGAGATATTTAGTGAAATTAACTATTTTAAGTATATAAAACCTATATTATGGCTTAATTTGATGTGTTGAAGTATAAAAACTAAATATATTAGATTGTTTATGCATATTTTTACATCGTGCATGTTTTGTGCATGTTTTTGGGTATATAAGCCGATATAGGTAATTTGGTATATGTGGAGCCTTGTGTATGGGCTAGCATGCTATGGATGGATGTTATAAGATGTAATTAGACGAAATTAGTGATTGTGATCATGTTTTGGAAACCCGTGTATTTATAGTGCATGTTTTGGGACATATAGGCCCTTATAGGTGATTTTACTTACATGGAACATGGTGTATGAACTAGTATGCCATAATTGGATATTATGAGATTTAATTAGAGAAAATAAATGATTTTGGCCCCTTTTTCTTGGAAACCCGCATGTGTGGTGTATGTTTGTGATATATATATTATGATATTGACTCGTGATGTGATAATTAGTGAAATTAGTAAGTGGGTATATGTTTACATTATAATTATGTTCGAAGTGAATTAATGAGCAATAGTATGATATTATAATGTGATGAATTATATGTTTTGATACTCTTACGATATGGAATAACATAATACAGTTCTTTTATTAATGTTATAACTTGGCATATGCCTATATATGATACAATGAGGTAATGAATAATATGGTATTCTTAATGTGGGATGTTATGGCAAAATAAATATCTTGGCGCATTAATATTATGCAATAATATGATAAGATGGTTTTAATTGTGGAATGACAGGTTGTATGCATAAGAGCATCCACTATGGTCGGCTATTTATTTAAAAAGTGCAAATTTTGGAAAATTTTACGCCACTATGGTCTGCTATAAACCTAGTTTATAGCAGAGTAGTGAACAGGAGTCAGCCATATATAGCAGGGCAGAATAGCATTTGGAAATTATAGAAGACGGTAAACGATCTTCCGTCTAACAAAAATTTTGATTTCTTTGGAATTAAAAAATCGAATAGACGGTAGAAGATCTTCCGTCTATACAATTTGACCGATCAAAATCGTATAGACGGAAGAAGATCTTCCGTCTAAAGAATTGGTTAATTTTTTTTAAAATGCAAATTTATCAAACGGACGATGTTCCTCCGTCTTTATATTTATTTAATTATTTTTAAAAAAATTGAAAGAGATTAACTTCCGTCCCTTTCATTTTTTTTTCCTTTTTTTTCGTCCTTTTCTTTTTTTGTCCTTTTCCTAAAAGACAAAAAAAAAATTTTAAAAATCCCAAATGGAAGTTGAACATCCGGCTGAGGTTTTTAAAAACATTTTTAAAAAAATTAAAAAACCTAGACGGAAGATCTTCTTCCGGCTGGGTTATTTTTTAAAGAAAAAATATAATAAGGAGAGCAGACGGAGGATCTTCTTCCGTCTATATATTTTACAAATTTTTTTTTGCAAATTATAGCTTTCACGATAGTGGCGGAAGAGCATCTATGCTAGAAGCAAATTTGCATATACTCAAAATATAGCTCGAACCATAGTGGATGCTCTAAGGTGGTATAATGATACGATGATTAATATCGTGAGCATCAGATATGCATCAAATGGTAAGATAAAAGATAAGATGGTTTGTGCTAATAAAATGCATTACTAATTCATGTGGTTAAAGTCAAATAGATGACACGTTGGAAATCAAAAGTGAAATGCTTGTGTGATAAAGTAAGCTGAAAAGATGAAATGATTAATGTTAATAACAGATGGTTTTGTTGACCAATACCTACAGAAATCCCATCCCAGGGGTTTGGGTTAGACCTCCTAAAACCCAAGGACCGGCTTGGGGTGCGGAGTTTTTCCCTCTTAGCTTCAGCTGGGAGGAAGTACCCAGTTTATCTGGGTTGCGGAGTTTTATCGCCCAAGCTATCGGCTTGAGGCCCGGTTTTCCCTCGATGACAGCTGTCGCGGGAAGTACCCAGTTTACCTGGGGTGCGGAGTTTTTCCCTCCTGGATATCGGCTGGGAGGAAGTACCCAGTTTACCTGGGGTGCAGTGTTTTTTCCCTCGATGACAGCCGTCGCGAGGAAGTACCCAGTTTACCTGGGGTGCGGAGTTTTTTCCTCCTAGCTTCGGCTTGGAGGAAGTACCCAGTTTATCTGGGGTGCGGAGTTCCCTCGCTGGCACAGGCTGGGAGGAAGACGTAGCCTCGGACGTGTAAGATTCTGTGTGAGCATTGGTCCGCGTGTTTACTGGGCTGCCGGCTTTCAGTATATTGGGATACTGTAGCTCACTGGTCGACAAACTAATAAAATAAATAAGTGTAAATAAGAATGTGTAAGTAAATAAAGTGAATTGTGAATATGAAAGAAAGTGGTTGTGAATGAAATGAATATGAAGGAATACGAGTTATGAATTTGTGTATGAAAAGAAGTGATAAATGCAGCATGTGGTTAATTTAAAATGAAAAAGTAAAAGAGACGTGTGTTAATATGAATAGTATGAAGTAATTGTGTAATGAGAATGATTATTAAAGTGAAATACAGGATGATTTGAGTTGATACACCTTGGAATTGTGTCGAGGAACTACTCGCCCGCTATTTCTGTGGAAATGGTGGGAACTACCTGCCTTGGCATAATTCGCAGGGTAAGTGGCATGATATCGTTAATGAATAATGGAAATGAAGAATAAAGTAAAGTGAAGATGAAAAGTAATTAAAGTAAATTAATAACCAAGCTATCGGCTTGAGATGTGATGTGATATTACCCAAACTATGTGTTTGGGGTGCGGTGATTATTACCCAAGCTATCGGCTTTGGGGTGTGATATGTTGTGGCCCAAATTGTGTTTGGGGATATGGAGTATATTGTGATGAGAATGAAAGTGAGGCTAATGGCAATTTGTGTTATAAGTGAAAATGATAATAAGATATATTACTTATAAGAATGAGAAATTACTAAAGCGATATAATGAGATGAGAATGAGCTATAAAACATGCTTTTGATGCAAAGAGAATAAGCTTTCTAATTAGTGATATGTTAATGATGTGATGAATGCAAGTAACTCGCAATGTGAAATGAGGTGTGATGTTTGTGTTATAAGACGTAAATGAATGCGATATTCTGGGAATGTATGCATATGTTTATAATGCTATAAAAATAGATAAACGTGATGTTATTCAATAAAATAAATACTTGTAATTAGATGTTATGAAGATGTAGATGGTATTATTGTTTGTATGCATGCGATGTATGTAATAAGAGAGTGGTTGTGAAAATGGTTATTAAAGAAAAATATGTTGAGTTATAAGTTTGTATACCTTGGAAGTGTGTCGAGGAACTACCTGCCTTGGTACACTTCTAGGATGAATGAGGGAGTTGTTGATGTGATACTGGTAAATGATGTGCGTGGTCAAATAAATATGAAGAATAAATGTAGTAGCATTATGTGATTAAAAAAATACATTAAGAGAACGAGAAATGAAGAAAGTGCTTTTGTGTGATACTTATGTGATACATTATTATGTGAATAAGAAACGATTAAAGTATATATGTGGTTAGTGTGATGTATATAGTGAAGCTATACATATATATAGTTGGATGCAGATTCGAAGAATGCTTTGATGTAAAGCAATAATTGTGATGTTTTATATTCAGATTCCAGGTTGAAATTTCTTATCTCGATATTTGTAAGTTCAATTTAATTTTCTTTATACAAGTTAATTTATTTGTTAGACTTTTTAAATTATACTCACACCAGAAATGGCTAACCCCTGATGTTTTCTGGGGGTTAGGGGGTCCCTCCCTGTGGGTGGACAACCCTAACTCTCCTGCAGGTTTGCTAGCAGCCGGTGAGGTAGTTATAGAATCAGATATTTTATTTGTTGGGATGATAGATTATTTGTGTATTTAGCATATGAAGAAATGTATACAGCTAATGTATTATTTTGTATTAAAGTGAAAATATATAGGTATATTGCTGTGATGAGGTAAGAAAGCCCGTACCCGCCTCGTTGTGGAGTATTGGGTTCTGTAGTTGGCTTTTAAAAAGGTTTTCCTAAATTTTTACCAAAATCTTATATGTTTTCAAAGAAATTTATGGTTTTTATTTAACATTTGATATTCTGTTATGAGTTTAGCCCCCAGAGCATGATATTTATATTGCCTGTGTGATTCTGCTCATTTTGGCTTGGGGAGCTCATGATTATATTGCCTGTGTTGTGAGCTATAGAATTTAGAGCAGAATTCCGTAAGCCTTTTGTGTTTCGGGGCAGAAATTTCAGGGGAGACTGCCAAAATTTTATTTGAAATATACCTATCTTAGTTTATGTTTAAAGTGATATAGAAATTGAAAGAATTGAATTTAGAGGTTTAGTTTTCAAAAAAAAAATGGGGTGTTACATGAATCTAGTAATTCAAGCAAGTTTAATGTGAAGTAAAAAAAAGGATGCGATCAAATAATTTTCATTACATTGTATTCAAATGATCTTTCATACTCTTTTGCATATCACATTTCAAGTTAAGGGAATGTTACATACAATACGAATACAAAAATCTCCATTGCTTATGGCATAATCGAATATCAGTTCATAAGAACAAGCTTAAGGGTTATCACATTAATACAACTCCTCATATTGATAAGATTTGCTCGATTCTGATGCTGCTCAGGCCTCTTGTTCCCATATTTGTACAACTTTGCTATGTAACTGCAGCAATTAAAAAAAAACCATACCAAAATTTATGCAAATTGATTGAACAAACACCTTTTATAATCTCATACGAGCATGAAAAAAACTGTTTTGTGCTACAATTTTAGAATTTATTTTTATAACCAAACGTGATTTATGACCTCATTTTCAAATAATTTTTTTAATCAAAATTCATATTTACTGGTTTACCAAATGCATTTTACACTCTTAGTTTCAAAAAACCAGTTTTCTGGAAAAAATATTACCAAACAGCTTTTACACTCTCTTTTTCACAAAACTATTTTCAGAAAATAGTATTCAGGAAAAAATATTACCAAACAGCTGTTACACTCTTTTTTTCAAAAAACTGTTTTCAGAAAACAGTTTTCAGAAAAAAAATATTACCAAACAGCTTTTAGACACTTTTTTTCAGAAAACTGTTTTCAGAAAAAAATATTACCAAACAGCTTTTCCACTCTTTTTTTTCAGAAAACAGTTTTTTCAGAAAACAGGTTTCAGAAAAAAATATTACCAAACAACTTTTACACTAGTTTTCTGAAAACGGTTTTCAGGAAACTGTTTTCATAAAACTTTTTTCAAAACAACAAACCAAACGCACTCAGAGTCTCTTGAGAAACTCGAACCCAAGACCAAATTGTAATACCCCGATTTTCATTGATGAAAATTATTAATTTTTATTTTTGCATGTATTGCGCAAGTGCAATTTTTTGTAGTGTGAAATCTTATAATTATTTTCATTATGGATGATGTGTGTGTGTGTGTGTATATATATATATATATATAGGGAAAGGCTCCGTTGCACACTACTATTGGTGCTTATGGCGTGAACACTACTAGTTCGGGCGTTCAAATCGAAAATCCGAACCGTTCACATTGATTTACACATCTAAATTAGTCTAAATATGTAAAATCAAATCATTTGAAATTCATTTGCCCATTCATTGAAGTGTTACAAAATTGTATGGCTGAAATTTATTGTTTTTATAGTCGCGTGATGGATGGGCAAATGAATTTCAAATGATTTGATTTTACATATTTAGACTAATTTAGATGTGTAGATCAATGTGAACGGTTCGGATTTTCGATTTGAACGCCCGAACTAGTAGTGTTCACGCCGTGAGCACCAAGGTAGTGTGCAACGGAGCCTTTTCCTATATATATATATATATATATATATATATATATATATGTTCTCTAATTATTTTTATAAAGGCCCATTTTTCTTCAAATAAACATAAGCCTTTCTTTTTAGCCCAAATCTAATTTATTTTTGTAAACTATTAATTGGCCCATTAATTAAAGCCCATGAGTTATTTCTCTTTTAATTACAACTTGTAATGTAGGATATTTTTATAAGATTATTTTTATAAAAAATATAATGTACAACTTTTTTTAAATGGAGAACTAACGAATGCACATGCATTGCACGTACACGTGCAAAAGCACACAAAGTGGCCGGTTTAGGATTGGAGGGAAAAAGAAAAAATGAGTGGAGTTATGGGTGGTAGTTGCTTGATCATGGTTGGTTACTACAACTTCCCCTTGAATCCTAGCCTTTTATTTTTAACTCCTAGATTGATCCTAACCCTTCATTTGCTCCCAATTTTAGTATAAATACCCCCCTCTAGCCTAGTTATTTTTGTACTCTTCATTTCTCCAAAACCTATAGTAGAAAATACAAATTGTTAGTAGTATAGTAAGTGAGATAAAAAGATTGAGAGTTGTGTGTGAGTTGTGTGTGTGCATTCAAAGGAGGCCGGCATCACTAGGAAGCTCTCGGGATTGGCATCTTTGAGGCTCGGTTGTGCGCATCAAGGAGGAGGAGGAATGCTCTTTTGGCAAGGACTCTTGTGTTAGGAGGTGTTGCAATTTTATTCTCTCCAAATAAGGTGGGTTATTTTCCATGTTTCTAATTAGATAGCATGCTAAAATTGAATTGAAATGATAATGCATGAAAAAGATTAACAAGAGTACATTTAATTGGAAAAATGGCTTATTAGTTGATTGGAATGTTGCTAAATAGATTGTATGTGATTCCATCATCAAACTTAAGTTGTGTGTGAATTATTTATAGCCATGGATTGCTTGAAGTAAAATTCGTTGTTAGCATCAAAAACTAAATGCAAATGTTAGTAGATGAAAATGTTATTTTATGTGCTTGAATGAACCTTTTTGTGATAATGTTGTAACGAATAACTTAAAATATAATTTGTGGGTTTGTGAAAGGAATATAAACAGGGAATTGATATAGGGAATATTGATGTTAAGTTGGATAAGAAATGTCGAAATGAGATGTGGTAGTAGTAGTATACAATTTAAACTAATTGTATGAAAAATATGCGTTTAATTATTGGAAAAATTATTTTTAAATTACTGGAGTATCAAATATTATTTGAATAATTATTCTGGAGATTTACTGTAAATTTAGTAAAAGCAAAGCTCAAATGAGAGCTTTTGAAACATCGAAATGTTCTATTGAACAGAGAACTGATTTTAATTAAAATGCAAGTTGTATTCAAGACAACCTGAGCCTATAGCTCAAGTGGTCGGGAGGCCTTTAAATGCTACAGTGTGTGCGGTTGGGTTCTCACAGATCGATGGTTTGATCCTTGATGACACCATATTTTTTTGTGCATTTAAAAAATTAAACCAAGCTTCAGCCGAGAGTATATAACTCTCTAAAATCCCTTTTATACCGAACAGCATGATTGGCCTAGTGGCCAGAGCATGCCGCTTGCTTCTTCTTGGTCGCTGGTTCGAATCCTGGTCTCGGCCAGAATTAAACTTTGTGGAAAAATGAATTTTTTTGGTGGATTTTGATGTCTAAAAATTATTTAAAAAATACCATTATTATTCTAAAATTATGTGTGACTTATGAAAAATAAATTGGGAGTTATTGAAATGAAATAGAGTATATTTTTGGAATAAAAGTGTAGTTAGAACTATGGTTCTACACTTGTATATTTTTGTGAAAAAATGTGTTTTGCAAGAGAATTGAAATAAGTGCTAGAATAGAAAAATAACAAAGAAAGAAATATATACGGTGAAGTAGTGTGAATTATTCTTGTTAAAGAATAGTGTGACAATAATAAGTTGTGAATATTCATTTTGACCATTTACTTAGTGATATGATTTTTTTATGTGGAAATAAATATTGGATGAAATACATGATGAATGATTGAACTCCATGTATGGTTATTGACTCATGAATAATTTAGAAATCATGTGATTGGAAAAGAGAAATGTTATTGAGTATGAAAACTCAAACATATGAATTTGTGAAATGAAATTGAAAATTAGGGTGTAGCCAAAACTCACACCGGCAAGTGAAAAGTGATGAAATATGATTATTGACAATTGAAAAGACCAGTTTGGGTCATTGTGAAATGAAAGAAATAAGACCGGTAGTAGTGAGAGGGCTAACTCTAAGAGCTTGATTTTGTTCATGATTTCATTAAATTAAGATTTAGTACATAGTGAAAGTGGTGATGAAAGTAAGAGAAAAACATTGAGTATGAGGGCCATTGGATTGGCAGCGAGAGAGTATCCCAGGAAGTCCCATGATGAGTCATGATAGGGCATGGATACTGCTTCAGAGTACCGTCCCGGTGGCGACGCTCGTGGGGTGTTTGACGACTGCGGGTGGTGTCATGTCTATGGTAGGAGCTGAATTACCACAGGATGCCTGCATGATGAGTCATATGTCAGTGCGTTGGGTTCCCTCCAGGGCACCTAGACATGAGTTCGTATGTCAGAAAATATCTAGGATACTTACCGTAGTTACAGTAGTAGATTAAGTCATGACGAGGGATTGAACCCTACAAGATGAAGAACGATTAAGAGGCTTGCCCTCGGACCTATGTAGTATGGGATGCATAGAATCCGAACAAGTGTGCATTAGTATCATATAATATGAATAATTGCATCAAGGACTAAGTGCACAATCACAACACGACATCAATAGGGTATTCCCTTTAGTTTGATATGTGACAAGTTTGTGTTTGTTAAATATGGAAAATTGGTTATACTATTTCCGGCATAGAGAGGATGGCCGTGTATAATGTTCATCAGTTGAATAAACTGACGTACCCACAGTTTTGTATGCAGGGTGAATGACATGATAAAGATTAAAGAAGAACAAATGCTTAGAGATTATTCAAATGTTGATGTACATTTATTTAAATATTGTAAATTTGCTTCCGCTGTAAAATGTAAAGTGTAAAGTTTTCATGTAATTCTGATGTAAAGTGAAAAGTTTTAAATTCCTTGTAAAATTGTAAGAAAGAAGTGTAAAGATCCTGTGGAATCTCGAATTCAGTTGTGTTTTGGAATTCGGGGCATTACAGAGTGGTATCAGAGCCACGCTTTACACTTGTACAAATTTATAAGGAACGACACCCTAGAAGTGGACATTAGAGTGTGTGTTTGAGTCTAGAGATTTAAATGTAAGTTACTTACATTTGTGTTGCTCTATGACTTATACTTCTTCCTCCCTATTTCTAAGATGGCGGATCACTTCGACCCTGTTGGAAACGACGATTGGCATATCATCGAGGAAGATTACTATCCTGGACAAGCAGATTCCGAGGAAGATTACTACCCAGGCCAAGCTGACTCTGACGGAAAAGAATGGCCTGAGTCCCGAGAGATCGCCCCACCTCCGGACTCATCTGATGACTCTTCTGACGAAGAAGAAGAACCAGTTCCAAGTAGTCTTGTGATATCTCTTCAGAGGCAGGTAGAAACACTGCGGGAGAGAGTCGGATTATTGGAGGCTCAGTTGGCAAAGTGCAAGGATGATTTCGCGGTTCTCAGTCATCATGTATGGGAACTCGAGAAGAGGAAAAATATGACCGATGTGCTGAAGGAAGAAGTTGATGAACTACGGGGAGAACTTCGTGAAGCGAAGAGGAACCGTAGGAGTTAGACTGTTGTAGCTTCTACTGTTTTCATTCCGATGTCAAGAAATGTTTTCAATTCGAATGTATAAAGTTTGAAATTCAATGAAATGCAAAGTTGATTTAAAGTACATGTTTCATGCTTCGAATTTAATGGATCTTTTGCATCAGAATATAGAATGAAAGCTGTTGTTTTGTTCGATACTGGATCCTCTCATACTTTTGTGTCTCCTAAATTTGCTAAAGTGTTGGGAGTTGAACTGAAGATTTTTCCAGGCAAGATCTTAGCAGTAGCTACTCCATCAGGAGAAACTTTAACCACTGATCGGTATTATGTGGATTGCGAGATTGTGATTGGGGACAAAATTTTCAGAATTGATCTAATCGAGCTGACTATCTTGGGAGTCGATGTTATCATTGGCATTGATTGGATGTCGGTGTACAGTGCACGCATCGAGTGCAAGACCAAGACGGTAACAGTGAAGGCTCCAGGTGGACCTGAAGTCAATTTCCAAGGGAAGAAGAAGTGTTCTAGGCTGGTGGCAGCTATCCTCAAGGAAGAGATTCCTGTGGAAGTACAAAGGATTCCTGTGGTTTAGGACTATCCGACTGTGTTCTTGGATGATTTTCCTGGGTTACCCCCGTAACGTGATGTAGCGTTCAGCATCACCCTTCAATCGGAAAGTGCACCCATTTCTAAGGCACCGTATAGGATGGCTCCAGTGGAATAGGATGAGGTGAAACGGCAGATTGAGGAACTATTGGAGAAAGGCTTTATTCAACCTAGTGCGTCACCTTGGGGAGCACCAGTGCTTTTGGTAAAGAAGAAGGATGGATCGATGAGAATGTGCATCGATTACCGAGAGCTGAATAAGGTCACTGTTCAGAATAAGTATCCTATTCCCCGAATTGATGACTTGTTCGATCGTCTACAAGGAGCAGCTGTTTTCTCCAAAATAGATCTTCGATCAGGATATCACCAAGTTCGAGTGAAAGCTGAAGATGTGCACAAAACTGCATCTAGAACTTGACATGGGCATTACGAATTCTTAGTTATACCATTTGGAGTAACGAATGCACCAGCAATCTTCATGGATTTGATGAACAGAATTCTGAGGCCGTTCATTGATTCTTTCGTCGTGGTGTTTATCGACGATATCCTCGTGCACTCCAAGTCAGAAGAGGAGCACACCGACCATCTGGCAGCAGTTTTGAAGAAGCTGGAAGAGCAGGAGTTGTATGCCAAGCTATCCAAGTGTGATTTCTGGAAATCTGAAGTGGCATTCCTAGGTCACATCCTTTCTAAGTAGGAAGTGACAACTGATCCTCAGAAGATAGAGGCAGTGAGATATTGGGCAAGGCCTACTACAGTGAAGGAAGTCAGAAGTTTTCTTGGATTGACTGGATACTACAGGAGATTCATTCAAGGTTATGCTCAGTTAGCCGTACCGCTTACTAGTTTGACCAAGAAGAATGTGAACTTCAAGTGGACTGAGCAATGTGAGGCGAGTTTTCAGGAGTTGAAAGAGAAACTGACTACTGCACCTATTTTGGCTTTGCCTAGAGCAGATGTTGAGTATGATGTTTACAGTGATGCTTCACATCGTGGGCTTGGTTGTGTCTTAATGCAAGAAGGAAGAGTAATCGCTTATGGGTCTAGGCAACTACGACCGTATGAAAAGAATTATCCGACTCATGATCTGGAGTTGGCTGCGATTATCTTTGCCTTGAAGTAATGGAGACACTACGTGTACGGTGAGAAATTGAATATGTACACGGACCACAAGAGTTTGAAGTACATATATCAGCAGAAGGATCTGAATTTGAGGCAGCGGAGATGGTTGGAAGTGCTTGAAGACATGCGACCTGAGATCAAATATCATCCTGGGAAAGCTAATGCTGTTGCTGATGCACTTAGTCGCAAGAGCAATTTATCCAGTTTGATTACAACTCAGAAGCATCTGATGGAAGAATTGGATCGAGCAGGTATTGAAGTTGTCTTACAAGGATTAGGAGCAACTTTAGCTCAGTTGAGGCTTCAGCCTACACTGAATGGAAAGATCATTGCAAGTCAGGAGGTTGATGCAGATATCTTGGAGATGAAGGAGCAGGTTGGTGCTGGCAGGTTGCCCGGATTTCAAATCAGGGATGGAGTGCTGTGGTTCGGAGATAGACTATGTGTTCCAAATCAGACGGACCTGAAAGAGAGTATTCTTCCGGAGGCGCATGCTACTCTTTTGTCGGTACATCCTGGGAGTACTAAGATGTACAAAGACATCAAATCGCATTTCTGGTGGTCAGGTTTGAAGCGGGATGTGGCTGAATTTGTGGCGAAGTGTGAGGTTTATCAGTAAGTCAAAGCTGAGAATCAGAGACCCGGAGGTCTATTACAGCCGTTACCTATTTCGGAATGGAAGTGGGATAACATCAGTATGGATTTCATTACAGGATTGCCTAAGATACCTAAAGGCAATGATGTAATTTGGGTTATAGTCGATCGACTAACCAAGTCTGCTCACTTCTTGGCGATGAAACTCACTGCTTCGATGGACAAGTTAGCTGAGTTGTATGTTGGCGAGATCGTCAGGCTTCATGGTCCGTCAACTATTGTGTCTGATCGAGATGCGCGGTTTACTTCGCATTTCTGGAGGAGTCTTCAGACATCTTTGGGTACCAAGACGGATTTTAGCACTGCTTTTCATCCGCAAACTGATGGGTAGACCGAGAGAGTCAACCGTATTCTTGAGGATATGCTTCGGTGTTGTGTACTAGACTTTGGAGGTAGTTGGGAAAGGCATTTACCCTTGGTAGAGTATGCCTACAACAACAGTTTTCAGACTAGCATTGGGATGACGCCGTACGAAGCTTTGTATGGCAGGAAGTGCAGAACACCTGTTTGTTGGTTTGAAGTTGGGGAGCATCAATTGTTTGGGCCTGAGCTTGTGCAGCAAACCACTGAAAAGATTGATCTGATCAGGAAAAGGTTGGTAGAAGCTCAGAGCAGGCAGAAAAGCTATGCAGACAACCGGAGAAGGGACCTTGAGTTTGAGGTAGGTGACTTCGTCTTTCTGAAAGTATCGCCCAGTAAAGGTGTGATTCAATTTGGCAAAGGCGGGAATTTAGCCCCGAGGTTTATAGGCCCGTACAAGATATTGAAAAGGAATGGAAAAACTGCCTACCTGCTTGAATTACCGGAAGAGTTATCTCAGGTGCACAATGTCTTTCATGTGTCTATGCTGAGAGGTTATATTCCAGATCCGAGTCATCATTTGCCTGAAGTGCCGGAAGGTTTGCATTTGGATCTCAACTACATCGAGCCTCCTGTCGAGATTGTTGATCGTCGAGATAAAGTCTTGAGGAATAAGACGATACCGATGGTCATGGTAGTCTGGAGGAACCATTTGGTTGAAGAGGCTACTTGGGAGTCTGAAGAGAGGATGTTGAAAGATTATCCTGAGCTTTTTGCTTGATTTGTATTTTTGTATTTTCTTGTGCTTGTTGTGAGTGTTTTGTTACTCGCTCTTGACTGTAGTTCCGGGGACGGAACTATTCTAAGGAGGGAGTGTTCTAATACCCCGATTTTCATTTATGAAAATTATTAATTTTTATTTTTGCACGTATTGTGCACGTGCAATTTTTTGTAGTGTGAAATCTTATAATTATTTTCATTATGGATGATGTGTGCATATATATATATGTATATGTATATGTGTTCTCTAATTATTTTTATAAAGGCCCATTTTTCTTCAAATAAACATAAGCCTTTCTTTTTAGCCCAAATCTAATTTATTTTTGTAAACTATTATTTGGCCCATTAATTAAAGCCCATGAGTTATTTCTCTTTTAATTACAACTTGTAATATAGGATATTTTTATAAGATTATTTTTATAGAAAATATAATGTACAACTTTTTTTAAATGGAGAACTAATGAATGCACGTGCATTGCACGTACACGTGCAAAACCACACAAAGTGGCCGGTTTAGGATTGGAGGGAAAAAGAAAAAAAAGAGTGGATTTATGGGTGGTAGTTGCTTGATCATGGTTGGTTACTACAACTTCCCCTTGAATCCTAGCCCTTCATTTTTTACTCCTAGATTGATCCTAACCCTTCATTTGCTCTCAATTTTAGTATAAATACGCCCCCCCCCAGCCTAGTTATTTTTGTACTCTTCATTTCTCCAAAACCTATAGTAGAAAATATAAATTGTTAGTAGTATAGTAAGTGAGATAAAAAGATTGAGAGTTGTGTGTGAGTTGTGTGTGTGCATTCAAAGGAGGCCGGCATCACTAGGAAGCTCTCGGGATTGGCATTTTTGAGGCTCGGTTGTGGGCATCAAGGAGGAGGAGGAACGCTCTTTTGGTAAGGACTCTTGTGTTAGGAGGTGTTGCAATTTTATTCTCTCCAAATAAGGTGGGTTATTTTCCATGTTTCTAATTAGATAGCATGCTAAAATTGAATTGAAATGATAATGCATGAAAAAGATTAACAAGAGTACATTTAATTGGAAAAATGGCTTATTAGTTGATTGGAATGTTGCTAAATAGATTGTATGTGATTCCATCATCAAACTTAAGTTGTGTGTGAATTATTTATAGCTATGGATTGCTTGAAGTAAAATTCGTTGTTAGCATCAAAAACTAAATGCAAATGTTAGCGATGAAAATGTTATTTTATGTGCTTGAATGAACCTTTTTGTGATAATGTTGTAACGAATAACTTAAAATATAATTTGTAGGTTTGTGAAAGGAATATAAACAGGGAATTGATATAGGGAATATTGATGTTAAGTTGGATAAGAAATGTCGAAATGAGATGTGGTAGTAGTAGTATACAATTTAAACTAATTGTATGAAAAATATGTGTTTAATTACTGAAAAAATTATTTTTAAATTACTGGAGTATCAAATATTATTTGAATAATTATTTTGGAGATTTACAGTAAATTTAGTAAAAGCAAAACTTAAATGAGAGCTTTTGAAACATTGAAATGTTCTATTGAACAGTGAACTGATTTTAATTAAAATGCAAGTTATATTCAAGACAACCTGAGCCTATAGCTCAAGTGGTCGGGAGGCCTTTAAATGCTACAGTGTGTGCGGTTGGGTTTTTACAGATCGATGGTTCGATCCTTGATGACACCATATTTTTTTGTGCATTTAAAAAATTAAACCAAGCTTCAGCCGAGAGTATATAACTCTCTAAAATCCCTTTTGTACCGAACAACATGATTGGCCTAGTGGCCAGAGCGTGCGGCTTGCTTCTTCTTGGTCGCTGGTTCGAATCCTGGTCTCGGCCAGAATTAAACTTTGTGGAAAAATGAATTTTTTTGGTGGATTTTGATGTCTAAAAATTATGAAAAAAATACCATTATTATTCTAAAATTATGTGTGACTTATGAAAAATAAATTGGGAGTTATTGAAATGAAACAGAGTATATTTTGGGAATAAAAGTGTAGTTAGAACTATGGTTCTACACTTGTATTTTTTTGTGAAAAAATGCGTTTTGCAAGAGAATTGAAATAAGTGCTAGAAAAGAAAAATAACAAAGAAAGAAAATATATAAGGTGAAGTGGTGTGAATTATTCTTGTTAAAGAATAGTGTGATAATAATAAGTTGTGAATATTCATTTTGACCATTTACTTAGTGATATGATTTTTTTAATATGGAAATAAATATTGGATGAAATACATGATGAATGATTGAACTCCATGTATGGTTATTGACTCATGAATAATTTAGAAATCATGTGATTGGAAAAGAGAAATGTTATTGAGTATGAAAACTCAAACATATGAATTTGTGAAATGAAATTGAAAATTAGGGTGTAGCCAAAACTCACACCGGCAAGTGAAAAGTGATGAAATATGATTATTGACAACTGAAAAGACCAGTTTGGGTCATTGTGAAATGAAAGAAATAAGACCGGTAGTATTGAGAGGGCTAACTCTAAGAGCTTGATTTTGTTCATGATTTCATTAAATTAAGATTTAGTACATAGTGAAGAGGTGATGAAAGTAAGAGAAAAACATTGAGTATGAGGGCCATTGGATTGGCAGCGAGAGAGTGTCCCAGGATGTCCCATGATGAGTCATGATAGGGCATGGATACTGCTCCAGAGTACCATCCCGGTGGCGACGCTCGTGGGGTGTTTGACGACTGCGGGTGGTGTCATGTCTATGGTAGGAGCTGAATTACCACAGGATGCCTGCATGATGAGTCATGTGTCAGTGCATTGGGATTCCCTCCAGGGCGCCTAAACATGAGTTCGTATGTCAGAAAACATCTAGGATTCTTACCGTAGTTACAGTAGTAGATTAAGTCATGACGAGGGATTGAACCCTACAAGATGAAGAACGATTAAGAGGCTTGCCCTCGGACCTATGTAGTATGGGATGCATAGAATCTGAACAAGTGTGCATTAGTGTCATATAATATGAATAATTGCATTAAGAACTAAGTGCACAATCACAACACGACATCAATAGGGTATTCCCATTAGTTTGATATGTGACAAGTTTGTGTTTGTTAAATATGGAAAATCAGTTACACTATTTCCGGCATAGAGAGGATGGCCGTGCATAATGTTCGTCGGTTGAATAAACTGACGTACCCACAGTTTTGTATGCAGGGTAAATGACATGATAAAGATTAAAGTAGAACAGATGCTTAGAGATTATTCAAATGTTGATGTACATTTATTTAAATGTTGTAAATTTGCTTCTGCTGTAAAATGTAAAGTGTAAAGTTTTCATGTAACTCTGATGTAAAGTGAAAAGTTTTATATTTCTTGTAAAATTGTACAAAAGAAGTGTAAAGATCCTGTGGAATCTCGAATTCAGTTGTGTTTTGAAGTTGTGTTGTGTTACACAAAAACTCCGCTCGGCTACAGTAATGCACCAAAAACACACCTGAAGACCAGTAGGTCTGAGTGACTAACCGATATAGAGTCGGATTAAAATACTTTTGTATTAGACTGTACTGTGTCTAGTTCTTCCTTTAGTAAACTCGATTTTTCTCAATCAATTTGTTCTTATAAAAATCTCTATCTTCTCCAGAATATTTTTCTTTGAAAAAAAACAATAACTTATGTTTTCTTAGATTGTCAAAATCTCATTTTTAAACGCATAATATCCAATTTCTCTTTAGTTTTTTTTTATAAAAATGGAATATTAATACAGTTTCGACATAGAAGAAATTTCTTTTTAGAAGAATCTTTTATCAACATATTCCCCTTTCATTCACAATCTGTTCATACAATTTCTCCATCTTTAACAAAAGCTCTTAAATTAGTCTTATGTTTACAAAATTAATTTTTTCTTATGTTTCAAGGAGACAACATAGATGATAATCTAGTGAATAAGAAATTTTTCATAAATGCAATTTAAAAACACTTATTGCAACCAATCCACTTATCCCACAATCCATAGACATTATTTTGCATTCTACAATTCATTCATGAGTGCAATTTTTTCACATATTGCATTCTACAACTCATTCATAGCAAAATTTCATGTAATCATGTTTCATCAATTCATATGTATTCTAGCATGCAAATATATTAAAAAAACATCATAACAAATCTTATTTGACACATTTCAATTCATTTTACTAAATTTTTTATGTTGTTAAACTAGTGTTTCTTTTCTTACTAGTCTCTTCAACAAGTATAAAGCAACTTTTCTTACTTATTTCTAACATATTCACAATTTCAAATTCTAGCATGGTATCTATGTTAGAAGTTTGAGAAATTGCCCACATTTTGATGAAACTATTGGAAAACTCCTAAAGAACTCCTTGAACGCACGAATGGTTCCCTTCTCCTCCTAGTTGTACCACAAAATTTGAGCCTTCTCCTTGCTAGTGTGAACCCGAGCTCCTTCTCCTCTTGATCTATGGCCGGCCTCCAATGTTGCAAGAGCACACAAACAGACAACCTCTCAATCTTTTACTCACACAACTATTTCTTTTCCTTCAATTTGTTTCTTTTCTTTTCTCTTCTCTTGTGAAAATTTCTAATGCAAGTCATGAAGAAGATAAGGGAGGGGTATTTATACACAACTGAAGCTCAAATGGAGGGTTGAGATGCGTTTAGATGAAAGGCTAGGATGCATTTGGGAGTTAGAAGAACTACCTACCATCACATAACCACCTCACCCCTCTCTCCATCACTCCCACTCTATGAACAATCCGGCCACCCCCCTTCTCATTCAATCCACGTGCTTGTGCAATGCACGTGCCACACTATGCATCCTACAAATTAGTTTGTACATTAAATTGTTAGTTTATTTGCTACTTGGTCAAGTGTACACTACAAGTTGTATTAATTATCATTAAAATTAACTAGTGGGCCAATTAGGTGGGCTAGAATTTGACTATTAGGCCTAAAGATTAAAGTAGGCTTTGTAATTTAAAAAGGGTAGAATGTTTATTCATGATATAAGAATACTTTTTAAAGCTAAAATACACATTAAATTGCACGTGCAAGACACGTGAAAATAAAAGAAAACTTTATATTGATTAATCAAAAAATTTAGGATGTTACATACCTAGTACTGTATGACGTACCTATCACATGCCGCCGAAGGTCATCCACGTCAAAAAGACCTAATTTCTCATTGTCTACCTTCGATCTCACCCATAATCCGACATCATTATCAGAAATATTCAATATATTGTGAAGTACATTCATCAATATCATCAAAATTAGGTGATGTATCATCAATATCAAGTAAAGATTTCATATCTGAGCTCGAATGATCTATAGCAAAATCAACGGTTGTACCGATTAAATACCCGAATATAAGATTTTACCATCACCCTTTCCTCTGCTGGATTCAAAATGAGTCAAAATTCCAACACTTTCTATTCCCAACACATCAAAGAAACTACTATCTAAATTCTAGTTAGCACATACACACCTCAAAATTAAAACTTTTCTACTTTAGAATTCAAGTAATATACTTAAAACTCATACTTTAAGGCCTGACACCATTCAATAAGATCAACACTAAGCAGAAGACCCATAAATAATAAAACAAAACTTTACATTCTCTACTAGACGGTATTGAACACATACACACAACAATATCACTAGAATTTGCAAGAAATTCCTAGTTAACCTATGCTCTGAAACTATCTGTAACGACCCAAATTTTTTTTTTTCTAACTATTTGTTACTATGATAATCTTAGTTGATTTCAATTAAAAATTTGGCAGTCTCTCTTGAAATATTAGCCATTTTTCATAAATTCATTATGGAATTCTACAAACAATTAAAAAAACCACATCACATGCAATTAACATATATCCTCCCCAGGCCAAAAAAGCAACATCACACAAACATCATTATATAGGGCACTGGGGTAAATATCATAATATAACACAAGATATATAATCAAAATTAAAATTTGTCTTGAAAACGTAATAGATTTGTAGAAAACATTTAGAAAATTACATGCAGAACCCAATACTCCACAACAAGGTGGGTAAGGGCTACCATATTTCATCTCTTCACTAATTAACATCATCAGAGACTGATACATACAAAATCTTCCAAAATACAAAATATCACACGAATTCTATTCTCTACCCCGAATTTTACATAACATTAGCTATTATAAATTAAACAATATCTACATCTACAATCTTGTTAATTTCCTGGAAAGATAAAACAACAAAGAAAAACTAAGGAATCCAAATGTCTCAGCTTGTTGCTCCTCGATTCCTGCAAAAAGGGAAGCCTAGGGATGTCCACCCTCACGGAGGGACTCCTCTAACCACCAAAAACAACAGTGGTGAGCCAATACTAGTGTGAGTATAATCTACTCAGTTAGTTACTAAAATAAAAATAATATAAAAGAAATTTAAAGAACATACTAACATGGTGGAAATGAATATATCCTTAAATTAAGCATGAAAACATAATGAAAGAAACTTGATAATATATAAGATGAAATTACTAGTTTGTAACCAATCTACCATATCAACACCACACCCGATCTACCGTGGAGTCGTGCCTAGGCAGGTAGTTCCCACCATTCTCATAGAAATAGCGGGCGAAAGTTCTTTGACACGATATCAAGGTAAAGATACTCGCATTACATCCCTACACTTACTCTCACCATATACTTACCATATGCTAACCATTACTTCAGGGTACTATATAACACCGCACCCCAAACATAGTTTGGGTAATATACACTGCACCCCAAGCCGATAATTTTGGTAATATACACCACACCCCAGATAAACTGGGTAATATACACCACACCCCAAGTCGATAACTTGGTTATTATGAAGTCTAGCTCAAACCCCATGGATTCTGTAGGCACTGATAAATCAAAAATTTACTTTTGACCACACATTAATCACATGGCTATCTCTTTTCATTCAAACACACCCCCATGAGTATAAATAAAATGTACATCCGATTAATAACACCAATTAAGGTCTATTCATCGATAAAACACGGTTTCAAAGCACATTTATTATATACTCAATTTGTCACGTGCAATACGCACCAACCTATACTCAATATCACCTATTACCTTCACCCGCATATCATGCATACATCATGCCATTAATCACATAATTTTATCATGTATAAATCCCATTTATCACTAAATACACCAAACATTCAAAACCATGCAAAAACACCACATAACCACAATTTCAAATATTGAAATTCAATATTAATCACATAATCTTATCAAGTATAAATCCAGTTTATCACTAAAAACACCAAACATTTAAAACCATGCAAAAACACCACATAACCACAATTTCAATTATTGAAATTCCATATTAATTACTTCATTTTATCATGTATAAATCCAATTTATCACTAAAAGTACCAAACTTTCAAAACCATGCAATAACACAACATAACCACAATTTCAACTATTGAAAATCCGTATATTCCATTAATTCGTCATTTGGCCATATCCATCACAATACACATTGAATGACCCTAAAATTTTACCATGACATTAACTATATCTAATATAATCATACTCACCTGACAAACCGACAGGAATACATCCCACGCTCGCCCAGTTGCCAATCAAAATTCACATATTAATGAAATTGTAGAACCCATTAGCCATTAACTCAAATCACACTTAATCTACCCCCGAATTCACATTGGATACTATTCACACGTAGTAAATAACCCACGTAAGCATGCCAAAACAATAAATTTCTAATTCTACAACCGAATCATAATTTTACCCCTCGATCAGAGGAGTTCTAATCGATTTTTTTATATTTTAAGGGTAAAATTACCCCCAAATAATTTTCTATATCCTAAATTAACTTAAATATATACCTCGGGAATGATGTCTTTTATTTGTAAATATTATTTGCAATTTATCGTATTATTATACAAATAAACTCCATTATTAAAACATCCTGATACTGGGAAAATTCCTTACAATGTCATATAATTATTAAAATTTGTCAAAAATGCTACTAAACAATCCCATAATATCCCACACAGTCCGAAACAATTACTAGCATAATAGAAATCTTGTTCTCATTTTATTTCCTAAACTCAAACCCTAGTTTTTATAAAATTTCTATATTATCACCATTAAAATAGCTATTATTCCCCTTAAGCATGATACACATACTCTAAGCATCATCCTACCACGGTTTTTAAGAAAACAAATGAAAAGCTACAATTCAAAATACAAATATACAATTAGGTCTACCTTAATGGAGTTCTTTGCACAAATTAACTCCACTAAACAGAAGAACACCAAATGTAACCCCTATTTTTCCAAAAATGTATTTTTGTGTATTTTCTGTATTTTAAAAATTTTTGCAAATTGTTTTTTTCGGTTTTCGACTATTTTGTCAAAATGTATTGTTGGATCTTATATTAAAATCTACTTTCGATAAATAATCTTATTGGTAACTATTTCCTAAGATTTTTTTTATACAAATTTTATTTTTGTTATTATTACTTTGATTTTCATTATTAGTATTGCTACTGTTACTACTATTATTATTATTATGTTTGAGTTCTTATTAAAAATTCATTTCTATTTTTTATTTGTATTTATCGTATTTTAAATAAATTATATTGTGTAGTGCAAATTACATATTTATTATGAACAAAATTTTTATTTGTTAATTTATTTTTCGGTTGGATTTTTAAAACCCAATTCCTTATTGAATTTTTTTATATACCCATTTATTACTTTCCTATTACTTTATTTCCTACTTAATATTTATGCCTACTTACTATTTATCCCATCCCTGTGTATCTAAAACCCACCACCTATATATATTTAGTCATACACCAATTACCATCACAAAGATTCCCATTACCTAATTATACTACTCACCCATTACCTAATTATACTACTCAATACCGTTACTTTCCTAATACTATATATCCCTACCTGATTACTACCTATTCCTAAAACCACTAAACTATCACCTATTACCTAAATAAACCCCCATCTTACCGAACCTTATAAACCCACCCCCCCCCCCCCCCCCCCCCCCCCCCCCCCCCCCCCCCCCCCCACACACACACACACACACACACGGATGCGTGCAAAAAACAACCTGACCCCTACTTTTTCTTTTTAGCCGCCATATATACATCCCCTCCCCTTCTTCAAACCCTAACTCATATATATCCCTTATATATTTTTCTACCTTGCTACATATTCTTTTTCTCCAAACCGTACTGCATAATTTCTTTTCTCTCCAAACCATTGCACCCTTAATCCGTGCTCTCTCTCTCGAGTCTCTCCATCCGCCGTCTCGCACTCTCTTGCTCTTGAGATTTTATTGCGCGTGCTCGAGTGCGCGTGTGGATTGTTCGTGAGTCCGTGGATTTTCATTCGTGGGATTTGCTCCCACTTCTGATTTGTATCGTTCTTCATCTCCAAATTAAGGCAAGTAACTTGTACTACAATTTATTAGGTTGATACAAGTTAAAAAGTTCACATCTAGTGTAGTTGGGTCTAGAGACAACCAAAATTTGTGTTTTTCTTGATGGATTTTGTCTCTATTGTGTTAATTTGGCCATAGATGACTTATGACACCAATTTGGATAGGAGATAAACTAGGTTATGCCCAAAACTTGATTTTGATGCATGTATGTGATTATTTGTATGAATTGTGTTTGATTGAATGTCCATATGAAAATAATAGGTGTGGACATGTTAGTAACCCTAAATCATGATGTTTAGATGTTTGGTAGGTTGTATTTCAAGTTTAGAGGTGTTTGGATCAATATTGTGAAAGTTATGATGTTCTTGATTAGAGGTGTGAAATCTGTATTTGCTGCTTGTTCTGTTTTGATTGCTATTTTTGTTTATGCTACAGTCCGAATCTTAATTCCAAAATAAAAGATGAATTTTAGATAATTTTGTCTATTTTCAAACCCTACTGGTTTTACCTGGTTTGGATTTTGTATGACTGAGTTATGAATGTTTTGGTACAGACGTGTCGATCAATTCCAGATTATGTTTTTGGTGAATTTTGTTAACAAATTATTTTCAAGAACTATTCTATACATATTATCTTGATCTAATATTTTGGTCAGTGTTGCTATAAGAAGTTAGGGACTGCCCAGATTTTTGATGAATTTTAAAGATAAGTTTTATGTGGTGTTTCATGCTCTTTTCTAAAATTCTCTCATGCTGTATTTTGCTTACCGTGCAGTAAAGAATTCTATTTTCACTATGATTCCTTATACTGTATGAAAATTCTTTGTGAAATATGAAAGTTAGAAAATTCTATCTATTTTCATGCCTCTTCGGCAGAATTAGATTTTGGTTCACTGGTTGCGAGATATCTCAGTTTTCGTACAGCAGTGTTGAGATTTCCAGATTCGCTAAACTATATTTTCGTGTTGTTTTCCTATTTTTGATGACTTATCTATTCTTCCTGAAAAATTATGAAATTCTATATTTTGAATCTGGACATATAGGGGATTACCACATATTTTTTGTGGATTTATTTAATATGTTTTTATGCTATTTTCATGTTCTTGAATTCGTTTTCCTGATTTCTGACTGAACATGTTTTCTGTCTTCGAACTTGTTTTGAGCTGAGTTGTTGTAAACTAGTATGTGATTTATTTATATGCGATGGATTCGTGTGGATGTCTAGTTTCCAGATCCTTCGACGGATCTAGGTTTGAATTTCTGTAGAGTTCAGAATCACTGTTTTAGTACTGATTGGTCTTACTGTCCTGATTATAAACATACACCATTTTGCTCGTTTATGTGACTCTAAATTATCTATACATGCTGATTTTATTCCCTGAACCTAAACTTGATTATACCATGTTAATATGACACTATTTCACATGCATTCATGTCTGTTTGATAACCATAATAAAAGTAACCAAGGCAGGATTTGTGGAAAAGATCTAGTAGTGGGAAAGCATAGAAATGTGTACTTAGAAGGGGGCCCATGTTTCCTATATAATTATCTGTATTCTGAACCTGTCTACATTACTTCTTATATGAAGGTGTAGAGTAGAAGAGAACCACTAGGTTCTATCTGTCTGTTATCTGACCCTGTCTACATTACTTCTTATAGGAAGGTGTAGAGAAGAAGAGAACCACTAGGTTCTATCTGTCGGTTATCTGATATCTGTCTGAACCCTGAGTACACGGTCCTATACGATCCTTTACGAAATCTACAAACGTAATTGTTTTGAATGTAGCAACCATGTGATAAAAGTATACCGCATGAAGTGCTACCTAGATAGTAATCACACAAGACTTACATAAATCTGAATCTGAATCT
Source organism: Hemerocallis citrina (assembly GCA_017893485.1). Lineage (NCBI taxonomy): Eukaryota > Viridiplantae > Streptophyta > Magnoliopsida > Asparagales > Asphodelaceae > Hemerocallis > Hemerocallis citrina. Next base: position 114,550,211 of record CM030360.1, on the reverse strand, counting down.
GAATCTGTTATATGGAAATCTGTTATCTGAATATCTGATTACCTGATTATCTGTTATCCGTCTGACACTATGTGACACATTACTTGACACTACCTGTATATCTGTCTACTTACTATCTGACACTTGACACGTGACCCGTGTTAGTATACCATGTTAGTTGAATTCTGCCGTACCATGCTAGGTCTGTTTCTACTATTAATTAGATATGTTAGTTTTTTCTAAGTGCTTGTATCTTACATTATTTGTGACCCACGACTTGCAATTTGACGGGTACTTATTTTCTTCTTTTTCCCTTTTCCTGCAAATTTACAAATTGCAGATCAGGTTGGTCAGCTGCTTGATAGTAATGGCAAAAGGATGTATTAAGTTGGAATTTCTGCTTTATTATTTTTCTTAGTGTTGCTTGAACAATGAATAAAAGTGTATTTGGTTTATTTGGATATTTATTCTGTATTTGGGCGATGTGACCCAGGATATTTGTTTTCTCCAGACTCTGATTTATTTGAGAATATTGTACTTGGTTTCAAGTAAATTTTTGTTGGCAAATTTGTTTCAATTATTCATGAATGGTTGTGCCTTTTGCTTCCGACTCTAATTATTTCTGTGATGTGTTGTAAAGATTCTTAAAACAGCTTATGATGATGAAAATCATTCGCTGGGCTTTTGTTACGTACTCGTATTCCGTATTTTTTGGGAAGCGGGGCGTGACACCAAAAACTCTACTAGAATCCCCAAAAAAGTCAAAACTTGAAGTGGAATGGAGAGTTGATTGGCCAAATCCTAGGATTAGGTTCAGAGTGGATTTCGGCCAAGAAAGAAAAGGGAAAGGGTGAAAAAATGGAGTGGCATTTTGGTAAATAAGAATGGTTTTAAATAGTGAGTGGTTAGGGTTATGGGCTTAAGCCCAAAATTAATTAAAAATTTAACAATTCAGGGGTTATTTTCAACCCTGAACTCCAAAATTTCTATCTTCTTACTATGACCAAGCAACTCCTTCATATTATCAACTATCCAACCCTCTATTACATACGTATGCCCAGGAAAAATATTGTCTTAAATCATAATCATCTCCTCTGTGAAGACTCACCCCAAAGCTCCTATATCTCATATTTTCCTGTTTAACCCCGAACATCCAACTTAATCATTATAAATGGAACAAAACCAATTAATATCAGAAAATATACTCTTATTGTAATACCCCAGATTTTTAAATAATGCTTTTAATATTAATAAATGAATTAAAGTGATTTTTTGCAGTTTAATAAATATTTTTCTAAAATTTACCTTTTTACACGTGCAAAATACGTGCAAATATTTTCTTGGAAGTTCAAAGTCAAAAAATATTTTGGGTAAAATCATTATTTTGTATTAGATATTATTTGTGAAATTTTTGGATTTTTCTGATAATTATTTGACCTATTTGCAAATATTACAAAAAATGGACTTTTGTGCAAAATTACCAGTAAGAGTAAAACCTCCAGATTTTTTGATTTTTGGGCTTGGCATGATTCCTAGTCAATTCAAAAGTAAAGAGTTTACTTTTTGTTTTTAATAATTTGGTTTATTTTGTAAGTTTTGATAAAGAAGGGTCTTTTTGCAAAATTACCACTTAGCAAGGCAAAAGTGCAATTTCTTTTTTTTTTTTTTGGTTTTCAAAATAGTGCCAGCTGATAGTAGGGTAGTTCTTTTTGTTTTTAAATATCAATTAAGATGGTTTTATTTAACTTCCAAGTATAAGGATTTATATATGTAAAGATATATTTAAAAGAGGTATTTTACAAATCTATTCAAAACTCTAGATACCCTCAATTCCGGCCAATATAGGGTAGAGTGCAGCCATCTCTTTACTGCACAACACAAAGGGATTTCTTATTTATTATTTTTTTGGAGTTTTAAAGCGAGGATCTTGGTTTTATTGCGAAAGAGGGATTTTTCTTATTTCTTTATCATCTTCGATTGATTCTTCAATAAGGTGAGTGACTTATGTTTATTTTCTTATTGTTATAAACATGTTGTATATGATGATTTATCTATTAAAAAGAATGTTAGATGATGGTATGTAGATATAATGAATTTTGATGAGTAGATGAATTAAAAAGTGAATCTTTTCATGAAACTATACTATTGATGATTAAAACCCTAATTTGATAACTTGAGACTTGTTAAGAACTTAATATAATCATGAGTAGGATGTTTTCAATCATATTGTTGCTGATTTGAACATATATGTCGAGATATGTATGAAGGTAAACAAATTTACTTAAAGATGAACCTTTCACTGTGTATGAATATGCATGCTCTCTTTTGGGTTTTGATGAAAAAGAACTTGATTAAATACTTGTTGTATTCGCATATGTTCATGGGTAGTTTTGATGTTAGTAAGTGTGTATGCATTTGATAGGTCCAAGAGGAGTTTTTGAACTAAAAAAGAATCAAGTGTTAAAGGATGAAGTACGGTTTTGTTCGGGTCTGTTGGTATGCAGACCGAAAAGTGTTTTTTTAATATTTTTAATGTTTTCGACTGGGTTTGGAGTTCTATATGATGCTTAGATGAAATAAAACCTTACACTACTTTTATATGCTAATTCTTGATGCCTAAACACTTATAAATATAGACATATATATATATATATATATACTAGATTTGCCCGTGGGCACGTGCCTACGGCACGTCTTCGAAACGATACAACACACGAAAAGCCATGTAAACAGTAAAACAACAATTATGTAGTTCAAGTTTGAATAGTATGACAATAATTAGTTGTAAATAAAAATCTAATTTCTTAGAACTTTAAGGATTGAAAATGATGAAATTTAACTGTTGAAGAGATATTTGCTATTTTCAATATAACATGTGCAATAATAAAAAAACATAAAAATTCTGAAAATTTTACGAAATTGAAATCTTAAAATCTAAATTTTTAAGTAAATAAAGAAAGAATGGGAGAGAGAGGGAGAGAGAGAGAGAAATATGAAAAAGTGAAGAGAGAAGAGAGAGATAGTAATAAAGTAATGAGTTTTTTTTGTTTTGGGGGGGGGGGGGGGAATTTAATTTTGGGGTTTAAAATTTTGGGCGGAAAAATATGTTTTGGGAGAATCAATCTAGGCCATTGATTTTAGGGGAGATTGAATGAGAGCCACTTGATAGCTTTCTTTGTAATTTATTATATAGACTATGTTTGCACGTTGACACGTGCCTACGGCACGTCTTCGAAACGGTACACCATGTTTGATCATATAAAATAGTTTTGGAGGTCCAACAAATTAATTGAAGTAGCAAACATAGAGCAAAAAACATATTATAAGATTTTTTTGAATTTTTTTGAATTATTTTTAAAGTTTTTAAATTTTTAATTTTTTTAGTTTTTTAATTTTAAAAAATTTTTAAAATTTTTATTTACTTAATTTTTTGAATAGAAGAGGGAGGGAGAGAGAGAGAGAAAGAAAAAATATAGGAGTTGTTTTGGGTCGGAGATTTGAATTTGAGTTTTGGGAGAAAATTTTGGAGGGAAAATATGTTTTGTATGGTTAGATCTGGACCTTTAATTTTTGGGAGGATTGAAGGAGAGCCACTTGATAGCTTTCTTTGTGTTTTATTATATAGATATATATATATATATATATATATATATATATATGCACAATCCTATATGTTTTGTTTTTTGATGAATGGCCGAAATGGATTTTGATGTATAAATATAGACATCAAAATCCATTTCGGCCATTCATCAAAAAACAAAACATATAGGATTGTGCATATATATATATATATATATATATATATATATATATATATATATATATATATATATATATATATATGCACAATCCTATATGTTTTGTTTTTTGATGAATGGCCGAAATGGATTTTGATGTTCTTTTCGATGTTTTCAACTGAGACCTGATTGTTTGAGTGCTGATATTGAATCCCAATGTCCTACTACTCCTAATTGGTGTATCTTGATGTTTAAACTGATGCTTAATTACCCTATGCATATATATGTACTATTTTACTGATTTTTGAGGAATTTTGAGAAAGATTTATTCTTTTAAGATCTTGATGTGTTTTGATGTATTTTTATAACTCCTATATGTTATACAAGATATGTTTTATCACCTCAGGAAATTTAATTTTGATTTTACAAAGTTTTAATCGAGTATCAGTCAAAACATGTACAAAAACCCAACCTGTGTATATGGCAGGTCACGGCCGACCGCACGGTCGACCGTCATGTTCCTATTGTGAGAAATTCCCAATTGACAGTCGACTGCCCTTCTTGAGCGGTCGACCATCAATTGCTGTTTTGGTTATTTTTTTAATTTTCTTCGTTTCCTTTAAATGATTATTTTCTCGATATTAAGGATTATTACTCTACTATTTTAGATGATATTTTTACTACAGAATACAGTAATTTTAAAAGAGTTATATTTTATTTATAATAAAGTTTCAAATGTATTCTTATGACCTTATTTAAGTGAGTTATATGTGTTTTCAACGAATTGATGGTTTTGGTAATATTTTATGACTTCAAAATATGATTTTTTGTTATTTAATGGATTTAATATTTTATCTGGATCCTGCAATTTTATGCGTACATTTTATGAATTTGAATTTTGTTGATTTAAGAGGTTTTCCTATTACAAACGTTTTGATGATGGATTTGTGAGTTTTATTGAATAGTTTTGGTGTGATGGTTGAGTTGTGAGTCTTTAAAGACTGGGTGGGGCCTTATCTACCGACGGTTGAGATTTTGGTTATTGTACAGTTGAGTTAAAACCGGTAGGGTACACCAACTCTAAGAGATTCGAAATCTAATAAATAATTAATTAACTTAACAAGATAAGGACAAACACTAGATGGTGATATGATGAAATTAGTGCAAACATGAGTTATGGATGGTAGGATGATCCAAGGAGTGAGATATTCCCCAGTATTCCTAGACGATGGAAGTATGGGCCACAGAGTGTAATGCGGAGTGGGATTGGTCTCCAGTATCCCGAAGACGAGAGCGACACTCACAGATACTCCACATCGGATAGAAAGGAGATCCTGTACTAGGTTGTGCATGCCCCGCGCTCAGCGAGGACGCTGATATCTGAGGGGGGGGGGTGTAACACCCCGTAATTTCTAAACTTTTAAATATATAATATATGTGTAATAATGGCTTGTGGCATGATGGTAAATATAGTGTAAATGAATAGTGGAGATGGGGGCCCACAGAGAGAACTACAGCAATAGCAAACGTGCTATTGAGGTATTGCGATGATGTCATCGTGACGTCATCAGGGACCCACCGGATTCAGATAGGAAGCAGACAGCACTGCTGTTTTGGTCTTGTCTTGATGACGTGGTGCCCAAAAGAAACTGGGGACCACGTGACTATGTGTTTCTCTCAGGTGAGAGAATGGAAGAGATGTGTGGATTTAGTCCCACATCGGGAATGCAAATGAAAATAATTAACTATAAATAATATTGCCTATGATCAGGAGTCACCAATTCAGTTAACCACCTTTTGAGAGGCAGCCTGTGGTGGACAGTTATACTATACTATAATTAATTTGTTTTCTAAATTGTATAAATTGTCCGAGCTCGGGGCAGGGGTGTTACACTTATAGTTCTACTTTTCATAATAAAATCTAATAAAACCCAATCCACTAGAAAAATAAATAAAGGAATATATATGAAATAAAATTGCATAATAATAACAATAATAATAATATCTGATAGTAATAAAAGAATTACAAACGACTATTTTGAAATTATAAAATAAGGGGGTGTTATAGAAGGACTCAACCATACTGTGCTCATTGATGTCCTACTCAAGCCAAGCTTTGAAAAGGATAATGTAGATTCTTCATTTTGATGACTACAACACAATACACATATGTTCTATTGTATATATCTCTTGCAGTGTATACTCAATGCTTTCTAGGCTCAAGATCGAGCTACAAGACGAATAAGCATTCAAGACTCAAGATCAAGATACAAGACAGAAATTATCCAAAGCTTCAAAGATTCTCAAAGTGATCAGCTAAAGAACAAGTGATCAGAACAAAAGTGTGTCTTGTAAATTTATTGTAATATTTGATGTGTCTTAGGAAATTTGTAAAAGCTTTGATACACACATGAACACATCTCCTAAGATTAAAATAATGATTATTAAAAATCAAAATGTCAAATTCAAGCTTGTATAAGTTCAGCTATCAAAGTACCAGTCGAATTACTTCGATAAATAGTTGATTGTTCAAGTACGAAACAAACTGAACTTACGACCAGTCGACTCCCTTGGCAACCGAATCGACTGTTCGAGTTGTTTTGACAATTTCTTGAAGTTTAAAAATTGATTTTCAAACTCAAATATTTTCTGCCATTTGTTGGCAGCTGGTGAACCATTTTCCAACGTCCTTGGAGTTCTTACTATATAAATTGAGTTCAGAATGAACTTGGAAAAGATTACCCCATTGTTTTAATCAAGTCTTTTCTTATTTTTGTGAAAAAGAACTCAAGCTTTCAAGTACTCTCATTCTCTAGACTTGGTTCTCTAATTTCAGTCTTGCATAACTAAGATTAAGTTCAAGACTGCATTAGAAGTTGACCTATAGCCTCTATACAAAAAGCACACTAAAAAATCAAGACTTTAGGTGTTGTAATCTTCAATTTTTTGTTGTTCACTCTCGGGTTGTGAGAGTGGTCATCTCGGTTGGAGAGAATGACTCTTGGTGTAGAGTCAGTGTCACTCTAGGTTGTAGAGTGGGGTCTTACTCTCTCTAGTGGTGAGAGAGATCTACGGATTTGGCATAGTTATTGCCAAAGGTCGTAGGCTATTCTTGTACTTTTTCAAGAATAGTGAAAAATCTCAAGTGGGTTGCTTGGGGACTGGATGTAGGTCGGGAAGACTGAACCAATTTATATCGCCGTGTTAGCATTGTTGATTCTCTGTGTGTTACTTGCCTTGCATACAGGATCCAACACTTGGTATCAGAGCCTGGTTAATCGCAATGGGATCTACTTTAAATGTAAATCAATACCACGAAGGTCAATCTACACAAAGGCCGCCTCTCTTTGATGGAACAAACTACAACTACTGGAAATTTAGAATGAAGATTTACTTACAATCCATCAACTATGAGATTTGGAATATGACCGAGACGGAGTATACAATGCCTACTCTTCCCTATGCTCAATGGAATGACGATATGAAGAGTGATACCATGAACAATGCAAAGGCGATGAATGCTCTCTTTTGTGCACTTACCAAAGATGAATTTAACCATGTGTCAAATGCAACAACGACATTCCAAATATGACATACTCCTGAGGTAACAAATGAAGGTACAAATAAAGTTAAGAAATCTAAAATTTCTGTTCTTGTTCATAGGTTCGAGATGTTCCGAATGAAGGAAAATAAAAATGTATCGGAGATGATAACAAGATTCACCGACATCACAAACTCCCTAGTGGCTCTTGGCAAAACATATATGCAAGAAGAGATAGTGAGAAAGGTTCTTTGTGCTCTTACCTCCGAATGGGAAAAGAAGACTACCTCAATTGAAGAAGCCAATGATTTAACACAACTTTTGCTTGAGAATCTTGTGGAAAATCTAATGGCTTATGAAGTACAATTGGAAGAGTGCAAGAAGGACTTAGAACCGTAACAAGTCAAAAAGAAAACTTTTGCTTTCAAGGCTATGTCTGAATCAGAAGATGATGAAGATGATGTAGAAGAAATGGCTATGTTCACAAGAAAATTCAAGAAATTTTTCCGCAAAGGTAAATTTAATTCTAGATTAAAGGATACTAATGAACCTCCTACTTGTTTCAAATGCAATAAGATAGGTCACATGAAGAAGGATTGTCCATTGGAGAATGCAAAATCTAAAGGCAAAGTTTCAAACTTCAAGAAGGAGAAATTTACCAAGAACATATACATGAAGAACAAGAAGGCCTACCAAGCAATGTGGGATGATAGTGGTTCATCTTCGGAAGAAGACAATGAGGAATCTAATGAAGTTGCAAACGTGTGCTTCATGGCAAATCAAAGCGATGTAAGTGATAATATAGATTCTACTGATTTGTTAGAAGCTTTTAATGAAAATTTTCAAGAATTAAAAAAGGAGAAAATAAAAGGTAAAAATCTAGGGAAAGTTAATCAAACCCTTTCTCAAGAAAACCTTGATTTACAAGTTGAAGTCAAGTCTTTAACTTCTCGTATTTCCAACTTGGATATAGATCTTATATCTCTAAAAAGGAATTATGAAGAGATATCTAAGAATGTATCTAAGTACAATAAGTGAAAAGTGAATTTAAATGAAGTTCTTCAAAATCAGGTTCATTCTAGTAAAAGATTTGGACTTGGTTTTCCAAAAATTCTTTGAAAAGGTCATTCTTCTAATAACACTAGTAATAATAAGATTTATTCTGATTCTAGTGTAAAGAATAAGTTGTATGATTTCTTTGAAAAACCATAAATTCTTTTTAATCATGAAAATAGAAATTTTTCCGACTGTCCTCTCAAATAGGTCACACGTCCAGTACGATGAAGTCTTATTTAAAAAGACAACAACTTCATATAAGTCGACTAGTTTCACCTTCCAGTCGACTGAATCCACAATACAGTCGACTAATGGGTAAAAAGAAGTCGACTGGACAGTGCAAAAGTATATGGGTTCCAGTCATTCTGAGTCTTAATGAAAGGGTCTCTTATATAAATTCTTTTGTAAATAATGTTTGTAATTTTATTAATTTTAAACCTGCATATGGTGGTAAATCAAACTCACTTTGGGTTTGGTTTCCCAAGCATTAATCTTTCTCGAACCCAATGAAACAAGTACCATATTCACAAATAATATTTTGTAGGTACCTAAAAAGGAACGATGGATTCTTGGCAGTGGATGTTCTAAACACATGACTGGCCATGCAAACTTGCTCTCTTCTATTCAAAATATAGATGGTGGAACCGTTACTTTTGGTGACAATAACAAAGGTAAAGTCATCGGAATAGGCATGGTTGGTAAGAATACTACTCCTATTATTGATTTGTGTATAACTTCATGCTATAATATATTAAATTAGAGAAAAACCCGTCTCTGGAAATTTAGAAGTATAATATATGAGTAATAATTGTGAGGGAAATGATTAAAATCAAAGAGTGTGAATAAAGTAAAACGATATGGGAAAGGGAAAGTAAGACTTAAAAGATTTTATACTCATATATAATCAATAAGCGTGTTGGACTTATTAGTTGAAGCGCTATGTTTGGATGCGTTCTCGGTTGCTTCCTGGTCTCGGGTTTGAGTCCCTGTGCCTCACTTTTTCTTTTGTTTCAGAAATATCCAAACCGAGAGTCTTGAATACATAAAGGAAACACCCTAGAAGTCATCACAACCCTGACTTGGCTCGTTGGTTGGGGGGTTGCAGTTGGTTGTCGCTGGTCTTGGGTTCGATCTGGCTGTACACAGTTTATTTCAATATTTTTTAAAGGGTTTTTCATGTTTTATAAATTGGTAAAAATATAAAAATAATTTAAAATATTACTAGAACATTGCTAATGATTCTCCACCATTTTTTTTGATGTATTTTGGAGTTTTAAAATGACATTAGATAGTGTATTAGATGAATTTAGAACTCATCTTTGTAAAAATTACATGGATATTAATCTATCAAATTAAATAAATGGTTGGGATGTTTTTTTTAATAAAATAAAAGCATAATTACGAGATTGAAATATAGAATTTCTGTTTAGTTTAATCCTAAGAACATGGCGACGTATTAAGAAATAGATTTGAAAGTTTAGAAATGCATGTAAAGGTTCTATCAACTTAAAAGATATTGAATGATTTTAAGGTAAAGAGTTTAGATTGTTAACCGAGTAATTATCTACAAGAACACAATCAATCAAACAGTTGTTGTAACCCCTGTTTTTTCAAAAATGTATTTTTGTGAATTTTCCGTATTTTAAAAATTTTCGCAAAATTAATTTTTTCGGTTTTCAAATTCTTTTGTCAAAATGTATTTTTTTGGGATCTTCTATTTTAAAATCTGTTTTCGATCAATAATCTTAAATTCTAACTATTTTCTATGATTTTATATTGAAATACAATTTCTAGTTTTGTTATTTTTTCTCTTATTATTATTACTGTTATTATTGTTATTATTATTACTAATTTTGGCGGGTTATTGAAAATCCATTTCTATGTGCTAATTATATTGTGTCTATTTTAAATAAATAATATTTTGTAATGCAAATTATATTTTTTTGTAAACAATATTTTTATTTTTTATTTAATTTTCCTATTTAATTTTTAAAACCCTTTTAAACCCCATTACCCAATATCAACTACCCTATCCAATAACCCAATTAATCCAAACCCATTTATTTAAACCAACCCAAGCCCCATTTAACCCATTTACCCATCAGATAAGACCCCCAACCCGAACCTGAAACTAACCTAAGCCCTACATCTCAACCTACCTATATAAACCCATTACCATCTCTCTCACCTGTTCACCTTCCACCTCCAGCCACCCTCTCAACCCGTCCCCTGTGCCTCTTCACCTCCCTCTCTCCTCCTCTTCAATCCGTCCACTCCGCCCTACCTCCTCTCCGTGTTACCGTCAGTGGGCCTCTCCGCAACCCATCCCTCTTATCCCTCTCCCTCTCGACTTCGCCCGTCGTGCCAGGCCGTCGTCCCTCTTCTCCGACGTGCCTGCAGCGAGTTCACCCGCTATCCCGCGACAGCCCCGTCCACCCTGCAGGCCAGCAACCCAGACCGCCTACCCCTCCTGTGTGCACAGCCCAAGGCTTCCCCTCGCCGGTGCTGCCCTTCCGTCATGTCCCCTGGCCGCTGCCAGCCTTTCAGCACGCCGCTGCCATGTCCCCTGGCTGCTGTACTCCGCCCGTTCGCCGTGCCGCCGCCGGTTGTCACCAAGTCAGTGCACCCCTTGCCATGAAATGGCTATTTAGGTATATGTGTTTTGATTTGATTGATTGTGAGCAATTGATCGCATCATGATCATCATCATCTTGGTTTTGATCCCTTGACTGAGAGCCGTTCGTTGGATCTTGATTATCATCTTTGATTATGGACCGTTAGATTGCTTCATCATCATCTTGGAGTTCTTTGATCACTTTGATTGGTGGCCATCCGAACGTCGATCTGATCCGATCATCATCTTCATCATCAAGATACTGATCACATCTCGATCTTGATCTTGATCTTCGATCAGAGTCATCCGATCTGATCCGATCGCCCTGATATCATGATCCCTTGAATCTCAGCCGTCCGATCGTGTCCGTGATCGATTGTTCTTTGGATTTGTGATCTTGCTCGTGGTTGTTCGTTCGTGGTGTTGTCTTCGTGCCCAGGAATATGTTCCCTATTATTCTTGCTCTTTGCTCCGTTGGATTCGTCGTCTTTCAGGCAAGTAACTTGTACTCCAATTTATTTGTTTGATACAAGTCAAAAAATTCACCTATAATGTAGTTGGGTCTAGAGACGACTCTTGTTTATGTTTTTCTTGATAGGTTTTGTCTCTATTGTGAAAATTTAACCATAGATGACTCACGACACAAATCTTGACATGAATTAACTTAGGTTTACCCGTTCTTGATTTGATTATGTATGTGAGACTTTTTGTGAGAGTTTAAATATTTGTTGAGAACCATTTGATAGGCTTGATTTAGACAAGCTAATAACCCGAAATCTTGATTTTTAGACACTTGGTAGACTAGATTTCATGTTTGGGTGTGTTTGGATCAGTTTTCTTGAATCTATGTCGATTTTGTTTTTAAGGGAAAAATCTGTATTTTGACGTAGATCTGTTTTGTTTGCTGTTTTATACTATTTTAAAATCAGTTTCTTAATTTCGGTATAAAACATGAGTTTTAGATAATTTTGTCTACTTTCAAACCACTCTGACCTTGCTTGATTTTGTTTTCGTATGACTGAATTATGACTGTTTTACTACAGAGGTGTCGATCTTTTCCAGATACTGTTTTTCGGTAATTTTGATGACAAATAATTTTAAAGAACTATGCTACATATATTATTTTATTCTGAAACTTTGGTCAATTTTTCTATACCTATCTAGGGATTACCCATAATTTTGGTAGATTTTATTGATGAGTTTTATATTTCGTTTCATGCATGTTTACAAAAGTCATACTTGCTGTATTTTGCTCGCTGTTCTGTAAAGAATTGTGTTTTCACCCTGATTCTTTTTACTGTATGAAAAATATTTGTGAAATATGAAAGTTAGTTTATTTTATCTATTTTCATCTCCCTTTGGTGGATTTGGACTTCGTTTCATGGCTTGCGAGATATTTCAGTTTTCGTACAGCAGTGTTGGGAATTCCAGATTGGCCAAAGTATCATTTCTTGATGTTTTCTTATTTTTGATGACAAAACTAATTTTATTGAAATATTATGAAACTTTATATTTTGGTCATAAACATATAGAGGAATACCCCAGATTTTTCGTGGACTTATTTGATGAGATTTGATGCTGTTTTCTTGATTTTGAATTCGTTTTCCTGATTCCTAGCTGAACGTATTTTCTGTTTTCAAATCAATTTTGAGTTATGATTTTCTGAAACACTTTATGACTTATTTGTACTCGCTGGATTCGTGTGGATGTTTTGTTTCTTGATTCTTCGACGGATCCATATTTGCATTTATGTAGCGACGGGAATCACTGGTTTAGTACTGTACTGTCTCGCTGTCCTGAATATGAACATACACTGTTTTACTCGTTTATGTGACTGTATATTATCTATGCATGTTTATTTGTTTCCCTGAACCTAATATTGATTATACCATGTTAGTTTGACAGTATTTCTTACACATTCATGCCTGTTTGATGACCATAATAAAAGTAACCAAGCCGGAGTTTAAGGGAAAGATCTAGTAGTGGAAAGCATAGAAATGTGTACTTAGAAGGGAGCTCGTGTTTTCCATCTGATTATCTGTTATCTGTTATGAGATCATGCAAGATTTTGATTATTTGATTCCTGACTACATACTTTCTTATGAGAGGGTGTACTCAAAGGGGGCCCGTGATCCCATGTGTTACCCAACTACATACTTCCTACGAGAGGGTGTACTTGGAGGGGACTTAGTCTTATCTGTTGCATGATCGTCTGTTATCTGTCAATCTGGATCTGTTATCTGATATCTGTCTGAAACCTGAGTACACGACTATATATGATCCCCTACGAAATCTAAAGCGAAATTATTTGTTGTAGCAACCATGTGTTATATTTTTGGGGCGCATGAAGTGCTACCTAGATATTAATCACACTAGACTTATAAGAACATGACATCTGTATCTGTATCTGAAACTTGAATCTGAATCTTTTATATGTATTTGGCTATCCGTTATCTGATCATCTGATACCTGTTATCTGTCTGATATTATTACTTAACACTATTATTGGACACTATCTGTATATCTATTTGCATACCATTTGACATTTGACACTTGACATGTTAGTATATCATGCTAGATCTGTTTCTGCTATTAAAATTCAAATAGTCATGATCTGAAATATACAATAAATCCTGGGTCATATTGCCCAAATACAAGATAAATATCCAAGAAACAGATACAAATATTCATGAATAACAGGAAAATAAACAAATGTAGCAAGAGCTCCAGCAACTAAAACTTTAGATCACATACTCTATCGGACAGCTGATCACCAAAATTTGCAATTGATAATTGCAGGAGAAGGAAAGAGAAAACAAGTATCTGTCAATTGCAAGTTACGGGTCACTTATAATGTAGGATACAAGTACATGGGAAAAACCAAACATATATTTTATTTCAAGTATTCTTATTGGTATTTGGTTCATATGTGCATGTGGTTGAATTTTCTGGCTTCCGACTCTGATTATTCCGTGAGATATTGTAAAGATTCTTGAACATCTTATGGATGATGAAAATCATTCGCTGGGCCAATGTTACGTGCTCGTATTCCGTATTTTTGGGAAGCAGGGCGTGACAGGATTTTTAGTGGTATCAGAGTACCAGGTTTGGCTAATGTATTAGTTGCCTAATATATTAGACAAGCTTGGCTCGATCTGGAATCTACTCAACATTTCACCAACCATGCATGCATAAATAAATCATTATCAACATTGATCTGGATATTAATCTTATTCTATTCTTTTTGATCCTTTCTTATTCAATTCCTTGATTCCTTGATTCTCCATTCTCTTTTAGTCGTTCTCATTTGTTGATTCCTTATTGGGTATAGTTTCGTTCTTTCCGTACCAATATTCCTTTGATTCATTCATTCATCTTCATTTGTTGACTCATTTTGAGTGTCATGCTAGTTATTCTTTTCCTGCTATATTCTCTTCAAATTTTGCTTGTGCCCCCTCGTTCCTCTTCCTTCATATTCAATTCTTTGATTTCTTATTTTCTTTCGTCCCTTGTAGTCGTCTTCCTTTGTTGACTCTTTATTGAGTATAAAATTTAATCTTCTTCTGCCTATATTTTCCTTTTATATTATATTTTTTTTAATATTTTGTGTATTTCGATTATTATTTGTTATATTTTGGATCTGCTATAAAATTATTTTCTAAAACAATAATTTTGTTATTTTGAATAACTGTGTGTTTTAATATCACAAATTTAAAAACGTAACTTCGTACTTAAATTAAGCAATCAATATCTAAGTACGTGTGGAAGATTGCATCATCTCATTCATCGTTTTATTGCAACTGGATGTCGAGATGACAAACATGCAACTAGACGTCAATGGAGGGAAATTGCAACTGGATATTGGTGAGGCAAAATGTGCAACTGAATATCCAGATGGTAACCTGCAACCTGTTGTCGCGGAGGCAAACCTGCAACTTGATGTCGAGAAGGCAAGACTACAGATGGATATAAATGAGGCGAACCCACATCAAAGAATTTCTACTACTGCTATTATTATTGTTTTTCTTATTATTATTAGTATTATTATTATTGTTATTACTATTACTATTATTATTATTGTATTTTTCTTACTATTTTATTTTTGATGTTGATATTGAATTACTTTCACCAAAATGATGAACCCCAAATTATTTTCTATCTTGCATTATTATCCTTACCAAGTATTGTTAGTATTTTTAATATTATTATTATTATTTTTACCAGTATGTTTATGATTATTATTATTATTATTATTATTTTTATTATTTTTGTCATTATTATTTTATTATTATTATGTGTTGATTTTTGTATTATTAATATTATTTTTGTTAAAGCTCATTAGTTTTGACCTAATTATTTAAATTAAAGTTCTTCTCTAAATCCCAATTTTAATCTTCTATCTCATTCTCATCTTCCTGCTCGGTTCGTCGCTTGCTGTCATATGGTCTACAACGACATGTCTGCAGCTTGGAACGTCACCATCAGAGTGGCATAGCGAAGCGTGGTGGGCTCATAACCCACAGGTCCCAAGATCCTCTTGTCGCTTCTCCTCCTTTGTATTGTTTACTTCTCTCTATTCCTTGTATTGTTTGCTTCGTTCTATTCCTTACATTCGTCTTCATCCATTGACTCAGTGGTTAGTTTATCTCTTCCTTGTCCCTCCCTTCTTCTATTCTGGCTCTATCTATTTCCTTATCTCTTGCTTTGTTGTTTTGCAAGTCTTGTGTTATTTCTCCTTTATTTTTGATACCGGTTACTTCCTTCTTGCATTCCATTTGACCTTCTTATTATCCCCTTCCTTCTTTTTCGGGTGTTGCCACTGCTTTGTTCCTTTCCTTTTATCGCTCTGCTTTGTTACCCTTCCCCCAGTTTGCTTTTGCCTTATCCTATGTAACGCCTAAGCAAATTTCGAGGACGAAATTTTGTTGTAAGGGATAGGATTGTAATCCCAGTTTTTTCAAAAATGTACTTTTGTGAATTTTCCGTATTTTAAATATTTTCGCAAAATAATTTTTTCCGGTTTTCAAATTATTTTGTAAAAATGTATTTTTTTGGATCTTCTATTTTAAAATCTGTTTTCGATCAATAATCTTAAATTGTAACTATTTTCTAAGATTTTATATTGAAATATAATTCCTAATTTTGTTATTTTTTCTCTTATTATTATTACTGTTATTATTGTTATTATTATTACTAATTTTGACGGGTTATTGAAAATCCATTTCTATGTGCTAATTATATTTTGTCTATTTTAAATAAATTCTATTCTGTAATGCAAAATATATTTTTAGGTAGACAATAATTTTATTTGTTATTTAATTTTCCTATAAAACCCTTTTAAACTCCATTACCTTATATCAACTACCCTATCCAGTAACACAATTAATCCAAACCCATTTATTTAAACAAACCCAAGCCCCATTTAACCCATTTACCCATCAGATAAGACCCCCAACCCAAACCCGAAACTAACCTAAACCCTACATCTCAACCTGCCTATATAAACCCATTACCATCTCTCTCGACTATTCACCTTCCACCTCCAGCCGCCCTCTCAACCCATCGTTCCCTGCGCCTTTTCACCTCCCGCTCTCCTCATCTTCAACCCGTCCACTCCGCCCTGCCTCCTCTCTACGTTACGGTCAGAGGGCCTCTCCGCAACCCATCCCTCTTCTCCCTCTCCCTCTCGACTTTGCCCATCGCGCCAGGCTGTCGTCCCTCTTCTCTGACGTGCCTGCAGCAAGTTCACCCACCGTCCCGCCAGCCCCGTCCACGCTGCAGGCCAGCAACCCAGACTGCCTGCCCCTCCTGTGTGCACAGCCCGAGGCTTCCCCTCACCGGTGCTGCCCTGCCGTCATGTCCCCTGGCTTCTGCCAGCTTCCTAGCATGCCGCCGCCATGTCCCCTGGCTGCCGTACTCCGCCCATTCGTCGTGCCGCCGCCGGTTGTTGGCAAGTCAGTGCATACCTTGCCATGAAGTGGTTGTTTGGGTATATGTGTTTTGATCTGATTGATTGTGAGCCATTGATCGAATCATGATCATTATCCTTTTGGTTTTGATCCCTTGATTGAGAGCCATTTGTTGGATCTTGATTATCATCTTTGATTATGGACCATTGGATTGCTACATCATCATCTTGGAGTTCTTTGATCACTTTGATTGGTGGCTAATCGATCATCGATATGATCCGATCATCATCTTCATCATCAAGATACTGATCACATCTCGATTTTGATCTTGATCTTCTATCACAGTCGTCTGATCTGATCTGATCGCCCTGATATCGTAATCCCTTGAATCTCAGCCGTCCGACCATGTCTGTGATCGATTGTTCTTTGGATTTGTGATCTTGCTCGTGGTTGTTCGTTCGTGGTGTCGTGTTCGTGCTCGGGAATATGTTCCCGTTATTCTTGCTCTTTGCTCCATTGGATTCGTCGTCTTTCAGGCAAGTAACTTGTACTCCAATTCATTTGTTTGATACAAGTCAAAAAGTTCACCTATAGTGTAGTTGGGTCTAGAGACGACTCTTGTTTGTGTTTTCCTTGATGGGTTTTGTCTCTATTGTGAAAATTTGACCATAGATGACTCATGACACAAATCTTGACATGCATTAACTTAGGTTTACCCGTTCTTGATTTGAACATGTATGTGAGACTTTTGTGAGAGTTTGGATATTTGTTGAGAACAATGTGATAGGCTTGATTTAGACATGCTAATAACCCTAAATCATGATGTTTAGACACTTGGAAGACTTGATTTCATGTTTGGGTGTATTTGGATCAGTTTTCTTGAATCTATGTCGATTTTGTTTTTAAGGGAAAAATCTGTATTTTGACGCTGATTTGTTTTGTTTGCTATTTTAGACTATTTTAAAGTCAGTATCTTAATTTTGGTATAAAACATGAGTTTTAGATAATTTTGTCTACTTCCAAACTCCTTTAACCTTGCTTGATTTTGTTTTCGTATGACTGAGTTATGACCGTTTTACTACAGAGGTGTCGATCTTTTCCAGATTCTGTTATTCGGTAATTTTGATGACAAATCATTTTAAAGAACTATGCTACATATATTATTTTGTTCTGAAACTTTGGTCAGTTTTTCTATACCTATATAGGGATTACCCATAATTTTGGTAGATTTTATTGATGTGTTTTATATGTCGTTTCATGCATGTTTACAAAAGTCATACTTGCTGTATTTTGCTCGCTGTTCTGTAAAGAATTGTGTTTTCACCCTGATTCATTTTACTGTATGGAAAATATTTGTGAAATATAAAAGTTAGTTTATTTTATCTATATTCATCCCCCTTTAGCGGATTTGGACTTCGTTTCACGACTTGCGAGATATTTCAGTTTTCGACTTTTCGTACAGCAGTGTTGGGAATTCCAGATTTGCCAAAGTATCGTTTCTTGATGTTTTCTTATTTTTGATGACTAAACTAATTTTACTGAAATATTATGAAACTTTATATTTTGATTATATACATATAGGGGAATAACCCAGATTTTTTGTGGATTTATTTGATGAGATTTGATGCTGTTTTCTTGATTTTGAATTCGTTTTCCTTATTCCTGGCTGAACGTGTTTTTTGTTTTCAAATCAGTTTTGAGTTATGATTTTCTGAAACACTGTATGACTTATTTATATTCGTTGGATTCGTGTGGATGTCTAGTTTCCAGATTCTTTGACGGATCCATATTTGCATTTCTGTAGCGATGGGAATCCCAGGTTTGGTATTGTACTGTCTCGCTGTCCTGAATATGAACGTACACTGTTTTGCTCGTTTATATGACTGTGTATTATCTATGCATGTTTATTTTTCCTGAACCTAATAATTATTATACCATGTTAGTTTGACACTATTTCGTACACATTCATGCCTATTTGATGACCATAATAAAAGTAACCAAGCCGGGGTTTAAGAGAAAAATTAGTAGTGAAAAGCATAGAAATGTGTACTTAGAAGGGGGCCCGTGTTTCCCATCTGATTATCTGTTATCTGTTATGAGATCATGCAAGATTTTGATTATCTGATTCCTGACTACATACTTCCTTATGAGAGGGTGTACTCAGAAGGGGGCCCGTGATCCCATCTGTTACCCAACTACATACTTCCTACGGGAGGGTGTAGTTGGAGGGGACTTAGTCCTATCTGTTGCATGATCGTCTGTTATCTGTCTGTCTGGATCTGTTATCTGATATCTATCTGAATCCTGAGTACACGGCCCTATATGATCCCCTACGAAATCTAAAGCAAAATTGTTTGTTGTAGCAACCATGTGTTATGTTTTTGGGGCACATGAAGTGCTACCTAGATAGTAATCACACTAGACTTATAGAACATGACATCTGTATCTGTATTTGAAACCTGAATCTAAATCTGTTATATGTATTTGGCTATCCGTTATCTGATCATCTGATTACCTGTTATCTGTCTGATATTATCACTTGACACTATTATTTGATACTATCTGTATATCTGTTTGCATACCATTTGACATTTGACACTTGACACATGTTAGTATACCATGCTAGATCTGTTTCTGCTATTAATTAGATATGTTTAGTTTTCCCTACGTACTTGTATCCTACATTATAAGTGGCCCTTAACTTGGAATTGACAGGTACTTGTTTTCTCTTTCTTTCTTCTGCAATTATCAATTGCAGATTTTGGTGATCAGTTGTCCGATGGAGTATGTGATCTAAAGTTTTAGTTGCTGGAGCTCTTACTACATTTATTTATTTCCCTGTTATTCATGAATAATTGTATCTGCTACTTGGATATTTATCTTGTATTTGGACAATATGACCCAGGATTTATTGTGTAATTCAGATCTTGACTATTTGAGATTAATATATTTTATTTCAAGTATTCTTGTTGGTATTTGGTTCATATGTGCATGTGGTTGACTTTTCTGGCTTCCGACTCTGATTATTCCGTGAGATATTGTAAAAATTCTTGAACAGCTTATGGATGATGAAAATCATTCACTGGGCCAATGTTACGTACTCGTATTCCGTATTTTTGGGAAGCGGGGCGTGACAGTTGTGAAATGTTGCTATAAGAAATGGCTATTTATATGATAAACATAAGGAAAATGGAATAAGATGAAATGATGAATAATGAATGAAATATCTTTTTGAATGAGGTTTGAGATAACCTTTGTGATCTCGGTTTGAGAGGTTGGACTCTTGAGGCTGAGCGAGACCCATAGAAATAGGCAAGTTATGATGAATAGAATTTGAGAAGTAGCCAGTGTGGGCTAGCTCTAGGTTGCGATGGTTATAATTAAACCTAAGGACAAGCACTAGGGAGAGATGTGGTGAAGTATGGGAAAACATAAGAATGAGAGCCTCATATGATTCGTGATGGGAGATTATCTCAAGAATTATCGGGGTACGAGGCATGATGTCCAAAACTGCTCATGGTGTGGGATTTATCTTCAGAATTATCGGGATCGAGGCGACGCTCGTGGGATATTTTTGTGATGAGGTAACATATGATTCGGGGTGTGGGTTTCATCTCCAACATTATTAGGGTGTGAGGCATAACATTCGATAATCAATCGTGATGGGAGAACGACTCTCAAGAATTATCGGAGTTATGGCTCGCGGTGTGGGTTTTGTCTCCAGGAATTACAGAGTTACTACTCACGATAGGAAAGCGATTCTCAAGAATTATCAGGGCAGTACTAGATACTCACAGGATATCTAAACCTTACATTAGTCACCGTAGTAGGAATTCATAACGAGGGATTGAACCCTATATTGAGGAGTACGTTAAGGGCTTGCCCTCAGACCTATGTAGTATGAGATACATAGAATCCGAACAAGTATGCATTAGTGTCATCATAGTGTGAATATCTGCATTAGGCATTAGGTCATATCAACACTGACATGTTTAGGATAGTCACTTTTTATACTTTTTTGTGCATTCAAGTTTGTGTTTTCTAAAGTAAAAGAATCACTGTATTATAGCATTGCTTCAGTTGTATGCAATTGACGTGCCCGCAGTTTTCAAGTGCAGAACTTGGATTAGCAAAAGATATAAAGATGAGTCGATACTGATGATTATTGCCTGATTAAAGTTATTGAATGTTAAAGTTGTACATTTTATTTAACTTCCGCTGTGTATTTGTAACAAACAATGTATAATGAGAAGTTTTAAATTCCCTGCATTTTTGTACGAATTGAAGTAAAGATCCTGTATTTGCTACGAATTACCAGTGTCTGGAATTTGGGGTGTTACACAAAAGAAGTGAAAGATCGCTTTAACTGGGAAGGACCATACAAGGTCTCACAAGTGGTCGTCCCAGGAGCTTACGGACTTGAAGACCTAGAGGGAGGGGTGGGGGGAGGAAGAAGATAACAAGGACTGAGAATGTTGAGCACTTGGTGAAGTGCAACCAGGGCGCTTAACACGCTCCCTTAATAGTTAGGTTTAAACATGTAAAAAAGGCCGACACTTACTAATGGTCATATCATGTAATAAAGGTTAGCTTTCAAACAACCACTTAGTTTGATTTTCCAAACAAAAGTTTAAGTCATTTCTTTTGGAAAGTTCTTCTATACCTCCCTGAATGCAAACAATTAGTCAGACACCTAGTCCACCCCGAGCAATACCAACTACTCATTAAGCACCCCAAAGGCCGAGTTCAGAGTTCCTACTCTTGGTTCAAGAGTTGCTCTAACAACTTGCCACCATGCAATTGCGGGGCTCAACTCGCAATTCAGTATGCTTCGAAAACTCGTTATCAACCCGTTCGAAATTCATAATCGTGGTTCAGAGAGTTTCTTTGCGTGCTCCCAAGAAAGCTCAAGACTCAACTTGCCACTCGATCAGCACAGAAAATACTTAAAAGACAAGTGCGGAGTCCATACTCATGGTTTAAAGAATTTCTCTAGCAACTTGCAACCGAGCAAGTGTGGGGCTTGACTCGCCATTAGATATGCTCCTAAAACACATTATTAACCCATTTGGAGTCCATACTCGTGGTTCAGATAGTTGTTCCAGCAACTTGCACCCAAGCAAGCTCAGAAGTTCAACTCGCCACTCGATCTGGTCCTCAAACACCTAAAGGATGAGTTCGGAGTCCATACTCATGGTTCAAGAGTTTCTATAGCAACTTGCCACTGGGAAAGTGCGGGGCTCGAATTGCCATTCGATCTGCTCCTAAAACCGGTTATCATCCCATTCGGAGTCCACACTTGTGGATCAGAGATTTTGTCTAATAGCCTGCACCCGAGGAAGTTCAGAGTTACTCAACTTGCCACTCGATCTGCTACTGAAACAACTAAAGGACGAGTTCAGAGTTCATACTCATGGTTTAGAGAGTTACTCTAGCAACTTGCCACCAAGCAAGTGCAGAGCTCAAGTCGCCATTCTATTTGCTCCAAAAACCTTTTCTGTTCAGAGTATGTACTCGTTGTTCAGTGTACCCCTGTTTTCACAAATACGTATTTTCTGTTATTATTTGAGTTTGGGTTCTTTATAAAAAAAATCATTTTCTTAAATTCATTTTTTTTATTATTTCAAATTTACTTTTGTATTTCCTGTTAAAATCCATTTATTTTCAGTAATTGTATTTATTGTTATTTTCAAACAGTTCTCATATAATCCTATTTTTACATATGACCTTGTTATTGTTATTGTTCTTATTATTATGACTATAAAATCCTATTGTATTTGTTAGTATTTGATTATTAAGTCAATCTATACTATTTGATTCATTGTACTATTGTATTACTATTTGTTTTATTTGATTTAATTATTTACTTTTAATCTTAATCCTAATTGTATATTTTCTTATTGGATTTAAACCCAATACCCTATTCTTCTTATTGGATCTTGCTATACTAATAAAAACCCATTTACCTCTACCCGTTAGCCCTCATAACCCTAATAATCTCTGTTGTCGCTGATTTCGGTGTAGGAAAAACAGATGAATTTGTGGGTTCGTAAGGAATCGAATGGGTCAAACCTGAACACCTCCACCGCTGTTTGGTTGGGTTCTCGCTGCTGCCGTTGACCTGCATAATCTTCGAAACACCAGGGTTGATCCTGGCGACGAACCCAACGATGCTTTTGTCAGTACTCAGAAAAGAATATGAAAGAGCTTTAGGTTGGCAAAGAGTGATTATCCTGTAACGGTAGGAGGAGGGGTATTTTTAGTCGTCGTGGGGATCTGTTTTGAGATAAGAACAAATCTCTACTCCCCGGTGTGGATGGACAGAAGTGGTTAGAACCACCTCCTAGGGATAAGGACGAATTAGGATTTCTCCATATCCAGTTGAACTGGCTCGTAGCGGGTTGGGACACGTATCCAATTGAAAAGATCCATTTATGGGTTATTAGGGCCCCGGAAAGAAGACCCGATTCCCATTTTGTACACGTTTTGTAGGTGAAATTACCGTTTTGCCCTTGTAAGCTTTAAGATCCATGCCCGATTTGAATGGTCCTGATTTAATCCCATTTTTAGCCAGATTACAAGGCCCCCACTCCCAAAGACTGTGTTACAGCCTTTGGGAAGTAGTTTTGTTGTCCCGAAGGCGTACAGGACTTTATCAAAGTTCTTATAGGGAGTTCGGATCTTGTTTAGGGAGTAACGGTGTTTTTCTGAGCGGGCAACACGCCGAAAATCGTTCTTAGGCTCTTCTGGATTTTTGGTGATTTTTCCCGATATTTTAAACTATTATTCGAATCATTTATTTAATTTTGCAAAGTGGTATCTATTTTCAAAGAGCACTAATTAACTGATCTAATTAATAATTATTCATCCAGGGGCTCAAAAATGTTTTGACGAATTTATAACTATTTTCTAGAATTTTTAATTAATTTTCCTGAATTTTTAATCAATTTTTGCAATTTTAAATAATTAATTTTAATTAATAAATAAGAAAAAAGGATTTAATCACGGTATTTATGACGTGGCGTGATCTGGGATGTCCATAAGCCTTCGGCGAGAATTTCTGAGCGATTGGAAGACACTTCTGAAGGGAAGGCATTTTTTTCCCCATTCGTTACTCGGTGCCTCGGTAGATCGGATTTCAGATCTGAGCTACATGGCGCAATCAGGGAAGTTGATCACGATCAGGCGCGAATTGTGAGGTGATTGTTATCGCCAATTCGCAGCTCGATGCCTCGGTTGCTCGGATTTCAAATCCGAGCGATGTGGCACATTCTGAACCGTTTGATGAAGATCAGACACGAATCACTAGAGATTGGTGATTTTTTGTAAATACGCAGCTCGATACCTCGGTTGCTCGGATTTTGGATCTAAAGTACGTGGCGAGATCTGAGCCGTCTGATGAAGATCAGGCGCGAATCATGAGGGATTAGTGACTTTTCTCCAATACGCAGATCGGTGCTTCGGTTGGTCGGATTGTAGATCCGAAGTACATGGCGAGATCTGAATCGTCTGATGAAGATCAGGCGCGAATCACGAGGGATTAGTGATTTTTCGCCAATACATAGCTCGGTACCTCGGTTGCTTGAATTTTGGATCTGAAGTATGTGGCGAGATCTGAACCATCTGATGAAGATCTGACACAAATCACGAGGGAATGGTGATTTTTTGCTAATACGCAGCTCGGTACCTCGGTTGCTCAGATTTTGGATCCGAAGTACGTAACGAGATCTGAGCTGTCTGATGATCTGCCGCGAATCACGAGGGAATAGTGATTTTTCGCCAATACGCAGCTCGGTACCTCAGTTGTTCGGATTTTGGATCGGAAGTACGTGTCCCGATCTGAGCTGTCTGATGAAGATAAGACGCGAATCACGAGGGATCAGTGATTTTTGCCAATACGTGGCTCGGTACCTCGGTTGCTCGAATTTTGGATCCGAAGTACGTGGCGAGATTTGAGTCGTCTGATGAAGATATGGCACGAATCACGAGGGAATGGTAATTTTTTGCCAATATGCAGCTCGGTACCGCAGTTCCTCGGATTTTGGATCCGAAGTACATGGCTAGATCTGATCCGTCTGATGAAGATCAGGCACGAATTACGAGGGATTAGTGATTTTCGACAATACGTAGCTCGGTACCTCGGTTGCTCGGATTTTGGATTCGAAGTACGTGGCGAGATCTGAGTCGCCTGATGAAGATCTGGCGCGAATCACGAGGGAATAGTGATTTTTCTCCAATATGCACCTCGGTACCTCGGTTGGTCGAATTTTTGATCCGAAGTACATGGCCAGATCTGAGCCGTCTAATGAAGATTTGGTGTGAATCTCGAGGGAATAGTGATTTTTCTCCAATATGCAACTTGGTGCCTCGATTGCTCGGATTGTTGATCCGAAATACGTGGCGAGATCTGAGCCATTTGATGAAGATCAGGAGCAAATCACGAGGCAGTTTCTTGTGCCTACATGGATTCTGTCGTTTGGGCTTCTGATGGGCCTTTGTGGGGGTCCTAATCGTCTGAAAGCCCACTCGAATTCTCTTTTGTACTATAAGACTCCACCCCTTTCTCTCCATTCCCCCATTCTTCATTTCTCGCTTTCACTTTCACTCTCTCAGTTAGTTTTCGCTCTTGGGTGGCGCTACTAGCGGTCTTGGCCAAGCAATCACTATTCTGGCGAACTATTCCGACCGTAGCTGTCACTTCAAGGTAATTATATACTTTATTTTATATCTTATAAGATGTCTAGAGTGTCATCGGGGGTGGTGAGACCTGCACCTCGGACCAAGAGAGCGGGCAGTGAGCATGGGGAAGGATGTATCAGGGTCGGCGATAATGGAGACGATCGTGGAGAGTGTGAGGGGAGCTGGCACGCTAGGCAGACTACTATCCACGACCTTATGTCCAAGGTGGTATACGGGAGGTCCGCCACATACGAGGAGATATAATCCGAGGGAACACTCTGAGGCTGATGACATCCCCTCGGATCTGAACAAGGCGGATCTGCAGTGCATCAGGAAGGGATTCAGGATACCGAAGGAATATGCTGTGCTCCTCCCTAGTCTGGGCTTCCGAGCATGTTCGGGTACTTCGCCTGACACGTGCGTCTTCCCGTACGACGCGCTCAACGTCGGCCTTCGACTGCCTTTGCCATCGTTCGTGACCGAAGTGCTGCAATGGTACGGACTGAGCTCGATCCAGTTCATGCCGAACATGTGGCGGCAAGTTATCGGCTTCATCCTCCAATGCCATGCCATAGGGGTCGAGCCTCGGCTCATCTTGCTCCGTAGTCTTTACCAAATCTGTCGTATGAGTAAGATGGGGTACTAATATTATCTATCTCTGTGCAAGGGGGTCAAGCTGATTGAGAACCCGAACTCCATCAAGAATTGGAAAGAGTAGTACTTTCTAATCCAGGGTCCTCAGCCGTAGGGTTTTCCGATGAGGTGGAAGGAAGATGTTTCGAAATGGGCAAAGGCCGAGCCGGTGCTGACTAAGGAAGAGGAGGAGGTCGTGTCGAAGCTCGTCGGTCTTCTGACCCTGAGTTGGAAAGATATAACCGAGAGAGTTCTCTTCGGTGGGGGTCTCAGTCTGATCGACCCTAGTATGCCTAGTTTATTGTTCTTCTTATATTCTGACTATTGTTCCCTTCTCATGCTAACCTCTTCGGTTTTCATATTTTTTTAGAGGCCCCCGGAATAGATTTTTGAGCCATGTCGCTTAAGCAAGGTGCGGGCGCTGGAAAGGGATCATACAACAAGAAGAGGAAGAGGACGACGACAGGACCCTCGTCCGGTCGGGCTGCCAAAGATCCATCGGTGGTGATGCCAGATGTGAACTTGGTCTCCGCCTCTCCTTCCGCTCCTCAAGCGACCCTTCCCTCAACTACGCCTTCCAACCCCTCTGCCAAGGCATTCTCCATCGGAGCTGCGTTAGCACTTGAAATGCTGCCTCTCACCACCGAGGTAGAAGCTATCTTTATCGAGGAGCACAAGAAGCTCTTTGTCCCAGATTGGATGGTGATGAAGCACGATGGCTTCCTCGGCGACACTGCCATGAGCATGTAGGCTCCGTGCCACCTGCCGACCCCGAAGGACCGAGCAGCATTGAAGGCGGGGACCGTGGGCGACGATGCGCTCGAGATCGCTAGGGCCATAATGTTGGAAAGTGTCCTTGTGCCCTCGGAGTTTCAAAATTTGTTGCGCTCGATACTTACGTCTTTTTTACTTTCGGCTTTCAGATCACGTGTAACTTCAGTCACCTGCTAGAGTAGTTTGCCATGCAGAAGAAGGAGCTCAAGACGTCGAGCAACCGAAACCGGGTTGAGAGAGCTAAGGCTGTGAAGATGTATGAGGCGAAGCTATGCCTCTCAGAGTCCCGAGCTGCTCAGATCGGCATTCTCGAGGCGGCCTTGGCCAAGGCGAACGAATGCATCACTATGGAAGCGGCGAGGGTAGATAAGTAGAAGGCCAAAGCCAACCAGGAGAGGGAAAAGGCCCTGAAGGCCTCTGAGGAGTTGCAAAGGGAGCGGGAGGCAGCGGTGGCTGAGGCGGCGAAGGCGATCCAAGCCAAGAAGGAGGCCCATATGCTCACAAACATTGAGGAGTCTTACGCTCGAGCCCTCAAGCACGTTGCGGCTCGTATCCCTGACTTTGATAGCTCGGGGTATAACCTGTATGCCCCCATTGAAGGCGAGGAGGTGGTGGCCATAGTAGAAGTTGAGGTCGAAGGTGAAGAAGAAGAGGTTGTGGTGGTGGCGAATCCGGAGAGAGCGCTCGTGACGGTGCCGAGGGAGAGGGCGGAGCAGCCCCCCGAGGTGGCTCCTTGACTTAGTCTACTTGTTCGTCTTTGGTTTTTGTTTTGTACTGCCTTATAGCGGACTGGCCACCGCTTTTTGTACTCATGAACTTTAATGAAATTTTTTTTTGACTAAGTGTTGAACTTGCATTATACTTTGAGTCTGAGCTATCTCGTAGGAGCTTTGTTTAAACTCAGTATCTTCTTGTTCTTGCTTTTTCAGATTGCCGAAGTATCTCAGATTGCCGAAGTATCACGCCTCCGAGCTGGTTCTAGTGGTCGCGAGGTTGGGCCTCGCTCGTACTCGAGAAAGGCTTTACAAAGCCGAGTTAGAGCTGAACCATCTTAAGCTGATGTTGGCCTGTCGGGACTCCGAGCTGAAATGCCTAGAGGAGAAGGCTCGCGAAGTGCCCCCTGAAGGGGATGAGACGTGTCCCTCGATGGCCTTCAGCCAAGGCTTGAGACTCAAGTACCTTCGTCAATCTCTATTCGATCCTAGGGCTGAGAGAGAGGGGTTAAAGAACGTGGTGCTCGAGAAAAGCTTGGAAGCAGCGCACCTTCAGAGGGCTATTTTCGAGGCTTCTCGTAGGGGCAGCTCTAGCCGAATGCCTCACCTGAAGATCAGAGTGAAGGACGACTCGCTGAAGGAATAGGTCGTGGAGCTAGAGACAGAAAACCATCGGCTACGATGGCTTTCCGAGGGGAGTAACGTCAGGAACACTTCCTACCCCCGAGGTGAGTACGCACAAGGCAGGTCATTCCACAAGTTGGCGTTACGCTCGCCCCCCCTCCCCCCCCCATCTTGAGGCACTCTGGGGATGCACAAAGCGGACTGGCTGGCTCATCGAGCGGAGCATCTGTTTGGGCGACTGTCAGGCTCTTAGGTGCCGAAGACGCTACTCGGCTCACCGGGTTGGAGTCTTCTACGGAAATGAGGCAGCAGCACGGCGCTCGCCGACCCCGTTTGTTGCTTAATAGAAGTATCCCGCTCCCTAGGAGGGGTTAGGGCAGAATTTTGTAATCTTGTAGTCACAGGAGCCTTGTATCTCAATGTAATAATGAGTTTTTGGCCTATAATTAGACTTGTGCCTCACATTTTGAAATAATATACTTCGAGCTTCCTGCAAATGTTTGCAAGTGTATCAACAGTTGTAGGAGCAATTCCGAATGGCAGGCTATTTTGTACTCGCTCGTTCGCAAGTAGCAAAAGTTATGTCGAACCAAGTGTTGGACTCTGAACTTGTCCTTTAGAAAATATCAACAGCTGTAGGAGCAATTTCGAATGGTGAACCGCTTCGTACTCGCTTATAAGCAATTAGTTAAAGCGGAATCGAACCAAGTGTTGGACTCCGAGCTTGTCGTTTAGAGGATATTAATAGTTGTGGGAGCAATTCTGAATGGTGAACCGCTTCGTACTCGCTTATAAGCAAGTAGTTAAAACAGGATCGAACAAAGTGTCGGACTCTGAGCTTGTCGTTTAGAGAATATCAATAGCTGTGGGAGCAATTCTGAATGGTGAACCGCTTCGTACTCACTTATAAGCAAGTAGTTAAAGCGGAATCGAACCAACTGTTGGACTTCGAGCTTGTCGTTTAGAGAATATCAACAGCTGTGGGAGCAATTCTGAATGGTGAACCGCTTCGTACTCGCTTATAAGCAAGTAGTTAAAGAGGAATTGAACCAAGTTTTGAACTCCAAGCTTGTCGTTTAGAGAATATCAAAAGTTGTGGGAGCAATTCCGAATGGCGAGCTACTTCATACTCGCTTGTTCGCAAGTAGCAGAAGTCGCATCGAGCAAAGTGTTGGACTCCAAACTTGTTGTTTTGATAAGTTTTTTTTTACTTCTTTAAGCGTCAAAGTAGTACAATTAGAATGCTCAGAATAGAGAACTTGCAGGAGTAAATCACTTTTATTGAAAACACTTAGGCGGCCACTTCTAAGTTACGAGCTGCCATTACACTTTGATAAAGAAAAAGCCTAAATTTAACATGTTTTATGGAGAACATTCTTGGAGAAATTGCTTGGAGCGGTGTTTAAACACCCTCTTGGTACTTCATCAAGTGGTCAACGTTCCAAGTCCTCGGTACTCTCTTGCCCCACAGGTCTTCGAGTTGATATGTGCTTGGGCGGATAACTTTGGAGATCCTATATTGACCTTTCCGATTGGGCGCTAGCTTGCCCTTCTGGCTTGGAAAAGAGATTGACAGCTTCCGGAGTACTAGATCCCCTTCTTTAAGATTAGCGGGATGGACTTTCTTATTGTAAGACTAGGTTATCCTATGTCGGTAAATCTCTTTTCGGATGGAGGCTCTTTCGCAGATCTCATCGATGAGTTCCAAGCTACTGTGAAGCTGGTTTGCATTCTGCTTTTCATTGTAGGCGATCAATCGGCGTGAAGGTAGGCCGATCTCTAGGGGATGATGGCTTCGGAGCCATAAGTGATATTGAAGGGGGACTCTCCTGTCGGGGTTCTCTTTGAGGTGCGATAGCTCCATAGCACGTTGGGAAGCTGTTCGACCCATAATCCCTTGGTGGATTTATCGAGCCTCTTCTTTAAGCCGGAGACTATTTATCGATTAGCATTCTCTGCTTGGTCATTGGATTTGGGGTGGGATATTATGGAGAACCGCTGCTGGATGTCGAGGTCGGTGCAGAAGTTGTGAATAGTTGCTCTGCGAACTGGGTTCCGTTGTCGGTTACGAGGATACAGGGATATGCCAAACCAACAAATAAAGTTCTTCCAGAAGAACTTCTGAACCTTGTTCTCCGTAATCGTTGCAAGGGGCTCGACCTTGATCCACTTGGAGAAATAATCTATTGCGACGACGAGGAACTTCAGTTGTCCTAGTGCTGGGGGGAATGGTCCAAGCAAATCCATCCCCCACATTGCAAAAGGGATTGGACTGGCTAAGGAGGAGAGCTGGGCTTGTGGTAGGTGACGGATCGGAGAAAATCTTTGGCAGGAGCTGCATTGGCGGACGTACTATTCGTAGTCGCTAAGAAGTGTGAGCTAGAAGTAGCCGTAATTTAAAATTTTACGGGCGAGGGATCTTGCTCCCAAGTGCGCACCACACATCCCGTCATGGACTTCCTTCAGGGCATAATGTGCTTCTTCGGGGGAGAGACATTTTAGGTAGGGTCTAACGGCGATCTGAGTATAGGAGTATTTGTACATGACTCCTTCAATGAGTCTGTACCGCTCGGCTCTGGTCTTGACTGTCCTAGCCTCTCTTGGGTCCGCTGGAAGAACTCCGTCTCTAAGGTACTCGAGTAGGGGTTTCATCCAATTTTTCCCAAGTGTAAAAGGCATAGTCTCCATCGGTTCTAGGCTATCTTCATCAATACTGGGTCTTAGGAAGACCTCTATTAATACGGTTCACTCCAAAACCTAGAGGGAGGAGGAGGCGAGCCTTAAGAGGACGTCCGCTTGTGCATTTTCCTTTCGGGGGACTCGCTGGAGTTGAGCATCTTCAAATAGAGCCAGCAGCCCTTTGACTTTCGCCAAGTACTTAGCCATGCGATCATATTTCGCTTCGTACTCCCAAGACACTTGGTTCACCACTAGCTGTGAATCGCTAAAAATCTTGATGCATTTGACCCCAGCTTTGCGAGCCATACAGAGTCCCGTTATGAGGGCCTCGTATTCAGCCTTGTTGTTCGACACACGGAAGCTTATACGGAGGGAGTATTGCAGAACGAAACTGTCTGGGCCAGTCAAGATGACCCCAGCCCCACTTCTGTCGGTGCATGAGAACTCGTCAACATACACGGTCCAGACTAGGGGTTGGTCAATCGACTCATAGGGGTCGGGAATGGTGCTCTCCACAATGAACTCCGCTAGGGCTTGTGCTTTGATAGCAGTTCGGGGTTGGTAGCTGATGTCGTGCTGGCTCAGCTCTATGGACCATTTCATTAAACGTCCCGATGTCTCTAGCTTATGGAGAACTTACTTCAGCGGCTGGTCGGTAAGAACGACCACCGAGTGGAACTAAAAATACGAGCGAAGTTTCCTTGCCGCCATGACCAATGCGTAGGCCATCTTTTCTACCTTTGGGTAGTGAAGTTCTGCGTCCCTATGGACCTTAATTATGTAGTAGATTGTCCGTTGCATCTTATCCTCCTCTCTTACCAGGACGGCACTGAGAGTCTGCTCCGAAGTTGCTAGGTATATGTAGAGGGCTTCACCAGGCTTTGGCTTGCTCAAGAGTGGGGGTTTACCAGGTAGGCCTTTAGCTGCTTGAAAAACTCTTGCTGTTGTTGTCCCCACTCAAAGCCCTTCACACCTCTCAAGGCTTTGAAGAACGGGAGGCATTTCTCTCCTGACTTGAAGAGGAATCGCTTTATAGCCGCAAGGTGTCCCGTGAGCCTCTACACTTCTTTAACATTGGAGGGGGGAGCCAAATTGAGTATGGCTTGGATCTTCTCAGGTTTGGCCTCTATGCTTGGATCTTCTCAGGTTTGGCCTCTATGCCCCTCTGGCTAACCATGAACCCGAGAAATTTACTCGACGAGATACCGAAGGTGCACTTGCTCGGATTCAATCTCATGTTGTGCCTTCTTAACACCCCATAAGCTTCATGGAGGTCGAAGACATGATCTTGTCCGCTGACGCTCTTGACCAACGTGTGGTCCACATAGACTTCCTTGTTACGGCTTATCTAGTCTCGGAAGACCTTGTTAACAAGGTGCTGGTATGTAGCTTTGGCATTCTTCAACTCGAAGGGCATGACCCGGTAGTAGTACAGGCCTTGGTTGGTTACAAACGAGGTCTTTGGAATGTAAGGAGGGAACATTCGGATCTGGTTATACCCCAAGAAGGCATCCATGAAGCTGAGGAGTTCGTGACCGGAAGTCACATCGATTAGAGCATCAATGCTCGGGAGAGGGAATGGGTCATTCAGACATGCTTTGTTGAAGTCGGTGAAGTCGATACATATTCTCCATCTTCTGTTGGCCATTTTAACCATTACCACATTGGATAGCCATTTGGGGTAATTTACCTCTTGGATGAACCGAGCGTTCAAGAGCTTCTCGACTTCTTCCTTGATAGCTTGTTGGTGCTCGGGAGCGAACTTACGTCGCTTCTGTTGGATGGGTTTAACTCTCGGGGCAACGTTGAGGTGATGCATCAGGAGTTCTTCTGAAATTCTGGGCATATCAGCCACGGTCCAGGCGAAGAGATCGTGGTTCTCCCTTATACATTGGGAGATGTCTTCTTTGATGGTGGGAGGAAGGGCCTTGCTGCTATGAAATGTCTTGGTAGCGTCTTCTTCTGAGAAGGCAACTTCTTCCAACTCGTCGACCGGCTCGGAGAGGCTACTTCCTTATGGGAGTTCAAGGGCTTCAAGGGGGAGGACCGGCCCTCCCATCGAGGTCATGTAACATTTACGAGCTGCCTCCTGGCTCCCTTTTACTTTCCCACTCCTGCCGAGGTGGGGAAATTCATTTTTTTTTGATAGGCCGATGGGATGGCGTGGAGAACGGCCGGACCTGGTCGACGATGACATTATAGGCGGCTTTCACGTCTACCACCATGAAGTCCATCGGCTTTGTGCAGGTGACCGTTGTTTTGCCAGCGGTCACGTTGAGGGTTATAACTCCCTCGATCGTCACCTGGCACCCCGGTGAATATGTGAAGAGTGTAACTAGCTAGCTTGAATCGGTCTCTTGATAGCTGAAGGCCCTGGAATGCCTCCAAGAAGAGAATATTAGCCAAACTTCCATTGTCCACTAGGATCTGGCGTACCTCGAATTTGGCCATCCAGAGGTTGATAACAAGGGCATCGCAATGAGGCGTCCGGACGCTCTCCAAGTCCTTATCAGAAAACATGACAGGAACCCCAAGGCCCCTGGGGGAGGGTGGTTCTGTACGGCATTCACTTCTCGGACGAAGGCTTTTCGGGAGGAGATGGAATCTCTCCCTATTGGGCCTCCGTGTATGAGGTGCAGGATGGCTTTGGCATCGGCGTCTGGGGTCCCTGCCCGTTGTTTGGTTCGCCTGTTAGCCCCCCCAGAGGGCGAAGGTGGGTTTGCCCTGTCTTTCCTGACAAACCGGGAGAGTTGCCCCCTCTAGATGAGGGCTTCTATCTCGTCTTTAAGGGCCCGACAGTCATTCGTGTCGTGACCATGATCTTGGTGGTTGCGGCACCACTTCTCCCTGTTTCTCTTCATTCCCGGGGTATTCATTTTTGGAGGAGGGGGAAGGATTCCCTCCTTCCCGACCTCCATCAAAATGGCCGAGACACTGGCATTGAGAGGAGTGAACCTCTCGAAGCGAGGAGGAGGGCGATGCTGGCCGCCGTTATCTTTCACGAGCTTCTTAGCTCCTTCATCTTCAGCAGTCTTTCGCTTGCTACCGGAAGATGATCCAACAAGAGTGGAGTGGTTGAGAGTTTCTTCAGCTCGGATGTACTTCTCACTCATGAGTAGGAGTTCTGAGTAGTCCCGAGGAGGCTTCTTGGCGAGGGACGCCCTGAGATCGGGATTGATGACGTTAGATTGGAAAGTAGCCGAGGCTATGGACTGATCCAGAGAGGCAATAAATTTGGCCTCGGTAGTGAACTGATCCAGAGAGGCGATAGATCTGGCCTCGGCAGTGAACCGCTTGACGTAGTCCCTCAGCCGTTCACCCTTCCTTTGACTGGGGAAGAGCAAAGACGTGCTAGTCTTCTCAGAGCGGCGACTGCACACGAAGTGGGTGAGGAAGAGACCTTCGAATTGGTCGAATGAGAAGATGGAGGCTGGAGCAAGTCTGGAATACCACTCCCGAGCGGGCCCCTTGAGCGTGGCTGGGAAGGTTTTGCAGAGAAGGGCGTCAGAGGCATGGTGGATCATCATGAAAGTTTTGAAACTCTCAATCTGATCAGCGGGGTCCGACTCTCCTGTATATGACTCGAAATGTGGAGGCTTGAAGTTCTCCGGGACAGGGGCCTCCATAATGGTACGGGATAACGGGGGTCTGCTCGAACGGAGGTTCCTCGCCCGTTGTTCTTCATCTATGTCGAGTTGGCCGGGGTGCCTCTCCATCTCGTGGAGACGGCAGTGGACCGAGTCCTCCCTTTGGTCACATCTCGCTGAGCCTCGGGACTCGTCTTCATGTGGAAGATGGCTGGGGCTGCGGTGGTAGTAGCTTGGAGTAGGTCGAGGACTGGGGGTGCAACGGCGATGTCTTGGAGCCGGCTAAGGATTGGGAGAGCGACAGCGATGGCTCGAAGCCGGTCGAGGACTGGAAGAGTGCCGGCGATGGTTCGGAGCTGGTTGCCCATCGGTCGTTATTGGGGGCGACAATGAGGGATCGTAGGACTGCCTCTTGAAAGTCCTGGAACTTTGCCCTCGTGACTGGCACCTCTTGATCTCGGGGGCCCCTTGGGGCTGGATGACCGATCGGGGAACGAATCCTCTGGCGGCGCTGGGGAGACTCCCTCCGTCTTCTAGGAGAGTTCGACCTTTGGCAGTTGGGCCTACAAAGGGATCGGTCCCTTTGATGCTCCCGACAGGGGTTCCCATTGTAATATACCGGACGAATATTACATTGTATAAATTATTATTTTATTATTATTTTGTTTTAATTCCAAAATTGAAATATTTTGGTGACTTTCACCCGGTTTGTTCATAGACATTATCTGTACCCAGATATCGGTCAGTATACATCCGTATTGTATCAAATTGGTACCGTGACCTTCCGAACTAATAATAAAATTTATTTTATTATTATTTCCGAAATCAAATCATTTTATACGGATTATGCGAAGATTTTCGGTATACGTATATATATACACACATGTATGTAGTATGTCGATTAGTACATTATACAAATTGTGTGTTGTGTATTTTTGGACAAAACACTTGTATTTATTATGACAAAACCTATTAGATTGTTAGAGTTTTATAAGTGTTTAACCTAGACTAAGTATGCATGAAGAGATTAAGGAAACTCTTCTAGAAACCTTCTCTTTTCCACCTCACATAGCACCATACCCACACCCTACCTCCACCTCATCCCACCTCCCTTAGTAAAAACCGGCCCCATTTTGTGGGAGGGTTTTTGTGCAATTTTGTGTGTGCAATTTGCACTTCCCACCCTTTTCTCCACCTATAAATACCCCCCTCCCTTCACCTTTGTCTCATTTTTAGAAAGACAAAAAGAAGGAAAGGAAAAGAAAGAGTGAACTCCTAACTTGAGAGTTTTCTTTGTAGGTTTTAGAAGCTTTCTAAGAGCTTAAGGGAAGGAGAAGTTTAGCTAGCAAGT
Organism: Hemerocallis citrina; assembly: GCA_017893485.1. Taxonomy (NCBI): domain Eukaryota; kingdom Viridiplantae; phylum Streptophyta; class Magnoliopsida; order Asparagales; family Asphodelaceae; genus Hemerocallis; species Hemerocallis citrina. The sequence continues at coordinate 114,514,335 of CM030360.1, read as the reverse complement.
CCTTCCATCAAGGAATATTAGGTGGGGGTTTCTCCACTTGTTTCTTTGTTGTTTGAGTTGTTATTTTGATGCTTCTTCTTCTCATCCTCCTTATTTTGTTTCTTTTTGTTTTGGGTGCTTTCTTGAGATATTGTTGTGTGTTTTTGTGGCATAAGTTGTATTTTTTCGATGGTAAAAGAAATGTGATAAGTAGTAGTAAAGATTAAAAAGATTAAATCTTGTAGTAGTAGTTGTTGTTCTTGTGTTTATTAATTGGACTAAAATGAACATAATGCATATGGACTTTGTATACAACCATTTTGGGTTGTAGGACTAGACATGGACTCATACATATAAGCATATGGACTTGTGTACAACCATTTTGGGTTGTAGAACATACACTTGAACTTTGGACTAAAATGAATGCATATGATTGATTGAACCCAAATGGAGGACTCTTTACTTTATTTTATTGTTGTTATTTCCTTTTATAATCTTAAGTAAAAAGAACCCATTTTTAGATGCTAACTCTAGCATGGAAAAGAACTAATCTAAGTTATTAGTTGTAGAATGATTAAAAAGATCTCTTTTATGTTTGACTAGTAATAAATAAGAAATAAATGCTTATGAAGTAGTAGTAGATGTTATGTTTATGTAATGTTGTAGTAGATACTTATGTTTAAAATAAAGTAGTAAAATAGATGTTTATGTTAAATAAGGAAGTAGTAGATGTAGATGTTTAATAAGTGTAGTAAATGTTTAAGTTTTAAATAGAGTAGTTGTAATAGATGTTTATGTTTTAAATAAAGTAGTGGTAATAGATATTTATGTTTTAAATAAAGTAATTGTAGTAGATGTTATGTTGTAGTAGATGTTCATGTTCATATAAAAATGTAGTAGATGCTTTTGTTAAATAAAGTAGTTGTAGCGGATGTTTATGTTTTAACGAAGTAGTAGTAGTAGATGTTTATGTAAGGTTGTAGTAGATGTATGTTTCAACAAAAATAGAAGATGTTCATGCTTAAACATTGTTCATACTTGAGTTAGTAGATATCCATGCTTAATGATATTCATGCTTAGTTAATGGATAATTATGCTTAAATGGTACTCATGTTTAGCTAGTAGATATTTGTAATATCCCGGACGGATATTACCGTGTATAAATTATTATTTTATTATTATTTTGTTTTAATTCCAAAATTGAATTATTTTGGTGATTTTCACCCGGTTTATTCATAGACATTATCTGTACCCAGATATCAGTCAGTATACATTCGCATTGTATCAAATTCATACCGTGATCTTCCGAACTAATAATAAAATCTATTTTATTATTATTTCCGAAATTAAATTATTTTTATACGTATTATGCGAAGATTTTTGTTATACAGACATATATGCGCACATACGTGTAGTATGTTGATTAGTACATTATACAAATTGCGTGTTGTGTATTTTTGGACAACACTTGTCTTTGTTATGACAAAGCCTATTAGATTGTTAGGGTTTATAAGTGTTAACCTAGGTTAAGTGTGCATGAAGAGGTTAAGGAAACCCTTCTAGAAACCCTCACATGACAGCATACCCACACTACACCTCATCCACTTCCTACCTCCACCACATCCCACCTCCCCAAAGGTATGGCCGGCCCCCATTTTATGGGAGGATTTTTGTGCATATTGTGCATGCACATTTGCACTCTCCCCCTCCTCTCCCCTCCTATAAATACCCCCTCCTTCTCCACCTTGTCTCATTTTAGAAAGATCAAAAAAAAAGAAGGAAAGAAAGAAAGAAAGGAAAAGAAAGAGAGAACACCATACTAATTTGAGAGTTTTCCCATTGTAGGTATTCCACAGAGATTTCTAAAAGCTAGGAGGAAGGAGAAGTAGTAGCATAGCAAGTCCTTCCAACTAAGAAAATAAGGTGGGGGGTTCTCCACCTTCTTTTTGTTTGCTTGAATTGATGTTTTGATTTCTTCTTCTTCTTCTTACCTTCCTTGTTTGTTTTCTTTGATTCTTTTGGGGTGAGTTGTTGTGATGATGTTGTTGTAGGAGGTTCTTATTCTGTATGTTTGTGTATGCTAAAGGTAATAATCACATAAATGAAATAGAAACGAATGGTAGTGCTAAAAAGAACATAAAGATCAAATCTTGTAGTTGTAATTGTTATTTTAGTGTTATGAATTGGACAAAAATGAACCTATGCATATGAACTTGTACATACAACCATTTGGGGTTGTAGGACTTGAATGTGGACTCACACACAAAGCATATGAACTTGTATACAACCATTTGGTTGTAGGACATACACATCGAACCTTGGACAAAAAAAAAGAAAGCACATGTTTGGTGGAACCAAAATGGAGGATTTTACCTTATTTTGCTTAGTTCCTTTTTATTATTTTTTAAGTAAAAATAACCCATTTTAGATGCTAATTTTAGTATGAAAATGATCTAAGTTGTAGTTGTAAAAGGATTAAAAAGATCTCTTTTTATGTTTAACTAGTAAAATAAAGTAGTAGTAGTAGTAAATGTTAAAAAGAAGTAGTTGTAGATGGTTATGATATGTAAAATGTTAGTAGCTATTCATGACTAAAATAAAGTAGTAGTAGTTGTAAATGTGAAAAAGAAGTAGTCGTAGATGGTTATGATATGTAAAATGTTAGTAGCTATTCATGACTAAAATAAAGTAGTAGTAGTTGATGTTCATGTTTTAAGTAAAGTGGTGTAGTAAATGTTCATGTTAAATAAGTAGCATTAGTAGATGTTTATAAAATTGTATTAGATGTTCATGTTTAAATAAAATTTTAGTAGAGGTTTATGTTCAAATAAAATTGTAGTAGATGTTATGTTTCAATAAAGATAGTAGACGTTCATGCTTCATGCTAAGTTAGTAAGTATGATGCTTAACTATTATTCATGCTAAGCATCTATACATGCTTAGAATGTTGTAGGATTCATGTTAAAATTATCGATCATGTTTAGGAATGATATACATGCTTAGATAATTGTAGGAAGGTGTATACCATGCTAGATTAATTTATCTATGCTTAGATGATTGTAGGAAAGTAGTATACCATGCTAGATTAATTTATCTATGCTTAGATAATTGTAGGAAAGCATATACCATGCTAGATTAATTTATCTATGCTTAGATAATTGTAGGAAAGTAGTATACCATGCTAGATTAATTTATCTATGCTTAGATAATTGTAGGAAAGCATATACCATGCTAGATTAATTTATCTATGCTTAGATGATTGTAGGAAAGTAGTATACCATGCTAGATTAATTTATCTATGCTTAGATGATTTTAGGAAAGCATATACCATGCTAGATTAATTTATCTATGCTTAGATGATTGTAGGAAAGTAGTATACCATGCTAGATTAATTTATCTATTCTTAGGTGATTGTAGGAAAGTAGTATACCATACTAGATTAATTTATCTATGCTTAGGTGTTTGTAGGAAAGCAGTATATCATGCTAGATTAATTTATCTAGCATATACCATGCTAGATTAATTTATCTATGCTTAGATGATTGTAGGAAAGTAGTATACCATGCTAGATTAATTTATCTATGCTTAGATAATTGTGGGAAAGCATATACCATGCTAGATTAATTTATCTATGCTTAGATAATTGTAGAAAAGTAGTATACCATGCTGGATTAATTTATCTACGCTTAGATGATTGTTGGAAAGCATATACCCTGCTAGATTAATTTATCTATGCTTAGATGATTGTAGGAATGTAGTATACCATGCTAGATTAATTTATCTATGCTTAGATAAGTGGTATATAATGCTAGATTAATTTATTCATGCTTACATGCTTGTAGGAAAGTTGTATACCAGGCTAGATTCATTTATCTATACTTAGATTGTAGTAGGAATCATTATACATGCTTATAATGTTGTAGGATTGATGTTTAATTAACCTACCATGTTTAGAACATTTTAGGAGTGTTATGGTTGGTGGTTAGGTTATGTACCATAAGTAAATTGTCGTAGGTAGATGCTTACAATTGTATGTCATGCTTAAAGTGCTAAAGGTTATTAAGTCGCTTCGGGCTTCTCATTGGTAGAATGCCTATCATAGACTATTGGTAGATTCTTCTGTTGCTTCTAATGATAGAAGATCGAGGTTGCTAGTATACACGTTTGGTTGCTTCTATGTTTTATTACCTGAATGGTTGTTGCATATAGTTGTCTCGTACGTGGCTCGACCGGCCCGTGCGTAACTGTTGGTTGCATACGCGGCTTACTTGGCTGGTATGTACGTTGTCACCATACGTAGCTTATTGGCTCGTATGTGGTTTGTTACCGTATGTGGCTTATTAGCTAGTACACAGTTGTTGTGCTCATCTAGGGTAATATTATTACCCTAGGGCTATCGACCATCAAGACATATATTTTCTTACCCTAAGGAACTGTAGAGGAGTCACTCCTCGGGTACCATCGGATCTTAACCTGCATAGGTTGATCGAGGACCGGAGTATAGACGGAATCCAAGTTCAGGGTAGTGGCATGCATATATATATTCACATTACCGAGGTCTTGGATCGATGAGCCACGAACCGGATCCTGAGTGGTTCTGGTAAGTCTAGGTTGAGCAGCCTAGTAGAGTTGTCTTGCAAAGTCTAATTTAAGGCCTCGCATGTTGTGGTTATAATATTGTCCTTCCTAGGAGTGTTCAGGGCTAGGGACATTATTAGGGTAGTGACTTATAAAGATCATTACTTAAACCCTTTCCCGGAAGAGAGGAGTCGGTTGTAGGGGGCACCTTATGACTAACTCGTTCCTTGAGGCAGACCAGGTAGTGTTATTGGGTTGTACCTTCTCGTCAAAGGGATACGTACGGTGCCTTCTCACAAGTTGGGAGCACGGGTTGCATATCTCGCTCTGTTAATTCTTCAAATACCGTGGCTGTGGCTGGGGTGCCACAGGATGCATTGTGCAGTCCTGTGCTTGCGAGACCCCAGAGGGTGCCACAGGGTAGGCTTCGCGCTACCCTGCGATTGCGAGACCCTATGGTTTGATTTTGGAACGAGGCCCGATACATTGGGATCGTCAGTGAGGTCCGGCATGCTGGGTAGTAGTGGAAAACGGAGACACCATAAGCAGACTGCATAGGGGGACTTGATCCCTTCTGCAACCTCACAGAGTCATGGAGTATTGTCAGGAATAGGTTGTTTACAATTAGAATTCATAACGATGGTTCAAATCCCTATATATATGGAGAAACGGCTTGAGATGGGGCGCATGTAGTATGGGCTGCATGTTGCTTTCGGGGACTTGCTGACATTAGAATATGAAGCATCCTAGTTCTATTTAAATATCGCATTAGAGTCTGGTCGTAGCACTCACGAACATTTAAACTACACCAACACCATTGCCATGTTTTGTATGTTGTTTGGGTGATTCGCTGCTTTGATATCAGCCTTTAAGCGTCAGTGAATACTGACGTCCCCACTTCAATAGGTACTGGATAGCAGAAGTACAGGTGCGAGATTCAGGAGGACTCAAGTCAAGAAAAGCAAGGAGTCAGTGTTATGTTTAGTTCCGCTGCAATATGTGTATTGATTATCTATTAGTTGAGAAGTACTCAAGTGAGAGTTACCAAGTGTTGTTCTTCATTCCTTGTACTCTGATGTAAGATGTTGAAGGTTTTAATACTTGGAAATGTAAAGGTAATATTGTAACTCAATTATAATGTATTGCAGCTGTATAATATTCAGACTTGTAATACGTTGGGTGTTGAATAAAAAGTTTTAAATTCTCCTGTTTTTCTGTGTATTGTGACTAATTGAAGAAAAGGTCTTGGCTCGTGTCTCGGTTTTTCCAGTATTGGAAATCGGGGCGCTACAGAGTGGTTTCAGAGCTAACTTCAATTTACAGTCCAACACAGCAGGAAAATTAAACTTGGATGCCTTTTAGGAGTCGGGTCTTAGTTAGTTGTAGGCAATTGTAATTCATATTGTTGTTCCTTTCAACTTATGTTTTATGATTTTCCTATATCCGGACTAATTCCAGTATGTATATTTTAGGATGGTATTCGAAGATATCCTAACCGAGGATGTATTGATGGAAGAGATTGAGCCGAATTCAATCGATGATCCGATAATCTCGAGTGAGGGGCCAAAGGAGATTTCACTACAAGTTAACCTCAAGATGAACTCGCCTTCACCACCGCGAAGGCTAAGTGTGGATCAACGCATGGCGGCGGCGGCCAGCATATATCGAGAAATGAGGAAGCTAATGAAGTACGTAGCCAGGAAAGATCGTCAAGCTAAGCAACTGGGTGAGGCTTGCATAGCTACATTAGCAGGCATGGCGAAGGAGCGGGAATATTTCAATGCCAGATTGGCACAACTACGACGTGAGTGGGAGCAAGTTCTAGAGACCACCAAGGTTATAATATGCCACTTCTGTGAGGAGGATGGGCACGAGAAATCAGTCTGTCCATGACGACAAGGAAAAAGATCTACACCAGCGTCAGGGTTCGAGAACCAAGGTCAGAAGCAGTAGACTCAGAAAACAAAGGGCAAACTTGGAGGTGCCAACCCGGGAAGTTGTTTCTTATGTGGCGAGCAAGGTCATTTCATAAGCAAGAGCCCAAAGAAGGACCCTCAGATGGATAACCGTGTTTGCTACAAATGTGGGAAAATTGGTCATATTTGGCCAAACTGTCTCCAGTTTCATCAGAAGAATAGCAGATCATCTCCGAAGATGAACGCTAAGGGAAAGGAGCCTGTTCACCAAGGGTGAGAATTCGCACGTACTAAGAGCAAGCTGAAGGAGCCAGTAACAATATGTGCATATAGAACTGCAACTAAGTCTAAAGGTTGCATCTTTTGAAATTTATTTTTGGACTGAAGAAGTTATATATGAGGTAACACTTTTGAAATCAGTTGGATTAATATATATATGAAATCCAGGGAACTGTTTTTGTTCAAACCTAGTTCATCATATTCTTTGTCTAAGATTATTCTACCAGAGTTGAGGTTGGTGCGGGAGGCAACTCCAGAATTGATTCTGTTAATTACAACATCTGGATCGTCAACTTGAGCAAATTACAGAAGAAAATCCTAGAAGTCGGAAGTGGTGTTTATAGGCCACGTCCTAATTCTAAGGAGGGAGTGGCTACCGAAGTGCAAAGGATCGAGATAGGTGGGAAATTGGCCTCGGCCAAGGACCATGGAGAAGGTAGGAAGCTAGATGACGAGATCAGTCACACCAGTATTGGAGTGATTTACTCATAGAGCTAAATTTTGGCAGAATTGAAGACAGCTTTGGGTCGAGGTCGGGTTTTTGAAGAACCCGTTCATGGAAGAGCCACTTGGGAGCCGAAAAGCAGTATAAGCTTTCTTTTCCCCGAGTTAATTAGTGAAGGGATGTTTTGTCTGTTTTCCTAACTTAACGTAGTTCTGAGGACAGAACTATTCTAAGGAGAGAGTATTGTAATATCCCGGATGGATATTACCGTGTATAAATTATTATTTTATTATTATTTTATTATTATTTTGTTTTAATTCCAAAATTGAATTATTTTGGTGATTTTCACCCGGTTTATTCATAGACATTATCTGTACCCAGATATCAGTCAGTATACATTCGCATTGTATCAAATTCATACCGTGATCTTCCGAACTAATAATAAAATTTATTTTATTATTATTTCCGAAATTAAATTATTTTTATACGTATTATGCGAAGATTTTCGTTATACAGACATATATGCGCACATACGTGTAGTATGTTGATTAGTACATTATACAAATTGCGTGTTGTGTATTTTTGGACAACACTTGTCTTTGTTATGACAAAGCCTATTAGATTGTTAGGGTTTATAAGTGTTAACCTAGGTTAAGTGTGCATCAAGAGGTTAAGGAAACCCTTCTAGAAACCCTCACATAACACCATACCCACACTACACCTCATCCACTTCCTACCTCCACCACATCCCACCTCCCCAAAGGTATGGCCGGCCCCCATTTTATGGGAGGAATTTTGTGCATATTGTGCATGCACATTTGCACTCTCCCCCTCCTCTCCCCTCCTATAAATACCCCCTCCTTCTCCACCTTGTCTCATTTTAGAAAGATCAAAAAAAAAAGAAGGAAAGAAAGAAAGAAAGGAAAAGAAAGAGAGAACACCATACTAATTTGAGAGTTTTCCCATTGTAGGTATTCCACAGAGATTTCTAAAAGCTAGGAGGAAGGAGAAGTAGTAGCATAGCAAGTCCTTCCAACTAAGAAAATAAGGTGGGGGGTTCTCCACCTTCTTTTTGTTTGCTTGAATTGATGTTTTGATTTCTTCTTCTTCTTCTTACCTTCCTTGTTTGTTTTCTTTGATTCTTTTGGGGTGAGTTGTTGTGATGATGTTGTTGTAGGAGGTTCTTATTCTGTATGTTTGTGTATGCTAAAGGTAATAATCACATAAATGAAATAGAAACGAATGGTAGTGCTAAAAAGAACATAAAGATCAAATCTTGTAGTTGTAATTGTTATTTTAGTGTTATGAATTGGACAAAAATGAACCTATGCATATGAACTTGTACATACAACCATTTGGGGTTGTAGGACTTGAATGTGGACTCACACACAAAGCATATGAACTTGTATACAACCATTTGGTTGTAGGACATACACATCGAACCTTGGACAAAAAAAAAGAAAGCACATGTTTGGTGGAACCAAAATGGAGGATTTTACCTTATTTTGCTTAGTTCCTTTTTATTATTTTTTAAGTAAAAATAACCCATTTTAGATGCTAATTTTAGTATGAAAATGATCTAAGTTGTAGTTGTAAAAGGATTAAAAAGATCTCTTTTTATGTTTAACTAGTAAAATAAAGTAGTAGTAGTAGTAAATGTTAAAAAGAAGTAGTTGTAGATGGTTATGATATGTAAAATGTTAGTAGCTATTCATGACTAAAATAAAGTAGTAGTAGTTGTAAATGTGAAAAAGAAGTAGTCGTAGATGGTTATGATATGTAAAATGTTAGTAGCTATTCATGACTAAAATAAAGTAGTAGTAGTTGATGTTCATGTTTTAAGTAAAGTGGTGTAGTAAATGTTCATGTTAAATAAGTAGCATTAGTAGATGTTTATAAAATTGTATTAGATGTTCATGTTTAAATAAAATTTTAGTAGAGGTTTATGTTCAAATAAAATTGTAGTAGATGTTATGTTTCAATAAAGATAGTAGACGTTCATGCTTCATGCTAAGTTAGTAAGTATGATGCTTAACTATTATTCATTCTAAGCATCTATACATGCTTAGAATGTTGTAGGATTCATGTTAAAATTATCGATCATGTTTAGGAATGATATACATGCTTAGATAATTGTAGGAAGGTGTATACCATGCTAGATTAATTTATCTATGCTTAGATGATTGGAGGAAAGTAGCATACCATGCTAGATTAATTTATCTATGCTTAGATAATTGTAGGAAAGCATATACCATGCTAGATTAATTTATCTATGCTTAGATAATTGTAGGAAAGTAGTATACCATGCTAGATTAATTTATCTATGCTTAGATAATTGTAGGAAAGCATATACCATGCTAGATTAATTTATCTATGCTTAGATGATTGTAGGAAAGTAGTATACCATGCTAGATTAATTTATCTATGCTTAGATGATTGTAGGAAAGTAGTATACCATGCTAGATTAATTTATCTATGCTTAGGTGAATGTAGGAAAGTAGTATACCATGCTAGATTAATTTATCTATGCTTAGATGATTGTAGGAAAGTAGTATACCATGCTAGATTAATTTATCTATGCTTAGATAATTGTGGGAAAGCATATACCATGCTAGATTAATTTATCTATGCTTAGATGATTGTAGGAAAGTAGTATACCATGCTAGATTAATTTATCTATGCTTAGATAATTGTAGGAAAGCATATACCATGCTAGATTAATTTATCTATGCTTAGATGATTGTAGGAAAGTAGTATACCATGCTAGATTAATTTATCTATGCTTAGATGATTGTAGGAAAGCATATACCATGCTAGATTAATTTATCTATGCTTAGATGATTGTACGAAAGTAGTATACCATGCTAGATTAATTTATCTATGCATAGATGATTGTAGGAAAGTAGTATACCATGCTAGATTAATTTATCTATGCGTAGATGATTGTAGGAAAGCATATACCATGCTAGATTAATTTATCTATACTTAGATAATTGTAGGAAAGCATATACCAGGCTAGATTAATTTATCTATGCGTAGATGATTGTAGGAAAGCATATACCATGCTAGATTAATTTATCTATGCTTAGATATTGTCGGAAAGCATATACCATGCTAGATTAATTTATCTATGGGTAGATGATTGTAGGAAAGCATATACCATGCTAGATTAATTTATCTATGCTTAGATGATTGTAGGAAAGTAGTATACCATGCTAGATTAATTTATCTATGTTTAGATAAGTGGTATATAATGCTAGATTAATTTATCCATGCTTACATGCTTGTAGGAAAGTTGTATACCATGCTAGATTCATTTATCTATACTTAGATTGTAGTAGGAATCATTATACATGCTTATGATGTTATAGGATTGATGTTTAATTAACCTACCATGTTTAGAACATTGTAGAAGTGTTATGGTTGGTGGTTAGGTTCTGTACCATAAGTAAATTGTCGTAGGTAGATGCTTACAATTGTATGTCATACTTAAAGTGCTAAAGGTTATTAAGTCGCTTCGGGCTTCTCATTGGTAGAATGCCTATCATAGACTATTGGTAGATTCTTCTGTTGCTTCTAATGATAGAAGATCGAGGTTGCTAGTATACACGTTTGGTTGCTTCTAGGTTTGATTACCTGAATGGTTGTTGCATATAGTTGTCTCGTACGTGGCTCGACCGGCCCGTGCATAACTGTTGGTTGCGTACGCGGCTTACTTGGCTGGTATGTATGTTGTCACCATACCTAGCTTATTAGCTTGTATGTGGTTAGTTACCGTATGTAGCTTATTAGCTAGTACACAGTTGTTGTGCTCATCCAGGGTAATATTATTACCCTAGGGCTATCGACCATCAAGACATATATTTTCTTACCCTAAGGAACTGTGGAGGAGTCACTCCTTGGGTACCATCGGATCTTAACCTGCATAGGTTGATCGAGGACCAGAGTATAGACGAAATCCAAGTTCAGGGTAGTGGCATGCATATATTGTAACACCCCGAATTCCAAAAACAGCTGAATTCGAAATTTCCACAGGATCTTTACACTTCATTCGTACAATTTTACAAGGAATTTAAAACTTTTATTTCAACAATAATTACATCAGAGTCTTTTACATCAATACACAGCGGAATTAATAGAATACAACAATAATGAATGTACAATTGTTACAACTTTAACATTTAAGTAATCAACAGCATCAATTCTCTTTATATCTTCATGTAACTCCAAATCCTGCATATAAAACTGTGGGCACGTCAGTTTCTTACAATTGACGAAATATTATACACGACCATCCTCTCTATGCCGAAAACAGTATAACGATTCTTAAATACTTTAGCAAACACAAACTTGATCACAAACAAAGTTACAAAGGGACTATCCTGTTGATGTCATGTGGTGCGGTGCACTTAGTCCTTAATGCAGATATTTATTTTACATGACACTAATGCACACTTGTTCGGATTCTATGCATCCCATACTACATAGGTCCGAGGGTAAGCCTCTTAATCGTTCTTCTTCTTGTAGGGTTCGATCCCTCAGCCATGACTTAATCTACTACTGTAACTACGGTAAGTATTACAGATGTTCTATGAGTACAAGCTCGTGTACAGAAAACCTGGAGGGGAATCCCGTGCCATGTCTTGACTCATCAAGCATGCATTCTGCGGTAATTCAGCCTCCTTCATGGCACACGATCCTCTTGCAGTCACCAAACATCCCACAAGCGTGGCTAGAGTCCGATCATTCTGAGTTGTGCCCACGCCATGTCTTGACTCATCAAGCATGCATTCTGTGGCTCACACACCCGCACCGTAAACCCTAATTCTCATACTCGTATTTTTCTCTCACTTTCATCACATCTTCACTATGTGTCTCTCTGTAATTTCGGTAAGTATCTTAGATGTCCTATGATTACAAGCACGTGTACAGAAAATCTGGAGGGGAATCCCGCGCCATGTCTTGACTCATCAAGCATGCATTCTGCAGGAATTCAGCCTCCTTCATAGCACACGATCCTCTTGTAGTCATCAACATCTCACAAGCGTCGCCAAGATCCCGATCATTCTGGAGTATTGCCCACGCCATGTCTTGACTCATCAAGCATGCATTCTGTGGATCACATCCGCATCGTAGACTCGAGGCTCTCATACTTATGTTTTTCTCTTACTTCATTACAACCTTACAATGTTTGTTATAAAAGAAAATTATCACAACCTAGAGCTAGCTTACCCTACCGGACTTAAATCAACAACAGAGACAGTCAGCCTACCTGGCTACTTCTCAAGAGACGCTCAACCCTCAACGGTTAGCTCGCAAATCATAAATAAAACTGCCGGTCACTAGGGTCTCGCCTAGCCTCTAGATTCAAACAACTATCTCTTTCTAGAGATCAACAATATTTCATAATCAATCTCCAATAATAATTCCATTTCTTTTGTTCACAAACTCTTTCTGAAAACATTTCTTTTATAATCTCATAACATGAGAACGATTCAATTCGATATCTTTATCAATTTCATCTTTCACATCCTTGTGTGCATTTCACAATAAAACTCAATCAAAATATTAATAATCATAAAATCTCGTATTCAAACTTAATTAACTTTTATTTGTCAAAATCAAATCCAAACTCAAGAACCAAAACCAGTTCGGTTCAGTCGACTAGTGGCAGTACCAGTCGACTGTCCAGCGAACATCAAAACATTTCAGTCGGTTCAGTCGACTGGTGACAAGGAATCAGTCGACTGTTTTACGAAACTTTAAAACATCAATAATAACACAGTCGGTTCAGTCGACCGGTGATAATATCAGTCGACTGTTCCGCGTATACTTTGAAAACTCAAACATCAAAATTCATGACGGCATCAGTCGACTGTGAAAGTAGTCAGTCGACTGTCCTGCCGACGAAAAACCCAATTTCTTACACTTGCCAGTCGACTGTAGAAGGTAAACAGTCGACTGTCAGTTACACCAATTACAGTCTGCATATATCTTTCAACCTTTTAATTGATTTGTACTCCACATAAGAATATAGATCATTTCCAGAATATATTCCTTTTAAAAACAATATCGTATATGTTATCAAATTCTCAAGTCTCTCATTTTTCAATGAAATCTTGAAAATGCATCAAAACATATTTTCCAAATAAACGGTTGTCTTTTATCAAAAATTACTTTATAAAATCTTTATACTCACATAAATAAATAATTTGAGGTTATAATCACACTTCTTTGCCTCTTTCTCAACAACAACATATTTGTATTATTCTAATCATGTCTCAAAATGCATCAATTTCTTATAATCACTTCAATTCTAGCACTTCAACTGGCAATCATAATAATTTAAGGAATAGAATAGTAATTTGCGTTTACCACAATCAATCAAAATTTAACGATTCATTAATGTGCATGTAATCTCATAATACCAATTCAATTTCAACCAAATGAATCATACATCATCTATCATGCAATATCTACTCCTAAATTAGAAAGCATTTAAGAAACACCCACCTTTTTGCTGAAGAATTGTACTCAAATGAACTCCTAGAATTATGAGCTCCTAAAGAAACTCCAATTGCAACCTTCTCGAAATCCGTGCCTCCAAGCAAGCCTCCCACATTCTTCTGGTCAGCAATAGTGAGTATCTCCATCTCCATTTGGCAACATCAAGAACAACTCCCATCTTCTTTCATATACACATACCATGTATGTACATATATATAGATTAGTATATGTATATAGGCAAGTGGAAAGGTGATTTAGGTGGAGAAATGGGCAAAGGCTATGCTGGCTTTTGGTTGGGTTCTTTTCGGAATAGGTAGGAGAGAATAGAGAAAAGAGATGAGAAAAAGAGAGACTAATGGTGTATTTTTAAAGATTAATTAATAGGTAGTTATAGTAACCACCCCACACATGAACAACACTTACCCCATTAATAAAATTTGTAACATGCTTTCCCTCCTATTTTCAAAATCAAACATTCAGAATTTCCCTCCTCTATAAACAGCCCGGTCCCCCCCAAAAATGTGCACATCGCACGTGTGCACGTGCACGTGCTTTGTGTACAAAACAATTTATTTATTAATCTCTTTAAAACAAATTATTTAAAAAATTAATAAATATATAAAATTAACTTTAAAAGTATACTTTTCATGCACTATAAAATAGACACAAATAATTTTATGAAAATTTATTTTGAAGGAAGAACGCGCTTAAAACACGTGCACCGAAACACGTGCATCGCCCAGAAAATCTCAAAAATGCAAAATTGACTTTATCATCCTGAAAAATATTTATAATTAATCAGAATGCAATACAAGGATATATTTAATGTACATGTTTGATAATGTACTCAAACGTACAGAAAACACGTGTATTGCACGTGGAAATTCATTTTAATTTAAAATAGACAAAAATTGAATTCTATTTACACAAAAATGAATTTAAACATGTTTACAAAAATAAATAATTGAACCCATCGAAAACTTTACACGTAACGGTGGAATACCCAAAATCGACACGTGCATCGATAATACGTAAAAAGCACGTAAAAACTCAAAGATTGAAATTTAGCATTTGAGTTGTCTCAAATGTGATTTTAAGAATACGGGATTGCCTAAATAATTGGAATTCAAAATACATATCAAAATGAGTTATAGATATAATCAGTAACAGTACAAAATGCACGTGCGTAACACCCGAGGGCAAAATTGTCATTTAAATTTTGCGGGGTGTTACACTTTTCCCCCCTTAGAACAGTTCCGTCCCCGGAATTCACTATGGTAAAGGTTGTATTTTGTACACACCAAAGAAAATATCAGTATAACATATAGAAAACTACAAATATTAAGAAAATACATATAGCATAAAAGTAAGCGATGTGGATGGAATAGATAAAGATCTATTTTACGAAAATTGTGAGTATCAAAATTTTACAAGAACTAACAAGAAAACTAGGAAAGTAGCATAAGAAAACAAATACGACAATAGAGGCTAGTGTATTTTGAAAAGAGTTTACGTACAAAAATACTATTAAGTAAACCATTAGATAGAATGATAAAATAAACATAGTCATAAATTGTGAAATAGTTCAGAAATAATGCAATAAGGAGAACATAGTTAGTGGATACTTTATAAATAGATCCAGTACTGAAAATTAATCAATGTAATAATTGGTAGAAAGTCGCAAACCAAGTTGATACTGTATGACAAAACTAGCAATTTAACAATTTAAGAATATATGAGAAGGAAATGTCGTAAAAGTATGGAAAACATAAAATGATTCTGAATGCAAATTAATATCATAAAATAATTTATAAGGTAACTATACATACATTTTGAAAATTAGGCATACGTCGAAATACTTTCGAATTATTCAATCGAGCGAGAAAACCAACTTACAAAAATCACATAGACAAAAAATTATAAAGGTGAAATAAATAGCATGATATAAAAATTATAAATGATTTGTAGCAGTCAAACAAGACATCGTAGTAGTAAAACGTACTATTGAAAGTAGTGCGAAAACTAGTTATATAACAAAGAAAAGTATAGACAATGAAAAAAATGATTTTGTATGTAAATTGATGTCATAAGGTAATTTGTAAAGTCAATATAATAATCATATATGTATGATAACAATGAAAAAGGCAAAAATCCAAACAATTTCGATTTGTCAAGTAGACCAAGAAAATCAGCATACAAAATTATATATATACATATAGACGGAAATTATAGGGCAAAACAACAACATCATGATACAAAATTTATAAATGATGTGTAGGAGTAAAATAATATATTATGGTAGTAACAATGCAAAATTATATAGAAGTGAATCATGAATTATAAACAAAAGTATAATAGATAAAACTGTTAGGTGAGTAGCCACCGAATTTTAAAATAGCAAAATACAATAAAATTGTATGAAATACTAACTCACATAAAATGCAAAGTACTACAAAGAAGACGGCAAGATAGTTGAAAATACGCAAGTTTGATAGGTATAGAAATCAGTATAAACAGTATAATGCTAGGTTGTAAAATATTATAAAATAGTTCAAGCTTGTACAAAATGAAATAGTTATAAGTGAATATTATAGAAAACAGAGTAGAGGTTATCTAAGTATAATATTTCCTTCTGGTGTAGGTTCGTCTCACTGGTATCCAACAGCAGACTTGCCTGTCTTGATCTCAAGTTGCATAATTGCTCCTATGATATCCGGTTGCAATTTGCCTTCTGGGCATTCGGTTGCAAACTTTACCTCACCGACTTCCAGTTGCAGTTTGCCTCCAATGATGTCTAGTTGCATATTTGCCCTCTCGACATTAAGTTACACCCAAGCGGAAGATGGAAAGATGTAATCTCCCATGTATACTTAGATATGGGATATTTAATAAAGTATGGTGTTTATGTTTGAAATCAATGATATAAAAATGGGAGTAAATGAATTTAAACAATGAAATATCAAAATAGATGTATAGGATATATCAAACATAGGCGGTACTAATTAGTAGTAGTGAAAAATTATTTATAACACTAAAATAATGTAAAATATATGCACAAGTCGGAAATAAAATTGCAAACAATAATGATGTGGTGTAGCAATTTAGGACATTTGACAAAAACAATTATGCATAAAAATAGTAATGTAATAATTGGAGGATGGTGAAATTATATGTATAGTAAAATTTTTTAAATACATGACACATATAAAAATTCAATGGAAAAACATATGTAGTAATCAAGAATCTAAAGACAATTTAAAATTTGAGAATAAAGTAGTATAAATAGTGAGTATATGCATTATATTAAGGAAACGTAAATTACAAAATTTATAAATATAACAAAACAAATTTGTAGACAATATGTAATAAGGATAATATCGAATGCAGACAATTAGTTTGTTGTATTTATCCGGATAAAATATTTCAGTCTTGTTAAAATACACTAAAGTATATGGGGAAATATAAGATGCTGAAAGAATATCGTATCAAAAAATCAAATCATGTAAAATGAATGCACATAAGCAAAATTCACAAGCGAAATTCAAAATGTAATAAATGAAAAAAATAATAGTTGTAATATAAATTTAATAGAATGCATGAAGTAATAGCGAATATAGACGGATGAACATAAAGTGACATAAAATACGAAAGACAAAACTTTAAGATTGAGAGACAATTAAAATAAGATCAACAAAATCAAGACTAAGGAAAATAGACAAAATACTAGGCATTGAAATGATTTAATAGTATAGGAAAATACTTATTCGAAAAGTATTAAATGTTGAAAAGTACTATAAGGGAAATCCACGGAAAATAATTTGAGGGAAAAGTGTGTCTATGTGTAAGGTATCATGAATGACGGTTCAAACCAACCACGCTTCCACTGCGCCACTCTGATACCCAGGGAAAATGAGCTCGCATACAATCTCAAATCAATGTATACGAGGAGAGCATCATGAATGAATTTGAATTTAAATTCAATAACAACTTCCATTCATGACTCCAGCCATCCAAATAGGGAAAGGAAGAGAAACATCAGCCTATAGAGCAACACAAATGTAAATCACTTACATCTAAATCTCTATAAACTGAACTCACACTCTAATGTCCACTTCTAGAGTGTCGTTCCTTATAAATTTGTACTACTTAGAAGCGTAGCTCTGATACCACTCTGTAACACCTCGAATTCCAAAAACAGCTGAATTCGAGATTTCCATAGGATCTTTACACTTCATTCGTACAATTTTACAAGGAATTTAAAACTTTTATTTCAACAATAATTACATCAGAGTCTTTTACATCAATACACAGCGGAATTAATAGAATACAACAATAATGAATGTACAATTGTTACAACTTTAACATTTAAGTAATCAACAGCATCAATTCTCTTTATATCTTCATGTAACTCCAAATCCTGCAAATAAAACTGTGGGCATGTCAGTTTCTTACAACTGACGAAATATTATACACGGCCATCCTCTCTATGCCAGGAAATAGTATAACGATTCTTAAATACTTTAGCAAACACAAACTTGATCACAAACAAAGTTACAAAGGGACTATCTTGTTCATGTCGTGTGGTGCGGTGCACTTAGTCCTTAATGCAGATATTTGTTTTACATGACACTAATGCACACTTGTTCGGATTCTATGCATCCCATACTACATAGGTCCGAGGGCAAGCCTCTTAATCGTTCTTCTTCTTGCAGGGTTCGATCCCTCGCCATGACTTAATCTACTACTGTAACTACGGTAAGTATTACAGATGTTCTATGAGTACAAGCTCGTGTGCAGAAAACCTGGAGGGGAATCCCGCGCCATGTCTTGACTCATCAAGCATGCATTCTGCGGTAATTCAGCCTCCTTCATGGCACACGATCCTCTTGCAGTCACCAAAATCCCACAAGCGTGGCTAGAGTCCGATCATTCTGAGTTGTGCCCACGCCATGTCTTGACTCATCAAGCATGCATTCTGTGGCTCACATACCCGCACCGTAAACCCTAGTTCTCATACTCGTGTTTTTCTCCCACTTTCATCACATCTTTACTATGTGTCTCTCTGTAATTTCGGTAAGTATCTTAGATGTCCTATGATTACACGCACGTGTACAGAAAATCTGGAGGGAAATCCCGCACCATGTCTTGACTCATCAAGCATGCATTCTGCAGTAATTCAGCATCCTTCATGGCACACGATCCTCTTGTAGTCATCAACATCTCACAAGCGTCGCCAAGATCCCGATCATTCTGGAGTATTGCCCACGCCATGTCTTGACTCATCAAGCATGCATTCTGTGGATCACATCCGCATCGTAGACTCGAGGCTCTCATACTTATGTTTTTCTCTTACTTCATTACAACCTTACAATGTTTGTTATAAAAGAAAATTATCACAACCTAGAGCTAGCTTACCCTACCGGACTTAAATCAACAACAGAGACAGTCAGCCTACCTGGCTACTTCTCAAGAGACGCTCAACCCTCAATGGTTAGCTCACAAATCATAAATAAAACTGCCGGTCACTAGGGTCTCGCCTAGCCTCTAGATTCAAACAACTATCTCTTTCTAGAGATCAACAATATTTCATAATCAATCTCCAATAATAATTCCATTTCTGTTGTTCACAAACTCTTTCTCAAAACATTTCTTTTATAATCTCATAACATGAGAACGATTCAATTCGATATCTTTATCAATTTCATCTTTCACAGCCTTGTGTGCATTTCACAATAAAACTCAATCAAAATATTAATAATCATAAAATCTCGTATTCAAACTTAATTAACTTTTATTTGTCAGGCCAAGGGACAGTCTCAGGTAGACAGTTTCTATGGGGCGTAGGCCTCCCAAAAGGTAATGGAGGCGTGCAAAGGTTTCCTCGGGCTCGGAGACGTCGAACAAAAATTCGTTTATTTGCATCAACCTTTATAGGGGCCCATTCAAGACTTACTCGAACTATTACTCAACAGAAAATGAGAGCTTTAGTTTCTTCTCATCGAGATAGGGGCAGACAAAAGAGGGACTTTCGTAATCCAAACTCAAGAACCAAAACCAGTTCGGTTCAGTCGACTAGTGGCAGTGCCAGTCGACTGTCCAGCGAACATCAAAACATCTCAGTCAGTTCTGTCGACTGGTGAAAAGGAATCAGTGGACTGTTTTACGAAACTTTAAAACATCAATAATAACACAGTCGGTTCAGTCGATCGGTAACAATATCAGTCGACTGTTCCGCGTATACTTTGAAAACTCAAACATCAAAATTCATGACGGCATCAGTCGACTGTGAAAGTAGTCAGTCGACTTTCCTGCCGACGAAAAACCCAATTTCTTACACTTGCCAATCGACTGTAGAAGGTAAACAGTTGACTGTCAGTTACACCAATTACAGTATGCATATATCTTTCAACCTTTTAATTGATTTGTACTCCACATAAGAATATAGATCATTTCCAGAATATATTCCTTTTAAAAACAATATCATATATGTTATCAAATTCTCAAGTGTTTCATTTTTCAATGAAATCTTGAAAATGCATCAAAACATATTTTCCAAATAAACGGTTGTCTTTTATCAAAAATTACTTTATAAAATCTTTATACTCACATAAATAAATAATTTGAGGTTATAATCACACTTCTTTGCCTCTTTCTCAACAACAACATATTTGTATTATTCTAATCATGTCTCAAAATGCATCAATTTCATATAATCACTTCAATTCTAGCACTTCAACTGGCAATCATAATAATTTAAGGAATAGAATAGTAATTTGCATTTACCACAATCAATCAAAATTTAACGATTCATTAATGTGCATGTAATCTCATAATACCAATTCAGTTTCAACCAAATGAATCATACATCATCTATCATGCAATATCTACTCCTAAATTAGAAAGCATTTAAGAAACACCCACCTTTTTGCTGAAGAATTGTACTCAAATGAACTCCTAGAATTAGGAGCTCCTAAAGAAACTCCAATTGCAACCTCCTCGAAATCCGTGCCTCCAAGCAAGCTTCCCACATTCTTCCGGTCAGCAATAGTGAGTATCTCCATCTCCATTTGGCAACATCAAGAACAACTCCCATTTTCTTTCATATACACATACCATGTATGTACATATATATACATTAGTATATGTATATAGGCAAGTGGAATGGTGATTTAGGTGGAGAAATGGGCAAAGGCTATGCTGGCTTTTGGTTGGGTTCTTTTCGGAATAGGTAGGAGAGAATAGAGAAAAGAGATGAGAAAAAGAGAGACTAAGGGTGTATTTTTATAGATTAATTAATAGGTAGTTATAGTAACCACCCCACACATGAACACCACTTACCCCATTAATAAAATTTGTAACTTGCTTTCCCTCCTATTTTTAAAATCAAACTTTCAGAATTTTCTTCTTCTCTAAACAGCCCGGTCCCCCCAAAAATGTGCACATCGCACGTGTGCACGTGCACATGCTTTGTGTACAAAACAATTTATTTATTAATCTCTTTAAAACAAATTATTTATATATGTAATAAATATATAAAATTAACTTTAAAATTATACTTTTCTTGCACTATAAAATAGACACAAACAATTTCATGAAAATTTATTTTGAAGGAAGAACACGCTTAAAACACGTGCACCGAAACACGTGCATCGCCCAGAAAATCTCAAAAATACAAAATTGACTTTATCATCCTGAAAAATATTTATAATTTATTAGAATGCAATACAAGAATATATTTAATGTACATGTTTGATAATGTACTCAAACGTACAAAAATTACGTGTATTGCACGTGAAAATTCATTTTAATTTAAAATAGACAAGAAATGAATTTTATTTACACAAAAATGAATTTAAACATGTTTACAAAAATAAATAATTGAACCCATCGAAAACTTTGCACGTAACGGTGGAATACCCTAAATCGCCACGTGCATCGATAATACGTAAAAAGCACGTAAAAACTCAAAGATTGAAATTTAGCATTTGAGTTGTCTCAAATGTGATATTAAGAATACGGGATTGCCTAAACAATTGGAATTCAAAATACATATCAAAATGCGTTATAGATATAATCAGTAACAGTACAAAATGCACGTGCGTAACACCCGAGGGCAAAATTGTCATTTAAATTTTATAGGGTGTTACATATATATATTCACATTACCGAGGTCTTGGATCGATGAGCCACGAACCGGATCCTGAGGGGTTCTGATAAGTCTACGTTGAGCAGCCTAATAGAGTTGTCTTGCAAAGTCTAAATTAAGGCCTAGCATGTTGTGGTTATAATATTGTCCTCCCTAGGAGTGTTTAGGGCTAGAGACATTATTAGGGTAGTAACTTATAAAGATAATTACTTAAACCCTTTGCCGGAAGAGATGAGTCGGTTGTAGGGGGCACCTTATGACTAACTCGTCCCTTGAGGCAGACCAGGTGGTATTATTGGGTTGTACCTTCTCGTCAAAGAGATACGTACGGTGCCTTCTCACAAGTTGGGAGCACGGGTTGCGTATCTCGCTCTATTAATTCCTGAAATACTGTGGCTGGGGTGCCACAGGATGCATTGTGCAGTCCAGCGCTTGCAAGACCCAGAGGGTGCCACAGGGTAGGCTTCACACTACCCTGCACTTGCGAGACCCTATGGTTTGATTTTGGAACGAGGACCGATACACTGGGATCGTCAGTGAGGTCTAGCATGCCGGGTAGTAGTGGAAAACAGAGACACCATAAGCAGACTGCATAGGGGGACTTGATCCGTTCTGCAACCTCACAGAGTCATGGAGTATTGTCAGGAACAGGTTGTGTACAATTAGAATTCATAACGTGGGTTCAAATCCCTATATATATGGAGAAACGGCTTGAGATAGGGCGCATGAAGTATGGGCTGCATGTTGCTTTCGGAGACTTGCTGACATTAGAATAGGAAGCATCCTAGTTCTATTTAAATATCGCATTAGAGTCTGGTCATAGCACTCACGAACACTTAAACTACACCAACACCATTGCTATGTTTTGTATGTTGTTTGGGAGATTCGCTACTTTGATATCAGCCTTTAAGTGTCAGTGAATACTGACGTCCCCACTTCAATAGGTACTGGATAGCAGAAGTACAGGTGCGAGATTCAGGAGGACTCAAGTCAAGGAAAGCAAGGAGTCGGTGTTATGTTTAGTTCCGCTGCAATATGTGTATTGATTATCTATTAGTTGAGAAGTACTCAAGTGAGAGTTACCAAGTGTTGTTCTTCATTCCTTGTACTCTGATGTAAGATGTTGAAGGTTGTAATACTTGGGAATGTAAAGGTAATATTATAACTCTATTATAATGTATTGCAGCTGTATAATATTCAGACTTGTAATACGTTGGGTGTTGAATAAAAAGTTTTAAATTCTCCTGTTTTTCTGTGTATTGTGACTAATTGAAAAAAAGGTCTTGGCTCGTGTCTCAGTTTTCCCAGTATTGAAAATCGGGGTGCTACAATATTCATGCTTAATAATGGTCATGCTAATTTAGTAGACATTCATGCTTATACTGTTGTAGGATTAATGTTAAATTAATCTACCATGCCTAGGATTGTTGTAGGTTAATGCTATGTAATTATACATGCTTATATTGTTGTAGGATTAATGTCAAATTAATCTACCATGCCTAGGATTGTTGTAGGTTAATGCTAAGTAATTATACATGCTTATATTGTTGTAGGATTAATGTTTAATTAATCTACCATGCTTAGGAATGTTGTAGATTGATGCTAAGTACATATCCATGCATATATTATTGCAGGATCGATGTTTAAATTAATCTACCATGCTTAGGATTGTTGTAGGTTAATGCTAAACAATTATCCATACTTATATTGTTGTAGGATTGATATTAAATTAATCTACAATGCTTAGGATTGTTGTAGGTTAATGCTAAGTAATTATCCGTGCTTATATTGTTGTAGGATTGATGTTAAATAAATCTACCATGGTTAGGATTGTTGTATGTTAATGCTAAGTAATTATACATGCTTATATCATTGTAGGATTAATGTTAAATTAATCTACCATGCTTAGGAATGTTGTAGATTGATGCTAAGTACATATACATGCTTATATTGTTGTAGGATTAATGTTAAATTAATCTACCATGCCTAGGATTGTTGTAGGTTAATGGAACCATGCACATGATGTGTGCCATGTCGTAGGAACCAAGCTTATATTGTGTACACGTTGTAAGGAGGCATGCTTAAATTGTAGTAAAGCTTCATGTTTAGATTGTAGTAACTATCCATGCTTAAGATTGTTACAAGTGCATGCTAAATTGCATTTATAATTAAGAGTGTTGTAAGTTGATGGTTACGTTATATATACCATGATTAGTTGTTGGAGGTTGATGCTTATTGTAATTGTAGTAGTAACTACCTTGTTGTAGTTAATGTTAGTAAGGAGCCATACATGCTTGAAGTGTATAGGGTGGCATCCTAGTTAAATAAGGAAGAGGACGTATATTCTAGGTTGTTCTAGTCAACTTCGAAAAGAACCCGTGGACTCTAGTTGTGTGAAGTCCTAATTAAAATTGGACCATATCATGGGGACATTCCTCATCCGTAGGGGTAATAAGGATTAGAAAGGTCAATAGTAATAGTTAGTTCAATAAAGGTTATTATGTCGCTTCGAGCTTTTTATTGGTAGAATGCCTATCATAGACTATTAGTGGATTCTTCTGTTGCTTCTAGTAATAGAAGATGAAGTTGCTAGTAAGCACGTTGGTTGCTTCTAGGTTTGATTACTTGTATGGAGGTTTGCATATAGTTGTCTCGTACGCGGCTCGACCGGCCCGTGCGTAGCTGTTGGTCTCATACGCGGCATATTTAGCCGGTATGCACGTTGTTATCTCATACGAGGCCTGCCTGGCTCGTAGGGAGTGGTTAGTTCATACGTAGCTTGTTGGCTCGTATGTGGTTAGTATACCAGTATATAGCTTATTAGCTAGTACACAGTTTGTTGTGCTTGTCTAGGGTGATATTATTACCCTAGGGGCTATCGACCATCAAGACATATGTTTTCTTACTCCTAAGAAACTATGGAGGAGTCACTCCTTGTGTACCGTCGGATTTTAACCGGTGTAGGTTGATCGAGGACCGGAGTATAGACGGAATCCAAGTTCAGGGTAGTGGCATGCATGTATGTTCGCATACCGGGGTCTTGGATCGATAGGCTAGGAACCGGATCCTGAGGGATTCTGGTAAGTCTAGGTTGAGCAGCCTAGTAGAGTTATCTTGCGAAGTCTAGTTTAAGAGATAGCAAGTTGTGTTTATAATATTGTCATTCTAGGAGTGTTCAGGGTTAGGCACATCATTAGGGTAGTGACTTATAAAGATCATTTACTTAGACCTTTGCCGGAAAGGAAGGAGTGGGTTGTAGGGGGGCCCTTACGACTAACTCGTCCCTTGGGGCAGACCTTAGGTGGTGTTATTGGGTTGTACCTTCCCGTCAAAAGGATACGTACGGTGGCGTCTCACGAGTTGAGAGCACGGGTTGCGTATCTCACACTGTTGATTCTTGTAGTGCCATGATAAGGTGGGCGGAGCTAGGGATGGATCCCGGAACTCCGTCGGGTCCTATGCCGGGGATACCAACAGGCCATGGACTACGGTCTTGCTAGGGGGCGGCAGGGGGCTTTCCTGTTGGCAGTAATCCCGAGGGTTCGTCTGGTTTTTGAGTGAGGTCCGGTTAGCCAGGTAGGAGTGGCAAACATAGACACCACGAGCGGACTGCATTAGTGGGACATAGACACCATGAGCGTACTGCCTTGGTAGGACTTGACCACATCTGCAATCTCATCAGTCACGTTGTATCTGTCAGGAACAGGTTGTGTACAATTAGAAATTCATAACGCGGGTTCAAATCCCTATATATGGAGAAACGGCTTGAGATGGGACGCATGTAGTATGGGCTGCATGTTGCTTCGGAGACTTGCTGACATTAGAATAGGAGCATCCAGGTTCTAGTTAATATTGCGTTAGATTCTAGTCACAGCACTCACGAACACTTAAACTACACCAACACAAATTGCCATGTTTTTGTATGTTGTTTGGGAGATTCGCTGCTATGTTATCAGCCTTAAAGCGTCAGTGAGTACTGACATTCCCACTTCAATAGGTACTAGATCACAGAAGTACAGGTGCGAGATTCAGGAGGACTCAAGGCAAGGAAAGCGAGGAGTCAGTGTCATGTTTAGTTCCGCTGTAATATGTGTGTTGATTATCTATTAGTTGAGAAGCACTCAAGTGAGAGTTACCCAATGTTGTTCTTCATTCCTTGTACTCTGATGTAAGTTGTTGGAAGTTGTAATACTTGGGAATGTAAAGGTGTTATTGTAACACTATTGTAATGTATTGCAGTTGTATGATATTCAGACTTGTAATACATTGGGTGTTGAATAAAAAGTTTTAAATTGTCCTGTTTTTCTGTGTATTGTGACTAACTGAAGAAAAGGTCCTGGCTCGTGTCTCGGTTTCCCAGTATATGGAAAATGGGGCACTACACCCACCATGGGTCCGCCTCTCATTCAAGTGGGTCCATAGATCTATCTCGTTCTGCTAGTTGATGATAACTTCACGTAGATCTTTCGGTGTTGGAAGGATATGGGTGGCCATGGAGTCGGAAGAAAGGTTGTGAATGGAGACATGGACCTGATGAACGGGTTGTTTTTGGTGAGTTCGGCGAGAGGGTTCTCCAACAGCCCCTTGAGGTTCTTGATGGGTTGGTTGGTGGTGAGGCTGCTGAGGAAGACGTTGTTGAACAGGTTGAGGATCGATTGCCCGAGCTGCTGGCCCGTCGACTGGACCGGGTGGACGGGCGAAAGGAGAACCTCTGGAGGCTGAGGAGGAATGGAAGTTGTTCTACGGTTGGAGATCGTTGACTTCGCTTTCTTTGGAGGCATTGCTAGGAGGTGCTTTTGCTGATGGAGTAGGGTCGGATTGCACTTCGATTCCCACAGACGGCGCTAATATGTTTTGCCGCTGATTTCGGTGTGGGGGCAAACAGATGAATTTGTGGGTTCGTAAGGAATCGAATGGGTCAAACCTGAAAACTTCCACTACTATTTGGTTGGCTTCTCGTTGCTTCTGTTGACCGGCACAGAGTTTGAAACACTAGGGTTGATCCCAGCGACGAACCCTCCGACGCTCTTGTCAGTACTCAGAAAAGAATATGAAAGATCTTTAGGTTGGCAAAAAGTGATCACCCTGTAACGGTAGGCAGAGGGGGGTATTTAAAGTCGTCGTGGGGATCTATTTAGAGATAAGAAACGTTCTCTACTCCCCAGTGTAGATGGATAGAAGTGGTTAGAACTACCTCCTAGGGATAAGGACGAATCAGGATTTCTCCATATCCTGTTGAACTGGCTCGTAGCGGGTTGGGACCTGTATCCAATTGAACAGATCAGATTATGGGTTATTGGGCTCTGGAGAGGAGACCTGGTTTCTATTTTGAATCCATTTTGCAGGTGAAATTACCGTTTTGCCCCTATAAGCTTTAAGATCCGTGCCCGATTTGAACAGTCCCGATTTAATCCCATTTTTAGCTGTATAAATCTCATATATATACCCCTATGTATATTTCCCCTGTTCACCATGTTAAACCCTAGCCGCCTATTACATTTAAACCCAAGCCCCAGTACTCAGCCGCTAACCCTTCCCCTCCCCTTCACTGTTAAACCCTACCCTATTCTAGTTCACCTCTCTCTCTCCCCGTCAAACTCACCCTCCCGACCTCTCCATCCCGCCATGGCTGCCCTGTGCCCCCGCTGCCACGTCCCGCTCGAGCCCCCGCCTGCTCGCGACCTCCCTGTTTGCCGCAACCCCATGAGGCCAGCAGCGTCAGCCTTGTGCTGCATCCCCTCTTGGCCTGACCTTACCTTTGTTAGGGTTATATACTGAAAGCATCACTTTTGTATTAACTTTATTTCCTTATTTTTTTTGAATGAGAATCATATGGGCATATGTTTGCATATTGTGTTTATTATAATATTAATGCAAGTGTCTGATATTCTATAAGGTTGATAATATGGTGTGAGGTGACACACAGAAGATCATATTATCAGTTCCCTATGGAATATATAAATAGTTCACAACCTAGACGGACTTGGACAATCCATTGGAAAGGTTATAGTGTAATCTGGTATTAGTCTGTCTTGACTATAGGTTTACACTAGTACACTTTGTGTGTATTGAACAGGACCACTTGAGGTTGTTCTCTTTGTACTGACTACAAAAGAGAACAAACACCTCTGTTATTATGGATGCTTATACTCTTAATCCAGATATAATAACAGACATGTATATGTAGTGTGCATTACTTTGACTCATAAAAGAGTGAGATTCATTATGGATCAACAACCTCTATGAATTGGGTAATAGCATTGTATGTATGATGGGCTGTTGATTGTAAAAGGAATCCATGTCCCGATACGTCGGGTTGATGATGTCCCCTTAAGGAGCTCATAAGGATTGTCATGTAAACCCTGCAGGTGGATTACATCCGACATGACAAATAAAGTTGAGTGGTATTACTTAAGGATAAAAGATGTTGATCAATATAGTTGTCAGTAACTTAATTTGATCGACGGACATTCGATATCTTAACATGGGGAGTTGAACGAGAATATAATCAAAGGAGCCCATAAATATAATTTGGGATTAGGAAGGTAGTGCAACAATAGCTCCTTAGTGGACCGAGCTATTGTTAATGGGTCTGGGTTGTGTGTTCGGGCTGAACACGGGATACCCAGATTCGTTAGGAGACCTAACCCTAATTTCTCCTCATGGTCCCTGCCGTAGCCTTATATATATCCTCTATTCTCTGGCCATCATTGACAATCAAAAATATAAGATTTTTTTCTCAAAATTCGTGATTCACGTAAGGAGAGAAAGAGAGGTCAGCCAAGGAGAAGAAAGGTTGGGAGATCGTCGCCCACACGACGTCCAACCCGAGGAAGGAATACGTGCAGAAGATCTTGAGGTCGCTGTCGTCTTCTTCTCACCGCAGGTATAATTTGTGAACCCTAGATTCCGCTATATAGGGTTAGATCACATTTTTAATCTGTTTATATTTAACGATTGATACGCACACCAATCCGTAGTCCTGGGAATCATCTCAGTTCCATCAATTGGTATCAGAGCCGGTATTGGATCTGCGTATTGATTGTTACATCCATGTTGTCCAATAAAACTTGTGTTGTATGATAGTCGGTAGATGTAGATCTGTTCTAACTCGGTTTTGCAGGCATCTTAGATCCAACTATTATGGTCCAATGCATGTTTTGTTTGTGTTGTTGTTGTTTTGTGGATGTAATTATTGTGTTGTTGTTGTTTTGTGGATGTAATTAATATCGCGAGGGTTGATCGTGCTTATAATTTTAATTTTTCAATCTAGATTATGTGTGAACTCCTTCGGGAGGCATAGGATTGATGTAATTTTAATTTTTCAATCTAGATTATGTATGAACTCCTTCGGGAGGCATAGGATTGATGTAATTTTAATTTTTTTTGATCGATCGTGATGGCGGTGGTGGCTGTTTCTGACGCCGGAGGAGATGCTGCTTTTAGGCAGTCCGGAGATCGACAGATGGTTTTCGATGAAGAAATCGGCAGCCAAACCTTTAAAAAAAAATCAGGAAAGATGGCCATAATAGTTGGATTTTTATTTTCAAATTTATTGCCATTATTGCTTATTCTGATTATGCATGTTTATTATTTTGTGATTTTTTTGAAAAACTAGGATCACATTAATAATGGACAACATGGATATAAATTAACTAGTAGAAAAACCCTCATTGTTAAATAACTAAGTGGGAGAGGGAATTCATTTAACATGAATCCCACGGTCTCCATTGCTGGTTTGTAGGTGATATAATTGTACTTGCATGTTGGCTTTAGTGCTTTCCTCCATATCGGATGAGTATAATTATGGATCACCAGTACAGACTTCCTTAGGGATAATTGTAGAAAGTTACCTAGTATGTATTCACTTCTCTATCTGAAGGAACTCAATACAAGATAATGGACTTAGTATTAAGCAATGGTATACACTTAGATACAAATAATGGCATCCTCCCCATTGGAGTCACTGCTATTATTTGTAGGACCAGAGCAAGACCAACAGATTAATTTTATTTGTCAAAAAGTTGTGTTGACATGATAGTAAAATTAATAGAAAAACCTACTTGAACAAATATTGAATTTGTATACGTCCACACTATCGTGGCATGCTAAATTCATGGTGTTTAAGGTGTTGGTGAATTTTTTTTATTATTGTTTTGAGGGAATCAATATTTAATTAATTCAAAAAGTTTTGCCCTACATAATTTTTTTTATGTGATTCTCAGGATTTCAAAAATGGGTTCTTTCAGTCCACTTATGGTGATTCTTAAAGAAAACAAACTTACTGGCCCTAATTATATTGACTGGAAACGTAACTTGAATATTGTCTTAACTGCTGAAGAGTACAAATTTGTACATAATGAAGTATGCCCACTTAAGCCTGATGCTAACTCTGATGAAGAGGTCAAAGAGGCTTATAAGAAGTGGAATAAGGCAGATGAGATGGCGCGGTGTTACATTTTGGCATCTATGTCAAATGTACTGCAGCATCAGCATCAGGCCATGCCCACAGCTTATGATATGATGTACAACCTTAAGAAACTCTTCGGACATCAGAATAGAGCAGCTAGGCAACTTGCTATGAAGAGTTTGATGAATGCATCTATGGCTGAGGGGACACCAGTAAGGGATCATGTTCTCAAGATGATGGGTCATCTAAATGAGATGGAGATCCTTGGTGCTGAAATCGATGGGGAAACCCAGGTCGATATCATTCTCGGGACTCTGCCTAAAAGTTTTGACTCGTTTTGCCTTAATTACAACATGAACAAAAGGTTGTATACTTTGTCAGAACTTGCAAAAGAACTACAGGATGCTGAAGCTCTCTTCAAGCAGAATGCCCATGTTTATGTGACTGAAAAGGACTCTACTTCTAAGCCGAAAGGTGGTAAGAAGAAGAAAGTTCAGAAACAAGTAAACTCAGCAAAGAAGGGCATGGGACCTCAAGGCGCTGTGAAAAAGCCAAAAGGCAAGTGTTTCAAGTGCAAAGGGTCAGGACATTGGAAGACTGACTGTCCACTTCTCAAACAAAAGAACAAAGAAGGTATATCTCATTTACTAGTTGTTGAAACATGTTTAGAGGTGTTATCTACCGGCACCTGGTGTGTAGATACAGGAGCCACTAATCATGTCTGCAATACATTGCAGGGGTTCCAGGAAACCAGACGGCTCAGTGATGGAGAAATATGCTTGTTTATGGGTGACGCTACAAGAGTAGCGGCTGTTGCAATAGGAGATGTTATTTTATCTTTTGGTAGGAATAAGTCTTTGACATTGAGAGATTGTCTTTATGCACCTTCACTTAGAAGGAATTTAATTTTTGTTTCCATGCTAGTTAAGGATGGATATTCAGTTTATTTTAATGACAATATTGTTATTAGAAAAAATAAGCATTTTATCTGTTCTGGTGTATTGGTTGATAATCTTTATGTCATTAATCCTATTTCGCCCACGATGCAACTTATGGAAATGAATAATATGTCTTCTAACATAAATAAGAGAAAAGAACCTTCTTGTATGAACCAAACATATCTTTGGCACTTGCATTTGGGACATGTTAACCTAAGAAGGATTCAAAGACTGGTTAAAGATGGACCTTTGAGTTCATTGGAAGTGGAGGCACTACCAGTCTGTGAATCCTGCTTGGTAGGTAAAATGACCAAAAGGCCTTTCAAGGCAAAGGGGTATAGGGCCAAAGATGTGTTGGAATTGGTTCATTCTGATTTGTGTGGGCCCATGACTGTCCAGGCTAGAGGTGGCTTTGAATATTTTGTCACATTTACTGACGATTATTCAAGGTATGGATATATGTATTTGATGCGCCGTAAGTCTGAGTGCTTTGAGAAATTCAAAGAGTACAAGGCAGAAATAGAGAAGCATCATGGAAAATGTATCAAGTCATTACGTTCAGATCGTGGTGGCGAGTATCTCTTTGGGGAGTTTAGGGACTATTTGTCAGAGGCTGGGATTACATCCCAATTATCAGCACCTAGAACACCCCAACAGAATGGTGTAGCAGAAAGAAGGAATAGGACTCTTGTGGAGATGGTTAGATCAATGATGAGTTATTCAGATTTACCAGATTCGTTTTGGAGATATGCCTTAGAAACTGCAGCTTATATTTTGAACTTGGTTCCTTTTAAGTCAGTACCAATCAATCCCACAGAACTGTGGACTGGGCGTAAGCCTAGTCTGAAACATGTTCGGATTTGGGGTAGTCCAGCACACGTGCTGAATGGGAAAGCCGATAAGTTGGAATCTCGTACAGAAGTACGCTTGTTTGTAGGCTATCCAAGAGAAACGAAAGGTGGTTTATTTTATAGTCCTAAGGATCAGAAGGTCATTGTTAGCACCAATGCTCGATTCTTAGAGGAAGACTATGTAATGAACCATAAACCCATAAGTAGAGCTGTTCTAGAAGAACTGAGAAGTGAGACGCCAAATACTTCAGTACCAACAGTACAACAGGATGTACCACCAGTAACTGCACAACGTGTCACAAATGTTGCACCACAACCGATAGTGCCTCGTCGTAGTGGGAGGGTTGTGATACAACCTGATAGATATATGTTCTTGGGAGAGTCGTCAGACTTTGTCCCTGAGGAACAAGATTATGATCCCTGTACCTACAATGAAGCACTCCAAGATAAAGATGCAGAGTCTTGGTAAAAAGCAATGATATCTGAAATAGAATCTATGGATTCTAATCAAGTCTGGGAGCTTGTAGAACCACCTATTGGTGTAAAAGCCATTGGATGCAAGTGGGTCTATAAGAGAAAAAGAGGATCAGACGGTAAGGTTGAAACCTTTAAAGCTCGGCTTGTTGCAAAAGGTTTTACTCAAAGAGAGGGTATTGATTATGAGGAAACCTTTTCGCCAGTAGCCATGCTTAAGTCTATCCGGATTCTTTTATCTATTGCAGCTCATCTTGATTATGAGATTTGGCAAATGGATGTCAAGACAACTTTCCTTAATGGAAGTCTTGAGGAAGACATCTATATGCAGCAACCAGACGGGTTCATTGAAAAGGGCCAAGAGCATCTTATTTGTAAGCTCAAGAAGTCCATTTATGGACTTAAGCAAGCTTCCAGATCTTGGAACATATGTTTTGATCAGGTGATAAAATCCTATGGATTTGATCAATGTCAAGATGAATCGTGTGTATACAAAAAGTGTGACGGAAACGTAGTGGTATTCCTAGAACTTTACGTGGATGATATCTTGCTCATTGGAAATAATGTGAAGGTGTTATCTAACGTAAGGGTATGGTTATCCAAACAGTTTGATATGAAGGACTTGGGAGAAGTAGGTCACATCCTTGGGATCAAAGTTCTACGAGACCGCAAGAAAAGGATGTTGGGCTTGTCCCAAGCTTCCTATATCGATACTATACTAACTTGTTTTAGCATGCAAAATTCTAAGAAAGGTTTCTTACCTTTTAGGCATGGAATTGCTCTATCAAAGGAGCAGTGTCCGAGGACACCTAAAGAGATAGAGAACATGAAAGCAGTTCCTTATGCTTCAGCAGTAGGAAGCTTAATGTATGCAATGCTATGTACGAGACCAGATATCTACTTTGCCGTTGGCATGGTTAGCAGATATCAGTCTAACCCAGGACAAGAGCACTGGACTGCCGTAAAGCATATTTTGAAGTACCTGAAAAGGACTAAAGATTACATGCTAGTTTACCAGGCAGATAGTTTAGTTGCCTTAAGGTATACAGACTCAGATTTTCAGTCAGATAAGGATTCAAGGAAATCAACCTCAGGTTATGTATTTACTTTGGGAGGTGGAGCCACTATATGGAGAGTATCAAGCAAAAATGTATTGCTGATTCAACCATGGAAGCCGAGTATGTGGCAGCCTCTGAGGCAGCCAAAGAAGCGGTTTGGCTCAGAAACTTCTTATTGAACTTGGATGTGGTACCTAATTTGCCTAAGGCTATTACACCTTATTGTGATAATAGTGGTGCAGTTGCAAATTCGAAGGAACCACGAGCCCATAAGGCAAGTAAACACATTGAGCGCAAGTACCACCTGATACGAGATTTCGTAAAGAAAGGAAAAATTGCTGTGATCAAGATAGCATCAGCAGACAACCTAGCTGATCCCTTCACTAGGAGCTTACCAGCTAAGGCTTTTGATAGTCATGTTGAGGGAATGGGAGTCAGATGCGTAGCAGCATGCCTTTAAGTATAAGTGGGAGATTTGTAACAGTATACTGAAAAGCAATGCTTTGAGTATAAGTGGGAGATTGTTAGGGTTATATACTGAAAGCATCACTTTTGTATTAACTTTATTTCCTTATTTTTTTTTTTGAATGAGAATCATATGGGCATATGTTTGCATATTGTGTTTATTATAATATTAATGCAAGTGTCTGATATTCTATAAGGTTGATAATATGGTGTGAGGTGACACACAGAAGATCATATTATCAGTTCCCTATGGAATATATAAATAGTTCACAACCTAGACGGACTTGGACAATCCATTGGAAAGGTTGTAGTGTAATCTAGTATTAGTCTGTCTTGACTATAGGTTTACACTAGTACACTTTGTGTGTATTGAACAGGACCACTTGAGGTTGTTCTCTTTGTACTGACTACAAAAGAGAACAAACACCTCTGTTATTATGGATGCTTATACTCTTAATCCAGATATAATAACAGACATGTATATGTAGTGTGCATTACTTTGACTCATAAAAGAGTGAGATTCATTATGGATCAACAACCTCTATGAATTGGGTAATAGCATTGTATGTATGATGGGCTGTTGATTGTAAAAGGAATCCATGTCCCGATACGTCAGGGTTGATGATGTCCCCTTAAGGAGCTCATAAGGATTGTCATGTAAACCCTGCAGGTGGATTACATCCGACATGACAAATAAAGTTGAGTGGTATTACTTAAGGATAAAAGATGTTGATCAATATAGTTGTCAGTAACTTAATTTGATCGACGGACATTCGATATCTTAACATGGGGAGTTGAACGAGAATATAATCAAAGGAGCCCATAAATATAATTTGGGATTAGGAAGGTAGTGCAACAATAGCTCCTTAGTGGACCGAGCTATTGTTAATGGGTCTGGGTTGTGTGTTCGGGCTGAACACGGGATACCCAGATTCGTTAGGAGACCTAACCCTAATTTCTCCTCATGGTCCCTGCCGTAGCCTTATATATATCCTCTATTCTCTGGCCGTCATTGACAATCAAAAATATAAGATTTTTTTCTCAAAGTTCGTGATTCACGTAAGGAGAGAAAGAGAGGTCAGCCAAGGAGAAGAAAGGTTGGGAGATCGTCGCCCACACGACGTCCAACCCGAGGAAGGATTACGTGCAGAAGATCTTGGGGTCGCTGTCGTCTTCTTCTCACCGCAGGTATAATTTGTGAACCGTAGATTCCGCTATATAGGGTTAGATCACATTTTTAATCTATTTATATTTAACGATCGATACGCACACCAATCCGTAGTCCTGGGAATCATCTCAGTTCCATCAACCTTTGTGCCACCCTAGCTACCGACACCACCACAGACAACGCCACCATCACCACCATTTCCCCCCCTCCGCTGTGTGCCTCTCACCAGTCGACCGTCGGCTTCCCTGCGCTGTCCCCCTCCTCTCTGTCGTGACCTCTCAGCCATAACACCCTCCTGCAGCAGTGCCAGTCTCCTCCCCTACCTCCTCCCGGCGTCGAGGCAGCCAGCAGCGACCCCGCAACCCCTCAACCCCTCATCTTTATGCACCCTCGTCATCGCTGAACCTGCCCTTCCTATCGTGACGCTAGTAGCCTTACTACTTCTCCTTCGACGTCAGCGACAGCAGCGAGCAGTAGCGCTCACCCCTGCAGCACCTCGATGACCCAGCTGTGCCTCCCCTCCAACGTCAGACAACGAAAACAGACAGCCAGGTGAACACATCAATGCTAGCGTGACTCCCTTGGTCGCTGTTCTCTGGCCACCGTCACTCATGCCGCTGTGTTGCTTTGCGTCGTCGTTCCCTCCTTCTGACGACAGTGGACAGCACCACCCTGCCATCAACAATCGAGCCAAGCTGAAGCCCCTTGGTGGTGGGTGTTTGATAAGAGTTTTGATCAAGTGATTATAGGCTGTTCGATCGTCGATCGATCTTGATCATCATGATCTCCATCATCACCAGTCTTGATTTGAGCCATCTGATCTTGTTGATCTTGATCTTGATCTTTGATCTCAGCCGTCATACTGTGTTCGTGATCTCAATCGTCTTCATCTTGTTCGCGATCGGTTGTTCATCTTGTTCGTGATCATCTCGTTCGTGATCGTTGGTGTTGTGTTCGTGCCCGGGGTCCGTTCCCGTT
Source organism: Hemerocallis citrina (assembly GCA_017893485.1). Taxonomy (NCBI): domain Eukaryota; kingdom Viridiplantae; phylum Streptophyta; class Magnoliopsida; order Asparagales; family Asphodelaceae; genus Hemerocallis; species Hemerocallis citrina. The sequence goes on along the minus strand of CM030360.1, from coordinate 114,478,143 downwards.
ATTCTTTCGTCAGATTCATCGTCGTCTCTCAGGCAAGTAACTTGTATAATTTCAGTTTGCATATACAAGTACTAAATACCGCCTATAATGTAGTTGTGTTCTAGAGATAATTCTTGTGCGAAACCCATGTTCTATCTTGTCTCTAGATGTTGATCTGCCTATAGTTATCTCATTGCAAACACAACATGAAATAACTTGGATCTAATAAATTTTTGATGTATACATTCATGTTGTTCGTGATTTATGAGGTATCGTGTGATCTTGTATGCTTGATGAGTTAGGAGTAGTATAACTTGTTGTAGACGTCTTAAACACCCTATACCATGTTGCTTGGACATCTAGTACACCATATTTCACGTTTTGTTATGATTTGGATGTGTTTCATATGATCTATGTTGATTTTATGCATAAAGAAAATTCTGTTTTTGTGTTGTATCTCATTTTTGTTCAGTATTTTAGACCCTATTAAGGTTAGTATATGAAAATTATTTGTGAATATAAATTATAGAGAATTCTGTCTACTTTTTGGATTTACTGATAGGTCTCAGTTTGTTTTGTGAGCTGCAAGTTATTGCAGTTTTACTACAGATGTGTAGAGAATTCCAGATCTGTTTCGTATGGATTCTATATGACTATTTATTTTTATAATGATGCTAATGATAATATTTTCGTCCATTATTTTTCTGAGTACAACTAGACTTGATTGGGATTAACTCCTAATTTCTGTGTATTTAATTGATGACTTTTACAAACTATTCTACGCTTGCGAACAACTACTACACTTACAGAATTTTCATGATGTTCAGTAAAGAACCTTAATTTCAACCGGATTCTATTTGCAGTTTATACAAACTTTGTGAATATGAATTATAGCCTACTGTATCTATTTTATCACCCTTTTGACCGATTTGGATTTCGATTTATATTTTGCAATCTTCTGTTGTTTTAGTACTGTTGTGTTTATGATTTCAGATTTACAAAACTACTGTATCTTGCTGTTTTCTGATTTTTATTGACTATTCTATCTATGTTGGAAAATTATGAAACATTATTTTCTGTTACTAAACATACTAGGGAATACCCCAGATTTTTCTTGGATTTAATCAGTGAGTTTTGTTGCTTTTCCTGTTTATGAGTACAAACTTCTGATTTCCGGCTGAACATATTTTCTGGATACAATTCTGTTTTGAGTCTTATTATTGTGAAATATCATATGACTTATATATATTTTTCGGATTCTACCGTGAGTCTATTTTTCATACTTTCTGAAGGATCTAGGTTTGCATACTTGTGGCAACGGAAATCCCAAATTTGGTGCAGTATTGTCTTGCTGTCCTGAACTAGAATTTTCGTTGTCCTATCCTTTTATGTGTTGTTCTACACCTGTACATGTTTATCTTCCGACCTGAACCTATTACATGTTCATGACATGTTATTCTTGCTCTGTTTTGTGCACGTATATGCATGTTTAATAATAATAACAAGTAATCAAGCCGAGGTTAAAGGAAAAATCATAGCACTGGACAATATAGGTATGTGTATTCAGAAGAGAGCCCGTGTTTTCCATTTTATATTTGATTCATGTTTATACAGGAACCTATTGCACTTTATGTTTAATTCATGAATATGTAGATTCGTGAACCTGTTGTACTTTATGCTTTGATGCATGGACCAATTGGTTCATGTACCTGATACCTGTTGATGCATGAGTCGGTTGATTTATGTAAAGGTTTGAATCATGAACTTGTTGATGCAAGAATCAGTTGTTTTGTGTACCTATCTGATTCATGAATCTGATAGGTATCGTGAGATAACAAGTGTATGTGACATGTAACAGGTAACAGGTATCATGCAAGTAGGTAAACATGTAACAGGTGTCAAGTAGAATGTACAGCTAATCATGTATCAGGTAAGCATGTAACAGGTATTCATATTATGTCAAGTCTTGTATTTATTAGTATCTAGGTAGCACTTCATGCATCCTAGGTTTTTACCACATGGTTGCTACATTCAAACAAGTTACGTTTAGATCTACTGGTCAGTTTCTATAGGGTCGTGTACTCAGGCGTCAGGTAGCAAGAACAAGTTCATGAATCAGATAGGTACACAAATCAACCGATTCATGCATCAACAAGTTCATGAATCAAGCCTTTACACGAATCAACTAATTCATGCATTAACAGGTATCAAGTACACGAACCAATTGGTCCATGCATCAAAGCATAAAGTACAATAGGTTCACGAATCCACAGATTCATGAATCAAAAATAAAGTGCAACAGGTTCATGTATAAACATGAATCAAATATAACATGGGAAACACAGACCCCCTTCTGAATACACATACCTATATTGTCCACTACTATGATCTTTCCCTTAACCCCGACAGCAAAACAGCATCAAAACTCACTGATTAAATCCAAGAAAAGTCTGGGGTATTCCCTATTATGTTTACTAACAGAAAATAGAGTTTTATAATTTTTCAAAAAAGATAGAATAGTCAATTAAAATAAAAAAGCATTAAGATACAGTAGTTTTGTAAATCTGAAATCATAAACACACCAGTACCAAAACAGCAGTATATTGCAAAATATAATTTGAAATCCAGATCCGTCAAAAGAGTGATAAAATAGTACAGTAGGCTACAATTCATATGCACAAAGTTTTTATAAACAGCAAATAGAATCTGGTCGAAATGAAAGGTTCTTTACTGAACAACATGAAAATTCTGCAAGTGTAGTAGTTGTTTGCAAGTATAGATTAGTTTGTAAAATCATCAATTAAATCTACAAAAAACTAGGGGTTAATCCCAATTATGTCTAGTTATACTCAGAAAAATATTGGTTCAAAATATTATCTTTAGTATCAGTATGAAAATAAATAGTCATACAAAATCCATAGAAAACAGAATCTGAAATTTTCTGCACATCAGTAGTAAAACTGCAATAACTTCCAACTCACAAAACGAAACTGAGAACTATCAGAAAATTTGGAATTAGACAGAATATTCTATAATTCATATTCACAAATAATTTTCATATACTAACCTTAATAGGGTCTAAAATACTGAACAAAAATGGGATACAACACAAAAACAGAATCTTCTTTATGCATAAAATCAACATAGATTATTTGAAACACATCCAAATCATAGCAAAATGTGAAATATGGTGTACTAGATGTCCAAGAAACATGGTATAGGGTGTTTAACACGTGTACAACAAGTTATACTACTCCTAATACATCAAGCATATAAGATCACACGGCACCTCATAAATCACGAACAATATGCATGTATACATCAAAAATTTATTAGATCTAAGTTATTTCATGTTGTGTGTGCAATGAGATAACTATGGGCGGATCAACACCTAGAGACAAGATATAACAAGGATTTTGTAAGACCTCAAAAAATAGCATATGGCTATTTTGCATCGTAATCTGTGCGCAACTGAAAATTGCACGCAATTATGTATTTTCTGATAACAATTGTTTTTAATTGAGAAACATTAGATATATTGTCTACTTTATTTTATAATTTTGAAGGATTATTACGAGGTAGTTTTAATGTATTTTGTATTGATTGGTATTGTTAAAGTAGAGATTTGGGGCTTATTTGATATATTTTAGAGACTTGGGGGCTTATTGGTAATATTCCCTTACTTTATTTATTTCCCTAATTATTTATTTTATTTACTTTTTACAAACCCCCCTGTCACGCCCCGCTTCCCAGTATACGGAAATACAGGCACGCAACTGAGCCCCAGCGAATGATATACAACATCCATAAGCTGTACAATTATAAGCTCAACAAGATTTTTATAACACATTCACGCAAGCAAATATAATAATCACATGAGCTGGAAATAGAATAACCATCATCTGGATAATACAGCAACATCGGGTCAAGATGCCCGGGAATACAAGGTGCCATAATTAAAACAGTACGATAAGCAGTTCGCTATAACAACTAGATAAAATAGCGACTGAAAGAAAAACAACATGAAGTAGTAAGGAAGCAGCAACGATCGTCAAGAGAGTCTGCTCGTCGGGTCCATCAATACCTATATAATTATTAACTCAAAGAAAAATAGAAAAGTTCCCGTTAGAGCAAGTTTCGGGCAGCAAGTAGCAAAAAGCAATAAAAGGGATAATATAACAAGATATAATATGGAAGAAGCAAGAAGTAGAAGTACAAATACAGTATGGGAGTAAGAAAGGCACAAGGACAATATGATCATGTTAGTAATAACTATAACTAGTGTATTCTAGACTTCAAGGTATAAGCAATTGATAACCTAGGCTCAGTTAATTTATAATCATGTAATCAAGGATCGAGAGTCATGTAATCAAGAGTCAAGTAATCAAGAATCATGTAATCAAGAATCAAGAGTCATGTAATCAAGAGTCATGTAATCATGAATCAAGAGTCATGTAATGAAGAGTCATGTAATCAAGAATCATGCATAGTGAAGATCTCAAGTTTATCTGTTTTATTAACTTATCTAATGCACGCAATCCTGTGTCCCATATCACAAGTTCGGTGCATATCAATCATGTGACGTTTAGACTTAAGTAGTGAATTCTATTGGATTATGTACTCGGGTCTTCCAGTGATAGTATCAAGACATGTAATCATGAATCATGTAATCGAGAATTATGTAATCAAGAATTGTGTAATCAAGAATCAAGAATCAAGAATCACTATTTCGGAAAACACGGACCCCCTTCCGAGTATACTCTCTTATATTGTCCATTATTAAGCCGTACCCTTACAACCCCGGCTTGTTATTCTTTTATAATTAATTATGAACATGCATTCGGTACGACTAGTGGAACGGTGTAATCAAATAGTTTAGTCAAAGAAAATATCAAGGGCAGTGATCATGGATATGAGACTTAAAACGAGTACATGTATCGATAGTAGTTATTATAGAATTATCAAGTGGTATAAAATGCATTCTATCAACCTATTATATCTATGCAAGTTATTATTCCAAGAACAATAATACACTTAGTTCATTAAATATGAAAAGTAATGGGTTTATATGCAAAAACGTAGAGATGAATTTTTAGACAACTTGACATATCTGCATTCAAATTCACTTTTCCGTTGTTACAGAAAAGCAAATGCAATTCCGTCAGAGATTCTAGAAAGTAGACTCTCTTCCAGTTCCAATGCATATTCACACAATACATTCTAGAGACAGTAGCTATGCGTACAAATTTATTCTTCGCTGGTTTCGATGTTTCGCGCGCATTCTGGAAATGCAGAGTCACAATACTAAAATTGCAACATCTCACAATCTATACATCGAATTGAAAACTGTAGGATGTTTCAGATATCTAGACTCGAAGGGCTACAATTTTCATGTAGAAAGTTTTTTGATCCAGAGTTGGGAACATAGTCGAATTCTCAGTACAAGATACTAGTTAGTAATCCCGTGCAGGTTCAGAAATTCAAGATATGCCAGTACTAAAATCGCAATATCTCACAATCTATACATCCGATTGAGAAACCGTAATATGTTTCGGATATCTAGACTCGAAGGGCTAAGATTTTCATGTAGAAAGTTTTTCGATCCAGTATCAGAAACATGGTCGAATTCTCAGTACATGATACCGGTTAGTAATCCCGTGTAGGTTCAGAAATTCACGATATGCCAGTACTAAAATTGCGATATCTCACAATCTATACATCCGATTGAGAAACCGTAAGATGTTCTGGATTCGGGACTCGATGGGCTATGATTTCCACATAGAAAATCTTCAATCTAGTATTGGGAATATGGTCGAATTTTTAGTACAAGGTCAAGAAATTTGGAGATAGTAAGGTTGAATATTCGATATTCGATAACACGATTCGAAATATGTTAACGGTTCACTCTTGAGTTGATATAGCATGAAACAATTGACTAGAATGGAATTTGCCAATAAAATATGATGATAACTAGACTACTTGCCATGAGTCCAAGAAAAATGCTTGTACAAGAACAAAAAGAGTGTATAAGGTACTTACCTTATAACGTGACAATTTCGGTGGTGGTGTTAACCACGGAAAGAAAAAGCGATGTCGGCAATGGATGGCGGCAAGATGGCAGCATGCGAGCAACGGTAGCAACGGTGAGCAGCGGTGATGAGCGATGACAACAACGAGGTGGTGCGGCGTCGGGTTGTTTGGGATTGAGTTCGGGTTGTTGTTTGGAGTTCACGGGGCTGTAGAAATGGAGTCTTTGGCTCGAAGGTGGAGGGTAAAGTGAAGCTCGGGTGTTGCTTGAGCTCTCGGGTGTGAAGAAAGCAGAGGAAGAGAAAGAGAAGTGAAGAATGAGACGTAGAGATGAGGGTGGGGTGTAATATGTGCATGTATATATATAAGAGGGAGAAAGAGATGGGAGGTTCTGCATGTGTGTGTGTGTGTGTGTGTGTGTGTGTGTGTGTGTGTATATATATATATATGTATATATATATATGTAAGTGCATGCATACATGCATGTGTATTAGTATATATATATAATATATAAGGAGAGAAAAAGTGTTGGCTGCATGCATATATAATTAAGGAGGGAGGGAGACAGTTGTAGAAAAACGTAAAAGAAGACAGAAGAGAGGGTTGACGGAAGGGAGGATTAGGAGTAGTAGGGTGGTGGAGGTTGAGTAGAGTAGGAGAAAAATAAGAAAGTTAGGCATAGAATTAGGCAGGATTTGGCTGTGAGCGAGTGATTAGCGGGAGTGGGTTAGGATTAGGATTAATCAGGGTTTAAAATTTGTATTTAAACTCCGGTCGAAAAATCATAAAATTATAGAATTGATCAGAAAAATATTATGGCTTTAGATAAAGAGTCCAAAGAGAAAAATAAAACTGATCTGAAAACTGAAGTACAAAAATTCACATAATAAAATACGTACAACTGGGACAGGGAGTTACACCCCCCCTCCTTCCTTCTTTCCTTCTTTCTTCCCGTTCCTGTTTCCATCCCGACCGAATGAACCCCCCCTCCTTCTCCTCCTTCCTTCTTTCTCCCGTTCACTCCCAGCCGAATGAGTAAACCCCACCATCTCTCCTTCTCCTTTCCTTCTTCTTCTTCCCGATCGGAAAGAACCCCCCAGCCGAAACCCATTCGGCTCCCCCTCTCCTCGCTCAAATCCCTTCCATTTCTTCGTGGATTTCAAATTAAATCAAGGGTTAGGCTAATTGAAGGGTTCTCTACATCATGGTAGCGTCGGATTTTCGAAAGGATTTCGGGAAGGTAAACCCTAACTTATTTTATTGTATAAAATTGAGTTGGGTTAATTTCTTTTGAGTTGGGATATTATGGTAGAAAGATTAAGTGATGTTGGGAGTGGTAGATGTGAGAAATTAGCAAGTTGTTAGAGAAGTTACAAGTTGTTAGTAAATTAGGATTTTGAGTTTGTAAAAGGGAATTATATATGTAAGAATTATTTCTCATATAGTAGTGGAGAGTATAGTTCGGCCACTAGAAAATTTAGGAGTGGTTTTAGTAATTATTTGGGGATAAAAATTCCATAGGCATTTGATTATTACGTGCATCGCACGTATGTATCCCAGGCGTTCAATAAATGCTTATGTGATATTTGAAATAGTGTTATTAGCTCTTATGATTGGTTTGGATGATTTGAGTTTTTAATTGCTTTGAAATTTGATGATAGGAAATATTAGCGACTTTGGATGCGGGGTGGCATGGTGGCGCTTCGGATCTTCGCAAAATATGGTGAGTATAGATTTATTTACGTATTCTTGTGGTTTAAGAAATATGTGAGTATTAATTTATTTACGTATTTTTTGTGGTTTGAGGAATATGTGAGTATTATTTTATTTACGTATTTTGTGGTTTAAGAAATATGTGAGTATCAATTTATCTATGTATTTTTGTGGTTTAAGAAATATGTGAGTATCAATTTATTTACGTATTTTTGTGTTCTAAGAAAAGTTTTATAATAACCTGAATGGTTGGTATGAATTACGGATAAGGTGTATTTGGATCAAGGGTATCAGAATAATGTATATGTGTATATGGGGATGAGTTATATTTATAAGATGATATCAAAATATGGTGAGTATGGTTTTATATACGTAGTTGATGTTTTTAAGAAGTTCTAATAAACTGAATTGTTGATATTATTTATGGATGAAGCGTATTGGGATAATGTGTATTGGTATAAATTATGGATAATGGATTAGTTATGTATGTGGGAATGAGTTACACTTATATAATAAAGATTGAATCTTGGATTGTTGTAGGATTGAGGCTCATGCTATATACCATGCTTAGGTAGTAGTAAGAACCCATTCATGACTATGTGACATCCTAGTAACCCATCATGCTTGAGTTTGATGAACCCATGCATGCTTGTGATATTTAGTTGTTCTTAGTAAAAAGAACTATCATGCTTGAGTTTGATGAAACCATTTATGCTTGTAAACCCATGAAACAACATCATGCTTGAACTGTAGTCAATGTTCATATCCATGCTTAAGGTTGTAATAGACATCCATGCTTAGAGTGTAGTAGTTACTCATGCTTGAATGGTAGTTAATGCTCATGTTTAATTTGTAGTGAATATCCATGCTAAAGTGAGTCTCTTGATAAGTTGTAGTAACATACATGCTTAAGTTGTAGTAATCAGTCATGCTTAAGTTGTATTCAGGTTTAAGATTGTTGTGAGTACATGCTTAAGTTGTATTCATACTTAAAAATGTTGTAGGTTGATGTTTAAGTTATATACCATGCTTAAGGCCATTGTAGATTCGTGCTTAAGTAATAGAAAAGAATCATGTTGTTGTAGTAGTGGTGTTAACTATCATGTTGTGGGATAGCGTTAGTGAAGAACCATCGTGTTGTAGTTGCAATACTCGAGTTGCATAGTAGTTCTAGATTCAAGGAACCACACTTGAATTGTATTATGATTGTCTTGAAAGATTAAAAAGAACCCATGAGCCCATGCTTTTAGTCCTAGGTGATTCTAGCTCAAACTTGAAGAAAGAACCCAAGAATCTAGTGCATGTAGTTCTAGTTCAATTGGGGAGGGAAATCACGGATTCTAGTTGTATGAGACCCTAAGTAAAGTTGGACCATATCACATGAACATTACTCGTTTTCATGGGTAATTAAGGTTGGGAATGTCACTAATAATCGTTAGCTTGATAAAAGTTTGATGTCGCTTCTTGGGCTTCTCATTGGTAGAATGCCTGTTTTAGATGGTTAGTAGATTCTTCTGTTGCTTCTAATTATAGAAGATCAAGTTTGCTAGTACGCACGGTTGGTTGCTTCTAGGTTTGATTACCTGTATGGTTGTTTGTATGTGGTTTTGCTCGTACGTGACTCGACTGGCCCGTATGTAGATATTGGTCTCATACGTAGCTTATTTAGCTCGTATGTATGTTGATGCCTGATACGCGGCTCGCCTGGTCCGTATGTAGATGTTGGTCTCATACGTAACTTATTTGGCTCGTATGTAAGTTGTTGTCTTATACACGGCTCGACTGGCTCGTATGTAGCTGTTGGTCTTATACGTGGCTTATTTGGCTCGTATGTATGTTGTTGTCTCATGCGCGGCTCGACTGGCCCGTATGGTCCCATATGTAGCTGTTTAGCTTGTATGTATTTTTGGTTACTCATATGTAGCTTCTTAGCTAATATGCGGTTTGTTGTGCTCATCTAGGGTGATATCATTGCCCTAGGGCTATCGACCATTAAGACGTGTGTTTACCTTACTCCTAAGGGACTGTGGACGAGTCACTTCGCGGGTGCCGTCAGATCATAACCGTTCGTTGATTGCGGACCGGAGTGTGACTAAATCCAAGTTCAGGGTAGTAGCATGCGAATACGCTCGTATTGCCGGGGTCTTGGATCGATAGGCCATGAACCGGATACTGAGAGATTCTGGTAAGTCTAGGTTGAGCAGCCTAGTAGAGTTATCTTGCGAAGTCTAATTTAAGACTTAGCATGTCGTGTTTATAATATTGTCATCCCTAGGATTGTTCAGGGTTAGTGATATCGTTAGGGTAGTAACTTATGGCTATTACTACTTAACCATTACTTATTATCATTTTCGCCGAAGGAAAAGAGTTGGTGTTAAGGGTGATTCCTTATGATCCGACCTGTCCTATTGGCCGACACTAGGCGGTGTTATTGGGATGTACCTTCCCGTCAAAGGGATACGTATGGTGTCTTCTCACGAGTTTAGAGCACGGGTTGCGTATCTTGATTGTTAATTCCTAAAATACCGTGGCTTGGGGTGCCACAGGATGCAACGTGCAGTCCTGCACTTGCGAGACCCCGGGGGTGCCACAGGGTAGGCTTCGCGCTACCCTGCGCTTGCGAGACCCTATGTTCTTTTGATTTTCGAATGAGGCCCGATATACTGGGAAATAGTGGCAAACATGGACACCACTATATGACTACAGTAACGGAACTAGACCGTACCTGCAACCTTGTTTTTGAGTCAGGTTCGGCATGCCGGGTAGTAGTGGCAAACACAGACACCACGAGCGTACTGCATTGGTGGGACTTGACCATGTCTGCAACCTCATCAGTCACGTGGTTTTGTCAGGAACAGGATTGTGTACAAATAGAAATTCATAACGCGGGTTCAAATTCCTATATATGGAGAAACGGTTTGAGATGGGACGTATGTAGTATGAGATGCATACTGTTCCGGAGACTTGCTTGCATTAGAATAAGAGCATCATTGTATTGGTAATCTTGCATTAGAGTTAAGTCATAACATACACTGGCACATCAATTATATATACACGTTTCTTTTCCATTCAAGATGAATTGTGAGTGTGATAGTTGAAGTAAATTAATAACCAAGCTATGGGCTTGGGATGTGATGTGATATTAACCAAGTTTGGCTTGGGGTGCGGTGATCATCACCCAAGCTATTGGCTTTGGGGTGTGATATGTTAGTGCCCAAACTATGGTTGGGATATGGAGTATATTGTGATGAAATGCATGTAAATGGTAATGTGCAATGAGATGTTAGGTAGGACATGAATGAATGTGGCAGTATGAGAATGAATGCATATGTTTATGATGTGATACGTGATATAATGCAATAAAAATCAATATCTGTATTATGAGAGTGGTTAAGAAAATGGTTAATAAAGATAAGTATGTTATGAGCGGGTATGGATATGCATACAGGTAATGACTCAGAGAGTATTTGATGTGAAATCCCATTTATGGTGTTTACATGTTCAGATTTCAAGTATAATTTGATTATCTTGGTATTTGTAAGTTTGTTCTGTTTTTACTTATAAAGTTTAATTTATTTACTTATTTAGTAAATTATACTCACACCAGAAATGGCTAACCTCTTAGTGTTTGGGGGTTAGGGAGTCTCTGGACTACCCTAGGTCCCCTACTGTTACAGGTCCTCGGCAGTGCAGAGGTGAGGTGTAGATTCATGGTTCTGTGGAGCGGAGTTTCATTTACAATTTGTTGTTTATGGTTTAATTATGTTAACAGTGAAATTTGTGTTTTAAATTGTATTTTGATGTATAAGTATGTGGATGATGATGAGGAGTATAGTGCGGAGTGGCATGATATGTTTTTGACCGGTATCCATCTCGTTGTGGAGTACCGGGCGCTGTGGTATGTTTTTACAAGTTATTTTCTAAAAATTTACTACGTTTTCAAAGGAATTTATGGTTTTTAATTGATAATTGATATTTTATTATGAGTTTGGCCCCAGAGCATGATATTATATTGCCTGTGTGATTCTGCTCATTTTGGCCTAGGGAGCCCATGATATTATTTCCTGTGATGTGAGCTACGGAATTTAGAGCAGAATTCCGTAAGTTTTTTGTGTTTCGGGGCATAAATTACAGGGGAAACTCTGCCGAAATTTTCTTTGAAATATAACTATCTTAGTTTATGTTTAAAGTGATATAGAAATTGAAAGAATTGATTTTGGAGTCAAAAGGAAAAAAAGGGGGCAGACGTTACAGTTTGATATTACACATTGATATTTGTAATTATTATGTAATAACTCTGATGGCAATAAAAGTGTTTTAAATTTTTCCAGGTTTTCTTTGTGTAGCGACTAATTGAAGAAAAGATCTTGGCATCTGTCACAATTTTCCAGTTACATGAAAATCGGGGCGTTATAGGTTTTGCACAAGAATTGTCTCTAGAATACAACTATACTACAGACCGTATTTAGTACTTGTATATGCAAATAGAAATTATACATGTTACTTGCCTTGGAGACGACGATGAATCCATGGCGGCCATGGCCGGATGGGGAGGTCGAGAGGGTGAGTTTGGCGGGGTGAGAGAGAGGTGAACAGGAAGAGGGTAGGTTTTTAATAGTGAAGGGGAGGGGAAGGGTTGGCGGCTGAGTATTGGGGCTAGGATTTAGATGTTATAGGTGGCTAGGGTTTAACATGGTGAACAAGGGAAATATACATAGGGGTATATATATGAGATTATTTAGGTTATGAGAGCTAACGGGTATGGGTAAATGGGTTATTATTGGGTATAGCAAGATCCAATAAGAAGAATAGGGTATTGGGTTTAAATCCAATAAGAAAATATACAATTAGGATTTAGATTAAAAGTAATTAGTTAAATCAATTATAACAAACCGTAATACAATAGTACAATGAATCTTATAGTATACATTGAGTTAACACTCAAATACTAAGGTTCATCAAAACACTCAAATACTAACAAATACAATATGATTTTATAGTAATAATAAGAAGAAGAACAATAACAATAACAAGGTCATATGTAAAAATAGGATTATTTGAAAATAGTTTGAAAATAACAATAAATACAATTAATGAAAAGAAATGAATTTTAACAGGACATACAAAAATAAATTTGAAATAATAAAAAAATAAATTTAAGAAAACGAAAAGGTTAATAAAGAACCCAAACTCAAATAATACACAGAAAAATATGTATTTGCAAAAACAGGGGTTACAAATCCTACCCACCTTACAAGAAAATTTTGTTCTCGAAATTTGCTTAGGCGGTACATAGGACAGGGCAAAAGCAAACTTGGGGGAAGGTAACAAAACAGAGGATTAATGGGAAAGAAACAAATGGCGGCAACACCAGAAATAAGAAAGAATTAGATAACAATGATGTCAAATGGAGTGCATGAAAGAAAATAAACAGTATCAAAAGGGAAAGAATCAACACAAGATAACAAGTAAGATAGAGAGTATGTAGAACTGGAATCAAAGAGAGAATGAATAAGGAAGAATTGAATCAAATAATTAATTGGTGCATGATGGCAAAATGGAATGCAAGAAATAAGTAACCGGTATCAAAAATGAAGAAGAAACAACACAAGACTTGCAAGATAACAAAGCAAAGAGATGAAGAAATAGATAGAGCTGGAATTGAAGAAATGATGGACAATAAAGAGTTAGAACAGCCAATGAGTCAACAGATAAAGACGAGTCCAAGGGATGGAAAGAAGCAAACAATGTAGGGAGGGAGAAACAACAAGAGAATTCTGGGACATGTAGGTTATGGGCCCACGATTCTTCCGCTGCGCCACTCTGATCGGGAAGACTCTACCAATAGCATCCAGTAGCTCCAGCAATCTGCTTCGTGGCTCACCGTGTCCTCGACACGTCCAAATGGCATCTCTCTAGCATGAAGTTCAAACTCTGCCAACCTCAGATTCTGAACACTTCCTGAGATCCTGTGACTCTGCATGCACACCTTGGAACAAAAGACGACACTTCCTCTCCTGGTGTTGACCCAAGTTGCTGACAAGTCGAAGTAGAACCAGCGATGTCAATCAACGAACCAAGCAGAAAATAAGAAGAATGAATGACACCAAAATCAGAAAGATATGGGTACGAAAAGAAATGAATTCACACCCAAAGGAATCAACAAACGAGGACGACTGCAAAGGACGGAAGGAAACAAGGAATCAAGGAATTAAATAGAAGCGATAAAAAATGAGCGGAACAAGACTAGTATCCAGATCAATGTTGATTATAATTCATTCATGTATGCATGGTCCGTGTGCTGTTGATCCAATCCCAGGTCGAGCCAAGCTTGTCTAGTGTATCAGTCAAACTAATACATTAGCCAAACCTGGTGCTCTGATACCACTAAAAATCTTGTCACTCACCGCTTCCCAAAAAGGACATACGGAATACAGATACATGACTAAGTCCAGCAAATGGCTTGCACCATTCATAAGCTGTCAGGATCTTTACAACAAGGACAAGTATAAACAAGAGAGATACAAGAAAAATAGTCAACCACATATGCATAAATAAATCAATATACCAATAGAATTTACTTGAAACAAAGCTTAATAAATTTCAAATACTCCAGATCTAAAAACAAGTCAATAATCTTGGGTCACATTGCCCAATACAAAATAATCCAAGTAAAAGATACATGTATTCAAAATAAGCACCAGGAAATAATAATAATAATAATAGCCAGAACTCCAGGAACTAGAATCTCAGAACACCTACTCCATCGGGCAGCTGATGACCACAATCTGCAATTTAACAAAGTGCAGGAAAAGGAAAGAGAAACAAAACTCATGTCACTGCAAGTTACGGGCTGCTTGTAGTGCAGGCACAAGTACAGGAAAAGAATAAACAACATAGCATGGAATAGATATGGCAACAAAATAGATCAACTAGCATAAATCATAAACAAAATCAAGTAATGTGGTGAGATAACAAGTGTATGTGACATGTAACAGGTAACAGGTATCATCCAAGCAGGTAAACATGTAACAGGTGTCAAGTAGAATGTACAAATAATCATGTATCAGGTAAGCATGTAACAGGTATTCATGTTATGTCAAGTCTTGTATTTATTACTATCTAAGTAGCACTTCATGCATCCCAGGTTTTTACCACATGGTTGCTCACAAGTTTCAATTAAACTGGTGCTATACTTCTGATTTCTGGCTGAACATGTTTTCTGAATACAATTCTGTTTAGAGTTCTGTTTTTTGTGAAATACCATATGACATATATATTTGCTGGATTCGGCCGAGAGTCTTTTTTCCAAATTTTCTGATGGATCCAGGTTTGCATACTTATGGCAATGGGAATCCCAGATTTGGTGCAATACTGTCTTGCTGTCCTGAACTAGAATTTTCGTTGTCCTATCCTTTTATGTGTTGTTCTTCACCTGTATCTGTTTATCTTCTGACCTGGAACTATTACTTGTTCATGCCTTGTTATTCTTGCTCTGCTTTGTGCACCTATATGCGTGTTTAATAATAATAACAAGTAATCAAGCCGGCGTTAAGGGAAAGACCATAATAATGGACAATATAGGTATGTGTACTCAGAAGGGGGACCCGTGTTTCCCATTTTATATTTGATTCATGTTTATACATGAATCTGTTGCACTTTATGTTTGATTCATGAGTCTATGGATTCGAGAACCTGTTGTACTTTATGCTTTGATGCATGGACCAGTTGGTTCGTGTACCTGATACCAGTTAATGCATGAATCGGTTGATTCGTGTACCTATTTGATTCATGAACCTGTTCCTGCTACTTGACGCCTGAGTACACGGTCCTATAGAAATCCATCACTAGATCTAAATGTAACTTGTTTGAATGTAGCAACCATGTGGTAAAAACCTGGGATGCATGAAGTGCTATCTAGATAGTAATAAATACAAGACTTGACATAACATGAATAGCTGTTACATGCTTACCTGATACATGATTACCTGTACCTGCTACTTGACAATTGTTATATGTTTACTTGCTTGCATGATACCTATTACCTGTTACATGTCACATACACGTGTTATCTCACCACGTTTCTTGATTTTGTTCATGATTCATGCTAGTTGATCTATTTGTTGCCATGTCTATTCCATGCTATGTTATTTATTCTTTTCCTGTACTTGTGCCTGCACTACAAGCGGCCCGTAACTTGTATTGACAGGAGTGTTCTTTCTCTTTCCTTTTCCTGCAATTTGTTAAATTGCAAATTATGGTGATCAGCTGCCCGATGGAGTAGTTGATCTGAGATTCTAGTTTCTGGAGTTCTGGATATTACTATTATTATTTCCTGTTGCTTATTTTGAATAAATGTATCTGTTACTTGGATTATTTTGTATTGGGCAATGTGACCCAGGATTATTGACTTGTTTTCAGATCTGGTTTATTTGGAATTTATTAAGCTTTGTTTCATGTAAATTCTGTTGATATATTGATTTATTTATGCATGCGTGGTTGACTATTCTTCTTGTATCTCCCTTGTTTATACTTGTTCTTTTTGTAAAGATCCTGACAGCTTATGAATGGTGCAAGCCATTTGCTGGACTTAGCCACGTATCCGTTCTCCGTAACTCCATTTTGGAAAGCGGGGCATGACATTCAGAGAGTTAGTCTAGTAGCCTGCACCCACGCAAGATCAGAGACTAAACGAGCCACTTAATCTGCTCCTGAAACACTCAATGGCCGAGTTCAGAGTCCATAACAATGGTTCAAGAGTTTCTTTAGCTTGCCACCAAGCAAGTGCGGGGCTCGACTCGCCATTCGATATGCTCCTAAAATTCGTTATCAACCCATTTAGAGTCCATACTCATGGTTCAGAAAGTTGGTTTACACTCGTGCAAGCTCAGAGAGTCCACTTACCACTCGATCTGCTGTTGAAACACCTAAATGACGAGTTCGGGGTCCATACCCATTGCTCAAGAGTTGCTATAGCAACATGCCACCGGGTAAGTGTGGAACCCTAACTCGCTATTTGATCCTATCCTAAAATTTGTTATCAACCCATTCAGAGTCCATACTTGTGGTTCAGAGATTTCCTTTAGAAGTATGCACCCAAGCAAGCTCAAAAGACTTTACACGCCACTCGATCTTTGCCTAAAATGCTTAAAGAACTACCCCGATGTTCACACACATGGATCAAAGTTGTTCTAGCGATGTACAAACAATCAAGTTAGGGAGCTCAGCTCGCTGTTTGAAACAAGCTATCACAACTCGTTATCAACCATGACTAATGGAAATGGGGTCAAGCTCTCCCAAAGGACACTCCCGCAACTTGCCACCACAGGGGCACAAGAGATCCAACTCTCTACAAGAGCTGCCTCAGCTACTCTATCACAGAGATCTACTACTCAAAAAGGACGTGCGACAATGCTTTAACACTTAAAAGATTATCATACCACATGAACATCTCAATACAAAAGAAGTGATCAAAAAGATTACAAGTCTCTCTCAAAGTCAAACTTCAATTTCTCAAATGATCCAAATGAAATACCAAACCCGCATATTGAGTATGAGCTACGTAACCACCAACACATGCCGCCCACTCAATCGAACCAACACTTGACGAACCGGCCACCCCATTTTGGGCATCTCCTGGATTTCTCGAA
Source organism: Hemerocallis citrina (assembly GCA_017893485.1). Taxonomy (NCBI): domain Eukaryota; kingdom Viridiplantae; phylum Streptophyta; class Magnoliopsida; order Asparagales; family Asphodelaceae; genus Hemerocallis; species Hemerocallis citrina. The sequence continues at coordinate 114,460,774 of CM030360.1, read as the reverse complement.
ATCCCTTACAGATGTAAAGAAAGTTAATGAAATGACCTCCCCTAATTTATGTCATCACGAAAGCAAGAAGTGCTCCTAGTACTAGCCCCTTCAAGAAGTCACTTCAGCCGATGAATCTCCACTTTCTGCTTGAAAAGCCTCTCCTTGAGATGGGCATCCTTCACCCTAATCTTCTAACAGACCATACGTGTGCGTGCCGAACAGTTCGGAAGTGTTTCTCCTGAGTATTCAGCGACAACCTCCTTCAGATGAGCAACTTCTTAACTCTTCTCAAGCACAACGTTCTTCAACTCATCCCTCTCGGTGGTAGTTGCAAGCAAAGAGCGACGAAGGAATTTAATCTCCAAGTCCATTGGAATGTTTGTCTTAGCAAGAGGAGTCTTAAAATCGTGCAAACGTCCTTCCACCTCGAGAGGAGGTGTCACCAAGACAACCAGCTTCAATATTCCTCTTGGTCAACACTTTCCTCAGGTAACCAAGATCTACTTTCGACTAGAAAATAAGGGAAGACTTCGCCATAATCACTGCAATGTCCATACCCTCAGTATCTTCCAAAAGAAAACAAGGGAAGACGTCAAAATGAGGAGTAAAACACTGGGAAAGGAGATAATAAAACACTTAAGGAAATAAGAAGCTAAAGTCGTACTAGAGTCTATCAGGCTTAGACCCCCTAAAAGAGAACCTTCTCCGTGACCAATCTCCACCTCAGCGGTTCCCGCTTGAGGAAGCTTTCACACAACTTCTTCTCAGCATCGCCAAACGCCGGATCCACCCAAACACTCTTCAGTACTACAATCTACCACTTAGTCAGGAACCCTACGTCTCCGAACTATGCACTACAAACAACTTCTCCCTCCAAATTTGATCAAATTTGGGGCCTCGATCAGCTTCACCCTTAAATGAGGAGTAAGGTAGAAGTGAAACTCTGACTTGATCTTCTGATTCAGCCTGAAGAGCGCCCTAAGCAGCACTAAACTTGGCTTGGCTCCCACTGCCCGACACCGTAGGAAAAAGGCATTCACCTGCTTCCACATGTATGACATAAACTGGCTGATCGTATACAACCTGAACACCTCCCTAACAAAGGGGTGTATAGGGAACTGTCGGGATGGAGGGCATCAAAAGAAAAGAAGCAGTACTCGTTGGGGAGTGTCAAGCATACCCTAGCTCTCGAGTAGTGCAGAAGTAGCTCAAACTGGGGGGGGGGGAGGGACATTATGAAACTATCTCTAATTAGATGGAAATTCGCCTCCTATCCAGTACGTCCCCCAGTCGTCAGGGTACTGTCAAATACGAGTAAGACCCGTAAGAAGACCAGAGTATCTACCAAACTTGCCTACCCACTTATCCACCTCTACAATCGTCTCAACCTTCACATAAGACTGCTCCACTACCATGTAACAACCATAAAATTTGCATACAACCATATTGTGGAACATAAAGTTTTGTTATGAAAATTTCACTTTTATTGCTTGAATGAATTGTACGTATGGTTATGTGGTTTGCATTAACCTAATTGAATCATTTAAATAGGCCCAATGTGACTCAACTGGACCCAAACAAACTGTAATACGCCGTACATAAGGAGTATGTATATATATGGTATGTATATACATATGTGCCCTATAGTTGTGGTAGTGTATGGTTGGAGCCTATAGAAAGAATGAATTAATTACTATGGGGTCATTGTGTTCATGGTAGGTGGTGGTTACTTAGTCCCACCAGGAAGGTGAGTTAGGATTGTGTGTGTATATATAATAGTTGCCTAAGACTAAGGGGTACCTAATAGTCATGACACTTTTATGAGGCAAGCCTATGGTGGGCTGTTGTTACGATCTAATTTTTCCGTTTGCGCATACGCGTAGTCGCGTGCGTAGCTGAGCGGGGCACAGGGCATTACAAATGGTATCAGGTTGACTTTCGACACAGATTCTGGGTAAGAGTGGGTGAGATGTATGCCTGGCTAAGGACAGTACGTTGGTAGAGAGACTAGAGGCAGTACGCTAGCAGGGTACTCCACTCCACATCGGTTAGAAAGGCGATCCTGTATCAGCTTGTGGGACCCGGGCTAAGCGAGGATACTGAGATCTCAAGGTGGGATGAATGTAATACCCCGTACTTAAGGAGTACGTATATATATGGTATGTATATACATATGTGGCATATAGTTGTGGTAGTGTGTGGTTAGAGCATATAGAAAGAATGAATTAGTCCCACCTTGTGTGGTTAGAGCCTATAGAAACAAGATGGGGCCATGGTGGGGTGTTCATGGTAAGTGGTGGTGACTTAATCCCACATGCAATGTGAGTTAGGATTGTGTGTGTATATATAATAGTTGCTTAATATCAAGGGTACCTAATTGTCATGACACCTTTTGTGAGGCAAGCCTTGTGGTGGTCCATTGTTAGGATCTGTTTTTTGCATGTGTACGAACGTGTAGTCGCATGCGCTGCTGAGCGGGGCTTGGGCCGTTACACAAACCCACACAAACTAACTAGACCTAACTTGACTTGATTTGGAGCATGGCATGTAAAAAAACAAAAACAAAATTTGAACACCCCTTAGGAGTGGGAGCAGGCTACACATCCCTATGGGGGGAGGGAGATGTAGTTGGGGGTTGTACTTTTGGAGGGATTTTTTAATAGAAGAATCTAGGGTTATTGTGTTGGGACTCAAAGCACTTGAGTACTCTCACATCCCTACACTCCACCTCCCTATCTCCCCAATCTAATGCAACCAACCCTTCCTCTCCCCATCAGAAAATCCCGGCCAAATTCCCCTCACTCTCTCTATTTAAACCCCCCATCTAACCCTAGCTTATTTATCTCCAAACTAAATTCTACTACATTTTAAAATTATTTATAAGGAGTTAGCTACTGAATTGGAGGAAGGAATAGGAGCCAAGGAGTAGAACAAGGAGTCAAGGAGCCAAGAAGCTAGCAAGGAGGAGAAGATCACTAAAGGAGTTTGGAGCTTTAAGTGCCATTTCTTTTCAACTATAAATACCAAGGTGGGTGTCTCTAAAACCCTTGTTGTATTTATATTTTGTCGGTGAAATATTGATGTGATCTTTGTTTGCATCAGTAGGTGAATAAAGTTGTGATTTAGTCATAAAAAATTGTTGCATGCTTGTTTATTATGTAGCAGAACAAACAAACATAGAAAAAAGCTGAACATAAAAATTCTGTCAGGTCTGTAAGACATAATGTAAAAAGTACTTTGAGTTTTAGTTCGAAATTTTTAATGCAGCATCTTAGGCATGTTATACACAATCCCTCAAAATTTCATAATTTTCTTATTTTATGTTATATTTAAAATCAATACGAACTTGCATACTGGTTGAGAGAAAATCAAAATAGTAGCATGTTACTATTTGATTTTTATAGAACCCATAACTCCAAAAATACTTGGAACATTCATTTGAAATTTTTATTTATGCAACTAATCCCTGTATAGAACATGCATGTCAAATTTTATAGAATTTGGACAACATTTTCTATGTTAAAAAAAATCATGAAAACTGACTAGTAGAATAGTAAAACAGAGTAGGACAGAGTTACTGTGTGTACATGAACCCACTTCTAAAGGTCATAACATGAAAGATACATGTTAGAATTACTTGTAATTTGTAAATGGTCTTAATTCATGTGTTAATAGGTAAATTCTAAATTTTATGAGTTTCTGACACCATATGCATATTTTAATCGATTCCCATCTCAAAACAGTGTTAATGTAATGTTTTGTTATGGAAATGTGTATGCATGTTAAACTTTGAACAATAAGAGCACTTAAATCACATAACTTGAAGAAACATGTAACTAAGAAGTTGTAGTACACACTTAGAACTTTCTGTAATGTCTAATAACTTAAGATTCTCTGTAGAACACGATGTATAATGATTTTTATAAGCAATAGCAGATGCATACAAATTCTTAAAGCTTACTGTTTTGATGTCATGTTTATGAACTTGATTTTGAACTTATAGATTGAGTTTAGAATTGCTGTTTTATAGATATTGAATCTTGTTATGGATGTGTGAATGAATTGTGCTTTGATTATCTAAGTTTCACGTTGTAGAGTAGCTATATATGCTCTGTAGGAGCAAATAGATATAGTTTATTCACTGATTTGAAATAGATATTGTGATAAGTGATTATGTATTGAGGATGATTATTTTGGGATGATATTCATGCCTAGTGTTTCTTTTTGCTGGCTACCTTAAGTAGAAGCATGGGATCACCCGACCGCATTTCTTCAATGAAACAAAACCAGAAAAGACCCTATTTCGGCATAATTGCCAATTGTGGGATAGCTGATTAGAATTCCTATGTCATCTTTTTGAGGCTTCTAAACACTTGTTTTTGCATGACCATGGTATAGAGTCAGTCCTAGAGTAGTATACTCTTTTAGAGCTACTTAGATAGAGTTTTGGGTCCCTAGGACTAAGTCCTTGGTTGTTTGGTTATACTAGTAGAATAAGAACCCGTGTCATCTCGAGCGTGTTGCAGGAGACAACTCGTGCGCCGATGTGCTTGTCGTACATGGAAAAATCCAATGTTGTTCGTTCTACCACTTGTCAAGGGACCATGGAGCGTGAAGTTTAGCTGGAGCAGCATGTTTTGGTCGGGCCGAAGTCATTGGTCAACTCCAAGCGTGGGAGGTGGTTGTGGCAATCGACGATGGTCGTTTCGCCGCTTAGTTCGGGCCTGGTTGAGCCCTATTTTGGGATTTGGGTTAATTTCAAAAATGATAAGTTAAGTTGAATAAAAGGAACCTACAAGTAGAACTTAGCTAGTTGTTCATAATAAATAAATTTTGTGTCTACTAAGTTAGGATGTGAAATTAGTAGATAAATTGCCTAACTAGTCGATTAATCGAGTAGACCTAGATCGCCTAATGATTTATTAGTAATTCGTTAATAAGTTAATGTAAAAGGATTTAGAGCTTCACTAGAGCTATTAGAATTGGGGAAACCAAATAATAACATTGATCTAGTAAGTGTATAATTTGACCGTAGTCGTTAGCTGTAGCCCTTGTTTTAGTTTGATTAGCGTTCTGGTGCATGGTAGTACCTTAGGATTAGATCGAGTCATTGCTGTGTATTAAGGATATGCATTAGTAGGTGTTTTGCTCACCTATCAGGGGGACACAAGGCGTCTTCTCACCTGGCCAAGTCCTAAGTTCGTTTAACGCGGTTCATATTACGGAGCAGGAGACTTAGAGTAAGATGTTTGAACGTAAGACTTTAATATCTTCGGTGAATGGGATTATCGTGGAGTGCCTTTATGTCTGTAATAACTTTTGATGAGGACTGGAGTGACGGCGTCGTCTCCACTGCAAGTTTTGGTTCAATATACGGACGAGTAAAGCAGGGATTAGGGGAACACTAAAACCTGCAAAGTTCTATGTTGTTCATTGCAGACAGGGGACTTAAAGTAAGACTCAACGAGTAAAACTCTAATGTCTTCGGTGAATAGGGGTACCGTGGAGTGCCTTTAATGTCCGTACAGTAGTTTTTTAATGAGGTCCGGAAAGGCAAATTTACTGCAACACTATTATTGAATGCAGCGGCTGGGGTAAATCGTTCGACTGCAACACCAAACATAGTGGAAAACAAACAGGGATTACTGACACCACTACTAACTACGGTGGCAGAAGTATATCGTACGACTGCAACCTTTCATCACTGGAACGTCAGAAACAGGATAGAGCATAAGAGTAGGATGCGAGGAGGGGGATTGTAACCCCCATTCCCGCAAATACATATTTCTTGAATATTTTTTAGTTTTTAAATTCATTTTGGATCTTCAATTAAAATATATTCTAAGTGAAAATTTTATTTATTTCGAATAATGTTGTATTTTAAGTTTATTCTATTTCTAACTGATCGATTATTTTGTTTGAGCCTAAATCAAATGTATTATCACTATTTGGATTATTTTAATAAATTTGTTTAAAACCAAATCTTATTTTATTATATGACCTTATTATTATTATTGTCATTATTGCTATTATTATTATTGTAAATGTTATTATTGTTATTATTATTATTATTATTATTAGTTTTGAGTGTTTATTAAAAATCCAACTTTTGTTATTGTGAAGCCCGTTTCTCTAATCCAATGTATTTATTATTTTCTTTTATATTCTATTGAATCCTGAAAATTTTATTGTACAACCTGTTTAAATATTATGTATATTGAGTACTCTAAATTAATCTATTATAAATCCTTTTTATATTTGTTTATTCTCTTCCTCGATTGAATTTGAATCCCAAACCCGTTAACCCATTACCCAAACCCACATCTTAAACCTAATTCTAATCCTCAATATAAACTAATCTTTCCCATTAACCTAATTACTCCTCCTAATCATCTTCTCAGCCGCCAACTAATACCCAGTTCATCTTTAACCTTGTCATCCCCCAACCTCTCCTTTTCACCATTCGCTTGCGAAACCCACTCGTCCATCATCTTCATCCTTCATCATCTTCCGCGTCAAGCCCCGCTCGCCCTCTTCCACCTCGCGACCCCACAGCCATCGACAACTGCCTCCGAACTAATAAAAGCTACCATCGTCGTACGCACCACCATCTTCCTCCACTACTTCACCTTCAACCCAACATCGCAAGTTACCGTCTTTTTCTTGAATCGTTCATTGTGTCTGTATTCAAGAATGTTTATTAAAATTATCGCAAGTTGATCTTATCGTATTCATCGTATATTGTTATTGTCTTGTTCCTCGTTGGGAATGTAGAGGATTTACACGAGCTAATCCCCTTATTCTTGACTTCGTGCCAATATTTGACACTAAAGATCGTGTCTTTCATACATTTCATGTATACCTTTTGATATTAGGAATTATTAATGCATGTCATTCCATCGATAAACTATTGTAGAGTTGTATCTTAGGTTGCTATTGATCGAACCATTGATTTGATGTATTGTTTAGCATTAGATTGATGTATGGTTGTGTTTCTTTGCTGTGAACTCCTTGCCTTCATGCTTACCATGTTAATCTAAGATAATCGACTAATTGAATTGATAAATATAGCCCTAGATCACTTTAATAGCATGAAATATGTTAATCTAGAATTTCTACTGTTTGTCTGAAATTTGTATGATCGTTTCGACCCATCTATTGACACTAAACAATGTAAGTGTGTAAATATGAAATATAGCCCTATGTTTCTAGTTTCCGTAACACTAAAAATTATTGAATTCTGACTTATATTGCATAAGATATGATGATTTTACTACTGCTGCGGTTTATTCTCAGAATTTCCTGATTCATGACTACACCAAGTTAAACTGATTAAAATGATGAACTAATGATCAAATATTGCCATGATAAATTCTAGATTGATAGTTAACATGCTTAGGGCCATGAAAAGTATTTTTACTGATTTTTAAAGTGAATATTTACTGATTTTATAATTTTTACTAATTGACATCGATAACCAGCCAGAATAAGTAATCTGTAAAGAACCCTGTAATTAACCTAGCTACTGTTATCAGAACTTTGACTTTAATTATGCGTTGGAACGAGGTAGGAGTCTACTTTATAGAACTTTTGATGGATCCACATTTGCTATTCTGTAGCAGTGGGAAATCCGATTTTGGTGTAGTAACCTACTGTTGTCCAGAATTGAGTTTCCTTGTTTGATAAATCTGTATTATTGTATTTGATGCATTGAATTGTTTGAATTGCATTGCATGATCTTAGTGTTGTATTGTCATCATTCTAGTGTTCCCTATTAATCATCTTATTGTTTCCCCATTGATATTATGGTCCCTATTGTTCCCTATTGGTATTGTAATATTGCCAACCGTTATTGCATATTGATTGAATAAAGAATTGTTTAATAAGACGGGGTTTAAGGGTGATTTAAGTAGTGGACAATGTAGAGACTGTACTAAGAGGAGGGGCCCGTGTTTCCTTAACTAGTATTATCGGCTAGTGTTTTATCGATTGAATGTGGCTTACGAAGGTAACCCAATTTATCTGTAACACCCCGAATTCCAAATACAACTGAATTCGAAGTTCCACAGTATCTTTACACTTCATTTCGTACAATTTTATAAGGAATTTAAAACTTTTATTTCAACAATAATTACATCAGAGTCTTTTACATCAACAAGCAGCGGAATAAATAAAATACAGCAATAAAAAATGTACAACTATAACAACTTTAACATTTATATGATCATCAGCATCAAATCATCTCTATATCTTCTTGTAACTCCAAGTCCTGCATGTAAAACTGTGGGCACGTCAGTTGCTTACAACCGACAAAATATTATACATGACCATCCTCGCTATGCCAAAACAGTATAATGATTCTTAAAATCTTTAGCAAACACAAACTTGATCACAAACAAAGCTACCAAGGGACTATCCTATTGATATCGTGTTGTGCGTCGCACTTAGTCCTTAATGCAGTTATTTAATATTACATGACACTAATGCGTACTTGTTCGGATTCTATGCATCTCATACTATATAGGTCCGAGGGCAAACCCTTAATCGTTCTTCATCTTGTAGGGTTCAATCCCTCGCCATGACTTAATCTACTACTATAACTACGGTAAGTATCCTAGATGTTCTACGAACTACGAACTCATGTTTAGGCGCCCTTGAGAGAATCCCAACGCACTGACACATGACTCATCATGCAGGCATCCTGTGGTAATTCACCTCCTACCATAGACATGACACCACTCGCTGTCAAACACCCCACGAGCGCCGCCACCGAGACGGTACTCAGGAGCAGTATCCACGTCCTACTCATGACGCATCATGGGACATCCTGTGAATACTCTCATGCCGCCAATCCAATGACCATCATACTCAATGTTTTTCTCTTACTTTCTTCACATCTTCACTATGTATCAAATCCTTACAATTTTGTTTGTTTTAAAAGATAATCATCACAACCTAGAGCTAGCTTACCCTACTGGACTTAAATCAAAACAACAGAGACAGTCAGCCTATCTGGCTACTTCTCAAGAGACGCTCAACCCTCAACAGTTAGCTCTCAATATCATAAATAAAACTGCCGGTCACTAGGGTCTCGCCAAGCCTCTAGATTCCAACAAGTAGCTCTTCTAGAGATCAAGAATGTTTCATAATCAATCTCAAATAACATTTCATTTCCTTTATTCATATCCCTTTCTCCAAAATATTTCTTTTGTAATCTCATAACATGAGAACAATTCAATTCAATCTCTTAATCAATTTCATCATTCATAATGTTGTATGCAATTCAAATAATCTCAATCAAGTATTAATAATCATATAATCTCATTAAGAAGAAAAATTTAATCACAATCCACATATTCATCTCTCTTTAATCATACAAGAGTCACACTTTTCAAGAAAATAATTTCTTATTCCTTTAATCGAATTAAACCCGAGTTCTTAAATAATATTCAATGTAAAAATTCTCTTTTAATACTTCCAAAATGTCTCAAATATTATAGAAATAAGCTTTATAAATTCTAAAAAACTTTAAAATAATAATAGAATTTTTTCCCTAAATTTTCATCACATTAAAACCCTCAAAATACTAAAAAATCAAAAAAACATAGAAAGTTCAAAACCCCAGGTTTCGAACCCAGGACCATATGCCAGACCCGCCCCGCTGTAAACAAACCAAGCCCACACCCTCTGACCAATATGGCCAAGGTAATTAACTGATATAAGGATGATTTAAATTCTATTTTAGTTTCGGGTTTCGGGTTTTAGTAAATCTCACATTCCGAAAAATAAAGTCTTCAAAGTGGCTTGAACCCAGGCCCATAACTCTACAAAAATATAAATACTTTTTTCCAGAATATGCTTCATAAAAAAAAATATATCGTACATGTTTTCTTATGTTTGCAATAAAATATGATCTTTCTTCAAAGTTTATAAAAACACATATAACCAAAAAAAAAAATTCCAAAACAAAATGTTGTCTTTCATCAAAATTTTCTTTATAACATTTCTATACTCAAAAATAAATATTATTGAGATTAGATCCTCACTTCTTTACCACATTAGCATCAAAAGTCATTTGTATTATTTCAATTATTATTTTAATCATGCACCATACAATCACAACTTACCAAATGGCACATATTTTTGCATGCAAATATTCTAACAATCATCATAACAAACTTAGGACAATAAATTTAGCAATTCACATCTATCACATTAATTAAAATTTAGCAATCAATCTCTACAACAACTAGCATGTAATTTTCATCATACCAATTCAAATTTAACAAATAAAATTATATATTATATACTATGCAATTTCTACTCCTATATTAGAAAGAATTTAAGAAACACTCACCTAAAGTTGAAGAATTTGTGATTGTACTCAATTGAACTCCTAGAATTAGGAGCTCCTAAAGAAACTCTGATTGCAACCTCCTCGAAATTCGTGCACCAAAGCAAGTACACACTCCAATCAATTTCGGTAATGCACATCAAGGCTCCATCTCCACTTTTGGCAACCAAACAGCACCTCCTCATCTTTGTCTTCATATATATATACATATACATTTATATATGTACATAGACATGATTTTATATGTATATGTATATGATAGAGTAGGTAGAGAAGGCACATGGAGTGCTGGACTTGGTCTTGGTTGCTTTTTCGAAAAGGACAGAGAATGGAGTAAGAGACAATGCTAAGAGGTGATGGGATTTGCTACACATGTATATATGTATATTCATAGGTACACCCATTTGTATGGTGGAGAAGACAACATGAATGCTGGATTGGATTTGTTGCATCCGGAAATACAACAGAGAAGGGGACGATGAATTGGAAGTGAGAGAGAGACTTAGGGGTATTAGTAGGTTTAAGTAATGGGTGGTTATTAAAACCAATTGTCCACTTCTCCACTAACTAATCCACTAAACCACTCACAAATTCGAACTCAAATTTCCCTCCACTGCAAAAAGTAATCTGGCCACTATCCCCCTTGTTTCATGCATACACACGTGCACGTGCTTGCACTTAGCACACACTTCTCAAATTAATTATTTTAAAATCATAAATTTTATATATACATAATATGTACATAAAAATTAGTTTAATTAAAAATTATAGTGTTTCATGCACAATTAAAATAGACACACACATTTTACAAATTTTTTTTTGAAAAAGAATACGATTAAACACGTGCACCGAAAACACGTGCGTCGCCCGTAAAATCTCAAAAATACAAAATTGACTCTATCAACCGAAAATTATTTATAAATAATCAGAATGTAATTGTAACCCGTGTTTTTCATTTTGTGTATTTTTTGTTTTGCTGTATTTTCTCTCTTGTATTCTTTCTGAACCTTATATTGGAGTTGTTTTCGATATATATTCGTTTATTTCTTTTTTTTTACCCCTTGTGGTTGATTGGTTGTCTCTTTGTTTTGTTCTTAATTATTATTTTTTTTCTTTCATTTGGTTCTTGTCTTCTTTATTTTGTGTTCTTGGGTGCTTGTAGTGGTGATTGGTTGCTCATCCTATTCCCAATCCTATTGTTTGATCCCTAATAAGATTACCAAAGCCAAATTAAATCCATAATCCTATTTGTTATCCTATGAAATTAATCCTTAATACCCATTAAACAAATCCTACTACTCCTCCTAATTACCCATTAACCCTAATTCCCTTATATATATATCTCTAATCCCTCTCTCTCTCCCTAAACCCTAATCCTAAACACTAGCCTCCACCTAATAGCAACCCGGCCTCCCTCATCCTTGCTTGCGCTGCAACCTGACGCCCAGCCTACACCCAGGCCGAGCCCCCCTTTCTCCGGCCTGCACTCCAACCCGCAACACCCCAAACTCGAGATCCCCTCCCTTGGCCGATCTCCTTCTTTGCCGACCATCTCCTTGCACCACCATACAACAATCCCTATTCTCTCTCATCCTCTCCGGCGTTGATCTCTCTCATGGCAGCAAGCCACTTTTGTCATCATCTCTCTTCGATCATCTCTCTTTTGGTGGAATTATTCGTGTGGAGATTTTTACTCAAGTTTGCTTGGATTCATTAGTTTGTTGATTTTCATTTGTGGGTTTTGCTTGTTGTCAGGAATCCATTCCCGTTATTCTTGATTTTCGTCGTTTATTTTCGGTTAAGGTAAGTAACTTGTACTCAAATTTCTTTGTATGATACAAGTCAAAAATACCATCTATAGTGTAATTGGATCTAGAGACGACTCTTGTTTGTGTTATTGTTGATAGATTTTGTCTCTATAGTGCTATTTGACCACAGATGACTCACGACATTTAATTTGACATGAAATAACTTAGGTTTTACCCGTTCTTGATTTAATCATGTATGTGGGACTTTTGTGAGAATTCATGATTTTGTTGGGACCCATGTGATATACTTGGTGTTGGCATGCTAGATATCCTAATTCATGATGTTTGGATACTTGGTAGACTCGATTTCATGTTTGGTTGGGTTTTGAACAAGTTTTATATGATATATGTTGAGTTGTTGTTAAAGGGAAAAATCTGTATTTTGTCGCTGATATGTTTTGTTTGTTGTTTTGGACTGTCTTGAAGTCAGTATAATATTTCCACTATAAAACAGGAGTTTTAGAGAATTTCGTCTATTTTCAAACCCATCTGACCTTGCTCGATTTCGTTTTCGTACGTGTGTGAGTTATGACTATTTTACTAAATATGTGTAGATCATTTCCAGATTTCGTTTCTTGGTAATTTTGATGATTAAATTATTTTGATACTAATTCTAAACATATTATTTTGATCTGAAACTTTGGTCAGTTTTTCTATAGTTACTTAGGGATTACTGAGAATTTTGGTAGATTTTATTGATGAGTTTTATCTACCGTTTCATGCTCGTTTATGAAAACTATACTTGCTGTATTTTGCTCGCTGTTCTGTAAAGAACCGTATTTTTACTCTGATTTCTTTTACTGTATGAAAAATATTTGTGAAATATGAATATTCATATATTTTTTCTATTTTCATCTCCCTTTGGCAGTTTTGGATTTCGTTTTACTGGTTGCGAGATATTATAGTTTTCGTACAGCAGTGTTGGAAATTCCAGATTTGCCAAACTCTTGTTTATTGATGTTTCCTTATTTTGATGACTGATCTAATTTTACTGAAAAATTTGGAAACTTTATATTTAGATACTGGACATATAGGGGAATAACTCAGATTTTTTCGTGGATTTATTTATTGGGTTTTCATGCTGTTTTCTTGCTTTTGAATTCGTTTTCATGATTTCTGGTTGAACCTATTTTCTGGATTCAAATCAGTTTTGAGTTATGATTTTGTGAATTACTATGTCACTTATTTATATTCGCTGGATTCGGTTAGGAGTCTATTTTCTATATGTTTCGACGGATTCACATTTGCATGCTTGTATCACTGGGAATCACTGTTTTACTATAGTATGGTCTTGTTGTCCTGAACTTGAGATTTGTCTATTTTATTCTTTCATGTATTATCTTGCACTCGTACATGTTTACCTTGCAACTTGAACTTGTCACATGATCATGCCATATTATTCTTGATATATTTTGCACATATACATGCTTGTTTGACATTAATAATAAATAATCAAGCCGGAGTTTAAGGGACAGATCTAATAGTGGATAATTCAGAAACGTGTACTCGGAAGGGGATCCACTGATCCTACGTGATTACTTGAGACATGATACTTGACACGTTATTACTTGACACTTGCATGCAAGACACGTTATTTGCCACTTTCACAACATGACACGTGATTACATGATACATGATACATGATACTTAGAGCTTGGAGCTCGATTACTTGACTTGTCCTTGAGTACACTTTCCTTTATGGTTCACTGTGAAATCGAAAATGAAACTGTTTGTTGTATTAACCATGCGGTGTGGGATGCATGAAGTGCTACCTATATAGTAATCACTACAAGACTTGATACATGATACTTGAACATGATAAATGCTTGCTTGATACTTGACTACATGATACTTGAGACTTGAAACTTGACACTTGATACATGATTACATGATACATGATACTTGATGCATGTTACATGATACTTGATTACTTGACACTTGATTCATGCCATTTACACTTGTTCACTTTACCATGCTAGTTGTTTATTTTGACATCATGCTTGTACCATATTGCTAATTAGTTTTCCCATGTACTTGTATCCTACATCATAAGTGGCCTGTAACTTGTAATTGAAAGGTACTTGTTTTTTTCTTTTCCTCTTTCCTGCAATTGTTGAATTACAGATTTTGGAGAACAGGTTCCAGACGGTATTGGGGACATGAAGTATTAGTGCTACATTTTATTATCATTATTTCTTCTTGCTTGTTTGAACAGTATTGTATTTGATTACTTGAATTTATTCTTGTATTTGGAAAATATTACCCAGGATATTTATTTTATTCAGATCATGACTATTTGAGATTTATATATTTGGTTTCAAGTATTCTTGTTGGTATTTTTGTTCATATGTGCATGTAGTTTATTCTTTTGCTTCCGACTCTGATGATTCTTGTGATTATTGTAAGGATTCTTGAACAGCTTACAGATGATGAAAATCATTTGCTTAGCTTTTGTCGCGTATCCGTATTCCGTATTATTTTTAGGAAGCGGGGCGTGATAGGGTTTTTAGTGGTATCAGAGCCCAGGTTTAGCTAATGTATTACTTGCCTAATATATTAGATAAGCATGGCTCGAACTGGGATCTGCTCAACATTTCATAAGTGAATCAATTGTTATCAATATTGATCTGGATGCTAACTTTTTTTGGTTTGTGCAGACTATGGCTCGCAGAGGTTCTACTTCTCAGTCGCAGGTTGACCCGATTGAGGCTGTCACTGCTATGCTTGAGCGCTTGATTAATCAGCAGCAGAACCATAGTGATTTGGTGATGGTTGCTTTGGAAGCCACTCGACTTCCTCTGCCCGTTGCGCCCAGGCAGGATGTTCTTCCTCCCCATCTGGAAACAGTCACAGACTTTATGAGGTTGCATTTTGACAGATTTTCAAGCACTGTGATGCCTTTGGAGGCTGAACAGTGGTTGATTCGGACAGAGCAACTGCTTTTGGCAGCTAGAGTTGCAGATGCAGATCATGTGGATGTGGTTACCATCCAGTTGGTGGAATTGGCTCATATCTGGTGGAGGGGTCGAAAGGCACGAAAGATCGATTACTTGGGCTATTTTTACTAGGAGCTTCTTGGAGAAGTTCTTTCCTAGCAGTACCAGAGTTGAGATGGAGCAACAATTCTTAACCCTGAAACAAGTTGGTCATTATTTTGAGTAATGAAATTTTGTTATATATTGTTCATGCTATATTGTAGCATAAATCTTTCTTGAAACAGGGCTTCAGGTCCGTGAATGAGTATGCAGCCGAATTTACGAGGCTTAGCTGCTTCGCAGCCGTTCTTGTGGCGAATGAAAAGGATAGGGCTTGTATGTTCATTTTGGGGCTTGAGCGAGACATCAAGGTGCAACTTGTCTCTCTTCGTTTGTGTACCTATGTTGAGGCTCTTGAGGCAGCTAGGGCCCAGGAGCAGGCTCGTGGTGGTTTAGCTTCTTCTTAGCGGATTGTTCCGCACTCAGTTGCTAGGTCTACTGGTGGGCCTATTCGGAGACCTGTTCCAGCCCCTCCGGTCAGGGTAGCTCCTTACTCTTCTGCGGGTCCTCCGAGAGTTGGTTTCTGTGACTTTTGTCATCTTCCACGGCATGAGCACAAGGATTGTCGACGTGCCAATCGTCACTATTTTGGATGTGGTGGTGCTGACCATTCGATGCGGGACTGCCCGTGGTTGGCTCCTCCAGCCAGGGGTCCTATTCATCCAGTTGCCGCAGCTCGTAATCCCGTTAAACCACCGCTTCCCCCGCAGTGTCAGATTGTCTGTCAGATGACCTACTGTTCTGAGGAGAGGTCAGGCTTTGAACCTAACTGCGGCAGATGCTGAGTCAGTTGAGGGTGTGGTTGCAGGTATCTTTTGTTTTATTGTTTTATTGTTTGTTGTTTCCATTTGTCTTCTTCACTTTCCTTTGCTTTATTTCCTTTTGTTTGTTCTTTCTACATTTTGTTTTTCCTCACCCTTATTCAACCATTCTTTTCTTTGTCCCTTTTACTTTCTGTCTTAGGTTTTGTTCTTGTTTGCTCTTTCCCTGCTCATGTTCTGTTTGATTCTGGGGCAACCCATTCTTTTGTCTCTTCTCGATTTGTCGCTCGCCATCAGTTGGAGTGTAGTAACATGTCAGAGGCTTGGAACATTGTGACAGATGGTGGAGTTGTCATTTGTTCTCGGGAGTGCAGGTTGTGTCCTGTGATTATTGGTAGCGCAGAGTTCAAAGCCAATCTAATTGTAATTGGGAATTCGGGGTTTGACGTTATTCTGGGTATGGATTGGTGGGGTGAAACCCATGCCATTATTGATTACCGTGCCAAGAAAGTTGTGTTTCGAATTCTAGATCACGTAGAGTTTGAGTTCCAGGCCGGGGAGTCTTCCCTTGGTTGAGCTGCAGTTGATCGGGAGGTTTGGGCGATGGAGTTGCATTCAGGTTGTGAGGCTGCACCTCTAGTAGTTTGGGATTTCTTGGATGTTTTTCCAGATGAGTTGCCTGGCTTACCTACTGATAGGAAAGTGGAATTCAATATTGATGTTCAGCCAGGAACAACATCGATATTGAAGAGTCCCCAAGAATGGCACCAGTTGAGCTAGCAGAGCTTAAAGTGCAGATTCAGCAGTTGTTTGATTTGGATTTCATCAGACCCAGTGTTTCGCCTTGGGGTGCTCCAGTCCTTTTTGTCGACAAGAAGGATGGTGGTCGTCGACTGTGCATGGATTATCGGGAACTGAACAGAGTTAATGTGAAGAATCAGTATCCGTTGCCCAAGATCGATGATTTGTTTGATCAGTTGAGTGGGGCTGCTATTTTCTCGAAGTTGGATCTTTGTTATGGGTGTCACCAAATCAAGGTGAAGGCTTCGGATGTACAAAAGACTGCATTCAGGACTAGATACGGGCACTATGAGTATCTTGTGATGCCATTCGGAGTTACGAACGTGCCGGCTGTATTCATGAGTCTTATGAACCGGGTCTTCTCTCAGTTCTTGGATAGATTTGTGGTGGTCTTCATTGATGATATTTTGGTGTATTCTCGGAATCGGGAAGATCATGCTGAGCATCTTAGAGTGGTTCTGCAGACTTTAAGGGAGAACCAGCTCTATGGGAAACACTTAGCAAGTGCGAGTTTTGACTCGACAGGATTTCATTCTTAGGGCACATTATCTCCGGCGATGGTATTTCTGTGGATCCTGCTAAGGTTGAGGCTGTGAAGGATTGGCCTGTTTCCAAGTCAGTTTCAGAAGTCAGGAGTTTTCTTGGTTTGGCTGGCTATTATCGGAAGTTCGTCCAAGATTTTTCGAAGATAGCAGGACCGTTGACTAAGTCGAATGGGAATGATCAGAAGTTCTGTTGGTCTGATGAGTGTGATGAAGCTTTTGTTGAGTTGAAGAACGGATTGACGTCAGAGCATGTGTTGACTATTCCCGATGGTTCAGACAGATTTGTAATTCACTATGATGCTTCTGGTAAGGATCTTGGGTCAGTTCTGATACTGAAGGGCCGAGTCATTGTGCATGCATCGAGGCAGTTGAGGCCGCATGAGAAGAACTATCCGACTCATGACTTGGAGTTAGAGGTAGTGATTTATGCTTTGAACCTATGGAGACATTATTTACTTGGGAACTGAGTGGAGATCTTTACAGACCACAAAAGTCTCAAGTACGTCTTCACCCAGAAGGAGTTAAACATGAGGTAAAGGCATTGGTTGGAGCTTATGGCCGACTATGACATCAGTTTGCAATACCATCCTGGTAAAGTAAACTTGGTGTCAGATGCTTTAAGCAGGAGACCGGCAGTTATGTTCTTGACTCAGTAGAGGGATTTGATTGAGCAGATGAGGAGGTTGGAGTTAGAAGTTTTGTTGCCGAGTTCTAATTGGAGTTGTTTGGTGCTTCAGGTGCAGTCGTCTCTTGTTGATCAGATTAAAGAGGCGCAAGCTAGTGATGCACAGTTGTAGAGATTTCGAGCTGAGGTTGAGTCTAGGTCCCGGACGGACATGGTTATTCATTCGGATGGATTTCATCGTTTTGGGTCCAGATTATGTGTCTCGGAAGGTGATGTTCGCCAGAGGTTGCTTGAGGAAGCCCATCAGTCTTCGTATTCTATCCATCCTGGCGGTACTAAGATGTATCAGGATTTGAAGCTTCATTTCTGGTGGTAAGGTATGAAAAGGGCTGTGGCTCAGTTTGTTGCTCAGTATTTGATCTGCCAGCAGGTTAAGGCAGAGCATCAGAGAACCACTGAACTTCTTCAATCGCTTCCTATTGCAGAGTGGAAGTGAGAACATATCACTATGGATTTTGTGACCGCTTTGCCGAGGAGTCCTAAGGATCAAAATGCCATTTAGGTGATTGTCGACCGTTTGACGAAGAGTGCTCACTTCATTCCTTTTCGTGTCGGGAAGTCTACTAAGAGCCTAGCCGAGAGGTACTTGCAAGAGATTGTTAGACTTCATGGGGTTCCAGTCAGTATTGTATCTGACAGGGATACGAGATTCAGATCTCAGTTCTGGGAGAGTCCTCAGGCTAGTTTGGGGAGTAAGTTGAAGTACAGTACGGCTTTTCATCTCTAGACTGATAGACAGTCAGAACGAACTATTCAGATTCTTGAGAACATGTTGAGGTCTTGTATGCTTCAGTTTGGTGGGTCTTGGGAGGACCATTTGCATTTCATGGAGTTCTTGTACAATAACAACTTTCAAGCCAGTATTAAAGCTGCTCCGTTCGAGGCACTCTATGGGCGGAAGTGCAGATTGCCAGTGTGTTGGGATGACATTGGTGAGAGGAAGTTGTTGGATCCGGAATTGATCACCAGGACAGCTGATGCGGTGGTTCAGATCAGGACGCATTTGCAGGCAGCTCAGGATAGGCAGAAGCGATGGACCGTTGTCCATCGGAGAGCTTTGAAGTTTGGTGTTGGTGACCATGTTTTCCTAAGGGTATCACCGTGGCGCGGTGTCATTCGGTTCGGTGGTGGGGGCATGCTTAGCCCAAGGTTTATTGGACCTGTTTGAGATTTTAGAGCGAGTAAGCAAGGTGGCCTATCTTCTTGCATTGCCGGCAGCTTTATCAGGAGTGCACGATGTTTTCCATGTCTCAAAACTCAGGACATATATCCGAGATGAGAGCCACGTGATCGACAATTTTGAGTTGACCGTTCGGCCAGATTTAACTTGTGAGATTCTGCCAGTTGCTATTGTGCATCAGCGGGATAAAGTGTTTAAGAACAAGGTCATCAAGTTGGTTCGTGTTGCTTGGAATCCTCACTCGCCTGGTGAGTCGACTTGGGATCTGGAGGAGGAGATTCAGCAGAAGTTTCCTTACTTGCTTGAGTAGTTTTTGTTTTGTTCTTTTGGTTGTTTTGGGGTTACCCTATGTATCTTCTTTTTGAATATCGATGATGAAATTCTTCTTGTTAGGTGGGTAGGATTGTAACCCCTGTTTTTCATTTTGTATATTTTTGGGTGTATTTTTCGTTTTGGTCTATTTTCTCTCTTGTATTCTTTCTGAACCTTATATTGGAGTTGTTTTCGATATATATTCGTTTTTTTTAAGCCCTTGTGGTTGATTGGTTGTCTCTTTGTTTCGTTCTTCATTATTATTGTTCTTTCTTTCATTTGGTTCTTGTCTTCTTTATTTTGTGTTCATGGGTGCTTGTGCTGGTGATTGGTTGCTCATCCTATTCCCAATCCTATTGTTTGATCCCTAATAAGATTACCAAAGCCAAATTAATTTCACAATCATATTTGTTATCCGATGAAATTAATCCTTATCAATACCCGTTAAACAAATCTTACTACTACTCCTAATTACCCACAACCCAATTACCCATTAACCCTAACCCTTATATATATCTCTAATCCCTCTCTCTCTCCCTAAACCCTAATCCTAAACCCTAGCCTCCACCTAATAGCAACCCGGCCTCCCTCCTCCTTGCTTGCACCGCAACCCGATGCCCAGCCTAGCCCCAGGCCGAGCCCCCCTCTCTCTGGCCTGCACTCCAACCCGCAACACCCCAAACCCGAGACCCCCTCCCTTGACCGATCTCCTTCTTGGCCGACCATCTCCTTGCACCACCATACAACAATCCCTAGTTTCTCTCATCCTCTCCGGCGTTGATGTCTCTTGTGGCCGCAAGCCACTTTTGTCATCATCTCTCTTGGATCATCTCTCTTTTGGTGGAATTATTCGTGTGGAGATTTTCGCTCAAATTTGCTTGGATTCATTAGTTCGTGGATTTTTGTTTATGGGTTTTGCTCATTGTCGGGAATCCATTCCCGTTATTCTTGATTTTCGTCGTTCTTCATCTTTGGTTAAGGCAAGTAACTTGTACTCAAATTCCTTTGTATAATACAAGTCAAAAATACTACCTATAGTGTAGTTGGGTCTAGAGACGACTCTTGTTTGTGTTATTCTTAATGGGTTTTGTCTCTATAGTGCTATTTGACCATAGATGGCTCACGACATATAATTTGACATGAAATAACCTAGGTTTTACGCGTTCTTGATTTGATCATGTATGTGGGACTTTTGTGAGAATTCATGATTTTGTTGAGATCCATGTGATATACTTGGTGTGGACATGCTAGATATCCTAATTCATGATGATTGAACACTTGGTAGACTCGATTTCATGTTTGGTTGTGTTTTGAACAAGTTTTGTATGATATATGTTGAGTTGTTAAAGGAAAAAATTTGTATTTTGTCGCTGATCTATTTTGTTTGCTGTTTTGGACTGTCTTGAAGTCAGTATCTTTGTTCCAGTATAAAACAGGAGTTTTAGAGAATTTCGTCTATTTTCAAACAACTCTAACCTTGATCGATTTCGTTTTCGTATGTGTGAGTTATGACTGTTTTACTACAGAGGTGTAGATCATTTCCAGATTTCGTTTGTTGGTAATTTTGATGATTAAATTATTTAGATACTAGTTCTGAACATGTTATTTTGATCTGAAACTTTGGTTAGTTTTTCTATAGTTACTTAGGGATTACCCGGAATTTTTGTGGATTTTATTGATGAGTTTTATGTGCCGTTTCATGCTCGTTTATGAAAACTGTATTTGATGTATTTTGCTCGCTATTCTGTAAAGAAGCGTATTTTCACCCTGATTCCTTTTACTGTATGAAAAATATTTGTGAAATATGAAAGTTAATATATTTTGTCTATTTTCATCTCCCTTTAACGGTTTTGGATTTCGTTTTACTGGTTGCGAGATATTATAGTTTTCGTACAGCAGTGTTGGAAATTCCAGATATGCAAAACTCTCGTTTATTGATGTTTCCTTATTTTGATGACTGATCTAATTTTACTGAAAAATTTTGAAACTTTATATTTAGATACTAGACATATAGGGGAATACCCCAGATTCTTCGCAGATTTATTTATGGGGCTTTCATGCTGTTTTCCTGCTCTTGAATTCTTTTTCTTGATTTCTAGCTGAACCTATTTTCTGGATTCAAATCAGTTTTGAGTTATGATTTTGTGAATTAATATATTACTTATTTATACTCGCTGGATTTGGTTGGAAGTCTATTTTCTATACGTTTCGACGGATTCAGATTTGCATGCTTGTAACACTGGAAATCACTGTTTTACTATAGTATGGTCTTGCTGTCCTGAACTTGAGATTTGGCTATTTTATTCTTTCATGTATTATCTTGCAACTTGAACTTGTCACATGATCATGCCATGTTATTCTTGATATATTTTGCATATATGCATGCTTGTTTGACATTAATAATAAATAATCAAGCCGGGGTTTAAAGAACAGTTCTAATGGTGGATAATTCAGAAATGTGTACTCGGAAAGGGATCCACTGATCCTACGTGATTACTTGATACTTGCATGCAAGACACGTTAGTTGTCACTTGCACAACTTGACACGTGATTACATGATACATGAAACATGATACTTGGAGCTTGGAGCTCGATTACTTGACTTGTCCCTGAATACACTGCCCTTTATGGTCCACTATGAAATCTAAAGCGAAACTGTTTGTTGTAGCAACCATGTAAGGTGGGCTGTATGAAGTTCTACCTAGATAGTAATCACTAGAAGACTTGATACATGATACTTGAACATGATACATGCTTGCTTGATACTTGACTACATGATACTTGAGACTTGAAACTTGACACTTGATACATGATTACATGATACTTGACACTTGATGCATGTTATATTATACTTGATTACTTGACACTTGATTCATGCCATTTACACTTGTTCACTTTACCATGCTAGTTGTTTATTTTGACATCATGCTTATACCATGTTGCTACTTAGTTTTTCCATATACTTGTATCCTATATTATTGGTGGCCCGTAACTTGCAATTGACGAGTACTTATTTTTCTCTTTTCCTCTTTTCTGCAATTGTTGAACTGCAGATTTTGGACAACAGATTCAGACGGTATTGGTGACATGAAGTATTAGTGCTGCATTTTATTATCATTATTTCTTGTAGCTTGCTTGAACATTATTGTAATTGATTACTTGGTTTTATTCTTGTATTTGTGCAATGTGACCCAGGATATTTGTTTTATTTAGATCATAACTATTTGAGATTTATATATTTGGTTTCAAGTATTCTTGTTAGTATTTTGGTTCATATGTGCATGTGTTTGATTCTTTTGCTTCCGACTCAGATGATTCTTGAGAATGTTGTATGGATTCTTAAACAGCTTATGGATGATGAAAATCATTCGCTAGGATTTTGTCGCGTATCCGTATTCCGTATTCTCTTTTAGGAAGCGGGGTGTGACAGTAATACGAGAAAAATATAATCAATATACACATTCAATATTGTAATTAACACGTATGTTGAAAACACGTACATTACACGTACAAACTTATTTTAATAAAAAATAGACGAAAAGTGAATTCCCGTTTATAAAACGAATTTGAACGCGTCAACATCGAACGTTACGGTAGAATACATGAAATCGACACGTGCACCGATAATACGTAAAAAGCGCGAAAAAATACAAAGATTGAAATTTAGTATTTGAGTTGTCTCAACTGGATTTTAGGAATACGGGGATGCACAAGTTGTCGAAATTCAAAATACATATCGAAATACGTTACGGATATCACCAGTAATGGTACAAAATGCACGTGCATAACACCCGAGGGCAAAATTATCATTTTCAATTTTGCGGGGTGTTACACTCTTCCCCGTTAGAACAGTTCTGTCCCTAGAACTTGCTAAGGTTAAAGTTGTATTTTGTACACAATAAAGAATAATATCCTTATTGTATATAGGAAACTGGAAACATTTAAGAAAAATAAATGCTGTTTGTAAATAAGTAATGGAGAAAAACAAGACAAACACTATATAAGGAAATTATGGGTATCAAAATCTTATATGGATGGGACAAGAAAACTAGAAAAATAGCATAAGAAAATAAATGCGACAATAAAGGATAGTATATATTAAAATGAATTTTCATACAAAATACTATTAAGTAAACGATTAGATAAAATGATAAATATACTTAGTCATTAATTGGAAATAGTTTGGAAAACAATGCAATAAAGAAATATATAGGCAATGGATTATTTATAAATAGTTTGGTAATAAAAATTCAACAAAGTAATAAGTGGTGGAAAATCGCAAACTGGTTTTGGTATTGTATAACAAAAAATTGAATTAGCAATTTAAAAGAAGACTATTGAATAAAAGTTTGTAAAATGAACGAGAATGAAATTTAGTTAAAAGCATAGACAACGTAAAAATAATTTTGTATACCAATTAATGTCATAAAATAATTTGGAAGGTAACTATAATAATTATACATACGATTTGTTAATTAAAGATATAGAAGGCATACATCGAAATACTTTCAAATTGTCAAGTAGAGCAAGACAACCAACATACAAATTTATATACATACATAGGCGGAAAATTATAGAGGGGAACAAACAATAGCACGATACAAAAATCATGAATGCTTTGTAGGAGTAAAACAAAACATCATGGTTGTAAAAGTACTTACATATAATTGAAATAATTCGAAAACTAATCATATAGAAATAAATTACGAATCAAAGAAAAAGTTTAAATACTAATTTTATATTTGTTAGGTGAGTAGCCACCAAACCCAAGATCAGTTAATAGCAAAATACGATGAAGTGGTATGAAATGCTAACTCATACAAAGATACAAAATAATACGAAGAAGACAGGAAGATAGTTGAGATTAAGTAATAAATACACAAGTAGGATAGATATAGAAATCAGTATAAACAATATAATGGTAGGTTGTAAAATTGTATAAGCTAATACAAAAATAGAATAGGGGTAAGTAAATATTATAGAAAAACAAGGTAGCGGTTGTCTAAGTAGAAAATATCCTTCTGGTGTAGGTTCGCCTCGTTGGTATCCAACTGCAAACTTGCCTCTCACGATCTCAAGTTGCAGAATTGCCTCTACGATATCCGGTCGCAGTTTGCCTTCTGGACATTCGGTTGCAGACTATGCCTCCCCGACATCCAGTTGCAGTTTTCCTCCTGGACATTTGGTTGCAGACTTTGCCTCCCCGACGTCTAGTTGGAGTTTGCCTCCGTTGACGTCTAGTTACAGATTTACCCTCTCGACATCAGTTTGCACCAAAACAGATAATGGAAAGATGGAATCTTCCATATGTACTTGGATATTGGGTGTTTAATAAAATATGGTGTTACATTTTGAAATCAGTAATATAAAAATAGGAGTAAAAGAAAGTTACACAATGAAATATCAAAATAGATGTATAGGGTATATTAAACATAAATGGTACTCAATCAGTAGTAATGAAATTGATTTATAACATAAAAAAAATGTAAAATATATGCACGAGCTGAAAATGAAAACAATAATCTTTGTAGTGTAGCAAATTAGGGCAGTAGACATAAACAATTATTTATAGAAATAGTAATGTAGTAATTGGATGAGGGTGAAATGATAGGTATAGGAAGGATATTGAAACACATGATATATATAGAAATCAATGGAAAATATATGTAGTAACTAAGAATGTAAGGACAATTTTAAAATTTAAGAATAAAATAAAGTATAATTAGTGAGTGTATGCATTATATTTGAGAAGCGTAAAACTACAAAATTAATGAGTAGCAATTAATAGTAAAAGTGAATATAACAAAACAAATTAGCAAATAGTATGTACTATCTAATATAGGTAATAAAACAAAATTGTATGTTATATTTATATGGGTAGAATACTTCAATCTTGTTAAAAATGTACTGAAATATATAAGACAATATAAGGAAATAAAAAAAATACAGTATCACAAAATAAAATCATATAAAATGAATGTGCATAAGCGAAATTCATAAGCAAAATTCAAAATACAATAATAAATGAAGAAAATAATAATATTAATTTAACAAGTGGTAATAAAATAGCAATGTAAACGAATGAACATAAAAACATGAAAGAAAAAATTTTAAGATTGAAAGATAGATAAAACAAATTCAAAAGATGAAGACTAAGGAAAATAGAAGAAAAAAAATAGGTATTCAGGCGATTTTATAATATACGAAAATATTTATTTTAAAAAAAAATATTTAATATTGAAAAAGTACTATGATGAAAATCTACAAAAAAATAATTTAAGGGGGAATTGTGTCTATGTGCAAAGTATCATGAATGACGGTTCAAGCCTAGCATGCTTCTACTGCGCCACTCTAATACCAAGGGAAAAATGTACTCGCATACAATCTCATATCAATGTATACGAGGAGAACACTGTGAATGGGAGTGGTTATTGAACTCGCACTCATGACTCCAGCCATCCAAAAGGGAAAGGGAAGAGAAAACATCAGTGTATAGAGCAACACAAACATAAATCACTTACATTTAAATCTCTACTGACTGAACCCACACTTCTAATGTCCACTCTATGGTGTCGTTCCTTATAAATTTGTACTACTTATGAAGCGTGGCTCTGATACCACTCTGTAACAGCCCGAATTCCAAATACAACTAAATTCGAAGATCCATAGGATCTTTTACACTTCATTTCGTACAAATTTACAAGGAATTTAAAACTTTTATTTCAACAATAATTACATCAAAATCTTTTACATCAATAAGAAGTGGAATAAATAAAATACAACAATAACAAATGTACAACTATAACAACTTTAACATTTAAATGATCATCAGCATCAAATCATCTCTATATCTTCTTGTAACTCCAAGTCCTGCATGTAAAACTGTGGGCACGTCAGTTGCTTACAACCGACGAAATATTATACACGGCCATCCTCGCTATGCCGAAACAGTATAACGATTCTTAAACACTTTATCAAACACAAACTTGATCACAAATAAAGCTACAAAGGGACTATCCTATTGATGTCGTATTGTGCTGTGCACTTAGACCTTAATGCAGTTATTTAATATTACATGACACTAATGCGCACTTGTTCGGATTCTGCATTCCATACTACATAGGTCCGAGGGCAAGCCCTTAATCGTTCTTCATCTTGTAGGGTTCAATCCCTCGCCATGACTTAATCTACTACTGTAACTACGGTAAGTATCCTAGATGTTCTACGAATTACGAACTCATGTCTAGGCGCCCTGGAGAGAATCCCAATGCATTGACACATGACTCATCATGCAGGCATCATGTGCTAATTCACCTCCTACCATAGACATGACACAACCCGCAGTCGCCAAACATCCCACGAGCGTCGCCACCGGGACGGTACTCTAGAGCAGTGTCCACGTCCTACTCATGATGTATCATGGGACATCCTGTGAATACTCTCACGCCGCAAATCCAATGACCCTCATACTCAATGTTTTTCTCTTACTTTCATCACATCTTCACTATGTATCTAATCCTTATAATTTTATTTGTTTTAAAAGAAAATCATCACAACCTAGAGCTAGCTTATCCTATTGGACTTAAATCAAAACAATAGAGACAGTCAGCCTACCTGGCTACTTCTCAAGACATGCTCAACCCTCAACGGTTAGCTCTCAAAATCATAAATAAAACTGCCGGTCACTAGGGTCTCGCCTAACCTCTAGATTCCAACAACTATCTCTTCCTAGAGATCAACAATGTTTCATAATCAATCTCAAATAACATTTCATTTCCTTTATTCATATCTCTTTCTCAAAAACATTTATTTTATAATCTCATAACATGAGAACAATTCAATTCGATCTCTTAATCAATTTCATTATTCATAACGTTGTATGCAATTCAAATAATCTCAATCAAGTATTAATAATCATATAATCTCATTAAGAAGAAAAATCTAATCACAATCCACATATTCATCTCTCTTTAATCATATAAGAGTCACACTTTTCAACAAAATAATTTCTTATTCCTTTAATCGAATTAAACTTGAGTTCTTAAATAATATTCAATGTAAAAATTCTCTTTTAATACTTCCAAAATGTCTCAAATATTGTAGAAATAAGCTTTATAAATTCTAAACAATTTTTAAATAATAGAATTTTTTCCCTAAATTTTAATCACATTAAAATCCTCAAAATACTAAAAAAATAAAAAAAACCTAAAAAGTTCTTAACCCCAGGTTTCGAACCCAAGATCATATGCCAGACCCGCCCCGCTGTAAACAAACCAAGCCCACACCCTCTGACCAATATGGCCAAGGTAATTAACTGATATAAGGGAGATTTAAACTCTATTTTAGTTTCGGGTTTCGGGTTTATTTAAATCTCACATTCCGAAAAATAAAGTCTTCAAAGAGGCTTGAACCCAGGCCCATAACTCTATAAAAATATAAATACTTTTTCCCAGAATATGCTTCATAAAAAAAAAATTATCGCACATGTTTTCTTATGTTTGCAATAAAATATGATCTTTCTTCAAAGTGTATAAAAACACATATAACCAAATTTTTTTTCCAAAACAAAATGTGTCTTTCAACAAAATTTTCTTTATAAAATTTCTATACTCAAAAATAAATATTATTGAGATTAGATCCACACTTCTTTGCCACATTAGCATCAAAAGTCATTTGTGTTATTTCAATTATTATTTTAATCATGCATCATACAATCACAACTTAACAAAATGGCACATATTTTTGCATGCAAATATTCTAACAATCATCATAACAAACTTTGGACAATAAATTAGCAATTCACATCTATCAAATTAATTAAAATTTAGCAATCAATCTCTACAACAACTAGCATGTAATTTTCATCATACTAATTCAAATTTAACGAATAAAATTATATATTACATACCATGCAATTTCTACTCCTATATTAGAACGAATTTAAGAAACATCCACCCAAAGTTGAAGAATTTGTGATTGTACTCAATTGAACTTCTAGAATTAGGGGCTCCTAAAGAAACTCCGATTGCAACCTCCTCGAAATCCGCACAGCAAAGCAAGTACACACTCCAATCTATTTCGATAATGCACAGCAAGGCTCCATCTCCACTTTCGGAAAGCAAACAGCACCTCCTTATCTTTGTCTTCATATATATATACATACACATTTATATAAGTACATAGACATGATTTTATATGTATATGTATATGATAGAGTAGGTAGAGAAGGCACATGGAGTGCGGGACTTGGTCTTGTGTAATCCCTGTTTTCCTAAAAATGTATTTTTCATAAAGCAAGATATCTCCGGGTGCATACGGAAGAATCGCGACCTCTTTGCATGGACTGCATCAGACATGCCCGGGATCTCGGAGGAGCTCTCAATGCACCATCTGAGCGTCACCCCTGGGGTCAAGCCTGTTCAGCAGAAGAGGCGAAAGTTTGCCCCTGAAAGGCAACAGGCGATCAAGGAGGAGGTTGAGAAACTCCTCAATGCCTGCTTTATTCAGGAGGTGAACTACCCTGAGTGGCTCTCCAATATGGTAATGGTCAAGAAGGCCAATGGGAGTTGGAGGATATGCATTGACTTCAATGATCTTAACAAGGCGTGCCCTAAGGACCCCTTTTCCTCTTCCCAGTAGCGATGCCCTGATCGATGCGACTTGCGGGCACGAGCTCCTCAAATTTATGGATGCCTTCTCAGGATACAACCAAATCAGGATGTTCTCTCCAGACATTCGTGACGGACCAAGGCCTCCACTGCTACCGTGTTATGCCGTTCGGCTTGAAAAACATGGGGGCTACCTATCAGCACATAGTGAACAAGGTCTTCCGAGACCAGATTGGCCGAAACATGGAGGTCTACGTCGACGATGTAATACCCCGATTTTCATTTATGAAAATTATTAATTTTTGCACGTTGTGTGCACGTGCAATTTTTGTAGTATGAAATCTTATAATTATTTTCCTTATGAATATTATGGATATATATATATATATATATATATATATATATATATATATATATATATATATATATATATATATATATATATGTATATGCGTTCTCTAATTATTTTCATAAAGGCCTATTTTCTTCAAATAAGCATAAGCCTTTCTTTTAAGCACAATTCTAATTTATTATTTGGCCCATTAATTAAAGCCCATGAGTTAAATCTCTTTTAATTACAACTTGTAATGTAGGATATTTTTATAAGATTATTATTATAGAAAATATAATGTACAACTTTTTTTAAATGGAGGACTAATGCATGCACGTGCATTGCACGTACACATGCAAAGCACACCATGTAGACCGGTTTTGAGTATGGAGGGAAATGAAAAAAAATGAGTGGAGTCATGGGTGGTGGTTGCTTGATCAAGGTTGGTTACTACAACTCCCCCTTGAATCCTAGCCTTTTATTTCTAACTCCTAGTTTGATCCTAGCCTTTCATTTACTCCAATTTTTAGTATAAATACCCTCCCCCCCTAGCCTAGTTATATTTGTACTCTTTATTTCTCCAAAACCTATATACATTTGTTAGTAATGATTTATTAGTAGTAAGTGAGATAAAGGATTGAGAGTTTTGTGTGAGTGATTTGTGCTTGTACCAAGAAGAAGGCCGGCATCAAGGAGGCTCGGGATTGCCTCTTTGAAGGTCGGGTGCGCGCATCAAGGGAGTAGGAACGCTTTTTTGGCAAGGACTTTTGTTTAGGAGGTGTTGCAATTTGATTTCTCTCCAAATTAAGGTGGATTATTTTCCGTGTTTCTAATTGATAGCATGCTAGAATTGAATTGAAATGATAATGCATGAAAAAGATTAATAAGAGTACATTTAATTGGAAAAATGGCTTATTAGTTGATTGGAATGTTGCTAAATGGATTGTATGTGATACCATCATCAAACTTAAGTTGTATGTTAATTATCTATAATTATGGATTGCTTGAAGTAAAATTTGTTGTTGGCATCAAAAACTAAATGCAAATGTTAGTAGATGAAAATATGGTTTTATGTGCTTGAATGAACTTTTTGTGCTAATGTTTGTAAAGAATAATTTAAAATATAATTTGTGGGTTTGTGAAAGGAATACAAACAGGAAATAGATATAGAGAATATTGATGTTAAAATTGTATAAGAAATGTCGAAAAGAAATGTGGTAGTAGTAGCATCCAATTTAAACTAATTGTATGAAAAATATGTGTTAATTATTGGAAAAATTATTTTTAAATTACTGGAGTATTAATTATCATGTGAATAATTATTCTAGAGATTTACAGTAAATTTAGTAAAAGGAAAATTCAAATGAGAGCTTTTGAAACATTGAAATGTTCTATTAAACAGAAAGTTGATTTAATTAAAATGCAAGTTGTATTCAAGTTGTATACAAGTTCTATAGCTCAAGTGGTCGGGAGGCTTCTTAATGCTACAGTGTTGTGCGGTGGGTTCTCACAGGTCGATGGTTCGATCCTTGATAACGCCATATTTTTGTTGTGCATTTAAAAAATTGAATTAAGCCTCAGCCGAGAGTATATAACTCTCTGAACCCCTCTCTATACCGAATAGCACAATCAGCCTAGTGGCCAGAGCATGTGGCTTGCTTCTCTGTGGTCGTTGGTTCGAATCCTGGTCTCGGCCAGAATTAAACTTTGGGAAAAAAATTATTTTTTGATGGTTTTTTATGTTTAAAAATTATGAAAAAATATTATTATTATTCTAAAATTATGTATGACTTATGAAAAATAAATTGGGAGATATTAGAATGAAATGAAGTATATTTTAGGAATAAAAGTATAATCAGAACTATGGTTCTACACTTATATTTTTGTGAAAGTTGTGTTTTGAAAAAGGACTTGAAATAAAGTGCTAGATAAGGAAATATAACAAAGAAAGAAAATATGTGAAGTGAAGTGGTCTGAATTATTCTTAGTGAAGAATAATGTGACAAAAATGAATTGTGAATATTCTTCTTGACCTTATAATTGGTGATATGATTTTTAATGTGGAAATAAATATTTGATGAAATACATGATCAGTAATTGAACTCCATGTATGGTTATTGACTCATGAATAATTTAGAAATCATGTGATTGGAAAAGAGAAATATTATTGAGTATGACAACTCAAATATATGAAATTGTGAAATGAAATTGAAAATTAGGGTGTAGCCAAAACTCACACCGGCAAGTGAAAGTGATAAATTATGATTATTGACATTGAAAAGACCATGTTTGGGTCATTGTGAAATGAAAGAAATAAGACCGGTAGTAGTGAGAGGGCTAACTCTAAGAGATTGATTTTGTTCATGATTTCATTAGAATTAAGGACTAGTTACATAGTGAAGATGTGATGAGAGTAAGAGAAAAACATTGAGTATGAGGGCCATTGGATTGGCGGCGAGAGAGTATCCTAAGATGTCCCATGATGAGTCATGATAGGACGTGGATGCTGCTCCAGAGTACCGTCCCGGTGGCGATGCTCGTGGGATGTTTTACGACTGCAGGTGGTGTCATCTCTATGGTAGGAGCTGAATTACCACAGGATGCCTGCATGATGAGTCATGTGTCAGTACATTGGGATTCCCTCCAGGGCGCCTAGACATGAGTTCGTATGTCAGAAAACATCTAGGATACTTACCGTAGTTACAGTAATAGATTAAGTCTTGACGAGGGATTGAACCCTACAAGATGAGGAACGATTAAGAGGCTTGCCATCGGACCTATGTAGTATGGGATGCATAGAATCCGAACAAGTGCGCATTAGTGTCATATAATATAAATAACTGCATTAAGGACTTAGTGCACAATCACAACACAACATCCATATGGTATTCCCTTTAGTTTGATATGTGACAAGTTTGTGTTTGTTAAATATGGAAAATCATTTATACTGTTCCGGCATAGAGAGGATGGCCGTATATAATTTTCGTCGGTTGAATAAACTGACGTACCCACAGTTTTGTATGCAGGGTAAATAACATGATAAAGATTAAAGGAGAACTGATGCTTAGAGATTATTCAAGTGTTGTTGTACTTTCATATTTTAAATGTTGTAAATTTGCTTCCGCTGTACAATGTAAAGTGTAAAGTTTTCATGTAACTCTGATGTAAAGTGAAAAGTTTTAAATTCCTTGTAAAATTGTACGAAAGAAGTGTGAAGATCCTGTGAAATCTCGAATTCAGTGTATTTTGGAATTCGGGGCGTTACAGAGTGGTATCAGAGCCACGCTTCTCACTAGTAAAAATTTATAAGGAACGACACCCTAGAAGTGGACATTAGAGTGTGTGTTTGAGTCTAGAGATTTAAATGTAAGTTACTTACATTTGTGTTGTTCTATGATTTATGTTTCTTTCTCCCTATTTCTAAGATGGCTGATCACTTTGACCCTGCTGGATACGACAATTGGTATATCGTCGAGGAAGATTATTATCCTGGACAAGCAGATTCCGAGGAAGAGTACTACCCAGGGCAAGCAGATTCTGACGGAGAAGAATGGCCTGAATCCCGAGAGATCACCCCACCTCCGGATTCATCTGATGACTCTTCTGACGAAGAAGAAGAACCAGTTCCAAGTAGTCTTGTGATATCTTTTTAGAGGCAGGTAGAAACACTGCGAGAGAGAGTCGGACTATTGGAGGCTCAGTTGGTAAAGCACAAGGATGATTTCGCGGTTCTCAGTCATCGTGTATGGGAACTCGAGAAGAGGAAGAATATGACCGATGTGCTGAAGGAAAAAGTTGATGAACTACGGGGAGAACTTCGAGAAGCGAAGAGAAACCGTATGAGTTAGACTGTTGTAGCTTCTACTTTTTTCATTCTGATGTCAAGAAATGTTTTCAATTCGAATGTATAAAGTTTGAAATTCAATGAAATGCAAAGTTGATTTAAAATTCATGTCTTACACTTCGAATTTAATGGACCTTTTACATTAGAATATGGAATGAAAGCTGTTGTTTTATTCGATACTGGATCCTTTCATAATTTTGTGTCTCCTAAATTTGCTTAAGTGTTGGGAGTTGAACCGAAGATTTTTTCAGGCAAGATCTTAGCAGTAGCTACTCCAACAGGGGAAGCTTTAATCACTGATCGGTACTATGCGGATTGCGAGATTGTGATTGGGGACAGAATCTTCGGAATTGATCTAATCGAGCTGACTATCTTGGGAGTCGATGTTATCATTGGCATTGATTAGATGTCGGTGTAAAGTGCAAACATCGAGTGCAAGAACAAGACAATAACAAAAAAAGCTCCAGGTGGACCTGAAGTCACTTTCCAAAGGAAGAAGAGGTGTTCTAGGCTGGTGGCAGCTATCCGCAAGGAAGAGATTCCTGTGGAAGTGCAAAGGATTCCTGTGGTTCGGGACTATCTGACTGTGTTCTTGGATGATTTTCTTGGGTTACCCCCACAACGTGATGTAGAGTTCAGCATCACCCTTCAACCGAGAAGTGCACCCATTTCTAAGGCACCGTATAGGATGGCTCCAGTGGAACAGGATGAGGTGAAACGGCAGATTGAGGAACCGTTGGAGAAAGACTTTATTCAACCTAGTGCGTCACCCTGGGGAGCACCAGTACTTTTGGTAAAGAAGAAGGATGGATCGATGAGAATGTGTATCGATTACCGAGAGCTGAATAAGGTCACTGTTCAGAATAAGTATCCTATTCCCCGAATTGATGACTTGTTCGATCGTCTACAAGGAGCAGCTATTTTCTCCAAAATAGATCTTCGATCAGGATATCACCAAGTTCGAGTGAAAGCTGAAAATGTGCACAAAACTGCATTTAGAACTCGACATGGGCATTACGAATTCTTAGTTATGCCATTTGGAGTGACGAATGCACCCGCAATCTTCATGGATTTGATGAACAGAGTTCTGAGGCCGTTCATTGATTCTTTCGTCGTGGTGTTTATCGACGATATTCTCGTGTACTCCAAGTCAGAAGAGGAGCACACCGAGCATCTGGCAGCAGTTTTGAAGAAGCTAGAAGAGCAGGAGTTGTATGCCAAGCTGTCCAAGTGTGATTTCTAGAAATCTGAAGTGGCATTCCTAGGTCACATCCTTTCTAAGGAGGGAGTGGCAACTGACCCTCAGAAGATAGAGGCAGTGAGAGATTGGGCTAGGCCTACTACAGTGAAGGAAGTCAGAAGTTTTCTTGGAATGACTGGATACTACAGGAGATTCATTCAAGGTTATGCTCAGTTAGCTGTGCCGCTTACTAGTTTGACCAAGAAGAATGTGAACTTCAAGTGGACTGAGCAATGTGAGGCAAGCTTTTAGGAGTTGAAAGAGAAGCTGACTACTGCACCTATTTTGGCTTTGCCTAGAGCAGGTGTTGAGTATGATGTTTACAGCGATGCTTCACATCGTGGGCTTGGTTGTGTCTTAATGCAAGAAGGAAGAGTAATCGCTTATGGGTCTAGGCAACTACGACCACATGACAAGAATTACCCGACTCATGATCTGGAGTTGGCTGCGATTATCTTTGCCCTGAAGCAATGGAGGCACTACGTGTACGGTGAGAAATTAAACATGTACACGGACCACAAGAGTTTAAAGTACATATACCAGCAGAAGGATTTAAATTTGAGGCATCGGAGATGGTTGGAAGTGCTTGAGGACATGCGACCTAAGATCAAATGTCATCCTGGGAAAGCTAATGTTGTTACTGATGCACTTAGTCGCAAGAGTAGTTTATCCAGTTTGATTACAACTCAGAAGCATCTGATGGAAGAATTGGATCGAGCAGGTATTGAAGTTGTCTTGCAAGGATTGGGAGCATCTTTAGCTCAGTTGAGACTTCAGCCTACTTTGAATGGAAGGATCATTGCAAGTCAGGAGGTTGATGCAGATATCTTGGAGATGAAGGAGCAGGTTGGTGCTGGCAGGTTGCCCGGATTTCAAATAAGGGATGGAGTACTGTGGTTTGGAGATAGACTATGTGTTCCAAATCAGGCGGACCTGAAAGAGAGTATTCTTCAGGAGGCGCATGCTACTCTTTTGTCGGTACATCCTGGAAGTATTAAGATGTACAAAGACATCAAACCGCATTTCTGGTGGTCAGGTTTGAAATGGGATGTGGCTGAATTTGTGGCGAAGTGTGAGGTTTGTCAACAAGTCAAAGCCGAGAATCAGAGACCCGGTGGTTTATTACAGCCGTTACCTATTCCGGAATGGAAGTGGGATAACATCAGTATGGATTTCATTACGTGATTGTCCAAGAGTCCTAAAGGCAATGATGTGATTTGGGTTATAGTCGATCGACTAACCAAGTCCGCTCACTTTTTGGCGATGAAACTCACTGCTTCGATGGACAAGTTAGCTGAGTTGTATGTTGGCGAGATCATCAGGATTCATGGTGTTCCATCAACTATTGTGTCTGATCGAGATGCGTGGTTTACTTCGCATTTTTGGATGAGTCTTCAGACAGCTTTGGGTACCAAGACGAATTTCAGCACTGCTTTTCATCCGCAAACCGATGGGCAAACCGAGAGAGTCAACCGTATTCTTGAGGATATGGCTCGGTGTTGTATACTAGACTTTGGAGGCAGTTGGGAAAGGCATTTACCTTTGATAGAGTTTGCCTACAATAACAGTTTTCAGACCAGTATCGGGATGGCGCCGTACGAAGCTTTGTATGGCAGGAAGTGCAGGACACCGATTTGTTGGTTTGAAGTTGGGGAGCGCCAATTGTTTGGGCCTGAGCTTGTGCAGCAAACCTCTGAAAAGATTGATCTGATCAGGAAAAGGTTGGTAGAAGCTCAGAGCAGGCAGAAAAGCTATGCAGACAACCGGAGAAGGGACCTTGAGTTTGAGGTAGGTGACTTCGTCTTTCTGAAAGTATCTCCCAGTAAAGGTGTGATTCGATTTGGCAAAGGCGGGAAGTTAGCTCTGAGGTTTATAGGCCCGTACAAGATATTGAAAAGGATCGGGAAAACTGCTTACCGGCTTGAGTTACTGGAAGAGTTATCTCAGGTGCACAATGTCTTTCATGTGTCTATGCTGAGAGGTTATATTCCAGATCCGAGTCATCATTTGCCTGAAGTGCCAGAAGGTTTTGGATCTCAATTACATTGAGTCTTCTCTCGAGATTTTTGATCGTCGAGAGAAAGTCTTGAGGAATAAGACAATACCGATGGTCAAGGTAGTCTGGAGAAACTATTTGGTTGAAGAGGCTACTTGGGAGTCTGAGGAGAGGATGTTGAAGGATTATCCTGAGCTTTTTGCTTGATTTGTATTTTGTATTTTCTTGTACTTGTTATGAATGTTTTGTTTCTCGCTCTTGACTGTAGTTCTGGGGACGGAACTATTCTAAGGAGGGAGTGTTGTAATACCCCGATTTTCATTTATGAAAATTACTAATTTTTGCACGTAGTGTGCGCATGCAATTTTTGTAGTATGAAACCTTATAATTATTTTCCTTATGGATATTGTGGATATATATATATATATGTATATGTGTTCTCTAATTATTTTTATAAAGGCCCATTTTCTTCAAATAAGCATAAGCCTTTCTTTTAAGCCCAAATCTAATTTATTATTTGGCCAATTAATTGAAGCCCATGAGTTATTTCTCTTTTTATTACAACTTGTAATGTACTATATTTTTATAAGATTATTTTTACAGAAAATATAATGTACAACTTTTTTTAAATGGAGGACTAATGCATGCACGTGCATTGCACGTACACATGCAAAGCACACCATGTAGGCCGGTTTTGAGTATGGAGGGAAATGAAAAAAAAATGAGTGGAGTCATGGGTGGTGGTTGCTTGATCATGGTTGGTTACTACAACTCCCCCTTGAATCCTAGCATTTTATTTCTAACTCCTAGTTTGATCCTATCCTTTCATTTACTCCAATTTTTAGTATAAATACCCCCCCCTAGGCTAGTTATTTTTGTACTCTTTATTTCTCCAAAACCTATACACATTTGTTTGTAGTGATTTATTAGTAGTAAGTGAGATAAAGGATTGAGAGTTGTGTGTGAGTGAGTTGTGCTTGCACCAAGAAGAAAGCCGACATCAAGGAGGCTCAGGATTGCATCTTTGAAGGTCGGGTGCGCGCATCAAGGAGGAGGAGGAATGCTCTTTTGGCAAGGACTTTTGTTTAGGAGGTGTTGCAATTTGATTTCTCTCCAAATTAAGGTGGGTTATTTTCCATGTTTCTAATTAGATAGCATGCCAGAATTGAATTGAAATGATAATGAATGAAAAAGATTAATAAGAGTACATTTAATTGGAAAAATGGCTTATTAGTTGATTGGAATGTTGCTAAATAGATTGTATGTGATACCATCATCAAACTTAAGTTGTATGTTAATTATCTATAGTTATGGATTGCTTGAAGTAAAATTTGTTGTTGGCATCAAAAACTAAATGCAAATGTTAGTAGATGAAAATATGGTTTTATGTGCTTGAATGAACTTTTTGTGCTAATGTTGGTAAGGAATAGCTTAAAATATAATTTGTGGGTTTGTGAAAGGAATACAAATAGGAAATAGATATAGAGAATATTGATGTTAAAATTGTATAAGAAATGTCGAAAAGAAATGTGGTAGTAGTAGCATCCAGTTTAAACTAATTGTATGAAAAATATGTATTAATTATTGGAAAAATTATTTTTAAATTACTGGAGTATTAATTATCATGTGAATAATTATTCTGGAGATTTACATTAAATTTAGTAAAAGGAAAATTCAAATGAGAGCTTTTGAAACATCGAAATGTCCTTACAAACACAGAGTTGATTTAATTAAAATGCAAGTTGTATTCAAGTTGTATACAAGTTCTATAGCTCAAGTGGTCGGGAGGCTTCTTAATGCTACAATGTTGTGCGGTGGGTTCTCACAGGTCGATGGTTCGATCCTTGATAACGCCATATTTTTGTTGTGCATTTAAAAAATTGAATTAAGCCTCAGCGGAGAGTATATAACTCTCTGAACCCCTCTCTATACCGAATAGCACAATCAGCCTAGTGGCCAGAGCATGCGGCTTGCTTCTCTGTGGTCGCTGGTTCGAATCCTGGTCTCGGCCAGAATTAAACTTTGGGAAAAAAAGATTTTTTGATGGTTTTTTATGTTTAAAAATTGTGAAAATATATTATTATTATTCTAAAATTATGTATGACTTATGAAAAAATAAATTGGGAAATATTAGAATGAAATGAAGTATATTTTGGGAATAAAAGTGTAGTCAGAACTATGGTTCTACACTTATATTTTTGTGAAAGTTGTGTTTTGAAAAAGGACTTGAAATAAAGTTCTAGATAAGGAAATATAACAAAGAAAGAAAATATGTGAAGTGAAGTGGTTTGAATTATTCTTAGTGAAGAATAATGTGACAATAATGAATTGTGAATATTCATCTTGACCTTATAATTGGTGATATGATTTTTAATGTGGAAATAAATATTTGATGAAATACATGATGAGTAATTGAACTCCATGTATGGTTATTGACTCATGAATAATTTAGAAATCATGTGATTGGAAAAGAGAAATATTATTGAGTATGACAACTCAAATATATGAATTTGTGAAATGAAAATGAAAATTAGGGTGTAGCCAAAACTCACACCGGCAAGTGAAAGTGATGAATTATGATTATTGACATTGAAAAGACCAAGTTTGGGTCATTGTGAAATGAAAGAAATAAGACCGGTAGTAGTGAGAGGGCTAACTCTAAGAGATTGATTTTGTTCATTATTTCATTAGAATTAAGGATTAGTTACATAGTGAAGATGTGATGAAAGTAAGAGAAAAACATTGAGTAAGAGGGCCATTGGATTGGCGGCGAGAGAGTATCCCAGGATGTCCCATGATGAGTCATGATAGGGCGTGGATGCTGCTCCAGAGTACCGTCCCGGTGGCGACGCTCGTGGGATGTTTTACGACTGCGGGTGGTGTCATGTCTATGGTAGGAGCCGAATTACCACAGGATGCCTGCATGATGAGTCATGTGTCAGTGCGTTGGGATTCCCTCCAGGGTTGCTAGACATGAGTTCGTATGTCAGAAAACATCTAGGATACTTACCATAGTTACAGTAGTAGATTAAGTCATGATGAGGTATTGAACCATACAAGATGAAGAACGATTGAGAGGCTTGCCCTCGGACCTATGTAGTATGGGATGCATAGAATCCGAACAAGTGCGCATTAGTGTCATATAATATAAATAACTGCATTAATTACTAAGTGCACAATCACAACACGACATCAATAGGGTATTCCCTTTAGTTTGATATGTGACAAGTTTGTGTTTGTTAAATATGGAAAATCATTTATACTGTTTCCGGCATAGAGAGGATGGCCGTGTATAATGTTCATCGGTTGAATAAACTGACGTACCCACAGTTTTGTATGCAGGATTAATGACATGATAAAGATTAAAGGAGAACTGATGCTTAGAGAGTATTCAAGTGTTGTTGTACTTTCATTATTTAAATGTGGTAAATTTGCTTCCGCTGTACAATGTAAAGTGTAAAGTTTTCATCTAACTCTGATGTAAAGTGAAAAGTTTTAAATTCCTTGTAAAATTGTACGAAAGAAGTGTAAAGATCCTGTGGAATCTCGAATTCAGTGTATTTTTGGAATTTGGGGCGTTACAGACGATATGTTGGTCAAGAGCACTCGAGGGCAGGAGCACACCCTCGACCTTCAAGAAGCCTTCGAAGTGCTCCGGAGGCACAATATGAGACTAAACCCGAATAAGTGTGCATTCGGTGTCTCATCGGGCAAATTTCTGGGGTTTATGGTCAGCCAGTGGGACATAGAGGCTAACCCCGAGAAGATTCAAGCCATTGTCAAAATGGCTTCCCCCTCCAACGTCAAAGACGTGCAGAGGCTCACGGGGTGCCTTGCCGCGATCGGGCGATTCCTCTCCAAGTTTGGGAAAAAGTTCCTCCCCTTCTTTAAAGCCCTCAGGGGGACTAAAGGCTTCGAGTGGGGGTCACAGCAACAGGAGTCCTTTGACAAGCTCAAAGAGTATTTCGCTAACCCCCCGCTCCATGAGTAAGCCGACACCTGGGGAGGTCCTCCACCTCTACCTCGCAGCTTCGGAGCAGACGCTCAGCGCGGTCCACGTAAGGGAAGAGGATAAGATGCAAAAGCCCATCTATTACGTGAGTAAGGTGCTCCGCAACGCCAAACTCCGTTATCCAAAGCTGGAAAAGATGGCACTCGCCTTGGTCATGGCAGCCTGAAAGCTCCGTCCCAACTTCCAATCCCACTCGGTGGTCATCCTTGGCGACCAACCACTGAAACAGGTTCTCCACAAGCTGGAGACTTTCGGATGGCTCATGAAGTGGTCCATCGAGCTAAGTCAGCACGACATCAGCTACCAGCCCAGAACGGTAATAAAGGCCCAAGCTTTGGCCGAGTTCATCGTGGAGAACACCATCCCTGACTCATGCGAGTCACCTATCGACCCCTCCGTCTGGACCGTTTATGTCGACGGGTCCTCCTGTGCCGATGGAAGTGGGGCCGGCGTCATCCTAACTGGCCCCGATGCCTTTGTCCTCCAGTACTCCCTCCGCCTCAACTTCCCGGCATCAAACAATGAGGCAAAATATGAAGCTCTAATTATGGGGCTCTACTTGGGTCGCAAGGTGGGTGCCGAACAAGTAAGGGTCTTCAGTGACTTTCAGTTAGTGGTCAATCAAGTGTCCGGGGAATACGAGGCGAGAGACAACCGCATGACCAGGTACTTGGCAAACGTGAGGGAGCTACTAGCTCTATTCAGAGATGTTCAACTCCAGCGGGTTCCCTGAGAGAAAAACGCGTAAGCGGATGCCCTCTGTAAGCTCTCCTCCTCATCCCTCCAAGGTCTAGAATGGACCGTCTTAATAGAGGTCCTTCTCAAACCAAGCATCGATGAAGATGGCTCGGAGCCAATGGAAGCCTACCCCCTAACACTTGGGGAAAACTAGATGAAGGCCCTCCTCAATTACCATCGGGATGGAGTCCTTTCCGAAGATCCGAAAGAAGCAAGGAGGATCAGGACACGAGCAGAGCAGTACACACTCCTACACCCAGGTTGGTAATCGGCCCTATCTGAGATGCCTCTCCCCAGAAGAAGTGCTCTACGCCCTAAGGGAAGCCCATGATGGTCTATGTGGTGCGCACTTGGGAGCGAGATCCCTTACCCGGAAGCTTTCGAACTACGGGTACTTCTAGCCTACACTACTAAGTGATTCTGAGGAGTATGTCCACCAGTGCGACTCCTGCCTGAAGTTCGCCCCAATCTGTCGCCTGCCCCAAGCACCACTTGCCTCCTTGGTGAGCCCAATCCCGTTCGCAATGTGGGGGATGGATTTGCTCGGACCTTTCCCTCCGGCACCAGGCCAGCTGAAGTTCTTGGTGGTTGCAATAGACTACTTATCCAAGTGGATAGAGGCCAAACCTCTCTCAATGATCACCGAGAACATGGTGTAGAAGTTCTTTTTGAAGAACACTGTCTGTCAGTTCTGGGTACCTCGCATTCTCGTAACCGACAACGGGACCCAATTTACGGGAGCTGCCTTCCATGACTTTTGCACCAACCTTGGGATTCAACAGCGATTCTCTTCAGTAGCGCACCCCCAGTCCAACAGCCAAGCGGAAAACGTGAACCGAAAAATCCTCTCAGGATTGAAGTAGAGGCTCGACAAGTCCACCAAAGGGCTATGGGTCGAACAACTCCCCAATGTGCTTTGGAGGTATCACACCACCAAAAGAACTACAACGGGAGAGTCCCCTTTCAAACTCACATACAGATCAGAAGCTCTTATCCCTTTGGAGGTGGGCCTGCCTTAACCTCGACTCATACCATACAATGAGGTACAGAACGCGAACCAGCTTCTCAACTGCCTAGACCTCATTGACGAGATCCGCAAGAGAGTCGCAATTTGCCAGGAGTTCTACCATCGTAGGATCACTCATGCTTACAATAAGAGGGTACGACCGACCAACCTAAAGGAAGGGGACTTATTACTGAGAAAGTTATCAGTTTCGAATCCAAGCAAAAGAGGCAAGCTGACACCCAATTGGGAAGAACCATATAAGGTCTCCAGAGTTATACGCCTGGGCGCGTATCAACTTGAAGACTTGGGGGGGGCAGGAAGATGCCAAGGACTTGGAACACTGAGCACCGGATGAAGTACCGAGAGGGTGTCTAAACACTACTCCAAGCAACTTTCCCAGGATTGCAAAAACCTTACTTGTATCTTCTTTTTAATCAAAATGTAAAGGCGGTCTGCAACTTAGAAGCGGCCGCCCAGTTGTTTTCAATAAAGAGAAACTTCTCCTCACAACTTCCCTATCTCTTGAGTAACCAAACTTTACCTAGCACATTTTCCATTTTTGGGGTAGTCTAACTCTACTTGCAAAAAAATTTCTTTAAACGACGAGTTCGGAGTCCAACACTTGGCTCGATTCTGCTTCAACTACTTGCTCATAAGCGAGTAAGAAGTGTTTCGCCATTCGGAATTGCTCCCACAACCATTGACTCTCTCTTTAAATGACGAGTTCGGAGTCCAACACTTGGCTCGATTCCGCTTCAACTACTTGCTCATAAGCAAGTAAGAAGTGGTTCGCCATTCGGAATTGCTTCCACAACCATTGATTCTCTTTAAAAGATGAGTTTGGAGTCCAACACTTGGCTCGATTCCGCTTTTACTACTCGCTCATAAGCGAGTAAGAAGTGGTTCGCCATTCGGAATTGCTCCCACAACCGTTGACTCTCTCTTTAAATGACGAGTTCGGAGTCCAACACTTGGCCCGATTCCGCTTCAACTACCTGCTCATAAGAGAGTAAGAAGTGGTTCGCCATTCAGAATTGTTCCCACAACCGTTGACTCTCTCTTTAAACGACGAGTTCGGAGTCCAACACTCAGATCGATTCCGCTTCAACTACTTGCTC
The DNA here is from genome assembly GCA_017893485.1 of Hemerocallis citrina. Taxonomy (NCBI): domain Eukaryota; kingdom Viridiplantae; phylum Streptophyta; class Magnoliopsida; order Asparagales; family Asphodelaceae; genus Hemerocallis; species Hemerocallis citrina. The sequence continues at coordinate 114,417,418 of CM030360.1, read as the reverse complement.
ATAAGCAAGTAAGAAGTGGTTCGCCATTCGGAATTGCTCCCACAACCGTTGACTCTCTCTTTAAACGATGAGGTCGGAGTCTAACACTTGGCTCGATTCCACTTCGACTAGTTGCTTATAAGCGAGGAAGAAGTGACTTACTACTCAGAAGTGCACCTACAACTATTGATAACTACAAATGCCATCAAAACACATGAATACGAAGACAAGTATTATGTCATTGAAATCTGAGAAACAAGTCTAGTTACAAGACCAACTGCTCATCTATACAGCGAGAAACAACACTTGTAATGTTAAATGTGCAAGACTCCTAAGGCCTACTTCAGTGCCTCCGAGGCGCGGGCATACTTCGGTTAAGAGACACCCGAGGGTGACGAATGTTGAACTGCCGATGTCCCCCCTCGGCACTCGTCTCTAGACCGGCTAGTGGAGAAGCATCGTCGACACCCGTTCTAGCGGTGGCTCCAACGGACGCTCTAATTGACAAAGCTGCCGCCCCACTTTGCGCATCGCCTGGACTCCAATGCACTAACAGTGAGCGACGCACCAGCTTAAGGAAGGTTATCCCCTATCACGCTTTTTGCGAGTGCAGGTGGTGGATCGGACATTGCTCCGTTCGGGTCGTAGTTGAAGACAGGCGACCTCTGCCTTGAGCTCGACAATTCGCTCCTTAAGCGAGTTGTCTCTCACCTTTATTGACAGACGAGGCTACCGCATCGAGCCTGCCCCTTAAGATCCTTCAGTGATCGTCCGCCAAAGGTGAGCAACCTCCATGCTCTTGCCTAGGGTCACTTTCTTCAGCTCATCCCTCTCCGCCGCCACCTTAGACAAGGAGTGGCGAAGATGCTTGATCTTTAGGCCGAGGTTGGTTTTAGCTGACGAATCCAAGTCATCGCCTTTAGGGGTCCTCTCTTTAATCTGCTCCTCTAACTGCCTCCTGTCTATGTCTCGACGAACTAAGGTCGACCTCAGGTGCTTCAGCTCGTATTTTGCCTTACGGAGGTCCACTCTACTTCTTGAAGATGCTCTCGGTTCCACTCGAGCCCCAAATCTCATTGCCCATAGACTAGCTTTTAGGCGAGCCACTTCGGCTATCTAAGGCACCTCGACGACCTGTAGCATTTCGACGATCTGAAAAGAACCAGGGCATGGGGCCGTTGAGATTCACACTAATCCAACACTTAGTCAAAAAAAAGTTTGAAATTTTCTCAACACTTAGATAAAAAGAGTATGAGACTTTCTCAACACTTAGTCAAAACAGAGAACTTTCTTATTCATCTAAAAGTTGAAGCGGTGGCCAGTCCGCAGTTCGGCAATACAAAAAAAACAAAAAAAACAAAAAAGATAGAGGCGATTGAGTCAAGGAGCCACCTCGAGGTGCTACTCCGAAGCGCCCTCGCTAGGCAGAGTGACGAGTGCCACTTCGGGGTTCACCTCCTCCTCGCCGTCGCGCTCATCTTCGTCACCCTCCAGCTCGGGCTCGACTTTCGCCAGAGGGATGAACTCCTCACCCTCTACCAGATCGTATAAGTAGTATGTCGAACCGTCAAAGCTGGGGATGCGAGCCTGCCACATGCTTCAGAGCTCGAGCGTAAGCCTCCTCCATATTTGTCATCATATGGGCCTCCGCCTCGTCCTGAATGGCTTTCTTTGCCTCCGCCACCATCATCTCTTGCCCCTTCAGCACCTCCTCAGATGCCCTCAAAACCTTCGTCAGCTCCTCCTCGAGGCGAGCGTTCTCCTTCTCTAGCGCCTCGACCTTCGCTGTCTCGACCGTTGAGTGCTCGAGCGCTTCGGCGAGCTTCGTCTCTAGGGCACCCACCTCTGCTGCTCGTGATGCCGAGAGCCGCTATTCGACCTTGAACAGCTTCATTTCCTTAGAGCGCTCCGACCGCTCGCAATCGTTTGCTTCCTTCATCTCCTTCTCTTGCTTGGCGAACTGCTCGAGTATATGGCTAAAGTGGCAAAGGGTCTATGAACAAAACAGAAGAATATGAGAACTCAAAGATCGTTAACCCTGAAGCTGAAGGGGACAGAGCGAGGCTACTTACCGACATCGTCGACCGGGCGATCTCCAAGGCATCGTCGCCGACCGTACCTGCCCTCAGCACCGGGCGATCCTTCGGGGTCGGCAGATGGCGTACCGCCTGCATGCACATCCCGCATCACCGAGGAAGCCACTCAGCTTCATCACTCGCCAGTCGGGGATGAAGAGCCTCTTGTGCTCTTCGGTAAGGGTAGCCTCCACCTCGGTCGTGAGCGGTGGCAACTCCAGGGCCAGAGCGAAGCAATGTCCGATCCCGGGGCTTCAGCCGAAGGAAGCGTAACTTGCAGCTCCAAGGGGGCGTCGCTGACTAAGTCGACAATAGCCGCTGGTGCCGAGGGCGCTTGTACTGCTTGGCCGGAAGGAGGCCCCGCTGTAATCCTCTTCCGCTTTTTTGTGTTTGCACCCTTTGCCACTGCCGCGCTCCTCTTTGCCATCAGGGCTCGGTAGTCCATACCGGGGGCTTCTGTACACAAAGAAAAACCGAGCAAAAAAGTTAGTGAAAAACACATTCGCTAAAAGTAAGTACTCATATGTTAAGGAAAAAAAAAGAAAAAGAAAAGGAGCGTACTGGGGTCGATAAGATTGAGACCTCTACCGAACAAGACCTCCTTGGTAATATCCTTCCAACCGAGGGTCAAAAGACCGAGGATCTTCATCACTATCTCCTCTTTTTCTTTAGTGAGCACCGGTACGGCCTTCGACCACTTCGGAACATCCTCCTTCCATGTCGTAGGGAAGTCCCACGGCTTGGGACCTCGGATCAAGAAGTATTTCTCCTTCCAATGCTTGATAGAGTCCGGATTCTCGATTAGTTTAACCCCCTTCCTCGGAGATAAGTAGTATCGGTGCCCCATCTTGCTCATTCGGCAGATCCAGTAGAGGCTGCAGAGGAGAACGAGTTGGGGCTGCACACCGACCGCTTGACAATGGAGGATAAAGGCGATGACGTGCCGCCACATGTTTGGCATGAACTGCACGGGGCTCAGGCCGTACCGCTGCAACAACTCGACCACGAAAGGCAGAAGCGGTAGCCGAAGGCCGGCATTAAGTACGTCATACAGGAAGACGCATGTGTCTAGCAACGTCCCTGTACATGCTCGGAAGCTGGGGCCAGAGAGTAGCAGAGCGTACTCCTTCGGGATGTAGAATCCTTCCCTGATCCGATGAAGGTCCGCCTCGGTCATGATCGAAGGGATCTCATCCACCTCAAAAGGATCCCTCGGGCTGTTCTCCTCGTACACCGCGGCCATCCCATACACCGCCTTCTCCAAAATGTCCTCGGGGTAGCTCCTGACCCTGCTGAGGTTTGACAGTGTTGACGGCAGCCGACCTAGCTCTCCTGCCCCCTCGGAGTCTCCACTATCGTCGATACAACAGCTGACTTAGCCACTTCCTTCCCTTTCCTCGGTGCGACCACTACGGCTCGGCCGGTACCTTGGTCCGAAGTAGAGCTTTCATCCCCCAAAGATGCTCTAGACATTTCAAGATTGAGTTTGAAATAACTAACCTCGAAGTGACGTTTACGTTCGGAATAGGTTGCTGGAGATTGAAAACGCCTAGGCCGCGAAAGCTAGCAGCGCCACTCAAGAACAAGAATGGCTCTAGCAAAAGCGAAGTAAAAATGAAACCGTAAAAATGAGGGAAAAGAGGAGTGGTGAAAACTTATAAGTGTTAAAGTGAAATTCGGGTGGGCCTTTGAACACTTTCGGCCCCCATAACGGCTCATTGGAAGCGTAAACGCCTAACCCTGAAGCCTAACGTCTCTTGCCTCGAGATTCGTGCCTGATCTTCAATCAGACGGCAGAGATCGTGCCACGTCGCTCGGAAACCAAATCCGAGAAACTTGCATTCCGAGCTGCATATTGGAGAAAAACGACTTTCTCCTCGTGATTCGCGCCAGACCTTGATCAGACGGCTCAGATCCAACCACTTCAACCAAGATCACGTTTTCTCGTGATCCGCACCATCATGTCTCGAGATTCATGCCTGATCTTCAATCAGACGGCGGAGATCGTGCCACGTCGCTCGGAAACCAAATCTGAGCAACTTGCATTTTGAGCTGCATATTGGAGAAGAATGACTTTCTCCTCGTGATTCGCGCCAGACCTTGATCAGATGGCTCAGATCTGACCACATCAACCAAAATCACATTTTCTCGTGATTCGTGCCATCATGTCTCGAGATTCGTGCCTGATCATCAATCAAACGGCGGAGATTGCGCCACGTCGCTCGGAAACCCAATCCGAGCGACTGGCATTCTGAGCAGCGTAAGCCGTCCGATCGCCTAGTGATTCGTGCCGAGATCTGATGGACGGACCTGATTCAACCACGCCAATCAAAATCACGTTTTCTCATGATCCACGCCATCGTGCCTCGAGATTCGTGCATGATCTCCAGATGGACATCCCAGATTGCACCACGTTGCTCGGAAACCCAATCCGAGCGACAGGCATTCCGAGCTGCTCATATGGAGAAAATCACGCCGAGCAGCATGACCCGTCCGATCACCTCGTGATTCGCACCACGACCTGATAGACGGCCCTAATTCAACCATGTGACCAAACGTGAGATCCACCGTCAAATGACCTCGAGATTCGTGCCGCATCTAGATGGATGCCCCAGATTGCGCCACATTGTTCAGAATCACAATCTGAGCGACTGGACTTCCGAGCTGCCCATACGGAGAAAGTCTTGCCGAGCGACATGAACCATTGGATCACTCAGAATTCCGAGCTAGATGTTGATGGACGGTCGAGACTCATCCACGTCGCTCAGTGCCACCCTGTCGTCTGATCATGCATGACCCCGCGCCGACACAGGATGAGCGGTTCAGATTGCGCCATATCGTCAATTTTGCGATAAATCCTTTTATTTTAATTAAAATTCGAATTAATTATTTAAAAATTACGAAAAAATAATTAAAAATTTAGAAAATCATTTAAAAATTCTAAAAATAATTTTAAATTCGGGAAAAATATTTTCGACCTCCTGAATAAATAATTAATTGACGCCTTTTGAAATTAGATTATTGCCTTACAAAATTAAACAATTGATTCGAAAAAAGAATTGAAAAATGGGGAAAATCATCAAAAATCCAGAAGGACTTGAGAGCAAACTTGGGCACGTTACCAGCTCAAAAAAGCACTATCACCCCTTAAAAGAGATTCGAACACCCTTTGAGAACTCCGATAAAGCCCTAAACGCCATTAAAACAACAAAACTACTCCCCAAAGGCAGTGGCTCAAAGTCTTTGGGAGTGGGGGGCTCGTGATATGGCTGGAAATGGCGTTATATTGGAACCATTCAAAGTGGGTTCCGATTTCAAAGTGGCTACAGTAACTGGGTTTAAAACAATGTTTAATACAGAATTCATGTTCAGCCAGAATATGGAAAGTCTTGTTTATAAGCATGAAAATGGGTTATAAAACATCATAATTAAATCTAGAAAAATTCTGTAAGTTTACCTAGCATGTCTAGTCTCAACATATAAATTTTCATGACATTCCATTATAAATAGAATAGTCTATTTAATTCGAAAGACAACGTGATACAGCAAAATTGTAAATCTGAAAGTTCAGACACAGCTATACCAACACAGTGATAATTCACAAAATACAATTCGAAATTCCAATCCGTCAAAAGGGTTGTAAAATAGACATACCAGGCTACATATCATGTTCACAATGTTTTTATCAAAAATGACTAGATTCAGGTTGAAAACAGAGTTCTTTAGTAAATAGCATGCAGTTTAGCAATTATATGATTGGTTAAACAAGCATGAAATAAGTTACAAAAGTCATTAATAATTCTACAAAAATCTGGGGTTGAACCTAGTCATGCCTAGTCATACCCAGAAAAATGTCAAGTCCAAATTTTACTTTCAACATCAGTTTTAAAATAATAAATTATGAAGTGATCTTAAAAATAAAAATCTAGAAATTTCGACACAGCTGCAGCAAAACTGCGATAACTCACACATCAAAAATAGAATTGAGATGCGTCAAAAGATCTGAAAATAGACACCGAGGCCTACGAGTCATGTTCACAAATTAATTTACTTTAATGACATTAACAGGGTCTAAATTGCTGTACCAAATAAGGGAAGCAGCAAAAAGAAACTTCATGATGCATTTTATCAAATAACTCATCTACGATAGATCCAAATTAGAGGTCTGATGAAAACATGATATATTGAACATTCAAATCAACATGGCATGTGTATTAACAATTACATAACAAGATAACACATCTAGCACATCATTCATGTAACAAAAATCCACAACATACTACAGATCACGAACAGGTATATACACACCAAGATATCTATCTAGAACCAATTTATTTTTGTTTAGTCTGTGTGTGACAACTTATTGTGAATAATCACGATAATGAAATGATGGAAATGGATCAAGCGAACAAGATTATGATTTTCAAGGAATCATCATGAGAATGAAAGCAAAGATGACTGCATGACTACTTATGGTATTTGAACTTGTACGAGGAACAAAAACAACTTACAAGCTACTTGCTTTAAAGAAGACGACGAATCCGACGAGAATAGTATACCGGGAACGGGTTCCGCCACACGAACATGAACACAAACGATCACGAACACAAGAGATTGCGGGATGAAGACTTGCGGGATAAAGAGGGACAGGCGGGATGGTGGCGCAACGATGGTCGACGGCGGATAGGCGGGAGGACGGCTCGGCCAGGGATCGACGGGGACTGAAGTGGAGGTTGCAGGCGTCGATGGTTGGAGGTAAGCGGGTTGAGGGATACGGGAAGCGGAAGGTTGGAGGTGGAAGGTGGGGTCGACGGGTACACTGAAGAGGGAGAGAGAGCGAGGGGATTTGATTAGGAGATAATTACTGTATGGAAAGAGAAACAAATTTTGTTAGATTTAATGGGATTTTTGGTAAGTTAGAATTTTAGGAATCAAGAGAGAGATCATGGGGAGTGATCTGCTTGTTGGGCAGATAGAGAGAGATTCGAGGGAGAATGGGTAAAAGAAGGTATTGGGTAGCTGGTTTAGGATCCAATAGGGCGGGTTATAGAGTTCAAATAGGGTAAATTGTCTAGAAATCGGATCCAACAGGTAGAAATCAAATAATAAACAATGAGACCATAAAATATATGATTTAGAGTAAACAAAAATCATCTAGTGGTAAACAATTAGCAGAAGAAAATAACCAGAAGATTTAAATTCACATAATTGAAATGACGAAAATAAAATAGTTTACTAGAACGAAGTGATTACACGGTTCATAATGGCCAAAAGCGTACAATTAGTAATAAAATACCTAGGAAAGTAATTAAATACATACAAAATACAAGAAAGAAATACAGGGGTTACAAATCCTACCCACCTAATAAGAAGAATTTCGTCCTAGAAATTCAAACAAGAAGTACATAGGGTATCCCTGAAAAGAAAAGAACAACAAAAAAAAATTAAAAACTACACAAACAAATGAATGAACCTCCGCTAGATATGCTCCTCCAATTCCCAAGTCGACTCACCCGGCGAGTGAGGATTTCAAGAAACCCGAACTAGCTTGATAACCTTGTTCTTCAACACCTACTTCCGCCGGTCCAAAATGGCAACTAGAAGAATCTCAAAAGACAGATCCGGCTGCATGGATAACTCTAAGTTTTCGATCACGTGGCTCTCATCACGGATATATCTCCTGAGTTGGGAGACATCGAAGACGTCATGCACCCCAGATAGAGCCGGCAGCAATGCAAGACGATAGGCCACCTTGCCTATTCGCCTCAAATCCGGATAATGCCTCTCCACGGTGATAACTTAATGTAACCCCTTTTTCCGCAAATACGTATTTTCATGCGTATTTTTCTGTATTTCGAGATTTATAAATTTGTTATTGTTAGATTCGTTTTGAATTTCATGTTAAAGTATTTTTCTAAACAATAGTTATAACTATTGTTAATAAATTTTGTTTAACTTCCTACTTGATCAACTATTTGCATTTTTGACCTTCCAAGTTATTGTTTCTTATTTCGACTGTTTCAACAAAATTCCTATTTTTATATATTGGCAATATCCTTAGGATTTCTATTATTATTGTTAGTATTTTTATCGTCATTATTATTATTATTGATTTTATTATTTGTATTATTATTTTTATTGTCATAGTTATTATTCCGATTCTTATTGTTACTATGATTATTTATTGTTATTATTGATTATTAAAACAAATCGATTCTTAGTTAATAATTGTGTTTATAATTGTTTCAAATAAATTACGTGATACAAATTGTATTTTTGTTATGAATCATATTTTATCGGATAGCTTACTCTTTTGTATTTGGGTTTATATTAATCAATTATATTCATGTACAACCTATTTTATTGATTGGATTTATAGCCAGATACCCAATAGCCCAATATCCTATCTCTTTCCTATAAATACTAATCTTCTATTAATAAACCTTAATCTATAATTAATCCCCTAAACCTACAGCTGCCTACTGTGCATCCCTAACCCCCGAACCTTTCTCCCTCTCTCTATTTTCGCTTCCACCCAGTCGCCGTAGTCCCTCCGAACCCGATCACGTCGCTCTCCCTTCATCCCTCCGATCACCTTCGACCCATTCCCTCGTCAACCTCATCACCATCAACCGCCCCCCCCCCCCCCCCCCGTCATCGTCCCTGTCCTCGCCTAAGAATCCACCGAACCCATCAACCCATCCACCGTCGTCGCTTCCCCTCCTCGTCGCCACTGCCATCCTGTGCTCCGATCGTCTCTCCGTGCACCCCTACACCCTCCGAAGATCGCCTCTGTCCTCCTCGTCGTCGTCCAAGCCAAGCACCAGTCACGCCGTCTTCCCCTACTCTCGAGCAGGAAACAGAGCCGACACTTCGCCGTCGCCCTCGCACTACCGTCTCTTTCTGACCGCAGTGCCGTCGTCATCGTTAGTCTTCGCAAACTCTCCGTGGGTGTCGCAGTTGCGCCGTGATCGCCTGTCAACTCTTCCGTTCTCTCTCTCTCTCTGTCGAGGTTGAAGAAGATCGCTAATTGGTCCGATCGGCTGTTCTGTGTCTTGGCACAGCGGATCCGAGATCGTTGTTCTGTGTTCTGTCCCGATCCGGTATAGGGGATTTCGTTGCTGTTGCTGTTTCTTTGTTTGCTTGGATTTCTTCGCACGTATTTCGCACGTGGCTTTCATATTTTTCGTCCAGGATTCTGATCCCATTATTCTTATTAGTTGAATCTGCAATTAACAGGCAAGTCTCTTCTTGAACTAGCATTTTATTTTTTTCAAGTTTATTTGATCTCTGCAAGTAGATCCCGCCCATTTCATTATCATACTGCTTTGACAATTCCGTTAAGTTTATCGAGGGTTTACACAAGCTAACTCGACATACTCTTAACATTGTGCCCTCTCTTTTATCTAAAACCTAGTCCCTATTGTTTCATGCATACGCACAATTAAATAACTAGATTCATGCATAAGACTACTTGATGAATTGGACATGTTAAATTATATGTGCTACATTGAAGTTGATTGATAAATTGATACCATGCCTGTGATAATTGTATCTTAAACCTTAAAAAATTTGCATGTTAACAGATAGGATCACTTTGATTGCCAATTTGCATGAAATATATGATGTATAATTTAATTATTGCCTATTCATGTTAAGACAATTTTCTGAATTGTTAGTTATTTACTTTGAATTAAATTTTCACCCATGATAATGTCATAATTTGAATTTCCTTTACAACCATGAATTTTTAGCCTCTGATGTCTAGTTTAACATCCTTTTGACGGATCTAAGTTCCGGTGTGTAATTTGCTAGATATCAACATTTTAGTACAGCCATGTTAGAAATTCCAGACTCACAATTGCATGCGTACACTTCTGTTCTATATTTTGTTTGATCCTGTTAATAATAAGATAAAAATCTGAAATAAATTAGGTTGGACCTATACATGTATAGGTATCACCCAGAATTTTTATAGGTTTTATTAATGAGTTCTCTGACCTGAAACCATTAGTTGAACACAACTTACTGCATGCTTCCTGAACATAAATCCTGAATAGAATAAAGTTTTCACCCTAGTTTTTGTGCCTTTTATATGCCTTAATTATATTCGCTGGAACCGTGTGGAAGTCTACTTTCTAGACCTTCCAACGGATTCAGATTTACAATTTTTTAGTGGCCTGTAATCCATGTTTTAGTACAGCAAGGTCATACTGTCCTGATCATGTGATGTGTGTTGATTTGTCTTGTTTGCTTCTTGCTTTGTTTGTAGCGCATAAAATTCGACACACTTAGTATTATACAATATTGATACCCTCTTGCATGCTCACATAGGATAAAAATAAACTAATAAAAAGATGGGGTATCATGGGTTTGACTTGGTTGTGAACAATTGGAAACTGTACTCGGCAGGGGTCCCTTGCCAGCTAAATCCCGAACTTCCAAAAAATCCCGAAAATCCCGAACATCCCATAAATTTCTGACTACTGGGTCGAGTACACGATTCGTGAATTCATCATCGGTCTAAAACGTTCACTATGTGTTTGCGCCGAACCTGTAGAATGGGACGCAGTAGTACGTGCACTAGATAGGATAATAAAATACTTAATAACCTGCATCTCATGCTTGAACTTGACTTGACATCATGCATTTCATGTGTGATTAATTGTACACCTTTGATATTATAGCCTGCTTTTTGCTTTGTTCTTTGACTTTGAACCTGTCATTTTTCTTTGACATACATGGTTTCCTTTATCCTCTGCTTTTCTCTACTTGCTGCCCACAGCTTTCTCTAAGGGCACTCTTTTCTTTCTTTTTAGATCAAGTATTAACAGGTACGGAAGGAGCAATACCAGAAGAACTTGGTGAGCAAACTCTTTGAAGATCGGAGCTGGACTATTAGACTACTTAGCTATCTTTTATTATTTAGTTATTATATTTCTTTTTATCATACTTTGTATTCTTAGGCTTTATGACCCGAAGTTTATTTTTATCTTAGATGTTGGATTATTATTCGTGAATTTATTTCATGATTATCTTTGAGTATATTCATTGTTTATGTGATTATATTCTATGCCCGCGTTGTTGTTTTCTCTTGTATATTGTTGAGTTAGACTGCTACAGCTTATAGATGATATATAATCATTCATTGGGCCTTCGTTACGTGCTCGTATTCTCGTATTTTGGAAATCGGGGCGTGACACTTAAGGAACACATGATCCCCCACCTCAACTCCAAGGCTCCCCTATGGACATCTTCCCATCTCTTCTACCTATCTTGTGCTACCTAAAAATGCTTCCTGATCTGAGTCACCACATCAACCATCTTTTTAAGCCCTATTTTCAGATTTTACTCTATTTTGTATTCTTTTGATTATTGTATTTGAATTCATTTGTTATAGTGCATTTTGTCTTTTCTTGGATTCTTTTGTTCCCTGTCGATCAATCTGTGTTCCTTTGATTGGAATCTATTCTTTTGCTAATTTTGCTCTTTTCTATTTTGAATTCGATTTGTTCTCCTTTGTGTTCGTCTCATCCCATTGCTATTGTTTGTCTCTTTTTTGAGCCAAAACCGATACCCAGAACTCATATAATATCAACCAAAAATTCTAATTTCTTGATCCATATAAATATCTTGTTAATTAAACCCTAATAACTATCTATCTCTCTTTTTTCCGCCGTTTCTCTCTCCCCACACCCCCTTCTCTCTCTATGTTTCTCGCTGAACCCAAAACTCCAACCGCAACTCCACCATACCCAGTCGCTACTCCGATCACCCTTCACCACCGTCACCACCATCTTCACCGTCTCCATCCCCTCTCTGTCTTTGTCCTCATCATCTTCTCCGTTGCACTCGCCATTAACCCTCAAAACCCAACCACCAATGTTTTTCCATCGCCGTAACTTCTCACCGTCGCCCTACCCATCATCGTGTTCATCACCAGTGCACTCGCCCTCCCTCGCCGCTCCACCAAGACCCCTTGCATTTCCATTCGAGTCCCCGATCGCATGCGCCGTCGTTCCCCTATTTTCGACCGAGAGAACAGAGCTCGCCCTTCGCAGTGAGTGCCATCACCACCATTGCTTCCCTACCGTGGTACTGATGTCGCTCTGCCACCGTAGCCACCGCGTCGCAGTCATCGGGCCATGCCGTCCACCGTTCGCTCTTTCTCTCTCTCGCTACTGTGAGGAAGGAGACAATCAGCGAGTGGCTAGTTTCGATGTTTCGTGTTCAGCCACACCTGCTCCACTTTTGTTGTCCCCTGTTTGAATTGGATCCGGTGTGAGGAAAGGGATTTCATTGGGCTGATTTGGTGTTCTGTATTCTGTGCGCACCAGATCCTATTTCAGTGTTCTGTGTTCTGTCCCGATCTGGTGTGAAGGTTTGCTCTTGGCTTTTGCTGTTGTTGTGGTTCTTTGCACGTGTTTTTAGAAGATTTCGCACTGGATTCTAATCCCGTTATTCATATTTAATTATATCTGTAATAACAGGCAAGTCTCTTCTTGAAACTTTTATTATTTGTGTTCAAGATTATTTGATCTCCTGCAAGTAGATCCTGTCCATTTTGCTATCAAAAAATACTTTTGACAATTCGTTAAGATTATCGAGGGTTTACACGTGCTAACTCGACATACTCTTAACATCGTGCTATCTCTTTGATCTTAGATCGAGTCCCCATTGTTTCATGCATATGCACAATTAAATAACTAGATTCATGCATAGGACTGCTTGATAGATTGGACATTGAAATTGTTTGTGCTAAATTGAAGTTGCTCGATGAATTGACACCATGACTGTGATAATTATTCTTACACCTTAGAAATTTGCATGTTGACACCTAGGATTGCTTTGATTACCAATTTGCATGCCATATGTGATCGTATGATTTATTTATTATCTTTTAATGTTAAGTTGAATTCTGGACTGCTGTATGTTTCACTTTGAATCGGATTTTTAGCCATGCTAATGACATAATTTGAAAGAAATTACTGAATATAAAATACAGCCCTTGATGTCTAGATAATTTTTCTCTGTTCTGGATTTAAATTCCAATTTGTCATCTGTTAGATATCATCACTTGACTACAACTGTGTTAGTAATTTCAGACTCATAATTTCATGCGTATCCTACTGTTGTTTATTTTATTTGACCCTGTTGAAAGTAAAAGAAAAATCTGAAATAAATTAGGTTAGACCTAGACATGTATAGCTACTTTCCTGAATTTTTACAGATTTTATTAATGAGTTTTCTGACCCAAAATAATTAATAGAACATAACCTACTGCATGCTGACTGAACATAAAACCTGATTAGAATAGAGTTTTCACCCTAGTTCCCGTGTCTTCTATATGCCTTAATTATATTCGCTGGAACCGTGTGGAAGCCAACTTTCCAGATTTTCCAGTGGATTTAGTTTTACTATTGTGTAGTGACCATAATTCATGTTTTAGTACAACAAGGTCATGCTGTCCTGATTTTGTGAAATGTGTTATATGATGTATTTGCTTCATGCTTTGTCTGTAGCACTTAGAATTAGTCACAAATAGTAACATACAACATTAAAACCCTCTTGCATGCTCACATAGGATGAAAATAAACTATTAACAAGCCGGGGTATTATGGGTAGACTTGGTAGTGAGCAATCGGGAAATGTACTCGGTAAGGCCTTCTCGCTTGCACGTATACTTGACATAGAAGGAGGAGCATTGATTGCAGTAATTGAATGATAATTCTTGCACGTATATTCTTGTTATCAGTGCTGAGTACACGAACCCTGAATTCGCCATCGCTCTAAAACAATCACTGTGCATGCACGGAACCTGTGGAATGGGACACAGCAGTACGTGCACTAGATAGGCTAATAAAATACTTAACAACCTGCATACTTGATCTTGTATTGAACTTGACTTGACATCACGCATTTCATGTGTGATTATTGTACACCTTTGATATTGCCTGCTCTTTGTTTTGTTCTTTATCTTTGACCATGTTTCTTTCCTTTGATATTCATGCTTTCCGATTATCCTTTATTTTCTCTACTTGCTGCCCACGAATTGCTCTAAGGGCACTCTTTTTTTTCTTTTTAGATCAAGATTTTATAGGTACTGAAGGATCTGTTCCCGAAGGAATTGGTGAGCAACGTTTTTAGTGTTGGATCCAGTCTCCACTGCGTAGTTTTATTAATTGCTGCTAGATTTATTTTCTGAACATTGTGATATCCTGTACTTTGTTTTGGGCTCTATGACCCGTAGTTTTGTTTTGATCCCAGATGTTGGATATTTATACTAATGGTTTATTTCATTATTATTAGAACTTTATCATTGATTCATGTGGTTATATTTCTTACATGGTTGTATTTGTTGTTCTTATTGCTGAGTTAGTCTGGTACAGCTTATGGATGTGTTTACATCATTCGCTGAGCCTACGTTACGTACTCGTGTTCAATATTTTGGGAAACGGGACGTGATAGGGTTTTTAGTGGTATTAGAGCGCAAGGTTGAGTAATATATCAATTAAACATGACTATCTTTACGAGGTTTGGCTTTGATTGGTATATTAGTCGAGTTTGGCTCTAGCCGGGGTAACTCAGTGATTTGCACACCACGATAATCACATGAATACTTATATAATAACCAACATATAATCTGGGTACTGACTATCTTTGATCGTGTTTCAGGCTATGGCTCGTGGGAATTCTTCTTCTCGCTCGGGGGATCAGCAGCCGGACAATGCTGCCATTCTCCAGACGATTCAGCAGATGATGGCTCTTCATTAGGAGCATAATGAGCTGATGAGAGCCACTTTGGCAGCCAATGGGAATGTCGTTGGACCTCCACCTGGTGCTTTGCCACCTAGGCCGGGTACGGTAGCGGATTTCAGGAGGCTGTACCTGGATAAGTTTTCGGGTACTGAGTCGCCATTGGAGGCCGAGCAATGGCTTATCCAGACGGAGCAACTGCTGGTCGCCGCTCGTGTTGCTGAGGTGAATCGTGTGGATGTGGTTCGCATCCAACTGGTGGATCTCGCTCATATCTGGTGGCAGGTTGAATCCGAGAGGATGCCACAACCCATTGAATGGGCCACTTTATCTAAGAGCTTCATGGTGAAGTTCTTTCCCAGTTGGTAACCAAGGCAGAGATGGAGCGATAGTTTGTTTCCATAACTCAGGTCAGCTAGATAATGTTCTTAAATTTCATTTGTTATTCCCTACTTCACTTGTGATGGTATTAATTTGAACATTATCTTAATCAGGGAAACCGTTCCGTGGACGAGTATGCTGTAGAGTTTACTTGGCTCAGTCGCTTCGCCCCTACCCTCGTTGCCACTGATGAGGCTCGGGCTAGTCATTTTCTGTCGGGCTTGAGCTTTCCCCTCCAGGACCGTTTGGCTGCTCTTCGGCTTCGTGCTTACTCCGATGTTCTGGATGCGGCTTGGATCTAGGAGCAGACTCTCAACAGGTCTAGTGTTCCTCAGAGGACTGTTTCACACCCCATTGCACCTCGGCCTTCCGGAGGACTTATTCGGAGGCCAGTTCCGCCCCCTCCTGTGGGAGCACAGCTGTACGCACCTGTTGTCCTGAGGAATGTTGAGACTTGTGGCTACTGCCATAAGACTGGGCATTCATAGCGAGAATGCAGGATGACCAACTGACAGTGTTTAGTGTGTGGGAGTAGTGAGCATATGGTTCGTGACTGTCCGAGGAACAGAGCTCCTGCGCTGGTTACTGGTGCTGCTTAGCTAGGAGCGCCAACGCGTGGTCAGGACAGGCCGTCTCTCCCTCTGCAGAGGCAAGTCTTTGAACGGAGGCATGTGGCTCCTAGAGGTTGTCAGGTTGGTGGTCATGATCAGGCTTATAACCCGACAGCCGAGGAAGCAGAAGTCGCTGTTGGAGTGGTAGTAGGTATATCACAATAGTTGTAGTTTCTTTCTTTCTTTCTTTCAGTTTTCTGCATGTTATTTTTTATTTTTTCCTCCTTTGTACAATTATTCGTGTATATATCCTGCTGGCACCTTATCCTTTGTTTGATCTTCTTCTAGGTATAATTTTAGTCTTCTCTCTCCCTGCTCATGTGTTGTTTGATTCGGGTGCTACCCACTCTTTCATCTCTTCTTGCTTTGTCGATCAGCATGGTTTGTCTTGCGATGCTATGACCGCAGCCTGGGACATCACTACAGGCAGAGGTGTCGTTGTCTGTTCTAGGGTTTGCAAGCAGAGTCCGTTGCTGATTGGTGGTGTGGTTTTCTAAGCGGATTTGATTGTGATTCCCAACTCCGGTTCCGATGTCATTATGGGCAAGGACTAGTTGGGTGTTTCCTATGCCGTGATTGATTGCCGATAGAAGAAGGTGACTTTTAGGCCTTCTGGTTAGCCAAGATTTGTTTTCCATGCGGGTGAGACACTGTCAGGGCGTGTCAAGAACTCATTGGACCCCAAGGTTGTTTCTCTTGCATCACTGGATTCTGATAGGGTTGTTGCACCCTTGGTTGTGCGGGATTTCCTTGATGTGTTTCCTAAGGAATTGCCCGGTTTGCCGCTAGTCCGAGATGTGGAATTCAACATTGATGTCCAGCCCGGTACAACCCCTATTTCTAAGAGTCCGTATCGTATGGCGCTGATCGAACTGGCAGAACTGAAGGTGCAAGTTCAGGAGCTGCTTGATAAGGATTTTATCAGACCTAGTATTTTGCCATGGCGAGCCCCAGTTCTGTTTGTCAGTAAGAAGGATGGAAGCTGCAAGCTTTGCATTGACTACAAGGAGTTGAATAATATTACTGTCAAGAATCAGTATCCATTCCCGAGGATTGATGATTTGTTCTACCAACTGGGAGGCACTTCGGTGTTCTCGAAGTTGGATATGCGTTCTGAGTACCATCAAGTCAGGGTGAAGTCAGAGGATGTTCCGAAGATGGCTTTCCGAACGAGATATGGCCATTATGAGTTCTTGGTGATGCCTTTCGGAGTGACTAATGCACCGGCTATATTCATGAGTTTGATGAATCGTGTGTTTTCCCAGTTCTTGGATCAGTTTGTCGTGGTCTTCATCGACGACATATTACTGTACTCGCGGAACAAGGAGGATCATGTTGAGCATCTGAAAGTGGTTTTGCAGACTTTGAGGGAGAACCAGATGTATGGGAAGCTCGAGAAGTGCGAGTTCTGGTTGGATCAGGTTGCTTTTCTTGGCCACATATCTCCGGTGCTAATATTTCTGTGGATCCGTCGAAGGTTTCTACAGTCAAGGATTGGCCTATTCCGAAGTCTGTTTCTAAGGTGCGGAGTTTCCTTGGTATGGCTGGTTACTATCGTAAGTTCGTTCAGGATTTCTCCAAGATCACTGGACCCTTGACCAGTTTGACAGGAAGGAGCAGAAGTTCATCTGAAATGAAGCTTATGATGGAGCTTTCGCCGAGTTGAAGCATCGGTTGACGTCAGCGCCTGTGCTGACTATACCCGACTGTTCGGGAGGTTTGTGATCTTTTGTGATGCTTCGGGGAGAGGTCTGAAAGCAATGCTGATGTAGAGAGGCAGGGTTGTCGCTTATGCATCGAGGCAGTTGAGACCTCATGAGAAGAACTATCCTACGCATAACTGGAGCTTGCAGCTGTGATCTTTGTCTTGAAGTTGTGGAAGCACTATTTGCTTGGGGATAGAGTTGAGATTTTCACAGATTATAAGAGCCTCAAGTATTTGTTCACACAGAAGGAGTTGAACATGAGGCAGAGAAGATGGCTGGAATTGATGGCAGATTTTGACATCAATTTGCAGTATCACCCGGACAAAATTAATTTGGTGCCAGATGCTTTGAGTCGGAGGCCTGCCGCTATGTTCCTCACTCAGCAGAAGGAGCTAGTGGAGGACATGAAGAGGCTAGAGTTGGATGTGTTGCTTCCCAGATCAGATCGGTAGCTTATGTTGTTGCAGTTGGAGTCATCCTTGGTAGAGCAGATCAAGGTAGCTCAAGGGAGTGATTAGTAGTTGTAGGAGTTTTGGAGTGAGGTTGAAGCTGGGTTGAGATCTGATTTGGTTGTCCATGCTGATGGGTCACTTCGGTTTGGTTCTAAGTTGTGTGTACCTAGAGGAGAAGTCAGGCAGAAGTTACTCGAGGAAGCTCATCGATCCCCATATTCAATCCATCCTGGTGGTACCAAGATGTACATGGACTTGAAATAGCATTTCTGGTGGCATGGTATGAAACGGGATGTGGCTTGATTCGTCGCCCAGTGCCTAATCTGTCAGCAGGTGAAGGCAGAGCATCAGAGGACCGCAGAACTTTTGCAACCCCTTCTTATCCCTGAATGGAAGTGGGAGAATATCACGATGGACTTTGTGACAGCTTTTTTGAGGAGTGCTAAAGGTCATAATGCCATCTGGGTGATAGTGGACTGGCTGACGAAGTGTGCTCACTTCATTCCTTTCTGTGTGGGCCAGTCCACGGAGAGTTTGACCAAGCAGTACGTTTAGGAGGTCATTCATCTGTATGGAGTTCCTGTCAGCATTGTATCAGATAGAGATACGAGATTCAGGTCTCAGTTCTGGGAGAGTTTGCAGAGGAGCTTGGGTACTAAGCTGAGCTACAGTACAGCGTTCCATCCTCAGACAGATGGGCAGTCAGAAAGGACAATTCAGATCCTAGAAGATATGTTGAGATCCTGTGTTCTTCAGTTTGGAGGTTCGTGGGAAGATCATCTCCACTTGGCCAAGTTCTTTTATAATAACAGTTATCAGGCGAGTCTCAAGGCTGCTCCATTCGAAGTTTTGTATGGAAGCAAGTGTAGATCGCCAGTCTGTTGGAATGATATCGGCGAGAGGAAGCTTTTAGGTCCTGAGTTGATCACCAAGACAATTGATGCCGTGGCTCAGATCCGCAAGCATTTGCAGGCCGCTCATGATCGGCAGAAGAGGTGGGCTGACTGTTGCCAGAGAACTCTAGAGTTTGAGGTTGGCAAGCATGTGTTCCTCAAGGTATCGCCTTGGAAAGGTGTTATCCGTTTTGGCGGTGGAGGCAAGTTGATTCCTTGATTCATCGGTCCATTTGATATTGTGGAACGTGTGGGCAAAGGTACCTTACAGGCTCGCGTTACTGCCAGCTTTAGCAGTTGTCTATGATGTATTCCATGTTTCTCAGGTCAGGAAATACATCAGAGATGATAGTCATGTGGTTGACTACTCAGACTTGTCTATGAGGTCGGATTTATCCTGTGAAATTCGACCCGTCTCTATCTTAGACCGTCAAGAGAAGGTGCTAAAGAATAGAGTCATCAAGTTGGTCCGAGTTTCTTGGGATCCTCGCTCGCCAAGGGAGTCTACTTGGGAGTTAGGGGAAGAAATTCGGGAGAGGTTCCCTCATATGTTTGAGTAGTATTTTGTTTTGCTTTGTTGTTCGGGGTTTGTCCTATGTACCACTTGTATGAATTTCGAGGACGAAATTCTTCTTGTCAGGTGGGTAGGATTGTAAGCCCTATTTTCAAATTTTATTGTATTTTGTATTCTTTTGATTATTATATTTGAATTCATTTGTTATAGTGCATTTTGTCTTTTCTTGGGTTCTTTTGTTCCCTCTCGATCAATCTGTGTTCTTTTGATTGGAATATATTCTTTTGCGAATTTTGCTCTTTTCTATTTTGAATTCGATTTGCTTCTCCTTTATGTTCATCTCATCCCATTGCTATTGTTTGTCTCTTTTTGGAGCCAAAACCGATACCCAGAACACACATAATATCAACCCAAAATCCTAATTTCTTAATCCCCATAAATACCTTATTAATTAAACCCTAATAACTATCTATCTCTCTCTTTTCTGCCATTTCTCTCTCCCCACACCCCCTTTCTCTCTCTCTCTGTTTCTCGCTGAACCCAACACCCCAACCGCAACTCCACCATACCCTGTTGCTACTCCGATCGCCCTTCACCACCATCACCACCATCTTCACCATCTCCATCCCCTCTTCGTCTTTGTCCTCGTCGTCTTCTTCATAGCCCTTGCCATTACCCCTCGAAACCCAACCACCGAAGTTTTTCCATCGCCATAACTTTTCACCATTGCCCTACCCATCGTCATGCTCATCACCATTGCACTCGCCGTCCCTCGTCGTTCCACCGAGTCCCCATGCGTTGCCGTTCGTGTCCCCGATCACGCACGCCGTCGTTCCCCTGTTTTCGACCGAGAGAACAGAGCTCGCCCTTCACCGTGAGTGTCGTCGCCTGCCATCGCTTCCCGACCGTGGTACCGACGTCACTCCACCACCATAGCCGCCCCGTCGCAGTCATCGCACCGTGCCGTCCACCATTCGCTCTCCCTCTCTTTCGCTGTCGTGAGGAAGGAGACAATCAGCGAGTGGCTAGTTTCGCTATTTCATGTTCGGCCACAGCCTGATCCACTTTCGCTGTCCCCTGTTTGGATTGGATCCGGTGTGAGGAAAGGGATTTCGTTGGGCTGATTTGGTGTTCCATGTTCTGTGCGCACCAGATCCTATTTCGGTGTTCTGTGTTTTGTCCTGATCCGATGTGAAGGTTTGCTCTTGGCTTTTGCTGTTGCTGTGGTTCTTTGTACGTGTTTTTGGGAGATTTTGTCGAGGATTCTGATCCCATTATTCCTATTTAATTATATCTGCAATAACAAGCAAGTCTCTTCTTGAACCCTTTTATTATTTGTTTTCAAGATTATTTGATCTCCTGCAAGTAGATCCTGTCCATTCTGCTATCAAAAACGGCTTTTGACAATTCCGTTAAGATCATCGAGGGTTTACATGAGCTAACCCAACTTACTCTTCACATCGTACTATCTCTTTGATCTTAAACATAGTCCCCATTGTTTCAGGCATATGCACAATTAAATAACCAGATTCATGCATAGGACTGTTTGATAGATTGGACATTGAAATTGTTTGTGCTAAATTGAAGTTGCTCGATGAATTGACACCATGACTGTGATAATTATATCTTACACCTTAGAAATTTGCATATTGACACCTAGGATTGCTTTGATTACCAATTTGCATGTCATATGTGATCGTATGATTTAATTGTTATCTTTTTATGTTAAGTTGAATTCTGGACTGCTGTATGTTTCACTTTGAATCAGATTTTTAGCCATGCTAATGACATAATTTGAAAGAAATTACTGAATATAAAATGTAGCCCTTGATGTCTAGATAATTTTTCTCTGGTCTGGATTAAAATTCCAATTTGTCATCTGTTAGATATCATCACTTTACTGCAACTGTGTTAGTAATTTCAGACTCTTATTTCATGCGTATCCTGCTGTTGTTTATTTTATTTGACCGTGTTGACAGTAAAGACAAATCTAAAATAAATTATGCTGGACCTAGACATGTATAGCTACTTCCCTGAATTTTTGTAGATTTTATTAATCAGTTCTCTGACCCGAAATAATTAATTGAACATAACCTACTGCATGGTGACTAAACACAAAACCTGATTAGAATAGAGTTTTCATTCTAGTTCCCGTGTCTTCTATATGCCTTAATTATACTCGGTGGAACCGTGTGGAAGTCTACTTGCCAGATCTTCCGGCGAATTTAGTTTTGCTATTGTATAGTGACCATAATCCATGTTTTGGTACAACAAGGTCATGCTGTCCTGATTTTGTGAAATGTGTTATACGATGTGTTTGCTTCATGCTTTGTCTATAGCGCTTCGAATTAGTCATACATAGTAGCATACAACATTGACACCCTATTGCATGCTCACATAGGATGAAAATAAACTATTAACAAGCCGGAGTATTATGTGTAGACTTGGTAGTGAACAATCTGGAAATGTACTCGGTAAGGCCTTCTCGCTTGCACGTATACTTGACATAGAAGGTGGAGCATTGATTGCAGTAACTGAATGATAATTTGTGCACGTAAATTCTTTTTATCAGTACTGAGTACACGAACCCTGAATTCACCATCGCTCTAAAACGATCACTGTGCTTGCGCAGAACCTGTGGAATAGGACGCAGCTGTACATGCACTAGATAAGCTAATAAAATACTTAACAACCTGCATACTTGATCTTGTATTGAACTTGACTTGACATCGCCCATTTCATGTGTGATTATTGTACACCTTTGATATTGCCCTCTCTTTGTTTTGTTCTTTGTCTTTGACCATGTTCCTTTCCTTTGATATTCATGTTTTTCTATTATCCTTTGTTTTCTCTACTTGCTGCCCACGACTTGCTCTAAGGGCACTCTTTTCTTTCTTTTTAGATCAAGATTTTACAATTACTAAAGGATCTGTTCCCAAAGGAATTGGTGAGCAATGTTTCTAGTGTTGGATCCAGTCTCCGCTGCGTAGTTTTATTAATTGCTGCTAGATTTATTTTCTGAACATTGTTATATCCTGTACTTTGTTTTGGGCTCTATGACCCGTAGTTTTGTTTTGAACCCCGGATGTTGGATATTTATATTGTTGGTTTATTTCATTATTATTGGAACTTTATCATTGATTCATGTGGTTATATTTCTTGCGTGGTTGTATTTGTTGTTCTTATTGCTGAGTTAGTTCGGTACAGCTTATGCATGGTGTTTACATCATTCGCTGGGCCTACGTTACATGCTCGCGTTCCATATATTGGAAAGCGGGGCGTGACAGTCTTGGTGATCATTTCCATACCTAACAACTTCCTTTCACCAATGTCATCCCAGCACACTGGTGACCTGCACTTCTGACTATATTGTAACCCCCATTCCCGTTAATACATATTTTCTGAATATTTTCTGTATTTTGATTATTTGTAAATTCGTTTTGTTTTGAAATTGTTTCAAAACTTTTATTAAAGCATTTTATAATCAAAAACTATATTTATTTCAAATAATGGCATATTTTAATTTTATTTTCTATTCCTAATTGATCGGCTTTTTGTATTTGAGCTCAATTTAAATGTATTATTGATATTTGAGTTATTTTAATAAATTTATATTTTGTTATATAATCTTATTAGTATTATTATTATTATTATCGGTATTGTTATTTTTATCCTTGTGATTGTTATTATTGTTATTATTGTTGTTATTATTATTGTTATTCTCATTGTTATTGGTATTATTATTTTGTTATTGTTATTATTACTACTACTTTTGATTGTTTATTAAAAATCTATTTCCAATTATTAATTGTATTAGTAGTTATTTCAAATTATTTCTATATTGTAATACAAATTACACTTTGTTATATAATCCTATATTTTTGTTTGATTATTCTTTCCCCTATTGGATTTAAACCCAGGATCCTATAGCCCTCTTCTTTATTGGAACCCTAGCCTAAAACCCAAACTCATCCTAATATCCTATAAATACTAACCAAACCTACCCTAACCCTAACCCTAGCCGCTATACCCTGTTCATCCCCTACCTCTGTGCAGACCCCATCTACTATGCATCTTCTTCCCTACCCTCTCTCCTACCCTGCTCTTTTTGAACCTGCCATTGCCTCGACCCCTGCTCTCGCTCGCCTTCCCTCTTGCGATAGCCACCCACCTGCATCCCATCTCCCTGTCATCGACCCCAGAACCTCAGCCTCGTCCATCTTCTTCCCCATCCCGTTCTCCTTCACCCATCGCATCCATTGTCCCTTCCGCCATTGTCAGCATCATAATCACCTCCAATCCCCATGCCACCACCTTACCCGCATACCGTTGTCTCTGCCACCCTGCCATGGCTTTGACCTCGCCTTCTCACCCTTCATCTGTTTCAAAACGAAACAGAGCTTCGCCGTAACCCATCATCATCTCCGTCTCCACCCTCATCCTCCTCGCCCTCGACCCTCTCAATGTCTTCGTCGCTCTAGCTCGTCCTCCTCATCGTCTCGTCATCCTCCTCCAGCGTCGCCCAGACCCCCCGATGCCGATGCGTACTGCTCCTCTATTTTCTCACCCAAAACAGAGTGCTGGATCATCCCGCTGTCCTCGTCGCTGCTGTCGCTCCTCGACCGCCAGTGCCCCGCCACCAGTCATCCCCCTCGAGCCGCTCGAGTCACCGCCGTTCCCTCTTCCTTGGCCATTGGTGTTTGTTGTGTTTGTGAAGAAGTGTGCTGTTTGTGGATTTGCTGTTTTGCCATTTGCACATAGCTCACACGTGGTTCCGTGTTCCGTGTTCGTGGGTTCGTTGCTCCGGGATTTTCATCTTGTTATTCTTGGTATTCAATTTTATCATCTAACAGGTAAGTCACCGTCCTCTTGAATTGTTAATTGTATCAAATTCATGTTTTGTTGAAATTCTTGCAAGTAGATCCTATTCGTTATCATGTCGCTGTATTGATTATCTTCGTTAGGTCTATTGAGGGTTTACACGAGCTAACCCCAAATATTCTTGACAACGTGCCATTTTTGACTCAAAAGATTGGATCCTTCATGCATTCATGTAGAATTGATAATAGGGTTAATCATATAATCATGACACAATTAGTTACTGTAGAAACAACTACTAGGTTGTATATTTGGTTGATTGTTTGTTGTTTGATCGATGATGATTTAGTGTATGCATATTATTTTATTCTTATTCACCTTGTTATTGCACACATCATGTTGATTACACAATTTATTGACTAAAGAATCAATACCCATAATGTTTAAATTAATTTATTTCAAAGAAAACTACACAAAACCTGTATATTGCTTGCTAACCTCTATGTTGACTGATGTTTTTGAACCAGTAAACGATCTTAAAATGAATTACTTTCTAAATATGAATTGTGGCCTTATGTTTCTAGTTTCCTGAATATCTTGAATTTCTTAATTCAGAGTTGTGTAGAAAAAGTTGTGTTCGTTTTACAACAGCTGTGTTTTTATTTCCAGATTTCCAGATTTTTGTACGTTCCATGCATAAACAGTAAAAAGGCTGATCAAATGTTAAAATTATGATCTTATAATTTCCAGGTTGTTAGTAATCATGTTTAGGAGTCCACAAAATAATTTTTATGAATTTATTATTGAGTTTTTGCTGTCTCTAAAAATAAAATAACATGATGTCGAAATTCTTCCTGAACATGAAATATGTAAAGAACATGGTGATTGACCTAGCTACTGTTGTTGGATTTTGAACTTTAAATATGTTTTGGAACAGTGTGGAAGTTCAGTTTCTATAACTTCTGACGGATTCAGTTTTCGTGTTTTGAAACATCGAGAAACTGCATTTTTGTACAAACTACTCTTGCTGTCCAAATTTCACTTTTCATTTTTTAATAGATTAATTATTCATATATCATAGTATTGCATGAATTTATATTGTGTGTTGCATTGCATGATCCTGATACCCTATTTTCATCGTTCTAATTGTCCAATTCAAGTTATCATCCTTTTTTTTTCCTATTGATACTATTGTTCTCTTAATTGCATATTGTATTGTTGTATTAATAAAATAATTAATAAGCCGGGGTTTAAAGGATTGACTAGAGTAGTTGATGACGTAGTGACTGTACTCGGAGGAGGGGCCCATGTTTTCCTAAATATTGTTCTGGCTATTGTTTTATCGATTGTTTGTGGAGTGCTGACTACGGCACCCCAATCTATCGTTTATTGTATCGTTGCTGAATACCGTACCGTATACCGAAAGGTGAATATTGAATATCGTTGCCGAGTACATGATCTATAGAATCTTCCACTTAAGCCTAAAACAACATTGATTATATGCATCGAACCTGTAGTATGGGATGCAGTAGTACATGCATTAGTTAAGATTAAAAATATTAATAACCTTAAGGATAACACCACAACGACACTGCATATTCTTCATCATTGTTTCTATTGATATCGAATATTGGCTAAGTGTTACCGTTATTAATCATTGATTACTGTTACCGAATATTGAATAATTGTTTATAGCCATTGTATTGACTATCATGATATTGATTATTGTTATTGTCCCGTGTTATTGATTCCTATTGATCCATTGAAATCATTATTATACCGTTATTCCATCGTTCTTTGCCTTCTCTACTTGCTGTCCATGACTTGCTCTAAGGATAATTTTTCTCCTCTTTTTAGATGAAGTGTTTACAAGTGTTGATGGAGAATTACCTGATGGATTGAGAGAACAACATTGGTGAAGAAATTGATAGCATCGCTGCTTAATAAATTATTGTTTTATTATGGAGATTTAATCCCTGAACTATTGTTATCTCACTGTATTGTGGTCTTTTTACCCGAATATTGCTATTATTTGTTTCCAGATGTTGGATTATTAATGTATTTGGATATTTTTATTGTTTCATTCCAAGATTATTGTTCATGAGATTAATATTGCCTGCACATTTGTTCTGTATTGATTATATTATTGAGTTGATTGGATAAGCAGCTTATGGGTGACGTTAATCATTCGCTGGGCCAATGTCATGTACTCGTATTCCGTATTCTTGGAAAGCAGGGCATGACACATATCGGGCCTCGTATTGTGCAGCTTTAAGACTGTCCTGATAGTTGTTATTGTACGGGAACTCTACAAGGTGCAAGTTATCCTCCCAAGATCCTCCAAATTGTAGCACACAGGACCTCAACATGTCCTCTAGAGTCTGGATGGTCCTCTCTGACTGCCCATCTGTCTGAGGATGAAAAGTTGTCCTGTACTTCAATTTACTCCCCAGACTGGTCTGAAGGCTCCCCCAAAACTGAGACCTGAACCTCGTATCCCTGCCGGATACAATACTGACTGGAATCCCATGAAGCCCAACGATCTCTTGCATGAACTTCTATGCTAGGCTCTCAGTCGACAGACCAACTCCGAAGAGAATGAAGTGAGCACTCTTCGTCAGTCTGTCCACAATCACCCAAATCGCATTGTGACCCTTAGGACTCTCAGCAAGGCGGTCACAAAATTCATCATGATGTGCTCCCACTTCCACTCCAGAATGGGAAGAAGCTGAAGAAGCTCGGCGGTTCTCTAATGCTCTACCTTCACTTACTGGCAGATCAAGCACTGAGACAGAAATCTTGCTACGGCCCTCTTCATGCCATGCCACCAGAAGTGTAACGCCCCGTCCCAATACTCAGAATTTTTTTTATTATTTTTAGAAGACAAATTAATATTTATAGTACAACTGTCCACCACAGGCTGCCTCTCCAAAGGTGGTTAACCAATTAGGTGACTCTTGATCATAGGCAATTTTATTTATATTAAATTATTTCTTGAATACACCCGATATGGGATTACTTTTAATCAACTCTTCCCCCAATCGCGTGTACACAATGAAGACCCCCGTAGGCTCCTCTCACATGTGCCACGTCATCATTTCTCCAACAGAGATAGCGCATCTCTGTCTTTCTCAAGCTGCAGGTGGAGCCCTGCTGACGTCACTGCTGACGACAATGATAGCAGTTCAATTGCCGTTTTCCGTCCCTGTGTGGCCCCCCAAACTTGACATAATTCACAACTTTACCATTCTAATCTATATATATATTTATATATATTACTCTTCGAAATTACGGGGTATTACAAGAAGTGAAGCTTCAAGTCCCGGTACATCTTAGTACTACCGGGATGAATAGAGTACGACGACTGGTGGGCTTCCTCATGCAACTTATGACGGACTTCACCCTTCGGAACACAAAATATGGACCCAAAATGACGCGATCCATCTGAGTGAATAAACATATCGGTCCTTGTTCCTGCCTCAACTTCTGCTCTGAACCCCTGCAATTGCTCATCAGCTTCTTTTGCTTCTTTAATCTGCTCTACTAGAGACGACTGTAACTGAAGCATCATGCAACTCCAATCAGAACTCGGCAAGATCACATTCAAGTCCAACCTTCTCATCTGCTCAATAAGCTCCCTCTGCTTAGTCAGGAACATGGCAACTAGTCTCCTGCTCAAAGTTTCTAGCACCAAGTTCACCTTACCGAGGTGGTACTGTAAACTGATATCATATTCGGCCATTAACTCCAACCAGCGCCTCTGCCTCATGTTTAGTTCCTTCTGGGTGAAGACATACTGAGACTTTTGTGGTTAGTAAAGATTTCCACTCGGTCTCCAAGTAGATAGTGCCTCCATAGCTTCAAAGCGAAGATAATGTTTTCAGCTCAAAATCATGGGTAGGGTAGTTCTTCTCGTGCAGCCTCAACTGCCTGGATGCATAAACAGCAACTCGGCCCTTTTGCATCAACACTGCACCTAGACCTCTACCAAAAGCGTCACAGTGAATCACAAATCCATCTAAACCATCTGGTATAGACAACACTGGCGCTGACGTCAATCGGCTCTTTAACTCTGCAAAAGCTTCACTGCATGCCGCATCCCAGATGAATTTTACTGGACTAGTCAATGGCCCAGCTATCTTCGAAAAGTTCTAGACAAACTTCCGATAATACCTGGCTAGTCCAAGGAAACTTTTCACCTCTGAAACTGACTTAGGCACTGGCCAATCCTTCACCGCAACAATCTTTGATGGATCAACTGAGATTCCCTCGCCCGAGATAATATGTCCCAAAAAGGTAACTCGGTCAAGCCAGAACTCACACTTGCTGAGTTTCCCATAGAGCTGATTCTCCCCCATAGTTTGTAGAACCAACCTCAGATGGTCAGCATGCTCCTCCCGGTTTTGAGAATACACCAGAATGTCATCTATAAAGACCACCATGATTTTTTCCAGAAATGGGGAGAATACTCTGTTCATCAGACTCATAAATACTGCCGAGGCATTCGTGACTCTGAAAGGCACCACTAGGAACTCGTAATACTCGTACCTGGTCCTGAACGTAGTCTAGTGCACATCTGCTGCCTTCACCATCACCTGATGATACCTTGAGAGAAGGTCCAACTTCGAAAAGACTGCTGCTCCACCCAACTGATCAAACAAATCATCAATCCTGGGCAGCGGATACTAGTTCTTCATTGTAACATTGTTCAGCTCACGATAATCCATGCATAGTCGGCGGCTTCCTTCCTTTAGCTGACAAACAAGACCGAAGCTCCCTACGGTAAAACATTGGGCCTGATGAAACTCATATCCAGCAATCCTTGAATCTGCACCTTCAGCTCTGCTAGCTCAACTGGTGCCAGCCTGTAAGGACTTCGATATCAGCGTAGTACCTAGCTAAACCTCAATACCGAATTCCACTTCCCTATCTGGGGTTAGCCCAAGCAACTCCTCTGGAAACATATCCAAAAATTCCCACACAACTAGAGGTGCAGCCTCATAGTCTATGTGCAACTCCATTGCACAACCTTCATCATCAACCACCTTCTTACCATGCCCAAGGGGTGTCTCCCCAACACGGAACTCAAACTCTACACGGCATGGAATCCTGAATACAACCTTCTTCACTCGGCAATCAATAATAGTATGGGACTCCCCCAACCAATCCATGCTGAGATTCACATCAAACCCTGAATTCCCAATCACGATCAGATCTGCACCCACAATTACCACAGGCCTCTGCTTTCACTCCCAGGAATAGACGACAACACCACCACCTGTGGTGATGTTCCAAGCTGCCAGCATAACACTGCACTCCAACGGATGCCGATCCACAAAGCGGGAGGAAACGAAGGAATGGGTTTCCCCAGAATCAAATAGGACATGGGCAGGAAAGGAATGAACTAGAATGACACATAAGATAGAGTCAAAACTAGGGAAAAGATGAACAGTGACAGATAAATATGAAATAAGAAAAATGGTGCAGGAAAGACCACATGGATGAATGATGCGAGAGAAATAATAAAGCAAGGAACAAATAATAGAACAAAAAAACACAAAAAAGGAATACCTGTAACGACCTCTTCCCCGGTCTCGGCTTCCTCCGCTGTCAGGTTGAAGGCCTGACCTCTCCTTGGAGTAGCGGTCTTATGATTGAAGATCTGACGCTGAGGGAAAAGTGGTGGCCTGACCTGTCCACGGACTGACGCACCGTAGCCTGGTCATACCTCCTCTGAGGACAATCCCGGACCAAGTGATCGGTAGCACCACACCCGAGGCACCGGCGGTTGGCCTTCCAGCTGTCCTTGCACAAGTGCCAGGGATCTGGCAGTAGTTGTAATACCCCGTAATTTGTGAATAGTATAATAAAAATAAATAAATATATAAATATATAAGAAAACGTTGGCTGATATGATATTGGATTGTTAATGAATTGGTTTGAAATGTTTGGATTTGTATGGATTGTATGAAATCCTGTTTGAAAAGGTTTGTATGTTGTTGGTTGGTTGAGATTTGATCTCCGGTTTGTTTGGAAAGAAAAGTCAGTAGCATGCTGACTTGAATAGAAGTGTTCATGAAGTACACAGTAATTGTGAAGGGATTTGAGAAGGATTAAGAAATATAGCTCCACATGGGAAATATACAAAAATAGTTTGAGTATAAATATAATTGCATATGATGAAGAGTTACCTAATTGGTTAACCACCTTTTGAGAGGCAGCCTGTGGTGGGCAGTTGTACTACATAGTATCTAATTTGTCTTCTAAAAAAATAATAAAAATTGTCTGAGTATTGGGGCGTTACAAATGGTATCAGAGCCAACTTTCGACACCGGGTGTAGAAGAGGACCTCAGTATGATCCGCGGTGTTGAGAGTCATTTATCTCCGGGGTCGGGTATATTCTACGGTATTGAGAGTCACTGATCTCCGGGATCATGTAGGATCTGCGGTGTTGAGAGTGATTGATTTCTGGGTATCCGATCTGCGGTGTTGAGAGTGATTGATCTCCGGAATCGAGGACGACGCTACATCGGCTAGAAAGGCGGATCCTGCACTAGATGTGTGTCTCGTACTCAGCGAGGACACTGAAATCTAAGGTGGGGTGTATGTAATACCCCGTAATTTGTGAATTGTATAATAAAAATAAATAAATAAATATATAAAAAATAGTTGGCGGATATGATATTGGATTGTTAATGAATTGGTTTGAAATGTTTGGATTTGTATGGATTGTATGAAATCCGGTTTGAAAAGGTTTGTATGTTGTTGGTTGGTTGAGATTTGATCTCCACTTTGTTTGGAAAGAAAAGTCAGTAGCATGCTGACTTGAATAGAAGTGTACATGAAGTACACGGTAATTGTGAAGGGATTTGAGAAGGATTGAGAAATATAGTCCCACATGGGAAATATACAAAAATAGTTTGAGTATAAATATAATTGCCTATGATCAAGAGTCACCTAATTGGTTAAACATCTTTTGAGAGTCAGCCTGTGGTGGGCAGTTGTACTACATAGTATCTAATTTGTCTTCTAAAAATAATAAAATTGTCTGAGTATTGGGGCGAGGCATTACAGTAGTCGCAAACAACGTCCCTCTGTGGAGGAGCAGGACGGTAAGGGCTGTCCTGACAGCATTGACCGGAGCTGGCCTCCGGATTGGCCCTCTAGTGGGCCTAGCAGCATAGCAGCTGGTACTGCACAACCCACTGAGGAGGGGCCTCCCGAGCTCGAGTCTGATCTGTCACTCAAGATGCCTCCAAGGCATCCACATAGATACGGAGGCAGTGGGCGGCCAGGTGCATCTGAATCCCATGGTCGAGCCCCAAAAGGAACCTCCGCGCTTGGTCCTCCTTGTTCACCACCAAGGTTGTAGCTAAGCGATTAAGCCTGGTGAACTTCGCGGCATACTCGTCCACGGATCTAGTGCCCTGAGCCAAGAAATTTTTGTGTTACAATACTACATATATAATATGTAACTTAATTCAAAACACGGCACTAACCAACCAACCAACCTATTTTCACGGAAAGAAACTGATGCTCCATTTCTACCCGGATTATGCTGGGGAAGAATTTCTCCAGAAAGCTCCGAGTGAACATGGCCCAAGCAATACGCTACTCCAACCTCTCGGACTCTGCCCTCCACCAAATGTGGGCCAGGTGCACCAACTGGATGCTCACCACATCCACACGGTCTGCATCAGCGACCCTAGCTGCCAGTAGTAGACTCTCCGTCCGGATCAGCCACTGCTCAGCCTCCAGTGGCATCTCAATATCAGCGAACTTATCAGGATGTAGCCTCATGAAGTCCGCATTGGTACCCGGACGAGGGGAAAGGCTACCTGGGCAAGCATAGCGGGGGTCGGGATAGCATCATTCTGGTTCGCTGTGCTCCTGCTGCATCTGGGCAATCTGCTGCAGTGCCAGAGTAACAGCTGCCAACTCAGGATGGTCATCCTTCGAGCGAGAAGACGAAGCATTCCTACGAGCCATAGTCTGCACAAAACCTAAGACAATTAGTATCTAGATCAAGTTGATGATCAATTTTTTGTGCAGTTGCAAGGCCTGTTAATAGTTGAGTTAATCCTGACTGAGTCAAGCATGTCTAATGTGTTAGTCAAACTAACACAATAGCCAAACCTGGCTCTGATACCACTAAAAACCTGTCATGCCACACTTCCCAAAAAAGGAGTACGAAATACGGTACGCGACAAAGTACAGCAATTGGTTTTCACCATCCATGAGTTGTAAGGATCTACTCAACCAGCATAACAGTAAATATAACAATATATCCAACCACGCATACATAGACAAATTATTAACCAACAGCATTTATTTGCGACAAATAAATTTTCCAAATAAGTACAAGATCTGGATCAAAGCAAAACTTTGGGACTACAAGCCCGTTACAAGTTTCAATGTAGCAACAAGAATGAAATAAACTCAAGTGCAAATCAGTAAACAAGATTTCCCAGGCAAAGTCTAAAATGTTTGCTCACCAACTCCCGCAGGTAGTTGATCTCCAAAACCTGCTCATATAGCAATTGAAAGAAAATAGGAAAAACACGAAAAATGGTACGCCCGTTAGTGCAAGTTACGGGCTGCAAGTAGTACAAGCAAGAAAGAGTGGGAACGGAAATATGAAGCAAGAAATAGGAAATAATAGCATGGAAGAAAAGAACAGTAGGTGAATAGTCTACAAGTAACAGGAAACACAAGCAGGTAAACAGTAATGGAAAACAATAGCGGTAACAGTAACAAGTGATGGTAACAGGAAGCAGTAACATGTAACATTCTCAGGAAAATAAGGGTGTGCCTGTGAAACAAGTTATTCTTAAGTCTATTGTTCAATACTATCTAGGTAGCACTTCATGCGTCCCAAATTTTACAACATGGTTGCTACATACAATTAAGTTTCGTTTAGATTTCGAAGTGGATCCTATAGGGCCATGTACTTAGGCATTAAGTAAACAGTAAACAGTCAGCAGTGTCCTGAATTCGCACAATCCGAGTACACCTTCCTATAAGGAAGTATGTAGTCAGGTAAATGGTAAACAGTTGGGGAGCACGACCACTCCTTCCGATTACACCTTCCTATAAGGAAGTATGTAGTTGGGTAAACAGTAAATAGTCAGTGAAACGACAACAGTAAACAGTTGGGAAACATGGGCCCCTTTCTGAGTACATATTTCTATATTGTCCACTACTAAATCGTTCACTTAAACCTCGGCTTCATTATTTATTATCAATATCAAACAGGCATGGACGAGCACAAACAGGGCAAGAAAACATGTTAAGAACAAGGGACATGTTCATGTCTAAAAGGAAACATAAACGGGCAACAAAACAACCTATAACAGTTAGATCAATGAGACTTCCAGTTATGGTCAGCAAGACGTTGCTGCACCAAAACTGAGATTCCCGTTGCCACAGGAATACAAATGAGGATCCGTCAGAAAATCTAGAAACTAGACTCTCTGCTGAATCCAGCACATATACAAGTCATACATCATCTACAGTAACAGGGATTAAAACTGTGTTTAATATAGAATTCACATTCAGCGAAAATATGCAAAGTCTTGTTTATAAGAATGAAAGGGGTCTAAAACCATCATAATTAAATCTAGGAAAATCAGGATGGTTCCCTAGCATGTCTAGTCTCAACATATAAATTTTCATGACATTCATTACAGATAGCATAGTCTATTTAATTTGGAAGACAGAGTGATGTAGCAAAATTGTAAATCTGAAAATTCAGACACAGCAGTACTAAAACAGTGATAATTCACAAAATACAATTTCAAATCCGAGTCAAAAGGGTTGTAAAATAGACATACCAGGCTACATTTCAGATTCACAGAGTTTGTATCCAAAATGAATAGAATCGGGTTGAAAACAGAGTTCTTTACTGAACAACATGCAGTTTAGCAATTATATGATTGGTTACACAAGCATGAAATAAGTTATAAAAGTCATCAAATAATTCTACAAAAATTTGGGTTTGATCCTAGTCATGCCTAGTCATACCCAGAAAAATGTCAAGTCCAAATTTTACTTGCAACATCAGTTTTAAAATAATAAATCATGCATCGTTCTTAAAAAACAGAATCTGGAAATTTCAACAAAGCTGCAGTAAAACTGCAATAACTTACACATCAAAAATCGAAATTGAGATCCGTCCAAAGTTATGAAAAATAGACACCGAGGCTTATGAATCATGTTCACAAATTAATTTATTTTACTGACATTAACAAGGTCTAAATTGCTATACAAAATCAGGACAGCAGCAAAAAGAAACTTCTTTCATGCATTTTATCAAACAACTCATCTACGATAGATCCAAATTAGAGTATGATGCAAGACATGATATATTGAACATTCAAATCAACATGCCATGTGTATTAACATTTCTACAACGAGATAACACATCTAGCACATCATTCATATAAAAAAAATCCACAACATATGAGAGATCACGAACAAGTATATACACAGCAAGATATCTATCTAGAACCAATTTATTTTCGTTTAGTGTGTGTGTGTGTCAACTTATTGTGAATAATCATGATCATGAAATGATGGAAACAGATCAAGCAAACAAGATTATGATTTTCAAGGAATCATCATGAGAATGAAAGCAAAGATGAATGCACGACTACTTACGGTATTTGAACTTGTACGAGGAACAGAAACAACAGACAAGCTACTTGCCTTGAAGAAGACAACGAATCCGACGAGAATAGAATAGCGGAATGGATCCTGGGACACAAACATGAACACAAACGATCACTAACACAAGAGCTTGCGAGTAGAAGACTTGCGGGATAGAGATGGAGGGCGGGACGGTGGCGCAACGGTGGTAAACGACGGACAGGCAGGAGGACGGCTCAGCCGGGGATCAACGGTGATTGAAGTGGAGCTTGTGCGAGTCGATGGTTGGAGGTAAGCAGGATGAGGTGTACGGGAAGAGGAAGGATGGATGTGGAAGGTGGGGTCGACGGGTACAGTGAAGAGGGAGGGAAAGAGTTGGAGAGAGCGAGGGGATTTGATTATGAGATAATTACTATAAGGAAAGAGAAACAAATTTGGCTACATTTAAAGGGATTTTCGGTAAGTTAGGATTTTAGGAATCAAGAGAGAGATCATAGGGAGTGATCTGCTTGTTAGGCAGATAGGGAGAACGTGAGGGAGACTGGGTAAAAGAGGGTATTGGGTAGCGGGTTTAGGATCCAATAGGGCGGGTTATAGGGTTCAAATAGGGTAAATTGGCTAGAAATCGGATCCAATAGGTAGAAATCAAATAATAAACAATGAGACCATAAAATATATGATTTAGAGTCAAACAAAAATCATCTAGGGGTAAATAATTAGCAGAAGAAAATAATCAGAGGATTGAAATTCACAGAATTGAAACGATGGAAATAAAATAGTTTACTAGAACGAAGAAGTGATTACACGGTTCAGAATGGACAAAAGATTACACTCAGGAATAAAATACCCAGGAAAGTAATTAAATACATACAAAATACATGAAAGAAACACAGGGGTTACATATGCCTCTACAAATTCTAGCACCCGGATAAGGCAAATCTGTTTTAAGGTGATTGTGTGATACAAAAGCCTCGACACAAACTGGTTTGGTTTTGTAATTTTGTAATTTTCATTTTCCTTTTAATTGATCATTTTCGCTTCTTCTCCTCCTCTGATTTTTTGCCTCTAAGATCAAACTGGGTTTTATAGTAAATATTTTGTAACCAAAGTTGAAACAAAGAGAATAAATATCGCGAAGTTGGTTTTAATTTTTGAAGCAAATTTTGTAACAAACTTAAAACAGAGGTTGATTTTCTTCCGGTCTGGTTTTGAGGCACTTTTTTTTATTTTCTTTTCATTCTTAAAAATTTACACTCATGTTATGTATTTTCAGATTAAAAATGACAAATACATAGGAGAATGCTGTTGTTGCTTATGCGGCACAAGTGCCTACTATTGCTGTGGCACGAGTGCTAATGCCTGCCATTGTACTTGTATCAGTTCCCATGGGGAGAAACCTGAGAAGTTCACGGACAAAATTTCAAGAGATGGAAACAGAAAATGATGTTCTACTTGACTGTCTTGAATCTCGCATGATTCTTGAATGAAAAAGCTCCAAATCTTCAAGAAGATAAGCAAGATAACCAAGTCATCATCGTTGTCGATACTTGGAAAAATGCTGATTACTTATGTAGGAACTACATAATGAACGGATTAGTCGATTCTTTGTACAATGTTTATATTGATAAAAGAACAGCTAAACAACTTTGAGAATCCCTAGATCATAAATATATAACTGAGGATGCTGGAGCCAAGAAATTTATTAAGCGCTGCTTCCTAGACTATAAAATAGTGGATTCTAAAATGGTGATCCGTCAGATTTAAGAAATTCAACTGATCATGCATGAGATACTTGCTGAAGGTATGAACCTAAGTGGAAGCTTTCAAGTTGATTGTATTATTAAAAAATTGCCAGCGGGTTGGAAAGATTTAAAAAATTACTTGATGCATAAGCGAAAGAAAATAGGCATTGAGGATGTAATTGTCAGGCTTTGTATTGAAGAAGGCAATAGAGATTTTGAGAAAATCGGAGCCATCAGTCATGCGGCCAAGGCTTATGTGGTGGAACATAGTTAATGTTCCAAAAGAGTGGAATGTATGTTGGTTTTTTACTCAAACAAATTTGTTTTGTCAAAAAGTGGAATGTATGTTGGTAAAGGATACATGAGTGGTGAAATGTTCAAACTCAATGTAATGACCATGGTTAAGAATATTAATAAAGCTAGCTCTTCTACTTTTATGCTTGAGTCTTCCAATTATGGCATGGTAGACTAGGACATGTTAATTATGATACTATGCGTAGACTAATTAACTTGAATCACATACCAACATTCCAAATTGATTCCAACCATAAATGTGAAACTTGTGTGAAAGCAAAACTAACAAGATCATCCTTTAAAAGTGTTGTAATAAACACTGAACCACTTGATTTAATTCACAGTGATATTTATGATCTAAAAATAACAAAAACAAGAGGTGGTAATAAATATTTTATTACATTTGTTGATAATAGCACAAAATATTGTTATGTGTATTTGCATAAAAGTAATGACGAAGCTATAGAGAAATTTGTTCTCTATAAAATTAAGGCACTAAGAAGTGATCGAGGTGGAGAGTATGAATCACCATTTGCTGAAACTTATGCAAAGCATGGGATTATACATGAAACCACATCGATTTATACTTTTCATTCCAACGGTATTGTTGAGCAAAAGAATCGTACTTTGAAGGAAATGATGAATGCAATGTTAATAAGTTCTGATTTGCCACCGAACTTGTGCGAAAAAGCTATTCTTTCAGCTAGCTACCTTATGAATAAGGTGCCAAAAAAAAAGGATAAAACTCCATATGAATTTGGGAAATGGAAAAAGTCATCTTACAATTATTTGCGAATGTGAGTATGTCTTCCCAAGGTAGCAATACCTCCACCTAAGAAAGTTAAAATAGGACCCAAAAGGTTGATTGTATTTTTATTGGCTAAGTACATAATAGTAGTACTTATTGGTTCTTGCTGTACAAATCTAGTATCTATAAGATACAAAAGAATACGATAATGGAGTCTAAAAATGCATCGTTCTTTCAAAATATATTTTGATGTAAGTCTAAGGAAGAACCAAGTTCTTCTAAATGAACACATTAGACTATCAGAGGAGATAGTGAAAACCAAGATGAAGAAGTTAAAGAGGAACCTAGACGTAGTAAAAGAACAAGAACCGAAAAATATTTTGGTCAAGATTTTTTGACTTTTATGCTTGAAGTTGAACCCGAAACTTTTAAAGAAGAGGTGAGCTCTAGTGATGGTCCTCTATGGAAAGAAGCCATTAAGAGCAAAATTGATTCTATCTTGCAAAATCATACTTGGGAACTAGTGGATATTTCACCAAGAAGTAAATCTTTAGGTCCAAGTAAGTTTTCAAGAGAAAAATGAAACCTTGTGGATCAATTGATAAATACATGGCAAGACTTGTAATCAGAGGTTATAGACAAAAGGAAGGTCCGCACTACTTTAATATATATATTCTCCTGTGACGAGAATAAACTCCATTAGGATGGTACTTGCAAAAGCAGCCTTGCGCAATCTTGAAGTACATCAAATCGATGTGAAAAGAATTTTTTTTTAATATAGATTTAGATGAAGAAATCTTTATAGAGCAACCTCTGGGTTTTTCTGCTCCACGACAAGAAAATAATGTTTGGAAACTGGCAAACTCGCTATGTGGCTTAAAACAAGCCCCAAAGCAATAGCATGAGGAATTTGATAATGTCATAATGACAAATAGTTTCAAAATCAATGAATGGGATAAATACGTATATGTGAAAGACACTGAAGTCAATATGTCATAATATGCTTATATGTAGATGACAGACTTATTGTTAGAAGCAATAATAAGATGATTAAATCTACTAAAAACATGATGAACTTAAGGTTTGATATGAAAGACATAAGACTAGCTGATGTTGTATTGAGAATTAAAATCACAAGAGTATCAGACGAGCTTATTCATTAACAATATTCATGAAAAATTTGATATAAATAATTCTAGAATTGCCAGAACTCCAATAAATATAACTTTACATTTATCCACGAATAAAGGTGACAGTATTTCTCATGTAGAATACTTTAGAATCATAGGCAGTCTAATGTACTTAATGAGTTGTACAAGACCAGACATAGCCTATGTAGTTAGTAAACTAAGTAGATATACGAGTAATCCTGGAACCGAGCATTGGCAAGCAATTACAAGAGTACTGAAGTATTTGCATTTTACTAATAATTATGGGCTATATTATAGAAGATATGTGACTTAAATTCCCAGATTCGGTATGGAACTTAAATTCCCGCTCTTTAAACACAAGTCAAGAATAACTCAAGACAATAGTTTTGCTGAAACTTGTGAAGCTCATAACTTGTGTTATACTTATTGGAATCTCACAAAATTGAACTTTTTGGAAAGCTAAGAATATCTACTACAACTTCCTGGTAAACAACTTCCCCAGATTCCGTATGGAACTCAAATTCCTGCTCATTAAACACAAGTCAAGAACAACTAAAGACAGTAGTTTTGCTGTAACTTGTAAAGCTCATAACTGATGCTATACTTATCGGAATCTAAACAAATTAGACATTTTAGAAAGCTAATAACATCTACAACAACTTCCTACTAATAAACTTTCTCAGATTCCATATGGGACTCAAATTCCTGTTCTTTAAACACAAGTCAAGAACTACTGAGGACAGCAGTTTTGCTTAAATTTATAAAGCTCATAACTGGTGCTATACTTATCGGAATCTAAAAATATTAGACTTTTTGGAAAACTAAGAACATCTACTACAACTTCCTAGTTAACAACTTTCTGAGATTCAGTATGGAACTCAAATTCGTGCTCTTTAAACACAAGTCAAGAACAACTGAAGATAGCATTTTGCTGAAACTTGTAAAGCACATAATTGGTGCTATACTTATCGGAATCTAAAAAAATAAAACTTCTTGGAAACCTAAGAACTCTACTACAACTTCCTAGTTAACAACTTTCTCAGATTCCGTATGGAACTCAAAAAACCCTGCACTTTAAACACAAGTCAAGAACAACTGAAGACAGCAGTTTTGCTGTAATTAGTAAAGCTCACAACTAGTGCTATATACTTATTGAAATTTAACAAAATTAGACTTTTTGGAAAGCTAAGAACATCTAATACAACTTCCTAGTTAACAACTTTCTCAGATTCCATATGGAAATCAAACTCCCGCTCTTTGAATACAAGTCAAGAACAACTCAAGACAACAGCTTTGCTGAAATTTGTAAAGCTCATAACGGGTGCAATACTTACCGGAATCTATCAAATTTAGACTTGTTGGAAAGCTAAGAATATCTACTACAACTTCCAAGTTAACAATATTCTCATATTTATTATGGAACTCAAATTCTTGGTCTTTAAACCCAAGTCAAGAACAACTGAAGACAGAAATTTTCCTGAAACTTGCAAAGCTCAAAACTTTTGCTATACTTATTGGAATCTAATAAAATTGAACTTCTTGGAAAGATAAGAACATCTAATACAACTTCGTAGTTAACAATTTTCTCAGAATCCTTATGGAACTCAAATTCCTGCACTTTAAACACAAGTCAAGAACACTCAAGATAGCAGTTTTGCTGAAACTTGTAAAGCTCAAAACTGGTGCTATACTTATCGAAATCTAACAAAATTGGAATTTTTGGAAAGCTAAGAACATCTACTACAACTTCCTAGTTAACAACTTTCACATATTCCGCATGGAAATCAAATTCCTGCTCTTTAAACACAAGTCAAGAACAACTCAAGTCAGTAGTTTGCTGAAACTTCTAAAACTCATAACTGGTGCTATACATAACGGAATCTAACGAAAGTAGACTTTTTAGAAAGCTAAGTACATCGAATACAACTTCCTAGTTAACAACTTTTCCACATTTAGTATGGAACTCAAATTCCTTCTCTTTAAACACAAGTCAAGAACAACTCAGGATAGTAATTTTGCTGAAACTTGTAAAGCTCATAATTGGGGTTATACTTATCGGAATCTAAAAAAATTAGAATTTCTGGAAAGCTAGGAACAACTACTACAACTTCTTAGTTATCAACTTTCTCAGATTCCGTATGAAACTCATATTCCTGCTCTTTAAACAAATGTCAAGAACAACTCAAAGACAGCAGTTTGCTGAAACTTGTAAAGCCCATAACTGGTGCAATACTTATCGGAATCTAATAAAATTGAACTTGTTGGAAACCTAAGATCATCTACTACAACTTCCTAATTAACAACTTTCTCAGATTCCGTATGGAACTCTAATTCCTACTCTTTAAACACAAGAATGCAGTTTTGCTGAAACTTGTAAAGCTCATAACTGGTGCTATACTTATCGGAATCTAAAAAATTGGAACTTTTGGAAAGCTAAGAACATCTACTACAACTTTCTTAACAACTTTCCCAGATTCCGTATGGCAATCAAATTCCTGCTTTTTAAACAGAAGTCAAGAACAACTGAAGTTAGCAGTTTTGCTGTAACTTGTAAAGCTCATAACTGGAGCTATACTTATCGGAATCTACAAAATTGGAATTTTTGGAAAGCTAAGAACATCTACTACAACTTCCTAGTTATCAACTTTCTCAGATTCCATATGGAACTAAAATTCCTTCTCTTTAAACACAAGTCGAGAACTCCCCAGGACAGCAGTTTTGCTGAAATTTGTAAAGCTCATAACTGGTGCTATAGGTATCGAAATCTAAAAAAATGGTACTTTTTGGAAACCTAAGAACATCTAATACAACTTTGTAGTTAACAACTTTCTCAGATTCCGTTTGGAATTCCTCTTTTTTAAACACAAGTCAAGTACAACTCAAGAATGCAATTTTGCTGAAACTTGTAAAGCTAATCACTGGTGCTATACATTTCGGAATCTAACAAAATCAGACTTTTTGAAAAGCTAAGAACATCAAATAAAACTTTCTAGTTAATAACTTTCCCAGATTCATTATGGAACTCAAATTCCTTCTCTTTAAACACAAGTCAAGAACAACTCAAGACAGCAATTTTGCTGAAACTTGTAGAGTTCATAACTGGTATAATACTCATTGGAATCTAACAAATTTGAAATTTTTGGAATGCTAAGAACATCTACGACAATTTCCTAGTTAACAACATTCTCAGGTTCTGTATGAAACTAAAATTTCTGCACTTTAAACAAAAGTCAAGAACAACTCAAGACAACAATTTTGCTGAAACTTGTAAAGCTCATAACTGATGTTATACATATCGGAATCTAACAAAATTGAACTTTTTGGTAACCTGAGAATGTCTACTACAAATTCCTAGTTAACAACTTTCTCAGATTCCGTATGGAACTCAAAATCCTGCTCTGTGAACACAAGTCAAGAACAAATCTAGACAGCAGTTTTGCTGAAACCTGTAAAGCTCATAACTGCGGCTATACATATCGGAGTCTAACATAATTCTTCTTTTTGATAGGCTAAGAACATCTACTACAACTTCCTAGTTGACAACTATCCCAGATTCCGTATGGAACTCAAATTCCGTCTCTTTAAACAAAAGTCAAGAACAACTCAAGACAGCAGTTTTGCTGAAACTTGTAAAGCTCATAACTTGTGCTATACATATCGGAATCTAACAAAATTAGACTTTTTTAAAACTAAGAACATCTACTACAACTTCCTAGTTAAAAGCTTTCTTAGATTCAGTATGGAATTAAAAATCCTTCTCTTTAAACACAAGTCAAGAACAACTCAAGACAGCAGTTTTGCTGAAATTTGTAAAGCTCATAATTGGTTCTATACTTATCGGAATCTAACCAAATTGAACATTTTGGAAAGCTAAGAACATCGACTACCACTTCGTAATTAACAACTTACTCATATTCCATATGAAATTCAAATTCCTGCTATTTAAATACAAGTCTAGAACAACTCAAGACAGTAGTTTTGCTTAAACTTGTAAACCTCATTACTGTTGTTATACTTATTGGAATCTAACAAAATTGGACTTTTTGGAAAGCTAAGAAGATGTACTACAACTTTCTAGTTAACTACTTTCTCCGATTCTGTATGAAACTCAAATTCCTGCACTTTAAACAAAAGTCAAGAACAACTCAAGACAGCAGTTTGCTGAAAATTGTAAAGCTCATAACTGGTGCAATAATTATCAGAATCTAACAAAGTAGAACTTTTTGGAAAGCTAAGAACATCAACTACAACTTCCTAGTTAACAACTTTGTTAGATTCCGTATGGAACTCAAATTCCTTCTATGTAAACACACGTTAAGTACTACTCAAGAATGCAGTTTTGCTGAAACTTGTAACGCTCATAACTGGTGCT
The DNA here is from genome assembly GCA_017893485.1 of Hemerocallis citrina. Classification (NCBI taxonomy): domain Eukaryota; kingdom Viridiplantae; phylum Streptophyta; class Magnoliopsida; order Asparagales; family Asphodelaceae; genus Hemerocallis; species Hemerocallis citrina. The sequence goes on along the minus strand of CM030360.1, from coordinate 114,374,278 downwards.
ATACTTATCGAAATCTAACCAAATTGGACTTTTGGAAAGCTAAAAACATCTAATACAACTTCCTAGTTAACAACTTTTCCAGTTTCCGTATGGAACTCAAATTCCTGCTCTTTAAACAAAAGTCAAGAACAACTGAAGACAACAGTTTTACTGAAACTTGTAAAGTTCATTATTGGTGCTATACTTATCGGAATCTATCAAAATTTGACTTTTTGGAAAGTTAAGAACATCTAATACAACTACCTAGTTATCAACTTTCTTAGATTCCGTATGGAACTCATATTTCTGCTCTTTAAACACAAGTCAAGAACTACTGAGGACAGCCATTTTGCAGGAACTTGTAAAGCTCATAACTGGATTATACTTATCGGAATGTGAAAAAATTAGACTTTTTGGAAACCTAAGAACTTCTAGCACAAATTCCTACTTTACAACTTTCTCAGATTCCGTATGGAACTCAAATTCCAAATCTTTAAACAAAAGTCAAGAACAACTCAAGACAGCAGTTTTGCTGAAACTTGCAAAGCTCATAACTTGTGCTATACATATCGGAATCTAAGAAAAGTAGACTTTTTAGAAAGCTAAGAACATCTTCTACAATTTCCTAGTTAAAAACATTCTCAGATTCAGTATGGAATTCAAATTCCTGCGCTTTAAACACGATTGAAGAACAACTCAAGACAATAGTTTTGCTAAAATGCGTAAAGCCCATAACTGGTGCTATACTTATCTGAATCTAACAAACTTGAACTTTTTGGAAAGCTAAGACCATCTACTACCACTTCCTAGTTAATAACTTTTCCAGATTCCGTATGGAACTCAAATTTCTGCTCTTTAAAGACATGTCAAGAACAACTCAAGAATGCAGTTTTTCAGAAACTTGTAAAGCTCATAACTGGTGTTATACTTATCGGAATCTAACAAATTTGGACCTTTTGGAAAGCTAAGAACATCAACTACAACTTCCTAGTTAACAACTTTCCCAGTTTCCGTATGGAACTCAAATTCCTGCTCTTTAAACAAAAGTCAAAAACAACTGAATACAGCAGTTTTGCTGTAACTTGTAAAGCTTATAACTGGTGCTATACATATCGGAATCGAACAAAATTGGACTTTTTGGAACGCTAAGAACATACTATAACTTCCTTGTTATCAACATTCTCAGGTTCCGTATGGAACTCAAATTCCTGCTCTTTAAACACAAGTCAAGAACTACTCCGGATAGCAGTTTTGCTGAAACTTGTAAAGCTCATAACTGGTGCTATACTTGTCAGAATCTAAATAACAGACTTTTTGGAAAGCTAAGAACATATACTACAACTTCCTAGTTAACAACCTTCTAAGATTCAGTATGGAACTCAAATAGCTGCTCTTTAAACACAAGTCAAGAACAACTCAAGTCAGCAGTTTGCTGAAACTTCTAAAACTCATAACTGGTGCTATACATAATGGAATCTAACGAAAGTAGACATTTTGGAAAGCTAAGTACATTGAATACAACTTCCAATTTAACAACTTTTCCACATTTAGTATGGAACTCAAATTCCTTCTCTTTAAACACAAGTCAAGAACAACTCAGGACAGCAGTTTTGCTGAAACTTGTAAAGCTCATAACTGGGGTTATACTTATCGGAATCTAAAAAAATTGGAATTTTTGGAAAGCTATGAACAACTATTACAACTTCCTAGTTATCAACTTTCTCAGATTCCGTATGAAACTCAAATTCCTGCACTTTAAACAAATGTCAAGAACAACTCAAAGACAGCAGTTTTCTGAAACTTGTAAAACTCATAACTTGGCAATACTTATCGGAATCTAACAAAATTGAACTTTTTGGAAACCTAAGATCAACAACTATAACTTCCTAGTTAACAACTTTCTCAGATTCCGTATGGAACTCTAATTCCGACTCTTTAAACACAAGTCAAGAACAACTCAAGAATACAGTTTTGCTGAAACTTGTAAAGCTCATAACTGGTGCTATACTTATCGGAATCCAAAAAAATTGGAGCTTTTGGAAAGCTAAGAAAATCTACTACAACTTTCTAGTTAATAACTTTCCAAGATTCCGTATGGAAATCAAATTTTTGCTTTATAAACAACAGTCAAGAACAACTGAAGATAGCAGTTTTGTTGTAACTTGTAAAGCTCATAACTGGAGCTATACTTATCGAAATCTAACAAAATTGGAATTTTTTGAAAGCTAAGAACATCTACTACAACTTCCTAGTTATCAACTTTCTCAGATTCTGTATGGAACTCAAATTCCTGCTCATTAAACACAAGTCGAGAACTCCTCAGGACAGCAGTTTTGCTGAAACTTGTAAAGCTCATAACTGGTGCTATAGGTATTGGAATGTAAAAAAATGGTACTTTTTGGAAACCTAAGAACTTCTAATACAACTTAGTAGTTGACAACTTTCTCAGGTTCCGTTTGGAATTCCACCTTTTCAAACACAAGTCAAGTACAACTCAAGAATGCAATTTTGCTGAAACTTGTAAAGCTAATCGCTGGTTCTATACATTTCGGAATCTAACAAAATAAGACTTTTTGAAAAGCTAAGAACATCGAATACAACTTTCTAGTTAAAAACTTTCCCAAATTCAGTGTGGAACTCAAATTCCTTCTCTTTAAACACAAGTCAAGAACAACTCAAGACAGCAGTTTTGCTGAAACTTGTAGAGCTCATAACTGGTATAATACTTATCGGAATCAAACAAAATTGAAATTTTTGGAATGCTAAGAACATCTACGACAATTTTCTAGTTAACAACATTCTCAGGTTCTGTATGAAACTAAAATTCCTGCACTTTAAACAAAAATCAAGAACAACTCAAGACAGCAATTTTGCTGAAACTTGTAAAGCTCATAACTGGTGTTATACATATCGGAATCTAACAAAATTGAACTTTTTGGTAACCTGAGAATGTCTACTACAGATTCCTAGTTAACAACTTTCTCAGATTCCGTATGGAACTCAAATTCCTGCTCTGTAAACACAAGTCAAGAACAACTCAAGACAGCAGTTTTGCTGAAACCTATAAATCTCATAACTGTGGCTATACTTATCGGAGTCTAACAGAATTCGACTTTTTGATAGGCTAAGAACATCTACTACAACTTCCTAGTTGACAACTATCCCAGATTCCGTATGGAACTCAAATTCCGTCTCTTTAAACAAAAGTCAAGAACAACTCAAGACAGCAGTTTTGCTGAAACTTGTAAAGCTCATAACTTGTGCTATACATAACAGAATCTAACAAAATTAGACTTTTTTAAAACTAAGAACATCTAATACAACTTCCTAGTTAAAAGCTTTCTTAGATTCAGTATGGAATTAAAAATCCTACTCTTTAAACACAAGTCAAGAACAACTCAAGACAGCTGTTTTGCTGAAATTTGTAAAACTCATAATTGGTGTTATACTTATCGGAATCCAACCAAATTGAACATTTTGGAAAGCTAAGAACATCGACTACCACTTCGTAATTAACAACATTCTCAGATTCCATATGAAATCCAAATTCCTGCTATTTAAATACAAGTCTAGAACAACACAAGACAGTAGTTTTGCTTAAATTTGTAAACCTCATTACTGGTGTTATACTTATCGGAATCTAACAAAATTGGAATTTTTGGAAAGCAAAGAAGATGTACTACAACTTCCTAGTTAACTGCTTTCTCAGATTCAGTATGAAACTCAAATTCCTGCACTTTAAACAAAAGTTAAGAATAACTCAAGACAGCAGTTTGCTGAAAATTGTAAAGCTCATAACTGGTGCTATAATTATCGGAATCTAACAAAGTAGAACTTTTTGGAAAGCTAAGAACATCTACTTCAACTTCCTACTTAACAACTTTGTTAGATTCCATATGGAACTCAAATTCCTTCTATTTAAACACACGTTAAGTACAACTCAAGAATGCAGTTTTGCTGAAACTTGTAAAGCTCATAACTGGTGCTATACTTATCGAAAACTAACAAAATTGGACTTTTGGAAAGATAAGAACATCTAATACAACTTCCTAGTTAACAACTTTTCCAGATTCCGTATGGAACTTAAATTCCAGCTCTTTAAACAAAAGTCAAGAACAACTGAAGACAGCAGTTTTACTGAAACTTGTAAAGTTCATTATTGGTGCTATACTTATCGGAATCTATCAAAATTGGACTTTTTTGAAAGCTAAGAACATCTAATACAACTAACTAGTTGTCAACTTTCTTAGATTCCGTATGGAACTCATATTTCTGCTCTTTAAACCCAAGTCAAGAACTACTCAGGACAGCCATTTTGCAGGAACTTGTAAAGCTCATAACTGGATTATACTTATCGGAATGTGAAAAAATTAGACTTTTTGGAAACCTAAGAACTTCTAGCACAAATTCCTACTTTACAACTTTCTCAGATTCCGTATGGAACTCAAATTCCAAATCTTTAAACAAAAGTCAAGAACAATTCAAGACAGCAGTTTTGCTGAAACTTGCAAAGCTCATAACTTGTGCTATACATATCGGAATCTAAGAAAAGTAGACTTTTTAGAAAGCTAAGAACATCTTCTACAATTTCCTAGTTAAAAACATTCTCAGATTCAGTATGGAATTCAAATTCCTGCGCTTTGAACACGAGTCAAGAACAACTCAAGACAACAGTTTTGCTGAAACGCGTAAAGCCCATAACTAGTGCTATACTTATCCGAATCTAACAAAATTGAACTTTTTGGAAAGCTAAGACCATCTACTACCACTTCCTAGTTAATAACTTTCTCAGATTCCGTATGGAACTCAAAATTCTGCTCTTTAAAGACAAGTCAAGAACAACTCAAGAATGCAGTTTTTCAGAAAATTATAAAGCTCATAACTGGTGCTATACTTATCGAAATCTGACAAATTTGGACATTTTGGAAAGCTAAGAACATCTACTACAACTTCCTAGATAACAACATTCCCAGTTTCCGTATGGAACTCAAATTCCTGCTCTTTAAACAAAAGTTAAGAACAACTGATTACAGCAGTTTTGCTGTAACTTGTAAAGCTCATAACTAGTGCTATACATATCGGAATCGAACAAAATTAGACTTTGTGGAAAGCAAAGAACATCTACTACAACTTCATAGTTATCAACTTTCTCAGGTTCCGTATGGAACTCAAATTCCTGCTCTTTAAACACAAGTCAAGAACTACTCCGGATAGCAGTTTTGCTGAAACTTGTAAAGCTCATAACTGGTGCTATACTTGTCAGAATCTAAATAACAGACTTTTTGGAAAGCTAAGAACATATACTACAACTTCCTAGTTAACAACCTTCTAAGATTCAGTATGGAACTCAAATAGCTGCTCTTTAAACACAAGTCAAGAACAACTCAAGTCAGCAGTTTGCTGAAACTTCTAAAACTCATAACTGGTGCTATACATAATGGAATCTAACGAAAGTAGACATTTTGGAAAGCTAAGTACATTGAATACAACTTCCAATTTAACAACTTTTCCACATTTAGTATGGAACTCAAATTCCTTCTCTTTAAACACAAGTCAAGAACAACTCAGGACAGCAGTTTTGCTGAAACTTGTAAAGCTCATAACTGGGGTTATACTTATCGGAATCTAAAAAAATTGGAATTTTTGGAAAGCTATGAACAACTATTACAACTTCCTAGTTATCAACTTTCTCAGATTCCGTATGAAACTCAAATTCCTGCACTTTAAACAAATGTCAAGAACAACTCAAAGACAGCAGTTTTCTGAAACTTGTAAAACTCATAACTTGGCAATACTTATCGGAATCTAACAAAATTGAACTTTTTGGAAACCTAAGATCAACAACTATAACTTCCTAGTTAACAACTTTCTCAGATTCCGTATGGAACTCTAATTCCGACTCTTTAAACACAAGTCAAGAACAACTCAAGAATACAGTTTTGCTGAAACTTGTAAAGCTCATAACTGGTGCTATACTTATCGGAATCCAAAAAAATTGGAGCTTTTGGAAAGCTAAGAAAATCTACTACAACTTTCTAGTTAATAACTTTCCAAGATTCCGTATGGAAATCAAATTTTTGCTTTATAAACAACAGTCAAGAACAACTGAAGATAGCAGTTTTGTTGTAACTTGTAAAGCTCATAACTGGAGCTATACTTATCGAAATCTAACAAAATTGGAATTTTTTGAAAGCTAAGAACATCTACTACAACTTCCTAGTTTACAACTTCCTTAGATTCTGTATGAAACTCAAATTCCTGCTCTTTAAATACAAGTCAAGGAAAAAATCAAGACAACAGTTTTGCTGAAACTTGTGAAGCTCATAACTGGTGCTATACTTTTCGGAATTTAACAAAATTGGGTTTTTTGGAAAGCTATGAACATCTAATACAATTTTCTAGTTAACAACTTTCTCAGAATCATTATGGAACTCAAATTCATTCTCTTTAAACACAAGTCTAGAACAACTCAAAGTAGCAATTTTGTTGAAAATTGTAATGCTCATAACTGGTGGTATACTTATGAAATCTAAAAAAATTGGACTTTTTGGAAAGCTGAGAACATCTACTACAACTTTGTAGTTAACAACTTTCTCAGATTCCGTACGAAACTCAAATTCCCTGCTTTTTAAACACAAGTCGAGTACAACTCAAGACAGCAATTTTGCTGAAACTTGTAAAGCTCATCGCTGGTGCTATAGTTTTTAGAAACTAACAAAATTAGGCTTTTTGGAAAACTAAGAACATATACTTCAACTTTCTAGTTAACAACATTCTCAGGTTCTGTATGAAACTAAAATTCCTGCACTTTAAACAAAAATCAAGAACAACTCAAGACAGCAATTTTGCTGAAAATTGTAAAGCTCATAACTGGTGTTATACATATCGGAATCTAACAAAATTGAACTTTTTGGTAACCTGAGAATGTCTACTACAGATTCCTAGTTAACAACTTTCTCAGATTCCGTATGGAACTCAAATTCCTGCTCTGTAAACACAAGTCAAGAACAACTCAAGACAGCAGTTTTGCTGAAACCTATAAATCTCATAACTGTGGCTATACTTATCGGAGTCTAACAGAATTCGACTTTTTGATAGGCTAAGAACATCTACTACAACTTCCTAGTTGACAACTATCCCAGATTCCGTATGGAACTCAAATTCCGTCTCTTTAAACAAAAGTCAAGAACAACTCAAGACAGCAGTTTTGCTGAAACTTGTAAAGCTCATAACTTGTGCTATACATAACGGAATCTAACAAATTAGACTTTTTTAAAACTAAGAACATCTAATACAACTTTTTAGTTAACAACTTTCTCATATTCAGTATGAGACTCAAATTCCTTCTCTTTAAACACATGTCAAGAACAACTCAAGTCAGCAGTTTTGCTGAAACTTGTAAAGCTCATAATTGGTGCTATACTTATCGGAATCTAACAAAATTGAACTTTTTGGAAAGCTAAGAATTTCTACTAAAAATTCCTAGTTAACAACTTTGTCTAATTCCGTATGGAACTCAAATTCATGCATTTCAAACACAAGTTAAGAACAACTCAAGACAGCAATTTTGCTGAAACTTGTAAGGCTCATAACTGCTGCTATACTTATCAGAATCAATCAAAATTAGAGATTTTGGAAAGATAAGAAAATCTACTACAACTTTCGATTTAACAACTTTCTCAGATTTATTATGGAACTCAAATTCCTGCTCCTTAAACACAAGTCAAGAACAACTGAAGACAGAAATTTTGCTGAAACTTGTAAAGCTCATAACTTGTGCTATACATATCGGAATCTAATAAAATTAAACTTTTTGGAAAGCAAAGAAAATTTAATACAACTTTGTACTTAACAACTTTCTCAGATTCAGTATGGAACTCAAATTCCTGCTCTTTAAACACAAGTCAAGCACAATTCAGGACTGCAGTTTTGCTAAAATTTGCAAAGCTCATCGTTGGTGCTATACCTTTCGAAATCTAACAAAATTATACTTTTTGGAAAGCTGACAACATATTCTACAACTTCCTAGTTAACAACTCTCTCAGATTCGGTATGGAAATAAAATTCCTGCTCTTTAAACGCTGCTCAAGAACAACTCAAGACAGTAGTTTTGCTGAAACTTGTAAAGCTCATAACTGGTGCTATACTTATCGAAATCTAACAAAATTGAACTTTTTGGAAAGCCAAGAATATCTACTACCACTTCCTGGTTAACAACTTTCTCAGATTCCGCAAGGAACGCATATTCCTTCTCTTTAAGCACACGTCAAGAACAATTTAGGGACAACAGCTTTGCTGAAATTATTAAAGCTCATAATTGGTATTATACTTATCAGAATCTAACAAAATTGGACTTTTTGGAAAGCTAAAAACATCTACTACAAATTCCTAGCAAACAACATTCTTAGATTCCGTATGAAACTAAAATCCTGCTCTTTAAACACAAGTTAAGAACAAATCAAGACCGCAGTTTTGCTGAAACTTGTAAAGCTCATCACTGGTGCTATACTTATCGGAATCCAACAAAATTTGACTTTTTGGAAAGCTAAGAACGTGTACTACAACTTCCTAGTTTACAACTTTCTCAGATTTCGTATGGAAAACTCAAATTCCTGCAACTTCAACACAAATCAAGAACAACTCAAGACAGCAGTTTTGCTGAAAATTTTTAAAGCTCATAACTAGTGCTATACTTATCGGAATCTAACAAAATTGGAAATTTTCGAAAGCTTAGAATATCTACTAAAACTTCCTAGTTAACAACTTTCTTATATTCCGTATGAAACTAAAACTCCTGCACTTTAAACACAAGTCAAGAACAAATCAAGACAGTTGTTTTGCTGAAATTTTTAAAGCTCATAACTGGTGCTATACTTATCGGAATCTAACAAAATTGGACCTTTTGGAAAGCTAAGAACATCAACTACAACTTCCTAGTTAACAACTTTCCCAGTTTCCGTATGGAACTCAAATTCCTGCTCTTTAAACAAAAGTCAAAAACAACTGAATACAGCAGTTTTGCTGTAACTTGTAAAGCTTATAACTGGTGCTATACATATCGGAATCGAACAAAATTGGACTTTTTGGAACGCTAAGAACATACTATAACTTCCTTGTTATCAACATTCTCAGGTTCCGTATGGAACTCAAATTCCTGCTCTTTAAACACAAGTCAAGAACTACTCCGGATAGCAGTTTTGCTGAAACTTGTAAAGCTCATAACTGGTGCTATACTTGTCAGAATCTAAATAACAGACTTTTTGGAAAGCTAAGAACATATACTACAACTTCCTAGTTAACAACCTTCTAAGATTCAGTATGGAACTCAAATAGCTGCTCTTTAAACACAAGTCAAGAACAACTCAAGTCAGCAGTTTGCTGAAACTTCTAAAACTCATAACTGGTGCTATACATAATGGAATCTAACGAAAGTAGACATTTTGGAAAGCTAAGTACATTGAATACAACTTCCAATTTAACAACTTTTCCACATTTAGTATGGAACTCAAATTCCTTCTCTTTAAACACAAGTCAAGAACAACTCAGGACAGCAGTTTTGCTGAAACTTGTAAAGCTCATAACTGGGGTTATACTTATCGGAATCTAAAAAAATTGGAATTTTTGGAAAGCTATGAACAACTATTACAACTTCCTAGTTATCAACTTTCTCAGATTCCGTATGAAACTCAAATTCCTGCACTTTAAACAAATGTCAAGAACAACTCAAAGACAGCAGTTTTCTGAAACTTGTAAAACTCATAACTTGGCAATACTTATCGGAATCTAACAAAATTGAACTTTTTGGAAACCTAAGATCAACAACTATAACTTCCTAGTTAACAACTTTCTCAGATTCCGTATGGAACTCTAATTCCGACTCTTTAAACACAAGTCAAGAACAACTCAAGAATACAGTTTTGCTGAAACTTGTAAAGCTCATAACTGGTGCTATACTTATCGGAATCCAAAAAAATTGGAGCTTTTGGAAAGCTAAGAAAATCTACTACAACTTTCTAGTTAATAACTTTCCAAGATTCCGTATGGAAATCAAATTTTTGCTTTATAAACAACAGTCAAGAACAACTGAAGATAGCAGTTTTGTTGTAACTTGTAAAGCTCATAACTGGAGCTATACTTATCGAAATCTAACAAAATTGGAATTTTTTGAAAGCTAAGAACATCTACTACAACTTCCTAGTTATCAACTTTCTCAGATTCTGTATGGAACTCAAATTCCTGCTCATTAAACACAAGTCGAGAACTCCTCAGGACAGCAGTTTTGCTGAAACTTGTAAAGCTCATAACTGGTGCTATAGGTATTGGAATGTAAAAAAATGGTACTTTTTGGAAACCTAAGAACTTCTAATACAACTTAGTAGTTGACAACTTTCTCAGGTTCCGTTTGGAATTCCACCTTTTCAAACACAAGTCAAGTACAACTCAAGAATGCAATTTTGCTGAAACTTGTAAAGCTAATCGCTGGTTCTATACATTTCGGAATCTAACAAAATAAGACTTTTTGAAAAGCTAAGAACATCGAATACAACTTTCTAGTTAAAAACTTTCCCAAATTCAGTGTGGAACTCAAATTCCTTCTCTTTAAACACAAGTCAAGAACAACTCAAGACAGCAGTTTTGCTGAAACTTGTAGAGCTCATAACTGGTATAATACTTATCGGAATCAAACAAAATTGAAATTTTTGGAATGCTAAGAACATCTACGACAATTTTCTAGTTAACAACATTCTCAGGTTCTGTATGAAACTAAAATTCCTGCACTTTAAACAAAAATCAAGAACAACTCAAGACAGCAATTTTGCTGAAACTTGTAAAGCTCATAACTGGTGTTATACATATCGGAATCTAACAAAATTGAACTTTTTGGTAACCTGAGAATGTCTACTACAGATTCCTAGTTAACAACTTTCTCAGATTCCGTATGGAACTCAAATTCCTGCTCTGTAAACACAAGTCAAGAACAACTCAAGACAGCAGTTTTGCTGAAACCTATAAATCTCATAACTGTGGCTATACTTATCGGAGTCTAACAGAATTCGACTTTTTGATAGGCTAAGAACATCTACTACAACTTCCTAGTTGACAACTATCCCAGATTCCGTATGGAACTCAAATTCCGTCTCTTTAAACAAAAGTCAAGAACAACTCAAGACAGCAGTTTTGCTGAAACTTGTAAAGCTCATAACTTGTGCTATACATAACGGAATCTAACAAAATTAGACTTTTTTAAAACTAAGAACATCTAATACAACTTCCTAGTTAAAAGCTTTCTTAGATTCAGTATGGAATTAAAAATCCTACTCTTTAAACACAAGTCAAGAACAACTCAAGACAGCTGTTTTGCTGAAATTTGTAAAACTCATAATTGGTGTTATACTTATCGGAATCCAACCAAATTGAACATTTTGGAAAGCTAAGAACATCGACTACCACTTCGTAATTAACAACATTCTCAGATTCCATATGAAATCCAAATTCCTGCTATTTAAATACAAGTCTAGAACAACACAAGACAGTAGTTTTGCTTAAATTTGTAAACCTCATTACTGGTGTTATACTTATCGGAATCTAACAAAATTGGAATTTTTGGAAAGCAAAGAAGATGTACTACAACTTCCTAGTTAACTGCTTTCTCAGATTCAGTATGAAACTCAAATTCCTGCACTTTAAACAAAAGTTAAGAATAACTCAAGACAGCAGTTTGCTGAAAATTGTAAAGCTCATAACTGGTGCTATAATTATCGGAATCTAACAAAGTAGAACTTTTTGGAAAGCTAAGAACATCTACTTCAACTTCCTACTTAACAACTTTGTTAGATTCCATATGGAACTCAAATTCCTTCTATTTAAACACACGTTAAGTACAACTCAAGAATGCAGTTTTGCTGAAACTTGTAAAGCTCATAACTGGTGCTATACTTATCGAAAACTAACAAAATTGGACTTTTGGAAAGATAAGAACATCTAATACAACTTCCTAGTTAACAACTTTTCCAGATTCCGTATGGAACTTAAATTCCAGCTCTTTAAACAAAAGTCAAGAACAACTGAAGACAGCAGTTTTACTGAAACTTGTAAAGTTCATTATTGGTGCTATACTTATCGGAATCTATCAAAATTGGACTTTTTTGAAAGCTAAGAACATCTAATACAACTACCTAGTTCTCAACTTTCTTAGATTCCGTATGGAACTCATATTTCTGCTCTTTAAACACAAGTCAAGAACTACTCAGGACAGCCATTTTGCAGGAACTTGTAAAGCTCATAACTGGATTATACTTATCGGAATGTGAAAAAATTAGACTTTTTGGAAACCTAAGAACTTCTAGCACAAATTCCTACTTTACAACTTTCTCAGATTCCGTATGGAACTCAAATTCCAAATCTTTAAACAAAAGTCAAGAACAACTCAAGACAGCAGTTTTGCTGAAACTTGCAAAGCTCATAACTTGTGCTATACATATCGGAATCTAAGAAAAGTAGACTTTTTAGAAAGCTAAGAACATCTTCTACAATTTCCTAGTTAAAAACATTCTCAGATTCAGTATGGAATTCAAATTCCTGCGCTTTAAACACGATTGAAGAACAACTCAAGACAATAGTTTTGCTAAAATGCGTAAAGCCCATAACTGGTGCTATACTTATCTGAATCTAACAAACTTGAACTTTTTGGAAAGCTAAGACCATCTACTACCACTTCCTAGTTAATAACTTTCCAGATTCCGTATGGAACTCAAATTTCTGCTCTTTAAAGACATGTCAAGAACAACTCAAGAATGCAGTTTTTCAGAAACTTGTAAAGCTCATAACTGGTGTTATACTTATCGGAATCTAACAAATTTGGACCTTTTGGAAAGCTAAGAACATCAACTACAACTTCCTAGTTAACAACTTTCCCAGTTTCCGTATGGAACTCAAATTCCTGCTCTTTAAACAAAAGTCAAAAACAACTGAATACAGCAGTTTTGCTGTAACTTGTAAAGCTCATAACTGGTGCTATACATATCGGAATCGAACAAAATTGGACTTTTTGGAACGCTAAGAACATACTATAACTTCCTTGTTATCAACATTCTCAGGTTCCGTATGGAACTCAAATTCCTGCTCTTTAAACACAAGTCAAGAACTACTCCGGATAGCAGTTTTGCTGAAACTTGTAAAGCTCATAACTGGTGCTATACTTGTCAGAATCTAAATAACAGACTTTTTGGAAAGCTAAGAACATATACTACAACTTCCTAGTTAACAACCTTCTAAGATTCAGTATGGAACTCAAATAGCTGCTCTTTAAACACAAGTCAAGAACAACTCAAGTCAGCAGTTTGCTGAAACTTCTAAAACTCATAACTGGTGCTATACATAATGGAATCTAACGAAAGTAGACATTTTGGAAAGCTAAGTACATTGAATACAACTTCCAATTTAACAACTTTTCCACATTTAGTATGGAACTCAAATTCCTTCTCTTTAAACACAAGTCAAGAACAACTCAGGACAGCAGTTTTGCTGAAACTTGTAAAGCTCATAACTGGGGTTATACTTATCGGAATCTAAAAAAATTGGAATTTTTGGAAAGCTATGAACAACTATTACAACTTCCTAGTTATCAACTTTCTCAGATTCCGTATGAAACTCAAATTCCTGCACTTTAAACAAATGTCAAGAACAACTCAAAGACAGCAGTTTTCTGAAACTTGTAAAACTCATAACTTGGCAATACTTATCGGAATCTAACAAAATTGAACTTTTTGGAAACCTAAGATCAACAACTATAACTTCCTAGTTAACAACTTTCTCAGATTCCGTATGGAACTCTAATTCCGACTCTTTAAACACAAGTCAAGAACAACTCAAGAATACAGTTTTGCTGAAACTTGTAAAGCTCATAACTGGTGCTATACTTATCGGAATCCAAAAAAATTGGAGCTTTTGGAAAGCTAAGAAAATCTACTACAACTTTCTAGTTAATAACTTTCCAAGATTCCGTATGGAAATCAAATTTTTGCTTTATAAACAACAGTCAAGAACAACTGAAGATAGCAGTTTTGTTGTAACTTGTAAAGCTCATAACTGGAGCTATACTTATCGAAATCTAACAAAATTGGAATTTTTTGAAAGCTAAGAACATCTACTACAACTTCCTAGTTATCAACTTTCTCAGATTCTGTATGGAACTCAAATTCCTGCTCATTAAACACAAGTCGAGAACTCCTCAGGACAGCAGTTTTGCTGAAACTTGTAAAGCTCATAACTGGTGCTATAGGTATTGGAATGTAAAAAAATGGTACTTTTTGGAAACCTAAGAACTTCTAATACAACTTAGTAGTTGACAACTTTCTCAGGTTCCGTTTGGAATTCCACCTTTTCGAACACAAGTCAAGTACAACTCAAGAATGCAATTTTGCTGAAACTTGTAAAGCTAATCGCTGGTTCTATACATTTCGGAATCTAACAAAATAAGACTTTTTGAAAAGCTAAGAACATCGAATACAACTTTCTAGTTAAAAACTTTCCCAAATTCAGTGTGGAACTCAAATTCCTTCTCTTTAAACACAAGTCAAGAACAACTCAAGACAGCAGTTTTGCTGAAACTTGTAGAGCTCATAACTGGTATAATACTTATCGGAATCAAACAAAATTGAAATTTTTGGAATGCTAAGAACATCTACGACAATTTTCTAGTTAACAACATTCTCAGGTTCTGTATGAAACTAAAATTCCTGCACTTTAAACAAAAATCAAGAACAACTCAAGACAGCAATTTTGCTGAAACTTGTAAAGCTCATAACTGGTGTTATACATATCGGAATCTAACAAAATTGAACTTTTTGGTAACCTGAGAATGTCTACTACAGATTCCTAGTTAACAACTTTCTCAGATTCCGTATGGAACTCAAATTCCTGCTCTGTAAACACAAGTCAAGAACAACTCAAGACAGCAGTTTTGCTGAAACCTATAAATCTCATAACTGTGGCTATACTTATCGGAGTCTAACAGAATTCGACTTTTTGATAGGCTAAGAACATCTACTACAACTTCCTAGTTGACAACTATCCCAGATTCCGTATGGAACTCAAATTCCGTCTCTTTAAACAAAAGTCAAGAACAACTCAAGACAGCAGTTTTGCTGAAACTTGTAAAGCTCATAACTTGTGCTATACATAACGGAATCTAACAAAATTAGACTTTTTTAAAACTAAGAACATCTAATACAACTTCCTAGTTAAAAGCTTTCTTAGATTCAGTATGGAATTAAAAATCCTACTCTTTAAACACAAGTCAAGAACAACTCAAGACAGCTGTTTTGCTGAAATTTGTAAAACTCATAATTGGTGTTATACTTATCGGAATCCAACCAAATTGAACATTTTGGAAAGCTAAGAACATCGACTACCACTTCGTAATTAACAACATTCTCAGATTCCATATGAAATCCAAATTCCTGCTATTTAAATACAAGTCTAGAACAACACAAGACAGTAGTTTTGCTTAAATTTGTAAACCTCATTACTGGTGTTATACTTATCGGAATCTAACAAAATTGGAATTTTTGGAAAGCAAAGAAGATGTACTACAACTTCCTAGTTAACTGCTTTCTCAGATTCAGTATGAAACTCAAATTCCTGCACTTTAAACAAAAGTTAAGAATAACTCAAGACAGCAGTTTGCTGAAAATTGTAAAGCTCATAACTGGTGCTATAATTATCGGAATCTAACAAAGTAGAACTTTTTGGAAAGCTAAGAACATCTACTTCAACTTCCTACTTAACAACTTTGTTAGATTCCATATGGAACTCAAATTCCTTCTATTTAAACACACGTTAAGTACAACTCAAGAATGCAGTTTTGCTGAAACTTGTAAAGCTCATAACTGGTGCTATACTTATCGAAAACTAACAAAATTGGACTTTTGGAAAGATAAGAACATCTAATACAACTTCCTAGTTAACAACTTTTCCAGATTCCGTATGGAACTTAAATTCCAGCTCTTTAAACAAAAGTCAAGAACAACTGAAGACAGTAGTTTTACTGAAACTTGTAAAGTTCATTATTGGTGCTATACTTATCGGAATCTATCAAAATTGGACTTTTTTGAAAGCTAAGAACATCTAATACAACTACCTAGTTCTCAACTTTCTTAGATTCCGTATGGAACTCATATTCCTGCTCTTTAAACACAAGTCAAGAACTACTCAGGACAACCATTTTGCTGGAACTTGTAAAGCTCATAACTGGTACTATACTTATCGGAATGTGAAAAAATTAGACTTTTTGGAAACCTAAGAACATCTAGCACAACTTCCTAGTTAACAACTTTTCCAGATTTTGTATGGAACTCAAATTCCTACTTTTTAAACAAAAGTCAAGAACAACTCATGACAGCAGTTTTGCTGAAACTTGTAAAGCTCATAACTTGTGCTATACATATCGGAATCTAACAAAAGTAGACTTTTTGGAAAGCAAAGAACATCTGCTACAATTTCCTAGTTAAAAACATTCTTAGATTCAGTATGGAATTCAAATTCCTGCGCTTTGAACACGAGTCAAGAACAACTCAAGACAACAGTTTTGCTGAAACGCGTAAAGCCCATAACTGGTGCTATACTTATCCGAATCTAACAAAATTGAACTTTTTGGAAAGCTAAGACCATCTACTACCACTTCCTAGTTAATAACTTTCTCAGATTCCGTATGGAACTCAAAATTCTGCTCTTTAAAGACAAGTCAAGAACAACTCAAGAATGCAGTTTTTCAGAAAATTATAAAGCTCATAACTGGTGCTATACTTATCGAAATCTGACAAATTTGGACATTTTGGAAAGCTAAGAACATCTACTACAACTTCCTAGATAACAACATTCCCAGTTTCCGTATGGAACTCAAATTCCTGCTCTTTAAACAAAAGTTAAGAACAGCTGATTATAGCAGTTTTGCTGTAACTTGTAAAGCTCATAACTAGTGCTATACATATCGGAATCGAACAAAATTAGACTTTGTGAAAAGCAAAGAACATCTACTACAACTTCATAGTTATCAACTTTCTCAGGTTCCGTATAGAACTCAAATTCCTACTCTTTAAACACAAGTCAAGAACTACTCCGGACAGCAGTTTTGCTGAAACTTGTAAAGCTCATAACTGGTGCTATACTTATCGGAATTTAAAATAACAGACTTTTTGGAAAGCTAAGAACATATACTACAAGTTCCTAGTTAACAACTTTCTCAGATTCGGTATGGAACTCAAATTCGTGCTCTTTAAACACAAGTCAAGAACAACTCAAGACAGCAGTTTGCTGAAACTTGTAAAGCTCATAACTAGTGCTATACTTATCGGAATCTATCAAATTCAGACCTTGTGGAAAGCTAAGAAAATATACTACAACTTCCTCCTTAACAACTTTCCCAGATTCCGTATGGAACTCAAATTCCTGCTCTTTAAACACAAGTCAAGAATAACAGAAGACAATAGTTTTGCGGTAATTTGTAAAGCTCATGACTGGTGTTATACTTATCGGAATCTAACAAAATTGGAGTTTTCGGAAAGCTAAGAACATCTCATACAACTTCTTAGTTAACAAATTTTTCAGATTCCATATGGAACTCAAACTCCTGCTCTTAAAATACAAGTCAAGAACAACTCAAGGATCAAGAAACTGCTGAAATTTGTAAAGCTCATAACGGATGCTATACTTATCGGAATCTAACAAAATTGGACTTATTGGAAAGCTAAAATATCTACTACAACTTCTTAGTTAACAACTTTCTCAGATTCAGTTTTTCAGAAATCCTGCTCTTTAAACTCAAATCAAGAACAACTCAAGACAATAGTTTTGCAGAAAGATGTAAATCTCATAACTGGTGCTATACTTATCAGAGTAACAAAACTGATATGTTTTTGGAAAGCTATGAAAATCTACTACCAATTCCTAGTTAACAACTTTCTCAGATTCCATATGGAACTAAAATCCTGCTCTTTAAACACAAGCAAAAAACAACTCAAGACATCAGTTTTGCTGAAACTTTTAAAGCTCATAACTGGTGCTATATTTAACGGAATATAACAAAATTGGACTTTTACAAAGCTAAGAACATCTGCCACAACTTCCTAGTTTACAACTTCCTTAGATTCCGTATGAAACTCAAATTCCTGCTCTTTAAATACAAGTCAAGGAAAAAATCAAGACAACAGTTTTGCTGAAACTTGTGAAGCTCATAACTGGTGCTATACTTTTCGGAATTTAACAAAATTGGGTTTTTTGGAAAGCTATGAACATCTAATACAATTTTCTAGTTAACAACTTTCTCAGAATCATTATGGAACTCAAATTCATTCTCTTTAAACACAAGTCTAGAACAACTCAAAGTAGCAATTTTGTTGAAAATTGTAATGCTCATAACTGGTGGTATACTTATGAAATCTAAAAAAATTGGACTTTTTGGAAAGCTGAGAACATCTACTACAACTTTGTAGTTAACAACTTTCTCAGATTCCGTACGAAACTCAAATTCCTGCTTTTTAAACACAAGTCGAGTACAACTCAAGACAGCAATTTTGCTGAAACTTGTAAAGCTCATCGCTGGTGCTATAGTTTTTAGAAACTAACAAAATTAGGCTTTTTGGAAAACTAAGAACATATACTTCAACTTTCTAGTTAACAAATTTCTTAAATTCGTTATGGAATTCAAATTCCTGCCCTTTAAACACAAGTCAAGAACAACTCAGGATTGCAGTTTGCTGAAACTTCTAAAGCTCATAACTGGTTCTATCCATAATGGAATCTAACAAAATTAGACTTTTTGGAAAGCAAAGAACATCTACTACAACTTCCTAGTTAACAACTTTCTCAGGTTCAGTATAGAACTCAAACATGATGTTTAAACACAAGTCATGAACAACTTAAGACAGCAGTTTTGCTGAAACTTGTAAAGATCATAACTGGTGCTATACTTATGGAATTTAATAAAATTGGACATTTTAGAAAGATAATAAAATATACTGCAACTTCGTAGTTAACAACTTTCTCAGATTCCGTACGGAACTAAAATTACTGCTCTTTAAACACAAGTCAAGTGCAACTCAAGACAGCAGTTTTGCTGAAACCTGTAAAACTCATCGCCGGTGCTATAGTTTTCGGAATTTAATAAATTAGACTTTTTGGAAAGCTAAGAACATCTACTATAACTTTTTAGTTAACAACTTTCTCATATTCAGTATGAGACTCAAATTCCTTCTCTTTAAACACATGTCAAGAACAACTCAAGTCAGCAGTTTTGCTGAAACTTGTAAAGCTCATAATTGGTGCTATACTTATCGGAATCTAACAAAATTGAACTTTTTGGAAAGCTAAGAATTTCTACTAAAAATTCCTAGTTAACAACTTTGTCTAATTCCGTGTGGAACTCAAATTCATGCATTTTAAACACAAGTTAAGAACAACTCAAGACAGCAATTTTGCTGAAACTTGTAAGGCTCATAACTGCTGCTATACTTATCAGAATCAATCAAAATTAGAGATTTTGGAAAGATAAGAAAATCTACTACAACTTTCGATTTAAAAACTTTCTCAGATTTATTATGGAACTCAAATTCCTGCTCCTTAAACACATGTCAAGAACAACTGAAGACAGAAATTTTGCTGAAACTTGTAAAGCTCATAACTTGTGCTATACATATCGGAATCTAATAAAATTAAACTTTTTGGAAAGCAAAGAAAATTTAATACAACTTTGTACTTAACAACTTTCTCAGATTCAGTATGGAACTCAAATTCCTGCTCTTTAAACACAAGTCAAGCACAATTCAGGACTGCAGTTTTGCTAAAATTTGCAAAGCTCATCGTTGGTGCTATACCTTTCGAAATCTAACAAAATTATACTTTTTGGAAAGCTGACAACATATTCTACAACTTCCTAGTTAACAACTCTCTCAGATTCGGTATGGAAATAAAATTCCTGCTCTTTAAACGCTGATCAAGAACAACTCAAGACAGTAGTTTTGCTGAAACTTGTAAAGCTCATAACTGGTGCTATACTTATCGAAATCTAACAAAATTGAACTTTTTGGAAAGCCAAGAATATCTACTACCACTTCCTGGTTAACAACTTTCTCAGATTCCACAAGGAACGCATATTCCTTCTCTTTAAGCACAAGTCAAGAACAATTTAGGACAACAGCTTTGCTGAAATTATTAAAGCTCATAATTGGTATTATACTTATCAGAATCTAACAAAATTGGACTTTTTGGAAAGCTAAAAACATCTACTACAAATTCCTAGCAAACAACATTCTTAGATTCCGTATGAAACTAAAATCCTGCTCTTTAAACACAAGTTAAGAACAAATCAAGACCGCAGTTTTGCTGAAACTTGTAAAGCTCATCACTGGTGCTATACTTATCGGAATCCAACAAAATTTGACTTTTTGGAAAGCTAAGAACGTGTACTACAACTTCCTAGTTTACAACTTTCTCAGATTTCGTATGGAAAACTCAAATTCCTGCAACTTCAACACAAATCAAGAACAACTCAAGACAGCAGTTTTGCTGAAAATTTTTAAAGCTCATAACTAGTGCTATACTTATCGGAATCTAACAAAATTGGAAATTTTCGAAAGCTTAGAATATCTACTAAAACTTCCTAGTTAACAACTTTCTTATATTCCGTATGAAACTAAAACTCCTGCACTTTAAACACAAGTCAAGAACAAATCAAGACAGCTGTTTTGCTGAAATTTTTAAAGCTCATAACTGGTGCTATACTTATCGGAATCTAACAAAATTGGACTTTTTGGAAAGCTAACTTCTTTGTTAACAACTTTCACAGATTCCGTATGGAACCCAAATTCCTGCTCTCTAAACACAAGTCAAGAACAACTCAGGACAGGAGTTTGTTGAAACTTGTAAAGCACATAACTGGTGCTATACGTATAGGAAAGCTAAGAAAATATACTACAACTTCCTAGTCAATAACTTTCTCAGATTCCGTATGAAACTCAAATTCCTACGCTATAAACACAAGTCATGAACAACTGAACACCGCTATTTACTGAAACTTCTAAAGATCATAACTAGTGCTATACATATCGGAATCTAAGAAAATTATACTTTTTTTAAAACTAAGAACATCTACTACAAATTCCTAGTTCACAACTTTCTCAGGTTCAGTATGGAACTCAAAGTCTTGCTTTTTAAACACATGTCAAGAACAACTTAAGACAGCTGTTTATCTGAAACTTGTAAAGCTTATAACTGGTGATATACTTATGGAATCTAACAAAATTGAAATTTTTGGAAAGCTAAGAACATCTACTACAATTTCGTAGTTAACGACTTTCTGAGATTCCGTATGGAACTCAAATTCCTGCACTTTAAACACAAGTCAAGTGCAACTCAAGACAGAAGTTTTGCTAAAACTTTTAATGCTCATCGCTAGTGCTATACTTTTTAGAATCTAAAAAAGTTAGACTTTTTGGAAAGCTAAGAAAATCTACTAAAACTTCCTAGTTAACAACTTTTTCATATTCAGTATGGAACTCAAATTCCTTCTCTTTAAACACAAGTTAAGAACAACTCAAGGTAGCAGTTTTGTTGAAAATTGTAAAGCTCATAACTGGAGATATACTTATCAGAATCAAAATAAATTGATTTTTTTGGAAAGCTAAGAATATCTACTACAACTTCCTAGTTAACAACTTTCTCAGATTCCGTATGGAACTCAAATTCATGCTCTTTAAACACAAGTCAAGAACAACTCAAGACAGCAGTTTTGCTAAAACTTTTAAAGCCCATTACTGGTGCTACACTAATAAGAATATATAAAAAGAAGACTTTTTGGAAAGCTAAGAAAATCTACTACAACTTCCTAGTTAACAACTTTCTTAAATTCATTATGGAACTCGAATTCCTGCTCTTTAAACACAAGTCAAGAACAACTGAAGACAGAAATTTTGCTGAAACTTGTAAAGCTCATAACTTGTGCTATACTTATCGGAATCTAAAAAAATTGAACTTTTCGAAAGATAAGAACATCTACTTCAACTTCGTAGTGATCAACTTTCTCAGATTCCGTATGGAACTCAAATTCCTGCACTTTAAACACAAGCCAAGAACAACTCAAGACAGCTGTTTTGCTGATATTTGCAAAGCTCATCGCTGCTGCTATACTTATCAAAGTCTAACAAAATTATACTTTTTCGAAAGCTAAGAACATCTACTACAACTTGCTAGTTAACAACATTCTCAGATTCAGTTAGGAAATAAAATTCCTGCTCTTTAAATACAAATCAGGAACAACTCAAAACAGCAGTTTTGCTAAAACTTGTAAAGCTCATAACTGGTACTATACTTATCGGAATCTAACAAAGTTGAAATTTTTGGAAAGATAAGAATATCTACTACCACTTCCTTGTTAACCACTTTCTCAAATTCCAAATGGAACTCAAATTCCCGCTCTTAAAACACAAGTGAAGAACAACTCAAGACAACAGTTTTGTTGAAACTTTTAAAGCTCATAACCGGTGCTATACATATCAGATTCAAAAAAAATTGGACTTTTTGGAAAGTTAAGAATATCTACCACAAATTTCTAGTTAACAAATTTCTTAGATTCCGTATGAAACTCAAATTCCTACTTTTTAAACTTAAGTCAAGAACGAATCAAGTTAGCAGTTTTGCTGAAACTTGTAAAGCTCAGAGCTGTTGCTATACTTGTTGAAATCTAATAAAATTAAACTTTTTGGAAAACTACAAAAATCGACTACAACTTTCTAGTTAACAACTTTCTCAGAATCCGTATGGAACTCAAATTTCTGCGCTTTAAACACTAGTCAAGAACAAGTCAAGCCCGAAGTTTGCTGAAACTTCTAAAGCTCATAACCGGTGCAATACTTTTCGAAATCTTACTAAATTAGCCTATTTGGAAAGCTAAGAACATCTACAACAACTTCCTAGATAACAACTTTCTCAGGTTCAGTACGGAACTCAAATTCCTACTCTTGAAACAGAGGTCAAGAACAACTTAAGACAGCAATTTTGCGGAAACTTGTAAAGCTTATCGCTGGTGCTATACTTTTCGGAATCTAAAAAAATTTAACTTTTTGAAAAGCTAAGAATATTTACTGCAACTTCCTAGTTAACTACTTTCTCATATTCAGTATGGAACTCAAATTCCTTCTCTTTAAACACAAGTTAAGAACAACTCAAGGTAGTAGTTTTGTTGAAAATTGTAAAGCTCATAACTGGTGCTATACTTATAGGAATCAAAAAAAATTGAAGTTTTTGGAAAGCTAAGAATATCTACTACAAGTTCCTAGTTAACAACTTTCTCAGATTCCGTATGGAACTCAAATCATGCTCTTTAAACACAAGTCAAGAACAACTCAAGACAGTAGTTTTGCTGAAACTTTTAAAGCTCATTACTGGTGCTACACTAATCAAAATATATAAAAAGAAGACTTTTTGGGAAGCTAAGAAAATCTACTACAACTTCCTTGTTAACAACTTTCTTAAATTCATTATGGAACTCAAATTCCTGCTCTTTAAACACAAGTCAAGAACAACTGAAAACAGAAATTTTTCTGAAACTTGTAAAGCTCATAACATGTGCTATACTTATCGGAATCTAAAAAAATGAACTTCTTAGAAAGATAAGAACATCTACTTCAACTTCGTAGTTATCAACTTTCTCTGATTCTGTATGGAACTCAAATTCCTGCTCTTTAAACACAAGCCAAGAACAACTCAAGACAGCTATTTTGCTGATATTTGCCAAGCTCATTGTTGCTGCTATACTTATCAAAGTCTAACAAAATTATACATTTTGGAAAGCTAAGAACATCTACTACAACTTCCTAGTTAACAACTTTCTCAGATTCAGTTAGGAAATAAAATTCCTGCTCTTTAAAAGCAAATCAGGAACAACTCAAAATAGCAGTTTTGCTAAAACTTGTAAAGCTCATAACTGGTACTATACTTATCGGACTCTAACAAAGTTGAAATTTTTGGAAAGATAAGAACATCTACTACCACTTCCTAGTTAACCACTTTCTCAGATTCCAAATGGAACTCAAATTCCCGCTCTTAAAACACAAGTCAAGAACAACTCCAGACAGTAGTTTTGTTGAAACTTTTAAAGCTCATAACCGGTGCAATACTTATCGGAATCAAACAAAATTGGACTTTTTGGAAAGCTAAGAATATCTACCACAAATTCCTTATTAACAACTTTCTTAGATTCCGTATGAAACTCAAATTCCTGCTTTTTAAACTTAAGTCAAGAACAAATCATGTTAGCAGTTTTGCTGAAACTTGTAAAGCTCAGAGCTGTTGTTATACTTGTCGGAATCTAACAAAATTAGACTTTTTGGAAAACTAAAAAAATCGACTACAACTTCCTAGTTAACAACTTTCTCAGAATCCGCATGGAACTCAAATTTCTGCGCTTTAAACACTAGTCAAGAACAAGTCAAGCCCGAAGTTTGCTGAAACTTCTAAAGCTCATAACTGGTGCAATACTTATCGGAATCTAACTAAATTAGACTATTTGGAAAGCTAAGAACATCTACAATAACTTCCTAGTTAACAACTTTCTCAGGTTCAGTACGGAACTCAAATTCCTACTCTTCAAACACCGGTCAAGAACAACTTAAGACAACAATTTTGCTGAAACTTGTAAAGCTTATCGCTGGTGCTATACTTTTTGGAATCTAAAAAAATTTGACTATTTCAAAAGCTAAAAATATTTACTGCAACTTCCTAGTTAACTACTTTCTCATATTCAGTATGGAAATCAAATTCCTCTCTTTAAACACAAGTCAAGAACAACTCAAGAAAGCAGTTTTGATGAAAATTGAAAAGCTCATAATTGGTGCAACACTTAGCGGAATCTAAAAAAATCGCACTTTTTGGAAAGCTAAGAATATCTACTACCACTCCCAATTTAACAACTTTCTCAGATTCCGTATGGAACTCAAATTCCAGCTCTTTAAACATAAGTCAAGAACAACTCAAGACAGTTGTTTTGCTGAAACTTGTAAAGCTCATCCCTGGTGCTATACTTTTCGGAATCAAACAAAATTAGAATTTTTGAAAACCTAAGAACATCTACAACAACTTCCTAGTTTACAACTTTTTTAGATTCAGTATGGAAATAAAATTCCTGCTCTTTAAATACAAATCAAAAACAACTTAAGACAGCAGTCTTGCTGAAATTTGTAAAGCTCATAACTGGTGCTATATTTATCCGAATCTAACAAAATTGAACTTTTGGGAAAGCTAAGAACATCTGCTACAACTTCCTAGTTAACAACATTCTAAGATTCCGCATGGAACTCAGAATCTTGCTAATTAAACACAAGTCAAGAACAACTGAAGACAACAGTTTTTTGCTGAAATTGTCAAGCTCATAACTGGTGCTATAGTTATCGGAACCTAACAAAATTGGAATTTTTGGAGAGCTAAGAACATCTACTACAACTTCCTAGTTAACAACTTTCTCATATTCCGTAAGGAACTCAAATACCTGCTCTTTAAACACAAGTCAAGAACAACTGAAGACACCAGTTTGCTGAAACTTCTAAATCTCATATCTGGAGCTATACTTATCGGAATCTAACAAAATTAGACTTTTATGGAAAGCTAATAAAATCTACTACAACTTCCTAGTTAATAACTTTCTCAGGTTTGGTATGGAACTCAAATTCCTGCTCTTCTAACACAAGTCAGGAATAACTTAAGACAGCAGTTTTGCTGAAACTTGTAAACCTCATAACTGGTGCTATACTTATCGGAATCTAACAAAGATGAAATTTGGAAAGCTAAGAACATCTACTACCATTTCCTACTTAACAACTTTCTCAGCTTCCATATGCAACATAAATTGCTGCTCTTTAAACACAAGTCAAGAACAACTCAAGACAACAGTTTTGTTGAAACTTTTAAAGCACACATAATTAGTGTTATACTTATCAGAATCTAACAAAATTGGACTTTTTGGAATGCAAAGAACATCTACTACAATTCCTAGTTAACAAATTTCTTAGATGCCGTATGAAACTCAAATTCCTACTCTTTAAACTCAAGTTAAGAACAAATCAAGACAGCAGTTTTGCTAAAACTTGTAAAGCTCATAACTTGTTCTATACTTATCGGAATCTAAAAAAATTAAAATTTTTGGAAGGCTAAGAACATCTACTACAGTTTCCTAGTTAATAACTTTCTCAGATTCCGTTTGGAAATCAAATTCCTACGCTTTAAACACAAGTCCAGAACAAGTCAAGACCGAAGTTTTCTGTAACTTCTAAAACTCATAAATGGTGCTATACTTCTCAGAATCTAACAAAATTAGACTATTTGGAAAGCTAAGAACACCTACTACAACTTCCTAGTCAACAACTTTCTCAGATTCCGTATGGAACTCAAATTCCCACGCTTGAAACACAAGTCAAGAACAAGTCAACACCGAAGTTTGCTGAAACTTCGAAAGCTCATAACTGGTTCTATACTTATCGGAATCTAACAAAATTGCACTTATTGGAAAGCTAAGAAAATCTACTACAACTTTCTTGTTAACAACTTTCTCAGATTTCGTATGGAACTCAAAATCCTGCTCTTTAAACACAAGTCAAAAACAACTGAAGACAGCAGTTTTGCTAAAACTTGTAAAGCTCATAACTGGTGCTATACTTATCGAAACCTAACAAAGTTTGACTTTTTGGAAAGCTAAGAAAATATACCACAACTTCCTAGCTAACAACTTTCTCAGATTTCGTATGGAACTAAAATGCATGCTCTTGAAACACATATCAAGAACAACTCAAGATCGCATTTTTCTAAAACCTGTAAACCTCATAACTGGTGCTATACTAATCGGAATCTAACAAAATTGAATGTTTTGGAAAGCTAAGAACATCTACAACGACTTCCTGGTTAACAAATTTCTCAGATTCCATATGGAACTCAAATTCCCGCTCTTTAAACACAAGTCAAGAACAACTCAAGACAGAAGTTTTCTGAAACTTCTAAAGCTCATAACTGGTGCTATACTTATCAGAATCTAACAAAATTAGACTTTTTGGAAAGCTAAGAACATCTACTACAACTTCCTAGTTAACAACTTTCTCAGGTTCAGTATGAAACTCATATTCCTGTTGTTTAAACACAAGTCAAGAACAACTTAAGACAAAAGTTTTGCTGAAACTTGTAAAGTTCATTACTGGTGCTATACTTATGGAATCTAACAAAATTGAACTTTTTGGAAAGTTATGAACTTCTACTAAAACTTCGTAGTTAACAACTTTCTCAGATTTCGTATGGTACCCAAATTCCTGATCTTTAAACACAAGTCAAGTGCAAGTCACGACAGCAGTTTTGCTGAAATTTGTAAAACACATTGTTGGTGCTATACTTTTCGGAATCTAATAAAATTAGACTTTTTGAAAGCTAAGAACATCTACTACAACTTCCTAGTTAATAACTTTCTCATATTCCGTATGGAACTCAAAATCCTACTGTTTAAACACAAGTCACGAACAACTCAGGACAGCAGTTTGTTGAAACTTGCAAATCTCATAACTTGTGCTATACTTACCGGAATCTAACAAAATTAGACTATTTGGGAAGCTAAGAACATTTACTAAAACTTCCTAGTTAACAACTTTCTCATGTTCAGAATGGAACACAAATTCCTGCCCTTTAAACACAATTCAAGAACAACTTAAGACAGCAGTTTTGTTGAAACTTGTAAAGCTCATCGCTGGTGCTATACATTTCAGAATCTAACAAAATTGGACTTTTTGGAAAGCTAAGAATATCTACTATAACTTCCGAGTTAACAACTTTCTCAGAATCCGTTTGGAAAAAATATTCCGGCTCTTTAACCACAGTATAGAACTCAAACAAGATGTTTAAACACAAGTCATGAACAACTTAAGATAGCCGTTTTGCTGAAACTTGTAAAGCTCATAACTGGTGCTATACATATCAGAATCTAACAAAATTGAGCTTTTTGGAAAGCTTAGAACATCTACAACGACTTCCAAGTTAACAAATTTCTTAGATTCCATATGGAACTCAAATTCCTGCTCTTTAAACACAACTTAAGAACAACTCAAGACAGAAGTTTGCTGAAACTTCTAAAGCTCATAACTGGTGCAATACTTATCGGAATCTAGCAAAATTAGGCTTTTTGGACAGCTAAGAACATCTAATACAACTTCCTAGTTGACAACTTTGTCAGATTCAGTATGGAAATCAAATTCCTACTCTTTAAACACAAGTCAAGAACAACTTAAGACAGCAGTCTTGCTGAAGCTTGTCAAGCTCATAACTAGTGCTATACTTTTGGAATCTAACAGAATTGGACATTTTGGAAAGCTATGAACATCTACTACAACTTCTTTGTTAACAACTTTCTCAGATACCGTATGGAACTCAAATTCCTGATCTTAAAACACAAGTCAAGAACAACTTGTAACTTGTAAAGCTCATAACTGCTGCTATACTTGTAGGAATCTAACAAAATTAGACTTTTTGGAAAGCTAAGAAAATATACTACAACTTCCTAGTTAATAACTTTCTCAGGTTCAGTATGGAAATCAAATTCCTGCTCTTCTAACACAAGTCAGGAACAACTTAAGACAACAGTTTTGCTGAAACTTGTAAAACTCATAACTTGTGCTATAGTTATCGGAATCTAATAAAATTGAACTTTTTGGAAAGATAAGAACATCTGCTACAACTTCCTAGTTAACAAATTTCTCAGATTCCGTATGCAACTCGTATTCCTACACTCTAAACACATGTCAAGAACAACCCATGACAGCTGTTTTGCTGAAACTTGTAAAACTCATAAATGGTGCTACACTTATCAGAATTCAACAATTTTGCATTTTTCGGAAAGATAAGAACATCTATTTCAACTTCCTTGTAAACAACTTTCTCAGATTCTGTATGGTAGTCAAATTCCTTCTCTTTATACACATGTCAAGAACAACTGAAGAAAGCAATTTTGCTGAAACTTTTAAAGCTCATAACTTGTGCTATACTTATCGGAACCTAACAAAATTGGACTTTTTGGAAAGCTAAGAACATCTACTACAACTTTCTCATTAACAACTTTCTCAGATTTCGTATGGAACTAAAATTCCTGCTCTTTAACACAAGTCACGAACAACTTCGGACAGCAGTTTGTTGAAACTTGTAAAGCTCATAACTGGTGCTATACATATCGGAATCTAAAAAAATTAGACTGTTTGGAAAGCTAAGAAAATCTACTACAACTTCCTAGTTAAAAACTTTCTCAGATTTCGTATGGACTAAAATCCTGCGCTTTAAACAGAAGTCAAGAACAAGTGAAGGCCGCTGTTTATTAAAACTTCTAAAGCTCATAACTGGTGCAATACTTATCGGAATCTAACATAATTAGACTATTTGGGAAGCTAAGAACATCTACTAAAACTTCCTAGTTAACAACTTTCTCAGGTTCAGTATGGAACTCAAATTCTTATTCTTCAAACACAAGTCAAGAACAACATAAGACAGCAGTTTTGCTGAAACTTATAAATCTCTTCGTTGCTGCTATACTTTTCAGAATCTAACAAAATTTGAATTTTTGGAAAGCTAAGAACATCTACTACAACTTCCGAGTTAACTACTTTCTCATATTCAGTATGGAACTCAAATTCCTTCTTTTTAAACACAAGTCAAGAACAACTCAAGGATTCAGTTTTGTTGAAAATTGTAAAGCTCATAACTGGTGCTATACTTATCGGAATCAAACAAAATTGAACTTTTTGGAAATCTAAGAATATTTAATAAAATTTCCAAGTTAACAACTTTCTAAGATTCCGTATGGAACTCAAATTCATGGTCTTTAAACACAAGTCAAGAACAACTCTAGACAGCAGTTTTGCAGAAACTTGTAAAGCTCATAACTGGTGCGACACTTATCGAATCTATCAAAACTTTTTTTTTTTGGAATGCCAAGAAAATCTACTACAACTTTCTAGTTAATTACTTTCTCAGGTTTAGTATGGAAGTCAAATTCCTGCTCTTTAAACACAAGCTAAGAACAACTTAAGACAACCATTTTTTGCTGAAACATGTAAAACTTAGAACTGGTGCTATACTTATCGAAATCTAACAAAATTGAAGTTTTTGGAAAGCTAAGAAAATCTACTACAACTTCCTAGTTGACAACATTCTCAGATTCCGAATGGAACTCATATTCCTGCACTTTAAACACAAGTCAAGAACAACTCAAGACAGCTGTTTTGCTGAAACTTCTAACGCTCATAACTGGTGCTACACTTATCAATATCCAACAAAATTGGATTTTTTGGAAACATAAAAACATCTACTATAACTTCTTAGTAAACAACTTTCTCAGATTCCATATGGAAGTCAAATTCCTTTTCTTTAAACACAAGTCACGAACAACTGAAGATACCAGTTCTGCTGAAACTTGTAAAGCTCATAACTGGGTCTAAACTTATCAGAACCCAACAAAATTGGACTTTTTGGAAAGCTAAGAATATCTACTACAACTTCAACGTTAAGAACTTTCTCAGATTCCATATGGTACTCAAATTCCTGCTTTTTAAACACAAGTCACGAACAACTCAGGATAGCAGTTTGTTGAAACTTGTAAAGCTCATAACTGGTGCTATACATATCGGAATTTAAAAAAGTTAGGCTTTTTGGAAAGCTACGAAAATTTATTACAACTTCCTAGTTAACAACTTTCTCAGATTCCGTATGGAACTCAAATTCCTGCGCTTTGAACACAAGTCAAGAACAAGTCTTGACCGCAGTTTGCTAAAATTTCTAATGCTCATAATTCGTGTTATACTTATCAGAATCTAACAAAATTACACTATTTGGAATGCTAAGAACATCTACTAAAACTTCCTAGTTAACAACTTTGTCAGGTTCAGTATGGAACTCAAATTCCTGCTCTTCAAACACAAGTCAAGAACAACTTAAGACAGCAGTTTTGCTGAAAATTATAAAGCTCTTCTATGGTGCTATACTTTTCGGAATCTAACAAAATTTGACTTTTGGAAAGCTAAGAACATCTACAACAACTTCCAAGTTAACTACTTTCTTATATTCAGTATGGAACTCAAATTCATTCTCTTTAAACACAAGTCAAGAACAACTCAAGGAAGAAGTTTTGCTGAAAATTGTAAAGCTCATAACTGGTGCTATACTTATCGGAATCTAACAAAATTGCACTTTTTGGAAAGCTAAGAATGTCTTATACAATTTCCTAGTTAAAACCTTTCACAGATTTAGAATGGAACTCAAATTCTTGCTCTTTAAACACAAGTCAAGAACAACTCAAGACAGTAGATTTGTTGAAACTTGGAAAGCTCATAACTGGTGCTATACTTATCGGAATCTAACAAAATAGGACTTTTTGGAAACCTAAGGAAATCTACTACAAATTCCTAGTTAACAACTTTCTCAGATTCCGTATGGAAATAAAATTCCTACTCTTTAAACACATATCAAGAACAACTCAAGACAACAGTTTTGCTGAAACATTTAAAGCGCATAACTGGGGCTGTACTTATGGAATCTAAAAAATTCGACTTTCCGAAAAGCTGAGAAAGTCTAGTACAACTTCGTAGTTAAAAACTTTCTCATATTCCGTATGGAATCCAAACACAAGTCAAGTGCAACTCAAGACAGCAATTTTTGCTAAAACTTGTAAAACTCATCGCTGGTACTGTACTTTTCGGAATCTAATAAAACATTTTGGAAAGCTAAGAATATCAACTACAACTTCCAAGTTAACTAGTTTCTCATATTCAGTATGGAACTCAAATTCCTTCTCTTTAAACACAAGTCAAGAACAACTCAAAGAAGCAGTTTTGCTGAAAATTGTAAAGCTCATAACTGGTGCTATACTTATCGGAATCTAACACTTTTTGGAATGCTAAGAATATTTTTTTAAAAATCCTAGTTAACAACTTTCTCAGATTTTTTATGGAACTCAAATTCATGGATTTTAAACACAAGTTAAGAACAACTCAAGACAACAGTTTTGCTGAAACTTCTAAAGCTCATAACTGGTGCTATACTTATCGGAATCTATCAAAATTAGCCTTTTTGGAAAGCTAAGAAAATCTACTACAACTTCCTAATTAACAACTTTCTCAGATTCATTATGGAACTCAAATTCCTGCTCTTTACACACAAGTCAAGAACAACTGAAGAATGAAATTTTGCTGAAACTTGTACAGCTCATAACTTGTGCTATATTTATCGGAATCTTATAAAATTGAACTTTTTGGAAAGCTAAGAACATCTACAACAACTTCTTAGTTAACAACTTTCTTCAGATTCCGTGTGGAACTCAAATTCCTGCTCTTTAAACTCAAGTCAAGTACAACTCCAGACAGCAGTTTTGCTGAAATATGCAAAGCTCATCACTGTTGCTATACATTTCGGAACGTAACAAAATTATACTTTTTGGAAAGCTAAGAACATCTAATCCAACTTCTTAGTTGACAACTCACTCAGATTCAGTATGGAAATAAAATTCTTGCTCTTTAAATACGAATCAAGAACAACTCAAGACAGTAGTTTTGGTAAAAATTGTAAATCTCATAACTGGTGCTATACTTATCGGAATCAAATAAAATTGAACTTTTTGGAAAGCTAAGAACATCTACTACTAATTCCTAGTTGACAACTTTCTCAGATTCCGTATGGAACGTATATTCCTGCTCTTTAAACACAAGTCAAGAACAACTTAAGACAGCAGTTTTGCTGAAACTTTTAAGGCTCATAACTGGTGCTATACTTATCGGATTTTAACAAAAGTGATCTTTTTGAAAAGCTAAGAACATTTACTACAACTTCCTAGTTAACAACATTCATAGATTCCGTATGAAACTTAAATTCTTGTTCTTCAAAGAAAAGTTAAGAACAAATCAACACAACAGTTTTGTTGAAACTTGTCAAAGCTCATAACTAGGACTATACTTATCAGAATCTAACAAAATTGTAATTTTTCGAAAGCTAAGAACATATACTACCACTTCCTAGTTAACAACATTCTCAGATTCCATATGGAACTCAAATTCCTGCTATTTGAACACAAGTCAAGAACAACTCAAGACAGCAATTCTGCTGAAAATTTTTAAAGCTCATAACTGGTGCTATACTTATCGGAATATCACAAAATTGAACTTTTTTGAAATCTTTGAACATATACTAAAACTTCATAGTTAACAACTTTCTTAGATTCCGCATGAAACTCAAATTCTTTCTCTTTAAATACAAGTCAAGAACAAATCAAGACAGCAGTTTTGCTGAAACATGTAAAGCTCATAACTGGTGCTATACATATCGAAATCTTAAAAAATTGAACTTTTTAGAAAGCTAAGAACATCTACTACAACTTCCTAGTTAACAACTTTCTCAGAATCCTTATGGATCTCAAGTTCCTGTTCTCTAAACACAAGTCAAGAACAACTCAGGATAGGAGTTTGTTAAAACTTATAAATCACATAACTAGGTGATGTACTTATAAGAATCTAGCAAAATTAGACTTTTGGAAAGTTAAGAAAATCTACTACAACTTTATAGTTAACAATTTTCTCAGATTCCTTATGGAATTCAAATTCCTACACTTTAAACACAAGTCGATCACAACTGAAAACCGCAGTTTGCTGAAACTTCTAAAGATCATAACTAGTGCTATACTTATCGGAATTTAACAAAATTAGACTTTTTTAAAAGCTAAGAACATCTACTACAACTCCCTAGTTAACAACTTTCTCACATTCAGTATGGAACTCAAATCCTTGCTCTTTAAACACAAGTCAAGAACAACTTAAGACAGCAGTTTTGCTGAAACTTGTAATGCTCATAACTGGTGCTATACTTGTGGAATCTAACAGAATTAGACTTTTTGGAAAACTAAGAACATCCACTACAACTTCGTAGTTAACAGCTTTCTCAGATTTCGTATGGAACTCAAATTCCTGCTCTGTCAACACAAGTCAATTGCAACTCAAGATGGCAGTTTTGCTGAAAATTGTAAAGCTCATTGCTGGTGCGATACTTTTCGGAATCTAACAAAATTAGACTTTTTGAAAAGCTAAGAACATCTTCTACAACTTCCTAGTTAACAACTTTCTCATATTCAGTATGGAACTCAAATTCCTTCTCTTTAAACATAAGTTAAAAACAACTCATGGTAACAGTTTTGCTGAAAATTGTAAAGCTCATATGTAACACCCTGTTTTTGTACGATACCCGAATATATGCATATGTGTATGTATATTGTTAGTATGCGTGCAATTGATTGTAGTATTATGGGTCGATTTTGCCATCGTGGTGGATGGTTAGGGCTATGGGACGGTTCTTGGGAGAGTTGCATTTCAAAGATGCACGAGAATGAGACGTACCGATACTAGTATAACCGCTTGTTTTCGGCACGACGCACATGCAAATATAACACGGTATGGTACTACAGTGAATATAGGTTGCGTGCGCTCGTTAAAACACGCGTCTCACACTCGTTGGAGCTCGTTAAGGGTTATGTTGGGCAGCCAGCATAACAAACATAAAACCAATGGGCTTAAGCTATGGTTTTGGTCTACAAAACCACTTAGACCCTAAACCTACCCCCCCCCCCCCCCCGGCCCCCCCTGTCAAATCCGGCCTACACCTCCCATCACCCTCATTTCCCACTTCATTTCTCC
The DNA here is from genome assembly GCA_017893485.1 of Hemerocallis citrina. NCBI lineage: Eukaryota > Viridiplantae > Streptophyta > Magnoliopsida > Asparagales > Asphodelaceae > Hemerocallis > Hemerocallis citrina. The sequence continues at coordinate 114,339,563 of CM030360.1, read as the reverse complement.
CTTTTGCTCTGGAATTTTCAGAAAGAGAACACCACAAGAGGAGGAGAGAAAGAAGAAGGAAGTGAAGAAGAAGCACCAAAAAGGAGATTTCCAAGAGAAGAAGCTTGATGAAATTCCTTCTACTACTACAACCAAAGGTGGGATGTTTCTCTAAACTTGAAATTTTTGTCTTTTAATTAAATTTGGTTGCATGCATGTGTGCTAGAATGCATAGGATTGCTCCTCTAAAGGTTAGAAGTAGAAGTCAGAATGGAACTAGGAAAAACTAGTTCGGAGTACCATTTTGTGGATTTTTCAGAGAGCATAATATGTTGAATTAGACCACAAAATTAAAAGAGTTTGTTCATTTATGTGTTAGTATCATTCATGATTTATTTCAGATTTTTCTATGGTCATTGGATATGCTAATAAAATCGTGAGATGGATATGTGTCGCAAGGCAGACTCCGAAGAAGAAAAAAGGATGGTTGATATTTTAGGAATTTTCGTGATTTATTGAAGCATGACATTGATCTAAAATTTTTACTCAAAGTTCCTGAATGCATGTTGATTATTTAAGAAAATCATTAAATTATTTGGATGATATTAGAGGCATGGGAAAAATCTATGTATAACCAGTAGCTGATGTCGAATTAGAAAACTTGATGGTTTCTGTGCTAACTTGCAATAGATAGTACTGACTGTGTACTTAGAATTTTGACATGAGGTCTTTTTCATAATGTTGGGTATGATGTCTAGTTTCACCACCATAAATTTTATGTCAATTGAACAAGTTTACAATTTACTGTGATTTTGTTATTAAGTACTGTGCTGTTTTCAGCCAGTTTTGATACTCTATAAAGATTGGGAATTTGAGACCTGTTAGAGGCACATTGTGAGGATCATGACTCAGTAGAGAGTTATAGTGGACTCCTAGACCTTTCCAACAAAACTAATTTGAGGCAATTTCAGTAAACGGTTGAATTATTATGATTTTTGCAAGACTGGACAGAGGACTAGAGTAGAGCTGAGTGCTCTGAATTGGAGAGACCAATTGTGTGAATTGGTGTATTGATGATAGATGAGTGTGTTAGGGTGACTTAATGGTATAATTTGTACTCATGACCAACTAGAGAGTTGTTAAGGACACCCACACCCTTCTACATAATTTGAGTTTGTGTCGTTCTGATGAACGAGTAGGATTTTGTGTTAATGGTAAGGTTCAGCCCGTGCACAGGAAGCACGCAGGCTGGAGCTTGAGAAGCTATGTCGAGGACTTAGATGGTTGAATCTAAGCGCACGATCAACTAGGAAGTTGTAGCCTAGGATCGAACCTTTTCAGGTTGGGCCCATACACTCCAATCGGAGTTGTATCGATAGAGGGATGACCATTTTGAGATTTGGGCAGAAACCCGTAGGTCGCTTAGTCTGTGTTTGGACTAAGGGTTGTGAAAGCATTTTTTCCTTGTGTGTTATTTGAGTCGATGACTCGTGTCTAGGAGTGGTTGATCTCTGTTATTTAGGTTGTTTACTCCTCGAGTGGGATGGGTGACTAGAGTTAGTCACTAGGGTAAAGGATACCCTGCACCTATCAAGCCTATATTATTAGACTTCTGCCGAGTGTAGGACGTCTGAGCATGCCAGTGAGTGGAGATCATGGGGAAATTATATATTTATAGCCGGAGTAGCGGCAGACATAGTCCATTATGCTGGACGAGTCCAAGCAGGGAAGTGGTGAACCGGATCGGTATCGCCAGGGGACAGAGGTTGATAGGCAAGTGTGGAAGCAGTTAATTCTTTCCCGAATAATTAGAGTAAGGTAGGGGTTAGAATGGTTTATTAAGGGGTTGGGAAATTGCATTAGTCCTAGTAAACCATAGCCGGTGTTGTATCTTCCAGTCGTAGGGATACGTTCTCGGCCGCTAACTGATTGCGTCCCCGGCTCGTATCTCGATCTGTTGATTCCCAAAGTTCTGCCGAAGGAAGGTGCGGGAGGCCCGGAGGATTTGACCTCCCGTGGTGCTCACGTCCCTAAAGCGCAGGTTTTGTGTTTTGTATTTTTTTGGTATATATCAGTTCATTACCCGATGAGGGGTGAACACGCATGTGTCAGTCCATGGGTGGACATGTGGAACCAAGGGTCGTAAGGACCTGGTTCAACGCAGTTTCTAAGGAGGTCCGTGCGCGGGTACCAACCGGCGGTGACCACTTGGGCACTGCAGGGCAGAATTAGACCGACCACTGCAATCTCCTTGGGTGACGGACAGTGTATTGGGAACTGGAGTGTGTACAAGAGCAGGGTGCATGGCGAGGGTTCGAATCCCTAAATTGTGGAGAAAGACGGCTAGATTTGGGGGTGTAAGTAGTATGGGATGCATTTGTTCTCCAAAGTCTTGCTTGCATTAGAAGTTAGGCATGTGAGTTTGCTGCATCTAGTCATAGGGTCATGTCATAACACTGCACTAGAACCCTGAATCCACTAAACCCTTTTTTTGGCACAACACTTTTCCTTTTTGCATAAATTATTGGTTGTGATTGAATTTTAGAAGATCGTTGTTATCACCAGCTTTACGTCAGTCGAAATACTGACGTTCCCCACCTTTTAGGTATCGGTTATACCTTCCGACAGGTGCAGAGATATCAGATTCGCACAACAGAAGCCTGAAGCTGAGGAGCAAGTCTCGGGGGAGCCGATGGGCCGCTCAGCGAAGTTCCGCATGTAATCAGTCGATTACCATTCTAGAAGGCAGCTGATAGCTTTACAAGAGGAGTCTGTAAATACTTGTAATAAGTTGTAATGAATTGATGTAATTTGTACTCCTTGTCCAAGAATAAGTTATCGGTTGTAATCAATGATGTAATGACTTATTTGGCAAATAAAAAGTTTTTAAATTTCCGGGTTATTACTGTGTTGAGATGCATTTGAAGGTAAAGATTATGGAAGGTGTCACGGATGTCCGGTAACGGGGATCCGGGGCGCTACAGAGTTGGTATCAGAGCTGACTTCAAATTGCAGTCTAACACGTTAGGAAATTAGACTTGAAGGCCAGATAAAATCATTCTAGTTGACAAATAGGATAATTATAAATCATATGGTAGCGCTACAACTTATGATTATGATCTTCCCTATATGTGAACCAGTCTCAGATTACTTCATTTTTATTAACATGCTTCGGGCAGTCAAGTCAAAATTGTGGGTAGTCTGTTACCAGACATTAGTGGAGGCAAACAGAATAAGATGTGTCTGTAATTCCGAAACTAAACCCTGTTTATGTTTTACAGATGGTGTTCGAAGATATCTTCATCCAGGATGGTGTTCGAAGTTGTTAACTTCGTAGTTAACAACTTCGTAGTTAACAATTTTCACAAATTCCGTATGGAACTCAAATTCCTGCTTTCTTTAAACACAAGTCAAGAACAACTCAAGGCAGCAGTTTAGCTGTAATTTGCAAAGCTCAACGTTGGTGCTATACTTTTCGAAATCTAACAAAATTATACTTTTTGGAAAGCTAAGAACATCTACTGTAACGCCCCGAATCCCAAATACACTGAATTCGAGATGTTCTACAGGATCTTTCCACTTCCTTTAGTACAATTTTACAAGAAAATTTGAACTTTTTACTTTACATCAGAGTTTACTTAAAAAATTACACTTCACATTGCACAGCAGAAGTAAAATTTACAAGATTAGATAAATGTACAACAACATTGAATAATCTTTAAGCATCTGTTCCTCTTTAATCTTTATCATGTCACTTACCTGCATATAAGACTGTGGGTACGTCAGTTTATTCAACCGACGAACATTATACACGGCCATCCTCTCTATGCCGGAAATAGTATAACTTATTTCCCATATTTAGCAAACACAAACTTGTCACATATCAAACTAAAGGGATGTCGTCTTGTGATTGTGCACTTAGTCCTTAATGCAGTTAATTATGTTACATGACACTAATGCACACTTGTTCGGATTCTATGCATCCCATACTACATAGGACCGAGGGCAAGCCTCTTAATCGTTCTTCATCTTCGTAGGGTTCAATCCCCCGTTATGACTTAATCTACTACTGTAATTACGGTAAGTATCCTAGATGTTCTATGAGTACAAGCTCGTGTACAGAAAACCTGGAGGGAAACCCCACGGCATGTCATGACTGATTAAGCATGCATTCTGTGGCAATTCAGCCTCCTTCATGACACACGATCCTCTTACAGTCACCAAACATCCTACAAGCTTGGCTAAAGTCCGATCATTACTGAGTTGTGCCCACGCCATGTCTTGACTCATCAAGCATGCATTCTGTGGCTCACACACCCGCACCGTAAACTCTAGTTCTCACACTCATGTTTTCTATCACTTTCATCACGTCTTCACTATGCACTAATCCTTAGTTTTTATTAGAATCATGAACAAAATCAAAGCTCTAGAGTTAGCCTCTCCACTAAACCGGACTTATTCATTTATTCACACATGACCAACCTTGGTCTTTCATTTCAATACTTTATTTCATTTCTTTCCAAATGCCAGGGAAGACTTAGCTACTCTTCTGTTTCAATTCCAATTCACAATTTCCAATTTGAGCATTTCAATTCCAATTCCAATTCATTTGTTGATTTGTCATACTCAAAAGTATTTCTCTTTTCCAATCATGATTTTTAATTTGTTCAAACAGTCCATAACTATACATGAAAATTCATATGCTTTATCAATTAACAATTACACTTTGAATTTCACATCACTAAAGAATATTCACATTTCACATTTTTCACACTATTCTCAAATGAGAATAATTTGCATCATATCACACAATATAATTTTATTCTTGCCACATTAATCTTCTAATCCTTCATTTCAAATCATTTTTTTTGCAAGATACAATTTCACAACAATAAAAATATAGAACCATAGTTCTATTTACACATTTTATTCTCAAATAATGTTTTATTTCATGCAAATAATCCCCCAAATTATTTTTATAAAGTCCTACATATTTTTAGAAGAATAACCATATTTTTTCCAACATTTTTTTGATCACCAAAACATCAAAAAACATTTTTTTCCCATCTTGCCGAGGGCAAGATTCGAACCCAGAACCCTGGAGAACACAGCCGACAGCACAACCACTAGGCCAAAGGTGCTAGACGGTATAAAGGGGCGCTGAGAGTAATAAATACTCTCGGCCACTGATCTTATACGCTTAAAAAATTTGTGAAACAAAATAGTGCCACAAGGATTCGAACCCGCAACCTTAAGGCCGAAACCACTGTAGCGATCAGAGCCATCCCGACCGCTTGAGCTACGCGCTCAAGTTTTCACTAGCTCAATTCAAATTTCATTTAACCCATACTCTCTGTTATTTAGAACATTTCGGCGTTCAACAAAATTGCATATCACATTGTTCTTACTAATATACTGTAAAAATCCGAATTAACCGTTTTCCATCATGAATTTTATTCCAGTAGATGAAAATAAATTTTTTAAATAATTAAACATAATTTTCTCCATAATTAACACATTTTTACCTTACAATTTGGTTAATGTGACATACTACGAATACATTTTTTTGACATTATAATTTCATCAATCTCTATACTAATTCTCTACTCTTATTCATTTTCCAAACATAAAAATTACATCTTAATTTATTCGTTACCACGCCATACAAAGTTTCCAATTTAGCACATAAAAGTGACATAGTCGGTATACTAATTTTTTGCACATAAATTTTCATGCTACTAACAATGGTTTCTTCACACCATTTATAACCACATTTTTATTGCACACAATCTTGAATTTTACTAATAGCAACACACATAATTTGCATATCAATAATTCAATCAATTAGAGATCATCTTTTCAATTAAATGTGCATTCTTATTAATCATTTTCATGCATTATTTTGATAATTAAATCTAGCATGCATTCCTATGTTGGAAATAGGGAAAATTTACCCACCTTGTATGGAGAGAAAAAATTACGACTAGCAAATTCCTAGACGAATGTCCTTGCGACGAATGGTTCCTCCTTGAACACGTGCACCCAAGCCTTCAAGTACCCAACCGAATGCTCCCTCTTCCTTGATGTAGTCGGCCTCCCCTCTTCTAGTTGCAAGCAAAGATCCCACACACTTTCAATCTTTTAACTCACAAAATCACCATTAGATAATATAATTGAACTATAGGTTTGGAAGAGAATAATTTTACACAAGAATAACTAGCCGGGGGGGCGGTATTTATACTAAAAATCAAAGAGAATGGAGGGCTAGGATCAAGTAGTTGGTTGTAAGATGGAGGGCTAGGATGAAAGTAGGAGTTACATTAACAACCCACAACTAAGTAACCACCACACCATGATCACCACCCAAATTTTGGTTTTCCCTCCAAGATGCAATCCGGCCATGCTAGGAGTGTGCATATTGCACGTGTATGCGTAGTTCACGTGCATGCAACTAGGCCCAAAAATTGTACATTTTATTTATAAAATAAACTTTAATTTTGTATTCTACATTACAAGTCATATAAAAAAATATAAGTTAACTAATAGGCTTTAGTTTAATGGGCCAAAATAATTATTATAAAATAATAAATTAAATTACTTTGGGCTTTTAAAAGAAAGGGCTTTTTGTCTAATTGAAAGAAGGCTTATAGAAAAATAATTAAAGGCACATATTAAGTATCTTTACTCATCTTGATGAAAATATTTACAAAAATATTGCACGTGCACACTACGTGCAAAATAAATAATTTTTCATTAAATGAAAAATCAGGGCATTACAACACTCCCTCCTTATAATAGTTCCGTCCCCAGAACTACAGTCAAGTGTGAGAAACAAAAAAATACAACACTCACAACCAGAACAGAAAAAAAATACAAAGATACAAATCAAGCAAAAAGCTGAGGATAGTCCTTCAACATCCTCTCCTCAGATTCCCAAGTAGCCTCTTCAACCAAATAGTTTCTCCAGACTACCTTGACTATCGGTATCGTCTTATTCCTCAAGACTTTCTCTCGATGATCAACAATCTCGACAGGAGACTCGATGTAATTCAGATCCAATTGCAAACCTTCCGGCACTTCAGGCAAATGATGACTCGGATCTGGAATATAACCTCTCAGCATAGACACATGAAAGACATTGTGCACCTGAGATAACTCTTCCGGTAGTTCAAGCCGGTAAGCAGTCTTCCCGATCCTTTTCAATATCTTATACGGGCCTATAAACCTTGGGGCTAACTTCCTGCCTTTGCCAAATCGAACCACACATTTACTGGGTGATACTTTCAGAAAGACGAAGTCACCAACCTCAAACTCAATGTCCCTTCTCCGGTTGTCTGCATAACTCTTCTCCCTTCTCTGAGCTTCTACCAACCTTTTCCTGATCAGATCAATCTTCTCAGAAGTTTGCTACACAAGCTCAGGACCAAACAACTGACGCTCCCCAACTTCAAACCAACAAACAGAAGTCCTGCACTTCCTACCATACAAAGCTTCGTATGGCACCATCCCAATACTGGTCTGAAAACTGTTGTTGTAGGCAAACTCTACCAAAGGTAAATGCCTTTCCCAACTACCTCCAAAATCTAGTATACAACACCGAAGCATATCCTCAAGAATACGATTGACTCTTTCGGTCTGCCAATTGGTTTGCGGATGAAAAGCAGTGCTGAAATCTGTCTTAGTACCCAAAGCTGTCTGAAGACTCCTCCAGAAATGCGAAGTAAACCACGCATCTCGATCAGACACAATAGTTGATGGAACACCATGAAGTCGGACGATCTCGCCAACATACAGCTCAGCTAACTTGTCCATCGAAACAGTGAGTTTCATCGTCAAAAAGTGAGCGGACTTGGTTAGTCGATCGACTATAACCCAAATCGCATCATTGCCTTTAGAACTCTTAGGCAATCCCATAATTAAATCTATACTGATGTTATCCTACTTCCATTCCGGAATAGGTAACGGTTGTAATAGACCTCCGGATCTCTGATTCTCGGCTTTGACTTGCTGACAAACCTCACACTTCGCCACAAATTCAGCCACATTTCGCTTCAAACCTGACCACCAGAAATGCTGTTTGATGTCTTCGTACATCTTAGTACTCCCAGGATGTACTGACAAAAGAGTAGCATGCGCCTCCTGAAGAATACTTTCTTTCAGGTCCGCCTGATTTGGAACACACAGCCTATCTTCGAACCACAGCACTCCATCCATGATTTGAAATCCGGGCAACCTGCCAGCACTCCATCCATGATTTGAAATCCGGGCAACCTGCCAGCACCAACCTGCTCCTTCATCTCCAAGATATCAGTAACAACCTCCTGACTTGCAATGATCCTTCCATTCAGTGTAGGCTAAAGCCTCAACTGAGCCAAATATGCTCCCAATCCTTGCAAAACAACTTCAATACCTGCTCGATCCAATTCCTTAATCAGATGCTTATGAGTCGTAATCAAACTGGCTAAACTGCTCTTGCGACTAAGTGCATCAGCAACAACATTAGCCTTCCCAGGATGATACTTGATCTCAAGGTCGCATGTCCTCCAGCACTTCCAACCATCTCCACTGCCTCAAATTCAAATCCATCTGCTGATAAATGTACTTCAAACTCTTGTGGTCCGTGTACATGTTTAACTTCTCACCGTACACGTAGTGCCTCCACTGCTTCAGGGCAAAGATAATCGCAGTCAACTCCAGATCATGAGTTAGGTAATTCTTCTCATGCGGCGGTAGTTGCCTAGACCCATAAGCGATTACTCTTCCTTCTTGCATTAAGACACATCCAAGCCTACGATGTGAAGCATCGCTATAAACATCATACTCAACACCTGCTCTAGGCAAAGCCAAAATAGGTGCAGTAGTCAGCTTCTCTTTCAACTCCTGAAAGCTTGCCTCACATTGCTCAGTCCACTTGAAGTTCACATTCTTCTTGGTCAGATCAGTAAGCGGCACAGCTATCTGAGCATAATCTTGAATGAATCTCCTGTAGTATCCAGTCATTCCAAGAAAACTTTTGACTTCCTTCACTGTAGTAGGCCTAGCCCAATCTTTCACTGCCTCTATCTTCTGAGGATCAGTTACCACTCCCTCCTTAGAAAGGATGTGACCTAGGAATGCCACTTCAGATTTCCAGAAATTACACTTGGATAGATTAGTATACAACCTCTGCTCTTCCAGCTTCTTCAACACTGCTGCCAGATGCTCGGTGTGCTCCTCCTCTGACTTAGAGTACACGAGAATATCGTCGATAAACACCATGACGAAAGAATCAATGAACAGCCTCAGAACTCTGTTCATCAAATCCATGAAGATTGTGGGTGCATTCGTCACTCCAAATGGCATAACTAAGAATTCGTAATGCCCATGTTGAGTTCTAAATGCAGTTTTGTGCACATCTTCAGCTTTCACTCGAACCTGGTGATATCCTGATCGAAGATCTATTTTGGAGAATACAGCTGCTCCTTGTAGACGATCGAACAAGTCATCAATTCGAGGAATATGATACTTATTCTGAACAGTGACCTTATTCAGCTCCCAGTAATCGATACACATTCTCATCGATCCATCCTTCTTCTTTACCAAAAGTACTGGTGCTCCCCAAGGTGACGCACTAGGTTAAATAAAGCATTTCTCCAACAGTTCCTCAATCTGCCATTTTACCTCATCCTGTTCTACTGGAGCCATCCTATACGGTGCCTTAGAAATGGGTGCACTTCCCGGTTGAACAGTGATGCTGAACTCTACATCACGATGCGGGGGTAACCCAGGAAAATAATCCAGGAACACAGTCGGATAGTCCCGAACCACAGGAATCCCTTGCACTTCCACAGGAGTCTCTTCCTTGCGGATAGCTGCCACCAGCTTAGCACACTTCTGCTTCCCTTGAAAAGTGACTTCAGGTCCACCTGGAGCCTTCACTGTTACCGTCTTGGTCTTACACTCGATGCTTGCACTGTACACCGACATCCAATCAATGCCAATGATAACATCGACTCCCAAGATAGTCAGCTCGATCAGATCGATGCCAAAGATTCGATCTCCAATCACAATCTCGCAATCAGCATAATACCGATCAGTGGTTAAAGTTTCTCCTGATGGAGTAGCTACTGCTAAGATCTTGCTTGGAAAAATCTTCGGTTCAACTCCCAACACTTTAGCAAATTTAGGAGACACAAAAGTATGAGAGGATCCAGTATCGAACAACACAATAACTTTCATTCCATATTCTGATGCAAAAGATCCATCAAATTCGAAGTATAGGACATGAATTTTCAAATCAATATTTCCATTTCATTGAATTCCAAACTTTATACATTCGAATTGAAAAACATTTCTTGACATCAGAATGAAAACTGTAGAAGCTACAACAGTCTAACTCCTACGGTTCCTCTTCGCTCCTCGAAGTTCTTCTGTAGTTCATCAACTTCATCCTTCAGCACATCGGTAAGATTCTTCCTCTTCTCGAGTTCCCATATACGATGACTGAGAACAAAATAGTAGTCCTTACGCTTTGCCAGCTGAGCCTTCAATAATCCGACTCTCTCTCGCAGTGTTTCTACCTGCATCTGAAGAGAAGTCACAAGACTATTTGGAACTGGTTCTTCTTCTTCGTCAGAAGAAGAGTCATCAGATGAATCCGGAGGTGGGGTGATCTCTCGGGATTCAGGCTATTCTTCTCCGTCAGAATCTGCTTGCCCTGAATAGTACTCGTCCTTGGAATCTGCCTGTCCAGGATGGTACTCTTCCTCAATGATATGCCAGTCGTCGTCTCCAGTAGGGTCGAAGTGATCAGCCATTTTAGAAATAGAGAGGAAGAAGCATAAGTCATAGAGCAACACAAATGTAAGTCACTTACATTTCAATCTCTAGACTCAAACACACACTCTAATGTCCACTACTAGGGTGTCGTTCCTTATAAATTTGTACAAGTGTGGAAGCGTAGCTCTGATACCACTCTGTAACGCCCCGAATCCCAAATACACTGAATTTGAGATGTTCTACAGGATCTTTCCACTTCCTTTAGTACAATTTTACAAGGAAATTTGAACTTTTCACTTTACATCAGAGTTTACATAAAACATTACACTTTACATTGCACAGCGAAAGTATAATTTACAACGATTAGATAAATGTACAACAACATTGAATAATCTTTAAGCATCCATTCCTCTTTAATCTTTATCATGTCACTTACCTGCACATAAGACTGTGGGTACGTCAGTTTATTCAACCGACGAACATTATACACGGCCATCCTCCCTATGCCGGAAATAGTATAACTTATTTTCCATATTTAGCAAACACAAACCTGTCACATATCAAACTAAAAGGACTACCCTATTGATGTCGTGTTGTGATTGTGCACTTAGTCCTTAATGCAGTTAATTATGTTACATGACACTAATGCACACTTGTTTGGATTCTATGCATCCCATACTACATAGGTCCGAGGGCAAGCCTCTTAATCGTTCTTCATCTTCGTAGGGTTCAATCCCCCATTATGACTTAATCTACTACTGTAATTACGGTAAGTATACTAGATGATCTATGAGTACAAGCTCATGTACAAAAAACCTGGAGGGGAACCCCACGCTATGTCTTGATTCATCAAGCATGCATTCTGTGGCAATTCAACCTCCTTCATGGCACACAATCCTCTTGCAGTCACCAAACATCCCACAAGCGTGGCTAAAGTCTGATCATTAATGAGTTGTGCCCATGCCATGTCTTGACTCATCAAGCATGCATTCTGTGGCTCACACACCCGCACCGTAAACTCTAGTTCTCATACTCGTGTTTTCTCTCACTTTCATCACGTCTTCACTATGCACTAATCCTTAGTTTTTATTAGAATCATGAAGAAAATCAAAGCTCTAGAGTTAGCCTCTCTACTAAACCGGACTTATTCATTTATTCACACATGACCAATCTTGGTCTTTCATTTCAATATTTCATTTCATTTCTTTCCAAATACCGGGGGAGACTTAACTACTATTTTGTTTCAATTCCAATTCACAATTTCCAATTTGAGCATTTCCACTCATAAATTAATTTGTTGATTTTTCATACTCAAAAGTATTTCTCTTTTCCAATCATGATTCCTAATTCGTTCAAATAGTCCATAACTATACATGAAAATTCATATGCTTTATCAATTATCAATTACACTTTGAATTTCACATCACTAAAGAATATTCACATTTCATATTTTTCACACTATTCTCAAATGAGAATAATTTACATCACATCACACAACATAATTTTCTTCTTGCCACATTAATCTTCTAATCCTTCATTTCAAATCATTTTTTTTGCAAGATACAATTTCACAACAATAAAAATATAGAACCATAGTTCTATTTACACATTTTATTCTCAAATCATGTTTTATTTCATGCAAATAATCCCCAAATTATTTTTATAGAGTCCTACATATTTTTAGAAGAATAACCATATTTTTTCCACATTTTTTTGATCACCAAAACATCAAAAAACATTTTTTCCCATCTTGCCGAGGGCAAGATTCGAACCCAGAACCCCGGAGAACAAAGCCGACAGCACAACCACTAGGCCAAAGGTGCTAGACGGTATAAAGTGGGCGCTGAGAGTAATAAATACTCTCGGCAGCTGATCTTATACGCTTAAAAAATTTGTGAAACAAAATAGTGCCACAAGGATTCGAACCCGCAACCTTAAGGCCGAAACCACTGTAGCGATCAGAGCCACCCCGACCGCTTGAGCTACGCGCTCAAGTTGTCACTAGCTCAATTCAAATTTCATTTAACCCATACTATCTGTTATTTAGATTATTTCGGCGTTCAACAAAAGTGCATATCACATTGTTCTTACTAATATACTGTAAAAATCCGAATTAATCTTTTTCAATCATGAATTTTATTCCAGTTGATGAAAATAAATTTTTTAAATAATTAAACATAATTTTCTCCATAATTAACACATTTTTACCATACAATTTGGTTAATGTGACATACTACTAATACATTTTTTTGACATTATAATTTCATCAAGATCTATACTAATTCTGTACTTTTATTCATTTTCCAAACATAAAAATTACATCTTAATTTATTCGTTACCACGCCATACAAAGTTTCCAATTTAGCACATAAAGTGACATAGTCAGTATACTAATTTTTTGCACATAATTTTTTATGCTACTAATAAAGGTTTCTTCATACAATTTATAACCACATTCTTATTGCACACAATCTTGAATTTTACTAATAGCAATACACATAATTTGCATATCAATAATTCAATCAATTAGAGATCATCTTTTCAATTAAATGTGCATTCTTATTAATCATTTTCATGCATTATTTTGATAATTAAATCTAGCATGCATTCCTATGTTAGAAATAGGGAAAATTTACCCACCTTGTATGGAGAGAAAAAATTACGACTAGCAAATCCCTAGACGAATGTCCTTGCGACGAATGGCTCCTCCTTGAACACGTGCACCCAAGCCTTCAAGTACCCAACAGAATGCTCCCTCTTCCTTGATGTAGCCGGCCTCCCCTCTTCTAGTTGCAAGCAAAGATCCCACACACTCTCAATCTTTTAACTTACAAAATCACCACTAGATAATATAATTGAATTATAGGTTTGGAAGATTATAATTTTACACAAGAATAACTAGCCAGGGGGGGGGGTATTTATACTAAAAATCAAAGAGAATGGAGGGCTAGGATCAAGTAGTTGGTTGTAAGATGGAGGGCTAGGATGAAAGTAGGAGTTACATTAACTACCCACAACCAAGTAACAACCACACCATGATCACCACCCAAATTTTGGTTTTCCCTCCAAGATGCAATCCGGCCATGCTAGGAGTGTGCATATTGCACGTGTAGGCGTAGTGCACGTGCATGCAACTAGGCCCGAAAATTGTACATTTTATTTATAAAATAAACTTTAATTTTGTATTCTACATTACAAGTCATATAAAAAAATATAAGTTAACAAATGGGCATTAGTTTAATGGGCCAAAATAATTATTATAAAATAATAAATTAAATTACTTTGGGCTTTTAAAAGAAAGGGCTTTTTGTCTAATTGAAAGAAGGCTTATAGAAAAATAATTAAAGGCACATATTAAATATCTTTACTCATCTTGATGAAAATATTTACAAAAATATTGCACGTGCACACTACATGCAAAATAAATAATTTTTCATTAAATGAAAAATCTGGGCATTACATCTACTATTAATTCCTAGTTAACAACTTTCTCAGATTTGGTATGCAAATCAAATTCCTGCTCTTTAAACACAAGTCAAGAACAACTCAAGATAGAAGTTTTGCTGAAACTTTTAAAGCTCTGGTGCTATACTTATCAGAATCTAACAAAATTGGATTTTTTGGAAAGCTAAGAACATCTACTACAACTTCCTCGTTAACAACTTTCTCAGGTTCTGTATGGAACTCAAATTTCTGCTCTTTAAACACAAGTCAAGAACTACTAAAGACAGCAGTTTTGCTGAAATTTGTAAAGCTCATAACTGGTGCTATACTTATGGAATCTAACAAATTTGGACATTTTGGACATCAAAGAACATCCAACATCTTCTTAGTTGGACATTTTTTCAGATTCCGTATAGAGCTCAAATTCCTGCACTTTAAACATACGTCAAGTATAACTCAAGACACTAGTTCTGCTGAAACTTGTAAAACTCATCACTGGTGCTATAATTTTCGGAATCTAACAAATTTAAACTTTTTGGAAAGTTAAGAACATCGACTACAACTTTCTAGTTAACAACTTTCTCAGATTCGGTATGGAACTCAAACTCCTTCTCTTTAAACACAAGTCAAGAACAGCTTAAGACAACAGTTTTGCAGAAAATTGTAAAGCTCATAACTGGTGCAATACTTACCGAAATGTAACAAAATTGAACTTTTTTAAATGCTAAGAACAACCACTACTACTTCCTAGTTAACAACTTTCTCAGATTTCGTATGGAACTCAAATTCTTGCTTTTTAAACACAAGTAAAGAACAACTCAAGACAGCAGTTTTGCTGGAACTTGTAAAGCTCATAACTGGTGTTATACTAATTGGAATCTGACCAAATTAGATATTTTGGAAAGCTAAGAATTTCGACTACAACTTCCTAGTGAACAACTTTCTCAGATTCAGTTTGGAAGTAAAATTCCTTCTCTTAAAAACACAAGTCAAGAAGAACTCTAGACAACAGTTTTGCTGAAAATTGTAATGCTCATAATTGGTGCTATACCTATTGGAATCAAACGAAATTGAACTTTTTGGAAAGCTAAGAACATCTACTATTACTTCCTAGTTAACAACTTTCTTAGATTGCGTATGGAAATCAAATTCCTGCTCTTTAAATAAAAGTCAAGAACAACTCAATACAGAAGTTTAGCTAAAACTTGAAAAGCACATAACTGGTGCTATACTTATTGGAATCTAACAAAATTGGACTTTTTGGACAGCTAAGAACATCTACTACAACTTCCTTGTTAACACTTTCTCAGATTCCGTATGGGACTCAAATTCTTGCTCTTTAAACACAAGTCAAAAACAATTCAAGACAGTAGTTTTGCTGAAACTTGTAAAGCTCATAACTGGTGCTATACTTATCGGAATCTATGAAAATTAGACTTTTTGGAAAGTTAAGAACATCTACTACGACTTCCGAGTTAACAACATTCTCAGATTCATTATGGAACTCAAATTCCTGCTATTTAAACACAAGTAAAAAACAACTGAAGACATAAATTTTGCTGAAACATGTAATGCTCATAACTTGTGATATACTTATCAGAATCAAATAAAATTGAACTTTTTAGAAATCAAAGAATATCTACTACAACTTCGTAGTTAACAACATTCTCAGATTCCGTATGGAACTCAAATTCCTGCTCTTTAAACACAAGTCAAGAACAACTCAAGACAGCAGTTGGACTGAAATTTGCATAGCTCATCGCAGGCGCTACACTTTTCGGAATCTAACAAAATTATACTTTTTGAAAAGCTAAGAACATCTACTATTACTTCCTAGTTAACAACTTTCTCAGATTTGGTATGCAAATCAAATTCCTGCTCTTTAAACACAAGTCAAGAACAATTCAAGACATAAGTTTTGCTGAAACTTTTAAAGCTCTGGTGCTATACTTATCAGAATCTAACAAAATTGGACTTTTTTGAAAACTAAGAACATCTACTACAACTTCCTCGTTAACAACTTTCTCAGGTTCTGTATGGAACTCAAATTCCTGCTCTTTAAACACAAGTCAAGAACTACTAAAGACAGCTGTTTTGCTGAAACTTGTAAAGCTCATAACTGGTGCTATACTTATGGAATCTAACAAATTTGGACTTTTTGGACATCAAAGAACATCTACAACATTTTCTTAGTTAACAATTTTCTCAGATTCTGTATGGAACTCAAATTCCTGCACTTTAAACACACGTCAAGTATAACTCAAGACACTAGTTAAGCTGAAACTTGTAAAACTCATCTTTGGTTCTATACTTTTCGGAATCCAACTCAAATTAGACTTTTTGGAAAGCTAAGAACATCTACTACAACTTCCTAGTTAACAACTTTCTCAGATTCGGTATGGAACGCAAACTCCTTCTCTTTAAACACAAGTCAAGAACAGCTTAAGAAAGCAGTTTTGTTGAAAATTGTAAAGCTCATAACTGGTGCAATACTTACCGAAATTTGAACTTTTTCGAAAGCTAAGAACAACCACTACTACTTCCTAGTATAATGACTTGAGATTTACATTTTCATCTTCGTAAGAAAGTTATGAATAGTGTGAGTGCATGTTTAAAGTGTTTTCCTTAAAGAAAAGAACATATTAGTAATTTGAAATTCCATGCTACAATGCTACTGAACAAGTAAGAAGTGTGGTGTTTATGAAATGTGAATGTATGTATGCTGTAAAGAAAATGCATGTGAGAACGGTTGAAAAGATAATTTCTGTTTTTTGAATTATGAAACTGTCCAGTCGACTTAGTGCGTGTAGCCAGTCGACTGAGCTGAACTTAGAAATGTGCTGTTAAAAATCCCAGGATAGACGACTGGTGGCTGATCAGTCGACTGTCACGTGGATGACTGTGAACATGAAAGGTGGCGGGACAGCCGACTGACTGTCTGCAGTAGTCGACTATCCCGAGTATTTATGATGAACCTGTATTGACTGTATGAGTCGACTGGTGTCCTTCCAAGTCGACTGTACAGAGTGGACTTTGATAAGTATGAGATTTTATTTTATTTATTGCTGTTGGAAGTTGGGAACTTTATGATTGAAATCTATGAACTCTTTTTATGACTGTGTGGATTTATGTAAAATGAATCATAAATGGGAATTGAGAATTAAATGAACATGAAAGACTAAGATCATGATAAGAAAGTCTGTGAGACTCTAAATGAATTATGAGCTGAAAGTGCTCAATTAGAAATTGTGAATTGGAAATTGAAACGAAGAGTGGCTAAGTCTCCCCCGGCAGTGAAATGAAGGAAATGAAATGAAATTGAAAAGAAGACCAAGGATGGTCATGTATTGAAATGAAATGATAAGTCCGGTTTGGTGGAGAGGCTAACTCTAAAGCTTTGATTTTTTTATTCATGATTCTAATATTTAGTACATAGTGAAGAGGTGATGAAAGTGAGAGAAAAACATAAGTATGAGAACTAGAGTTTACGGTGCGGGTGTGTGAGCCGCAGAATGCATGCTTGATGAGTCAAGACATGGCGCGAGCACAACTCAGAATGATCGGACTTTAGTCATGCTTGTGGGGTGTTTGGTGACTGCAAGAGGATCGTGTTCAGGGAGGAGGCTGAATTGCCGCAGAATGCATGCTTGATGAGTCAAGACATGGCGCGGAATTCTACTCCAGGGGCCAGGATACGTGCTTGTACTCATAGATCATCTAGGATACTCACTGTAATTACAGAAGTAGTTTAAGTCATGGCGAGGGATTGAACCCTACAAAAATGAAGAACGGTTAAGAGGCTTGCCCTCGGACCTATGTAGTATGGGATGCATAGAATCCGAACAAGTGCGCATTAGTGTCATGTGAATTAAATAATTGCATTAAGGATTAAGTGCACAATCACGACACGACATCATTAAGATTTCTCTTGTGAATTGTATTCTTACTATGAACAAGTTTGTGATTTGTTAAGAAATGAGATTCGTTATACTGTTTCTGGCATAGAGAGGATGGCCATGTATAATTATCGTCGGTTGAATAAACTGACGTACCCACAGTTTGTATGCAGGTAATTACATGTGTAAGAGGAATGGATGCATAAAGATTTTACCATGTTGTTGTACATTTGTTTAATTGTTGTAAATTTTACTTTCGCTGTGCAAAAAAAAAGTGTAATATTGATGTAACTCTGATGTAAAAAGAAAGATTTGAATTTCCTTGTAAAATTGTACTCAAAGAAAGTGAAAAGATCCTGTAGAACATCTCGAATTCAGTGTGTTGGGATTCGGGGCGTTACACAGTGGTATCAGAGGCACGCTTTCTACGCTTTCACACTTGTACAAATTTATAAGGAACGACACCCTAGAAGTGGACATTAGCGTGTGTGTTTGAGCTTAGAGATTTAAATGTAAGTGACTTACATTTGTGTTGCTCTATGGTTTATGCTTCTTCCTCTATATTCTAAGATGGCTGATCACTTCGACCCTGCTGGAGGCGAAGACTGGCATATTATTGAGGAAGAGTACCATCCTGGACAGGCTGATTCTGAGGACGAGTATCACCCTGGGCAAGCAGATTCTGATGATGAGGAGTGGCCTGAATCTCGAGAGATTACCCCACCTCCAGATTCATCTGACTATTCTTCTTCCGATGAAGAAGAGAGACCAGCTCTGAGTGGCACCGTGGCTTCTCTTCAGAGGCAGGTGGAGACCCTGAAAGAGAGAGTTAGAGTTTTGGAAACTCAGCTGGCGAAGCGAAAGGACGATTTTTCTGTTCTCAATCACCGGGTGTGGGAACTTGAGAAGAGAAAGAACCTGACGGATGTGCTGAAGGATGAAGTGGATGAACTGCGGGAAGAACTTCGAGCAGCGAAGAGGCCCCGTAGGAGTTAGATTGTTGTAGCTTCTTTTTCTTTCATTTCTGATGTAAAAAATGTTTTTTAATTCGAATGTATAAACTTTGGAATTCAATGAAATGCAAGTTGATTTAAGTTCTTGTCTTATACTTCGAATTTAATGGATCTTTTGCATTAGAATATGTCGAGAAGAGGAGCTAGGAATGGTGAGGGGTTGGATCTGGAGACCGAACTTGCAAGGGTTTACCAGACGTTGAATGCAGTGGCCATGAATCAAGGAAGAGGGCCGGTGAATCCAGTACCTGAGGCAATTAAGCTAGTGGAATCGTTCAAGAGAATGAAACCACCAGTGTTCGAGGGAAAGTCAGACCCAGATGCGGCTGACAACTGGATTCGGCAAGTGGAGACGATCTTCGAGGTGTTGAAGACACCGAAGGGCAGCAAGGTCAAGTTGGCGACTTTGCAATTCGAGAAGGATGCGGCTGTTTGGTGGCAGTCGGTGAAGAGGACCATGGGAGGCTTGTTGCTCGGCTGGGAGGAATTTCTGGAAGAATTCCGCAGCCACTATTTCTCCTCCGACGTCCAGGAGAAGGAGGCAATGGAGTTTCTGTCACTTCAGCAAGGCAGCATGTCAGTGAGGGAGTATGAGACTAAGTTTACTCAGCTCTCTAGGTATGCGCCTGAACTGGTGATGGATGAGGCTAAGAACGCTTGCAAATTCGAGCATGGGCTGCAACCAAGCTTGAGATCCCGGATGATACCCCTCGGTATCAGGCGATTCGATAAGTTGGTGAAGAGGGCAGCAGCGACGGAAGCGGATATGGAGCAGTTCCATGTTTCTTAGCACCAGAGGAACAACTGGCAGTCCGGGAAGAGGCCTGCACAATCGGGGAGTTTCAAGGAACAACCATCTGCACAAAGGTTCAAACCGACAGGGGCGAACGCAGTTAGTGTAGCTGGAGGACCTGGAAACAATGTGGGGAGACCTTCTGCAGTCACCTGTTATAACAGTGGGGAAGTGGGACATTACCAATCTCGATGTCTCAAACCACGGGCTGGCAATTACAATGTGCCAATACAGCAGACTAGGAAGAGGCCGTACCAGTCAGGGCGAGTATTAGCTTTGACGGAAGCTGATGCTGAGGAAGCAGATCAAGTCATCTCTGGTACGAGGGCTGATGTTTAGTGGTTTTGTCATTTCTTCTTCCTGTTCATATTGTGAAACTGTTATGTAATGGTGTGTATTATGTAACAGGAGAACTCTATCTTAATGGAAAGAAAGCTGTTGTATTGTTCGATACTGGATCTTCTCATACTTTTGTGTCTCCTAGATTTGCTAAAGTGTTGGGGGTGGAACCGAAGACTTTTCCAGGCAAGATCTTAGCAGTAGCTACTCCATCAGGGGAAACTTTGACCACTGATCGGTATTACGCTGATTGCGAGATTGTGATTGGAGATAGAATCTTTGGCATTGACCTGATCGAGCTGACTATCTTGGGAGTCGATGTTATCATTGGCATTGATTGGATGTCGGTGTACAGTGCAAGCATCGAGTGCAAGACCAAGACCGTAACAGTGAAGGCTCCAGGTGGACCTGAAGTCACTTTCCAAGGGAAGCAGAAGTGTGCTAAGCTGGTGGAAACTATCTGCAAGGAAGAGACTCCTGTGGAATTGCAAGGGATTCCTGTAGTTCGGGACTATCCGACTGTATTCTTGGAAGATTTTCCTGGGTTACCCCCGCATCGTGATGTAGAGTTCAGCATCACTATTCAGCCGGGAAGTGCACCCATTTCTAAGGCACCGTATAGGATGGCTCCAGTGGAACAGGATGAGGTGAAACGGCAGATTGAGGAACTGTTGGGAAAAGACTTTATTCAACCTAGTGCGTCACCTTGGGGAGCACTAGTGCTTTTGGTAAAGAAGAAGGATGGATCGATGAGAATGTGTATCGATTACCGAGAGCTGAATAAGGTCACTGTTCAGAATAAGTATCCGATTCCTCGAATTGATGATTTGTTCGATCGTCTACAAGGAGCAGCTGTATTCTCCAAAATAGATCTTCGATCAGGGTATCACCAAGTGCGAGTGAAAGCTGAAGATGTGCACAAAACTGCATTTAGAACTCGGCATGGGCATTACGAATTCTTAGTTATGCCATTCGGAGTGACAAATGCACCCGCAATCTTCATGGATTTGATGAACAGAGTTCTGAGGCCGTTCATTGATTCTTTCGTCGTGGTGTTTATCGACGATATTCTCGTATACTCCAAGTCAGAGGGGGAGCATACTGAGCATCTGGCGGCAGTTTTGTAGAAGTTGGAAGAGCAGAAGTTGTACGCCAAGTTATCCAAGTGTGATTTCTGGAAATCTGAAGTAGCATTCCTAGGTCACATCCTTTCTAAGGAGGGAGTGGCAACTGACCCTCAGAAGATAGAGGCAGTGAGAGATTGGGCTAGGCCTACTACATTGAAGGAAGTCAGAAGTTTCCTTGGGATGACTGGATACTACAGGAGATTCATTCAAGGTTATGCTCAGATAGCTGTACCGCTTACTGGACTGACCAAGAAGAATGTGAGCTTCAAGTGGACTGAGCAATGTGAGGCGAGTTTTCAGGAGTTGAAAGATAGGCTGACTACTGCACCTATTTTGGCTTTGCCGAGAGCGGGTGTTGAGTATGATGTTTATAGCGATGCTTCACATCGGGGGCTTGGTTGTGTCTTAATGCAAGAAGGTAGAGTAATCGCTTATGGGTCTAGGCAACTACGACCGCATGAGAAGAATTATCCGACTCATGATCTGGAGTTGGCTGCGATTATCTTTGCTTTGAAGTAATGGAGGCACTATGTGTACGGTGAGAAGTTGAACATGTACACAGACCACAAAAGCTTGAAGTATATGTATCAGCAGAGGGATCTCAATCTGAGGCAGCGGAGATGGTTGGAAGTGCTCGAGGATATGCGACCTGAGATCAAGTATCATTCTGGAAAGGCTAATGTTGTTGCCGATGCACTTAGTCGCAAGAGCAGTTTGGCCAGTCTGATTACAACTCAGAGGCATTTGATTGAGGAGTTGGACCGAGCAGGTATTGAAGTTGTCTTGCAAGGATTGGGAGCATCTTTGGCTCAGTTGAGGCTTCAGCCTACTTTGAATGCAAAGATCATTGCAAGTCAGGAGGTTGATGCTGATGTTTTGAAGATGAAGGAGCAGGTTGGTGCTGGCAGGTTGTCCGGATTTCAAATCAGGGATGGAGTGCTGTGGTTCGGAGATAGGCTGTGTGTTCCAAATCAGGCGGACCTGAAAGAGAGTATTCTTCAGGAGGCACATGCTACTCTTTTGTCGGTACATCCTGGGAGTACTAAGATGTACAAGGACATCAAACAACATTTCTGGTGGTCAGGTTTGAAGCGGGATGTGGCTGATTTTGTTGCGAAGTGTGAGGTTTGTCAGCAGGTCAAAGCCAAAAATCAGAGACCCGGAGGTCTATTACAGCCATTACCTATTTCGGAGTGGAAGTGGGATAACATCAGTATGGATTTCATTACGGGATTGTCTAAGAGTCCTAAAGGCAACGATGTAATTTGGGTTATAGTCGATCGACTAACCAAGTCCGCTCACTTTTTGGCGATGAAACTCACTGCTTCGATGGACGAGTTGGCTGAGATGTATGTTGGTAAGATTGTCCGACTTCATGGTGTTCCCTCAACTATTGTGTCTGATCGGGATGCGCGGTTTACTTCGTATTTCTGGAGGAGTCTTCAGACAGCTTTGGGTACCAAGATAGATTTCAGCACTGCTTTTCATCCGCAAACCGACGGGCAGACCGAGAGAGTCAACCGTATTCTTGAGGATATGCTTCGGTGTTGTATACTAGACTTTGGAGGCAGTTGGGAAAGGCATTTACCTTTGGTAGAATTTTCTTACAACAACAGTTTTCAGGCTAGCATCGGGATGGCGCCGTACGAAGCTTTGTATGGCAAGAAGTGCAGGACTCCTGTTTGTTGGTATGAAGTTGGGGAGGCAGTTGTTTGGTCCTGAGCTTGTACAGCTGACTTCTGAGAAGATTGATCTGATCAGGAAAAGGTTGGTAGAAGCTCAGAGCAGGCAGAAAAGCTATGCAGACAACCGGAGAAGGGATCTTGAGTTCGAGGTTGGTGACTTCGTCTTTCTGAAGGTATCGCCCAGCAAAGGTGTGGTTCGATTTGGCAAAGGCGGGAAGTTAGCCCTGAGGTTTATAGGCCCATATAAGATATTGAAAAGGATCGGGAAAACTGCTTACTGGCTTGAATTACTGGGAGAGTTGTCTCAGGTGCACAATGTCTTCCATGTGTCTATGCTGAGAGGTTATATTCCAGACCCGAGTCATCATTTGCCTGAAGTGCCGGAAGGTTTGCAGTTGGATCTGAATTACATCGAGTCTCCTGTCGAGATTGTTGACCGTAGGGAGAAAGTCTTGAGGAATAAGACGATACCGATGGTCAAGGTAGTCTGGAAAAACCACTTGGTTGAAGAGGCTACTTGGGAATCTGAGGAGAGGATGTTGAAGGACTATCCTGAGCTATTTGCTTGATTGTATCTTTGTATCTTTGTATCTTTGTATCCTTTGTTTTGTTGTTGTGTTGTATTTTCTGTTTTCTCGCTCTTGACTGTAGTTCCAGGGACGGAACTATTCTAAGGAGGGAGTGATGTAATACCCCGATTTTTCCTAATAAATGAAGATTATTTATTTTGTTGCACGTGGTATGCACGTGTAATATTTTGGCTATTATTTTCAACATGATGAGTAAGAGCATTGTTTTTATAAAGGATTTTTCCTTAAAAGCCCAAGTGTTAATTTATTTATCTCTTCTACAAAATAATTATTTTGGCCCAATTAATTTTAGCCCATGAATTTAAACTCTATTATTATTTTCTACAACTTGTAATGTGTAGCATCTTTTCTTTTTATTTACCGGGTATTTGATGTACAAATTTTGTAGAGTGGTTTGTGTGTACACGTGCACTCAATGTACACGTGCACAAGGCACAAGCTTGGCCGGATTGTGGTGACTGGGTGTGAGATCATGGGCGGTTAATGTGAGGTGTGGGTAGTTTTCACAACTTCCTAGTCCATCCTAGCCCTTGATCTTCCAACTCCCTAGTGCATCCTAACCCTCCATCTCACTCTAATTTGTGTATAAATACCCACTCTCATTCTCTATTTCTTTTACACTAGATTATTATTTCAAGAGAAGTATTTGTGAGAGTTGTGTGTGTGTGTGCTTTTCTGTGGGGGACCGAGTAGCATTCTGAAGGCTTCGGTGTGGAACAAGGAGCAAGGAGCAAGGAGTGCTGCATCGCATTGAGGAACTTTGCTGGATTCGATTACTTCGTCAAATAAGGTGGGTGTTTCTCAGGACTTCTAATGTAGGAATTATACCATGATTGTTATAATTGCTGCCATGTTATGAAAAGTAAATTTAATATATTAGAAATTGCCTGAGCATGCTGTTGATAACAAGAATGAGTGAGTCAGGTACAGTCGACTGTCGCATGAACCAGTCGACTGGTACGAGACAATTATTTTTCATGATGTGGTAATAAACATATGTGCAAATAGACGTAATCGTGTGATCACTAATTTTATATTTTCCCTATGACACATAGGATGGAGGGATTGGATGAAAAGAACTAGCGATGATTGACAAAACTAAGAACTGTCGGTGCAGTCGACTGACAAGGTGTTCAGCCGACTGGTGCATCGATTTAAGTATGAATATTCGGCAATTCCATGAAATGAGATATTCCATTATGTTGACCTAGTATAATGACTTGAGATCTACATTTTCATCTTCGTAAGAAAGTTATGAATAGTGTGAGTGCATGTTTAAAGTGTTTTCCTTAAAGAAAAGAACATATTAGTAATTTGAAATTCCATGCTACAATGCTACTGAACAAGTAAGAAGTGTGGTGTTTATGAAATGTGAATGTATGTATGCTGTAATGAAAATGCATGTGAGAACGGTTGAAAAGATAATTTCTGTTTTTTGAATTATGAAACTGTCCAGTCGACTTAGTGGTGTAGCCAGTCGACTGAGCTGAACTTAGAAATGTGCTGTTAAAAATCCCAGGATAGACAACTGGTGGCTGATCAGTCGACTGTCACGTGGATGACTGTGAACATGAAAGGTTGCGGGACAGCCGACTGACTGTGTGCAGCAGTCGACTATCCCGAGTATTTATGATGAACCTGTATTGACTGTATGAGTCGACTGGTGTCCTTCCAAGTCGACTGTACAGTGTGGACTTTGATATGTATGAGATTTCATTTTATTTATTGCTGTTGGAAGTTGGGAACTTTATGATTGAAATCTATGAACTCTTTTTATGACTGTGTGGATTTATGTAAAATGAATCATAAATGGGAATTGAGAATTAAATGAACATGAAAGACTAAGATCATGATAAGAAAGTCTGTGAGACTCTAAATGAATTATGAGCTGAAAGTGCTCAATTAGAAATTGTGAATTGGAAATCGAAACGAAGAGTGGCTAAGTCTCCCCCGGCAGTGAAATGAAGGAGATGAAATGAAATTGAAAAGAAGACCAAGGATGGTCATGTATTGAAATGAAATGATAAGTCCGGTTTGGTGGAGAGGCTAACTCTTAAGCTTTGATTTTTTTATTCATGATTCTAATATTTAGTACATAGTGAAGAGGTGATGAAAGTGAGAGAAAAACATAAGTATGAGAACTAGAGTTTACGGTGCGGGTGTGTGAGCCGCAGAATGCATGCTTGATGAGTCAAGACATGGCGCGGGCACAACTCAGAATGATCGGACTTTAGTCATGCTTGTGGGGTGTTTGGTGACTGCAAGAGGATCGTGTTCAGTGAGGAGGCTGAATTGCCGCAGAATGCATGCTTGATGAGTCAAGACATGGCGCGGAATTCTACTCCAGGGGCCAGGATACGTGCTTGTACTCATAGATCATCTAGGATACTCACTGTAATTACAGAAGTAGTTTAAGTCATGGCGAGGGATTGAACCCTACAAAAATGAAGAACGGTTAAGAGGCTTGCCCTCGGACCTATGTAGTATGGGATGCATAGAATCCGAACAAGTGCGCATTAGTGTCATGTGAATTAAATAATTGCATTAAGGATTAAGTGCACAATCACGACACGACATCATTAAGAGTTCTCTTCTGAATTGTATTCTTACTATGAACAAGTTTGTGATTTGTTAAGAAATGAGATTCGTTATACTATTTCTGGCATAGAGAGGATGGCCATGTATAATTATCGTCGGTTGAATAAACTGACGTACCCACAGTTTGTATGCAGGTAATTACATGTGTAAGAGGAATGGATGCATAAAGATTTTACCATATTGTTGTACATTTGTTTAATTGTTGTAAATTTTACTTCCGCTGTGCAAAAGAAAAGTGTAATATTGATGTAACTCTGATGTAAAAAGAAAGATTTGAATTTCCTTGTAAAATTGTACTCAAAGAAAGTGAAAAAATCCTGTAGAACATCTCGAATTCAGTGTGTTGGGATTCGGGGCGTTACATTTCGAACAGCTAAGAATATCTACTACAACTTCCTAGTTAACAACTATCTCATATTCAGTGTGGAACTCAAATTCTTTCACTTTGAACACAAGTCAAGAACTACTCAAGGCAGCAGTTTTGCTGAAAATTGTAAAACTCATAACCGGTGCTATACTTATTGGAGTCGAACAAAATTGAATTTTTTGGATAGCTAAGAACATACACTACAACTTCCAAGTA
This sequence comes from Hemerocallis citrina, assembly GCA_017893485.1. Classification (NCBI taxonomy): domain Eukaryota; kingdom Viridiplantae; phylum Streptophyta; class Magnoliopsida; order Asparagales; family Asphodelaceae; genus Hemerocallis; species Hemerocallis citrina. Next base: position 114,312,758 of record CM030360.1, on the reverse strand, counting down.
AACAACATTCTCAGATTCCCTATGGAACTCAAATTTCTACTCATTAAATACAAGTCAAGAACAACTCAAGACTGCAGTTTTGCTGAAACTTGTAAAGCTTATAACTTGTGCTATACTTATCGGAATCTAACAAAATTAAACTTTTGGAAAGCTAAGAATATCTACTACAACTTTCTAGTTAACAACTTTCTCAGATTCTGTACGGAACTCAAATTCCTACTCTTTAAATAGAATTCAAGAACTACTAAATACAGCGGTTTTGCTGAAACTTGTAAAAATCTTACTTGGTTCTTTACTTATCGGAAAGTAACAAAATTGAACTTTTTGGGAAGCTAAGAAAATCTACTACCACTTCCTAGTTAACAACTTTCTCAGATTCCGTATGGAACTCAAATTCCTGCTCTTCAAACACAAGTCAAGAGCAACTCAATACAGCAGTTTTGCAGAAATTTGTACTGCTCATCACTGGTTCTATACTTTTCGGAATGTAACAAAATTATACATTTTGGAAAGCTAAGAACATCTATTACTACTTTCTAGTTAACAACTTTCTCAGATTTGGGATGGAAATCAAATTCCAGCTCTTTAAACATAAATCTAGAACAACTCAAGATAGTAGTTTTGCCGAAACATGTAAAGCACATGACTGGTGCTATACTTATCGGAATCTACCAAAATTAAACATTTTGGAAAGCTAGGAACATGTACTACCACTTCCTAGTTAACCACTTTCTCATATTCCAAATGGAACTCAAATTCCTGCGCTTTAAACACAAGTCAAGGACAACTCAAAACAGCAGTTTTGCTGAAACTGGTAAAAGTCATAACTGGTGTTATACTTATCAGAAGCATACAAATTGGAATTTTTGGAAAGCAAAGAACATCTTCTAAAACTTCCTAGTTAACAACTTTCTCAGATTCCGTATGGAACTCAAATTCCTGCTCTTTAAATACAAGTCAAGAACAACTCAACACAGCAGTTTTGGTTGAACTTGTAAAGCTCAAAACTAGTACTATACTGATCGGAATCGAACAAAATTGGACTTTTTCGACAGCTAAGAACATCTAATACAACTTCTTAGTTAACAACTTTCTCAGATTCCGTATGGAACTCAAATTCCTGTTGTTTAAACATAAGTCAAGAACAACACAAGACATCAGTTTTGCTGAAACTTGTAAAACTCATAACCAGTGCTATACTTATCGGAACCTAACAAAATTGGACTTTTTGGAAAGATAAGAACATCTCCTACAACTTCCTAGTTAGCAACTTTCTCAGATTCCATATGGAACACAAATTCCTGTCATTTAAACACAAGTCAAGAACAACTCAAGACAGCTGTTTTGTTGAAACTTGTAAAGCTTATTACTGGTGCTATACTTATCAGAATCTAATAGAATTGAACTTTTTGGAAAGCTAAGAACATCTACTACAATTTTCTAGTCAAAAACTTTCTCAGGTTCAGTATGGAACTCAAATTCTTGCTCTTTAAACACAAGTAAAGAAAAACTTAAGACCGCAGTTTTGTTGAAGCTTGTAAACCTCATCGCTGGTGCGACACTTTCTGGAATCTAACAAAATTTGAATTTTTTTAAAGCAAAGAACATCGACTACAACTTCCTAGTTAACAACTTTCTCAGATTCAGTCTGGAACTCAAACTCCTTCTCTTTAAACACAAGTCAAGAACAAGTCATGACAGCAGTTTTGCTGAAAATTGTAAAGCTCATAACTGGTGCTATACTTACCGAAATGTAAGAAAATTGAACTTTTTGGAAATCTAAGAAAAACTACTACTACTTCCTAGTTAACAACTTTCTCAGATTACGTATGGAACTCAAAATCCTGCTTTTTAAACACAAGTCAAGAACAACTCAAGACAGCAGTTTTGCTGGAACTTGTAAAACTCATAACTGGTGCTATACTTATCGGAATCTAAAAAAATCTGAATTTATCGGAAGCTAAGTACATCTATAACAACTTTCTAGTTAAAATTTTCTCAGATTCCGTTTGGAACTCAAATTCCTGCTCTTTAAACACCAGTCAAGAACAACTGATGACAGCAGTTTTGCTGGAACTTGTAAAGCACATAACTGGTGTTATACTTATCAGAACCTAACAAAATTGGAATTTTTTGAAAGCTAAGAACATATACTACAACTTCCTAGTTGACAACTTTCTCAGATTCAGTATGGAAATCAAATTCCTGCCCTCTTAACACAAGTCAAGAACCACTGAAAACAACAATTTTGCTGAAACTTGTAAAGCTCATAACTGGTCCTACACTTATAGGAATCTAATAAAATTGAAATTTTTAGAATGCTAAAAACATTTACTTCGTAATTAACAACATTCTCAGATTCCGTATGGAACTCAAATTCATGTTCTTTAAACACATGTCAAGAACAACTTAAGACAGCAGTTTTGCTGAAATTTGCAAAGCACATCACTGGTGCTACACTTTTCGAAATGTAACAAAATTACACTTTTTGGAAAGTTAAGAACATCTACTACAAATTCTAAGTGAACAACTTTCTCAGATTCAGTATGGAAATAAAATTCCTACTCTTCAAACACAAATCAAGAACAATTCAAGACAGCAATTTTGATGAAACATGTAATGCTCATAACTGGTGCTATACTTAGCGGAATCCAACAAAATTGGAATTTTTTGAAAGCTAGAAAACATCTACTACAAATTTTTAGTGAGCAACTTTCTCAGATTCCGTATGGAACAAAAATTCCTGATCTTTAAACACAAGTCAAAAACAACTCAAGACAGTAGTTAGCTGAAACTTGTAAAGCTCATAACTGGTGCTATACTTATCTGAATCAAACAAAATTAGAATTTTTGGAAAGCTAAAAAAATCTACTACAACTTCCTAGTTAAAAACTTTCTCAGATTCCGTATGGAACTCAAATTCCATCACTTTAAACACAAGTCATGAACAACTCAAGACAGCAGTTTGCTGAAACTTCTAAAGCTCATAACTAGTGCTATAGTTATTGGAATCTAACAAAATTAGACTTTTTGGAAAGCTAAGAACATCTACTACTTCCTAGTTAATAGCTTTCTCAGGTTCAGTATGGAAATCAAATACATGCTTTTTAAACACAAGTTAGGAATGACTTAAGACAGTAGTTTTGCTGAAACTTGTAAAGCACATAACTGGTGCTATACATATGGAATCTAACAAAATTAGACTTTTTGGAAAGCTAAGAACATCTACAACAACTTCATAGTTAACAACTTTCTCAAATTCAATATGCAACTCAAATTTCTGCTCTTTAAACACAAGTCAAGTGCAACTCAAGACAGCAATTTTGCGGAAACTTGTAAAGCTCATCGCAGGTGCTAATCTTTTCGAAATCTAACAAAATTAGAATTTTCGAATAGCTAAGAACATCTAATACAACTTCCTAGTTAACAACTATCTCATATTCAGTGTGGAACTCAAGTTCCTTTTCTTTAAACACAAGTCAAGAACAACTCAAGGCAGCTGTTTTGCTGAAAATTGTAAAACACATAACCGGTGCAATACTTATTGGAATCTAAAAATTGTAAAGCTCATAACTGGTGCTATACTTACCGAAACCTAACAAATATGGTCTTTTTGGAAAGCTAAGAACATCTACTACAACTTTCTAGTTAACAACTTTCTCAGATTCCGTATGGAACTCAAATTCCAGCTGTTTAAACACAAGTCAAGAACAACAGAATACAGCAGTTTTGCTGAAATTTGTAAATCTCATAACTAGTGCTATACTTATCGGAACCTAAAAAAATTGCACTTTTTGGAAAGATAAGAACATCTACTACAACTTCCTAATTAAAAGCTTTCTCAGTTTACACATAGAACTCAAATTCCTGCACTTTAAGCAGAAGTCTAGAACAACTCAAGACAGCAGTTTTGCTGAAAATTGTAAAACTCATTACTGGTGCTATACTTATCAGAATCTAACAGAATTAGACTTTTTGGAAAGCTAAGAACATCTAATACAACTTTCGAGTTAACAACTTTCTCAGGTTCAGTATGGAACTCAAATTCCTGCTCTTTAAACACAAGTCAAGAACAACTTAAGACAGTAATTTCGCTGAAACTTGTAAACCTCATCGCTGGTGCTATACTTTTTGAAATCTAACAAATTTAGACTATTTTGAAAGCTAAGAACATCGACTACAACTTCCTAGTTAACAACTTTCTTAGATTCAGTTTGGAACTCAAACTCCTTCTCTTTAAACACAAGTCAAGAACAGCACAAGACAGCAGTTTTGCTGAAAATTGTAAAGCTCATAACTGGTGCTATACATCCCGAAATGTAAAATCGATCTTTTTGGAAATCTAAGAAAAACTACCACTTCCTAGTTAACAACTTTCTCAGATTCCATGTGGAACTCAAATTCCTATTTTTTAAACACAAGTTAAGAACAACTCAAGACAGCAGTTTTGTTGGAACTTGTAAAACTCATAACTGGTGCTACACTTATAGGAATCTAACAAAATTAGACTTTATCGAAATCTAAGTACATCTACTACAACTTTCTAGTTAACAACTTTCTCAGATTCCGTACGGAACTCAAATTTCTGCTCTTTAAACACATGTCAAGAACAACTGAAGACATCAGTTTTACAGAAATTTGTAAAGCTCATAACTGGTGCTATACTTATCGTAACCTAACAAAATTGGACTTTTGGGAATACTAAGACCATATACTTCAACTTCCTCGTTGACAACTTTCTCAGATTCAGTATGGAACTCAAATTCCTGCTCTCTGAACACAAGTCAAGAACCACTTAAGACAACAGTTTTCCTGAAACTTGTTAAGCTCATAACTAGTGCTATACTTTTCGGAATCTAATAAAATTGAGCATTTTAGAAAGCTAAGAACATCTACAACAAATTCGTAGTTAACAACATTCTCAGATTCCGTACGAAACTCAAATTCCTATTCTTTAAACATAAGTCAAGAACAACTTAAGACAGCAGTTTTGCTGAAATTTGCAAAGCTCATCGCTGGTACAACACTTTTCGGATTGTAAAAAAATTATACTTTTTGGAATGCTAAGAACATCTACTACAACAGCCAAGTTAACAACTTTCTCAGATTGTGTATGGAAATAAAATTCCTGCTCTTCAAACAAAAATCAAGAACCACTCAAGACAGCAGTTTTGCTGAAACTTGTAAAGCTCATAACTGGTGAAATACTTAGCGGAATCTAACAAAATTGGTTTTCTTACAAAGCCAAGAACATCTATTACAACTTCCTAGTTAAAAACTTTCTCAGATTCTGTATGAAACACAAATTCCTGCTCTTTAAACAGAAGTTAAGAACAACTCAAGATAGCAATTTTGATGAAACTTGTAATGCTCATAACTGGTGTTATACTTAGCGGAATCTAACAAAATTGGAATTTTTGAAAAGCTAAAAACAACTACTGTTGTGCTGTCTAGATGATCTAAACTAGACACAAATTAAAAACCTCGCAAGTGTACGAATCGTTTGGAGAAGCGTAGTGACGAGCAAGGGTCGATCCAACAGAGATTGTAGAAATTAACTTACTAACCAATAAAATAGAAAATAAGGATCTTAAAGTGTTGATCTAAAAGTCTAAGGAAATGAAAGGACAAAAATCTAATTTAAATAGCATCACAATTTGAGTCACGAATGTCTATTAAAGTAGTTGGGCGTTGATTTCCACCTATTGTCAATAATGCTAAGTGTATACTATTCCAATTACTCATGTTTGTTCCTTTAAGGGCATGGTATCTACTCCTTAAAGTTATGTTTTCCTAAGCCAAGAATTAGGCATGGTATCTACTCTAATTCGTTTCTTCCCTTAAGTATTTAGCATGGTATCTACTAAGTTGTACTTGAAGAAAGCATATGAACAATGGAAACGAACAAACACTTGAAGTTCTAGAAATTGGTATCAGATCTAGATCCTTCAAGTTGATTAAACCAAGAATCCCTAAAGATTCCCTTGTTACAAGATGTGAACACGAGATACGGGTCGTCTCAATATGCTCATATAACAGATTCAGATCTATACTGCACAAACTTGATAATCTCAGATTCTGTACATCAGTCGACTTGCTGTCACCTCAGTCGACTGCCCTTAGAATTCTGAACAAGTTTGATTATTATAAATCTATTCCAATTCACTCAGGTTTAATCAATAAGTAATAGAGTAGTATTCAGAAGAATATAAGCATTACATAACTACGGTTTCAATCTACCCAACTATGAAATTAGTTCCACATAATTAAACTTTTATTGATAGATAACTATGTTCCTGCAATGTTTGGTCACAACTTTCCTGAACCACATCAATATTATAACATTCATGATCATCGTGTGGAAATTGTGGTGCAGCAAACATTTTACGCTCAATCTCTTCCTCTAGTGTTGTCCTTGATTGGAGCTGTTCTTGTCCTCTATGGTTAGGTATGGTTTGTGATGGGAATTCTCCTGTCCTTCTTTCACTTAACTCCGTAGCAATTTGACCAATTTGAAATTCCAATTTTTGAATGGCCTGTCCTTGTTGATTGCTTGTTTGCTGTTGCTGTTGGAGTAATTGAAGAATGGTTGATTCGAAATCCAACTTGTTCTGTTCTTGTGCTGGCCTATCATATCCATTCCCACCCTGGAATTGCTGCGTATGCCCTGGTGCGAATTGATTGCCTTGATAGTTTTGCCAACCTGGGTTATACGTGTTTGAAAAAGGGTTATTCTGGGGCGGGTACATTTCCTGTTCTACGTAGTTTGCATGCTCCTGATCTGCGAAAGAAAACATGGGACATGAATTAGTTGTGTGATTATAATGAAAACAAATTGCACAAATTTCTTTTGGTTGGCTTTTTATGCCACCCAACGTTGAATTCACAAGCATATCAATCTTTTTGTTCATGGTTTCCATTTCTAATTGCATGTTATTATTATGAAAAATTTCGTATACTCCCTGTTTTTTCGAAAGACCCCTCCTTGTGGAGAATTGTTGTGAGTTCTCGCTGAGTTCTTCAAATAGCTCTATGGCCTCCTCAGCACTCTTCCTCATCAACATTCCATTGCAACCTGCATCTACAATTGCTTTGTTAGCATCATTTAAACCCTCATAAAATGATTGTACCTGATCATCCTTAGGAATGTTGTGCATAGGACACTTGAGAAGCTTGTTTTTGAAGTCCTTCCATGCCTCGAAGAATAAATCGCTATCTTTTTGTTGGAAAAGTAGAATTTCCCTTTTTAGCTGTCTGGTCTTCTGAGCTGGAAAGAACTCCTTCAAGAATTTTGTTGCCAATTGCTCCCATGACTGAATTGATCCTGGTTCCAAAGAATTATACCACAACTTAGCATTAAGTTTTAATGAAAAAGGAAACAAGATTAACCTGATTTGTTCAGGAGTAAGCCCTTGGATGCTTTGTGTCCTGCAAAGATCAAAGAAGTCTTGCAGATGTAGGTGCGGATCTTCATCTAGTCTACCATTGAAGTGGGGAACCATGCTGAGTAATTGAGGTGATAGATGCATATTCCCTGTGACATTAGGTTGAAAATCTATGCAAGACGGTTGCTCAATATTCTTTGGAATGAATTTGTCTTGCATTGGTACTCGATTTAATACTTTTTCACCCATTGTTGCTTTTTGAGTTCTTCGCTGTACAGTCGACTGGTCCTTGGAGATAGTCGACTGGTCTGAGTCTGTGCAAAGTTTAACCTGAAAGAAAACATAAGAAAAGAAAAAGAAGAAATAAAATAATATAAAAAGAAAAAGATTTTACTGATTTGTAAGCTAAAATACTAAACAATCCCCGGCAACGGCGCCAAAAACTTGTTATGCTGTCTAGATGATCTAAATTAGACACGAATTAAAAACCTCGCAAGTGTACGAATCGTTTGGAGAAGCGTAGTGACGAGCATGGGTCGATCCCACAGAGATTGTAGAAATTAACTTACTAACCAATAAAATAGAAAATAAGGATCTTAAAGTGTTGATCTAAAAGTCTAAGGAAATGAAAGGATAAAAATCTAAGTTAAATAGCATCACAATTTGAGTCACGAATGTCTATTAAAGTAGTTGGGCATTGATTTCCACCTATAGTCAATAATGCTAAGTGTATACTATTCCAATTACTCATGTTTGTTCCTTTAAGGGCATGGTATCTACTCCTTAAAGTTATGTTTCCCTAAGCCAAGAGTTAGGCATGGTATCTACTCTAATTCGTTTCTTCCCTTAAGTATTTAGCATGGTATCTACTAAGTTGTACTTGAAGAAAGCATATGAACAATGGAAACGAACAAACACTTGAATTTCTTGAAATTGGTATCAGATCTAGATCCTTCAAGTTGATTAAACCAAGAACCCCTAAAGATTCCCTTGTTACAAGATGTGAACACGAGATATGGGTCGTCTCAATATGCTCATATAACAGATTCAGATCTATACTGCACAAACTTGATAATCTCAGATTCTGTACATCAGTCGACTTGCTGTCACCTCAGTCGACTGCCCTTAGAATTCTGAACAAGTTTGATTATTATAAATCTATTCTAATTCACTCAGGTTTAATCAATAAGTAATAGAGTAGTATTCAGAAGAATATAAGCATTACATAACTACTGTTTCAATCTACCCAACTATGAAATTAGTTCCACATAATTAAACTTTTATTGATAGATAACATAGAGTTCATGACTACAATAAAATAAAACTCAAAGGAAGAACAGAAGAACACTGATTTGTATGATGTGGAAATTGAGCCCAATCAGCAGTCGTCTTGTTCTCCTTCTTTATTGCTTGCTGTCGATGGCCTTCCTGGCCGTTCTTGAGATAGTCCGAGAGATAGATCCTCAGCCACTTCTTTCTTGGTTGTTATTTATAGAACAAGAGAAGAGAATTAGGGTTTGCATTTTTTCAGAAAAGTCCTCTTCCTTTTATTTCTTTCCATTCTTATATGATCTGCGTTTTATTTCTTTTTCTCTTCTTCTTTTCTTCCTTTTCTGCTTTAGTTTGTATTTGGATTTGGACGAATCTTTAACTATCTTATCTTTTAACTCTGCCGCCTACCACTCGACTGGTTTTGGTGATCAGTCGACTGTGTCGAGACATCTGGAGATTAGTGATTCCTCAATCAAGTCGACTATCTTTGGAGTAAGTCGACTGTACCGAGCAACTGCTTCCTCTCTGTCCAGTCGCTTGTTGGAAGAATAAGTCGACTGATGATCTGCAGTTCTGTGTTTCATCCTTAAAATTCTGATTCTGCTTCGTTTAGCTATTTTTATGCTGTTTCCTACAGAAAGGAGAAACGAAGAGTAAAATACCACATATAGAGCTTTTAGATGTACATTTGCAATAAGATTATTGCTCCTAAATGTGAATATTCTTGAGTTCATCAAATACCCCCAAACTTAGCTTTTGCTTGTCCTCAAGCAAACTAAACTTATGAACAAGGGGAAAATACTAGTCTCAACCTTTCGCAACAAGAATTCTCATTATGCAAGCATCAAAATTTCAATATAAACAATTGCAAATAAAGTAAAAACAAGTATACCCACTTTCTCCAGTGCAATTGTTTAGTCATAATCCCCAACTCAATCATACTTGTCATGCAATTAATTTAATTATAGTATGTAACAACTCTCTCTGTGATTATCCCTTTTCTCTACTACAAATCGAGTAGCAAACTAGCTTTTTTTTTTTTTTTTTTTTTTTTTGTCATCGAGGGGTTTTTTTTTTTTTTCCTAAGTTGTCACTTGCCTTTTGACGCGAGTGCAAAATATTTGTGATGAATCCACCCAGTTACTCAACAAGTCACAAACTTTAAAGTGCTTTGCATACTCATATTTCAAGTTGTCGTTTGACGTAAAGGTAAACATTGGTGATGAATACCCCTAGTTACTAAGCAACTCAAAACATTAGAGTAGATTGACTTTATTCATATATATATATATATATATATATATATATATATATATATATATATATTTACTCTATTTACTTAAACTCTGTTTAGGACTAGATCTAAAGGAAATAATCACCAGAAAAAGCATCACATTTGTTTATTATGTATAATCACATGACTCATACAATTTTGTAAGGAATTATGAAACTCAACAATCTTAAAGTAAATAGGTATCCTTCCTCTTACTTTATAAGAAATTGTTTATCCTAAAAAAAATCAAAAGACTCCAAATAACTAAATACCCCCAAACTTAGATGGAACATTGTCCTCAATGTTCGCACAAAAACTTAAAATAGGCATGTGTTACCACCTAGTTTGAAGGAAAAATAAAGTAAAGAAATAAAACAATGACTAAGACATATGAATAAAGGAAGAGAGTGTAAGTACTCCCCTGGAAAATTGGGTTGCCTCCCAATAAGCGCTATGTTTCTTGTCTTCAGCTAGACTCGATGAGTTTATGCAATGTATTGAATGGCTTGCGGCTCAAAACTCATCTTATTATAAGGTTTCCCCCTCTGCCCATTCACCTTGAATGTTTGATTTTTCGTCAACGCTCTATGTGGGGAAACCTCTGCAACAATGTCTGGACCGTACCATCTTGACATAAGCCTATCTGCAATGGTCCACCTTAGTTCACCATTGTGTTCTTGCAAGACTCCCTGCAGCCTTGCTACTTCATGCATGCTTAATTTTTCAGTAGCTGTCACGGGTAATGTCTGGTTTTCCCCCCAAATATTCATGTAGTGGCTTCAGCTCCTCATCTGGTGTCCTGGTAGCAGTCGATCTGTCCTGTTCACCAGTCGACTTGTCTTGTTCACCAGGGCGACTTGTCCTGTTCACTAGTCGACTTGTCCTGGAAAACACAAGTGTTATCAGATACCAACTTTTCAAATGCAGGTGCAAGCTTACCTGAATATGACTTTGGAGTTTCAAGGTGATGTACTGTCTCTGCAATCCTCCAGTCATCGTATTCCATTTCAACCTGAGATAGTAGTGGAGGATGGGTAATTGTTTCTTGTAATGGATCAATACTATGTTCCTGCAATGTTTGGTCACAACTTTCCTGAACCACATCAATATTATAACATTCATGATCATCGTGTGGAAATTGTGGTGCAGCAAACATTTTACGCTCAATCTCTTCCTCTAGTGTTGTCCTTGATTGGAGCTGTTCTTGTCCTCTATGGTTAGGTATGGTTTGTGATGGGAATTCTCCTGTCCTTCTTTCACTTAACTCCGTAGCAATTTGACCAATTTGAAATTCCAATTTTTGAATGGCCTGTCCTTGTTGATTGCTTGTTTGCTGTTGCTGTTGGAGTAATTGAAGAATGGTTGATTCGAAATCCAACTTCTTCTGTTCTTCTGCTGGCCTATCATACCCATTCCCATCCTGGAATTGCTGCGTATGCCCCTGGTGCGAATTGATTGCCTTGATGGTTTTGCCACCCTGGGTTATACGTGTTTGAAAAAGGGTTGTTCTGGGGCGGGTACATTTCCTGTTCTACGTAGTTTGCGTGCTCCTGATCTGCGAAAGAAAACATGGGACATGAATTAGTTGTGTGATTATAATGAAAACAAATTGCACAAATTTCTTTTGGTTGGCTTTTTATACCACCCAACGTTGAATTCACAAGCACATCAATCTTTTTGTTCATGGTTTCCATTTCTAATTGCATGTTATTATTATGAGAAATTTCGTATACTCCCTGTTTTTTTGAAAGACCCCTCCTTGTGGAGAATTATTGTGAGTTCTCACTGAGTTCTTCAAATAGCTCTATGGCCTCCTCAGCACTCTTCCTCATCAACATTCCATTGTAACCTGCATCTACAATTGCTTTGTTAGCGTCATTTAAACCCTTATAAAATGATTGTACCTGATCATCCTTAGGAATGTTGTGCGTAGGACACTTGAGAAGCTTGTTTTTGAAGTCCTTCCACGCCTCGAAGAATAAATCGCTATCTTTTTGTTGGATAAGTAGAATTTCCCTTTTTAGCTGTCTGGTCTTCTGAGCTGGAAAGAACTCCTTCAAGAATTTTGTTGCCAATTGCTCCCATGACTGAATTGATCCTGGTTCCAAAGAATTATACCACAACTTAGCATTAAGTTTTAAAGAAAAAGGAAACAAGATTAACCTGATTTGTTCAGGGGTAAGCCCTTGGATGCTTTGTGTCCTGCAAAGATCAAAGAAGTCTTGCAGATGTAGGTGCGGATCTTCATCTAGTCTACCATTGAAGTGGGGAACCATGCTGAGTAATTTAGGTGATAGATGCATATTCCCTGTGACATTAGGTTGAAAAGCTATGCAAGACGGTTGCTCAATATTCTTTGGAATGAATTTGTCTTGCATTGGTACTCGATTTAATACTTTTTCACCCATTGTTGCTTTTTGAGTTCTTCGCTGTACAGTCGACTGGTCCTTGGAGACAGTCGACTGGTCCTTGGAGACAGTCGATTGGTCTGAGTCTGTGCAAAGTTTAACCTGAAAGAAAACATAAGAAAAGAAAAAGAAGAAATAAAATAAAATAAAAAGAAAAAGATTTTACTGATTTGTAAGCTAAAATACTAAACAATCCCCGGCAACGGCGCCAAAAACTTGTTGTGCTGTCTAGATGATCTAAACTAGACACAAATTAAAAACCTCGCAAGTGTACGAATCGTTTGGAGAAGCGTAGTGACGAGCAAGGGTCGATCCCACAGAGATTGTAGAAATTAACATACTAACCAATAAAATAGAAAATAAGGATCTTAAAGTGTTGATCTAAAAGTCTAAGGAAATGAAAGGATAAAAATCTAAATTAAATAGCATCACAATTTGAGTCACGAATGTCTATTAAAGTAGTTGGGCGGTGATTTCCACCTATAGTCAATAATGCTAAGTGTATACTATTCCAATTACTCATGTTTGTTCCTTTAAGGGCATGGTATCTACTCCTTAAAATTATGTTTCCCTAAGCCAAGAATTAGGCATGGTATCTACTCTAATTCGTTTCTTCCCTTAAGTATTTAGCATGGTATCTACTAAGTTGTACTTGAAGAAAGCATATGAACAATGGAAACGAACAAACACTTGAAGTTCTAGAAATTGGTATCAGATCTAGATCCTTCAAGTTGATTAAACCAAGAACCCCTAAAGATTCCCTTGTTACAAGATGTGAACACGAGATACGGGTCGTCTCAATATGCTCATATAACAGATTCAGATCTATACTGCACAAACTTGATAATCTCAGATTCTGTACATCAGTCGACTTGCTGTCACCTCAGTCGACTGCCCTTAGAATTCTGAACAAGTTTGATTATTATAAATCTATTCCAATTCACTCAGGTTTAATCAATAAGTAATAGAGTAGTATTCAGAAGAATATAAGCATTACATAACTACGGTTTCAATCTACCCAACTATGAAATTAGTTCCACATAATTAAACTTTTATTGATAGATAACATAGAGTTCATGAGTACAATAAAATAAAACTCAAAGGAAGAACAAAAGAACACTGCTATGTATGATGTGGAAATTGAGCCCAATCAGCAGTCGTCTTGTTCTCCTTCTTTATTGCTTGCTGTCGATGGCCTTCCTGGCCGCTCTTGAGATAGTCCGAGAGATAGATCCCCAGCTGCTTCTTTCTTGGTTGGTATTTATAGAACAAGAGAAGAGAATTAGGGTTTGCACTTTTTCAGAAAAGTCCTCTTCCTTTTATTTCTTTCCTTTCTTATATGATCTGCGTTTTATTTCTTTTTCTCTTCTTCTTTTCTTCCTTTTCTGCTTTGGTTTGTATTTGGATTTGGACGAATCTTTAACTATCTTATCTTTTAACTCTGCCGCCTACCAGTCGACTGGTTTTGGTGATCAGTCGACTGTGTCGAGACATCTGGAGATTAGTGATTCCTCAGTCAAGTCGACTATCTTTGGAGTAAGTCGACTGTACCGAGTACCTACTTCCTCTCTGTTCAGTCGCTTGTTGGAAGAATAAGTCGACTGATGATCTGCAGTTCTGTTTTTCATCCTTAAAATTCTGATTCTGCTTCGTTTAGCTGTTTTTATGCTGTTTCCTACAAAAAAGAGAAACGAAGAGTAAAATACCACATATAGAGCTTTTAGATGTACATTTGCAATAAGATTATTGCTCCTAAATGTGAATATTCTTGAGTTCATCAAATACTACAAATTCCTAGTGAACAACTTTCTCAGATTTCGTATGGAACAAAAATTCCTGCTCTTTAAACACAAGTCAAAAACAACTCAAGACAGCAGTTTGTTGAAACTTGTAAAGCTCATAACTGGTGCTACACTTATCGGTCAACAAAATTAGACTTTTTGGAAAGCTAAGAAAATCTACTACAACCTCCTAGTTAAAAACTTTCTCAGATTCCGTATGAAACTCAAATTCCTACTCTTTAAATACAACTCAAGAACAACTCAAGACAACAGTTTGCTGAAACTTCTAAAGATAATAACTGGTGCTAAACTAATCTGAATCTAACAAAATTAGACTTTTTGGAAAGCTAAGTACATCTACTACAAATTCCTAGTTAATAACTTTCTTAGGTTCACTATGGAACTCAAATTCATGCTTTTTAAACACAAGTCAGGAACAACTTAAGACAGCAGTTTTGCTGAAACTTGTAAATCTCATAACTGGTTCTGTACTTATGGAATCTAAAAAAATTGGACTTTTTGGAAAGCTAAGAACACCTACTACAACTTTGTAGTTAACAACTTTCTCAGATTCCGTATGGAACTCAAATTTCTGCTCTTTAAACACAAGTCAAGTGCAACTCAAGACAGCAATTATGCTGAAACTTGTCAAGCTCATCGCTGGTGCTGTACATTTTCGAAATCTAACAAAATTAGACTTTTCAAACAACTAATAACATCTACTACAAATTCCTACTTAACAACTATCTCATATTCAGTATGGCACTCAAGTTCCTTCTCTGTAAACACAAGCCAAGAACAACTCAAGGGAGCAGTTTTGCTGAAAATAGTTAAACTCATAATCGGTGCTATACTTATTGGAATCTAACAAAATTGAATTTTTGGTTAGCTAAGGACATCCACTACAACTTCCTAGGAAACAACATTCTCAGATTCCGTATGGAACTCAAATTCATGCTCATTAAATACAAGTCAAAAACAGCTCATGACTGCAGTTATGCTTAAACTTTTAAAGCTTATAACTGGTGCTATAATTATCGGAATCTAACAAAGTTGGACTTTTTGGAAAGCTAAGAACATCTACTAAAACTTCCTAGTTAACAACTTCCTCAGATTCCGTATGGAACGCAAATTCTTGCACTTTAAACAAAAGTCAAGAACAACAAAAGACAGCAGTTTTGGTGAAACTTGTAAAACTCATACCTGGTGTAACGCCCCGAATCCCAAATACACTGAATTCGAGATGTTCTACAGGATCTTTTCACTTTCTTCAGTACAATTTTACAAGGAATTTAAACTTTTCACTTTACATCAGAGTTACATCTATATTACATTTACATTTGCACAGCGGAAGTAAAAATATACAAATTTGAATAAATACACAACAACATGGTAAAATCTTTATGCATCCATTCCTCTTTAACATGTCATTTATCCTGCATACAAAACTGTGGGTACGTCAGTTTATTCAACCGACGATAATTATACATGGCCATCCTCTCTATGCCAGAAACAATATAACGATTCTCATTTCTTAACAAATCACAAACTTGTTCACATATCAAAATAAAACAAAGGAAATAATCTTAATGATGTAGTGTCGTGATTGTGCACTTAATCCTTAATGCAATTACTTAATTTACATGACACTAATGCGCACTTGTTCGGATTCTATGCATCCCATACTACATAGGTCCGAGGGCAAGCCTCTTAATCGTTCTTCATTTTTGTAGGGTTCAATCCCTCGCCATGAATTAATCTACTACTGTAATTACGGTGAGTATCCTAGATGATCTATGAGTACAAGCACGTGCTCTGGACCCTGGAGGGGAACCCCACGCCATGTCTTGACTCATCAAGCATGCATTCTGTGGCAATTCAGCCTCCTCCCTGAACACGATCCTCTTGCAGTCACCAAACATCCCACAAGCGTGGCTAAAGTCCGATCATTACTGAGTTGTGCCCACGCCATGTCTTGACTCATCAAGCATGCATTCTGTGGCTCACACACCCGCACCGTAAACTCTAGTTCTCATACTTATGTTTTCTCTCACTTTCATCACATCTCCACTATGTATTAATTATTAGAATCATGAATAAAAGTCAAAGCTCTAGAGTTAGCCTCTCCACTCAACCGGACTTATTCATTTCATTCTCACATAACCAACCTTGGTCTTCTTTTCAATTTCATTTAATTTCCATTGCCGGGGGAGACTTAGCTACTCTTTTGTTCAATTTCCAATTCACAATTTCTAATTGAGCATTTCTAACTCATGAATTCATTTTCATTGCCTCAGCATATCATGTTCTTAACTTTCATATTCATGTAATTCTCCATTCAAAACTATGATTCATTTCATGTAAAATTCATGCAACAACAGAATAGAGTTTATCAACATCAACCACGAAGTTCACAATCTTCAATATAAACTGAAATAAGATTCTCTGACATATCAAAAGACACTCTGGACAGTCGACTTGGAACATTCCAGTCGACTTGTACAGTCAATTCAAGTTCTTCGTAAACACTCGGGAGAGTCGACTGCTGCACATGGCCAGTCGGTTGTCCCGCAACTTCCTATGTTCAAAAGTCATTCACATGACAGTCGACTGTCAACAAATTAGTCGTCTGTCCCGTTCTTAACAGTACATATCCATGTTCAGCTCAGTCGACTTGCTATTCGCATTAGTCGACTGGACAGGTTCACATTTCAAATTAAGGGATCATCTTCCCAATAGTTCTTACATTCACATGCATCATGGTATCAAATTACAATATACATATTTATATTCATGCTGCATAAACATGTAATTTCTTACTGTTCAGTAACATCGCAACATGGAATTTCAAGTCACTAATATTGTCTTTTCAAGGAAGTGTTTAAACATGCATTTACACTTGTTCATAACTTTCTTACAGAGATGAAATATTAATTTTATGTATTACACTAGGACAGTCACAATGGAAATATCTTATTTCTTGGAAGTACAGCGACATTCATAGTTTAATCAATGCATCAGTCGACTGTTCTTATCCTCAGTCGACTGCACTAGTCATTCTCAGTCTTATTAATCATCACTAGTTCTTTTCATCCGTTCACATTTCCTCCATCATATGTAACATGGGGGAATATGAATTAAGCAATCGTACTATTACTTCTGTTTTGCATACATGTACATTATCAAATCATGAAGATATTCGCCTCGTACCAGTCGACTTGTACATGCGACAGTCGACTGTACCGACCCATTTTGTTCTTGTTTACAATGTCGTTACTATACTATTAGTCTTTCACAATTATCATCATAATTGTGAAATTATGATGATAATCATAAGCATTTGAATTTACTTCTCATAAGCATAATAACAATCATCATAATCATGGCATATTTTCTACACTAGAAGTCCTGAGAAACACCCACCTTATTGACGAAACAATCGAATTCCAGAGAAATCCCTTAATGCAATGCAGCACTCCTTGCTCCTTGCTCCTTGCTCCTTGCCGAAAATCTCCAGAAGATGATGCCCGGACTCCACAAAAAGCACACACAACTCTCTCTCAACAATAGTTCTCTTACAAAATAACCTTTAGTGTAAAAGAACCAAGGAATGAGAGGGGGTATTTATACACCAAATGGAGTGAGATGGAGGGCTAGGATTAGTTGGTTGGTTGTTGAATCAAAGGCTATGATGCACTAGGGAGTTGTAAAAACTACCCACACCTTGAATAACCGCCCATGACTCCAACCCACTTCTTACTCCAACCGGCCAACAAAGGGTGTGCTCTACATGTGTATGCAACATGCACGTGTATGCACAAATCACCCTACAAGAACTTGTACACAATGACAAGCTAAAAGAAAAAAAAGAAATGCTACACACTACAAGTTGTAGAGAATAAAAGATTAGTTCCATGGGCTTAAATTAATTGGGCCAAGATAATATTTAATAGAAAAATAAGTAAATTAACATTTGGGCTTTAGTAAAAATGCTTTATAGAAAACAATATTTTTATTCATCATGTTGAAAATAATAGCCAAAATATTACACGTGCACACTGCGTGCAAAAATAAATAATTTTCATATATTTAAAAATCAGGGTATTACAACTCTCCCTCCTTAGAATAGTTCCGTCCCCGGAACTACAGTCAAGAGCGAGAAAAACAGAAAACACAACAACAAGAACAAAAGATACAAAGATACAATCAAGCAAAAAGCTCAGGGTAATCCTTCAACATCCTCTCCTCAGATTCCCAAGTAGCCTCTTCAACCAGATGGTTTCTCCAGACTACCTTGACCATCGGTATCGTCTTATTCCTCAAGACTTTTTCTCGACGATCAACAATCTCGACAGGAGACTCGATGTAATTCAGATCCAACTGCAAACCTTCCGGCACTTCAGGCAAATGATGACTCGGATCTGGAATATAACCTCTCAGCATAGACACTTGAAAGACATTGTGCACCTGAGACAATTCTTCCGGTAATTCACGCCGATAAGCAGTTTTCCCGATCCTTTTCAATATCTTATACGGGCCTATAAACCTCAGGGCTAACTTCCCGCTTTTGCCAAATCGAACCACACCTTTACTGGGTGATACCTTCAGAAAGACGAAGTCACCAACCTCAAACTCAAGGTCCCTTCTCCGGTTGTCTGCATAGCTTTTCTGCCTGCTCTGAGCTTCCTCCAACCTTTTCCTGATCAGAACAATCTTCTCAGAAGTTTGCTGCACAAGCTCAGGACCAAACAACTGACGCTCCCCAACTTCTTACTAACAAACAGGAGTCCTGCACTTTCTGCCATACAAAGGTTCGTACGGCGCCATCCCGATGCTAGCCTGAAAACTGTTGTTGTAGGCAAACTCTACCAAAGGTAAATGCCTTTCCCAACTGCCTCCAAAGTCTAGTATACAACACCGAAGCATGTCCTCAAGAATACGGTTGACTCTCTCGGTCTGCCCATCGGTTTGTGGATGAAAAGCAGTGCTGAAATCTGTCTTGGTACCCAAAGCTGTCTGAAGACTCCTCCAGAAATGCGAAGTAAAACGCGCATCTCGATCAGACACAATAGTTGAGGGAACACCATGAAGCATGACGATCTCGCCAACATACATCTCAGCCAACTTGTCCATCGAAGCAGTGAGTTTCATCGCCAAAAAGTTAGCGGACTTGGTTAGTCGATCGACTATAACCCAAATCGCATCATTGCCTTTAGGACTCTCAGGCAATCCTGTAATGAAATCCATACTGATGTTATCCCACTTCCATTCCAGAATAGGTAATGGCTGTAATAGACCTCCGGGTCTCTGATTTTCGGCTTTGACTTGCTGACAAACCTTACACTTCGCAACAAATTCAGCCACATCCCGCTTCAATCCTGACCACCAGAAATGTTGTTTGATGTCTTTGTACATCTTAGTACTTCCAGGATGTACCGACAAAAGAGTAGCATGTGCCTCCTGAAGAATACTCTCATTCAGGTCCGCCTGATTTGGAACACACAGTCTATCTCCGAACCACAGCACTCCATCCCTGATTTGAAATCCGAGCAACCTGCCAGCCCCAACCTGTTCCTTCAACTCCAAAATATCAGCATCAAGCTCCTGACTTGCAATAATCCTTGCATTCAATGTAGGATGAAGCCTCAACTGAGCCAAAGATGCTCCCAATCCTTGCAAGACAACCTCAATACCTGCTCGGTCCAACTCCTCAATCAGATGCTTCTGAGTTGTAATCAAACTGGCCAAACTGCTCTTGCGACTAAGTGCATAAACAAATTAAGAACGACACAAGATAGCAGTTTTACTGAAACTTGTAATGCTCATAACTCGTGCTATACTTATCGGAATCTAACAAAATTGGAATTTTTCGAAAGATAAGAATATCTACTACAAATTCCTAGTGAACAACTTTCTCAGATTCCGTATGGAACTCAAATTCCTGCTCTTTAAACACAAGTCAAAAACAACTCAAGACAGTAGTTTGCTGAAACTTGTAAAGCTCATAACTGGTGCTATACTTATCGGAATCCAACAAAATTAGACTTTTTAGAAAGATAAGAAAACCAACTACAATTTCCTAGTTAAAAACTTTCTCATATTTCGTATGGAACTGAAATTCCTGCACTTTAAATACAAATCACGAACAACTCAAGACAGCAGTTTACTGAAACATCTAAAGCTCATAACTGGTGCTATACTTATCAAAATTTAATAAAATTAGTCTTTTTGGACAGCTAAGAACATCTACTACAACTTCCTTGTTAATAACTTTCTTAGGTTCAGTATGGAACTCAAATTCCTGCTTTTTAAACACAAGTCAGGAACAACTTAAGACAACAATTTTGCATAAACTTGTAAAGCTCATAACTAGTGTGATACTTATGGAATCTAATAAAATTGGACATTTTGGAAAGCTAAAAATATCTACTACAAATTCTTAGATAAGAACTTTCTCAGATTCCGTATGGAACTCAAATTCGTGCTCTTTAAACACAAGTCAAGTGCAACTCAAGACAACAGTGTTGCTGAAACTTATAAATCTCATTGTTGGTGCTATACTTTTCAGAATATAACCAAATTAGACTTTTTGGAAAGCTAAGAAAATCTACTACAACTTCCTAGTTAACAACCTTATCAGATTCAGTATGGAACTCAAGTTCCTTCTCTTTAAACACAAGTCAAGAACAACTCAAGGCAGCAGTTTTGTTGAAAATTGTAAAGCTCAAAACTGGTGCTATACTTATTGGAATCTAACAAAATTAAAATTTTTGGATACCTAAGAACATCTATTACAATTTCCTAGTAAACAACATTCTCAGATTCCGTATGGAACCCAAATCCTGCTCTTTCAATACAAGTCAAGAACAACTCAAAACAGCGGTTTTACTGAAACTTGTAAAGCATGTAATTGGAGCTATACTTATCGGAATCTAACAAAATTGGACTTTTTGGAAAGCTATGAACATCTATTACAACTTCTTAGTTAACAACCTTAGCAGATTCCGTATGGAACTCAAATTCCTGCTCTTTAAACACAAGTCAAGAACAAAACTTGTAAAGCTCATAACTGGTGCTATACTTATCGGAATCTAACAGAATTGTACTCTTTGGATAGCTATGAACATCTACTACAACTTCCTAGTTAACAATTTTCTCAGATTCCGTATGGAACTCAAATTCCTACTCTTTAAACACAAGTCAAGAACAACTCAAGACAGCTGTTTTGATGAAACTTGTAAATCTCATAACTGGTGCTGTACTTATCGGAACCTAACAAAGTTGGACTTTTTGGAAAGCTAAGAACATCAACTACAACTTCCTAGTTACAACTTTTTCAGATTCCGAATGAAAATAAAATTTCTGCCCTTTAAACACATATCAAGAACAACATAAGACCACAGTTTTGCTGAAACTTGTAAAACTCATAACTGGTGTTATACTTATCGGAATCTAATAAAATTGAAATTTTTGGAAAGCTAAGAACATCTACTACAACTTTTTAGATAACTACTTTCTCAGATTTCGTATGGAACTCAAAAAATCCTGCACTTTAAATTCTAGTCAAAAACAACTCAAGACAACAGTTTTGCTGAAATTTGCAAAGGTCATCGCTTGTGCTGTACTTTTCGGAATCTCACAAAATTATACTTTTTGGAAAATAAGAACATCTATTACTACTACCTAGTTAAAAACTTCCAAAGATTCTGTATGGAAGTCAAAGTCTTGTTCTTTAAACATAAATCAAGAACAATTCAAGAAAGCAGTTTTCTGAAACTTGTAAAGCTCATGACTGGTGCTATACTTAACAGAATCTAACAAAATTAAACTTTTTGGAAAGCTAGGAACGTGTACTACCACTTCCTAGTTAACAACTTTCTCAGATTCCATGTGGATCACAAATTCCTGCTCTTTAAACACAAGTAAAGAACAACTCATGACAGCTGTTTTGCTGAAACTTGTAAAGCTCATAATTGGTGCTATACATATCAGAAGCTAAAAAAATTGATCTATTACTACTAAGAACATTTATTACTACTACCTAGTTAAAAACTTCCTAAGATTCTGTATGGAAAATAAGAACATCTATTACTACTACCTAGTTAAAAACTTCCTAAGATTCTGTATGGAAGTCAAAGTCTTGTTCTTTAAACATAAATCAAGAACAATTCAAGAAAGCAGTTTTCTGAAACTTGTAAAGCTCATGACTGGTGCTATACTTAACAGAATCTAACAAAATTAAACTTTTTGGAAAGCTAAGAACATCTACTACAACTTCCTAATTAACAACTTTTTCAGGTTCAGTATGCAACTCAAATTCCTGATCTTTAAACACAAGTCAAGAACAACTTAAGACAGCAGTTTTGCTGAAAATTGTAAAGCTCATCACTGGTGCAATACTTATGGAATCTAACAAAATTGGACTTTTTGGAAAGCTAAAAACATCTACAACAACTTCTTAGTTAGCAATTTTATCAGATTTCGTGTGGAACTCAAATTCTGCTCTTGAAACACACACGTCAAGTACAACTCAAGACACAAGTTTTGCTGAAATTTGTAATGCACATCGCTGGTGCTGTACTTTTCGGAATCTAACAAAATTAAACTTTTTGGAAAGCTAAGAACATCGACTACAATTTCCTAGTTAACAACTTTCTCCGATTCTGTATGCAAATCAAAATACTTCCCTTTAAATAAAAGACTAAAACAGCTCAAGACAGCTGTTTTGCTAAAATTGTAAAGCACATAACTGGTGCTATACTTACCGAAACCTAACAAAATTGAACTTTTTCGAAAGCTAAGAACATCTACTACAACTTCCTAGTTAGCAACTTTCTGAGATTCCGTATGGAACTCAAATTCCTGCTTTTTAAACACAAGTCAAGAACAACTCAAGACAGCAATTTTGCTGGAACTTGTAAACCTCATAACTCGTGCTATACTTATCGGAATCAAACAAAATGGGTCTTTTTCGAAAGATAAGAACATCTACTACAAATTCCTAGTTAACAACTTTCTCAAATTTCATATGGAACTCAAATTCCTGCTCTTTAAACACAAGTCAAGAACAACTGAAGACAACAGTTTTGCTGAAACTTGTAAAACTCATAACTGGTGCTATACTTATCGGAACCTAACAAAATTGGACTTTTTCGAAAGCTATGAACATCTACTACAACTTCGTAGTTAACAACTTTCACAGATTCCGTATGGAACTCAAATTCATGCTCATTAAAGACAAGTCAAGAACAACTCAAGACAGCAGTTTTGCTGAAACTTGTAAATCTCATAATTGGTGCTATACATATCAGAATCTATCAAAATTAGAAATTTTGGAAAGCTAAGAACATATACTACAACTACCTAGTTGACAACTTTCTCAGATTTAGTGTGCAACTCAAATTCCTGCTCTCTAAACACAAGTCAAGAATCATTAAGACAACAATTTTGCGGAAACTTTTAAAACTCATAAATGGTGTTATACTTATCGGAATCTAATAAAGTTGAACATTTCGGAAAGCTAAGAACATCTACTACAACTTCGTAGTTACCAACTTTCTCATATTCCATATTGAACTCAAATTCCTACTCTTTAAACACAAGTTAAGAACTTACTCAAGACAGCAGTTTTGCTGAAATTTGCAAAGCTCGTCGCTGGTACTATTCTTTTCAGAATCTAAAATTATACTTTTTGGAAAGCTATGAACATCTAATATAACTTTATAGTTAACAACTTTATCAGATTCACTATGGAAATCAAATTCCAGTTCTTTAAACACAAATCAAGAACAACTCAAGACAATAGTTTTGCTTAAACTTGTAAAGCTTATAAGTAGTGCTATACTAATCGGAATCTAAAAAAATTGAACTTCCTTGGAAGCTTTGAACATCAACTACCACTTTCCTAGTTAACAACTTTCTCAGATTCCATATGGAACTCAAATTCCTGCGCTTTAAACAAAAGTCAAGAACAACCTCAAGACAGCAGTTTTGCTGAAACTTGTAAACCTCATAACTGGTGCTATACTTATCGGAATCTAACAAAATTGGACTTTTTGGAAATCTATGAACTTCTACGACATCTTCCTAGTTAACAACGTTCTCAGATTTCCGTATGGAAATCAAATTCGTGCCTTTTAAACACAAGTCAAGAACAGAACATGACAGCAGTTTGCTGAAACATGTAAAGTTCACAACCGGTGCTACACTTATCGGAGTAAAAAAATTAGACTTTTTGGAAAGATGAGAACATCGACAACAACTTCCTAGTGAATAGCTTTCTCAGATTCCGTATGGAACTCAAATTCCTTCTCTTTAATCACCAGTCAAAAACAACTCAAGACAGCGGTTTGCTGAAACTTGTAAAGCTTATAACTGGTGCTATACTTATCGGAATCCAACAAAATTAGACTTTTTGGAAAGCTAAGAAAATCTACTACAACTTCCTAGTTAAAAACATTCCTCGGATTTCGTATGGAACTCAAATTCTTGTTTTTTAAACACAAGTCAAGAACAACTCAAGACAGCAGTTTGCTGAAACTTCTAAAGCTCATAACTGGTGCTATACTAATCGGAATCTAAAAAAAATCCATGATAACAAATATATCTCAAAAGAAACAAAGTGCCAATAGAAATTAATTGAAATCCATTATTATTACAGTCTCAGATAAACATATCCAAACAAGTTAATATCCTGAGTCACATTATCCAAATACAAATAAAATCTATATACTCAAATACATTGTTCAAAAGCAACAGATAATAATAATCGCAAAAGAAGTCCAGCACTAATATTTCATTTCTCCAACACCATCGGGCAAACGACCATTCTGATCTGTAATCAATAAATTGCAGGAGAAGGAAAAAGAAAACAAGTACCCGTCAATGCAAGTTACGGGCCTATTTTAATGCAGGATACAAGTACATGAAAAACTAACAAATCTAATAAATAGCAGAAACAGATATAGCATGGTATAACAGAATCAACAATCATGGTATACTAACATGTGTCAAGTGTCAAAAGTCGAATAGCATGCAGAAAGATATACAGATTGTGTCAAATAATAGTGTCAAGTGATAGTGTCAGACAGATAACAGATACTCAGATAATCAGATGACCAGAAAATCAGATAACCGATTCAGATATCAGATACAGATACAGATGTGAGATTCTTATAAGTCTTGTATTAATTACAAACTAGGTAGCACTTCATGTACCATCCTTTTATCACATGGTTGCTACATTCAAAACAGTTACGTTTGTAGATTTCGTAGGGGATCATATAGGGCCGTGTACTTAGGGTTTAGACAGACAGATATCAGATAACAGATCCAGACAGACAGATAGAACCTATTGGTTCTCTCCTTCCCTACACCTTCCTATAGGAAGTAATGTAGAAATATGGGAAACACAGGTCACCTTCTAAGTACACATTTCTATGCTTTTCCACTACTAGATCTTTTCCATAAACCCCGGCTTGATGATTTTATAATTATTATCAGACAGATGTGTATGTGCATGAAAGAGAGTAATCTAGCATGATATAACGACCCACAAGTTCAGAATAACAGATAAGCATGTACAGATGGTAAGATAGTCTCATAACAGAACAAAATAGGGTACTTCCTAATTCAGGATGGCACGACAGTACAGTACTAAAACAGTGATTCCCGTTACCACAAACATCAAAACCTAGATCCGTCAAAGAATCTGAAAAATATACTTCAAACAGAATCCAGAGGTTACATATAAGTCAAATTGTGTTTTAGAAAGACAACTCAGAACTGCTTTGAACCAAGAAATACGTTCAGCCATTAATCAGTAAATCGAATTTAAAGTAAGCAAAACAACATCAGAACACAACAAATAAATCCAAGAAAAATCTGGGTTATTCCCCTATATGTCTAGCATCATAATATAAAGTTTCATAATTTTTCAGTAAGATTAGTTTAGCCATCAAAAATCAGAAAACATCAAGAAACGATAGTTTAGCAAATCTGGAATTCCCTACACTGTTGTACGAAAACTGTAATATCTCGCAAACCCTGAAACGAAATTCAGATCTGTCAAAGGGAGAAGAAAATAGACAAAATAAGCTAACTTTCATATTTCATAAATATTTTTTATACAGGAAAATGAATTAGGGTGAAAATACAAATCTTTTCAGAACAGCGAGAAAAATTCAGCAGGTATAGTTTTTATAAATAAGCATGAAACGGTATGTAAAACTCATCAAAAAATCCACCAGAATTCTAGGTAACACTAAATAGGTATAAAAATATTGTACAAAATTTCAGATCAAAATAATATGCTTAGCACTAGTATCAAAATAGTTTACTCATCGAAATCATCAAGAAATGAAATCTGGAAATATAAGACACCTCTGTAGTAAAATAATCATACCTCACACATACGAAAAAGAAATCGATCTCTGTAATAAAATTTGGAAAGAAGACAGATTTCTCTAAAAGTCATGTTTACTACTGAAGTTAAGATTCTGACCATAATATGGTCTAAAATACCAATCAAAACAGATCATCGAAAAAATATAGATTTTCCTCTTAACAAATCAACATACAACATACGAAACTCGTTCCAAACATAACTAAATATGTTATAGAGTCTACTAAGTGTCCAAACAATATGAAATAGGGTATATAGCATGTCCACAACAAGTATATCACATTGATCCAAACAAACACACAAATTCTCATAATTATCTCACAAATATAATTACATCAAGAACGGTCAACACCTAAGTTGTTTCATGTCAAATTTGTGTCGTGAGGAAACTATGGTCAATAGCACTATAGAGACAATACTCATCAAACATACATGACACACGAGTTGTCTCTAGAACCCAACTACATTACAAGCGGATTTTATGAGTTGTATCATACAAAGGAATTGAGTACAAGTTACTTGCCTTGCCTTAACCAAAGACGAAACGAACACAAAGAATAACTGGAACGGATCCGGCAACGAACAATCACATGAACAAAAACCACGAACCAAGCAATCCATGTGCAACTCCATGCACGAGCAAAATCAAAAGAGATAGAGACAGAGACGACCGGGGCGGGGGGGTGGGGGGGTGAACAACGGCACTGGCACTGGTTGCGCTGGCGTGGCTGCTGCTACTCTGGCCACGCGACGACGGGGGAGAGCGGGTGAGATGGACGAAGATGGAGAGAGATGGTGGGGAGGTGCTCTAGGTGATGGGTTCAAGGGGATCGGGTTGGGCAGTCGGAGGGGAACGGGAGTGGAGTGCAGCCGGGATGGGATGTTCGGTCGGAGTTGGGTGACGGCGCAACAGCAGAAGGAAGGGGGGTCAGGTTGTGGGGTTTGCACAGGGTTAGGGTTTCAGTAGGAGAGAGGCGTGAGGGTTTATATAGGGTGCGAGCTAGGGTTAGAGATATAAGGTTGTGGGTTAATGGGTATTGGGTACAATAGGAGTTTGAATAGGAATAGGTCTAATTAGGAGTTGTATAGGATTTAGAAATAGGGTTTGTAGGCTAATTTGGCTTTAGTAGTTAATTAGGGATCAAAGGTAATATGAATAGCGAAAGGATTAGCAACCAAAATACCACGAGCACCCAAGAACAAAATAAGAGAACAAGACCCAAATAACGAGCGAAAACAAAAATAACGACTAAGAACAAATCAAAGGAAAAAAAAATAATCAATCTCAAGAAGATCAAAATTGAATATACATCGAAAACAACTCCAATATACAGTCCAAAATACAAGAAGAGTATAAATACTCAAGAAAGAAGAAAAATACACCAAGAATACGAAAAACGAAAAACAGGGGTTACACTTGTAAAGCTCATAACTGGTGCTATACTTATCGGAATCTACCGAAATTGGAGTTTTTGAAATGCTAAGAACATCTACTACAACTTACAAGTTAACAACTTTCTCAGATTCCTTATGAAACCCAAAATCATGCTTTCTAAACACAAGTCAAGAACAACTCAAAACAACAGTTTCGCTGAAACTTGTACAGCTCATAACTGGTGCTACACTTATCGGAATCCAACAAAATTAGACTTTTTAGAAAGCTAAGAAAATCTACTTCAACTTTCTAGTTAACAACTTTCTCAGATTCCGTATGAAACTCAAATTCCTTCTCTTTAAACACAAGTCAAGAACAACTCAAGACAACAGTTTGCTGAAACTTCTAACGCTAATAACTGGTTCTATACTTATCGAAAACTGAAACACTTAGACTTTTTTGAAACCTAAGAACATCTACTACAACTTCCTAGTTAATAACTTTCCAAGGTTCAGTATGGAACTCAAATTCTTGCTCTCTAAACACAAGTCAGGAACAACTTAAGACAGTAGTTTTGTAGAAACTTGTAAATCTCATAACTGGTGCTATACTTATGGAATCTAATAGAATTAGACTTTTTGGAAAGCTAAGAACATCTACCACAACTTCATAGTTAACAACTTTCTCAGATTCTGTATGAAACTTAAATTCCTATTCTTGTGCATAGTAAACACAAAGTCAAGAGCAACTCAAGACAGCAGTTTTGCTGAAACATGTAAAGCTCTTCGCTGGTGCAATACTTTTCGGAATCTAATAAATTAAAATTTTTGAAAAGCTAAGAACATCTAGTACAACTTCCTAGTTAACAACTTTCTCAGATTCAGTATGGAACTCAAATTCCTACCCTTTAAACACAAGTCAAGAACAACTCAAGGCAGCAGTTTTGCTGAAAATTGTAAAGCTCATAACTGGTGCTATACTTATCTGAATCTAACAAAATTGAAATTTTTGAAAAGCTAAGAACCTCTACTACAAATTCCTAGACAACATTCTCAGATTCCGTATGGAACTCAAATTGCTGCTCTTGAAATACAAGTCAAGAACAACCCAAGACAGTAGTTTTGCTAAAATTTGTAAAGCTCATAACTGGTGCTTTATTTATCGGAATCAAACAAAATTGGATTTTTTAGAAAGCTAAGAACATCTAGTACAACTTCCTAGTTAACAACTTGCTCAAATTCCATATGGAAACCAAATTCCTTCTCTTTAAACACAAGTCAAGAACAACTAAAGACAACAGTTTTGCTGAACCTTGTAAATCTCATAACTGGTGCTATATTTATCGGAACCTAACAAATTTGGACTTTTGGGAAAGCTAAGAAAATCTACTACAACTTCCTAGTTAACAACTTTCTCAGATTCCGTATGGAACCCAAATTCCGGCTCTTTAAACACAAGTCAAGAACAACTCAAGACAGCAGTTTTGCTGAAACTTGTAAAGCTCTTAATTGGTGCTATACTTATCAGAATCTAACAAAATTGGACTTTTTGGAAAGCTAAGAACATCTACTACAACTTCCTAGTTAACAACTTTCTCAGATTCCGTATGGAACTCAAATTTGTGCTCTTTAAACACAAATCAAGTACAAATCAAGACAACAGGTTTGCTAAAATTTGTTGTCACACCCTGCTTCCCAAAAAGAATGCGGAATACGGTTACGTGACTCAACCCAGTGAATGATTTGCCTCATGCATAAGCTGTTCAGAATCTTTACAACAAATCTCAGAATAATCAGTGTCGGAAGCCAAAAGAATCATCATCACACAGACATATATATCTCAAAACAAACAAAGTGCCAACAGAAATTAATTGAAATCCATTATTATAATAGTCTCAAATAAACAGATCCGAACAAATTAATATCCTGGGTCACATTGCCCAAATACTAATAAAATCCATATACTCAAATACATTGTTCAAAAGTAACAGATAATAATAATAGCAAAAAGAAGTCTGGCACTAATATTTCATTTCTCCAATACCATCGGGCAAACGACCATCCTGATCTGCAATCAATAAATTACAGGAGAAGGAAAAAAGAAAACAAGTACCTGTCAATGCAAGTTTCGGCCCGCTTGTAATGCAGGAAACAAGTACATGGAAAACTAACAAATCTAAATAATAGCAGAAACAAATATAGCATGGTATAACAGAATCAACTATCATGGTATACTAACATGTGTCAAGTGTCAAAAGTCAAATAGCATGCAGAAAGATATACAGATAGTATCAAATAATAGTGTCAAGTGATAGTGTCAGACAGATAATAACTACTCAGATAATCCGATGACCAGAAAATCAGACAACAGATTCAGATAACAGATTCAGATATCAGATACAGATGCAAATGTCAGATTCTTATAAGTATTGTATTAATTACTAACTAGGTAGCACTTCTTGTGCCATCCTTTTATCACATGGTTGCTACATTCAATACAATTACGTTTGTAGATTTCGTAGGGGATCATATAGGGCCATGTTCTCAGGGTTCAGATAGATAGATTTAAGATAACAGATCCAGATAGTCAGATAGAACCTAGTTGTTCTCTTCTTCCCTACACCTTCCTATAGGAAGTAATGTAGTCAGGTTACAGAATAACAGATAACAGATAATCATATGGGAAACACGGGTCCCCTTCTAAGTATACATTTCTATCCTTTCCCACTACTAGATCTTTCCCATAAATCCCGGCTTGATGATTTTATACTTATTATTAGACAGAGGTGTATGTGCATGAAACAGAGTAATCTAGCATGATATAATGACCCACAAGTTCAGAATAACAGATAAGCATGTACAGATGGTAAAATAGTCACATAACAGAACAAAATAGGGTACTTCCTCATTCAGGACAGCACGACAGTACAGTACAAAAACAGCGATTCCAGTTACCACAAACATCAAAACCTAGATCTATTACAGAATATGGAAAATAGACTTCCAACCGAATCCAGCAGATAAATATAAGTCATATAGTATTTTAGAAAAATATAACTCAAAACTGATTTGAAACGAGGAAATACGTTCAGCCAGAAATCAGTAAATCAAATTCAAAGTCAGGAAAACACTATCTAAACATGTCAAATAAATCCAGGAAAAATCTGGGGTATTCCCCTATATGTCTAGTACCAGAATATAAAGTTTTATAATTTTACAGTCAGATTAGTTTAGCCAACAAAAATCAGAAAACATAAAAAAATGGTAGTTTGGCAAATCTGGAATTCCCAACACTGCTGTATGAAAAGTGTAATAACTTGCGTACCGTGAAACGAAATCCAGATCCATCAAAGGGAGAAGAAAATAGACAAAATAAGATAACTTTTATATTTCAAAAATATTTTTCATACAGGAAGAATTATGGTGAAAATACAAATCTTTTCAGAATAGCGAGCAAAATCCTGCAAGTATTATTTTTGTAAACAAGCATAAAATGGTATGTAAAACATATCAATAAAATCCACCAAAATTCTGGATAATCCCTAAATAGGTGTAGAAAGACTGTGCAAAATATCAGATCAAAATAATATGCTTAGCACTAGTATCAAAATAGTTTAGTCATCGAAATCTTCAAGAAACAAAATCTGGAAATATAACACACCTCTGTAGTAAAACAATCATATCTCACACATACGATAACGAAATCGGTCTCTTTCAGAAAATTTGGAAAGAAGACAGACTTCTCTAAAAATCATGTTTACTGTTGAAG
The DNA here is from genome assembly GCA_017893485.1 of Hemerocallis citrina. NCBI lineage: Eukaryota > Viridiplantae > Streptophyta > Magnoliopsida > Asparagales > Asphodelaceae > Hemerocallis > Hemerocallis citrina. The sequence continues at coordinate 114,281,093 of CM030360.1, read as the reverse complement.
TTATGATTCTGAACATTATATGGTCTAAAATCCAATCAAAACATATTATCGACAAAATACAAATTTTTCTCTTAATAACAAATCAACATACAACATACGAAACATGTTCCAAACACAACCAAACATGTTATAGAGTCTACTAAGTATCCAAACAACATGAAATAGGGTATATAGCATGTCCACAACAAGTGTATCACATGGATCCAAACAAACACACAAGTTCTCGTAATTATCTCAAAAATGTAATCACATTAAGAACGGTCAAAACCTAAGTTTTTCATGTCAAATTTGTGTCATGAGGCAACTATGGTCAACAGTACTATAGAGACAATATTCATCAAACATACATCACACATGAGTTGTCTCTAGAACCCAGCTACACGACAGGCGGAATTTATGACTTGTATCATATAAAGGAATTAAGTACAAGTTACTTGCCTTAACCCGAAGACGAAATGAATACCAAGAATAACGGGAACGGATCCTGGCAATGAAAAATCACAAGAACAAAAACCACGAACCAAGAAATCCATGTGCAACTCCGTGCACGAGCAAAATCAAAAGAGGGAGAGACAGAGACGGTAGGAGGGGGTGAACAGCAGCACTGGCACTGGTTGCGGTGGCATGGCTACGGCTGCTTTGGCCACGTGACGACGGGGTAGAGCGGGAGAGATGGACGGAGATGGAGAGAGATGGTGGGTAGGTGCACTCGGTAATAGGTTCAAGGGGATCGGGTTGGGCAGTTGGACGGGATCGGGAGTGGAGTGTAACCAGGATGGGGTGTTCGGTCGGGGTTAGGTGACGGTGCAACACGAGAAGGAAGGGAGGTCAGGTTTTGGGGTTTGCACAGGGTTAGGGTTTCGGTAGGAGAGAGGGGTGAGGGTTTATATAGGGTGCAAGCAAGGGTTAGAGATATAGGGTTGTGGGTTAATGGGTATTGGGTACAACAGGAGTTTGAATAGGACTAGGTCTAATTAGGAGTTGTATAGGAATCTAACAAAATTGGACTTTTTGGATTGCTAAGAATATCTACTACAACTTACTAGTTAACAACTTTCTCAGATTCCGTATGAAACTCAAATTCCGGCTCTTTAAACAAAAGTCAAGAACAACTCAAGACAGCAGTTTTGCTGAAACTTGTAAAGCTCATAACTGGTGCTATACTTATCAGAATTTAACAAAATTTGAATTTTTGAAAAGCTAAGAACATCTACTACAACTTTCTAGTTAGCAACTTTCTCAGATTCCGTATGGAACTCAAATTTCAGCTCATTAAACACAAGTCAAAAACAACTCATGACAGCAGTTTGCTGAAATTTTTAATTCTCATAACTGGTGCTATACTTATCAGAATGCAACAAAATTAAACTTTTTTGAAAGCTAAGAAAATCTACCAAACTTCCTAGTTAACAATTATTTCAGATTCCGTATGGAACTCAAATTCAAGCTCTTTAAACAAGTGTCAAGAACAACGCAAGACAACAGTTTGCTGAAATTTCTAAAGCTCATAAATGGTGTTATACTTATCGGAATCTAACAAACTTCAACTTTCTATTGCAACTTCCTCATTAATAACTTTCTCCGATTCAGTATGGAACTCAAATTCCAGCTCTTTAAACACATGTCAGGAAAACCTTAAGACAACAATTTTGCAGAAACTTGTAAAGCTGATAACTGGAGCTATACGTATGGAATCAAACAAAATTGGGCTTTTTGGAAAGCTAAGAACATCTATTACAAATTCCTAGTTAACAACTTTCCCAGATTCGGTATGGAAATCAAATTCCTACTCTTTAAACATAAATCAAGAACAACTCAAGGCAGTAGTTTTGCTGAAACTTGTAAATCTCATGACAGGTGCTATACTTATCGGAATCTAACAAAATTGAACTTTTTGGAAAGCTAAGAACATAAACTACAACTTCCTAGTTAACAACTTTCTCAGATTCCATATGGAACTCAAATTCCTGCTATTTAAACACGAGTAAAGAACAACTCAAGACAGCAGTTTTGCTGAAACTTGTAGAGCTGATAACTGGTACTATACTTATCGAATTCTAACAAAATTGGACTTTTTGGAAAGCTAAGAACATCTACTACAACTTCCTAGTTAACAACTTTCTCAGATTTCGTATGAAACTCAAATTTCTGCTCTTTAAACACATGTCAAAAACAACTCAAGACAACCGTTTTGTTGAAACTTGTAAAGCTCATAACTGGTGCTATACTTATCCGAATCTAACAAAATTGGACTTTTATGAATGCTACGAACATCTACTACAACTTACTAGTTAACAACTTTCTCAGATTTCGTATGAAACTCAAATTCCTACTCTTTAAACAAAAGTCAAGAACAACACAAGACAGCAGTTTTGCTGAAACTTGTAAAACTCATAACTGGTACTATACTTATCAGAGTCTTACTAATTTTGAATTTTTGGAAAGCTAATAACATCTACTGCAACTTCCTAGTTAATAACATTCTCAGATTCTGTATGGAACTCAAATTCCTGCTTTTTAAACACAAGTAAAAAACAACTCAAGACAGCAGTTTGCTGAAACTTGTAATGCTCATAACTGGTGCTATACTTATCAGAATCCAACAAAAAATAGACTTTTGGGAAAGCCAAGAAAATCTACTACAACTTCCTACTTAACAACTTTCTCAGAATCCGTATGGAACTCAAATTCCAGCTCTTTAAACACAAGTCAAGAAAACCTCATGACAGCAGTTTGCGAAAACTTCTAAAACTCATAACTGGTGCTATACTTATCGAAATCTAACAAAATTAGACGTTTTGGAAAGCTAAGAACATCTACTACAACTTCCTAGTTAATAACTTTCTCAGGTTCAGTATGGAACTCAAATTCTTGCTTTTTAAATACAAGTCAGGAACAACTTAAGACAGCTGTTTTGCAGAAACTTATAAAGCTCATCACTGGTGCTATACTTACCAAAATTGGGACATCTACTTATGGAATCTAACAAAATTGGGCTATTTTGAAAGTTAAGAACATCTACTACAACTTCTTAGTTAACAACTTTCTCCAATTCCGTATTGAACTTAAATTCCTGCTCTTTAAACACAAGTAAAGTGCAACTCAAGTCAGCAGTATTGCTGAAACTTGTAAAGCTCATCGCGGGTGCTATACTTTCCAGAATATAATAAAATTAGACTTTTTGTTAAGCTAAGAAAATCTACTACATCATCCTAGTTAACAATTTCTCAGATTCAGTATGGAACTTAAATTCATTCTCTTTAAACACAAGTCAAGAATAACTCAAGGCAGCAGTTTTGCTGAAAATTGTAAAGCTCATAACTGGTGCTATACGCATCGGAATCTAGAAAAATTAAAATTTTTGGAAAGCTAAGAACATCAACTACAACTTCCTAGTTAACAACATTCTCAGATTCTGTACGGAACTCAAAATCCTGCTCTTTAAATACAAGTCAAGAACAACTAAAGATAATAGTTTTGCTGAAACTTGTAAAACTCATAACTGGTACTATACTTATCAGAGTCTTACTAATTTTGAATTTTTGGAAAGCTAATAACATCTACTGCAACTTCCTAGTTAATAACATTCTCAGATTCTGTATGGAACTCAAATTCCTGCTTTTTAAACACAAGTAAAAAACAACTCAAGACAGCAGTTTGCTGAAACTTGTAATGCTCATAACTGGTGCCATACTTATCAGAATCCAACAAAAAATAGACTTTTGGGAAAGCCAAGAAAATCTACTACAACTTCCTACTTAACAACTTTCTCAGAATCCGTATGGAACTCAAATTCCAGCTCTTTAAACATAAGTCAAGAAAACCTCATGACAGCAGTTTGCGAAAACTTCTAAAACTCATAACTGGTGCTATACTTATCGAAATCTAACAAAATTAGACTTTTTGGAAAGCTAAGAACATCTACTACAACTTCCTAGTTAATAACTTTCTCAGGTTCAGTATGGAACTCAAATTCCTGCTTTTTAAATACAAGTCAGGAACAACTTAAGACAGCTGTTTTGCAGAAACTTATAAAGCTTATCACTGGTGCTATACTTACCAAAATTGGGACATCTACTTATGGAATCTAACAAAATTGGGCTATTTTGAACGTTAAGAACATCTACTACAACTTCGTAGTTAACAACTTTCTCCAATTCCGTATTGAACTTAAATTCCTGCTCTTTAAACACAAGTAAAGTGCAACTCAAGTCAGCAGTATTGCTGAAACTTGAAAAGCTCATCGCGGGTGCTATACTTTTCGGAATATAATAAAATTAGACTTTTTGTTAAGCTAAGAAAATCTACTACATCATCCTAGTTAACAATATCTCAGATTCAGTATGGAACTTAAATTCATTCTCTTTAAACACAAGTCAAGAATAACTCAAGGCAGCAGTTTTGCTGAAAATTGTAAAGCTCATAACTGGTGCTATACGCATCGGAATCTAGAAAAATTAAAATTTTTGGAAAGCTAAGAACATCAACTACAACTTCCTAGTTAACAACATTCTCAGATTCTGTACGGAACTCAAAATCCTGCTCTTTAAATACAAGTCAAGAACAACTAAAGACAACAGATTTGCTGAAACTTGTAAAACTCATAACTGGGGCTATACTTATTGAAACCTAACAAAATTTTTCTTTTTGGAAAGCTAAGAACATCTACCACAACTTCCTAGTTAACAACTTTCTCAGATTCCGTATGGAACTCAAATTCCTGCTCTTTAAGCACAAGTCTAGAACAACTCAATACAGCAGTTTTGCTGAAATTTGCAAAGCTCATTGCTGGTGCTAGACTTTTCGGAATCTAACAAAATTATACTTTTTGGTAAGCTAAGACCATCTACTACAACTTCCTAGTTAAGAACTTTCTTAGATTTGGTATGGAAATCAAATTCCGGCTGTTTAAACATAAATCAAGAACAACTCAAGACAGTAGTTTTGCTGAAACTTGTAAAGCTAATGACAGGTGCTATACTTATCGGAATCTAACAAAATTGAACTTTTCGAAAGCTAAGAACATCTACTACCACTTCCTAGTTAACAACTTTCTCAGATTCCATTTGGAATTAAAATTTCAGCTCTTTAAACACAGGTCAAGAACAACTTAAGACAGCAGTTTTGCTGAAACTTGTAAAGCTGATAACTGGTGCTATACTTATGGAATCTAGCAGAATTGGACTTTTTAGAAAGCTAAGAACATTTACAACAACTTCGTAGTTAAAAACTTTCTCAGATTCCATAGGTAACTCAAAATCTTGCTCTTTAAACACATGTCAAGTACAACTCCAGACACCAGTTTGCTGAAACTTGAAAAGCTCATTACTGGTGCTATACTTATCGAATCTAACGAAATTAGACTTTTTGAAAAGCTGAGAACATCTACTACAACTTCCTAGTTAACAACTTTTTCAGATTCCGTATGGAACTCAAATTTCTACTCTTTAAACACAAGTTAAGAAAAACTCAAGACAGCAGTTTGCTGAAACTTCTAAAGATCATAACTGGTGCTATACTTATCGAAATCTAGCAAGATTTGAATTTTTGAAAAGCTAAGAAAATTTGCTACAACATCCTAGTTAACAACTTTCTCAGGATCAGTATGGAACTAAAATTTCTGCTCCTTAAACACAAGTCAAGAACTACTTAAGACAGCAGTTCTACTGAAACTTGTAAAGGTCATAACATGTGCTATACTTATGGAATCGAGCAGAATTAGACTTTTAGAAAGCTAAGAACATCTAAAACAACTTCGTAGTCAACAACTTTCTCAGATTCCGTAGGGAACTCAAATTCCTGATCGTTAAACACACGTCAAGTACAACTCAAGACAACGGTTTTGCTGAAACTTGTAAACCTCATCGCTGGTGATATACTTTTCGGAATCTAACAAAATTAGAATTTTTGGAAAGCTAAGAACATCGACTACAACTTCCCAGTTAACCACTTTCTCAGATTCAGTACGGATCTGAAATTGCTTCTCTTTAAACACAAGTCAAGAACAATTGAAGACAACAGTTTTGCTGAAAATTGTAGAGCTCAAAACTGGTGCTATCCTTACCAAAATTTAACAGAATTTAACTATTTAGAAAGCTAAGAACATCTGCTACAACTTCCAGGTTGACAACTTTCTCAGATTCCGAATGGAAATCAGATTCCTGCTCTTTAAACTCAAGTCAAGAACAACTTAAGACAGCAGTTTTGCTGGAACTTGAAAAGGTCATAACTGGTGCTGAACTTATCGGAATCTAAGAAAATTAGACTTTTTCGAAAGCAAAGAACATTTACTACAACTTCGTAGTTAACAACTTTCTCAGATTCCGTATGGAACTAAAATTCCTGCTCTATAAATACAAGTCAGGAACAACTCAAGACAACAGTTTTGCTGAAATTTACAAAGCTCATCACTGAGGTTATACTTTTCGGAATCCCACAAAATTATATTTTTTGGAAAGCTAAGAACATCAACTACAACTTCCATGTTAACAACATTGTCAGATTCGTTATGGAAATCAAATTCCTGCTCTTTAAACATAAATGAGGAACAACTCAAGACAGTAGTTTTGCTGCAACTTGTAAAGCTCACGACAAGTGTTACACTTTTCGAAATCTAACAAATTTGAACTTTTTGGAAAGCTAAGAACATCTACTACCACTTCCTAGTTAACAACTTTCCCAGGTTCCATATGAAACTCAAATTTCTGCTCTTTAAACACAAGTCAAAACAACTCTAGATAGCTGTTTTGCTGAAACTTGTAAAGCTCATAACTGGTGCTATACTTATCAGAATCTAACAAAATTGGACTTTTTGGAAAGCTACAAACATCTACAACAGTTTCGTAGTTAACAACTTTCTCAGATTCCGTATGGAACTCGAATTCCTGCTCTTTAAACACAAGTCAAGAAGAACTCGAGATAGCAGTTTTGCTGGAACTTGTAATGCTCATAACTGGCGCAATAATTATCGTAATCTAACAAAATTGGACTTTTTCAAAATCTAAGAACATCTACTACAACTTCGAAGTTATCAAATTTCTGAGATTCCGTTTGGAACTCAAATTCCTGCTCTTTAAACACAAGTCCAGAACAACTCAAGACAGTAGTTTTGCTAAAATTTGCAAAGCTCATCGCTGGTGCTATACCTTCGGAACCTAAAAAAATTATAATTTTTGGAAAGCTAAGACCATCAAATTCCTACACTTTAAAAATAAATCATGAACAACTCAAGAACAGTAGTTTTGCTGAAACTTGTAAAGCTGCTGACAGGTATTGCACTTATCAGAATCTAACAAAATTGGACTTTTTCGAAAGTTAAGAACATCTACTACAACTTTGTAGTTAACAACATTCTCAGATTCCGTTTGGAACTCAAATTCCTGCACTTTAAACACAAGTCAAGAATAACTCAAGACTGCAGTTTTGCTGAAACTTGTAAAGCTCATAACTGGTGTTATACTTATCGGAATTTAACAAAGTTATACTTTTGAAAAGCTAAGAACATCTACTACAAAATCCTAGTTAACAATTTCTCAAATTTCGTATGGAACTCAAATTCCTACTCTTTAAACACAAGTCAAGAACAACTCAAGACAGCAGTTTGCTGAAACTTCTAAAGATCATAACAGGTGCTACACTTATCGAAATCTAACAAAATTAGACTTTTTTGAAAGCTAAGAAAATCTAATACAACTTTCTAGTTAACAACTTTCTCAGGTTCAGTATGGAACTAAAATTCTTGCTCCTTAAACACAAGTCAAGAACTTCTTAAGACAGCGATTTTGCTGAAACTTTTAAAACTCATAACTGGTGCTATACTTATGGAATCGAGCAAAATTTGACTTTTTAGGAAGCTAAGAACATCTTCAACAACTTCGTAGTTAACAACTTTCTCAGTTTCCGTTGGGAACTTAAGTTCCAGATTTTTAAACATACGTCAAGTACAACTCAAGACAACGGTTTTGCTAAAACTTGTAAAGCTCATTGCTAGTGCTGTACTTTTCGGAATCTAACAAAATTAGAATTTTTTACAAAGCTAAGAACATTGACTACAACTTTCTAGTTAACAACTTTCTCAGATTCAGCATGGACCTGAAATTGCTTCTCTTTAAACACAAGTCAAGAACAACTGAAGACAACAGTTTTGCTGAAAATTGTAAAGCGCATAACTAGTGCTATCCTTACCGAAATCTAACAGAATTGAACTATTTGGAAAGCTAAGAACATCTGCTACAACTTCCAATTTAACAACTTTCTCAGATTCCAAATGGAACTCAAATTCCTGCTCTTTAAACTCAAGTCAAGAACAACTCAAGACAGCAGTTTTGCTGGATCTTGAAAAGGTCATAACTGGTGCTATACTTATCGGAATCTAAGAAAATTATACTTTTTCGTAAGCTAAGAACATTTACTACAACTTCATAGTTAACAACTTTTTCAGATTCCGTATGCAACTAAAATTCCTGCTCTATAAATACAAGTCAAGAACAACTCAAGACAACAGTTTTGCTGAAATTTGTAATGCTCATCGCTGAGGTTATACTTTTCGGAACCCAACAAAATTATATTTTTTAGAAAGCTAAGAACATCTACTACAACTTCCTTGTTAACAATTTTCTCGGATTCGGTATGGAAATTAAATTCCTGCTCTTTAAACATAAATAAAGAACAACTCAAGAAAGTAGTTTTGCTAAAATTTGTAAAGCTCATGACAAGTGTTATACTTATCGGAATCTAACAAATTTGAACTTCTTGGAAAGCTAAGAACATGTACTACCACTTCCAAGTTAACAACTTTCCTAGATTCCATATGGAACCCAAATTCCTGCTCTTTAAACACAAGTCAAAACAACTCTAGACAGTTGTTTTGCTGAAACTTGTAAAGCTCATAACTGGTGGTATACTTATCGGAATCTAAATAAATTAGACTTTTTGAAAAGCTAAGAGCATCTACTACAACTTTCTAGTTAACATCTTTCTCAGATTCTGTATGGAACTCAAATTCCTACTCTTTAAACACAAGCCAAAAACAATTCAAGACAGCAGTTTGCTAAAATTTCTAATGCTCATAACTAGTGCTACAGTTATCGAAATCTAACAAAATTAGAATTTTTGGAAAGCTAATAAAATGTACTACAACTTCCTAGTTAACAACTTTCTCAGTTTCAATACGGAACTAAAATTCCTGCTCTTTAAACACAAGTCAAGAACACCTTAAGACAACAGTTTTGCTGAGACTTGTTAAGCTCATAACTGGTGCTATACTTCTGGAATCTAGCATTATTGGACTTTATAGAAAGCTAAGAACATTTACAACAACTTTGTAGTTAACAACTTTCTCAGATTCCATAGGGAACTCAAATTCCTGTTCTTTAAACACATGTCAAGTACAACTCAAGACAGCAGTATTGCTGAAACTTGTAAAGCTCATCGCTGGTGATATACTTTCGGAATCTAACAAAATTAGACATTTTGAAAAGCTAAGAACATCTACTACAACTTCCTAGTTAACAACTTTGTCAGATTCAGTATGGAACTCAAATTTCTTTTCTTTAAACACAAGTCAAGAACAACTCAAGGCAGTAGTTTTGCTGAAAATTGTCAAGCTCATAACTGGTGCTATACGTATCGGAATCTTACAAAACTGAACTTTTTGGAAAGATAAGAACATCTACTACATCTTCCTAGTTAACAACTTTTTCAGATTCCGTATGGAACTTAAATTCTTGCTCTTTAAACACAAGTCAAGAACAACTAAAGACACTAGTTTTACTGAAACTTGTAAAGGTCATAACTGGTGCTATACATATCGGAACCTAAAAAGATTGGACTTTTTGGAAAGCTAAGAACATCTACAATAATTTTCTGGTTAATAACTTTCTCAGATTCCATATGGAACTGAAATTTCTGTTTTTTAAATACAAGTCAAGAACAACTCAAGACAGCAGTTTTGCTGAAACTTGTAAAGCTCACAACTGGTTCTATACTTATCGAAATCTATCAAAATTAGACTTTTTCTAAAGCTAAGAACATCAACTACAACTTCGTAGTTAACAACTTTCTCAGATTCCGTATGGAACTCAAATTCCCGCTATTTAAACACAAGTCAAGAACAACTCAAGACAGCAATTTTGCTGAAATTTGCAAAGCTCATCGCTGGTGCTATACTTTTCGGAATCGAACAAAATTATACCTTTTGGAAAGCTGAGAACATCTACTACCACTTCCTAGCTAACAACTTTCTCAAATTCCATATGGAACTCAAATTCCTGCTCTTTAAACACAAGTATAACTTAAGACAGCAGTTTTGCTAAAACTTGTAAAGCTCATAACTGGTGATATACTTATCGGAATCTAACAAAATTGGACTTTTTGGAAATCTAAGAACATCTACTACAGCTTCCTAGTTAACAACATTCTCAGATTCCGAATGGAACTCAAATTTCTGCTCTTTAAACACAAGTCAAGAACAACTCAAGACAGCAGTTTGCTGAAACTTGAAAAGCTCATAATTAGGGGCTATACTTATCGGAAATTAACAAATTAAGACTTTGAAAAGCTAAGAACATCTACTACTACTTCCTAGTTAACAACTTTCTCAAATTCCGTATGGAACTCAAATTCCTTTTCTTTAAACACAAGTCAAGAACAACTCTAGACAACAGTTTGCTGAAACTTCTAAAGCTCATAACTAGTGCTATATTTATCGAAATCTTACAAAATTAGAATTTTTGGAAAGCAAAGAAAATCTACTACAACTTCCTAGTTAAGAACATTCTCCGGTTCTGTATGGAACTAAAATTCCTGCTCTTTAAACACAAGTCAAGAACACCTTAAGATAGCAGTTTTGCTGAAACTTGTAAAGCTCATAACTGGTGCTATACTTATCGAATCTCGCAAAATTGGACTTTTTAGTAAGCTAAGAACATCTACAACACCTTCTTAGTTAAAAACTTTCTCAGATTCCATAGGGAACTCAAATTCCTACTCTTTAAACACACGTCAAGTACAACTCAAGAGACCAGTTTTGCTGAAACTTGTAATGCTCGTTGCTGGTGCTATACTTTTTGGAATCTAACAAAATTAGACTGTTTGGAAATGCTAAGAACATCGACTACAACTTTCTATTTAACAACTATCTCAGATTCAGTAGGGATCTGAAATCTCTTCTCTTTAAACACAAGTCAAGAACAACTGAAGACAATAGTTTTGCTGAAAATTGTAAAGCTCGTAACTGGTGCTATACATACCAAAATCTAACAGAATTGAACTTTTTGGAAGGCTAAGTAGATCTGCTACAAATTCCAAGTTAACAAGTTTCTCAGATTCTGTATGGAACTCAAATTCCCTCTCTTTAAACACACACTACTAAACCCCGGTGAAACTACCCCGACATTTTGGTAGTAGCGCCGGGGTTGACCTGAACCAGGACGAGCTTGGAAAGTGTTCGTAACCTAAACCGACATTTTTAAAAAATGCCGGTGTAGTTATGACTACTCCAGCGTGTTTTTTAACAAACGCCGGCGTATGTATTTGCGATAAATAAAAAACCAAAGCCCTAACATATCACTCATTCCCCCCCGTTTTTTTATTCTCCCGCTCTCTCCCGTGCTCTCCATCGACGACTGTCATCTCCGCCGCCGCCCTGGCCACCGTCGAAGACGAAGACGACCGTCATCCCCCTTCTTTCTCCTTATTTCTCTCTTCTGTGAAGATGAAGACGAAGGAGAGGAAGTTGAAGACGAAGGTGAGATGAGCCGTCATGATTCGAAGTACTTCTCGACGACGAAGAAGGGAGAGATCCTCGAACTCAAAGAGGAGCTCAATTCCCAGTAAAAGCTATGGATTCCGCACCTCGATCTCGATCTGATGCAAATTAGGGTTTCGGATGTTGTACAAATAGGTGTTGGAATTAGGCGTAAAATGAAGGAATGAATGGATTGCAAGATTTATTTTGTGTTTGAGATCTAGTTTAGTTTGGCAGTAGCAAGAATTGAATTCGTGTGTTTTGGGTTTGAAAGTAGAACAATTGGGCTATGGAATTAGGTTATGGAAGTAAAGTAGTGCAATTGGACCATGGAACAATTTGGGTTTGAAAGAGAAGAATGCGATCTTTGTTTTTGGAGAGGTTGCAGGTTAGGATCAATCTTGTGCTTTTTTGAATATTATTTGAAGTATCAATGTAGAGAATTTTAGTTGAATTGTGTGTTTCTAGGAAAATTGAAGTTGTTGAAGATGAGATCAGGGTGAGGGAACGTACCTTCTGATGTTATTTTTTTTTTGTTGGCATGCAAAACTTGATTACATTATGGTTGAATTTGTCGTATTGTTGTATTTGTTATGATATTGCAAGGGATCTTAAGTAGGCTTATTACTCCCAAGGTGGTGGGTGTGTGGGGTTTACTAATTAAACCTATATCAAAACTAGCCTTTCTAAACAAACACTAACAACCTACAACTACTGTGATTATTAAAAAAAACAAAGATAGGATTAAAATAGGAATGTCCAATAATTAAATTGAGAACTGTCTGTTATATAGAATCAACTTTAGTTAAGTGTTTCTAGTGGCTTGTGTAATTTATTAAGGAAGTTCTGTATGTCATCGCATCACAATTATGCTTCAGGACATTGTTTTACAGCTAAATTGACAGCAGTAGAGTTATTTCCAGTTTGATGCAGCTAAATAGATCTCATGCATATGTTTTATTCTAATACGAGTGTCAAATGAAATTGAGGAGTTTTTTGGTTCATTTATTATAGGTTTAGTTTCATAGTTTCCAATCCATGCCTAACAGAAAAATTAATCTGTATCATCTGGCAAAAAGATGCTTGGTTAAGCTCTATTAGATGTATAACATTTTGCATATGCAATACACATGAAATTAAGACTAATTTTTAGTAATAGTTAAAACAACTTTTGCTTTTTTAAGGATACAAAGAACTCCCTTGTAAGTGTAGGGTCTTATTGGAAATGAGTAAAAGGTTTCTTAGAATTCAATTAAATCTATCCCAAGGATAAGCTACACATTGAAAGGCATGTATGGTATAGACACCGTTCTTCAACTATAGTAGTTAAGATTGTATATTTCTGAGCTGGGTTGTTAATAGGGATAATTTGGAGCCAAGCTGCCTAAGTACAAAATTTCACTTGTGCTACATTTCACATATAGTTGTAACTTTAATTTGTGGTTTGTCTGAACTATCTTGATGGACTAGAAGTGAGATACCTCAATGGTATAATTGATCTTTTATGCCATAGCATGATTTAATGTAGTAATACATGGCTTTAGGAATAATAAGTTGCATAATATATAAATATCTTACTCTAATATTGGTTGGCCAGTATTTCTTGTTCGTTTAGAGATATAAGTCCTTGTTAATATATGGAAATGATTATTATCTTTAACCACTACACATCAGTGTAGTGACTTTCATCTTGTACATATTTCTTTCTTGATGAGCTCGAAAATGACCATATATTACTCATCTTGTTTGAATTTTAATTTCAAGGAGCCAAAATGTTGGCTCTACTTACTACTGATTTTTGGTTCATTACGGAACATCGGTTGAGTTTGTTTTGGTTTGGAATATGCATGTTTGAACCCCCAACTACAGGTTAATGTTATTGACTAGTGTATATATATTCTTAGTGTACAGAACTTCTTTAATAACTTTTTGGAAACTGAAGATAATAGTTTTAGCAGACTACTTGGTCGTTTCAACCTTATCTTAATTTTGGTTATACACAGATTCCATATTCTGTTGTTCTCTATGTTGTCCTCATAAATTTACAGAGAACATGCTTGAACTACATTTACCTGGAATGAAATATATAGGAAGCTCTATGTTCAAGTTCACTCATTTAATATATGTTTTGCAGTGCTTTTAGTTTTAGCTTCATGTTCAGTTGCTTCATGTTCAGTTGGTTTAACCACATTCAGTGGATGAGTTTGAAGAATCGGCTTTTATCTTTATGCCCGTCGAACCCGATTCCATTTTATTATGATGTTTCCACTCGACCTGCAATATCTCAGGAGTATCTCTTGAAGCTCTTTTCAGTGGATCACAAGGGACTATTGCATGGTAAAATACTTGCAACTTTTTTATATTGTTTGTGGTTTTGTATTGTGAAGATGGGTTTCTCAGGGGTTTTATGATTTGGTATAGATGTCACTCATGTCCTTTGTGAACTTGAGTTCTTGATCCGTAGAGTGAAGGTCTTGACAATTCCTGATGGCAGTGGTTGATCTCTTCTTTATAACAGATGAAATATGAGGGGTTATGATTTAGTTATCGGTTTATATATCCTACATTATTTGTTTTGCTGGGTGGCTACATTTCTTGATGCATGTCTATCATTACTTCTCTCTTCAATATTTGAACTGTGTGGAAGTGGAACTCCAGATGAGAAGAACTGGCCTGGAGTTACTAAGTAACCCTGGCATCTTTTATTTTTTTTCTTAATTTACACCTACTGCGGCATTTGTAAAGCGCCGGGGTAGAAGCAATTCCTTTCAGCTGAAAAGCCCCCTACTGTGGCATTTGTACAAACGCCGGCGTATGTTTCAATCTATACCGGCGTTTGTTAAAAATGCCGGTGTATAATACACCGACATTTATAAATGCCGGAGAATCCAATAAAAAATGCCGGCGAAGACGATCCGTGTTGTAGTGACAAGTCAAGAAAACCTCAAGACAGCAGTTTTGCTGGAACTTGTAAACCTCATAACTGGTGCTACACTTATAGGAACGTCTACTACAACTTCCTAGTTAGCAACTTTCTCAGATTTCAAATGGAACTCAAATTCCTGCCCTTTAAACACAAGTCAAGAACAACTCAAAACTGCAGTTTGCTGAAACTTGGAAAGCTCATAACTGGTGCTATACTTATCGAAATCTAACAAAATAAGACATTTGAAAAGCTAAGAACATAGACTACGACTTCCTACTTAACAACTTTCTTAGATTCCGTATGGAACTCAAATTCCTGTTTTTGAAACACAAGTCAATAACAACTCAAGACAATAGTTTGCTGAAACTTGTAAAGGTCATAACTGGTGCTATTCTTATCGAAATTTAACAAAATTAGACATTTTGGAAAGAAAAGAAAATCTACTTCAACTTCCTAGTTAACAACTTTCTTAGGTTCAGTCAAGAACACCTTAAGACACCAGTTTTGCTGAAACTTGTAAATCTCATAACTGGTGCTATACATATGGAATCTAGCAGAATTGTACTTTTTAGAGAGCTAAGAAAATCTACAACAACTTTGTAGTTAAAAACTTTTGCAGGTTCCGTAGGGAACTCAAATTCCTGCTCTTTAAACACACGTCAAGTACCACTCAAGACACCAGTTTTGCTGAAATTTGTAAAGCTCATCGCTGGTGTTATTCTTTTCGGTATCTAACAAAATTAGACTTTTTGGAAAGCTAAGAACATCGACTACAACTTCTTAACAACTTTCTCAGATTCAGTATGGACGTGAAATTGCTTCTCTTTAAACACAAGTCAAGAACAACTGAAGACAATAGTTTTGCAGAAAATTGTAAATCTTATAACTGGTGCTATACTTACCGAAATCTAACAGAATTGAACTTTTTGGAACGCTAAGAACATCTGCTACAACTTCCAAGTTAACAACCTTCTTAGATTTTGTATGGAACTCACATTCCCTCTCTTTAAAGGCAAGTCAAGTACAACTCAAGACAGCAGTTTTGCTGGAACTTGTAAAGCTCATAACTGGTGCTATACTTATCGGAATCTAACAAAATTGGACTCTTGCGAAAGCTAAGAATATTTACTACAACTTTGTAGTTAACAACTTTCTCAGTTTCCGTTTGGAACGGAAATTCCCGCTCTATAAACAAAAATCAAGAACAACTCAAGACAACAGTTTTGCTAAAATTTGCAAAGATCATCGCAGGTGCTATAATTTTCGGAATCCAACAAAATTATACTTTTTGGAAAGCTAAAAACATCTACTACAACTTCCTTGTTGACAATTTTCTCAGATTCGTTATGGAAATCAAATTCCTGCTCTTTAAACGTAAATCAGGAACAACTCAAGATAGCAGTTTTGCTGAAACTTGTAAAGCTCCTGACAGGTGTTATACTTATCGGAATCTAACAAATTTGAACTTTTTGGAAAGCTAAGAACATCTACTTCTACTTCCTAGTTAACAACTTTCCCAGATTCCATATGGAACTCAAAATCCTGCTCTTTAAATGGAAGTCAGAACAACTCGAGACAGCAGTTTTGCTGAAACATGTAAAGTTCATAACTGGTGCTATACATATCAAAATCTAACAAAATTGGATTTTTTTAAAAGCTAAGAAAATCTACTACAACTTTCTAGTTAACAACATTCTCAGGTTCAGTATGGAACTAAAATTTCTGCTCTTTAAACACAAGTCAAGAACACCTTAAGACAGCAGTTTAGCTGAAACTTGTAAATCTCATAACTGGTGTTATACTTTTGGAATCTAGCATTACTGGACATTATAAAAAGCTAAGAACATCTACAACAACTTCGTAGTTAACAACTTTCTCAGATTCTGTAGGGAACTCAAATTTCTGCTCTTTAAACACACGTAAAGTACAACTCAAGACACCAATTTTGCAGAAACTTATAAAGCTCATCGCTAGTGCTATCCTTTTCGGGATCTCGCAAAATTAGACTTTTTGGAAAGCTTAGAACATCGACTACAACTTTCTATTTAACAACTTTCTCAGATCCAGTAGGGATCTCAAATTGCTTCCCCTTAAACACAAGTCAAGAACAACTGACGACAATAGTTTTGCTGAAAATTGTAAAGCTCGTAACTGGTGCTACACTTACCGAAATCTAACAGAATTAAACTTTTTGGAATGCTAAGAACATCTGCTACAACTTCCATGTTAACAACTTTCTCAGATTCTGAATGGAACTCACATTTCCTCTCTGTAAACACAAGTCAAGAACAACTCAAGACAGCAGTTTTGCTGGAACTTGTAATGCTCATAACTCGTGCTATACTTTTCAGAATCTAACAAAATTGGACTCTATAGAAAGCTAAGAACATTTACTACAACTTCGTAGTTAACAACTTTCTCAGATTCCGTATGGAACGGAAATTCCTGCTCTCTAAACACAAGTTAAGAACAACTCAAGACAACATTTTTGCTGAAATTTGCAAAGGTCATCGCAGGTGAGATACTTTTTGGAATCCAACAAAATTATACTATTTGAAAAACTAAGAACATCTACTACAACTTCCTAGTTAACAACTTTCTCAGATTCGGTATGGAAATCAAATTCCTGCACTTTAAACATAAATCAAGAACAAATCCAGACAATAGTTTTGCTTAAACTTGTAAAGCTCATGATAGGAGCCATACTTATCGGAATCTAACAAATTTGAACTTTTTGGAAAGCTACTACCACTTCCTAGTTAAGACATTTCTCAGATTCCATATGAAACTCAAATTCCTGCTCTTTAAACCCAAGTCAACTACAACTCAAGACAGCAGTTTTGCTGAAACTTGTAAAGCTCATAACTGGTGTTGTACTTCTCAGAATCTTACAAAATTGGAATTTTTGGCAAGCTAAGAACATCTACTACAATTTCCTAGTTAACAACTTTCTTAGATTCCGAATAGAACGCAAGTTCCTGCTCTTCAAACACAAGTCAAGAACAACTCAAGACAGTAGTTTGCTGAAACTTGTAAAGCTCATAACTGGTGCTGCACTTTTCAAAATAAAAAAAAAATTAGATTTTTTGAAAAGCTAAGAATATCTATTACAAATTTCTAGTTAGCAACTTTCTCAAATTCCGTATGGAACTCAAATTCCTACTTTTTAAACACATGTCAAGAACAATTCAGGACAGCAGTTTGCTGAAACTTCTAAAGCTCATAACTGGTGATATACTTATCCGAATCGAACAAAATTAAACTTTTTGGAAAGCTAAGAAAATCTACTACAACTTCCTAGTTAACAACTTTCTCATGTTCAGCATGGAACTCAAATTCCTTCTATTTAAACACAAGTCAAGAACACATTAAGACAATAGTTTTGCTGAAACTTATAATACTCAAACTGGTGCTATACTTAGGGAATCTAGCATAATTAAACTTTTTGGAAAGCTAAGAACATCCTAAAAAATTTCGTAGTTTTGCTGAAACACGTCAATTACAACTCAAGACACATGTTTTGCTGAAACTTGTACAGCTCATCGCTGGTGCTATACTTATCGGAATCAAACAAAATTAGGCCTTTTTGGAAAGATAAGAATATCGACTACAACTTCCTAGTTAACAACTTTCTCAGATTCAGTATGGAAATCAAATTTCTGCTCTTTAAACACAAGTCAAGAACAACTCAAGACAACAGTTTTGCTGAAAATTGTAAAGCTCATAACTGGTGCTATACTTACCGAAATCTAACAAAATTGAACATTTTGGAAAGCTAAGAACATCCGCTACAACTTCCAAGTTAACAACTTTCTGAGATTCCGTGTGGAACTCAAATTCCTGCTCTTTAAACACAAGTCAGGAACAACTCAAGGCAGAAGTTTTACTAGAACCAGTAAAGGTCATAGCTGGTGCTATACTTATCGAAATCTAACAAAATTGGACTTTTCGAAAGCTAAGAACATCTACTACAACTTCGTAGTTAACAACTTTTTCAGATTCCGTATGGAAATCAAAATCCTCCTATTTAAACACAAGGTAAGAACAACTCAAGACAGCAGTTTTGCTGAAATTTGCAAAGCTCATCACTGGTGCTATACTTTTCAGAATCTAGCAAAATTATACTTTTTGAACTGCTAAGACCATCTACTACAATTTTCTAGTTAACAACTTTCTTAGATTCGGTATTGAAATCAAATTCCTGCTCTTTAAACATAAATCAAGAACAACTTAAAACAGGGGTTTTGCTGAAACTTGTAAAGCTCATGACAGGTGCTATACTTATCGGAGTCTAAAAAAATTAAACTTTTTGGAAAGCTAAGAACATCTTCTACCACTTCCTAGTTAACAACTTTGTCAGATTCCATATGAAACCCAAATTCCTGCAGTTTTGCAGAAACTTGTATTGCTCATAATTGGTGCTATACTTATCGGAATCAAACAAAAATGAACTTTTTGGAAAGCTAACAACATCTTCTCCCAATTCCTAGTTAACAACTTTCTCAGATTCCATATGGAACTCAAATTCCTGCTTTTTAAATACAAATCAAGAACAACTCAAGACAGCAGTTTTACTGAAACTTGTAAGCTTATAACTGGTGCTATACTTATCGGAATCTAACAAAATTGGACTTTTTTGAAAGCTAAGAATATTTACTACAACTTTCTCAGGTTCAGTGTGGAACTAAAATTCTTGCTCTTTAAACACAATTCAAGAACACCTTAAGACAGCAGTTTTTCTGAAACTTGTAAAGCTCATAACTGGTGCTATTCTTATGAAATCTAGCATTCTTGGACTTTATAGAAAGCTAAGAACATCTACAACAACTTCATAGTTAACAACTTTTTCAGATGCCGTAGGGAACTCAAATTCCTTCTCTTTAAACACACGTCAAGTACAACTCAAGACACCAGTTTTGCTGAAACTTGTAAAGCTCATCGCTGGTGATCTACTTTTCGAAATCTAACAAAATTAGACTTTGTGGAAAGCTAAGAACATCGACTATAACTTTCTAGTTAACAACTTTCTCAGATTCAGTATGGATCTGAAGTTGCTTCTCTTTAAACACAAGTCAAGAACAACTGAAGTCAACAGATTTGCTGAAAATTGTAAAACTCGTAACTGGTGCTATACTTACCTGTTGCCGTTGAATCTGGTGTGGGAGCAAACAGATAGTATTTGTGGGTTCTTGGGAAACTTTGAATAACAAACCTATTACCTGTTCCGCCGGAGTTTGACCGTTGCTCCCGCTGTTCACCTGCAAGAAGTGCGAGACACAAAGGTTGTTCCTGGCGATGCACCCTCCGACGCTCAAGTCAGTAATCAGAAGTGGTTATGAATGAACGTAAAACTGGCAAAAGATTGATTACCTCTTAATGAAGATGGATGTGGGGTATTTATAGGCACCGATGGGATCAGATTAGGAATGTAATTCCCCTGTGGTTAGATAAGGAATGTAATCCCTAATCCCCAGTGAAGGGATAGATATAAATCAGGGCCGTTGATTAGGATTTTAATCAGAAACCCTAATTCTATCCTTTCTAGACTGGGTTTACTGTGGGTTAAAACCTGCACCCAGTTGAGGTGGATCCATTCGCGGGTTAGTGGGTCTTCGAGGAGGAGAACCCATACCCACTTTAGACCTATTGGTGGGTGAAATTATTGTTTTACCCCTGGGCTTCAAGATTTGCGCCCGATTTGGACGGTTCCGATTTAACCCCATTTTTAGCCATATCACGAGCCCCCCCTCCCGAAGACTGAGTTTGACCAGAATTTGATGAGTAGTTTTACTGTTTTAATGGTTAGTTGAGTTGTATCGGAGTCCAAATAGAAGGTTTTGAATCTTTGAAGGAGGTAGTGCGGTGATTTTTCAAGTTAGTTTCACTCTGAGTTCTTCTGGTCATGTGGTGTTTCCGCATGAATATTCGTTTAACTTTGCGAAGTGTCGATCCGTCGTTCGGGGGTCTTAATAGATTGTCCTTGGCAATAATTACTTGCTTGGGAATTAGAAAATGTTTCCCTAACTTCATAATTATCTTCCAGGAGTTTTCCTTAACTTTCCCGAATTTTTAATTGTTTTTTCGCAATTTTTGGGCGAACGGCTCGGTTATTTCCTTCGTTGTGCGGCCTACATGCTTGTACCACACCGCCGACCCCTTCGGGCGCTCGCTGCTAAGGAGGCCGAAGTCCATGGGTGGTTCGGCGCCTTCTACCAAAGAGCAGAGGCACCTCGGCCAGGTTATAAGTGCGGAGAGGGAGTTCGGCGAGGTCCGAGGTCCAACTTTCCATGTAACATGGTCGGTGTCAAGAACGCTTGGCAACTGGTGCCGAAGTCCAACTTTCCATGTAACATGGTCGGTGTCAAGAATGCTCGGCAGCTGGTGCCGAGGTCCAACTTTCCATGTAATATGGTCGGTGTCACGAATGCTCGGCAGCTGGTGCCGAGGTCCAACTTTCCATGTAACATGGTCGGTGTCACGAACGCTCGGCAGCTAGTGACGAGGTCCAACTTTCCATGTAACATGGTCGGTGTCAAGAACGCTCGCCAGCTGGTGCCGAGGTCCAACTTTCCATGTAACATGGTCGGTGTCAATAACGCTCGGCAGCTGGTGCCGAGGTCCAACTTTCCATGTAACATGGTCGGTGTCAAGAATGCTCGGTAGCTGGTGCCGAGGTCCAACTTTCCATGTAACATGGTCGGTGTCAAGAACGCTCGGCGGCTGGTGCCGAGGTCCAACTTTCCATGTAACATGGTCGGTGTCACGAATGCTCGGCTGCTGGTGCTGAAGTCCTTGACTTGTCATTTTTGGCGGAACACGCCCTGCGGAGTTGGTGGCTTCTGTGCTCCTGACAGATGTGGCAGCCATTAAATGTGATGGCATTTGAACTTCTGACAGCTCTGATTGATGTGATGCATGTTTAATGCGATGACCACTGAGTTCCTGTCAAATGGGACAGTAATTAATGCGATGTGCGGCTTGGCGTGGTAAACAAGGCGATGGTTTCAGATTGTTTTTGTCGTTTTGTGTAAATGGGCTGGCATTCTGGGCCCATTAACCTCGTTTTGCACGCCTTGCTCTATAAAACCTTACCCCCCTTTCATTTTTCACTTCTCCACTTTTTTACTCAGGCAGTGATTTGTGCTTAGCGAGAGCTTCAGGTGATCAGCGACCGTTTTTCGGTGAAGTTTCCGACAACATATCTTTAAGATAATTTATACTTAGTTTCTTTCCAACTATAAATATGTCTCTTTCCTCTGTCTCCGAGTCGTCTTCTTCTTGGTCTGAGCCCTCCCCTCAAGTTGCCGAAGCTCGTACTCCGAGTCGCCCAGATAAGGGGAAGAAGGTGTTCGGTAGGGATACAATCGTGGAGGATCCGAAGCGCATGGGGCCGTTTGGCAGGTTGTCGGGGCCACTGACTGGGCTTCACAGAGTTCGAGAACTTCCGGAGGAGCATGCCGAGCGTATTGTTCACGGGAGGGGGAGGACTTTTGATGAGAATGAGGCGAGGGAGACGACCAAGGCGGATGAGACGGTGTCGATCCTCTCGAAGAAGACTTGGCAGTGATCTGGGATTGTTTCCACATCCCGGAGGAGTACGAAATTATGCTGCCGGGTCCCGGGGTTAGGGCCAACTCGTCGCTGCCAGTGACCAGGTGTTGCTGGCCGGTTGATGCCTTTATCGCCGGGGCTCGGCTACCTCTCCATCCGTTCGCAACCGTTGTTCTTAGGTGGTTTGGGGTCAACCCCATCCAACTTATGTCGAATGCGTGGAGAGTCATAAATGGTTTCGTGCTTCACTACCAAGCTGCTGGGATCGAGCCGGAGCTGAGTGTACTTCGGACGATCTACCAGCTTCATAAAGCGAACCGGTCGTAGTTCCGGTATTACTTGCCCCCGAGGCATGGCGGTAGGCTCGTTATATGCCCCGACTCCATAAAGCACTGGCGTGATAAGTATTTGATAGTGCGGAGTGCAGAGGCCTGGCCTATTCCCTCTAATTGGGTGGAGGATGTGCCGAAGAGGTTGAAGGTGTTCCCCAAGCTTCGCCCCGAAGAGGAAGAGGCAGTTCGGACACTTCTTGATCGGCCGAAGTACGATTGGCAGGAGCTGACCGAGGATGTTCTGTTCAGGGAGGGCTCTGCCCGTAGATCCCAGTACGCGGCTTCTCCTATGTTTCCGTCCTTTCTTTTTCATAGTTCTTCTTTTACGAGTTGTATTGTGTTAACAAACTTCGTTTTTAATGCAGAGGCGATGGACTACGAGTCTGTGTTGGCATTGAGGGCTGGTCTTGCTAGCAAGGCGCCGAAGAAGAGAAAGAGGGTGGCCACCAAGTTGCCGACTGTGAAGACTCCGAGGGTCACAGAGGTGGTCAAGGAGGTGGAGATCCTGGGAAGCCCGGCCGTGGCCGAAGGAGTTGCCTCGGCGTCAATCGAGGCTGGTGGCTTTCCGATCGCCGCAGCCCTTAAGATGGCAATGCCCCCTCTGACAGTGGCGGCCGAGGAGTTCCTGACCGAGGAGCACAAGAGGATTCATGTTCCGGACTGGCAGGTTCAGAAACATGACGTGTTCCTGGGCAACTCCTTGGCGAGCATGCAGGTGGTCAAGCACCTGGCGACGCCGAAGGATCGGGCCGCCATGGAGGCCGGGCTGGAAGGCGACGACATCATCGAGATTGCTCGCTCGGCGGTCTCGGTAAGTGTTGAATTTTTGCCGTCATTGGTTTTTCTTATGTCTAATTTCTCTAACTCTTTGAACACCTCGTTTCCTGTCGCAGATCATCGTCTACTTTGGTCACCTCTCAGAGAGGTTGACGGCTTTGGAGAAGGAGCTGAAGCAGGAGTCCGACCAAGCTCAGAAGGAGAAAGCTCGCATGGGGAACGAGCTCGACAAGCTCAGGGTCGAGTATAAGGGGAGGACGTCGAGGGTCGAATACCTTGAGGGCCTTGTCGCTAAGCTGGAAGGAAACCTCCTTCGCCAGAAGGAGGAGGCGGCCAAACAACTGGCCGAAGCAACGGAGGCCAAGGCTGCTGTGGGGAAGGAGGCCGAGGACGCCACTATGGTGAAGGCGCAAGGCTTTCTTGCCCAGAACATGGCCAAAGCCTATGCCGAAACCCTCGCCCGGGTGTCGAAGGCATACCCCGAGGTGGACTGTTCGGGATGGAGATTGTTTCCGGGCCACGTCGAAGGCATCGACCCCGAGTCGGAGGGAGAAGAAGAAGAAGAAGGGGATGACGAAGTCGAGCCTGAGGTCAAGGTCGTCGGCAAGGCCCAGGGGTCTGTGGTCACCCTGCTGGCAATGGTGACCCCTTCAGGGACTTCGGCCCCCACCCCCTCTCGCTGCCCCGGGAAAGTGGTCGCGCCCTGACTTCGCTTGCTTTTTCTTTTCTTCTGCTTTTTTGAGTTTTTTAAGTGTAATGCCTAATCGCGGACTGACCACCGCTTTTTTTGTAATGAATGAAAACATCCTTTTGGGCTCAACACCGCGTCTCTCTGTCATAACTTTCCCAAAAAACTCTTGAAATTTGGCTAAGTGTAGAGATTCGGCTATGTGTTGAAAATTTGTTGTTTGCTTCGAC
The DNA here is from genome assembly GCA_017893485.1 of Hemerocallis citrina. Classification (NCBI taxonomy): domain Eukaryota; kingdom Viridiplantae; phylum Streptophyta; class Magnoliopsida; order Asparagales; family Asphodelaceae; genus Hemerocallis; species Hemerocallis citrina. The sequence continues at coordinate 114,256,843 of CM030360.1, read as the reverse complement.
TTTTTTTCAGCTTGCGGTGGTCACTCAAACCGTTGAACCTACTTGCTCGGAGGAAAGCGCTCGTCCCGAGGTTGGCTTAGGGGCGACGAGGCTGTGCTTGACGAGGTGCCGAGAGCGGCTCTATGAAGTCGAGGGTGGGTTGCGCAGAGCCGTAAGCGTGCGGAACCACCGCAACTCATCCTGGGTCAGCGGGACATTGAGATTCGGCGACTGGAGAGCAGGCTCGCCGAGATGGCCCCCTTAGAAGAGGATGATGGTTCATCGACCGCCTTTTGTTACGGCCTTCGGCTCAAGTGCATCTGCCATACTTTATCGAAAATAACAGCGGAGAGGGACGATCTGCTCTCTGAGATTCGTCACTTACAAACGGTAAAGACGGAGCTTCGGACGGAGGGAGAGGGATTGACGGCAGAGGTGGCCAAACTGACAGCCGAACGTGACGAACTGATGGCCGAGGTCGACGCACTGAAGAGAGCCACGGTGGACAAGAGCATCGAAGTCACCCATCTCCGCCGTCTTATCGCCAGTCGCTCTGGCGTTCCGAGCTCCGCAATACCTTCTCGCTTCGAGGTCAATGTAAAAGATGACTTTCTGAGGGAGCGGATCTCAGAGCTAGAGGCGGAGGTGGCTCGCCTCAGACCGCGTTCGGGGACCGATCAATGTTAGGAGCACTTCATGTACTCGTGCGGAGAGCGAGCGGGGCATTTCATTTTATGAGCTCGCGACCCGTTCGTTTATCGGCCAACCTAGTCTGGGGGATGCACAAAGCAGGGTTTGCCATCTCGTCGAGCGGAGCATCCTTCGGAGCGACTGTTAGGAGCAGCACCGAGGACACGTCTAAATTCGTCGGATTGGGGTCGAGTTCCAGAGGCAAAGGTCGCCGCCCTCGAGTGTCCCTGAAGCAGAACATCCCTGTGCCATGGAGGCGTTGAAGATCTTGCTTTGAGGCCTTTGTATTTAGTCTAAGTGTAACAAGTCAGCATTGTAATTTTTGCTTTTTAACACCTTGTAATCTGGTTGTAAGGAAGAGTCGTCTTCTATTGTGTCCCCACTCTTAATGATGTTTCTTTCTTAAACTTGCATGTTTTCAGTGGCTTTGTGTGGTTTTTTTGTTTGTGATTGTGTTCATCGTGCCGAGGTCCCCGAGCTGGTCTTCTGCTCGTTTGGGGGTCGGCGTCATAAGCGTTCGGCTTTGAACCATCGGTAGGGTTATTCAACGGTGGTGGGAGCAATTCTGAATGGAGAACTACTTCTAGCTCGCTTAAGAGCAAACTTGCAAAGTAGAATCGAACCAAGTGTTGGACTCCGAACCATCGTTAGGGTTGTTCAATGGTTGTGGGAGCAATTCCAAATGGCGACCTACTTCTAGCTCGCTTAAGAGCGAACTTGCGAAGTAGAATCGAGCCAAGTGTTGGACTCCGAACCATAGTTAGAGTTATCGGAATCTAACAAAATTGGTGCTACACTTATCGGAATCTAACAAAATTGGACTTTTTCGAAAGCAAAGAACATTTACTACAACTTTCTCAGGTTCGGTGTGGAACTAAAATTCATGCTCTTCAAACACAATTCAAGAACACCTTAAGACGTTTTTCTGAAACTTGTAAAGCTCATAACTGGTGCTATACTTATGGAATCTAGCATTCTTGGACTTTATAGAAAGCTAAGAAACCCTGTCAGAATGGAACTGAAATTCCTTCTCTTCAAACACAAGTCAAGAACAACTCAAGACAACAGTTTTGCCGAAATTTGCGAAACTCATCGCTGCTGCTATACTTTTCAGAATATTAAAAATTATACTTTTGGAAAGCTAAAAATATCTACTACAACTTTCTTTTTAACAACTTTCTCTGATTCGGTATGGAAATCAAATTCCTGCTCTTCAAACATAAATCACGAAGAACTCAAGACAGTAGTTTTGCTGAAACTTGTAAAGCTCATAACTGTTGCTATACTTATCGGAATCTCACAAAATTGGATATTTTAGAAAGCTAAGAACATCAGCTACAACTTCCTAGTTAACAACTTTCTCAATTTTCGAATGGAACTTATATTCCCGCTCTTTAAACAAAAGTTAAGAACAACTCAAGACAGCAGTTTGCTGAAACTTATAAAGCCCATAACTGGTGCTATTCTTATCAGAATCTAAAAAATTAGACTTTTTGAAAAGCTAATAACATCTACTACAACTTCCTAGTTAACAAATTTCACAGATTCCGTATGGAACTCAAATTCGTGCTACTTAAACACAAGTCAAGAACAACTGAAGGCAGCAGTCTTGCTGAAACTTGTAAAGCTCATAACCGGTGTTATACTTATCGGAACCTAACAAAATTGGGCTTTTTGGAAAGCTAAGAACATCTCCTACAACCTCCTAGTTAACAACTTTCTCAGATTTCGTATGGAACTCAAATTCCTGTTCTTTAAACACAAATCAAGAACAACTCAAGATAGCAGTTTTGCAGAAACTTGTAAAGCTCATAACTGGTTCTATACTTATCAAAATCTATCAAAATTGGACATTTTGGAAAGCTAAGAACATCTAACACAACTTCCTAGTTAATGACTTTCTCAGATTCAGTATGGAACTCAAATTCCTACTCTTTAAACACAAGTCAAGATCAACTCAAGACAGCAGTTTTGCAGGAACATGAAAAGCTCATAAATGGTGCTATACTTATCGGAATTTAACAAAATTGGACATTTTCGAAAGCTAAAAGCATCTCCTACATCTTCGTAGTTAACAACTTCCTCAGGTTCCGTAGGGAACTCAAATTCCTGCTCTTTAAACACAAGTCAAGAACAACTCAAGACAGCAGTTTTGTTGAAATTTGCAAAGCTCATCGCTGGTGCTATACTTTTCAGAATCTAACAAAATTATACTTTCGGAAAGCTCAGACCGTCTACTACAACTTCCTAATTAACAACTTTCTCAGATTTCGGAATGGAAATCAAATTCCTGCTCTTTAAACATAAATCATGAACAACTCAAGACAGTAATTTTGCTGAAATTTGTAAAGCTCATGACAGGTGCTATAATTATTAGAATCTAACAAAATTGAACTTTTGGGATGCTAAGAACATCTACTTCCACTTCCTACTTAATAACTTTCTCATATTCCATATGGAACTCAAATTCCTGCTCTTTAAACACAAGTCAAGAATAACTCAAGACAGCAATTTTGCTGGAACTTGTAAAGCTCATAACTGGTGCTATACTGATCGGAATCTAACAAAATTAGAATTTTTTAAAAGCTATGAACATATACTACAACTTCCTAGTTAACAACTTTCTCAGATTCCGTATGGAACTCAAATTCCTACTATTTAATCACAAGTCGAGAACAACTCAAGACAGTAGTTTGCTGAAACGTCTAAAGCTCATAACTGATGCTATATTTATCGAAATCTAACAAAATTAGACTTTTGGAAAACTAAGAAAATCAACTAACACTTCCTAGTTAACCACTTTCTCAGGTTCAGTATGGAACTAAAATTCCAGCTCTTTAAACACAAGTTAAGAACAATTGAAGACAACTGTTTTGCTGAAAATAGTAAAGTACATATCTGGTGCTATACTTTCCTAAATCTAACAGAATTGAACTTTTTGGAACGCTAAGAACATCTGCTGCAACGTCCAAGTCAACAACTTTCTCAGATTCCGTATGGAACTCAAATTCCTGCTCTTTAAACACAAGTCAAGAACAACTTAAAACAGCAGTTTTGCTGGAACTTGTAAAGGTCATACCTGGTGCTAAACTTATCGGAATCTAACAAAATTGGACTTTTTGAAAGCTAAGAACATCTACTACAACTTCGTAGTTCACAACTTTCTCAAATTCTGTGTGGAACTCAAATTCTTGCTCTTTCAACACAAGTCAAGAACAACTCAAGACAGCAGTTTTGCTGAAATTTGCAAAGCTCATTACTGGTGCTATACTATATGGAATCTAACAAAATTATACTTTTTGGAAAGCAACGACCATCTACTACAACTTCCTAGTTGACAACTTTCTCAGATTCGGTATGGAAATCAAATTCCTGCTCTTTAAACATAAATCAAGAACAATTCAAGACAGTAGTTTTGCTGAAACTTGTAAATCTCATGACAGGTGCTATACTTATCAGAGCCTCCAAAAATTGAAATTTTTGAAAAGCTATGAACATCTACTACCACTTCCTAGTTAACAACTTTCTCAGATTCCATATCAAACCCAAATTCGTGCTCTTTAAACACAAGTCAAGAACAACTCAAGACAACAGTTTTGCTGAAACATGGTAAAGCTCATAACTGGTGGTATACTTATCGGAACCTATCAAAATTAGAATTTTTGGAAAGCTAAGAACATCAACTACAACTTCCAAGTTAATAACTTTCTTAGATTCCGAATATATTTCAAATTCCTGCTCTTTAAACACAAGTCAAGAACAACTCAAGACAACAGTTTTGCCGAAACTTGTAAATCTCATAACTGGTGCTTTACTTATCAGAATCTAACAAAATTGGACTTTTTCGAAAGTTAAGAACTTCCACTATAACTTCCTAGTTATCAACTTTCTGAGATTCCGTATGGAACCTAAATTCCACCTCTTTAAACGCAAGTCAAGAATAACTGAAGACAGCAGTTTTGCTGAAACTTGGAATGCTCATAATTGGTGCTATACATATCGGAACCTAACAAAATTGGACTTCTTGGAAAGCTAAGAAAATATACTACTACTTTCTAGTTAAAAACTTTTTCAGATTACGTATGGAACTCAAATTCCTCCCTTTAAACACAAGTCAAGAACAATTTAAGACAGCAATTTTGCTAAAACTGGTAAAGCTCATAACTAGAGCTACACTTATCGGAATCTACCAAAATTAGACATTTTGGAAAGCTAAGAATATCTACAACAACTTTCAACTTTCTCAGATTCCGTATGGAACTCAAATTCCAGCTCTTTAAATACAATTCAAGAACAACTTAAGACAGTAGTTTTGCAGAATTTTGCAAAGCTCATCGCCGGTGCTATACTTTTCAGAATCTAACCAAAATTATAATTTTTGGAAAGCTAAGAACATATACTACAACTTCCTAGTTAACAACTTTTTAAGATTCAGTTTGGAAATCAAATTTCTGCGCTTTAAACAAAAATCAAGAACAACTCAAGACAGCAGTTTTGCTGAAACTTGTAAATCACATAACTGGTGCTATACATATCAGAACATAACAAAATTGAACTTCTTGGAAAGCTAAGAACATCTACTACCACTTCCTAGTTAACAACTTTCTCAGATTCCATATGGAATTCAAATCCCTGCTCTTTAAACACAAGTCAAGAACAACTCAAGATAGCAGTTTTGCTGAAACTTGTAAAGCTCATAACTGGTGCTATACTTATCGGAATCTAACAAAATTGGACTTTTTGGAAAGCTAAGAAAATCTACTACAACTTCCTAGTTAACAACTTTCTCAGATTTCGTATGAAACTCAAATTCGTGCTCTTTAAACACAAATCAAGAACAACTCAAGATAACAGTTTTGCTTAAACTTGGTAAAGCTCATAACTGGTGGTATACTTATCGAAACCTAACAAAATTGGAATTTTTGGAAAGCTAAGAACATCTACTACAACTTCCTAGTTAATAACTTTTTCAGATTCCGAATGGAACTCAAATTTCTGCTCTTTAAACACAAGTCAAGAACAAATCAAGACCGCAGTTTGCTGAAACTTGTAAAGCTCAAAACTGGTGCTATACTTATCGGAATCTAAAACAATTATACTTTTTTAAAAGTTAAGAACATCTACTACAACTTCCTAGTTAACAACTTTCTCAGTTTCAGTTTGGAACTCAAATTTCGGCTCTTTAAACACATGTCAAGGACAACTCAGGATACCAGTTTTGTTGAAACTTGTAAAGCTCATCGCCGGTGCAATACTTTTCAGAATCTAACAAAACTAGAATTTTTGGAAAGCTAAGAACGTCGACTACAACTTCCTAGTTGACAACTTTCTCAGATTCGGTATGGAACACAAATTCCATCTATTTAAACACAAGTCAAGAACTCAAGACAACAGTTTTTCTGAAACTTGTAAAGCTCATAACTGGTGCTATACTAATCGGAATCTATCAAAATTAGACTTTTTGGAATACTGAGAACATCAACTACAACTTCTTAGTTAACAACTTTCTTAGATTCAGTTTGGAACTCAAATTCCTGCTCTCTAAACACAAGTTAAGAACCACTTAAGACAACAATTTAGCTGACACTTGAAAAGCTCATAATTGGTGCTATACTCATCGGAATCTAATAAAATTGAACTTTTTGGAAAGTTAATAACATATACTGCAAATTTTTAGTTAACAACTTTCTCATATTCCATATGGAACTCAAACTCCTCATCTTTAAACACAAGTCAAGAACAATACAAGACAACAGTTTTGCTGAAACTTGAAAAGCTCATAATTGGTGCTATACGTAGCGAAATCTAACAAAAATGAACTTTTTCTAAAGTTGAGAACATCTACTACCAATTCCTAGTTAACAACATTCTCAGATTCCATATGGAACTCAAATTCCTGCTCTTTAAACACAAGTCAAGAACAACTCAAGACAGCAGTTTTGCTGAAACTTGTAAAGCTCATAACTGGTGTTATACTTATCAGAATCAAACAAAATTAGACTTTTTGGAAAGCTAAGAAAATCTACTACAACTTTCTAGTTAATAACAATCTGAGATTCCGTATGAAACTCAAATTCCTGCTCTTTAAACACAAGTCAAGAACAACTCAAGACATCAGTTTTGCTGAAACTTGGTAAAGCACATAACTTGTGCATTACTTATCAGAACCTAACAAAATTGGACTTTTTGAAAATCTAAGAACATCCAATACAACTTCCGAGTTAACAGCTTTCTCAGATTCCGAATGGAACTCAAATTCCAGTTCTTTAAACACAAGTCAAGAACAACTCAAGATAGCTTGCTGACACTTCTAAAGCTCATAACTGGTGCGATACTTATCGGAATCTAAAACTATTATAATTTTTGAACAGCTAAGAACATCTCCTACAATTACTAGCAGTTTTGCTGAAACTTGTAAAGCACATAACTTGTGCTATACATTTAAAGAACCCAAGACACCAGTTTTGCTGAAACTGGTAAAGCCTATCGTTGGTGCTATACTTTTCAGAATCTAACAAAATTAGACTTTTTGGAAAGCTAAGAACATCAACTACAACTTTCTAGTTAACAACTTTCTCAGATTCAGTGAGGAACTCAAATTCCTTCTTTTTAAACACAAGTCAAGAACAACTCAAGACAACAGTTTTGATGAAAATTGTAAAGCTTATAACTGGTGCTATACTTACCGAAATCTAACAAAATTAAAATTTTTGGAAAGCTAAGGACATTTACTACAACTTCCAAGTTAACAACTTTCTCAGATTCCGTATGGAACTCAAATTCCTGCGCTTTAAACACAAGTCAAGAACAACTCAAGACAGCAGTTTTACTGAAACTTGTAAGGCTCATAACTGGTGCTGTACTTATGGAAACTAACAAAATTAGACTTTTTGGAAAGCTAAGAACATCTACAACAACTTCATAGTTAACAACATTCTCAGATTCCTTATGGAACTCAAATTCCAGCTCTTTAAACATACGTCAAGTACAACTCAAGACACATGTTTTGCTGAAACTTGTAAAGCTCATCGCATGTGCCATACTTTTCAGAATCTAACAAAATCAGACTTTTTAGAAAGCTAAGAACATTGACTATAACTTCCTAGTTAGCAACTTTCTCATATTCAGTATGGAACACAAATTCCTTCTATTTAAACACAAGTTAAGAACAACTCAAGACAACAGTTTTGCTGAAACATGTAAAGGCCATAACTGGTGCTATATTTATCGGAATCTATCAGAATTACACTTTTTGGAAAGCTAAAAATATCTACTACAACTTCCTAGTTAACAACTTTCTCGGATTCAGTATGGAACTCAAATTCCTGCTCTTTAAACACAAGTCAAGAACCACTTAAGACAACAGTTTAGCTGACACCTGAAAAGCTCATAATTGGTGCGATACTGATTGGAATCTAATAATTGAACTTTTTGGAAAGTTAAGAACATATACTACAACTTCTTGGTTAACAACTTTCTAATATTCCATATGGAACTCAAACTCCTGCTCTTTAAACACAAGTCAAGAACAACTCAAGACAGCAGTTTTGTTAAAATGTGCAAAGCTCAACGCTGGTGCTATACTATTCAGAATCTAACAAAATTATCATTTTTGGAAATATAAGAACATCTACTTCAACTTCCTAGTTATCAACTTTCTCAGAATCAGTATGGAAATCAAATTCCTTACCTTTAAACACAAATTAAGAACAACTCAAGACAGCAGTTTGGCAGAAACTTGTAAAGCTCATAACTGGTGCTATACTTATCGGAATCGAACGAAATTGAACTTTTTGGAAATCTAAAAACATAGACTACCACTTACAAGTTGACAAATTTCTCAGATTCCATATGGATCTCAAATTTTTGCTCTTTAAACACAAGTCAAGAACAACTCAAGACAGCAGTTTTGCTGAAACTTGTAAAGCTCAAAACTGATGCTAGACTTATCGGAATCTAACAAAATTTCACTTTTGGAAAGCTAAGAACATCTACCACAATTTCCTGGTTAACAACTTTCTCAGATTCCGTATGAAACTAAAATTCTTGCTCTTTAAACACAAGTCAAGAACAACTAAAGACAGTAGTTTTGCTGAAACTTGTAAATCTCATAACTGGTGCGATACTTATCGGAATCTAAAAAAATTAGACTTTTTGGTAAGCTAAGAGCATCAACTACAACTTCCTAGTGAACAATTTTCACAATTCCGTATGGAACTCAAATTCTTGCTCGTTAAACACATGTCTAGAACTAATCAAGACAGCAGTTTGCTAAAACTTGTAAAGCTCATAACTGGTGCTATAATTTTCAGAATCTAACAAATATAGAATTTTTGGATACCTAAGAACATCGACTACAACTTCCTAGTTAACAACCTTCTCATATTCCATCTGGAACTCAAATTCCATCTCTCTAAACAAAAGTCATCAACAACTAATGACAGTAGTTTTGCAGAAACATGAAAAGCTCATAACTGGTGCTATACATATCGAAATCTAAGAAAATTAGACTATTTGGAAAGCTAAGAACATCTAATACCACTTTCTATCACAGATTCCAAATGGAACTCAAATTCCTGCTCTTTAAACACAAGTTAAGAACAACTCAAGACAACAGTTTTGCTGAAACATGTAAAGCTCATAACTGGTGCTATAATTATCGGAATCAATCAAATATAGGACATTTTGGAAAGCTAAGAACATATACTACTACTTCCTAGTTAACAACTTTCTCAGATTCCAAATGGAACTCAAATTCCTGCTCTTTAAACACTAGTCAAGAATCACTGAAGACAGCAGTTTGCTTAAACTTGTCAAGCTCATAACTGGTGCTATACTTATCGGAATCTAAAAAAATTAGAATTTTTGAAAAAGCTAAGAATATCTACTACAACATCCTAGTTAACAACATTCCCAGATTTTGTATGGAACTCAAATTCCTCCTCTTTAAACACAAGTCAAGAACATCTCAAGACAGCAGTTTGCTGAACCTTTTAAAGCTCATAACTGGTGCTATACTTATCGGAATCTAACAAAATTTAGCTTTTTGGAAAGCTAAGAAAATGTACTACAACTTCCTAGTTGACAACTTTCTCAGGTTCAATATGGAACTCAAATTTTTGCTCTTTTAACACAAGTCAAGAACACTTTAAGACAGCAGTTTTGCTGAAATTTGTAAAGCTCATAAATTGTGCTATACTTATGTAATCTAGCAAAATGGGAATTTTTAGAAAGCTAAGAACATCTACAACAACTTCGTAGTTAACAACTTTCTCAGATTCCGTAGGAAACTCAAATTCCTGCTCTTTAAGCACACGTTATGTACAACTCAAGACACCTGTTTTGCTGAAACTTGTGAAGCTCATCGCTGGTGCTATACTTTTCAGAATCTAGCAAAATTAGAATTTTTGGAATGCTAAGAACATCGAAAACAACTTCCGATTTAACAACTTTCTCAGATTCAGTATGGATCTGAAATTGCTTCTCCTTAAACACAAGTCAAAAACAGCGGAAGACAACAGTTTTGGTAAAAATTATAAACCTCATAACTGGTGCCATACTTACCGAAATCTAACAGAATTGAACTTTTTAGAAAGCAAAGAACATCTGCTACAACTTCCAAGTTAACAACTTTCTCAGATTTCGTATGGAACTCATATTCCCTCTCTTTAAACACAAGTCAAGAACAACTCAAGACAGCAGTTTTGCTGGAACTTTTAAAGCTCATAACTGGTCCTATACTTATCGGAATCTAACAAAATTGGACTCTTTCGAAAGCTAAGAACATTTACTACAACTTCGTAGTTAACAACTTTCTCAGAATCTGTATGGAACGGAAATTCCTGCTGTATAAACACAAGTCAAGAACAACTCAAGACAACAGTTTTGCTAAAATTTGCAAAGCTCATCGCAGGTGCAATACTTTTCGGAATCCAACAAAATTATACTATTGGAAAAGCTAAGAACATCTACTACAACTTCCTTGTTAACAACTTTCTCAGATTAGGTATGGAAATCAAATTCCTGCACTTTAAACATAAATCAAGAACAACTCCAGACAGTAGTTTTGCTTAAACTTGTAAAGCTCATGATCGGTGGTATACTTATCGGAAAATAACAAATTTGAACTTTTTGGAAAGCTACTACCACTTCCTAGTTAAGACCTTTCTCAGATTCCAAATGAAACTCAAATTCCTGCTCTTTAAACACATGTCAAGAATTACTCAAGACAGCAGTTTTGCTGAAACTTGTAAAACTCATAACCGGTGCTATACTTCTCGGAATCTAACAAAATTGGACTTTTTGGCATGCTAAGAACATCTACTACAACTTCCTAGTTAACAAATTTCTCAGATTCTGAATAGAACTCAAGTTCCTGCGCTTTAAACACAAGTCAAGAACAACTCAAGACAGCAGTTTGCTGAAACTTGTAAAGCTCATAACTTGTGCTGTAATTTTCAGAATCTAAAAAAATTAGATTTTTTGAAAAGCTAAGAATATCTACTACAAATTCCTAGTTAGCAAGTTTCTCAGATTCCGTATGGAACTCAAATTCCTACTTTTTAAACACAAGTCAAGAACAACTCAGGACAACAGTTTGCAGGAACTTCTAAAGCTCATAACCGGTGTCATACTTATCAGCATCGAACAAAATTAAACTTTTTGGAAAGCAAAGAAAATCTACAACAACTTCCTAGTTAACAACTTTCTCATCTTCAGCATGGAACTCAAATTCCTTCTAATTAAACACAAGTCAAGAACACCTTAAGACAGCAGTTTTGCTGAAACTTATAATACTCAAACTGGTGCTATACTTATGGAACCTAGCAGAATTGGACTTTTTGGAAAGCAAAGAACATCCTAAAAAAATTTGTAGTTTTGCTGAAACACGTCTATTACAACTCAAGACACAAGTTTTGGTGAAACTTGTAAAACTCATCGTTTGTGCTATACTTATCGGAATCAAACAAAATTAGGCTTTTTTGAAAGCTAAGAATATCAACTACAACTTCCTAGTTAACAGCTTTCTCAGATTCAGTATGGAATTCAAAATCCTGCTCTTTAAATACAAGTCAAGAACAACTCAAGACAACAGTTTTGCTGAAAATTGTAAAGCTCATAACTGGTGCTATACTTACCGAAATCTAACAAAGTTGAACTTTTTGGAAAGCTGAGAACACCTACTACAACTTCCAAATTAACAACTTTCTGAGATTCCGTATGGAACTCAAATTCCTGCTCTTTAAACACAAGTCAAGAACAACTCAAGACGGCAGTTTTGCTGGAACCTGTAAAGGTCATAGCTGGTGCTATACTTATCGGAATCTAACAAAATTGGACTTTTTCGAAAGCTAAGAACATCTACTACAACTTCGTAGAACAAATTTTTCAGATTCCGTATGGAACTCAAATTCCTCCTCTTTAAACCCAAGGTAAGAACAACTCAAGACAGCAGTTTTGCTGAAATTTGCAAAGCTCATCGCTGGTGCTATACTTTTTAGAATCTAACAAAATTATACTTTTTGAACAGCTAAGAACATCTACTACAATTTTTTAGTTAACAACTTTCTCATATTCGGTATGGGAATCAAATTCCTGCTCTTTAAACATAAATCAAGAACAACTTAAGACAAGGGATTTGCTGAAACTTGTAAAGCACATGACAGGTGTTATACTTATCGGAGTCTAAAAAAGTTGAACATTTTGGAAAGCTAGGAACATCTTCTACCACTTCCTAGTTAAAGACTTTGTCAGATTCTATATGAAACTCAAATTCCTGCCCTTTAAACACAAGTCAAGAATAACTCAAGACAGCAGTTTTGTAGAAACTTGTATTGCTTATAACTGGTGCTATACTTATCGGAATCAAACAAAATGAACTTCTCAGAAAGCTAAGAAAATCTACTACCAATTCCTAGTTAACAACTTTCTCAGATTCCATATGGAACTCAAATTCCTGCTTTTTAAACACAAGCCAAGAACAACTCAAGACAGCAGTTTTACTGGAACTTGTAAGCTTATAACTGGTGCTATACTTATCGGAATCTAACAAAATTGGACTTTTTAGAAAGCTAAGAACATTTACTACAACTTTCTCAGGTTCAGTGCGGAACTAAAATTCTTGCCCTTTAAACACAATTCAAGAACACTTTAAGACAGCAGTTTTTCTGAAACTTGTAAAGCTCATAACTGGTGCTATACTTAAGGAATCTAGCATTCTTGGACTTTATAGAAAGCTAAGAACATTTACAATAACTTCATAGTTAACAACTTTCTTAGATTCCGGAGGGAACTCAAATTCCTGCTCTTTAAACATACGTCAAGTACAACTCATGACACCAGTTTTGCTGAAACTTGTAAAGCTCTTCGCTGGTTCTATACTTTTCGGTTTCTAACAAAATTAGACTTTTTTGAAAGCTAAGAACATCGACTATAACTTCCTAGTTAACATCTTTCTCAGATTCAATATGGATCTGAAATTGCTTCTCTTTAAACACAAGTCAAGAACAACTGAAGACAACAGCTTTGCTGAAAATTATAAAACTCATAACTGGTGCTGTACTTACCGAAATCTAACAGAATTGAACTTTTTGGAAAGCTAAGAACATCTGCTACAACTTCCAAGTTAACAACTTTCTCAGATTCCGCACGGAACTCAAATTTCAGCTCTTTAAACACAAGTCAGGAACAACTCATAACTGGTGCTATATTTATCAGAATCTAACAAAATTAGACTTTTGCGAAAGCTAAGAACATTTACTACAACTTCGTAGTTAACCACTTTCTCATATTCCGTATGGAACTGAAATTCCTGCTCTGTAAACACAAGTCAAGAATAACTCAAAACAACAGTTTTGCTGAAATTTGCAGAGCTCATAATTGGTGCTATACTTATCGGAATCTAAAAATATTAGACGTTTGTGAAAGCTACGAACATTTACTACAATTTCGTAGTTAACTACTTTCTCATATTCCGTATGGAACTGAAATTCCTGTTCTTTAAACACAAGTCAAGAACAACTCAAGACAACAGTTTTGCTGAAATTTACAAAGCTCATCGCTGCTGCTATACTTTTCGGAATATTAAAAATTATACTTTTTGGAAAGCTAAAAACATCTACTACAACTTCCTTGTTAATACCTTTCTCTGATTCGGTATGGAAATCAAATTCCTTTTCTTTAAACATAAATCATGAACAACTCAAGACAGCAGTTCTGCTGAAAATTGTAAAGTTCATAACTGGTGCTATACTTATCGGAATATAAAAAAATTGGACCTTTTGGAAAGCTAAGAACATCAGCTACAACTTCCTAGTTAACAACTTTCTCAGATTCCGAATGGAACTCATTCTCCTACTCTTTAAACACATGTCAAGAACAACTCAAAACAACAGTTGCTGAAACTTGTAAATCTCACAACTAGTGATGTACTTATCGGAATCTAAAAAATTAGACTTTTTGAAAAGCTAAGAACATCTACTAGTGCTGTACTTATCGGAATCTAAAAAATTAGACTTTTTGAAAAGCTAAGAACATCTACTACAACTTCCTAGTTAAAAACTTTCTCAGATTCCGTATGGAACTCAAATTCCTACTATTTAAACACAATCAAGAACAACTCACGACATCAGTTTGCTAAAACTTCTAAAGCTCATAACTGGTGCTATACTTATCAGAATCGAACAAAATTAGACTTTTTGAAAAGCTAAGAAAATATACTATAACTTCCTAGTTAACAAATTTCTCAGGTTCAGTATGGAACTTAAATTCCTGCACTTTAAACACAAGTCAAGAACACCTTAAGACAGCAGTTTTGCTGAAACTTGTAAAGCTCATAACTGGTGCTATACTTATGGAATCTAGAAAAATTGGACTTTTGGAAAGCTAAAAAAATCTACAACAATTTCGTAGTTAACAAATTTCTCAGATTCTTTATGGAACTCAAATTCCTGCTCTTTAAACACACGTCAAGTACAACTCAGGACACCAGTTTTGCTGAAACTTCTAAACCTCTTCGCTGGTGCTATACTTATCGGAATCGAAAAAAATTAGACTTTTTGGAAAGCTAAGAAAATCGACTACAACTTCCTAGTTAACAACTTTCTAAAATTCAGTATGGAACACAAAATCCTGCTCTTTAAACACAAGTCAAGAACTATCAAGACAGCTGTTTTCTTGAAAATTATGAAGCTCATAACTGGTGCTATACTTACCGAAATCTAACAAAATTTAAATTTTTGGAAAGCTGAGAACATCTACAACAACTTCCAGGTAAACAACTTTCTGAGATTCCATATGGAACTCAAATTCCTGCTCTTTAAACACAAGTCAAAAACAACTCACGAAAGCAGTTTTGCCAGAAATTGTAAAGGTCATAGCTGGTGCTATACTTATCAGAATCTAACAAAATTGGACTTTTTCGAAAGCTAAGAACTTCTACTACAACTTCCTAGTTAACAACTTTGTTAGATTCCGTATGGAACTCAAATTCGAGCTTTTTAAACACAAATCAAGAACAACTGAAGACAGCAGTCTTACTGAAACTTGTAAAGCTCATAACTTGTGCTATACTTATCAGAACCTAACAAAATGGGACTTTTTGGAAAGCTAAGAACATTTACTACAACTTTCTAGTTAATAACTTTCTCAGATTCCGTACGGAACTCAAATTCCTGCACTTTAAAACACAAGTCAAGAACAACTCAAGACAACTGTTTTGCTGAAACTTGTAAACCTCATAACCGGTGCTATACTTATCGGAATCTACCAAAATCAGACTTTTTCGAAAGCTAAGAAAATCTACTACAACATCCTAGTTAACAACTTTCTCAGATTCGGTATGGAACTCAAATTCCTGCT
Organism: Hemerocallis citrina; assembly: GCA_017893485.1. Classification (NCBI taxonomy): domain Eukaryota; kingdom Viridiplantae; phylum Streptophyta; class Magnoliopsida; order Asparagales; family Asphodelaceae; genus Hemerocallis; species Hemerocallis citrina. Next base: position 114,241,315 of record CM030360.1, on the reverse strand, counting down.
CTTTAAATACAATTCAAGAATCACTTAAGATAGCAGTTTTGCTGGAATTTACAAAGCTCATCGCTGGTGCTATAGTTTTCAGAATCTAACAAAATTATACTTTTTGGAAAGCTAAGAACATCTACTAAAACTTCCTAGTTAACAACTTTCTCAGATTCAATTTGGAAATCAAATTCCTGCTCTTTAAACACAAATCAAGAACAACTCAAGAGAGCAGTTTTGCTGAAACTTGTAAAGCTCATAACTGGTTCTATACTTATCGAAATCTATCAAAATTAGACTTTTTGGAAAGCCAAAAAAATCTTACACAAATTCCTAGTTAATGACTTTCTCAGATTCAGTATAGAACTCAAATTTCTGCTCTTTAAATACAAGTCATGAACAACGCAAGACAGCAGTTTTGCAGGAACTTGAAAAGCTCATAACTGGTGCTATACTTATCGGAATTTAACAAAATTGGACATTTTCGAAAGCTAAAAACATCTACTACAACTTCGTTGTTAAGAACTTTCTGATGTTCGGTATGGAACTCAAATTCCTGCTTTTTAAACACAAGTCAAGAACAACTTATGACAGCAGTTTTGCTGAAATTTGCAATGCTCATCGCAGGTGCTATACCTTTCGGAATCAAACAAAATTATACTTTTGGATTGCTCAGACCATCTACCACAACTTCCTAGTTAGCAACTTTCTCAGATTCGGTATGGAAATCAAATTCCTGCTCTTTAAACATAAATCAAGAACTCAAGACAGTAGTTTTGCTGAAACTTGTAAAGATCATGACAGGTGCTATACTTATTATAATCTAACAAAATTGAACTTTTTGGGAAGCTAAGAACATCTACTACCACTTCCTAGTTAACAAGTTTCTCAGATTCCTTATGGAACTAAAATTCCTGCTCTTTAAACACAAGTCAAGAACAACTCAAGATAGCAGTTTTGCTGAAACTCGTAAAGCTCATAACTGGTGCTATACTTTTTAGAATCTAACAAAATTGAACTTCTTGGAAAGCTAAGAACATAGACTACGACTTCCTAGTTAACAACTTTCTCAGATTCCATATGGAACTAAAATTCCTGCTCTTTAAACACAAGTCAGGAACAATTCAAGACAGTAGTTTTGCTGAAACTTGTAAAGCTCATAACTGGTGCTATACTTATCGGAATCTTACAAAATTAGAATTTTTGAAAAGCTATGAAAATCTAATACAACTTCCTAGTTAAGAACTTTCTCAGATTCCGTATGAAACTCAAATTCGTGCGCTTTAAACACAAGTCAAGAACATCTAAACACAACAGTTTTGCTGAAACTTGGCGAAGCTCATCACTGGTGGTATACTTATCGGAACCTAACAAAATTAGAATTTTTGGAAAACTAAGAACATCTACAACAACTTCTAGTTAATAACTTTCTCAGATTCCAAATATAACTCAAATTCCTGCTCTCTAAACACAAGTCGAGAACAACTCAAGACAGCAGTTTTGCGGAAACATGTAAAGCTCATAACTGGGGATATACTTATCGGAATCCAATAAAATTGGACTTTTTCAAAAGCTAAGAACTTCTACTACAACTTCCTAGTTAACAACTTTCGGAGATTCCGTTTGGAACTAAAATTCCTCCTCTTTAAACGCAAGTCAAGAACAACTGAAGACAGCAGTTTTGCTGAAACATGGAAAGCTCATAATTGGTGCTATACAAGTCGGAACCTAACAAAATTGGAATTTTTGGAAAGCTAAGAAAATTTACTACTACTTCCTAGTTAACAACTTTTTAAGATTCCGTATTGGACTCAAATTCCTCCATTTAAACACAAGTCAAGAACAATTTAAGACAACAGTTTTGCTAAAACTTGTAAAGCTCATAACTGGAGCTATACTTATCGAAATCTACCAAAATTAGACTTTTTGGAAAGCTAAGAACATCTACAACAGCTTCCGAGTTAACAACTTTCTCAGATTCAGTATGGAACTCAAATTCATGCTCTTTAAATACAATTCAAGAACAACTTAAGACAGCAGTTTTGCTGGAATTTGCAAAGCTCATCGTCGGTGCTATACTTTCAGAATCTAACAAAATTATAATTTTTGGAAAGCTAAGAACATCTACTATAACTTCCTAGTTAACAACTTTCTAAGATACAGTTTGGAAATCAAATTTCTGCTCTTTAAACACAAATCAAGAACAACTCAAGATAGCAGTTTTGCTGAAACTTGTAAATCTCATAACGGGTGCTATACTTATCAGAACCTATCAAAATTGAACTTCGTGGAAAGCTAAGAACATCTACTACCACTTCCTAGTTAACAACTTTCTCATATTCCATATGGAACTCAAATTCCTGCTCTTTAAACAGAAGTCAAGAAGAACTCAAGATAGCAGTTTTGCTGAAACTTGAAAAGATCATAACTGGTGCTATTCTTAGCAGAATCTAACAAAATTGGATTTTTTGGAAAGCTAAGAAAATATACTACAAGTTTCCAGTTAACAACTTTCTCAGATTCCGTATGAAACTCAAATTCCTGCTCTTTAAACACAAGTCAAGAACAACTCAAGACATCAGTTTTGCTGAAACTTGGTAAAGCTCATAACTGGTGCTTACATATCGGAACCTAACAAAATTGGACTTCTTGAAAAGCTAAGAACTTCTACTACAACTTCCTAGTTAACAGCTTTCTCAGATTCTGAATGGAACTCAAATTCCTGTTCTTTAAACACAAGTCAAGAACAACTCAAGATATCAGCTTGTTGAAACTTCTAAACCTCATAACTGGTGCTATACTTATCGGAATCTAAAACTATTAGACTTTTCGAAAAGCTGAGAACATCTACTACAACTACTAGTAGTATTGCTGAAACATGTAAAGCACATAACTTATGCTATACTTTTAAAGTACAACTCAAGACACCAGTTTTGCTGAAACTGGTAAAGCTTATCGCTGGTGCTATACTTTTCGGAATCTAACAAAATTAGAATTTTTGGAAAGCTAAGAACAGCGACTACAACTTCCTAGTTAACAACTTTCTCAGATTTAGTAAGGAACTCAAATTCCTTCTCTTTAAACACAGGTCAAGAACAACTCGAGACAACACTTTTGATGAAAATTGTAAAGCTTATAATTGGTGCTATACTTACCAAAATCTAACAAAATTAATCTTTTTGGAAAACTAAGAACATCTACTAGAACTTCCAAGTAAACAACTTTCTCAGATTCCGTAGGGAACTCAAATTCCTGCTCTTTAAACACAAGTCAAGAACAACTCATGACAGCAGTTTTACTGAAACTTGTAAGGCTCATAACTGGTGCTGTACATCTGGAATTTAACAAATTTGGACTTTTTGGAAAGCTAAGAACATCTACAACAACATCATAGTTAACAACATTCTTAGATTCTGTATGGAACTCAAATTCCAGCTCTTTAAACACACGTCAAGTACAACTTAAGACACATGTTTTGCTGAAACTTGGAAAGCTCATCGTCAGTGTCATACTTTTCGGAATCTAACAAAATTGGACTTTTTGGAAAGCTAAGAACATCGACTATAACTTCCTAGTTAGCAACTTTCTCAGATTCAGTAAGGAACACAAATTCCTTCTATTTAAACACAAGTCACGAACAACTCAAGACAACAGTTTTGCTGAAACATGTAAAGGTCATAACTGGTGCTATACTTATCGGAATCTATCAGAATTACACTTTTTGGAAAGCTAAGAACATCTACTACAACTTCTTAGTTAACAACTTTCTCAGATTCATTATGGAACTCAAATTCCTACTCTTTAAACACAAGTCAAGAACCAATTAGGACAACAGTTTAGCTGACACCTGAAAAGCTCATAATTGGTGCGATACTCATCGGAATGTAATAATTGAACTTTTTGAAAAGTTAAGAACATATACTACAACTTCTTGGTTAACAACTATCTCATATTCCATATGGAACTCAAACTTCTGCTCTTTAAACACAAGTCAAGAACAACTCAAGACAGCAGTTTCGCAAAAAAGTGCAAAGCTCAATGATGGTGCTATACTAAACAAAATCTAACAAAATTATAATTTTTGGAAAGCTAAGAACATCTACTTCAACTTCCTAGTTAACAACTTTCTCAGATTCAGTATGGAAATCAAATTCCTTAACTTTAAACACAAATCAAGAACAACTCAAGACCGCTGTTTGGCAGAAAATTCTAACGCTCATAACTGGTGCTATACTTATCGGAATCTAACAAAATTGAACTTTTTGAAAGCTAAAAACATAGACTACCACTTACAAGTTGACAACTTTCTCAGATTCCATATGGAACACAAATTCTTGCTCTTTAAACACAAGTCAAGAACAACTCAAGACAGCAGTTTTGCTGAAACTTGTAAAGCTCAAAACTGGTGCTAGACTTATCGGAATCTAACAAAATTTCAATTTTTGGAAAGCTAAGAACATCTACTACAACTTCCTAGTTAACAACTTTCTTAGATTCCGTATGAAACTAAAATTCCTGCTCTTTAAACACAAGTCAAGAACAACTTAAGACCGCGGTTTTGCTGAAAACTTGTAAAGCTCATAACTGGTGCGATATTTATCGAAATCTAACAAAATTGAACTGTTTGGTAAGCTAAGAGCATCAACTACAACTTCCTAGTGAACAACTTTCTCAAATTCCGTATGGAACTCCAATTCCTGCCCTTTAAACACATGTCAAGAACTAATCAAGACAGTAGTTTGCTAAAACTTGTAAAGCTCATAACTGGTGCTATAATTTTTGGAATCTAACAAATATAGAACTTTTGGAAAGCTAAGAACATTGACTACAACTTCCTAGTTAACAACATTCTCAGATTCAGTATGGAACTCAAATTCCTTCTCTTTAAACACAAGTCAAGAACAACTCAAGACAGCAGTTTTGCTGAAAATTGTAAAGCTGATAACTGGCGCTATACTTATCGGAATCTAACAAAATTGAAATTTTTGGAAAGCTAAGAACATGTACCACCACTTCTTAGTTAACAACTTTTTCAGATTCCGTATGGAACTCAAATTTTTTCTCCTTAAACACACGTCAAGAACAACTCAAGACTGCAGTTTTGCTGAAACTTGTAAAGATAATAACTGGTGCTATACTTATTGGAATCTAAAAAAATTAGACTTTTTGGATAGCTAAGAACATCTACTACAACTTCCCAGTTAACAACTTTCTCAGATTCAGTATGGAATTAAAATTCATGCTCTTTAAACACAAATCAAGAACAACTCAAGACATTCGTTTTTCTGAAACTTGTAAAGCTCATAACTGGTGCTATACTTATTTTAATTTAACGAAATTAGACTTTTTCGAAATCTAAGAACATCTACTCCAACTTCTTAGTTAATCACTTTCTCAGATTCTGTATGGAACTCAAATTCCATCTCTTTAAACAAAAGTCAAGAACAACTATAGACAGCAGCTTCACAGAAACATTAAAAGCTCATAACTGATGCTATACATATCGAAATCTAACAAAATTAGACTTTTTGGAAAGCTAAGAACATCTAATTTCACTTCCTAGATAACAACTATCACATATTCCAAATGGAACTCAAATTCCTGCTCTTTAAACACAAGTCAAGAACAACACAAGACAGCAGTTTTGCTGAAACATGTAAAGCTCATAACTTGTGCTATACTTATCGGAATCAATTAAATATAGGACTTCTTGGAAAGCTAAGAACATATAATACAACTTCTAAGTTGAAAACTTTCTCAGATTCCCAATGGAACTCAAATTCCTGCTCTTTAAACACTAGTCAAGAACCACTCATGACAGCAGTTTTATTAAACTTGTAAAGCACATAACTGGTGCTATACTTATCGGAATCTCACAAAATTAGACTTTTTGAAAAAGCTAAGAACATCTACTACAACATCCTAGTTAACAACTTTCTCAGATTTTGTATGGAACTCAAATTCCTCTTCTTTAAACACAAGTCAAGAACATCTCAAGACAGCAGTTTGCTGAAACTTTTAAAGCTCATAAAAAGCTCATAACTGGTGCTATACTTATCGGAATCTAACAAAATTAGGCTTTTTGGAAAGCTAATAAAATTTACTACAACTTTCTAGTTAACAACTTTCTCAGGTTCAGTATAGAACTCAAATTCTTGCTCATTTAACGCAAGCCAAGAACACCTTAAGACAGCAGTTTTGCTGAAATTTGTAAAGCTCATAAATGGTGCCATACTTATGGAATCTATCAGAATGGGACTTTTTGGAAAGCTAAGACCATCTACATCAACTTTGTAGTTGACAACTTTCTTAGATTCCGTATAGAACTCAAATTCCTGCTCATTAAACACACGTAAAGTGCAACTCAAGACACCAGTTTGGCTGAAACTTGTGAAGCTCATCGCTGGTGCTATTCTTTTCAGAAAGTAATAAAATTAGAATTTTTGGAAAGTTATGAACATCGAATACAACTTCCTAGTTAACAACTTTTTCAGATTCCGTTTGGAACTCAAATTGTTGCTCTTTAAACACAAGTCAAGAACAACTCAAGACAACAATTTTGCTGAAAATCGTAAAGCTCATAACTGGTGCAATACTTATCGAAATCTAACAAAATTGAACTTTTTGGAAAGCTAAGAACATCTACTACAACTTCCAAGATAACAACTTTCTTAGATTCCGTATGGAACTCAAATTCCTACTCTTTAAACACAAGTCAAGAACAACTCAAGATAGCAGTTTTGCTGAAACTTGTAAAGCTCATAACTCATGCTATACTTATCGAAATCTAAAAAATTTGGACTTTTTCGAAAGCTAAGAACATCTACTACAACTTCCTAGTTAACATCTTTCTTAGATTCCGTACGGAACTCAAAATCCTGCTCTTTAAACACAGGTCAAGAACAACTAAAGACAGCTGTTTAGCTGAAACTTGTAAAGCTCATAACAGGTGCTATACATATCGGAAGATAACAAAATTCCTCCCTTGGAAAGCTTAGATCATCTACTACAACTTCCTAGTTAACAGCTTTCTCAGATTCCGTACGGAAATCAAATTACTGTTCTTTAAACACAAGTCAAGAACAACTCGAGATAGCAGTTTTGCTGAAACTGGTAAAGCTCATAATTGGTGCTGTACTAATCGAAATCTATAAAAATTAGACTTTTTGGAAAGCAAAGAACATCTACTACAACTTCCTAGTTAACAGCTTTCTCAGATTTAATATGGAACTCAGATTCTTGCTCGTTAAAAACTATTCAAGAACAACATAAGACAGCAGTTTTGCTGAAATTTGCAAAGCTCATCGCCGGTGCTATACTTTTCGGAATCTACCAAAATTATACATTTTTGAAAGCTAAGAACATCTACTACAACTTCCTAGTTAACAACTTTCTCAGATTCGGTATGGAAATTAAATTCCTGCTCTTTAAACACAAATCAAGAACTACTCAAGACAGCAGTTTTGCTGAAACTTGTAAAGCTCATAACCGGTGCTATACTTATCAGAATCTAAAAAAATTAAACTTTTTCGAAAGCTAAGAACATCTACTACAACTTCCTAGTCAACAAATTTCTCAGATTCCATATGGAACACAAATTCCTGCTCTTTAAACACAAGTCAAGAACAACTCAAGACAGCAGTTTTGGTGAAACTTATAAAGCATAAAACTGGTGCCATACTTATCGGAATCTAAAAGAATAGGCCGTTTTGGAAAGCTAAGAAAACTTACTACAACTTACTAGTTAAAAACTTTCTCAGATTCCGTATGAAACTCAAATTCCTACTTTTTAAACACATGTCAAGAACGACTCAAGATAGCAGTTTTGCTGAAACTTGGTAAAGCTCATAACTGGTGCTATACTTATCAGAATCTCAAACAATTAGAATTTTTGAAATGCTAAGAATATCTACTACAACTTCCTAGTTAACAACTTTCTCAGTTTCAGAATGGAACTCAAATTTCTGCTCTTTAAACACAAGTCAAAAACAACCTTAAGACAGCAGTTTTGCTGAAACTTGTAAAGCTCATAACTGGTGCTATACTTATGGAATCTAACAAAATTAAACTTTTTGGAAAGCTAAAAACATCTACAACAACTTCGTAGTTAACAAACTTCTTAGATTCCGTATGGAACTCAAATTCTCGCTCTTTAAACACACGTCAAGTACAACTCAAGACACCAGTTTTGATGTAACTTGTAAAGCTCATCGCTGGTGCTATAATTTTTGTAATCTTACAAAATTAGACTTTTTTGGAAAGCTTAGAACATCGACTACAACTTCCTAGTTAACAACTTTCTCAGATTCAACATGGAACTCAAATTCCTTCCCTTTAAACAAAAATCAAGAACAACTCAAGTCAACCGTTTTGTTGAAACTTGTAAAGCTCATAACTGGTTTTATACTTATCGCAATCAATCAAAATTAGACTTTTTGGAAAACTAAGAACATCTACTACAACTTCCTAGTTAACAACTTTTTCAGATTCAGTATAGAACTCAAATTCCTACTCTTTAAATACAAGTCAAGAACCACTTAAGACAACAATTTTGGTGACACATGTAAAGCTCATAACTGGTGCTATACTCATCAGAATCTAATAAAGTTAAACCTTTTCGAGGGCTAAGAACATCTACTACAACATCTTAGTCAAGAACTTTCTCATATTCCATATGGAACACAAACTCCTACTCTTTAAACACAAGTCAAGAACAACTCAAGACAACAGTTTTGTTGAAATTTGCAAAGCTCATCGCTGGTACTATACTTTTCGGAATCTAACAAAATTATACTTTTTGGAAATCTAAGAACATTTACTACAACTTTATAGTTAAAAACTTTCTTTGATTTAGTATGGAAATCAAATTCCTGCTCTTTAAACACAAATTAAGAACAACTCAAGACAGCAGTTTTGCTGAGACTTGTAAAGCTTATAACTGGTGCTATACTTATCGGAATCTAACAAAATTGAACTTCTTGACAAGCTAAGAACAACTACTACCACTTCCTAGTTAACAACTTTCTCAGATTTCATATCGAACTCAAATGCTTGCTCTTTAAATACAAGTCAAGAACAACTCAAGACAGCAGTTTTGCTGAAACTTGTAAAGCTCATAACTGGTGCAATACTTATTGAAATCTAACAAAATTGGACTTTTGGTAAGCTAAGAACATCTACTACAACTTCCTAGTGAACATCATTCTCAGATTCCATCAGGAACTCAAATTCCTTCTCTTTAAACACAAGTCAAGAACAAATCAAGACAGTACTTTTGCTGAATTTTGCAAAGCTCATCGCTGGTGCAATACTTTTCGGAATCTAACAAAACTATACTTTTTGGAAAGCTAAGAACATCTACTACAACTTTCTAGTTAACAACTTTCTCAGATTCAGCATGGAAATTAAATTCCTGTGCTTTAAACACAAATCAAGAACAACTCAAGACAGCAATTTTGCTGAGACTTGTAAAGCTCACAACTTGTGCTATAGTTATCGGAATCTAAAAAAATTGAACTTTTTAGAAAGCTAAGAACATCTACTACCACTTCCTAGCTAACAACTTTCTCATATTTCGTATAAAACTCATATTCCTGCTCTTTAAACACAATTCAAGGACAACTCAAGACAGCAGTTTTGCTGAAACTTATAAACCTTATAACTGGTGCTATACTTATCGGAATCTAACAAAATTGGAATTTTTGAAAAGCTAAGAACATCTATTATTGCTCCCTAGTTAACAACTTTCTCAGATTCCGTATGAAACTCAAATTCCCGCTCTTTAAACACAAGTCAAGAACAACTCAACACTGCAGTTTTGCGGAAACTGGTTAAGCTCACAACTGGTGCTATACTTATCGGAATCTAACAAAATTGGACTTTTTGGTAAGCTAAGAACATCTACTACAACTTCCTAGTGAACAACTTTCTCAGATTCCCGTATGGAACTCAAATTCCTACTCTTTAAACACAAGTCAAGAACAAATCAAGACAGCAGTTTGCTGAAACTTGTTAAGCTCATAACTGGTTCTATACTTATCCGAATCTAACAAATAATGACTTTTTGTAACCCCTGTTTTTCATTTTGTGTATTTTTGGAGTGTATTTTTCGTTTTGGTGTATTTTCTCTCTTGTATTTTTTTCTGAACCGTATATTGGAATTTGTTTTCAATATATATTCGTTTTATTTCATTTTAAGTACTTTGTGTTTGATTGGTTGTCTCTTTTGTTTCGTTCTTCATTAGTTGTGTTCTTTCTTCATTTTGGTCTCGTTCCCTTTATTCGTATTTTATTTCTTTCTTGGATGTTTTTGGTGGTGATTTGGTTATCCTATTTTTCCAAATCTATTAATTTATCCTTAATACGATTTTACCAAAGCCAAATTAAATCTCCAACCCTATTCGTTTTCCTACTTAATTGACCCAAAATCCAAAACCCATTGGTGAACCCATTAACGCACAACTAGACCCTACATACACAAAACCCTCTCCACTAAACCCTAACCCTAATTCCCCTCTCTTTCACAATCTCGGCCTCCTCTCTCTCTCCCTCTCCTTGCTTGCACCGCAACCCACACACAGCCAACCCCCGACCCCTTTGCCGATCCCCTCCAGGCCGCCAGCACCCCTCCCGGCCTGTCCAACCCCTGACAACACCCCAACCTGACAGCCCTCATCTCACCTCTCCCGATCTACATCCACATCCCTATCCCCCTCAGTTTGCCGCACCACCACTCCATCACCTAGCCGAGCATCCATCCCTGCATTCATCTGCCTTCTCTCTCTTTTGATCTCTCTCTGGCTGGCTTGAGAGTTCGCACGTGGGATCGTGCGAGTTGTTCGTGTGGAGATTCTTGCTCGAGTTGGATTAAATTCGTTGACTAGAGGATTTTCGTACGTGGGTTTTCCTCCTTACTCTTGATTGTATCGTTCTTCATCTTCAGTTAAGGCAAGTAACTTGTACTCCAATTCTTTTGTGTGATACAAGTCAAAAATACCATCTATAGTCTAGTTGGGTCTAGAAGCGACTCTTGTTTGTGTTTTGCTTGATGGATTTTGTCTCTATTGTGAAAACATGACTATAGATGACTCACTACACAATATGGACATGAATTAACTTAGGTTTTACCGTTTATGATTTGAATCATGTATGTGAGACTTTTGTGAGAATTCGTGATTTGGTTGTGACCCATGTGATATATTTAGAATGGACATTCTAAATACCCTAATTTATGATGTTTAGACATTTGGTAGACTCAATTTCACGTTCGGATGTGTTTGGATCAATTTTCTTGAATCTATATTGATTTTGTTTTTAAGTAAAAAATCAGTATTTTTGTCGCTGTTCTATTTTGTTTGCTGTTTTGGACTATTTTAAAGTCGGTATCTTAATTTGGGTAATAAACATGAGTTTTAGATAATTTCGTTTATTTTTAAACCCCTCTGACCTTGTTTGATTTCGCTTTCTTATGACTGAGTTATGACTGTTTTACTACAGAGGTGTCGATCTTTTCTAGATTCTGTTTTTTGGTGATTTTGATGACAAATCATTTTAAAGAACTATGCTACATATATTATTTTGATCCAAAAATTTGGTCAGTGTTTATTTATCTAGTTAGGGATTACACAGAATTTTGGCAAAATTTATTAAAGAGTTTTATGTGTTGTTTCATACTCGTTTATGAAATCTATGCTGGTTGTATTTTGCTCGTTGTCCTGTAAAGAACCTTATTTTCACTATGACTCCTTTTACTGTATAAAAAATGTTTGTAAATTATGAAAGTTAGTATGTTTTATCTATTTTCATACCCCTCTGGCGGAATTGGATTTTGTTTCACTGGTAGCGAGATGTCATAGTTTTCATACAGCAGTGTTGGGAAATCCAGATTTGCCAAACTACCGTTTATTGATGTTTTCTTATTTTTGATGAATGATCTTATTTCATTGGAAAAATCTGAAACTTTATATTTAGATACTGTACATATAGGGGAATACCCCAAATTTTTCATGGATTTATTTATTGAGTTTTCATGCTATTTTTCTGTTCTTGAACACGTTTTCCTGATTTCTGGCAGAACCTATTTTCTGTATTCAAATCAGTTTTGAGACATGTTTTTTGAATTAATATATGACTTATTTATATTCGCTGGATTCGTGTGGAAGTCTGTTTTCCAGATCCTTTGACGGATCTAAATTTTTATGTTTGTAATACTGGGAATTACTGTTTTACTGCAGTGTGGTCTTTCTGTCCTGAACTTGAAATTTGGTTATTTTAGTTCTTCTATGAGATATCTTGCACACGTACATATCTATTCTACAACTTGACCTTACCAGATGATCATGCCATGCTATTGTCAATATATTTTGCACACCTACATGCATGTTTGACATTAATAACAAATAACCAAGCTAGGGGTTAAGGGAAAGATCTAGTAGTGGATAGTGCAGAAACGTGTACTCGGAAGAACCTAGTAGTTATTGGAGCTTGTTTACATGTGGAGCTTGACACGATATACATGACACGGACACACATGACACTGGAGCTGGTTGGGTTTTGAGCTTGTTTACGTAATACATGATTACATGATACTTGTAGCTTGTCCCTGAGTACACTGCCCTGTATGGTCCCCTACAAAATCTAAAGCGAAACTGTTTGTTGTAGAAACCATGTAGTAAAAATTGGGATGCATGAAGTGCTATCTGGATAGTAATAACTATAAGACTTGATACATGACACTTGAACATGTTACATGCCTACTTGATACATGCTACATGATACATGAGATTTGATACTTGATTCATGCTACATGATACATGAGATTTTATACTTGGTACATGCTACATGATTACATGATTCTTGATACTGGTTACTTGATGCATGACACTTGTTTACTTGACACTCGACACATGCTATTATATTTGCTTATCCTGCCATGCTATGATTTATATCCCGTATTCATAATTGTCCCATGCTAGGTTTGTTATTTAGAATTACCTATCCCATGTACTTGTATCCTACATTATATGTGGCTCGTAACTTGCAATTGACGGGTACTTATTTTTCTTCGTCCTTCTCCTGCAAATTTACTTATTGCAGATCAGGATGGTCGGCTGCCAGATGGTATTGGCGAGATGATGTTTTAGTGCTGGAGTTTCTGCTTTATGACTTTTATGATTATTGTTGCTTGAACTTGAATAAAATGTACTTGAATCTTGGATATTTATCTTGTATTTGGGCGATGTGACCCAGAATATTTGACTTGTTCAGAATTTGATTATTTGAGATTATTATCTTTGGTTTCGAGTAATTTCTGTTGGTATCTTGTTTCAATTATGCATGCCTAGTTGTATCTTTCGCTTTCGACTCTGAGCATCTTGTGAAATATTGTAAAGATTCTGAACAGCTTATGGATGATAAAAATCATTCGTTGGATTTTTGTCTCGTATTTGTATTCCGTATTTTTTTTGGAAAGCAAGGCGTGAGCGGGTTTTAGTGTTATCAGAGCACCAGATTTGGCTAATGTATTAGTTGCCTAATATATTTGACAAGCTTGGCCTGGCTGGGATTTACTCAACATTTCACCAACCATGCATACATAAATGAATATATACCAACTCTGATTCTGGATGCTAATGGTCTTGGTTTTGTGCAGACTATGGCTTCTAGAGGTTCTACTTCTCAGTCGTAGGTTGATCCGATTGAGGCTGTCACTACTGTGCTTGAGCAGCTGATTAATCAGCGGCAAAACCACAGTGATCTTGTGATGGCTGCTCTTGAAGCTGCCCGGGTTCTGCCTCCTGTTGTGCCTGTGCAGACAAATCTTCTGTCTCGTCTAGGAACAGTTACAGATTTCATGAGGCTGCATCCCGACCGTTTTTCCGTCACTGAGATGCCTTTGGAGGCTGAACATTGGTTGATCCGGACTGAGCGCTTGTTGTTAGCGGCTCGTGTTGCCGAGGCTGATCGGGTGGACGTGGTTTCCATCCAGCTGGTGGATTTGGCTCATATCTGGAGGATGGCCGAGTCTGAGCGACTTGAGAGGTCTATTGCTTGGGCTACTTTCACTCGGAGATTCTTAGAGAAGTTCTTCCCCAGTAGTACTCGAGTTGAGATGGAATAGCAATTCCTAGCCCTAAAACAGGTTAAGTCATTATTCCATTTTGGATTTGTTACATAATTGTTCATGCAATGATGTAACACGGACTGTCTTGCAACATGGTTCCAGGTCAGTGGATGAGTACGCAGCTGAGTTTACTAGACTTAGCCGGTTCGCTGCCGTTCCTGTGGCAACCGAAGAGGATAGGGCTCGTAGATTCACAAATGGGCTTGAGGCTTGAGCAGGATATCAAGAGGCATCTTGTCTCTCTTCGCTTACGTACCTACACTGAGGCTCTTGAGGCAGCCTGAGCTCAGGAGCAGGCTCATGGTGGTTTGTCTTCTTCTCAGCGGACTGTTCCCACTGTTGTTGTTAGGCCTTCTGGTGGGCCTATTCGGAGGCCTGTTTCTGCCCATCCACTTAGAGCAGCTCCTTACTCTTCTGCTGGTTCCCAGAGGGGTAGTTTTTGCGACTTTTACTAACTTGCTGGGCATGAGCGCAAGGACTGTTGGCAGGCCAATCGCGGCTATTTTGCTTGTGGTGCTCCTGATCACACTTTGCGGGATTGTCCACAGCAGTGGGCGATTCTTCCAGTCCGTGGTCCTATCCAGCCGGGAGTTCCAGCTTGGGGTCCTATTAGGCCACCGCGTCCTCTCCAGCATCAGATTGTCGGTCAGAGGACCGCTGTTCCAATGAGAGGTCAGGCTTTCAACCTGACTGCTGCAGATATTGAGTCAGCTGAGGGTGTGGTTGCAGGTATCTTTTGTTTTATTGTTTTATTGTTTGTTGCTTCTCTTCGTTTTCTTCCTTTGTTTTATTTCTTTCTGTTTGTCCTTTCTGCAATTGTTTTCCCTCACCCCTATTCAACCATTCTATTCTCTGTCTTTTTTGCTTTCTGTTTTAAGTTTGTGCTTGTGTGCTCTTTTCCTGCTCATGTTCTTTTTGATTCTGGGGCAACCCATTCTTTCGTCTCCTTTCGATTTGTCGCTTGCCATAAGTGGGAGTGCAGCAACATGTCAGAGGCTTGGAACATTGTGATAGGTGGTGGAGTTGTCATTTATTCCTGTGAGTGCAGGCAATGTCCCGTTGTTATTGGAGATACAGATTTCAAAGCCAACCTGATTATAATTGGAAATTTGGGATTCGACGTTATTCTCGGTATGGATTGGTTGGATGAAGCCCATGCCATTATTGATTGTCGTGCCAAGAAAGTCATCTTCAGAATTCCAGATCGAGCAGAATTTGAGTTCCATGCCGGGAAGTCTTTCCTTGATCGAGCAAAGACTGCAGTTGAACAGGTGGATTGTGTGAGGGAATTGCACTCAGGCTGTGAGGCTGCGCCTCTAGTAGTTCGGGATTTCTTAGATGTTTTTCTAGATGAGTTGCCTGGCTTACCCCCTGATAGGGAAGTGGAATTCGGTATTGATGTTCAGCCTGGAACAACGCCGATATCAAAAAGTCCCTACAGGATGGCACCGGTTCAGCTAGCAGGGCTTAAGGTGCAGATTCAGCAGTTGCTTGATTTGGGTTTCATCAGACCTAGTGATTTGTCTTGGGGTGCTCTGGTCCTTTTTTTTATAAGAAGGATGGCAGTCGTTGACTGTCAATAGATTATCGGGAACTGAACAGAGTTATTGTGAAGAATCGGTATCTGTTGCCCAGGATCGATGATTTGTTTGATCAGTTGTGTGGGGTTGCTGTTTTCTCAAAGTTGGATCTTCGTTCTAGATATCACCAAGTCAAGGTGAAGGCTGCAGATATTCAGAAGACTGCTTTCAGAACAAGATACGGGCACTATGAGTATCTTGTGATGCCGTTTTGGGTCACGAATGTGCCGGCTATATTCATGAGTCTTATGAATCGGGTTTTCTTTCAGTTCTTGGATAGATTTGTGGTGGTCTTCATTAATGATATTTTGGTGTATTCTAGAAATTGGGAAGATCATGCTGAGCATCTTAGAGTGGTTTTGCAGACTTTGATAAAGAATCAGCTCTATGAAAAACTTAGCAAGTGCGAGTTTTGGCACGACAGTATTTCTTTCTTGGGGCACATTATTTCTGGCGATGGTGTTTCTGTGGATCCTACCAAGGTTGAGGCTGTAAAGGATTGGCCTATTCCCAAGTCGATTTCTGAAGTCAGGAGTTTTCTCAGTTTGGCTGACTATTATCGGAAGTTTGTCTAAGACTTTTCGAAGATAGTATGCCCGTTGATTAAATTGACTGGGAAGGATCAGAAGTTTTGTTGGTCTGATGAGTGCAATGAGGCTTTTGTTGAGTTGAAGAATAGATTGACGTCAATGCCTATGTTGACTATTCCAGATGGTTCAGGCAGATTTGTAATTCACTTGATGCTTCTGGTAAGGGTCTTGGAGCAGTTCTTATGCAGAAGGGCCGAGTCGTTGTGTATGTATCGAGGCAGTTGAGGCCGCATGAGAAAAGTTATCTTACTCATGACTTGGAGTTAGCAGCAGTGATTCTTGCTTTGAAGCTGTTGAGACATTATTTACTTGGGGACCGAGTGGAGATCTTTACAGACCATAAAAGTCTCAAGTATGTCTTCGCCCAGAAGGATTTAAACACGAGGCAAAGGCATTGGTTGGAGCTTATGGCCGGTTAAGACTTCAGTTTGTAATACCATCCTGGTAAAGTAAACTTGGTGCCAGATGCTTTGAGCAGGAGACCAGCAGCTATGTTTCTTACTCAGCAAAGCAATCTCATTGAGCAGATGAGGAGGTTGGATTTGAATGTTGTGTTTCCAAGTTCTGGTCAGATTTGTTTGGCGCTCCAGCTGCAGTTGTCTTTTGTTGATCAGATTAAGGAGCTGCAGGCTGTTGATGCGCAGTTGCAGAGATTTCGAGCTGAGGTTGATTCTGGGTCCAGGACGGACATGGTTATTCATGCTGATAGTTCGCTTCGTTTTGGTTCCCGGCTGTGTGTCCCTAAGGGTGAAGTTCGTCAGAGGTTGCTTGAAGAAGCTCATCAGTCTTCGTATTTTATACATCCTGGCATTAGTAAGATGTATCGGGATTTGAAGCTTTATTTTTGGTGGCATGGTATGAAGATGTCTGTTGCTCGGTTTGTTTCTCAGTGTTTGGTCTGCAAGCAGGTTAAGGCAAAGCATCAGAGAACCGCTGGACTTCTTCAACCGCTTCCTATTCCACAGTGGAAGTGGAACATATCACTATGGATTTTGTGACTGCTTTGCTGAGGATTCCTATGGGTCATAATGCCATTTGGGTGACTTTCAACCATTTGACGAAGAGTGCTCACTTCATTCCATTTCGTGTCGGTCAGTCTACTGAAAGCCTAGCAGAGAGGTATATGCAAGAGATTGTTAGACTTCATGGGGTTCCAGTCAGTATTGTATCCGACAGGGATACGAGATTCAGATCTAAATTCTGGGAGAGTCTTCAGAACAGTTTAGGGAGTAAATTAAAGTATAGTACAGCTTTTCATCCCCGGACTGATGGACAGTCAGAGAGGACTATTGAGATTCTTGAGGACATGTTAGGGTTCTGTATGCTTCAGTTTGGTGGGTCTTGAAAGGATCATTTGCATCTCGTACAGTTCACGTACAATAACAACTTTCAAGCCAGTATTAAAGCTGCTCCGTTCGAGGCACTCTATGGGCAGAAGTGCAGATCACTAGTGTGCTGGGATGACATTGGTGAGAGGAAGTTGTTGGGTTCGGAGTTGATCACCAAGACAGTGGATGTTGTGGTTCAGATCAGGAAGTATTTGCAGGCAGCTCAGGATAGGCAGAAGTGATGGGCCGATGTCCATCGGAGAGCTTTGGAGTTTGGTGTTGGTGACCATGTTTTCCTAAAGATATCACCGTGGCGCGGTGTCATTTGGTTTCGGTGGTGGGGGCAAGCTTAGCCCTAGGTTTATTGGACCGTTTGAGATTTTGGAGCGAGTAGGCAAGGTGGCCTATCGGCTTGCTTTGTCGCCAGTGTTATCAGGAGTGCACGATGTTTTCCATGTCTCACAACTCAGGAGATATATCCGAGATGAGAGCCACGTGATCGACTATTCGGAGTTGACCATTTGGCCGGATTTGACATGTGAGATTCCGCCAGTTGCTATTGTGGATCGGCAGGAGAAAGTGCTTAAGAACAAGGTCATCAAGTTGGTTCGTGTTGCTTGGAATCCTCACTCGCCTGGTGGGTCGACTTGGGAGCTGGAGGAGGATATTCAGTAGAAGTTTCCTCATTTGTTTGTGTAGTTTGTTTTGTTCTTTTGGTTGTTTTGGGGGTTACCCTATGTATCTTCTTTTGAATTTCGGGAACGAAATTCTTCTTGTTAGGCGGGTAGGATTGTAATCCCTGTTTTTCATTTTGTGTATTTTTTGAGTGTATTTTTCGTTTTGGTGTATTTTCTCTCTTTTAATTTTTTTTTCTGAACCGTATATTGGAATTTGTTTTCAATATATATTCGTTTTATTTCATTTTGAGCTCTTTGTGTTTGATTGGTTGTCTCTTTTGTTTCGTTCTTCATTAGTTGTGTTCTTTATTCATTTTGGTCTCATTCCCTTTATTCGTATTTTATTTCTTTCTTGGATGTTTGTGGTGGTTATTTGGTTGTCCTATTTTCCCAAACCTATTAACTGATCCCTAATAAGATTTTACCAAAGCCAAATTAAATCCTCAACCCTATTTGTTTTCCTATTTAATTGACCCAAAATCCAAAACCCATTGGTGAACCTACTACTAGTCCTAATACCCACTAACCCATTAACCCACAACTAGACCCTATATATACAAAACCCTCTCCTCTAAACCCTAACCCTAATTCCTCTCTCCTTCACAATCCCGACCTCCCTCTCTATCTCTCCCTCTCCTTGCTTGTGCCGAAACCCACACACAGCCAACACCCGACCCCTTGGCCGATCCCCTCCAGGCCGCCAGCACTCCCTCCCGGCCTGTGCAACACCCGGAAACACCCCATCCCGATAGCCCTCATCTCACCTCTCCCGGTCTACATCCACATCCCGATCCCCCTCACTTTGCCGCACCACCACTCCATCACCTAGCCGAGCATCCATCCTGCATTCATCTGCCATCTCTCTCTTTTGGCCTCTCTCTGGCTTGCTTGAGAGTTCGCACGTGGGATCCTGCAAGTTGTTCGTATGGAGATTCTTGCTCGAGTTGGCTTGGATTCGTTGACTAGGAGATTTTTGTTTGTGGGTTTTGCTCCTTACTCTTGATTGCATCATTCTTCATCTTCGGTTAAGGCAAGTAATTTGTACTCCAATTCATTTGTTTGATATAAGTCAAAAATACCACTTATAGTGTAGTTGGGTCTAGAGGCGACTCTTGTTTGTATTTTGCTTGATGGGGTTTGTCTATATTGTGAAAACTTGACCATAGATGACTCACGACATAACATGGACATGAATTAACTTATGTTTTACCCGTTCTTGATTTGAATCATGTATGTGATACTTTTGTGAGAATTCGTGATTTGGTTGTGACCCATGTGATATACTTGGTGTGGACATGCTAGATACCATAATTTATGATGTTTAGACACTTGGTAGACTCGATTTCACGTTTGGGTGTGTTTGGATCAATTTTTTTGAATCTATGTTGATTTTGTTTTTAAGGGAAAAATCTGTATTTTTGTCGCTGTTCTGTTTTATTTGCTGTTTTGGACTATTTTAAATTCAGTATCTTCATTTCGGTAATGAACATGAGTTTTATAGAATTTTGTCTATTTTCAAACCCCTCTGACCTTGCTTGATTTCGTTTTCGTATGACTGAGTTATGACTGTTTTACTACAGAGGTGTTGATTTTTTCCAGATTCTGTTTTTCGGTAATTTTGATGACAAATCATTTTAAAGAACTATGCTACATATATTATTTTGATCCAAAATATTGGTCAGAGTTTCTTTATATAGTTAGGGATTACCCAGAATTTTGGCATATTTTATTGATAATTTTTATGTGTAGTTTAATGCTCGTTTATGAAATCTATGCTTGTTGTATTTTGATCGCTATCCTGTAAAGAACCTTATTTTCACTATGACTCCTTTTACTGTATGAAAAATGTTTGTGAAATATGAAAGTTAGTATTTTTTATCTATTTTCATACCCCATTGGCAGAATTGGGTTTTGTTTCACTGGTTGCGAGATATCATAGTTTTCGTACAGCAGTGTTGGGAATTTCAGATTTGCCAAACTATAATTTTTTGATGTTTTCTTATTTTTGGTGAATGATATAATTTCACTAGAAAAATCTGAAACTTCTTATTTAGATACTGGACATATAGGGAAATACCCCTGATTTTTCGTGGATTTATTTATTGAGTTTTCATGCGATTTTTCTGTTCTTGGACTCATTTTCCTGATTTCTGGCTGAACCTATTTTCTGTATTCAAATCAGTTTTGACCCATGTTTTTGTGAATAAATGTATGACTTATTTATATTCTATGGATTCGTGTGGAAGTCTATTTTCCAGATCTTTCGACGGATCCAGATTTGCATGTTTGTAATACTGGGAATCACTATTTTATTGCAGTGTGCTCTTGCAGTCTTGAACTTGAGAATTGGTTATTTTAGTTCTTCTATGAGATATCTTGCACACGTACATGTCTATTATACAACTTGACCTTGCCACATGATCATGCCAGGGTATTCTCGATATATTTTGCACACCTACATGCATGTTTGACATTAATAATAAATAACCAAGCCGGGGTTAAGGGAAAGATCTAGTAGTGGATAGTGCAGAAACGTGTACTCGGATGAACGTAGTGGTTATTGGAGCTTGTTTACATGTGGAGCTTGACACGATATACATGACATGTACACACATGACACTGGATCTTCTTTGGATTTTGGAGCTTGTTTACATGATACATGATTACATGATACTTGGAGCTTGTCCCTGAGTACACTGCGTTGTATGGTCCCCTACAAAATCTAAAGCGAAACTGTTTGTTGTAGCAACCATGTAGTAAGAACGGGGATGCATGAAGTGCTACCTAAATAGTAATAACTATAAGACTTGATACATGACACTTGAACATGTTACATGCCTACTTGATACATGCTACATGATACATGAGATTTGATACTTGATTCATGCTACATGATACATGAGATTTTATACTTGGTACATGCTACATGATTACATGATTCTTGATACTGGTTACTTGATACAAGACACTTGTTTACTTGACACTCGACATATGCTATTATATTTTCTCATCTTGCCATGCTAGGATTTATATCCCGTATTTATGATTATCCCATGCTAGGTTTGTTATTTAGAATTACCTATCCCATGTACTTGTATCCTACATTTTATGTGACCCGTAACTTGCAATTGACGGGTACTTGTTTTTCTTCTTCCTTCTCCTGAAAATTTACTAATTGCAGATCAGGATGGTCGGCTGCCAGATGGTATTGGCGAGATGATGTTTTAGTGCTGGAGTTTCTGCTTTATGATATTTATGATTATTGTTGCTTGAACTTGAATAAAATGTACTTGACTTCTTGAATATTTATCTTATATTTGGGCGATGTGAATCAAAATATTTGACTTGTTGAGAATTTAATTATTTGAGATTATTATCTTTGGTTTCAAGTAATTTCTATTGGTATCTTGTTTCAATTATGCATGCCTGTTTGTATCTTTCGCTTCCGACTCTGAGCATCTTGTGAAATATTGTAAAGATTTCTGAACAGCTTATGGATGATGAAAATCATTCGCTAGGGCTTTTACCACGTATCCGTATTCCGTTTTCTTTTTGGAAAGCGGGGGGTGACACTTTTTGGAAAGCTAGAACATTGACTACAACTTTCTAGTTAACAACTTTCTCAGATTCAGTATGGAACTCAAATTCCTGCTCTCTAAACATAAGTCAAGAACCACTTAAGACAACAGTTTTGCGGACAATTGTAAAGGTCATAATTGGTGCTATACTCATCGGAATCAAATAAGATTGAACTTTTTGGAAAGCTAAGAACTTCTACTACAACTTCTTAGTTGACAAATTTCTCATATTCCATGTGGAACTTAAACTCCTGCTTTTTAAACACAAGTCAAGAACTACTCAAGACAGCAGATTTGCTGAAATTTTCAAAGCTCATCGCTGGTGCTATATTTTTCAGAATCTAACAAAATTATACTTTCTGGAAAGCTAAGAACATCTACTACAACTTTCTAGTCAACAACTTTCTCAGATTCAGTATGGAAATCAAATTCCTGCTTTTTAAACACAAATCAAGAACAACTCCAGACAGCAATTTTGCTGAGACTTGTAAAGCTCATAACTGGTGCTATACTTATCAGAATCTTAAAAAATTGAATGTTTTAGAAAGCTAAGAACATCTAATACCCCTTCCTAGTTAACAACTTTCTCAAATTCCATATGGAACTCAAATTCCTGCTCTTTAAACACAAGTCAAGAACAACTTAAGACAGCAGTTTTGCTGAAACTTGTAAAGCTCATGACTGGTGTTATACTTATCGGAATCCAACAAAATTGGACTTTTTGGTAAGCTAATTACATCTACTATAGCTCCCTAGTTAACAACTTTCTCAGATTCTGTTTGAAAATCAAATTCCTGCTCTTTAAACACAAGTCCAGAACTACTCAAGGCAGCAGTTTTGCTGAAACTTGTAATGCTCATAACTGGTGTTATACTTATCGGAATCTAACAAAGTTAGACTTTTTAGAAAACTAAGAACATCTACTAAAACTTCCTAGTTAACAACTTTCTCAGATTCAGTATGGAAATCAAATTCCTGCTCTTTAAACACAAAGTAAGAAAACTAAGGACATTAGTTTTGCTGAAATTTGTAAAGCTAATAACTGGTGCTATACTTATCGAAATTTAACAAAGTTGGACTTTTTCAAAAGCTAAAGACATCTACTACAACTTCGTGGTTAACACCTTTCTTAGATTTCGTATGGAACTCTAATTCCATCTCTTTAAACAAAAGTCAAGAACAACTAAAGATAGCAGTTTTGCTGAAACTTGTAAATCTCATAACTGGTGCGGTACATATCGAAATCTAACAAAATAAGACTTTCTGGAAAGCTAAGAAGATCTACTACCACTTCCTAATTAACAACTTTCTCGGATTCAGTATGGAACTCAAATTCCTTCTCTTTAAACACAAGTCAAGATCAACTCAAGACAGCAGTTTTGCTGAAAATTGAAAATCTCATAATTGGTACTATACTTATCGGAAACTAACAAAATTGAATTTTTTCGAAAGCTAAGAACATGTACTACCACTTCCTAGTTAACAACTTTCTAAGATTCCACATGGAACTGAAATTCTTGCTCTTTAAACACAAGTAAAGAACAACTCAAAACAGCAGTTTTGCTGAAACTTGTAAAGCTCTGGTGCTATACTTATCAGAATCTAACAAAATTAGACTTTTGAGAAAACTAAGAACATCTACTACAACTTCCTAGTTAACAACTTTCTCAGATTCAGTATGGAAATAAAATTCCTGCTCTTTAAACACAAATCAAGAACAACTCAAGAAATTAGTTTTGCTGAAACTTGCAAAGCTAATAACTGGTGCTATACATATCGTAATTTAACCAAATTGGAATTTTTCGAAAGCTAAGAACATCTACTACAACTTCGTAGTTAACACCTTTCTTAGATTCTAATACATCTCCTCCTCTCCCTAACAATGAAAACTCCCCCACCAACTCCCATCTGCTCCTCCTCCTCTTCTTCTCCGACTAACCCCTCCGACTTTACCACCATTCTCGATCCTCTTGCCTACTAACCACCTACAACCCAGAATCCCGACTCCAATCCCAGTCCTCATTTCTTCACCCTCCCCCCTTCTCCCCTGTCCGTCAACCTTTCCCCACATTCGGCTAACTGACCCCCTCCTTCCCCATTTCCCTACCATGCTGTCCCTGCTTGAGCTCAGTGGGTGCGGGCCCAACGAGAGGGTCCGACACCCACCGTCTCCGTCTGTTATCCAACCAGAGGCAACGAAAGGCAAAGATGTTATCCAACCAGAGGCAACGAAAGGCAAAGATAACAAAGTTGTCACTACAATGCAGCACACCCATCTTCCTAACACGTCCCCTGCAGTTAATTCATTGATTCAACCAGTGCCAGTAGTGGTGGAAGAGCAAGGGCTCAAGGAGCTCAGAGGTGTTCACTCTTCGACGAGTGTGCACAGAGGTGCACAATCGCATCGCGTGGAGAGGAATATTTCTCATCATCGCTCTACTGTGAGATCACCAAGGGACCAAGGGTATCACCGCCAGCGTGAGGAAGTCTACGAGGGAAGGGCCCATCGAAGGGGTCCCCCTCCAGGCCTTCTCAGGCGGAAAGAAACCCCCCCCAAGGGGCCATTATCGGACTTCCCACGATGGGGGTGCACACAAACATGGCACTGTTAGTGGTCCTCACTTTGCTTCCAGGTCATACCACAAATCCAACACTGGTATACGATTTAAACCAACCAGTCATCCACAACAGTACACCTCTATCCACCCTGTTAACACGTCTACGGAAATGCATAGAGACTCAAACCCAACCAAACAGAGGATAGATGCAGGGGAAGCTTTCGAGCAGCCTTTGCAACCCACTGAAGCCCCAATCAAACCCACCACCGAACATCTCTTGCTGCACTCATCTCCGGATTGACGGGACTACAACTGGGGCTACCGGCGATGGAGCAGAGGAGGGGCAGTGGATTGAAGTCAGGGGTAAAAGAAACTACCAAACCAAGAATACCTCTTACCTCCAACCTGGCAATACCACAGGCTTCAAGAAACAGAGGAAGGGTAAGAAGAAGCCGGCGCCGTGCTTTAATTGCGGAGATCTTGGGCACTTCAAGAGTGAGTGCACGAAAGAAGTTCGTTGCCTCAAATGCTTGAAATGGGGACATCTATCCTATGTGTGTACCAACGTGGTAGAAACTAAAAGTGACGATGAGAGGGAGGTGTACAGGGGAAGATCACCGGAACATCCCACGGTTATTAGGCTGGCGAATAGCCTGGAAGCCATCAAAAGAGAAGAGAGCTGGTTAAGACAATGGTGTGCAGTCGCCAAAGTTAAGACGGGCAGGCCATCGGAGGTGCACCTCACTCAGGCGCTCGCTCAAAAATGGCCCATGCGTGCCGACAGAGATTGGGTGGCCAAGAAGCTGTGCCACATGCAGTTCTTGGTTTCTTTTCCCTCACCGGCGAAAGTCTCAGAGGTGGTCAGGAATGGGGATAGTCGACTTTGGGCATTTTCAAGTGGAGTTCACTGCGTGGACGCCAACTTTTGGCGCCGAGCTACCTCAGGGAGATAAGTATTGGGTGTGGATTCATAACATTCCCTTACATTTTTGGAAGAGGGAGGCGCTTCAGGAAATGGTCGCCGATTTTGGGTCAATTGAAGAGGTGGATGAGAAGACGGTAAGGCCGTTCGGAGTTGATCTCAGCCAGGGTCCTGATCCGAAGCGTCGACATCTCCTTGATGCCGCGCTTCGCCAAGATCTACTCCTTTGTTAAGTCGTACCTTGTCAGGTTTGTGTTAGACAAGAGAGTCGACTCATCTCCGGACCAGAACCACCCCACTTCCAAACCATCCACCTCCCTCACAGATCACAGATCGTTCAAGCAGGTGGCATCTCCGACAACAACCTCACTATTGATGGGTTGCACGAGGTGGAGCGAGCCCACCGGGAGATTCTCAAGGCAGCGAGGGAGCAGAAGAGGCACCAACCTCCTGAACAGCTTGCCAAGCTCAGGGACGACCGGAGACGAGACCGTCCCATAAGATCTAGTGGTCAAGAGTCATCAGAGACCCTCAACTCGCTGGATCGAGCGGTGGTCCCAGCCAACAGCCTTCTCTTGGAAACGCATGCTCTGGCAGCGGGGGGTGAGATAGGGTCAGAGCCCATTAATGGCAATACTTCCGTTTTCGGCGACATGCAAGCTATGAACCGAAGGTTAGTGGTCAAGAATGCCACTTTGGGGATTGCGACAGAAGAAAGAAGACTCTCGACCAAAGAATGGGTCCAAAAGAGTTGGTTTGCAACCAAAAAGGATATTTCTCAGGGGTCAGAGGAAGGTTTGGGGATAGAGGCGAGCACAGGCTTGCACAAAAACAGCAACTACGCCTCAAAAGAGACGAGAGCGGAGAGAGTGGGTGGAAAGGGCAAGCTTTTAGAAGTTGGCAAGTTTGGGAAAGAAGACAGGGAAGCTCCAGAGTTGGAGCTTGGCAAAAAGAGGCAAGAAGACGAAGAGGTTGTTGAGTTGTCTTCGTTGAGAACGAGTGAGAGGGGATTAGAGGCATATCGAGATCTGAACAAAGCGACTGTGATAGCCGCTGTGCCACCCAATGAGAGCACGCCAGCTCACTCGAGCGGTAAACTCACCGCTGCACCTGCCGCGCTGTCACCCAATGGTGTGGCGACAGCTGGCAGGGAGGGTGAGCTTACCGCTCAGTTCATTAATACTCCGCTCACGGTTTTCGATGGAGAGGGTATGTTAGACCGCAGGCACAACTCCGGATCTATTGTGGGCCAGGCTGTTGTTTGGAATGTGGATGGGCCTTCTATAGATATTGATGGGCCCAAGAAGGGGTCCATAGCGCCGTCTAGTGTATCAGGACAATCTTTCACTACTGTTTCATGCTCTGAGGCACTATATCAGACTGGGAACGGGCCCACTGAGGGGACCGTATTGGAGGATGCAGCTATTATTAATGAAGCACCTAGATGCGGGCTCAATGTGGAGTCCGCACTGAAGGCTACTACAGATAGTGAGGACGACCCAGAAGGGAGACTCAATCTTGATGAAGAATTCTCACTCTCAGATGACGAATCAGAGGATCTTGAGTTCATTGCGAACACCCAGAAGGAGCTGTCCCCAGAGATGGTTCTGTCTACTTTCCCAGACTCAGCTCCAATGGGCAACTCTGGATTGACTCTGAGGGCAGGTGGGTTCAGAGTCCACCGATCACCAAAGAGGGCTCATGTGGAGTCCTTGGATGACTACCTTGAAGTGGCAGCGGCAGCCAAAGCCGCCAAATTCAATAATGGAGGTACGACTCACTTTTTAGCATCTATTTTAAACTTCATGTCAGACTCCGATGTTTTTTTACTAGCTGAAACTTGTGGGTTAGAGGTTTGGGACACAGACCGGAGTGCGTTTCTTCTTAATAAAATCAGGGGTTGGGAATTTGATAGGGTTAAGACTAGCCATGACAATGCCCTTAAGAATTGCACGAGGCCTACAGATACCCACGAGGATGTGGTCGGCCCCACACCCTCTACAACGATCTCTGTAGATACGGTTCCCCAATGAATACACTATTTTGGAACGTTAGGGGGTTGGGGGATAGGGGTAAGAGGGGTATGGTGCGGGATGTCATTAGCAACTCCAAGGCAGATGTTGTAGGACTACAGGAGACCAAACTCCAAAATGGGTTCAAACTCAAAAGAGTGGGTGGTAACAGAATCAAGGAGTGGGTGTTACGCCCCTCTGCCGGTGCCTCAGGGGGGATTGCTATTGGGTTTAATTCTGATCTTCTTTCATGTGAAGAGGAGCATAGTGGTACGTTCTCTTTGACTGCCCGACTTAAGCGTCGATCCGATGACTGGATGCAGACGGTGACTGTTGTCTACGGGCCGAACGTGGCTACAGACAGGGAGGCCTTTTGGCAAGAACTGGCCGACATCCGTCAGCGCTGGTCGGGACCTTGGATTGTGGGTGGTGATTTCAACATTACTAGATTTGCTTTTGAGCACAAGGGAAGAGGCGCTAGCGACAGGCACCGAGAGGAATTCAATAGAGTTATCACGGAACTTGAACTGATTGATATCCCTATCAATGATAGACTTTTTACTTGGTCTAATCTGCAAGCGGTTCCGGTTATGGTCAAGTTGGACAGGATCCTAGTCTCTATGGATTGGGAAGCTCTATTTCCTCTCGCATCGGCCAGATCGATTCCTAGACCAACTTCAGATCACACCCCGATCCTACTCGATGTAGGGAATCGGGGTCCCCGCAAGCCAAGGAAATTCAGATTTGAGAAGGCCTGGCTGGAAATTCAGGGATTCCACCATATGGTTATGGAGAACTGGGCACTCCCATTGCCCGGCCGGGACGCAGCATCTAGATGGTGTGGGAAGATCCGCAGACTTAGAAGGAGGCTCTGTAGATGGAATCGGTCTAGATTCTCGAACATATGGCGTGATAAAGAGTGCTACCTGGAAGAAATTGATGAGCTTGAGAGGGTGGAAGAGACTAGAGTCCTCTCGCAGGAAGACCAAAACAGGCTATTAGAACTCCGTGATAACATTGCCAATCTGTATAGGCTAGAAGAGATCAAATGGCAACAGAGGTCCAGGATTTCGTGGCTCAAAGAGGGAGACGCGAATACGGCCTACTTCCATCGGGTTGCTAGTGCTAGAAGGAGATCCAATCTTATCCTTTCTATCCAGACAGAGACTGGAACATCGCAGGATGATAAGGTGATCTCCTCAACTTTCCAGTCTTTCTATAAGGGTCTCTTTGGGAAGAAGAATGACTTTAGGATCCCTATGGGTGAGAACTTCTGGCTAAAGTATCAGATTGATCCAGGTCAAAATGCTTCCCCTTTGGAGGAACCCTTCACGGAGTCAGAGGTCAAAGCGGCCATTGACCAGATGGGAGCTGACAAATCGCCCGGGCCAGATGGTTTTCCTATGATGTTCTTCCAAATGTTCTGGGAAGAAATTAAGGGAGAATTTATGGATGTTATGATGGAATTTTTCGACAATAACCTGAGGTTGGAGATGTTCAACTTTGCAGAAGTTGTGTTGATCCCCAAACGGGAGGATTCCAAGTGCGTTGGGGATTTTAGACCAATTAGCCTGATAAACTGCTCGGCTAAAATCATCAGTAAGGTACTAGCTATCCGTTTGAGTAGCATTATGGACAGCATTATCAGTAGAACACAGACGGGATTCATTAAGGGCAGATGTATTCTAGACTGCGTGGCTACTGCTGAACAAATTATTCACCACTGCCACAAGAGCAACACCAAGAACTTCCTCCTCAAGCTGGATTTTGAGAAGGCATATGACTCTGTGGACTGGGAATGTTTGCTAGAGGCCCTAAAGGGGAGAGGGTTTGGGGACAAATGGATTAGATGGATCAAACAATGTTTACACTCTAGCAAAACGGCCATTTCAGTGAATGGGAGACCAGGTCCTTCGTTCCCGTGCAAGAAAGGACTCCGTCAGGGGGACCCATTGTCCCCACTTCTATTCACTATTGTAGCGGATGTGCTCAGAGGAATGATAGAAAACTGTCAAGGAAAAGGGTGGATATCACCTGTGGCCAGCAGTACTGCTAATCAGGGATGCACGATCCTTCAATATGCTGACGACACTCTAATCTTTGGAAATGGGTCCAGAACGGAAACTATTTGCTTTAAAGGGGTCCTTTACTGCTTTGATGCCTGGTCAAGTCTTGGAATCAATTTCCACAAAAGTGCGCTGATTCCTATCTCATTAACAGAAGCTGAATCTCGGGAGCATGCCACCATTCTCAATTGTGCGATAGAAGAATTCCCAATCAAATATCTCGGGCTTCCGCTCCGTCCAGGGAGGCTTACTAAAGCTGACTGGTTGCCTATTATCGACAGGGTGGAGGACAGACTGTCCGGTTGGAAAGACAAGTCACTTTCTCTTGAGGGCAGAGTGGTACTCATCAATTCTGTGTTATCCAATCTGCCCATATATTACATGTCCTTTTTTGAACTCCCAAAGTGGGTGATCCAAAGGATTGATCGTATCTGGAAGAGATTCCCTTGGAAAGGTGCAGACTCAAATAAGGGAGGCTACCACCTCATTAAATGGAACATCGCTTGCATGAAAAAGAGGCACGGAGGGCTAGGAATCATTGACCTCAGAGATATGAACTTGGCTCTCCTGGGAAAGTGGTGGTGGAAAGTGTTTCATCACGACGGGGAAGGGTGGCAGGACTTTATCCAACCTTACCTTCGAGGGAAAGGGACAAGAAGCTTAGTCTTTCACGTGGGATCAAAAGTCTCTCGTTTCTGGAAAGGAGTTGCTAAAGCCAGCGGACCTTTCAACTCTGCCACTTCATCTTTGATCGGCAATGGTCGAACCACCAGATTTTGGTGGGACAAGTGGTGCGGTCCTCATACTCTTAAGGAAGAGTTCCCAGAATTGTTTGCTATTACGACTCGACCGAATATCTCGGTAGCGGAAACATGGAAAAGAGGGTCCTGGAGACCGTCGTTCCGAGGTATTCTTTCTCCAAGTTTGCTACAGCAACTGCATGAACTACAAGTGCGCATAGTCCAATCCGGGGTGATATGTGCCCAAGGCCCAGATCACTTGCGCTGGGGTCTCGAGAACAAAGGAGTGTTCTCGGTTAGATCGCTTTACCACCAGATTCACTACCGAGGATGCAGGCCCAGCTGGGCAGCGGTTCTATGGAAGACCAAAACGCCTCTGAAAATTAGAGTCTTCCTCTGGCTTGTGCTCAACAATGCCATTCTCACTAGAGAGAACCTTGCCAAGAGGCAACCTAACATTGCAACCAATTGCGGGTTCTGCAACGTTCACGTGGAAGACTTGAATCATCTGTTTCTTCACTGCACCAGAAGCAAGGCCATCATGATAGAGGTGCTGAGAGCACTAGGAACAAGTGACTATCCAAGAGACTATGAGGAACTGTGGGTTGACTCCAGATTTGCCTCATCCCATCACGATATGAAAGATGCATGGTTTATTGCCATTGCGGCAACCACATGGGTGTTATGGCTAGATAGGAATAATTTTTATTTTCGTGCTTCATGTAATTCAATTTCTAGTAATCTTACTCATATCATGCATCTTATTTCCTTTTAGGCTACAGCTGCTGCTTCAGGAGCAAGAGGGAGAATTGCAAGGGTTTTCCAGGTGGATGATTATGACGACGAGGAGATAGAGATCGGGCCCACTCTGGACTGATGAGTGGACAGCCGCCTCACTTCTTCTTATTTTGTGTCAGGCCTTGTAGTATGTATTTGTATTTTTGGTTGTCGTTAGGCTGGATGATGTAACCCAACCCCCAGGGTTTTGTTGGGAGCTATGTTTTATTTCCTGTACTGCTCTTTTGTTTTCCCGAGACTTTGGGGTTGTTTATTAATCACTTATTAATGAAACAGGGTGGCATTATTCCACCTTTTCTTCAAAAAAAAAAAAAAAAAAAAAAAACACCTTTCTTGGATTCCGTATGAAACTCTAATTCCATCTCTTTAACCAAAAGTCAAGAAAAACTAAAGACAGCAGTTTTGCTGAAAATTGTAAAGCTCATAACTTATGTTATACTTATCGGAATCTAACAAAATTAAAATTTTTGGAAAGCTAAGAAAACGTACTACCACTTCCAAGTTAACCACTTTATCAGATTTCATATGGAACTCAAATTCTTGCTCTTTAAACACAAGTCAAGAACAACTCAAGACAGCAGTTGGGCTGAAACTTGTAAAGCTCCTAACTAGGTGCTATACATATCGGAATCTAACAAAATTAGTCTTTTTGGAAATCTAAGAAGATCTACTACACCTTCCTAGTTAACAACTTTCTCAAATTCTATACGGAACGCATATTTCTGCACATTAAACACTAGTCAAGAACAACTCAAGAAAGTAGTTTTGCTGAAACTTGTAAAGCTCATAACTGGTGCTATACTTATTGGAATCTGACTAAATTGGACTTTTTGGAAAGCTAATAAAATCGACTACAACTTTCCAGTTAACAACATTCTGAGATTCAGTATGGAACTCAAATTCCATCTCTTTAAACACAAGTCAAGAACAACTGAAGACTGCTGTTTTGCTAGAAATTGTAAAGCTCATAACTGGTGCTATACTTATCAGAATCAAACAAAATTGAACTTTTTGGAAAGCTAAGAACATGTACTACCACTTCCTAGTTAACAACTTTCTCAGATTCCGTATGGAACTCAAATTCTTGCTCTTCAAACACAAGTCAAGAACAACTCAAGACAGCAGTTTTGCTAAAACTTGTAAAATTCATAACTAGTGCTATACTTATCGGAATCTAACAAAATTGGACTTTTGGAAATCTAAGAACATCTACTGCAACTTCCTAGTTAACAACTTTCTCAGATTCCGTATGAAACTCAAATTCCTGCTCTTTAAACACAAATCAGGAAAAACTCAAGACAGCAGTTTTGCTGAAACTTGTAAAGCTCATAACAGGTGCTATACTTATCAGAATCTAACAAAATTGACATTTTGGTAAGCTAAAAACATCTACTACAACTTCCTAGTGAACAACTTTCTCAGCTTCCGTATGGATCCCAAATTCAAGTTCTTTAAACACAAGTCAAGAACAAATCAAGACAGCAGTATGCTAAAACTTGTAAATCTCATAACTCATGCTATACTTATCGCAATCTGACAAAATTGGACTTTTTGGTAAGCTAAGAACAACTACTACAACTTCCTAGTGATCAAATTTCTCAGATTCCTTATGGAACTTAAATTGCTGCTCTTTAAACACAAGTCAAGAACAAATCAAGACAGCAGTTTGCTAAAATTTGTAAAGCTCATAACTGGTGCTATACTTATCAAATCTAACAAATATAGTCTTTTTGGAAAGCTAAGAACATCGACTACAACTTTCCAGTTAACAACTTTCTCAGATTGAGTATGGAAGTCAAATTACTTCTCCGTAAACCCAGGTCAAGAACAATTCACCATAGCAGTTTTGCAAAAATTGTAAAGCTCATAATTGGTTCTATGCATTTTGGAATCCAACAAAATAGAACTTTTTGGAAAGCTAAGAACATGTAATACCACTTCCTGTTTAACAACTTTCTTATATTCCGTATTCAACTCAAATTCTAGCTCTTTAAACACAAGTCAAGAACAACTCAAGACAGCAGTTTTGCTGAAACTTGTAAAGCTCATAACTGGTGCTATACTTTTCAGAATCTAACAAAATTAGACTTTTTGGAAAGCTAAGAACATCTACTACAACTCCATAGTTAACAACTTTTCAGATTCAGTACGGAAATCAAATTCCTGCTCTTTAAACACAAATCAAGAACAACTGAAGACAATAGTTTTGATGAAACTTGTAAAGCTCATAACTGGTGCAATACTTATCAGAATCTAACAAAATTCGAATTTTTCGAAAGCTAAGAATATCTATTACAACTTCATAGTTAACAAATTTCTCAGATTCGGTATGGAATTCTACTTCCATCTCTTTAAACAAAAGTCATTAACAACTAAAGATAGCAGTTTTGCTGAAACTTGTAAAGCTCATAACTGGTGCTGCACATATCGGAATCTAACAAAATTAGACATTCTGAAAAGCTAAGAGGATCTACTACCACCTCCAAGTTAACAACTTTCTCAGATTCCATATGGACCGCAAATTCCTGCTCTTCATACACTAGTCAAGAACAACTCAAGAAAGCAGTTATGCTGAAACTTGTAAACCTCATAACTGGTGCTATATTTATCCGAATCTAACAAATATAGTCTTTTCTGGAAAGCTACGAACATCGACTATAACTTCCTAGTTAACAACTTTCTCAGATTCTCTATGGAACTCAAATTCCTTCTCTTTAAACACAGGTTAAGAACAACTCAAGACAACAGTTTGGCTGAAAATTGTAAACCTCATAACTGGTGCTATGCTTATCGGAATCTACTAAAATCGAACTTTTTGGAAAGCTAAGAACAAGTACTACCACTTCCTAGTTAATAACTTCCTCAGATTCCGTTTGAAACTCAAATTCCTGCTCTTTAAACACAAGTCCAGAACTACTCAAGGCAGCAGTTTTGCTGAAACTTGTAAAGCTCATAACTGGTGCTATACTTATCGGAATCTAACAAAAATAGACTTTTAAGAAACCTAAGAACATCTACTACAACTTCCTAGTTAATAACTTTCTCAGATTCAGTATGGAAATCAAATTCATGCTCTTGAAACACAAATCGAGAACAACTCAAGACAATAGTTTTGCCGAAACTTGTAAAGCTCAAAACTGGTGCTATACTGATTGGAATCTAACAAAATTCAACATTTTCGAATGCTAAGAACATATACTACAACTTCGTAGTTAACAACTTTCTCAGATTCCGTATGGAATTCTAATTCCATCTCTTTAAACAAAAGTCAAGAACAACTAAAGACAGCAATTTTGCTGAAACTTATCAAGCTCATAACTGGTGCTGTACATATCGGAATCTAACAAAACTAGACATTCTGGTTAACAACTTGCTGGTTAACAACTTTCTCAGATTCCATCTAGAACGCAAATTCCTGCTCTTTAAATACTAGTCCAGAACAACTCAAGAAAGCAGTTTTGCTGAAACTTGTAAAGCTCATAACTGGTGCTATACTTATCGGAATCTAACAAAATTGTTCTTTTTGGTAAGCTATGAACATCTACTACAACTTCCTAGTGGACAACTTTCTCAGATTCTGTATGGAACTCAAATTCCTGCTCTTTAAACACAAGTCAAGAATAAATCAAGACAGCGGTTTGCTGAAACTTGTAAAGCTCATAACTGGTGCTATACTTATCAAAATCTAACGAATATAGAATTTTTGGAATGCTAAGAATATCGACTACAACTTCCTAGTTAACAACTTTCTCAGATTCAGTATGGAACTCCAATTCCATCTCTTTAAACACAAGTCAAGAACAACTGAAGACAGCAATTTTCCTAAAATTTGTAAAGCTCATAAGTGGTGCTATACTTGTCAGAATCTAACAAAATTGAACTATTTGGAAACCTAAGAACATGTACTACCACTTCCTAATTAACAACTTTCTCAGATTCTGTACGGAACTCAAAATCCTGCTCTTTAAATACAAGTCAAGAACAACTAAAGACAACAGTTTTGCTGAAACTTGTAAAACTCATAACTGGGGCTATACTTATTGAAACCTAACAAAATTTGTCTTTTTGGAAAGCTAAGAACATCTACCACAACTTCCTAGTTAACAACTTTCTCAGATTCCGCATGGAACTCAAATTCCTGCTCTTTAAACACATGTCAAGAACAACTCAAAACAGCAGTTTTGCTGAAACTTGTAAAGCTCATTACTGGTGATATACTTTTCGGAATCTAACAAAATTAGACTTTTTGGAAAGCTAAGAACATCTACTACAACTTCCTAGTTAACAACTTTCTCAGATTCAGTATGGAAATCAAATTCCTGCTCTTTAAACACAAATCAAGAACAACTCAAAACAATAGTTTTGCTGAAACTTGTAAAGCTCATAACTGGTGCTATACTTATCGGAATCTAACAAAATTCGACTTTTCGAAAGCAAAGAACATTTACTACAACTTCGTAATTAACAACTTTCTCAGATTTCGTATGGAATTCTACGTCCATCTCTTTAAACAAAAGTCAAGAACAACTAAAGATAGCAGTTTTGCTGAAACTTGTAAAGCTCATAACTGGTGCTGCACATATCGTGTAACGCCCCGAATCCCAATACACTGAATTCGAGATGTTCTACAGGATCTTTCCGCTTCCTTTAGTACAATTTTACAAGGAAATTTGAACTTTTCACTTTACATCAGAGTTTACATGATTACATTACACTTTACATTGCACAGCGGAAGTAAACTTTACAACAATGAAACAATTGTACAACAGCATTGAATAATCTTTAAGCATTTGTTCCTCTTTAATCTGTATCAAGCCATTTACCTGCATATAAGACTGTGGGTACGTCAGTTTATTCAACCGACGATCATTATACACGGCCATCCTCTCTATGCCGGAAATAGTATAACTTATTTTCCATATTTAGCAAACACAAACTTGTCACATATCAAATTAAAGGGACTACCTTATTGATGTCGTGTTGTGATTGTGCACTTAGTCCTTAATGCAGTTAATTATGTTACATGACACTAATGCGCACTTGTTCGGATTCTATGCATCCCATACTACATAGGTCCGAGGGCAAGCCCTTAATCATTCTTCATCTTTGTAGGGTTCAATCCCTCGTTATGACTTAATCTACTACTGTAATTACGGTAAGTATCCTAGATGTTCTATGATCTACGAGCCCATGTCCAGGCAGCCTGGAGGGGAATCCCACGCACTGACATGACGCATCGAGCAGGCAACCTATGGACAATTCAGCCTCCACCATGGAACAATGGCACCACCCATAGCCACTCAAACACACCACAAGCGTCGCCGCCGGGACGATAATTTTGGAGTAGTGCCCACGCCATGTCTTGATGCATCAAGCAGGCAGCCTGTGGATCACTCTCACACCGCCAATCCGATGGCCCTCATACTCGTGTTTTTCTCTTACTTTTATCACATCTCCACTATGTACTAATCCTTACTTTTTATCAAAATCATGAACAAAAATCAAAGCTCTAGAGTTAGCCTCTCCACTAAACTGGACTTATTCATTCATTCAAACATGACCAACCTTGGTCTTTCTTTTCAATTTTCATTTCATTTATTCCCAAATGCCGGAGGGGACTTAGCTACTCTTTTTTTGTTTCAATTTTCAATTCACAATTTCCAAAATGAGCATTTCCAACTCATAAATTCATTTGTTGATTTGTCATACTCAAAAGTATTTCTCTTTTCCAATCATGATTTCTAATTCGTTCAAATAGTCCATAACTATAAATGAAATTCAACTATTCATCATGTAACTCATGAAATGTTATTTTCACATAAAAACCTACATCACTAATTATTCAATCAAAGGTGAACATTTACGCTTCATAATTTTCACACTATTCTCATATGAGAATAATTTGCATCACATCACACAATATAATTTCTTTTTGCCAAATTAATTTTCTAATCCTTCATTTCAAATCACTTGTGCAAGATATAATTTCTCAAAGAATATCAATGTAGAACTATAGTTCTATTTACTCATTTAGTTACAAATTATACTTTACTTTATGTAAATCATCCCCAAATTATTTTTAATAAGTCTCATGTATTTTTAGAAGAATAGTCATATTTTTTCATAATTTTTGGACCACCAAAACACTCAAAAAAATAATTTTCCCTAAACTGCCGATGCCAAGGATCGAACCCAGCACCAAGGAGAACACAACCGAAGGCACAGACCAACAGGGCATTTGTGCCAGCGGTATAAAGGGAAGGTAGAGAATATTTAATGCTCTCGGTCGCTGATTCTTATACTTTTAAAAATTCATGAACAAAATATGGTGCCACAGGGATTCGAACCGACCACCACAGGGAACCCAACCGCATACTCTGACCACTTGGGCTATGCGCTCAGGTTGTCAAGGTACAACTTAAATTCTTTTTACTATCATTCTCTCTGTTATTAAGACAATTCGGTATTCAACAAGTCCTCTTTTCATTTTGCTTTTATAAAAATTACTGTAAAATTCCAGATTGATTATTTTTTGTCTAATTTATATATATCAGTATGAAAAAATAATTTTTTTTCAACAATTAAAACATATTTTCATACAATTAATCCGAATTCTACATTATAAGTACCACATTCTTCATTTCGACATTTATTAACAAATAATACCACTAATCTCTTTATTAGCAAACTAAGGATTAATTCTCTGTTTTTAACCTTTTATCATACATACAAATCTATAACTTAATTCATTTATTTCAATATCACACAATGATCCCTTTAATCACAAGAAGTAGCATTGCCAATCTACTAACTTTGTGTATATAATTTGTGATGTAGATAATAAGACCTTCTTTAACAAACCATGGTTATAATTAATCCATACAAACATAGAATTTTACTAATCAACACATACAATTGCACACCCACATTCCAATCAATTCATAGGTCAATTTTCCCATTAAAGCGTACTCTTATTAATATTTTCCATGCCTCATTCATTCAATTTAATCTAGCATGGACCCCTAATTAGAATATAGAAAATTTACCCACCTTGTTGGAGAGAAAAATACAACTAGCAATCCCTAGACGATTGTCCTTGCGACGAATTGCTCCTCCTTGAACACGTGCACACAAGCCTCCAAGCACACCCAAACAAACCGAGAGCTCCTCCTTCCTTGATGTCGGCCTCTCCCTCTTCTAGTTGCAAGCAAAAATCCCACACACTCTCAATCTTTTAACTCACCAAATCACTACTAGATAATATAATTTAGACTATAGGTTGTAGAAGGTAATGGGCACAAGAATGACTAGCCATGAAGGGGGTATTTATACTAAAATCTTGATGGAATGGAGGGCTAGGATCAAGTAAGTGGTTATAAGATGGAGGGCTAAGATGAAAGTAGGAGTTACATTAACTACCCACAACCAAGTAACCACCAAGCATGATCTCCACTCAAATTTTTGGTTTCCCTCCCAAAAGATCAAAACCGGCCATCACAGGAGTGCATATTGCACGTGTACGTGTAGTGCACGTGCATGCCACTTGGTCCAAAAATTGTACATTAAATTTTTGTATAAAAATAAAATAGTCTTTAAATTATATTCTACATGACAAGTTGTATAAAAATAGTTCATGGGCTTTAGTTTTTGGGCCAAAATAATTATTTTAAAAATAAAATAAATAAATTAAATTTTTGGGCTTTAGGAAAAAGGATTTTTGTCTAATTGAAAGAAGGCTTTATAGAAAAATAATTAAAGGCACATATTTAAATATCTATACTCATCATGATGAGAATATTTACCAAAAATATTGCACGTACACACTACGTGCAAAATAAAAAATAAATTTTCATTAAATGAAAAAAATCAGGGCATTACATATCGGAATCTAACAAAATTGAACTTTTTGGAAAGCTAAGAACATCTACTACAACTTCCTAGTTAACAACTTTCTCAGATTCAGTATGGAAATCAAATTCCTGCTCCTTAAACACAAATCAAGAACAACTCAAGACAATAGTTTTGCTGAAACTTATAAAGCTCATAACTGGTGCTATACTTATCGGAATCTAATAAAATTTGACTTTTTCGAAAGCTGAGAACATCCTACAACTTCCTAGTGAACAAATTTCTCAGATTCCGTATGGATCCCAAATTCATGTTCTTTACACACAAGTCAAGAACAAATCAAGATAGCAGTTTGCTGAAACTTGTAAATCTCATAACTCGTGCTATACTGATCGAGATCTAACAAATGTAGACATTTTGGAAAGCAAAGAACTTCTACTACAATTTCCTAGTTAACAACTTTCTCAGATTCAGTATGGAAATCGAATTCCTGCTCTTTAAACACAAATCAAGAACAACTCAAGACAATAGTTTTGCTAAAACTCATAAAGCTCATTACTGGTGCTATACGAATCGGAATCTAACAAAATTCGACTGTTTCGAAAGCTAAGAACACCTATAACAACTTTCTAGTTAACAACTTTCTCTGGTTCAGTTTGGAACTCAAATTCTTTCTCTTTTAACACAAGTCAAGAACAACTCAAGACAGCAGTTTTGCTGAAACTTGTAAATCTCATAACTGCTGCTATACTTCTCGGAATCTAACAAAATTGGACTTTTTGGTAAGCTAAGAACATGTAATACAACTTCCTAGTGAACAAATTTCTCAGATTCCTTATGGAACTTAAATTCCTGATCTTTAAACACAAGTCAAGAACAAATCAAGACAGCAGTTTACTGACTCTTGTAAAGCTCATAACCGGTGCTACACTTATCGGAATCTAACAAATATAGTCTTTTTGGAAAGCTAAGAATATCTACTATAACTTCGTAGTTAACAACTTTCTCAGATTCTGTATGGAATTCTACTTCCATCTCTTTAAACAAAAGTCATTAACAACG
Organism: Hemerocallis citrina; assembly: GCA_017893485.1. Taxonomy (NCBI): domain Eukaryota; kingdom Viridiplantae; phylum Streptophyta; class Magnoliopsida; order Asparagales; family Asphodelaceae; genus Hemerocallis; species Hemerocallis citrina. Next base: position 114,201,452 of record CM030360.1, on the reverse strand, counting down.
AAAGATAGCAGTTTTGGTGAAACTTGTAAAGCTCATAACTGGTGCTGTACATATCGGAATCTAACAAAATTAGACTTTCTAGAAAGCTAAGAAGATCCACTACCACTTCCTAGTTAACAACTTTCTCAGATTCCATATCGAACTCAAATTCCTACTCTTTAAACACTAGTCAAGAACAACTAAAGACAGCAGTTTTGCTGAAACATGTAAGGCTCATAACTGGTGCTGTACTTATCAGAATCTAACAAATATAGACTTTTTGGAAAGCTAAGAACATCGACTACAACTTCCTAGTTAACAACTTTCACAGATTCTGTATGGAAGTCAAATTCTTTCTCTTTAAACACAGGTCAAGAACAACTCAAGACAGCAGTTTTGCAGAAAATTGTAAAGCTCATAACTGGAGCTATACATATCGGAATCTAACAAAATGAAAATTTTTGGAAAGCTAAGAACATGTACTACCACTTCCTAGTTAACCACTTTCTCAGATTCCGTATGGAACTCAAATTCTTGCTCTTTAAACACAAGTCAAGAACAACTCAAGACTGCAGTTTTGCTGAAACTTGTAATGCTCATAACTGGTGCAATACATATTGGAATCTATTAAAATTAGACATTTGGGAAACCTAAGAACATGTACTACTACTTCCTGGTTAACGACTTCCTCAGATTCCATATGGAATTCAAATTCTTGCTCTTTAAACACAAGTCAAGAACAACTCAAGACAGCAGTTTTGCTGAAACTTGTAAAGCTCATAACTGGTGCTATACTCATCTAAATCTAACAAAATTGAAATTTTTGGAAAGCTAAGAACATGTACTACCACTTCCTATTTAAAAACTTTCTCAGATTCCGTACGGACTCAAATTCTTGATTTTTAAACACAAGTGAAGAACAACTCAAGACAGCAGTTTTGCTGAAACTTGTAAAGCTCATCACTCTTACTGTACATATTGGAATCAATTAAAATTAGACTTTTGGGAAAGCTAAGAACATGTACTACTACTTCCTAGTTAACAACTTCCTTCGATTATATATGAAACTCAAATTCTTGCTCTTTAAACACTAGTCAAGAACTACTCAGGACAGCTGTTTTGCTGAAACTTGTAAAGCACATAACTGGTGCTATACTTATCGGAATCTAACAAAATTGGACATTTTGGTAAGAAAAATATATCTAATACAACTTCCTATTGAACAACTTTCTTAGATTCAGTATGGAACTCAAAATCCTTCTCTATAAACTCAAGTCAAGAACAACTCAAGACAGCAGTTTTTGTGAAAATTGTAAAGCTCATAACTGTGCTGCACTTTTCGGAATCTAACAAATATAGTCTTTTTGGGAATCTAAGAACATGTACTACCACTTTCTAGTTAACTAGTTTCTCAGATTCTGTATGGAACTCAAATTCTTGCTCTTTAAACACAAGTTAAGAACAACTCAAGACAGTAGTTTTGCTGAAACTTGTAAAGCACATAATTGGTACTATACATATCAGAATCTATAAAAATTAAACTTTTTGGAAATCAAAGAAGAACTACAACCACTTCCATGTTAACAACTTTCTCAGATTCCATATGGAACGCAAATTCCTGCACTATAAACATTAGTCAAGCAGTTTTGCTGAAACATGTAAAGCTCATAACTGGTGCCATACTTATCGAAATCTAACAAAATTGAACTCTTTCGTAAGCTAAGAACATCTACTACAACTTCCTAGTGGACAATTTTCTCAGATTCCGTATGGAACACAAATTCGTTCTCTTTAAATACAAGTCAAGAATAAAAAATCAAGACAGCAGTTTGCTGAAACTTGTAAAGTTCATACCTGGTGCTATACTTATCGGAATCTATCAAATATAATATTTTTGGAAAGCTAAGAAAATTGACTACAACTTCCTAGTTAACAACTTCCTCTGATTCAGTATGGAACTCAAATTCCTTCTCTTTAAATACAAGTCAAGAACAACTCAAGACAACAGTTTTGTTGAAAATTGTAAAGCTCGTGACTGGTGCTATACATATCGGAATCTAACAAAATTGAACTTTTTGGAAAGCTAAAAATATGTACTACGACTTCCTAGTTAACCAGTTTCTCAGGTTCCGTATAGAACTCAAATTCTTGCTCTTTAAACACAAGACAAGAACAATTCAAGACAACAATTTTGCTTAAACTTGTAAAGCTCATAACTGGTGCTATACATATCGGAATCTATTAAAATTAGACTTTTAGGGAAGCTAAGAACTTGTACTACCACTTCCTAGCTCACAACTTTCTCAGATTCCATTTTGATCTCAAATTGTTGCTCTTTAAACAAAAATCAAGAACAACTCAAGACAGCAGTTTTGCTGAAACTTGTAAAGCTCATAACTAGTGCTATACTTATCGGAATCTAACAAAATTGGACGTTTTGGAAAGCTAAAAACATGTACTACCACTTCCTAGTTAAAAACTTTCTCAAATTCCGTATGGAACTCTAATTCTTGCTCTTTAAACACAAGTCAGGAACAACTCAAGACAGTAGTTTTGCCGAAACTTGTAAAGCTTATAGCTGGTGCTATACTTATCAGAATCGAACAAAATTGGAATTTTTGGAAAGCTAAGAACATCTACTACAACTTACTAGTTAACAACTTTCTAAGATTCCGTATGAAACTCAAATTCCTGCTCTTTAAACACAAAGTCAAGAACTACACAAGAAAGCAGCTTTGCTGAAACTTGTAAAGCACATAACTGGTGTTGTACTTATCGAAATCTAACAAAACTGGACATTTTGGTAAGCAAAGAACATCTACTAAAACTTCCTAGGGAACAACTTTCTCAGATTCAGTATAGGACTCAAATTCCTTCTCTTTAAACTCAAGTCAAGAACAGCAGTTTTGGAGAAAATTGTAAAGTTCATAACTAGTGCTATACTTTTCGGAATCTAACAAATGTAGTCTTTTTGGAAAGCTAAGAACATGTACTACCACATCCTAGTTAACCACTTTCTCAGATTCCATATGAAACTCAAATTCTTGCTCATTAAACACAAGTCAAGAACAACTCAAGACAACAGTTTTGCTAAAACTTGTGAAGCTCATAACTGGGGCAATACATATCGGAAACTGTTAAAATTGCACTTTTTGGAAATCTAAGAAGATCTACTACCATTTCCTAGTTAACAACATTCTCAGATTCCATATGGAACGCAAATTCCTGCTCTTTAAACACTAGTCAAGAACAACTCAAGACAACAGTTTTGCTGAAAATTGTAAAGCTCCTAACTAGTGCTATACTTATCGAAATCTAACAAAATTGAACTTTGTGGCAAGCTAAAAACATCTACTACAACTTCCTAGTGGACAACTTTCTCAGATTCCGTATGGAACTCAAATTCCTGCTTCTTGAACACAAGTCAAGAACAAATCAAGACAGCAGTTTGCTGAAACTTGTAAACATCATAACTGGTGCTAGACTTATCGAAATCTAACAAATACAGAGTTTTTGGACAGCTAAGAACATCGACTACAACTTCCTAGTTAACAACTTTCTCAGATTCAATATGAAACTCAAATTCCTTCTCTTTAAACACAAGTCAAGAACAACTCAAGGCAGCAGTTTTGCTGAAAATTGTAATGCTCATAACTGGTGCTATACTTATCGAAATCTAACAAAATTAGAGTTTTTGGAAAGCTAAGAACATATACTATAACTTCCTAGTTGACAACTTTCTCAGATTCAGTATGAAAATCAAATTCCTGTGCTTTAAACACAAATCAAGAACAACACAACAGGTGCTGAAACTTGTAAAGCTCATAACTGGTGCTATACTAATCGAAATTTAAAAAAATTGGTCTTTTTCGAAAGCTTAGAACATCTACTACAACTTCGTAGTTAACAACTTTCTCAGATTCCGTATGGAACTCTAATTGCATCTCTTTAAACAAAAGTCAAGAACAACTAACGACAGCAGTTTTGCTGAAACTTGTAAAGCTCATAACTGGTGTTGTACATATCGGAATCTAACAAAATTAGACATTCTGGAACGCTAAGAAAATCTACTACCACTTCATAGTTAACAACTTTCTCAGATTCCTCATAGAACTCAAATTCCTGCTCTTTAAAAACTAGTCAAGAACAACTCAAGACAACAGTTTTGCTGAAACTTGTAAAGCGCATAACTGATGCTATACTTATCAGAATCTAACTAAATTGGACTTTTTTGGTAAGATAACATCATCTACTACAACTTCCTAGGGGACAACTTTCTCAGATTCCGTATGGAACTCAAATTCCTGCATTTTAAACATAAGTCAAGAACAATTCATGACAGCAGTTTGCTGAAATTTGTAAAGCTCATAACTAGAGCTATTCTTATCGTAATCTAACAAATATAGACTTTTTGTAATGATAAGAACATCGACTACAACTTCCTAGTTAACAACTTTCTTAGATTCAGTATGGAACTCAAATTCCTCCCCTATAAACTCAAGTCTAGAACAACTCAAGACAGCAGTTTTGCTGACAATTTTAAAGCTCATAATTGGTGCTGTACGTATCGGAATCTAACAAAATTGAAATTTTTGGAAAGTTAAGAACATGTACTACCACTTCCTAGTTAACCACTTTCTCAGTTTCCATATGGAACTCAAATCCCTTCTCTTTAAACACAAGTCAAGAACAACTCAAGACAGTAGTTTGCTGAAACTTGTAAAACTCATACCGGTGCTATACTTATCGGAATCTAGCAAATATAGACTTTTTGGAAAGCTAACAACGTCGACTACAACTTCCAAGTTCACAACTTCTCAGATTCAGTATGGAACTCAAATTCCTTCTCTTTAAACATAAGTCAAGAAGAACTCAAGACAGCAGTTTTGCTGAAAATTGTAAAGCTCATAACTAGTGCTATACTTATCAGAATCTAACAAAATTGAACTTTTTGGAAAGATAAGAACATGTACTACATTTCCTAGTTAACAACTTTCTCAGATTCCGTATGGAACTCAAATTCTTGCCCTTTAAACACATGTCAAGAACAACTCAAGACAGCAGTTTTGCTGAAACTTGTATAGCTCAAAACTGGTGCTATGCTTATCGGAATCTAACAAAATTAGACTTTCTAGAAAGCAAAGAACCTCTACTACAATTTTCTAGTGAACAACTTTCTCAGAATCCGTACGGAACTCAAAAATCATGTTCCCTAAACACAAGTTAAGAACAAATCAAGGCAGCAGTTTGCTGAAACTTGTAAAGCTAATAATTGGTGCTATACTTATCGGAATCTAACAAATATAGGCTTTTTGGAAAGCATAGAACGTTGACTACAACTTCCAAGTTAACAACTTTCTCAGATTCAGTATGGAACACAAATTCCTTCTTTTCAAACACAAGTCAAGAACTAATCAAGACAGCAGTTTTGCTGAAAATTTTAAACCTCATAACTAGTGGTATACTTATGGGAATCTAACAAAATTGAACTTTTTCGAAAGCTAAGAACATGTACTATCACTTCCTAGTTAACAACTTTTTCATATTCCGTAGGGAACTCAAATTCTTGCTCCTTAAACACATGTCAAGAACAACTCAAGAGAGCAGTTTTGCTGAAACTTGTAGAGCTCATAACTAGTGCTATACTTACCGGAATCTAACAAAATTGGACAATTTGGAAAGATAAAAACTTCTACTACAACTTCCTAGTTAACAACTTTCATAGATTCCGTATGAAACTCAAATTCCTCCTCTTTAAACACAAGTCAAGAACAACTCGAGACAGCAGTTTTGCTGAAACTTGTAAAACTCATAATTGCTGCCATATTTATCGAAATCTAACAAAATGGGACATTTTGGTAAGCTAAGGACAACTAATACAACTTCCTCGTGAACAACTTTCTCAGATTCCGTATCGAATTCAAAAATCATGTTCTTTAAACACAAGTTAAGAACAAATCAAGACAGATGTTTGCCGAAACTTGTAAAGCTCATAACTTGTGCTATACTTATCGAAATCTAACAAATATAGACATTTTGGAAAGCTAAGAACATATAAAAAAACTTCCTATTTAACAACTTTCTCAGATTCCGCATGGAACTCAAATTCCTTCTCTTTAAACACAAGTCAAGAACAACTCAAGACAACAGTTTTGCTGAAAATTGTAAACCTCATAACTGGTGCTATACTTAACGGAATCTAAAAAAATTGAAATTTTTGGAAAGCTATGAACATGTAATACCAATTCCTAATTGACAACTTTTTTTGATTCCGTATGGAACATAAATCCTTGCTCTTTAAACACAAGTTAAGAACAACTCAAGATAGCTGTTTTGGTAAAACTTGAAAAGCTCATAACTGGTGCTATACTTATCGAAATTTAACAAAATTAGACTTTTTCGAAAGCTAAGAACATCTAAAAAAACTTCATAGTTAACAACTTTCTCAGATTCCGTATGGAACTCAAATTCCATATCTTTAAACAAAAGTCAAGAATAACTCAAGACAATAGTTTTGCTGAAATTTGTGAAGCTCATAACTGGTGCTACACATATCGGAATCTATTAAAATTAGACTTTTGGGAAATCTAAGAAGATCTACTACCACTTCCAAGTTAACTACTTTATCAGGTTCCATATGAAACGCAAATTCCTGCTCTTTAAATACTAGTCAAGAACAACTCACGAAAGCAGTTTTGCTGAAATTTGTAAATCTCATAACTGGTGCTATACTTATCAGAATATAACAAAATTGGTCTTTTTCTAGTGGACATCTTTCTCAGATTCCGTATGGAACTCAGATTCCTGCTCTTTAAACACATGTCAAGAACAAATCAAGACAGCTGTTTGCTGAAACTTATAAAGCTTATAACCAGGGCTATACATATCGGAATCTAGCAAATATAGACTTTTGGGAAAGCTAAGAACGTCAACTACAACTTCCAAGTTAACAACTTTCTCAAATTCAATACGGAACTCAAATTCCTTCTCTTTAAACATAAGTCAAGAACAACTCAAGATAGCAGTTTTGCTGAAAATTGTAAAGCTCATAATTGGTGCTATACTTATCGGAATCTAACAAAATAGAAATTTTTTGAAAGCTAAGAACATGGACTACCACTTTCTAGTTAACAACTTTCTCAGATTCCGTATGGAACTCAAATCCCTTGCTCTTTAAACACATGTCAGGAACAACTCAAGACGGCAGTTTTGCTGAAACTTGTAAAGCACATAACTGGTGCTATGCTTATCGAAATCGAACAAAATTAGACTTTCTGGAAAGCTAAGAACCTCTACTACAACTTTCTAGTGAGCAACTTTCTCAGAATCCGTATGGAACTCAAAAATCATGTTCTTTAAACACAAGTCAAAAACAAATCAAGTCAACAATTTGCTGAAACTTGTAAAGCTCATATTCGGTGCTATACTTAGCGAAATATAACAAATATAGACTTTTTGGACAGCTAAGAACATCGACTAAAACTTCCTAGTTGAAAACTTTCTCAGATTCAGAATGGAACTCAAATTCCTTCTCTTTAAACACAAGTCAAGAACACCTCAAGACAGTAGTTTTGCTGAAAATTGTAAAGCTCATAACTGGTGCTATACTTTTTGGAATCTAATAAAATTAAAATTTTTGGACTGCTGAGAACATATAATACCAATTCCTAGTTAACAACTTTCACAGTTTCCGTATGGAACATAAATTCTTGCTCTTTAAACACAAGTCAAGAACTACTCAAGCCAACAGTTTGGCTAGAACTTGTAAAGCTCATAACTTGTGCTAGACTTATCGGAATCTAACAAAATTAGACTTTTTGGAAAGCAAAGAACCTATAATACAACTTCCGAGTTAAAAATCTTCTCTGATTCAGTATGGACATCAAATTCCTGTTCTTTAAACACATATCATGAACAACTCAAGACATTAGTTTTGCTGAAACTTGTAATGCTCATTACTGGTGCTATACTTATCGAAATTTAACACAATCGGACTTTTTCGAAAGCTAAGAACATCTACTACCACTTCTTAGTTAACAACTTTCTTAGATTCCGAATGGAACTCAAATTCCATCTCTTTAAACAAAAGTCACGAACAACGCAAGACAGCAGTTTTGCTGAAACTTGTAAAACTCGTAACTGATGCTATACTTATCGGAATCTAACAAAATTGGACTGTTTGGAAAGTTAAGAACATCTACTACAACTACCTAGTGGACAACTTTCTCAGATTCCGTATGGAACTCAAATTCCTTCTCTTTAAAAACAAGTCAAGAACAACTCAAGACAGCAGTTTTGTTGAAAATTGTAAAGCTCATAACTGGTGCTATAATTTTCAGAATCTAACAAAATTGAACTTTTTGGAAAGCTAAGAACTTGTACTATCACTTTCTAGTTAACAACTTTCTCAGATTCTGTATGGAACTCAAATTCTTGCTCTTTAAACCCATGTCAAGAACAACTCATGAGAGCAGTTTTGCTGAAACTTGTAAAACTCATAACTGGTTCTATACTTACCGGAATCTACAAAAATTGGACATTTTGGAAAGCTAAGAACATCTACTACAACTTCCTAGTTAACAACTTTCTCAGATTCTCTATGAAACTCAATTTCCTCCTCTTTAAACACAAGTCAAGAACAATTCAAGACAACAGTTTTGCTGAAACTTGTAAAGCTCATTATTACTGCTTTACTTATCGGAATCTAACGAAATTATACATTTGGAAAGCAAGGAACATCTACTGCAACATCCTAATTTACAACCTTCTCTGATTCAGTATGGAAATCAAATTTCTGCTCTTTAAATACAAATCAAGAACAACTCAGGACATTAGTTTTGCTGAAACTTGTAATGCTCATAACAGGTGCTATACTTTTCAAAATTTCACAAAATTAGACTTTTTCAAAAGCTAAGAACATCTATAACAACTTCGTAGTTAACAACTTTCTTAGATTCCGTATGGAACTCAAATTCCATCTCTTTAAACAAAAGTCAAGAACAACTAAAGACAGTAGTTTTGCTGAACCTTGTAAAGCTCATAACTGGTGCTATACATATCGGAATCTATTAAAATTAGACTTTTGGGAAATCTAAGAAGATCTACTACCACTTCCAAGTTAACTACTTTATCAGATTCCATATGGAATGCAAATTCCTGCTTTTTAAACACTAGTCAAGAACAACTCAAGAAAGTAGCTTTGCTGAAACTTGTACAGCTCATAACTGGTACTATACTTATCAGAATCTAACAAAAATGGTCTTTTTGGTAAGCTAAGAACATGTAATACAACTTTCTAGTGGACAACTTTCTCAGATTCCGTATGGAACTCAGATTCCTGCTCTTTAAACACAAGTCAAGAACAAATCATGATAGCAGTTTGCTGAAACTTGTGAAGCTCATAACCGATGCTATACTTATCGGAATCAAGCAAACATAGACTTTTTGGAAAGCTAAGAACGTCGACTACAACTTCCAAGTTAACAACCTTATCACATTCAGCAAGGAACTCAAATTCCTTCTCTTTAAACACAAGTGAAGAACAACTCAAGAAAGCAGTTTTGCTGAAAATTGTAAAGCTCATAACTGGTGTTATACTTATTGGAATCTAACAAATTTAAACTTTTTCGAAAGCTAAGAACATGTACTACAACTTCCTAGTTAACAACTTTCTCAGATTCCGTATGGAACTCAAATCCTTACTCTTTAAACACATGTCAAGAACAACTCGAGACAGCAGTTTTGCTAAAACTTGTAAAGCTCATAACTAGTGCTATGCTTAACGGAATCTAAAATTAGACTTTCTGGAAAGCTAAGATCCTCTACTACAACTTTCAAGTAAACAACTTTCTCAGAATCCGTATGGAACTCAAAAGTCATGTTCTTTAAACACAAGTTCAGAACAAATCAAGACAGCAGTTTGCTGAAACTTGTGAATCCCATAACCGGTGCTATACTTATCGAAATCTAACAAATATAGAATTTTTCGAAATCTAAGAACATCGACTAAAACTTCGTAGTTGACAACTTTCTCAGATTCAGTATGGAACTCAAAATCCTTCGCTTTAAACACAAGTCCAGAACAACTCAAGACAGCAGTTTTGCAGAAAATTGTAAAGCTTATAACTGATGTTATACTTTTCGGAATCTAACAAAATTGAAATTTTTGGAAAGCTAAGAACATGTAATACCAATTCCTAGTTGACAACTTTCACAGATTCTGTATGGAATATAAATTCTTGCTCTTTAAACACAAGTCAAGAAGTACTCAAGCCAACAGTTTTGCTGAAACTTGTAAAGCTCAAAACTTGTGTTAGTCTTATCGGGATCAAACAAAATTAGACTTTTTGGATAGAAAAGAACCTCTAATACAAGTTCCTAGTTAACAACTTTCTCAGATTCAGTATGGAAATCAAATTCTGGCTCATTAAACACACATCAAGAACAACGCAAGACATTAGTTTTGCTGAAACTTGTAAAGCTCATAATTGGTGCTATACTTATCGAAATTTAACAAAATAGGACATTTTCGAAAGCTAAGAACATTTACTACCACTTCATAGTTAACAACTTTCTCAGATTCTGTATGGAACTCAAATTCCAACACTTTAAACAAAAATCACGAACAACGCAAGGCAGCAGTTTTGCTGAAACTTGTAAAGCACGTAACTGGTGCTATACTTATCGGAATCTAACAAAATTGGACTTTTTAGAAAGTTAAGAACATCTACTACAACTTCCTAGTGGACAACTTTCTCAGATTTCGTATGGAACTCAAATTCCTACACTTTAAACTTAAGTCAAGAACAAATCAAGACAGCAGTTTGCTGAAACATGTACAGCTCATAATTGGTGCTATACTTATCGGAATCTAACAAATATAGACTTTTTGCAAAGCTAAGAACGTCGACAACAACTTCCAAGTTAACAGATTTCTCAGATTCAGTATGGAACACAAATTCCTTCTCTTTAAACACAAGTCAAGAACAACTCAAGATAGCAGTTTTGCTGAAAATTGTAAAGCTCATAACCGGTGCTATACTTATCGGAATCTAACAAAATTAAACTTTTTGGAAAGCTTAGAACATGTACTATCACTTTCTAGTTAACAACTTTCTCAGATTCCATATAGAACTCAAATTCTTGCTCTTTAAACCCATGTCAAGAACAACTCATGAGAACAGTTTGCTGAAACATGTAAAACTCATAACTGGTTCTATACTTACCGGAATCTATAAAAATTGGACATTTTGGAAAGCTAAGAATATCTACTACAACTTCCTAGTTAACAACTTTCTCAGATTCTGTATGAAACTCAATTTCCTTCTGTTTAAACACAAGTCAAGAACAACTCATGACAACAGTTTTGCTGAAAATTGTAAAGCTCATAACTGGTGCTATACTTATTGGAATCTAATAAGATTGAAATTTTTGGAAAGCTTAGAACATGTAATAGCAATTCCTAGTTAACAACTTTCTTTGATTCCGTACGTAACATAAATTCTTGCTCTTTAAACACAAGTTAAGAACAACTCAAGACAGCACTTTTGCTAAAACGTGAAAAGCTCATAACTGGTGCTAGACTTATCGGAATCTAACAAAATTATACATTTTCGAAAACTAAGAACGTCTACTACAACTTCCTAGTTAACAACTTTCTCAGATTCAGTATGGAAATCAAATTTCAGAACTTTAAACAAAAGTCAAGAACAACTAAAGACAGTAGTTTTGCTGAACCTTGTAAAGCTCATAACTGGTGCTATACATATCGGAATCTATTAAAATTAGACTTTTGGGAAATCTAAGAAGATCTACTACCACTTCCAAGTTAACTACTTTATCAGATTCCATATGGAATGCAAATTCCTGCTTTTTAAACACTAGTCAAGAACAACTCAAGAAAGTAGCTTTGCTGAAACTTGTACAGCTCATAACTGATACAATACTTATCGGAATCTAACAAAATTGGTCTTTTTGGTAAGCTAAGAACATGTACTACAACTTTCTAGTGGACAACTTTCTCAAATTCCGTATGGAACTCAAATTCCTTCTCTTTAAACACAAGTCAAGAACAAATCAAGACAGCAGTTTGCTGAAACTTGTATAGCTCATAATTGGTGCTATTCTTATTGGAATCTAACAAATATAGACTTTTTGGAAAGCTAAGAACGTGGACTACAACTTCCAAGTTAACAACTTTCTCAGATTCAGTATGGAACACAAATTCCTTCTCTTTAAACACAAGTCAAGGATAACTCAAGACAGCAGTTTTGCTGAAAATTGTAAAGCTCATAACTGGTGCTATCTTTATCGGAATCTAACAAAATTGAAATTTTTGGAAAGCTGAGAATATGTACTATCACTTCCTAGTTAACAACTTTCTCAAATTCCGTATGGAACTCAAATTCTTGCTCTTTAAACACATGTTAAGAACAACTCAAGAGAGCAGTTTTGCTGAAACGTGTAAAGCTTATAACTGGTGCTATACTTACCGGAATCTAACAAAATTGGAAATTCTGGAATGCTAAGAACTTCTACTACAACTTGCTGCTTAACAACTTTCTTAGATTCCGTATAAAACTCAAATTCCTCCACTTTAAACACAAGTCGAGAACAACTCGAAACAGAAGTTTTACTGAAACTTGTAAAGCTCATAACTGCTGCTTTACATATCAGAATCTAACAAAATTAGACATTTTGGAAAGCTAAGAACAACCACTACAACTTCCTAGTGAACAACTTTCTCAGATTCCGTATCGAACTGAAAAATCATGTTCTTTAAACACAAGTCAAGAACAAATCAAGACAGCTGTTTGCCGAAACTTGTAAAGCTCATAACTGGTGCTATACTTATCGAAATCTAACAAATATAGACATTTTGGAAAGCTAAGAACATCGAAAAAAACTTCCTAGTTACAACTTTCTCAGATTCAGTATGGAACTCAAATTCCTTCTGTTTAAACACAAGTCAAGAACAACTCATGACAACAGTTTTGCTGAAAATTGTAAAGCTCATAACTGGTGCTATACTTATTGGAATCTAATAAGATTGAAATTTTTGGAAAGCTTAGAACATGTAATAGCAATTCCTAGTTAACAACTTTCTTTGATTCCGTATGTAACATAAATTCTTGCTCTTTAAACACAAGTTAAGAACAACTCAAGACAGCACTTTTGCTAAAACGTGAAAAGCTCATAACTGGTGCTAGACTTATCGGAATCTAACAAAATTATACATTTTCGAAAACTAAGAACGTCTACTACAACTTCCTAGTTAACAACTTTCTCAGATTCAGTATGGAAATCAAATTTCAGAACTTTAAACACAAATCAAGAACAACTCAGGACATTAGTTTTGCTGAAACTTGTAAAGCTCAAAACCGGTGCTATACTTATCGAAATTTAACGAAATTAGACTTTTTCAAAAGCTAAGAACATCTACTACAACTTCGTAGTTAACAACTTTTTTAGATTTCGTATGGAACACAAATTCCATCTTTTTCAATAAACGTCAAGAACAACTAAAGACAGCAGTTTTGCTGAAACTTGTAAAGCTCATAATTGGTGCTATACAATTCGGAATCTATTAAAATTAGACTTTTGGAAAATCTAAGAAGATCTACTACCACTTCCAAGTTAACTACTCTATCAGATTCCGTATGGAACGCAAATTCCTACTCTTTAAACACTAGTCAAGAACAACGCAAGAAAGCAGTTTAGCTGAAATTTGTAAAGCTCATAACTGGTGCTATACTTATCAGGATCTAACAAAATTGGTCTTTTTGGTAAGCAAAGAACATCTACTACAACTTTCTAGTGGACAACTTTCTCAGATTCCGTACGGAACTCAGATTCCTGCTCTTTAAACAAAAGTCAAGAACAAATCAAGACATAAGTTAGCTAAAACTTGTAAAGCTCATAACCGGTGCTATACTTATCGGAATCTAGAAAACATAGAGTTTTTGGAAAGCTAAGAACGTCGACTACAACTTCTAACTTAACAACTTTCTCAGATTCAGTATGGAACTTAAATTCCTTCACTTTAAACACAAGTCAAAAACAACTCAATACTGCAGTTTTGCTGAAAATTGTAAAGCTCATAACTGGTGCTATACTTATCGGAATCTAACAAAATTGAACTTACTGGAAAGCTAAGAACATGTACTACCACTTCCTAGTTAACAACTTTCTCAGATTCCGTATGGAACTCAAATCCTTGCTCTTTAAACACATGTCAAGAACAACTCAAGACAGCAGTTTTGCTGAAACTTGTAAAGCTTATAACTGGCACCATGCTTAACAGAATCTAACAAAATTAGACATTCTAGAAAGCTAAGAACCTCCACTACAACTTTCTAGTGAACACATTTCTCAGAATCCGTATTGAACTCAAAAATCATGTTCTTTAAACACAAGTCAAGAACAAATCAAGACAGCAGTTTGCTGAAACTTGTATAGCTCATAATTGGTGCTATTCTTATTGGAATCTAACAAATATAGACTTTTTGGAAAGCTAAGAACGTGGACTACAACTTCCAAGTTAACAACTTTCTCAGATTCAGTATGGAACACAAATTCCTTCTCTTTAAACACAAGTCAAGGATAACTCAAGACAGCAGTTTTGCTGAAAATTGTAAAGCTCATAACTGGTGCTATCTTTATCGGAATCTAACAAAATTGAAATTTTTGGAAAGCTGAGAATATGTACTATCACTTCCTAGTTAACAACTTTCTCAAATTCCGTATGGAACTCAAATTCTTGCTCTTTAAACACATGTTAAGAACAACTCAAGAGAGCAGTTTTGCTGAAACGTGTAAAGCTTATAACTGGTGCTATACTTACCGGAATCTAACAAAATTGGAAATTCTGGAATGCTAAGAACTTCTACTACAACTTGCTGCTTAACAACTTTCTTAGATTCCGTATAAAACTCAAATTCCTCCACTTTAAACACAAGTCGAGAACAACTCGAAACAGAAGTTTTACTGAAACTTGTAAAGCTCATAACTGCTGCTTTATATATCAGAATCTAACAAAATTAGACATTTTGGAAAGCTAAGAACAACCACTACAACTTCCTAGTGAACAACTTTCTCAGATTCCGTATCGAACTGAAAAATCATGTTCTTTAAACACAAGTCAAGAACAAATCAAGACAGCTGTTTGCCGAAACTTGTAAAGCTCATAACTGGTGCTATACTTATCGAAATCTAACAAATATAGACATTTTGGAAAGCTAAGAACATCGAAAAAAACTTCCTAGTTACAACTTTCTCAGATTCAGTATGGAACTCAAATTCCTTCTGTTTGAACACAAGTCAAGAACAACTCATGACAACAGTTTTGCTGAAAATTGTAAAGCTCATAACTGGTGCTATACTTATTGGAATCTAATAAGATTGAAATTTTTGGAAAGCTTAGAACATGTAATAGCAATTCCTAGTTAACAACTTTCTTTGATTCCGTACGTAACATAAATTCTTGCTCTTTAAACACAAGTTAAGAACAACTCAAGACAACACTTTTGCTAAAACGTGAAAAGCTCATAACTGGTGCTAGACTTATCGGAATCTAACAAAATTATACATTTTCGAAAACTAAGAACGTCTACTACAACTTCCTAGTTAACAACTTTCTCAGATTCAGTATGGAAATCAAAATTTCAGAACTTTAAACACAAATCGAGAACAACTCAGGACATTAGTTTTGCTGAAACTTGTAAAGCTCAAAACCGGTGCTATACTTATCGAAATTTAACGAAATTAGACTTTTTCAAAAGCTAAGAACATCTACTACAACTTCGTAGTTGACAACTTTTTTAGATTTCGTATGGAACACAAATTCCATCTTTTTCAATAAACGTCAAGAACAACTAAAGACAGCAGTTTTGCTGAAACTTGTAAAGCTCATAATTGGTGCTATACAATTCGGAATCTATTAAAATTAGACTTTTGGAAAATCTAAGAAGATCTACTACCACTTCCAAGTTAACTACTCTATCAGATTCCGTATGGAACGCAAATTCCTACTCTTTAAACACTACTCAAGAACAACGCAAGAAAGCAGTTTAGCTGAAATTTGTAAAGCTCATAACTGGTGCTATACTTATCAGGATCTAACAAAATTGGTCTTTTTGGTAAGCAAAGAACATCTACTACAACTTTCTAGTGGACAACTTTCTCAGATTCCGTACGGAACTCAGATTCCTGCTCTTTAAACAAAAGTCAAGAACAAATCAAGACATAAGTTAGCTAAAACTTGTAAAGCTCATAACCGGTGCTATACTTATCGGAATCTAGAAAACATAGAGTTTTTGGAAAGCTAAGAACGTCGACTACAACTTCTAACTTAACAACTTTCTCAGATTCAGTATGGAACTTAAATTCCTTCACTTTAAACACAAGTCAAAAACAACTCAATACTGCAGTTTTGCTGAAAATTGTAAAGCTCATAACTGGTGCTATACTTATCAGAATCTAACAAAATTGAACTTTTTGGAAAGCTAAGAACATGTACTACCACTTCCTAGTTAACAACTTTCTCAGATTCCGTATGGAACTCAAATCCTTGCTCGTTAAACACATGTCATGAACAACTCAAGACAGCAGTTTTGCTGAAACTTGTAAAGCTTATAACTGGCACCATGCTTAACAGAATCTAACAAAATTAGACATTCTAGAAAGCTAAGAACCTCCACTACAACTTTCTAGTGAACACATTTCTCAGAATCCGTATTGAACTCAAAAATCATGTTCTTTAAACACAAGTCAAGAACAAATCAAGATAGCAGTTTGCTGAAACTTGTAAAGCTCATAACCGGTGCTATACTTATCGAAATCTAACAAATATAGACTTTTTGGAAAGCTAAGAACATCGACTAAAACTTCCTAGTTGACAACTTTCTCAGAATCAGTATGGAACTCAAATTCCTTCTCTTTAAACACAAGTCAAGAACAACTCAATACAGAAGTTTTGCTAAAAATTGTAAAGCTCATAACTTGTGCTATACTTTTCAGAATCTAATAAAATTGAAATTTTTGGAAAGCTAAGAACATGTAATACCAATTCCTATTTAACAACGTTCACAGATTCCGTATGGAACATAAATTCTTGCTCTATAAACACAAGTCAAGAACTACTCAAGCGAACAGTTGTGCTGAAACTTGTAAAGCTCATAACTTGTGCTAGAGTTATCGGAATCTAACAAATTTAGACATTTTGGAAAGCAAAGAACCTCTAATACAACTTCCTAGTTAACAACTTTCTCAGATTCAGTATGGAAATTAAATTCCTGCTCTTTAAACACAAATCAAGAACAACTCAAGACATTAGTTTTGCTGAAATTTGTAAAGCGCATAACTGGTGCTATATTTATCGAAATTTAACAAAATCGGACTTTTTCGAAAGCTAAGAACTTCTATTACCACTTCGTAGTTAACAACTTTCTCAGATTCCGTATGGAACTCAAATTCCATCTCTTTAAACAAAAGTAACGAACAACGCAAGACAGCAGTTTTGCTGAAACTTGTAAATCTCGTAACTGGTTCTACACTTATTGGAATCTAACAAAATTGGTCTTTTTGGACAGTTAAGAAAATCTACTACAACTTCCTAGTGGACAACTTTCTTAGATTCCGTATGGAACTCAAATTTCTGCTCGTTAAATACAAGTCAAGAACAAATCAAGACAGCAGTTTGCTGAAACTTGTAAAGTTGATAATTGGTGCTATACTTATCAGAATCTAACAGATAGAGACTTTTTGGAAGGCTAAGAACGTCGAATACAACTTCCAAGTTAACAACTTTCTCAGATTCAGTATGGAACACAAATTCCTTCTCTTTAAACACAAGTCAAGAACAACTCAAGACAGTAGTTTTGCTGAATATTGTCAAGCTCATAACTTGTCCTATACTTATTGGAATCTAACAAAATTAAACTTTTTGGAAAGCTAAGAACATGTACTATCACTTCCTAGTTAACAACTTTCTCAGTTTCCATATGGAACTGAAATTCTTGGTCTTTAAACCCATGTTAAGAACACTTAAGAGAGTAGTTTTGCTGAAACTTGTAAAGCTCATAACTGGTGCTATACTTTCCGGAATCCAACAAAATAGGACATTTTCGAAAGATAAGAACATCTACTACAACTTCATACTGAACAACTTTCTTAGATTCTGTAAGAAACTCAAATTCCTCCTCTTTAAACACAAGTCAAGAACAATTCGAGACAGCAGTTTTGCTGAAACTTGTAAAGCTCATAACTGCTGCTGTACTTATTGGAGTCTAACAAAATTGGACATTTTGAGCAGCTAAGAACAACTACTAAAACTTCCTAGTGAACAACTTTCTCAGATTCTGTGTCGAACTCAAAAATCATGTTCTTTGAACACAAATCAAGACAGCAGTTTGCCGAAAATTGTAATGCTCATAACTGGTGCTATACTTATCGAAATCTAACAAATATGGACTTTTTGGAAAGCTAAGAACATCGACAAAAACTTCCTAGTTAACAACTTTCTCAGATTCAGTATGCAACCCAAATTCATTCTCTTTAAACACAAGTCAAGAACAACTCAAGACAACAGTTTTGCTAAAAATTGTAAAGCTCATAACTGGTGCAAATACTTGTCAGAATCTAATAGAATTATACATTTTGGACAACTAAGAATATCTACCACAACTTCCAAGTTAACGACTTTCTCAGATTCAGTATGTAAGTCAAATTTCTGCTCTTTAAACACAAATCAAGAACAACTCAGGACATTAGTTTTGCTGAAACCTGTAATGCTCGCAAATGGTGCTATACTTATCGAAATTTAACAAAATTAGACTTTTTCAAAAGCTAAGAACATCTACTAAAACTTTGTAGTGAAAAACTTTTTCAGATTCCGTATGGAACTCAAATTCCTTCTATTTAAATAAAAGTCAAGAACAACTAAAGACAGCAGTTTTGCTGAAACTTGTAAAGCTCATAACAGGTGCTATACATATCCGAATCTAACAAAATTAGACCTTTTGTAAAATTAAGATGATCTACTACCACTCCCTTGTTAAAAACTTTCTCAGATTCCATATGGAACTCAAATTTTTGCTCTTCAAACACTAGTCACGAACAACGCAAGGCAGCAGTTTTGCTAAAACTTGTATAGCTCGTAACTGGTGCAATACTTATCAGAATCTAATTAAATTGGACTTTTTGGGGTGCTAAGAACATCTACTAGAACTTCCTATTGGAGAACTTTCTCAGATTTCGTATGGAACTCAAATTCCTACACTTTAAACACAAGTCAAGAACAAATCAAGATTAGAGTTTGCTGATACTTCTAAAGCTCATAACTGTTGCTAAACTTATCAGAATATCGACTATAACTTCCTAGTCGACTATAACTTCCTAGTTAACAACTTTCTCAGATTCAGTATGGAACTCAAATTCCTTCTCTTTAAACACAAGTCATGAATAGCTCAAGACAGTAGTTTTGCTGAAAATTGTAAAGCTCATAACTGGTGCTATAATTATCGGAATCTAACAATATTGACCTTTTTGGAAAGCTAAGAATATATATTACCACTTCCTAGTTAAAAACTTTCTTAGATTTCGTATGGAACTCAAAATCTTGCTCTTTAAACACAAGTCAAGAACAACTCAAGACAGCTGTTTTGCTAAAACTTGCAAAGCTCATAACTGGTTCTATACTTATCGAAATCTAACAAAATTGGACTTTTTTGAAAGCTAAGAACATCTGCTACAACTTCCTAGTTAACAACTTTCTCAGATTCCGTATGAAACTCAAATTCCTGCTCTTTAAACACATTACAAGAACAACTCAAGACAGCAGTTTTACTGAAACTTGTAAAGCTCATAGCTGGTGCTATACTTATCGAAATGTAATAAATATAGAATTTTTGGAATGCTTAGAACATCGACCAAAATAACCTAGTTAACAACTTTCTCAGATTCAGTATGTAACTCAAATTCCTTCTCTTTAAACACAAGTCAAAAACAACTCAAGACAGCAGTTTTGCTGAAAATTGTAAAGCTCATAACTGGTGCTATACTTATTTGAATCTAATAAAATTGAATTTTTTGGAAAGCTAAGAACATGTAATACCACTTCCTAACTAATAACATTCTCAGATTCCATATAGATCTCAAATTCTTGCTCTTTAAACACAAGTCAAGAACAACTCCAGACAACAGTTTTGCTGAAACTTCTAAAGCTCATAACTGGTGCTGGACTTATTGGAATCTAACAAAATTAGGCTTTTTGGAAAGCTAAGAACATCTACTACAACTTCCTAGTTAACAACTTTCTCAGATTCTGTATGGAAATCAAATTCCTGCTCGTTAAACACAAATCAAGAACAACTAAAGACAGGAGTTTAGCTGAAACATGTAAAGCTCATAACTGGTGCTATACGTATCGAAATTTAACAAAATTGGAACTTTTCGAAAGCTAAGAACATCTACTACAACTTCGTAGTTAACAACTTTCTCATATTCCTCATGGAACTCAAATTCCATCTCTTTATACAAAAGTCAAGTACAACAAAAGACAGTTATTACGCTTAAACTTGTAAAGCTCATAACTGGTGCTACACATATCCGAATCTAACAATATTAGACCTTTTGTAAAGTTAAGAAGAACTACAACGATTTCCTAGTTAACAACTTTCTCAGATTTCATATGGAACTCAAATTTCTTCTATTTAAACACTAGTCACGAACAACGCAAGGCAACAGTTTTGCTAAAACTTGTAAAGCTCGTAACTGGTGCTATACTTATGGAAATCTAATGAAATTGGACTTTTTGGGGTGCTGAAAATATCTACTACAACTTCCTATTGGACAACTTTCTCAGATTCCGTTTGGAACTCAAATTCCTGTATTTTAAACACAAGTCAAGAACAAATCAAGACTGCAGTTTGCTGAAACATGAAAAGCTCATAACCGTTGCTAAACTTATCGGATTTAACAAATATAGACTTTTTGGAAAGCTAAGAACCTCGACTACAACTTCTTAGTTAACAACTTTCTCATATTCAGTATGGAACTCAAATTCCTTCTCTATAGACACAAATCAAGAACAACTCAAGACAGCAGTTTTGCTGAAAATTGTAAAGCTCATAACCGGTGCTACACATATCAGAATCTAACAAAACTGAACTTTTGCAAAGCTAGGAACATCTACTAAAACTTCCTAGTTAACAACTTTCTTAGATTCTGTATGAAACCCAAATTCCTGCTCTTTAAACACAAGTCAAGAACAAATCAAGACAGCAGTTTGTTGAAACATGTAAAGCTCATAACTGGTGCTATACTTATCGGATTCTAACAAATATAGACTTTTTGGAAAGATAAGAACATCGACTACAACTTCCTCGTTAACAACTTTCTGAGATTCAGTATGGAACTCAAATTCCTTCTCTATAAATACATGTCAAGAACAACTCAAGACAGCAGTTTTGCTGAAAATTGTAAAACTCATAACTGGTGCAATACATATCGGAATCTAACAAAATTGAACTTTTTGAAAATTAAAGAACATGTACTATCAATTCCTAGTTAACAACTTTCTCAGATTCCGTATGGAACTCAAATTCTTACTCTTTGTACACATGTTAAGAACAACTCAAGAAAGCAATTTTGCTGAAACTTGTAAAGCAAATAACAGGTGCTATACTTATCGGAATCTAACAAAATTAGATGTTTTAGGAAGCTAAGAACTTTTACAACATCTTCCTAGTTAACAACTTTCTCATATTCAGTATGGAAATCAAATTCGTGCTCTGTAAACAAAAATCGAGAACAACTCACGACATTAGTTTTGCTGAAACTTGTACAGCTCATAACTAGTGCTATACCTATTAAAATTTAACAAAATAGGACTTTTTCGAAAGCTAAGAACATCTACTACAACTTGTAATTAACAACTTTCTCAGATTCCTTAGGGAACTCAAATTCCACCTCTTTAAACAAAAGTGAAGAACAACTAAAGACAGCAGTTTTGGTGAAACTTGTAAAGCTCATAACTGGTGCTATACAAATCGGAATCTAACAAAATTGGACTTTTAGAAAAGCTAAGAAGATCTACTGCCACTTCCTAGTTAACAAATTTCTCAGATTCGTATTGGAACTTAAACTCCTTCTCTTTAAACACAAGTCATGAACAACTCAAGACAGCAATTTTGCTAAAAATTGTAAAGCTCATAACTGGAGCTATACATATCGGACTCAATTCCGTATGAACTTTTTGGATAGCTAAGAACATGTACTCCCACTTCCTAGTTAACCATTTTCTCAAATTCCGTACGGAACTCAAATTCTTGCTCTTTAAACACAAGTCAAGAACAACTCAAGACAGCAGATTTGCTGAAACTTGTAAAACTCATAACTGGTGCTATACTTATCAGAATCTAACAAAATTGGACTTTTTGGAATGCTAAGAACATCTAATAAAAATTCCTAGTTAACAACTTTATACGATTCCGTATGAAACTCAGATTCCTGCTCTTTTAACACAAGTCAAGAACAACTCAAAACAGCAGTTTTGCTGAAACTTATAAAGCACATAACCGGTGCTATATTTATCGGAATCTAACAAAATTGGACATTTTGGTAAGCTAAGAACATCTACTACAACTTCCTAGTGAACAAGTTTCTCAGATTCAGTATGGAACTCAGATTCCTTCTCCATAAACTCAAGTAAAGAACAACTCAAGATAGCAGTATTGCTAAAAATTGTCAAGCTTATAACTGGTGCTATACTTATCGGAATCTAACAAAATTAAAATTTTTGAAAAGCTAAGAACTGGTACTACCACTTCCGATTTAACCACTTTCTCAGATTCCGTATGGAAGTCAAATTCTTGCTCTTTAAACACAAGTCAAGAACAACCCAAGACAGCAGTTTTGCTAAAACTTGTAAATCTCATAACTGGTGCTATACTTATCGGAATCTAACAAAATTGGACTTTTTGAAAAGCTAAGAACATCTACTACAACTTCCTAGTTAACAACATTCTCAGATTCTGTATGAAACTCAAATTTCTGCTCTTTAAGCACAAGTTAAGAACAACTCAAGACATCAGTTTTGCTGAAACTTGTAAAGCACATAACTGGTGCTATACTTTTCGGAATCTAACAAAATCGGAGTTTTTGGAAAGCTAAGAACATCTACTACAACTTCTTTGTTAACAACTTTCTCAGATTCTGTATGAAACTCAAATTCCTGCTATTTAAACACAAGTCAATAACAACTTAAGACAGCTGTTTTGCTTAAACTTGTAAAGCTCATAACTGATGCAATACTTATCAAAATCTAACCAATATAGAATTTTTGGAATGCTAAGAAAAACGAGTAAAACTTCCTAGTTAACAACTTTCTCAGATTCAGTATGGAACTCAGATTCCTTCTCTTTAAACAAAAGTCAAGAACAACTCAAGATAGTAGTTTTGCTGAAAATTGTAAAGCTGATAACTGGTGCTATACTTATCGGAATGTAATAAAATTGAAATTTTTGGAAAGCTTAGACATGTAATACCACTTCCTAATTAACCACTTTCTCAGATTCCGTATGTAACTCAAATTCATGCTCTTTAAACACAAGTCAAGAACAACTCAAGACAGCAGTTTTGCTGAAACGTGTAAAGCTCATAACTGGTGCTATACTTATCGGAATCTAACAAAATTGGATATTTTGGTAAGCTAAGAACATCTACTACAACTTCCTAGTTAACAGCTTTCTCAGAATTCCTATGAAACTCAAATTCCTACTCTTTAAACACAAGTGAAGTACAAATCAAGACAACAGTTTGTTGAAACTTGTAAAGCATATAACTGGTGCTATTCTTATCGGAATCTAAAAAATATAGAATTTTTGAAAAGCTAAGAACATCGACTACAACTTCCTAGATAACAACTCTCTGAGATTCAGTATGGAACTCAAATTGCTTCTGTTTAAACAGAAGTCAAGAACAACTCAAGACAGCAGTTTTGCTGAAAATTGTAAAGCTCATAACTGGTGCTGTACATTTCGGAATCTAACAAAATTGAACTTTTTGGAAATCTAAGAAAATGTACTACCACTTCCTAGCTAACAACTTTTCCAGTTTCCGTATGGTACTCAAATTCTTGCTCTTTAAACAAAGGTTAAGAATAACTCAAGACAGCAGTTTTGCTGAAACTTGTAATGCTCATAACAGGTGCTATACTTATCAGAATCTAACAAAATTAGACTTTTTGGAAAGCTAAGAACTTCAACTAAAACTTCCCTGTTAACAACTTTCTCAGATTCAGTATGGAAATCAAATCCTGCTCTGTAAACACAAATCAAGAACAACTCAAGACATTAGTTTTGCTGAAACTTGTAAATCTCATAACCGGTGCAATAATTATCGGAATCTAACTAAATTGGACTTTTTGGAAAGGTAAGAATGTCTACTACAACTTCCTTGTTAACAACTTTCTCAGATACCATATGAAACTTAAATTCTTGCTCTTTAAACACAAGTCAAGAACAACTCAAGACAGCAGTTTTGCTGAAACTTGTAAAGCTCATAACTGGTACTATACTTATCGGAATCTAACAAAATTGGACATTTTGGCAAGCTAAGAACATCTTCTATAACTTCCTAGGGAACAACTTTCTCAGATTCAGTATGCAACTCAAATTCCTTTTCCATAAACTTGAGTCAAGAATAACTCAAGACAGCAGTTTTGCTGAAATTGTAAATCTCATTACTGGTGCTATACGTATCGGAATCTAACAAAATTGAAATTTTTGGAAAGCTAAGAACATGAACTACAACTTCCTATTTAACCACTTTCTCAGATTCCGTATTGAACTAAAATTCTTGCTCTTTAAACACAAGTCAAGAACAACTCAAGACAGCAGTTTTGCTGAAACTTGTAAAGCTCATAACCGTTGCTGTACTTATCGGAATCTAACAAAATTGGAATTTTTAGAAAACTAAGAACATTTAATATAACTTCCTAGTTAACAACTTTCTCTGATTAAGTATGGAAATCAAATTCCTGCTCTTTAAACACAAATCAAGATCAACTGAAGACATCAGTTTTGCAGAAACTTATAAAGTTCATACCTGGTGCTATACTTATCGAAATTTAACAAAATTGGTCTTTTTCGAAAGCTAATAACATCTACTACAACATCATAGTTAACAACTTTCTCCGATTCCGTATGGAACTCCAATTCCATCTCTTTAAACAAAAGTCAAGAACAGCTAACACAACAGTTAAGAAGATCTACTACCACTTACTAGTTAACAACTTTCTCAGATTCCATACGGAACTCAATTTCCTGCTCATTACACACTAGTCATGAACAATGCAAGACAGCAGTTTTGCTGAAACATGTTAAGCACGTAACTGGTGCTATACTTATCGAAATCTAACAAAATTAGACTTTTTGGGGTGCTGAGAAAATCTACTACAACTTCCTATTGGACAACTTTCTCCGATTCCGTACGGAACTCAAATTCCTGCTCTTTAAACACAAGTCAAGAACAAATCAAGACTGCAATTTGCTGAAACTTATAAAGCTCATAACTGTTGCTATACTTATCGGAATCTAACAAATATAGACTTTTTGGAAAGCTAAGCACATCGACTACAACTTACTAGTTAACAACTTTCTCGGATTAAGTATGGAACTCATATTCCTTCTCTTTAAACACAAGTCAAGAATTACTCAAAACAACAGTTTTGCTGAAAATTGTAAAGCTCGTAACTGGTGCTGTATATATCGGAATCTAACAAAATTGAACTTTTTGGTAATCTAAGAACATGTCCTACCACTTCATTGTTAACAAATTTCTCAGATTCCTTATGGAACTCAAATTCTTGCTCTTTAAACACAAGTGAAGAATAACTCAAGACAGCAGTTTTGCTGAAACTTGTAAGGCTCATTGTAACCCCTATTTTTCCAAAAAGGTATTTTTCGATATTTTCTGTATTTAAAAATTTTTGCGAATTATTTTTTTCCGGTTTTCAAATTTCTTTTGTCAAAATGTATTATTGGATTTTCCATTTAAAATCTATTATTTTAGCTGAACTAATTTTCTATGATTTTTGTATTTAACACAGTTCTTATTATTTTTATTACTATCCTTATTATCTTTATCATTTTATTATTATCAATATTGTTATTGGATTATTTTCATTTTATATTATTTTTCTTACATTTTTGACCTCCGTGCACTGTTTGTGCGCCGATTGTCCGTTTTTCGCCATTTTGAATTCTTTTTTGCATTTTCTTGGTCTCATTCATATTTGTTATTTATTTTTGGTTCATGATGAATTTTTAGAAGTGTTTTGATCAATTTGAGATTTTTGGCCCTTAAGGAGATTTTTAGGAGCCATATGATTCATTGTACTTTGTATCCTCAGTTGAAATCTACCCAATATCTATTACCCAATTGTATACCTATTGTTTCATATTGATATCCACTACCCATTAACCCACATTTGATCTCCTATATATATCCCTAAACACTAATTAAACCCTAACCCTAATATTCTCTCTCCCTCTCCTATTCTTTGCCGGCTACCCCTCTTGCTCTCACCCGGCCTGCATCTCCTAGCCCCCAGGCCGACCCTCCCTATACTCTCCCTTTGCCTTGGCCGACCACAAACATCACCCCCTTCCACCATATAATACAACTTCGCCTCCAAAAACCCTTCTCTCCTCCCTTTGTGTGGCCGAACCCTACCCAAAACAGCCCCCAACCATCTCATAACAGCCCCTACACCTCCCTTTGCTGATTTGGAGAAGTGGGTATCATCCGGTTGAGTTCGTGCTTCAAGAAGACGATCGTAGTCAAGATTCGGCTCGTAGGTTCGCTTGGAATCGCGTGGATAGGACTTTTGCACGTGGGTTTTCATTGTTAGGCTTCGTAGCACTGTGTTCATCATCAACAAGGCAAGTAATTTGTACATAATTTCATTAGGTTGATACAAGTCGAAAGTTCACACATAGGGTAGTTTGGGACTAGAGACGGCCAAAGATTGTATTTTTATTTGTGGGTTTCATCTCTATTGTTCAAAACAGGCCATAGATAACTTAGGACATGGAGTTTGATAGGTTTATGCCTTAGGATTCACCCAAACGCGATTTTGATCGCATATGTGACATATTGTATAACCGATGTTTGTTTGAACGCCCATGTGAGAAATATTAGATTTTGATATGTTAGAAACCCTTAGATATGATATTTAGACAATGAGTAGACTGCGTTTTTAATTTGGATGAGTTTGGATCATTTTTGTAGAAGTTATGACGTTTTGAAGTTTAGTTGAGAAATCTGAAAATTTGGGTTGTACTGGATTGATTGCTGTTTTAACCTGGATTAGAGTCCGAATCTCAACATGACTATTTCTGAGTAAATTGTACAGGACTGAATCTAATTTCTAATCCCACTAGTTTCACCCCGTTTGGAGTTCGTATGAATTAGTTATGATTATTTTAGTAACTGTATGCCAGTAGTTCCCAGATTCATTTCGGGGTAGATTTTATCACCAATTTATTTTCAAGATCCAAGTTAGACATAATTTCATGCCACAAGATTTTGTCCAGTGTTTCACCATGATGTTAGGTGGTTCTCTGATTTTTGTGGTAATTAAAAGATGAGTTTTGAGTGATGCCTTACATCCTTTTCTATAGATCGCTTTTGCTGTAAACTGCGTGTGGTTGTATGTTGAATGCCGTGTTCACCTTATTTCTATTTACTGTATGGAAATATTATGTGAGATAAGAAAGTTGGGTAATTGTATCTGCTTTCAACCCGTTTTGGCGGAAGTGGATTTCGATGCGCTGTTTGCAAGATGTGTTCAATTTTGTACAGCAGTGTTGAGGAATTCCAGATCCATCAAAACCGTGTTTTGTGTTATTTTTTATTTTTGAAAACATAACTTTACTTTCTGGAAAAATTTGAAAATTTATATTTTGAGACTATACATATAGGGGATTACCCCAGAATTTTCGTGGATTTAATTGATGACTTTACCTGCTGTTTTCATGTGGTTTAAGTCATTTCCCTATTTTCTGGCTGTACCGGAAATCTGTGTTGAAATGACTTTTAAGCTGAGATGTTATGAATCAGTATATACCTTTATTATACTCGTTAGAAGCGTGTGAATGTCTAGTTTCCATATCCTTCGACGGTCATGATTTGCATGCCTGTAGATCTTTGGATCATTATTTTTGTACAGACTGGTCTTGCTGTCCTGATTATAATCATACACTATTTTGCTCGTATTTGTGATGGTATAGTACCTTTACTTGCTGATCTAATTCCCTGAGTCTAAACCTAATTATAACCTGTTAGTTTGACATTATTTAGTACACTCTGATGCCTGTTGATGATCTTAATAGTAAAAGTAACCAAGCCGGGGTTTTAGGGAAAGATTGAATAGTGGATAATTCAGAAACGTGTACTCGGAAGGGGGCCCGTGTTTCCCATGTTGATGCATGATACCTTTGGGTTCATGTACCTGTTGATGCACATACCTTTTGGTTGTGTACCTGTTACCTGTTGATGCACGTATCTTTTGGTCGTGTACCTGTTACCTGTTGATGCACGTACTTGTTGGTCGTGTACCGGTTGATTCATGAACCCGTTGATGCATGAATCGGATGATTCATGTACCTGTTTTTGATTCATGAACCTGTTTTCCTGTACCTGAGTATACTGCCCTCTATGGTCCACTATAAAATCTAAAGCGAAACTGTTTGTTGTAGCAACCATGTAGTAAAAACTGGGATGCATATCGTGCTACCTAGATAGTAAAGTAACAAGATTAGACTTGACTTAAGATGACACCTGTTACATGATACCTGATACCTGTTTACCTGATACATGTTTACCTGTATACCTGTTACCTGGTTATCCTGATATTCCTGTTACCTAATTTTCTGATTACCTGATAATTATACATGTTACCTGTTGACACTTGACATATGTTACCTATACCTGTTAGTATATCCTGTGGTTAGATAGTGTCCATGTGCTTGTATCCTATTCTATTGGTGACCCGGACTTGCCATTGACGGGTACTGTGTTTTCTCTTTTCCTTTTTCCTGCATTATGTGAATTGCAGATTTTGGAGGACAGGTTCCTAAAGGTATTGGCAAGATGA
Source organism: Hemerocallis citrina (assembly GCA_017893485.1). Classification (NCBI taxonomy): domain Eukaryota; kingdom Viridiplantae; phylum Streptophyta; class Magnoliopsida; order Asparagales; family Asphodelaceae; genus Hemerocallis; species Hemerocallis citrina. Next base: position 114,172,315 of record CM030360.1, on the reverse strand, counting down.
TGGGCTAGAGGCTGAAATTTTGCTATTACTATTCTTGTTGCTTATTTTGGACAATATTGTATTTTGAGACTTGTATTATTTCTTGTATTTGGGCGATGTGACCCAGGATTATTTGTGTTATTTCAGATCATGACTATTTGAGATTAATACATTTTATTTCAAGTATTCTCGTTGGTATTTGGTTCATATGTGCATGTGGTGGATTTTTCTGGCTTCCGACTCTGATTTTACTGTGACGTGTTGTAAAGATTTCTTGAAACAGTTTAAGGATGATAATAATCATTCACTGGCTTTTGTTACGTACTCGTATTCCGTATTTTTGGGAAGCGGGGCGTGACACTCATAACAGGTGCTATACTTATCAGAATCTAACAAAATCAGACGTTTTCGAAAGCTAAGAACATCTACTACAACTTCCTAGTTAAAAACTTTCTAAGATTCAGTTTGGAAATCAAAATGCTGCTGTTTAAACACAAATCAAGAACAACTCAAGACATTAGTTTTGCTGAAACTTGTAAAGCACATAACAGGTGCTATACTGATTGAAATTAAACAAAATTAGACTTTTTCGAAAGCTAAGAATATCTACAACAACTTCACAGTTAACAACTTTCTCAGATTCCGTATGGAACTCAAATTCCATCTGTTTAAACAAAAGTGAAGAACAACTAAAGACAATAGTTTTGCTAAAATTTGTAAAGCTCATAACTGGTGCTATACATATCAGAATCTATTAAAATTAGACTTTTGGGAAATCTAGGAAGATCTACTACCATTTCCTGGTTAACAACTTTCTCAAATTCCATATGGTATGCAAATTCCTGCTCTTTAAACACTAGTTAAGAACAACTCAAGACAGCAGTTTTGCTGAAATTTGTAAAGCTCATAACTGGTGCTATACTTATCGGAATCTAAAAAAATTAGAATTTTTGGGAAGCTAAGAACAACTAAAACGACTTCCTTGTTAACTACTTTCTCATATTCCGTATGAAACTCAAATTCCTGCTTTTTAAACACAAGTCAAGATCAACTCAAGATAGCAGATTTGCTGAAACTTGTAAAACTCATAACTAGTGCTATACTTAACAGAATCTAACAAAGTTGGTCTTTTTGGAAAGCTAAGAACATCTACTACAACTTCCTAGTGAACAACTTTCTCAGATTCCCTATGAAACTCGAATTCCTGCTCTCTTTAAACAGAAGTCAAGAACAAATCAAGACAGCAGCTTGCTGAAACTTGTAAATCTCATAACTGGTGCTGTACTTATTGGAATCTAACAAATATAAACTTTTTGGAAAGCTAAGAACATCGACTACAACTTCCTAGTTAACAACTTTCTCAGATTCAGCATGGAACTCAAAAATCATTCTCTTTAAACACAAGTGAAGAACAACTCAAGATCGCAGTTTTGCTGAAAATTGTAAAGCTCACAACTGGTGCTACTCTTATCGTAATATATTCAAATTGAAGTTTTTGGAAAGCAAAGAACATGTACTACCACTTCATAGTTAACCACTTTCTCAGATTCCGTACGTAACTCAAATTCTTGCTTGTGAAACACAAGTCAAGAACAACTCAAGAAAGTAATTTTGCTGAAACTTGTAAAGCTCATAACTGGTGCTATACATATCGGAATCTATTAAAATTAGAATTTTGGGAAATATAAGAAGATCTACTACCACTTCCTAGTTAAAATATTTCTTAGATTCCGTATGGCACACAAATTCCTCCTGTTTGAACACTAGTCAAGAACAAATCAAAACAGCAGTTTTGCTGAAACTTATCAAGCTCATAACTGGTGCAATACATATCGGAATCTAAACAAATTAGATGTTTTGGGAAGCTAAGAACATCTACTACAACTTCCTAGTGGACAACTTTCTCAGATTCCGTATAAAACTCAAATTCCTACTCTTTAAACACTAGTCAAGAACAACACATGACAGCAATTTTGCTAAAACTTGTGAAGCTAATAACTGGTGCTATACTTATCGGAATCAAACAATTATAGACTTTTTGGAATGCTAAGAACATCGACTACAACTTCCTAGTTAACAACTTTAAGACTTTTTGGAATGCTAAGAACATCGACTACAAATTGCTAGTTAACAACTTTCTCAGAATCAGTATGGAACTCAAATTCCTTCCCTATAAACTCAAGTCAAGAACAACTCAAGACAACAGTTTTGTGAAAAATTTTAAAGCTCATTACTGGTATAATATACTTATCGGAATCTAACAAAATGGAAATTTTTGAAAAGCTAAGAACATCTACTACCACTTCCGAGTTAACCACTTTCTCATATTCTTGCTCTTTAAACACAAGTCAAGAACAACTCAAGACAGCAGTTTTGCTGAAACTTGTATAGCTCATAACTGGTGCTATACTTTCTGGAATCTAACCAAATTAAATTTTTTGAAAAGCTAAGAACAACTACTACAACTTCATAGTTAACGACTTTGTCAAATTTTGTATGAAACTCAAATTCCTGCTCTTTAAACAGAAGTCAAGAACAACTTAAGACAGCAGTTTAGCTAAAACTTGTAAAGCTCATAACTTGTGTTATACATATCGGAATTTATTAAAATTAGGCTTTTGGGAAATCTAAGAAGATCTGCTACCACTTCCTAGTTAACAACTTTCTCCGATTGAGTATGCAAATCAAAGTCCTGCACTTTAAACACGAATTAAGAACAACTCAAGACATTGGTTTTGCTGAAACTTGTAAAGCTTATTACTGGTGCTATACTTATCGAAATTTAACAAAATTGTACTTTTTCGAAAGCTAAGAACATCTACAACATCTTTGTAGTTAACAACTTTCTCAGAATCCGTATGAAACTCTAGTTCCATGTCTTTAAACAAAAGTCGAGAAAAACTAAAGATAGTAGTTTTGCTGGAACTTATAAAGCTAATAACGGGTGCTGTACATAACGGAATCTCACAAAATTAGACTTTCTGGAAAGTTAAGAAGATCTACTACCACTTTCTACTATACAACTTTCTCAGATTCCATATGAAACTCAAATTGATGCTCTTTAAACACAAGTCAAGAACAACTCGAGACAGCAGTTTTGCTAAAACTTATAAAGCTCATAACTTATGCAATACTTATCGGAATCTAAAAAAATTGAACATTTTGGGAAGCTAAAAAGATCTACTACAACTTCCTAGTGGACAACTTTCTCAGATTCCGTATGAAACTCAAATTCCTGATCTTTAAACACAAGTCAAGAACAAATCAAGACAGCAATTTGCTGAAACTTGTAAAGCTCATAACTAGTGTTATACTTATCGGAATCTAACAAATATATACTTTTTGGAAAGCTAAAAACGTCGACTACAACTTTCTAGTTAACCAATTTCTCAGATTCAGTATAGAAATCAAATTCTTTCTCTTTAAACACAATTCAAGAACAACTAAAGAAAACAGTTTTGTTGAAAATTGTAAAGTTCGTAACTGGTGCTATTCATATCGGAATCTAACAAAATTGAACATTTTGGAAAGCTAAAAACAGGTTCTACCAATTACTATTAACCACTTTCTCAAAATCCTTATGGAACTCAAATTCTTGTTCTTTAAACACAAATCAAGAACAACTCAAGACAGTAGTTTGACTGAAACTTGTAAAACTCATAACTGGTGCTATACGTATCAGAATCTATAAAAATTAGACATTTGGGAAATCTATGAAGATCTACTACCACTTCCAACTTAACCAATTTCTCAAACTTCATATGGAACGCAAATTCCTGCTCTTTAAATACAAGTCAAGAACAACTCAAGAAAGCAGTTTTGCTGAAACTTGTAAAGCTCATAACTTGTGCTGTACTTATCGAAATCTAACAAAATTTGACTTTTTGGTAAGCTAAGAACATCTACTACAACTTCCTGATGGACAACTTTCACAGATTCCGTATGGAACTCCAATTCCTGCTATTTAAACACAAGTCAAGAACAACTCAAGACAACACTTTTGTTAAAACTTGTAAAGCTCATAACTGGTGCTATACTTATCGGAATGTAACAAATATAGACTTTTTGGAAAGCTAAAAACATCGACTACAACTTCCTTGTTAACAACTTTCTCAGATTCAGTATGAAACTAAAACTCCTTCTCTTTAAACACAAGGGAAGAACAACTCAAGACAGCAGTTTTGCTGAAAATTGTAAAGCACATAACTGGTGCTATTCTTATTAGAATCTAATAAAATTGAAATTTTTGGAAGGCTAAAAACATGTACTACCACTTCCTAGTTAACCATTTTCTCAGATTCCGTATGGAACTCAAATTCTTGCTCTTTAAACACATGTCAAGAACAACTCAAGACAGCAGTTGTACTGAAACTTGTAAATCTCATAACTGGTGCTATACTTATCGGACCTATTAAAATTAGAATTTTTGGAAAGCTAATAACAACTACAACAACTTCTTAGTTAACAACTTTCTCAGATTCCTTGTGAAACTCTAATTCCTGCGCTTTAAACACAAGTCAAGAACAACTCAAGACAGCAGTTTTGCTGAAATTTGTAAAGCTCGTAACTGGTGCTATACTTATTGGAATCTAAGAAAATTAGACTTTTTGGATATCTAAGAACATCTACTACAACTTGCTAGTTAACAACTTTCTCCGATTCAATATGCAAATCAAAGTCCTGCTCGTTAAACACAAATTAAGAACAACTCACGATATTAGTTTGCTGAAACTTGTAAAGCTCATTACTAGTGCTATACTTATCGAAATTTAACAAAATTGTACATTTTTGAAAGCTGAGAACATCTACAACATCTTTGTAGTCAACAACTTTCTCAGATTCCGTATGGAACTGTAGTTCCATCTCTTTAAACAAAAGTCAATAAAAACGAAAGATAGTAGTTCTGCTGAAACTTGTAAAGCTCATAACTGGTGCTGTACATATCGGGATTTCAAAAAATTAGACTTTCTGGAAAGCTAAGAAGATCTACTACTACTTTCTAGTTAACAACTTTCTCAGATTCCGTATGAAACTCAAATTCCTCCGCTTTAAACACGAGTCAAGAACAACTCAAGACAGCAGTTTTGCTGAAACTTGTAAAACTCATAACTGGTGCTCTACTTATCGGAATCTAACAAAATTGGATATTTTGGTAAGATAAGAACATCCACTACATCTTCCAAGTGAACAACTTTCTCAGATTCCGTATGAAACTCAAATTCCTGTTCTTTAAACACATGTCAACAACAAATCAACACAGCAGCTTGCTGAAATTTGTAAAGCTCATAACTGGTGCTATACTTTTCAGAATCAAACATATATAGACTTTTTTGAAAGCTAAGAACTTCGACTACAAATTCCTAGTTAACAACTTTCTTAGATGCAGTTTGGAAATCAAATTCCTTCTCTTTAAACACAATTCAAGAACAATTCAAGACAGCAGTTTTGCTGAAAATTGTAAAGTTCATAACTGGTGCTATTCATATCGGAATCTAACAAAATTGAACTTTTTGGAAAGCTTAGAACATGTACTACCAATTCCTATTAACCACTTTCTCAGAATCCGTATGGAACTCAAATTCTGGCTCTTTAAACACAAGTCAAGAACAACTCAAGACACCAGTTTGACTAAAACTTGTAAAGCTCATAACTGGTGCAATACATTTCCGAATCTATTAAAATTAGGCATTTGGGAAATCTAAGAAGATCTACTACCACTTCCAAGTTAACCACTTTCTCAGATTCCACGTGGAACGCAAATTTCTGCTCTTTAAACACAAGTCAAGAACCACTCAAGAAAGCAGTTTTGCTGGAACTTGTAAAGCTCATAACTGGTGCTATACTTATCGTAATCTAACAAAATTTGACTTTTTGGTAAGCTAAGAACATCTACTACAAATTTCTAGTGGACAACTTTCATAGATTCCGTATGGAACTCAAATTCCTGCTCTTTAAACACAAGCAAAGAACAACTGAAGAGAACACTTTTACTGAAACTTGTAATGCTCATAATTGGTGCTATACTTATCGGAATCTAACAAATATAGACTTTTTGGAAAGCTAAGAATATCGACTACAACTTCCTAGTTAACAACTTTCTTAGATTCAGTATGGAACTCAAATTTCTTTTCTTTAAACACAAGGCAAGAACAACTCAAGACAGCTGTTTTGCTGAAAATTGCCATACTCATAACTAGTGCTATTCTTATCGGAATCTAATAAAATTGAAATTTTTGGAAAGCTAAGAACATTTACTACCATTTCCTAGTTAAGCACTTTCTCATATTCCGTATGGAACTCAAATTCTTGTTCCTTAAACACAAGTCAAGAACTACTCAAGACAGCAGTTTTGCTGAAACATGTAAATCTCAAAACCGGTGCTATACATATCGGAATCTATTAAAATTAGACTTTTTGAAAAGCTAAGAACATCTACTACAAATTCTTAGTTTACAACTTTCTCAGACTGCTTATGAAACTCAAATTCCTATGCTTTAAACACAAGTCAAGAACAACTCAAGACAATAGTTTCGCTGAAACTTTTAAACCTCATAACTGGAGCTCTACTTATTGGAATCTAACAAAATTGGAAATTTTGGTAAGCTAAGAATATCTACTACAACTTCCTAGTGAACAACTTTCTCAGATTCCGTATGAAACTCAAATTCCGGCTCTTTAAACACAAGTCAAGAACAAAACAAGACAGCAACTTGCTGAAACTTGTAAAGCTCATAACTGGTGATACATTTATCGGAATCTAATATATATAGACTTTTTGGAAAGCTGAGAACATCGACTACAACATACTAGTTAACAACTTTCTCAGATTTAGTGTGGAAATCAAATTCCATCTCTTTAAACACATGTCAAGAACCACTCAAGACAGCAGTTTTGCTGAAAATTGTAAAGCTCATAACTGGTGCTATACTTATCGCAATCTAACTAAATTGAACTTTTTGGAAAGAAAAGAGCATGTACTACCACTTCCTAGTTAACAACTTTCTCAGATTTCATATGGAACGCAAATTCCTCCTCTTTAAACAGTAGTCAAGAACAACTAAAGACAGCAGTTTTGCTAAAACTTGTAAAGCTCATAACCGGTGCTATACTTTTCGGAATCTAAGAAAATTAGACTTTTTGGATAGCTAAGAACATCTACTACAAATTGCTAGTTAACAACTTTCTCCTATTCAGTAATCAAATCAAAATCCTGCTCATTAAACACAAATTAAGAACAACTCAAGACATTAGTTTTGCTGAAACTTGTAAAGCTCATTACTGGTGCTATACTTATCAAAATTTAACAAAATTGTACATTTTCAAAAGCTAAGAACATCTACAGCATCTTTGTAGTTAACAATTTTCTCAGATTCTGTACGGAACTCTTGTTCCATGTCTTTAAACAAAAGTCAAGAAAAACTAAAGACAGTAGTTTTGCTGAAACTTGCACAGCTCATAACTGGTGCTGTACATATCGGAATCACACCAAATTAGACTTTCTGGAAAGATACGAAGTTCTACAACCACTTTCTAGTTAACAACTTTCTCATATTCCGTATGAAACTCAAATTCCTGCTCTTTAAACACAAGTCAAGAACAACCCGAGAAAGCAGTTTTGCTAGAACTTATAAAGCTCATAACTGATGCTATACTTATCGGAATCTAACAAAATTGGACATTTTGGTAAGCTAAGAACATCTACTACAGCTTCCTAGTGGACAACATTCTCAGATTCTGTATGAAACTCAAATTCCTGCTCTTTAAACACAAGTCAATAATAAATCAAGACAGCAGTTTGCTGAAACTAGTAAAGCTCATAACTAGTGTTATACTTATGGGAATCTAACAAATATAAACTTTTGGAAAGCTAAGAACATCGACTACAACTTCCTAGTTAACAACTTTCTCAGATTCAGTATGGAAATCAAATTCCTTCTCTTTAAACATAATTCAAGAACAACTCAAGACAACAGTTTTGCTGAGAATTGTAAAATTCATAACTGGTGCTATTCATATCGGAATCAAACAAAATTGAACTTTTTCGAAAGCTAAGAACATGTACTACCAATTCCTATTAACCACTTTCTCAGAAACTGTATGGAACTCAAATTTTTGCTCTTTAAACACAAGTCAAGAACAACTCAAGACAGCTGTTTTTCTGAAACTTGTAAAGCTCATAACTTGTGCTATACATAACGGAATCTATTAAAATTAGACATTTGGGAAATTTAAGAAGATCTACTACCACTTCCAAGTTAACCACTTACTCACATTCCTTATGGAACGCAAATTCCTGCTCTTTAAACACTAGTCAGGAACCACTCACGAATGCAGTTTTGCTGAAACTTGTAAAGTTCATAACTGGTGCTATACTTATCAGAATCAAACAAAATTTGACTTTTTGGTAAGCTAAGAACATCTACTTCAACTTTCTAGGGGAAAACTTTCACAGATTCTGTATGGAACTCAAATTCTTGCTCTTTAAACACAAGTCAAGAACAACTCAAGACAACACATTTGCTGAAACTTGTAATGCTCATAACTGGTGCTATACTTATCGGAATGTAACAAATATAGACTTTTTGTAAAGCTAAAAACATCGACTGCAACTTCCTAGTTAAAAACTTTCTCAGATTCAGTATGAAACTAAAATTCCTTCTCTTTAAACACAAGGGAAGAGCAACTCAAGACAGCAGTTTTGCTGAAAATTGTAAAGCACATAACTGGTGCTATTCTTATTGGAATCTAATAAAATTGAAATTTTTGGAAGGCTTAAAAAATGTACTACCACTTCCTAGTTAACCACTTTCTCAGATTCTGTATGGACCTCAAATTCTTGCTCTTTAAACACATGTCAAGAACAACTCAAGACAACAGTTGTACTGAAACTTGTAATGCTCATAACTGGTGCTATACTTATCAGGAACCTATTAAAATTAGACTTTTTGGAAAGCTAAGAACATCTACAACAACTTCTTAGTTAACAACTTTCTCAGATTCCTTGTGAAACTCTAATTCCTGCGCTTTAAACACAAGTCAAGAACAACTCAAGACAGCAGTTTTGCTGAAATTTGTAAAGCTCGTAACTGGTGCTATACTTATTGGAATCTAAGAAAATTAGACTTTTTGGATAGCTAAGAACATCTACTACAACTTGCTAGTCAACAACTTTCTCCGATTCAGTATGCAAATCAAAGTCCTGCTCTTTAAACACAAATTAAGAACAACTCACGATATTAGTTTTGCTGAAACTTGTAAAGCTCATTACGGGTGCTATACTTATCGAAATTTAACAAAATTGTACATTTTTGAAAGCTGAGAACAGCTACAACATCTTTGTAGTTAACAACTTTCTCAGATTTCGTATCGAACTCTAGTTCCATCTCTTTAAACAAAAGTCAAGAAAAACAAAAGACCGTAGTTCTGCTGAAACTTGTAAAGCTCATAACTGGTGTTGTACATATCGGAATCTCAAAAAATTAAACTCTCTGGAAAGATAAGAAGATCTACTACCACTTTCTAGTTAACAACTTTCTCAGATTTCGTATGAAACTCAAATTCCTCCGCTCTAAACACAAGTCAAGAACAACTCAAGACAGTAGTTTTGCTGAAACTTGTAAAGCTCATAACTGGTGCTCTACTTATCGGAATCTAACAAAATTGGACATTTTGGTAAGCTGAGAACATCCACTACAACTTCCTAGTGAACAACTTTCTCAGATTCCGTATGAAACTCAAATTTCTGTTTTTTAAACACAAGTCAAGAACAAATTAAGACAGCAGCTTGCTAAAATTTGTAAAGCTCATAACTGGTGCAATACTTATCGGAATCTAACATATATAGACTTTTTGGAATGCTAAGAACTTCGACTACAAATTCCTAGTTAACAACTTTCTTAGATGCAGTTTGGAAATCAAATTCTGTCTTTTTAACAAAATTCAAGAACAATTCAAGGCAGCAGTTTTGCTGAAAATTGTAAAGTTCATAACTGGTGCTATTCATATCGGAATCTAACAAAATTGAACTTTTTGGAAAGCTTAGAACATGTACTACCAATTCCTATTAACCACTTTCTCAGAATCCGTATGGAACTCAAATTCTTGCTCTTTAAAGACAAGTCAAGAACAACTCAAGACAGCAGTTTGACTAAAACTTGTAAAGCTCATAACTGGTGCAATACATTTCCGAATCTATTAAAATTAGGCATTTAGGAAATCCAAGAAGATCTACTACCACTTCCAAGTTAACCATTTTCTCAGATTCCACGTGGAACGCAAATTTCTGCTCTTTAAACACTAGTCAAGAACCACTCAAGAAAGCAGTTTTGCTGGAACTTGTAAAGCTCATAACTGGTGCTATACTTATCGTAATCTAACAAAATTTGACTTTTTGGTAAGCTAAGAACATCTACTACAAATTTCTAGTGGACAACTTTCATAGATTCCGTATGGAACTCAAATTCCTGCTCTTTAAACACAAGCAAAGCACAACTGAAGACAACACTTTTACTGAAACTTGTAATGCTCATAATTGGTGCTATACTTATCGGAATCTAACAAATATAGACTTTTTGGAAAGCTAAGAACATCGACTACAACTTCCTAGTTAACAAATTTCTTAGATTCAGTATGGAACTCAAATTCCTTTTCTTTAAACACAAGGCAAGAACAACTCAAGACAGCTGTTTTGCTGAAAATTGTCAAACTCATAACTAGTGCTATTCTTATCGGAATCTAATAAAATTGAAATTTTTGGAAAGCTAAGAACATTTACTACCACTTCCTAGTTAACCACTTTCTCAGATTCCGTATGGAACTCAAATTCTTGTTCCTTAAACACAAGTCAAGAACTACTCAAGACAGCAGTTTTGCTGAAACATGTAAATCTCAAAACCGGTGCTATACTTATCGGAATCTATTAAAATTAGACTTTTTGGAAAGCTAAGAACAACTACTACAAATTCTTAGTTAACAACTTTCTCAGACTCCTTATGAAACACAAACTCCTACGCTTTAAACACAAGTCAAGAACAACTCAAGACAACAGTTTTGCTGAAACTTGTAAAGCTCAGATCTGGTGCTCTACTTATCCGAATCTAACAAAATTGGACATTTTGGTAAGCTAAGAACATCTACTACAACTTCCTAGTGAACAACTTTCTCAGATTCCGTATGAAACTCAAATTTCGGCTCTTTAAACACAAGTCAAGAACAAAACAAGACATCAGCTTACTGAAACTTGTAAAGCTCATAACTGGTGCTACATTTATCAGAATCTAACATATATAGACATTTTGGAAAGCTGTGAACATCGAAAACAACTTTCTAGTTAACAACTTTCTCAGATTTAGTGTGGAAATCAAATTCCCTCTCTTTAAACACATGTCAAGAACCACTCAAAATAGCAGTTTTGCTGAAAATTGTAAATCTCAAAAGTGGTACTATTCTTATCGGAATCTAATAAAATTGAAATTTTTGGAAAGCTAAGAACATGTTCTACCACTTCCTAGTTAACCACTGTCTCAGATTCCGTATGGAACTCAAATTCTTGTTCTTTAAACACAAGTCAAGAACAACTCAAGACAGCAGTTTTGCTGAAACTTGTAAAGCTCATAACTGGTGCTATACATATCGGAATCTATTAAAATAAGACTTTTGGAAAATCTAAGAAGATCTACTACCACTTCCTAGTTAACAAGTTTCTCAGATTCCATACGGAACGCAAATTCCAGCTCTTTAAACACAAGTCAAGAACAACTCAATACAACAGTTTTGCTGAAAATTGTAAAGCTCATAACTGGTGCTATACTTATCGCAATCTAACTAAATTGAACTTTTTGGAAAGCTAAGAGCATGTACTACCACTTCCTAGTTAACAACTTTCTCAGATTCCATATGGAACGCAAATTCCTCCTCTTTAAACAGTAGTCAAGAACAACTAAAGACAGCGGTTTTCCTGCAACTTGTAGAGGTCATAACTGGTGCTATACTTATCGGAATCGAAGAAAATTAGACTTTTTGGATAGCTAAGAACATCTACTACAACTTGCTAGTTAACAACTTTCTCCGATTCAGTCTGCAAATCAAAGTCCTGCTCATTAAACACAAATTAAGAACAACTCAAGATATTTGTTTTGCTGAAACTTGTAAAGCTCATTACTGGTGCCATACTTATCAAAATTTAACAAAACTGTACATTTTCAAAAGCTAAGAACATCTACAGCATCTTTGTAGTTAACAGTTTTCTCAGATTCCGTATGGAACTCTTGTTCCATCTCTTTAAACAAAAGTCAAGAAAAACTAAAGACAGTAGATTCGCTGAAACTTGCAAAGCTCATAACTGGGACTGTACATATCGGAATCCCACCAAATTAGACATTCTGGAAAGCTAAGAAGTTCTACTACCACTTTCTAGTTAACAACTTTCTTAGATTCCGTATGAAACTCAAATTCCTGCTCTTTAAACACAAGTCAATAATAAATCAAGACAGCAGTTTGCTGAAAATTGTAAAGCTCATAACTACTGTTATACTTATCGGAATATAACAAATATAAATTTTTTGGAAAGCTAAGAACATCGACTACAACTTCCTAGTTAACCACTTTCTCAGATTCAGTATGGAAAACAAATTCCATCTCTTTAAACACAATTCAAGAACAACTCAAGACAGCAGTTTTGCTGAGAATTGTAAAGTTCATTACTGGTGCCATTCATATCGGAATCTAACAAACTTGAACTTTTTGGAAAGCTAAGAACATGTACTACCAATTCCTATTAACCACTTTCTCAGAAATCGTATGGAACTCAAATTTTTGTTCTTTAAACACAAGTCAAGAACAACTCAAGACAGCTGTTTTTCTGAAACTTGTAAAGCTCATAGCTTGTGCTATACATATCGGAATCTATTAAAATTAGACATTTGGGAAATTTAAGAAGATCTACTACCACTTCCAAGTTAACCACTTACTCACATTCCATATGGAACGCAAATTCCTGCTCTTTAAACACTAGTCACGAACCACTCAAGAAAGCAGTTTTGCTGAAACTTGTAAAGCTCATAACTGGTGCTATACTTATCAGATCTAACAAAATTTGACATTTTGGTAAGCTAAGAACATCTACTACAACTTTCTAGTGGACAACTTTCACAGATTCCGTATGGAACTCAAATTCCTGCTCTTTAAACATAAGTCAAGAACAACTCAAGACCACAATTTTGCTGAAACTTGTAAATCTCACAACTGGTGCTATACTTATCGGAATCTAACAAATATAGACTTTTTGGAAAGCTAAGAACATCGACTACAACTTCCTAGTTAACAACTTTCTCAGATTCAGTATGGAACTCAAATTCCTTCTCTTTAAACACAAGGCAAGAACAACTCAGGACAGCAGTTTTGTTGAAAATTGTAAAGCTCATAACTTGTGCTATTCTTATCGGAATCTAATGAAATTAAAATTCATGGAAAGCTACGAACATGTACTACCACTTCCTAGGTAACCACTTTCTCAGATTCCGTATGGAACTCAAATTCTGACTCTTTAAACACAAGTCGAGAATAACTCAAGACAGCAGTTTTGTTGAAACTTGTAAATCTCATAACTGGTGCTATACTTATCGGAATCTATTAAAATTAAACTTTTTGGAAAGCTAAGAACATCTACAACAACTTCTTAGTTAACAACTTTCTCAGATTCCTTATGAAACTCAAATTCCTGTGTTTTAAACACAAGTCAAGAACAACTCAAGATAGTAGTTTTGCTGAAACTTGTAAAGCTTATAACTGGTGCTCTACTTATCGGAATCTAACAAAATTGGATATTTTGGTAAGCTAAGAACATATACGAAAACTTCCTGGTGAACAACTTTCTAAGATTCCGTGTGAAACTCAAATTCATGCTCTTTAAACACAAGTCAAGAACAAATCAAGACAGCAGCTTGCTGAAACTTGTAAATCTCATAACTGGTGCTGTAATTATCAGAATCTAACATATATAGACTTTTTGGAAAGCTAAGAACATCGACTACAACTTGCTAGTTAACAACATTCTCAGATTCAGTACGGAACTCAAATTCCTTCTCTTTGAACACAAGTCAAGAACAACTCAAGATAGCAGTTTTGCTGAAAATTGTAAAACTCACAACTGGTGATATTCTTATCGGAATCTAATAAAATAGAAATTTTTGGAAAGCCAAGAACATGTACTACCACTTCCTAGTTAAAAACCTTCTCAGATTCCATATGGAACAGTAGTCAAGAACAACTAAATATAGCGGTTTTGCTGAAACTTGCAAAGCTCATTACTGGTGCTATACTTATCGAAATCTAACAAAATTAGACTTTTTAGATAGCTAAGAACATCTAATACAAATTGCTAGTTAACAACTTTCTCTGATTCAGTATGCAAATCAAAGTCTTGCTCTTTAAACACAAATTAAGAACAACTCACAACATTAGTTTTTGCTGAAACTGGTAAAGCTCATTACTGGTTCTATACTTATCGAAATTTAACAAAATTGTACATTTTCGAAAGCTGAGAACATCAACAGCATCTTTGTAGTTAACTACTTTCTCGAATTCCGTACGGAACTCTAGTTCCATCTCTTTAAACAAAAGTCAAGAAAAACTAAAGATAGTAGTTTTGCTGAACCTTGTAAAGCTCATAACTGGTGTTGTACATATCGGAATCTCACAAAATTAGAATTTCTAGAAAGCTAAGAAGAACCACTACCACTTTCTAGTTAACAACTTTCTTAGATTCCGTATGAAACTCAAATTCCTACTCTTTAAACACAAGTCAAGAACAACTAATGACACCAGTTTTACTGAAACTTGTAAAGCTAATAACTGGTGCTATACTTATCGGAATCTAACAATTATAAACTTTTTGGAATGCTAAGAATATCGACTGCAACTTTCTAGTTAACAACTTTCTCAGATTCAGTACGGAACTCAAATTCCTTCTCTTTAAACACAAGTCAGGAACAACTCAAGACACCAATTTCGCTGAAAATTGAAAAGCACGTAACTGGTGCTATACATATCGGACGCTATTCTGTATGAACTTTTTGGAAATCTAAGAACATGTATTACCACTTCCTAGTTAACCACTTTCTCAGATTCCGTATGGAACTCAAAATATAGCTCTTTAAACACAAGTCAAGAACAACTCAAGATAGCAGTTTTGCTGAAACTTGTAGAGCTCATAACTGGCGCTATACTTATCGGAATCTAACAAATAAAGACTTTTTGGAAAGCTACGAACATTGACTACAACATCCAACTTTCTCAGATTCAGTATGGAACTGAAAATTCCTTTTCTTTAAACACAAATCAAGAACAACTCAAAACAACAGTTTGTAAAGCTCATAACTGGTGCTATACATATCGGAATCTAACAAAATTCAACTTTTTGGAAAGCTAAGAACATGTAATACCACTTCCTAGTTAATTACTTTCTTAGATTCCGTATGGAACTCAAATTCTTGCTCTTTAAACACAATTCAAGAACAACTCAAGACAGTAGTTTTGCTGAAACTTGTAAAGCTCATAACTGGTGCTATACATATCGAAATCAATTAAAATCAGACTTTTGGAAAGTCTATGAAAATCTACTACCACTTCCTAGCTAACAACTTTCTCAGATTCCATAGAAAACGCAAATTCCTACTCTTTAAACACTAGTCGAAAACAACTCATGACAGCAGTTTTGCTGAAACTAGTAAAGCTCATAACTGGTACTATAATCTAACAAAATTAGACTTTTTGGAAAGCTACGAACATCTACTACAACTTTCAAGTGGACAACTTTCTCAGATTCCGTATGGAACTCAAGTTTCTTATCATTAAACACAAGTCAAGAACAATTCAAGACTGCAGTTTTGCGGAAACTTGTAAAGCTCATAACTGGTGCTATACATATCGGAATCTAACCAATATAGACTTTTTGGAAAGCTAAGAACATCGACGACAACTTCCAAGTTAACAACTTTCACAGATTCAGTATGAAACTCAAATTCCTTCTCTGTAAACACAAGTTAAGAACCACTCAAGACAGCAGTTTTGCTGAAAATTGTAAAGCTCATAACTGGTGCTATACTTATCGGAATCTAACTAAATTGAACTTTTTGGAAAGCTAAGAACATGTAATACCACTTCCTAGTTAACAACTTTCCCAGATTCCGTATGGAACTCAAATTCTTGCTCTTTAAATACAAGTCAAGAACAACTCAAGACAGCAGTTTTGTTGAAACTTGTAAAGCTCATAACTGGTGCTATACTATTCGGAATCTAACAGAATTGGAATTTTTTGCAAGCTAAGAACATCTACTACAACTTACTAGTTAACTAGTTTCTCAGATTTCGTATGAAACTCAAATTCTTGCTCTTTACACACAAGTCAGGAACAACGCAAGACAGCAGTTTTGCTGAAACTTGTAAAGCTCAAAATGGATGCTATACTTATCGGAATCTAACTAAATAGGATATTTTGGTAAGCTAAGAACATCGACTACAACTTCTTAGTGAACAACTTTCTCAGATTCCGTATGAAACTCAAATTCCTGCTCTTTGAACACAAGTCAAGAACAAATCAAGACTGCAGTTTGCTAAAACTTGTAAAAGCTCATAACTGCTGCTATACTTATCAGAATCTAACAAATATATTCTTTTTGGAAAGCTAAGAACATCGACTACAAATTTCTTGTTAACAACTTTCTCAGATTCCATATGGAACACAAATTCCTGCTCTTTAAACACTAGTCAAGAACAACTTCAGACAACAGTTTTGCTGAAACTTGCAAAGCTCATAACTGGTGCTACACTTATCAGAATCTAACAAAATTAGACTTTTTGGAATGCTAAGAACATCTAATACAACTTCCTAGTTAACAACTTTCTCAGATTCAGTATGCCAATCATATTCCTACTCTTAAAACACAAATCAATAACAACTCAAGACATTAGTTTTGCTGAAACATGTAAAGCTCATAACTGGTGCTATACTTATCGAAATTTCACAAAATTGGACTTTTTCGTAAGCTAAGAACATCTACTATATCTTCGCAGTTAACAACTTTCTCAGATTCCTTATGGAACTCAAATTCTTGCTCTTTAAACACAAGTCAAGAACAACTCAAGACAGCAGTTTTGCTGAAACTTGTAAATCTCATAACTGGTGCTATACTTATCGGAATCTAACAGAATTGGAATTTTTGGAAAGCTAAGAACATCTACTACAACTTACTTGTTAACTACTTTCTCAGATTTTGTATGAGACTCAAATTCTTGCTCTTTACACACAAGTCAGGAACAACGCAAGACTGCAGTTTTGCAGAAACTTGTAAAGCTCAAAATTGGTGCTATACTTATCGGAATCTAACTAAATTGGATATTTTGGTAAGCTAAGAACATCTACTACAACTTCTTGGTGAACAACTTTCTCAGATTCCGTATGAAACTCAAATTCCTGCTCTTTGAACACAAGTCAAGAACAAATCAAGACAACAGTTTGCTAAAACTTGTAAAGCTCATAACTGGTGCTATACATATCGGAATCTAATAAATATATTCTTTTTGGAAAGCTAAGAACATCGACTACAATTTTCTTGTTAACAACTTTCTCAGATTCCATACGGAACGCAAATTCCTGCTCTTTAAACACTAGTCAAGAACAACTTAAGACAACAGTTTTGCTGAAACTTGTAAAACTCATAACTGGTGCTACACTTATCGGAATCTAACAAAATTAGATTTTTTGGAAAGCTAAGAACATCTACTACAACTTCCTAGTTAACAACTTTCTCAGATTCAGTATGCAAATCATATTCCTGCTCTTTAAACACTAATCAAGAACAACTCAAGACATTAGTTTTGCTGAAACATGTAAAGCTCATAACTGGTGCTATACTTATCAAAATTTCACAAAATTGGACTTTTTCGGAAGCTAAGAACATCTACTATATCTTCGTAGTTAACAACTTTCTCAGATTCCGTATGGAACTCTAATTCCATCTCTTTAAACAAAAGTCAAGAACAACTAAAGACAGCAGTTTTGCTGAAACTTGTGGGTTATGGACCCACCACGCTTTCGCTGCGCCTCTCTAATGGTGACATTACAAGCTGCAGACAAGTCGTTGTAGACCACGCGACAACAAGCAACGATCCGAGTAGGAAGAAAAGGATGAGACAGCAAAATAAAATTGGGATTTAGAGGAGGGCTTTAATTTAAATAATTAGGTCAAAACTAATGGGTTTTAACAAAAATAATATTAATAATACAAAAATCAACACATAATAATAATAACATAATAATGAAAATAATAATAATAATAATAATAACAATAATAATCATCATAAACATACTGGTAATAATAATAACAATAATAATAATAATAAAATATTAACAATACTAGTAAGGATAATAATATAAGACAGAAAATAATTTGGGGTTCATCATTTAGGTGAAAGTAATTCAATATCAACATCAAAAATAAAATAGTAAGAAAAATACAATAATAATAACAGTAATAGTAATAACAATAGTAATAAGGAAAACAATAATAATAGTAGTAGAAATTCTTTGATGTGGGTTCGCCTCATTTACATCCATCTGTAGACTTGCCTTCTCGACATCGAGTTGCAGGTTTGCCTCTACAACAACAGGTTACAGGTTACCATCTAGATATTCGGTTGCACATTTTGCCTCCCTGATATCCAGTTGCAATTTGCCTCCATTGACGTCTAGTAGCATGTTTGCCATCTCGACATCCAGTTGCAAAAAAATGATGAATGAGATGATGCAATCTTCCATACGTACTTAGATATTGATTGCTCAATTTAAGTATGAAGTTACATTTTGAAATTTGTTATATCAAAATACACAATTATTCGAAATAATAAAATTTTTAGAAAACAATTTTACAGAAGATCCAAAATATAACAACTAATAACCGAAATACACAAAATATTCGAATATATATATATATAGAGAGAGAGAGAGAGAAAAAATATAGGCAAGGGAAGAATGAATTTTATACTCAATAAAGAGTAAACCAAGGGAGACGACTACAAGGGACAAAAGAAAATAAGAAATCAAATAATTGAATATGAAGGAAGAGGAACGACGGGGCACAAGCAGAATTTGAAGAGGATATAACTGGAAAAGAATAACTAGCATGATACTCAAAATGAGTCAACAAATGAAGATGAATGAAAGAATCAGAGAAATATAGGTACGGAAAGAACGAAACAATACCCAATAAGGAATCAACAAATGAGAACGACTAAAAGAGATTGAAGAAACAAGGAATCAAGGAATCGAATAAGAAGGGATAAAAAAAATGGAATAAGACTAGTATCCAGATCAATGTTGATAATAATTGATTTATTTATGCATGCATGGTTGGTGAAATGTTGAGCAGATTCCAGATCGAGCCAAGCTCATCTAATATATTAGTCAACTAATACATTAGCCAAACCTAGGCCCTGATACCACTAAAAACCCTGTCACGCCCTGATTCCCGAAAATACGGAATACAGGCACGTAACATTGGCCCAGCGAATGATTTTCATCATCCATAAGCTGTTCAGGAATCTTTACAACATTTCACAGTATAATCAGAGTCGGAAGCTAGAAAAGTCAACCACATGCACATATGAACCAAATACAAACAAGAATACTTGAAATAAAATATATTAATCTCAAATAGTCATGATCTGATATACACAAATAATTCATGGGTCACATTGCCTAAATACAAGAATAAATCCAAATACAAGAATACAATTATTATTCAAGCAAACTACAAGAATTAATAATAACAAGATCCAGCACTGATACTTCATATCACCAATACTGTCTGGAACCTGTTCTCCAAAATCTACAATTCAACGAATGCAGGAAAGAGGGAAAGATAAAAACAAGTATCCGTCAATTGCAAGTTACGGGCCACTTATAATGTAGGATACAAGCACATGTGAAAACTAACTAGCAACATGGTATAAGCATGATATCAAAATAAACAACTAGCATGGCAAAGTGAACAAGTGTAAATGGCATGAATCAAGTGTCAAGTAATTAAGTAAACAGGTAAACATGTAACAGGTATCAGGTAACATGTATATAGGTAAACATGTAATCATGTAACATGTATCAAGTATCGAGTAGCAAGTAACCAAGTGTCAAGTATCAAGTCTCAAGTATCATGTAGTCAAGTATCATGCAAGCATGTATCATGTTCAAGTATCATGTTCAAATATCATGTATTAAATATCCTGTATTATTACTATCTAGGTAACACTTCATGTGCCATCCTTTTATCACATGGTTGTTACAGTCAATGCAGTTTCGTTTTAGATTTCATAGTGGACCACTCAGGGACAAGTATTCTAAATCATATACCAAATTCAAATTAACCAAATCATATACAAAATTCCAAATAATCCAAATCATATACCAAATTTCAAATAATCCAAATCATATACCGAATTCCAAATATGGGAAACACGGGCCCCTTCTAAGTACATGTTTCTAAATTATCCACTACTAGATCTTTCCCATTAACCCCGGCTTGGTTATTTATTATCATAATCAGGCATTCAAGTATGTGTCGCAAAACAAAGCAAGGGTAACATGGTATAAACATGTATCAGGTTTAGGGTGCAAGATAAACAAGTACAGGTACAAGATAACACATAACAGGGTAAAACAACTAGTTTTCTAGTTCAGGACATCAAGACAGTGTTGTACTAAAACGGTGATTCCTGCTACTAAGAACATCCAAATCTAGATACGTCGAAGGATCTGAAAAATAGACTTCCACATGATTCCAGCGAGTATAAATAAGTCATATAGTAATTCACAACATCATAACTCAAAACAGGTTTGAATTCAGAAAACATGTACATTCAGAAATCAGGAAAGCGAATTCTCAGTCCGAAAAACGGCATTAAAACTTCTCAAATAAATTCAAGAAAAATCTGGGGTATTCCTCTATATGTCCAGTACCTGAATATAAAGTTTCATAATATTCCAGTAAAATTTTTTTAGTCTTCATAATTAAGAAAACATCAAGAAACGACACTTTGGAAAATCTGAAATTTTCAACACTGCTGTACGAAAACTGAAGTATCTTGCAACCACTGAAACGAAATCCAAATCCGCCAAAGGGAGATGAAAATAGATAGAATAAACTAACTTTCATATTTCACAAACATTCTTCATACAGTAAAAGTAATCATAGTGAAAATAAGGTTCTTTACAGATCAGGGAGCAAAATACGGCAAATATAGATTTCATAAGCGAGCATGAAACAACACATAAAACTCATCAATAAAATTCGCCAAATTTCTGGGTAATCCCTAGGTATGTATAGAAATACTGACCAAAGTTTTGGATCAAAATAATATATGTAGCATAGTTCTTTAAAATAGTTTGTCATCAAAATTACCGAAAAACAGAATCTAGAAAAGATCGACACCTCTGTAGTAAAACAGTCATAACTAAGTCATACGAAATCAAAATCAAGCAAGGTCAGAGGGGTTTGAAAATAGAAAAAATTATCTAAAACTCATGTTTTATACCGATATCAAGATATTAACTTTAAACCAGCCGAAAACAGCAAATGAAACAGAACAGTGACAAAATACAGAGTTTTCCCTTCAAAACAAAAACAACATAGATTCAAAAAATTAATCCAAACACATCCAAGCATGAAATCGAGTCTACCAAGTGTCTAAATATCATGAATTAGGGTATCTAACATGTCCACGCCAAGAATTTCACATGGATCTCAACCAAAATATGAGTTTGCACACAAGTCTCACGTACATGTTCAAAAATCAAGAATCGGGCGAATCCTAGGTTATTCATGTCCATATGGTGTGGTGAGTTATCTATGGCCAAATTATCACAATAGATACAAAACACATCAAGGAAAACACAATCAAGAGTTGTCTCTAGACCCAACTACACTATAGGTGAACTTTGGGACTTATATCAAACAAATGAATTGGGGTACAAGTTACTTACCTGGAGATGACGAAAACAATGAAGCCAAAAGCAAGAATAACGGGACAGATTCCGGGGCACGAACACAACAGCAACGAATCACGAACAGGATCATGAATCCAAAGAACAAATAACCCACGAACACGATCGAACGGCTGAGATCAAAAGATCAAGAGATCAAGGCGATCAGATCAGATCGGACGACTCTGATCGAAGATCAAGATCAAGATTGAGATGTGATCAGTATCTTGATGATGAAGTTGATGATCGGATTAGATCAACGATCGGACGACCACCAATCAAAGCAAATAAAAAAACTCCAAGATGATGATAATGCAATCCAACGGTCCATAATCAAAGAGATCAAAACCCATGATGATGATGATCATGATACGATCAACGACTCACAATCATCTTGATCAAACAAACCAACAACCCATCAACATAACACACTCTGGCTATGCGGCAACTGGTGACGGCACTCGGCGGGGAAGGGGCGCACGACGCGGTGGTGCGCTCAGGGTGGCGCGGTGGTGGCCGTAAGGTGGCTGCAGGGACAATGAGGGCAGCCATGGTGGGAGCAGCATAGCGCTGCAGGGGCGCATCGGGGTGGACAGGGGACGCGACTGCACTGGACTGAGGCGACGGCACGCTGTCGGCGTCACTCAGGAGGGCGGCACGGTGCATAGTGGAGGGCGGTCGTGGTTGTCGACGAGAGGCAAGGCTGGCCTGAGTTGCTGTCGAGGAGACCAGGGTGCTGCGTCGGGGTGCTGGCGCTGCGTTGCGGTGCGATGAGGAAAGGAGGAGGCAGGGTGCACCGAAGTAGAGTGAGGAGCAAGGGGTTCGGGAGCGATGGGTGAGAGGGAGGAAGTCGAAGAGGATGAAGCGGCGGGTGCAGGGCACACGGGGAGGCGTAGTGCACACCGGATGAGGGGACAGGAGATGGCGAGGAGTGGGGGCTGAGATCGGGAGAACGGGAGGGTAGAGGGTTGCATGGGTTATGAAGGAAGTGATCGGCTGGGTTTTATATAGGGGAAGAAGAAGGGGAAACCGGATTTGGGTCTTGGGTTTACTAACGGGTTGTGGATTATACAAGTAATGGGTATTGGGTGTATTTAATGGGTTATTGGATAGGGTAGGGAAATAAATGGGTTTGGGGTTAGTATAGGAAATGGGTAGGGTTAATTAAAATAGGGAATGGGTTTATTAAGGGGTTAATGGATGTTTAAAATAGATTAGGGTTTAAGAAAACTTCAATAAGGAAAAATCGGTATATAAATTCGATAAAATAACAAATAAAAAAAATTATCTCTAATAAAATGTAATTTGCATTATAAAAATATAATTTATACAATGAGTAGATAAAATGGATTTTTAATATCTAGTCAAAAAAATCAAAAATAACAATAATACTAATATCTAGTCAAACAATAATACTAACAGAAAAAAAATAAGAATTTTTATTATCATAGAAAATAGTTGCAAATAAATTTATTGATCGAAAATAGATTTTAAAATAGAAGATCAAAAAAATACATTTTGACAAAAGAATTTGAAAACCGGAAAAATAATTTGCGAAAATTTTTTAAAATACAGAAAATACACAAAATACATTTTTGGGAAAACAGGAGTTACAGTTAACAACTTTCTCAGATTCCGTATGAAACTCAAATTTCTGCTCTTTAAACACAAGTCAAGAACAACTCACGACAGCAGTTTTGCTGAAACTTGTAAAGCTCATAAATGGTGCTATACTTATCGGAATCTAACAAATTTGAACTTTATGGAAAGCTAAGAACATCGACTACAACTTCCCAGTTTACAACTTTCTCAGATTCACTATGGGACACAAATTCCTTCTCTATAAACTCAAGTCAAGAACAACTCAAGACAGGAGTTTTGCGGAAAATTGTAAAGCTCATAACTGGTGCTATACATATCAGAATCTGTTAAAATTAGAATTTTGGGAAATCTAAGAAGATCTATTACCACTTTCTAGTTAACAACTTTCTCAGATTCCAAATGGAACGCAAATTCCTGCTTTTTAAACACTAGTCAAGAACAACTCAATAATGCAGTTTTACTGAAACTTGTAAAGTTCATAACTGGTGCTATACTTATCGGAATCTAACAAAATTGGAATTTTTGGTAAGCTAAGAACTTCTACTACAACTTCCTAGTGGACAACTTTCTCAGATTCTGTTTGGAACTCAAATTCATGTTCTTTTAACATAAGTCAATAAAAAATCAAGACATTGCTGAAACTTGTAAAGCTCATAACTGGTGCTATACTTATTGGAATCTAACAAATATAGACTTTTTGGAAAGCTAAGAACATCGACTACAACTTTCTAGTTAAAAACTTTCTCAGATTCAGTACGGAACTCAAATTCCTTCTCTTCAAACACAATTCAAGAACAACTCAAGACAACAGTTTTGCTGAAACTTGTAAAGCTCATAACTGGTCCTATACTTATCGGAATCTATCAAAATTGGAGCTTTAGGAAAACTAAGAACATCGACTACAACTTCCTAGTTAACAACTTTCTCAGATTCCGTATGGAACTCAAATTCCTGCTCTTTAAACACAAGTAAAAAACAACTCAAGACAGTAGTTTTGCTGAAACTTGTAAACCTCATAACTGGTGCTATACTTAACGGAATCTAACAAAATTGGACTTTTGGTAAGCAAAGAACATCTAATACAACTTCCTAGTTAACAACTTTGTCAAATTCAGTATGGAAATTAAATTCCTGGCCTTTAAACACAATATAAGAACACCTCAAGACATTAGTTTTGCTGAAACTTGTAAAACTCACAACTGGTGCTATACTTATCCGAATCTAAAAAATACAAACATTTTAGAAAGCTAAGAACATCGACTACAACTTCCTAGTTAACAAATTTCTCAAATTCAGTATGGAACTCATACTCCTTCTCTTTAAACGCAAGTCGAGAACAACTTAAGACAGCAGTTTTGCTGAAAATAGTAAAGCTCCAAACTAGTGCTATACTTATCAAAATCTAACAAATGTAGACTTTCTGGAAAGCTAAGTACAATGACTACAACTTCCTAGTTAATAGCCTTCTCTGATTCGGTATGGAACTCAAATTCCTTCTCTTTAAACACAACTCAAGAACAACTTAAGACAGCAGTTTTGCTGAAAATTGTAAAGCTCATAACTGGTGTTATGCTTATTAGAATCTAAAAAAATTGAAATTTTTGGAAAGCTATGAACATGTAGTACCATTTTCTAGTTAACCACCTTCTCAGATTCCGTGTGGAACTCACATTCTTGCTCTTTAAATACAAGTCAAGAACAACTCAAGACAGTAGTTTTGCTGAAACTTGTAAAGCACATAACTGGTGCAATACTTATCGGAATCTAACAAAATTAGACTTTTTGGAAACCTAAGAACATCTACTACAACTTCCTAGTTCACAACTTTCTCAGATTCCCTATGAATCTCAAAATCCTGCTCTTTAAACATAAGTCAAGAACAACTCAAGACAACAGTTTTGCTGAAATTTGTTAAGCTCATAACTGGTGCTATACTTATCGAAATCTAACAAAATTAGACTTTTTGGAAAGCTAAGAACATCTACTACAACTTCCTAGTGGAAAACTTTCGCAGATTTCGTATGGAACTCAAATTCCTGCTCTTTGAACCCAAGTCAAGAACAACTCAAGACAGCAGTTTTGCTGAAACTTGTAAAGCTCATAACTGGTGCTATACTTATCGGAATCTAACAAATATAGACTTTTTGGAAAGCTAAGACCATCGACTACAACTTCCTAGTTAACAACTTTCTCAGATTCGGTATTGAACACAAATACCTTCTCTTTAAACACAAGTCAAGAACAACTCAAGACAGCCGTTTTGCTGAAACATGTAAAGCTCATAATTGGTGCTATACTTATCGGAACGTAACAAATATAGACTTTTTGGAAAGCTAAAAATATCGACTACAACTTCCTAGTTAACAAGTTTCTCAGATTCGGTACTGAATTCAAATACCTTCTCTTTAAACACACGTCAAGAACAACTCAAGACAGCAGTTTTGCTGAAAATTGTACAGCTCATAACTGCTGCCATACATATCGAACTCTATTCCGTATGAGTTTTTTGGAAAGCTAAGAACATGTACTACCACTTTCTAGTTAACCACTTTCTCAGATTCCATATGGAGCTTAAATTCTTGCTCTTTAAACCAAAGTCAAGAACAATTCAAGACAGCAGTTTTGCTGAAACTTGTAAATCTCATAACTGGTGCTATACTTATTGGAATCTAACAAATATAGACTTTTTGGAAAGCTAAGAACATCAACGACCACTTGCAAGTTAACAACTTTCTCAGATTCAGTATGAAACTCAAATTCCTTCTCTTCAAACACAAGTCAAGAACCACTCAAGAAAGCAGTTTTGCTGAAAATTGTAAAGCTCATAACTGATGCTATACTTATCGGAATCTAACGAAATTGAACATTTTGGAAAGCTAAGAACATGTACTACCACTTCCTAGTTAACAACTTTCTCAGATTCCCTATGGAACTCAAATTCCTACTCTTTAAACACAAGTGAGAACAACTCAAGACAACAGTTTTGCTGAAACTTGTAAAGCTCATGACTGGTGCTATACTTATCGAAATCTAACAAAATTTTAATTTTTGCAATGCTAAGAACATATACTTCAACTTCCTAGTTAACCACATTCTCAAATTCAATATGGAACTCAAATTCCTTCTCTATAAACTCAAGTCAGGAACAACTCAAGACAGCAGTTTTGCCGAAAATTGTAAAGCTCATAACTGGTGCTATACTAATCAGAATCTAACAAAATAGAAATTTTTTGAAAGCTAAGAACATGTACTACCACTTCCTAGTTAACCACTTTCTCAGATTCCGTATGTAACTCAAATTCTTGCTCTTTAAACACAAGTCAAGAACAACCGACGACAGCAGTTTTGCTGAAACTTGTAAAGCTCATAATTGGTGCTATACATATCGAAATCTATTAAAATTACACTTTTAGGAAATCTAAGAAGATCTACTACCACTTCCTCGTTAACAACTTTCTCCGATTCCCTATGGAACGCAAATTCCTGCTCTTTAAACACTAGTCAAGAACAACTTAAGAAAGCAGATTTGCTAAAACTTGCAAAGCTCATAAATGGTGCTATACTTATCGGAATCTAATAAAATTGGACTTTTTAGTCAGCTAAGAACATCTACTCCAACTTACTAGAGGACAACTTTTTCAGATTTCGTAAGAAACTCAAATTCTTGCTCTTTAAACACAAGTCAAAAACAAATCAAGACAGCAGTTTGCTGAAACTTGTAAAACTCACAACGGGTGGTATACTTATCGGAATCTTTCAAATATAGACTTTTTGGAAAGCTAAGAGCATCCACAGTCGTTCGATGGTAAAAAATGGCAAAATGCATTTTTTAGCAATCCAATTCGATGAGCATCCACAGTCGTCGATTGGCAAAAAATGGCGGAAACGAAACATGATGTTTCGTCCCAAAAATTGGAAAAAAATAAAGGTTTTATTTTGCAAAAAAAATTTGCAAAAAACAAATTTTAAAAATAGTTCGTAAATAATATTTGCAAAAACAATTAAAATATTTGCAAAAACAATTTAAAAAATTACAAAAAGTTCCAAACGAAATGCCCACATCCTGGACGAAGCACCATGCTTCGTCCGGATTTGAAGGATTTTTTTTGTAAAAAAAAATTGCAAAAAAGTTTTTTTTTAACAAATTGTAATTTTCTTTTGGAAAAACAATTTAAAAATTTGCAAAATAAATTTAGATAATTGTAAAAAAAATTTAAAATTTACAATTTTTTTTAAAATTTGGATTGGGACGAAGCATCATGTTTCGTCTCAAATTCAGACGAAACATCAGGTTATTTTATTCGTTTTTTTATTTATTTTAATTCGGACGAAACATCATGTTTCGTCCGATCAATTAAGAATATAATAAAATAATCCAAACGAAACATCATGTTTCGTCCGCTATAATATGCATATTGCTATTTCGATTGCTATTTCTCCGTATCTACTGTAGCGCTTTTGCCAAAAAATGGCAAAATAGCAAACGACTGTGAGCGCTACAGTAAAAAAGAAATGGCAAAAATGGCAATAAAGCAAACGATTGTGGATGCTCTAAGAACATCGACTACAACTTCCTAGTTAACAGATTTCTCAGATTCAGTATGGAACTCAAATTCCTTCTCTTTAAAGACAAGTCAAGAACAAATCAAGACAACAGTTTTGCTAAAAATTGTAAAGCTCGTAACTGGTGCTATACTTATCGTTATCTAATAAAATTGAACTTTTTCGAAAGCTAAGAACATGTACTACCACTTCCTAGTTAACAACTTTCTCAGATTCCGTATGGAACTCAAATTTTTGCTCTTTAAACACAAGTCAAGAACAACTCAAAACTGTAGTTTTGCTGAAACTTGTAACGCTCATAACTGGTGCTATACTTATCGGAATCTAACAAAATTTGACTTTTTTGAAAGCTATGAACATCTACTACAACTTTCTAGTTAACAACTTTCTCACATTCCATATGAAACTCAAATTCCTGCTCTTTAAACACAAGTCAAGAACAATTCATGACAGTAGTTTTGCTGAAACTTGTAAATCTCATAACTGGTGCTATACTTATCGAAATTTAACAAAATTGGACATTTTCGAAAGCTAAGAACAACTAATACAATTTCGTAGTTAACAACTTTCTCAGATTCCATATGGAACTCAAATTCCATTTCTTTAAACAAAAGTCAAGAACAACTAAAGACATCAGTTTTGCTGAAACTTGTGAAGCTCATAACTGGTGCCATACATATCGGAATGTAACAAAAATAGACTTTTTAGAAAGCAAAGAAGATCTACTACCACTTCCTAGTTAACAACTTTCTCCGATTCCATATGAAAATCAAATTCCAGCTCTTTAAACACAAGTTAAGAACAACTCAACACAGCAGTTTTGCTGAAACTTGTAAAGCACGTAACTGGTGCTAGACATATCGGATCTAACAAAATTTGTCTTTTTGGAAAACTAAGAACGTCTACTACAACTTCCTAGTTAACAACTTTCTCAGATTTCGTATGGAACTCAACTTCCTGCTCTTTAAACACAAGTCAAGAATAACTTAAGACAGCAGTTTTGCTGAAACTTGTAAAGCTCATAACTGGTGCTATACTTATCGGAATCTAACAAAATTAGTCTTTTTGGTAAGCAGGGAACATCTAATACATCTTCCTAGTTAATAAGTTTCTCAAATTCAGTATGGAAATCATATTCCAACTCTTTAAACACAAATTAAGAATAACTCAAGATATTAGTTTTGCTGAAACTTGTAAAGCTCACAATCTGGTGCTACACTTATCAGAAACTAAAAATACAGTCTTTTTGGAAAGCTAAGAACATCGACCACAACTTCCTAGTTAACAACTTTCTCATATTCAGTATTGAACTCAAACTCCTTCGGTTTAAACACAAGTCGAGTACAACTCAAGACAGCAGTTTGACTGAAAATAGTAAAGCTCATAACTGGTGCTATCTTATCGGAATCTAACAAATGTAGACTTTTTGGACAACAAAGTACTTCGACTAAAACTACCTAGTTAACAACTTTCTCAGATTCAGTATAGAACTCAAATTCCTGCTCTTTAAACACATGTGGAGAAGAGCTCAAGACAACAATTTTGCTGAAAATTGTATAGCTCATAACTGGTGCTATACATATCGGAATCGAACAAAATTGGAATTTTTGAAAAGCTAAGAACATGTTCTACCACTTCCTAGTTAACAACTTTCTCAGATTCCGTATGGAACTCAAATTCTTGCTCTTTAAACACAAGTCAAGAACAACTCAAGACAGCAGTTTTGCTGAAACTTGTAAAGCTCATAACTGGTGCTATACTTATCAGAATCTAACAAAATTAGACTTTTTGGTAAGCTAAGAACAATTACTAGAACTTCCTAGTTAACAACTTTTTCAGATTCAGTATGGAAATCAAATTCCTGCTCTTTAAACACAAATCAAGAACAACTCAGGACATTAGTTTTGCTGAAACTTGTAAAACTCATAACTAATGCTATACTTATCGAAATTTAAGAAAATTGAATTTTTTGAAAGCTAAGAACATCTACTACAACTTCCTAGTGAACAACTTTCTCAGATTCCGTATGGAACTCAAATTCCATCTCTTTATACAAAAGTCCAGAACTACTAAAGACAGCTATTTTGATGAAACTTGTAAAGCTCATAACTGGTGCTATACATATCGGAATCTAACAAAATTAGACTTTTTGGAAATCTAAGAACATCTAATACCACTTCCTAGTTAACAACTTTCTTAGATTACTGATGGAACTCAAATTCCTGGTCTTTAAACAAAAGTCAAGAACAACTGAAAATAGCAGTTTTGCTGAAACTTGTAAAGCTCTTAACTTGTGCTATACTTATCGGAATCTAACAAAATTAGACCTGTTGGAATATTAAGAACATATACTACAACTTCCTTGTTAACAACTTTCTCAGATTCCGTATGAAACTCAAATTCCTGCTTTTAAACACAAGTCATGAACAACTCAACACAGCAGTTTTGCTGAAACTTTTAAAGCTCATAACTGGTGCTATACTTATTAGAATCTATCAAATTGGACTTTTTGGTAAGGAAAGAATATTTACTACAACTTCCTAGTTAACAACTTTCTCAAATTCAGTATGGAAATCAAATTCCTGCTCTTCAAACACAAATGAAGAACAACTCAAGACATTAGTTTTGCTGAAACTTGTAAAGCTCATAACTAGTGCTATACTTATCAGAATCTAAATAATATAGACTTTTTGGAAAGCTAAGAACATCGACTACAACTTCCTAGTTAACATGTCACGCCCCGCTTCCCAAAAAGAATACGGAATAAGTTTACGCGACAAAAGCCCAGCGAATGATTTTCCTTATCCATAAGCTGTTCGAGAATCTTTACAATATCTCACGAAATAATCAGAGTCGGAAGCAAAAGAATCAACCAACATACACATGTGAACCAAAATGCCAACAAGAATACTTGAAACTAAATATATAAATCTCAAATAGTCATGATCTGAAAAAGACAAATATCCTGGGTCACATTGCCTAAATACAAGAATAAATCCATGTATCAAAATACAATATTGTTCAAACAAGCTACAAGAAATAATAATAATAAAATCCCGCACTAATACTTCATGTCACCAATACCATCTGGAACCTGTTCTCCAAAATCTGCAATTTAAAAATTGCAAGGATAGGAAAAGAGAAAATACGTACTCGTTAATTGCAAGTTACGGGTGGCTTGTAATGCAGGATATAAGTACATGGGATCTAACTAACAACATGGTATAAGAATGATATCCAAATATAACAACTATCATAGTAAGATGAACAAGTGCAAGTGGCATGTATCGAGTGTCAAGTGAACAAGTATCATTTAAACAAGTGTCAAGTATCAAGTGTTATATATCACGAAATCAAGTAACAAGTAACAAGTATCAAGTAGCCAAGTGCAAGTGTCAAGTATCATGTTCAAGCATCAAGTCTCATGTATCAAGTAATCAAGTGTCAAGTAAGCATGTATCATATTCAACTGTCGTATATTAAATCTTGTAGTTATTACAATCTAGGTAGCACTTTATGCGCCCCATATGATAACACATGGTTGCTACAACAAACAGTTTCGCTTTAGATTTCATAGTGGACCATAGAGGACAGTGTACTCAGGAACAAGTAATCCAAATCATTTACCAAATTATAAATTAACCAAATCATATACCAAATTTCAAATATCCTAATCATATACCAAATTCCAAACAATCCAAATCATATACCAAATTCTAAATAATCCAAATCATAAACCAAATTCCAAATATGGGAAACACGGGCCCCCTTCCGAGTACACGTTTCTGAATTATTCACTATTAGATCTTTCCCTTAACCCCGACTTGCTTATTTATTATTAAGGTCAAACAAGCATGTATGTGTCACAAAACAAGCAAGTATATCATGGCATGATCAAGTCACAAGTTCAAGTTGCAAGATAAATATGTATGGGTGCAAGATAACTCAAAAAAGAATAAAAGAACCAAATCTCTAGTTTAGGACAGCAAGACCACGCTGCAGTAAAACTGAAATTTCCGTTGTTATAAATATGCAAATCTGAATCCGTCGGAACGTCTAGAAAATAGACTCCCAACTCAATCTATCGAGTACAAATAAGTCATATAGTAATTCATAAAATCATAACTCAAAACTGATTTTAATCTAGGAAACACGTTCATGCAGAAATCAGGAAAACCAATTCTCAGTCAAGAAAACGACATCAAAACTCAATAAAAAAAATTCTACGAAAAATCTGAGGTATTCCCTTATCTGTCTAGTTTCAAAATATAAGGTTTCTTAATTTTCTAGTGAAATTAGATCGGTCATCAGAAATTCAAAAACATCAAAAAACGATAGTTTGGTAAATCTGGAATTCCCAACACAGCTGTACGAAAACTGTAATATTTCGCAAACCGCGAAACGAAATCCAAATCCGAAAAAGGGAGATGAAAATAGATAGAATAAGATAACTTTTATATTTCACAAATATTTTCCATACAGCAAAAGGAATCAGGGCGAAAATACGATTCTTTACAGAACAGCAAGCAAAATACAGCAAGTATAGTTTTCATAAACGAGTATGAAATGGCATATAAAACTCAACAATAAAATCCACCAAAATTCTGGATAATCCCTAAGAAGATATAGAAACATTGACCAAAGTTTCATATCAAAATAATATGTGTAGAACAAGTATCAAAATAATTTAATCATCAAAATCATCAAGAAACGAAATCTGGAAAAGATCTACACCTCCATAGTAAAATAGTCATAACTCACACATACGAAAACGAAATCGAGAAAGGTCAGAGGGGTTGGAAAGAAGACGAATTTCTCTACAAATCATGTTTCATACTAAAATTAATATACTGATCTTAATATGGTCTAAATTACTGATCAAGACTAAATATCGACAAAACACAGAATTTCCTCAAAAACCAAAATCAACATAGATTCAACGAAACTTGATCCAAACACAACCAAACATGAAATCGAGTCTACCAAGTGTCCAAACATAATGAAATAGGGTAATTAACATATCTAAAACAAGTCTATCACATGGATCTCAATATATACCCAAATTCTCACCAAAAATTCTACATACATGATCAAATCAAGAACGGACAAAACCTAACTTAATTCATGTCAAATTTGTGTCGTGAGGCTACTATGCTCAAATCACTATTGAGACAATATCAACAAAGTATTTCACACACGAATTATCTCTAGAACCCAACTACACTACAAGCATTATTTATGACTTGTATCATACAAAGAAAGTTGAGTACAAGTTACTTGCCTTAACCGGAGACGAAAATGACGAAAAATAAGAATAAAGGGAACGGATTCCCGGCAACGAATGCGAACGGACGAGTCAACGAACCAAAGCGAGCATAACCCATGAACGAATAACCACGTACACACACTTAACCCCGAGAGTACGAGGAAGAGAGGGAGAGAGAACGACGGATTTAAGAGAGGTCGAGAGTCACAAAATAGGGTCGGGAGAGAGGGAGAAATTTTCTCTGGCGGCTAGGAGGAAATACAGCATGGGGGGAATAGGTAGTAATCATATACAGGGGCTTAGGGTTTAGTAAACAAGGGGCGGCATAGCATACACAAATCGGGTGTGTGAAGGTGCAGTTAACAGTTTGAGATGGGTGGGTAGTTGTTTCGGTAGGTAATCTGGTAGATATTGAGTTGGGATATATATATATGGAAAGTAAATAAATGGTATACGGTGATAAATCTGGGGTGTAGAAATTTCGGTAGGTAATGAATGGGTTTATATGGTAGTAAATAGGGTTTTTAAAAAAAATCAATAGAAAAAATAAATTAACCAATAAAAATATTGTTCATAATAAAAATGTAGTTTGCTTTACAAAATATAATTTATTTAAAATACTACAAATATATTTAGAAGATAAAAGTGGATTTTTAATAACTAGTCGAAAATAACAATAATAACAATAATACTAATAACAATAATAATAATAAGAAAATGATAAAAATAATAAAAGTACTAATAATAACAGTAGTAGCAATAATAATACAGATCAAAGTAACAATATCAAAATTAAAATTTGTATTAAAATTGTAAAATTTATAGAAAATAGTTACAATAAATTTATTGATGGAGGAATTAAATTTTAATAGAAAATCCAATAATACATTTTAAATTTCAAAAATAGCTTTATAGCGGAAAATTAATTTACAAAATTTTAAATACCGAAATACGCAGAAAATACATTTTTCGGGAAACAGGGGTTACATAACAACTTTCTCAAATTCAGTATGGAACGTAAACTCCTCCTCTTTAAATACAAGTCAAGAACAACTCAAGATAGCAGTTTGCTGAAACTTGTAAAGCTCATAACTGGTGCTATACTTATCGAAATCTAACAAAATTAGACAATTTGGAAAGCTAAGATCATCCACTACCACTTCCTAGTTAACAACTTTATC
Organism: Hemerocallis citrina; assembly: GCA_017893485.1. NCBI lineage: Eukaryota > Viridiplantae > Streptophyta > Magnoliopsida > Asparagales > Asphodelaceae > Hemerocallis > Hemerocallis citrina. The sequence goes on along the minus strand of CM030360.1, from coordinate 114,137,691 downwards.
AGATTCAGTATGGAACTAAAATTCCTTCCCTTTAAACTCAAGTCACGAACAACTCTTGACAGCATTTTGCTGAAACTTCTAAATCTCATAACTGATACTATACTTATTGGAATCTAACAAATTAGACTTTTTAGAAAGCTAAAAACATCTATTACAACCTCCTAGTTAACAACTCTCTCAGGTTCCCTATGGAACTCAAATTCTTGCTCTTTAAACACAAGTCAAGAACAACTCAGGACAGCAGTTTTGCTGAAACTTGTAAAGTTCATAATTGGTGCTATACTTGTCGGAATCTAAGAAAGTTTAACTTTTTGGAAGGATGAGAACATCTTTTACAACTTCCGGGTTACATAACAACTTTCTCAGATTCTGTATGGAACTCAAAAATCCTGCTCTTTAAACACACGTCAAGAACAACTTAAGACAGCAGTTTTGCTGAAACTTGTAAAGCTCATAACTGCCGTTATACTTATCGGAATCTAACAAAATTGAACTTTTTGGAATGCTAAGAACATCTACTACATCTTAGTAGTTAACAACTTTCTCAAATTCCAAATGTAACTCAAATTCCTGCACAAGTCAAGTACAACTCAATATAGCAGTTTTGCTGAAACTTTTAAAACTAATCGCTGGTGCGATACTTTTCGGAATCTATAAAAATTAGATTTTTTGGAAAGCTAAGAACATCGTTTACAACTTCCTAGTTAACAACTTTATTGGAACTCAAATTCCTGCTCTTTAAATACAAGTCAAGAACAATTCAAGACAATAGTTTTACTGAAACTTGTAATGCTCATAACTGGTGCTATACTTATCAGAATCTAACAAAATTGAAATTTTTGGAAAACTAAGATCACCTACTAGAACTTACTGGTTAACAACATTCTCAGATTCCGTATGGTGCTCAAATTCCTGATTTTTAAACACAAGTCAAAAACAACTCAAGACAGCAATTTTGGTGAAACTTGTATAGCTCATAACTGGTGATAAACTTATCAGAATTTAACCAAACTGGACATTTTGGAAAGCTAAGAACATCTATTACAACTTCCTAGTTAACAAATTTCTCTGTTTCCGTACGAAACTCAAATTCCTGCACTTTAAACACAAGTCATAAATAGCTCAAGATAGCAGTTTGCTGAAACTTGTAAAGCTCATAACTGGTACTATACTTATTGGAATCTAACAAAATTGAACTTTTTGGAAAGCTATGAAAATCTACTACGACTTCCTAGTTAACAACTTACTCAGATTCCATATGAAACTCAAATTCCTGCTCTTTAAACACAAGTCAAAAACAATTCAAGACAACTATTTTGCTGAAACTTGTAAATCTCAAAACTGGTGCTGCACTTATCAGAATCCAACAAAATTGGACTGTTTGGAAAGCTAAGAACATCTACTAAAACGTCATAGTTAACAACTTTCTCATATTCCGTATGCAACTCAATTTCCTGCTCTTTAAACACATGTCAACAACAACTCAAGACAGCAGTTTGGTGAAACTTGTAAAGCTCATAACTGGTGCTATACTTATCGAAATCTAACAAAATTAGATATTTTGGAAAGCTAAGAACATATACTGGTTAACAACATTCTCAGATTCCGTATGGAACTCAAATTCTTGCTTTTTAAATAGAAGTAAAAAACAACTCTAGACAGCAGTTTCGGGAAAACTTGTAAAGCTCATAACTGGTGCTAAACTTATCAGAATCTAACAAAATTGGACATTTTGGAAAGCTAAGAACATTTACTACAACTTCCTAGTTAAAAAATTTCTCAAATTCCGTATGGAACTCAAATTCATGTACTTTAAACACAAGTCAAGAACAGCTCAAGAAAGCAATTTGCTGAAACTTCTAAATCTCTTAACTAGTGCTATACTTATCAGAATCTAACAAATATAGACTTTTGGAAAACTAAGAACATCTACTACTACTTCCTAGTGAACAACTTTCTCAGATTCAATATGGAACTCAAATTCCTGCTCATTAAACACAAGTCAAGAACAACTCAAGACAATAGTTTTGCTGAAACTTGTAAAACTTAAAACTGGTGCATCACTTATCAGAATCTAACAAAGTTGGACTTTTTGGAAAGCTAAGAACATCTACTAAAACGTCTTAGTTAATAACTTTCTCAGATTCCGTATGGAACTCAATTTCCTGCTCTTCAAACACAAGTCAACAACAACTTAAGACAGTAGTTTGCTGAAACTTGAAAAGCTCATAACTGGTGCTATACTTATCGAAATTGACAAAATTAGACCTTTTGAAAAGCTAAGAACAAAGACTACAATTTCGTAGTTAACAACTTTCTTATATTCCGTATGGAACACAAATTCCTGCCCTTTAAACACAAGTCAAGTACATTTGAAGACAGTAGTTTTGCATAAACTTGTAAAGCTCATATCTGGTGCTATACTTTTCGGAATCTAACAAAATCAAACATTTTGGAAAGCTAAGAACATCTACTATAACTTCATAGTTAACAACTTCCTAAGGTTACGTATGGAACTCAAATTCCTGCTGTTTAAACACAAGTCAAGTACAACATAAGACAGTAATTTTGCAGAAACATGTCAAGCTCATGGCTAGTGCTATACTTTTTGGAATCTAAAAAAAAATAGACATTTTGGAAAGCTACGAACATCGACTACAACTTCTAGGTAACAACTTTCTCAGGTTCAGTATGGAACTCAATTACTGCTCTTTAAACACAAGTCCAGAACAACTCAGGGCAGCAGTTTTGCTGAAACTTGTAAAGCTCATAGCTTGTGCTATACTTACCAGAATCTAACAAAATTGAACTTTTTGGTAAGCTAAGAACTTCTACTGTAACTTCCTACTTAACAAATTTCTCAAATTCCCTATGGAACTTAAATTCTTGCTCTTTAAACACAAGTCAAGAACAACTAAAGATAACAGTTTTGCAGAAAATTGTAAAGCTCATAACTGGTGCAATACATATCAGAATCACACCAAATTAGACTTTATGGAAAGCTAAGAAATTCTATAACCTCTTTCTAGTTAACAACTTTCTCAGATTCCGTATGAAACTCAAATTCCTGCTCTTTAAACACAAGTCAAGAACAACTCGAGAAAGCAGTTTTGCTAAAACTTATAAAGATCATAACTGGTGCTATACTTATCGGAATCTAACAAAATTGGACATTTTGGTAAGCTAAGAACATCTACTACAACTTCCTAGTGGACAACTTTCTCAGAATCCTTATGAAACTCAAATTCCAGCTCTTTAAACACAAGTCAATAATAAATCAAGACAGCTGTTTGCTGAAACTTGTAAAGCTCATAACTAGTGTTATATTTATCGGAATCTAACAAATATAAACTTTTTGGAAAGCTAAGAACATCGACTACAACTTCCTAGTTAACCACTTTCTCAGATTCAGTATGGAAATCAAATTCGTTCTCTTTAAACACAATTTAAGAACAACTCAAGACAGCAGTTTTACTGAGAATTGTAAAGTTCATAACTGGTGCTATTCATATCGGAATCTAACAAAATTAAACTTTTTGGAAAGCTAAGAACATGTACTACCAATTCCTATTAACCACTTCCTCAGAAACCATACGGAACTCAAATTTTTGCTCTTTAAACACAAGTCAAGAACAACTCAAGACAGCTATTTTTCTGAAACTTGTAAAGCTCATAACTTGTGCTATACATAACGGAATCTATTAAAATTAGACATTTGGGAAATTTAAGAAGATCTACTACCACTTCCAAGTTAACCACTTACTCACATTCCATATGGAACGCAAATTCCTGCTCTTTAAACACTAGTCAGGAACCACTCAAGAAAGCAGTTTTACTGAAACTTGTAAAGCTCATAACTGGTGCTATACTTATCAGAATCTAAAAAAATTTGACTTTTTGGAAAGCTAAGAACATCTACTCCAACTTTCTAGTGGAAAAATTTCACAGATTCTGTATGGAACTCAAATTCCTGCTCCTTAAACACAAGTCAAGAACAACTCAAGACAACACTTTTGCTGAAACTTGTAAAGCTCATAACTGGTGCTATAGTTATCAGAATGTAACAAATATAGACTTTTTGGAAAGCTAAAAACATCGAATACAACTTCCTAGTTAACAACTTTCTCAGATTCAGTATGAAACTAAAATTCTATCTCTTTAAACACAAGGGAAGAACAACTCAAGACAGTAGTTTTGCTGAAAATTGTAAAGCACATAACTGGTGCTGTTCTTATTGGTATTTAATGAAATTGAAATTTTTGGATGGCTTAAAACATGTACTACCACTTCCTAGTTAACCACTTTCTCAGATTCCGTATGGAACTCAAATTCTTGCTCTTTAAACACATGTCAAGAATAACTCAAGACAACAGCTGTACTGAAACTTATAAATCTCATAACTGGTGCTATACTTATCGGAACCTATTAAAATTAGACTTTTTGGAAAGCTAAGAACATCTACAACAACTTCTTAGTTAACAACTTTCTCAGATTCCTTGTGAAACTCTAATTCCTGCTATTTAAACACAAGTCAAGAAAAACTCAAGACAGCAGTTTTGCTGAAATTTGTAAAGCTCGTAACTGGTGCTATACTTATTGGAATCTAAAAAAATTAGACTTTTTGGATAGCTAAGAACATCTACTACAACTTTCTAGTCAACAACTTTCTCCGATTCAGTATGGAAATCAAAGTCCTGCTTTTTAAACACAAATTAAGAACAACTCACGATATTAGTTTTGCTGAAACTTGTAAAGCTCATTACGGGTGCTATACTTATCGAAATTTAACAAAATTGTACATTTTTAAAAGCTGAGAACATCTACAACATCTTTGTAGTTTAACAACTTTCTCAGATTCCGTATGGAACTCTAGTTCCATCACTTTAAACAAAAGTCAAGAAAAACTAAAGACAGTAGTTCTGCTGAAACTTGTAAAGCTCATAACTGGTGCTGTACATATCGAAATCTCAAAAAATTCGACTTTCTGGAAAGCTAAGAAGATCTACTACAACTTTCTAGTTAACAACTTTCTCAGATTCCGTATGAAACTCAAATTCCTCCTGCTTTAAACACATGTCAATAACAACTCAAGACAGCGGTTTTGCTGAAACTTGTAAAGCTCATAACTGGTGCTCTACTTATCGGAATCTAACAAAATTGGACATTTTTGTAAGCTAAGAACATCCACTACAACTTCCAAGTGAACAACCTTCTCAGATTCCGTATGAAACTCAAATTCCTGTTCTTTAAACACAAGTCAAGAACAAATCAAGACAGCAGCTTGCTGAAATTTGTAAAGCTAATAACTGGTGCAATACTTATCGGAATCTAACATATATAGACTTTTTGGAAAGCTAAGAACTTCGACTACAAATTCCTAGTTATCAACTTTCTTAGATGCAGTTTGGAAATCTAATTCCTTCTCTTTAAACACAATTCAAGAACAATTCAAGGCAGTAGTTTTGCTGAAAATTGTAAAGTTCATAACTGGTGCTATTCATATCGGAATCTAACAAAATTGAACTTTTTGGAAAGCTAAGAACATTTACTACCAATTCCTATTAACCACTTTCTCAGAATCCGCATGGAACTCAAATTCTTGCTCTTTAAACACAAGTCAAGAACAACTCAAGACAGCAGTTTGACTAAAACTTGTAAAGCTCATAACTGGTACAATACATTTCCGAATCTATAAAAATTAAGCAGTTGGGAAATTTAAGAAGATCTACTACCACTTCCAAGTTAACCACTTTCTCAGATTCCACATGGAACGCAAATTCCTGCTCTTTAAACACTAGTCAAGAACCACTCAAGAGAGTAGTTTTGCTGAAACTTGTAACGCTCATAACTGGTGCTATACTTATCGTAATCTAACAAAATTAGACTTTTTGGTAAGCTAAGAACAATTGATGACAACACTTTTAATGAAACTTGTAAAGCTCATAATTGGTGCTATACTTATCGGAATCTAACAAATATAGACTTTTTGGAAAGCTAAGAATATTGACTACAAATTCCTAGTTAACAACTTTCTCAGATTCAGTATGGAACTCAAATTCCTTATCTTTAAACACAAGGCAAGATCAACTCAAGACAACTGTTTTGCTGAAAATTGTCAAACTCAAAACTAGTGCTATTCTTATCGGAATCAAATAAAATTGAAATTTTTGGAAAGCTAAGAACATTTACTACCACTTCCTAGTTAACCACTTTCTCAGATTCCGTATGGAACTCAAATTCTTGCTCTTTAAACACAAGTCAAGAACTACTCAAGACAGCAGTTATGCTGAAACATGTAAATCTCAAAACTGGTGCTATACTTATCGGAATCTTTTAAAATTAGACTTTTTGGAAAGCTAAGAACATCTACAACAAATTCTCAGTTAACAACTTTCTCAGAATCCTTATGAAACTCAAATTCCGACGCTTTAAACACAAGTCAAGCCCAACTCAAGACAACAGCTTTGCTGAAACTTGTAAAGCTCATAACTGGTGCTCTACTTATCAGAATCTAACAAAATTGGACATTTTGGTAAGCTAAGAACATCTACTACAACTTCCTAGTGAACAACTTTCTCAGATTCCATATGAAACTCAAATTCCGTCTCTTTAAGCACAAGTCAAGAACAAAACAAGACAGCAGCTTGCTGAAACTTGTAAAGCTCATAACTGGTGCTACATTTATCGAAATCTAACATATATAGACTTTTTGGAAAGCTGAGAACATCGACTACAACTTTCTTGTTAACAACTTTCTCAGATTCTGTGTGGAAATCAAATTCATTCTCTTTAAACACAAGTCAAGAACAACTCAAGATAGCAGTTTTGCAGAAAATTGTAAATCTCAAAACTGGTACTATTCTTATCGGAATCTAATAAAATTGAAATTTTTGGAAAGCTAAGAACATGTTCTACCACTTCCTAGTTAACCACTGTCTCAGATTCTGTATGGAACTCAAATTCTTACTCTTTAAATACAAGTCAAGAACAACTCAAGACAGCAGTTTTGCTGAAACTTGTAAAGCTCATAACTGGTGCTATACATATCGGAATCTATTAAAATAAGACTTTTGGAAAATCTAAGAAGATCTACTACCACTTCCTAGTTAACAAGTATCTCAGATTCCATATGGAACGCAAATTCCAGCTCTTTAAAGACTAGTCAAGAACAACTCAAGACAGCAGTTTTGCTGAAACTTGTAAAGCTCATAACTGGTGTTATACTTCTCGGAATCTAACAAAATTAGACTTTTCGAGAAGCTAAGAACATCTAATACAACTTCCTAGTGGAAAACTTTCCCAGATTCCGTATGGGCCACAAATTCCTACTCTTTAAACACAAGTCAAGAACAACTCAAGACAGCAGTTTTGCTGAAACTTGTAAAGCTAAAAACGGGTGCTATACTTATCAGAATCTAACAATTATAAACTTTTTGGAATGCTAAGAATATCCACTACAACTTTCTCGTTAACAACTTTCTCAGATTCAGTACGGAACTCAAATTCCTTCTCTTTAAACACAAGTCAAGAACAACTCAAGACAACAGTTTTGCTGAAAATTGTAAAGCACATAACTGGTGCTATACACATCGGACTCTATTCCATATGAACTTTTTGAAAATCTAAGAACATATAGTACCACTTCCTAGTTAACCACTTTCTCAGATTTCGTGTAGAACTCAAAATATAGCTCCTTAAACACAAGTCAAGAATAACTCAAGACAACAGTTTTGCTGAAACTTGTAAGGCTCATAACTGGCGCTATACTTATCGGAGTCTAACAAATATAGACTTTTTGGAAAGCTAAGAACATCGACTACAACATCCAACTTTCTCAGATTCAGTGTGGAACTCAAATTCCATTTCCTTAAAAACAAGTCAAGAACAACTCAATACAACAGTTTTGCTGAAAATTGTAAAGCTCATAACTTGTGCTATACATATCGGAATCTAACAAAATTGAACTTTTTGGAAAGCTAAGAACATGTACTACCACTTCGTAGTTAACCACTTTCTCAGATTCCGTATGGAACTCGAATTCATGCTCTTTAAACACAGTACAATTCAAGACAGTAGTTTTGCTGAAACTTGTAAAGCTCATAACTGGGGCTATACATATCGGAATATATTAAAATTAAACTTTTGGAAAATCTAAGAAGATCTACTACCACTTCATAGCTAACAACTTTCTCAGATACCATAGGGAACGCAAATTCCTGCTCTTTAAACACTAGTCAAGAACAACTCAAGATACCAGTTTGGGATAAACTTGTAAAGCTCATAACTGGTGCTATAATCTAAGAAAATTAGACTTTTTAGAAAGCTAAGAACATCTAATACAACTTCCAAGTGGACAACTTTCTCTGATTATGAATGCAATTCAAATTTCTTATCTTTAAACACAAGTCAAGAACAAATCCAGACTACAATTTTGCTGAAACATGTAAAGCTCATAACTGGTGCTATACTTATTGAAATCTAACCAATAAAGACTTTTTGGAAATCTAAGAACATCGACTACAATTTCCAAGTTAACAACTTTCTCAGATTCAGTATGAAACTCAAATTCCATCTCTTTAAACACATGTCAAGAACCACTCAAGACTGCAGTTTTGCTGAAAATTGTAAAGCTCATAACTGGTGATATACTTATCGCAATCTAACTAAATTGAACTTTTTGGAAAGCTAAGAGCATGTACTACCACTTCCTAGTTAACAACTTTCTCAGATTCCATATGGAACGCAAATTCCTCCTCTTTAAAGAGTAGTCAAGAACAACTAAAGACAGCGGTTTTGCTGAAACTTGTAAAGCTCATAACTGGTGCTATACTTATCGGAATCTAAGAAAATTAGACTTTTTAGATAGCTAAGAATATCTACTACAACTTGCTAGTTAACAACTTTCTTCGATTCAGTATGCAAATCAAAGTCCTGCTCTTTAAACACAAATTAAGAACAACTCAAGACATTAGTTTTGCTGAAACTTGTAAAGCTCATTACTGGTGCTATACTTATCAAAATTTAACAAAACTGTACATTTTCTAAAGCTAAGATCATCTACAGCATCTTTGTAGTTAACAATTTTCTCAGATTCCGTATGGAACTCTTGTTCCATCTCTTTAAACAAAAGTCAAGAAAAACTAAAGACAGTAGTTTTGCTGAAACTTGCAAAGCTCATAACTAGTGCTGTACATATCGGAATCTCACCAAATTAGACTTTCTGGAAAGCTAAGAAGTTCTACTACCACTTTCTAGTTAACAACTTTCTCAGATTCCGTATGAAACTCAAATTCCTGCTCTTTAAACACAAGTCAATAATAAATCAAGACAGCAGTTTGCTGAAACTTGTAAAGCTCGTAACTAGTGTTATAATTATCGGAATCTAACAAATATAAATTTTTTGGAAAGCTAAGAACATCGACTACAACTTCCTAGTTAACCACTTTCTCAGATTCAGTATGGAAATCAAATTCCTACTCTTTAAACACAATTCAAGAACAACTCAAGACAGCAGTTTTGCTGAGAATTGTAAAGTTCATAACTGGTGCTATTCATATCGGAGTCTAACAAAATTGAACATTTTGGAAAGCTAAGAACATGTACTACCAATTCCTATTAACCAGTTTCTCAGAAACCGTATGGAACTCAAATTTTTGCTCTTAAAACACAAGTCAAGAACAACTCAAGACATCTGTTTTTTTGAAACTTGTAAAGATCATAACTTGTGCTATACATATCGGAATCTATTAAAATTAGACATTTGGGAAATTTAAGAAGATCTAATACCACATCCAAGTAAACCACTTACTCACATTCCATATGGAACGCAAATTCCTGGTCTTTAAACACTAGTCAAGAACCACTCAAGAAAGCAGTTTTGCTGGAACTTGTAAAGCTCATAACTGGTGCTATACTTATTAGAATCTAACAAAATTTGACTTTTTGGTAAGCTAAGAACATCTACTACAACTTTCTAGTGGACAACTTTCACAGATTCCGTATGGAACTCAAATTCCTGCTCTTTAAACATAAGTCAAGAACAACTCAAGACAGCAGTTTTGCTGAAACTTGTAAAGCTCATAACTGGTGCTATACTTATCGGAATCTAACAAATATAGACTTTTTGAAAAGCTAAGAACATCGACTACAACTTCCTAGTTAACAACTTTCTCAGATTCAGTATGGAACTCAAATTCATTCTCTTTAAACACAAGGTAAGAACAACTCAGGACAGCAGTTTTGTTGAAAATTGTAAAGCTCATAACTGGTGCTATTCTTATCAGAATCTAATGAAATTGAAATTCATGGAAAGCTAAGAACATGTACTACCACTTCCTAGATAACCACTATCTCAGATTCCGTATGGAAATCAAATTTTGACTCTTTAAACGCAAGTCAAGAACAACTCAAGATAGCAGTTTTGCTGAAACTTGTAAATCTCATAACTGGTGCTATACTTATCAGAATCTATTAAAATTAGACTTTTTGGAAAGCTAAGAACATCTACTACAACTTCTTAGTTAACAACTTTCTCAGATTCCTTATGAAACTCAAATTCCTGTGCTTTAAACACAAGTGAAGATTAACTCAAGACAACAGTTTTGCTGAAACTTGTAAAGCTCATAACTGGTGCTCTACTTATCGGAATCTAACAAAATTGGACATTTTGGTAAGCTAAGAACATATACTTAAACTTCCTGGTAAACAACTTTCTAAGATTCCGTGTGAAACTCAAATTCCTGCTCTTTAAACACAAGTCAAGAACAAATCAAGACAGCATCTTGCTGAAACTTGTAAAGCTCATAACTGGTGCTATACTTATCGGAATCTAACAATTATAAACTTTTTGGAATGCTAAGAATATCGACTGCAACTTCCTTGTTGACAACTTTCTCAGATTCAGTACGGAACTCAAATTCCTTCTCTTTAAACACAAGTCAGGAACAACTCAAGACAGCAATTTTGCTGAAAATTGAAAAGCACGTAACTGGTGCTATACATATCGGACTCTATTCTGTATGAACTTTTTGGAAATCTAAGAACATGTAGTACCACTTCCTAGTTAACCACTTTCTCAGATTCCGTATGGAACTCAAAATATAGTTCTTTAAACACAAGTCAAGAACAACTCAAGACAGCAGTTTTGCTGAAACTTGTAGAGCTCATAACCGGCACTATACTTATCGGAATCTAACAAATATTGACTTTTTGGAAAGCTAAGAACATTGAGTACAACATCCAACTTTCTCAGATTCAGTATGGAACTCAAAATTCCTTTTCTTTAAACACAAATCAAGAACAACTCAAAACAACAGTTTTGCTGAAAATTGTAAAGCTCATAACGGGTGCTATACATATCGGAATCTGACAAAATTCAACTTTTTGGAAAGCTAAGAACATGTACTATCACTTCCTAGTTAATTACTTTCTTAGATTCCGTATGGAACTCAAATTCTTGCTCTTTAAACACAATTCAAGAACAATACAAGATTGCAGTTTTGCTGAAACTTGTAAAGCTCATAACTAGTGCTATACATATCGGAATCTAACCAATATAGACTTTTTGGAAAGCTAAGAACATTGACTACAACTTCCAAGTTAACAACTTTCTCAGATTCAGTATGAAACTCAAATTCCTTCTCTGTAAACACAAGTTAAGAACCACTCAAGACAGCAGTTTTGCTGAAAATTGTAAAGCTCATAACTGGTGCTATACTTATCGGAATCTAACTAAATTGAACTTTTTGGAAAGCTAAGAACATGTACTACCACTTCCTAGTTAACAACATTCTCAGATTCTGTATGGAACTCAAATTCTTGCTCTTTAAATACAAGTCAAGAACAACTCAAGACAGCAGTTTTGCTGAAACTTGTAAAACTCATAACTGGTGCTATACTTTTCGGAATCTAACATAATTAGAATTTTTTGCAAGCTAAGAACATCTACTACAACTTACTAGTTAACTACTTTCTCAGATTTCATATGAAACTCAAATTCTTGCTCTTTACACACAAGTCAGGAACAACGCAAGACAATAGTTTTGCTGAAACTTGTAAAGCTCAAAATGGGTGCTATACTTATCGGAATCTAACTAAAATGGATATTTTGGGAAGCTAAGAACATCGACTACAACTTCTTAGTGAACAATTTTCTCAGATTCCGTATGAAACTCAAATTCCTGCTCTTTGAACACAAGTCAAGAACAAATCAAGACAGCAGTTTGCTAAAACTTGTAAAGCTCATAACTGGTGCCATACTTATCGGAATCTAACAAATATATTCTTTTTGGAAAGCTAAGAACATCGACTACAAATTTCTTGTTAACAACTTTCTCAGATTCCATATGGAACGCAAATTCCTGCTCTTTAAACACTAGTCAAGAACAACTTCAGACAACAGTTTTGCTGAAACTTGCAAAGCTCATAACTGGTGCTACACTTATCAGAATCTAACAAAATTAGACTTTTTGGAAAGCTAAGAACATCTACTACAACTTCCTTGTTAACAACTTTCTCAGATTCAGTATGCCAATCATATTCCTGCTCTTTGAACACAAATCAAGAACAACTCAAGACATTTGTTTTGCTGAAACATGTAAAGCTCATAACTGGTGCTATACTGATCAAAATTTCACAAAATTGGACTTTTTCGGAAGCTAAGAACATCTACTATATATTCGTAGTTAACAACTTTCTCAGATTCCGTATGGAACTCAAATTCTTGCTCTTTAAACACAAGTCAAGAACAACTCAAGACAGCAGTTTTGCTGAAACTTGTAAATCTCATAACTGGTGCTATACTTATCGGAATCTAACAGAATTAGAATTTTTGGAAAGCTAAAAACATCTACTACAACTTACTTGTTAACTACTTTCTCAGATTTCGTATGAAACTCAAATTCTTGCTCATTACACACAAGTCAGGAACAACGCAAGACAGCAGTTTTGCTGAAACTTGTAAAGCTCAAAATTGGTGCTATACTTATCGAAATCTAACTAAATTCGATATTTTGGTAAGCTAAGAACATCTACTACAACTTCTTGGTGAACAACTTTCTCAGATGCCGTATGAAACTCAAATTCCTGCTCTTTGAACACAAGTCAAGAACAAATCAAGACAGCAGTTTGCTAAAACTTGTAAAGCTCATAACTGGTGCTATACATATCAGAATCTAATAAATATATTCTTTTTGGAAAGCTAAGAACATCGACTGCAACTTTCTTGTTAACAACTTTCTCAGATTCCATATGGAACGCAAATTCCTGCTCTTTAAACACTAGTGAAGAACAACTTAAGACAACAGTTTTGCTAAAACTTGTAAAACTCATAACTGGTGCTACACTTATCGGAATGTAACAAAATTAGATTTTTTGGAAAGCTAAGAACATCTACTACAACTTCCTAGTTTACAACTTTCTCAGATTCAGTATGCAAATCATATTCCTTCTCTTTAAACACAAATCAAGAACAACTCAAGACATTAGTTTTGCTGAAACATGTAAAGCTCATAACTGGTGCTATACTTATCAAAATTTCACAAAATTGGACTTTTTCGGAAGCTATGAACATCTACTATATCTTCGTAGTTAACAACTTTCTCAGATTCCGTATGGAACTCTAATTCCATCTCTTTAAACAATAGTCAAGAACAACTAAAGTTAGCAGTTTTGCTGAAACTTGTGGGTTATGGGCCCACCACGCTTTCACTGTGTCACTCTAATGGTGACATTACAAGCTGCAGACAAGTCGTTGTAGACCACGCGACAACAAGCGACGGTCCGAGTAGGAAGAAAAGGATGAGACACCGAAATAAAATTGGGATTTAGAGGAGGGCTTTAATTTAAATAATTAGGTCAAAACTAATGGGCTTTAACAAAAATAATATTAATAATACAAAAATCAACACATAATAATAATAACATAATAATGAAAAGAAAAAATAATAATAATAATAACAATAATAATCATCATAAACATACTGGTAAAAGTAATAATAATAAAAATAAAATATTAACAATACTGGTAAGGATAATAATACAAGACAGAAAATAATTTGGGGTTCATCATTTAGGTGAAAGTAATTCAATATCAACATCAAAAATAAAATAGTAAGAAAAATACAATAATAATAACAGTAATAGTAATAACAATAGTAATAAGGAAAACAATAATAATAGTAGTAGAAATTCTTTGATGTGGGTTCGCCTCATTTACATCCATGTGGGTTCGCCTCATCGACATCGAGTTGCAGGTTTGCCTCTACAACAACAGGTTACAGGTTACCATCTAGATATTCAGTTGCACATTTTGCCTCCCTGATATCCAGTTGCAATTTGCCTCCATTGACGTCTAGTTACATGTTTGCCATCTCGACTTTAGTTGCAAAAAAACGATGAATGAGATGATGCAATCTTACATACGTACTTAGATATTGATTGCTCAATTCAAGTACGAAGTTACATTTTGAAATTTGTGATATCAAAATACACAATTATTCGAAATAATAAAATTTTTAGAAAACAATTTTACAGAAGATCCAAAATATAACAACTAATAACTGAAATACACAAAATATTCGAAAATATATATATATATAGAGAGAGAGAAAATATAGGCAAGGGAAGAATGAATTTTATACTCAATAAAGAGTAAACCAAGGGAGACGACTACAAGGGACAAAAGAAAATAAGAAATCAAATAATTGAATATGAAGGAAGAGGAACGACGGGGCACAAGCAGAATTTGAAGAAGATATAACTGGAAAAGAATAACTAGCATGATACTCAAAATGAGTCAACAAATGAAGATGAATGAAAGAATCAAAGAAATATAGGAACGGAAAGAACGAAACTATACCCAATAAGGAATCAACAAATGAGAACGACTAAAAGAGATGGAAGAAACAAGGAATCAAGGAATCGAATAAGAAGGGATGAAAAAAAATAGAATAAGACTAGTATCCAGATCAATGTTGATAATAATTGATTCATTTATGCATGCATGGTTGGTGAAATGTTGAGCAAATTCCAGATCGAGCCAAGATCATCTAATATATTAGTCAACTAATACATTAGCCAAACCTAGGCCCTGATACCACTAAAAACTCTGTCACGCCCCGCTTCCCAAAAATACGGAATACAGGCACGTAACATTGGCCCAGCGAATGAATTTCATCATCCATAAGCTGTTCAGGAATCTTTACAACAGATCACAGTATAATCAGAGTCGGAAGCTAGAAAAGTCAACCACATGCACATATGAACCAAATATCAACAAGAATACTTGAAATAACATATATTAATCTCAAATAGTCATGATCTGATATACACAAATAATTCATGGGTCACATTGCCTAAATACAAGAATAAATTCAAATACAAGAATACAATTATTATTCAAGCAAACTACAAGAATTAATAATAACAAGATCCAGCACTGATACTTCATATCACCAATACTGTCTGGAACCTGTTCTCCAAAATCTACAATTCAACGAATGCAGGAAAGAGAGAAAGATAAAAACAAGTACCCGTCAATTGCAAGTTACGGGCCACTTATAATGTAGGATACAAGCACATGGGAAAACTAACTAGCAACATGGTATATGCATGATGTCAAAATAAACAACTAGCATGGCAAAGTGAACAAGTGTAAATGGCATGAATCAAGTGTCAAGTAATCAAGTAAACAGGTAAACATGTAACAGGTATCAGGTAACATGTATACAGGTAAACATGTAATCATGTAACATGTATCAAATATTGAGTAGCAAGTAACCAAGTGTCAAGTATCAAGTCTCAAGTATCATGTAGTCAAGTATCAAGCAAGCATGTATCATGTTCAAGTATCATGTTCAAGTATCATGTTCAAATATCATGTATTAAATATCTTGTATTATTACTATCTAGGTAACACTTCATGTGCCATCCTTTTATCACATGGTTGTTACAGTCAATGCAGTTTCGTTTTAGATTTCATAGGGACCACTCAGGGACAAGTAATCCAAATCATATACCAAATTCCAATTTAACCAAATCATATACAAAATTCCAAATAATCCAAATCATATACCAAAATCCAAATAATCTAAATCATATACCAAATTCCAAATATGGGAAACACGGGCCCCTTCCAAGTACATGTTTCTAAATTATCCACTACTAGATCTTTCCCATTAACTCCGGCTTGGTAATTTATTATCATAATCAGGCATTCAAGTATGTGTTGCAAAAACAAAGCAAGGGTAATAGGGTATAGACATGTATCAGGTTCAGGGTGCAAGATAAACAAGTACAGGTACAAGATAACACATAACAGGGTAAAATAACTAGTTTTCTAGTTCAGGACATCAAGACAGTGTTGTACTAAAACGGTGATTTCCGCTACTAAAAACATCCAAATCTAGATACGTCGAAGGATCTGAAAAATAGACTTCCACATGAATCCAGAGAGTATAAATAAGTCATATAGTAATTCACAACATCATAAATCAAAACAGGTTTGAATTCAGAAAACATGTACAGTCAGAAATCAGGAAAGCGAATTCTCAGTCCGAAAAACGGCATTAAAACTTCTCAAATAAATTCAAGAAAAATCTGGGGTATTTCTCTATATGTCCAGTACCTAAATATAAACTTTCATAATATTCCAGTAAAATTTGTTTAGTCTTCAAAATTAAGAAAACATCAAGAAACGACACTTTGGAAAATCTGAAATTTCCAACACTGTTGTACGAAAACTGAAGTATCTTGCAACCACTGAAGCGAAATCCAAATCTACCAAAGGGAGATGAAAATAGATAGAATAAACTAACTTTCATATTTCACAAACATTCTTCATACAGTAAAAGTAATCATAGTGAAAATAAGGTTCTTTACAGATCAGCGAGCAAAATACGGCAAATATAGATTTCATAAGCGAGCGTGAAAAAACACATAAAACACATCAATAAAATTCTCCAAATTTCTCGGTAATCCGTAGGTATGTATAGAAATACTGACCAAAGTTTTGGATCAAAATAATATATGTAGCATAGTTCTTTAAAATAGTTTGTCATCAAAATTACCGAAAAACAGAATCTGGAAAAGATCGACACCTCTGTAGTAACACAGTCATAACTAAGTCATACGAAATCAAAATCAAGCAAGGTCAGAGGGGTTTGAAAATAGAAAAAATTATCTAAAACTCATGTTTCATACCGATATCAAGATACTAACTTTAAACCAGCCAAAAACAGCAAATGAAACAGAACAGTGACAAAATACAGAGTTTTCCCTTCAAAACAAAAACAACATAGATTCAAAAAATTAATCCAAACACATCCAAGCATGAAATCGAGTCTACCAAGTGTCTAAATATCATGAATTAGGGTATATAACATGTCCACGCCAAGAATTTCACATGGGTCTCACCCAAAATATAAGTTTGCACACAAGTCTCACATACATGTTCAAAAATCAAGAATCGGGCAAATCCTAGGTTATTCATGTCCATATGGAGTCGTGAGTCATCTATGGCCAAATTATCACAATAGATACAAAACACATCAAGGAAAACACAATTAAGAGTTGTCTCTAGACCCAACTACACTATAGGTGAACTTTGGGACTTATATCAAACAAATGAATTGGAGTACAAGTTACATGCCTGGAGATGACGAAAACAATGAAGCCAAAAGCAAGAATAACGGGACGGATCCCAGGGCACGAACACAACAGTAACGAATCATGAACAGGATCATGAATCCAAAGAACAAATAACCCACGAACACGATCGAACGGCTGAGATCAAAAGATCAAGAGATCAAGGCGATCGGATCAGATCAGACGACTCTGATCGAAGATCAAGATCGAGATCGAGATGTGATCAGTATCTTGATGATGAAGTTGATGATCAGATTAGATCAACGATCGGACGACCAGCAGTCAAAGCAAATCAAAGAACTCCAAGATGATGATAATGCGATCCAACAGTCCATAATCAAAGAGATCAGAACCCATGATGATGATGATCATGATACGATCAACGATTCACAATCATCTTGATCAAACAAACCAACAACCCATCAACATAACACACTCTGGCTAGGCGGTAACCGGTGACGGCACTCGGCGGGGGCGGGGCGCACGACGCGGTGGTGCACTCAGGGTGGCGCGGTGGTGGCCGTAGGGTGGCTGCGGGACAACGAAGGCGGCCATGGCGGGAGCAGCACAGCGCTGCAGGGGTGCGCCGGGGTGGATAGGGGACGCGACTGCACTGGACTGAGTCGACGGCACGCTGTCGGCGTCACTCAGGAGGGCGGCACGGTGCATAGTGGAGGGCGGTCGTGGTTGTCGACGAGAGTCAAGGATGGCCTGAGTTGCTGTCGAGGAGACCAGGGTGCTGCGTCGGGGTGCTGGCACTGCGTTGCGATGCGATGAGGAAAGGAGGAGGCAGGGTGCACCGGAGTAGAGCGAGGAGCTAGGGGTTCGGGAGCGATGGGTGAAAGGGAGGAAGTCAAAGAGGATGAAGCGGCGGGTGCAGGGCACACGGGGAGGTGTAGTGCACACCGGATGAGGGGACGGGAGATGGCGAAGAGTGGGGGCTAAGATCGGGAGAACGGGAGGGTAGAGGCAGCTAGGGTTGCATGGGTTATGAAGGAAGTGATCGGCTGGGTTTTATATAGGGGAAGAAGAAGGGGAAACCGGGTTTGGGTCTTGGGTATACTAACGGGTTGTGGATTATACAAGTAATGGGTATTGGGTGTATTTAATGGGTTATTGGATAGGGTAGGGAAATAAATGGGTTTGGGGTTAGTATAGGAAACGGGTAGGGTTAATTAAAATAGGGAATGGGTTTATTAAGGGGTTAATGGATATTTAAAATAGATTAGGGTTTAAGAAAACTTCAATAAGGAAAATTCGGTATATAAATTCGATAAAATAACAAATAAAAAATAATATCTCTAATAAAATGTAATTTGCATTATAAAAATATAATTTATACAATGAGTAGACAAAATGGATTTTTAATATCTAGTCAAAAAAATCAAAAATAACAATAATACTAATAACAATAATAATAATAAGAGTAACAGAAAAAAAATAAGAAATTTTATTATCATAGAAAATAGTTGCAAACAAATTTATTGATCGAAAACAGATTTTAAAATAGAAGATCCAAAAAAAATACATTTTGACAGAAGAATTTGAAAACCGGAAAAATAATTTGCGAAAATTTTTTAAAATACACAAAATACACAAAATACATTTTTGGGAAAATAGGAGTTACAGTTAACAACTTTCTCAGATTCCGTATGAAACTCAAATTCCAGTTACAGTTAACAAGTCAAGAACAACTTACGACAGCAGTTTTGCTGAAACTTGTAAAGCTCATAAATGGTGCTATACTTATCGGAATCTAACAAAATTGAACTTTATGGAAAGCTAAGAACATCGACTACAACTTCCCAATTTACAACTTTCTCAGATTCACTATGGAACACAAATTCCTTCTCTATAAACTCAAGTCAAGAACAACTTAAGACAGGAGTTTTGCAAAAAATTGTAAAGCTCATAACTGGTGCTATACATATCAGAAACTATTAAAATTAGAATTTTGGGAAATCTAAGAAGATCTACTACCACTTCCTAGTTAACAACTTTCTCAGATTCCATATGGAACGCAAATTTCTGCTCTTTAAACCCTAGTCAAGAACAACTCAAGAATGCAGTTTTACTGAAACTTGTAAAGCTCATAACTGGTGCTATACTTATCGGAATGTAACAAAATTGAAATTTTTGGTAAGCTAAGAACATCTACTACAACTTCCTAGTGGACAACATTCTCAGATTCCATATGGAACTCAAATTCATGATCTTTTAACATAAGTCAAGAAAAAATCAAGACATTGCTGAAACTTGTAAAGCTCATAACTGGTGCTATACTTATCGGAATCTAACAAATATAGACTTTTTGGAAAGCTAAGAACATCGACTACAACTTCCTAGTTAACAACTTTCTCAGATTCAGTACGGAACTCAAATTCCTTCTCTTCAAACACAATGCAAGAACAACTCAAGACAACAGTTTTGCTGAAACTTGTAAAGCTCATAACTGGTCCTATACTTATCGGAATCTAACAAAATTGAAGCTTTAGGAAAACTAAGAAAATCGACTACAACTTCCTAGTTAACAACTTTCTCAGATTCCGTATGGAACTCAAATTCCTGCTCTTTAAACACAAGTCAAGAACAACTCAAGACAGTAGTTTTGCTAAAACTTGTAAACCTCATAACTGGTGCTATACTTGACGGAATCTAACAAAATTGGACTTTTGGTAAGCAAATAACATCTAATACTACTTCCTAATTAACAACTTTGTCAAATTTAGTGTGGAAATCAAATTCCTGGCCTTTAAACACAATATACGAACAACTCAAGACATTAGTTTTGCTGAAACTTGTAAAACTCACAACTGGTGCTATACTTATCCGAATCTAAAAAATACAAAAATTTTAGAAAGCTAAGAACATCGACTACACTTCCTAGTTAACAACTTTCTCAAATTCAGTATGGACCTCAAACTCCTTCTCTTTAAACGCAAGTCGAGAACAACTTAAGACAGCTGTTTTGCAGAAAATAGTAAAGCTCCAAACTTGTGCTATACATATCAAAATCTAACAAATGTAGACTTTCTGGAAAGCTAAGTACATCGACTACAACTTCCTAGTTAACAGCTTTCTCTGATTCGGTATGGAACTCAAATTCCTTCTCTTTAAACACAACTCAAGAACAACTTAAGACAGCAGTTTTGATGAAAATTGTAAAGCTCATAACTTGTGCTAGCTTATCAGAATCTAAAAAAATTGAAATTTTTGGAAAGCTATGAACATGTAGTACCATTTTCTAGTTAACCACCTTCTCAGATTCCGTGTGGAACTCACATTCTTGCTCTTTAAACACAAGTCAAGAACAACTCAAGACAGTAGTTTTGCTGAAACTTGTAAAGCACATAACTGGTGCAATACTTATCGGAATCTAACAACATTAGACGTTTTGGAAACCTAAGAACAACTAATACAACTTCGTAGTTAACAACTTTCTCAGATTCCGTATGGAACTCAAATTCCATTTCTTTAAACAAAACTCAGGAACAACTAAAGACATCACTTTTGCTGAAACTTGTGAAGCTCATAACTTGTGCCATACATATCAGAATCTAACAAAAATAGAATTTTTGGAAAGCTAAGAAGATCTACTACCACTTCCTAGTTAACTACTTTCTCCGATTCCATTTGAAAATCAAATTCCAGCTCTTTAAACACAAGTTAAGAACAACTCAAGACAGCAGTTTTGCTGAAACTTGTAAAGCACGTAACTGGTGCTAGACTTATCGGATCTAACAAAATTCGTCTTTTTGGACAACTAAGAACGTCTACTACAACTTCCTAGTTAACAACTTTCTCAGATTTCGTATGGAACTCAAATTCCTGCTCTTTAAACACAAGTCAAGAACAACTCAAGACAGCAGTTTTACTGAAACTTGTAAAGCTCATAACTGGTGCTATACTTATCGGAATCTAACAAAATTAGTCTTTTTGGTAAGCAGAGAACATCTAATACATCTTCCTAGTTAATAAGTTTCTCAAATTCAGTATGGAAATCATATTCCTACTCTTTAAACACAAATTAAGAATAACTCAAGATATTAGTTTTGCTGAAACTTGTAAAGCTGACAACTGGTGCTACACTTATCAGAAACTAAAATTACAGTCTTTTTGGAAAGCTAAGAACATCGACCACAACTTGCTAGTTAACAACTTTCTCATATATAGTATTAAACTCAAACTCCTTCGGTTTAAACACAAGTCGAGTACAACTCAAGACAGCAGTTTAACTGAAAATAGTAAAGCTCATAACCGGTGCTATACTTATCGGAATCTAACAACTGTAGACTTTTTGGAAAGCTAAGTACTTCGACTGAAACTACCTAGTTAACAACTTTCTCAGATTCAGTATAGAACTCAAATTCCTGCTGTTTTAACACATGTCGAGAAGAGCTCAAGACAACAATTTTACTAAAAATTGTATAGCTCATAACTGGTGCTATACTTATCGGAATCTAACAAAGTTGGAATTTTTGAAAAGCTAAGAACATGTACTACCACTTTTTAGTTAACAACTTTCTCAGATTCCGTATGGAACACAAATTCTTGCTCTTTAAACACAAGTCAAGAACAACTCAAGACAGCAGTTTTGCTGAAACTTATAAAGCTCATAACTGGTGCTATACTTATAAGAATCTAACAAAGTTAAACTTTTTGGAAAGCTAAGAACAATTACTAGAACTTCCTAGTTAACAACTTTCTCAGATTCAGTATGGAAATCAAATTCCTGCTCTTTAAACACAAATCAAGAACAACTCAAGACATTAGTTTTGCTGAAACTTGTAAAACTCATAACTAATGCTATACTTATCGAAATTTAACAAAATTGAATTTTTTGAAAGCTAAGAACATCTACTACAACTTCCTAGTTAACAACTTTCTCAGATTCCGTATGGAACTTAAATTCCATCTCTTTATACAAAAGTCCAGAACTACTAAAGACAGCTGTTTTGATGAAAGTTGTAAAGCTTATAACTGGTGCTATACATATCGGAATCTTACAATATTAGACTTTTTGGAAATCTAAGAACATCTAATACGACTTCCTAGTTAACAACTTTCTTAGATTACTGATGGAACTCAAATTCCTGGTGTTTAAACAAAAGTCATGAACAACTCAAAATAGCAGTTTTGCTGAAACTTGTAAAGCTCTTAACTGGTGCTATATTTATCGGAATCTAACAAAATTAGACCTTTTGGAATGCTAAGAACAAATACTATAACTTCCTAGTTAACAACTTTCTCAGATTCCGTATGAAACTCAACTTCCTGCTTTTAAACACAAGTCATGAACAACTCAACACAGCAGTTTTGCTGAAACTTGTAAAACTCATAACTGGTGCTATACTTATCAGAATCTATCAAATTGGACTTTTGGTAAGGAAAGAATATTTACTACAACTTCCTAGTTAACAATTTTCTCAAATTCAGTATGGAAATCAAATTCCTGCTCTTCAAACACAAATGAACAACAACTCAAGACATTAGTTTTGCTGAAACTTGTAAAGCTCATAACTGGTGCTATACTTATCAGAATCTAAATAACATAGACATTTTGGAAAGCTAAGAACATCGACTACAACTTCCTAGTTAACAACTTTCTCAGATTCAGTACGGAACTCAAAAATCCTTCTCTTCAAACACAATTCAAGAACAACTCAAGACAACAGTTTTGCTAAAAATTGTAAAGCTCATAACTGGTCCTATACTTGTCGGAATCTAACAAAATTGGAGCTTTAGGAAAACTAAGAAAATCGACTACAACTTCCTAGTTAACATCTTTGTCAGATTCCGTATGGAACTCAAATTCCTGCTCTTTAAACACAAGTCAAGAACAACTCAAGACAGTAGTTTTGCTGAAACTTGTAAACCTCATAACTGGTGTTATACTTAACGGAATCTAACAAAATGGACTTTTGGTAAGCAAATAACATCTAATACAACTTCCTAGTTAACAACTTTGTCAAATTTAGTAGTGTTATACTAAATTTAACAAATGTGGACTTTCTGGAAAGCTAAGTACATCGACTACAACTTCCTAGTTAACAGCTTTCTCTGATTCGGTATGGAACTCAAATTCCTTCTCTTCAAACACAACTCAAGAACAACTTAAGACAACAGTTTTGCTGAAAATTGTAAAGCTCATAACTGGTGCTATGCTTATCAGAATCTAAAAAAATGGAAATTTTTGGAAAGCTATGAACATGTAGTACCATTTTCTAGTTAACCACCTTCTCAGATTCCGTGTGGAACTCACATTCTTGCTCTTTAAACACAAGTCAAGAACAACTCAAGACAGTAGTTTTGCTGAAACTTGTAAAGCACATAACTGGTGCAATACTTATCGGAATCTAACAACATTAGACGTTTTGGAAACCTAAGAACATTTACTACAACTTCCTAGTTAACAACTTTCTCAGATTCCCTATGAAACTCAAAATCCTGCTCTTTAAACATAAGTCAAGAATAACTCAAGACAACAGTTTTGCTGAAATTTGTTAAGCTCATAACTGGTACTATACTTATCGAAATCTAACAAAATTAGACTTTTTGGAAAGCTAAGAACATCTATTACAACTTCCTAGTGGACAACTTTCGCAGATTTCGTATGGAACTCAAATTCCTGCTCTTTGAACACAAGTCAAGAACAACTTAAGACAGCAGTTTTGCTGAAACTTGTAAAGCTCATAACTAGTGCTATACTTATCGGAATCTAACAAATATAGAATTTTTGGAAAGCTAAGACCAGCGACTACAACTTCCTAGTTAACAACTTTCTCAGATTCGGTATTGAACTCAAATACCTTCTCTTTAAACACAAGTCAAGAACAACTCAAGACAGCCGTTTTGCTGAAACATGTAAAGCTCATAACTGGTGCTATACTTATCAGAATCTAACAAATATAGACTTTTTTGAAAGTTAAGAACATCGACTACAATTCCTAGTTAACAAGTTTCTCAGATTCGGTACTGAATTCAAATACCTTCCCTTTAAACACACGTCAAGAACAACTCAAGACAGCAGTTTTGCTGAAAATTGTAAATTTCATAACTGCTGCCATACAAATCAGGACTCTATTCCGTATGAGTTTTTTAGAAAGCTAAGAACATGTACTACCACTTCCTAGTTAACCACTTTCTCAGATTCCTTATGGAACTTAAATTCTTGCTCTTTAAACACAAGTCAAGAACAACTCAAGACAAGCAGTTTTGCTGAAACTTGTAAATCTCATAACTGGTGCTATACTTATTGGAATCTAACAAATATAGACTGTTTGGAAAGCTAAGAACATCGACTACAACTTGCAAGTTAACAACTTTCTCAGATTCAGTATGAAACTCAAATTCCTTCTCTTTAAACACAAGTCAAGAACCACCCAAGAACGCAGTTTTGCTGAAAATTGTAAAGCTCATAACTGATGCTATACTTATCGGAATCTAACGAAATTGAACATTCTAGAAAGCTAAGAACATGTACTACCACTTCCTAGTTATCAACTTTCTCAGATTCCGTATGGAACTCAAATTCCTGCTCTTTAAACACAAGTCGAGAACAACTCAAGACAGCAGTTTTGCTGAAACTTGTAAAGCTCATAACTGGTGCTATACTTATCGGAATCTAACAAAATTTTAATTTTTGCAATGCTAAGAACATATACTTCAACTTCCTAGTTAACCACATTCTCAGATTCAATATGGAACTCAAATTCCTTCTCTATAAACTCAAGTCAGGAACAACTCAAGACAGCAGTTTTGCCGAAAATTGTAAAGCTCAGAACTGGTGCTATACTAATCAGAATGTAACAAAATTGAAATTTTTTGAAAGCTAAGAACATGTACTACCACTTCCTAGTTAACCACTTTCTCAGATTCCGTATGGAACTCAAATTCTTGCTCTTTAAAAACAAGTCAAGAACAACCGACGACAGCAGTTTTGCTGAAACTTGTAAAGCTCATAATTGGTGCTATACATATCGGAATCTATTAAAATTGCACTTTTGGGAAATCTAAGAAGATCTACTACCACTCCTCGTTAACAACTTTCTCAGATTCCCTATGGAACGCAAATTCCTGCTCTTTAAACACTAGTCAAGAACAACTCAAGAAAGCAGTTTTGCTGAAACTTGCAAAGCTCATAACTGGTGCTATACTTATCGGAATCTAACAAAATTGGACTTTTTAGTCAGCTAAGAACATCTACTCCAACTTACTAGAGGACAACTTTTTCAGATTTCGTAAGAAACTCAAATTCCTGCTCTTTAAACACAAGTCAAAAATAAATCAAGACAGCAGTTCGCTGAAACTTGTAAAACACACAACTGGTGGTATACTTATCGGAATCTTTCAAATATAGACTTTTTGGAAAGCTAAGAACATCGACTACAACTTCCTAGTTAACAGATTTCTCAGATTCCGTATGCAACTCAAATTCCTTCTCTTTAAAGACAAGTCAAGAACAAATCAAGACAACAGTTTTGCTGAAACTTGTAACGGTCGTAACTAGTGCTATACTTATCGGAATCTAACAAAATTTTACTTTTTTGAAAGCTATGAACATCTACTACAACTTCCTAGTTAACAACTTTCTCACATTCCGTATGAAACTCAAATTCCTGCTCTTTAAACACAAGTCAAGAACAATTCATGACAGTAGTTTTGCTGAAACTTGTAATTCTCATAACTGGTGCTATACTTATCGAAATTTAACAAAATTGGACATTTTCGAAAGCTAAGAACAACTAATACAACTTCGTAGTTAACAACTTTCTCCGATTCCGTATGGAACTCAAATTCCATTTCTTTAAACAAAAGTCAGGAACAACTAAAGACATCAGTTTTGCTGAAACTTGTGAAGCTCATAACTGGTGCCATACATATCGGAATCTAACAAAAATTGACTTTTTGGAAAGCTAAGAAGATCTACTACCAATTCCTAGTTAACTACTTTCTCCGATTCCATATGAAAATCAAATTCTAGCTCTTTAAACACAAGTTAAGAACAACTCAAGACAGCAGTTTTGCTGAAACTTGTAAAGCACGTAACTGGTGCTAGACTTATCGGATCTAACAAAATTCGTCTTTTTGGAAAACTAAGAACGTCTAATACAACTTCCT
The DNA here is from genome assembly GCA_017893485.1 of Hemerocallis citrina. Taxonomy (NCBI): domain Eukaryota; kingdom Viridiplantae; phylum Streptophyta; class Magnoliopsida; order Asparagales; family Asphodelaceae; genus Hemerocallis; species Hemerocallis citrina. The sequence goes on along the minus strand of CM030360.1, from coordinate 114,110,928 downwards.
AGTTAACAACTTTCTCAGATTTCGTATGGAACTCAAATTCCAGCTCTTTAAACACAAGTCAAGAACAACTCAAGACAGCAGTTTTGCTGAAACTTGTAAAGCTCATAACTGGTGCTATACTTATCGAAATCTAACAAAATTAGTCTTTTTGGTAAGCAGAGAACATCTAATACATCTTCCTAGTTAATAAGTTTCTCCAATTCAGTATGGAAATCATATTCCTACTCTTTAAACACAAATTAAGAATTACTCAAGATATTAGTTTTGCTGAAACTTGTAAAGCTCACAAATGGTGCTACACTTATCAGAAACTAAAAATACAGTCCTTTTGGAAAGCTAAGAACATCGACCACAACTACCTAGTTAACAACTTTCTCATATTCAGTATTGAACTCAAACTCCTTCGGTTTAAACACAAGTCGAGTACAACTCAAGACAGCAGTTTGACTGAAAATAGTAAAGCTCATAACTGGTGCTATACTTATCGGAATCTAACAAATGTAGACTTTTTGGAAAGCTAAGTACTTGGACTAAAACTACCTAGTTAACAGCTTTCTCAGATTCAGTATAGAACTCAAATTCCTGCTCTTTTAACACATGTCGAGAAGAGCTCAAGACAACAATTTTGCTGAAAATTGTAAAGCTCATAACTGGTGCTATACTTATCGGAATCTAACGAAATTGAACATTCTAGAAAGCTAAGAACATGTACTACCACTTCTAGTTATCAACTTTCTCAGATTCCGTATGGAACTCAAATTCCTGCTCTTTAGACACAAGTCAAGAACAACTCAAGACAGCAGTTTTGCTGAAACTTGTAAAGCTCATAACTGGTGCTATACTTATCAGAATCTAACAAAGTTAAACTTTTTGGAAAGCTAAGAACAATTAGTAGAACTTCCTAGTTAACGACTTTCTCAGATTCAGTATGGAAATCAAATTACTGATCTTTAAACACAAATCAAGAACAACTCAAGACATTAGTTTTGCTGAAACTTGTAAAACTCATAACTAATGCTATACTTATCGAAATTTAACAAAATTGAATTTTTTGAAAGCTAAGAACATCTACTACAACTTCCTAGTTAACAACTTTCTCAGATTCCGTATGGAACTAAAATTCCATCTCTTTATACAAAAGTCCAGAACTACTAAAGACAACTGTTTTGATGAAAGTTGTAAAGCTCATAACTGGTGCTATACATATCGGAATCTAACAAAATTAGACTTTTTGGAAATCTAAGAACATCTAATACCACTTTCTAGTTAACAACTTTCTTAGATTACTGATGGAACTCAAATTCCTGTTGTATAAACAAAAGTCATGAACAACTCAAAATAGCAGTTTTGCTGAAACTTGTAAAGCTCTTAACTGGTGCTATATTTATCGGAATCTAAAAAAATTAGACCTTTTGGAATGCTAAGAACATATACTACAACTTCCTAGTTAACAACTTTCTCAGATTCCGTATGAAACTCAAATTCCTGCTTTTAAACACAAGTCATGAACAACTCAACACAGCAGTTTTGCTGAAACTTGTAAAACTCATAACTGGTGCTATACTTATCAGAATCTATCAAATTGGACTTTTTGGTAAGGAAATAATATTTACTACAACTTCCTAGTTAACAACTTTCTCAAATTCAGTATGGAAATCAAATTCCTGCTCTTCAAACACAAATGAAGAACAACTCAAGACATTAGTTTTGCTGAAACTTGTAAAGCTCATAACTGGTGCTATACTTATCAGAATCTAAATAATATAGACTTTTTGGAAAGCTAAGAACATCGATTACAACTTCCTAGTTAACATGTCACGCCCCGCTTCCCAAAAAGAATACAGAATAAGTTTACGCGACAAAAGCCCAGCGAATGATTTTCATTATCCATAAGCTGTTCGAGAATCTTTACAACATCTCACGAAATAATCAGAGTCGGAAGCAAAAGAATCAACCAACATACACATATGAACCAAAATGCCAACAAGAATACTTGAAACTAAATATATAAATCTCAAATAGTCATAATCTGAATAAGACAAATATCCTGGGTCACATTGCCTAAATACAAGAATAAATCCATGTATCAAAATACAATATTGTTCAAACAAGCTACAAGAAATAATAATAATAAAATCCCGCACTAATACTTCATGTCACCAATACCGTCTGGAACCTTTTCTCCAAAATCTGCAATTTAAAAATTGCAGAGATAGGAAAAGAGAAAATAAGTACCCGTCAATTGCAAGTTACGGGTGGCTTGTAATGCAGGATACAAGTACATGGGATCTATCTAACAACATGGTATAAGCATGATATCCAAATATAACAACTATCATGGTAAGATGAACAAGTGCAAGTGGCATGTATCCAGTGTCAAGTGAACAAGTATCATTTAAACAAGTGTCAAGTATCAAGTGTTATATATCACGAAATCAAGTAACAAAGAACAAGTAACAAGTAGCCAAGTGTAAGTGTCAAGTATCATGTTCAAGCATCAAGTCTCATGTATCAAGTAATCAAGTGTCAAGTAAACATGTATCATATTCAACTGTCGTATATTAAATCTTGTAGTTATTACTATCTAGGTTGCACTTTATGCGCCCCATATTATAACACATGGTTGGAAATCAAATTCCTAGTTAACAGCTTTCTCAACTGGTGTTATACTAATCAGAATCTAACAAAATTAGAATTTTTGGAAAGTTAAGAACAGCTACTACAACTTCCAAGTTAACAGCTTTCTCAAATTCAGTATGGAAATCAAATTCCTGCTCTTTAAAGATAAATCAAAAACAACTCAAGACATTAGTTTTGCTGAAACTTGTAAAGCTCATTACCGGTGCTATACTTATCGAAATTTAACAAAATTGGACTTTTTCGAAATATAAGAACATCTAATACAACTTCGTAGTTAACAACTTTCTCAGATTCCGTATGGAACTCAAATTCCATCTCTTCAAACACAAGTGCAGAATAACTCAAGACAACAGTTTAGCTGAAACTTGTAAAGCTCATAACTGGTGCTATACTTATCGGAATCTAACAAAATTAGACTTTTTTGAAAGCTAAGAACATCTACTACAAATTCCTAGTTAACAACTTTCTCAGATTCAGTATGGAAATCAAATTCCAGCTCTTTAAACACAAATCAAGAACAACTCAAGACGATAGTTTTGTTTAAACTCGTAAAGCTCATAACTGGTGCTATACTTACGAACAAAATTGGATTTTTTCGAAAGCGAAGAACCTCTACTACAAGTTCGTAGTTAACAACTTTCTCAGATTCCTTATGGAACTCAAATTCCATTTCTTTAAACAAAAGTCAAGACAACTAAAGACAGCAGTTTTGCTGAAAATTATAAAGCTCATAACTGGTGCTATACATATCGAAATCTATCAAAATTAGACTTTTTGGAAAGCTAAGAAGATCTACTACGACTTTCAAGTTAACAAGTTTCTCAGGTTCCATATGGAACTCAAATTTCTGCTCCTTAAACACAAGTCAAGCACAATTCAAGACTACAGTTTGCGGAAACTTCTAAAGCACATAACTTGTGCTATACTTATCGGAATCTAACAAAATTACACATTTTGGAAAGATAAGAACATCTACTACAACTTCCTACTTAACAACTTTCTCAGGTTCAGTATGGAACTGAAATTCTTGCTCTTTAAACACAAGTCAAGAACAACTCAGGACAGCAGTTTTGCTGAAACTTGTAAAGTTCATAACTGGTGCTATACTTGTCGAAATTTAAGAAAGTTGAACTTTTTGGAAGGCGGAGAACATCTTCTACAACTTTCGGGTTACATAACAACATTCTCAGATTCTGTATGGAACTCAAAAATCCTGCTCTTTAAACACACGTCAAGAACAACTTAAGACAGCAGTTTTGCTCATAGAAATTCCTAGTCAGATTTTGTAAAGCTCATAATTGGTGCTATACTTATCGAAATCTAACAAAATTAGACAATTTGGAAAGCTAAGATCATCCACTACCACTTCCTAGTTAACAACTTTATCAGATTCAGTATGGAACTAAAATTCCTTCTCTTTAAACTCAAGTCACAAACAACTCTAGACAGCATTTTGCTGAAACTTCTAAATCTCATAACCGGTACTATACTTATTGGAATCTAACAAAATTAGACTTTTTGGAAAGCTAAGAACAACTATTACAACCTCCTAGTTAACAACTCTCTCACGTTCCGTATGGAACTCAAATTCTTGCTCTTTAAACACAAGTCAAGAACAACTCAGGATAGCAGTTTTGCTAAAACTTGTAAAGTTCATAACTGGTGCTATACTTGTCGGAATCTAAGAAAGTTGAACTTTTTGGAAGGCTGAGAACATCTTCTACAACTTCCGGGTTACATAACAACTTTCTTAGATTCTGTATGGAACTCAAAAATCCTGCTCTTTAAACACACGTCAAGAACAACTTAAGACAGCAGTTTTGCTGAAACTTGTAAAGCTCATAACTGCCGTTATACTTATCGGAATCTAACAAAATTGAACTTTTTGGAATGCTAAGAACATCTACTACATCTTAGTAGTTAACAACTTTCTCAAATTCCAAATGTAACTCAAATTCCTCCACAAGTCAGGTACAACTCAAGATAGCAGTTTTGCTGAAACTTTTAAAGCTAATCGCTGGTGCGATACTTTTCAAAATCTATAAAAATTAGACTTTTTGGAAAGCTAAAAACATCGTCTACAACTTCCTAGTTAACAACTTTATCGGAACTCAACTTCCTGCTCATGAAATACAAGTCAAGAACAATTCAAGACAACAGTTTTACTGAAACTTGTAATGCTCATAACTGGTGCTATGCTTATCAGAATCTAACAAAATTGAAATTTTTGAAAAGCTAAGATCACCTACTAGAACTTACTGGTTAACAACATTCTCAGATTTCGTATGGTACTCAAATTCCTGATTTTTAAACACAAGTCAAAAACAACTCAAGACAGCAATTTTGGTGAAACTTGTACAGCTCATAACTGGTGATAAACTTATCAGAATTTAACAAAATTGGACATTTTGGAAAGCTAAGAACATCTATTACAACTTCCTAGTTAACAAATTTCTCTGTTTCCGTATGAAACTCAAATTCCTGCACTTTAAACACAAGTCAAGAATAGCTCAAGATAGCAGTTTGCTGAAACTTGTAAAGCTCATAACTGGTGCTATACTTATTGGAATCTAACAAAATTGAACTTTTTGGAAAGCTAAGAAAATCTACTACGACTTTCTAGTTAACGACTTACTCAGATTCTATATGAAACTCAAATTCCTGCTCTTTAAACACAAGTCAAAAACAATTCAAGACAACTGTTTTGCTGAAACTTGTAAAGCTCAAAACTGGTGCTGCACTTATCAGAATCTAACAAAATTATACTTTTTGGAAAGCTGAGAACATCTACTAAAACGTCATAGTTAACAACTTTCTCAGATTCCGTATGCAACTCAATTTCATGCTCTTTAAACACAAGTCAACAACAACTCAAGACAGCAGTTTGGTGAAACTTGTAAAGCTCATAACTAGTGCTATACTTATCGAAATCTAACAAAATTAGATATTTTGGAGTGCTAAGAACATATACTGGTTAACAACATTCTCAGATTCTGTATGAAACTCAAATTCTTGCTTTTTAAACAAAAGTCAAAAACAACTCAAGACAGCAGTTTCGGGAAAACTTGTAAAGCTCATAACCGGTGCTAAACTTATCAGAATCTAAGAACATGTAAAATTGGACATTTTGGAAAGCTAAGAACATGTACTACAACTTCCTAGTTAATAAATTTCTCAAATTCCGTATGGAACTCAAATTTCTGTACTTTAAACACAAGTCAAGAACAGCTCAAGAAAGCAATTTGCTGAAACTTCTAATTCTCATAACTGGTGCTATACTTATCAGAATCAAACAAATATAGACTTTTTGGAAAACTAAGAACATCTACTACTACTACCTAGTGAAAAACTTTCACAGATTCAGTATGGAACTCAAATTCCTGCTCTTTATACACAAGTCAAGAACAACTCAAGACAACAGTTTTGCTGAAACTTGTAAAACTCAAAACTGGTGCAATACTTATCAGAATCTAACAAAGTTGGACTCTTTGGAAAGCTAAGAACATCTACTAAAACGTCCTAGTTAACAAATTTCTCAGATTACGTATGGAACTCAATTTCTTGCTCTTTAAACACAAGTTAACAACAACTTAAGGCAGCAGTTTGTTGAAACTTGAAGAGCTCATAACTGGTGCTATACTTATCGAAATCTGACAAAATTAGACCTTTTGGAAAGCTAAGAACAAAGACTACAATTTCGTAGTTAACAACTTTCTAAGATTCAGTATGGAACAAAAATTCCTGCCCTTTAAACACAAGTCAAGTACATTTGAAGACAGTAGTTTTGCATAAACTTGTAAAGCTCATATCTGGTGCTATACTTTTCGGAATCTAACCAAATCAAACTTTTTGGAAAGCTAAGAACATCTACTGTAACTTCGTAGTTAACAACTTTCTAAGGTTACGTATGGAACTCAAATTCCTGCAGTTTAAACACAAGTCATGTACAACATAAGACAGTAATTTTGCAGAAACATGTCAAGCTCATGGCTGGTGCTATACTTTTTGGTATCTAAAAAAAAATAGACATTTTGGAAAGCTAAGAACATCGACTACAACGTCTAGGTAACAACTTTCTCAGGTTCAGTATGGAACTCAATTACTGCTCTTTAAACACAAGTCCAGAACAACTCAAGGCAGCAGTTTTGCTGAAACTTGTAAAGCTCATAACTTGTGCTATACTTACCGGAATCTAACAAAATTGAACTTTTTGGTAAGCTAAGAACTTCTACTGTGACTTCCTAGTTAACAAATTTCTCAGATTCCCTATGGAACTTAAATTCTTGCTCTTTAAACACAAGTCAAGAACAACTAAAGATAACAGTTTTGCAGAAACTTGTAAAGCTCATAACTGGTGCTATACTTATTAGAATCTCACAAAATTGAACCTTTTGGAAAGCTAAGAACATTTACTACAACTTCCGAGTTAGCAACTTTCTTAGATTCCGTTTGGAACTCAAATTCCTGTTCTTTAAACACAAGTCAAGAACAACTTAAGACCACAGTTTTGCTAAAACTTGTAAATCTCATAACTGGAGCTATAATTATCGGAATCTAATGAAATTGAACTTTTTGGAAAACTAAGAACATCTACTACAACTTCGTAGTAAACAACTTTCTCATATTCTGTATGGAACACTAATTCCTGCTCTTTAAACACAAATCAAGAACAACTCAGGACAGCAGTTTTGCTGAAACTTATAAAGTTCATAACTGCTGCTACACTTATCAGAATCAAAGAAAGTTGAACTTTTTGGAAATCTAAGAACATCGACTACAACGTCTTAATTAACTACTTTCTCAGATTCTGTATGGAACTCAAATTCCTTCTCTCCAAACACAAGTTAAGAACAACTCAAGACAGCAATTTTGCTAAAAATTGTAAATCTCATAACTGGTGCTATACTTCTCGGAATCTAATGAAATTGAACTTTTTGAGAAGCTAAGAACATCTACTACAACTTCGTAGTAATTAACTTTCTCATATTCCGAATGGAACTCAAATTCCTGCTCTTAAAACACAAGTTAAGAACAACTCAGGACGGTAGTTTTACTGAAACTTGTAAAGTTCATAACTGGTGCTATACTTCTCGGAATCTAAGAAAGTTGAACTTTTTGGAAAGCTAAGAACATTTTCTACAACTGCCTAATTAACAACTTTCTCAGATTCCGTATGGAACTCAAATTCCTGCACTTTAAACACACATCAAGAACAACTTAAGACAGCAGTTTTGCTGAAACTTGTAAAACTTATAACTGCTGCTATACATATCAGAATCTAACGAAATTGAACTTTTTAGAAAGCTAAGAACATCTACTACTTCTTAGTGTTAACAACTTTCTCAGATTCCAAATGTAACTCAAATTCCTAGCCTTTAAACACAAGTCAAGTACAACTCAAGACAGCAGTTTTGCTGAAACTGTTAAAGCTGTTCGCTGGTGCGATACTTTTTGGAATCTAAAATAATTAGACAACTTTCAAGTTAACAACTTTCTCAGATTTAGTATGGAACTCAGATTCAGTATGGAACTCAGATTCTTGCTCATAAGCACTAGTCAAGAATAACTCAAGACAACAGTTTTGCTGAAACTTGTAATGCTCAAAGCTGGTGCAATACATATCAGAATCTAATAAAATAGAACTTTTTGGAAAGCAAAGATCACTTACTATAACTTACTATTTAGCAACATTCTCAGATTCCGAATGGAACTCAAATTCTTGCTTTTTAAACATAACTCAAAAACAACTCAAGATAGCAGTTTCGGGGAAACTTGTAAAGCTCATAACTGGTGCTAAACATATCAGAATTTGACAAAATTGGATATTTTGGAAAGCTAAGAACATCTAGTACAACTTACTAGTTCACAAATTTCACAGATTCCGTATGTAATACAAATTCTTGCTGTTTAAACACAAGTCAAGAACAGCTCAAGACAGCAGTTTGCTGAAACTTCTAAAGCTCATAACTGGTGCTATACTTACTGGAATGTAAACAAAATCGGCTTTTTGGAAAGCTAAGAACATCGACTACAACTTTCTAGTTAACTACTTGCTCAGATTCAGTATGCAACTCAAATTCTTTCTCTTTAAACACAAGTCAAGAATAACACAAGACAGCAGTTTTGCTGAAAATTGTAAAGCTCATAACTGGTGCTATACTTATCGGAATCTAACAAAATGGTACTTTTTGGAAAGCAAAGAAAATCTACTACAACTTCCTAGTTAACAACTTTCTCAGGTTTCGTATGGAACTCAAATTCTTGTTCTCTAAACACAAATCAAGAACAACTCAAGACAGCAGTTTTGCTAAAACTAGTAAAGTTCATAACTTGTGCTATACTTATCGGAATCTAACAAAATTGAACTTATTGGAATGCTACAAACATGTACTACCACTTCCTAGTTAACAACTTTCTCAGATTCAGTATGGAACTCAAATTCCTACTCTTTAAACACAAGTTAAGAACAATTCAACACAGCAGTTTTGCTGAAACTTGTAATGCTCATAACTGGTGTTATACTTATCGGAATCTAACAAAATTGAACTTTTTGGAAAGCAAAGATCATCTACTAGAACTTACTAGTTAACAACATTCTCAGATTCCGTATGAAACTCAAACTCCTAGTTTTTAAACTTGCAAAGATCATCTAATAGAACTTTTTGGAAAGCTAAGAACATCTACTACATCTTCGTAGTTAACAACTTTCTCAGATTGCAAATGTAACTTAAATTCCTGCTCTTTAAACACAAGCCAAGTACAACTCAAGACAACAGTTTTGCCGAAACTTGTAAAGCTGATCGCTGGTGCGATACTTTTCGGTATCTAAAAAAATTAGGCTTTTTGGAATGTTAAGAACGTCGACTACAACTTCCTAGTTAACAACTTTCTCAGATTCAATACGGAACTCAAATTCCTGCTCTTTAAACACAAGTCAAGAACATCTTAAGACAACAGTTTTGCTGAAGTTTTTATGCTTATAAATGGTGTTATACTTATCAGAATTTAACTAAATTGAACTTTTGGAAAGCTAAGAACATCTACTTCAACTTCCTAGTTAACAAATTTCTCAGATTCTGTATGGAACTTAAATTCTTGCACTTTAAACACATGTCAAGAACAGCTCAAGATAGCAGTTTGCTGAAATTTTGAAAGCTCATAAATGTTGCTATACTTATCGGAATCTAACAAAATTCGATTTTTTGGAAAGCTAAGAACATCGACTACAACATCCTAATTAACTACTTTCTCAGATTCAGTATGGAACTCAAATTCATTCTCTTTAAACACAAGTCAAAAGCAACTTAAGACAACAGTTCTGCTAAAAATTATAAAGCTCATAACTGGTGCTATACTTATCGGAATCTAGCAAAATTGAACTTTTTGGAAAGCTAAGAACTACTACTACCAATTCCTAGTTAACAACTTTAACAGATTCCGTATGGTACTCCAATTCTAGTTCTTTAAACACAAGTCAAGAACAACTAAAGACGGCAGTTTTGCTGAAACTTGTAAAGCTCATTAATTGTGCTATACTTATCGGAATCTAACAAAATTAAACTTTTTTTAAAGCTAAGAACATCTAATACAAATTTCCAGTTAACCACTTTCTCAGATTCCGATTGGAACTCAAAATCGTGCTTTTTAAATACAAGTCTAGAACAACCCAAGACAGCAGTTTTGTTGAAATTTGTAAAGCTTATAACTAGTGCTACACTTATCAGAATCAAACGAAATTAGACTTTTGGAAAGCTAAGAACATCTACAACAAATTTCTTGTTAAAAACTTTCTCAGATTCAGTTTGGGATTCAAATTCCTGCTCTTTAAACACAAAAAAACCATAACTCAAGGCAGCAGTTTTGATGAAACTTGTAAAGTGCATAACTGGTGCTATACATATCGAAATTTAACAAAATCAGGCGTTTCGACAGCTTAGAACATTTCCTACAACTTCGTAGTTAACAACTTTCTCAAGTTCCGTATGGAACTCAAATTCTATCTCTTTAAACAGAAGTCAAGAAAAACTATAGACAACAGTTTTGCTGAAACTTGTAACGATCATAACTGGTGCTACATTTATCGGAATCTAACAAAATTGAACTTTTTCGAAAGCTAAGAACATCTACTACCACTTCCTAGTTATCAACTTTCTGAGATTCCATTTGGAACTCAAATTCCTGCTCTTTAAACACAAGTCAAGAACAACTCAAGACTATAGTTTTGCTGAAACTTGTAAAGCTCATAACTGGTGCTATACTTATCAGAATCTAACAAAATTGGAATTTTTGGAAAGCTAAGAACATCTACTAAAATGTCCAAGTTAACAACTTTCTCGGATTCCGTACGGAACTCAAATTTCTGCTCTTTAAACACAAGTCAAGAACAACTCAAGTCAGCAGTTTGCTGAAACTTTTAAAGCTCTTAACGGGTGCTATACTTATCGGAATCTAACAAAATTAGACTTTTTGGAAAACTAAGAACATATACTACAACTTCTTAGATAACAACTTTCTCTGATTCAGTATGGAACTCAAATTCCTGCCCTTTAAACACAAGTGAAGAACAACTTAAGACAACAGTTTTGCTGAAACTTTTAAAGCTCATAACTAGTGCTAAACTTATCGGCATCTAACAAAATTGAACTTTTTAGAAAGCTAAGAAATTTTACTACAACTTCGTAGTTAACAACTTTCTAAGATTCTGTATGGAACTCAAATTCATGCTCTTTACACATAAGTCAAGTACAACTAAAGACAGTAGTTTTGCAGAAACTTGTAAAACTCATGGTTGATGCTATACTTTCGGAATTTAACAAAATTAGACATTTTGGAATGCTAAGAACATCGAATATGACTTTCTAGTTAACAACTTTCTCAGATTCAGTATGGAACTCAAATTCCTGCCCTTTAAACACAAGTCAAGAACAACTCAAGACAGGCATTTTGCTGAAACTTATAAAGCTCATAACTTGTGCTATACTTATCAGCATCTAAAAAATTTGAACTTTTTTGAAAGCTAAGAAGATCCCTTACAACTTCCTAGTTAAAAATTTTCTCAGGTTCCCTATGGAACTCAAATTCCTGCTCTTTAAAGATTATTAAGGAACAACTGAAGATAGCCATTTTGCTGAAAATTGTAAAGCTCATCACTGGTGCTATACTTATCGGAATCTAACAAAATTGAACCTTTTGGAAAGCTAATAACATCTACTACACATTTGTAATTAACAACTTTCTCAGATTCTCTATGGAACTCAAATTCCTACTCTTTAAACACAAGTCAAAACAACTCAGGAGAGCAGTTTTGCAAAAACTTGTAAAGTTCATAACTGCTGCTATACTTATCGGAATCTAAGAAAATTGAACTTTTTGGTAAGCTAAGAACATCTTTGATAACATCCTTGTTAACAACTTTCTCAGATTCCATTTGGGACTCAAATTCATGCTCTTTAAACACACATCAAGAACAACTTAAGACAACAGTTTCTCTGAAACTTGTAAAGCTCATTACCGCTGATGTACTTATCAGAATCTAACAAAATTGAACTTTTTGGAAATCTAAGAACATCTACTACATCTTCGTAGTTAACAACTTTCTTAGATTCCAAATGGAACTCAAATTCCTGCCCTTTAAACATAAGTCAAGTACAACTCAAGACAACAGTTTTGCTTAAACTTGTAAAACTCATCGCTGGTGCGATACTTTTCGGCATCTAAAAAAATTAGACTTTTTTGAAAGCTGAGAACATCGACTACAACTTACTACTTAACAAATTTCTCAGATTCAGTATGGAACTCAAATTCTTGCTCTTTAAACACAAGTCAAGAACAACTCAAGAGAGCAGTTTTGCCGAAACTTTTAATGCTCATAATTGGTGCTATACTTATCGTAATATATCAAAATTGAACTTTATGGAATGTTAAGATCATGTACTAGAACATACAAGTTAACAAAATTCACATATTCCGTATGGAACTCAAATTCCTGCTCTTTAAACACAAGTCAATAACAACTCAAGACAGCAGTTTTGCTGAAACTTGTAAAGCTCATACCGGGTGCTATATTTATCGGAATCTAAAAAAATTGGTATTTTTGGAAAGATAAGAACATCTACTAGAATTTCCTAGTTAACTACTTTCTCAGATTCCAAATGGAACTCAAATTCCTGCTTTTTAAACATAAGTCAAGAACAAGTTAAGACAGCAGTTTTGCTGAAACATGAAAAGCTCATAACTGGTGCAATACTTATCGAAATCTAAAAAAATTAGACTTTTTGAAAAGGTAAGAACATCAACTACAACTTCCTAGTTAACTAATTTCTCAAATTCAGTATGGAACTCAAATTCCTGCACTTTTAAACACAAGGCAATAACAATGCAAGACAACAGTTTTGCTGAAACTTGTAATACTCATAATGGTGCTATACTTATCGGAATCTAACAAAATTGAACTTTTTGGAAAGCTAAGATCATGTACTAGAACTTACTCGTTAACAAAATTCTCAGATTTCGTATGGAACTGAAATTTCTGCTCTTTAAACACAAGTCAACAACAACTCAAGACAGCAGTTTTGGTGAAACTTGTAATGCTCATAACTGGTGCTATACTTATCAAATTTAAAAAAATTGGACTTTTTCGAAAGCTAAGAACATCTACTATAACTTCCTAGTTAACAAGTTTCTCAGATTTCGTATGGATCTCAAATTCATGTTTTTTAAACACGAGTCAAGAACAACATAAGACATCAGTTTTGCTGAAATTTGTACAGCTCATAACTGGTGCTGTACTTATCGGAATCTAACAAATTTAGACTTTTTGAAAAGCTAAGAACATCTACAACAGCTTCCTAGATAACAACTTTCCAGATTCAGTATGGAACTCAAATTCCTACTCTCTAAACTCAAGTCAAGAACTACTCAAGACAGCAGTTTTGCAAAAACTTGTAATGCTCACAACTGGTGCTATACTTATCGGAATCAATCACAATTGGAATTTTTGGAAAGCTAAGAAAATCTACGACAACTTCCTAGTTAACTAATTTCTCAGATTCAGTATGGAACTCAAATTCCTTCTCTTTAAACTGAAGTCAAGAACAACTTAAGGTAGCAGTTTTGCTGAAAATTGTAAACTCGAAACAGGTGCTATACTTATCGGAATATTATAAAATTAGACTTTTTGGAAAGCTAAGAACATCAACTGCCATTTCCTAGTTAACAACTTTCTCAGAATTTATATGGAACTCAAATTCCTGCTGCTTAAACACACGTCAAGAACAACTTAAGACAACAGTTTCTCTAAAACTTGTGAAGCTCATTACTGCTGCTATACTTATCGGAAACATGTGAAAACTAAGAACAACTACTACATCTTTGTTGTTAACAACTTTCTTAGGTTCCAAATGGAACTCAAATTCCTGCCCTTTAAACACAAGTCAAGTACAACTCAAGACCGCAGTTGTGCTTAAACTTGTAAAGCTCATCGCTGGTGCGATACTTTTTGGCACCTGAAAAAATTAGACTTTTTTGAAAGCTAAGAACATCGAATACAACATCGTCTGGAACTCATATTCTTGCTCTTTAAACACAAGTCAAGAACAACTCCAGAAAGCAGTTTTGCTGAAACTTTTATTGCTCATAATTGGTGCTATACTTATCGTAATATACAAAATTGAACTTTCTGGAAAGTTAAGATCATGTACTAGAACTTACTAGTAGACAAAATTCTCATATTTCGTATGGAACTCAAATTCCTGCTTTTTAAACACAAGTTAATAACACCTAAAGACAGCAGTTTTGCTGAAACTTGTAAAGCTCATAACGTGTGCTATACTTATCGGAATCTAACAAAATTCGAATTTTTAAAAAGCTAAGAACATCTACTACACCTTCCTAGACATCAACTTTCTCAGATTCAGTATGAAACTCAAATTCCTGCTCTTTAAACACAAGCCAAGAACAACTCACGACAACGGTTTTGCTGAAACTTGTAATGTTCATAACTGGTGCTATACTTGTCGAAATCTAACAAAATTGGAATTTTTGGAAAGCTAAGAACATCTACTACAACTTCCTAGTTAACAACTTTCTCAGATTCGTATGAAACTCAAATTCCTGCTCTTCAAATAGAAGTCAAGAACGCCTCAAGACAGCAGTTTTCCTGAAACTTGTAAAGTTCATAACTGGTGCTATACTCATCAAAATCTAACAAAATTAGACTTTTTGGAAAGTTAAGAACGTCTACTACAACTTCCTAGGTAACAAATTTCTCAGCATCTGTATGCAACTCAAATTCCTGCTTTTTAAACACAATTCAAGAACAGCTCAAGACAGCAGTTTGTTGAAACTTCTACAGCTCATAACTGGGCTGTACTTATCGGAATCTAACAAAATTCAACTTTTTGGAAAGCTACGAACATAAACTACAACTTCCTAGTTAACTACTTTCTCAAATTCAGTATGGAACTCAAATTCCTGCCTTGAAACACAAGTCAATAACAATGCAAGACAGCGATTTTGCAGAAACTTGTAATGCTCATAACTGGTGCTATACTTATCGGAATCTAACAAAATTGAACTTTTGGAAAGAAAAGATCATGTACTAGAACTTACTCGTTACCAAAATTCTCAGATTCCGTATGGAACTCAAATTCCTGCTTATTAAACACAAGTCAACAAAAACACGAGACAACTGTTTTGGTGAAACTTGTAAAGCTCATAACTAGTGCTTACTTATCAAATTTAACAAAATTGGACTTTTTCGAAAGCTAAGAACATTTACTATAACTTCCTAGTTAACAAGTTTCTCAGATTCCGTATGGATCTCAAATTCCTGTTTTTTAAACACGAGTCAACACAAGACTTCAGTTTTGCTGAAATTTGTATAGCTTATAACTAGTACTGTACTTATCGGAACCTTACAAAATTAGACTTTTTGAAAAGCTAAGAACATGTACAACAACTTCCTAGATAACAACTTTCTAGATTCAGTATGGAACTCAAATTCCTACTCTTTAAACACAAGTCAAGAACAACTCAAGACAGCAGTTTTGCAAAAACTAGTCATGCTCATAACTAGTACTATACTTATCGGAATCTATCAAAATTGGACTTTTTGCAAAGCTAAGAAAATCTAATACAACTTCCTAGTTAACTAATTTCTCAGATTCAGTATGGAAGTCAAATTCCTTCTCTTTAAACACAAGTCAAGAACAACTCAAGGTAGTAGTTTTGCTGAAAATTGTAAATCTCGAAACCGAAGCTATACTTATCAGAATCTTACAAAACTGGACTTTTTGGAAAGCTAAGAACATCTACTACCACTTCCTAGTTAAAAACTTTCTTAGATTCCGTATGGAACTCAAATTCGTTTTCATTAAACACAAGTAAAGAACAACTCAAAATAGCAGTTTTGCTGAAACTTGTAATGCTCATAACTTGTGCTATACATATCGGAATCTAACAAAATTAGAAATTTTGGAAAGCTAAGAACATCTACTACAACTTCATTGTTAACAGATTTCTCAGATTCATTATGGAAATCAAATTCCTGATCTTTAAACACAATTCAAGAACAACTCAAGACACCAGTTTTGGTGAAACTTGTGAAGCTCATACCTCGTGCTATAGTTATCAAATTTAACAAAATTGGACTTTTTCGAAAGCTAAGAACATATACTACAACTTCCTAGTTAACAAGTTTTTCAGATTCCGAATGGAACTCAAATTCCTGCTTTTTAAACACGAGTCAAGAACAACTCAAGACAGCAGTTTTGCTGAAACTTGTAAAGCTCATAACTTGTGCTCTACATATCAGAATCTAACAAAATTCGAATTTTTGGAAATCTAAGAACATCTACTACAACCTCATTGTTAATAGATTTCTCAGATTCAATATGGAAATCAAATTCCAGCTCATTAAACACAAATCAAGAACAACTCAAGATAACAGTTTTGGTGAAACTTGTGAAGCTCATACTTGGTGCTATAGTTATCAAATTTAACAAAATTGGACTTTTTCGAAAGCTAGGAACATCTACTACAACATCCTAGTTAACAACTTTCTCAGATTCAGTATGGAACTCAAATTCCTGCTCTTTAAACAGAAGTCAAGAACAGCTCACGATAGCAGTTTTGCTGAAACTTGTAAAACTCGTAACTTGTGATATACTTAACGGAATCTAACAAAATTGAACTTTTAGGAAATCTAAGAACATCTACTACAACTTCCGAGCAAACAACTTTCTCAGATTCCCTATGGAACTCAAATTCCTGCTCTTTAAACACATGTGAAGAATGACTGAAGACAGAAGTTTTGCTGAAACTTGTAAATCTCATAACTGATGCTACACTTATCAGAATCTAACAAAACTGGTCTTTTTGGAAAGCAAATAAAATCTACTACAATTTCCTCGTTAACAACTTACTCAGATTCCGCATGGAACTCAAATTCCTGTTCTTTATACACAAGTCAAGAACAACTTAAGACAGCAGTTTTGGTGAAACTTGTAAATCTCAAAACTGGTGCTATACTTATCGAAATCTAATAAAATTGAACTTTTTGGAAAGCACAGAACATCTACTACAACTTCGTAGTTAAAAACTTTCTCAAATTCCGTATGGAACTCAAATTCCTGCCCTTTAAACACAAGTCAAGAACAACTCAGGACAGCAGTTTTGCTGAAACTTCTAAAGTTCATAACTAGTGCACTACTTATCAGAATCTAAGAAAACTGAAATTTTTGGAAAGCTAAGAACATCTACTACAACTTCCTAATTAACAACTTTCTCAGATTCCGTATGGAACCCAAAATCCTGCTCTTAAACCCATGCCAAGAACAACTTATGACACCATTTTTGCTGAAACTTGTAAAGCTCATAACTGTTGCTATGCTTATCGAAATATCACAAAATTGAACTTTTTGGAATGCTAAGAACAAATTCTACATCTTCGTAGTTAACAACTTTCTCAGATTCCATATGGAACTCGAATTCCTTCTCTTTAAACACAAGTCAAATACAACTCAAGACAGCAGTTTTGCTGAAACTTGTAAAGCTCATCGGTGGTGCGATACAATTCGAAATATAAAAAAATTAAAATTTTGGAAAGCTAAGAACATCGGTTACAACTTCCTAGTTAACAACTATCTCAAACACAGTATGGAACTCAAATTCCTACTCTTTAAACACAGGTCAAGAACAATTCAACATAGCAGTTTTGCTGAAACTTGTAATGCTCAAAACTGGTGCTATACATATCGGAATCTAACAAAATTGAACTTTTTGGAAAGCGAAGATCATCTACTACAACTTACTAGTTAACAACATTCTCAGATTCCGTATGAAACTCAAATTTCTATTTTTTTAAACACAACTCAAGAACAACTCAAGGCAGCAGATTTGGTGAAACTTGTAAAGCTCATCACTGATGCTATACTGATCGGAATCTAACAGAACTGAACTTTTTTGAAAGCTGAGAACATCCACTACAACTTCCTAGTTAACAACATTTTCAGATTCCGTATGAAACTCTAATCCTGCTCTTTAAACACAAGTCAAGAACAACTCAAGGCAACAATTTTGCTGAAACTTGAAAACCTCATAACTGGTGCTACACTTATCAGAATCTAATAAAATTGGACTTTTTGGAAAGCTAAGGACATCAACTACCATGTCCTAGTTAACAACTTTCTCAGATTCCGTATGGGACTTAAATTCCTGCTCTTTAAACACAAGTCATGAACAACTCAATACAGTAGTTTTGCTGAAACTAGTAAAGCTCATAACTGGTGCTATACTTATTGGAATCTAACAGAATTGGACTTTTTGGAAAGATAAGAACATCAACTACAACTTTCTAGTTAACAACTTTCTCAGATTCCTTAGGAAACTCGAATTCCTGCTCTATAAACACAAGTTAAGAACAACTCAAGACTGCAGTTTTGCTGAAACTTGTAAACCTCAAAACTGGTTCAATACTTATCAACATCGAACAAAATTAGACTTTTTGGAAATCTAAGAACATCTACAACCACGTCCTAGTTAACAACATTCTCAGATTCCGTATGGAACTCAAATTCCTGCTCTTTAAACAGAAGTCAAGCACAATTCACGACAGCAGTTTGCAGAAACTTGTAAAGCTTATAACTGGTGCTATACTGATCAGAATCTAACAAAATTAGATTTTTTGGAAAGCTAAGAACATATACTTCAAATTCTTAGATAACAACTTTCTCAGATTCAGTATGGAACTCAAAGTCCTGCTCTTTAAACACAAGTTAAGAACAACTTAAGAACAACTTAAGACAACAGTTTTGCTGAAAATTTTAAAGCTCATAACTGGTGCTATATTTATCGGAATCTAACAAAATTGAACTTTTTGGAAAGCTAAGAACATCTAAGACAACTTTGTAGTTAACAACTTTCTAAGATTCGGTATGGACTCAAATTCTAGTTCTTCAAACACAAGTCGAGTACAACTAAAGACAGTAGTTTTGCAGAAACTTGAAAAGCTCATGGCTGGTGCTACACTTTTCAAAACCCAACAAATTTAGACATTTTGGAAAGCTAAGAACATCGACGATGACTTCCTAGTTAACAACTTTTTGGAAAGCTAAGATCATGTACTAGAACTTACTAGTTAACAAAATTCTCAAATTCCGTATGGAACCCAAATTCCTGCTCTTTAAACATAAGCCAATAACAACTCAAGACAGCAGTTTTGCTGAAACTTGTAATGCTCATAACTGGTGCTATACTTATCGGAATCTAACAAAATTAAACTTTTTGGAAAGCTAAGATCATGTACTAGACCTTACTGGTTAACATTCTCAGATTCCGTCTGGAACTCAATTTCCTACTCTTTAAATACAATCCAACAACAACTCAAGACAGCAGTTTTGGTGAAACTTGTAAAGCTCATAACTGGTGCTATACTCATAAAATTTAACAATATTGGACTTTTTCGAAAGATAAAAACATCTACTACAAATTCCTAGTTAACAAGTTTCTCAGATTTCGTCTGGAACTCAAAATCCTGTTTTTTAAACACGAGTCAAGAATAACTCAAGATAGCAGTTTTACTGAAATTTGTACAGCTCATAACTGGTGTTGCACATATCAGAATCTAACAAAATTATACTTTTTGAAAAGCTAAGAACATCTACTACAACTTCCTAGATAACAACTTTCTCAGATTCAGTATGGAACCAAACTCCTACTCTTTAAACACATGTCAAAAACTACTCAAGACAGCTGTTTTGCTAAAACTTGTAAAGCTCATAACTGGTGCTATTCTTATCGAAATCTAACTAAATTGGACTTTTTGGAAAGCTAAGAACTTCTACTACAACTTCCTAGTTAACTAATTTCTCAGATTCAATATGGAACTTAAATTCCTTATCTTTAAACACAAGTCAAGCACAACTCAAGGCAATAGTTTTGCTAAAAATTGTAAAACTCGAAACCGGTGCAATATTTATCGGAATCTAACAAAATTGAACTTTTGGAAAGCTAAGAACATCTACTACCACTTCCTAGATAACAACTTTCTTAGATTTCGTTTGGAACTCAAATTCTTGTTCATTAAACACAAGTAAAGAACAACTCAAAATTGCAGTTTTGCTGAAACTGGTAATGCTCATAACTTGTGCTATACATATCGGAATCTAACAAAATTAGAATTTTTGGAAAGCTAAGAACATCTACTACAACCTCATTGTTAACATATTTCTCAGATTCAGTATGGAAATCAAATTCCTGCCCTTTAAACACAAATCAAGAATAACTCAAGACAGCAGTTTTGGTGAAACTTGTGAAGCTTATAATTGGTGCAACACTAATAAAATATAAAAAAATTGGACTTTTTTGAACGCTAAGAACATCTACTACAACTTCCTAGTTAATAAATTTCTCAGGTTCCGTGTGGAACTCAAATTCCTGCTTTTTAAACACAAGTTAAAAAAAACTCAATACAGCCGTTTGCTGAAACTTCTACAGCTCATAACTGGGGCTGTACTTATCGGAATCTAACAAAATTTGACTTTTTGGAAAGCTAAGAATATCAACTACAACTTCCTAGTTAACTACTTTCTCAAATTCAGTATGCAACTCAAATGCCTGCTCTTTAAACACAAGTCAATAACAACGCAGGACAGCAGTTTTGCTGAAACTTGTAATGCACATAACTAGTGCTATACTTATCGGAATTTAACAAAATGGAAGTTTTTGGAAAGCTAAGATCATGTACTAGAACTTACTCGTTAACAACATTCTCAGATTCCGTATGGAACTCAAATTTTTGCTCTTTAAACACAAGTCAACAACAACTCAAGGCAACAGTTTTGGTGAAACTGGTAAAGCTCATAACAGGTGCTATACTTATAGAATTTAACAAAATTGGACTTTTTCGAAATCTAAGAACATCTACTACAACTTCCTAGTTAACAAGTTTCTCAGATTCCGTATGGAACTCAAATTCTTGTTTTTTAAACACGAGTCAAGAACAACTTAATATAGCAGTTTTGCTGAAATTTGTACAGCTCATAGCTGGTGTTCTACTTATCAGAATCTACCAAAATTATACTTTTTGAAAAGCTAAGAACATCTACTATAACTTCCTAGATAACAACTTTCTTAGATTCGGTATGGAACCAAGCTCCTACTCTTTAAACACAAGTCAAGAAGTACTCAAGACAGCAGTTTTGCTAAAACTTGTAAAGCTCATAACTGGTGCTATTCTTATCGGAATCTAACTAAATTGGAATTTTTGGAAAGCTATGAACTTCTACAACAACTTCCTTGTTAACTAATTTCTCAGATTCAGTATGGAACTCAAATTCCTTATCTTTAAACACAAGTCAAGCACATCTCAAGGCAGCAGTTTTGCTGAAAATTGTAAAGCTCGAAACCGGGGCTATATTTATCGAAATCTAACAAAATTGAGCTTTTTGGAAAGCTAAGAACATCTACTACCACTTACTAGTTAACAAATTTCTTAGATTCCGTATGGAACTCAAATTCTTGTTCATTAAATACAAGTAAAGAACAACTCAAAATTGCAGTTTTGCTGAAACAGGGAATGCTCAAAAATTGTGCTATACATATCGGAATCTAACAAAATTAGACTTTTTGGAAAGCTAAAAACATCTACTACAACCTCATTGTTCACAGATTTCTCAGGTTCTGTATGGAAATCAAATTCCTGCTCTTTAAACACAAATCAAGAACAACTCAAGATAGCAGTTTTGGTGAAACTTGTGAAGCTCATAACTGGTGCTATACTTATCAAATATAACAAAATTGGACTTTTTCGAAAGCTAAGAATATCTACTACAACTTCCGAGTTAACAAGTTTCTCAGATTCCGTACGGATCTCAAGAACAGCTCAAGACAGCAGTTTGCTGAAACTTCTATAGCTCATAACTGGGGCTGTACTTATCGGAATCTAACAAAATTCGACTTTTTGGATAGCTAAGAACATCAACTACAACTTCCTAGTTAACTACTTTCTCAAATTCAGTATGCAACTCAAATTTCTGCTCTTTAAACACAAGTCAATAACAACGCTAGACAGCAGTTTAGCTGAAACTTGTAATGCTCATAACTGGTGCTATACTTATCGGAATCTAACAAAATGGACGTTTTTGGAATGCTAATATCATGTACTGGAACTTACTCATTAACAACATTCTCAGATTCAGTAGGGAAATCAAATTCCTGCTCTTTAAACACAAATCAAGAACTCAAACCAGTAGTTTTGGTGAAACTTGTGAAGCTCATAACTGGTCCTATACTTATCAAATTTAACAAAATTGAACTTTTTCGAAAGCTAAGAACATCTACTACAACTTCTTAGTTAACAAGTTTCTCAGATTCTGTATGGAACTCAAATTCCTGTTTTTTAAACACGAGCCAAGGACAACTCAAAAAAAGTAGTTTTGTTGAAACTAGTACAGCTCATGACTGGTGCTATACTTATCAGAATCTAACAAAATCAGACTTTTTGAAAAGCTAAGAACATCTACTACAACTTCCTAGATATCACCTTTCTCATATTCAGTATGGAACTCAAATTCCTACCCATTAAATACAAGTCAAGAACAGCTCACGATAGCGGTTTTGCTGAAACTTGTAAAGATCATCAATGGTGCTATACTTATCGAAATCTAACAAAATTGAACTTTTTGGAAAGCTAAGAACATCTGCTGCCATTTCCTAGTTAACAACTTTTTCAGATTCCATATGTAACTCAAATTCCTGCTCTTTAATCACAAGTCAAGAACAACTCAAGACAACAGTTTTGCTAGAACTTGTAAAGCTCATAACTGGTGCTATACTTATTGGAATCTAACAAAATTAAACTTTTTTTAAAGCTAAGAACATCTTCTTCAACTTCCGAGTTAAAAACTTTCTCAGATTACGTATGAAACTCAAATTCCTGCTCTTTGAACACTAGTCAAGAAAAACTCAAGACACCAGTTTTGCCGAAACTTGTAAAATTCATAGCTGGTGCTATACTTATCAGAATCAAACAAAATTAGACTTTTTCGAATGCAAAAAAGATCTACTACAACTTCCTAGTTAACAAATTTTATAGATTCCGTATGGAACACAAATTCCTGCTCTTTAAACACAAGTCAAAAACAGTTCAAGACAGCAGTTTGCTGAAACTTCTAAAGCTCATAACTGGTGCTATACTTATTGGAATGTAACAAAATTTGACTTTTTGGAAAGCTAAGAACATCGCCTACAACTACCTAGTTTACTACTTTCTCAAATTCTGTATGCAACTCAAATTCCTTCTCTTTAAACACAAGTCAAGAATAACTCAAGACAGCAGTTTTGCTGAAAATTGTAAAGCTCATAACTGGTGGTATACTTATCGGAATCAAACAAAATTATATTTTTTGGAAAGCAAAGAAAATCTACTACAACTTTCTCGTTAACAACTTTCTCAAGTTCTGTATGGAACTCAAATTCTTGTTCTCTAAACACAAGTCAAGAACAACTCAAGACAGCAGTTTTGCTGAAACTAGTGAAGGTCATAACTTGTGCTATACTTATCGGAATCTAAAAAAATTAAGCTTTTTAGAAACCTAAGAACATCTACTACAACTTTGTAGTTAACAATTTTCTTAGATTCAGTATGCAACTCAAATTCCTGCTCTTTAAACACAAGTCAAGTCCATTTGAAGACAGTTGTTTTGCATAAACTTGTAAAGTTCATAACTGGTGCTATACTTTTCGGAATCTAACAAAATTAGACATTTTGGAAAGCTAAGAACATCGACCACGACTTCCTAGTTGTCGGAATCTAACAAAATTCAACTTTTTTGAAAGCTAAGAACATCTGCTACAACTTCCTCGTTAACAACTTACTCAGATTCCGTATGGAACACGAATTCCTTTTCTTTATACAGAAGTCAAGAACAACTTAAGACAGCAGTTTTGGTGAAACTTGTAAATCACAAAACTGTTGCTACACATATCAGAATCTAATAAAATTGAACTTTTTGGATAACTCAGAACATCTACTACAACTTCGTTGTTAGATTCCGTATGGAACTCAAATTCCTACTCTTTAAACACAAGTCAAGAACAACTCAGGACAGCAGTTTTGCTGAAACTTGTAAAGTTCAGAACTAGTGCGCAATGTATCATAATCTAAGAAAATTGAAATTTTTGGAAAGCAAAGAAAATCAACTGCAACTTCCTAGTTAACAACATTCTCAGATTCAGTATGGAACTCAAATTCCTGCTCTTAAACCCACGTCAAGAACAACTTAAGACACCAGTTTTGCTGAAACTTGTACAGCTCATAACTGCTGTTATGCTTATCGAAATCTAACGAAATTGAACGTTGTGGAAAGCTAAGAACAAATTCTACATCTTTGTAGTTAACAACTTTCTCAGATTCCATATGGAACTCAAATTCCTGCTCTTTAAACACAAGTCAAATACAACTGAAGACAGCAGTTTTGGTAAAACTTGTAAAGCTCATCGCTGGTGCGATACTATTCGGAATCTAAAAAAATAAATTTTTTTGGAAATCTAAGTACATCAACTACAACTTCCCAGTTAACAACTATCTCAGATTCAGTATGGAACTCAAATTCCTGCTCTTTAAACACAAGTCAAGAACAATACAACACAGCAGTTTTGCTGAAACTTGTAATGCTCATAACTGGTGCTATACTTATCGGAATCTAACAAAATTTGACCTTATGGAAAGCGAAGATCATCTAATAGAACTTACTAGTTAACAACATTCTCAGATTCCGTATGAAACTCGAATTCCTGCTCTTTGAACACAAGTCAAGAACAACTCAAGACAACGGTTTGCTGAATCTTGTAAAGCTCGTAACTGGTGCTATAATGATCAGAATCTAACAAAATTAGAATTTTTGGAAAGCTAAGAACATATACTTCATGTTCCTAGATAACAACTTTCTCAGATTCATTATGGAACTCAAAGTCCTGCCCTTTAAACACAAGTCAAGAACAACTTAAGACAACCGTTTTGCTGAAACTTTTAAAGCTCATAACTGGTGCTATATTTATCGGAATCTAACAAAATTGATCTTTTTGGAAAGCTAAGAACATCTAAGACAACTTTTTAGTTAACAATTTTCTAAGATTCCGTATGGACTCAAATTCCAGTTCTTCAAACACAAGTCGAGTACAACTGAATACAGTAGTTTTGCAGAAACTTGTAAAGATCATGGCAGGTGCTACACTTTTCGAAATCCAATAAAATTAGACATTTTGGAAAGCTAAGAACATCGACGATGAATTCCTAGTTAACAACTTTCTCAGATTTAGTATGGAACTCAAATTCCTGCTCTTTAAACACAAGTCAAGAATAACTCAAGACAGTAGTTTTGCTGAAACAGGTAATGCTCATAACTTGTGTTATACTTATTAGAATCTAACAAAATTCAACTTTTTGGAAAGCTAAGAACATCTACTATAACTTCCTAGTTAACAACTTTCTCAGATTCCCTATGGAACTCAAATTCCTGCTCTTTAAACACAAGTCAAGAACAACGGAAGTCATTAGTTTAGCTGAAACTTGTAAAGCTCTGAACTGGTGTTATACTTATCAGAATCTAACAGAATTGAAATTTTTGGAAAGCTAAGAACATCTTCTACAACTTCCTAGTTAACAACTTTCTCAGATTCCCTACGGAACTCAAATTCCTGCTCTTTAAACACAAGTCAAGAACAACTGAAGGTCGCAGTATTGTTGTAACTTGTAAAGCTCATAATTTGGGCTATACTTATCAGAATCTAACAGAATTGAACTTTTTGTAAAGCTTAGAACATCTTGTACAACTTCCTTGTTAACAGCTTTCTCAGAATCCGTATGGAAATCAAATTCCGGCTAAATAAACTCAAATCAAGAACAACTCACGATAACAGTTTTGCTGAAAGTTGTAATGCACATAACTTGAGCTATACTTATTGCAATCTAACAAAACTAGACTTTTTGGAAAGCTAAGGACATCTACTACAACTTCCTTGTTAACAGCTTTCTCGGAATCAGTATGGAAATCAAATTTCGGCACGTTAAACACAAATAAAGAACAACTCAACACTGCAGTTTTGCTAAAACTTTTAAAGCTCATAACTTGTGCTATACTTATCGAAATTTAACAAAATTGGAATTTTTCGAAAGCTAAGAACATCTACTACAACTTCGTAGTTAACAACTTTCTCAAATTCCGTATAGAACTCAAATTCCATTTCTTCAAACTAATGTCCCGAACAACTAAAGACAACAGTTTTGCTAAAATTTGTAAAGCTCATAACTGGTGCTATACATATCAAAATCTAACAAATTTAGACTTTTTGGAAAGCTAAGAACATCTACAGCAACTTCCAAGTTAACAACTTTCTTAGATTCAGTATGGAACTCAAATTCCTGCTCTTTAAACACAAGTCAAGAACAACTCACGACAGCAGTTTTGCTGAAACTTATAAAGCTCATAACAGGTGCTACACTTATCGGAATCTACCAAAATTTGACTTTTGGGAAAGCTAAGAACATCTACTACCTATTCTTAGTTAACAACTTTCTCAGATTCCGTATGGAACTCAAATTTCTGCTCTTTAAACACAAGTCAAGTACAACTCAAGACAGAAGTTTTGCTGAAACTTGTAAAGCTCATAACTGGTGCAATACCTGTCAGAATCTAACAAAATGGGACTTTTTGTAAAGCTAAGAACATCTACTACAACTTCCTAGTTAATAAATTTCTCAGATTCCGTATGAAACAAAAATTCCTGCTCTTTAAACACAAGTCAAGAACAACTCAAGACAACAATTTTGCTGAAACTTGTAAACCTCAAACTGGTGCTATACTTATCAGAATCTAACAAAATTGGACGTCTTGGAAAGCTAAGAACATCTACTACAACATCCTAGTTAAAAACATCTCAGATTCCGTATGGAACTCAAATTCCTGCCCTTTAAACACACGTCAAGAATAACTCAAACAGCAGTTTGCTAAAACTTGTAAAGCTCATAACTGATGCTATACTTATCGGTATCTTACTAATTAGACATTTTGGAATGCTAATAACATATGCTACAACTTCCTAGATAACAACTTTCTCAGATTTAGTATGGAACTCAAAGTCCCGCCCTTTAAACACAAGTCAAGAACAACTAAAGAAAATAGTTTTGCTGAAACTTTTATAGCTCATAACTAGTGCTATATTTATCGGAATCTAACGAAATTGAACTTTTTAGAAAGCTAAAAACATCTACTACAACTTTGTAGTTAACAACTTTCTCATATTCCGTATGGAACTTAAATTCCTGCTCTTTAAATACCAGTCAAGAACAACTCAAGACAGTAGTTTTGCAGAAAATTGTAAAGCTCATGGCTGGTGCAATACTTTTCGAAATTCAACAAAATTGGACATTTTGGAAAGCTAAGAACATCGACTACGACTTCCTAGTTAACAACTTTCTCAGATTGAGTATGGAACTCAAATTCCTACTCTTTAAACACAATTCAAGAACAACTCAAGACAGTAGTTTTGCTGAAACTTGTACAGCTCATAACTTGTGTTATACTTATCGAAATCTAACAAAATTCAACTTTTTGAAAACCTAAGAACATCTACTATAACTTCCTAGTTAACAACTTTCTCAGATTCCATATTGAACTCAAATTCATGCTCTTTAAACACAAGTCAAGAACAATGGAAGTCATGAATTTTGTTGAAACTTGTAAAGCACTTAACTGGAGCTATGCTTCTCGGAATCTATTAGAATTGGACTTTTTGGAAAGCTAAGAACATGTACTACAACTTCCTAGTTAAAAACTTTCTCAGATTCCCTCTGGAACTCAAATTCCTGTTCTTTAAACACAAGACAAGAACAACTGAAGGTAGCAGTATTGCTGAAACTTGTAAAGCTCATAACGTGTGCTATACTTATCAGAATATAACAAAATTGGACTTTTTCGACCGCTACGAACATCTACTACAACTTCGTAGTTAAAATATTTCTCAGATTCCGTATGGAACTCAAATTTCTGCTTTTTAAACACAAGTCAACAACAACTCATGAGAACAGTTTTGTTGAAACATGCAAAGCTTATAACTGGTGCTGTACTTATTGGAATCTAACAAAATCAGACTTTTTGGAAAGCTGAGGACATCTACTACAACTTCCTTGTTAACAGCTTTCTCAGAATCAGTATGGAAATCAAATTCCGGCTCTTTAAACACAAATCAAGAACAACTTAAGATAGCAGTTTTGCAGAAACTTGTAAATCTCATAACTGGTGCCATACTTATCTAAATTTAACAAAACAGGATATTTTCAAAAGCTAAGAACATCTACTACAACTTCGTAGTTAACAACTTTCTCAGATTCTGTACTGAACTCAAATTCCATTTCTTCAAACTAATGTCCAGCACAACTAAAGACAGCAGTTTTGCTAAAAGTTGTAAATCTCATAACTGGTGCTATACATATCGGAATCTAACAAAATTAGACTTTTTAGAAACCTAAGAACATCTACAGCAAATTCCAAGTTAACAACCTTCTCAGATTCATTATGGAACTCAAATTCCTGCTCTTTAAACACAAGTCAAGAACAACTTACGACAGCAGTTTTGCTGAAACTTGTAAACCTCATAACTGGTGCTCACTTATCGGAATCTAACAAAATTGGACTTTTTGGAAAGATAAGAACATCTAATACAATGTCATTGTTAACAACTTTCTCAGATTCCGTATGGAACTCAAATTCCTGCTCTTTAAACACAATTCAAGAACAACTCAAGACGGCAGTTTTGCTGAAACTTGTAAACCTCATAACTAGTGCTATATTTATCGGAATCTAACAAAATTGGACTTCTTGGAAAGCTAAAAACATCTACTACAATGTCCTAGTTAAAAACATTCTCAGATTCCGTATGGAACTCAAAATCCTGCTCTTTAAACACAAGCCAAGAATAACTCAAGACAGCAGTTTGCTGAAACTTGTAAATCTCATAACTGGTGCTATACTTATCCAAATCTTACTAAATTAGACTTTTTGGAAAGCTAAGAACATATACTACAACTTCCTAGATAACAACTTTCTCAGATTCAGTATGAACTGAAATTCCTGCTCTTTAAACACAAGTCAAGAACATCTCAATACAACAGTTTTGCAGAAACTTTTAAAGCTCATAACTGGTGCAATACTTATCAGAATCTAACAAAATTAAACTTTTTGGAAAGCTAAGAATATCTACAACAACGTCCTAGTTAACAACTTTCTCAGATTCCGTATGGAACTCAAATTCCTTCTCTTTAAACACCGATCAAGAACAACTCAAGACAGCAGTTTGCTGAAACTTAAAAATCTCATAACTGGTGCTATACTTATCAGAATTTAACAACATTATACTTTTTAGAAAGCTGAGAACATATACTACAACTTCCTACATAACAACTTTCTTAGATTCAGTATGGAACTCCAATTCCTGCTCTTTAAACACTAGTCAAGAACAACTTAAGACAACAGTTTTGCTGGAACTTGTAAAGCTCATAACTGGTGCTATAGTTATCTGAATCTAATAAAATTGAAATTTTTGGAAAGCTAAGAACAACTACTAAAACTTCGTAGTTAACAACTTTCTAAGATTCCGTTTAGACTCAAATTCCTGCTCTTTAAACATAAGTCAAGTACAACTGAAGACAGTAGTTTTGAAGAAACTTGTAAAGGTCATGTCCGGTGCTATACTTTTTTGAAATCTAAAAAATTAGACATTTTGGAAAGCTAAGAACATCGACTACGACTTCCTAGTTAACAACTTTCTCAGATTCAGTATGGAACTAAAATTTTTGCACTTTAAACACAAGTCAAGAACAACTCAAGACAGAAGTTTTGCTGAAACTTGTAAAGCTCATAACAAGTGATATACTTATCGGAATCTAACAAAATTGGACCTTTTGTAAAGCTAAGAACATCGACTACAACTTCCTAGTTAACAACTTTCTCAGATTCGGTACGAAACTCAAATTCCTGCTCTTTAAACACAAGTCAAGAACAACTCAAGACAGAAGTTTTGCTGAAACTTGTAAAGCTCATAACTGGTGATATACTTATCGGAATCGAACAAAATTAGACTTTTTTGAAAGCTAAGAACATCTACTAGAACGTCCTAGTTGACAACTTTCTAAGATTCCGTATGGAACGCAAATTCCTTCTCTTTAAACACCTATCAAGAATAACTCAAGACAGCAGTTTGCTGAAACTTGTAAAGCTCATCATTTGTGCTATACTTATCAGAATCTAACAAAATTTAGTTATTTTGGAAAGCTAAGAACATCGACTATGCCTTCCTAGTCAAAAACATTCTCAGATTCTGTATGGAACTCAAATTCTTGCCTTTAAAGCACAAGTGAAGAACAACTCAAGACAGCAGTTTCGCTGAAACTTGTAACGCTCATAACTCGTGCTATACCTGTCGGAATCTAACAAAATGGAACTTTTTTGAAAGCTAAGAACATCTACAACAACTTCCTAGTTAACAACGTTCTCAAATTCCGTATGAAACTAAAATTCCTGCTCTTCAAACACTGGTCAGGAACAACTCAAGACAACAGTTTTGCTGAAACTTGTAAACCTCGTAACTGGTGCTATACTTATCGGAATCTAACAAAATTGGACTTCTTGGAAAGCTAAGAACATCTACTACAACGTCCTAGTTAAAAACTTTCTCAGATTCCGTATGGAACTCAAATTCCTGCTCCTTAAACACATGTCAAGAACAACTCAAGACAGTAGTTTGCTGAAATTTGTATAGCTCATAACTGGTGCTGTACTTATCGGAATCTAAAAAAATTTGACTTTTTGGAAAGCTAAGAACATATAATACAGCTTTCTGGATATCAAATTTCTCAGATTCAGTATGGAAGTCAAATTCCTGCTCTTTAAACACAAGTCAAGAACAACTTAAGACAACAGTTTTGCTGAAACTTTAAAAGCTAATAACTAGTGCAATACTTATCAGAATCTAACAAGATTGAACTTTTTGGAAAGCTAAGAACATCTACTGTAATGGCTGGTGTTATACTTTTCGAAATGTAACAAATTTGATATTTTGGAAAGCTAAGAACATCGACTATGACTTCCTAGTTAAGAACTTTCTCAGATTCAGTATGGAACTAAAATTTTTGCACTTTAAACACAAGTCAAGAACAACTCAAGACAGAACTTTTACTGAAACTTGTAAAGCTCATAACTGGTGATTTACTTATTGCAATCTAACTAAATTGGACCTTTTGGAAAGCTAAGAACATCTACTACAACTTCCTAGTTAATAACTTTCTCAGATTCAGTATGAAACTCAAATTCCTGCTCTTTAAACACAAGTCAAGAACAACTCAAGACAACAGTTTTGTCGAAACTTGTAAACCTCATAACTGGTGCTGTACTTATCAGAATCTAACCAAATTGGACTGTCTGGAAATCTAAGGACATCTACTACAACGTCCTAGTTAACGACTTTCTTGGATTCCGTATGGAACTCAAATTCCTGCTCTTTAAACACAAGTCAAGTCAACTCATGACAGAAGTTTTGCTCAAACTTGTAAAGCTCATAACTCGTTCCATACCTGTCCGAATCTAACAAAATGGGACTTTTTTGAAAGCTAAGAACATCTACTACAACTTCCTAGTTAACAACGTTCTCAGATTCCGTATGAAACTAAAATCCCTGCTCTTCAAACACAAGTCAATTACAACTCAAGACAGCAGTTTTGCTGAAACTTGTAAACATCATAACCGGTGTTATACTTATCGGAATCTAACTAAATTGAAATTCTTGGAAAGCTAAGAACATCTATTACAATGTACTAGTTAAAAACATTCTCAGATTCCGTATGGAACTCAAATTTCTGCTGTTTAAACACAAGTCAAGAACAACTAAAGACAACAGTTTGATGAAACTTGTAAAGCTCATAACTGGTGCTATACTTATCGAAATATAAATAAATCAGACTTTTTGGAAAGCTAAGAACTTCTACTACAACTTCCTAGATAACAACTTTCTCAGATTCAGTATGGAACTCAAATTCCTGCTCTTTAAACACAAGTCAAGAACAACTTAAGACAACAGTTTTGCTGAAACTTTAAAAGCTCATAACTGGTGCTATACTTATCAGAATCTAACAAGATTGAACTTTTTGGAAAGCTAAGAACATCTACTATAATGTTCTAGTTAACAACTTTCTCAGATTCCCTATGAAACTCAAATTCCTGCTCTTTAAACCCAAGTCAAGAACAACTCAACACAGCAGTTTGGCTGAAACTTGTAAACCTCATAACTGGTGCTATTCTTATCAAAATCGAACAAAATTGTAATTTTGGAAATCTAAGAACATCTACTACAACATCCAAGTTAACAACATTCTCAAATTCCGTATCGAACTCAAATTTCTACTTTTTAAACACAAGTCAAGAACAACTCAAGACAGTAGTTTTGCTGAAACCTGTAAATCTCATAACTAGTGCTATACTTATCGAAATCTTGCGAAATTGAACTTTTTGGAAAGTGAAGAACACCTAATATAACTTTCTAGTTAACAACTTTCTCAGATTCCGAATGGAACTCAAATTCCTGTTCTTTAAACGCAGGTCAAGAACAACTTAAGACAGCTGTTTTGCTGAAACTTGTAAATCTCATAATTGGTGCTATACTTATCGGAATCTAATAAAGGTGAACTTTTTGGAAAGCTAAGAACATCTTCTACAACTTCGTAGTTAACAACTTTGTAAGATTCCTCATCGAACCCAAATTCCTGCTCTGTAAACACAAGTCATCTACAACAGAAGACAGTAGTTTTGCAAAACTTGTAAAGCTCATGGCTGGTGCAATACTTTTCAGAATCAAACAAAATTAGACATTTTGGAAAACAAAGAACATCGACTATGACTTCCTAGTTAACAACTTTCTCCGATTCATTATGAAACTCAAATTCCTGCCCTTTAAACGCAAGTCAAGAACAAACTCAAGACAGAAGTTTTGTTGAAACTTGTAAAGCTCATAACTTGTGCTGTACTTATCACAATCTAAGAAAATTGCACTTTTTAGAAAGCTAAGAACATCTACTACTACTGCCTTGTTAACAGCTTTCTAAGAATCAGTATGGAAATAAAATTCCGGCTCTTTAAACACAAATCAAGAACAACTCGAGACAGCAGTTTTGCAGAAATTTGTAAATCTCATAACTGGTGCTATACTTATCAAAATTTAACAAAATTGGACTTTTTCGAAAGCTAAGAACGTCTACTTCAACTTCGTAGTTAACAACATTCTCAGATTCCATATAGAACTCAAATTCCATCTCTTTCAACAAAAGTCCAGAACAACTAAAGACAGTGGTTTTTCTAAAACTTGTAAAGCTCATAACTGGTGCTATACATATCAGAATCTAAAAAAATTAGAATTTTTGGAAAGCTAAGAACATCTACTAGAACTTCCTAGTTAACAACTTTCTCAGATTCCGTATGGAACTCAAAATCCTTCCCTTTAAACATAAGTCAAGAACAACTCAAGACAGCAGTTTGCTGAAACTTGTAAATCTCATAACTGGTGCTATACTTATCCAAATCTTACGAAATTGGACTTTTGGAAAGCTAAGGACATCTACTACAATGTCTTATTTAACAACTTTTTTGGATTCAGTATGGAACTCAAATTCCTGCTCTTTAAACACAAGTACAATGCATCACAGAAGTTTTGCTGAAAAAAGCTCATAACTCGTGTTATACCTATAGGAATCTAACAAAATTGGACTTTTTTGAAAGCTAAGAACATCTACTACTACTGCCTTGTTAACAACGTTCTCAGATTTCGTATGAAACTAAAATACCTACTATTCAAACACAAGTCAAGAACAACTTAAGATAGCAGTTTTGCTGAAACTTGTAAACCTCTTAACTGGTGCCATACTTATCAGAATCTAACAAAATTGGATTTATTGGAAAGCTAAGAACATCTACTACAACGTCCTAGTTACAAACTTTCTCAGATTCTGTATGGAACTCAAATTCCTTCCCCTTAAACACATGTCAAGAACAACTCAAGACAGCAGTTTGCTGAAACTTGTACAGCTCATAACTGGTGCTATACTTATCGGAATCTAATAAAATTAGACTTTTTGGAAAGCTAAGAACTTATACTACAACTTCCTAGATAACATATTTCTCAGATTCAGTATGGAACTCAAATTCCTGCATTTTAAACACAAGTCAAGAACAACTGAAGACAACAGTTTTGCTGAAACTTTTAAAGCTCATAATTGGTGCTATCTTATCGGAATCTAACAAAATTAAACTTTTTGAAAAGCTAAGAACATCTACTACAACTTCGTAGTTAACAACTTTCTTAGATTCCGTTGGGAACTCAAATTCCTGCTCTTTAAACACAAGTCAAGTACAACTGAAGGCAGTAGTTTTGCAGAAACTTGTAAAGGTTATGTCTGGTGCTATACTTTTCGAAATCTAACAAATTTGACATTTTGGAAAGCTAAGAACATCGACTACGACTTCCTAGTTAACAACTTTCTCAGAATCAGAATGGAACTAAAATTTTTGCACTTTAAACACAAGTCAAGAACAACTCAAGACAGAAGTTTTGCTGAAACTTGTAAAGCTCATAACTGGAGATATACTTATCAGAATCTAACAAAATTGGACCTTTTGTATAGCTAAGAACATCGACTATAACAACTTTCTCAAATTCGTTATGAAACTCAAATTCCTGCTCTTTAAACACAAGTCAAGAACAACTCCAGACAGAAGTTTTGCTGAAACTTGTAAAGCTCATAACTGGTGATATACTTATCGGAATCTAACAAAATTAGACTTTTTTGAAAGCTAAGAACATCTACTAGAACGTCCTACTTGACAACTTTCTAAGATTCCGTTTGGAACGCAAATTCCTTCTCTTTAAACACCTATCAAGAACAACTCAAGACAGTAGTTTGCTGAAACTTGTAAAGCTCATAATTTGTGCTATACTTATCAGAATCTAACAAAATTTAGTTATTTTGGAAAGCTAAGAACATCGACTATGCCTTCCTAGTTAAAAACATTCTCAGATTCTGTATGGAACTCAAATTCGTGCTCTTTAAGCACAAGTCAAGAACAACTCAAGACAGCAGTTTCGCTGAAACTTGCAACGCTTATAACTCGTGCTATACCTGTCAGAATCTAACAAAATGGGACTTTTTTGAAAGCTAAGAACATCTACAACAACTTCCTAGTTAACAACGTTCTCAGATTCCGTATGAAACTAAAATTCTCGCTCTTCAAACACAGGTCAAGAACAACTCAAGACAGCAGTTTTGCTGAAACTTGTAAACCTCGTAACTGGTGCTATACTTATCGGAATCTAACAAAATTGGACTTCTTGGAAAGCTAAGAACATCTACTACAACGTCCTAGTTAAAAACTTTCTCAGATTCCGTATGGAACTCAAATTCCTGCTCCTTAAACACATGTCAAGAACAACTCAAGACAGTAGTTTGCTGAAACTTTTAAAGCTCGTTACTGGTGCTATACTTATCGGAATATAATAAAATTTGTCTTTTTGGAAAGCTAAGACCATATAATACAGCTTCCTGGATAACAAATTTCTCAGATTCAGTGTGGAAGTCAAATTCCTGCTCTTTAAACCCAAGTCAAGAACAAGTGAAGACAGCAATTTTGCTGAAACTTTTAAAGCTCATAATTGGAGCTATACTTATAGGAATCTAACAAAATGAAACTTTTTGGAATGCTAAGAATATCTACTACAACTTCGGAGTTAACAACTTTCTTAGATTTCGTATGGAACTCAAATCCTGCTCTTTAAACACAAGTCAAGTACAACTGAAGACAATAGTTTTGCAGAAACTTGTAAAGGTCATGTCGGGTGCAATACTTTTCGAAATCTAACAAATTAGACATTTCGGAAAGCTAAGAACATCGACTACGACTTCTTAGTTAAGAACTTTCTGAGTTTCCGTATGGAACTAAAATTTTTGCACTTTAAACACAAGTCAAGAACAACTCAAGACAGAACTTTTGCTGAAACTTGTAAAGCTCATAACTGGTGATTTACTTGTCAGAATCTAACTAAATTGGACCTTTTGGAAATCTAAGAACATCTACTATAACTTCCTAGTTAATAAATTTCTCAGATTAGGTATGAAACTCAAATTCCTGCTCTTTAAACACAAGTCAAGAACAACTCAAGACAGCAGTTTTGTCGAAACTTGTAAACCTCATAACTGGTGCTGTACTTATCAGAATCTAACCAAATTGGACTTTCTGGAAAGCTAAGGACATCCACTATAACCTCCTAGTTAACAACTTTCTTGGATTCCGTATGGAACTCAAATTTCTAATATTTAAACACAAGTCA
This sequence comes from Hemerocallis citrina, assembly GCA_017893485.1. Lineage (NCBI taxonomy): Eukaryota > Viridiplantae > Streptophyta > Magnoliopsida > Asparagales > Asphodelaceae > Hemerocallis > Hemerocallis citrina. Next base: position 114,074,367 of record CM030360.1, on the reverse strand, counting down.
AGTACAACTCATGACAGAAGTTTTGCTGAAACATGTAAAGCTCATAACTCGTTCTATACCTGTCCGAATCTAACAAACTGGGATTTTTTTGAAAGCTAAGAACATCTACTACAACTTCCTAGTTAACAACGTTCTCAGATTCCGTATGAAACTAAAATCCCTGCTCTTCAAACACAAGTCAAGAACAACTCAAGACAGCAGTTTTGCTGAAACTTGTAAACCTCATAACTGGTGTTATACTTATCGGAATCTAACAAAATTGGAATTCTTGGAAAGCTAAGAACTTCTATTACAATGTACTAGTTAAAAACATTCTCAGATTCCGTATGGAACTCAAATTCCTGCTGTTTAAACACAAGTCAAGAACAACTAAAGACAGCAGTTTGCTGAAACTTGTAAAGCTCATAACTGGTGCATACTTATCGAAATATTAATAAATCAGACTTTTTGGAAAGCTAAGAACATATACTACAACTTCCTAGATAACAACTTTCTCAGATACAGTATGGAACTTAAATTTCTGCTCTTTTAACACAAGTCAAGAACAACTTAAGACAACAGTTTTGCTGAAACTTTAAAAGCTCATAACTGGTGCTATACTTATCAGAATCTAACAAGATTGAACTTTTTGGAAAGCTAAGAACATCTACTATAATGTTCTAGTTAACAACTTTCTCGGATTCCCTATGAAACTCAAATTCCTGCTCTTTAAACCCAAGTCAACAACAACTCAACACAGCAGTTTGGCTGAAACTTGTAAACCTCATAACTGGTGCTATACTTTTCAGAATCAAACAAAATTGGAATTTTGGAAATCTAAGAACATCTACTACAACGTCCAAGTTAACAACTTTCTCAAATTCCGTATCGAATTCAAATTTCTACTCTTTAAACACAAGTCAAGAACAACTCAAGACAGTAGTTTTGCTGAAACTTGTAAAGCTCATAACTAGTGCTATACTTATCGAAATCTTGCAAAATTGAACTTTTTGGAAAGTGAAGAACATCTACTATAACTTCCTAGTTAACAACTTTCTCAGATTCCGAATGGAACTCAAATTCCTGTTCTTTAAACGCAGGTCAAGAACAACTTAAGACAGCTGTTTTGCTGAAACTTGCAAATCTCATAACTGGTGCTATACTTATCAGAATCTAATAAAGGTGAACTTTTTGGAAAGCTAAGAACATCTTCTACAACTTCGTAGTTAACAACTTTCTAAGATTCCGCATGGAACTCAAATTCCTACTCTGTAACACAAGTCATCTACAACAGAAGACAGTAGTTTTGCAGAAACTTGTAAAGCTCATGGCTGGTGCAATACTTTTCGGAATCTAACAAAATCAGACATTTTGGAAAGCAAAGAACATCGACTATGACTTTCTAGTTAACAACTTTCTCCGATTCAGTATGTAACTCAAATTCCTGCCCTTTAAACGCAAGTCAAGAACAACTCAAGACAGAAGTTTTGTTGAAACTTGTAAAGCTCATAACTTGTGCTGTACTTATCACAATCTAAGAAAATTGCACTTTTTAGAAAGCTAAGAACATCTACTACTACTGCCTTGTTAACAGCTTTCTCAAAATCAGTATGGAAATCAAATTCCGGCTCTTTAAACACAAATCAAGAACAAATCAAGACAGCAGTTTTGTAGAAACTTGTAAATCTCATAATTGGTGCTATACTTATCAAAATTTAACAAAATTGGACTTTTTCGAAAGCTAAGAACGTCTACATCAACTTCGTAGTGAACAACTTTCTCAGATTCCATATAGAACTCAAATTCCATCTCTTTCAACAAAAGTCCAGAACAACTAAAGACAGCGGTTTTTCTATAACTAGTAAAGCTCATAACTGGTGCTATACATATCAGAATCTAAAAAAATTAGAATTTTTGGAATGCTAAGAACATCTACTAGAACTTCCTAGTTAACAACTTTCTCAGATTCCGTATGGAACTCAAAATCCTTCCCTTTAAACACAAGTCAAGAAAAACTCAAGTCAGCAGTTTGCTGAAACTTGTAAATCTCATAACTGGTGCTATACTTATCAAAATCTTAATAAATTGGACTTTTTGGAAAGCTAAGGACATCTACTACAATGTCTTAGTTAACGACTTTTTCGGATTAAGTATGGAACTCAAATTCCTGCTCTTTAAACACAAGTCAAGTACAACGGATCACAGAAGTTTTGCTGAAAAAAGCTCATAACTCGTGTTATACCTGTAGGAATCTAACAAAATGGGACTTTTTTGAAAGCTAAGAACATCTACTACAATTGCCTTATTAACAACGTTCTCAGATTCCGTATGAAACTAAAATTCCTACCCTTCAAACACAAGTCAAGAACACTTAAGATAGCAGTTTTGCTGAAACTTGTAAACCTCATAACTGGTGCTATACTAATCGGAATCTAACAAAATTGGATTTCTTGGAAAGCTAAGAATATCTACTACAACGTCCTAGTTAAAAACTTTCTCAGATTCTGTATGGAACTCAAATTCTTGCTCCTTAAACACATGTCAAGAACAACTCAAGACAGCAGTTTGCTGAAACTTGTACAGCTCATAATTGGTGCTATACTTATTGGAATCTAATAAAATTAGACTTTTTGGAAAGGTAAGAACATATAATACAACTTCCTAGATAACAAATTTCTCAGATTCAGTATGGAACTCAAATTCCTGCTTTTTAAACACAAGTCAAGAACAACTGAAGACAGCAGTTTTGCTGAAACTTTTAAAGCTCATAATTGGTGCTATACTTATCGGAATCTAACAAAATTGAACTTTTTGGAAAGGTAAGAACATCTACTACAACTTCGTAGTTAACAACTTTCTTAGATTCCGTTTGGAACTCAAATTCCTGCTCTTCAAACACAAGTCAAGTACAACTGAAGGCAGTAGTTTTGCAGAAACTTGTAAAGGTCATGTCTGGTGCTATACTTTTCTAAATCTAACAAATTAGACATTTTGGAAAGCTAAGAACATCGACTACGACTTCCTAGTTAAGAACTTTCTCAGATTCAGTATGGAACTAAAATTTTTGCACTTTAAACACAAGTCAAGAACAACTTAGGACAGAAGTTTTGCTGAAACTTGTAAAGCTCATAACTGGTGATATACTTATCGGAATCTAACAAAATTGGAACTTTTGGAAAGCTAAGAATATCTACTACATCTTCCTAGTAAACAACTTTCTCAGATTCGGTATGAAACTCAAATTCCTGCTCTTTAAACACAAGTCAAGAACAACTCAAGACAACAGTTTTGCCGAAACTTGTAAACCGCATAACCGGTGTTGTACTTATCAGAATCTAACAAAATTGGACTTTTTGGAAAGCTAAGGACATCTACTACAACTTCCTAGTTAACAACTTTCTCAGATTCCGTATGGAACTCAAATTTCTACTCTTTAAACACAAGTCAAGTACAACTCATGACAGTAGTTTTGTTGAAACTTGTAAAGCTCATAACTCGTTCTATACCTATTCGAATCTAACAAAATGGAACTTTTCTGAAAGCTAAGAACATATACTAAAACTTCCTAGTTAACAACGTTCTCAGGTTCTGTATGAAACTAAAATTCCTGCTCTTCAAACACAAGTCAAGAACAGCTCACGGCAGCAGTTTTGCTGAAACTTTTAAAACTCATAATTGGTGCAATAGTTATCTGAATATAACAAAATTGAACTTTTTGGAAAGTTAAGAACAACTATTACAACTTCGTAGTTAATAACTTCCTAAGATTCGGTATGGAACCCAAATTCCTCCTCTTTGAACACAACTCAAGTACAACTGGAGACTTTTGCGGAAACTTATAAAATTCATGGTAGGTGCTATACTTTTCGGTATCTTTCAAAATTAGACATTTTGGAAAGCTTAGAACATCGAATATGTCTTCCTAGTTAAAAACATTCTCAGATACTGTATGGAACTCAAATTCTAGCTCTTTAAACACAAGTCAAGAACAACTCAAGACAGCCATTTGCTAAAACATGTAAGGCTCATAACTGGTGCTATACTTATTAAAATCTAACAAAATTGGAGTTTTTGGAAAGCTAAGAATATCTACCACAACTTCCTACTTAACAACTTTCTCAGATTCCGTATGAAACTCAAATTCCTGCTCTTTAAACATAAGTCAAGAACAACTCAACACAGCAGTTTTGCTGAAACTTATAAACCTCATAACTGGTGCTATACGTATCAGAATCTAACAAAATTGGACTTTTTGGAAATCTAAGAACATCTACAACAACGACCAAGTTAACAAATTTCTCAGATTCCGTATCGAACTCAAATTCCTGCTTTTTAAACACAAGTCAAGAAAATCTCAAGACAACAGTTTTGCTGAAACTTGTAAAGCTCATAACTAGTGCTATACTTATCGAAATCTAACAAAATTAGACATTTTGGAAAGCGAAGAACATCTACTACAACTTCCTAGTTAACAACTTTCTCAGATTCTGTATGGAACTCAAATTCATGTTCTTTAAACACAGGTCAAGAAAAACTGAAGACAGGAATTTTGCTGAAACTTGTAAATCACATAACTGGTGCTATAGTTATCGGAATCTAATAAAGTTGAACTTTCTGGAAAGCCAAGAACATCTACCATAACTTCGTAGTTAACAACTTTCAAAGATTACGTATGGAACTCAAATTCATGCTCTTTAAACACAAGTCAAGTACACATGAAGACAGTAGTTTTGCAGAAACTTGAAAAGCTCATGGCTGGTGCTATACTTTTCGGAATCTAACAAAATTAGACCTTTTGGAAAGCTAAGAACATTGACTACGAATTCCTAGTTAACAACTTTCTCAGATTCAGTATGGAACTCAAATTCCTGCTTTTTAAACACAAGTCAAGTACAACTCAAGACAGTAGTTTTTGATGGAACTGCGATGAGTCCCAGGACCACGGATTGGTGTGCGTATCGATCAAAAAAACTTAACAGATTTAATACGTGATCTAACCCTTTATAGCGGAATATAGGGTTCACGAATTATACCTGCGATGAGAAGAAGACGATAGTTTCTAGCAACCTCGAGCCGTCAGCGACCCCACGATCTTCTGCACGTATTCCTTCCTCGGGTTGGACGTCGGGTGGGCGACGGTCTCCCAACCTTTCTTCTCCTTGGCTGACATCTCTTTCTCTCCTTACGTGAATCACGAATTTAGAGAAAACTTCTTATCTCTGATGAAAATATGACGGCCAGAGAATAGAGGATATATATATATAAGGCTACGGCAGGGACCATGAGGAGAAATTAGGGTTAGGTCTCCTAACGAATCTGGGTATCCCGTGTTCAGCCTGAACACACAACCCAGGCTCATTAACAATAGCTCGGTCCACTAAAGACCTATTGTTGCACTACCTTCCTAATCCCAAATTATATTTATGGGCTCCTTTTATTATATGCTCGTTCAGCTCCACATGTTAAGATATCGAATGTCTGTCGATCAAATTAAGTTACTGACAACTATATCGATCAACATCTTTTATCCTTAAGTAGTACCACTCAACTTTATTTGTCATGTCGGATGTAATCCACCTGCAGGGTTTACATGACAATCCTTATGAGCTCCTTAAGGGGACATCATCAACCCGACGTATCGGGACATGGATTCCTTTTACAATCAACAGCCCATCATACATACAATGCTATTACCCAATTCATAGAGGTTGTTGATCCATAATGAATCTCACTCTTTTATGAGTCAAAGTAATGCACACAGCATATACATGTCTGTTATTATATCTGGATTAAGAGCATAAGCATCCATAATAACAGAGGTGTTTGTTCTCTTTTGTAGTCAGTACAAAGAGAACAACCTCAAGTGGTCCTGTTCAATACACACAAAGTGTACTAGTGTAAACCTATAGTAAAGATAGACTAATACCATATTACACTACAACCTTTCCAATGGATTGTCCAAGTCCGCTAGGTTGTGAACTATTTATATATTCCATAGGGAACTGATAATATGATCTTCTGTGTGTCACCTCACACCATATTATCAACCTTATAGAATATCAGATACTTGCATTAATATTATAATAAACACAATATGCAAACATATGCCCATATGATTCTCATTCAAAAAAAAATTTAAGGAAATAAAGTTAATACAAAAGTGATGCTTTCAGTATATAACCCTAATAGTTTTGCTGAAACATGTAAAGCTCATAAATCGTGCTATACTTGTTGGAATCTAACAAAATTTGACTTTTTGGAATGCGAAGAACATCTACTACAAACTCCTAGTTAACAACTTTCTCAGAATTAGTATGGAAATCAAATTCCGGCTCTTTAAACACAAATCAAGAACAACTCAAGACTGCAGTTTTGCAGAAATTTGTAAATCTTAAAACTGGTGCTACACAAATCAAGAACTTTCTCAGATTCCATGTAGAAGTCAAATTCCATCTCTTTAAACAAAAGTCCAGAACAACTAAAGACAGCTGTTTTTCTAAACTCTGTAAAGCTTATAACTGGTGCTATACTTATCGGAATCTAACAAAACTAGAATTTTTGGAAAGCTAAGAACATATAATACAACTTCCTAGATAAAAAATTTCTCAGATTCAGTATGGAACTCAAATTCCTGCTTTTCAAACAAAAGTCAAGAACAACTGAAGACAGCAGTTTTGCTGAAACTTTTAAAGCTCATAATTGTTGCAATACTTATCGGAATCTAACAAAACTAAAATTTTTGGAAAGCTAATAACATCTACTACAACTTCGTAGATAACAACTTTCTTAGATTCTGTATGGAACTCAAATTCCTGCTCATTAAACACAAGTCAAGTACATCTGACGACAGCTGTTTTGCAGAAACTTGTAAATGTCTTGTCTGGTGTTAATACTTTTCGGAATCTAACAAATTAGACATTTTGGAAAGCTAAGAACATCGACTACGACTTCCAATTTAACAAATTTCTCAGATTCAGTGTGGAACTCAAATTCCTGCTCTTTAAACACAAGTCAAGAAAAGCTAAAGACAGCAGTTTTGTTGAAACTTTTAAAGCTCATAATTGGTGCTATATTTATCGGAATCTAACAAAATTGGACTTTTGGAAAGCAAAGAACATCTACTACAACTTCCTAGTTAACAACTTTCTCAGATTCGGTATGAATCACAAATTCCTGCTATATAAACACAGTCAAGAACAACTCAAGACAGCAGTTTTCCTGAAACTTGTAAAGCTCATAACTCATGCTATACTTGTCGGAATCTAACAAAATTGGACTTTTTAGAATGCTCAGAACATCTACTACAAATTTCTCACATTCCATAAGAAACTAAAATTTCTATTCTTTAAACCGAAGTCAAGAACAACTCAAGACATCAGTTTGCTGAAACTTGTAAAGCTCATAACTGGGGCTATACTTATCGGAATATAATAAAATTAGACTTCTTGGAAAGCAAAGAACATATAATACAACTTCCTAGATAACAAATTTCTCAGATTCAGTGTGGAACTCAAATTCCTGCTCTTTAAACACAAGTCAAGAAAAGCTAAAGACAGCAGTTTTGTTGAAACCATTAAAGCTCATAATTGGTGCTATACTTATCGGAATCTAACAAAATTGAACTTTTTGGAAAGCTAAGAATATCTACTACAACTTTGTAGTTATCAACTTTCTTAGATTCTGTATGGAACTCAAATTCCTGCTCTTTAAACACAAGTCAAGTACAACTGAAGACAGTAGTTTTGCAGAAACTTGGAAAGATCAGGTTTGGTGCTATACTTTTTGGAATCTAACAAATTAGAAATTTTGGAAAGCTAAGAACATCGACTACGACTTCCTAGTTAACAACATTCTCAGATTCAGTATGAACTCAAATTTTTGCACTTTAAACACAAGTCAAGAACAACTCAAGACAGAAGTTTTGTTGAAACTTGTAAAGCTCATAACTGGTGATATACTTATCGGAATCTAACAAAATTGGACCTTTTGGAAAGCTAAGAACATCTACTACAACTTCTTAGTTAAAAAATTTCTCAGATTCAGTATGAAACTCAAATTCCTGCTCATCAAACACAAGTCAAGAACAACTTAAGACAGTTGTTTTGCCGAAACTTGAAAACCTCATAACAGGTGCTGCACTTATCAGAATCTACTAAAATAGGACTTTTTTGAAAGCTAAGGACATCCACTACAACGTCCAAGTTAAAAACTTTCTTATATTCCGTATGGAACTCAAATTCCTGCTCTTTAAACACAAGTCAAGTACAACTCATGACAGAAGTTTTGCTGAATCTTGTAAAGCTCATAACCCGTGCTATACCTGTCGGAGTCTAACAAAATGGGACTTTTTTGAAAGCTAAGAACATCTACTACAACTTCCTAGTTAACCACGTTCTCAGAATCCGCATGAAACTTAAATTCCTGCTCTTCAAACACAAGTCAAGAACAACTCAAGACAGCAGTTTTGCTAAAACTTATAAACCTCATAACTGGTGCTATACTTATCGGAATCTAACAAAATTGGACTTCTTGGGAAGCTAAGAACATCTACCATAATGTCCTAGTTAAAATAATTCTCAGATTCCGTATGGAAGTCAAATTCCTGCTGTTTAAACACAAGTCAAGAACAACTCCATACAGTAGTTTGCTGAAACTTGTAAAGCTCATAACTGGTGCTATACTTATCGGAATCTTACTCAATTATACTTTTGGAAATCTAAGAATATATACTACAACTTCCTAGATAACAACTTTCTCAGATTCTGTATATATAACTCAAATTCCTACTTTTTAAACACAAGTCAAGAACAACTTAGGACAACAGTTTTGCTGAAATTTTTAAAGCTCATAACTGGTTCTATACTTATCAGAATCTAACAAAATTGAATTTTTTGGAAAGCTAAGAACTTCTACTACAATGTCCTAGTTAAAAAATTTCTCAGATTCCGTATGGAACTCAAATTCCTGCTCTTTAAATAACAGTTAAGAACAACTCAAGACAGCAGTTTGCTGAAACTTGTAAAACTCATAACTGGTGCTATACTTATCAGAATCTAAAAAAATTAGACTTTTTGGAAAGCTAAGAACATATAATACAACTTTCTAGATAACAAATTTCTCAGATCCAGTATGAAACTCAAATTCCTGGTCTTTAAACACAAGCCAAGAACAACTTAAGACAGCAGTTTTTCAGAAACTTTTAAACCTCATAAATGGTGCTATAGTTATCTGAATCTAACAAAATTCAACTTTTTGGAAAGCTAAGAACAACTACTACAACTTCGTAGTTAACACTTTTCTAAGATTCGGTAAGGAACCCAAATTTCTGCTTTTTGAACACAAGTCAAGTACAACTGAAGACAGTAGTTTTGCAGAAACTTATGAAGCTCTTGGCAGGTGCTATACTTTTCGGAATCTATCGAAATAAGACATTTTGGAAAGATAAGAACATCGACTATGCCTTACTAGTTAAAAACATTCTCAGATTCCGTATCGATCTCAGATTTCTGCACTTTAAACACAAGTCAAGAACAACTCAAGACAGCAGTTTGCTGAAAATTGTAAATCTCATTACTGGTGCTATACTTATCAAAATCTAACAAAATTTGACTTTTTGGAAAGCTAAGAACATCTACTACAAATTCCTAGTTAACAAATTTCTCAGATTCCGTATGAAACTCAAATTCCTGCTATTTAAACCCAAGTCAAGAACAACACAACATAGCAGTTTTGCTGAAACTTGTAAACCTCATAACTGATGCTATACTTATCAGAATCTAACAAATTTGGACTTTTGGAAATCTAAGAAAGTCTACTACGACATCCAAGTTAACAACTTTCTCAAATTCCGTATCGAACTCAAATTCCTACTCTTTAAACACAAGTCATGAACAACTCAAGACGGCTTTTTTTCTGAAACTTGTAAAGCTCATAACTAGTGCTATACTTATCGAAATCTAACAAAATTGAACTTTTTGGAAAGCGAAGAACATCTACTACAACTTTCTAGTTAACTACTTTCTCAAATTCCGAATGGAACTCAAATTCCTGTTCTTTAAACACAGGTCAAGAACAACTTAAGACAGCAGTTTTGCTGAAACTTGTAAATCTCATAACTGGTGTTATACTTATCAGAATATAATAAAGTTGAACTTTTTGGAAAGCTAATAACATCTATTGCAACTTCGTAGTTAAGAACTTTCTAAGATTCTGTATGGAACTCAAATTCCTGTTCTTTAAACACAAGTCATCTAGAACTGAAGATAGTAGTTCTGCAGAAACTTGTAAAGCTCATGGATGGTGCAATACTTTTCGGAATCTAACAAAATTAGACATTTCGAAAAGCGAAGAACATCGACTATGACTTTCTAGTTAACAACTTTCTCCGATTTGGTATGGAACTCAAATTCCTGCTCTTTAAATGCAAGTAAAGAACAACTCAAGACAGAAATTTTGTTGAAACTTGTAAAGCTCATAACCGGTGCTGTACTTATCAGAATTGAACAAAATTGGAATTTTTAGAAAGCTAAGAACATCTACTACGACTGCCTTGTTAACAGCTTTCTCAGAATCAGTATGGAAATCAAATTCTGGCTCTTTAAACACAAATTAAGAACAACTCAAGACAGCAGTTTTGCAGAAATTTGTAAATCTCATAACTGGTGCTATACTTATCAAAATATAACAAAATTCTACTTTTCAAACGCTAAGAACGTCTACTACAACTTCGTAGTTAAGGACTTTCTCAGATTCCGTATAGAACTCAAATTCCATCTCCTTAAACAAAAGTCGAGAACAACTAAAGACAACAGTTTTTCTAAACCTTGTAAAGCTTATAACTGGTGATATACATATCAGAATCTAACAAAATTATACCTTATGGAAAGCTAAGAACATCTACTACAACTTCCTAGTTAACAACTTTCTGAGATTCAGTATGGAAGTCAAATTCCTGCACTTTAAACACAAGTCAAGAACAACTCATGATAGCAGTTTGCTGAAACTTGTAAAGCTCATAAACGGTGCTACACTTATTGGAATCTAACAAAATTTAACTTTTTGGAAAGCTAAGAACATCTAATACCTATTCTTAGTTAACAACTTTCTCAGATTCCATATGGAACTCAAATTCTTGCTCTTTAAACACAAGTCAAGTACAACTCAAGACAGCAGGTTTGCTAAAACTTGTAAAGCTCATAACTAGTGCTATACATATCGGAATCTATCGAAATTGGACATTTTGGAAAGCTAAGAACTTCTATGACAACTTCCTAGTTAACAAGTTTCTCAGATTCCGTATGAAACTCAATTTCCAGCTCTTTAAGCACAAGTCAAGAACAACTCAAGACAACAGTTTTGCTAAAACTGGTAATCCTCACAACTGGTGCTATACTTATCAGAATCTAACTAAATTTTAGATTTTGGAAAGCTAAGAACATCTACTACAACATCCTAGTTAACAACTTTCTCAGATTACTTATGGAAATCAAAGTCCTGCTCTTTTAACACAGGTCAAGAAGAACTCAAGACAGTAGTTTTGCTGAAACTTGTAAAGCTCATAACTCGTGCTATACTTGCCGGAATCTAACAAAATTAGACTTTTTGGAAAGCTAAGAATATCTACTACAACTTCCTAGTTAACAACTTTCTCAGATTCCATATGAAACTAAAATTTCTGCTCTTTAAACAGAAGTCAAGAACAACTCAAGACAGCAGTTTTGCTGAAACTTGTAAACCTCATAACGGGTGCTACACTTATCGAAATATAACAAAATTGGACTACTTGGAAAGCTAAGAACATCTACCACAACGTCCTAGTTAAAAACGTTCTTAGATTCCGTTTGGGACTCAAATTCCTGCTCTTTAAACACAAGTCAAGAACAACTCAAGACAGCAGTTTGCTGAAACTTGTAAAACTCTTAACTGGTGCTTTACTTATCGGAATCTAACAAAATTAGGCTTTTTGGAAAGCTAAGAACATCTACTACAACTTCGTAGTTAACAAATTTCTTAGATTCCGTATGGACTCAAATTCCTGCTCTTTAAACACAAGTCAAGTACAACTGAGGACGGTAGTTTTGGAGAAACTTGTAAAGCTCATGTCTGGTGCTATACTTTTCGGAATCTAACTAACTAGACATTTTGGAAAGATAAGAACATCGTCTACGACTTCCTAGTTAACAACTTTCTCAGATTCATTGTAGAACTCAAATTTTTGCTCTTTAAACACAAGTGGAGATCAACACAAGATAGAAGTTTTGCTGAAACTTGTAAATCTCATAACTGGAGATATACTTATCTGAATTTAACAAAATTGGAATTTTTGGAAAGCTAACATCTACTACAACTTCCTAGTTAACAACTTTCTCAAATTCCGTATGAAACTCAAATTCCTGCTCTTAAAACACAAGTAAAGAACAACTCAAGACAGCAATTTTGCTGAAACTTGTAAACCTCAAGACTGGTGCTATACTTACGAGAATCTAAAAAAATTGGAATTTTTGGAAAGCTGAAAACATCTTCTGCAATGTTCTTGTCAAAAACTTTCTCAGATTCCTTATCGAACTCAAATTCCTGCACTTTAAACACAAGTCAGAACAACTCAAGACGGCAATTTTGCTGAAACTTGTATAGCTCGTAACTGGTGCTATACTTATTGGAATCTAACAAAACTGAACTTTTTGGAAAGCTAAGAACATCTAGTACAACTTCCTAGTTAAGCAACTTTCCCAGATTCCGAATGAAACTCAAATTCTTGCTCATTAAATACAAGTCCAGAACAACTCAAGACAACAGTTTCGCTGAAACTTGTAAACCTGAAAACTGGTGCTATAGTTATCGGAATTTAACAAAATTCGACTTCCTGGAATGCTAAGAACATCTACTACAACGTTCTAGCTAACAACTTTCGCAGATTCTGTGTGGTACTCAAATTCCTGCACTTTAAACACTAGTCAAGAACAACTCAAGACAACATTTTGAAGAAACTTATAAAGCTCATAACTGGTGCTATACTTATCAGAATCTAACAAAATTAGACTTTTTGGAAAGCTCAGAACATATACTACAACTTTCTAGATAACAACTTTCTCTGATTGAGTATGGAACACAAATTCCAGCTCTTTAAACACAAGTCAAGAACAACTTAAGACAACAGTTTTGCTAAAACTTTTAAAGTTCATAACTGGTGGTATACTTATCAGAATCTAACAAAATAAGACTTTTTGGAAAGCTAAGAACATATACTAAAACTTCCTAGTAAACAACTTTCTCAGATTCCGTATGGAACTCAAATTACTTCTCTTTAAACACAAGTCAAGAACAACTCAAGACAGCAGTTTTGCCGAAACTTGTAAAGCTCATAATTGGTGCTATACTTATCGGAATCTAACAAAATTGGACTTTTTGGAAAGCTAAAAACATCTAAAACAAATTTCTACTTAACAACTTTCTCAAATTCCATTTGGAACTCAAATTCCTGTTCTTTAAACACAAGTCATGAACTACTTAAGATAGTAATTTTGCTGATACTTGTAAATCTCATAACTTGTGCTATACTTATCGGAATATAAGAAAATTGGACTTTTTGGAAAGCTTAGATCATCTTCTACAACGTCCTAGTGAACAACTTTCTCAGATTCCGAATGGAACACAAATTCCTGCTCTTTAAACATAAGTGAAGAACAACTCAAGACAGCAGTTAGCTGAAACTTCTAAAGCTCATAACTAGTGCTATACTTATCGGAATCTTAAAAAAATAGTTTTTTTTGACAGCTAGGACCATATACTACAACTTCCTAGATAACAACTTTCTCAGATTCAGTATGGAACTCAAATTCCTGCTCTTTAAACACAAGTCAAGAACAACTTGAGACAACAGTTTTGCTAAAACTTTTAAAGCTCATAACTGGTGCTATACTTATCGGAAATTAACAAAATTGAACTTTTGGAAAGCTAGGAGCAACTACTACAACTTCGTAGTTAACAACTTTTTAAGATTTCGTTTGGAACTCAAAATCCTGCTCTTTAAACACAAGTCAAGTACAACTGAAGACAGTAGTTTTGCAGAAACTTGGAAAGCTCGTGGCTGGTGCTATACTTTTTGGAATCTAACAAAATTGGACATTTTGGAAAGCCAAGAAAATTGACTATGACTTCTTAGTTAATAGCTTTCTCATATTCAGTATGGAACTCAAACTCCTGCTGTTTAAGCACAAGTCACGAACAACTCAAAACAGCAATTTTGCTTAAACTTGTAAAGCTCATAACTAGTGCTATACTTATCAGAATCTAACAAAATTGAACTTTTTGGAAAGCTAAGAACATCTACAACAAATTTACTACTCTTTGAACACAAGTCAAGAACAACTGAAGACAACAGTTTTGCTGAAACTTGTAAAGCTCATAATTGGTGCTATACTTATCGGAATCTAACAAACTTGGACTTTTGGAAAGCTAAGAACATCTACTACAACTTCATCAGATTCCGTATGGAACTCAAGATTCTGTTCTTTAAACACAACTCAAGATCAACTCAGGACAGCAGTTTTGCTGAAATTTGTAAAGTTTATAACTTGTGCTATACTTATCGAAATCTAAAAAAATTGAACTTTTTCGAAAGCTACGAACATCTACTACAACTTACTAGGTTACAACTTTCTCATATTCCGTATGGAACTCAATTTCCTGGTCGTTAAACACACGTCCAGAACAACTTAAGACATCAGTTTTGCTAAAACTTGTAGAGCTCATAACAGCTGCTATACTTATCGGAATCTGACAAAATTGAACTTTTTGGAAAGCAAAGAACATCTACTACTTCTTCATAGTTAACAATTTTCTTAGAACCTGTATGGAACTACAATTCCTGCTTTTTAAACACATGTCAAATACAACTCAAGACAGTAGTTTGGCTGAAACTTGTAAAGCCCATCGCTGGTGCGATACTTTTCGGAATCTAAAAAAATTAGACTTCTTGGAAAGCTAAGAACATCAATACAACTTCCTAGTTAACAACTTTCTCAGATTCCGTATGGAACTCAAATTACTGCTCTTTAAACACAAGTCTAGAACAACTCAAGACAGCAATTTTGCCGAAACATGTAAAGCTCATAACTGGTACTACACTTATCGGAATCTATCAAAATTGGCCTTTTTGGAAAGCTAAGAACATCTACCACAACTTCCTAGTTAACAACTTTCTCATATTCCGTATGGAACTCAAATTCCTGCTTTATAAACACATGTCAAGAACAACTCAAGACAGCAGTTTTGCTGAAACTTATCAAGCTCATAAGAGGTGCTATACCAATCGGAATTTAACTAAACTCGAATTTTCGGAAAGCTAAGAACAACTACAACAACTTTATAGCTAACAACTTTCTCAGATTCAGTATGGAATTCAAATTCATGTTCTTTAAACACAAGTCAAGAACAACTTAAACCAGCAATTTTGGTGAAACGTGTTAATCTCATAACTGGTGCAATACTTTTCAGAATATAACAAAATTAGATATTTTGGAAAGCTAAGAACATTGACTACGTCTTCCTAGTTAACAACATTCTAAGATTCAGTATGGTACTCAAATTCCTCCTCTTTAAACACAAGTCAAGAACTACTCAAGACAGCAGTTTGCTAAAGATTGTGAAGCTCATAACTTGTGCTATACTTATCGGAATCTAACAAAATTGAACTTTTTAGAAAGCTAAGAACATCTACTACAAATTGCTAGTTAACAACTTTCTCAGATTCCCTACGGAACTCAAATTCCTGCACTGTAAACACAAGTCAAGAACAACTGAAGACAGCAGTTTTGCTGAAACTTGTAGAGCTCATAACTGGTCTATACTTATCGGAATCTAACAAAATTGGACTTTTTGGAAAGCTAAGAACATCTACTACAGCTTTCTAGTTAACAAATTTCTCAGATTCTGTATGGAACTCAAATTCGTGTTCTTTAAACACATGTCAAGAACAACTTAAGACAGCAGTTTTGCTGAAACGGGTAAATCTCATAACTGGTGCTATACTTATCGAAATCTAATAAAATTGAACTCTTTGGAAAGCTAAGAACATCTACTACAACTTTGTAGTTAACAGTTTTCTCAGATTCCGTATGGAACTCAAATTCTTGCTCTTTAAACACAAGTCAGGAATAACTCAGGACAGCAGTTTTGCTGAAACTAGTAAAGTTCATAACTGGTGCTATTCTTATCAGAATCTAAGAAAATCTACTACAACTTCCTATTTAACACCTTTCTCAGATTCCGTATGGAACACAAATTCCTGCTCTTTAAACATACGTCATGAACAACTCAATACAGCAGTTTTGTTGGAACTTGTACATCACCTAACTAGTGCTATACTAATCGGAACATAACCAAATTAGACTTTTTGGAAAGCTAAGAACATCTGCTACAACATCCTAATTAACACCTTTCTGAGATTCCGTTTGGAACTCAAATTCCTGCTCTTTAAACTCAAGTCAAGAACAACTCAAGACAACAATTTTGCTGAAACTTGTAAAGCTCACAACTGGTACTATACTTATCGGAATCTAACAAAATTTTACTTTTTGGAAAGATAAGAACATCTACACAACTTCCTAGTTAACAACTTTCTCAGATTCCATAAGGAACTCAAATTACGGCTTTTAAACAAAGTCAAGAACAACGCAAGACAGCGGTTTTCCTGAAACTTGTAAAGCTCATAACTGGTGCTATACTTATCGGAATCTAATTAAATTAATTCTTTTTGGAAAGCTTAGAACATCTACTTCAACTTCCTAGTTAACAACTTTCTCAGCTTCCGTATGGAAATCAAATTCGAACTCTTTAAACACAAGTCAAGAACAACTCAAGGCCGCAGTTTTGCTGAAACTTGTAAATCTCATAACTGGAACTATACTTATCGGAATCTAACAAAATTAAAATTTTTGGAAAGCTTAGAACATCTACTACAACGTCCTAGTGAACAACTTTCTCAGATTCCGTATGGAACTCAAATTCCTTCTCTTTAAACACAACTAAAGAACAACTCAAGACAGCAATTTGCTGAAATTGGTGAAGTTCATAACTGGTGCTGTACTTATCGGAATGTAACAAAATTGGACGTTTTGGAAAGCGAAGAACATATAATACAACTTCCTAGATCACAGCTTTCTCATATTTAGTATGGAACTCAAATTCTTGCTCTTTAAACACAAGTCAAGAACAACTTAAGACAGCAGGTATTGCTGAAACTTATAAAACTCATAACTGGTGCTATACTTATCAGAATCTAACAAAATTCGACTTTTTGGAAAGCTAAGAACAATTACTACAATTTCTTAGTTAAAAACTTTCAAAGATTCTGTTTGGAACTCAAATTCCTTCTCTTTAAACACAAGTCAAGTACAACTGAAGACAGTACTTTTTGCAGAAACTTGTAAAGCTCATGGTTGGTGCTACAATTTTTGGAATCTTACAAAATTAGACATTTCAGAAAGCTAAGAACATCGACTATGACTTCCTTGTTAACAACTTTCTCAAATTCCGTGTGGAACTTAAATTCCTGCTCTTTAAACACAAGTCAAGAACAAGTCAAGACCGCAGTTTTGCTGAAACTTGTAAAGCTCATAACTGTTGCTATACATATCGGAATGTAACTAAATTAGACTTTTTGAAAAGCTAAGAACATTTACTACAACTTCGCAGTTAACAACTTTCTCAGATTCAGTATGGAACTTAAACTCATGCTCTTTAAACACAACTCAAGAATAACTTAAGACAGCAGTTTTGCTGAAACTTGCAAAGTTCATAACTGGTACTATACTCATCAGAATCTAACCAATTTCAACTTTTTGGAAAGCTAAGAATATCTACTACAACTTCGTAGTTAACAACTTTCTCAGATTCCGTCTGGAACTCAAAATCCTGCTCTTTAAACACAAGTCAAGTACAACTCAATACAGCAGTTTTGCTGAAATTTGTACAGCTCATCGCTGGTGCTATTCTTTTCGGAATCTAAAAAAATTAGGCTTTTTGGAAACCTAAGAATATCGACTACAACTTCCTAGTTAACAACTTTCTCAGATTCAGTATGGAACTCAAATTCCTGCTCTTTAAACACAAGTCAGGAACAACTCAAGAGAGCAGTTTTGTTGAAACCTGTAAATCTCAAAACTGGTGCTATACTAATCGGAATCTGAACTTTTTGGAAAGCTAAGAACATCTACTAGAACTTCCTAGTAAACAACTTTCTCAGATTCCGTATGGAACTCAAATTCATGCTCTTTAAACACAAGTCAAGAACAACTCAAAACTGCAGCTTTGGTGAAACTTGTAAAGCTCATAACTGGTGCTATACATATCGGAATCTAACAAAATTAGACTTTTTGGAAAGCTAAAAGCATCTGCTACAACAAAGCAGTTAACAACTTTCTCAGATTTTGTATGTAACTCAAAATCCGGCACTTTAAACACAAGTCAAGTACAACTCAAGACTGTAGTTTTGCTAAAATTTGTATAGCTTATTGTTGGTGCTATACTTCTCGGAATCTAAAAAAGTTAGGCTTTTTGGAAAGCTAAGAACATAGACTACAACTTCCTTGTTAACAACTCTCTCAGATTCAGTAGTGAACTCAAATTCTCGCTCTTTAAACACAAGTGAAGAACAACTCAAGACAGGTGTTTTACTGAAACTTGTAAAGCTCATAACTGCTGCTATACTTATCAGAATCTAACAAAATTGAACTTTTTGGAAAGCTAAGAACATATAATAGAACTTCCTACTTAACAGTTTTCTCAGATTCCGTATGGAACTCAAAAAATCCTGCAATTTGAACACAAGTCAAGAACAACTGAATACAGCAGTTTTGCTGAAACTTGTATAGCTCATAACTGGTGCTATACTTATCGGAATCTCACAAAATTGGACTTTTTGGAAAGCTAAAATCATCTACTACATCTTCCTAGATAACAACTTTCTCAGATTCCGAATGGAACTCAAATTCCTACTCTTTAAACACTAGTCAAGAACTACCGAAGAAAGCAGTTTTGCTGAAACTTGTAAAGCTCATAACTGGTGCTATACTTACCGGAATCTAACAAAATTAGTATTTTTGAAAAGCTAAGAACATCTAATACAACTTTCTAGTTAACAACTTTCTCAGATTCCGTATGGAATTCAAATTATTGCTCCTTAAACACAAGTCAAGAACAACTTAAAACAACAGTTTTGCTGAAAATTTTAAAGCTCATCACCAGTTCTATACTTATCGGAATCTAATAAAATTGAAATTTTTGGAAAGCTAAGAACATCTACTAAAACTTTGCATTTAAAAACTTTCTCAGATTCTGTATGTAACTCAAATTCCTGCTCTGTAAACACAAGTCAAGAACAACTCAAGGCAGCAGTTTTGCTGAAACTTTTAAAACTAATAACTGGTGCTATACTTATCGGAATCTAACAAAATTAGACATTTTGGAAATCTAAAAACATCCACTACATCTTCCTAGTTAACAACTTTCTCAGATTCAGTATGGAACTCAAATTCATGTTCTTTGAACACGAGTCAAAAACAACTTAAGACCATAGTTTTGCTGAAATTGTAATCTCATAACAGGTGTTATACTTATCGGAATTTAATAAAATTGAACTTTTTGGAAGGCTAAGAATAGCAACTACAACTTCCTAGTTAACAACTTTCTCAGTTTCCGTATGGAACTCAAATTCCTACTCTATAAACACAAGTCAAGAACAACTCAAGACATCAGTTTTGCTAAAACTTATAAAGCTCATAACTGGTGCAATACTTATCGGAATAGAACAAAATTAGACTTTTTGGACAGCTAAGAAAATCTGCTACAACTTCCTCGTTAACAACTTTCTCATATTCTGTATGGAACTCAAATTTCTACTCTTTAAACACAAGTCAAGAACAACTTAAGACATCAATTTTGCTGAAACTTGCAAATCTCATAACTGGTGCAATACTTATCAGAATCTAACCAAATTGAACTCTTTGGAAAGCTTAGAAGATCTACTACAATTTCGTAGTTAACAACTTTCTCAGATTCTGTTCAGAACTCTAATTCCTGCTCTTTAAACACAAGTCAAGTAGAACTCAAAACTGCAGTTTTGCAAAAACTTGTAAAGCTCATCGCTGGTGCTATACTTTTCGGAATCTAAAAAAATTGGACTTTTTGGAAACCTAAGAACATTGACTACATCTTCCTATTTAACAACTTTCTTAGATTCAGTATCTAACTCAAATTCCTACGCTTTAAATACAAGTCAAGAACAACTCAAGGCAACAGTTTTGCTGAAACTTGTAAAGCGTAGAAATGGTGCTATACTTCAGAATTTAACAATACTGAATTTTTTTGCACAGCTAAGAACATCTACTAGAACTTCTTAGTTAACAACTTTCTTAGAATCCGTACAGAACTCAAATTCATGCTCTTTAAACACAAGTTCATAACAACTCAAGACAGCAGTTTTGCAGAAACTTGTAAAGCTCATAACTGTTGCTATACTTATCGGAATCTAACTAAATTAGACTTTTAGGAAACCTAAGAACATCTCCAACAACTTCCCAGTTAACAACATTCTCAGATTCAGTATGAAACTCAAATTCCTGCTTTTTAAACACAAGTCTAGAACAACTTAAAACAGCAGTTTTGCTGAAACATGTAAAGCTCATTACCGGCGCTATACTTATCGGAATCTAATAAAATTGATCTTTTTGGAAAGCTAAGAACATGTACTAAAAATTTGTAGTTAACAACTTTCTCAGATTCCGTATGTAACTCAAAATCCTGCTCTTTAAACACAAGTCAAGTACAACTCAAGACTGTAGTTTTGCTAAAATTTGTAAAGCTTATCGCTGGTGCTATACTTATCGGAATCTAACAAAATTAGTCTTTTTTGGAAAGCTAAGAACATCTACTACATGTTCCTAGTTAACAACTTTCTTAGATTCAGCATGGAACTCAAATTTATGTTCTTTAAACCCAAGTCAAGAACAACTTAAGAAAACAGTTTTGCTGAAACTTGTAAAGCTCGTGACCGGCGCTATACTTATCGGAATCTAATAAAATTGAAATTTTTGGAAAGCTAAGAACATGTATTACAACTTCGTAGTTAACAACTTTCTCAGATTCCATATGAAACTGAAATTCCTGCTCTTTACACACAAGTCAAGAACAACTCAAGACAGCAGTTTTGCAGAAACTTGTAAACATCATCGCTGGTGCAATACTTTTCGGAATCTAAAAAAATTAGACTTTTTGGAAAGACAAAAAAATCGACTACAACTTCCTAGTTAACAACATTTTTAGTTTCCGTATGGAACTCAAATTACTGCACTTTAAACACAAGTTAAGAACAGCTGAACACAGCAGTTTTGCTGAAACTTGTAAAGCTCAGAAGTTGTGGTATACTTATCGGGAATCTAACAAATTTGGATTTTTTGGAAAGCAAAGAAGAACTACCACAACTTCCTACTTAACAACTTTCTCAGATTTCGTATGGAATTCAAATTTCTGCTCTTTAAACACAAGTATAACTCAAGACAACCGTTTTGCTAAAACTTGCAAAGCTCATCGCTTGTGTTATACTTTTCGGAATATAAAAAAAATTTTACTTTTCGGAAAGCTAAGAACATCGACTACAACTTCCTAGTAACAACATTCTCAGATTCAGTGTGGAACTCAAATTCTTAGTTTTTAAACACAATTCAAGAACAACTCAAGACAGCAGTGTTGCTGAAACAAGTAAAGCTCATAACTGGTGCTAAACTTATCGGAATCTAACAAAATTAAACTTTTTGGGAAGTTGAGGACATCTACTAGAACTTCCTAGTTAACAACTTTCTCAGATTCCGTATGGAACGCAAATTCATGTTGTTTAAACACAAGTCAAGAATAACTCAAGGCTGCAGTTTAGGTGAAACTTGTAATGCTCATAACTGGTGCTATACTTATCGGAATATAACAAAATTGGACATTTTTGGAAGCTAAGAACATCTACTACAAATTTTTAGTTAACAACTTTCTCAGATTCCGTATGGAACTCAAAAAATTCGGCTCTTTAAACCCAAGTCAAGAACAACTCAAGACAGGAGTTTTGCTGAAACTTACAAAGCACATAACTGGTGCTATACTTAAAGGAATCTAAAAAAATTGGACTTTTTCGAAAGCTAAAAGCATCTACCACAATTTCGTAGTTAACAACTTTCTCAGATTCCGTATGGAACACAAATTCCTGCTCTTTAAACACTAGTCAAGAACAACTAAATACTGCAGTTTTGCTGAAACTTCTAAAGCTCATAATTGTTGCTATACTTATCGGAATCTAACAAAATTAGACTTTTTGGAAAGCTAAGAACATCTACTACATCTTTCTAGTTAACAACTTTCAGAGATTTAGTCTGGAACTCAAATTTCTGTTCTTTAAACAAAGTCAAGAACAACTTAATACAGCAGTTTTGCTGAAACTTGTAAAGCTCATAACTGGTGCTATACTTATTGAAATCTAACCAAATT
The DNA here is from genome assembly GCA_017893485.1 of Hemerocallis citrina. Classification (NCBI taxonomy): domain Eukaryota; kingdom Viridiplantae; phylum Streptophyta; class Magnoliopsida; order Asparagales; family Asphodelaceae; genus Hemerocallis; species Hemerocallis citrina. The sequence goes on along the minus strand of CM030360.1, from coordinate 114,051,861 downwards.
AGACTTTTTAAAAACTAAGAACATCTAGTACAACTTCCTAGTTAACAACTTTCTCAGATTCAGTATGGAACTCAAATTCCTGCTCTTTTAACACAATTCAAGAACAACTTAAAGCAACCGTTTTGTTGATACTTGTAAAGCTCATTACCGGTGCTATACTTATCAGAATCTAATAAAATTGAACTTTTTGGAAATCTAAGAACATATAATAAAGCTTTGTAGTTAATAAATTTTTAGATTCCATTTACAACGCAAATTCCTGCTCTTTAAACACAAGTCAAGAACAACTCCAGACAGCAGTTTTGCTGAAACTTGTAAAGCTCATAACTGGTGCTATAATTGTCAGAATCTAACAAAATTAGACTTTTTGGAAAGCTAAGAACATCTACTACATCTTCCTAGTTAACAACTTTCTCAGATTCCGTATGGAACTCAAATTCCTGTTCTTTAAACAAAGTCAAGCACAACTTAAGACAGCAGTTTTGCTGAAACTTGTAAATCTCATAACTGGTGCCATACTTATCGAAATCTAATAAAATTGACCTTTATGGAAAGCTAAGAACATGTACTACATCTTCGTACTTAACAACTTTCTTAGATTCCATATGGAACTCAAATTCCTGCTATTTAAACACAAGTCAAGAACAACTCAAGACAGCAGTTTTGCTGAAACTTGTAAAGCTCACCGCTGGTGCGATACTTTTCGAAATCTAAAAATAGTAGACTTTTTGGAAAGCTAAGAACAGTGACTAAAACTTCCTAGTTAACAACTTTCTCAGATTTCGTATGGAACTCAAATTACCGCTCTTTAAACACAAGTCAAGAATAACTGAAGATAGCAGTTTTGCGAAAACTTGTAGAGCTCATAACGCGTGCTATGCTTATCGGAATCTAACAAAATTGGACTTTTCGGAAAGCTAAGAACAACTACCACACCTTCCTTGTTAACAACTTTCTCAGATTTCGTATGGAACTCAAATTCCTGCTCGTTAAACACAAGTTAAGTACAACTCAAGACAACAGTGTTGCTGAAACTTGTAAAGCTCACCGCTGGTGCTATACTTTTCGGAATCTAAAAAAATTAGACTTCTTGAAAAGCTAAGAACATCGACTACAATTTACTAGTTAACAACTTTCTCAGATTGAGTATGGAACTCAAATTCATGCTCTTTAAACACAAGTCAAGAACAACTCCAGACAGCAGTTTTGCTGAAACTTGTAAAGCTCATAACTGGTGCTATACTTGTCAGAAATCTAACAAAATTGGACTATTTCGGAAGCTAAGAACATCTACTACAACTTCCTAGTGAACAACTTTCTCAGATTCCCTCTGGAACTCAAATTCCTGCTGTTTAAACACAAGTCATGAACAACTCAAGACAGCAGTTTGCTGAAACTTGTAAAGCTCATAACCGGTGCCATACATATCAGAATCTAACAAAATTAGACTGTTTGGAAAACTCAGAACATCTACTACAACTACCTAGTTAACAAATTTCTCAGATTCAGAATGGAACTCAAATTCGAGCTCTTTAAACACAAATTTAGAACAACTTAACACAGTAGTTTTGCCAAAACTTGTAACGCTCATAACTGGTGCTACACTAATTGAAATCTAATAAAATTGAACTTTTTGGAAACCTAGGAACATCTACTATAACTTCGTATTTAACTACTTTCTCAGATTCAGTATTTAACTCAAATTCGTGCTCTCTATAAACGCAAGTCAAGTACAACTCAATACTGCAGTTTTGCTGGTGTTATACTTCTCGGAATCTAAAAAGTTAGACTTTTTGGAAAGCTAAGAATGCAGAATAAAACTTCCTAGTTAACAGCTTTCTCAGATTCAGTATGGATCTCAAATTCCTACCCTTTAAACACAAGTCAAGAACAACTCAAGAGCGGAGTTTTGCTGAAACTTGTAAAGCTCATAACTGGTGCTATACTTATCAGAATCTAACAAAATTGAACCTTTTGGAAAGCTAAGAACATATACTAGAACTTCCTAGTTAACAATTTTCTCAGATTCCATATGCAACTCAAAAAGTCCGGCTCTTTAAACACAAGTCAACAACAACTGAAGACAACAGTTTTGCTGAAACTTGTAAAGCTCATAACAGGTGCTACACTTATCGGAATCTAACAAAATTGGACTTTTTGGAAAGCTAAGAACCACTACCAGAACTTCCTAGTTAACAACTTTCTCAAATTTCGTATGGAACTCAAATTCATGCTCTTTAAACACAAGTCAAGTACAACTCAGGGCAACAGTTTTGCTGAAACTTGTAAAGCTCATCGCTGGTGCTATACTTTTCGGAATCTAAAAAAATTAGACTTCTTGGAAAGCTAAGAACATCGACTACTACTTCCTAGTTCACAACTATCTCAGATTGAGTATGGAACTCAAATTCCTATTCTTTAAACACAAGTCAAGAACAACACAAGATAGCAGTTTTGCTGAAACATGTAATGCTCATAACTGGTGCTATACCCATCAGAATCTGACAAAAATGGACTTTTTGGAAAGCTAAAACACCTACTACAAAATCCTCGTTAACAACATTCTCAGATTCCGTGTAGAACTCAAATTCCTACTCTTTAAACACAAGTCAAGAACAACTCATGACAGCAGTTTGGCTGAAACATATAAAACTCATAACTGGTGCTATACATATCGGAATCTAACAAAATTAGACTTTTTCGAAATCTAAGAACATCTACTACAACTTCTTAGTTAACAACTTTCTCAGATTCATTATGGAACTCAAATTCCTGCTCTTTAAACACAAGTCAAGAACAACTTAAAACAGCAGTTTTGTTGATACCTGTAATGCTCATTACTGGTGCTATACTTATCGGAATCTAATAAAATTAAACTTTTTGGAAAGCTAAGAACTTCTAATAAAGCATTGTAGTTAACAACTTTCTCAGATTCCATATGTAACTCAAATTCCTACTCTTTAAACACAAGTAAAGAACAACTCAATACAGCAGTTCTGCTGAAATTTGTAAAGCTCATAACTTGGGCTATATACTTGTCGGAATCTAAAAAAATTCGACTTTTTGGAAATCTAAGAGCATCGGCTAAAACTTTCTACTTAACAACTTTCTCAGATTCCGTATGGAACTCAAATTACTGCTCTTTAAACACATGTCAAGATCAATTGAAGACAGCAATTTTGCTGAAACTTGTCAATCTCATAACTGGTGCTATACTTATCGGAATCTAACAAAATTGGACTTTTTGGAAAGCTAAGAACAACTACCACAACATCCTAGTTAACAACTTTCTCAGATTTCGTATGGAACTCAAATTCATGCCCTTTAAACACACGTCAAGTACAACTCAGGACAACAGTTTTGCTGAAACTTGTAAAGCTCATCGCTGGTGCTATACTTTTCGGAATCTAAAAAAGTTAGACTTCTTGGAAAGCTAAGAACTTTTACTACTAATTCATAGTTAACAACATTCTCAGATTGAGTATGGAACTCAAATTCCTGCTCTTTTAACATAAGTCAAGAACAACTCAAGACAGCAGTTTTGCTGAAACATGTAAAGCTCATAACTGGTGCTATACCTATCGGAGTCTCACAAAATTGGACATTTTGGAAAGCTAAGAACAACTACCACAACTTCCTAGTTAACAACTTTCTCAGATTTCGTATGGAACTCAAATTCCTGCTCTTTAAACATAAGTTAAGTACAACTCAAGGCAACAGTGTTGCTGAAACTTGTAAAGGTCATCGGTGGTTCTATACTTTTCAGAATCTAAAAAAATTAGACTTCTTGGAAAGAAAAGAACATCCACTACAATTTACTACTTAACAACTTTCTCAGATTGAGTATGGAACTCAAATTCATGCTCTTTAAACACAAGTCAAGAACAACTCATGACAGAAGTTTTGCTGGAACTTGTAAAGCTCATAACTAGTGCTATACTTGTCGGAATCTAACAAAACTAGACCTTTTGGAAAGCTAAGAACATCTACTAGGACTTCCTAGTTAACAACTTTCTCAGATTCCGTATGGAACTCATATTGACGGTCTTTAAACACAAGTCAAGGACAACTAAAGACTGTAATTTGGGTGAAACTTGTAAAGCTTATAACTGGTGCTATACTTATCGGAATTTAACAAAATTGGACTTTTTCGGAAGCTAAGAACATCTACTACAAATTCCTAGTAAAAACTTTCTCAGATTCCGTATGGAACTCAAATTCCTGCTGTTTAAACACAAGTCAAGAACAACTCAAGACAGCAGTTTTCGAAAACTTGTAAAGCTCATAACCGATGCCATACTTATCAGAATCTAACAAAATTGGACTGTTTGGAAATCTCAGAACATCTACTACAACTACCTAGTTAAAAAATTTCTCAGATTCAGTATGGAACTCAAATTCGAGCTCTTTAAACACAAATCAAGAACAACTTAACACAGTAGTTTTGCCGAAACTTGTAACGCTCATAACTGGTGTTATACTAATTTGAATCTAATAAAACTGAACTTTTTGGAAAGCTAAGAACATCTACTATAACTTCGTATTTAACTACTTTCTCAGATTCTGTATGTAACTCAAATTCCTGCTCTCTATAAATACAAGTCAAGTACAACTCAATACTGCAGTTTTGCTGGTGTTATACTTTTCGGAATCTAAAAAGTAAGACTTTTTGGAAAGCTAAGAACATCGAATACAGCTTCCTAGTTTACAACTTTCTCAGATTCAGTATGGATCTCAAATTCCTGCTCTTTAAACACAAGTCAAGAACAACTCAAGACCGGAATTTTGCTGAAACTTGTAAAGCTCATAACTGGTGCTATACTTATCTGTATCTAACAAAATTGAACTTTTTGGAAAGCTAAGAACATATACTAGAAATTGCTAGTTAACAATTTTCTCAGATTCCTTATGGAACTCAAAAAATCCTGCTCATTAAACACAAGTCAACAACAACTGAAGACAGCAGTTTTGGTAAAACTTGTAAAGCTCATAACAAGTGCTACACTTATCGGAATCTAACAAAATTGGATTTTTTGGAAAGCTAAGAACAACTAACACATCTTCCTAGTTAACAACTTTCTCAGATTTTGAATGGAACTCAAATTCATGCCCTTTAAACATGCTTCAAGTACAACACAGGACAACAGTTTTGCTGAAACTTGTAAAGCTCATCACTGGTGCAATACTTTTCGCAATCTAAAAAAATTAGACTTCTTGGAATGCTAAGAACATCGACTACTACTTCCTAGTTAACAACTTTCTCAGATGGAGTATGGAACTCAAATTCCTCCCCTTTAAATACGAGTCATGAACAACTCAAGACAGCAGTTTTGCTGAAACATGTAAAGCACATAACTGGTGCTGTATCTATCGGAATCTCACAAAATTGGACATTTTGGAAAGCTAAGAACAACTACCACAACTTCCTAGTTAACAACTTTCTCAGATTTCGTAAGGAACTCAAATTCCTGCTCTTTAAACATAAGTTAAGTACAACTCAAGACAACAGTGTGGCTGAAACTTGTAAAGCTCACCGCTGGTGCTATACTTTTCGGAATCTAAAAAAATTAGACTTCTTGGAAAGAAAAGAACATCGACTACAATTTACTAGTTAACTTTCTCAGATTGAGTATGGAACACAAATTTACGCTCTTTAAACACAAGTCAAGAACAACTCAAGACAACAGTTTTGCTGAAACTTGTAAAGCTCATAACTGGTGCTATACTTGTCGGAATCTAACAAAATTAGACTTTTTGGAAATCTAAGAACATCTACTAGGACTTCCTAGTTAACAACTTTCTCAGATTAGGTATGAAACTCATATTCACGGTCTGTAAACACAAGTCAAGGACAACCAAAGATGGTAGTTTGGGTGAAACTTGTAATGCTTATAACTGGTGCTATACTTATCGAAATCTAACAAAATTGGACTTTTTCGGAAGCAAAGAACATCTACTACAACTTCCTAGTTAACAACTTTCTCAGATTCCGTATGGAACTCGAATTCCTGCTGTTTAAACACAAGTCAACAACATCTCAAGACAGCAGTTTGCTGAAACTTGTAAAGCTCATAACCGATGCCATACTTATCAGAATTTAACAAAATTGGACTGTTTGGAAAGCCCAGAACATCTACTACAACTACCTAGTTAAAAAATTTCTCAGATTCAGTATGGAACTCAAATTCTGGCTTTTTAAACACAAATCAAGAACAACTTAACACAGTAGTTTTGCCGAAACTTGTAACGCTCATAACTGGTGCTATACTAATTCGAATCTAATAAAATTGAACTTTTTGGCAAGCTAAGAACATCTACTATAACTTCGTATTTAACTACTTTCTCAGATTCTGTATGTAACTCAAATTCCAGCTCTTTATAAACACAAGTCCAGTACAACTCAATACTGCAGTTTTGCTGGTGTTATACTTTTCGGAATCTAAAAAGTTAGACTTTTTGGAAAGCTAAGAACATCGAATACAACTTCCTAGTTTACAACTTTCTCAGATTCAGTATGGATCTCAAATTCTTGCTCTTTAAACCCAAGTGAAGAACATCTCAAGACCGGAATTTTGCTGAAACTTGTAAAACTCATAACTGGTGCTATACTTATCGGTATCTATCAAAATTGAACTATTTGGAAAGCTAAGAACATATACTGGAACTTCCTAGTTAACAATTTTCTCAGATTCCTTATGGAACTCAAAAAATCCTGCTCTTTAAATACAAGTCAACAACAACTAAAGACAGCAGTTTTGGTATAACTTGTAAAGCTCATAATAGGTGCTACACTTATCGGAACCTAACAAAATGGGACTTTTTGGAAAGCTAAGAACACCTAACACATCTTCCTAGTTAATAACTTTCTCAGATTTTGTATGGAACTCAAATTCATGCCCTTTAAACACACGTCAAGTACAACTGAGGACAACAATTTTACTGAAACGTGTAAAACTCATCGCTGGTGCCATACTTTTCGAAATCTAAAAAAATTAGACTTCTTGGAAAGCTAAGAACATCGACTACAACTTCCTATTTAACAACTTTCTCAGATGGAGTATGGAACTCAAATTCCTGCTTTTTAAACACAAGTCATGAACAACTCAAGACAGTAGTTTTGCTTAAACATGTAAAGCTCATAACTGGTGCTATACCTATCGGAATCTAACAAAATTGAACCTTTTGGAAAGCTTAAAAAGACCTACTACAACTTCCTCGTTAACAACTTTCTCAGATTCCGTATGGAACTTAAATTCCTGCTCTTTAAACACAAGTCAAGAACAACTCATGACAGCAGTTTTGCTGAAACATGTAACGCTCATAACTGGTGCTGTACTTATCAGAATCAAAAAAAATTAGAATTTTTCGAAAGCAAAGAATATCTACTACAACTTCTTAGTTAACAACTTTCTCAAATTCATTATGGAACTCAAAATCCTGCTCTTTGAGCACAAGTCAAGAACAACTTAAAACAGCAGTTTTGCTGATACCTGTAAAGCTCATTACTGGTGCTATACTTATCGGAATCTAATAAAATTGAACTTTTTGGAAAGCTAAGAACATCTAATAAGCTTTGTAGTTAACAACTTTCGCAGATTCTATATGTAACTCAAATTCCTGCTCTTAAAACTTAAGTATAGAACAACTCAAGACAGCAGTTCTGTGGAAATTTGTAAAGCTCATAACTTGGGTTATATACTTGTCGGAATCTAAAAAAATTAGACCTTTGGAAATCTAAGAGCATCGGCTACAACTTCCTAGTTAACAACTTTCTCAGATTCCGTATGGAACTCAAAATACTGCTCTTTAAACACATGCTAAGATCAACTGAAGACAGCAGTTTTGCTAAAACTTGTCAAACTCATAACTGGTGCTATGCTTATCGAAAACTAACTAAATTGGAATTTTTGGAAAGCTAAGAACAAGTACCACAATTTCCTAGTTAACAACTTTCTCAGATTTCGTATGGAATTCAAATTCCTGATCTTTAAACACAAGTTAAGTACAACTCAGGAGAACAGTTTTGTTGAAACTTGTAAAGCTCATCGCCGGTGCAATACTTTTCGGAATCTAAAAAAATTAGACTTCTTGGAAAGCTAAGAATGTAACACCCCGGATTGTATTATGCTTGTATATGTATGTATGTATATTGACAGTATGCGTGCAATTGATTGTATTCTTATGGGTCGATTTTGCCATCGTGGTGGATGGTTAGGGCTACGGGACAGTTTTTGGGGAGAGTTGCATTCCAAGGATGCACGAGAACGAGACGGACCGATACTAGTATAACTGCTAGTTTTCGGTACGACGCACGTGCAAATATAACACGGTATGGTACTACAGTGAATATAGATTGCGTGCGCTCGTTAAAACACGCGTCTCACACTCGTTGGAGCTCGTTAGGGGTTATGTTGGGCAGCCAACCTAACACACACAAAACCAATGGGCTAAGCCATGGTTTTGGTCTACAAAACCACCTATAGCCTAACCTACCCCCCCCCCCCCGGTCAAATCCTGCCTACACACCTCCCATCACCCTCATTTCCCACTTCATTTCTCCCTTTTGCTCTTAAAATTTCAGAAGGAGAACACCACAAGAGAAGGAGGAGAGAAAGAAGAAGGAAGTGAAGGAGGAGGATCAAAAGGAGATTTCCAAGAGAAGAAGCTTGAAAAAGTTCCTTCTACTACTACAACCAAAGGTGAGAAGTTTCTCTAAACTTGAAATTCTTGTCTTTTAATTAATTTTGATTGCATGCATGTGTGCTAGAATGCATAGGATTGCTCTTCTAAAGGTTAGAAGTAGAAGTCAGAATTGAACTAGGAAAAACTGGTTCGGAGTACCATTTTGTGGATTTTTCCGAGAGCAAAATAAGATGAGTTAGACCATGAAATTAAAGGGTTTATTCATATATGTGTTAGGACCATTCATGATTTATTTCATATTTTTCTAAGATTATTTGATATGCTAATAAAATCGTGAGATGGATCTGTGTCGTAAGGCAGACTCAGAAAAAGAAAAACAGGATGGCTGATATTGTAGGAATTTTCGTGATTTATTGAAGCATGATATTGATCTGAAATTTTTACTCAATATTCCTGAAGGCATTTTAATTATTTAGAAAAATCAGTAAATTATTCTGATGAATTTAGAGGCATGAGAAAAATCTATCTATAACCAGTATCTGATGTTGAATTAGAAAACATGATGGTTTCTGTTCTAACTTGCAACAGCTATTACTCACTATATAATTAGAATTTTGATATGAGGTCTTTTGAATGATGTTGGGTATGATGTCTAGTGTCACTACCATAAATTTTCTGTCAATTGGACAAGTTTGCAATTTACTGTGATTTTGTGATTGAGCACTGTGCTGTTTTCAGCCAGTTTTGGTACTCTGTAAAGATTGGGAAATTGAGACCTGTTAGAGGTATATTTTGAGGACCATAACCCAGGAGAGAGTTGTAGGTGACACCTAGACCTTTCAACAAAACTTATTTAAGGCAATTCCAGTAAACGGTTGAATTATTATGATTTTTGTAAGACTGGACAGAGGACTAGAGTAGAGCTGTGTGCTCGGAATTGGAGAGACCAATTGTGTGAATTGGTGTATCGATGATAGATGAGTGTGTTAGGATGACTTAATGGTATAATTTGGACTCATGACCAACTAGAGAGTTTTTTAGGACACCCACACCCTTCTACAGAATTTGAGTTTGTATCGTTCTGATGAACGAGTAGGATTTTATGTCAATGGTAAGGTGCAGCCCGTGTACAGGAAGCACGCAGGCTGGAGCTTGAGAAGCTATGTCGAGGACTTAGATGGTTGAATTTAAGCTCGTGATCAACTAGGAAGTTGTAGCCCAGGATCGTACCTTTCCAGGTTGGGCCCATACACTCCAATCGGAGTTGTATCGATTAGGGATGACCATTTTGAGATTCGGGCAGAAACCCGTAGGTTGCTTAGTCTGGGTTTGGACTAAGGGTTGTGAAAGCATTTTTCCCTTGTGTGTTATTTGAGTCGGTAACACGTGTCTAGGAGTGGTTGATCTCTATCATTGAGGCTGTTGACTCTCCGAGTGGGATGGGTGACTCGAGTTAGTCACTAGGGTAAAGGATACCCTGCACCTATTTAGCCTATATTATTAAACTTCTGCCGAGCGTAGGACGTCCGAGCATGCCATTGAGTGGAGCTCACGGGGCAATTATCTATTTACTGCCGGAGTAGCAGCAGGCGTAGGCCATTATGCTGGACGAGTCCAAGCAGGGAAAAGTGGCGAACCGGACTGGTATCGCAAGGGGCCAGAGGCTGATAGGCAAGTGTGGAAGCCGTATTTCTTACCCGAAATAATTAGAGTAAGGTAGGGGTTAGAATAGTTTATTAAGGGGTTGGAAAATTGCATTAGTCCTAGTAAACCATAGTCGGTGTTGTATCTTCCAGTCATAGGGATACGTTCTCGACCGCTAACGGATCGCGTCCCCGGCTCGTATCTCGATCTGTTGATTCCCAAAGTTCTGCCGAAGTAAGGTGCGGGAGGCCCGGAGGATTTGACCTCCCGTGGTGCTCACGTCCCTAAAGCACGGGTTTTGTGTTTTGTGGTTTTTTTTCGTATATATCAGTTCATTACCCGATGAGGGGTGAACACGCATGCGTCAGTCCATGGGTGGACATGTGGAACCAAGGGTCGTAAGGACCAAATTCAACGCAGTTTCTAAGGAGGTCCGTACGCGGGTACCAACTGGCGGTGACCACTTGGGCACTGCAGGGTGGAATTAGACCGACCACTTCAATCTCCTTGGGCGACGGACAGTCTATTGGGAACTGGAGTGTGTACAAGAGTAGGGTGCATGGCGAGGGTTCGAATCCCTAAATTGTGGAGAAAGACGGCTAGATTTGGGGGCGTATGTAGTATGAGATGCATTCGTGCTCCAAAATCTTGCTTGCATTAGAAGTTAGGCATGTGAGATTGCTGCATCTAGTCATAGGGTCATGTCATAACACTGCACTAGAACCCGAATCCACTAAACCCTTGTTGTACTATCCCGGACGGATATTACATTACATAAATTATTATTTTATTATTATCTTATTATTATTTTGTTTTAATTTCAAAATTGAAATATTTTGGTGATTTTCTCCCGGTTTGTTCATCAACAATATCTGTACCCAGATACCGGTCAGTATACATCCGTATTGTATCAAATTGATACCGTGATCTTCCGAACTAATAATAGAATTTATCTTATTATTATTTTCGAGATTAAATAATTTTTATACGGATTATGAGAGGATTTTCGGTATATATACATATATGCGCACATACATGTAGTATGTCGATTAGTACATTGTACAAAGTATGTGGTATGTATTTTATGGATAAAATTGTTCCCCTTGTCATGACAATCCAAATTAAATAGTTAGGATTGTAGGAGAATTAAACATAGGATTAAGAATGTGCATGAGAGAATTAGGAGAAAGAAGCTCCCTCACATAATACCTCCACCACACCAGACCTCCACCTCACACCCCCCTCCCCTAGGCAAGGCCGGCCCCCAATTCATGGGGGGACCTTTGTGCAAATGTGTATGTGCACATTTGCACTCTCCACCACTCTCTCCACCTATAAATACCCCCTTCCTTCACCTTAGTCTCATTTTAGAAAGATCATAAAGAAAGAAAGAAAGAAAGGAAAAGAAAGAGAGGAACCGTACTAACTTGAGAGTTTTCCATTGTAGGTTTCATAAGGATTCCTAGGAGCTAAGGAGGAGAGTTATCCTAGTTCTTCCATCAGAAAAAGAGATTAAGGTGGGGGTTCTCCACTTTCTTTGTTGATTTGTTGTTTTGACTTCTTCTTCTTATCTTCCTTGTTTTGTTTCTTTTGTTCTTTGAGAATGATTTATTGGGATGGTGTTGTGGTGTGTAGTTCTTATTTTTGTATGGTTATGGATGGTTAAAGATAATAACCACATGAAAAAGAAAAGAAATGAGTGGTAGTAGTAAAGAACAAAGAGATCAATTTTGTAGTAGTAGTTGTTGTTTTATGTTTACTAATTGGACTAATATACACATATGCATATGAACTTGTACATACAACCATTTGGGATTGTAGGACTTGAATGTGGACTCACACATAAAGCATATGAACTTGTATACAACCATTTGGTTGTAGGACACACACATTGAACTTTGGACAAAAAAAAGGGAAAGCATATGTTGGTTGAACCAAAATGGAGGATTCTTACTTTACTTATTTTGCTTAGTTCTTTCTATTAATATTAAATAAAAAGAACCCATTTTTAGATGCTAATCCTAGTATGAAAAGATCTAAATCACTAGTTGTAGAATGATTAAAAAGATCTCTTTTTATGATCACTAATAATAATAAGAACTAGATGCTAATAAAAATCTAGTAGATATTTAAGTAGTAGATGTTTTATGATTAAATAAAGTAGTAGTAGTATGTTTAAGTAGATGTTAAAATAAAATAGTTGTAGATGTTTATGTTATGTAAAATTTTAGTAGATGCTTATGTGTTAAAGTAAAGTAGTAGTAGTAGATGTTAAAATAAAGTAGTTGTAGATGTTTATGTTATGTAAAATTTTAGTAGATGCTAATGTGTTAAAAATAAAGTAGTTTAGTAGTTGATGTTTATGTTTAGATGAAGATTTGAGTAGGATTTTTAGTAGTAGATGTTATGTTATAGTAGATATTGTGTTTAATTAAATTATAGTAGATGCATATGAATATTAAATGGATTGTTATACTTATTTAAGTAAGTATCTACACTTAGATTAATTGTAGGAAGGTTGTATACCATGTTAGATTAATTGTAGGAAAGTTGTATACCATGCTAGATTAATTGTAGGAAGGTTGTATACCATGCTAGATTAATTGTAGGAAAGGTGTATACCATGCTAGATTAATTGTAGGAAGGTTGTATACCATGCTAGATTAATTATAGGAAAGTTGTATACCATGCTAGATTAATTGTAGGAAAGTTGTATACCATGTTAGATTAATTGTAGAAAAGTTGTATACCATGCTAGATTAATTGTAGGAAAGTTGTATACCATGGTAGATTAATTGTAGAAAGGTTGTATACCATGCTAGATTAATTGTAGGAAAGTTTTATACCATGCTAGATTAATTGTAGGAAGGTTGCATACCATGCTAGATTAATTGTAGGAAAGTTGTATACCATGCTAGATTAATTGTAGAAAAGTTGTATACCATACTAGATTAATTGTAGGAAAGTTGTATACAAGTTGTATACCATGCTAGATTAATTGTAGGAAGGTTGTATACCATGCTAGATTAATTGTAGGAAAGTTGTATACCATGCTAGATTAATTGTAGGAAAGTTGTATACCATGCTAGATTAAATAAATATTCATGCTTAGATGATATCCATGCTTAGATAAGTATATGTTCATACTAGACGTCATTCATAGTAGACGTTCATGCTAAATGTTCATGCTAAGTTTGTAGATGTCATTCTAATTATTGTTTATGTTAGGTTAGTAGATGACCATGCTAATCATTGTTTATGTTAAGTTAGTAGATGACCATGCTAAAGATTGTTTATGTTAAGTTAGTAGATGACCATGCTAATGATTGTTCATGCTAATTTAGTAGATGATCATGCTTAGATGATATCTAAGCTTAAATCGTGTTTGTTCATGCCTAAATATTGTCCAAGATCGAGCTAGAAGATACTCGTGCTTAACAAACGCCGTGTTTAGATTAAGGTAAGAATTAATCTACCATGCTTAGAATGAGTAGGAGTTATAATTCATGCTTAGAATATTGTAGGAGTTATAATTCATGCTTAGGAATATTGTAGGTTAATGCTAATTATATATCCATGCTTGGGTTGTGATGATTAATCATGTTAAGTAATGAAGATCCATGTGTAAGGTGGTAGTAGAGATATATACTCTAAAGTAGTAAGCAATCACGCTCAAGTTGTAACTTATGCTTGACTATAGTAAACTTCATGTTTAGACCATAGTGATTATTCATGCTTAAGCTTGATATAAGCACATGCTTAAATCATGTTCGTACTTAGCAGTATTGTGGTGGGTGGTTATGTTATGTACCATAATTAGATTGTCGTAGGTAGATACTTGCAATTGTATGCCATGCTTAAAGTGCTATAGGTTGAAGTAATAAGGATTGGGAAGATCACTAGTAATAGTTAGTTTGATAAAGGTTGTTATGTCGCCTTCGGTTTTTTCATTGGTGGAATACCGATCATAGACCATTAGTAGATTCTTCTGTTGCTTCTAATAATAGAAGATCAAGTTTGCTAGTAAGCACGATTGGTTGCTTCTAGGTTGATTACCTGTATGGTTGTTTGCATATGGTTGTGCTCGTACGTGGCTCGACTGGCCCGTATGTAGCGGTGGTTCTCATACATAGTTTATTTGGCTCGTATGTAGGTTGTTGTCTAGTACGCGGCTCGACCGGTCCCGTGTGTAGCTGTTGGTCTCATACGCGACTTATTTGGCTGGTATGTACATTGTTAGTTCATACGTAGCTTGTTGGCTCGTAAGGGGTCTGGTTACTCGTATATAGCTTATTAGCTAGTACCCAGTTGTGCTCGTCAAGGGTGATATTGTTACCCTAGGGGCTATCGACCATCAAGACCTTTGTTTTCTTACCCTAAGGAACTGTGGATGAGTCACTCCTCGGGTACCAACGGATCTTAACCTGTATAGGTTGATCGAGGACCGGAGTATAGACGGAATCCAAGTTCAGGGTAGTGGCATGCATATATATTCGCATTGCCGAGGTCTTGGATCGATAAGCCACGAACCGGATCCTGAAGGGTTCTGGTAAGTCTAGGTTGAGCAGCCTAGTAGAGTTGTCTTGCGAAGCCTAATTTAAGGCCTAGCATGTTGTGTTTATAAGATTGTCATCCCTAGGATTGTCGAGTCAGGGACATCATTAAGGTATTGACTTATAAAGATCATTTTACTTAGACCCTTGCCGAAAAGAAGGGAGTTGGTTGTAGGGGGCGCCTTACGACCAACTTGTCCCTTGAGGGAGGCCTTAGGTGGTGATATTGGGTTGTACCTTCCCGTCAAAGGGATACGTACGGTGGCGTCTCACAAGTTGAGAACACGGGTTGCGTATCTCGCGCTGTTAATTCCTGAAGTGCCGTGGCTGGGGTGCTACAGGATGTATTGTGTAGTCCTACGCTTGCGAGTCCCCAGAGGGTGCCATAGGGTAGGCTTCGCGCCAACCTGCGCTTGCGAGACCCTATGGTTTGATTTTGGAACGAGGTCTGATACATTGGGATTGTCTGGTTTGGAGTGAGGTCCGGCATGCCGGGTAGTAGTGGAAAATGGAGACACCATAAGCAGACTGCGTAGGGGGACTTGACCCCTTCTGCAACCTCACAGAGTCATGGAGTATTGTCAGGAACAGGTTGTGTACAATTAGAATTCATAACGCGGGTTCAATCCCTATATATGAAGAAATGGCTTGAGATGGGGCGCATGTAGTATGGGCTGCATGTTGCTTTCGGAGACTTGCTAGCGTTATAATAGGAAGCATCCTAGTTCTAGTTAAATATCGCATTAGAGTCTAGTCATAGCACTCATGAACACTTAAACTATACCAACACCATTGCCTGTTTTGTATGTTGTTTGGAAGAATCGCTGCTTTGTTATCAGCCTTTAAGCATCGGTGAATACTGACGTCCCCACTTCCATAGGTACTGGATCGCCGAAGTACAAGGGCGAGATTCAGGAGGACTCACGGCAAGGAAAGCAAGGAGTCAATGTCTTATTTAGTTCCGCTGTAATATATGTGTTGTTATCTCAAGTGAGAGTTACCAAGTGTTGTTCTTCATTCCTTGTACTCTGATGTAAGATGTTGAAGGTTGTAATACTTGGGAATGTAAAGGTAATATTGTAACTCTATTATAATGTATTGCAGTTGTATAATATTTAGACTTGTAATACATTGGGTGTTGAATAAAAAGTTTTAAATTCTCCTGTTTTTCTGTGTATTTGTGACTAATTGAAGAAAAGGTCTTGGCTCGTGTCTCGGTTTCCTAGTACATGGAAATCGAGGCGCTATAGAGTGGTATCAGAGCTAACTTCTATTTAGAGTCCAACACAGCAAGAAAATTAAACTTGGATGCCTTTTACGAGTCGGGTCTTAGTTAGTTGTAGGCAATTGTAATTCATATTGTTGTTCATTTCAACTTATGTTTTATGATTTTCCTATATCTGGACTAATTCCAGTATGTATATTTTAGGATGGTATTCGAAGATATCCTAACCGAGGATGTATTGATGGAGGAGAGTGAGCCAATTTCAAGGGATGATCCGATGATCTCGAGCGAGGAGCCGAAGGAGATTTCACTACAAGTTATCCTCAAGATGAACTCGCCTTCACCACCGCGAGGGCCAAGTATGGATCAACACAGGGAGGCGGCGGCCAGCATATATCGAGAAATGAGGAAGCTAATGAAGTACGTAGCCAGGATAGATCGTCAAGCTAAGCAACTGGGTGATACTTGCATAGCTACATTAGCAGGCATGGCAGAGGAGCGGGAATATTTCAATGCTAGATTGGCACAACTACGGCGTGAGTGGGAGCAAGTTCTAGAGACCGCCAAGGTTATAGTATGCCATTTCTGTAAGGAGGATGGGCACGAGAAATCAGTCTGTCCACGATGACAAGGAAAAAGGCCTACACCAGCATCAGGATTCGGGAACCAAGGCCAGAAGCAGAAGACTCAGAGAACAAAGGGCAAACTTAGAGGCACCAACTCGAAAGTTGTTTCCTATGTAGGGAGCAAGGTCATTTCAAGAAACAATGTCCGATGAAGAACTCTCGGGCGGAAACCCGTACATGTTACAACTGTGGGGAGATTGGTCATATTAAGCCAAACTGTCCCCAACTTCATAAAAATGATGGCAGATCATCTCCAAAGATGAACGCTAAGGGAAAGGAGCATGTTCACCAAGGGTGAGAATTCGCACGTACTAAGAGCAAGTTGAAGGAGCCCGTAATAATATGTGCATATAGAACTGCAACTAAGTCTAAAGGTTGCATCTTTTGAAATTTATTTTGGACGGAAGAAGTTATATATGATGTAACACTTTTTGTAACCCGTCGGATTTATATATATATGAAATCCAGGCAACTGTTTTGTTCAAACTTGGTTCATCATAATCTTCTGTCTAAATTATTTTTCCAATAGTTGAGGTGTGTGTGGGAGGCAACTCCAGAATTAGTTCTGTTGATTACAACATCTGGAGAGTCAACTTAAGCAAATTACAGGAGAAAATCCTAGAAGTCAGAAGTGATGTTCATAGGTCATGTCCTATTCTAAGGAGGGAGTAGCTACCGAATTGCAAAGGTCGGGCTCTTTGGAGAACCAGTTCGTGGATGAGTCACTTGGGAGCTGGAAAGCAGCATAAGCATTCTTTCCCCGGAGTTATTTAGTGTATGGATGTTGTCTGTTTTCCTAACTTAACGTAGTTCTGAGGACAGAACTATCCTAAGGAGGGAGTATTGTAATTTCCCGGACGGATATTACATTACATAAATTATTATTTTATTATTATCTTATTATTATTTTGTTTTAATTTCAAAATTGAAATATTTTGGTGATTTTCTCCCGGTTTGTTCATCAACAATATCTGTACCCAGATACCGGTCAGTATACATCCGTATTGTATCAAATTGATACCGTGATCTTCCGAACTAATAATAAAATTTATCTTATTATTATTTCCGAGATTAAATAATTTTTATACGGATTATGCGAGAATTTTCGGTATACATACATATTTGCGCACATACGTGTAGTATGTCGATTAGTACATTGTACAAAGTATGTGGTATGTATTTTTTGGATAAAATTGTTCCCCTTGTCATGACAATCCAAATTAAATAGTTAGGATTGTAGGAGAATTAAACATAGGATTAAGAATGTGCATGAGAGAATTAGGAGAAAGAAGCTCCCTCACATAATACCTCCACCACACCATACCTCCACCTCACACCCCCCCTCCCCTAGGCAAGGCCGGCCCCCAATTCATGGGGGACCTTTGTGCAAATGTGTATGTGCACATTTGCACTCTCCACCACTCTCTCCACCTATAAATACCCCCTTCCTTCACCTTAGTCTCATTTTAGAAAGATCATAAAGAAAGAAAGAAAGAAAGGAAAAGAAAGAGAGGAACCATACTAACTTGAGAGTTTTCCATTGTAGGTTCATAAGGATTCCTAGGAGCAAAGGAGGAGAGTTAGTCTAGTTCTTCCATAAAAAAAAGAGATTAAGGTGGGGGTTCTCCACTTTCTTTGTTGATTTGTTGTTTTGACTTCTTCTTCTTATCTTCCTTGTTTTGTTTCTTTTGTTCTTTGAGAATGATTTATTGGGATGGTGTTGTGGTGTGTAGTTCTTATTTTTGTATGGTTATGGATGGTTAAATATAATAACCACATGAAAAAGAAAAGAAATGAGTGGTAGTAGTAAAGAACAAAGAGATCAATTTTGTAGTAGTAGTTGTTGTTTTATGTTTACTAATTGGACTAAAATACACATATGCATATGAACTTGTACATATAACCATTTGGGGTTGTAGGACTTGAATGTAGACTCACACATAAAGCATATGAACTTGTATACAACCATTTGGTTGTAGGACACACACATTGAACTTTGGACAAAAAAAAGGGAAAGCATATGTTGGTTGAACTAAAATGGAAGATTCTTACTTTACTTATTTTGCTTAGTTCTTTCTATTAATATTAAATAAAAAGAACCCATTTTTAGATGCTAATCCTAGTATGAAAAGATCTAAATCACTAGTTGTAGAATGATTAAAAAGATCTCTTTTTATGATCACTAGTAATAATAAGAAATAGATGCTAATAAAGATCTAGTAGATATTTAAGTAGTAGATGTTTTATGATTAAATAAAGTAGTAGTAGTATGTTTAAGTAGATGTTAAAATAAAATAGTTGTAGATGTTTATGTTATGTAAAATTTTAGTAGATGCTTATGTGTTAAAGTAAAGAAGTAGTAGTAGATGTTAAAATAAAGTAGTTGTAGATGTTTATGTTATGTAAAATTTTAGTAGATGCTTATGTGTTAAAAATAAAGTAGTTTAGTAGTTGATGTTTATGTTTAGATAAAGATTTGAGTAGGATTTTTAGTAGTAGATGTTATGTTGTAGTAGATATTGTGTTTAATTAAATTGTAGTAGATGCATATGAATATTAAATGGATGATTATGCTTATTGAAGTAAGTATCTACACTTAGATTAATTGTAGGAAAGCTGTATACCATTCTAGATTAATTATAGGAAGGTTGTATACCATGCTAGATTAATTGTAGGACGGTTGTATACTGTTGCCGCTAAATTTGGTGTGGGGGCAAACAGATGAATTTGTGGATCCTTAGGGAAACTGAATAGTAAACCTGTATACCTGTTCCGTCGGGCTTCGGTCGTCGATCCCGCCGTAGACCTGCAAAAAGTGCGAGACACTGGGGTTGTTCCCGACGACGCACCCTCCGACGCTCAAGTCAGTAATCTAGGAAGACTATGAATGGGCGTAAAAACTGGTGAAAGATTGATTACCTCTTAATGGAGATGGATGGGGGGTATTTATAGGCGTCTTAGAGAACAGATTAGGAATGTAATCCCCGTGGTCTGATAAGGAATATTCTCCTTGTAAACAGATTAGTAATGTAATCTGATAGGGTATATTCCCTATAATCAGATAAGGAATTTAATCCCCAAATCCCAGTGAAAAGATATATGTACATCAGGGCCGTTGATCGTGATTAATCAGGGACCTTGATTCTATCTTGTTGGATTGGGTGCGCAGCGGGTTAAAACCCGCACCCTCTTGTTGGTGGATCCGTTCGTGGGTTATTGGGTCCTAGGAGAGAAGACCCAATATCCATTTTGGACCTTTTTGTAGGCGAAATTACCGTTTTACCCCCGGATCTCAAGATTCGTACCTGATCTGGACGGTCCCGATTAACCCCCATTTTTAGCCATATCACGAGCCCCCCACTCCTAAAGGCTAATTTTAATCGGCCTTTGAGGAGTAGTTTGACTGTTTTAATGGCTAGCGGAGTTGCGTCGAGGTTCAAATGGAGGGTTTTGAATCTTGAAGGGGTAGTGAGGTGATTTGCCAAGTGGATTGAGCTCTGAGTTGTTCATGAGCTTTGATGGTCATGTGGTGTTATTGCAGGGATATCCTCTTTACCTTCGCGAAGCGTCAATTCGTTGTTCGGAGGTCTTATACATTTGGATCACGCCTTAGACCCCCCCTAGGGCTCGCTGACTAGGGGGCCGAGGTCCACATGCAGTTCGGCAGGCTTTTCCGGAGAGGAAAGCGAGTTCGGCATAGCTGCGAGCACTAGGAGTGAGTCTGGCGATCTGCCGAACTTGTTTTTTACCTTATAACAAGGTCGGTGTCACGAACGCACGGCAGTGAGTGCCGAACTTGTTTTTTACCCCGTAACAAGGTCGGTGTCACGAACGCTCGGCAGTGAGTGCCAAACTTGATTTTTGCCCCGTAACAAGGTCGGTGTCACGAACGCTCGGCAGTGAGTGCCGAACTTGTTTTTTACCCCGTAACAGGGTCGGTGTCACGAACGCTCGGTAGTGAGTGCCGAACTTGTTTTTTACCCCATAACATGGTCGGTGTCACGAACGCTCGGCAGTGAGTGCCGAACTTGATTTTTTCCCCGTAACAGGGTCGGTGTCACGAACGCTCGACAGTGAGTGCCGAACTTGATTTTTTTCTCCGTAACAAGGTCGGTGTCACGAACGCTCGGCAGTGAGTGCTGAACTTGTTTTTTTACCCCGTAACAAGGTCGGTGTCACGAACGCTCGGCAGTGAGTGCCGAACTTGTTTTTTACCCCGTAACAGGGTCGGTGTCACGAACGCTCGGCAGTGAGTGCCGAACTTGTTTTTTACCCCGTAACAAGGTCGGTGTCACGAACGCTCGGCAGTGAGTGCCGAACTTGTTTTTTACCCCGTAACAAGGTCGGTGTCACGAACGCTCGGCAGTGAGTGCCGAACTTGATTTTTGCCCCGTAACAAGGTCGGTGTCACGAACGCTCGGCAGTGAGTGCCGAACTTGTTTTTTACCCCGTAATAAGGTCGGTGTCACGAACGCTCGGCAGTGAGTGCCGAACTTGTTTTTTACCCCGTAACAGGGTCGGTGTCACGAACGCTCGGCAGTGAGTGCCGAACTTCTAGACTTGTCGTTTTTGGGGGTTTGTTTTTTCTGTGCGTCATTTGAACTTCTGGTGGCTCTGACAGCTCTGACGGCTCTGACAACTCTGACAACTCTGACAACCCTGACAGGTGGGACGTTCATTAATTGCAGTGACCTCTGGGTTTCCATCAGGCGGGACGCGCATTAAATTTAACTCATGATTCGTTGCGGTTAGCGAGGCGACGATTGGGATCGCTCCGTTGTTTGGTTTAGATGGGTCGGTCGTACGAGCCCATTATCCTCGTTTGGTGTGCCCCCCTCTATAAATCCTCACCCCCCCTCTCATTTCTCATTTCTCCTCTCATTTGCTCAGAAGTTTTCTTGTGCTTCAGGCGAGTTTTTCCGGTGGTCGGCGTTTGACTCAGGCGAAGTTTTTTGGCAACTAAAGCTTTTTAAGGTAATTTATCATCAATTATGTCTCTAGCTTCTGTCTCCGACGAAGTCTCTTGGTCCGAGCCCTCCCTTGAAAACGTCGAGGACTCGACTCCGAACCCGACCAAAGGCAAGGTGTTCGGCAAGGATTCGATCGTTGTGGATCCGAAGAGAATGGGGGAGTTCGGACAACTGCCAGGGCCGTTGACGGGGCACCACAGAGTTAGGCAGCTCCCGGAGGATCAGGCCGAGCGGATTGTTCATGGGAGGGAGAGGTCCTTCGAGTAGAACGCCGCGAGGGAGACGACGGAGGCGGACGATGCGGCGTCGATCCTGCGTGAGGGGGATCTGGCAGTGATCCGGGATTCTTTCTTCATCCCGGAGGAGTACGAAATCATGTTGCCGGGCCCTGGAGTTAGGGCGAACTCACCGCTGCCAGTGACGATGTGTTGCTGGCCGGTCGACGCCTTTATCGCCGGTGCTCGGCTACCTCTCCACGCGTTCGCAATTACCGTGGTGAGTTGGTTCGGGGTCAGCCCCATCCAACTCATGCCGAACGCATGGCGAGTGATTAATGGGTTCGTTCTCCACTGCCAGGCCGCAGGGATCGAGCCGCAGCTGAATGTGCTTCGGACGTTATACCGGCTCCACCAAGGGAACAAGTCGGAGTACCGGTATTACTTAACTCCGAGGCACGGCGGCAGGCTCGTCATATGACCCGACTCCATCAAGAACTGGCGAGAGAAGTGGTTGGTCGTGCGGAGTCGAGAGGCATGTCCGATCCCTTCCGCTTGGGTAGAGGGGGTGCCGAAGAGGGCGAAGGCAATGCCGAAGCTCTCAGTAGATGAAGGAGAGGCGGTCCGGATCCTCCTTGACCGGCCGAAGTACGATTGGAGGGAGCTGACGGAGGACGTCCTCTACAAGGGAGGGCTCTGCCGCGTAGATCCCAGTATGCGGCTCTCGTCAAGTTTTTTCTTTTTCCGTACTCATTGCCTTGTTGTTTTCTACGTGCTAATCAATTTTTTGCTTTTGATGCAGAATCCATGGACTACGACGCGGTCTTGGCACTCAGGGCAGTGCTCGCCAGCAAGGCGCCAAAGAAGCGCAAGAGGGTCGCGTCGAAGGTGCCCTCGACCTCGAAGGTGCCGAGGATTGCGGCCCCTGTCGAGGGGTTGGAGATCCTCGACGACCCGGTCGTCACCGTGGCGGGGACTTCGGCTCCTGCACCTGTGGGGGAGTTCCCCATTGCCGCCGCCCTCGCCATGCTGACACCGCCGCTGACCGTGGCAGGCGAGGAGCTCCTGACGGAGGAGCACAAGCGGATCCATGTCCCGGACTGGCAAGTCTGGAGGCACGATGGGTTCCTCGGGAACTCGTTGGCGAGCATGCAGGTCGTCAAGCATCTCGCCACCCCGAAGGACCGAGCCGCCATGGAGGCGGGGAGAGAAGGCGACGACGTGATCGAGATCGCGCGTTCGGCGGTATCGGTAAGATTCTCCTCGTCTGTGGTATTTTTTGAATCAATCAAAAAAAAAAAAAAATAATTCTAACTCTTTTAGTTCTTCTTTGCTGCAGATCATCGTCCACTTCGGCCATCTCACCGAGAGGCTGACAGCTCTGGAGAAAGAGCTGAAGCAGGAGTCCGACCAAGCTCGGAACGAGAAGGCTCGGATGTCGAACGAGCTCGACAAGCTCCGAGTCGAGCATGAGGGTCGGTCGGCGAGGATCAAGCATCTCGAGGCCGAGGTGAAGAGGCTGGAGGGCGAGCTCCTTCGGGAGAAGGAGGGGTCGGCCAACCAACTGGTCGAGGCCGAGGCAAAGCAGGCGGCAGCCGTGAAGGCGGCGGAGGACACGACCCTGGAGAAGGCCCAGGGGTTCCTCACGCAGAACATGGCGAAGGCCTTCGCCGCCGCCCTCGACCGGGTGCGAGAAGCCGACCCCGGGTTGGACGTCTCGGGGTGGCGGCTCTTCCCCGGACACGTCGAGGGCTTCGACCCTGAGTCCGAAGGGGAAGAAGAGGAGTAGGGCGAGGACGAAGCCGGCACCGGGGCCGGGGCCACTGATGAGGTCCCTAGCACTGCGATGACTCCGCTGGCGACGGCGTCTCCTTCTGCGAAGTCAACTCCTACCCCGCCTCGTCGCTCAGGGAAAGAGGTCGAGCATTGAATCCGCCTTTTGTTTTCTTGTTTTTGTTTTTTGTTTTTCTTTTCGAACTCTGTAATGCCTAATAGCGGACTGGCCACTGCTACTTTTTGACATTAAATGAAAAGAAAGTTTTTGCAAGTGTTGATGTTCGGAAGTTTTTGTCTTTTGCCCCCTCTTTTGCCGAACATTCCCTTCTTGTTTTTAGAAAAGAAAATTTTTCCAAGTGTGGTGCTTCGGCAGTGTTCGACGTTTTTGCTGATTACTCCGATCTCTTTGCAGCTTATGGTGATCGCCCAAGACGTCGAGCCTTTGCACTCGGATGAGGAAGCTCGAGCCGAGGTCGGCCTAGGGGCGACGAGGCTGTGTCTGGCGAGGTGCCGAGAGAGACTCTACGAGGTCGAGCTCGGATTGCGTCGAGCTGAAAGCGAGAGGACGCATCTCCAGCTCATCCTCGGCCGGCGAGATATCGAGATTCGCCGTTTGGAAAGCAGGATCGCCGAGCTTATCCCCGAAGGTGAATATTTGCCAACTGATTTCAGTAATGGGATTCAGATTCAGTGCATCCGTCATAACTTGTCCAAAATAACAGTGGAGAAGGACGACTTGCTTTCCGAGATACAGCATCTGCAGTCCGTAGAGGCGAAGCTTCGGAGTGAGGGCGAGGGGCTGACGGCCGAAGTGGCCAAATTGACGACCGAACGGGTTTAGCTGACTGCCGAAGTTGAAGCGCTCAAGAGGGCGACGGTGGATAAAAGCATCGAGGTCACCCACCTCCGGCACCTCATCGCCAGCCGATCAGGAGTCCCGGACTCCGCGATACCCCCACGTTTCGAAGTCGATGTCAAAGACGACTCGTTGCGGGATCGGATCTCGGAGTTGGAGGCAGAAGTGGCCCGTCTTAAGCCGCATTCAGGACCGATCAACGTTCGAAGCACGTCGTGCACTCGCGTTGAGAGTGAGCGGGGCATTACCTTCTATGAGATGGCGACCCGTCAGCGGCTCGGCCAACCTAGTCCGGGGGACGCACAGAGCTCGGTGGCGATTTCATCGAGCGGGGCGTCCGTCGGAGTAGCTACTAGGAGTGGTGCCGAGGATACGTCTCAATTTGCCGGCTTGGGGTCACGCTCCGGAGACAAGCGTCGTCACTCTCGAGTGTCCTTGAAGCGGAACGCTCCGGCCCCAAAGAAGCGCTGAAGTGGTCGACTCCGCGAGTTTTTGTGTATTTTTTGTTTTTTCTGCTAAGTGTAATAAGTCGGCATTGTAGCTTTTTCTTTGACGAGTTGTAATCCTGCTGTGTTTGTCTCTGTACCGCATCTGTTTCATAAATAAAAGTGTTGTTGTCGAACTTGTGTGTTTTATTCTTGTGACTGTTGTCTGCTGTGCCGTAGCTTCTAAAGTGTTGGACTCCGAATGGCGAGCTTCTTCCAGTTCGTTTAGGAGCGAACTCGCGAAGTAGCATCGAGCCAAGTGTCGGAATTCGGCGCCCTTATTTGATTAGGTTAGGGTTGTGGGAGCGCATCTGAATGGCGAACTACCCCTAGCTCGCTTAGGAGCAAACTTGAGGAGTAGAGTCGAACCAAGTGTTGGACTCCGAACCATTCAACGGCCGTGGGAGCAGTTCCGAATGGCGAGCTACTTCTAGCTCGCTTGGGAGCGAACTTGTGAAGTAGAATCGAACCAAGTGTTGGACTCCGGAAGCATTGTCAGTTTAAGGGGTGTGGGAGCAATTCCGAATGGCGAACTACCCCTAGCTCGCTTAGGAGCGAACTTGCGGAGTAGAGTCGAACCAAGTGTTGGACTCCGAACCATTCAACGGCTGTGGGAGCAGTTCCGAATGGCGAGCTACTTCTAGCTCGCTTGGGAGCGAACTTGTGAAGTAGAATCGAACCAAGTGTTGGACTCCGAACCATTCAACGGCTGTGGGAGCAGTTCCGAATGGCGAGCTACTTCTAGCTCGCTTGGGAGCGAACTTGTGAAGTAGAATCGAACCAAGTGTTGGACTCCGGAACCATTGTCAGTTTAAGGGGTGTGGGAGCAATTCCGAATGGCGAACTACCCCTAGCTCGCTTAGGAGCGAACTTGCGGAGTAGGGTTGAACCAAGTGTTGGACTCCGAACCATTCAACGGCTGTGGGAGCAGTTCCGAATGGCGAGCTACTTCTAGCTCGCTTGGGAGCGAACTTGTGAAGTAGAATCGAACCAAGTGTTGGACTCCGGAACCATTGTCAGTTTAAGGGGTGTGGGAGCAATTCCGAATGGCGAACTATCCCTAGCTCGCTTAGGAGCGAACTTGCGGAGTAGAGTCGAACCAAGTGTTGGACTCCGAACCATTCAACGGCCGTGGGAGCAGTTCCGAATGGCGAGCTACTTCTAGCTCGCTTAGGAGCGAACTTGTGAAGTAGAATCGAACCAAGTATTGGACTCCGAACCATTCAACGGCTGTGGGAGCAGTTCCGAATGGCGAGCTACTTCTAGCTCGCTTGGGAGCGAACTTGTGAAGTAGAATCGAACCAAGTGTTGGACTCCGGAACCATTGTCAGTTTAAGGGGTGTGGGAGCAATTCCGAATGGCGAACTACCCCTAGCTCGCTTAGGAGCGAACTTGCGGAGTAGAGTCGAACCAAGTGTTGGACTCCGAACCATTCAACGGTTGTGGGAGCAGTTCCGAATGGCGAGCTACTTCTAGCTCGCTTGGGAGCGAACTTGTGAAGTAGAATCGAACCAAGTGTTGGACTCCGGAACCATTGTTAGATTAAAGTGTTAAAAGCAGAGAGATGTAATAGCAGTGAAAATATGAAAAACTTTATTTATTAATATCTAATGATCGGCTGCTTCTAAAGTTGCTAGCCGTTATTACAATGAAAAAATAAAAGGAAAAATCACTACTAGCAAAAGGAAGGGAATGGTTCGACATCTCGAGTTACTTAGAGAGGCGTAGTTGCCTTCTCTTGGTATTTCAAAAGATGGTCGGCATTCCAAGTCCTGGGAATTTCTCTGCCTTCGAGATCTTCTAGCTTGTACGCACCGGGGCGGATTACTTTTGAGATTTTGTATGGTCCTTCCCAATTCGGGGCCAGTTTGCTTTTTTGTCCGGGGAACGAGATGGCCAATTTTCGGAGGACTAGATCCCCTTCTTTGAGGTCCGTTGGGCGGACCCTTTTGTTGTATGCTAGCTCGATCCTCCTTCGGTAAGCTTGCTGGCGTATGGCCACTCTCTCTCGGATTTCATCTATCAGATCTAGGCTTGCTCTGAGCTCTTTGGCATTCTGCTCTTCTTCAAAGGCCATTAAACGAGGAGAGGGTATCCCAACTTCTAGGGGAATGAGTGCCTCGGACCCATAGGTGAGATTAAACGGGCTCTCGCCTGTTGGGGTCCGCCTGGTGGTGCGGTGATTCCAGAGCACGTTCGGCAGCTCATCGACCCACAGTCCTTTGGAACACTTGTCTAATCTCTTCTTGATGCCCAAAAGAATCTGTCGGTTGGCATTCTCAGCCTGGCCATTCGACTGAGGATGGGAGACGGAGGAGAATCGGTGTTGTATGGAGAGGTCCTCACATAAAGCTCGGAAGGCGGCCCCAGTGAACTGTGTTCCATTATCCGTGACTATGACTCGGGGAACGCCGAACCGGCAAATCACACTTTTCCAGAAGAATTGAACGACTCTATGCTCGGTGATTGTAGCCAGGGACTCGGCTTCTATCCATTTAGAGAAATAGTCGACCGCCACGACTAGGAACTTTAGCTGTCCGTGAGCTGGTGGAAACGGTCCTAGTAAATCCATCCCCCACATAGCGAAGGGGATCAGACTTGATAGGGAGGCGAGCGGTGCTTGTGGAAGGCACCGAATGTCTGCATACTTTTGACAGGAGCTGCATTGCCGAACGTGTCGTTCGGCGTCCCGTAGGAGAGTGGGCCAGTAATACCCGTAGTTCAACACTTTGCGCGCTAGAGCCCTGGACCCAGAATGAGCTCCGCCGATGCCCTCGTAGAGTTCTTGCAGGGCGTAGTCTGCTTGCCTGGGGGAAAGGCACCTTAGGTAAGGCCGACCGTCCACCTGGGTAAAGGAGCATTTATATAAGATGCCTTCGATTAAAGTAAAACGCTCGGCTCGGGTCCTGATTCTTCTTGCTTCCCTCGGATCTTCAGGGAGGAGTCCGTCCCTTAAGAATTCAACAATGGGTTTCATCCACTTGTCTTCGAGGAGGACAGGCAATGTTTCAACGGAGCCAGGTGTTTCGTCCTCTATGCTTGGCTTCAAGAGGACTTCTATCAATACGGTCTGCTCAAGACCTTGAAGGGAAGAGGAGGCTAATTTGGATAGGGCGTCGGCCTGAGCATTTTCGTCTCGGGGGATCCTTCGGATGAGGGCCTCTTCAAACAGTGCCATGAGGCTCTTGACTTTAGTCAAGTATTTAACCATTCTATCATCGCGGGCTTCATACTCACCGAGGACCTGGTTGACAACCAACTGAGAGTCGCTGAAGATCTGTAGCCATTGTGCCCCTGCATTTCGGGCCATTCTTAGACCGGCTATTAGCGCCTCGTATTCGGCCTCGTTGTTCGAAGCTTTGAAATTTATACGGAGGGAGTATTGGAGGATGAAGTCATCTGGGCCTGCCAGGATGACTCCTGCCCCGCTTCCCTCATTGCAAGAAGATCCGTCAACATAAATTGACCAAACCGGGGGTCCCTTTACTGTTTGGCAGGGCTCAGGGATTGTGGTCTCCACTATGAAATCGGCCAATGCTTGTGCCTTGATCGCGGTCCGTGGCTGATAAGTTATATCATGTTGGCTCAGCTCGATCGACCACTTCATAAGGTGGCCGGAAGCCTCGGGCTTGTGAAGGACTTGTTTCAACGGCTGGTCGGTAAGAACGACCACCGAATGGGACTGAAAGTAGGGCCGAAGCTTTCTCGCGGCCATTACCAGGGCATAGGCTTTTTTCTCAATCTTCGGGTAGCGGAGCTCGGCGTCCCGAAGTACTTTGCTGACGTAGTAGATGGGCTTCTGAGCCCTTTCTTCTTCTCTGACCAAGACCGCACTAAGCGTCTGTTCGGAAGCTGCCAGGTAGAGGTAGAGTGGTTCGCCAGGTATAGGTTTGCTGAGAAGAGGTGGATTGACGAGGTATGCTTTAAGCTGGTCGAATGAGTCTTGTTACTGCTGCCCCCACTCAAATCCTTTAGCCCCCCTGAGGGCTTTGAAGAACGGGAGGCACTTTTCCCCGGACTTCGACAGAAAGCGCCCTATGGCGGCTAAGCGACCAGTCAATCTTTGAACTTCCTTGGCATTTCTAGGAGGGGCCATGTCCAATATGGCCTTGATCTTTTCCGGATTTGCTTCAATTCCTCGTTGGCTAACCATGAAGCCGAGGAACTTCCCTGATGAGACGCCGAATGCACACTTGTTCGGGTTGAGTCTCATATTGTGTTTTCTCAAAACATCAAATGCTTCTTGAAGGTCGGCCACGTGGTCAATGCCTCGGATGCTTTTTACAAGCATGTCGTCAACGTAAACCTCCATGTTCCGGCCGATCTGGGCCTGGAAAACCTTGTTAACGAGGCGTTGGTATGTTGCACCCGCATTCTTGAGACCGAACGGCATGACCCTGTAGCAATAAAGGCCCTGGTCGGTAACAAACAACGTCTTCGAGATGTCTGGAGGGAACATTCTTATCTGATTGTAACCTGAGAAGGCATCCATGAAGCTGAGGAGCTCTGTCCCGAGGTTGCGTCAATCAGAGTGTCAATGCTCGGCAGAGGGAAAGGATCTTTGGGACAGGCCTTGTTGAGGTCGGTGAAATCAATGCAAATTCTCCACGTCCCATTGGACTTTTTCACCATTACCACATTTGATAGCCATTCAGGATAGTTCACCTCCTGTATGAATCGGGCTTTCAACAGCTTGTTTACCTCCTCTTTGATAGCGAGCTGACGCTCAGGGGGCGAACTTGCGCCTCTTTTGCTGAACCGGTTTGGACCCCGGATCAACGCTCAGGCGGTAGACCAAGAGTTCTTCGGAGATACCGGGCATATCTGCTGCTGACCATGCGAAGAGGTCTTGATTGGCCCGGATGCATTTCACAATACCTGAGTATAGGGCAGACGGGAGGGTCTTGCTAACAAAGAACTTGCGGGTCGGCTCTTGTTCAGAGAAGAGCACCTCCTCCAGTTCATCCACCGGCTCGGAGGTCGGTCTTGCAATATCTTGAGGAATCTCCAGAGTCTCTAAGGAGAGGACGGGTCCAAGGGTTGAGGTCATGTAGGACTTTCTGGCCGTCTCCTGATTGCCCCTTACTTCCCTGACCCCGGACCGGGTGGGAAATTTCATCTTAAGATGGTATGCTGAAGGGACAGCTTCCAGAGCTGCGAGGCCAGGCCGACCCAAAATGACGTTGTAGGCGGCAGGAACATCCACCTACCATGAAGTCCATTGGCTCTATTCGGGTGGTAGGAGTTTGGCCGGCAGTTACATCGAGGGTGATCACCACTTCAATAGTTACCGGAACTCCCGTGAACCCATGGAGAGTGTAGCCGGCGGGCTTGAGTCTGTCTCTGGAGAGCTTTAGGCCTTTAAAAGCGGAGAGGAAGAGGATGTTGACGGAGCTGCCGTTGTCTACTAAGATCCTCTCCACTTTGAAATTCGCCATGTGGAGGCTAATGATGAGTGCGTCACAATGGGGGGTACGAACTCCCTTGAGATCTTCGTCGGAGAACGTGACTGGCACTCCGAGGCCTTTGGGAGGAGGGGTGGTTCGGACTGAGTTGACTTCCCTGATAAATGCTTTTCGAGAGGAGTTCGAGGAGCCCCCCATTGGACCCCCATGGATGAGGTGGAGGACTCGCTCTTCCTTAAAGTCTGGCGTCTCTTCTCGTTCCGGATGTTTGTTAGCCCCCCGAGGCTGGGGAGGAAGTTCTGCTCGGTCCTTTTTTACAAATTTCGCCAGCTACCCCCTCTGGATAAGGGCTTCGATCTCATTTCTCAGAGCACGGCAGTCGTTGGTGTCATGTCTATGGTCCCGGTGATAGCGGCACCATTTCTCTTTATCTCTTCTCTTGGCGGGGGTATTCATCCTCGGAGCTGGAGGCAGGACCCCTTCTTTTTCAACTTCAATGAAGATGGCGGAGATGTTAGTGGTGTCATCTCTCCGACAGTAATCTACCGAGCCACGAGACTCGTCTTCGTATGAGGGAGAGCGAGTGCCGCGGCGATGGTAGCTTCGGGAGCGACGAGGACTTGGGGTACGCCGGGAGTTGGTAGGAGCAGGACGAGGAGAGGGGGACCGTCGGTGAGGGCTTCGGACCGGAGGAGGGGATGGGTCCTTCGGCTCATTAGGATTTTGACGGAGGTTGAGAGCCTATAGGACGGTCGCTTGGAACTGCTGGAACTTGGCACGGGTGATTGGTGCCTCATTGCTCCTAGGCTGTTGCCGACCTGCGGGGGAGTGCCTTCTTCGGTAATGATCAGGGGACTCTTTCCTCCCTCTGCGGACGGGAGACCTGTAATACCAGGCGGCGCGGAGACCGATCGCCCGGATGGTGTTGGCGGGAGGTTCCCTCTCGGGCCCGCTTTTCATCCAGATGGCGGCGGAGGTCATCCTCTTTCTGGCGGTTGAGGGCGGTATTGTGGCGGCCAGAGGCTCGGGGGTGATGGGAGGCCATGGAGTCCGTAGAGGCATTGTGGATGGAGAGGTGCTCTTGGTTAAGGGGCTGTTTCTGAGGGTTAGGACCCTTTGGAGGCTACTGATTAGGAGGGGGAAGGTCCTGGTGAACCGGGTCTTCTGCTGTAGGGGGTAGCTGCCCTTGTTGTTGAGCAGGATTGTTAGGGACTTCTTGCTGCTGATCAGGGTTGGGCCCTCGGTTGGACCCCCTTGATCTGACCTTTCGAGGCGGCATGGCTGGAGAAGACCTGTTCTCGGGGAAGAGGAGAGGTTCCTATTCGTTAGTTTCCCACAGACGGTGCCAATCTGTTGCCGCTAAATTTGGTGTGGGGGCAAACTAATGAATTTGTGGATCCTTAGGGAAACTGAATAGTAAACCTGTATACCTGTTCCGTCGGGCTTCGGTCGTCGATCCCGCCGTAGACCTGCAAAAATTGCGAGACACCGGGGTTGTTCCCGACGACGCACCCTCCGACGCTCAAGTCAGTAATCTAGGAAGACTATGAATGAGCGTAAAAACTGGTGAAAGATTGATTACCTCTTAATGGAGATGGATGGGGGGTATTTATAGGCGTCTTAGAGAACAGATTAGGAATGTAATCCCCGTGGTCTGATAAGAAATATTCTCCTTGTAAACAGATTAGTAATGTAATCTGATAGGGTATATTCCCTATAATCAGATAAGGAATTTAATCCCCAAATCCCAGTGAAAAGATAGATGTACATCAGGGCCGTTGATCGTGATTAATCAGGGACCTTGATTCTATCTTGTTGGATTGGGTGTGCAGCGGGTTAAAACCCGCACCCTCTTGTTGGTGGATCCGTTCATGGGTTATTGGGTCCTAGGAGAGAAGACCCAATATCCATTTTGGACCTTTTTGTAGGTGAAATTACCGTTTTACCCCCGGATCTCAAGATTCGTACCTGATCTGGATGGTCCCGATTAACCCCCAATTTTAGCCATATCATATACCATGCTAGATTAATTGTAGGAAGGTTGTATACCATGCTAG
This sequence comes from Hemerocallis citrina, assembly GCA_017893485.1. Classification (NCBI taxonomy): domain Eukaryota; kingdom Viridiplantae; phylum Streptophyta; class Magnoliopsida; order Asparagales; family Asphodelaceae; genus Hemerocallis; species Hemerocallis citrina. The sequence goes on along the minus strand of CM030360.1, from coordinate 114,019,406 downwards.
ATTAATTGTAGGAAGGTTGTATACCATGCTAGATTAATTGTAGGAAGGTTGTATACCAAGCTAGATTAATTGTAGGAAAGTTGTATACCATGCTAGATTAATTGTAGGAAGGTTGTCTACCATGCTAGATTAATTGTAGGAAGGTTGTATACCATGGTAGATTAATTGTAGGAAGGTTGTATTCCATGCTGGATTAATTGTAGGAAGGTTGTATACCATGCTGGATTAATTGTAGGAAGGTTGTATACCATGCTCGATTAATTGTAGGAAGGTTGTATACCATGCTAGATTAATTGTAGGAAGGTTGTATACCATGCTCGATTAATTGTAGGAAAGTTGTATACCATGCTCGATTAATTGTAGGAAGGTTGTATACCATGCTAGATTAATTGTAGGAAGGTTGTATACCATGCTAGATTAATTGTAGGAAAGTTGTATACCATGCTAGATTAATTGTAGGAAAGTTGTTTACCATGCTAGATTAAATAAATATTCATGCTTAGATGATATCCATGCTTAGGTAAGTATATGTTCATACTAAACGTCATTCATAGTAGACGTTCATGCTAAATATTCATGCTAAGTTAGTAGATGTCATGCTAATTATTGTTTATGTTAGGTTAGTAGATGACCATGCTAATCATTGTTTATGTTATGTTAGTAGATGGCCATGCTAAAGATTGTTTATGTTAAGTTAGTAGATGACCATGCTAATGATTGTTCATGCTAAGTTAGTAGATGATCATGCTTAGATGATATCTATGCTTAAATAGTGTATGTTCATGCCTAAATATTGTCCAAGATCGAGCTAGAAGATACTCGTGCTTAACAAACGCCATGTTTAGGTTAAGGTAAGAATTAATCTACCTTGCTTAGAATGAGTAGGAGTTATAATTCATGTTTAGAATATTGTAGGAGTTATAATTCATGCTTAGGAATATTGTAGGTTAAAGCTAATTATATATCCATGCTTGGGTTGTGATGATTAATCATGTTAAGTAATGAAGATCCATGTGTAAGGTGGTAGTAGAGATATATACTCTAAAGTAGTTTCACGCTCATGTTGTAACTTATGCTTGACTATAGTAACTTCATGTTTAGAACATAGTGATTATTCATGCTTAAGCTTGATATAAGCACATGCTTAAATCATGTTCGTACTTAGGAGTATTGTGGTGGGTGGTTATGTTATGTACCATAATTAGATTGCCGTAGGTAGATGTTTGCAATTGTATGCCATGCTTAAAGTGCTATAGGTTGAAGTAATAAGGATTGGGAAGATCACTAGTAATTGTTAGTTTGATAAAGGTTGTTATGTCGCCTTCGGTTTTTTCATTGGTAGAATACCGATCATAGACCATTAGTAGATTCTTCTGTTACTTCTAATAATAGAAGATCAAGTTTGCTACTAAGCACGATTGGTTGCTTCTAGGTTGATTACCTGTATGGTTGTTTGCATATGGTTGTGCTCGTACGTGGCTCGACTAGCCCGTATGTAGCGGTGGTTCTCATATGTAGTTTATTTGGCTTGTATGTAGGTTGTTGTCTCGTACGCGGCTCGACCGGCCCGTGCGTAGCTGTTGGTCTCATACGCGGCTTATTTGGCTGGTATGTACGTTGTTAGTTCATACATAGCTTGTTGGCTCGTAGGGGTTCTGGTTACTCGTATATAGCTTATTAGCTGGTACCCAGTTGTTGTGCTCGTCAAGGGTGATATTGTTACCCTAGGGGCTATCGACCATCAAGACCTATGTTTTCTTACCCTAAGGAACTGTGGAGGAGTCACTCCTCGGGTACCATCGGATCTTAACCTGTATAGGTTGATCGAGGACCGAAGTATAGACGGAATCCAAGTTCAGGGTAGTGGCATGCATATATATTCGCATTGCCGAGGTCTTGGATCGATAAGCCACAAACCGGATCCTGAAGGATTCTGGTAAGTCTAGGTTGAGCAGCCTAGTAGAGTTGTCTTGCGAAGCCTAATTGAAGGCCTAGCATATTGTGTTTATAAGATTGTCATCCCTAGGATTGTCGAGTCAGGGACATCATTAAGGTAGTGACTTATAAAGATCATTTTACTTAGAAAAGAGAGGAGTTGGTTGTAGGGGGCACCTTACGACCAACTTGTCCCTTGAGGGAGGCCTAAGGTGGTGATATTGGATTGTACCTTCCCGTCAAAGGGATACGTACGGTGGCGTCTCACAAGTTGAGAACACGGGTTGCGTATCTCGCGCTGTTAATTCCTAAAGTGTCCTGGCTGGGGTGCCACAGGATGCATTGTGCAGTCCTGCGCTTGCGAGACCCCAGAGGGTGCCACAAGGTAGGCTTCGTGCCACCCTGCGCTTGCGAGACCCTATGGTTTGATTTTGGAACGAGGCCCGATACACTGGGATCGTCTGGTTTGGAGTGAGGTCGGCATGCCGGGTAGTAGTGGAAAACGGAGACACCATAAGCAGACTGCATAGGGGGACTTGACCCCTTCTGCAACCTCACAGAGTCATGGAGTATTGTCAGGAACAGGTTGTGTACAATTGGAATTCATAACGCGGGTTCAATCCCTATATATGAAGAAACGGCTTGAGATGGGGCGCATGTAGTATGGGCTGCATGTTACTTTCGGAGACTTGCTGACGTTATAATAGGAAGCATCCTAGTTCTAGTTAAATATCGCATTAGAGTCTAGTAATAGCACTCATGAACACTTAAACTACACCAACACCATTGCCATGTTTTGTATGTTGTTTGGGAGATTCGCTGCTTTGTTATCAGCCTTTAAGCGTCAGTGAATACAGACGTCCCCACATCCATAGGTACTGGATCGCCGAAGTACAAGGGCGAGATTCAGCAGGACTCAAGGCAAGAAAAGCAAGGAGTCAATGTCTTATTTAGTTCCGCTGTAATATGTGTGTTGTTATCTCAAGTGAGAGTTACCAAGTGTTGTTCTTCATTCCTTGTACTCTGATGTAAGATGTTGAAGGTTGTAATACTTGGGAATGTAAAGGTAATATTGTAACTTTATTATAATGTATTGCAGTTGTATAATATTCTGACTTGTAATACATTGGGTGTTGAATAAAAAGTTTTAAATTCTCCTGTTTTTCTGTGTATTTGTGACTAATTGAAGAAAAGGTCTTGGCTCGTGTCTCGGTTTCCCAGTACATGGAAATCGGGGCGCTACAGAGTGGTATCAGAGATAACTTCAATTTACAGTCCAACACAGCAGGAAAATTAAACTTGGATGCCTTTTAGGAGTCGGGTCTTAGTTAGTTGTAGGCAATTGTAATTCATATTGTTGTTCCTTTCAACTTATGTTTTATGATTTTCCTATATCTGGACTAATTCCAGTATGTATATTTTAGGATGGTATTCGAAGATATCCTAACCGAGGATGTATTGATGGAGGAGAGTGAGCCAATTTCAAGGGATGATCCGATGATCTCGAGCGAGGAGCCGAAAGAGATTTCACTACAAGTTAACCTCAAGATGAACTCGCCTTCACCACCGCGAGGGCCAAGTATGGATCAACTCAGGGAGGCGGCGGCCAGCATATATCGAGAAATGAGGAAGCTAATGAAGTACGTAGCCAGGATAGATCGTCAAGCTAAGCAACTGGGTGATGCTTGCATAGCTACCTTAGCAGGCATGGCAGAGGAGCGGGAATATTTCAACGCTAGATTGGCACAACTATGGCGTGAGTGGGAGCAAGTTCTAGAGACCGCCAAGGTTATAGTATGCCATTTCTGTAAGGAGGATGGGCACGAGAAATCAGTCTGTCCACGACGACAAGGAAAAAGGCCTACACCAACATCAGGATTCGAGAACCAAGGCCAGAAGGAGAAGACTCAGAGAACAAAGGGCAAACTTGGAGGCACCAACCCGGAAAGTTGTTTCCTATGTAGGGAGCAAGGTCATTTCAAGAAACAATGTCCGATGAAGAACTCTCGGGCGGAAACCCGTACATGTTACAACTGTGGGGAGATTGGTTATATTAAGCCAAATTGTCCCCAACTTCATAAAAATGACGGCAGATCATCTCCAACGATGAACGCTAAGGGAAAGGAGCCTGTTCACCAAGGGTGAGAATTCGCACGTACTAAGAGCAAGTTGAAGGAGCCAATAACAATATGTGCATATAGAACTGCAACTAAGTCTAAAGGTTGCATCTTTTGAAATTTATTTTGGACGGAAGAAGTTATATATGCTATAACACTTTTTGTAACCCGTCGGATTTATATATATATGAAATCCAGGCAACTGTTTTGTTCAAACTTGGTTCATCATAAACTTCTGTCTAAATTATTTTTCCAATAGTTGAGGTGTGTGCGGGAGGCAACTCCAGAATTAGTTCTGTTGATTACAACATCTGGAGCGTCAACTTGAGCAAATTACAGGAGAAAATCCTGGAAGTCGGAAATGATGTTCATAGGTCATGTCCTATTCTAAGGAGGGAGTAGCTACCGAATTGGAAAGGTCGGGTTCTTTGGAGAACCAGTTCGTGGATGAGTCACTTGGGAGCTAGAAAGCAGCATAAGCTTTCTTTCCGCCGAGTTATTTAGTGTATGGATGTTGTCTGTTTTCCTAACTTAACGTAGTCTTGAGCAAGTTACAAGAGCATCAGTTGTATGCCAAATTATCTAAGTGTGAGTTCTGGAAATCGGAAGTTGCATTCCTAGGCCAAATCCTTTCTAAGGAGGGAGTGGCAACGGATCCTCAGAAAATAGAGGCGGTCACGGAATGGCCACAACCGAAGATGGTGAAGGAAGTAAGAACTATCCGACCCATGATTTGGAACTTGCAGCGATAATTTTTGCTTTGAAATCATGGAGGCATTATATCTACGGAGCAAAGCTGGAAATCTACACTGACCACAAGAGCTTAAGGTATATCTACCAACAGAAGGATCTCAACTTATGGCAGAGGAGATGGTTGGAAGTACTCGAAGACATCAGGCCTGAGATCATATATCATCCAGGAAACACCAATGTGGTAGCAGACGCGCTCAGTAGGAAGAGAAGTGTGGCAACATTGATAGTGACTCGGAAGGAGCTAGATGAAGAGATCAAGCAGGCAGGCATCGAAGTGGTTACACAACACATAAGTGCAGTTCTGGCACAGTTGGTGTTACGACCAAGCTTGGATGAGCGAGTGAAAGAGGCTCAGACCAAAGATCCAGAGATGGAAGACATAAAGAAGCAAGTGTAGGAAGGAAAAATTGGTGGAATTCAGTATAAGAGAAGGTTCAATGTGGTTCGGTAACCGACTATGTGTACCAAAGGATGAGGAGTTGAGGGAAGACATCATGAAGGAAGCTCACGGCACATTACACACGATTCACCCCGAAAGCACCAAGATGTATCGCGATGTGAAGCAGCACTATTGGTGGTCAGGGATGAAGCGAGATATTGCAGAGTTTGTCGCCAAATGTTTGGTGTGCCAACAAGTTAAGGCCGAAAACCAGAAACCAGGAGGATTGTTACAGCCTTTACCCATCCCAGAATGGAAATGGGAGAACATTAGTATGGATTTTATCACTGGGTTACCCAGGAGCCCTAAGGGAAATGACTCAATATGGGTGATTGTGGATCGATTGACCAAGTCGGCACATTTTCTTCCAGTAAAGATGGCATGGACACTCGAGAAGTTGGCCGAGGTCTACATTGAGAACATAGTAAAGCTACATGGAGTGCCAGTGTCGATAGTATCCGACCGAGATGCCAAATTTACGTCTCAATTCTGGCGAAGTCTATAGTCAGCATTGGGAACTGGAACAGACTTCAGCACAGCTTTTCACCCTCAGACGGATGGACAGACGGAGAGAGTCAACATGATGGCTTATAAGTTGGAGCTGCCGGGCGAGCTATCTCAAGTGCATGACGTGTTCCACGTCTTTATGCTATGGAAGTATGTGCCGGATTCGAGCCATCGGTTTCCAGAGGTTCCGAAGGATTGACAGATAAATCTTTCCTGCAGAGAGAAACCAGTCAGGATACTTGATCATCAGGACGAGGTACTGAAAAACAAGGTTATCCCGATGGTCAAAGTTCTCTGGAGGAACCAGTTCGTGGAAGAAGCCACGTGGGAGCCGGAGGGCCGCATGAAGGCCTTATATCCATATTTATTTTGAATGTTTCCTATTTTGTTTGTTGTGTTCTTTTCTCCCACTAGGAACATTCTGGGGACAGAACGACTCTAAGGAGGGAGTGATGTAACACCCCGGTTTGTATTATGCTTGTATATGTATGTATGTATATTGACAGTATGCGTGCAATTGATTGTAATCTTATGGGTCGATTTTGCCATTGTGGTGGATGGTTAGGGCTACGGGACGGTTTTTGGGGAGAGTTGCATTCCAAGGATGCACGAGAACAAGACGGACCGATACTAGTATAACTCCTAGTTTTCGGCACGACGCACGTGCAAATATAAAACAGTATGGTACTACAGTGAATATAGGTTGCGTGCACTCATTAAAATATGCGTCTCACACTCGTTGGAGCTCGTTAAGGGTTATATTGGGCAGCCAACCTAACACACAAAACCAATGGGCTAAGCCATGGTTTTGGTCTACAAAACCACCTATAGCCTAACCTAACCCCCCCCCTGTCAAATCCGGCCTACACACCTCCCATCACCCTCATTTCCCACATCATTTCTCCCTTTTGCTCTGGAAATTTCAGAAGAAGAACACCACAAGAGAAGGAGGAGAGAAAGAAGAAGGAAGTGAAGAAGGAGGATCAAAAGGAGATTTCCAAGAGAAAAGCTTGAAGAAGTTCCTTCTACTACTACAACCAAAGGTGGAAAGTTTCTCTAAACTTGAAATTCTTGTCTTTTAATTAATTTTGATTGCATGCATGTGTGCTAGAATGCATAGGATTGCTCTTCTAAAGGTTAGAAGTAGAAGTCAGAATTGAACTAGGAAAAATTGGTTCGGAGTACCATTTTGTGGATTTTTCCGAGAGCAAAATATGATTAATTAGACCATGAAATTAAATTGTTTTATTCATATATGTGTTAGGATCATTCATGATTTATGTCAGATTTTTATAAGATCATTTGATATGCTAATAAAATCGTGAGAGGGATCTGTGTCGTAAGGCAGACTCAGAAAAAGAAAAACAGGATGGCTGATATTGTAGGAATTTTCATGATTTATTGAAGCACTATATTGATCTGAAAATTTTATTCAATGTTCCTGAAGGCACTCTTATTATTTAGAAAAATCAGTAAAGTATTCGGATGATTTTAGAGGCATGAGAAAAATCTATCTATAACCAGCATCTGATGTTGAATTAGAAAACATGATGGTTTCTGTGCTAACTTCCAAAAGCTATTACTCACTGTATAATTAGAATTTTGACATGAGATCTTTTACATGATGTTGGGTATGATGTCTAGTGTCACCACCACAAATTTTGTGTCAATTGGACAAGTGTGTAATTTACTGTGATTTTATGATTGAGCACTGTGCTGTTTTCAGCCAGTTTTGGAACTCTGTAAAGATTGGGGAATTGAGAACTATTAGAGGCATATTTTGAGGATCATGACCCTAGGAGAGAGTTTTAGGGGACACATAGAACTTTACAACAAATCTGATTTGAGGCAATTCCAGTAAACGGTTGAATTATTATGGTTTTTGTAAGACTGGACAGAGGACTAGAGTAGAGCTGTGTGCTCGGAATTGGAGAGACCAATTGTGTGAATTGGTGTATCGATGATAGATGAGTGTGTTAGGGTGACTTAATGGTATAATTTGGATTCATGACCAACTAGAGAGTTTTTTAGGACACCCACACCCTTCTACAGAATTTGAGTTTGTATCGTTCTGATGAACGAATAGGATTTTGTATCAATGGTAAGGTGCAGCCCGTGCACAGGAAGCACGCAGGCTGGAGCTTGAGAAGCTATGTCGAGGACTTAGATGGTTGAATTTTAGCTCGTGATCAACTAGAAAGTTGTAGCCTAGGATCGTACCTTTCCAAGTTGGGCCCATACACTCCAATTGGAGTTGTACCGATAGAGGGATGACCATTTTGAGATTCGGGCAGAAACCCGTAGGTCGCTTAGTCTGGGTTTGGACAAAGGGTTGTGAAAGCATTTTTCCCTTGTGTGTTATTTGAGTCGGTGACTCGTGTCTAGGAGTGGTTGATCTCTGTTATTGAGGCTGTTGACTCCCCGAGTGGGATGGGTGACTCGAGTTAGTCACGAGGGTAAAGGATACTCTGCACCTATCCAGCCTATATTATTAAACTTCTGCTGAGCGTAGGACGTCTGAGCATGCCAGTGAGTGGAGCTCACGGGGCAATTATCTATTTATTGCCGGAGTAGCAGTAGGCGTAGGCCATTATGCTGGACGAGTCCAAGCAGGGGAAGTGGCGAACCGGATCAGTATCGCCAGGGGCCAGAGGCTGATAGGCAAGTGTGGAAGCCGTATTTCTTACCCGAAATAATTAGAGTAAGGTAGGGGTTAGAATGGTTTATTAAGGAGTTGGAAAATTGCATTAGTCCTAGTAAACCATAGTCGGTGTTGTATCTTCCAGTCGTTGGGATACGTTCTCGGCCGCTAACGGATTGCGTCCCCGGCTCGTATCTCGATCTGTTGATTCCCAAAGTTCTGCCGAAGTAAGGTGCGGGAGGCCCGGAGGATTTGACCTCCCGTGGTACTCACGTCCCTAAAGCACGGGTTTTGTGTTTTGTGGTTTTTTTTGGTATATATCAGTTCATTACCCGATGAGGGGTGAACACGCATGCATCAGTCCATGGGTGAACATGTGGAACCAAGGGTCATAAGGACCAAGTTCAACGCGGTTTCTAAGGAGGTCCGTATGCGGGTACCAACTGGCGGTGACCACTTGGGCACTGCAGGGCAGAATTAGATCGACCACTGTAATCTCCTTGGGCGACGGACAGTCTATTGGGAACTGGAGTGTGTACAAGAGTAGGGTGCATGGCGAGGGTTCGAATCCCTAAATTGTGGAGAAAGACGGCTAGATTTGGGGGCGTATGTAGTATGGGATGCATTCCTGCTCCAAAGTCTTGCTTGCATTAGAAGTTAGGCATGTGAGATTGCTGCATCTAGTCATAGGGTCATGTCATAACACTACACTAGAACTCGAATCCATTAAATCCTTGTTTTGGCACATCACCTTTCTATTTTGCATAAATTATTGGTTGTGATTGAATTTTAAAGGATCGCTGTTATCACCAGCTTTGCGTCAGTCGAAGTACTGATGTTTCCCACCTTTTAGGTATCGGTTATACCTTCCGAACATGTGCAGAGATATCAGAGTTGCGCAGCAGAAGCCTGAAGCTGAGGAGCAAGTCCCGGGGGAGCTGATGGGCTGCTCAGCGAAGCTCCGCAAGTAATCAGTCGATTACCATTCCAGGAGGCAGCTGGTAGCTTTACAAGAGGAGTCTGTAAATACTTGTAATAAGTTGTAATGAATTGATGTAATTTGTACTCCTTGTCCAAGAATAAGTTATCGGTTGTAATCAATGATGTAATGACTTATTTGGCAAATAAAATTTTTTTAAATTTCCGTGTTATTACTGTGTTGAGATGCATTTGAAGGTAAAGATTCTGGAAGGTGTCACTTATGTCCGGTAACGGGGATCCGGGGCACTACAAAGAACATCGACTACTACTTCCTAGTTAACAACTTTCTCAGATTGAGTATGAAACTCAAATTCCTGCTCTTTAAACGCCAAGTCAAGAACAACTCAAGACAACAGTTTTGCTGAAACATGTAAAGCTCATAATTGGTGCCATACTTATCGGAATATATCAAAATTGAACTCTTTGATAAGCTAATAACTTCTACTAGAACTTCCTTGTTAACAACTTTCTCAAATTCTGTATGGAACTCAACCTCGCAGTCGTTAAACACAAGTCAAGAACAACTCAAGACTACAGTTTTGGTGAAACTTGTAAAATTCATAACTGGTGTTATACTTATCGGAATCTAACAAAATTGGACTTTTTTGGGAAGCTAAGAACGTCTACTACAACTTCCTAGTTAACAACTTTTCCAGATTCCGTATGGAACTCAAATTTCTGCTCTTTAAACACAAGTCAAGAACAACTCAAGACAACAGTTTGCTGAAACTTGTAAATCTCATAAGCGGTGCAATACTCATCTGCATCTAGCAAAATTAGACTTTTTGAAAAGCTAAGAACATCTACTACAGCTACCTAGTTAACAACTTTCTCAGATTCAGTATGGAACTCAAATTCCAGCTCTTTAAACACAATTCAAGAACAACTTAAGACAGCAGTTTTGCCGAAACTTGTAAAGCTCATAACTGGAGCTACACTTATCGGAATCTAACGAAGTTGAACTTTTTGGAAAGCTAAGAAAATCTACTAGAACTTCCTAGTTAACAACTTTCTCAGATTCCGTATGGAATGCAAATTAGTGCTCTTTAAACACCAGTCAAGAACAACTCAAGACTGGAGTTTTGGTTAAACTTGTAAAGCTCATAACTGGTGCTATACTTATTGGAATCTAACAAAAATGGACTTTTTCAGAAGCTGAGAACATCTACTACAACTTCCTAGTTAACAACTTTCTCAGATTCCTTATGGAACTCAAAAAATCTTGCTCTTTAAACACAGTCAAGAACAACTCAAGACAGCAGTTTGCGGAAACTTGTAAGGCTCATAACCGGTGCTATACCTATCGGAATCTAACAAAATTAGTCTTTTTGGAAATCTAAGAACATCCACTACAACTTCCTAGTCAACAACTTTCTCAGATTCAGTATGGAACTCAAATTCCAGCTTTTTAAACACATGTAAAGAACAACTTATGACAGCAGTTACTCTTAAATTTCTAAAGCTCATATCAGGTGCTATACTTATCGAAATCTAATAAAATTGAACATTTTGTAAATCTAAGAACATCTACTACAACTGCGTAGTTAACAAATTTCTCAAATTCTGTATGTAACTCAAATTTCTTCTCTTTAAACACAAGTCAAGTACAACTCAAGACAATAGTTTTGCTGAAACTTGTAAAGCTCATAGCTGGTGCTATACTTTTCGGAATCTAAAGAAGTTAAAATTTTTGGAAAGCTAAGAAAATAGAATACAACTTCTTAGTTAACAACATTCTCAGATTGAGTATGGAAATCAAGTTCCAGTTCTTTAAACACAAGTCAAGAACAACTGAAGGCAACAGTTTTGTTGAAACTTGTAAAGCTCTTAACTGGTGCTATACTTATCAAAATCTGAAAAAATTGGACTTTTTGGATAGCTATAAACATCTACTAAAACTTCCTAGTTAAAAACTTTCTCAGATTCCGTATGAAACTCAACTTCCTACTCTTTAAACACTAGTCAAGAACAACTCAAGACAACCGTTTTGCTCAAACTTTTAAAGCTCATAACTGGTGTTGTACTTTTTGGAATCTAACAAAATTAGACTTTTTGGAAAACTAAGATCATCTACTACAATTTCCTTGTTAACAACTTTTTAAGAATCAGTATAGAACTCAAATTCCTAATCTTTAAACACAAGTCAAGAACAACTTAAAACCACAATTTTGCTGAAACTTGTAAAGCTCATTACCGGTGCTATACTTATTGGAATCTAATAAAATTAAACTTTTGGAAAGCTAAGAACATCTACTAAAACTTTGTAGTTAACAACTTTCTCAGATTTTGTATGTAACTCAAATTCCTGCTCTTTAAACACAAGTCAAGAACAATTCAAGACAACAGTTTGGATGAAACTTGTAAAGCTAATAACTGGTGCTATACTTATCTGAATCTAACAAAATTAGAATTTTTGGAAAGCTAAAAACATCTACACCATCTTCCTACTTAACAACTTTCTCGGAATCAGTGTGGAACTCATATTCCTGTTCTTTAAACACAAGTCAAGAACAACTTAAGAAAACAGTTTTGCTGAAACTTGTAAATCTCATAACTGGTGCTAAACTTATCGGAATCTAATAAAATTGTACTTTTTGGAAAGTTAAGAACATATACTACAACTTCTTAGTTAACAACTTTCTTAGATTCCGTATGGAACTTAAATTCCTGCTCATTAAACACAAGTCAAGAACAACTCAAGACAGCGGTTTTGCTGAAACTTGTAAAGCTCATCGCTGGTGCGATACTTTTCGGAATGTGAAAAAATTAGACTATTTGGAAAGCTAAGAACATCAACTAAAACTTCCTAGTTAACTACTATCTCAGATTGAGTATGGAACTCAAATTCTTGTTCTTTAAACACAAGTTAAGAACAACTCAAGACAACAGTTTTGATGAAACTTTTAAACCTCATAACTGGTGCTGTACTTATCGAAATCTAGCAAAATTGAACTTTTTTGAAAGCTAAGAACTTCTAGTAGAACTTCCTAGTTAACAACTTTCTCAGATTCCGTATGGAACTCAAATTCACGGTCTTTAAACGCAAGTCGAGAACAACTCAAGACTGCAATTTTGGTGAAACTTGTAAAACTCATTACTAGTGCTATACTTATTAGAATCTAACAAAATTGGACTTTTTCGGAAGCTAAGAACATCTACTACAACTTCCTAGTTAACAACTTTCTCAGATTCCATATGGAACTCAAAATCTTGCTCTTTAAACACAAGTCAAGAACAACTCAAGACAACAGTTTGCTTAAACTTGTAAAGCTCATAAGCGGTGCTGTACTTATCAGAATCTAACAAAATTAGACTTTTTGGAAAACTAAGAACATCTACAACAACTACCTAGTTAACAACTTTCTCAGATTCGGTATGGAACTCAAATTCTAGCTCTTTAAACACAAGTCAAGAACAATTTAAGACAGCAGTTTTGGCGAAACTTGTAAAGCTCATACTGGTGCAATACTTGTCGGAATCTAATAAAATTGAACTTTTTGGAAAGCAAAGAACATCTACTACAACTGTATTTAACTAATTTTCCGATTCCTTATGTAACACAATTCCTGCGCTTTGAACACAAGTCAAGTACAACTCAAGATAGCAGTTTTGCTTAAACTTGTAAAGCTCATCGCTGGTACTATACTTTTCGGAATGTAAAAAAGTTGACTTTATGGAAAGCTAAGAACATAGACTACAACTTCCTAGCTAAAAACTTTCTCAGATTCAGTATGGAACTCTAATTTCTGCTCTTTAAACACAAGTCAAGAACAACTCAAGACAGGAGTTTTGCTGAAACTTGTAAAGCTCATAACTGGTGCTATACTTATCGGAATCAAACAAAATTGAACTTTTTGGAAAGCTAAGAACATATACTAGAACTTCATAGTGAACAATTTTCTCAGCTTCTGTATGGAACTCAAAAAACCTTGCGCTTTAAACACATGGCAAGAACAACTAAAGACAACAGTTTTGTTGAAATTTGTAAAGCTCATAACTGGTGCTATGCTTATCGGAATCTAACAAAATTAGAATTTTTGGAAAGCTAAGAACATCTAATACATCTTCCTAGTAAACAACTTTCTCAGATTCACTATGGAACTCAATTTCCTGTTCCTTAAACACAAGTCAAGAACAACTTAAGACAGCAGTTTTGCTGAAACTTGTAAATCTCATAATTGGTGCTAAACTTATTGGAATCTAATAAAATTGAACCTTTTTGAAAGCTAAGAACATCTACTACAACTTCTCAGTTAACAACTTTCTCAGATTCCGTATGGAACTTAAATTCTTGCTCTTTAAACACAAGTCAAGAACAACTCAAGACAACAATTTTGTTGAAACTTGTAAAGCTTATCACTGGTGCGATACTTTTCAGAATCTAAAAAATTAGACATTTTGGAAAGCTAAGAACATCGACTACAACTTCCTAGTTAACAACTTTCTCAGATTCCGTATGGAACTCAAATTACTACACTTTAAACACAAGTCAAGAACAACTGAAGACAGCAGTTTTGCTAAAACTTGTAATACTCATAACTGGCGCTATACTTATCGGAATCTAAAAAATTTGTACTTTTTGGAAACCTAAGAGCATCTACAAAAACTTCCTAGTTAACAACTTTCTCAGATTTCGTATTGAACTAAAATTCCTGCTCTTTGAACACAGGTCAAGTACAACTAAACACGACAGTTTTGAAGAAACTTGTAAAGCTCATCGCTGGTGCTAAACTTTTAGTTAATAAGACTTCTTGGAAAGCTAAGAACATTGACTACAACTTCTTAGTTAATAACTTTCTCAGATAAAGTATGGAACTCAAATTTCTGCTCTTTAAACACAAGTCAAGAACAACTCAAGACAACATTTTTGCTGAAACGATTAAATCTCATAACTGGAGATACACATATCAAAATCTAACAATGTTGAACTTTTTGGAAAGCTAAGAACATCTACTAGAACTTCCTAGTTAACTAATTTCTCAGATTTCGTTTGGAACGCAAATTCGTGCTCTTTAAACACAACTCAAGAACAACTCAAGACTGCAATTTGGTGTAACTTATAAAGCTCATAACTAGGGCAATTCTTATCGGAATCAAACAAAAATGGACTTTTTCAGAAGCTGAGAACATCTACTACAACTTCCCAGTTAACAACTTTCTCAGATTCCTTATGGAACTCAAATTCCTGCTCTTTAAACACAAGTCGAAAACAACTCAAGACAGCAGTTTGCTGAAACTTGTAAATCTCATAACCGGTGCTATACTAATTGGAATCTAAAACAATTACAATTTTTGGAAAGCTAAGAACGTCTACTAAAACTTCCTAGTTAACAACTTTCTCAGATTCACTATGTAACACAAATTCCATCTCTTTAAATACAAGAACAACTTCAGACAGCAGTTCCGCTGAAACTTATAAAGCTCATATCTGGTGCTATACTTAACGGAATCTAATAAAATTGAAATTTTTTGAAATCTAAGAACAACAACTACTACTTTCTCAAATTCCGTATGTAAGTCAAATTCCTTCTCTTTAAACACAAGTCAAGTACAACTCAAGACAACAGTTTTGCTGAAACTTGTAAAGCTCATAACTGGTGCTGTACTTATCGGAATCTAAAAATATTGAACTATTTGGATAGTTGAAAACATCTACTAAATCTTCCTAATTAACAAATTTCACAGAATCCATATGGAACTCAAATTCCAGCTCTTTAAACACTAGTCAAGAACAACTCAAGACAACAGTTTTGCTGGAACTTGTAAAGCTCATAACTGGTGCTATACCTATCGGAATCTAACAAAATTAGACTTTTTGGAAAGGTAAGAACACCTACTACAACTTCTCAGTTAATAACTTTCTCAGATTCTGTATGGAACTCAAATTCCTGGTCTTTAAACACAAGTCAAGAACAACTCAAGACCGCGGTTTTGTTGAAACTTGTAAAGCTCATAACTGTTGCTATCCTTATCGGAATCTAACAAAACTGGAATTTTTTGAAAGCTAAGAGCATCTACTACAACTTACTAGTTAACAACTTTCTCAGATTCAATGTGGAACTCAACTTCCAGCTCTTTAAACACAAGTCAAGAACAACTTAAGACAACAGTTTGCTAAAACTTCTAAAGCTCAAAACTGATGCTATACATATTCGAATCTTATCAAATTGAACTTTTTGGAAAGCTAAGAACATTTACTGCAACTTCGTAGCCAACAACTTTTTCAGAATCCGTATGTAACTCAAATTCCTCCTCTTTAAACACAAGTCAAGTACAACATAAGACAGCAGTTTTGCTGAAACGTGTAAAGCTCATCGTTGGTGCTATAATTTTGGGAATCTAAAAGAAATAGACTTCCTGAAAGCAAAGAACATCCACTAAAACTTTCTAGTTGACAATTTTCTCAGATTCAGTGTGGAACTCAAATTCCAGCTCTTTAAACACAAGTCAAGAATAACTCAAGACAGGAGTTTTGCTGAAACTGTTAAAGCTCATAACTGGTGCTATACTTATCGGAATCAAACAAAATTGAACTTTTTCGAAAGCTAAGAACATATACTAGAACTTCCTAGTTAACATTTTTCTCAGATTCCGTATGGAACACAAATTCCTACTCTTTAAACACAAGTCAGGAACAACTGAAGACTGTAGTTTTGCTGAAACTGTTAAAGCTCATAACTGGTGCTATACTTATCGGAATCTAAAAAAATTGCACTTTTTGGAAAGCTGAAAACATCCAGTACAACTTCCTAGTTAACAACTTTCTCAGATGCCGTAAGGAACTCAAATTCCGGCTCTTTAAACATAAGTCAAGAACAACTCAAGACAGCAGTTTCTTGTAAAGGTCTTTACTGGTGCTATACTCATCGGAATCTAACAAAATTAGAATTTTTGGAAAGCTAAAAACATCTACTTCAACTTTATAGTTAACAACTTTCTCAGATTCACGATGGAACTCAAATTCCATCTCTTTAAACACAAGTCACGAACTACTTAAGACAGCAGTTTTGCTGAAACTTGTAAAGCTCTTAGTGCTGAAACTTGTAAAGCTCGTAACCGGTGCTATACTTATCAGAATATAATAAAATTGAACTTTTTGGAAAGCTAAGAACATTATTAAAAGTTTTTAGTTAACAGCTTTCACAGATTCCATATGTAACTCAAATTCCTGATTTTCAAACACAAGTCAGGAACAACTCAAGACTGCAGTTTTGCTGGAACTTGCAAAGCTCATCGCTGGTGCTATTCTTTTCGCAATCTTACAAAATTAGACTTTTTGGAAAGCTAAGAACATCTACTTCGACGTCCTAGTTAACAACATTCTCAGATTCAGTATGGAACTCAAATTCATGTTCTTTAAACAAAAGTCAAGAACAACTTTAGACAGCAGTTTTGCTGAAACTTGTAAAACTCATAACTGGTGCTATACTTATCCGAATCAAATAAAATTAAACTATTTGGAAAGCTAAGAACATCTACTACAACTTCCTAGTTAACAACATTCTCAGATTCAGTTTGTAACTCAAATTCCTACTATTTAAACATACGTCAAGAACAACTTAAGACAGCAGTTTTGCTAAAACTTGTAAAGCTCGTTTCTGGTGCAATTTTTTTCGGAATCTAACTAAATTAGACATTTTGAAAAGCTAAGAACATCGACTACAACTTCCAAGTTAACAACTTTCTAAGATTCCGTATGGAACTCAAATTCTTGTTCTTTAAACACCAGTCAAGAACAACTCAAAATAGAAATTTTGCTGAAACTTGTCACGCTCATTACTGGTGCTATAGTTATCGGAATCAAACAAAATCATACTTTTTGGAATGCAAAGAACATCTAATACATCTTTCTCTTTGACAACTTTCTCAGATTCCGTATGGAACTCAAATTCCTGCTCTTTAAACACAAGTCAAGAACCACTGAAGACAGCAGTTTCGCTGAAACTTGTAAAACTCATAACTGGTGCTACACTTATCAGAATCTGGAAAGCAAATAACATCGACTACAACTTTCTAGTTAACAACTTTGTCAAATTTCGTATGGAACTCAAATTCCTGCTCTTTAAACACAAGTCAAGAACAACTCAAAACAGCAGTTTTGCTGAAACTTGTAAAGCTCCTAACTGGTGCTATACTTAGCGGGATCTAAAAAAATTGAACTTTTTGGGAAGCTAAGAATATCTAATACAACTTCCTATTTAACAACTTTCTTAGATTCCGTATGGAACTCAAATTCCTGCTCTTTAAACACAAGTCAAGAATAACTGAAGACAGCTGTTTTGCTGAAACTTGTAAAGTTCATAACTGGCGCTATACTTGTTGGAATCGAACGAAATCAGACTTTTTGGAAAGCTAAGAACATCTACTACAACTTTCTAGTTAACAACTTTCTCTGATTCAGTATGGAACTCAAATTCCAGCTCTTTAAACACAAGTATAGAACTACTTAAGATAGCAGTTTTGCTGAAACTTGTAATGCTCATAACTGCTGTTATACTTATTGGAATCTAATAAAATTGAACTTTTTGGAAAGCTAAGAGATTCTACTACAACTTCGTAGTTAACAACTTTCTCAGATTCCGTATGTAACTCAAATTCCTTCTCTTTAAACACAAGTCTAGTGCAACTCAAGACAGCAATGTTGCGGAAACTTGTAAAGCTCATCGCGGGCGCTATACTTTTCAGAATCTTAAAAAGTTTGATTTTTTGGAAAGCCATGAACATCAAGTCGAACTTCCTAGTTAACAACTTTCTCAGATTCAGTATGGAACTCAAATTTCCGCTCATTAAAGACAAGTCAAGAACAACTCAAGACAGGAGTTTTGCTGAAACTTGTAAAGCACATAACTGGTGCTATACATATGGGAATCTAACTAAATTGAACTATTTGGAAAGCTAAGAGCATCTACTAAAACTTCGTAATTAACAACTTTCTCAGATTCCGTATGGAACTCAAATTCCTGCTCTTTAAACACAAGTCAAGAACAAATCAAGACATCCATTTTGCTGAAACTTATAGAGCTCGTCGCTGGTGCTATACTTTTGGAATCTAAAAAAATTAGACTTTTTGGAAAGCTAAGAACGTCGACTACAACTTTCTAGTTAACAAATTTCTCAGATTACGTATGAAAGCAAATTACTGCTTTTTAAACACGTCAAGAACAACTTGAGACAGCAGTTTTGTCGAAACTTGTAAAACTCATAACTTCTGCTATACTTATCAGAATCTAACAAAGTTGGAGTTTTTGGAATGCAAAGAACATCTACCACAACTTCCTACTTGGCAACTTTTACTGATTTCGTATGGACCTCAAATTCCTGCTTTTTAAATACAAGTCAAGTACAACTCAAGACAACAGTTTTGCTGAAAGATGTAAAGCTCATCGTTAGTGCTATACTTTTTGGAATCTAAAAAAATTAGACTTTTTGGAAAGCAAAAAACATCGACTACAACTTCCGTATGGAACTCAAATTCTTGCTCTTTAAACACAAGTCAAGTACAACTAAAGACTGTAGTTTTGCTGAAACTTGTAAAGCTCATAAATGGTGCTATACTAATTGGAATCTAACAAAATTGGACTTTTGGACCGCTAAGAATATCAACTACAACTTCCTACTTAACAACTTTCTTAGATTCCGTATGGAACTCAAATTGCTTACCTGTAAACACAAGTCAAGAACAACTCACGACAGCAGTTTTGCTGAAACTTGTAAGGTTCATAACTGGGGATATACTTATTGGAATCTAACAAAATTAGACTTTTTGGAAAGCTGAGAATATCTGCTACAACTTCCTAATTAAAAACATTCTCAGATTTCGTATGAAACTCGAACTCCTGCACTTTAAACACAAGTCAAGAATAACTGAAGATACAAGTTTTGCTGAAACTTTTAAAGCTCTTAACTGGTGCTATTGTTCTCGGAATCTAACAAAGTTGGATATTTTGGAAAGCTAAGAACATCTACTACAAGTTTCTAGTTCACAACTTTCTCAGATTCCCTATGAAACTCAAATTCGTGCTCTTTAAACACAAGTAGAGAACAACTATAGACAGCAGTTTGCTGAAACTTGTAAATCTCATAATTGGAGCTATACTTATCAGAATCTAACAAAATTAGAAATTTTTGAAACATCTATTACAACTTTGAAGTTAACAAATTTCTCAGATTCAGTATGGAACTCAAATTCCTGCTCTTTAAACATAAGTTAAGAACAACATAAGACAGTAGTTTTGCTGAAACTTGTAAAGCTCATAACTTGTGCTATACTTATCGGAATCTATCAAAATTGAACTTTTAAGAAAGCTAAGAACATCTACTACAACTTCGTAGTTAACAGATTTCTCAGATTCCGTATGCAACTCAAATTCTTGCTCTTTAAACACAAGTCAAGTACAACTCAAGACGGCAGTTTTGCTGAAAGTTGTAAAGCTCATAGCTGGTGCTATACTTTTTGGAATCTAAAAAAATTAGAATTTTTGGAAAGCTAACAACATCGACTACAACTTCCTAGTTAACAACTTTCTCAGATTCAGTATGGAACTGACATTCCTGCACTTTAAACACAAGTCAAGAACAACTCAAGATAGCAATTTTGCTGAAACCTGTAAAGCTCATAACTGGTGTATACTTATCGAAATCTAAAAAAATTGAACTTTTTAAAAAGATATCAACATCCACTATAACATCCTAGTTAACAACTTTCTCAGATTCCGTATGGAACTCAAATTCCTTATCTTTAAACACAAGTCAAGAACAACTCAAGACAGTAGTTTTGCTGAAACTTGTAAGGCTCATAACTGGTGCTAAACTTATCCGAATCTAATAGAATTGGACTTTTTGGAAAGATAAGAACATCTACTACAACTTCCTAGTTAACAACTTTCTCAGATTCCCTATGGAACACAAATTCCTATTGTTTAATAACAAGTCAAGAACAACTCAAGACAGCAGTTTTGCAGAAACTTGTAATGCTCATAACTTGTGCTATACTTATCGGATCTATAAAAATTAGACTTTTTGGAAAGCTAAGAACATGTACTAAAAGTTTAGAGTTAACAACTTTCTCAGATTCCGTATGGAACTCAAATTCCAGCTCTTTAAACTCAGGTCAAGAACAACTGAAGACAACAGTTTTACTGGAACTTGTAAAGCTCATAACTGGTGCTACAATTATCGGAATCTGACAAAATTGGACTTTTTGGAATGCTAAGAACATCTACTAGAACTTCCTTGTTAACAACTTTCTCTGATTCAGTATGGAACTCAAATTCTTGCACTTTAAACACAAGTCAAGAACAACTACAGACAGCCAACTTTTAATGCTCATAACTTGTGCTAAACTTTTCGGAACCTAAAAAAATTAGAATTTTTGTAAAGCTAAAAACATCGACTACAACTTTCTAGTTAACAACTTTCTCAGATTCAGTGTGGAACTCAAATTCCTGCTCTTTAAACACAAATCAAGAACAACTTAAGACAGCAGTTTTGCAGAAACTTGTAAAACTCATAACTGGTGCTTTACTGATCGGAATCTAACAAAATTAGAATTTTTGGAAAGATAAGAACATCTACTACAACTTCCTAGTTAATAATTTTTTCAAATTAAGTATAGAACTCAAATTGATGCTCTTTAAACACAAGTCAAGTACAACTCAAGACAGCCGTTTTACTGAAACTTGTAAATCTCATTGCTAGTGCTATACTTATCGGAATCTAACAAAATTGGACTTTTTGGACAGCTAAGAATATCTACTACAACTTCCTAATTAACAACTTTCTCAGATTCCCTATGGAACTCAAATTCCTACTCTTTAAACACAAGTCAAGAACAACTACAGACAGCCGTTTTGGTAAAACTTGTAAAGCTCATAACTAGTGCTATACTTATCGGAATCTAACAAAATAGGATTTTTTGGACAGCTAAGAATATCTACTACAACTTCCCTGTTATCAACTTTCTCAGATTCCGTGTGGAACTCAAATTCCTGTTCTTTAAATACAAGTGAAAAACAGCTAAAGACAGTAGTTTTGCTGAAACTTGTAAATCTCATAACTGGTGCTATACTTTCCGGAATCGAACAAAATAGCAATTTTTGGAAAGCTAAGAACATCTACTACAACTTCCTAGTTAGCAACTTTCTTAGATTCCCTATGGAACTCAAATTCCTGCTGTTTAAACACAAATCAAGAACAACTAAAGACAACAGTTTTGCAGAAACTTGTAAAGCTCATAACTAGTGCTATAGTGATCGGAATCTAACAATATTGTACTTTTTGAAAAGCTAAGAACATCTACTACAAATTCCTAGTTAACAACTTTCTCAGATTCCGTATGGAACTCAAATTCCTGTTCTTTAAACTCAAATCAAGTACAACTGAAGACAACAGTTTTGCTGGAACTTGTAAAGCTCATAACTGGTGCTACAATTATCGGAATCTGACAAAATGGACTTTTTGGAATGCTAAGAACATCTACTATAACTTCCTAGTTAACAACTTTCTCAGATTCAGTATGGAACTCAAATTCTTGCACTTTAAACACAAGTTAAGAACAACTTGAGACAACAATTTTCCATAAACTTGTAAAGCTCAAAACTGCTGCTTCACTTATCGGAATCTAACAAAATTAGACTTTTGGAAAGATAAGAATATCTATTACAATTTCCTAGTTAACAATTTTCACAGATTAAGTTTAGAACTCATATTCCTGCTTTTTAAACATAAGTCAAGTACAACTCAAGAAAGCAGTTTTGCTGAAACTTGTAAATCTCATCGCTGGTGCTATACTCATCGGAATCTAAAAAAATGGACTTTTTGGAAAGCTAAGAACATCTACTATGACTTCCTAGTTGACAACTTTCTCAGATTCCCTATGGAACTCAAATTCCTGCTCTTTAAATACAAGTCAAGAACAACTAATGACAGCAGATTTGCTGAAACTTGTACAGCTCATAGCTGGTGCTATATTTATCGGAATTTAACAAAATTGGACTTTTTGGAAAGCTTAGAACATCTAATACAACTTCCTAGTTAACAACTTTCTTAGATTTAGGATGGAACACAAATTCCAACTCTTTAAACACAAGCAAGAACAACTAAATACAGCATTTTTGCTGAAACTTGTAAGGCTCATAACTGGTGCTATACTTATCGGAATCTAACAAAATTAGGCTTTTTTGAAATCTAGGAACATCTACTACAACTTCCTTGTTAACAACTTTTTCAGATTGCTTATGGAACTCAAATTCCTGCTCTTTAAACACAAGTCAAGAACAACTAAAGACAGCAGATTTGCTGAAACATGTAAAGCTCTTAACTGGTGCTATACTAATCAAAATCTAACAAAATTGGACTTTTTAGAAAGCTAAGAACATTTACTATAACTTCCTAGTTAACAACTTTCTCAGATTCCCTATGAAACTCTAATTCCTGCTCTTTGAACACAAGTAGAGAACAACTCATGACAGCAGTTTGCTGAAACTTGTAAAGCTCATAACTGGGGCTATACTTATCAGAATCTAACAAAATTAGAATTTTTTGAAAGCTAGGAACATCTAATACTACTTTGAACTTAACAATTTTCTCAGATTCAGTATGGAACTCAAATTTCTGCTCTTTAAACACATAGTCAAGAACAACTTAAGACAGCCGTTTTGCTGAAACTTGTAAAGCTCATAACTTATGCTATACTTATCGGAATCTATCAAAATTGAACATTTTGGAAAGCTAAGAACATCTACTACAACTTTGTAGTTAACAAATTTCTCAGATTCCGCAAGGAACTCAAATTCTTGCTCTTTAAACATAAGTCAAGTACAACTCAAGATGGCAGTTTTTCTGAAACTTGTAAAGCTCATACCTTGTGCTATACTTATCAGAATCTAAAAAAATTGAAATTTTTGTAAATCTGAGAACAACTACTAGAACTTCTTAGTTAACAACTTTCTCAGATTCCGTATGGAACTCAAAATCGTGCTCTTTAAACACAAGTTAAGAACAACTCAATACAGCAGTTTTGCTGAAAATTGTAAAGCTCATAACTGGTGCTGTACTTATCGGAATCTAACAAAATTGGACTTTTTGGAAAGCTGAAAACATCTACTACAACTTCCTAGGTAACAACTTTCTCAGATTCCGTATGCAACTCAAATTCCTAATCTTTAAACACAAGTCAAGAATAACTAATGACAGCAGTTTTGCTGACACTTGTAATGCTCATACCTGCTGCTATACTTATCGGAATCTAACAAAATTGGACTTTTTGGTAACCTAAGAATATCGACTACAACTTCCTAGTTAACAACTTTCTTAGATTCCGTATGTAACTCAAATTCCTCATCTTTAAACACAAGTCAAGAACAACTCAAGACAATAGTTTTGCTGAAAATTGTAAGACTCATTACTGGAGCTATACATATCGGAATCTATCAAAATTAGACTTGTTGGCAAGCTAAGAAAATCCACTACAACTTCCTAGTTAACAACTTTCTCAAATTCTGTATGGAACTCAAATTCCTGCAATTTAAACACAAGTCAAGAAAAACTGAATACAGCAGTTTTGCTGACACTTGCAGCACTCGTAACTAGTGCTATAATTATCGGAATCTAAGAAAATTGGACTTTCTGGAAAGCTAAGAACATCTACTAACAACTTCCTAGTTAACCACTTTCTCAAATTCCATATGGAACTAAAATTTCTGCTCTTTAAACACAAGTCAAGAACAACTTAAGACAGCAGTTTTGCTGAAACTTGTAAAGCTCATAACAGGTGCTATACTTATCGGAATCTAAAAAAATTGGACATTTGGAAAGCTAATAACATTCACTAACAACTTCCTTGTTAACAACTTTCTCAGATTCCGTATGGAACTCAAATTCCTGCTCTTTAAACACAAGTCAAGAATAACTCAAGACAGCTGTTTTGCTGAAACTTTTAATGCTCATAACTAGTGCTATACTTTTCGGAACCTAAAAAAATTAGAATTTTTGGAAAGCTAAAAACATCGACTACAACTTTCTAGTTAACAACTTTCTCAGATTCAGTGTGGAACTCAAATTCCTGCTCTTTAAACACAAATCAAGAACAACTTAAGACAACAGTTTTACTGAAACATGTAAACCTCCTAACAGGTGCTATACTTATCCAAATCTAACAAAATTAAACTTTTTGGAAATCTAAGAACATTTACAACAACTTCGTAGTTAACAACTTTCTCTGATTCCGTATGGAACTCAATTTCTTTCTTTTTAAACACAAGTCAAGTACTACTGAAGACAGCATGTTTAGCTGAAACTTGTTAAGCTCATCACTCTGCTGCACTTTTCGGAATCTAAAAAAATTTAACTTTTAAGAAAGCAAAGAACATTGAATACAAATTCATAGTTAACATCTTACTCAGATTCAGTATGGAACTTAAATTCCTGCTCTTTAAACTCAAGTCATGTACCACTTAAGACAGCAGTTTTGCTGAAACTTGTATAGCTCATAACTGGTGCTATACTTATCGAAATCTAACAAAATTGAACATTTTGGAAATCTAAGAACATTTACTACCACTTCCTAGTTAACAACTTTCTTAGGTTCTGTATGGAACTAAAATTCCTGCTCTTTAAACACAGGTCAAGAACAACTGAATACAGCAGTTTTGCTGAAACTTGTAACGCTCATAATAGGTGCTATACTTATCAGAATCTAACAAAATTGGACTTTTTGGAAAGCTAATAACATCCACTAACTACTTCGTTGTTAACAACTTTCTCAGATTCCGTATGGAACTCAAATTCCTGCTCTTTAAACACAAGTCAAGAACAACTCAAGATAGCAGTTTGCTGGAACTTGTAAAGCTCATAGCTGGCGCTATACTTATCAGAATCTAACAAAATTATACTTTTAAGAAAGCTAAGAACATCTACTACAACTTTGTAGTTAACAACATTCTCAGATTAAGTATGTAACTCAAAATCCTGCCTTTTAAACACAAGTCAAGAACAACTTAAGACACCAGTTTTGCTGAAACTTGTAAATTTCATAACAGGTGCTATACTTATCGGAATGTAACAAATTGAAGTTTTTGGAAAGCCAAGATCATCTACAACAACTCTCTTAGATTTCATATGGACCACAAATTCTTCCTCGTTAAACACAAGTTAAGTACAACTCTATGCAGCAGGTTTAGCTGAAACTTGTAAAACTCATTGCTGCTACTATATTTTTCGGAATCTAAAAAAATTAATTTTTAGAAAGCTAAGAACATTGAATACAACTTCATAGCTAACAACTTTCTCAGATTCCCTATGGAATTCAAATTCCTGCTCTTTAAACACAAGTCAAGAACAACTCAAGACAGCAGTTTTGCTGAAACTTGTAAAGCTCATAATAGGTGCTATACAAATTAGAATTTAACAAAATTGGACTTTTTGGAAAGCTAATAACATTCACTAACAACTTCCTTGTTAACAACTTTCTCAGATTCCGTATGGAACTCAAATTCCTACTTTTTAAACACAAGTCAAGAACAACTCAAGACAGCAGTTTGCTGAAACTTGTAGAGCTCATAACTGGTGCTATACTTATCAGAATCTAACAAAATTAGACTTTTTTGAAAGCTAAGAACATCTACTACAACTTTGTAGTTAACAACTTTCTCAGATTCAGTATGTAACTCAAATTCCTGCTCTTTAAACACAAGTCAAGAACAACTTACGACAGCAGTTTTGCTGAAACTTGTAAATTTCATAACAGATGCTATACTTATCAGAATCTAACAAAATTGAAGTTTTTGGAAAGCCAAGAACATATACAACAACTTTCTTAGATTCCGTATGGACCACTAATTCTTCCTCGTTAAACACAAGTTAAGTACAACTCTATGCAGCAGGTTTAGCTGAAACTTGTAAAACTCATTGTTGCTGCTATAATTTTCGGAATCTAAAAAAAATACTTTTTAGAAAGCTAAGAACATTGAATACAACTTCATAGTTGACAACTTTCTCAGATTCACTACAGAACTCAAATTCCTGCTCTTTAAATATAAGTCAAGAACAACTCAAGACAGCAGTTTTGCTGAAACTTGTAATACTCATAACTGGTGCTATACTTATCGGAATCTAACAAATTGAACTTTTTGGAAATCTGAGAACATCGACTACAACTTCCTAGTTAAGAACTTTCATAGATTCCATATGGAACTCAAATTCTTGATTTTTAAACACAAGTCAAGTACAACTCATGTCAGCAATTTGCTGAAACTTGTAGTGCTCATAACTGGTGCTATACTTATCGAAATCTAACAAAATTGGACTTTTTGGAAAGCTAAGAACATCTAATACAACTTTTTAGTTAACCATTTCTCAGATTTCGTATGAAACTCAAGTTCCTGCTCTATAAACACAAGTCAAGAACAACTTAAGACAACAATTTTGCTGATACTTGTAAAGCTCATAACTGGTGTTATACTTATCCGAATCTAACAAAATGGGACTTTTAGGAATGTTAAGAATATATACTAACAACTTCCTAGTTAACAACTTTCTCAGATATCGTATGGAGATCAAATTCCTGCACTTTAATTACATGTCAAGAACAACTCAAGACTGTTGTTTGCTGAAACTTGTAATGCTCATAACTGGTGCTATACTTATCAGAATCTAACCAAATTGACCTTTTGGAAAGCTAAGAACATTTACGAAAACTTCGTAGTTAACAACTTTCTTAGATTCACTTTGGAACTCAAAATCCTGCTCTTTAAACACAAGTCAAGAACAACTTAGGACAGCAGTTTTGCCAAAAATTGTAAAGCTCATAACTGGTGCTATACTTATCGGAATCTAACAAAATTGACCTTTTTGGAAAACTAAGAACATCCACAACAACTTTGTAGTTAACAACATTCTCAAATTCCGTATGGAACTCAAAATCTTCCTCTTTAAACACAAGTCAAGTACAACTCAACACAGCAAGTTTAGCTAAAATTTGTAAAGCTCATCGCTGGTGCTATACTTCTCAGAATCTATAAAAATTAGGATTTTTGGAAAGCTAAGAACATCGACTACAACTTCCTAGTGAACAACTTTCTCAGATTCAGTATGGAACTCAAATTCCTGCTTTTTAAACACAGGTCAAGAACAACTCATGACCACAATTTTACTGAAACTTGTAATGATTATAATTGGTGCTATACTTATCTCAATCTAAAAATTTGAATATTTTGGAAAGCTAAGAACATCTACTAGAACTTCCTAGT
Source organism: Hemerocallis citrina (assembly GCA_017893485.1). Taxonomy (NCBI): domain Eukaryota; kingdom Viridiplantae; phylum Streptophyta; class Magnoliopsida; order Asparagales; family Asphodelaceae; genus Hemerocallis; species Hemerocallis citrina. The sequence goes on along the minus strand of CM030360.1, from coordinate 113,991,788 downwards.
TAACAACATTCTCAAATTCCGAATGGAACTCAAATTCCTGCCCTTTAAATACAAGTCAAAAACAACTCAAGACAACAGATTTGCTGAAACTTGTAAAACTCATAATTGGTGCTCAACTTATCGGAATCTAACAAAATTGGACTTTTTGTAAAGCTAAGAACATTTACAAAAACTTCCTAGGTAATAACTTTCTCAAATTACGTATGAAACTCAAATTCCTGCTCTTTAAACACAAGTCAAGAACAACTGATGACAGCAGTTTTGTTGAAACATGTAAAGCTCATACCTGGTGCTATACTTATCGGAATCTAACAAAATTGGACTTTTTGGACAGCTAAGAATATCTACTACAACCTAGTTAACAACTTTCTCAGATTCCGTATGGAACTCAAATTTCTTATCTTTAAATACAAGTCAAGAACATCTCAAGACAACAGTTTTACTGAAACATGTAAGGGTCATTACTGGTGCTATACTAATTGGAATAAAACCAAATTAGACTTTTTGGAAAGTTAAGAATATCTACTACAACTTCCCAGTTAACAACTTTGTCAGATTCCGTATGGAACTAAAATTCTTGCTCTCTAAACGCAAGTCAAGAACAACTGAAGACAGCAGTTTTGCTAAAACTTGTAAAGCTCATAACTAGTGCTATACTTGTCGGAATCTAACAAAATTGGACTTTTTGAAAAACAAAGAACATTTACTACAACTTCCCAGTTAACAACTTTCTCAGATTCCGTATGGAACCCAAATTCCAGCTCTTTAAACATAAGTAAAAATCAACTGAAGACAACAGTTTTGCTGAAACTTTTAAAGCACATAATTGGTGATATACTTATCAGAATCTAACAAAATTGGATATTTTGGACAGATAAGAACATCTACTACAACTTTCTAGTTAACAACTAATTCCATACGGAACTCAAATTCCTGCGCTTTAAACACAAGTCAAGAACAACTGAAGACAGCAGTTTTGCTGAAACTTGTAAAGCACATAACTGGTGCTATACTTGTCGGAATCTAACAAAATTGGAATTTTTGGAAAGCTAAGAAAATCTACTACAACTTCCAAGTTAACAACTTTCTCAGATTTCCTATGGACTCAAATTCCTGCTCTTTAAATATAAGTCAAGAACAACTAAAGACAGCAGTTTTGTAGAAACTTGTAAAGCTTATAACGGGTGCTATACTTTCGGAATCTAAAAAATTAGACTTTTTAGAAAGCTAAGAACATTGACTACAACTTTATAGTTAACAACTTTCTCAGATTCAGTGTGAAACTCAAATTCCTGCACTTTACACAAGAGTCGAGAACAACTCAAGACAGCAGTTTTGCTGAAACTTGTAAAGCTCATAACTTGTACTATACTGATCGGAATTTAACAAAATCGGACTTTTTGGAAAATTAAGAACATCTACTAGAAATTCCTTGTTACCAGCTTTCTCAGATTCTTTGTGCAACTCAAATTTCTGCTTTTTAAACACAAGTCAAGAACAACTAAAGACAACCGTTTTGCTGAAAGTTGGAAAGCTCACAACTTGTGCTATACTTATAGGAATCTAACAAAATTGGACTTCTTGGAAAGCTAATAACATCTACTACAACTTCCTAGTTCATAACTTTCTCAGATTCCATATGGAACTCAAATTTCTGCACTTTAAACACAAGTCAAGAACAACTCAAGACTGCAGTATGCTGAAACTTGTAAAGCTCATAACAGGTGTTATACTTATCAGAATATAACCAAATTAGACTTTTTTGAAAATTATGAACATCTACGACAACTTCGTAGTTGGCCACTTTCTCAGATTCACCATGGAACTCAAATTTCCTGCTCTTTAAACACAGGTCAAGAACAACTTAACACAGCAATTTTGCTGAAACTTGTATAGCTCATAACTGGTGCTATACTTACCTGAATCTAACGAAATTTAATTTTTTGGAAAGCTAAAAACTTCTACTACAACTTCGTAGTTAACAACTTTCTCAGATTCCGTATGGAACTCAAATTCCTTCTCTTTAAACACAAGTGAAGAACAATTCAAGACAGAAATTTTGCTGAAACTTGTAAAGCTCATCACTGGTGCTATACATATCGGAATCTAACAAAATTAAACATTTTGGAAAGCTAAGAATATCTACTAGAACATCCTAGTTAACAACTTCCTCATATTCCATATGGAACTCAAATTCCTGCTCTTTAAACACAAGTCAAGAACAACGGACGACAACAATTTTGTTGAAACTTGTAAAGCTCAAAACAGGTGCTATACTTATCGGAATCTAACAAAATTGTACTTTTTGGAAACCTAAGAACATCTAATACAACTTCCTATTTCACAACTTTCTCAGATTCCGTATGGACTTAAATTCCAGAACTTTACACACACAATACAAGAACAACTGAAGACAGCAGTTTTGCTGAAACTTTCAAAGCTCATAACTGGTGCTATACATATCGGAATCTAACAAAATTGGACTTTTTGGAAAGCTAAGATTATCAACTACAACTTCCTAGTTAACAACTTTCTCAGATTCCATATGGAACTCAAATTCCAGCTCTTTAAACACGAGTCAAGAACAACTCAAGACATTATTTTTACTGAAAGTTGTAAAGCTCATAACTGGTGCTATTCATATCAGAATCTAAAAAAAATAGACTTTTTGGAAAGCTAAGAACATCTACTACAACTTCCAAGTTAATAACTTTCTCAGATTCCGTATGGAACTCAAATTCTTGCTCTCAAAACACAAGTCAAGAATAACTCAAGACCACAGTTTGTTGAAACTTGTAAAGATCATAACTGGAGCTATACTTATTTGAATCTAACAAAATTAGACTTTTTTTAAACCAAAGAAGATCTACTACCCCTTAGTAGTTAACAACTTTCTCAGATTCATTATGGAACTCAAATTCCTGCTCTTTAAACACAAGTCAAGAACAACTTAAGACAGCTGTTTTGCTGAAACTTGTAAAGCTCAAAACTGGTGCAATACTTATTGGAATTTAACAAAATTGAACTTCTTGGAAAGCTAAGAACATCTACTACAACTTCGTAGTTAACAACTTTCTCAGATTCAGTACGGAACTCAAATTCTTGCTCTTTAAACACAACTCAAGCACAACTCAAGTCAGCAGTTTTGCTGAAACTTGAAAAGCTCATAGCTGGTGCTATACTTTTCAGAATCTAAAAGAGCTAGACTTTTTGGAAAGCTATGAACATCGACTACAACTTCCTAGTTAACAACTTTCTCAGACTCAGTATGGAACTCAAATTCCTGCTCTTTAAACTCAAGTCAAGAACAACTCAAGACAGCAGTTTTGCTGAAACTTGTAAAACTCATAACTGGTGCCATACTTATCGAAATCTAACAAAATTGAACTATTTGAAAAGCTAAGAACATCTACTAGAACTTCTAAGGTAACAACTTTCTCTTATTCCGTATGGACCTAAAATTCCTTCTCTTTAAACACAAGTCAAGAACAACTCAAGATAGCAGTTTTGCTGAAACTTGTAAAACTCATAATTGGTCAGAATCAAACAAAATTGGACTTTTTGGAAAGAAAAGTACATCTACAAGAAATTCCTAGTTAACAACTTTCTTAGATTCCGTATGGAACTCAAATTCCTGCTCTTTAAATGCAAGTCAAGAACAACTGAAGATAGCAGTTTTGCTGAAACTTGTAAACTCATAACTAGTGCTATACTAATCCGAATCTAACAAAATTAGATTTTTTGGAAAGCTAAGATTATCAAGTACAACTTCCTAGTTATCAACTTTCTCAGATTCTGTATAGAACTCAAATTCCTGCTCTTTAAACACAAGTCAAAAACAACTCAAGACAGTAGTTTTGCTGAAACTTGTAAAGGTCATAACTGGTGCTATACTTTTGGGAATCTAACAAAATTAGACTTTTGGAAAGCTAAGAACATATACTTCAACTTCCTAGTAAATAACTTTCTCAGATTCCGTATGGAACTCAAAATTCCGACTCTTTAAACACAGGTCAAGAACAACTCAAGACAGCTGTTTGCTGAAACTTGTAAAGCTAATAACTGGAGCTATACTAATCAGAATCTAACAAAATCAGACTTTTTTGAAAGCTAAGAACATCTACTACAACTTCGTAGTGAACAACTTTCTCAGATTCACAATGGAAATAAAATTCCTGGACTTTTAGCACAAGTCAAGAACAACTTAAGACAACTGTTTTGCAGAAACTTGTAAAGCTCATAACTGGTGCTACACTTATCGGAATCTAACAAATAGAACTTTTCGGAACGCTATGAACATCTACTTTAACTTCATAGTTAACAACTTTCTCAGATTCCGTATGGAACTCAAATTCCTGCTCTTTACAAGAACAACTTAAGATAACAGTTTTGCTTAAACTTGTAAAGCTCATAACTGGTGCTATACATATTGGAATCAAAACAAATTGAACTTTTTGGAATGCTAAGAATATCTACTGCAACTTCGTAGTTAACAAATTTCTCAGATTCCGTATGGAACTCAAATTCTTGCTCTATAAACACAAGTCAAGTACAATTCAGGACACCAGTTTTGCTGAAACTTGAAAAACTCATAGCTGGTGCTATACACTTCAGAATCAAAAAAAGTTAGACTTTTTGGAAAGCTATGAACATCGACCACAACTTCCTACTTAACTTCTTTCTCAGGTTCTGTATGGAACTCAAATTCCAACTCTTTAAACTCAAGTCAAGAACAACTCAAGACTGCAGTTTACTGAAACTTGTAAAGCTCATAAATGGTGCCAAACTTATCGGAATCTAACAAAATTGAACTTTTTGGAAAGTTCAGAACATCTACTAGAACTTCCAAGTTAACAACTTTCTCTTATTCCGTATGGAACTCAAATTCCTTCTCTTTAAATACAAGTCATGAACAACTCAAGACAGTAGTTTTGCAGAAACTTGTAAGGTTCATAACTGGTACTATACTTATGGGAATCTAACAAAATTAGACTTTTTGGAAAGCTAAGATTATCAACTATAACTTTCTAGTTAACAACTTTCTCTGATTCCGTATGGAACTCAAATTCCTGCTCTTTAAACACAAGTCAAGAACAGCTCAAGATAGTAGTTTTGCTGAAACTTGTAAAGGTCATAACTGGTGCTATAATTCTGGGAATCTAACAAAATTAGTCTTTTTGGAAAGCTAAGAACATATACTTCAACTTCCTAGTAAATAACTTTCTCAGATTCCATATGAAACTCAAATTCCTGCTCTTTAAACACAAGTCAAGAACAACTCAAGACAGCAGTTTGCTGAAACTTGTAAAGCAAATAACTGGAGCTATACTAATCAGAATCTAACAAAATTATACTTTTTTGGAAGCTAAGAACATCTACTAAAACTTCGTAGTCAACAACTTTCTCAGATTCACAATGGAAATCAAATTCCTGCTCTATAAGCACAAGTCAAGAATAACTGAAGACAACAGTTTTGCGGAAACTTGTAAAGCTCATAACTGGTGCAACACTTATCGGAATCTAACAAAATTGAACTTTTTGGAAAGCTAAGAACATCTACTTCAATTTCGTGGTTAACAACTTTCTTAGATTCCGTATGGAACCAAATTCTTGCTCTTTAAACACAAGTCATGAACAACTTAAGATAGCAGTTTTGCTGAAACTTGAAATGCTCATTGCTGGTGCTATACTTTTCAGAAACTAAAAAAGTTAGACTTTTTGGAAAGCTATGAACATCGACTACAACTTCCTAGTTAACAACTTTCTCAGATTCAGTATGGAACTCAAATTCCTGCTCTTTAAACTCAAGTCAAGAACAACTCAAGCCAGCAGTTCTGCTGAAACTTGTAAACCTAATTACCGGTGCCATATTTATCGGAATCTAACAAAATTGAACTTTTTAGAAAGCCAAGAACATCTACTGGAACATCCAAGTTAACAACTTTCTCTTATTCCGTATGGAACTCAAATTCCTTCTCTTTAAACACAAGTCAAGAACAACTCAAGACCGTAGTTTTGGTGAAACTTATAAAAGCTCATAACTGGTGCGATACTTATCAGAATCAAACAAAATTGGACTTTTTGGGAAGAAAAGTACATCTACTAGAACTTCCTAGTTAACAACTTTCTTAGATTCCGTATGGAACTCAAATTCCTGCACTTTAAACACAAGTCAAGAACAACTCAAGATAGCAGTTTTGCTGAAACTTGTAAACTCATAACTGATGTTATACTTAACCGAATCTAACAAACTTGGACTATTTGGAAAGCTAAGATTATCAACTACATCTTCCTAGTTAACAACTTTCTCAGATTCCGTTTGGAACTCAAAATTCTGCTCTTTAAACACAAGTCAAGAACAACTCAAGACAATAGTTTTGCTGAAACTTGTAAAGGTCATAATTGGTGCTATAATTATGGGAATCTAACAAAATTATTCTTTTTGGAAAGCTAAGAACATATACTACAACTTCCTAGTAAATAACTTTCTTAGATTCTGCATGGAACTCAAATTCCTGATCTTTAAACACAAGTCAGGAGCAACTGAAGACAGTAGTTTGCTGAAACTTGTAAAGCAAATAACTGGAGCTATACTAATCAGAATCTAACAAAATTAAACTTTTTTGAAAGCAAAGAACATATACTACAACTTCATAGGGAACAACTATCACAGATTCCGTATGGAACTAAAATTCTTGCTCTTTAAATACAAGTCAGGAACAACTTAAAATTGCAGTTTTGTTTAAACTTGTAAAGCTCATAACTGAGGTTATACATATTGGAATCTAACAAAATTGAACTTTTTGGAATGCTAAGAACATCTACCGCAACTTCGTAGTTAACAACTTTCTCAGAATCTATATGGAACTCAAATTCTTGCTCTTTAAACACAAGCCAAGTACAACTCGAGATAGCAAGTTTCGCTGAAACATGTAAAGCTCATCGCTGGTGCTATACTTTTCGGAATCTAAAAAAATTAGATTTTTTGGAAAGCTAAGAACATGGACTACAACTTCATAGTTAACAACATTCTCAGCTTCAGTAAGGAAGACAAATTCCTACTATTTAAACACAAGTCAAGACAACTCAAGACAGCAGTTTTGCTGAATCTTGTAAAGTTCAGAACTGGTGCGATACTTATTGGAATCTAACAAAATTAAACTTTCTGGAATGCAAAGAACAACTACTAGAACTTTCTAGTTAACAGCTTTCTCAGATTCCGTTTGGAACTCAAATTCCTGCTCTTTAAACACAAGTTAAGAACAACACAAGACAACAGTTTTGCAGAAACTTGTGAAGCTCATCGCTCATGCTATACTTACGGAATCTAAAAAAATTTGACTTTTTGGAAAGCTAAGAACATCGACAACAACTTCCTAGTTAAAAACATTCTCAGATTCAGTATGGAACTCAAATTTATGCTCTTTAAACACAAGTCAAGAACAACTCAAGACAGTTGTAACACCTCTGATTTTAAAATACCGAAAATATTCGTTTTTACATCTTGTATGGGTGAGAATTATTTTTAAGTGATATCTTATTTTATTTATTTTCAATATTGATATTGGTATGAATATTTGTGGTAGATGAGTATTATTGTTATATTGGAGTTACGAGTTGAGATTTTATGTGAGGAAATATAGTTTATTTTATTTTATCATTCTAGGGGATTATTATAAGATAATTTTAATGTATTTTGTATTGTTCGTAATATTACAGAAAAAAAAAATTGGGGGTTTATATGTAAATATCCCTTATTCTTATTATTAATATATAATATATATATATTTTTTAATCCCCCCCCCCCCATTTTTCCTTCTTCCTTTCTTTCGTTTCCTTTCCGTTTCCTTCCTCCCGATCCAAACCGACCCAAATTTCGGCCATCCCCTCCCACGCCCAAATCCACTCCATCTCCCCATGATTCTCAAAATAAATTAAGGGGTAGGCTAAGTGAAGGGTGCTCTAGCTAGTGGTGGAGTCGATTTGGAGAAATAACTCCAGAAAGGTATACCCTATTTTATTTATTTGTATAAAATTAAGAGTGGTTAATTTCTATTGAGTAGGAATATTATGGTGGGGAGATTAGAAAAGGTTGGGAATAGTAGAGGCAAGAAATTAGTGAGTTCTTGGAGATTTTATAAGTGAAAATGATAATAAAATATATTACTTATAAGAATGAGAAATTACAAAAGTGGAATAATGAGATGAGAATGAGCTATAAAACATGTTTTGATGCAATGAGTATAAGGATTCGAATTAGTGATGTGTTAATGATGTGATGAATTGCAAGTACCTCGCAAAGTGAAATGAAATGTGATGTTTGTGTTATACGACATAAATGAGTGTGATATTCTGGGAACGAATGCATATGTTTATGATGCTATAAAAACAGATAAACATGATGTTATACGATAAAATAAATACTTGTAATGAGATGTTATGGTGAGGTTGATGGTATTGTTGTTTGGATGCGTGCGATGTATGCAATAAGAAAATGGTTTTATTCACATAAATAACGAAATGCTGTTATGATGATAATTGTGGATAAATGAATATTCGCACTATGCGAATGTAAAATAAGGATATGTATATATATATACGAGGTTAATGTGAAGCATATAGTAAAATGTGTGAAGTTATGGATAATTAAATAGTTGAATGCAGGTTGGCAAAGTATTTGATATAACATCGTATTGGTGATGTTGTTGTGTTCAGAATTCAGGTTGCATTATCTTAACTTGATGGTTGTAAGTTTAAATTATTTTCTTTATACCATTTTAATTTATTTATTAGATTGATAACTACACTCACACCAGAAATGGCTGACCCCTTAGTGTTTGGGGGGTTAGGGAGTCCCTGGACTACCCTAGATCCCCTACTGTTACAGGTCCTCAGCAGCGCAGAGGTGAGGCATAGGTTTGTATAGTGGTGTTTTATTTTTTGAAAATTCTTGTATAAATTAGTTAGGTGAATAGTGAAATTCGTGATTTAAATTGTAATTTGAATGTATAAGTACCTGGGTGTCGATGATGAGTATAGTGTAGGGTAGTATGGTATGTTCTTGACCCGTGCCCATCTCGTTGTGGCGTACCGGGCCCTGTGGTAGGTTTTACAAAGATTTTTCTAAAATTTTTACTACGTTTTCAAAGAAAATTATGGTTTTTAATTGTTAACTGATATTCTGTTATGAGTTTGGCCCCCAGAGCATGATATTATATTGCCTGTGTGATTCTACTCATTTTGGCCTGGGGAGCCCGTGATATTATTGCCTGTGATGTGAGCTACAGAATTTAGAGCAGAATTCTGTAAGCTAATTGTGTTTCGGGGCAGAAATTACAGGGGAAACTCTGTCCAAATTTTTATTGAAATATAACTATTTTAATTTATGTTTAGAGTGATATAGAAATTGAAAGAATTGTACTTAGAGGTTTAGTTTTTGAAAAAAAAAAATTTGGGGTGTTACAGTTTGGTATCAGAGCTTAGGTTAGCTAGAAATTTTGTTAATCCTAGTAATCTTGCCATGTGAGTATGGGTTCATTATTGCCTAGTCGGAGATAGAGAGAGTATTTTATGTGGGTCTTTTGTTAATTATAGATTATATCATGGAAAGGAGCGATCCTCATTAGACTTTTGTCTGACTTTGAGTTAGCATTACTTTTCATGGCCCTGCATATGGGTTGGCCTCTGTAGAAATCCCGGTGTGGATTTGTGCACTCTTAAAGTATTCTATTATATTGATTGCTGTGTGCCGTAAGGAGCTATTCCCTGGAGATCTTGTGTAGGTCCTATGGGCGTATGTCCTATAGGTGTATATTTTAGAGACTGAGGAGTGATGTGTGGTTATGGTTCTTATCCGATATTAGGGAGATTGATTGGTTGTGAAGGGTTATGCAGGTCATATGCATAGTTGGGGTATGATGCAGAGAGGACTCGGGTGAGACAGCCCGATGAAACCCAGTTTCTGATTGTATGTAATGCCTTGGATGATGGAATTATGCCCGTTGGGTTCGGTGGAAATATCTAAGGCGAAGATTGAGATTGTTGATATGGTTTGCAAAGTTTCTGATATATTCGAAAAGGTTTTGCTCCCCCACCTTGGTGAACTCTGGAGTTCAAGATTGATTTGATATTTGGTATGACTCCTATTTCTAAATCAGCTTGTGGTATAGCACTTTAGGAATGGGAAGAGACGGAAGAGAATTTGAGATGATGTTTTTGAAAAAGGGTATCGGTTCAAGTGATACACAGTAGGGCGCGCCGGCAGTTTCCATAACAAAGAAGGTAGTTCACCGAGAAGGTGTACTGAGTAAGGTGACTATTAAGTATTTGTTGTAAAGAATAGATGATTTGTTGGATTAGTTGTGGGAAGCACTCCTAATTTCATGGCTAGAGTTGCACACTGAGTACCGTCGGATAATCCTTGAAGAGGGAAGTATTCCAGGGATTGCATTTTCGTACTCGGTATGAATTGTATTTGTTCTTAGTGATGTCTTTTGGGTTGGCGAATGCCCCTGTAGTCTTCATGAATTTGAGGAATTGAACCGTTCACCCTTATATTAACAGGGTGTGATTGTATTCTTAGATGATATTTGGTGTATTTTCGCAGTATGGAGGGGCATAGATGGCACCTCAAAACGGAGTTGTAGACTCGTTGGGACTAGAAGCGGTGTGATGAGTCTGTAAATTGTCATTTTGGGAGTGAGAAGTGTGATTTTTGGGGTACATTGTGTCTGTTGAAGGTATATTTGTAGTTCCAAAGAAAATTTCGATGGTGAAAAGATGGAGAACAATCCCCGAATGTGGCGAAGATTCGGCGTTTCTTGGACTTGGCTAGTTAGTATCGAAGGTTCATTCCTCGATTTTCAATTGATTTTTCAGTGATGATGCAACTTACCTGGAAGAATGTGCTGTTTGTATGGCACAAGCAAGGTGAACGGATATTTTCAAGAGGTAGAGGAAGATTAATGACAGCTCATGTTTTGATCATCCCGAGAAGGGAGTGCATGTAGTACAGGATCAGGTGCAGTTTGATACAGGAAGGCAAGCTTGTGGCTTATATATTGAGGTAGTTGTGGTTATACGGGGTGCGTGAATTATGCAGATTTGAAATCAGTGACAGTAGGATATGTATTGAAGGTGTTGAGCAATTAATTTTTTTTTTTTCATAAAATAGTTTTAGCTTTTTCTGTGATCGTAAGAGTTTGAACACTTGTTCTGCAAATGATTTTAGTAGGAGGCAATAAACATGGCTTGAGTACCTTGGTAGCTTGGTATGGAAACAAAATATCACCCGGGGAAGAAATAAGGTGATGAATGCTATAAATGGAAACAAGGTTTTGGTCTTAATGACGTCCCAGGGGTGGACGGTGTTAAATTCATTAGATCAATTTGATTTTATTTCCGTAGTAAAGGTTGACCCGACCTTATATATCGGTAGTTTATCAATACAGCTTGCTATCCTACAGTTGATCAGTCAAACATGAATTCAAAATTTTTGCTTGCAACAGAGGATGCATGGTCGAATTCTGTGTGGGATTAATGAATTATTGCAGATTGGTCAGTAGGCAGTAGGGAAAATCCTTGTTATTATCATAGATTTGGTGTTCTTGATGAGGATGGCTTGTGGTAGCGGGTGATGAAGAATGTTCCTTATGCTCTGTATATTGTTTATCTCAGTGGTATGAAGATGTATCAAAATTCTACGAGAATATTTTAGTGGTTTGGAACGAGAAAGAATATGAATTATCAGGTGAGCATGGATAAGCCTCTTTTGAGGTGTGTAGTCGACAAAAGAAAATGATTATGCAGATCAGCAGCGAAAGTCTTTTGAAGATTAAAAGTTGAAGATTGGGTATTTTGAAGGTATCCCTTATCCATGGAGTACGCCGTTATAGGAACCGGGGAAATTTAGACTAGGGGTTTGTTGGCTCCTTCAGAGTCGGAGAAAGAATTGGAACCGTGGTATATTGTTGGAAGCTTACCTTTGAGGTGTCATGAATTCTTGCTGTATTTCTTGTTTTTGTGTTGCTAAAGTGTGAGAGATCTATCTCAAGTGGAGGAGCCGTGGTAGATTGAAGTCCAGCTGGATGTGGTATTGGATGTGACATATTCTATGAAGCTAGTGGTTATTGTAGGTCGATAATGCGGCGGACCAGACGATGAGTTGAAGGGTCATAAAAGGTGCAATGAAGTTCCGATGTTGATTATGTGCTTGGAATCCTAGGTAATGGTGTGGAGGAGGTATCTTCAAATCGTTCGAGGAGTTTTCTTCAACCCCATAGCTCGAGGACGAGCTTCTTTTGAGGTGTGTAGAATGTAACACCTCTGATGTTAAAATACCGAAAATATTCGTTTTTACATCTTGTAGGGGTGAGAATTATTTTTAAGTGATATATTATTTTATTTATTTTCAATATTGATATTGGTATGAATATATGTGGTAGATGGGTATTATTGTTGTATTGGAGTTACGAGTTGAGATTTTATGTGAGGAAATATAGTTTATTTTATTTTATCATTCTGGGGGATTATTATAAGATAATTTTAATGTATTTTGTATTGTTCGTAATATTATAGAAAAAAAATGGGGTTTATTTGTAATATTTTGGATTTGGAGGGTTTATATGTAAATATCCCTTATTCTTATTATTAATATATAATATATATATATTTTTTAATTCCCCCCCCCCCCAATTTTTCCTTCTTCCTTTCTTTCTTTTCCTTTCCATTTCCTTCCTCCCGATCCAAACCGACCCAAATTTCAGCCATCCCCTCCCATGCCCAAATCTGCTCCATCTCTCCATGATTCTCAAATTAAATTGAGGGGTAGGCTAAGTGAAGGGTGCTCTAGCTAGTGGTGGATTCGATTTGGAGAAATAACTCCGGAAAGGTATACTCTATTTTTTTTTGGTATAAAAATTAAGTGTGGTTAATTTCTATTGAGTAGGAATATTATGGTGGGGAGATTAGAAGAGGTTGGGAATAGTAGAGGCAAGAAATTAGTGAGTTCTTGGAGATTTTATAAGTTGTTGATAAATTAGGGTTTGTGAATTTGGAAAGGAAAAATTGGTTCCATTGATGATAGAAAAAAATTATTGGAGGATGAAAAATGTTATAAGAGGTTCAATGAGAAATTTTGGTAGTTTGTATAGGCTTTAAGTTCAATTAAATTGAGTAAAATGGATTATAGGTGAAAGTGCGCACCGGGTATTCGGTGAAATGCCCGAGCGAGATTTAGGTGAGAATTTATTTGGTTCGGAGGTGTAATTGAGTCCTATTATTATTAACCCTAATTTGAGAAATTAGGAAGAAGGGATTAAAGAAATTAGGAAATAGAGAATTTTCTTATTAGAAAGCCTCCGATCAATATGTCAGTTCCTGTATTGGGGTTCGAATTTGAAATCCGTCGATGTAGCTCACCTAATTATGTCATTTGTGATGTGTGGGTGAAGACGGATTCGAATTTGGAGGTTCGTAGGTCACGTTAGGAGTTCTAAGCTAATCGGTTCTATAATTTTCCAATTAGGTGGAAAAAGTTGAACTTCGACTGGCTACCGGGCGGACGTGGGACATCGTTTGCTTGATCCGTCAGGTGAGTATGTTGTATTTATGTATATTTTATGTTGTGGCCAATTTCATGGCATTCCGATACATTTGGTACAAGTTATGCTAAAAATTCATTTTTCAGAAAAATACGAATTTTTTAAGGGCCGAAAACAGGTTTTTGTGATATTTGCCGAAATTTACTATTTTGAACACATAAAATATACCTTAGAGGTTAGTGTGACGTGTTTAAACAATAAAAAATTAATAACTCATACGGTTTATGTCTTTTTCTACTCCGTGCATGTTTCGTGCATGTTTTTGGCCACATAGGCCCTTATAGGCGGTTTGGCATACGTGGAACGTTGTGTATGGGCTATCTTGCTATAATTGGATGTTATTAGATAAAATTAGACGAAATAAGTGATTGTGGTGCCTTTTTGTGATATATACTTATAATCGGTAATGAGTAATGATGTGATAATGATGAAATTAATGATATAGCTTATGTAGGTTTTATTATTGTGTTTGTAGTGAACTAATCGGTGATATTATGATAGAATCCGTTATTTAAAATTTATATATGCTTAAGTTATAAAAGTGTGATGAATTACATACTCTGATATCTTTATGATACGGTATATTATGAAGTAATAACCCTATAAATGCAACACCCGGATGAATAAATATATGTAGTACGATGAGATAATGACTCACTTGATTAAAGTCAAGGGTGTGGCAATTGTTAAATTAAAAAGTGAAATGCTTGTGTGATAAAGTATGTGTTTACATTCTAATTGTGTTCGAAATAAATTAATGGGTAATAATATGATATTATAATATGATGAAGTACACATTTTGTTACTTTTACGATATGGAATAACATAATGTAGTTCTCCTATTAATGCTATAACTTGGCGTATGCCTATATATGGTGCTATAAGGTAATGAATAATATGGTATTCTTAATGTAGGATGTTATGGCAAAATAAATATCTTAGCGCATTAATATTATGCAATAATATGATATGATGGTTTTATATGTTGAATGACAGGTTGTATGCATAATGTGGTACAATGATACGATGATTAATATCGTGAGCGTCGGATATGCATCAAATGGTAAGGTAAAAGATAAGATGGTACGTGCTGATAAAATGTGTTACTAATTCCTGTGGATAAAGTCAAAGACATGACTAGTTTGTGAATTAAAAAGTGAAATGCTTGTGTGATAAAGCAAGATGGAAAGATGAAATGATTAATGCTAATAACAGATGGCTTTGTTGACCAGTACCTACAGCAATCCTGGGGGTTTAGGCTAGACCTCCTAACACCCAAGGACGGGCTTGGGGTAAGTGGACCCAAACTATGTTTGGGGTAAGTGGATTTTATCGCCCAAGCTATCGGCTTGAGGCCCGGTTTTCCCTCGATGACAGCTGTCGCGAGGAAGTACCCAGTTTATCTGGGGTTAGTGGTTTTTCCCTCGATGACATCCGTTGCGAGGAAGTACCCAGTTTATCTGGGGTTAGTGGTTTTTTTCTCGATGACAGCCGTCACGAGAAAGTACCCAGTTTATCTGGGTTAGTGGTTTTTCCCTCGATGACAGCCGTCGCGAGGAAGTACCCAGGTTACCTGGGGTCAGCGGTTTTTCCCTCTTAGCTTCGACTGGGAGGAAGTACCCAAGTTCTACTTGGGGTTAGTGGTTCCTTCGCTAGTTCGGCTAGGAGGAAGACGTAGCATCGGACGAGTAAGACTCTGGGAGAGCATCGGGCCGCGTGTTTACTGGGCTCTCGGCTTTCAGTATATTGGGATACTGTGGCTCACTGGTTGACAAACTAATAAAATAACTAAGTGTAAATAAAAATGTGAAAGTGCAGAAAGTGAAAAGTGAATTGTGAATGGGAAAGAAAGTGGCTGTGAATGTAGTGAATATGAAGGAATATGAGTTATGAGTTTGTGTATGAAAAGAAATGATAAATGCAGTACGTGGATAATTTAAAATGAAAATAGTAAAAGAGACATGTGTTAATATGAATAGTATGAAGTAATTGTATTATAAAAGTGATTATTGAAGTAAACTACAGTTTGATATGAGTTGTTACACCTTGGAATTGTGTCGAGGAACTACCTGCCCGCTAATTCTGTGGAAATGGTGGGAACTACCTGCCTCGACATAACTCGCAGGATGAGTTGGCATGATATTGGTAATGATTAATGGAAATGAAGAATAAAGTATAGTGAAGATGAATAGTAATTGAAGTGAATTAATAACCAAGCTATCGGCTTGAGATGTGATGTGATATTACCCAAACTGTGTGTTTGGGGTGCAGTGATTATTACCCAAGCTATCGGCTTTGGGGTGTGATATGTTGTGGCCCAAATTGTGTTTGGGGATATAGAGTATATTATGATGAGAATGAAAGTGAAGCTTATGGCAATTTGTGTTATAAGTGAAAATGATAATAAGATATATTACTTATAAGAATGAGAAATTACTAAAGTGGAATAATGAGATGAGAGAGAGCTATAAAACAAGTTTTGATGCAATGAGTATAAGATTCGAATTAGTGATGTGTTAATGATGTGATGAAATGCAAGTACCTCGCAAAGTGAAATAAAATGTGATGTTTGTGTTATACGACATAAATGAGTGTGATATTCTGGGAATGAATGCATATGTTTATGATGCTATAAAAATAGATAAACGTGATGTTATACAATAAAATAAATACTTGTAATGAGATGTTATAATGAGGTAGATGGTATTGATGTTTGGATGCGTGCGATGTATGCAATAAGAAAATGGTTTTATTCACATAAATAACAAAATGCTGTTATGATGATAATTGTGGATAGATGAATATTCGCATTATGCGAATGTAAAATAAGGATATATATATACGAGGTTGATGTGAAGCATATAGTGAAATGTATGAAGTTATGGATAATTAAATAGTTGAATGCAGGTTGGCAAAGTAGTTGTTATAACATCGTATTGGTGATGTTGTGTTCAAAATTCAGGTTGCATTATCTTAACTTGATGGTTGTAAGTTTAAATTATTTTCTTTATACCATTTTAATTTATTTATTAGATTAATAACTACAATCACACCAGAAATGGCTGACCCCTTAGTGTTTGGGAGGTTAGGGAGTCCCTGGACTACCCTAGATCCCCTACTATTACATGTCCTCTACAGCGCAGAGGTGAGGTGTAGGTTTGTATAGTGGAGTTTAATTTTTTAAAATTCTTGTATAAATTAGTTAGGTGAATAGTGAAATTCGTGATTTAAATTGTAATTTTAATGTATAAGTACCTGGGTGTCGATGATGAGTATAGCATAGGGTAGTATGGTATGTTCTTGACCTGTACCAATCTCGTTGTGGCGTACCGGGCCCTATGGTTGGTTTTACAAAGGTTTTTCTAAAAATTTTACTACGTTTTCAAAGAAAATTATGGTTTTTAATTGGTAACTGATATTCTGTTATGAGTTTGGCCCCCAGAGCATGATATTATATTGCCTATGTGATTCTGCTCATTTTGTCCTGGGGAGCCCGTGATATTATTGCCTGTGATGTGAGCTACTGAATTTAGAGCAGAACTCTATGAGCTAATTGTGTTTTGGGGCAGAAATTACAGAGGAAACTCTGCCTAAATTTTTATTGAAATATCACTATTTTAGTTTATGTTTAAAGTGATATAGAAATTGAAAGAACTGCATTTAGAGGTTTAGTTTTTTTTTTTTTTTTTAAATTTGGGGTGTTACAACAACAGTTTTGCTGAAACTTGTAAAGCTCATCACTGGTGCTATACGTATCGAAATCTCACAAAATTGAACTTTTTGGAAAGCTAAGAACATCTACTAGAACATCCTAGTTAACAACTTCCTCAGATTCCTTATAGAACTCAAATTCCTGCTCTTTAAACACATGTCAAGAACAACTCAAGACAACAGTTTTGCTGAAACTTGTAAATCTCATAACTGGCGCTATACTTATCGGAATCTAACAAAATTGGGCATTTTGGAAACCTAAGAACATGTGATACAACTTCCTATTTAAAAGCTTTCTCAGATTCCGTATGCAACTCAAATTCCTGCTCTTTAAACACACAAGTCAAGAACAACTGAAGACAGCAGTTTTGCAGAAACTTGCAAAGCTCATAACTGGTGCTATACATATCAAAATCTAATAAAATTGGACTTTTTGGAAAGCCAAGATTATCTACTACAACTTCCTAGTTAACAACTTTCTCAGATTCCATACGGAACTTAAATGCCTGCTCTTTAAACACAAGTCAAGAACAACTCAAGGCAATATTTTTGTTGAAACTTGTAAATCTCATAACTGGTGATATACTTATCAAAATCTAACAAAATTAGACTTTTTGGAAAGCTAAGAACATCTAGTTCAATTTCCTAGTTAATAACTTTCTCAGATTCCGTATGGAACTCAAATTCATGCTCTTTAAACACAAGTCAAGAACAACTCAAGACAGCAGTTTGTTGAAACTTGTAAAGCTCATAACTGGAGCTATACTTATCAGAATCTAACAAAATTAGACTTTTTTAAAAACTAAGAACTTCTACTACACAATGGTAGTTAACTTTCTCAGATTCATTACGGAACTCAAATTCTTACACTTTAAACACTAGTCAAGAAAAACTTAAGACAGCAGTTTTGCTAAAACTTATAAAGCTCATAACTGCTGCAATACCTACCGGAATCTAACAAAATTTAACTTCTTGGAAAGCTAAGAACATCTACTACAACTTTGTAGTTAACAACTTTCTTAGATTCC
Organism: Hemerocallis citrina; assembly: GCA_017893485.1. NCBI lineage: Eukaryota > Viridiplantae > Streptophyta > Magnoliopsida > Asparagales > Asphodelaceae > Hemerocallis > Hemerocallis citrina. The sequence continues at coordinate 113,973,448 of CM030360.1, read as the reverse complement.
GTATGGAAGTGAAATTCTTGCTCTTTAAACATAAGTCATGTACAACTCAAGACTGCAGTTTTGCTGAAACTTGAAAAGCACATAGCTGGTGCTATACTTTTTGGAATCTAAAAAGGTTTGACTTTTTGGAAAGCTATGAAGATCGACCACAACTTCCTAGTTAACAACTTTCTCATATTCAGTATGGAACTCAAATTCCGGCTCTTTAAACTCAAGTCAAGAACCACTCAAGACAGCAGTTTTGCTGAAACTTGTAAACCTCATAACTGGTGCCATACTTATTGGAATCTAACAAAATTAAACTTTTTAGAAAGCTAAGAACATCTACTAGAACTTCCAAGTTAAAAACTTTCTCTTATTCCTTATGGAACTCAAATTCCTTCTCTTTAAATACAAGTCAAGAACAACTCAAGACAGTAGTTTTGGTGAAACTTATAAAAGCACATAACTGGTGTGATACTTCTCAGAATCAAACAAAATTGGACTTTTTGGAAAGAAAAGTACGTCTACTAGAACTTCCTAATTAACAACTTTTTTAGATTCCGTCTGGAACTCAAATTCCTGCTCTTTAAACACAAGTCAAGAACAACTCTAGACAACAGTTTTGCTGAAACTTGTAAACTCATAACTGGTGCTATACTTATCCGAATCTGACAAAATTGGACTATTTGGAAAGCTAGGATTATCAACTACAACTTCCTAGTTAACAATTTTCTCATATTCCGTATGGAACTCAAATTTCTACTCTTTAAACACAAGTCAAGAACAACTCAAGATAATAGTTTTACTGAAACTTGTAAAGGTCACAACTGGTGCTATACTTATGGGAATCTAACAAAATTATTCTTTTTGGAAAGCTAAGAACATATACTACAACTTCCTAGTAAATAACTTTCTTAGATTCTGCATGGAACTCATATTCCTGCTCTTTAAACACAAGCCAAGAACAACTAAAGACAGCAGTTTGCTGAAACTTGTAAAGCTAATAACTGGAGCTATACTCATTAGAATCTAACAAAATTAGACTTTTTTGAAAGCTAAGAACATCTACTACAACTTCATCGGGAACAACTTTCTCAGATTCAGTATGGAACACAAATTCTTGCTCTTTAAACACAAGTCATGAACAACTTAAAATAGCAGTTTTGTTTAAACTTGTAAAGCTCTTAACTGGAGCTGTACATATTGGAATCTAACAAAATTGAATTTTTTGGAGTGCTAAGAACATCCACTGCAACTTTGTAGTTTACAACTTTCTCAGATTCTGTTTGGAACTCAAATTCTTGCTCTTTAAACACAAGTCAAGTACAACTCAAGACAGCAAGTTTTGCTGAAACTTGTAAAGCTCAACGCTAGTGCTATACTTTTCGGAATCTAAAAAATTAGATTTTTTGGAAAGCTAAGAACAGGGACTACAACTTCATAGTTAACAACTTTCTCAGATTCAATAAGGAAGTCAAATTCCTGCTGTTTAAACACAAGTCAAGACAACTCAGTACAGCAGTTTTGCTGAATCTTATAAAGCTCAGAACTTGTGCTATACTCATTTGAATCTAACAAAATTGAACTTTCTGGAAAGTAAAGAACAACAACTAGAACTTTCTAGTTAACAGCTTTCTCAGATTCAGTTTGGAACTCAAATTCCTGCTCTTTAAACACAAGTTAAGAACAACACAAGATAGCAGTTTTGCTTAAACTTGTAAAGCTCATCGCTCGTGCTATACTTACGGAATCTAAAAAAATTTGACTTTTTGGGAAGCTAAGAACATCGAAAACAACTTCCTAGTTAAAAACATTCTCAGATTTAGTATGGAACTCAAATTTCTGCTCTTTAAACACAAGTCAAGAACTACTCAAGACAGCAGTTTTGCTGAAACTTGTAAAGCTCATCACTGGTGCTACACATATCGAAATTTGACAAAATTGAACTTTTTGGTAAGCTAAGAACATCTCCTAAAACATCCTAGTTAAAAACTTCTTCAGATTCCTTATGGAACTCAAATTCCTGCTCTTTAAACACATGTCAAGAACAACTCAAAACAACAGTTTTGCTGAAACTTGTAAAGCTCATAACATGTGAGATACTTGTCGGAATCTAACAAAATTGGACATTTGGAAACCAAAGAACATGTAATACAACTTCCTATTTAACAACTTTCTCAGATTCCGTATGCGACTCAAATTCCTGCTCTTGAAACACACAAGTCAAGAACAACTGAAGACATCAGTTTTGCTGAAACTTGCAAAACTCATAACTAGTGCTATACATATCAAAATCTTATCAAATTGGACTTTTTGGAAAGCCAAGATTATCTACTACTACTTCCTATTTAACAACTTTCTCAAACTCCATACGGATCTAAAATCCCTGCTCTTTAAACAGAAGTCAAGAACAACTCAAGACAGTATTCTTGTTGAAACATGTAAAGCACATAACTGGTGCTATACTTATCGGAATCTAACAAAATTAGACTTTTTGGAAAGCTAAGAACATCTAGTACAACTTCCTAGTTAATAACTTTCTCAGATTCCGTATGGAACTCAAAATCCTGTCCTTTAAACACAAGTCAAGAACAACTCAAGACAGCAGTTTGTTGAAACTTGTAAAGCTCATAACTAGAGCTATACTTATCAGAATCTAACAAAATTGGACTTTTTTGAAAACTAAGAACTTCTACTACACCTTGGTAGTTAACAACTTTTTCAGATTCATTATGCAACTCAAATTACTACTCTTTAAACACTAGTCAAGAACAACTTAAGACAGCAGTTTTGCTAAAACTTGTAAAGATCATAACTGGTGCAATACTTATCGGAACCTAACAAAATTGAACATCCTAGAAAGCTAAGAACATCTACTACAACTTTGTAGTTAACAACTTTCTTGGATACCGTATGGAAGTCAAATTCTTGCTCTTTAAATACAAGTCAAGTACAACTCAAGACTGCAGGTTTGCTGAAACTTGAAAAGCTCATATCTGGTGCTATACTTTTCGGAATCTAAAAAGATTAGACTTTTTAGAAAGCTATGAAGATCAACCACAACTTCCTAGTTAAAAACTTTCTCATATTTAGTATGGATCTCAAATACCTGCTCTTTAAACTCAAGTCATGAACAACTCAAGACAGCAGTTTTGCTGAAACTTGTAAAGCTCATAACTGGTGCCATACTTATCATAATCTAACAAAATTGAACTTTTTGGAAAGCTAAGAATATCTACTAGAACTTCCAAATTAACAACTTTCTCTTATTCCATGTGGAAGTCAAATTCCTTTTCTTTAAACTTATCCCAATCTAACAAAACTGCACTTTTTGGAAAGCTAAGATTATCAACTACAAGTTCCTAGTTAACAACTTTCTCAGATTCCGTATGGAACTCAAATTCCTGCTTTTTAAACACAAGTCAAGAACAACTCAAGACCGCAGTTTTGCAGAAAATTGTAAAGCTCAGAACTGGTGCTATACTTATCGGAATCTAACCAAATTAGACTTTTTGGAAAGATAAGAACATCTACTTCAACTTCCTTGTAAATAACTTTCTCAGATTCCGTATGCAACTCAAATTCCTGCTCTTTAAACACAAGTCAAGAACAACTTAAGACAGTAGTTTGCTGAAACTTGTCAAGCTAATAACTGGAGCTATACTACTCAGAATCTAACAAAATTAGAATTTTTTGAAAGCTAAGAACATCTACTACAACTTCGTAGTGAACAACTTTCTCAGATTCACAATAGAAATCAAATTCCCGGTCTTTAAGCACAAGTCAAACACAACCTAAGACAATAGTTTTGCAGAAACTTGTAAAACTCATAACTGGTGCTATACTTATCGAAATCTAACAAAATTGAACTTTTGGAAAGCTAAGAACATCTACTTCATCTTCGTCCAGAAGCTGTTCAAAAAGAATACGGAATACGGATACGTAACAAAAGCCCAGTAAATGATTTTCATCATCCATAAGCTGTTCAAGAAATCTTTACAATATCTCACATAATTAATCAGAGTCGGAACCAAAAGTGTCAACCAACATGCAAAATTGAAACAAAACACCAACTGAAATTTACTTGAAACCAAATACAATATTCTCAAATAAATCAGTCTGGAGAAAAACAAATATCCTGGGTCACATCGCCCAAATACAAATAATATCCAATAAACTAAATACACTTTATTCAATGTTCAAACAACAATAAAAATAATAATAAAGCAGAACTCCAGCACTAATACATCATCTCGCCAATACCATCTGGCAGTCGTCCATCCTGATCTGCAATTAGTAAATTTGCAGGAGAAGGAGAAAAGAAGAAAACAGGTACCCATCAATTGCAAGTTGCGGATCACAAATAATGTAGGATACAAGCACATGAGGAAACTAACTTATAGCATGGCCGTCAACTAGCATGGTATCCTAACAGTACTGTTGTTTATGTCAAATGTAGTGTCATATGATAACTAACAGTCTCTAGTAACAGTAAGCTCAGTATATTAGTGAATCAAGATAACAGTATAACAGTATCAGTCTCATAGTATCAGTTTTATGTTCTCACAGTCTTGTGTGTATTACTAACTAGGTAGCACTTCATGTATCCTAGTTTTTACTACATGGTTGCTACAACAAACAGTTTCGCTTTTAGATTTCATAGTGGACCATGATGGGGCAGTGTACTCAGGTATCAGTAACAGTAGCAGTAACAGTAACAGTAACAGTAACAGTCAGAACCTAGTGGTTCTCTTCTAGTCTACACCTTCCTATGGAAAGTAATGTAGATAGGGTCAGAAAACAGTAACAGTAAAGGTAACAGTATGGAACACTAGTTCCCTTCCAAGTACACGTTTCCATATTTTCCACTACTTGATCTTTCCTTAAGAAATCCCGACTTGGTTATTTTTATTATGGTCATCAAACAGGCATGAATATGTACGAAATAGTGTCCAACTAACATGGTATAATCAGTATTAGGTTCAGGAAAAAAAAATAAACAATCATAGATGATATACAGTCACACAAATGAGCAAAACAGTGTATATTCATATTCAGGACAGCATGACAGTATAGTACTAAAACAGTGATTCTAGTCGCTAATGAAATGCAAATCTAGATCCGTCAAAGGATCTAGAAAATAGACATCCACACGAATCCAACGAGTGTAATTAAGTCATATGGTACATCACAACATCTTAACTCAAAACAGGTTTGAAAACAGAAAACATGTTCAGTCAGAAATCAGGAAAACGAATTCTCAGTCAGAAAAATAGCATTAAAACTCATCAAATAAATCCACAAAAATCTGGGGTATTCCCTTATATGACTAGAATCAAAATATAAAATTTCATAATATTTTAGTAAGAATAGATCAGTCATCAAAAATACCAAAGCATCAAGAAAACATAGTTTAGCGAATCTGGAAATCTCAACACTACTGTAAAAAACTAAGATATCTCGCAACCAGTGAATCGAAATCCAATTCCGCCAAAGGGATATGAAAATAGGTAAAATTTAATAACTTTCACATTTCACAAACATTTTTCATACAGTATAAGGAATCATAGTGAAAATAGGGTTCTTTATAGAACAGCGAGCAAAATACAGCACAAGTAGGTTTTAGAAACGAGCATGAAACATCACATAAAACTTATCAATAAAATTCCTCAAAATTCTGGATAACCCCTAACTTAATAAAGAAACACTGACCAAAATATTGGATCAAAATAATATGTATAGAATAGTTCTTGAAAATAGTTTGTTATCAAAATTACCCAAAAACAAAATCTGGAATAGATCGACACCTCTGTACTAAAACAGTCATAACTCAGTCATACGAAATCCAAATCAAGCAAAGTCAGTGGGGTTTGAAAATAGACACAATTATCTAAAACTCATATTTTAAACCAAAATTGAAATACTGACTGTAGCATAGACAAAAACAGCTATCAAAACAGAATATCCAGCAAATACAGATTTTACCCTTAAGGACAAAACGTCATAGATTCAAGATTATTGAACACTTCCAAACTTGAAATACAACCTACCAAACATCTAAACATCATGATTTAGGTTTATTAACACATCCATACCAATTTTATCATATGGGTCTCAATCCAAACACAATTTCACACTAAATTTCACATACAGGATTAAAAATCAAGAATTGGGCAATTCCTAAGTTATTTCACATCAAGATTTGTGTCATGAGTCATCTATGGCCAAATTATCAAAATAGAGACAAAACCCATCAAGCAAAACACAATCTATAGTTGTCTCTAAACCCAACTACATTATAGATGAACTTTTTGACTTGTATCAAACAAATGAATTGGAGTACAAGTTACTTGTCTTAATTTGGGGATGAAGAACGATGCAAACACGAAAAGAAGAAAAACCCACGAACGAAATCAGCTACAAACAATGAATCCAAGCACAATGAACGAAACCTTCACACGAACGATCTCCTTGAAGCAACGACGATCAAAGTGGCAAGCACCCACTTTGAGAACACCACAAAGAGAGAAAGGATTATGCAAGAGGTGATGTTGATGGTGGTGGTTGTCGGTTAGGCAAACAAGGGGATGGAGTGGTCGAATTGTATGGTGATGGGTGTCGGAGATGTGGGGAGATGGCCGGAGTAGGGGGTAGTGGTGGTCGGGCTGATGGTGTCGGAGGGGGCTGTCGGCCTGGGCAAGGCCGGGATTGGGTGTGGTCGGCTGTAGCAGATGGGGGAGGTCGGGATTAGGAGAGGGAGAGAGAGCTTTAGGGTTAGGGTTTAGGGCGATTAGGGGTTTATATATAGAAGTTTAAATGTGGGTTAATGGGTTATGGGTATTAGTATCTAGTAATAGGTTTTCAATTGGGTTTTGGATTTTGAGTCAAATAACAATAGGAATGCAAATAGGATTGGGATTTTTGGATTTGAAAATCTTATTACGAGATAAAATAATGGAAAAAGGAAAATACCACCAAAACACCACCATAACACCAAGAAAAAGATAAAATAAAGATAACGAGACCAAAAATGAGGAAAATATCAAAATGATGAAAAGCGAGACAAAAGAAACAATCAATCAAACACAAGGAGCTCAAAATGAAATAAAATGAATAAATATTGAAAAAAAATCCAATATACGGTTCAGAAAAAAACAAGAGAGATAAATTACACAAAAATGAAAAAAATACACTCCAAATTATATCCAATGAAAAGCAGGGGTTACAACAACTAAAGACAACAGTTTTGATGAATCTTGTAAAGCTCATAACGGGTGTTATACTTATCGGAATCTAACAAAATTGAACTTTCTGGAAACCTAAGAACAACTACTAGAACTTCCTAGTTAACAACTTTCTCAGATTCCGTTTGGAACTCAAATTTCTGCTCTTTAAACACAAGTCAAGAACAACACAAGACGGCAGTTTTGCTGGAACTTGTAAAGCTCATCGCTCGTACTATACTTTCGGAATCTAAAAAATATGAATTTTTGGAAAGCTAAGAACATCGACAACAACTTCCCAGTCAAAAACATTCTCAGATTCAGTATGGAACTAAAATTTCTCCTCTTTAAACACAAGTCAAGAACAACTTAAAACAGCAGTTTTGCTGAAACTTGTAAATCTCAACACCGGTGCTAAACTTATCGGAATCTAACAAAATTGAACTTTTTGGAAAGCTAAGAACATCTACTAGAACATCCTAGTTAACAACTTCCTCAGATTCCGTATGGAACTGAAATTCCTGCTCTTTAAACACAAGTCAAGAACAACGCAAAACAATAGTTTTGCTGAAACTTGCAAAGCTCATAACAGGTGCTATACTTATCGGAATCTAACAAAATTAGAATTTTTGGAAACCTAAGAACATCTAATACAACTTCCAATTTAACAACTTTCTCAGATTCCGAATGGAACTCAAATTCCTGCTCTTTAAACACACAATTCAAGAACAACTGAAGACAGCAGTTTTGCTAAAACTTGCATAGCTCATAACTGGCTATACATATCGAAATCTAATAAAATTGGACTTTTTGGAAAGCTAAGATTATCTAATACAACTTTCTAGTTAACAACTTTCTCAGATTCCGTATGTAACTCAAATTCATGCTCTTTAAACACAAGTCAAGAACAATTCAAGACAGAATATTTGCTGAAACTTGAAAACTTATAACTTGTGCTATTCTTCTCGAAATCTAACAAAATTATACTTTAGAAACCAAAGAACATCTAATACAACTTCCTATTTAACAAATTTCTCAGTTTCCGTATGGAACTCAAATTCCTGCACTTTAAACGCACAATTCAAGAACAACTGAAGACAGCAGTTTTGCTGAAACTTGCAAACCTCATAACCAGTGCTATACATATCGAAATCTAAGATTATCTACTACAACTTCCTAGTTAACAACATTCTCAGATTCCATATGGAACTCAAAATCCTGCTCTTTGAAAACATGTCAAGAACAACTCAAGACAGTATTTTTTCTGAAACTTATAATGCTCATAACTGGTTCTATACTTGTTGAAATCTAAAAAAAATAGACTTTTTGTAAAGCTAAGAACATCTACTACGACTTCCTAGTTTATAACTTTCTCAAATTCCATATGAACTCAAATTCCTGCTCTTTAAACACAAGTCAAGAACAACTCAAGACAGCAGTTTGTTGAAACTTGTAAAGCTCATAACTGGAGCTATACATATCAGAATCTAAGAAAATTAGACTTTTTTTAAAGCTAAGAACATCTACTTCACCTTGGTAGTTAACCACTTTCTCAGATTCATTACGGAACTCAAATTCCTGCTCTCTAAACACAGGTCAAGAACAACTTAAGACAGCAGTTTTGCTGAAACTTGTAAAGCTCAGAACTGGTGCAATACTTATCGGAATCTAACAAAATTGAACTGCTTGGAAAGCTAAGAACATCTACTAGAACTTCGTAGTTAACAACTTTCTCAGATTCCGTATGGAACTCAAAATCTTGCTTTTTAAATACAAGTGAAGTACAACTCAAGACAACAGTTTTGCTGAAATTTGAAAAGCTCATAGTTGGTGCTATACTTTTCAGAATCTAAAAAAGTTAGACATTTTGGAAAGCTATTAACATCGACTACAACTTTCTAGTTAACAACTTTCTCAGATTTAGTATGGAACTCAAATTGCTGCTCTTTATACTCAAGTCAAGAACAACTCAAGACAGCAGTTTTGCTGAAACTTGTAAAGCTCATAACTGGTGCCATACTTATCGGAATCTAAAAAAATTGAACTTTTTGGAAAGATAAGAACATCTACAAGAAATTCCAAGTTAACAACTTTCACTTATTCCGTATGGAACTCAAATTCCTTTTCTTTAAACACAAGTCAAGAACAACTCAAGACAGCAGTTTTGTTGAAACTTGTAAAGCTCATAACTGGTGCTATACTTATCAGAATCAAACAAATTTGAACTTTTTGGAAAGAAAAGTACATCTACCAGAACTTCCTAGTTAACAAATTTCTTAGATTCCGTATGGAACTCAAATTCCTACTTTTTAAACACAAGTTAAGAACAACTGAAGACAGCAATTTTGCTGGAACTTGTGAAGGTCATAACTAGTGCTATACTTATCGGAATTAAACAGAATTAGTCTTTTTGGAAAGCTAAGAACATATACTACAACTTCCGAGTAAATAACTTTCTCAGATTCCGTATGGAACTCAAATTCCTGCTCTTTAAACACAATTTAAGAACAACTCAAGACAGCAGTTTGCTGAAACTTGTAATGCTAATAACTGGAGCTATACTAATCAGAATCTAACAACATTAGACTTTTTTGAAAGCTAAGAACATCGACTACAACTTTGTTGTGAACAACTTTCTCAGAGTCACAATGGAAATCAAATTCCTGCTCTTTAAGCTATAGTCAAGAACAACTTAAGACAATAGTTTTGCAGAAACTTGTAAAGCTCATAACAGGTGCTATACTTATCAGAATCTAACAAAATCGAACTTTTTAGAAAGCTAAGAACGTCTACTTTAACTTCGTAGTTAACAACTTTCTCAGATTCTGTATGGAACTCAAATTCTTGCTCTTTAAATACAAGTCATGAACAACTTAAGATAGCAATTTTGCTTAAACTTGTAAACCTCATAGCTGGTGCTACACATATTGGAATCTAACAAAATTGAACATTTTGGAATGCTAAGAACATCTACTGCAACTTCGTAGTTAACAACTTTCTCAGATTCCGTATGGAACTCAAATTCTTGTTATTTAAACACAAGTCAGGTACAACTCAAGACAGTACGTTACGCTGAAACATGTAAAGCTCATCGCTGGAGCTACATTTTTCGGAATCTAAAAAAATTAGACTATTTGGAAAGCTAAGAACATGGAATACAACTTCATAGTTAACAACTTTCTTAGATTCATTATGGAACTCAGATTCCTGCTATTTAAACACAAGTCAAGACAACTCAAGACAGTAGTTTTGCTGAATCTTATAAAGCTCATAACTGGGGCTATACTTATCGGAATCTAACAAAATTGAACATTCTGGAAAGCTAATAACAACTACTAGAACTTCCTAGTTAACAACATTCTCAGATTCCGTTTGGAACTCAAATTCCAGGTCGTTAAACACAAGTTAAGAACAACACAAGACAGCAGTTTTGCTGAAACGTGTAAAGCTCATCGCTCGTGCTCTACTTTCAGAATCTAAAAAAATTTGAATTTTTGGAAAGCTAAGAACATCAACAACAACTTCCTAGTTAAAAACATTCTCAGATTGATTATGGAACTCAAATTTCTGCTCTTTAAACACAAGTCAAGCACAACTCAAGACAGCAGTTTTGTTGAAACTTGTGAAGCTCATCACTGGTGCTATACTTATCGGAATCTAAAAAAATTGAACTTTTCGGAAACCTAAGAACATCTACTAGAACATCCAAGTTAACAACTTCCTTAGATTACATATGCAACTCAAATTCCTGCTCTTTAAACACAAGTCAAGAACAACGGGAGACAACAGTTTTTCTAAAACGTGTAAAGCTCATAACAGGTGCTATACTTATCGGAATCTAACAAAATTGGATTTTTTGGTAACCTAACAACATCTAATACAACTTCCTATTTAACAACTTTCTCAGATTCCGTATGGAACTCAAATTCCTTTTCTTTAAACACACAATTCAAGAACAACTAAAGACATCAGTTTTTCTGAAACTTGCAAAGCTCATACCTAGTGCTATACATATCGGAATCTAACTAAATTGGACTTTTTGGGAAGCTAAGAATATCTACTACAACTTCCTAGTCAACAACTTTCTAAGATTCCATATGGAACTCAAATTTATGCATTTTAAACACAAGTCAAGAACAACTCAAAACAGTATTTTTTCTGAAACTTGTAAAGCTCATAACTGGTGATATACTTGTCGGAATCTAGCAAAATTAGACTTTTGGAAAGCTAATAACATTTACTACAACTTCCTAGTTAATAACTTTCTCAGATTCTGTATGGAACTCAAAATCCTGCTCTTTAAACACACGTCAAGAACAACTCAAGACAGCAGTTTGTTGAAACTTGTAAAACTCTTAACTGGAGCTATACTTATCAGAATCTAACAAAATAAGACTTTTTTTAAGCTGAGAACATCTACTACAACTTGGTAGTTAATAACTTTCTCAGATTCATTATGGAACTCAAATTCCTGCTCTTTAAACACAAATCAAGAACAACTTAAGACAGCAGTTTTTCTGAAACTTTTAAAGCTCATAACTGGTGCAATACTTATCAGAATCTAACAAAATTGAACTTCTTGGAAAGCTGAGAACATCTACTACAATTTCGTAGTTAACAACTTTCTCAGATTCCGTATGGAACTCAAATTCTTGCTCTTTAAACACAAGTCAAGTACAACTCAAGACAGTAGTTTTGCTGAAACTTGAAAAGCTCATAGGTGGTGCTATACTTTCGGAATCTAAAAAAATTAGAGTTTTTGGAAAGCTATGAACATCGACTAAAACTTCCTTGTTAACAACTTGCTCAGATTCAGTATGGAACTCAAATTGCTGCTCTTTGAACTCAAGTCAAGAACAACTCAAGACTGCAATTTTACTGAAACTTGTAAAGCTCATAACTGGTGCCATACTTATCAGAATCTAACCAAACTTAACTATTTGGAAAGCTAAGAACATCTACTAGAACTTCCTACTAAATAACTTTCTCACATTCCGTATGGAACTCAAATTCCGGCTCTTCAAACACAAGTCAAGAACAACTCAAATGAGTAGTTTTGCTGAAACTTGTAAAGGTCATAACTGGTGCTATACTTATGGGAATCTAACAAAATTAGTCTTTTTGGAAAGCTAAGAACATATACTTCAACTTCCTAGTAAATAACTTTCTCAGATTCCGTATGGAACTCAAATTCCTGCTCATCAAACACAAGTCAAGAACAACTCAAGACAGCAGTTTGCTGAAACTTGTAAAGCTAATAACTGGAGCTATACTAATTAGAATCTAACAAAATTAGGATTTTTGGAAAGCTAAGAACATCTACTACAACTTTGTAGTGAACACCTTTCTGAGATTCACAATGGAACTCAAATTCCTACTCTTTAAGCGCAAGTCGAGAACAACTTAAGCCAACAGTTTTGCAGAAACTTGTAAAGCTCATAATTGGTGCTATACATATCGGAAGCTAACAAAATTGAACTTTTTCGAAAGCTAAGAACATCTAGCACAACTTCGTCGTTAACAACTTTCTTAGATTCCGTATGGATCTCAAATTCTTGCTCTTTAAACACAAGTCATGAACAACTTAAGAAAGCTTATAAGTGGTGCTATACATATTGGAATCTAACAAAATTGAACTTTTTCGAATGCCAAGAACATCTACTAGAACTTCGTAGTTAACAACTTTCTCAGATTCCGTATAGAACTCAAATTCTTGCTCTTTAAACACAAGTCAAGTACAACTCAAGACAGTAAGTTTCGCTGAAACTTGTGAAGCTCATCGCTGGTGCTATCCTTTTCGGAATCTAAAAAAATTATACTTTTGGAAAGCTAAGAACATGGACTTCAACTTCATAGTTAAAAACTTTCTCAGATTCAGCGTGGAACTCAAATTCCTGCTATTTAAACAAAAGTTAAGACAACTAAAGATAGCAGTTTTGCTGAATCTCGTAAAGCTCATAACTGGTGCTATACTTATCGGAATCTAATAAAATCGAACTTTTTGGAAAGCTAAGAACAACTATGAGAACTTCCTAGTTAACAGATTTCTCAGATTTCGGTTGGAACTCAAATTCCTGCTCTTTAAACACAAGTCAAGAACAACACAAGACAGCAATTTTGCTGAAACTTGTAAATCTCATCGCTCGTGCTATACTTTCGGAATCTAAAAAAATTTGAATTTTTGCAAAGCTAGGAACATCGACAACAACTTCCTAGTGAAAAATATTCTCAGATTCAGTATGGAACTCAAATTTATGCTCTTCAAACACATGTCAAGAACAACTCAAGACAACATTTTTGCTGAAACTTGTAAAGCTCATCACTGGAACTGTAATTATCGGAATCTAACAAAATGGAACTTTTTGGAAAGCTAAGAACATCTACTAGAACATCCTAGTTAACAACTTCCTCAGATTCCGGATCGAACTCAAATTCCTGCTCTTTGAACACATGTCAAGAACAACTTAAGACAAGTATTTTGCTGAAACTTGTAAAGCTTTAACAATTGCTATAATTATCGAAATCTAACAAAATTGCACTTTTTGGAAACCTCAGAACATCTAATACAAATTCCTATTTAACAACTTTCTCAGATTCTGTTTGGAACTCAAATTCCTGCTCTTTAAACACACAAGTCAAGAACAACTGAATACAGCAGTTTTGCTGAAACTTCCAAAGCTCAAAACTGGTGCTATACATATCAGAATCTTACTAAATTGGAATTTTTGGAAAGCTAAGATTATCTACTACAAATTCCTAGTTAACAACTTTCTTAGATTCTATATGGAACTCAAATTCGTGCTCTTTAAACACAAGTCAAGAACAACTTAAGACAACAGTTTTGCTGAAGCTTGTAAATCTCATAACTGGTGCAATATTTATCAGAATCTAACCAAACTGAAATTTTTGGAAAGCTAAGAACATCTACTACAACTTCGTAGTTAACAACTATCTCAAATTCCGTATGGAACTCAAATTCTTGCTCTTTAAACACAAGTCAAGTACAACTCAAGACAGCAGTTATGCTGAAACTTGAAAAGCTCATAGCTGGAGCTATACTTTCGGAATTTAAAAAAGTTAGACAATTTAGAAAGCTATGAACATAGACTACAGCTTCCTACTTAACAACATTCTCAGATTCAGTATGGAACTCAAATTCCTGCTCTTTAAACACAAGTCAAGAACAACCCAAGACAGCAGTTTTGCTGAAACTTGTAAAGCTCATAACTGGTGCTATACTTATCGGAATCAAACAAAATTGAACTTTTTGGAAAGCCAAGAACTTCTACTAGAACTTTCTAGTTAATAAGTTTCTCAGATTCTGTATAGAACTTAAATTCCTGCTCTTTAAACACAAGTTAAGAACAACTCAAGACAGCAGTTTTCCTGAAACGTGTAGAGCTCATAACTGGTGCGATACTTATCGGAATCTAACAAAATTAGACTTTTGGAAAGATAAGAACATCTACTAGAACTTCCTAGCTTACAACTTTCTCAGATTCCCTATGGAACTTAAATTCCTGCAGTTTAAACACAAGTCAAGAACAACTCAAGACAGTAGTTTTGCTGAAACTTGTAAAGCTCATAACTGGTGCTATACTTAACGGAATCGAACAAAATAGAACTTTTTGCAAAGCTAAGAACATCTACTAGAACTTCCTAATTAACAACTTTTCCAGATTCCGTATGGAACTCAAGTTCCTGCTCTTTAAAGACAAGTCAAGAACAACTCAAGACAGCAGTTTTCCTGAAACGTGTAAAGCTCATAACTGGTGCTATACTTATCGGGATCTAACAAAATTGGACTTGTTGGAAAGCTATGAACATCTACTAGAACTTCCTAGCTAACAACTTTCTCAGACTCCGTATGGAACTCAAATTCCTGCACTTTAAACACAAGTTAAGAACAACTCAAGACAGTTGTTTTGCTGAAATTTGTAAAGCTCATAACTGGTGCTGTACTTTTCGAAATCTTAAAAAATTGGACTTTTTGGAATGCTAAGAACATCTACTAAAAATTCCTAGTTAACAGCTTTCCCAGATTCCGTATGGAACTCAAATTGTTGCTCTTCAAACACAAGTCAAGTACAACTCAAGACAGCAGTTTTACTGAAACTTGTAAAGCTCATCGCTAGTGTAATACTTTTCAGAATCTAAAAAAATTATACTTTCTACAAAGCTAACTACATTGACTATAACTTCATAGTTAACAACGATCTCATATTCAGTATGGTACTCAAATTCTTGCTCTTTAAACACAAGTCAAGAACAACTCAAAATAGCAGTTTTGCTGAAACTTGTAAAGCTCATAACTGGTGCTATACTTATCGGAATCTAACAAAATTGAACTTTTTGGCAAGCTAAAACTATTTACTAGAACTTCCTAGTTAACAGCTATCTCTGATTCCGTATGGAACTCAAATTCCTGCTCTTTAAACACAAGTCAAAAAACAACTCAAGACAGTAGTTTTGCTGAAACTTGTAAAGCTCATAACATGTTCTCTACTTATCAGAATCTAACAAAATTGGTCTTTTTGGAAAGCTAAGAACATCTACTGCAACTTGCTAGTTAACAACTTTCTCAGATTCCTTATGGAACTCTTATTCCTGCTCTTTAAACACAAGTTAAGTACAACTTAAGACAGCTGTTTTGCTGAAACATATAAAGCTCATCACTGGAGCTATACTTTCTGAATCTTAAAAAATTAAAATTTTTGGATATCTAAGAACATCGACTACAACTTCCTAGTTAACAACTTTCTCAGATTCAGTATAGAACTCAAATTCCAGCTCGTTAAACACAACTCAGGAACAACTAAAGACAATAGTTTTCCTGAAACTTGTAAAGCTCATAACTGGTCCTATACTTATCGGAATGTAACAAAATTGAATTTTTTGCAAAGCTATGAACTTCCTAATTAACAACTTTCTCAGATTCCGTATGGAGTTCAAGTTCCTGCACTTTAAACACAAGTCAAGAACAATTCAAGACCGCGGATTTGCTTAAACTTGTAAAGCCCATAACTTGTGCTATACTTATCGGAATCTAACAAAATTGAACTTTTTGGAAAGCTAAGAACATCTACTTGAAATTCCTAGCTAACAACTTTGTCAGATTCCGTATGGAACTCAAATTCCTGCACTTTAAACACAATTCATGAACAACTCAAGACAGCAGTTTTGCTGAAATTTGTAAAGCTCATAACTTGTGCTCTACTTATCGAAATCTTACAAAATTTGACTTTTTGGAATGCTAAAAACATCTACTACAAATTCTTAGTTAACAGTTGTCCCAGATTCCGTATGGAACTCAAATTCTTGCTCTTTAAACACAAGTCAAGTACTACTCAAGACAACAAGTTTTACTGAAACGTGTAAAACTCATCGCTGGTGCTATACTTTTCAAAATCTAAAAAAATTAAACTTTTTGAAAAGCTAACAACATTGACTACAACTTCATAGTTAACAACGTTCTCAGATTCAGTATGGAACTCAAATTCCTGCTCTTTAAACACAAGTTAAGAACAACTCAAGACAGCAGTTTTCTTGAAACTTGTAAAGCTCATAACTTGTGCTATACTTATCGGAATCTAACAAATTGAACTTTTTGGAAAGCTAAAAATATCTACCAGAACTTTCTAGTTAACAGCTTTCTCCGATTCTGTCTGAAACTCAAATTCATGCTCTTTAAATACAAGTAAAGAACAACTCAAGACAGCAGTTTTGCTGAAACTTATAAAGCTCATAACTTGTTCTCTACTTATCGGAATCAAATAAAATTGGTCTTTTTGGAAAGCTAAGAACATAAACTGCAACTTTCTAGTTAACAACTTTCTCAGATTCCTTATGGAACTCATATTCTTGCTCTTTAAACGCAAGTCAAGTACAATTCAAGATAGCTATTTTGCTGAAACAAGTAAAGCTCATCGCTGGAGCTATACTTTCAAAATCTAAAAAAATTAAAATTTTTTGGAAATCTAAGAACATCGACTACAACTTCCTAGTTAACAACTTTCTCAGATTCTGTATGGAACTCAAATTCCTGCTCGTTAAACACAAGTCAAGAACAACTAAAGACAACAGTTTTTCTGAAACTTGTAAAGCTCATAACTGGTGCTACACTTATTGGAATGTAACAAAATTGAACTTTTTGGAAAGCTTGGAACATTTTCTAGAACTTCCTAGTTAACAACTTTCTCAGAATCCGTATGGAATTCAAGTTCCCACTCTTTAAATACAAGTCAAGAACAACTCACGACAGCAGTTTTGCTTAAACTTGTAAAGCTCATAACTTGTGCTATACTAATCGAAATCTAACAAAATTGAAATTTTTGGAAAGCTAAGAAAATCTATTAGAACTTCCTAGTTAACAATTTTCTCAGATTCCGTATGGAACTCAAGTTCCTGCTCTTTAAACACAAGTCAAGTACAACTCAAGACAGCAGTATTGCTGAAACTTATAAAGCTTATCGCTGGTGCTATACTTTCGGAATCTAAAAAAATTAGAATTTTTGGAAAGCTACGAACATCGACTACAACTTCCTAGTTAACAACTTTCTCAGATTCAGTATGGAACTCAAATTCCTACTGTTTAAACACAAGTCAAGAACAACTCAAGACAGCAGTTTTCCTGAAACTCGTAAAGCTCATATCTGGTGTGATACTTATCGGAATCTAAAAAAATTGAAGTTTTTGGAAAGCTAAAAACATCTACTAGAACTTCCTAGTTAACAACTTTCTCAGATTCCGTATGTAACTCAAATTCCTGCTCTTTAAAGACAAGTCAAGAACCACTCAAGACAGCAGTTTTGCTGAAACTCCTAAAGCTCATTACTGGTGCTATACTTATCGGAATCTAACGAAATTGGACTTTTTGGAAAGCTAAGCACATCTACAACAAATTCCTAGTTAACAACATTCTCAACTTCCGTATGGAACTAAAATTCTTGCTCTTTAAATACAAGTCAAGTACAATCCAAGACAGCTGTTTTACTGAAACTTGTAAAGATCATCACTGGATTTCGGAATATAAAAAAATTAGAATTTTTGAAATTGTAAGAACATCGATTACAACTTTCTAGTTAATAGCTTTGTGAGATTCATTATGGAACTCAAATTCCTGCTCTTTAAACATAAGTCAAGAACAACTCAAGACAGCAGTTTTGCTGAAACTTGTAAATCTCATAACTGGTGCTACACTTATCGAAATAAAACAAAATTAAAATTTTTGGAAAGCTAAGAACAACTGCTAGAACTTTCTAGTTAACAACTTTCTCAGATTCTGTATGGAACTGAAATTCCTGCTCTTTAATCACAAGTCAAGTACAACTCAAGGCAGCATGTTTTGGTGAAACCTGTAAAGCTCATCGCTGGTGCTATACGTTTCGGAATATAAAAAAAATAGGCTTTTTGAAAAGCTAAGGAAATTGACTACAACTTCATAGTTAAGAGCTTTCTCAGATTTAGTGTGGAACTCAAATTCCTGCTCTTTAAACACAAGTCAAGAACAACTCAAGACAACAGTTTTGCTGAAACTTGCAATGCTCATAACAGTGCTATACTTGTTGGAATCTAACTAAATTGAACATTTTGGAAAGCTAAGAAAATCTACTAGAACTTCCTAGTTAACATCTTTCTCAGATTCCGTATGGAACTCAAAATCCCTCTCTTTAAACACAAGTCAAGAACAACTCAAGACAACAGTTTTGCAGAAACTTGTAAAGCTCATAACTTGGGCTATACTTATCGAAATCTAACAAAATTCTACTTTTTGGAAAGCTAAGAACATCTACTACAACTTCCTAGTTGACAACTTTTTTAGATTCCGTATGGAACACATATTCCTGCTCTTTAAACACAAGTCAAGTACCACTCAAGACAGCAGTTTTGCTGAAACTTGTAAAGCTCATCGCTAGTGCTATACTTTCGGAATCTAAAAAAATTAGAATTTTTGGAAAGCTAAGAACATTGACTACAACTTCCTGGTTAACAACTTTCTCAGATTCAGTATGGAACACAAATTCCTGCTCTTTAAACACAAGTCAAGAACAACTCAAGATAGCAGTTTTCCTGAAACTCGTAAAGCTCATATCTGGTGTGACCCTTATCGGAATCTAACAAAATTGAACTTTTTGGAAAGCTAAGAACATCTACTAAAAATTCCTAGTTAACAATATTCTCAGATTCCGTATGGAACTAAAATTCTTGCTCTTTAAACACAAGTCAAGTACAACCCATGATAGCAATTCTGCTGAAAATTGTAAAGATCACCACTGGTACTATACTTTCGTAATCTAAAAAAATTAGAATTTTTGGAATGCTAAGAACATCGATTACAACTTCCTTGTTAATAACTTTCTCAGATTCATTATGGAACTCAAATTCTTACTCTTTAAACACAAGTCAAGAACAACTCAAGACAGCAGTTTTGCTAAAACTTGTAAATCTCATAACTGGCGCAATACTTATCCGAATCTAACAAAATTGAAATTTTTGGTAAGCTAAGAACATCTACTAGAACTTCCTAGTTAACAACTTTCTCAGATTTCATATGGAACTCAAATTCCTGCCTTTAAACACAAGTCAAAAACAACTAAGGACAACAGTTTGCTGAAACTTGTAAAGCTCATAACTGGAGCTATACTTATCCAAATCCAACAAAATTAGAATTTTTTGAAACCAAAGAACATCTACTACAACTTCGTAGTTAACAAATTTCTCCGATTCACTACGGACCTCAAATTCCTGGTCTTCTAACACAAGTCAAGAACAACTTATGACAACAGTTTTGCTGAAACTGGTAAATCTCATAACTGGTGCTATACTTACCGGAATCTAACAAAATTGAACTTTTTGGAAAGCAAAAAACATCTACTAGAACTTCCTAGTTAACAACTTTCGCAGATTATGTATGGAACTCAAATTTCGTCTCTTTAAATACAAGTTAAGAACAACTCAAGACAGCAGTTTTGCTGAAACTTGTAAAGCTCATAACCGGTGCTATTGTAATACCCTGATTTTTCAATTAATAAAAAATTATTTATTTTGTACGTAGTGTGCACGTGCAATATTTTGGTTGAATTGAATCTTATAATTATTTTTATTGTGATGTGTATAAATATTTAAATATGTGTTCTCTAATTAGTTTATACAAAAGCCTTATTTTAATTAGACTAAAAAGCCTTCTCTTTAAATGGATAGAAAGCCTTATTTTAAAGCCTTTTTTTAAAAAGCCCAAAATGTAATTTATTGATTTTATTTTAAAGTAACTATTTTGGCCCATAAACTAAAGCCCATGGACTATATTTTTATACAACTTGTCATGTAGAATACAATTTAAAAGACTATTTTATTTTTATACAAAATTTAATGTACAATTTTGGGCCTAGTTGCATGCACGTGCACTACACGTACACGTGCAAAATGCATGCTCTTCATGGCCGGTTGTGGACATTTTTTGGAGGGAATTCAAAAAGTTTAATGGTGATCATGGTGGTGGTTATTTAGATGTGGGTAGTTATTGTAACTCCTACTCTCATCCTAGCCTTCCATCCTACAACCAACCAACTAATCCTAGCCCTCCATTCTAGTTGATTTTTAGTATAAATACCCCCTCCCATGGCTAGTTATTTTGTGCTTAATATTCCCTTCCAAATCTATAGTTTAATAGTATTATCTAGTAGTAGTTGTGAGTTAAAAAGAATGAGTTGTGAGGGAGATTGTGCTTACATTTTTCCAAGGAGGAGAGGCCGGCTAGTCCAAGGAGAGGAGCTCGGGTTGGTGCTTGTGGAGCTTGTGCGCGCATCGTCTAGGAGGAGGTGCATCTCGTTGCAAGGATTTTATTGCAAATTGTGTTCGTTTCTCTCCATACAAGGTGAGTAAAATTCTCCATATTTCTAAAGTAGAAATACTTGTTAGAATGAATGAATGATAGTGGGTTTAATTTTTCTTATTTCTAATTAGGAATGATGTTAGTATGATATTGAGAAATGATGCATGAAAAGTACTAATAAGAATGCATTTTTAATTGGAAAGTTAGTCTATAAATTAATTGGAATGATTATGAATAACTTGTATGTGGTTTTATTATTAAAATTGAGTTGTGGGTAAAAATTTCCATATTCTTAAAGTAGAATTGCATGCTAGTTTAATTAGAAATTTGAATCATGAAATTGATTAAGAAAGAGCACACTTTAATTATGACTTTCTTGAATGATTGAGATGTGAACATGCAAATTTATAAGTGGTTATATATATTGTGATGTACATGATTTGACTAGAAGCATAGATTGATTAGTGAAACCACATTTGTTACTATCAAAGAACTACACACAAAGTTAGTAGTTTGAGTTTTACCATTTCATGTATTAAGTAGATCCTTTGTGGTGATATGACATGAATAAATTTAAATATGAATTGTATGTAGATAAATGACTAAAATCAGTGGATTAATGTGAAATGTAGTGACAAAAAATTTAGAATACTACAATACGAAGAAACATCAAACAGAGACAATAGTAGTGTTAGAATGTATACTTTGAATTAATGATTTGAAAATATATTTTTATTATTACAAAAAATTATTTTGCTCACACTGATATATAAATTATGTGAGGGAGAATTAATCTAGAGTTATCCAGTTTTTTTTTATGAAAGCAAAGTGGAACAAAGATTAGTTGAACATCGAAACGTTGTAATAACAGAGAGAATTGTCTTAAATTACTTTCAAGTTGTACCTATGACAACCCGAGCCTATAGCTCGAGTGGTCGGGATGCCTTTGGGTGCTACAGTAACGTGCGGCTTCCCTTGGGGTTGCTGGTTCGAATACTACTGGCACCAAACTTTTTCTGAAAAATAAAAATGAACAGGCCGAGAGCTCTTATGGCTCTCTGCTCTCTTTATACCGTCTGGCGCAAACGGCCCAGTGGCCTAGGCCTTCGGCTGTGTCCTTGGGGTGCCGAGTTCGAATCCTACCCTCGGCAAGAATGAAAAATGTTTTTTTTGGGGTTTTTACTTGTCAAAAATTTATGGAAAAAATATGGTTATTCTCCTAAAAATGTAAGGGACTTTACAAAAATGATTTGGGGATTATTTGAATGAAATAAACCATGATTTGTGAATAAAAGGCATAAATAGAACTATCGTTCTAGATTATATACTTTGTGAAAATTATAACTTATAAGAATAAATTGAAATGGAGTATTAGAAGATGATTTGGCAAAAAGAAACTTTGTTGTGTGACATAATGCAATTTATTCTCACTTGAGAATAACGTGGAAAAATATGAAGAATGAATATCCATTAGTGATGTGAATTTCAAATGTGAATTGATAAAGTGCATGAGTTCATGTATGATTATGGATTAATGAATGAATCAGAGATCATGTTAATGAAAAAGAAATCTGTTGGTTATGAATATAAATTTTATGAGTTATAAGTGCTCAATGTGGAAATTATGAATTGGAATTGAAATGAAAGAGTAGCTAAGTCTCCCCCGGCAAATTGGAAAGAAAATGAAATTAATTATTGAAATGAAAGACCAAGGTTGGTCACGTTTGTATAAATGGATAAGTCCGGTTTAGTGGAGAGGCTAACTCTAGAACTTTGATTTTTATTCATGATTCTATTAAACTAAGGACTAGCACATAGTGAAGATGTGATGAAAGTAAGAGAAAAACATTGAGTATGAGGGCCCTGGGTAGCGGCGAGAGCGTATCCCAGGAATTCCCATGATGAGTCTGGGTGAGGATGATGCTCCAGAGTACTGTCCCGGTGGCGAGGCTCGTGGGATGTTTGAAGACTACGGATGGTGTCATGTCTATGGTGATAGCTGAATTACCACAGGATGTCTGCATGATGAGTCATGTCAGCGATGGGATTCCCTCCAGAGTGCCTAGACATGAGTTCGTAGGTCAGAAAATATCTAGGATACTTACCGTAATTACAGTAGTAGATTAAGTCATAACGAGGGATTGAACCCTATAAAGATGAAGAATGATTAAGGGCTTGCCCTCGGACCTATGTAGTATGGGATGCATAGAATCCGAACAAGTGCGCATTAGTGTCATGTAACGTAAATAACTGCATTAAGGACTAAGTGCACAATCACAACACGACATCAATAGGGTAGTCCCTTTAGTTGTAATGTGACAAGTTTGTGTTTGCTAAATATGGAAAATTAAGTTATACTATTTCTGGCATAGAGATGATAGCCGTGTATAATGATCGTCGGTTGAATAAACTGACGTACCCACAGTCTTATATGCAGGTAAATGACATGTTAAAGATTAAAGAGGAATGGATGCTTAAAGATTATACCATGTTGTTGTACATTTATTTAACTGTTGTAAATTTTACTTCCGCTGTGCAAATGAAAAGTGTCATATTGATGTAAACTCTGATGTAAAGTGAAAAGTTTAAATTTCTTTGTAAAATTGTACTAAAGGAAGCGAAAAGATCCTGTAGAACATCTCGAATTCAGTGTATTTGGGATTCGGGGCGTTACAGCTATACTTATCGAAATCTAACAAAATTGGGCTTTTCGGAAAGAACATCTACTACAACTTCCTTTTTAAAAACTTTCTCATATACGGAACTCAAATTCTTGCACTTTAAACACAAGTAAAGAACAACTCAAGATAGCAGTTTTGCTGAAACTTGTACTGCTCATAACTGGTGCTATACTTATCCAATCTAACAAAATTGAAATTTTTGGAAAGCTAAGAACATCTACTAGAACTTCCTAGTTAACAACATTCTCAGATTCCGTCGAACTCAAGTTCATGCTCTTTAAACACAAGTCAAGAACAACTCAAGACAGCAGTTTTGCTGAAACTTGTAATGCTTATAACTTGTGTTATACTTATCGATATCCAACAAAATTGAACTTTTTGGAAAGCTAAGAACATCTACTACAAATTTCCTAGTTAACAACTTTCTCAAATTCCGTCGAACTCAAGTTCATGCTCTTTAAACACAAGTCAAGAACAACTCAAGATAGCAGTTTTGCTGAAACTTGTAATGCTTATAACTTGTGCTATACTTATCGGAATCTAACAAAATTGAACTTTTTGGAAAGCTAAGAACATCTACTACAAATTTCAAGTTAACAGCTTTCTCAGATTCCGTATGGAACTCAAATTCTTGCTCTTTAAACACAAGTCATGTACAACTCAAAACAGCAGTTTTGCTGAAACTTGTAAAGCTCATCGCTCGTGCAATACTATCGGAATCTAAAAAAATTAGTATTTTTGGAAAGCTAAGAACATCGACTACAAATTCCTAGTTAACAACTATTTCAGATTCAGTATGGAACTCAAATTCCTGCTCTTTAAACACAAGTGAAGAACAACTCAAGACAACTGTTTTGCTGAAACTTGTAAAGCTCATAACTGATGCTATACTTATCGGAATCAAATGAAATTGAACTTTTAGGAAAGCTAAAAACATCTACTAGAACTTCCAAGTTAACAGCATTCTCAGATTCCGTATGGAACTAAAATTCCTGCTCTTTAAACACAATTCAAGAACAACTCAAGAAAGCAGTTTTGCTGAAACTTGTAAAGCTCATAACTTGTTCTGTACTTATCGGAATCAAACAAAATTAGACTTTTTGCAAATCTAAGAACATCTACTGCAACTTCCTAGTAAACAACTTTCTCAGATACCTTACGGAACTCATATTCCACCACTTTAAACACAAGTCAAGTACAAGTCAAGATAGCAGTTTTGCTGAAACTTGTAAAGCTCATCGCTGGAGCAATACTTTCGGAATCTAAAAAAATTAAAATTTTTGGAAATCTAAGAACATTTAATACATTTCTCGTTAACAACTTTTTCAGATTCAGTATGGAACTCAAATTCCTGCCCTTTAAACATAGGTCAAAAAGAACAATAGAAAGCAGTTCTCCAGAAACTTGTAAAGCTCATAACTGGTGCTACATTTATCGGAATGTTACCAAATTGAACTTTTTGGAAAGATAAGAACATCTACTAGAACTTCCTAGTTAACAACTTTCCCAGATTCTGTACGGAACTCCAGTTCCTGCTCTTTAAACACAAGTCAAGAACAACTCAAGGCAGCAGTTTTGCTGAAACTTGTAATGCTCATAACAGGTGCTATACTTATTGGAATTTAACAAAATTGAACTTTTTGGAAAGCTAAAAACATATACTTTAACTGCCTAGTTAACTGCTTTTTCAGATTCTGTATGGAACTCAAATTCTTGCTCTTTAAACACAAGTCAAGAACATCTCAAGACAGCAGTTTTGCTGAAACTTGTAAAGCTTATAACTGGTGCTATACTTATCGAAATCTAACAAAACTGGACTTATTGAAAAGATAACAACATCTACTACAAATTCCGAGTTAACAACTTTCTCAGATTCCATATGGAACACAAATTCTTAGTCTTTAAACTCACGACAACAGTTTTGCTAAAACTTGTAAAGCTCATCGTTGGTAAAATACTTTCGGAATCTAAAAAAATTAGAATTTTTGGAATGCTTAAAACATTGACTATAACTTCCTTGTTAATAACCTTTACAGATTCAATATGGAACTTAAATTCCTGCTCTTTAAACACGAGTTAAGAACATCTCAAGATATTAGTTTTGCTGAAACTTGTAAAGCTCATCGCTGGTGCAATACTTTCAGAATCTCAAAAAATTATACTTTTTGAAAAGCTAAGAACATTGACTACAACTTTAGTTAACAACGTTCTCAGATTCAGCATGGAACTCAAATTCTTGCTCTTTAAACACAAGTCAAGAACAACTCAAGACGGCAGTTTTGCTGAAACTTGTAAAACTCAAAACTTGTGTTATAATTATCGGAATCTAACAAAATTCAACTTTTTGGAAAGCTAAGAAAATCTACTAGAACTTCCTAGTTAAAACCTTTCTTTGATTCCGTATGGAACTCAAATTCCTGCTTTTTAAACACATGTCAAGAACAACTCAAGACAGTAGTTTTGCTGAAACTTGTAAAGCTCATAAATTGTGGAATACTTATCGGAATCTAGGACAATTGGACTTTTTGGAAAGCTAAGAACATCTACTACAACTTTCTAGTTAACAACTTTCTTAGGTTCCGTATGGAACTCATATTCCTGCTCTTTAAACACAAGTCAAGTACAACTCAAGACAGCAGTTTTGCTGAAACTTGTAAAGCTCATCCCTGGTGCTATACTTTCAGAATCTAAAAAAATTAGAATTTTGGAAAGCTAAGAACATCGACGACAACTTCCTAGTTAACAACTTTCTCAGATTCAGTATGGAACTCAAATTCCTGCTCTCTAAACACAAGTCAAGAACAACTCAAGACAGCAGTTTTCCAAAAATTCGTAAAGCTTATATCTAGTGTGATACTTATCGGAATCTAACAAAATTGAAATTTCTGGAAAGCTGAGAACACCTACTGGAACTTTCTAGTTAACAATTTTCTCAGATTCTGTATGAAACTCAAATTCCTGCTCTTTAAAGACAAGTCAAGAACCACTCAAGATAGCAGTTTTGCTGAAACTTGTAAAGCTCATAACTGATGCTATACTTATCGGAATCTAACGAAATTGGACTTTTTGGAAATCTAAGAATTTCTACTACAAATTTCTAGTTAACAACATTCTCAAATTCCGTATGGAACTAAAATTCTTGCTCTTTAAACACTAGTCAACTACAACCTAAGACAGCAGTTTTGCGGAAACTTGTAAAGATCGTCGCTGGTGTTATACTTTCGGTATCTAAATAAATTAGAATTTTTGGAATGCTAAGAACATCGATTACAATTTCCTAGTTAAGAACTTTCTCAGATTCATTATGGAACTCAAATTCCTGCTCTTTAAACACAAGTCAAGAACAACTCACGACAGCAGTTTTGCTGAAACTTGTAAATCTCATAACTGATGTTATACTTATCGGAATCTAACAAAATTGAAATTTTTGGAAAACTTAGAACATCTACTAGAATTTCCTAGTGTACAACTTTCTCTGATTTTATATGGAATTCAAATTCATGCTCTTTAAACACAAGTCAAGAACAACTCAGGACAGTAGTTTGCTAAAACTTTTAAAACTCATAACTGGAGCTTTACTTATCCGAATCTAACAAAATTAGAATTTTTGGAAAGCTAAGAACATCGACTACAACTTCCTAGTTAACAACTCTTTCAGATTCAGTATGGAACTCAAATTCCTGCTCTTTAAACACAGTTCAAGAACAACTCTAGACAGCAGTTTTGCTGAAACTTGTAAAGCTCATAATTTGTGCTATACTTATCGGAATCAAATAAAATTGAAGTTTTTGGAAAGCTAAGAACGTGTTCTACAACTTCATAGTTAACAACTTTCTCAGATTCCGTATGGAACTCAAATTCTTGCTCTTTAAACACAAGTCAAGTACAACTCAAGATAGCAAGTTTTGCTGAAACTTCAAAAGCTCATCGCTGGTGCTATACTTTTCGGAATCTGAAAAAATTTGACTTTTTGAATGGCTAAGAACATTGACTACTACTTCAAATTTAACAACGTTCTCAGATTCAGTATGGAACTCAAATTCCTGCTCTTTAAACACAAGTCAAGAACAACTCAAGACAACAGTTTTGCTGAAACTTGTAAAACTCAAATTTTGTGCTATACTTATTGGAATCTACCAAAATTGAATTTTTTGGAAAGCTAAGAACATCTACTAGAACTTCCTAGTTAACAGATTTCTCAGATTCCCTATGGAACTCAAAATCATTCTCTTTAAACACAAGTCAAGAACAACTCAAGACAGCAGTTTTGCTGAAACTTGTAAAGCTCGTAACTTGTCCTATACTTATTGGAATCTAACAAAATTGGACTTTTTGGAAAGCTAAGAAAATCTTCTATAACTTCCTAGTTAACAACTTTCTTAGATTCCGTATGGAACTCATATTCCTGCTATTTAAACACAAGACAATTACAACTCAAGACAGAAGTTTTGCTGAAACTTATAAACCTCATCGCTGGTGCTATACTTTAGGAATCTAGAAAAAATAGAATTTTTGAAAAGCTAAGAACATCGACTACAACTTCCTAGTTAACAACTTTCTCAGATTCAGTATGGAACTCAAATTCCTGCTCTTTAAACACAAGTCAAGAACAACTCAAGACAGCAGTTTTCCTGAAACTCGTAAAGCTCATATCCGGTGTGATACTTATCGGAATCTAACAAAATTGAACTTTTTGGAAAGCTAAGAACATCTACTAGAACTTCCTAGTTAACAACTTTCTCAGATTCCATATGAAACTCAAATTCTTGCTCTTTAAAGACAAGTCGAGAACCACTAAAGACACCAGTTTTGCTGAAACTTGAAAAACTCTTAATTGGTGCTATACTTATCGGAATCTAACGAAATTGGACATTTCTAAAAGCTACAAACATCTACTACAAATTCCTAGTTAACAACATTCTCAGATTCCGTACAGAACAAAAAATCTTGCCCTTTAAACACAAGTCAAGTACAACCCACGACAGCAGTTTTGTTGAAACTTGTAAAGATCATCGTTGGTTCTACACTTTCGGAATCTAAAAAAATAAGAATTTTTGGAATGCTAAGAACATCGACTACAACTTCCTAGTTAACAAATTTCTTAGATTCATTATGGACATCAAATTTCTGCTCTTTAAACACAAGTCAAAAACAACTCATGATAGCAGTTTTGTTGAAATAGGTAAATCTCATAACTGGTGCTATAATTATCGGAATCTAACAAAATTGAAATTTTTGGAAAGCTAAGAACATTTTCTAGAAATTCCTAGTTAACAACTTTCTCGATTTCGTATGGAACTCAAATTCCAGCTCTTTAAACACAAGTCAAGAACAACTCAGGACAGCAGTTTGCTGAAACTTGTAAAGCTCATAACCGGAGCTACGCTTATCCGAATCTAACAAAATTAGAATTTTTTGAAAGCTAAGAACATCTACTAGAACTTCCTAGTTAACAGCATTCTAGGATTCCGTATGGAATTCAAATTCCTGCTCTGTAAACACAAGTCAAGAACAACTCAAGACAGCAGTTTTGCTGAAACTTGTAATGCTCATAACTAGTGCTATACTTATCGGAATCTAACAGAATTGAACTTTTTGGAAAGCTAAGAACTTCTACTAAAACTTCCTAGTTAATAACTTTCTCAGATTTCGTTTGGAATTAAAATTCTCTCTTTAAACACATGTCAAGAACAACTCAAGACAGCAGTTTTACTGAAACTTGTCAAGCTCATAACTGGTGCTATACCTATGAGAGTCTAACAAAATTGGACTTTTTAGGAAGCTAAGAACATCTAATACAACTTCCGAGTTAACAACTTTATCAAATTCTGTACGGAACTCAAATTCCTGCCCTTTAAACACAAGTTAAGAACAACTGAAGACAGCAGTTTTGCTGAAACTTGTAAACCTAATAACTGGTGCTTTAATTATCAGAATCTAGCAAAATTGGACTTTTTGGAAAGCTAAGATTATCTACTACAACTTCCTTGTTAACAACTTTCCGTACGGAACACAAATTCCTGCTCTTTAAACACAAGTCAAGAACAACTCAAGACAATAGTATAGCTGAAACTTGAAAAGCTCATAACTGGTTCTATTCTCCTTGGAATCAAACAAAATTAGACATTTTGGAAAGTTAAGAACATGTACTACAACTTCATAGTTAACAATTTCTCAGATTGCGTATGGAACTCAAATTCATGCTCTTTAAACACAATTCAAGAACAACTCAGGACAGCAGTTTGCTGAAACTTGTAAAGCTCATAACTGGAGCTATTCTTTTCAGAATCTAACAAAATTAGACTTTTTTGAAAGCTAAGAACATGTACTTCAACTTCGTAGTTAACAACTTTCTCAGATTCGCTGTGGAACTCAAATTCTTGCTCTTTAAACACAAGTCAAGAACGACATAAGACAACAGTTTTGCTGAAACTTGTAAAACTCATCGCTGGTGTTATATTTATCGGATTCTAATAAAATTGAAATTTTTGGATAGCTAAGAATGTCTACAACAACTTCGTAGTTAACAACTTTCTCAGAATCCTTATGGAACTCAAATTCTTGCTCTTTAAATACAAGTCAAGTACAACTCAAGACAGCAGTTTTGCTGAAACTTGTAATGCTCATAACTGGTGCTATACATATCGGAATTTAACCAAATTAAACTTTTTGGAAAGGTAAGAACATCTACTAGAATTCCTAGTTAACAACTTTCTCAGATTTCGTATGGAACTCAAAATCCTTCTCTTTAAACATAAGTCAAGAACAATTCAAGACAACAGTTTTGCTGAAACTTGTAAAGCTCATAACTTGTGCTATACTTTTCTGAATCTAACAAAATTGGACTATTTGGAAACCTAAGAACATCTTCTACAACTTCCTAGTTAACAACTTTCTTAGATTCCGTATGGTACTCATATTCAAGCTTTTTAAACATAGGTCAAGTACAACTCAAGACAGCAGTTTTGCTGAAACTTCTAAAGCTCATCCCCGGGGCTATACTTTCGAAATTTAAAAAAACAGAATTTTTGAAAGCTAAGAACATCGACTACAACTTCCTAGTTAACAACTTTCACAGATTCAGTATGGAACTCAAATTCTTGCTATTTAAACACAAGTCAAGAACAACTCAAGACAGCAGTTTTCTTAAAACTTGTAAATCTCATATCTGGTGTGATACTTATCGGAATCTAACAAAATTGAACTTTTTGGAAAGCTAAGAACATCGACTAGAACCTCCTAGTTCACAACTTTCTCAGATTCCGTATGGAACTAAAATTCTGCTTTTTAAACACATGTCAAGAACCACTGAGGACAGCAGATTTGCTGAAACTTGTAAAGCTAAATACTGGTGCTATACTTATCGGAATCTAACAAAATTAGACTTTTTGGAAAGCTAAGAATATCTAATACAACTTCCTAGTTAACAACTTTCTCAGATTCCGTATGGAACTCAAATTCCTCCTCTTTAAACACAAATCAAGAACAACTGAAGACAGCTGTTTTGCTGAAACTTGTAAAGCTCATAACTGGTGCTATACTTATCGGAATCTAACCAAATTGGACTTTTTTGAAAGCTAAGGCTATCCACTACAACTTCCTAGTTAACAACTTTCTCAGATTCCGTATGGAACTCAAATTCCTTCTATTTAAACAAAAGTCAACAACAACTCGAGACAATTGTTTTGCTGAAACTTGTGAAACTCATAACTGGTGCAATACTTATCGGAATCTTACAAAATTAGACTTTTTGGAAAGCCAAGAACATCTACTACAACTTCCTGAGGAAAAACTTTCTCAGATTCCGTGTGTTACTCAAATTCCCGCTCTTTAAACACAAGTAAAGAACACCTCAAGACAGCAGTTTGCAGAAACTTGTAAAGCTCAGAACTGGAGCTATACTTATCAGAATCTAACAAAATTAGACTTTTTGAAAGCTAAGAACATCCACTACAACTTCGTAGTTGACAACTTTCTCTGATTCACTATGGAACTCAAAATCCTGCACTTTAAACACAAATCAAGAACAACTCAAGACAGCAGTTTTGTTGAAACTTGTAAAGCTCATAACTGGTGCTATACTTATCGGAATCTAACAAAATTTTACTTTTTCGAAAGATAAGAAAATCTACTAAAACTTCCTAGTTAACAACTTTCTCAGATTCCTTATGAAACTCAAATTTCTGTTCTTTAAACACAAGTCTAGAACAACTGAAGACAGCAGTTTTGCTGAAACTTGTAACGATTATAACATGTGCTATACATATCAGAATCTAACGAAATTGAAAATTTTGGAAACCTAGGAACATCTACTACAACTTCCTAGTTATCCACTTCCTCAGATTCCGTAAGGAACTTAAATTCCTACTTTTTAAACAGAAGTCAAGAACAACTCAAAACAGCAAGTTTTGCTGAAACTTGTAAAGCTCATCGCTGGTGCTATACTTTTCGGAATCTTTACAAATTAGACTTTTTGGAAAGCTAAGAACATTGAATACAACTTCGTAGTTAACAACTTTCTCAGATTCAGTATGGAACTCAAATTCCTTCTCTTTAAACACAAGTCAAGAACAACTCAAGACAGCAGTTTTGCTAAAACTTGTAATGCTCATAACTGGTACTATACTTATCGGAATTTAACAAAATTCAACTTTTTGGAAAGCTAAGATCATCTACTAGAACTTCCTAGTAAATAGCATTCTACAATTTCGTATGGAACTCAAATTCCAGCTCTTTAAACCCAAGTCAAGAACAACTCAAGACAGTAGTTTTGCTGAAACATGTAATGCTTATAACTAGTGCTATACTTATCGGAATCTAATAGAATTGAACGTTTTAGAAAGCTAAGAACATCTACTAGAACTTCCTAGCTAACAACATTCTCAGATTTCTTATGCAAATTAAATTCTCTGTTTAAACACATGTCAAGAACAACTCAACACAACAGTTTTGCTGATAATTATAAAGCTCATAACTGGTGCTCAAAATTGGACTTTTAGAAAGCTACGAACATCTAATACAACTTCCGAGTTAACAACTTTCGCAGATTCTGTATGGAACTCAAATTCCTGCTTTTTAAACAGAAGTCAACAACAACTGAAGACAGCAGTTTTGCTGAAACTTGTATACCTCATAACTGGTGCTTTAATTATCGGAATCTAACAAAATTAGACTTTTTGGAAAACTAAGATTATCTACTACAACTTCCATGTTAAAATTTTCTCAAATTCCGCACGGAACTGAAATTCCTGCTCTTTAAACACAAGTCAAGAACAACTCAAGACATTAGTTAGCTGAAACTTGTAAAGCTCATAACTGGTGGTATTCTTATCGGAACCTAATAAAATTAGACTTTTTGGAAAGCTAAGAACATCTACTACAAATTCCTAGTTAACAATTTCTCAAATTGCGTATGGAACTCAAATTCATGCTCTTTAAACACAATTCAAGAACAACTCATGACAGCAGTTAGCTGAAACTTGTAAAGCTCATAACTGGAGCTATTCTTTCAGAATCTAAAAAAATAAGACATTTTTTAAAGCTAAGAACATCTACTACAACTTCTTAGTTAACAACTTTCTCAGATTCACTATGGAACTCAAATTCCTGCTCTTTAAATACAAGTCAAGAACAACTTAAGACAGATATTTTGCAGAAACTTGTAAAGCTCATCGCTGGTGTTATATTTATCGAAATCTAATAAAATTGAAATTTTTGGAAAGCTAAGAACGTCTACTACAACTTCGTAGTTAAAAACTTTCTCAGATTCCGTATGGAACTCAAATTCCTTCTATTTAAACAAAAGTCAACAACAACTCGAGACAGTAGTTTTGCTGAAACTTGTAAAGCTCATAACTGCTGCTATACTTATCGGAATCTAACAAAATTATACTTTTTGGAAAGCTAAGAACATCTACTATAACTTCTTGAATAACAACTTTCTCAGATTCCGCGTGTTACTCAAATTCCTGCTCTTTAAACACAAGTCAAGAACACCTCATGACAGCTGTTTGCAGAAACTTGTAAAGCTCATAACTGGAGCTATGCTTATCAAAATCTAACCAAATTAGACTTTTTGAAATCTAACAAACTGCTGTGTTGAGTATACTTATTGGAATCTAACAAAATTGGACGTTCTAGAAGGCTAAGAATATCTACTACGACTTCCTAGTTAACAACTTTGTTAGATTCCGTACGGAACTCATAATCCTGCTCTTTAAACATAAGTCACGTACAACTCAAGACAGCAGTTTTGCTGAAACTTGTACAGCTCGTCGCTGGTGCTATACTTTCGGAATCTAAAAAAATTAGAATTTTTCAAAAGCTAAGAACATCGATTACAACTTTCTAGTTAACAACATTGTCAGATTCAGTAGAGAACTTAAATTCCTGCTCTTTAAGCACAAGTCAAGAACAATTCTGGACAGCAGTATTCCTGAAACTTGTAAAGCTCATATCTGGGGTGATACTTATCCGAATCTAACAAAATTGAACTTTTTGGAACGCTAAGAATATCTACTAGAATTTCCCAGTTAAGAACTTTCTCAATTTCCGTATGGAAATAAAATTCTGCTCTTTAAACACATGTCAAGAACAACTCAGGACGGTAGATTTGGTGAAACTTGTAAAGCTCATAACTGGTGATATACATATCGAAATCTACCAAAATTGGACTTTTTGGAAAGCTAAGAACATCTAATACAACTTCCTAGTTAACAAATTTCTCAGATTCCGTGTGGAACTCAAATTCCTGCTCTTTAAACACAAGTCAAGAACAACTGAAGACACTTGTTTTGCTGAAACTAGTAAATCTCATAACTGGTGCTATACATATCGGAATCTAACAAAATTGGAATTTTTTGAAAGCTAAGAATATCTAATACAACTTCCTAGTTAACAACTTTCTCTAATTCACTTTGGAACTCAAATTCCTGCTCTTTAAACACAAGTCTAGAACAACTTAAGACAGCAGTTTTGCTGAAACTTGTAAAGCTCATAACTGGTGCTATACATATCGGAATCTAACAAAATTGAAATTTTTGGAAAGCTAAGAACATTTACTAGAACATCCTAGTTAACAGCTTTCTCAGATTCTGTATGGAACACAAATTACTTCTCTCTAAACACAAGTCAAGAACAACTCGAGACAGCAGTTTTGCTGAAACTTGTAAAGCTCATCACTGAGGCTTTACTTTTGGAATCTGAAAAAATTAGAATTTTTGCAAAGCTAAGAACAATGACTACAACTTCCTAGTTAACAACTTTCTCAGATTCAATATGGAACTCAAAATCCTGCTCTTTAAACACAGGCCAAGAACAACTGTAGACAGCAGTTTTCCTGCAACTTGTGAAGCTCATATCTGGTGTGATACTTATCGGAATCTAACAAAATTGAACTTTTTGGAAAGCTATGAACATCTACTAGAACTTCCTAGTAAAAAACTTTCTCAGATTCCGTATGGAACTAAAATTCTGCTTTTTACACACATGTCAAGAACCACTCAGGACAGTAGATTAGCTGAAACTTGTAATGCTCATAACTGGTGCTATACTTATCGGAATCTAACAAAATTGGACGTTTTGTAAAGCTAAGAACCTCTTAAACAACTTCCTAGTTAACAACCTTCTCAGATTCCATGTGGAACTCAAATTCCTGCTCTATAAACACAAGTTAAGAACAGTTGAAGACAGCTGTTTTGCTAAAACTTGTAAACCTCATAACTTGTGCTATACTTATCGGAATCAAACAAGATTAGACTTTTTGAAAAGCTAAGAACATCTACTACAACTTTCTAGTTAACAACTTTCTCAGAATTCGTATGCAACTCAAATTCCTGCTCTTTAAACACAAGTCAAGAACACCTCAAGACTGCAGTTTGATGAAACTTGTAAAGCTCATAACTGCAGCTATACTTATCAAAATCTAAAAAAAATAGACTTTTTGAAAGCTAAGAACATCTACTACAACTTTCTAGTTAACAACTTTCATAGATTCCGTATGGAACTCATTCCTGCTTTCTATGCATAAGTCAAGTACAACTCAAGACAACAGTTTTGCTGACACATGTGAAGCTCACCGCTGGTGCTATACTTTCGAAATCTAAAAAAAATAAAATTTTTGAAAAGTTGAGAACATCGAATACAACTTCCTTGTTAGCAACTTTCTCAGATTCAGTGTGGAACTCAAATTCCTGATCTTTAAACATAAGTC
Source organism: Hemerocallis citrina (assembly GCA_017893485.1). Lineage (NCBI taxonomy): Eukaryota > Viridiplantae > Streptophyta > Magnoliopsida > Asparagales > Asphodelaceae > Hemerocallis > Hemerocallis citrina. The sequence continues at coordinate 113,937,520 of CM030360.1, read as the reverse complement.
AATAACAACTCAAGACGACAGTATTCCAGAAACTTGTAAAGCTCATATCTGGGGTGATACTTATCGGAATCTAACAAAATTAAACTTTTTGGAAAGCTAAGAACATCAACTAGAACTTCCTAGTTAACAATTTTCTCAGATTCCGTATGGAACTAAAATTCTGCTCTTTAAACACATGTCAAGAACAACTCAGGACAGCAGATTTGCTGAAACTTGTAAAGCTCATAACAAGTGCTATACATATCGGAATCTTGGACTTTTTGGAACGCTAAAAATATTTAATACAACTTCTTAGTTAACAACTTTCTCAGATTCCATGTGGAAATCAAATTCCTGCTCTTTAAAAACAAGTCAAGAACAACTGTAGACAGCTGTTTTGCTGAAACTTGTAAAGCTCCTAATTGGTGCTACTTTTATCGGAATCTATCAAAATTAGAGTTTTTGGAAAGCTAAGAACATCTAATACAACTTCCTAGTTTACAACTTTCTCAAATTCATTATGGAACACAAATTCCTGCTATTTAAACACAAGTCACGAACAACTCAATACTGCAGTTTTGCTGAAACTTGTAATGCTCATAACTGGTGCTATATTCATAGGAATCTAAAAAATTGAACTTTTGGAAAGCTAACAATATCTACTACAGCTTCCTAGTTAACAACTTTCTCAGATTCCGTATGAACACAAGTCAAGTACAACTCAAGACAGTAAGTTTTGCTGAAACTTGTAAAGCACATCGCTGGTGCTATACTTTTCGGAATCTAAAAAAATTTAGACTTTTAGAAAAGCTAAGAACTTTGACAACAACATCATAGTTAACAACGTTCTCAGATCAGTATGGAATTTAAATTTCTACTCTTTAAACACAAGTCAAGAACAACTCAAGACAACAGTTTCGCTGAAACTTGTAAAACTCATAACTGGTGCTATACATATCGGAATCAAACAAAATTGAATTTTTTGGAAAACAAAGAACATCTTCTAGAACTTCCTAGTTAACAGCTTTCTCAGATTTCGTATGGAACTCAAAATCCTTCTCTTTATGCACAAGTCAAGAACAACTCAAGACAACAGTTTTGCTGAAACTTGTAAAGCTCATAACTTGTGCTATACTTATTGGAATCTAACAAAATTAGACTTTTTGGAAAGCTAAGAACATCTACTACGACTTCCTAGTTAACAACTTTATCAAATTCCATACGGAACTCATAATCTTGCTCTTTAAACATAAGTCACGTACAACTCAAGACAGCAGTTTTGCTGAAACTTGTACAGCTCATTGCTGGTGCTATACTTTTGGAATCTAAAAAAATTAGAATTTTTGAAAAGCTAAGAACATCGACTACAACTTTCTCGTTAACAACTTTCTCAAATTTAGTACGGAACTTAAATTTCTGCTCTTTAAACATAAGTCAAGAACAACTCAAGACAGCAGTATTCCTGAAATTTGAAAAGCTCATATCTGTGGTGATACTTATCGGAATCTAACAAAATTGAACTTCTTGGAAAGATAAGAACATCTACTAGAACTTCCTAGTTAACAACATTCTCAGATTTCGTATGGAACTTAAATTCAACTCTTTAAACCCATGTCAAGAACAACTCAGGACAACTGATTTGCTGAAACTTGTAAACCTCATAACTAGTGCTATACATATCGGAATCTAACAAAATTGGACTTTTTGGAAAGCTAAGAACGTCTAATACAACTTCCTAGTTAACAACTTTCTCAGATTCCGTGTGGAACTCAAATTCCTGGTCTTTAAACACAAGTCAAGAACAACTGAAGACAGCTGTTTTGGCTGAAACTTGTGAAGCTCATAACTGGTATTATACTTATCGGAATCTAAGAAAATTGGACTTTTTTGAAAGCTAAGGTTATCCACTACAACTTCCTTGTTAACAACTTTCTCAGATTCGGTATGGAACTCAAATTCTTGCTATCTAAACAAAAGTCAAGAACAAATCGAGACACTAGTTTTGATGAAACTTGTAAAACTCACAACTGGTGCTATACTTATCCGAATCAAACAAAATTAGACTTTTTGGAAAGCTTAGAACATCTACTACAACTTCCTAGTTAACAACTTTCTCAGAATCCGTATAGAACTCAAATTCCTGCTCTTTAAACACGAGTCAAGAACACCTCAAGACAGTAGTTTGCTGAAACTTGTAAAGCTCATAACTGAAGCTATACTTATCAGAATCTAACAAAATTTGACTTTTCTGAAAGCTAAGAACATCTACTACAACTTCCTAGTTAACAACTTTCTCCGATTCTGTATGGAACTCATATTCCTGCTTTTTAAACATAAGTCAAGAACAACTCAAGACAGCAGTTTCGCTGAAACTTGTAAAGCTCACCGCTGGTGCTATACTTTCGGAATCTAAAATAATTAGAATTTTTGAAAAGCTAAGAACATCGACTACAACTTCCTAGTTAACAACTTTCTCAGATTCAGTATGGAACTTAAATTCCTGCTCTTTAAACACAAGTCAAAAACAATTCAAGACAGCAGTATTCCTGAAACTTGTAAAGCTCATATCGGGGGTGATACTTATCCGAATCGAACAAAATTGAACTTTTTGAAAAGCTAAGAACATCTACTAGAACTTCCTAGTAACAATGTTCTCAGATTCCGTATGGAACTAAAATTCTGCTATTTAAACACAAGTCAAGAACAACTCAGGACAGCCGATTTGGTGAAACTTATAAGCTGATAACTGGTGATATACATATCGGAATCTGCCAAAATTGGACATTTTGGAAAGCTAAGAATATCTAATACAACTTCTAGTTAACAACTTTCTCAGATTCCGTGTGGAACTCAAATTCCTGCTCTTTAAACACAAGTCAAGAACAACTCAAGACAGCTGTTTTGCTGAAATTTGTAAAGCTCATAACTGGTGCTATACATATCAGAATCTAACAAAATTGGAATTTTTGGAAAGCTAAGAACATCTAATACAACTTCCTACTTAACAACTTTCTCTGATTCACTTTGGAACTCAAATTCCAGCACTTTAAACACAAGTCAAGAACACCTTAAGACAGCAGTTTGCTGAAACTTGTAAAGCTCATAACTGGAGCAATTCTTATCAGAATCTAACAAAATTAGACTTCTTGAAAGCTAAGAACATCTACTACAACTTCCTAGTTAACAACTTTCTTCGATTCCGTATGGAACTCATATTCCTACTTTTTAAACATAAGTCAAGAACAACTCAAAACAGCAGTTTCGCTGAAACATGTAAAGCTCACCGCTAGTGCTATACTTTCGGAATCTAAAAAAATTAGAATTTTTGAAAAGCTAAGAACATCGAATACAACTTCCTGGTTAACAACTTTCTCAGATTCAGTATGGAACATAAATTCCTACTCTTTAAACACAAGTCAAGAACAATTCAAGACAGCAGTATTCCTGAAACTTGTAAAGCTCAGTTCCTGATCTGAATCTAACAATATTGAACTTTTTTGAAAGCTAAGAACATCTACTAGAACTTCCTAGTTAACAACTTTCTCAGATTCTGTATGGAACTAAAATTATGCTCTTTGAACACATGTCAAGAACAAATCAGGACAGCAGATTTGGTGAAACTTGTAAAGCTCATAACTGATGATATACATATCACAATCTACCAAAATTGGACTTTTTTGAAAGCTAAGAACATCTAATACAACTTCCTAGTTAACAACTTTCTCAGATTCCGTATGGAAATCAAATTCCTGCTCTTTAAACACAAATCAAGAACAACTTAAGATAGCTGTTTTGCTGAAACGTGTAAAGCTCATAACTGGTGTTATACATATCAGAATCTAACAAAATTGGAATTTTAGGAAAACTAAGAACATCTAATACAACTTCCTAGTTAACAACTTTCTCTGATTCACTTTGGACACAAATTCCTGCTCTTTAAACACAAGTCAAGAACAACTGAAGACAGTAGTTTTGCTGAAACTTGTAAAGCTCATAACTGGTGCTATACTTATCGGAATCTAACAAAATTGAAACTTGTGAAGCTCATCGCTGGTGTTATACTTTTTGGAATCTAACAAAATAAGACTTTTTGGAAAGCTAAGAACATCTACTGTAACTTCTTAGTTAACAACTGTCTCAAATTCTGCAATGGGACTCAAATTCCTACACTTTAAACACAAGTCAAGAACAACTCAAGACAGCAGTTTGCTGAAACTTGTAAAGCTCCGAACTGAAGCTATGCTTATCAGAATCTAACAAAATTTGACTTTTTTGAAAGCTAAGAACATCTACTACAACTTCATAGTGAACCACTTTCTCAGGTTCACTTTGGAACTCAAATTTCTGCCCGTTAAACGCAAGTCAAGAACAACTTAAGCCAGCAGTTTTGCTGAAACTTGTAAAGCTCTTAACTGGTGATATACTTATCGGAATCTAACAAAATTGAAATTTTTGAAAAGCTAAGAACATCAACTACAACATCATAGTTAACAACTTTCTCAGATTCCTTATGAAACTCAAAATCTTGCTCTTTAAACACAAGTCAAGTACAACTCAAGACAGCAGTTTTGCTTAAACTTGTAAAGCACATAACTAGTGCTATATTTATCGGAATCTAACATAATTGGACTTTTGGAATGATAAGAACACCTACTACAACTTCCTAGTTAAAAACTTTCTCAGATTCCGTATGGAATTCAAATTCCTACTTTTAAACACAAGTCAAGAACAACTCAATACAGCAATTTGCTGACACTTGTAAAGCTCATAACTTGTGCTATACTTATCAGAATCTGACAAAATTAGAATTTTTTGAAAAATAAGAACCTCTACTACAAATTTTTGGTTAACAAGTTTCTCAGATTCAGTATGGAATTCAAATTCCTGCTCTTTAACCACAAGTCAAGAACAACTTAAGAGAGCAGTTTCGCTGAAACTTGTGAAGCTCGTAACTAGTGCTATACTTATAGGAATCTAACAAAATTGAACTTTTTGGAAAGCTAAGAAAATCTACTACTACTTCCTAGTTAACAACTTTTTCAGATTCAGTATGGAACTCAAATTCCTGCTCTTTAAACACAAGTCAAGAACAACTCAAGAAAGGAGTATTCCTGAGACCTGTAATGCTCATATCTGGGGTGATACTTATCGGAATCTAACAAAATTAAACTTTTTGGAAAGCTAAGAACATTTACTATAAATTTCTAGTTAACAACTTTCTCAGATTCAGTATGGAACTTAAATTCTGCTCTTTAAACACATGTCAAAAACAACTCAGGACAGCTGATTTGCTGAAACTTGTAAATCTCATAACTGGTGCTATATATATCGGAATCTAACAAAATTGACTTTTTGGAATGCTAAGAACCTCTAATACAACTTCCTAGTTAACAATTTCTCAGATTCCATGTGGAACTCAAATTCCTGCTCTTTACACAACTCAAGAACAACTGAAGACCGCTATTTAGCTGAAACTTGTAAAGCTCATAACTGGTGCTATACTAATCGGAATCTAACAAAATTGACTTTTTTGAAAGCTAAGGTTATCCACTACAACTTTCTCAAATTCCGTATGGAACTCAAATTCCTGCTTTTTAAACAAAAGTCAAGAACAACTTGAGATAGTAATTTTGATGAAACATGTAAAACTCATAACTGGTATTATACTTATCGGAATCAAACAAAATTAGACTTTTTGGAAAGCTAAGAACATGTACTACAACATCCTCGGAGTCTGCTTGTCCAGGATGGTACTCTTCCTCGATGATATGCCAGTCGTCATCTCTAGCAGGGTCGAAGTGATCAGCCATCTTAGAAATAGAGATGAAGAAGCATAAGACATAGAGCAACACAAATGTAAGTCACTTACATTTAAATCTCTACACTCAAACACACACTCTAATGTCCACTTCTAGGGTGTCGTTCCTTATAAATTTGTACAAGTGTGGAGCGTGGCTCTGATATCACTCTATAACGCCCCGAATTTCAAATACAACTGAATTCGAGAGTTCTACATGATCTTTCCACTTCATTTAGTACAATTTTACAGGGAAATTTTAACTTTTCACTTTACATCAGAGTTTATATGAAACTTTACACTTTACATTGCACAGCGGAAGTAAATTTACAACATTTAAACAAATGTACAACAACATTGAATAATCTTTAAGCATCTGTTCCTCTTTAATCTTTATCATGTCATTTACCCTGCATACAAAACTGTGGGATACGTCAGTTTATTCAACTGACAAACATTATACACGGCCATCCTCTCTATGCTGGAAATAGTATAACTCATTTTTCATATTTAACAAACACAAACTTGTCACATATCAAACTAAAGGGACTACCCTATTGATGTCGTGTTGTGATTGTGCACTTAGTCCTTAATACAGTTATTTATGTTACATGACACTAATGCACACTTGTTCGGATTCTATGCATCCCATACTACATAGGTCCGAGGGCAAGTCTCTTAATCGTTCTTCATCTTTGTAGGGTTCAATCCTCCGTCATGACTTAATCTACTACTGTAACTACGATGAGTATCCTAGATGATCTATGAGTACAAACACGTGTACAGGACCCTGGAGGGAAATCCCATGCCATGTCTTGACTCATCAAGCATGCATTTTGTGGCAATTCAGCCTCCTCCCTGAACACGATCCTCTTGCAGTCACCAAACGTCCCACAAGCGTGGCTAAAGTCTGATCATTACTGAGTTGTGCCCACGCCATGTCTTGACTCATCAAGCATGCATTCTGTGGCTCACACACCCGCACCGTAAACTCTAGTTCTCATACTCGTGTTTTTCTCTCACTTTCATCACGTCTCCACTATGTACTAATCCTTAGTTTATATTAGAATCATGAACAAAATCAAAGCTCTAGAGTTAGCCTCTCCACTAAACCGGACTTATTCATTCATTCAAACATGACCAACCTTGGTCTTTCATTTCAAATTTCTTTTCATTTCTTTCCAATTGCCGGGGGAGACATAGCTACTCTTTTGTTTCAATTCTAATTCACAATTTCCAAAATTTGAGCGTTTCCAACTCATAAGTTCATTTTCATAATCATAACAAATTTTTTTTTTCAATAGCATGATCTCTAATTTATTCATAAGTCCATAGCCATACATGGAATTCAATCATTCTTTATGTATTTCATCAATAAAAATCACAACACTATTGAATATTCACATTTCATATTTTTCACACTGTTCTCAAATGAGAATAATTCATATCTCATCATAAAATATAATTTCTATCTTTATTTCACTTCTTTTCTATCAATTTATTCCAAGTCCATTTTGGGCAAAGTGCAACTTTCATATCACACAAGTGTATAACCATAGTTCTAAATTATACATTTATTTTCAAAACATACTCCACTTAATGCAAATAATCCTCAAATTATTTTTCACAAGTCCCATATAATTTTAGGATAATAACCATATTTTTTTCATAATTTTTTAATCATTAAAAATCCTCAAAAAAATGTTTTTCCCCCAACTTAAACAACAGCCAACACCAGGGATCGAACTAGCGACCACAGGGAAACCAACCCAAGGCACAGGCCACTAGGCCGAATGCTGCATGCGTTACAAAGTAGGCGGAGAGCATTAAATGCTCTCGACTGCATATTTTTTTATATAAAAAATACCAAACAAAATATATGTTGCCCACGGGACTCGAACCGCACACCCCTAAGACCCGAAGCCTACTGTAGCGATTAAGATCATGCCGACCACTTGAGCTATGCGCTCATGTTGTCAATAGTTCAACCCGAAGTCTATTTAAATTAATACTCTCTGTTTAGTAAACATTTCGATGTTCAACAAGCTCTCATTTAATTTTGCCTTTACAAAATTTGTTGTAAATTTCCAGATTGACTAATACCATCATAAATTATACTTCAGTATATAGAAAATAATTTTTTTCAATAATTAAAACATATTTTTCATACAATTAATTCGGATCATAAACTATCACTACCACATTTCTTCTTTTTCGACATTTCTTACAAATTAACATCACTAATCTCTTTTATAGCAATCTTCATATTAATTCCCTGTTTTTAATCATTTCCCAAACATACAATCTACATCTTAATTCATACATTACAACATTATCACAAGGATCCATTTAAACACATAAAGTAGCATTGTCAATCTACTAACTTTTGTATTTAATTCTTGATGTAGATAATGAAATTTTCTTTAAGCAATCCATGGCTACAATCAATTCGTACACAACTTGAATTTTAATGATGGAACCACATACAATTGCATATTCACATTTCAATCAATCAATAGGTCATTTTCCTAATTAAAGTGTACTCCTCTTAATCTTTTTCATGCATCATTCATTCAATTCACATCTAGCATGCTTCCTAATTAGAAATATAGAAAATTTAACCACCTTAGTTTGGAGAGAAATATAACTAGCAACCTCCTAAACGAATGTCCTTGCCACGAGAGCGGTCCTCCTCCTAGATACGCACACCCGAGCTTCAAGAACACCAAACCCGAGCCTCCCTTGGATTGATGCCGGCCTCTCCTCTTCTTGATGCAAGCACAATCCCCACACAATCCCTTAATCTTTTAACTCACTTACTCAGCTACTAGATAATGTATTTTAGACTATAGGTTGGAGGAAATAATTAGCACAAGAATAACTAGGCTGGGGGGGGGGGGGGGGTATTTATACTAAGTATTTAGGAAAATGGATGGCTAGGATTGAAGTAGGAGTTAGAAGCAAATGGCTAAGATTTAAGGAGGATTTACACTAACCAGCCATGATCAAGTAACCACCCCACCATGACTCCACTCAAAATTTCAATTCCCTCCAAAAAGCTCCAAACCGGCCACACAAGTGTGCTATTTGCACGTGTACGTGCAATGCACGTGCATGCAACTTGGTCTCCATTTAAAAAATTGTACATTAAATTTCTCATAAAAATAATCTTTAAAATGTATTCTACATTACAAGTTGTATTTAAAAATAAAATAGCTCATGGGCTTTAGTTTTTCGGCCAAAAATAATAGTTTATAAAAGAAAACAAAATAAATTCAATTTGGGCTTTAAAAAGAAAGGCTTTTGTCTCTTTGAAAAAAGGGCTTTATACAAAAATAATTTAAGAACACATATATAAATATTTATACTCATCATAATGAAAATAATCATCAAAATATTGCACATGCACACTACGTGCAAACTAAAATAATTTTCATTAAATGAAAATCGGGGCATTACAACACTCCCTCCTTAGAATAGTTCCGTCCCCGGAACTACAAACAAGAGTGAGAAACAAAATGCAACACTCATAACAAGCACGAGTGGAAGAAAAAATACAAAGATACAAAATAAAAAATACAAATCAAGCAAAAAGCTCAGGATAATCCTTCAACATACTCTCCTCAGACGCCCAAGTAGCCTCTTCAACCAAATGGTTTCTCCAGACTACCTTGACCATCGGTATCGTCTTATTCCTCAAGACTTTCTCTCGATGATTAACAATCTCGACAGGAGACTCGATGTAATTCAGATCCAACTGCAAACCTTCCGGCACTTCAGACAAATGATGACTCGGGTATGGAATATAACTTCTCAGCATAGACACATGAAAGGCATTGTGCACCTGAGATAACTCTTCCGGTAACTCAAGCCGGTAAGCAGTTTTCCCGATCCTTTTCAATATCTTGTACGGGCCTATAAACCTTGGGGCTAACTTCTCGCCCTTGCCGAATCGAATCACACCTTTATTAGGCGATACTTTTAGAAAGACGAAGTCACCGACCTCAAACTCAAGGTCCCTTCTCCGGTTGTCTGCATAGCTTTTCTGCCTGCTCTGAGCCTCTACCAACCTTTTCTTGATCAGATCAATCTTCTCAGGGGTTTGCTGCACAAGCTCAGGCCCAAACAATTGACGCTCCCCAACTTCAAACCAACAAACAGGTGTTCTGCACTTCCTACCATACAAAGCTTCGTACGGTGCCATCCCGATGCTAGTCTGAAAACTGATGTTGTAGGTAAACTCTACCAAAGGTAAATGCCTTTCCCAACTGCCTCCAAAGTCTAGTACACAACACCGAAGCATATCCTCAAGAATACGGTTGACTCTCTCGGTCTGCCCATCGGTTTGCAGATGAAAAGCAGTGCTGAAATCTGTCTTGGTACCCAAAGCTGTCTGAAGACTCCTCTAGAAATACAAAGTAAACAGCGCATCTCGATCAGACACAATAGTTGACGGAATACCATGGAGTCGAACGATCTCGCCAACATACAACTCAGCTAATTTGTCCATCGAAGCAGTGAGTTTTATCGCCAAAAAGTGAGCGGACTTGGTTAGTCGATCGACTATAACACAAATCACATCATTGCCTTTAGGACTCTTAGGTAATCCCGTAATGAAATCCATACTGATGTTATCCCACTTCCATTCCGGAATAGGTAACGGCTGTAATAGACCTCCGGGTCTCTGATTTTCGGCTTTGACTTGCTGACAAACCTCACACTTCGCCACAAATTCAGCCACATCCCGCTTCAAACCTGACCACCAGAAATGCGGTTTGATGTCTCTATACATCTTAGTACTCCCAGGATGTACCGACAAAAGAGTAGCATGTGCCTCCTAAAAAATGCTCTCTTTCAGGTCCGCCTGATTTGGAACACATAGCCTCTCTCCAAACCACAGCACTCCATCGTTGATTTAAAATCCGGGCAAGCTGCCAGCACTAACCTGCTTCTTCATCTCCAAAATATCAGCATCAACCACCTGACTTGCAATGATCCTTGCATTCAAAGTAGGCTGAAGCCACAACTGAGCTCAATTCTTGCAAGACAACTTCAATACCTGCTCGATCTAATTCCTCAATTAGATGCTTCTGAGTTGTAATCAAACTGGATAAACTGCTCTTGCGACTAAGTGCATCAGCAACAACATTAGCTTTCCCAGGATGATACTTGATCTCAGGTCGCATGTCCTCAAGCACTTCCAACCATCTCCGCTGCCTCAAATTCAGATCCTTCTGCTGATATATGTACTTCAAACTCTTGTGGTCCGTGTACATGTTCAATTTCTCACCGTACACGTAGGCCTCCATTGCTTTAGGACAAAGATAATTGCAGCCAACTCCAGATCATGAGTCGGGTAATTCTTCTCATGCGGTCGTAGTTGCCTAGACCCATAAGCGATTACTCTTCCCTCTTGCATTAAGACACAACCAAGCCCACGATGTGAAGCATCACTGTAAACATCATACTCAACACCTGCTCTAGGCAAAGCCAAAATAGGTGCAGTAGTCAGTTTCTCTTTCAACTCCTGAAAGCTTGCCTCACATTGCTCAGTCCACTTCAAGTTCACATTTTTCTTGGTCAGACCAGTAAGCGGCACGGCTATCTGAGCATAACCTTGAATGAATCTCCTGTAGTATCCAGTCATTCCAAGGAAACTTCTGACTTCCTTCACTGTAGCAGGCCTAGCCCAATCTCTCACTGCCTCTATCTTCTGAGGGTCAGTTGCCACTCCCTCCTTAAAAAGAATGTGACCTAGGAATGCCACTTCAGATTTCCAAAAATCATACTTGGATAGTTTGGCATACAACTCCTGCTCTTCCAGCTTCTTCAAAACTGCTGCCAGATGCTCGGTGTGCTCCTCCTCTGACTTGGAGTACACGAGGATATCGTCGATAAACACCACGATGAAAGAATCAATGAACGGCCTCAGAACTCTGTTCATCAAATCCATGAAGATTGCGGGTGCATTCATCACTCCAAATGGCATAACTAAGAATTCGTAATACCCATGTCGAGTTCTAAATACAGTTTTGTGCACATCTTCAACTTTCACTCGAACTTGGTGATATCCTGATCGAAGATCTATTTTGGAGAAAACAACTGCTCCGTGTAGACGATCGAACAAGTCATCAATTCAGGGAATAGGATACTTATTCTGAACAGTGACCTTATTCAGCTCTCGGTAATCGATACACATTCTCATCGATCCATCCTTCTTCTTTACCAAAAGCAATGGTGCTTCCCAAGGTGACGCACTAGATTGAATAAAGACTTTCTCCAACAGTTCCTCAATCTGCCGTTTCACCTCATCCTGTTCCACTGGAGCCATCCTATACGGTGCCTTAGAAATGGGTGCACTTCCCGGTTGAACAGTGATGCTGAACTCCACATCACGATGCGGTGGTAACCCAGGAAAATCATCCAAGAACACAGTCGGATAGTCCCGAACCACAGGAATCCCTTGCACTTCCACTGGAGTCTCTTCCTTGCAGATAGCTGCCACCAGCCTAGAACACTTCTTCTTCCCTAGGAAAATAACTTCAGGTCCACCTGGAGCCTTCACTGTTACTTTCTTTGTCTTACACTCGATGCTTGCACTGTACACCGACATCCAATCAATGTCAATGATAACATCGACTCCCAAGATAGTCAGCTCGATCAGATCAATCCCAAAGATTCTGTCCCCAATCACAATCTCGCAATCCGCATAATACCGATAAGTGGTTAAAGTTTCTCCTGATGGAGTAGCTACTGCTAAGATCTTGCCTGGAAAAATCTTCGGTTCAACTCCCAACACATTAGCAAATTTAGGAGACACAAAAGTATGAGAGGATCCAGTATCGAACAACACAACAGCTTTCATTCTATTAAGATAAAGTTCTCCTGTTACATAATACACACTCATTACGTAACAGTTCACTAAATAGCGGGAAAAAGAAATGACATAAACCTCTAAACATCTGTCCTTGTACCAGTGATGACATGATCAACTTCATCGGCATCAGCTTCCGTCAAGGCAAATACTCGTCCTGGTTGGTACGGTCTCTTCTCAGTCTGCTGCGTTGGTACATTGCGACTCTCCTTCCGTGGTTTGAGACATTGAGATTGGTAATGTCCCGTCTCACCACAGTTGAAGCAATTTACCGCAGGAGGTCTCACCACATTGTTCCCAGGTCCTCTAGCCACACTAATAGCTTTCGCACCTGTCGGTTTGAATCTTTGTGCAGATGGTTGTCCCCTGAAACTCCCAGAATTTGCGGGGCTCTTTCCAGACTGCCAGTTGTTCCTCTGATTCTGAACAACATGAAACTGCTTCCATGTCTGCTTCCGTGGCTGCTGCTCTCTTGACCAACTTGTCAAATCTTCTGATACCAAGAGGTATCATCCGGGACCTCAAGCTCGGCCTCAATCCATGCTCGAACTTACGAGCCTTCTTAGCTTCATCCATCACTAATTCCGGAGAATACCTAGAGAGCTGAGTAAATTTGGTATCGTACTCTCTCACTGACATGCCACCTTGCTGTAGTGATAGAAACTCCATAGCCTTCTTCTCTTGAACGTCGGAGGGAAAATAGTGACTGCAGAATTCTTCCAGAAATTCCTCCCAGTCGAGAACTATGCCTCCCATTGTCCTCTTCATCGACTGCCACCACACAGCCGCGTCCTTCTCAAGTTGCAAAGTCGCCAACTTCACCTTACTGCCCTCAGGGGTCTCCAGCACTTCAAAGATCGTCTCTACTTGATGAATCCAGTTGTCAGCCGCATCAGGGTCTGACTTCCCTTCGAACACAGGTGGTTTCATCCGTTTGAACGATTCCACTAGTTTGATCGCTTCGGGCACCGGATTCGCAGGTACCCTTCCTTGGTTCTGATTCATGGCCACGGCGTTGAGCGTCTGATAGACCCTTGCAAGTTCCGTTTCTAGATCCAGGCCTTTCCCCGTTTCTAGCTCCTCTTCTAGCCATATTCTGATGCAAAAGATCCATTAAATTTGAAGTATAAGACATGAATTTTAAATCAACTTGCATTTCATTAAATTCCAATCTTTATACATTCGAATTGAAAAACATTTCTTGACATCAGAATGAAAACAGTAGAAGCTACAATAGTCTAACTCCTACGGTTCCTCTTCGCTTCTTGAAGTTCTTCCCGTAGTTCATCAACTTCTTCCTTCAGCACATCGGTCAGATTCTTCCTCTTCTCGAGTTCCCATACCCGTTGACTGAGAACTGCAAAGTCGTCCTTACGCTTTGCCAATTGAGCCTTCAATAATCCGACTCTCCCCCACAGTGTTTCAACCTGCCTCTGAAGAGATATCACAAGACCATTTGGAACAGGTTCTTCTTCTTCGTCAGAAGAGTCATCAGATGAATCCGGAGGTGGGGTGATCTCTCGGGATTCAGGCCATTCTTCTCTGTCAGAATCTGCTTGCCCTGGGTAGTATTCTTCCTCGGAGTCCGCTTGTCCAGGATGGTACTCTTCCTCGATGATATGCCAGTCGTCATCTCCAGCAGGATCGAAGTGATCAGCCATCTTAGAAATAGAGAGGAAGAAGCATAAGTCATAAAGCAACACAAATATAAGTCACTTACATTTAAATCTCTAGACTCAAACACACACTCTAATGTCCACTTCTAGGGTGTCGTTCCTTATAAATTTGTACAAGTGTGAAGCGTGGATCTGATACCACTCTGTAACGCCCCGAATTTCAAATACAACTGAATTCGAGAGTTCTACAGGATCTTTCCACTTCATTTAGTACAATTTTATAGGGAAATTTGAACTTTTCACATTACATCAGAGTTTACATGAAACTTTACACTTTACATTGCATAGCGGAAGTAAATTTACAACATTTAAATAAATGTACAACAACATTGAATAATCTTTAAGCATCTGTTCCTCTTTAATCTTTATCATGTCATTTACCCTGCATACAAAACTGTGGGTACGTCAGTTTATTCAACTGACGAACATTATACACGGCCATCCTCTCTATGCTGGAAATAGTATAACTCATTTTTCATATTTAACAAACACAAACTTGTCACAAATCAAACAAAAGGGACTACCTTATTGATGTCGTGTTGTGATTGTGCACTTAGTCCTTAATGCAGTTATTTATGTTACATGATACTAATGCACACTTGTTCGGATTATATGCATTCCATACTACATAGGTCCGAGGGCAAGCCTCTTAATCGTTCTTCATCTTTGTAGGGTTCAATCCCTCGTCATGACTTAATCCACTACTGTAACTACGATGAGTATCCTAGATGATCTATGAGTACAAGCACATGTACAGGACCCTGGAGGGGAATCCCACGCCATATCTTGACTCATCAAGCATGCATTCTGTGGCAATTCAGCCTCCTCCCTGAACACGATCCTCTTGCAGTCACCAAACATCCCACAAGCATGGCTAAAGTCCGATCATTACTGAGTTGTGCCCACGCCATGTCTTGACTCATCAAGCATGCATTCTGTGGCTCACACACCCGCACCGTAAACTCTAGTTCTCATACTCGTGTTTTTCTCTCACTTTCATCACGTCTCCACTATGTACTAATCCTTAGTTTTTATTAGAATCATGAACAAAATCAAAGCTCTAGAGTTAGCCTCTCCACTAAACCGGACTTATTCATTCATTCAAACAAGACCAACCTTGGTCTTTCATTTCAAATTTCTTTTCATTTCTTTCCAATTGCCGGGGGAGACTTAGCTACTCTTTTGTTTCAATTCTAATTCACAATTTTCAAAATTTGAGCGTTTCCAACTCATAAGTTCATTTTCATAATCATAACAGATTTTCTTTTTCAATAGCATGATCTCTAATTTATTCATAAGTCCATAGCCATACATGGAATTCAATCATTCCTTATGTATTTCATCAATAAAAATCACAACACTATTGAATATTCACATTTTATATTTTTCACACTATTCTCAAACGAGAATAATTCACATCTCATCACATAATATAATTTCTATCTTTATTTCACTTCTTTTCTATCAATTTATTCCAAGTCCTTTTTGGGCAAAGTGCAACTTTCATATCACACAAGTGTATAACCATAGTTCGAAATTGTACATTTATTTTCAAAACATACTCCACTTAATGCAAATAATCCTCAAATTATTTTTCACAAGTCCCACATAATTTTAGGATAATAACCATATTTTTTCATAATTTTTTAATCATTAAAAATCCTCAAAAAAAATGTTTTTACCCTAACTTAAGCAACAGCCGATGCCAGGGATCGAACCAGCGACCACAGGGAAACCAACCCAAGGCACAGGCCACTAGGCCGAATGCTGCATACGTTACAAAGAATGCTGAGAGCATTAAATGCTCTCGACTGCATATTTTTTTTTTAAAAAAATACCAAACAAAATGTATGTTGCCCACGGGACTCGAATCGCACACCCCTGAGACCCGAAGCCTACTGTAGCGATTAAGATCATGCCGACCACTTGAGCTATGCGCTCATGTTGTCAATAGTTCAACCCGAAGTCTATTTAAATTAATACTCTCTGTTGAGTAAACATTTCGATGTTCAACAAGCTCTCATTTAATTTTGTCTTTACAAAATTTGCTGTAAATTTCCAGATTGACTAATACCATCATAAATTATACTCCAGTATATAGAAAATAATTTTTTTCAATAATTAAAACATATTTTTCATACAATTAATTCGGATGATAAACTATCACTACCACATTTCTTCTTTTTCGACATTCCTTACAAATTAACATCACTAATCTCTTTTATAGCAATCTTCATATTAATTCCCTGTTTTTAATCATTTCCCAAACATACAATCTACATCTTAATTCATACATTACAACATTATCACAAGGATCCATTTAAACACATAAAGTAGCATTGTCAATCTACTAACTTTTGTATTTAATTCTTGATGTAGATAATGAAATTTTCTTCAAGCAATCCATGGCTACAATCAATTGGTACACAACTTAAATTTTAATAATGGAACCACATACAATTGCATATTCACATTTCAATCAATCAATAGGTCATTTTTCCTAATTAAAGTGTACTCTTCTTAATCTTTTTCATGCATCATTCATTCAATTCACATCTAGCATGCTTCCTAATTAGAAATATAGAAAATTTACCCACCTTAGTTTGGAGAGAAATATAACTAGCAACCTCCTAAACGAATGTCCTTGCCACGAGAGCGGTCCTCCTCCTAGATGCGCGAACCCGAGCTTCAAGAACACCAAACCCGAGCCTCCCTTGGATTGATGCCGGCCTCTCCTCTTCTTGATGCAAGCACAATCCCCACACAATCCCTCAATCTTTTAACTCACTTAATAAGCTACTAGATAATTTATTTTAGACTATAGGTTGGAGGAAATAATTAGCACAAGAATAACTAGGCTAGGGGGGGGATATTTATTCTAAAAATTTAGGAAAATGGATGGCTAGGATTGAAGTAGGAGTTAGAAGCAAATGGCTAAGATTTAAGGAGGAGTTACACTAACCACCCATGATCAAGTAACCACCCCACCATGACTCCACTGAAAATTTCAATTCCCTCCAAAAAGCTCCAAACCGGCCACACAAGTGTGCTATTTGCACGTGTAAGTGCAATGCACGTGCATGCAACTTGGTCTCCATTTAAAATTTGTACATTAAATTTTTCATAAAAATAATCTTTAAAATGTATTCTACATTACAAGTTGTATTTAAAAATAAAATAGCTCATGGGCTTTAAAATAATAGTTTATAAAAGAAAATAAATAAATTCAATTTGGGCTTTAAAAAGAAAGGTTTTTGTCTCTTTGAAAAATGGGCTTTATACAAAAATAATTTAAGAACACATATATAAATATCTATATTGCACGTGCACGTGCACACTACGTGCAAACTAAAATAATCATCAAAATATTGCACGTGCACACTACGTGCAAACTAAAATAATTTTCATTAAATGAAAATCAGGGCATTACAGTTATACTTATCGGAATCTAACAAAATTGGACTTTTTTGAAAGCTAAGGTTATCCACTACAACTTCTTTGTTAAAAATTTTCTCAGATTCGGTATAGAACTCATATTCCATCTATGTAAACAAAAGTCAAGAACAACTCGAGACAGTAGTTTTGGTGAAACTTGTAAAACTCATAACTGGTGCTATACTTATCGGAATCAAACAGAATTAGACCTTTTGTAAAGCTAAGAACAACTACTAAAACATCCTAGTTAACAACTTTCTCAGAATCCGTATGGAACTCAAATTTCTTCTCTTTAAACACAAGTCAAGAATACCTCAGGACAGCAGTTTGCTGAAACTTGTAAAGCTCATAACTGGAGCAATACTTATCAGAAACTGACAAAATTAAACTTCTTGAAAGCTAAGAACATCTACTACAACTTCCTAGTTAACAACTTTCTTCGATTCCGTATGGAACTCATATTCCTGCTTTTTAAACATAAGTCAAAAACAACCCAAGACAGCAGTTTCGCTGAAACTTGTAAAGCTCACCGCTGGTGCTATACTTTCGGAATCTAAAAAAAATAGAATTTTTGAAAATCTAAGAACATCGACTACAACTTCCTAGTTAACAACTTTCTCAGATTCAGTATGGAACTTAAATTCCTGTTCTTTAAATACAAGTCAAGAACAATTCAAGACAGCAGTATTCCTGAAACTTGTTAAGCTCATATCTGGGGTGATACTTCTCCGAATCTAACAAAATTGAATTTTTTGGAAAGCTAAGAACATCTACTACTACTTCCAAGTTAACAACTTTCTCAGATTCAGTATGGAACTCAAATTCCTGCTCTTTAAACACAAGTCAAGAACAACTAAAGAAAGGAGTATTCCTGAAACCTGTAAAGCTCATGTCTGGGGTGATACTTATCAGAATCTAACAAAATTAAACTTTTTGGAAAGCTAAGAACATCTACTATAAATTTCTAGTTAACAACTTTCTCAGATTCCGTATGGAACTTAAATTCTGCTATTTAAACACATGTCAAGAACAGCTCATGACAGCTGATTTGCTGAAACTTGTAAAGCTCATAACTGGTGCTATATATATCGGAATCTAACAAAATTGAATTTTTGGAAAGTTAAGAACCTTTAACTCAACTTTCAAGTTAACAACTTTCTCAGATTCCATGTGGAACTCAAATTCCTGCTCTTTAAACAGAAGTAAAGAACAACTGAAGACCGCTGTTTAGCTGAAACTTGTAAAGCTCATAACTGGTGCTATACTTATCGGAATTTAACTAAATTGGACTTTTTTGAAAGCTAAGGTTATCCACTACAACTTTCTCAGATTCCATATGGAACTCTAATTCCTGCTATTTAAACAAAAGTCAAGAACAACTCGAGACAGTAGTTTTGATGAAACATGTAAAACTCATAACTGGTGCTATACTTACCGGAATCAAACAAAATTAGACTTTTTGGAAAGCTACGAACATCTACTAAAACTTCCTAGTTAACAACTTTCTCAGAATCCCTATGCAACTCAAATTATTGCTCTTTAAACACAAGTCAAGAACACCTCAAGACAGCAGTTTGCTGAAACTTGTAAAGCTCATAACTTGAGCTATACTTATCAGAATCTAAAAAAAATTAGACTTTTTGAAAGCTAAGAACAGCTACTACAACGTCCTAGTTAACAACTTTCTTAGATTCCGTATGGAACTCTTATTCCTGCTTTCTAAACATAAGTCAAGTACAATTCAAGACAGCAGTTTTGCTAAAACTTGTAAAGCTCACCGTTGGTGCTATACTTTCGAAATCTAAAAAAATTAGAATTTTTGAAAAGCTGAGAACATCTACTATAAATTCCTAGTTAGCAACTTTCTCAGATTCACTATGGAACTCAAATTCCTGCTCTTTAAACACAAGTCAAGAAAACTCAAGACAGCAGTATTCCAGAAAATTGTTAAGCTCATATCTTTGGTGATACATATCGGAATCTAACAAAATTGAACTTTTTGGAATGCTAAGAAAATCTACTAGAACTTCCTAGTTAACAACTTTCTCAGATTCCGTATGGAACTAAAATTCTGCTCTTTAAACACATGTCAAGAACAACTCAGGACAGCAGATTTGCTGAAACTTGTAAAGCTCATAACTGGTGCTATACATATCGGAATCTAATAAAATTGGACTTTTTGGAAAGCTAAGAACGTCTAATACAACTTCCTAGCTAAAAACTTTCTCAGATTCCGTGTGGAATTCAAATTCCGGGTCTTTAAACACAAGTCAAGAACAACTGAAGACATCTATTTTGCTGAAACTTGTAAAGCTCATAACTGGTATTATACTTATCGAAATCTAACAAAATTGGACTTTTTTGAAAGCTAAGGTTATCGACAACAACTTCCTTGTTAACAATTTTCTCAGATTCGGTATGGAACTCATATTCCATCTATTTAAACAAAAGTCAAGAACAACTCGAGACAGTAGTTTTGGTGAAACTTGTAAAACTCATAACTGGTGCTATACTTATCGGAATCAAACAGAATTAGACTTTTTGGAAAGCTAAGAACATCTAATAAAACATCCTAGTTAACAACTTTCTCAGAATCCGTATGGAACTGAAATTCCTGTTCTTTAAACACAAGTCAAGAACACCTCAGGACAGCAGTTTGCTGAAACTTATAAAGCTCATAACTGGAGCAATACTTATCAAAATCTGACAAAATTAAACTTCTTGAAAGCTAAGAACATCTGCTAAACTTCCTAGTTAACAACTTTCATCGATTCCGTGTGGAACTCATATTCCTGCTTTTTAAACATAAGTCAAGAACAACCCAAGACAGCAGTTTCGTTGAAACTTGTAAAGCTCACCGCTGGTGCTATACTTTCGGAATCAAAAAAAATTAGAATTTTTGAAAAGCTAAGAACATCGACTACAACTTCCTAGTTAACAACTTTCTCAGATTCAGTATGGAACTTAAATTCCTGCTCTTTAAATACAAGTCAAGAACAATTCAAGACAATAGTATTCCTGAAACTTGTAAAGCTCATTTCTCGGGTGATACTTATCTGAATCTAACAAAATTGAAATTTTTGGAAATCTAAGAACATCTACTACTACTTCCTAGTTAACAAATTTTTCAGATTCAGTATGGAACTCAAATTCCTGCTCTTTAAACACAACGCAAGAACAACTGAAGAAAGGAGTATTCCTGAAACATGTAAAGCTCATATCTGGGGTGATACTTATCGGAATCTAACAAAATTGAACTTTTTGGAAAGCTAAGAACATCTACTATAAATTTCTAGTTAACAACTTTCTCAGATTCCGTATGAACTTAAATTCTGCTCTTTAAACACATGTCAAGAACAGCTCAGGACAGCTGATTTGCTGAAACTTGTAAAACTCATAACTGGTGCTATACATATCGGAATCTAACAAAATTGGACTTTTTGGAAATCTAAGAACCTCTAATACAACTTCCTAGTTAACAACTTTCTCAGATTCCATGTGGAACTCAAATTCATGCTCTTTAAACACAAGTCAAGAACAACTGAAGGCCGCTGTTTAACTAAAACTTGTAAAGCTCAAAACTGGTGCTATACTTATCGGAATCTAACAAAATTATACTTTTTTGAAAGCTAAGGTTATCCACTACAACTTTCTCAAATTCCGTATGGAACTCAAATTCCTGCTATTTAAATAAAAGTCAAGAACAACTCGAGACAGTAGTTTTGATGAAACATGTAAAACTCATAACTGGTGCTATACTTATCGGAATCAAACAAAATTAGACTTTTTGGAAAGCTAGGAACATCTACTACAACTTCCTAGTTAACAACTTTCTCAGAATCCGTATGCAAGTCAAATTCCTGCTCTTTAAACACAAGTCAAGAACACCTCAAGACAGTAGTTTGCTGAAACTTGTAAATCTCATAACTAGAGCTATACTTATCAGAATCTAAAAAGATTGTACTTTTTGAAAGCTAAGAACATTTACTACAACTTCCTAGTTAACAACTTTCTCAGATTCCGTATGGAACTCATATTCCTGATTTCTAAACATAATTCATGTACAATTCAAGACAAGAGTTTTGCTGAAACTTGTAAAGCTCACCGCTGGTGCTATACTTTCGAAATCTAAAAAAATTACAATTTTTGAAAAGCTGCGAACATCGACTACAATTTCCTAGTTAGCAACTTTTCCAGATTCAGTATGGCACTCAAATTCCTGCTCTTTAAACACAAGTCAAGAACAACTCAAGACAATAGTATTCCAGAAACTTGTCAAGCTCATATCTGGGGTAATACTTATCGGAATCTAACAAAATTGAACTTGTTGGAAAGCTAAGAACAACTACTAGAACTTCCTAGTTAACAACTTTCTCAGAATCTGTATGGAACAAAAATTCTGCTCTTTAAACACATGTCAAGAACAACTCGGGACAGCAGATTTGCTGAAACTTGTAAAGCTCATAACTGGTGCTATACATATCAGAATCTAACAAAACTGGACTTTTCGGAAAGCTAAGAACGTCTAATAAAACATCCCAGTTAACAACTTTCTCAGATTCCGTGTGGAACTCAAATTCCTGGTCTTTAAACACAAGTCAAGAACAACTGAAGACAGCTGTTTTGTTGAAACTTGTAAAGCTCATAACTGGTATT
This sequence comes from Hemerocallis citrina, assembly GCA_017893485.1. Lineage (NCBI taxonomy): Eukaryota > Viridiplantae > Streptophyta > Magnoliopsida > Asparagales > Asphodelaceae > Hemerocallis > Hemerocallis citrina. Next base: position 113,915,103 of record CM030360.1, on the reverse strand, counting down.
ATACTTATCGGAATGTAACAAAATTGGACTTTTTTGAAAGCTAAGGTTATCCACTACAACTTCCTTGTTAACAACTTTCTCAGATTCGGTTAGGAACACATATTCCATTTATTTAAACAAAAGTCAAGAACAACTCGAGACAGTAGTTTTGGTGAAACTTGTAAAACTCATAACTGGTGCTATACTTATCGGAATCAAACAGAATTTGTAGAACCCTGTATTTTCAAATATTATTTTTATATTGGAAAATGAATTTAAATTGATTTTGGAGATTTAATTAATATTTTCTAAAAGATTTATCTTCGTACACGTGCAAAACACGTGCAAATACTTTTATGAGAAGTTTGAAAGTTTAGTTTTCTTCATGAAAAATCGTTATTTAATATTTGGGATTTATTTAGTATTTTTCCAGATTTTTCTGAAATTAATTGGAACTATTTGCAATTTTTGAGAAAAGAATGACCTTTTTGCAAATTTGACATTTTTGGGTTAAAGTGCAAAATATATTTTCTGGATGTTTGGATCAGTGTTGGTTGAGATTTAGAAGTATATTTTCTTTTAAATCCTAATTTAAATGAATTTTGATTGAATTTCCAAGGATAGAACTATATATGTAAGTTGTATTTTGGAAAGGGTTGTTTTGCAAAAGTGTGGGTAAAACCCTAAACCTAATCCCGGATATTTAAAGAATTTTCCAGCCATCATTACTGGAATATACAGAATTTTGGTGAATTTTTGGAGGAGCAAGAAGGAGTTTTTGGATCTAGCAAAAGGGAGACTTTTTGTGGACTATTTCTCAATCCAAAGGTGAGTGACTTTGTTTTGCTTTGTTTTGTTTTGTGAGTGACTTTGTTTTGCTTTGTTTTGTTTTGTGAGTGACATTGTGTGTTTTGTTTTGTTTGTGAATAACATAAATTTATCTTGTTGTTGATCTATGTATGCGAGTGGTAATGATGTTAGATTTGATGTTGTGAATGATATAGATCTGGAAATTATGGTATGAATCATGTGGTTAATGAATGTTGTTTATACCATATTGTGAAATCTAAGAATGATTAGTAGATCTTTGTTTATAAAACCGTATTATTAAGATTTGAGTGTGGTTATGATCGGATGATGAACACCTGGATCTTACATATTGAAAATCAGATTTTGATTTAGAGTTGTGAAAGAATTTAATCTTGAGAAACCCTAATGGAAGGATTAGTGATCTAGAACATGAGAACTTGAATTTTGATATATTTGAGGTTTTGAGTAATATAAATATATATATGATGAGGATTTGTTGAGATTTATCATTTCTCCTGAATACGAACTATTTTTATAAACATTGAATCATTAGAAAACTCCAGACTTGATTTTGTAATCAGACATAAATTTTGAAAACTGTAGGCCGACAATCGACTGGCCTACTGTACAGTCGACTGGTACGAGCCTGCTGATGTATTTTAGAAACCTTGAAAAAGTCGTTCTAGACAGTCAACCTAGCTCCTAGGCAGTCGACTGGTCCACTGAGGAATTCATTTTGTAAAATTATTTCAGTCCTTTCTGGACAGTCGACCTATGACTCCTTTAAGTCGACTCATATACTTAGAATATTTTTGAGGAGATTATTGGAAGTTACCTCGGGTAAGTCGACTGATCCTCTTTTAAGTCGACTGTTATATGACTTAGTTTATTTTTATAAAATTTTGGAAATTCGTTCTCTAGACAGTCGACTTACTACAGTATAAGTCGACTGGTACTGAAGGATCTTTGTAAACTTGAGTGTTAATTCGAATGATTGGTTTTCAGATAATTCAGCCTATACCTTGTTTTCAGTTAATCATTTGATTTTGAGACATTCAGTTCAGTATTTGACTTAAGACATTCAGTTGAGCCATTTTTGTTTAGTGGAACTTTGGTTTAGACTTTTGAGTTTGAGTCTCTAGAGGTGAGTGACCCTAGTATACCGGTGTTGAGTTATTTTGTTGAGGCCCGTGAGGCATTTCAGTTATTCAGTTTTGATCTTTAGGCCGGTAGGGTACACCACTCTAGGAGATTCGTTGAGTAATTAAATAACCCGAAAGATAATAAGGACAGGCACTAGTGGTGATATGATGAACGGGAACATGAGTTATGCACCTCAGTATGGCTTTAGATGTGGGATTTAATCTCCGGAATTATCCAAGTAACTTTCTTGAGATGTGGGATTTATCTCCGGAATTATCCAGGTAAATTACCTGAGATGTGAGATATATCTCCGGAATTATCCCAGTGGTTTGCTTGCGATGTGGGATTGATCTCCGGAATTATCAAAGTCGAGGCGACGCACAAGTGGTATTCATGTGATGACGTGTCTATGTTTAGATGTGGGATGATCTCCGGAATTATCCAGGTAAAATGCCTGAGATGTGGGATCTATCTCCGAAATTATCAAGCATGGACTAACTCTCACAGTTTATCTTTATCTCGTAGTAGTCATCGTAATAGGTTTAGTTGCATAGCGGGGGATTGAACCCTATGAAGTGGAGACGTTAAGGGCTTGCACCGAACCTATGTAGAATGGGATGCATAGACTTCGACAAGTATGCATTAGAGAGTCCACATATAGAATTTGTGTGTTTTCTTGACTTAGTTTTATGCATGTGGTTTTCCAGTTTTCTACACTTAACTCCTGTTTGGTATCACTTGTTGTTACATTTCTTGCTATCTCATATTTTATGTACTTTGGTTCACTATATGTTACTTATGAATCCATACTTAAGTTTTATTTATATTGTTTGTTGTTGTTACTAACCCCTTTAGTTTGGGGGTTAGGGATCATCTCTAGCCTCACATGTTGCAGGTTGTTGCTTAGAGTTGGAGGTTTGGATGCTAGAGGCATATTTGAGATAAATTGATTCTTAAGTGTTTTGTGTAAAATTGTAATAGCAGTTTTGAGATAAATTTGTGTTGTAAATGAAAAGAAAACATTGTTTGAGTTGTTTGAAATTCCGCTGTGATTTGTAAAAGTTTATTGTAATAAAAGTTGAAAAAACTAGTGGTGTTGGTTATGTTTAATATTATATTGAAGTGGATCGCTGGGAATGTGCCGCGTATTTTCTAAGATATTATATTAGAAATTCGGGGCGCTACAGAATTAGACTTTTTGGAAAGCTAAGAACATCTACTAAAACATCCTAGTTAACAACTTTCTCAGAATCCATATGGAACTCAAATTTCTGCCCTTTAAACACAAGTCAAGAACACCTCAAGACAGCAGTTTGCTGAAACTTGTAAAGCTCATAACTGGAGCAATACTTATCAGAATCTGACAAAATTAAACTTCTTGAATGCTAAAAACATCTACTACAACTTCCTACGAAACAACTTTCTTCGATTCCGTATGGAACTCACATTCCTGCTTTTTAAACATAAGTCAAGAACAACCCTAGACAGCAGTTTCGCCGAAACTTGTAAAGCTCACCGCTAGTGCTATACTTTCGGAATCTAAACAAATTAGAATTTTTAAAAAGCTAAGAACATCGAAGACAACTTCCTAGTTAACAACTTTCCCAGATTCAGTATGGAACTTAAATTCCTGCTCTTTAAATACAAGTCAAGAATAATTAAAGACAGCAGTATTTCTGAAACTGGTAAAGCTCATATCTTGGGTATTACTTATCCGAATCGAACAAAATTAAACTTTTTGGAAAGCTAAGAACATCTACTAGAACTTTCTAGTTAACAACTTTCTCAGATTCCGTATGAAACTAAAATTCTGCTCTTTAGACACATGTCAAGAACAACTCAGGATAGCAGATTTGGTGAAACTTGTAAAGCTCATAACTGGTGATATACATATCGGAATCTAACAAAATTAGACTTTTTTGAAAGCTAAGAACATCTACTAGAACTTTCTAGTTAACAACTTTCTCAGATTCCGTATGAAACTAAAATTCTGCTCTTTAGACACATGTCAAGAAACAACTCAGGATAGCAGATTTGGTGAAACTTGTAAAGCTCATAACTGGTGATATACATATCGGAATCTCCCAAAATTGGACTTTTTGGAAAGCTAAGAACATCTAATACAACTTCCTAGTTAACATGTTTCTCAGATTCCGTGTGGAACTCAAATTCCTGCTCTTTAAACACAAGTCAAGAACAACTAAAGACAGCTATTTTGCTGAAACTTGTAAAGCTCATAACTGGTGCTATACATATCGGAATCTAAAAAAATTGGAATTTTTGGAAAGCTAAGAACATCTAATACAACTTCCTAGTTAACAACTTTCTCTGATTCACTTTGGAACTCAAATTCCTGCCATTTAAACACAATTCAAGAATAACTCAAGACAGCAATTTTGCTGAAACTTGTAAAGCTAATAACTGGTGCTAAACTTATCTGAATCTAACAAAATTGGACTTTTTGGAAAGATAAGAACATCTAGTACAACTTTCTAGTTAACAACATTCGCAGATTTCGTATGGAACTCAAAATCTTGCTCTTTAAACACAAGTCAAGAACAACTAAAGATAGCAGTTATGCTGAAACTTGTAAAGCTCATAACTGGTGCTATACTTATCGAAATCTAACAAAACTGGAACTTGTGAAGCTCATCGCTGGTGCTATACTTTTCGGAATCTAACAAAATACGATTTTCTGGAAAGCTAAGAACATCTACTACAACTTCTTAGTTAACAACTGTCTCAGATTCCATAATGGGACTCAAATTCCAACACTTTAAACACAAGTCAAGAACAACTCAAGACAGCAGTTTGCTGGAACTGGTAAAGCTCATAACTGGAGCTATACTAATCAGAATCTAACAAAATTAGACTTTTTTGAAAGCTAAGAACATCTACTACAACTTCGTAGTTAACCACTTTCGCAGATTCACTTTGGAACTTAAATTTCTGCCATTTAAACAAAAGTCAAAAACAACTTAAGACAGCAGTTTTACTGAAACTTGTAAAGCTCTTAATTGCTGCTATACTTTTCAGAATCTAACAAAATTGAAATTTTTTGAAAGCTAAGAACATCAACTACAATATCATAGTTAACAACTTTCTCAGATTCCATATGAAACTCAAATTCTCGCTCTTTAAACACAAGTCAAGTACAACTCAAGACAGCAGTTTTGCTGAAACTTGTAAAGCTCATCGCTGGTGCTACACATTTCGGAATCTAAAAAAATTATACATTTTGGAAAGCTAAGAACATCGACTACAACTTTCTAGTTAACAACATTCTTAGATTCAGTACGGAACTCAAATTCCTGCTCTTTAAACACAAGTGAGGAACAACTCAAGACAGCAGTTTTGCTTAAACTTGAAAAGCTTATAACTGGTGCTATACTTATCGAAATCTAACAAAATTGAACTTTTTGGAATGATAAGAACATCTAATAGAACTTCCTAGTTCACAACTTTCTCAGATTCCGTATGGAACTCACATTCCTTCTCTTTAAACACAAGTCAAGAACAACTCGAGACAGCAGTTTTGCTGAAACATGTAAAACTCATAACTGGTGTTATACTTATCGGAATCTAACAAAATTTGACTTTTTAGAAAGATAAGAACATCTACTACAACTTTTTAGTTAACAACTTTCTCAAATTCCGTATGGAACTCAAACTCCTGCTCCTTAAACACAAGTTAAGAACAACTTAAGATAACAGTTTTGGTGAAACTTGTAAAGCACATAACTAGTGCTATACTTATCGGAATCTAACAAAATTAAACTTTTTGGAAAGCTAAGATTATCTATTCGAACTTCGTAGTTAATGATTTTCTCAGATTCCGTATAGAACTCAAATTCCTGCTCTTTAAACAGAAGTCAAGAACAACTCAAGACAGTAGTTTTGCTGAAACTTGTAAAGCTCATAACCTGGTGCTATACTTATCGGAATCTAACAAAATTAAACTTTTTGGAAAGCTAAGAACATCTACTACAACTTCTTAGTTGATAACTGTCTCAGATTCCGTATGGAACTCAAATTCCTGCTCTTTAAATATATGTAAGAACAACTTAAGATAGCAATTTGCTGAAACTTGTAAAGCTCATAACTGGAGCTATAGTTATCAGAATCTAACAAAATTGGACTTTTTTGAAAGCTAAAAATTCATAGTTAACAACTTTCTCAGATTCACTATGGAATTAAAAATCCTGCACTTTAAACACAAGTCAAGAACAACTTAAGACAGCAGTTTTGCTGAAACTTGTAAAGCTCAAAACTTGTGCAGTACTTATCGGAATCTAAAAAAATGTACTTTTTGGAAAGATAAGAACATTAAATGCAACTTTTTCGTTAACAAATTTCTCAAATTCCATATGCAACTCAAATTCTTGCTCTTTAAACACAAGTCAAGTACAACTCAAGACAAAGGTTTTGCTGAAACATGTAAAGCTCATTGCTGGTGCTATACTTTTCAGATTCTAAAAAAATAGAGTTTTTGGAAAGCTAAGAACATCGACTACAATTTTCTAGTTAACAACTTTCCCAGATTCAGTATGGAACTCAAATTCCTGCTTTTTAAACACAAGTCAAGAACTCAACATAGCAGTTTTGCTGAAACATGAAAAGCTCATAACTAGTGCTGTACTTGTTGGAATATAACAAGATTGGACTTTTTGGAAAGATAAGAACATCTACTATAACTTCCTAGTTAACAACTTTCTCAGATTCCGTATGGAACTTAAATTCCTGCTCTTTAAACACAAGTTAAGAACAACTGAAGACATCAGTTTTGCTGAAACTTTTAATTGTCATAACTGGTGCTATACTTATTGGAATCTAACGAAATTGGAATTTTTATAAAGCTAAGAACATCTACTACAACTTTCTAGTTAACTACTTTTTCAGATTCCGTATGGAACTCAAATTCCTGCTTTATAAACACAAGTCAAGAACAACTCAAGACAGAAGTTTGCTGAAACCTGTAAAGCCCATAACTAGTGCTATATTTATCAGAATCTAACAAAATTAAACTTTTTGAAAGCTAAGAACCTCAAATACAACTTCGTAGTTAACAACTTTCTCAGATTCAGTATGGAACTCAAATTCCAGCTCTTTAAACACAAGTCAAGAACAACTTAATACAGCAGTTTCGCTGAAACTTGTAAAGCTCATAACTGGTGCAATACTTATCAAAATCTAACAAAATTGAACATTATAGAAAGCTAAGAACATCTAATACAACTTCCTAGTCAACAACTTTCTCAGATTCCGTCGGGAAATTAAATTCTTGCTCATTAAACACAAGTCAAGTACAACTCAAGACAACAGTTTTGCTGAAACTTGTAAAGCTTATCTCTGGTGCTATACTTTCTTAATAAAAAAAATTAGAATTTTTGGAAATCTAAGAACATCGACAACAACTTCCTAGTTAACTACTTTTTCAGATTCAGTATGGAACTCAAAATCCTCCTCTTTATGCACCAGTCAAGGACAACTCAAGACAGTAGTATTGCTGAAACTTATAAAGCTCATAGATGGTGCTATACTTATCGGAATCTAAGAAATTTGAACTACTTGGAAACCTAAGAACATCTACTAGAATGTTCATGTTAACAACTTTCTCAGATTCCGTGTGGAACTCAAATTCCAACTCTTCAAACACAAGTCAAGAACTACTCAAGAAAGCAGTTTTGCAGAAACTTGTAAAGCTCCTCACTGGTGTTATACTTATCGAAATCTAACAAAATCAGACTTTTTGGAAAACTATGAACATCTAGTTCAACTTCCTAGTTAACAACTTTCGCAGTTTCCGTACGGAACTCAAACTCCTACACTTTAAACACAAGTCAAGAACAACTGAAGATAACAGTTTCGCTGAAACTTGTAAAGCTAATAACTGGTGCTACACTTATCGAAATCTAAGAAAATTGGACTATTTGGAAAGCTACGAATATCTACTACAAATTCCTAGTTAACAACTTTCTCAGATTCCGTATGTAACTCAAACTCTTGCTCTTTAAACACAAGTCAAGAACAACTAAGACCATATTTTGGCTGAAACTTGTAAAGCTCATAACTGGTGCAATACTTATCGGAATCTAACAAAATTAGAATTTTAATAAAGCTAAGAACAACTACTTCAACTTCCTGGTTAACAACTTTCTCATATTCCGTATGAAACTCAAAATCCAGCTCTTTAAACACAACTCAAGAACAGCATAGGACAACAGTTTGTTGAAACTTGTAAAGCCCATAATTGGTGCTATACATATCAGAATTTAACAAAATTAGACCTTTTTGAAATTTAAAAACATCTACTACAACTTCGTAGTTAACAACTTTCTCAGATTCACTATAGAACTCAACTTCCTGCTCTTATACACAAGTCAAAAACAACTTAACACAGCAGTTTTGCTGAAACTTATAAAGCTCATAACTGGAGCTATACTTATCGGAATCTAACAAAATTGAAATTTTTGGAAAGCTAGGAACATCCACTACAACTTCCTAGTTAACAACTATCTCACATTCCGTATGGAACTCAAATTATTGCTCTTTAAACACAAGTCAAGTACAACTTAAGACGGCAGTTTTGTTGAAACTTGTAAAGCTCATCACTAGTTCTATACTTTCCGGAATCTAAAAAAATTAGACTTTTTGGAAAGCTAAGAACATCGACTACAACTTCCTAGTTAACAACTTTCTCAGATTCAGTTTGGAACTCAAATTCTGGCTCTTTAAACACAAGATCAACGCAAGACAGAATTTTTGCTGAAATTTGTAAAGCTCATAACTGGTGCAATACTTATCAGAATCTAACAAAATTGAACTTTTTGGAAAGATAACAACATTTAATAGAACTTCCTAGTTAACAACTTTCTTAGATTCCAAATGGAACTCATATTCCTTCTCTTTGAACACAAGTCAAGATCAACTCAAGACACCAGTTTTGCTGAAACTTGTAAAGCTCATAACTGGTGTTAGACTTATCAGAATCTAACAAAACTAGACTTTTTGGAAAGATAAGAACATCTACTACAACTTCCTAATTAACAACTTTCTCAGATTCAGCATGGAACTCAAACTCCTGCTCTTTAAACACAAGTCGAGAACAACTGATGACAACAGTTTTGCTGAAACTTGTAAAGCTCATAACTGGTGCTATACTTATCGAAATCTAACAGAATTGGCCTTTTGGGGAAGATAAGATTATCTACTATAACTTCCTAATTAACAACATTCTCAGATTCCATGTGGAACACAAATTCCTGCTCTTTAAACACAAGTCAAGAACAACTCAAGAGAGTAGTTTTACTGAAACTTGTGAAGCTTATCACTGGTGCTATACTTTTCGGAATCTAAGAAAATTAGACTTTTCGAAAAGATAAGAACATCTACTACAACTTCTTAGTTAACAACTGTCTCAGATTTCGTACGGGAGTCAAATTCCTACTCTTTAAATACAAGTCAAGAACAACTCAAGACAGCAGTTTGCTGAAACTTGTAAAGCTCATAACTGGAGTTATACATATCAGAATCTGACAAAATTAGACTTTTTTGAAAGCTAAGAATATCTACTACAACTTAGTAGTTAACAACTTTCTCAGATTCACTATGGAACTCAAATTCCTGTTCTTTAAACACAAGTCAAGAACAATTTAAGACAGCAGTTTTGCAGAAACTTGTAAAGCTCTTAACTGGTGCAATACTTATCGGAATCTAAAAAAATTGAAAGTTTTGGAAAGATAAGAACATCAACTACAACATCGTAGTTAAAAACTTTCTCAGATTCCTTATGAAACCCAAATTCTAGCACTTTAAACATAAGTCAAGTACAACTCAACACAGCAGTTTTGCCGAAACTTGTAAAGCTCATCGATGCTGCTATACTTTTCTGAATATAAAAAAATTGGACGTTTTGGAAAGCTAAGAATATCGACTACAACTTCCTAGTTAACAACTTTCTCAGATTCAGTATGGAACTCAAATTCCTGCTCCTTAAACACAAGTGAGAAACAACTCAAGACAGCAGTTTTGCTGAAACTTGAATAGCTCATAACTGGTGCTATATTTATCGATATCTAACAAAATTGAACTTTTTGGAATGCTAAGAACATCTAATGGAACTTCCTAGTTTACAACTTTCTTAGATTCCCTATGGACTCAAATTCCTTCTCTTTAAACACAAGTCAAGAACAACTAAAGACAGTTGTTTTTTTGAAATTTGTAAAGCTCATAACTGGTGCTATACTTATCGGAATCTAACAAAATTGGAATTTTTAGAAAGATAAGAACATCTACTACAACTTCTAAGTTAACAACTTTCTCAGATTCCGTATGGAACACATATTCCTGCTCTATAAACACAAGTCAAGAACAATTGAAGATAGCAGTTTTGCTGAAACTTGTAATGGTCATATCTAGTGTTATACCAATCGGAATCTAGTGAAATTGGAAATTTTGGAAAGCTAAGAACATCTGCAACAACTTCCTTGATAACAACTTTCTCAGATTCCGTATGGAACTCAAATTCTTTCTCATTAAACACAAGTCTAGAACAACTCAAGACAGCAGTTTGCTGAATCTTGAAAATCTTATAACTAGTGCTATATACTTATCAGAATCTAACAAAATTATACTTTTTCGAAAGCTAAGAACATCCACTACAACTTCGTAGTTAACAACTTTCTCAGATTCAGTATGGAACTCAAATTCCTGCTCTTTAAACACAAGTCAAGAACAACTTAAGATAGAAGTTTCGCTGAAACTTGTAAAACTCATAACTGGTGCAATACTTATCAGAATATAAAAAAATTGAACTTTTTAGAATGCTAAGAACATCTACTACAGCTTTCTAGTTAACAACTTTCTCAGGTTCCGTATGGAACTCAAATTCTTGCCCTTTAAACACAAGTCAAGTACAACTCAAGACGACAGTTTTGCTGAAATTTGTAAAACTCACAACTGGAGCTATACCTATCAGAATCTAAAAAAATTGGACTTTTTAGAAAGATAAGAACATCTACTCCAACTTCCTATTTAACAACTTTCTCAGATTCCGTATGGAACTCAAACTCCTGCTCTTTAAACACAAGTCAAGAACAACTAAAGATAACAGTTTTGCTGGAACTTGTGAAGCTCATAACTGGTGCTATACTTATCGGAATCTAACAAAATTGGACTTTTTGGAATGCTAAGATTATCTACTACAAATTTCTAGTTAACGACTTTCTCAGATTCCGTATTGAACTTAAATTCCTGCTCTTTAAACACAAGTCAAGTACAACTCAAGACAATAGTTTTGCTGAAAGTTGTAAAGCTCATAATTGGTGCTATTCTTATCGGAATCTAATAAATTTAGACTTTTTGGAAAACTAAGAACATCTAGTACAACTTCCTAGTTAACAACTTTCGCAGATTCCGTATGGAACTCAAATTCCTGCTCTTTAAACACAAGTCAAGAACAACTGAAGACAGCAGTTTTGCTAAAACTTGTAAAGCTAATAACTGGTGCTATACTTATCGGAATCTAACAAATTGGACATTTAGGAAAGCTATGAATATCAATTACGAATTCCTAGTTAACAACTTTCTCACATTCCGTATGGAACTCGAATTTCTGCTCTTTAAATACAAGTCAAGAACAACTCAAGACAGTATTTTTGCTAAACTTGTAAACCTCATAACTGGTGCTATACTTATCTGAATCTAACAAAACTAGTCTTTTTGTAAAGCTAAGAACATTTACTATAACTTCCTAGTTAGCAACTTTCTCAGAATCCGTATGGAACTCAAATTCCTGCTCTTTAAACACAAGTCAAGAACAACTCAAAACAATAGTTTGTTGAAACTTGTAAAGCTCATAACTAGTGCTATACTTATTAGAATATAACAAAATTAGACTTTTCTGAAATCTAAGAACATCTACTACAACTTCTTAGTTAACAACTTTCTTAGATTCACTGTGGAACACAAATTCCTACTCTTTAAACACACGTCAAGAACAACTTAAGACAGCAATTTTGCTACAACTTATAAAGCAAATAACTGGTGCTATACTTATCGGAATCTAACAAAATTGAACTTTTTGGAAAGTGTTGCCACTGAATCTGGTGTGGGGGAAAAAGATAGACTTTGTGAATTCGTAGGAACTCAAACGGGTCAAATCCGACTTCTTCCTTTGTTGATACGTTGACTCCTTGATGCTCCCGTGGACCTGCACAAACGTTCAAAACACTGGGAAGGATCCCGGCGACGAACTCTCCGATGCTCTTGTCAATACCCAAAAAAGGAAAGGGAAAGAGCTTAGGTATACAAAGAGTGATCTCCTGTGATAGTAGGAGGTAGGGGGTATTTATAGTCGCCGTGGGATCTGTTCAGGGATAAGAACAAATCCCTACTTCCCGGAGTGACTGGATGGAAGTGGTTGTAACAACCTCCACCGGATAACGACGAACTAGGATCTCCTCCTATCCTGTTTGAACTGGTCCTTAACGGGTTTGGACCTGTTCTTAGCTGAACAGATCCGTTCAAGGGTTGGCGGGTCCAAGAGGAGAGACCCGATTCCCAATTCGGACCCGTTTGTAAGCAAAATTACCATCTTGACCCTACGACTTTAAGACTCGTGCCCACTTTGAATGGTTCCGATTTAATCCCATTTTTAGCCATATCACGAGTCCCCCCACTCCCAAAGACTGTGCGTTACAACCTTTGGGAGTAGTTTTGTTGTTCTAACGGTGTATAGGTTTTTATCGGAGTTCTTAAAGGGTGGTCGAATCTCACCTGAGGGGTGACGGTGCTTTTCTGAGCTGGGAGCATGCTCGAAGTTACTTGTTGATTCATCTGGATTTTTGGTGATTTTTCTCCATTTTTCAACTATTTTCGGACCATTTATCCAATTTTGCGAAACAATGATGTATTTTTCAGGAGCACCAATTAATTGTTCCAACTAATAATTATTTACCCAGGGGCTCAAAAATATTCCCCCGAATTTATAATTATTTTTTAGAATTTTTACTTAATTTTCCTGAATTTTTTTGGCATTTTTAGCAAATTTTAAATAAATAATCCGAATTAATAATTTAATATTTTAAAAATACCCATTTATGTCGTGGCTGAATCTGGATCATCCATCAGCTACAGGCACAAAGATCTGGGTGATCTGACGGTCGTGAAGGAAGCAAACTTTGCCCTTTGGAGGACGGTGGCAATGGACCTCGGGGAGTTTGTTGAGGTCCAGGGGAACGACACGTGGCATGTGGGCCCCTGGTTATTCTCGCACTCAGGCATCAGCGGCAAGCGACTTCGGAAAGCTTGTCGAAGTCTGAGAGAGCGACGCATGGCACTTGGGACCTCGGGAACATTGACCAGTCAACGCATTTTCTTGTGTTTCGACATCGGTGGCCATCGACTTCGGAACCTCTATCGATGAATGAGAGAGCGCCACGTGGCCTGTGGGACCCTGGGACCGTTGCCCAGTCAACGTATTTTCTTGCATTTCGACATCGGTGGCAATCAACTTCGGAACCTCTGTCGACGAATGAGAGAGCGCCATATGGTCTGTAGGACCTTGGGGTTGTTGACAGGTCAACTCATTTTCTTACATTTCAACATCGCTGGTAATGACTTCGGAACCTCCGTCGACGAATGAGAGGGCGCCACGTGGCCTGTGGGACCCTAGGACCGTTGACCGGTCAACACATTTTCTTGCGTTTTGACATCGGTGGCAATCGACTTCAGAACTTCTGTCGACTAATGAGAGAGTGCCATGTGGCCTGTGGGACACTAGGACCGTTAACTGGTCAACGCATTTTCTTGCATTTCGACATCGGTGGTAATCGACTTCAGAACCTCTGTCGATGAATGAGACAGCACAACGTGGTCTGTGGGACCCTGGGACCGTTGACCAGTCAACGCATTTTCTTGCATTTCGACATCAGTGGCAATCAACTTCGGAACCTCCGTTGATGAATGAGAGAGCACCACGTGGCCTGTGGGACCCTCGGACCGTTGACCGGTCAACGCATTTTCTTGCATTTCGACATCAGTGGCAACTGACTTCGGAACCTCTGTCGACGAATGAGAGAGCGCCATGTGGCCTGTGGGACCGTGGGACCATTGACCGGTCAATGCATTTTCTTGCATTTCGACATCATTGGTAATGACTTCGGAACCTTCGTCGAAGAATGAGAGAGCCCCATGTGGCCTGTGGGACCCTGGGACCGTTGACCGGTCAATGCATTTTCTTGCATTTCGACATCGTTGGTAATGACTTCGGAACCTCTGTCGACGAATGAGAAGGCGCCACGTGGCCTGTGGGACCCTGGGACCGTTGACTGGTCTTGCGTTTCGACATCGGTGGCAATTGACTTCGGAACCTTCGTCGACGAATGAGAGAGCACCATGTGGCCTGAGGGACCCTCGGAGCATTGAACGGTCAACGCATTTTCTTGCGTTTCGACATCGATGGCAATCGACTTTGGAACCTCCGTCGAAGAATGAGTGAGCACCACGTGGCCTGTGGGACCCTGGGACCGTTGACCGGTCAACGCATTTTCTTGCGTTTTGACATCGGTGGCAATCGACTTCGGAACCTCTGTCGACGAATGAGAGAGTGCCATGTGGCCTGTGGGACCTTGGGACCGTTGATCGGTCAATGGATTTTCTTGCGTTTCGACATCGGTGGCAATCGACTTCGGAACCTCTGTCGACGAATGAGAGAGCGCTACGTGCCCTGTGGGACCCTGGAACCGTTGACCAGTCAATGCATTTTCTTACGTTTCGACATCGGTGGCAATCGACTTCGGAACCTCCATCGATGAATGAGAGAGTGCCACATGGCCTATGGGACCGTTGACTAGTTAATGCATTTTCTTGCGTTTCGACATCGATGGCAGTCGACTTCGGAACCTCCGTTGACGAATGAGAGAGCGCCACGTAGTCTGTGGGACCCTCGGACCGTTGACCGGTCAACGCATTTTCTTGCGTTTCGACATCGATGGCAACTGATTTCGAAACCTCTGTCGATGAATGAGAGAGCGCCATGTGGCCTATGGGACCCTGGGATCGTTGACCGGTTAACGCATTTTCTTGTGTTTCGACATCGGTGGCAATCGACTTCGGAACCTCTGTTGACGAATGAGAGAGCGCTACGTGGCCTGTGGGACCCTGGGATCGTTGATAAGTCAACGCATTTTCTTTCGTTTCGACACTAAATTGGCCAGGCCTTTGCGCTCCTAGGGGCCCTTTTGCCTCGGTAGGCGTGTTACCAACCTTAGTCTGTTTAAAACTCTACCCCCACTGTCATTTGCTCATTCCTCTTGCTTTTTACTCAGGCGAGAATTTTACTCTGTGAGAGCTTCCGACGAGTTTTTCCCATCTTCCGGTGTGTTTTCCGACCGTAGCTTTCAAATCAAGGTAACTCCATACTTAGTTTATTTTCACTTTAGAAAATGTCTATCGACTCTTTGAGGAAGGAGACCTCCCCCCTTCTTGCCCTTCAGGTCCCCTCAATCGACAAGGGCAAGGCCGTGGTAGGGCAGACTTCGGTAGTCGTTGAGACGAGGATCTTGGAGGATCGGAGGATGGGGGAGTTCGGAAGAATGCCAAGGGTCTTGAAAGGACAGTCGAGGGTTAGAGATCTTCCGGGGGACCAGGTGGAGGGGATAATGTATGGGATGGCTCGGAGCTTCGAGGAAAATGAGGCCAGAGAGACATCTGAAGCGGACGAGGCAATCTCCATCCTTACCGAGGAGGACTTGGCGAAGATTAGGGTATGCTTTCAGATCCCTCTGGAGTTCGACTTGATGCTCCCCGGGCCAGGGGTGAGGGCCAACTCGCTAATGCCTGTCGACATTACTTCTGGCCGGTCGACGCATTCTTGGCAGGGGTTCGGCTCCCACTGCACCCCTTCGTCTTCTAAGTGCTGAGCTGGTTTTGTGTCAGCCCCGTTCAGTACATGTCGAACGTGTGGAGGCTGATAAATGGGTTCATCCTCCACTGTCAGGCGGTGAGTCTTGAGCCGAGGCTGAGTGTGCTCTGAATAGTGTACCGCATGCATCAGCAGCACAAGGACGTGTACCGGTTCTACTTGGCTCTGAGGTTCGGGACGAAGCTGGTCAGCTGTCCGGACTCAATAAAGAATTGGACAGATAAGTATTTCCTTATCAAATGTCGAGGTCCATGGGGGATCCCCATAGCTTGGGTTGATTCAGTGCCAAAGAAGGTTAAGCAAAGCCCGACCCTCAACACCGAGGAGGAAGCTATGGTTCGGATGTTGCTTGATCGCCTGAAGTTCGATTGGAAGGACTTGACCGAGGAGGTGCTCTCCCGGGGGGGGGGGGGAGGGGGGGGGAGGGGGGGGGAGGGGGGGAGGGGGGGCTTAGCTTGATAAACCCTAGTACGGCTTTGCTTTGTTTGTTTTTTGTGCTGTTGGAAAAGTAGGTTTTTTTTTCTAACTCTTTCTCTCCTGCAGAATCAATGGACTTCGAGGACTTGGTGTCGCAGCGTAGGGCCCTAAGCATCAAGGCCCCAAAGAAAAGGAAGACAGTTGCCTCGAAGACCACTTCGGAGACGATACTGGCCCACTGCACCGTAGCGGAGCAGCTAGGGAGATGGCCCCCCTCGGCTCCGAAGCTTTCGTCCGTAGAGGTCACTTCGGCTTCGACTAATACGGGAATCTTTTCGATATCGGCAGCCCTAGGGCTAGAGGCTTCGCCCTTAACTGCCCAAGCTGAGGTGTTCCTGTCCGAGGAGCACAAGAAGATCTTTGTTCCGGACCGGTAGGTCCATAAGCTTGACGGGGTCTTGGGCGACTCGACGCTGTGCATGCAGGCGGTTCGGCACCTTGCCACGCCGAAGGACGAAGCGGCGATAGAGGCTGGCAGTGTGGAGGATGATGCCCTTGAAGTCACTCGGTCAGCGATGTCAGTATGTTTCGAAGTCCAAATTTTCTTTTGTTGAGCACTTAGTTTTTTATTTTTTATAAAACAATTCAAGTCCCATACTCCGCAGATTATGTGCCACTTCGGCCATTTAATGAAGGAGGTGGCCGAACAGGAAAAGAATTGAATCTCGATAAGGCTCGAGGTGAGAAGGCTCAGATCGCCAAGGATCTCGAAAAGACAAAGAACTCGAGGTTGGTGCACCTCGAAGCCGTGGTCGCCGAGCTGGAGGCGTACAACGCTCGGCTCCTTAAGGATGCCGAGGAGTCGGCCAAGGACAAGGAGGATGCCGTAGCTGCAGCAAAGCTGGAGGCAGCGAAGGAGGCCGAGGTGCAGGCCTTGGAGAAGGCAAAAGAGGCCAAGGAGCAGGCCTTGGAGAAGGAGAAGGGGTACCTGATCGTAAACATGGCGAACGCATATGCTCGGGCAATTGACGAGGTTAAGGGGAAGTTTCCCAAAGTTGATTGCGCCGGCTGGCGTCTCTTTCCAGACCCTATCCCTGGCTTCGACGATGTCTCCGAAGGTGATGAAGAGGACGAAGAAGAAGAGGAGACTGAGGTGGTCGAAGTTGAAGAGGGTGAGGCTGAGGGGGATGCTCCGTCGGAGGCCGAGCCCCTGGCCATCGTGGCCCCTGGGGAGGGTCCTTCAATAGAGGTCGACCCCTGCCCATCTTGCATCTAATTTCTCTTTTTTTGCTTTTTGTTTTTTTCTCATGTAGTGCCGAACTGCGGACTGGCCACCGCTTGTAATCTTGAAATTTTAATGAAAACTTTTGGATTGTGTTGAGGCTCAGCATTGAGTGAATATTTTTTCTTTTTGAACAATCATTGGGACACGTTTTTGAACAAGTGTCGGAGCTCGGTATTGCTTTGAAACTCACTCTTGAACAAGCGTTGAAACACTTTTTTGAACAAGTACGGAGTTCGGCATTGCTTTCAAACTCACTCTTGAACAAGCGTTGAAACACTTTTTTGAACAAGTGTCGGAGTTCGGCATTGCTCTCGAGTTTTGTAGTGGTTGTATTTGAACTCAGTAGTTTCACTTGGCCTTTTCAAATCGTCGAAGTATTGCCACTCGCCGAAGTGCCTCGGGGGGCCGAGGTGTCTCGCCTTCGCTCTATCCTAGGAGTTGCTAGGCTAGCTTTTTGTGAAGTTGAGAGAGGCTCATCAAGAGCGAGGCAGAACTAAGTCATCACATGCTGACTCTGGCACGTCGCACTTCCGAACTGAAGCGACTGAAGGAGCAAGCTCGGAAAGTGGAGGGGGGGAGTCCTTCAAAGGCCAGCAAGCAAGGCAAGAAGTTAGAGTCCATTCGATAGTCTTTGTTCAAGGTTAGGGTGGAGAGAGATGGTCTAAAGAACGTGGTGCTCAAAAAGAGTTTGGAGATGGCACAGCTTTGGCAGACCATCACCGAAGCTTCTCGTGCGGTTAATACGAGTCGAACGCCTCGGCTAAAGATTAAGGTAACAGATAACTCACTGAAGGAGCGAATCGTTGAGTTAGAGGCGGAGATTCACCGGTTGCAACGTCTCTCAGAGGGGAGCAACGTTAGGACCATTTCTTGCGTCCGAGGTGAGTACTTAAAAGGACGGTCATTTCACAAGTTGGTGTTACGTTTGCCTCCCACCTTGGGGCGTCCTGGAGATGCATAGAGCAAGGTGGCTGGCTCGTCGAGCGGGGCCTCAGTTGGTGCAACTCTCAGAGACACAACTAGGCTTGCCGGCTTAGAGACCCCCACAGGTGTAGGGTCGCAGCGACAAGGTGTTAACCGACCTCGTTTGTCGCTCAAGAGGAGTATCCCGCTCCCTAAGAGGTGTTAGGGCGTCTCCTTTGTAATTTTGCAATCTTCTTTGCACAAGTTTTGTATCTCAATGTAAAGATGAGTAGTTGGTCTTGTAATTAGACTTGTAATCTCAAACTTGAATTAAATAGTACTTGTTTTGTGAACTTGCACGCTTTGTTATTGTTTGTAACTGTTGAAAGTTGTGGGAGCAATTCTGAATGGTGAATCACTTCATACTTGCTTATAAGCAAGTAGTTGAAGCGGAATCGAACCAAGTGTTAGACTCCGAACTTGTTGTTTAGAGGGTATTAATGGCTGTAGGAGCAATTCCGAATGGTGAATCGCTTCGTACTTGCTTAGAAGCAAGTAGATGAAGCGGAGTCGAACCAAGTGTTGGACTCTGAGCGCGTCGTTTAGAAAACATCAACAGCTGTAGGAGCAATTCTGAATGGTGATCTGCTTCGTACTCGCTTAGAAATGAGTAGTTGAAGCGGAGTCGAACCAAGTGTTGGACTCCAAGCATGTCGTTTAGTGATTGTCAACAGCTGTAGGAGAAATTCCAAATGGTGATCCGCTTCATACTCGCTTAGAAACGAGGAGTTGAAGCGAAATCGAACCAAGTGTTGGACTCCAAGCATGTCGTTTTAGTGCAAAAAAATTTTTTGTAAGCAGAGTTAGACTACCCAAAAATAGAGAACTTGAGAAGTAGAGACTTCTTTTTATTGAAAACAACTGAACGGCTGCTTCTAAGTTGCGAGTCACCTTTACACTTTGATAAAAGAAAAATACAAGTAAGGACTTTAGACATGTCTTCTGGAGCGCTCCTAGGGAAGTTGCTTAGAGCAGTGTTTAGACACCCTCTCGGTACTTCATCAAGTACTCCGCATTCCATGTCCTCGGTATCTTCTTACCCCCCGGGTCTTCGAGTTGATACGCTCCTAGGCAAATAAATCTGGAGACCCTATATTGTCCTTCCTAATTGGGTGCCAACTTGCCTCTTTTGCATGGATCGGTGATCGACAACTTTCTGAGCACTAAGTCACCCACTATTCGGTTGGCTGGCCGTACCCTCTTATTGTAAGTCTAGATGATCCTACGGCGGTAGGTCTCTTGCCGAATTGTGGCTCTCACCCAGACTTCGTCAATGAGGTCTAGGCAGTTACGAAGCTGGTTCGCATTCTGCGCTTCACTTTAAGCTATGAGTTGGGGTGAAGGCAGACCCACCTCCAAAGGGATGAGAGCTTCGGATCCATACGTGAGGTTAAAGGGGGACTCTCCTGTTGGAGTTCTTTTGGTAGTGCGATAGTTCCAAAGTACATTGGGGAGTTATTCGACCCATAGCCCCTTAGTTGATTTGCCAAGCCTCTTCTTCAAGCTAGAGAGGATTTGTTAATTTGCGTTCTCCGCTTGGCCATTGACTGGGGGTGAGCTACCGAGGAGAACTGTTGTTGAATGCCGAGGTCGGCGCAAAAGTTACGAAAGGTCACTCCCGTGAATTGAGTCCCGTTGTCGGTTATGAGGATGCGAGGTATCCTGAACCGACAGACGATGTTCTTCCAAAAGAACTTCTGTACCTTGTGCTCGGTGATTGTCGAAAGAGGTTCAGCCTCTATCCATTTTGAGAAGTAGTTTATTGCTACCGCTAAGAACTTCAGCTGGCCCGGTGCTGGAGGGAAGGATCCGAGCAAATCCATTCCCTACATTGCAAAGGGGATTGGACTCGTCAAGGAAGTGAGTTATGCTTGGGGCAGGCGACGAATTGGGGCGAACTTCTGGCAGGAGTCACACTGGTGGACGTACTCCTTGGAGTCACTTAGTAGTGTGGGCTAGAAGTAGCCGTATTTCAAGAGTTTCCGGGCAAGGGATCTTGCTCCCAAGTGCGTGCCACATAGACCATCATGGGCCTCCTTAAGGGAGTAGAGCGCTTCCTCCGGGGAGAGGCATCTCAGATAAGGTAGCCCATCTATCTGGGTGTAAGAGCATTTTTACATGACCCCGTCTAGGAGTATGTACAGCTCGGCTCGTGTCCTGGTCTTTCTTGCCTCCTTCGGGTCTTCGGGAAGGACTCCGTCTCGGAGGTACTCGAGGAGGGGCTTCATCCAGTTTTCCTAGAGTGTTAGGGGGTAGGCTTCTATTGGCTCCGAGCTATCTTCATCAATGCTTGGTTTGAGAAGGACCTCTATCAAGACGGTCCGTTTTAGTCCCTGGAGAGACGAGGAGGCGAGCTTAGAGAGGGCATCCGCTTGTGCATTTTACTCTCGAGGAACTCGCTGGAGTTGAACATCTTCGAATAGGACCAGAAGCTCCCTTACCATTGCCAAGTACCTGGCCATACACCCATCCCTCGGCTCGTATTCCCCGGACACCTGGTTGACGACTAACTGGGAGTCACTGAAGACCCTTACGCTCTTGGGGGCCTGCCTTGCGAGCCATGCAGAGCCCTGCTATGAGGGCCTCATACTCTGCCTCATTGTTTGATGTTGGGAAGTTTAGGCAGAGGGAGTATTGGAGGATGAAAGCGTCGGGGCCAGTTAAGATGACTCCCACCCCGCTTCCATCAGCGCAAGAGGACCCGTCTACATAAACGGTCCAAATCAAGGGGTCGGCAGATGACTCGCATGAGTCGGGGATGGTGTTCTCCACAATGAATTCGGCTGGAGCTTGGGCCTTTATTGCCGTTTCCGGGCTGGTGGCTGATGTTGTGCTGACTCAGTTCGATGGACCACGTCATGAGCCGCCCGGAGGTCTTGGGCTTGTGGAGAACTTGTTTTAGCGGCTGGTCGGTAAGGACGACCACCAGATGAGATCTGAAGTAAGGGCGAAGCTTTTGGGCTGCCATGACCAGGGCAATAGCCATCTTCTCCAGCTTCGGGTAACGGAGTTCGGCATCGCGAAGTACCTTACTCACGTAATAAATGGGCTTCTGCATCTTATCTTCTTCCCTTACAAGGACCACGCTGAGCGTCTGCTCCGAAGCTGGGAGATATAGGTAGAGGACCTCCCCAGGTGCTAGCTTACTCAGGAGCGGGGGGTTAGCTAAATATTCCTTGAGCCTGTCAAAGGACTCCTGTTGCTGTTGTCCCCATTCGAAGCCTTTAGCCCCTCTGAGGGCCTTGAAGAATGGGAAGCACTTCTCCCCGGACTTGGAGAGGAATCGCCCAATCGCGGCGAGGCAACCCGTGAGCATCTGTACTTCTTTGATGCTGGAGGGGGAGCCATTTTGAGAATGGCCTGGATTTTTTGGGGTTGGCCTCTATGCCCCTCTGGCTGACCATAAACCCTAGGAATTTGCCCGATGAGACACTGAATGCACACTTGTTCTGGTTTAGTCTCATATTGTGCCTCCTGAGCACCCCGAAGGCTTCTTGAAGGTCGAGAACGTGTTCCTACCCTTGGGTGCTTGTGACTAACATGTCGTCGACGTAGACCTCCATGTTTCAATCAATCTGGTCTTGGAAGACCCTGTTCACAGGGCGCTGATCAGGGCGTCGATGCTGGAAAGAGGAAAAGGATCCTTCGGGCATGCCTTTTTAAGGTCGATGAAATCAATGCATATCCTCCAGCTCCCATTGGCCTTCTTCACCATCACCACATTGGAGAGCCACTCAGGGTAGTTTATCTCCTGGATAAATCGGGGATTGAGGAGCTTCTCGACCTCCTCTTTGATCGCCTATTGTCGTTCCAGAGCGAACTTCCGCCTCTTCGGTTGGATAGGCTGTACCCCAGGGGTGCTGCTAAGACGGTTTATTGAGAGCTCCTCTGAGATCCCAGGCATATCGGTTGCAGTCTAGGCAAAGAGGTCGCAGTTCTCCCGTATGCACCGGGAGATGCCTTGCTTAATAGAGGGGGAGAGAGCCTTGCTAACACAGAACGTCTTAGTGGCGTCTTCTTCGGAGAAAGCCACTTCCTCCAATTCGTCCACGGGCTCGGAGATGGTTTGATCGCCTTCCTGAGGGAGTTTCAGTGCTTCTAAAGAAAGGGCTTGTAATACCCTAATTTTTCAAAGTAATGAAAAACTATTTATTTCACACGTAGTGTGCACGTGTAATATTTTGGCTATTATTTTCAACATGATGAGTAAGAATATTGTTTTCTATAAAGCATTTTCCTAAAGACCAAATGTTAGTTTACATATTTTTTTTTTAAAATAATTATCTTGGCCCAATTAATTTAAGCCCATGGATTTAATCCTTTTTCTTAATTTCTACAACTTGTAATTGTAACACTTTTTTTTTAAAGACTTGTTATTTGGTGTACAAGTTCTTGTAGGGTGGTTTGTGCATGCATGTGCATGTTGCATACACGTGCAAGAGCACCTTTTTCTTGGCCGGTTGGGTAGAGAGTGGTTTTGGAGTGTGGGTAGTTATTTGGAGTGTGGGTGGTTATCACAACTCCCTAGTCCATCCTAGCCTTTGATCCTATAACTATCTACTGAATCCTAGCCCTCCATCTCACTCAAACTGGTGTATAAATACCCCCTCTCATCCATTGTTCTTTTACACAAAGATCATTTTGTAAGAGAGCTATATTGTGAGAGAGTTGTGTGTGTTATTCTGTGGAGGCCGGGCATCATTTTCTGAAGGTTTCGGTGTGGAGCAAGGAGCAGGGAGCAAGGAGTCGTCCATTGCATTAAGGAGCTTTTCTGGATTTCAGTTATTTCGTCAATAAGGTGGGTGTTTCTCAGGACTTCTAATGTAGAAAACATGCCATGATTATGATGATTGTTACCATGCTTATGAAAAGTAAATTCAAACGTATTAGATTGCCCTGGGTATGTTTATGATGATGATTGTGAAGGACTAATAGTGTAGTAATGACACTGTAAATAAGAACGAATTGGGTATGTACAGTCGACTGCCGTTTGGATAAGTCGACTGGTACGAGGCATATGTTCTCATGTTTTGTTAGAAAGTTTCATGATGTATATGTGTGCAAACTAAGATGAAATAGGAATTCTAATTTCGTATCTCCCATGTTGCATATGACTGAGAAGACATGAACATGTGGAAAGAAACTAGTGATAATTAGTTAAACAAAGAATAACCTGTACAGTCGACTGATAATGTGAACAGCCGACCGATGCATTGATTAAACTATAAATAGTCCAGTAATTTCATGAAATGAGATATTTCCATTGTGTCGTTCTAGTGTAATGAATTGAGATTAATATTTCATCTCTGCAAGAAAGTTATGAACAAATGTAAACGCATGTTTAACACTTCCTTGAAGAAAAGACAATATTAGTTATTTAAAATTCCATGTTGTGATGTTACTGAACAGTTAAGAAATTACGTGTTTATGAAGCATGAATATATGTATATTGTAATTTAACACAATGATGCATGTGCATGTAAGAACTGATGGAAAGATAATCCCTTAATTTGAAATGTGAACCTGTCCAGTCGACCTAATGCGAGTAGCAAGTCGACTGAACTGAACATGAATATATACTGTTAAAACCGGGACAGACGACTGATGTATTGACAGTCGACTGTCACGTGAATGATATTTTGAGTATAGAAAGTTGCGGAACAGCCGACTGGCCATGTGCAGCAGTTGACTCTCCCGAGTGGTTATGAAGAACTTGAATTGACTGTACAAGTCGACTGGAATTTTCCAAGTCGACTGTCCAGAGTGTCTTTTGATATGTCAGAGAATCTTATTTCAGTTTATGTTGAAGATTGTGGACCTTATGATTGGTGTTGGTCGCTGCATGAATTTTACATGAAATGAATCATAGTTTTGAATTGAGAATTACATAAATATGAAAATTAAGAACATGATATGCTGAGGCAATGAAAAATGAATTCATGAGTTGGAAATGCTCAAATTGGAAGTTGTGAATTGGAAATTGAACAAAAGAGTAGCTAAGTCTCCCCCGGCAATGGAAATGAAATGAAATTGAAAAAGACCAAGGTTGGTCATGTGAGAATGAAATGAATAAGTCCGGTTTAGTGGAGAGGCTAACTCTAGAGCTTTGATTTTTATTCATGATTCTAATAATTAGTGCATAGTGGAGATGTGATGAAAGTGAGAGAAAACATAAGTATGAGAACTAGAGTTTACGGTGCGGGTGTGTGAGCCACAGAATGCATGCTTGATGAGTCAAGACATGGCTTGGGCACAACTCAGTAATGATCGGACTTTAGCCACGCTTGTGGGATGTTTGGTGATTGCAAGAGGATCGTGTTCAGGGAGGAGGCTGAATTGCCACAGAATGCATGCTTGATGAGTCAAGACATGGCGTGGGGTTCCCCTCCAGGGTCCAGTGCACGTGCTTGTACTCACAGATCATCTAGGATACTCACCGTAATTACAGTAGTAGATTAAGTCATGGCGAGGGATTGAACCCTACAAAAATGAAGAACGATTAAGAGGCTTGCCCTCGGACCTATGTAGTATGGGATGCATAGAATCCAAACAAGTGCGCATTAGTGTCATGTAAATTAACTAATTGCATTAAGCATTAAGTGCACAATCACGACACGACATCATTAAGATTTTTCCCTTTTCTTTATTTTGATATGTGATCAAGTTTGTGATCTGTTAAGAAATGAGAATTGTTATACTGTTTCTGGCATAGAGAGGATGACCATGTATAATTATCGTCGGTTGAATAAACTGACGTACCCACAGTTTTGTATGCAGGATAAATGACATGTTAAAGATTAAAGAGGAATGGATGCATAAAGATTTTACCATGTTGTTGTACATTTGCTTAAATGTTGTAAATTTTTACTTTCGCTGTGCAATGTAAATGTAATATATGATGTAAACTCTGATGTAAAGTGAAAAGTTTAAATTCCTTATAAAATTGTACTAAGTAAAGCGAAAAGATCCTGTAGAACATCTCGAATTCAGTGTATTTGGGATTCGGGGCGTTACAGAGTGGTATCAGAGCCACGTTTTTCTATGCTTTCCCGATTGGTACAAATTTATAAGGAATGACACCCTAGAAGTGGACATTAGAGTGTGTGTCTGAGTTTAGAGATTTAAATGTAAGTGACTTACATTTGTGTTGCTCTATGACTTATGCTTCTTCCTTTCTATTCTAAGATGGCTGATCACTTCGACCCTGCTGGAGACGACGACTGGCATATCATTGAGGAAGAGTACCATCCTGGACAGGTTGATCCCGAGGAAGAGTACCACCCTGGACAAGCAGATTCTGATGAGGAGGAGTGGCCTGAATCTCAAGAGATTACCCCACCTCCGGACTCATCCGACGATTCTTCTTCTGATGAAGAAGAGGGACCAGTTTTGAGTAGTCTTGTGGCTTCTCTTCAGAGGCAGGTGGAAACACTACGAGAGAGAGTCAGATTATTGGAAGCTTAGCTGGCAAAGCGGAAGGATGACTTTTCTGTTCTCAGCCATCGAGTATGGGAACTTGAGAAGAGAAAGAACCTGACAGATGTGCTGAAGGATGAAGTTGATGAACTACGGGGAGAACTTCGAGAAGCAAAGCGGAGCCGTAGGAGTTAGATTGTTGTAGCTTCTACTTTTTTCATTTCTGATGTCAAAAATGTTTTAATTCGAATGTATAAAGTTTGGAATTCAATGAAATGTACGTTGATTTAAAATTCTTGTCTTATACTTCGAATTTAATGGATCCTTTGCATCAGAATATGTCAAGAAGAGGAGCTACGAATGGTGAAGGGTTGGATCTGGAAACAGAACTTGCGAGGGTCTATCAGACGCTCAATGCCGTGGCTCAAAACCAAGGAAGAGGGCCTGCGAATCTAGTGCCCGAGGCGATTAAGCTAGTGGAATCATTCAAGAGAATGAAACCACCTGTATTCGAGGGAAAGTCAGACCTAGATGCGGCTGACAACTGGATTCGGCAAGTGGAGACAATCTTTGAGGTGTTGGAGACCCCGGAAGGTAGTAAGGTCAAGTTGGCGACTTTGCAATTCGAGAAGGACGCGGCTGTGTGGTGGCAGTCGATGAAGAGGGCCATGGGAGGTATAGTGCTTGGCTAGGAGGAATTTCTGGAAGAATTCCGCAGTCATTATTTCCCCTCCGATGTTCAAGAGAAGAAGGCTATGGAGTTCCTGTCGCTACAGCAAGGCAGCATGTCAGTAAGGGAGTATGAGACTAAGTTTACTCAGCTCTCTAGGTATGCTACAGAACTGGTGATGGATGAGGCAAAGAAGAATCGTAAGTTCGAGGATGGAGTGAGGCCAAGCTTGAGATCCCGGATGATACCCCTTGGTATCAGGCGATTCGACAAGTTGGTGAAGAGAGCGGCAGCGACGGAGGCAGATATGGAACAGTTCCATGTTGTTCAGAACAAATGGAACAACTGGCAGTCTGGAAAGAGGCCCACCAATTCTGGAAGTTTCAAGGGGCGACCATCTGCACAAAGGTTCAAACCGACAGGGGCGAACACTGTTAGTGTGGCTGGAGGACCTGGAAACCATGTGGTGAGACCTCCTACGGTGACTTGCTACAACTGTGGCGAAACGGGACATTACCAATCTCAATGTCTCAAACCACGAAAGGAGAATCGCAATGCACCAGCGCAGCAGACTGGGAAGAGGTCGTACCAACCAGGGCGAGTGTTTGCCTTGACGGAAGCTGATGCTGATGAGGTTGATCATGTCATCACTGGTACGAGGGCCGATATTTAGAAGTTTTTGTCATTTCTTTTCCCGCTTATATTATGAAACTGTTACGTAATGGTGTGTATTATGTAACAGGCGAACTTTATGTGAATGGAATGAAAGCTATTGTGTTGTTCGATACTGGATCCTCTCATACTTTTGTGTCTCCTAAATTTGCTAAAGTGTTGGGAGTGGAACCGAAGATTTTTCCAGCCAAGATCTTAGCAGTAGCTACTCCGTCAGGGGAAACTTTGACCACCGATCGGTATTACGCTGATTGCGAGATGGTGATTGGAGATCGAATCTTTGGGATTGATCTGATCGAGCTGACTATCTTGGGAGTCGATGTTATCATTGGCATTGATTGGATGTCGGTGTACAGTGCAAGCATCGAGTGTAAGACCAAGACAGTAACAGTGAAGGCTCCAGAAGGACCTGAAGTCACTTTCCAAGGGAAGCAGAAGTGTTCTAAGCTGGTGGCAACTATTCGTAAGGAAGAGATCCTGTGGAATTGCAAGGGATTCCTGTGGTTCGGGACTATCCGACTGTGTTCTTGGAAGATTTTCCTGGGTTACCCCCGCATCGTGATGTAGAGTTCAGCATCACTGTTCAACTGGGTAGTGCACCCATTTCCAAGGCACCGTATAGGATGGCTCTAGTAGAACAGGATGAGGTGAAACGGCAGATTGAGGAACTATTAGGGAAAGGCTTTATTCAACCTAGTGCGTCACCTTGGGGAGCACCAGTTGTTTTGGTAAAGAAGAAAGATGGATCGATGAGAATGTGCATCGATTACCAGGATCTGAATAAGGTCACTGTTCAGAATAAGTATCCCATACATCGAATTGATGATTTGTTCGATCGTCTACAAGGAGCAGCTATTTTCTCCAAAATAGATCTTCGATCAGGATATCACCAAGTTCGAGTGAAAGCTGAAGAAGTGCACAAAACTGCATTTAGAACTCGACATGGGCATTACGAATTCTTAGTTATGCCATTTGGAGTGACGAATGCACCCGCAATCTTCATGAATTTGATGAACAGAGTTCTGAGGCCGTTTATTGATTCTTTCGTCGTGGTATTTATCGATGATATTCTCATGTACTCCAAGTCAGAGGAGGAGCACACTGAGCATCTGGCAGCAGTTTTGAAGAAGTTGGAAGAGCAGAAGTTGTATGCCAAGTTATCCAAGTGTGATTTCTGGAAAGCTGAAGTGGCATTTCTAGGTCACATCCTTTCTAAGGAGGGAGTGGCAACTGACCCTCAGAAGATAGAGGCAGTGAGAGATTGGGCTAGGCCTACTACAGTGAAGGAAGTCAGAAGTTTTCTTGGAATGACTGGATACTACAGGAGATTCATTCAAGGTTATGCTCAGATAGCGGTGCCGCTTACTGGACTGACCAAGAAGACTGTGAGCTTCAAGTGGACTGAGCAATGTGAGGCGAGCTTTCAAGAGTTGAAAGAGAAACTGACTATTACACCTATTTTGGCATTGCCTAGAGCAGGTGTTGAGTATGATGTTTATAGCGATGCTTCACATCGTGGGCTTGGTTGTGTCTTAATGCAAGAAGGAAGAGTAATCGCTTATGGGTCTAGGCAACTACGACTGGATGAGAAAAATTATCCGACTCATGATCTGGAGTTGGCTGCGATTATCTTTGCCCTGAAGCAATGGAGGCACTACGTGTATGGTGAGAAGTTGAATATGTACACGGACCACAAGAGCTTGAAGTATATATATCAGCAGAGGGATCTGAATCTGAGGCAGCGGAGATGGTTGGAAGTGCTCGAGGATATGCGACCTGAGATCAAGTATCATCCTGGGAAGGCTAATGTTGTTGCTGATGCACTCAGTCGCAAGAGCAGCTTAGCCAGTTTGATTACAACTCAGAAGCATCTGATTGAGGAGTTGGACCCAGCAGGTATTGAGGTTGCTTGCAAGGATTGGGAGCATCTTTGGCTCAGTTGAGACTTCAGCCTACTTTGAATGCAAGGATCATTGCAAGTCAGGAGGTTGATGCTGATATCTTGGAGATGAAGGAGCAGGTTGGCGCTGGCAGGTTGCCCGGATTTCAAATCAGGGATGAAGTGCTGTGGTTCGGAGATAGACTATGTGTTCCAAATCAGGCGGACCTGAAAGAGAGTATTCTTCAGGAGGCGCATGCTGCTCTTTTGTCTGTACATCCTGGGAGTACTAAGATGTATAAAGATATCAAACAGCATTTCTGGTGGTCAGGTTTGAAGCGGGATGTGGCTGAATTTGTTGCGAAGTGTGAGGTTTGTCAGCAAGTCAAAGCCAAAAATCAGAGACCCGGAGGTCTATTACAGCTGTTACCTATTCCAGAATGGAAGTGGGATAACATCAGTATAGATTTCATCACGGGATTGCCTAAGAGTCCTAAAGGCAATGATGCGATTTGGGTCATAGTCGATCGACTGACCAAGTCCGCTCACTTTTTGGCGATGAAACTCACTGCTTCGATGGACAAGTTGGCTGAGATGCATGTTGGCGAGATTGTCAGGCTTCATGGTGTTTCATCAACTATTGTGTCTGATCAAGATGCGCGGTTTACTTCGCATTTCTGGAAGAGTCTTCAGACAGCTTTGGGTACCAAGACAGATTTCAGCACTGCTTTTCATCCGCAAACCGATGGGCAGACCGAAAGAGTCAACCGTATTCTTGAGGATATGCTTCGGTGTTGTATACTAGACTTTGGAGGCAGTTGGGAAAGGCATTTACCTTTGGTAGAGTTTGCCTACAACAACAGTTTTCAGGCTAGCATCGGGATGGCGCCGTACGAAGCTTTGTATGGCAGGAAGTGCAGGACGCCTGTTTGTTGGTATGAAGTTGGGGAGCATCAGTTGTTTGGTCCTGAGCTTGTACAACAAACTTCTGAGAAGATTGATCTGATCAGGAAAAGGTTGGTGGAAGCTCAGAGCAGGCAGAAAAGCTATGCAGACAACCGGAGATGGGACCTTGAGTTTGAGATTGGTGACTTCGTCTTTCTGAAGGTATCACCCAGTAAAGGTGTAGTTCGATTTGGCAAAGGCGGGAAGTTAGCCCCGAGGTTTATAGGCCCGTATAAGATATTGAAAAGGATCGGGAAAACTGCTTACCGGTTTGAATTATCGGAAGAGTTGTCTCAGGTGCACAATGTCTTTAATGTGTCTATGCTGAGAGGTTACATTCCAGATCCGAGTCATCATTTGCCTGAAGTGCCGGAAGGTTTGCAGTTGGATCTGAATTACATCGAGTCTCCTATAGAGATTGTTGACCGTAGGGAGAAAGTCTTGAGGAATAAGACAATACCAATGGTCAAGGTAGTCTGGAGAAACCATTTGGTTGAAGAGGCTACTTGGGAATCTGAGGAGAGGATGTTGAAGGACTATCCTGAGCTTTTTGCTTGATTGTATCTTTGTATCTTTTTGTTCTTGTTGTTGTGTTGTGTTCTCTGTTTCTCCCACCCTTGATCGTAGTTCCGGGGACGGAACTATTCTAAGGAGGGAGTGTTGTAATACCCTAATTTTTCAAAGTAATGAAAAACTATTTATTTCGCACGTAGTGTGCACGTGTAATATTTTGGCTATTATTTTCAACATGATGAGTAAGAATATTGTTTTCTATAAAGTATTTTCCTAAAGCCCAAATGTTAG
Source organism: Hemerocallis citrina (assembly GCA_017893485.1). Taxonomy (NCBI): domain Eukaryota; kingdom Viridiplantae; phylum Streptophyta; class Magnoliopsida; order Asparagales; family Asphodelaceae; genus Hemerocallis; species Hemerocallis citrina. The sequence goes on along the minus strand of CM030360.1, from coordinate 113,884,196 downwards.
TTTACTTATTTTTCTTTTAAAATAATTATCTTGGCCCAATTAATTTAAGCTCATGGATTTAATCCCTTTTCTTATTTTCTACAACTTGTAATGTGTAACACTTTTTTTTAAAGACTTGTTATTTGGTGTACAAGTTCTTGTAGGGTGGTTTGTGCATGCACGTGCATGTTGCATACACGTGCAAGAGCACCTTTTTCTTGGCCGGTTGGGTAGAGAGTGGTTTTGGAGTGTGGATAGTTATTTGGAGTGTGGGTGGTTATCATAACTCCCTAGTCCATCCTTGCCTTTGATCCTATAACTATCTACTGAATCCTAGCCCTCCATCTCACTCAAATTGGTGTATAAATACCCCCTCTCATCCATTGTTCTTTTACACTAAGATCATTTTGTAAAAGAGCTATATTGTGAGAGAGTTGTGTGTGTTATTCTGTGGAGGTCGGGCATCATTTTCTGAAGGTTTCAGTGTGGAGCAAGGAGCAGGGAGCAAGGAGTCGTCCATTGCATTAAGGAGCTTTTCTGGATTTCGGTTATTTCGTCAATAAGGTGGGTGTTTCTCAGGACTTCTAATGTAGAAAACATGCCATGATAATGATGATTGTTACTATGCTTATGAAAAGTAAATTCAAACGTATTAGATTGCCCTGGGTATGTTTATGATGATGATTGTCAAGGACTAATAGTGTAGTAATGACACTGTAAATAAGAACGAATTGGGTCTGTACAGTCGACTGCCGTTTGGATAAGTCGACTGGTACGAGGCATATGTTCTCATGTTTTGTTAGAAAGTTTCATGATGTATATGTGTGCAAACTAAGATGAAATAGGAATGCTAATTTCGTATCTCCCATGTTGCATATGACTGAGAAGACATGAACATGTGGAAAGAAACTAGTGATATTAGTTAAACTAAGAATAACCTGTACAGTCGACTGATAATGTGAACAGCCGACCGATGCATTGATTAAACTATAAATAGTCCAGTAATTTCATGAAATGAGATATTTCCATTGTGTCGTTCTAGTGTAATGAATTGAGATTAATATTTCATCTCTGCAAGAAAGTTATGAACAAATGTAAACGCATGTTTAACACTTCCTTGAAGAAAAGACAATATTAGTTATTTGAAATTCCATGTTGTGATGTTACTGAACAGTTAAGAAATTACGTGTTTATGAAGCATGAATATATGTATATTATAATTTAACACAATGATGCATGTGCATGTAAGAACTGATGGAAAGATAATCCCTTAATTTGAAATGTGAACCAGTCCAGCCGACCTAATGCGAGTAGCAAGTCGACTGAACTGAACATGAATATGTACTGTTAAAACCGGGACAGACGACTGATGTATTGACAGTCGACTATCACGTGAATGATATTTTGAGTATAGAAAGTTGCGGAACAGCCGACTGGCCATGTGCAGTAGTTGACTCTCCCGAGTGGTTATGAAGAACTTGAATTGACTGTACAAGTCGACTGGAATTTTCCAAGTCGACTGTCCAGAGTGTCTTTTGATATGTCAGAGAATCTTATTTCAGTTTATGTTGAAGATTGTGAACCTTATGATTGATGTTGGTTGCTGCATGAATTTTACATGAAATGAATCATAGTTTTGAATTGAGAATTACATGAATATGAAAATTAAGAACATGATATGCTGAGGCAATGAAAAATGAATTCATGAGTTGGAAATGCTCAAATTGGAAGTTGTGAATTGGAAATTGAACAAAAGAGTAGCTAAGTCTCCCCCGACAGTGGAAATGAAATGAAATTAAAAAAGACCAAGGTTGGTCATGTGAGAATGAAATGAATAAGTCCGGTTTAGTGGAGAGGCTAACTCTAGAGCTTTGATTTTTATTCATGATTCTAATAATTAGTGCATCGTGGAGATGTGATGAAAGTGAGAGAAAACATAAGTATGAGAACTAGAGTTTACGGTACGGGTGTGTGAGCCACAGAATGCATGCTTGATGAGTCAAGACATGGCGTGGGCATAACTCAGTAATGATCGGACTTTAGCCACGCTTGTGGGATGTTTGGTGACTGCAAGAGGATCGTGTTCAGGGAGGAGGCTGAATTGCCACGGAATGCATGCTTGATGTGTCAAGACATGGCGTGGGGTTCCCCTCCAGGGTCCAGTGCACGTGCTTGTACTCCCAGATCATCTAGGATACTCACCGTAATTACAGTAGTAGATTAAGTCATGGCGAGGGATTGAACCCTACAAAAATGAAGAACGATTAAGAGGCTTGCCCTCGGACCTATGTAGTATGGGATGCATAGAATCCAAATAAGTGCGCATTAGTGTCATGTAAATTAACTAATTGCATTAAGCATTAAGTGCACAATCACGACACGACATCATTAAGATTTTTCCGTTTTCTTTATTTTGATATGTGATCAAGTTTGTAATCTGTTAAGAAATGAGAATCGTTATACCGTTTCTGGCATAGAGAGGATGGCCATGTATAATTATCGTCGGTTGAATAAACCGACGTACCCACAGTTTTGTATGCAGGATAAATGACATGTTAAAGGTTAAAGAGGAATGGATGCATAAAAATTTTACCATGTTGTTGTACATTTGCTTAAATGTTGTAAATTTTTACTTCCGTTGTGCAATGTAAATGTAATATATGATGTAAACTCTGATGTAAAGTGAAAAGTTTAAATTCCTTGTAAAATTGTACTCAGAAAAGCAAAAAGATCCTGTAGAACATCTCGAATTCAGTGTATTTGGGATTCGGGGCGTTACAGGACTGGACCCCCCATCGAGGTTATATAGCACTTTCGAGCTGCTTCTTGGCTTCCCCTCACCTCTCCCACTCCTGAGAGTGTGTGGAACTTCATCTTCATGTGGTAGGCTGAAGGGATGGCTTGAAGTGCGGCCTAAACCTGGTCTACCCAGGATAACATTATAGGCGGCCTTGACGTCTACCACCATGAAGTCCATTGGCTCAGTGCGGGTTCCCGGGGCCTTTCTAAAAGTTATGTCGAGGATTATAACTCCCTCGATCATCCCCGGGACCCCAGTGAACCCGTGAAGAGTGTAGCCTACGGGCTTGAGCCGGTCCCTTGACAGCTGGAGGCCCTTGAAAGCCTTCAAGAAAAGGATGTTGACGGAGCTGCCGTTATCCACCAAGACTCAACGAACGTCGAAGTTCACCATTCGGAGATTGATGATGAGGGCATCGGAGTGAGGCATGCGGACACCCACTAAGTCCCTATCGGAGAACGTCACAAGGACTCCCAGGCCTTTCGGGGGAGGATGGCTCTGCACGGAGTTGACCGCTTTGACGAAGGCTTTTTGGGAGGAGTTGGAATCTCCCCCCATTGGGCCTTCGTTTATCAAGTGCAAGATTCCCTCTACTTTGATCTCTAGGGTCTCCGTGCGCTGCTCAGTTCGCCTATTAGCCGTCTTAGGCGGCAGAGGTAAATCAGCTCGGTCCCTTCTCACAAACCTAGTGAGCTGCCCTCTCTGGATGAGGGCCTCGATTTCATCCTTCAAGGCCCGACAATCATCGGTGTCGTGCCCGTGGTCCCGGTGGAAATGCCACCACTTGTCCCGGTTTCTCTTCTTCCTGGGAGTGTTCATCTTCGGAGGTGGTGGTAGGAGACCTTCGTTCCTGATCTCCATTAGGATGGAGGATATACTCACGTTAAGCAAAGTGAATTTCTCGAAGCGTGGGAGAGGACACCGGTGACCCCCATTATCCTTCTGGAGCTTCTTAGCTCCTTCTTCTGCGCCCTTCCGCTTATTCCCGGAAGTCGACGCCTCAAAGGTGGGGTGGTGGATAGCTTCTTCCGCTCGGATGTAATTCTGCTCCGGAGTAGGAGCTCTGAGAAGTCCCGAGGAGGCTTCTTGGCGAGGGATACCCTAAGATCCGCATTGAGGACGTTAGACTGGAAGGTGACCGTGGACACCGAGGGTTCCAAAGAGGCGATGGATCTGGCCTCGGCAGTAAAATGCTTAACGTAGTCCCTCAACCATTCGCCCTTCCTTTGGCTTAGGAACAATGGGGAAGCGCTCGTCTTCTCCGTGCGGCGACTGCTCACGAAATGCGTGAGAAAGAGACCCTTGAACTAGTCGAAGAAGAAGATAGATGCCGGTGCAAGTCGCGAATACCACTCCCGAGCCGGCCCTTTGAGTGTGGCCGGGAAGGTCTTGCAGAGGAGGGCATCGGATGCGTGATGGATCATCATTAGAGTTTTGAAACTCTTAATGTGATCCGCAGGGTCAGTCTCCCCGGTGTTGGTCTCGAAGTGTGGAGGCTTGAAGTTATCGAGGACTGCGGCCTCCATGATGGCGCAGGAGAATGGGGGACTGCTTGGGCAGAGGTCCCTCGCCCGTCGCTCTTCGTCTCGGTCGAGCTGGCCGAGGTGCCTCTCCATCTGGTGGAGGTAGCTGTAGACCGAGTCCTCCCTTTGGTCTTGTCTGGCTGAGCCCCGAGACTGGTCCTCACGTCGTAGAGGGCTGGGGCTACGGTGGCGATGGCTCTAAGTAGGTGGTTGCCTGACCGAACAACGGGGGTGACTCAGGAGTGGGACGCAAACTTCGGGAGCAGTGGAGGTGATAGGGAGAAGGGCGGCGATGGCTCGAAGCTGGCCTAGGACTTCGGGAGCGGCGGTGATGGCTCGGAGCCGGCCGAGGACTTCGGGAGAGGCGAGAATGGTGAGGAGCTGGTCGAGGGCTAGGGGCCCGAGGACCGTTGTTGGGGGCGGCATTGAGTGCTTGAAGAACCGCCTCCTGGAATTGCTAAAATTCCGCCGTTGTGACAGGGGCATCCTGCTCGCGGTCGGCTCAAGCTGCAGGATGGCCATCCGGGGAGCAGCTTCGCCTTGGGCGATGCGAGGGTGAATCCCTCTGCCTCCGGGGGGAGTTAGACCCCCGGCGATCTGATCGGCGAGGTGACCGATCCCTCGGGTGCTCCAGATGAGGGTTTGCCTCACGGGTCTGCCTCTCCTCTAGATGAGTCCGAAGATCGGGCCCTGGCTCGATGTACCGATTGTTGAGCACATCCCGTAGAACCTTTGGGGTAGGAGGACTAAGGGAGGCTGTAGAATCCATGGAGGCATTGTGGATGGACACCAGAACCTGATGTACGGGTTGCTTGTGGCGGCTTCGTCCGGAGGGCTCCCCCACGTAAGCCTGGGGCCCTACAGGCTGCAGAATAGACTGGGGAGCCTGCTACTCTGGCTGCAGGGTCTACTCGTAGGGTGGAGGGAGATCCTTCGGAGGAGGATGAGGAGGATGAGAAGAGGTTGTTCTTCGGTTGGAGTTTGTGGGCTTCCTCTTGGGAGGCATTGCTAGGAGTAGCTTTTGCTGAAGGAGGAAGGTGGGGTTGCTTGTCAAGTTTTTCCCACAGACCGCACCAATCTATTGCAGCTGAATCTGGTGTGGGAGCAATAGTTAGAATTTTTGGATTCGTAGGAACTCAAACGGGCCAAATCTGACTTCTTCCTTTGTTGATAGGTTGACTCCTTGATGCTCCCGTGGACCTGCACAAACGTTCGAAACACCGGGATAGATCCCTGCGACGAACCCTTCGACGCTCTTGTCAACACCCCGAAAAGGAAAGGAAAAGAGCTTAGGTAGACAAAGAGTGATCACCTGTGACAGTATGAGGTAAGGGGGTATTTATAGTCGCCATGGGATCTGTTTCGGGATAAGAACGAATCCCTACTTCCCGGAGTGACTGGATGGAAGTGGTTGTAACCACCTCCAGTGGATAAGGACAAACTAGGATCTCATCCTACCCTGTTTGAACCGGTCCTTAACGGGTTTGGACCCGTTCTTAGCTGAACAGATCCGTTCAAGGGTTGGCGGGTCCAAGAGGAGAGACCCGATTCCCAATTCGGACCCGTCTGTAAGTGAAATTACCAACTTGCCGCTACGACTTTAAAACTCGTACTCACTTTGAATGGTTTCGATTTAATCCCATTTTTAGGCATATCAGAAAGCTAAGAACATCTACTACAACATCCAAGTTAAAAAATTTCTCAGATTCCGAACGAAACGCAAATTCTTGCTCTTTAAACACAAGTCAAGTACAACTCACGACAGCAGTTTTGCAGAAACTTGTAAAGCTCATCGCGGATGCAATACTTTTCAGAATCTAAAAAATAGACTTTTTGGAAATCTAAGAACATCGACTACAACTTTCTAAGATTCAGTACGGAACTCAAATTCCTGCTCTTTAAATACAAGTCAAGAACAACTCAAGACAGCAGTTTTGCTAAAACTTGTAAAGCTCATAACTGGTGCTACACTTATCGGAATCTAACAAAATTGAACTTTTTGAAAAGCTAAGAACATCTAATAGAACTTCCTAGTTAACAACTTTCTCAGATTCCGTATGGAACTCACATTCCTTCTCTTTCAACACAAGTCAAGAACAACTCAAGACAGCAGTTTTGCTGAAACTTGTAAAGCTCATAACTTGGTGCTATACTTATCGGAATCTAATAAATTGGACTTTTTGGAAAGATAAGAATATCTAATACAACTTCCTAGTTAACAACTTTCTAAGATTCCATATGGAACTCAAATTCCCACTCTTTAAACACAAGTTAAGAACTACTGAAGACATTAGTTTTGCTGAAACTTATAATGCTCATAACTGGTACAATACTTATCGGAATATAACAAAATTGGACTTTTTGGAAAGCTAAGAACATCTACTACAACTTCCTAGTTAACAAATTTCTCAGATTCCCTATGGAACTCAAATTCCTGCTCTTTAAACACAAATCAAGAACAACAAGACAGCAGTTTGTTAAAACTTGTACAGCTCATAACTGGTGCTATACTTATCAGAATCTAACAAAATTACACATTTTTGAAAGATAAGAACATCTACTACAACTTCGAAGTTAACAACTTTCTCAGATTCAGTATGGAACTCAAATTCCTACTCTTTAAACACAAGTCAAGAAAAACTTAAGACAACAGTTTTGCTCAAACTTGTAAAACTCATAACGGGTGCTATACTTATCGAAATCTAACAAAATTGAACTTTTCAGAAAGCTAAGAACTTCTACTACAACTTCTTATTTGACAACTTTCTCAGATTCCGTATGGAACTCAAATTCTTGCCCTTTAAACACGGGACAAGTACAACTCAAGACAGTAAGTTTGGCTGAAACTTGTAAAACTCATCGCTGGTGCTATACATTTCGGAATTTTAAAAAAATAGACTTCTTGGAAAGCTATGAACATTGACTACAACTTCATTGTTAACAAATTTCTCAGATTTAGTATGGAACTCAAATTCTTACCCTTTAAACACAAGTCAAGAACAATTCAAGACAGTAGTTTTGCTGAAACTTGTAAATCTCATAACTGGTGCGGTACTTATGACTAACAAAATTTAACATTTTGAAAAGCTAAGAACGTCTACTAGAACTTCCTAGTTAACAACATTCTCAGATTCCGTTTGGAACTCAAATTCCTGCTCTTTAAACACAAGTCAAGAACAACTCAAGACAGCAGTTTTGCTGAAACTTGAAAAACTCATTATTAGTGCTATACGCATTGGAATCTAACAAAATTGAACTTTTTGGAAAGCTAAGAACATCTACTAGAACTTCCTAATTAACAACTTTCTCATATTCCGTATGGAGCTCAAATTCCTTCTTTTTAAACACAAGTATGGAACAACTCAAGACCGCAGTTTTGCTGACACTTGTAATGCTCATAACTGGTGCTATACTTATAAGAAACTAACAAAATAAGACTTTTTTAACGCTAAGAACATCTACTACAACTTCATAGTTAACAACATTCTCAGATTTCGTATGGAACTCAAATTCTTGTTCTTTAAACACAAGTAAAGTATAACTTAAGACAGCAGTTTTGCTGAAACTTGTAAAGCTCATCGCTGGTGCTATACTTTCGGAATCTAAAAAAATTATCATTTTTGAAAAGCTAAGAACATCGAACACAACATCCTAGTTAACAACTTTCTCAGATTCAGTTTGGAACTCAAATTCTTGCTCTTTAAACACAAGTCAAGAACAACTCAAGACAGCAGTTTTGCTGAAAATTGTAAAACTCATACCTGGTGCTATACTTATCGGAATCTAACAAAATTGAACTTTTTAAAAACCTGAGAGCATCTACTACAACTTCCTAGTTAAAACTTTCTTATATTCCGTATGGAACTCAAATTCCTGCTCTTTAAACACGAGTCAAGAACAACTCAAGATAGCAGTTTAGCTTGAACTTGTAAAGCTCATAAATGGTGCTATACTTATCGAAATAAAAAAAAATTGGACTTTTTGAAAAGCTAAGAACATCTAACACAACTTCCTAGTTAACAACTTTCTCTGATTCCGTATGGAACTCAAATTCCTGCTCTTTAAACACAAATCAAGAACAATTGAAGGCAGCAGTTTTGCTGAAACTTGTAAAGTTCATAACTGGTGCTATACTTATCGGAATCTAACAAAACTAGACTTTTTGGAAAGCTAAGAACATCTAATACAACTTTCTAGTTAACAACTTTCTTAGATTCCGTACGGAACTCAAATTCCTGCTTTTTAAACACAAGTCAAGAACAACTGAAGACAGTAGTTTTGCTGAAACTTGCAAAGCTCATAACAGTTGCTATACTTATCGGAAGGTAACAAAATTGGACTTTTTGGAAAGCTAAGATTTTCTTCTACAACTTTCTTGATAATAACTTTCTCAGATTCCGTATGGAACTCAAATTCCTGCTCTTTAAACACAAGTCAAGAACAACTTAAGGCAGTAATTTTGTTGAAACTTGCAAAGCTTATAACCGGTGCTACACTTATCGAAATCTAACAAAATTAGACTTTTTGGAAAGCTAAGAACATTTAGAACAACTTTCTAGTTAACAACTTTCTCAGATTCCGAATGAAACTCAAATTCCTGCTCTTTAAACATAAGTAAAGAACAATTCAAGATAGCAATTTACTGAAACTTGTAAAGCTCATAACTGGAGCTATACTTATTAGAATCTAACAAACTTAGACTTTTTTGAAAGCTAAGAACGTCCACTACAACTTCATACTTAACTACTTTCTCAGATTTACTATGGAACGCAAATTCTTGCTCTTTAAACACAAGTCAAGAACAACTTAAGATAGAAGTTTCGCTGAAACTTGTAAAACTCATAACTAGTGCAATACTTATCAGAATATAAAAAAATTGAACTTTTTAGAATGCTAAGAACATCTACTACAACTTTCTAGTTAACAACTTTCTCAGGTTCCGTATGGAACTCAAATTTCTGCCCTTTAAACACAAGTCAAGTACAACTCAAGACGGCAGTTTTGCTGAAATTTGTAAAACTCACAACTGGAGCTATACCTATCAGAATCTAAAAAATTTGGACTTTTTGGAAAGATAAGAACATCTACTCCAACTTCCTGTTTAACAACTTTCTCAGATTCCGTATGGAACTCAAACTCCTGCTCTTTAAACACAAGTCAAGAACAACTAAAGACAACAGTTTTGCTGGAACTTGTAAAACTCATAACTGGTGCTATACTTATCAGAATCTAACAAAATTGAATTTTTTCGAAAGCTAAGAACATCTACTAGAACTTCCTAATTAACAACTTTCTCATATTCCATATGGAACTCAAATTCATTCTTTTTAAACACAAGTCAAGAACAAAATTGAACTTTTTCAGATTCTTTTTGGAACTCAAATTCCTGCACTTTAAACACAAGTAAGGAACAACTCAAGACAGTAGTTTTACTGAAACTTGTAAAGCTTATAACTGATGCTATACTTATCGGAATGTCACAAAATTAGACTTTTTGGAAAACTAAGAATATCTACTACAACTTTCTAGTTAACAAATTTTTCAGATTCCGTATGGAACTCAAATTCCTGCTCTTTAAACTCAAGTCAAGAACAACTCATAACAGCAGTTTGCTGAAACGCATAACGCTCATAACTGGTGCTATACTTAACATGATCTAACAAAATTAGCGTTTTTTGAAATCTAAGAACATCTACTACTACTTCGCAGTTAACAACTTATCAGATTTACTAGGGAACTCAAATTTCTGCTCTTTAAACCCAAGTCAAGAACAACTCAAGACAACAATTTTGCCGAAACTTGTAAAACTCATAACTGGTGTTGTACTTATCATAATCTAACAAAATTAAACTTTTTGGAAAGCTAGAAACATCTTCTACAACTTCGTAGTTAACAACTTTCTCAGATTCTGTATGGAACTCAAATTCTTGCTCTTTAAACACAAGTCAAGTACAACTCGTGACTGCAGTTTTGCTGAAAGTTGTAAAGCTCATCGCCGGTGCAATACTCTTCAGAATCTAAAAAATAAGACTTTTTGGAAAGCTAAGAACATCGAATACAACTTCCTAGTTAACAACTTTCTCAGATTCAGTTTGGAACCCAAATTCTTGCTCTTTGAACACAAGTCAAGAACAACTCAAGACATCAGTTTTGCGGAAACTTGTAAAGCTCGTAACTGGTGCTATACTTATCAGAATCTTAGAAAATTGAACTTTTTGGAAAGCTAAGAACATCTGCTAGAACTTTCTAGTTAACAACTTTCTCAGATTTCGTATGGAACTCAAAAATCGTTCTCTTTAAACACAAGTCAAGAACAACTAAAGGCAGCAGTTTTGCTGAAACTTGTAATGCTCATAACTGGTGCTATACTTATCGGAATCTAACAAATTGAACTTTTTGGAAAGCTAAGAACATCTAATACACCTTCCTAGTTAACTACATTCTCAGATTCCGTATGGAACTCAAATTCCAGTTCTTTAAACACAAGTCAAGAACAACACAAGATTGCAGTTGGCTGAAACTGGTAAAGCTCATAACTTGTGCTATACATATCAGAATCTAACAAAAATAGACTTTTTTGAAAGCTAAGAACGTCTGCTACAACTTCGTAGTTAACTACTTTCTCAGATTTACTATGGAACACAAATTCCTGCTCTTTAAACACAAGTCAATAACAACTCAAGACAGCAGTTTTACTGAAACTTGTAAAGCTCATAACTGGTGCTGTACTTATCAGAATCTAACAAAATTGAACTTTTTAGAAAGCTAAGAACATCCACTAGAACTTCCTAATTAACAACTTTCTCAGATTCCGTATGGCACTCAAATTCCTTCTTTTTAAACACAAGTCAAGAACAACTCAAGACAGCAGTTTTGCTGAAATTTGTAAACTTCATATCTGGTGCTACACTTATCGGAATCTAACAAAATGGGACTTTTTGGAAAGATAAGAACATCTACTACAATTTCCTAATTAACAACTTTCTCATATTCCGTAAGGAACTCAAATTCCTGCACTTTAAACACAAGTCAAGAACAACACAAGTTAGCAGTTTTGCTGAAACTTGTAATGCTCATAACAGGTGCTATAATTATCGGAATCTAACGAAATTGGACTTTTTGGAAAGCTAAGAACATCTACCCCAACTTCCTAGTTCACAACTTTCTCAGGTTACGTATGGAACTCAAATCCCTACTCTTTAAACACAAGTCAAGAACAACTCAAGACTGCAGTTTGATGAAACTTGTAAAGCTTATAACTGGTGCTATACTTATCAAAATCTAACAAAATTAGACTTTTTTGAAAGCCAGGAACATCTACTACAACTTCGTAGTTAACAACTTTCTCAGATTCATTATATAACTCAAATTCCTGCTATTTAAACACAAGTCAAGAACAACTTAAGATAGCAGTTTTGCTGACACTTGTAAAGCTCATAACTGGTGATAAAATTATCTGAATCTAACAAAGTTGAAGTTTCTGGAAAGCTAAGAACGTCTACTACAATTTCGTAGTTAACAACTTTCTCAGGTTCCGTATGTAATTCAAAATCTTGCTCTTTAAACACAAGTCAAGTACAACTCAAGACAGCTAGTTTTTCTGAAACTTGTACAGCGCATCGCTGGTGCTATACTTTTTGGAATCTAAAAAAGTTACACGATTTTAGAAAGCCAAGAACATTGACTACAACATCATAGTTAACAATTTTCTCAAATTCAGTATGGAACTCAAATTCCTGCTCTTTAAACACAAGTCAAGAACAACTCAAGACAACAGTTTTGCTGAAAATTGTAAAGCTCATAACTGGTGCTATACTAATCGGAATCTTACAATATTGACATTTTTGGAAAGCTAAGTACATCTTCTAGAACTTCCTAGTTATCAACTTTCTCTGATTCTATATGGAATTCAAATTTCTGCTCCTTAAACACAAGTCAAGAACAACTTAAGACAGCAGTTTTACTGAAACTTGTAAAGCTCATAACTGGTACTAAACTTATCGGAATCTTTAAAAATGGGACTTTTTGGAAAGCTAAGAACATTTACTGCAACTTCCTAGTTAACAACTTTCTCAGAATCTCTATGGAACTCAAATTCTTGTTCTTTCAACACAAGTCAAGTACAACTCAAGACAGCAGTTTTGCTGAAACTTGTAAAGCACATCGCTGGTGCTACACTTTCAGAATCTAACAAATTTTGAATTTTTGGAAAGCTATGAACATTGACTATAGCTTCCTAGTTAACTACTTTCTAAGATTCAGTATGGAACTCAAATACAACCTTTTGGAAAGCTAAGAACATCAAATACACCTTCATAGTTAACTACATTCTCCGATTCCGTATGGAACTCAAATTCCAGCTCTTTAAACACACGTCAAAAACAACTCAAGACTGCAGTTTGCTGAAACTTGTAAAGCTCATAACTGGTGCTATACTTATCAGAATCTAACAAAATAAGACTCGTTTTACAGCAAAGAACATATACTACCACTTCGTAGTTAACAACTTTCTTAGATTCAGTATGGAACTCCAATTCCTGCTCTTTAAACACAAGTCAAGAACAACTTAAGGCAGCAGTTTTGCTGAAACTTGTAAATCTCATAACTGGTGTTATACTTATCGGAATCTAACAAAATTGAACTTTATGGAAAGCTAAGAACATGTACTACAACTTTGTAGTTAACAACTTTCTCAGATTCTGTAAAGGACTCAAATTCTTGCGCTTAAAACACAAGTCAAGTAAAACTCCAGACAGCGGTTTTGCTGAAACTTGTAAAGCTCATCGCTGGTGCAATACTTTTCGGAATCTAAAAAAATTAGACTTTTTAGAAAGCCAAGAACATCAAATACAACTTCTTAGTTAAAAACTTTCTCAGATTCAGTTCTTTAAATACAAGTCAAGAACAACTCAAGACAGCAGTTTTGCTGAAACTTGTAAAGCTCATAACTAGTGCTATACTTATCGGAATCTAACAAAATTGGACTCTGAGGAAAGATAAGAACATCTACTACACCTTCCAAGTTAACGACTTTCTCAGATTCCGTATGGAACTCAAATTCCTGCTCTTTAAACACAAGTCAAGAACAACTAAGGACAGCAGTTTTGCTGAAACTTGTAATGCTTATAACTTGTGCTACACTTATCGGAATCTAACAAAATTGAAATTTTTGGAAAGACAAGAACATCTACTAGAACTTCCTAGTTAACAGCTTTCTAGGATTCCGTTTGGAACTCAAATTCCTGTTCTTTAAACACAAGTCAAGAACAACTCAAGACAGCAGTTTTGCTGAAACATGTAATGCTCATAACTAGTGGTATACTTATCGGAATCTATCAAAATTAAACTTTTTGGAAAGCTAAGTACATCTACTAGACTTCCTAGTTAACAACTATCTCAAATTCCGTATGGATTTAAAATTCTCCATGTAAACACAAGTCATGAACAGCTCAAGACAACAGTTTTGCTAAAACTTGTAAAGCTCATTACTGGTGCTATACTTATCAGAATCTAACAAAATTGGACTTTTTGGAAAGCAATTAACAGCTACTACACCTTCCTAGTTAACAACAATCTCAGATTCCGTATAGAACTCAAATTCCTGCTCGTTAAACACAAGTCCAGAAAAACTCAACACAGTAGTTCGCTGAAACTTGTAAAGCTCATAACTATTGCTATACTTATCAAAATCTAACAAAATAAGACTTTTTTGTAAGCTGAGAACATCTACTACAACTTTGTAGTTAACAACTTTCTCAGATTCTGCATGGAACTCAAATTCTTTCTCTCTAAACACAAGTCAAGTACAACTCAAGACAGCAATTTTGCTGAAACTTGTAAAGCTCCTCGCTGGTGCAATACTTTCCGAAATCTAAAAAAAATAGAATTTTTGGAAACCTAAGAACATCGAATTCAACTTCCTAGTTAACAAATTTCTCAGATTCGGTATAGAACTCAAATTCCTGCTCTTTAAACAAAGTCAAGAAAAACTCAAGACAGCAGTTTTGCTGAAAATTGTAAATCTCATAACTGGTGCTATACTTATCAGAATCTAAAAAAATTGAAATTTTTAGAAAGCTAATTACATCTACTAGGACTTTCTAGTAAACAACTTTCTCAGACTCCGTATGAACTCAAATTCCTTCTCTAGAAACACAATTCAAGAACTACTCAAGATAGCAATTTTTCTGAAAATTGTAAAGCTCATAACTAGTCCCATACTTATCGGAATCTAACAAAATTGGAATTTTTGGAAAGATAAGAACATCTACTACAACTTCGTAGTTAACTACTTTGTCAGATTCAGTATGGAACTCAAATTCCTGCTCTTTAAACACAAGTCAAGAACAACTGAAGACAACAGTTTTTCTGAAACTTGCAAATCTCATAACTAGTGTAATACTTATTGGAATCTAACAAAATTGAACTTTTTGGAAAGCAAAGAACGTCTACTACAACTTCGTAGTTAAAAACTTTCTCAGATTCCGTATGGAGCTAAAATTCTTGCTCTTTAAACACAAGTCATGTACAACTCAAGACAGCAAGTCTTGCTGAAATTTGTGAAGCTCATCGCTGGCGCTATACATTTCCGATTCTAAAAAAATTAGGCTTTTTGGAAAGCTAAGAACGTTGACTTCAACTTCATAGTTAACAACTTTCTCAGATTTAGTATGGAACTCAAATTCCTGCTCTTTAAACACAAGTCAAGAACAACTCATGACAGCAGTTTTGCTGAAACTTGTAAATCTCTTAACTGGTGCTCTACTTATCGGAATCGAACAAAATTTAACTTTTTGAAAGCTAAGAACATCTACTTGAACATCCTAGTTAACAACTTACTCAGATTCCATATGGAAATCAAATTCTTGCTCTTTAAACATAAGTCATGAACTACTCAAGACAGCAGTTTTGTTGAAACTTGTAAAGCTCATAACCGGTGCTATACTTATTGGAATCAAACAAAATTAGAGTTTTTACAAAGCTAAGAACGTCTACTACAATTTCTTAGTTAACAACTTTCTCAAATTCCATATGGAACTCAAATTCTCACTCTTTAAACACAAGTTAAATACGTCTCATGATAGCAGTTTTGCTGAAACTTGTAAAACTCATCGCTGGTGCTATACTTTCAGAATATAAAAAAATTAAAATTTTTGGAAAGCTAAGAACATCGAATACAACTTTCTAGTTAACAATTTTCTCAGAAGTAGTATGGAACACAAAAATATGTTCTTTAAACACAAGTCAAGAACAACTCAAGAGAACAGTTTTGCTGAAACTTGTAAATCTCAAACTGGTGCTATACTAATCAGAATCTAACAAAATTGAACTTTTTGGAAAGCTAAGAACACCTACAAGAACTTCCTAGTTAACAACTCTCTCAGATTTCGTATGGAACTCAAATTCTCGTTCTTTAAACACAAGTAAAGAACAACTCAATACAGTAGTTTTGCTGAAACTTGTCAAGCTCAACACTTGTGAAATACTTATTGGAATCTAACAAAATTAGATTTTTTGGAATGCTAAGAACATCTACTGCAACTTCCTAGTTAACTACTTTCTCAGATTCCGTATGGAACTCAAATTCCGTCTCTTTAAACACACTTCAATTACAACTTAAGACAGGAGTTTGCTGAAACTTGTAAATCTCATAACTGATGCTTTACTTATCAGAATCTAACCAAATTAGACATTTTTGAAAGCTAAGAACATCTACTACAACTTCGTAGTTGACAACTTTATCAGATTCACTATGGAACTCAAATTCCTGCCCTTTAAACACAAGTCAAGAACAACTTAAGACAGCAGCTTTGCTGAAACTTATAAAGCTCATAACTGGTGCTATACTTATCGGAATTTAACAAAATTGAACTTTTTGAAAAGCTAAGAACATCTACTAGAACTTCCTAGTTAACAACTTTCTCAGATTCTGTATGAAACTCAAATTCCTTCTTTTTAAACACAAGTCAAGAACAACTCAAGACATCAGTTTTGCTGAAATTTGTAAAGCTTATAACGGGTGCTATACTTATCGGAATGTACAAAAATTGTATATTTTGTAAAGATAAGAACATATACTTCAACTTCTTAGTTAACAACCTTTTCAGATTCCGTACGGAACTCAAATTCCTGCTCTTTGAACACGAGTCAAGAACAACTGAACACAGCTGTTTTGCTGAAACTTGTAATGCTCATAACTGGTGCTATACTTATCGGAATCTAACAAAATTGGACTTTCTGAAAAGCTAAGAATATCTACTACAACTTCCTAGTTAAAAACTTTCTCAGATTCCGTATGGAACTCAAATTCCTGCTCGTTAAACTCAAGTCAAGAATAACTCAAGACAGCAGTTTGCGGAAACACGTAAAGCTCATAACTGGTGCTATACTTATTAGAATCTAAAATAAATAGACCTTTTTGAAAGCTAAGAACATCAATTACAATTTTGTAGTTAACAACTTTCTCAGATTCAGTACGAAACAAAAAAGTCAAGAACAACTTTCTCAGTTAAACACAAGTCAAGAACAACTTATGACAGCAGCTTTGCTGAAACTTGAAAAGCTCATATCTGGTGCTATACTTATTAGCATGTTAAACAAAAAAGTCAAGTGCAACTCAAGCTTTGCTGAAACAAAAAAGTCAAGAACAACTTTCTCAGTTAAACAAAAGTCAAGTGCAACTCAAGTCAGCATGTTTTGCTGAAATTTGTAACGCTGATCGCTAGTGATATACATTTCGGAATTAAAAAAATCGTCTTTTTGGAAAGAAAAGAACATCTACTACAACTTCCTAGTTGACAAATTTCTCATTTTCCGCATGGAACACAAATTCTTCCTCTTTAAACACAAGTCAAGTTCAACTCTAGACAGCAATTTTGTTGAAACTTGTAAAGCTCATCGCTGGTGCTATACATTTCGGAATCTAAACAAATTAGACATTTTCGAAAGTTAAGAAAATATACTACACCTTCCTAGTTAACAACTTTTTCAGATTCCGTATGGAACTCAATATCTTGCCGTTTAAACACAAGTCAAGTACAACTCAAGACAGCAGTTTTGCTGAAACTTGTAAGGCTCATAACTAGTGCTATGCTTATCGGAATCTAATAAAATTGAAATTTTTGGAAAGCCAAGAACGTCTAGTAGAACTTCCTAGTTAACAACATTCTCAGATTTCGTATGGAAGTCAAATACCCTTTCTTTAAACACAAGTTAAGAACAACTGAAGACAGTAGTTTTGCAAAAACTTGTAAAGCTCATAACGTGTGCAATACTTATCAGATTCTAACAAAATTGAACTTTCTGGAAAGCTAAGAACATCTACTACAACTTCGTAGTTAACAACTTTCTCAGATTCTGTATGAAACTCAAATTCTTGCTCTCTAAACACAAATCAAGAACAACTCAAAACTGCAGTTTTGCTGAAACATGTAAAGCTCATAAATGGTGCTACACTTATCGAAATTTAACAAAATTGAACTTTTTGGAAAGCTAAGAACGTCTACTAGAACTTCCTAGTTAACAACATTCTCAGATTCTGAATAGATATCAAATACCTTCTCTTTAAACACATGTCAAGAACAACTCAAGACAGCAGTTTTGTTGAAACTTGTAAAGCTCATAACTGATAATATGCTTATCGGAATCTAACAAAATTGGAAATTTTGGTAAGATAAGAACAGCTACTACAACTTCCTAGTCAACAACTTTCTCAGATTCCGTATGGAACTCAAATTCGTGCTCTTTAAACACAAGTCAAGAACAACTGAACACAGTAGTTTTGTTGAAACTTGTAATGCTCATAACTGGTGCTATACTTATCGGAATCTAAAAAAAATTGTACTTTTTAAAAAGCCAAGAATATCTACTACAACTTCCTAGTTAACAACTTTCTCAGATTGCATATGGAACTCAAATTCCTGTTCTTTAAACAAAAGTCTTGAACAACTCAAGACAACAGTTTGCTGAAACTTGTAAAACTCATAACCGGTGCTATACTTATCAGAATCTAACAATGTTAGATTTTTTTGAAAGCTAAGAACTTCTACGACAACTTCGTAGTTAACAACTTTCTCAAATTCAGTATAGAACTCAAATTCCTGTCCTTTAAACAAAGTCAAGAACAACTTAAGACTGCAGTTTGGCTGAAATGTCTAAAGCTCATAACTGGTGTTATACTTATTAGAATCTAACAAAAGTGAACTTTTAGGAAAGCAAAGGACATCTACTACAACTTCGTAGTTAAAAACATTCTCAGAAGCCGTATAGAACTCAAGTACATGCTCTTTAAACACAAGTCAAGTACAACTCAAGACAGCAAGTTTTGCTGAAACTTGTAATGCTCATCGCTGGTGCTATACATTTCGGAATTAAAAAAAAAATCGACTTTTTGGAAAGAAAAGAACATCTACTACAAATTCCTAGTTAACAACTTTTTCATATTCCGTATGGAACTCAAATTCTTCCTCCTTAAACACAAGTCAAGTACAACTCTAGCCAACAATTTTGCTGAAACTTGTAAACCTCATCGCTGGTGCTATACCTTCGGATCCTAAAAAAAATAGAATTTTCGGAAAGCTAAGAACATCGACTACAACACCCTAGTTAACAACTGTAACCCCTGTTTTCCCAAAAATGTATTTTTTGTATTTTCTATATTTAAAATTTTTGCAAATTATTTTTTTTCGGTTTTCAAATTATTTTTGTCAAATTGTACTGTTGGATCTCCTATTAAAATCTAGTTTCAATCGATGATTTTATTTGAAACTATTTACTATGATTTTTATATTGTAACACACATCTTATTATTTTTATTACTGTTATTTTATTTTTATTATTATTATTATTAATATTTTTACAAAGTCTAAATTGTATATTTTTATTAATTGGTTATTTTATCTTTACCCTATAACCCGTTTTAAACCCATTTTAAACCAAACCCATTAAGCCTATACCCATACCCAATTCCCTATTAATTCCTAAACCCACCTATTATAAAACCTATCTACCTTTTTACCCATCAATTACCCACCTTTTAAACCACCAGTAAATAATCCCCTAACATACCCTACCAAATCCACTTCACCCATATATTTAATCCTAATCCTATATCATTATAACATCATATCAATTCCTTACCCATACCTATTACCTTATATTATCTTCCCTAATTTAAACCCCACCATTCTTCCTAATACTACACTTAAAACCTACCGATTACCACACCCCCATATTTAAACATCATATACCTTACCTTATTAATTAATCCCCTAACCATATACACCTACCTTCCTAATTTCAAAACCTTCCAATTCCCATACCGTGAGCATTTTTTTTCCCCCTTCGCACCCGGATTACTACCCAAAACCACCCGGCCCATACTCCTTTTTTTCCCTCGACTTAGCCGCCACCCATGTGCATCTCCCTTTAATTAAAACCCTAATGCTATTTCATATCCTATATATGTATAGGTGCAATCCGAACTGCATATTCTTTTTCCCTAAACAATTGCACCTTACTTTCCGGCTTCATCTCTCTCGTTTCTCTCCATCCGCTGTCTCGCGTTTTCTTGCTCTTGGAAATTTTATTGCGCGTGCTCGAGTGCGCGTGTAGATCGTTCGTGAGTCCGTGAATTTTCATCCGTGGGAATTGCTCCTACTTTTGATTTACATCGTTCTTCATCTCCAAATTAAAGCAAGTAACTTGTACTACAATTCATTAGGTTGATACAACTCAAAAAGTTCACATCTAGTGTAGTTGGGTCTAGAGACAATCAAAGATTGTGTTTTCCTTGATGGATTTTGTCTCTATTGTGACAGTTTGGCCATAGATGACTTATGACCCCAACTTTGATAGGAGATAACCCAGGTTTTGCCCAAATCTTAATTTTTAGTCATGTATGTGAATATTTGTGTGAATTGATGTTTGGATGAATACTCATGTGAAATAATATGAGTGGACATGTTAGTAATCCTAAAACATGATGTTTAGATGTTTGGTAGGTTGTATTTCAAGTTTGGTTGTGTTTGGATCAATTTTGTTGAAGTTATGATGTTCTTGATTAGAAGTGTGAAATCTGTATTTACTAGGTGTTCTGTTTTGATTACTGTTTTTGTCCATACTACAGTCCGAATCTTGATTCCAAAATAAAAGATGAATTTTAGATAATTTTATCTATTTTCAAACCCCACTGGTTTTGCTTGATTTGGATTTCGTATGACTGAGTTATGAATGTTTTGGTACAGATGTGTCGATAAATTCCAGATTCTGTTTTGGGTTAATTTTGTTAACAAACTATTTTCAAGAACTATTTTATACATAATATCTTGATCTAATATTTTGGTCAGTGTTTCTTTATGATATTAGGTACTACCCAGATTTTTGATGAATTTTAAAGACAAATTTTGTTTGGTGTTTTATGATCTTTTCTAAAATCTTCTCTTGCTATATTTTACTTACTGTTTAGTAAAGAACTCTATTTTCACTATACTTCCCTATACTGTATGCAAATTCTTTGTGAAATATGAAAGTTAGTAAAATCTATCTATTTTAATGACCCTTTGGCGGAATTGGATTTCGATTTACTGATTACGAGATATCCTAGTTTTCGTACAGCAGTATTGAGATTTCCAGATTCGTTAACCTCTGTTTTCTTGATACTTTGGTATTTTTGATGACTGACCTATACTTACTGGAATATTATGAAACTTGTTATTTTAACTCTAGACTTATAGGGGAATACACTAGACTTTTCGTGGATTTATTTAAAGTGTTTTCGGGCTGTTTTCTTGTTCTTGAAGTTCTTTTCCTGATTTCTGGTTGAACTTAAATTCTGTATTCAAATCAGTTTTGAGATGTGTTGTTGTGAGCTAGTATGTGACTTATTTATATGCGTTGGATTCGTGTGGATGTCTAGATTCCAGATTTTTTGACGGATATAGGTTTTCATTTCTTTAGAGATGGGAATCTCTGTTTTAGTACTGATTGGTCTTGCTGTCCTGATTATGAACATATACAATTTTGCTCGTTTATGTGAATCTATATTATCTAAGCACGCTAATTTGTTTCCCTGAACCTAATACTGATTGTACCATGTTAGTTTGACACCAATTCGTACACATCATGCATGTTTGATGACCATAATAAAAATAACCAAGCTGGGGTAATGGGAAAGATCTAGTAGTGGATAATTCAGAAACGTGTACTCGGAAGGGGGGCCGTGTTTTCCATTTTGATTCATGTTGATACATGAACCTGTTGATGCATGGACCTGTTGATTCATGTACCTGTTACCTATTGATGCATGGACCTGTTGGTTCATGTACCTGTTACCTTTTGATGCATGGACCTGTTGGTTCATGTACCTGTTACCTGTTGATGCACGTACCTATTGGTCGTGTACCTGTTAATTCATGAACCTACTGATGCATGAATCGGATGATTCGTATACCTGTTTTGATTCATGAACCTGTTTTCTGTTTTCTGTACCTGAGTATACTGCCTTCTATGGTCCACTATGAAATCTAAAGTGAAACTATTTGTTGTAACAACCATGTTGTATAGGCAGCATAAAGTGCTACCTAGATAGTAATTCATTATAAGACTTGAACATGAGACCTGAACATGATACTTGAACATGATACATGCTTGCTTGATACTTGACTACATGATACATGAGACGTGATACTTGAGATTTGATATTTGGTACATATTACATGATTACCTGTTACCTGATTATCCTGATTACCTGATACTCGATACATGTTTACTTGTTTACCTGTTGACCTATTTACCTGACACTTGACTCATGTTACCTATACCTGTTAGTATACCATGTTACTAGTTAGTTTCCTTATGTACTTGTATCCTACATTATTTGTGACCCGTGACTTGCAATTGACGGGTACTTGTGTTTTCTCTTTTTCTCTTTCCTGTATTCGTTGAATTGCAGATTTTGGAGGACAGGTTCCAGACGGGATTAGTGACATGATGTAATAGATGCTGGAATTTTGCTGTCATTATTTCTTGTAGTGCTTGAACAATAATTGTATTTATGTATTTGGATTTATTCTTGTATTCGGGCAATGTGACCCAGGATTATTTGTGTATTTCAGATCATGATTATTTGAGATTAATATATTTTATTTCAAGTATTCTTGTTGGTATTTGGTTCATATATGCATGTGGTTGATTTTTCTGTCTTCCGACTCTGATTATTTTGTGAGATATTGTAAAGATTCCTGAACAGCTTATGGATGATGAAAATCATTCTCTGGGTTTTTGTTACGTGCTCGTATTCTGTATTTTTGGGAAGCGGGGCGTGACAGAGTTTTTAGTGGTATCAGAGCTCAGGTTCGGCTAATGTATTAGTTGACTAATATATTAGACAAGCTTGACTCAATCTGGAATCTGCTCAACATTTCACCAACCATGCATGCATGAATGAATCATTATCAACTTGATCTGGATACTAGTCTTATTCCATTCATTTGATCCCTTCTTATTCAATTTCTTGATTCCTTAATTCTTCATTCTCTTTTAGTCGTCATCTTTGATTAATTTTTTTGTTGGGTATGAATTCATTTCTTTCGTACCCATATTCTTTGATTTTGGTGCCATCTATTCTCTCGCTATTTTCTGCTTGGTACGTCAGTCGGCTTTGCTGGATGCTATTGGCAAAGTCTTTCCGATCAGAGTGGTGCAGCGGAAGCGTGGTGGGCCCATAACCCACAAGTCCCAGGATCCTCTTGTTATTTCTTCTCCTTGTATTGTTTGCTCCCCCCTATCTCTTGCATTTGTTCTTATCCGTTGACTCATTATTGGTTCAATTCTTCCCTGTCTTTTCTCTCTTTGATTCCTGTTCTGCCTACTCTCTTATTGTTTTGTTATCTTGTGTTGATTATTTCCTTTTGATACTGTTTGTTCTCTTTCTCGCACTCCATTTGACCTCATTGTTATCCACTTCTTTCTTTTTCTGGTGTTGCCGCTGTCTTGTTCCTTCCCCATTAGCCCTCTGTTTTATTACCCTTTCCCAGTTTGTTTACTTTTCCTTGTCCTATGTACCGTTTAAACAAATTTCGAGGATGAAATTTTGTGGTAAGATGGGTAGGATTATAACCCCTGTTTTTCCAAAAATGTATTTTTTGTATTTTTTATATATAAAATTTTCGCAAATTATTTTTTTTCGGTTTTCAAATTATTTTTGTCAAATTATAATGTTGGATCTCCTATTAAAATCTAGTTTCAATCGATGATTTTATTGGTAACTATTTACTATGATTTTTATATTGTAACACACATTTTATTATTTTTATTACTGCTATTTTATTATTATTATTATTATTATTAATATTTTTAGTAAGTCCAAATTGTATATTTTTATTTATTGATTATTTTATCTTTACCCTATAACCCGTTTTAAACCTATTTTAAACCAAACCCATTAAGCCTATACCCATAGCCAATTCCCTATTAATTCCTAAACACACCTATTATAAAACCTATCTACCTTTTTACCCATCAATTACCTACCTTTTAAATCACCAGTAAATAATCCCCTAACATACCCCTACCAATTCCACTTCACCCATATATTTAATCCTAATCCTATACCAGTATAACATCAGATCAATTCCTTACCCATACCTATTACCTTATATTATCTTTCCTAATTTAAAACCCACCATTCTTCCTAATACTACTACACCTAAAACCTACCGATTACCACACCCCCATATTTAAACATCATATACCTTACCTTATTAATTAATCCCCTATCCATATACACCTACCTTCCTAATTTCAAAACCTTCCAATTCCCATACCGTGGGCATTTTTTTTTTCCCCTTCGCACCCGGATTACTACCCAAAACCACCCGGCCCATACTCCTTTTTTTCCTCTACCGTAGCCGCCACCCATGTGCATCTCCCTTTAATTAAAACCATAATGCTATTTCATATCCTATATATATATATATAGAGGTGCAATCCGAACTGCATATTCTTTTTTCCTAAACAATTGCACCCTACTTTCGTGCTTCATCTCTTCCGTTTCTCTCCATCCGTCATCTCGCACTCTCTTGCTGTTGGGGATTTTATTGTGCGTGCTCGAGTGCGCGTGTGGATCGTTCGTGAGTTAGTGGATTTTCATCCGTGGGAATTGCTCCCACTTTTGATTTACATCGTTCTTCATCTCCAAATTAAGGTAAGTAACTTGTACTTCTATTCATTAGGTTGATACAAGTCAAAAAGTTCACATCTAGTGTAGTTGGGTCTAGAAACAACCAAAGATTGTGTTTTCCTTGATGGATTTTATCTCTATTGTGATAATTTGGTCATAGATGACTTATGACACCAACTTTAATAGGAGATAACCTACGTTTTGCCAAAATCTTGATTTTTAGTCATGTATGTGAATATTTGTGTTAATTGATGTTTGGATGAATAAACATGTGAAATAATAGGAGTGGACATGTTAGTAACCCTAAAACATGATGTTTAGGTGTTTTGGTAGGTTGTATTTCAAGTTTGGTTGTGTTTGGATCAATATTCTTGAAGTTATGATGTTTTTAATTAGGAGTGTGAAATCTGTATTTACTGGGTGTTCTGTTTTGATTGCTATTTTCGTCCATGCTACAGTCTGAATCTTGATTCCAAAATAAAAGATGAATTTGAGATAATTTTGTCTATTTTCAAACCCCACTGGTTTTGCTTAATTTGGATTTCGTATGACTGAGTTATGAATGTTTTGGTACAAACGTGTCGATAAATTCCAGATTCTGTTTTGGGTTAATTTTGTTAACTATTTTCAAGAACTATCTTATACATAATATCTAGATCTAATATTTTGGTCAGTGTTTTTTTATAATATTAGGGACTACCCAGATTTTTGATGAATTTTAAAGACAAGGTTTGTGTGGTATTTTATGCACTTTTCTAAAATCTTCTCATTCTGTATTTTGCTTACTGTTTAGTAAAAAACTCAATTTTCACTATACTTCCCTATATTGTATGCAAATTGTTTGTGAAATATAAAAGTTAGTAAAATCTACCTATTTTCATGTCCTTTTGGCAGAATTGGATTTCGATTCACTGATTGCGAGATATCCTACTTCTCGTACAACAGTGTTGAGATTTCCAGATTCGTTAACCTCTGTTTTCTTGATGCTTTGGTATTTTTGATGACTAACCTATATTTACTAGAATATTATGAAACTTGTTATTTTGACTCTAGACTTATAGGAAAATACCCTAGATTTTTCGTGGATTTATTTAAAATGTTTTCAGGCTGTTTTCTTGTTCTTAAAGTTGTTTTCCTGATTTTAGGCTGAACCTAAATTTTGTATTCAAATCAGTTTTGAGCTGTGTTGTTGTGAGCTAGTATGTGACTTATTTATATGCGTTGGATTCGTGTGGATGTCTAGATTGCAGATCCTTCGACGGATCTAGGTTTGCATTTCTGTAGAGATGAGAATCTCTGTTTTAGTACTGATTGGTCTTGTTGTCCTGATTATAAACATAGACTATTTTGCTCGTTTATGTGACTATATATTATCTAAGCACGCTGATTTGTTTCCCTGAACCTAATACTGATTGTAACGCCCCGAATCCCAAATACACTGAATTCGAGAGTTCTACAGGATCTTTCCACTTCCTTTAGTACAATTTTACAAGGAAATTTGAACTTTTCACTTTACATCAGAGTTTACATAAAACTTTACACTTTACATTGCACAGCGGAAGTAAAATTTACAACAATTAAATAAATATACAACAACTTAAATAATCTTTAAGCATCTGTTCCTCTTTAATCTTTATCATGTCACTTACCTGCATATAAAACTGTGGGTACGTCAGTTTATTCAACCGACGAACATTATACACTGCCATCCTCTCTATGCCGGAAATAGTATAACTTATTTTTCATATTTAGCAAACACAAGCTTGTCACATATCAAACTAAAGGGACTATCCTATTGATGTCGTGTTGTGATTGTGCACTTAATCCTTAATGCAGTTATTTATGTTATATGACACTAATGCACACTTGTTCGGATTCTATGTATCCCGTACTACATAGGTCCGAGGGCAAGCCTCTTAATCGTTCTTCATTTTGTAGGGTTCAATCCCTCGCTATGACTTAAACTACTACTGTAATTACGGTAGGTATCCTAGATGATTTATGAGTACAAGCACGTGTACAGAAAACCTGGAGGGGAATCCCACGTCATGTCACGACGCATCGTGAAGACAGCCTGTGGCAATTCAGCCTCCTTCATGGCACACGATCCTCATGCAGTCACCAACCATCCCACGAGCATCACCACCGGGACGGTACTCTGGAGCAGTATCCACGTCATGTCACAACGCATCGTGAAGACAGTCTGTGAAATACTCTTACGCCGCCAATCCGATGGCCCTCTACTCATGTTTTTCTCCTACTTTCATCACGTCTCCACTATGTACTAATCCTTAATTTTTATTAGAATCATGAACAAAATCAAAGCTATAGAGTTAGCCTCTCCACTAAACCGGACTTATTCATTCATTCAAACATGACCAACCTTGGTCTTTCTTTTCAATTTTCATTTCATTTCATTCCAAATGCCCGGGGAGACTTAGCTACTCTTTTGTTTCAATTTCAATTCAATTTTCCAACATTGAGCATTTCCACTCATAAGTTCATATGTTGAGTTATCATACTCAAAGAGTATTTCTCTTTTTCAATCATGATTTCTAAATCGTTCAATATTCCATAATTATACATTAAGTTCAACTATTCATCATGTAACTCATGAAATGTTATTTTCACATTAAAGATCACAACACAGGTTATTCAATCAAAAATGAATATTTACACATCATAATTTGTCACTCTATTCTCCAATGAGAATAATTCACATCACTTCATATAATTCCTTTTTATTCGTATTTCTTTTCTAAATTCAATTCTAAATCTTTTGTAAAATATCACTTTATACAAATGCAAGTGTAGAACTTATAGTTCTAAATTATACTTTTGTTCTTTAAACATACACCACTTCATGCAAATAATTCTCAAACTATTTTTCATAGACTCCACATATTTTTAAAATAATAATCATAATTTTTTCACAATTTTTGATCATTAAAAACACCCCAAAAAAATGTTTTTCCCACACTTAAACAACAACCAAGGCCATGGATTGAACCGGCGACCCCTAGGAACCCAACCAAAGGCACAAGCCACTAGACCAAGTGTGGCACGCATTAGAAGAGGTGGCGAGAGCATTAAATGCTCTCGGCCGAACTGTTTCTTTTAAAAATGTTCGAAAATAAAAGAATGGTGTCAACGGGATTCGATCCCTCAACCTCAGAGAAGCCCCGCATATATACTGTAGCGGTTTAGAGCGATCCGACCACTCGAGCTATAGGCTCGGGGTTGTCACTAGTACAATTCGAATTTCATTTAACCAATACTCTCTGTTATTTAGAACATTTCGACGTTCATCAAAATTTCATTTTACATTGTTCTCACTAACACACTGTAAAAATTCCAAATTAATCATTTCCCTCATGAATTTCCCTCCAGTATATGAGAATAATTTTCTTAGGTAATTAAACATATTTTTTCCCAATAATTAACACATTTCTACCATTAAATTTGGCTAATTTGATATACTACCACTAATACATTCTCTTTCGACATTATAATTTCATTAATCTCTATACCAATTTTCTATTCTTATTTATTTTCCAAACATAAAAATTGCATCTTAATTTATTCGTTACAACGCTATAACAAAGTTTCCAATTTAGCACATAAAGCGACATAGACAATATACTAATCTTTGCACACAATTTTTCATGCTACTAACAAAGGTTTATTTACACAATTCATAGCCATATTCATATCGCACACAACTTGAATTTAAATAATAGAAACACATATAATTTGCATATCAACAAATCAATCAATTAGGGAACATTTTTCCAAATAAATGTGCATTCTTATTAATCATTTTCATGCATCATTTTTCTAATTAAATCTAGCATGCATTCCTATTTAGAAATAGGGAAATTTTACCCACCTCAAATGGAGAGACAAACACAATTAGCAACTTCCTAAACAAAAGTCCTTGCACACGAACGGTCCTCCTCCTAGAAGCGCGCACTCGAGCCTCCAAGAACACCAAAACCGAGCACCTCCACAAGCCAACCGAGAGCTCTCCCTATACCGGCCTCCTCTCCTTCTTGATTGATGCACAAACCCACACAATCTCTCAATCTTTTAACTCACTAAAATAACTACTAGATAAGGTATTTTGAACTATAGGTTGGAGAAAATAATTTGCACAAGACTAACTAGCCATGGGGGGAGGGGGGGTATTTATACTAAAAATCAAGGAGAATGGATGGCCAAGATTGAAGTAGGAGTTAGGAACAAGTGGCTATGATTTGCTGAGGAGTTATACTAACCACCCATAATCAAGTAACCACCACACCATGATCCCCACTCAAAATTTGATCTTCCCTCCAAAAAGAAGCAATCCGGCCTACCCCACTTTGTGCACATTGCACGTGTACGTGCAATACACGTGCATGCAACTAGGTCCAAAAAATTGTACATTAAATTTTGTATAAAAATAATCTTTGAGTTGTATCCTACATGACAAGTTGTAATTAAAAGTAAATTAACTCATGGGCTTTAGTTTATGGGCCAAAATACTTATTATAAAAATAATGAATTAAATTAACTTTGGGCTTTTAAAAAGAAAAGGCTTTTTGTCTAATTGAAAGAAGGCTTTATACAAATAATTACAAGCATATATTTAAAAATTTATACTCATCATGATGAAAATATTTGCCAAAAATATTGCACGTGCACACTACGTGCAAAATAAATAATTTTCCATTAAATGAAAAATCGGGGCATTACAACACTCCCTCCTTAGAATTGTTCCGTCCCCGGAACTACAGTCAAGAGCGAGAAAAAAAACACTAACAACAAGAAAAAGATACAAAGATACAATCAAGCAAAAAGCTCAGGATAGTCCTTCAACATCCTCTCCTCAGACTCCCAAGTAGCCTCTTCAACCAAATGGTTTCTCCAGACTACCTTGACCATCGGTATCGTCTTATTCCTCAAGACTTTCTCTTGACGATCATTAATCTCAACAGGAGACTCGATGTAATTCAGATCCAACTGCAAACCTTCCGGCACTTCAGGCAAATGATGACTCGGATCTGGAATATACCCTCTCAGCATAGACACATGAAAGAAATTGTGCACCTGAGATAACTCTTCCGGTAATTCAAGCCGGTAAGCAGTCTTTCCGATCCTTTTCAATATCTTGTACGGGCCTATAAATCTCGGAGCTAACTTCCTGCCTTTGCCAAATTGAACCACACCTTTACTGGGTGATTACTTTCAGGAAGACGAAGTCACCCACCTCAAACTCAAGGTCCCTTCTCCGGTTGTCTGCATAGCTTTTCTGCCTGCTCTGAGCTTCTACCAACCTTTTTCTGATCAGAACAATCTTCTCAGAGGTTTGCTGCACAAGCTCAGGACCAAACAACTGACGCTCCCCAACTTCAAACCAACAAACAGGTGTCCTGCACTTCCTGCCATACAAAGCTTCGCAGGTGCCATCCCGATGCTAGTCTGAAAACTGTTGTTGTAGGCAAACTCTACCAAAGGTAAATGCCTTTCCCAAGTGCCTCCAAAGTCTAGTATACAACACCGAAGCATATCCTCAAGAATACGGTTGACTCGCTCGGTCTGCCCATCAGTTTGCGGATGAAAAGCAGTGCTGAAATCCGTCTTGGTACCCAAAGCTATCTGAAGACTCCTCCAGAAATGCGAAGTAAACCGCACATCTCGATCAGACACAATAGTTGACGGAACACCATGAATCCTGATGATCTCGCCAACATACAACTCAGCTAACTTGTCCATCGAAGCAGTGAGTTTCATCGCCAAAAAGTTAGCGGACTTGGTTAGTCGATCGACTATAACCCAAATCACATCATTGCCTTTAGGACTCTTGGACAATCACGTAATGAAATCCATAGTGATGTTATCCCACTTCCATTCCGGAATAGGTAACGGCTGTAATAAACCACCGGGTCTCTGATTCTCGGCTTTGACTTGTTGACAAACCTCACACTTTGCCACAAATTCAGCAACATCCCGTTTCAAACCTGACCACCAAAAATGTTGTTTGATGTCTTTGTACATCTTAGTACTCCCAGGATGTACTGACAAAAGAATAGCATGCGCCTCCTGAAGAATACTCTCCTTCAGGTCCGCCTGATTTGGAACACACAGTCTATCTCCGAACCACAGCACTCCATTCCTGATTTGAAATCCGGGCAACCTGCCAACACCACCTGCTCCTTCATCTCCAAGATATCAGCATCAACCTTCTGACTTGCAATGATCCTTCCATTCGGTGTAGGCTGAAGCCTCAACTGAGCTAAAGATGCTTCCAATCCTTGCAAGATAACTTCTATACCTGCTCGGTCCAATTCCTCAATCAGATGCTTCTGAGTTGTAATCAAACTGGCTAAACTGCTCTTGCAGCTAAGTGCATCAGCAACAACATTAGCCTTCCCAAGATGATACTTGATCTCAGGTTGCATGTCCTCAAGCACTTCCATCCATCTTCGCTGCCTCAAATTCAGATCCCTCTGCTGATATATGTACTTCAAACTCTTGTGGTCCGTGTACATGTTCAATTTCTTACCGTACACGTAGTGCCTCTATTGCTTCAGGGCAAAGATAATCGCAGCCAACTCCAGATCATGAGTCGGGTAATTCTTCTCATGCGGTCGTAGTTGCCTAATATATTTTATTTCAAGTATTCTTGTTGGTATTTGGTTCATATGTGCATGGGGTTGATTTTTCTGGCTTCCGACTTTGATTATTTTGTGAGATATTGTAAAGATTCCTGAACAGCATATGGATAATGAAAATCATTCGCTGGGCATTTGTTACGTGCTCGTATTCCGTATTTTTGAAAAGCGGGGCGTGACAACAACTTTCTCAGATTCAGTATGGAACTCAAATTCCTACTCTTCAAACATAAGTCAAGAACAACTCAAGACAGCAGTTTTGCTGAAACTTGCAAATCTCATAATTGGTGCTATACTTATTCGAATGTAACAAAATTGAATATTTTGGAAAGCTAAGAACGTCTACTAGAACATTCTAGTTCACAATTTTCTCAAATTCTGTACGGAACTTCAAGTTCTGGCTCTTTAAACACAAGTCAGGTACAACTCAAGACAACAAGTTTTGTTGAAAATTGTAAAGCTCATTGCTGGTACTATGCATTTCGGAATCTAAAGAAATTAGACATTTTGGAAAGTTAAGAAAATATACTACAACTTCCTAGTTAACCACTTTCTCAGATTCCGTATGGAACTCAATATCTCTCCGTTTAGACACAAGTCAAGTACAACTCAAGAAAGCAGTTTTACTGAAACTTGTAAATCTCATAACTGGTGCTATGCTTAACAGAATCTAACAAAATTGAACTTTTTGGAAAGCCAATAACGTCTACTAGAACTTCCTAGTTAACAACATTCTCAGATTTTGTATGGAACTCAAATTCCTTCTCTTTAAACACAAGTCAGGAACAACTGAAGACAGTAGTTTTGCAGAAACTTGTAAAGCTCATAACTTGTGCTATACTTGTCGGATTCGTACAAAATTGAACTTTCCGGAAAGCTAAGAACATCTACTACAACTTCGTAGTTAACAACTTTCTCAGATTCCGTATGGAAATCAAATTCTTGCTCTTTAAACACAAGTCAAGAACAACTCAAAACCGCAGTTTTGCTGAAACATGTAAAGCTCATAAATGGTGCTATACTTATCGGAATATAACAAAATTGAACTTATTGGAAAGCTAAGAACGTCTACTAGAAATTCCTATTAAACAACATTCTCAGATTCTGAATGGAACTCAAATACCTTATCTTTAAACACAAGTCAAGAACAACTCAAGACAGCAGTTTTGTTGAAACTTATAAATCTCATAACTGGTGTTATGCGTATCGGAATCTAACAAAATTGTAAATTTTGGTAAGATACGAACAGCTACTACAACTTTCTAGTTAACAACTTTCTCAGATTCTGTATGGAACTCAAATTCGTGCTCCTTAAACACACGTCAAGAACAACTGAACAAAATTGTACTTTTTGGAAAGCCAAGAACATCTACTACAACTTCCTAGTTAACAACTTTCTCAGATTGCATATGGAACTAAAATTCCTGCTCTTAAAACACAAGTCTTGAACAACTCGAGACAGCTGTTTGCTGAAACTTGTAAAGCTCATAACCGGTGCTATACTTATCAGAATCTAACAAAGTTAGATTTTTTTAAAAGCTAAAAACAACTACTACAACTTTGTAGTTAACAACTTTCTCAAATTTAGTATGGAACACAAATTCCTGTAATTTAAACAAAGTCTAGAACAGCTTAAGAATATAGTTTTGTTGAAACTTGTAAAACTGATCGCTAGTGATATTCATTTCGGAATCTAAAAAAAATTAGACATTTTGGAAAGTTAAGAAAATATACTAAAACTTGCTAGTTAACAACTTTCTCAGATTCCGTATGGAACTCAATATCTTGCCGTTTAAACACAAGTCAAGTAACAACTCAAGACAACAATTTTGCTGAAACTTGTAAAGCTCATAACTGGTGCTATGCTTATCGGAATCTAACAAAATTGAACCTTTTGGAAAGCCAAGAACGTCTACTAGAACTTCCTAGTTAACAACATTCTCAGATTCCGTATGGAACTCAAATACCTTCTCTTTAAACACAAGTCAAGAACAACTGAAGACAGTAGTTTTGTGGAAACTTGTAAAGCTCATAACTTGTGCTATACTTATCAGATTCTAACAAAATTGAACTTTCTGAAAAGCTAAGAACATCTACTACAACTTCGTAGTTAACAACTTTCTCAGATTCCGTATGGAACTCAAATTCTTGCTTTTTAAACAAAAGTCAAGAACAACTCAAAACCGCAGTTTTGCTGAAACATGTAAAGCTCATTGATATGGCTAAAAATGGGGTTAAATCAGAACCGTCCAAATCGGGCATGAATCTTGAAGCACAGGGGTAAAATGGTAATTTCACCTACCAATGGGTCTGAAGCAGGTACTGGTTGACCCCCTCAAAGATCCACTAACCCGTGAAAGGATCCACCTCAACTAGGTGCGGGTTTCAACCCGCAGCAAACCCGGTCCAGAAAGGGTGGAATTAGGATTTCTGATTAATCATAATCAACGGCCCTGATTCATATCTATCGTTTCACTAGGGATTAGGGATTACATTCCTTATCTTACCACAGGGATTACATTCCTAATCTAATTCCCAACGACGCCTATAAATACCCCCCAACCATCTCCATTAAGAGGTAATCAATCTTTTGCCAGTTTTTACGCTCTTTTATAATCACTTGTGGTTACTGACTTGAGCGTTGGAGGGTGCGTCACCGGGATCAACTCTGGTGTCTCGCACTTTTTGCAGGTGAACGGCGGGAGTCAACGGTCAAACTCCGGCTGAACAGGTAACAGGTTTGCTAAAGAATCCACAAATACTATCTGTTTGCCCCACACCAGATTCAGCGGCAACAGATTGGCGCCGTCTGTGGGAAACACCACGAATAGCAGCCTCCCCTCTTCCCGTTGGTCAGATCTTCTCCAGCCATGCCTCATAGGAAAGTAAGATCAAGAGGGTCCAACCGTGGACCCAACCCCGATCAGCAACCGGAAGTCCCCATCCAACCCGCTCAGCAGCAGGGGCAACTTCCTCCTCAAGCAGAGGACCCTCTCCAACAGGACCAGCCTCCTCAGAATCCACAACCTCCTAAGGGTCCCCCCGGTCCTCAAAATGCCGGGGCAGGGGTCTCGCATCCCAACCCGCAGAAACAACCTCTCCATCAGGACCACGTCTCCATCCACAATGCCTCTTCGGATTCCATGGCCTCCCATAATCCCCGAGCTTCCGACCTTCGCAACACCATCCTCAATCGGCAGAAGGATGAAGATCTTTGCCGCCGTCTGGATGAAAAGCGGGCCCGAGAGGGAGCCTCCCGCCAACAACGTCCGGATGAGCGATCTCCTCACCACCGAGATTACAGAAGGTCTCCTACCCGAAGGGGGCGGAGAGAGTCCCCCGAGCATCACAAGAGAAGACCCCACTCCCCTGCCGGTCGGCAACATCCAAGGAACGATGAGGCACCCATCACCGGTGCCGAGTTCCAGCAGTTCCAAGCAACCATCCTACAAGCTCTCAATCTCCGTCCCAACAACACCAATGCTCCAAGGATTCCCACTCCTCCTCCTGTCCGAAGTCCTCGCCAACGATCTCTAACTCCTCCCCCAGCTCCTAGCAACCCCCGTCACATTCCCAGTCCTTGCCGCTCCAGGAGCTACCGTCGTCGTAGCCCCCGCTCTCCCTCGTACGAAGACGAGTCTAGAGGCTCGGTTGATTACCGTCGAAGGGATGACGCTGTCTACCGCCGTCTCCACGAAATGGAGAGGCGCTTGGGTCAGTTAGACCGAGAAGAAGAGCTTAGAGGAAGGACCCTTCATCCTAGTCGACCTCCTTTTTCCCGAACCATAATGGAGGCACCCATACCAATTGGCTTTAAACCTCCTCAATTTGAGACTTATTCCCGGGAGACTGACCTCGTCGATCACATCGAAAGCTTCAAGACCCTCATGCTCATCCATCAAGCTTCCGATGCTCTGCTCTGCAAAACCTTCCCCGCAAATCTCAAGGGTCCGGCTCGAGAATGGTACTCTCGTCTTGCCCCATCCTCAATATTCTCCTTCGAGCAATTTGAGACCCTCTTCGACACCCACTTCGTGAGTAGCCACCGAACTGAGAAGACCAGCATTTCGCTACTCTACCTCAACCAGAAGAAGGGTGAGAAGTTGAGAGACTATGTGAAAAGGTTCACAGCGGAAGCTAGGTCCATAGCATCCCTCGACTAGTCGGTCGCTGCAGCAGCATTTCAATCCAATGTCCTCAACTCCAGCCTCCGCTCCTCCTTCGCCAAGAAGCCCCCACAGAACTTCTCTGACCTCCTCCACCGGAGCAAAAAGTATATTCGGGCCGAAGAAGCTGAGAACCGCCCCAACTTGGAGTGGTCTTCCTCCGGGTCTAAGAGAAAGGGAACAGAAGAGGAAGGGGCCAAGAAGCTCCAGAAGGATAATGGCAGCCAGCGCTGACCTCCTCCCAGATTTGAAAATTTTACTCCCCTTAACGCCAACATCTCCACAATTCTTATGGAAGTTGAGAAGGAGGGGGTGATATCACCTGCACCTAAAATGAACACCCATGGCAAGAAGAGGGATAAAGAGAAGTGGTGCCACTATCACCGGGACCATGGCCACGACACCAATGACTGTCGGGCCCTGAAGAATGAGATAGAAGCCCTCATCCAAAGGGGGCAGCTGACCAGGTTCGTGAGAAAGGACCGAGTAGATCTTCCTCCCCCGCCTCGGGGGACTAACAAGCGTCCTGAACGCGATGAAACGCCCGACTTCGAAGAGGAGCATGTCCTCCACCTCATTCATGGGGGCCCAATGGGTGGCTCCTCCAACTCCTCTCGAAAGACGTTTATAAGGGAAGTCAATTCGGTTCGCGCCACCCCTCCTCCTAAAGGCCTCAGAGTGCCCATCACAATCTCAAACGAAGACCTCGAGGGTGTCCGCACGCCCCATTGTGACGCACTCATCATCAGCCTCCATATGGCAAACTTCAAAGTGGAGAGGATCCTAGTGGACAATGGCAGCTCCGTTAACATCCTCTTCCTCGCCGCTTTCAAAGGCCTCAAGCTATCCCGAGACAGACTTAAGCCTGCCGGCTACACGCTCCATGGGTTCACGGGAGTGCCAGTGACTATTGAAGGGGTGATCACCCTCGACGTAACCGCTGGCAAAACTCCTACTACCCGAACGGAGTCGATGGACTTTATGGTCATGGATGTCCCTGCAGCTTACAATGTCATTTTGGGTCGGCCCGGCCTAGCTGCCCTTGAAGCCGTCCCTTCCTCCTATCACCTCAAGATGAAATTCCCTACCCTGGGCAGGAGTGGGGGAA
This sequence comes from Hemerocallis citrina, assembly GCA_017893485.1. Classification (NCBI taxonomy): domain Eukaryota; kingdom Viridiplantae; phylum Streptophyta; class Magnoliopsida; order Asparagales; family Asphodelaceae; genus Hemerocallis; species Hemerocallis citrina. Next base: position 113,847,785 of record CM030360.1, on the reverse strand, counting down.
GTAAAAGGCAATCAGGAAACAGCCCGCAAGTGCTATATGACCTCTACCCTCGGTCCAGTCCTCTCCCTCGAAACTCTGGAAATCCCCCAAGATGTTGCTCGACCAACGTCCGAGCCGGTGGATGAGTTGGAGGAAGTGCTCTTCTCTGAGCAGGATCCAAGCCGAAAGTTCTTTGTTATCAAGACCCTCCCATCCGCCCTATGCTCCGACATAATCCAGTGCATCCGAAGGAACCGAGACCTCTTTGCTTGGTCGGCCGCAGACATGCCCGGAATTTCTGAAGAGCTCTTGGTCCACCACCTCAGCGTTGCTCCGGGGTCCAAACCGATCCAACAGAAGAGGCACAAGTTCGCCCCCGAGCGCCAGCTAGCTATAAAAGAGGAGGTGGACAAGCTCTTGAAGGCCCGGTTCATACAGGAGGTAAACTATCCCGAATGGCTCTCGAATGTAGTAATGGTGAAGAAGTCCAATGGGACCTGGAGGATATGTATCGACTTCACTGATCTGAACAAGGCATGTCCCAAAGACCCGTTCCCTCTTCCGAGCATCGACACCCTTATCGATGCCACTTTGGGCCATGAGCTCCTCAGCTTCATGGACTCTTTCTCCGGCTACAACCAAATCCGAATGTTTCCCCCGGACATCCCGAAAACTTTCTTTATTACTGACTAGGGCCTCTACTGCTATAGGGTGATGCCGTTCGGATTGAAGAACGCTGGTGCCACTTACCAGCGCCTTGTTAACAAAGTCTTTCAGAGCCAGATAGGTCGTAATATGGAAGTGTATGTCGACGACATGCTTGTAAAAAGCATCCAAGGGGCCGATCATATGACCGACCTACAGGAGGCATTCGATGTACTGAGAAAGCACAACATGAGGCTCAATCCGAACAAGTGTGCGTTCGGAGTCTTTTCAGGAAAGTTCCTCGGCTTCATGGTTAGCCAACGAGGAATCGAAGCTAATCCTGAGAAAATCAAGACCATATTAGACATGGCCCCTTCCCAAGAACGTTAAGAAAGTTCAGAGGCTAACGGGTCGCCTGGCAGCCATAAGGCATTTCCTTTCCAAATCAGGGGAGAAGTGCCTTCCCTTCTTCAAGGCTCTCAGGGGGGCTAAAGGCTTCGAGTGGGGTCAGCAGCAACAAGATTCATTCGACCAGCTCAAGGCTTACCTAGTCAATCCTCCTCTCCTCAGCAAACCAATTCCTGGTGAACCCCTCTACCTCTACCTAGCAGCCTCCGAGCAGACCCTCAGTGCCGTTCTCGTGAGGGAAGAAGATAAGACCCAAAAGCCCATATATTACGTGAGCAAGGTACTTCGTGATGCCGAGCTCCGCTACCCCAGGATAGAGAAGATGCATATGCCCTAGTGATGGCCGCAAGAAAGCTTCGCCCATATTTTCAGTCCCATTCGGTGATCGTTCTTACCGACCAACCACTGAAGCAAGTTCTCCACAAGCCAGAGATCTCCGGTCGCCTTATGAAGTGGTCTATCCCGAGATAGCATGATATAACATATCAGCCTCGGACCGCAATCAAGGTTCAGGCCTTAGCTGAGTTCATAGTTGTAACGAGGGAAGCGGAGCCGGGGTCATTCTGGCTGGCCCAGATGATTTCATCCTCCAATACTCCCTCCGCATCAACTTCAAGGCCTCGAACAATGAAGCAAAATATGAAGCACTCATAGCCGGCCTCGGAATGGCTCGCAATGCAGGGGCGCAGTGCCTCCGGATCTTTAGCGACTCTCAGCTGGTCGTAAATCAGGTCCTGGGCGAGTATGAGGCAAGAGATGACCAAATGGTTAAGTACCTAGCCAAGGTTAGGAATCTCATAGCCCTATTTGAAGAAGCCCTCATCCAGCGAATCCTCCGAGAGGAGAATTCCCATGCCGATGCCCTCTCCAAGCTAGCCTCCTCCTCTCTACAAGGTCTCGAGCAGACCGTCTTGATTGAGGTACTCTTGAAGCCAAGTATAGAAGACGACACTTCCGATTCTATGGAGTCTCTACCTGTCCTGCTTCAAGATGATTGGATGAAACCCCTCGTTGAGTTCCTGACGGATGGGCTCCTCCCCGAAGATCCTAAGGAAGCTCGCCGAGTGAGAACCCGAGCAGAGCGATACACACTTATCGAGGGCATCCTATACAAGCGCTCCTTCACACAAGTGGACGACAGGCCTTATTTGAGATGCCTCTCCCCGGAACAAGCCGACTACGCACTGTAAGAACTTTACGAGGGCATCACCGGGGCACATTCAGGGTCCAGATCCCTAGCCTGCACAGTGTTGAACTACGGATATTTCTGGCCCACTCTCCTATAAGACGCCGAACGGCACGTTCGGTAATGCAGCTGTTGTCAGAAGTACTCCAACATCCGTCGCCTCCCACAAGCTCCACTCACTTCCCTATCAAGTCCTATCCCTTTCGCAATGTGGGGGATGGATTTACTAGGGCCATTCCCTTCAGCTCCCGGTCAGTTCAAATTCTTAGTCATGGCAATCGGCTACTTCTCAAAGTGGATAGAGGCCGAGCCCTTGGCCACAATCACCGAGAACAAGGTACTTCAGTTCTTCTGGAAGAACGTAATCTGCCGATTTGGTGTCCCTCGGGTCCTCATAACAGACAACGGAACCCATTTTACCAGGGCCGCCTTCTGAGCTTTATGTGAAGACCTCGCCATCCGACAACGTTTCTCCTCCGTCTCCCATCCACAGTCGAATGGCCAAGTGGAGAATGCTAACCGACAGATCCTCTCCGGTATTAAGAAGATGTTGGATAAATGCTCTAAAGGCTTGTGGGTCGATCAGCTCCCTAACGTGCTGTGGAACTACCGCACTACAAAACGGACCCCCACAGGAGAGTCCCCATTCAATCTCACCGATGGGTCCGAGGCTATGATCCCCTAGAAGTCGGTATACCCTCTCATTGTCTAATGGCTTATGAAGAAGAACAAAATGCCAGAGAGCTCCGGGCAAATCTAGACTTGATTGATGAGATCCGCGAAAGAGCTGCCATTTGTCAACAAAGCTACCGGAGAAGGATCGAGCTGGCATACAATAAGTGAGTCCGTCCTACCGACCTCAAAGAAGGGGACTTGGTCCTCCGAAAGTTAGCGATCTCTTTTCCTAGTCAAAAGAGTAAACTGGCTCCAAATTGGAAGGGACCTTACAAGATCGCCAAAGTAGTTCGGCCTGGGACATACAGACTAGAAGACCTCCAAGGCAGAGAGATCCCCAGGACCTGGAATGCCGACTATCTTTTAAAATACCAAGAGAGCATTAACGCCTCTCTAAGTATTCTGGGACGTCGAACCGTTCCTCTCCTTTTACTTGTATTTTTTCCTTTATTTCTCTCATGTAATAACGGCTCGCAACTTAGAAGCAGCCGACCATTAGTTATCAATAAAGAGTTTTTTCATATTTTACTTGTAAAATTACTTGCATATCTCTGCTTTTGCTCTTCACTCTAACGATGGTTCGGAGTCCAACACTTGGCTCGATTCTGCTTCACAAGCTCGCTCTTAAGGGAGCTAGAAGTAGTTCGCCATTCGGAATTGCTCCCACAACCATTGAACAACTCTAACGATGGTTCGGAGTCCAACACTTGGCTCGATTCTACTTCGCACACTCGCTCTTAAGCGAGCTAGAAGTAGTTCGCTATTCGGAACTGCTCCCACGACCGTTGAACAAATCTAACGATGGTTCGGAGTCCAACACTTGGCTCGATTCTACTTTGCAAGCTTGCTCTTAAGCGAGCTAGAAGTAGTTCGCCATTCGGAATTGCTCCCACAACCGTTGAATAACTCTAATGATGGTTTGAAGTCCAACACTTGGCTCGATTCTACTTCGCAAGCTCGCTCTTAAACGAGCTAGAAGTAGTTCGCCATTTGGAATTGCTCCCACAACCGTTGAATAACTCCAACGATGGTTCGGAGTCCAACACTTGGCTCGATTCTACTTCGCAAGCTTGCTCTTAAGCGAGCTAGAAGTAGTTTGCCATTCGGAACTGCTCCCACAACCGTTGAATAACTCTAACGATGGTTCGGAGTCCAACACTTGGCTCGATTCTACTTCGCACGCTCGCTCTTAAGTGAACTAGAAGTAGTTCGCCATTCGGAACTGCTCTCATGACTGTTGAACAACTCTAACGATGGTTCGGAGTCCAACACTTGGCTCGATTCTACTTCGCAAGCTCGCTCTTAAGCGAGCTAGAAGTAGTTCGCCATTCGGAATTGCTCCCACAACCGTTGAACAACTCTAACGGCGAGTTCGGAGTCCAATGCTCGGCTCGACTGCACTCCCTCAGTGTCCCGAACCGAGCAGACGAGGAACCGACCTCCACATTTGGAGAAAAATTCCGCCGAACCAATTTCACCGTTGAATCGTCTCAAAATGCGTACGAGAACATGATGAACGGATCAGATCGTGCCACGTATCCACAAAACGACAAGATAGCATTTTCTCAAAACTCGAGTCTCCCGCCTCGTGATTCGTGCCACGATCGTGATCGACCGTCCAGTTAGAACCACTCTAACGGCAAGTTCGGAGTCCAACGCTCGGCTCGACTGCACTCCCTCAGTATCTCGAACCGAGCGGACGAGGAACCGACCTCCACATATGGAGAACAATTCCGTCGAACCAATTTCACCGTTGGATCGTCTCAAAATGCATACTTGAACATGATGAACGGATCAGATCGTGCCACGTATCCACAAAACGACAAGATAGCATTTTCTCGAAACTCGAGCCTCCCGCTTCGTGATTCGTGCCATGATCGTGATCGGCCGTTCAGATTGAGCCACGTGGCTCGGGTCTGAAATCCGAGCTACCACACCACCGAAGTGCAATGTTGCCTCGGTATACCCCGAGCAAGAGCTAAAGTTCTACAGCTAAGGCAAGAGTTCTATGGCTTGAACGCTCTAAGAAGCTAACTATTGGTTCTTATGGTTCGTTTCAAGAGTAAGGCAATTACGGTACAACAATAAGCAGACGAACTTTGATTTCATTAAAACAACTTGCTAAATTTACAAGGCAAGAAGTTACAACAAAAAAGAATATGCAAGAAGTCAAAAGCCCAGTACAACTTGTTCAGCGCCTCCTCAGAATGGGGGCATTCCAATTCAGAGACACTCGGAGTTTTCGTCTCTTCATCTCCGAGCTCATCTCTAGGCCGACGAACTGGGATGCCTCTTCGCCACTAACCCTAACAGTGGCTCCGACCGAGGCTCCGCTCGAGCTAACAGCTACACCGCTTTGGGCATCGGCCGCAGTCCGACCAACGACGGGAGCATGAGTCGCGAGCTCGTAAAAGGAGATCCCTTGCTCTCTCTCCTCGCAAGTGCACGAGGTGCTGCGAACGTTAATCCTCACGGGCTGAGGCTTCAAACGAGCCATTTCCTCCTCGAGCTCAACGATCCTGTCTTTCAAAGTGTCGTCCTTAACCAGTATCTTGAATCGAGGGAGTTTCGCCGAACCCGGGTACTCAGCACTATCAGATATAATGTGACGCAAATTGGTCACCTCGATGCTCTTGTCGACCGTGACCCTCTGTAGCTGCTCGACCTTATTCGCGAGCTCGTCTCGCTCGGCCAGCACCGAGGCTAGCTCTTCCTCCTTCATCGAGAGCTCCTCCTCGACTATCCGCAAGTGGTGTACCTCGGCCAGCAGTTCGCTATTTTTCTTCTCCACGTTGAACAGCACTATTCGGATCTGGTCAATCTCGCCCTCGAGGCGAGCTTCACGAGACCGCTTGAACAGTTCTGCACGACGCCGAGCTGCTGCGGTAACCGGTGCGTGTTCGACGTTCTAAAAAACGAGGGCATCACATTGAAAGACTAAAAATCCGAACGAAAAACTTAGACAAGACCGAAACAAAATTTTTTCATTCATAATAGAAGCGGTGGCCAGTCCGCGAAAAGGCATTACATTCAAAGCAGAGAAAAACAAAAATATAAGAAGACGAGAAGATCAAGGGTCCACCTGCGGCGACGGCTCGACCACAGGCGCCTCGCCAGACGGCCCATCGCCCCCTGTTGCCCCGGCTTGGGGGTCGGTCACCACAGTCTCAGGGACCACAGGCGCTTCCTCGTCCTCCTCCTCGTCTTCGTCCTCTTCGCCCTCCTCTTCTTCGCCCTCTACCATGGCCCCGGGCCACAGCCTATATCCAATTCTCTTGAAGCCGGGGTCGCACTCCTGGACATGGTCGAGTGCCCTTTCGTAGGACTTCTCCATGTTAGAAGCCATGTGCGCCTTCGCCTCGGCTTCAACCTCTGCCCTTATCTTCGCTGCCACGACATCCTTCCCCGCCTTCGCCAACTCCAGTGCCTTCGCAGATGCCGCCAACTCCTCGACAGCCTTAGCGACTTTGGCAACCTCGTCGGCGAGCCGTCCCTTAGCTCGCTCCAGGTCCGCCTCGAGGTCAGGCGACCCGAACCACCAAGCCGTCCGAGCGTCTCTGCTCTGCCTCGAGCTGCCGAACCATCCTCGCCTTCTCCACCCTGTCCTTGTCGCTGGCGGCCTTCAACTCCCTCTCCTGTTCGATGAACTCTTGGATGAGGTGGCCGAAGTGACAAGTGGCCTGCCGAAGGAAAAAAGATAATAAGAACAAAGTAAAAGCCGAACGGCAGACTTAAGAAATTCTCAAAAATAATGAATGCAAAGGTTACCGACACAAGCGACCGAGCGACTTCATAGGTGTCATCGCCAGTCGTCCCCGCCTTCAGTGCGGCTCGATCTTTTGGGGTCGCTAAGTGCTTGACGACTTGCATGCACATCTGCGAGTCCCCGAGGAAGCCGTCATGGTTCTTGACTCACCAGTCTGAGACGAACAACTTCTTATGCTGCTCGGTCAGGATCTCCTCGGTCTGAGTGGTCAGGGGCGAAGCCTCGAGTCGTAGCGCCGCCGAATCGTTGAAGGCCTCACCGGCCGTGGCAGACGTGGCAGGAGCCCAAGGGTCGGCGGAGACGACCACCACTGGCGAGGGGGCCTCAGGAACGGTAGTAGGCGGAGCAACTGCCGAAGGAGCCTTAGAAGGTCGGCCGGACGAAGCCGTGTGCTCGGCCTCTTCCTCTTCCTTCCGTCGGCAACCTTGCCTCGGTCGTTCATCATCCCCAGAAAATCCATCTTCGGCACTTCTGTTCCAAACAACAAAACAAATAGCAAGTTAGAGAAATGAGCAAGAAACTTAGAAAAAAAATACTACAAGATGTCAGGAGCGTACTCGGGTCGATCGGACTAAGGCCCGACCCGTGTAGCACCTCCTCGGTCATTTCCCTCCAGCTCAACATTGGGAGAGCAATAATCTTCTCCGCCACTTCCGCCTCGGCCACTGTCAGTACCGGGTCGAGCCTTGCAAACTTCGGCACCTCTACTTTCCACCGAGTCGGAATGTCCAGCATCGAGGGCTCCCTCAACAAAAAGAACTTCTCCTTCCAACCTTTTATCGAGTCCGGATTCTCTATGAGCCTAACGCCTTTCCGGGGTGACAGGTAGTAGCGATGCTCGGTCTTGTGCATCCGTTGAATCCGATACATGCTCCGAAGGATCACCACGTCTGGATCGACCTCGGCGTTGCGGCACTGGAGCAAGAAGGCATTCACGTGGCGCCAGGTGTTCGGCATAAACTGCGTCGGCGCCTGGCAGTACCACTGGAGGACCTTTAACACAAAGGCGTACAGAGGAAAATGCAATCCGGCATTCAGCGAGTCGTAGTCGAACACACACATATCCCACGGCAGATTGGCGTTTCGCTCGCATCCCAGGGCCGGGGAGGATCAGCTTGTACTCCGGAGGGATGGCGAACCCTTTTCTGATCCGGAGCAGGTCCTTCTCGGATAATACCGATGCATTCTCGTCCACCTCGGTAGTCTGGACCGGGTTGTTCTCCTCGTAGACTGCTGACCGACCTACGATCGCCTTCTCTAGAAGGTCACCCTCGTATTTCCTGACTCCGGCATGGTCGGACAGTACACATGGGTACCGGCCCGACTCAGGGGCTCGCCACTCAGTCTCCACGATCTCCTCGACTACAGGAGATCGGGCCACTGCCTTCTTCTTCTTCTTCTTAACCTCGGCCACGGACGGCCCGGCCACCTTCTTCCCCTTTCTTCGGATCTCCATTCGCCTCCTCTCCTCGGCGCCACTATCGCCCGAGGACGAGGCATCACTCCCCGAGTTTACCCTTGACATCTCTAAAAAAAGCTAAGGCAAATAAACTGACCTTGATGCGATGTGGCCTTGAAGTGACGGTCAAGGTCGGAATTAGTTCGCCGGAAATCGCCTGGCCCACGCGACAGCTAACGCAACCGCCTTGGAGCTAAAATCGCCGCTAGCAGAGCACACAGAGAGTAAATGTGAAAACTTGGAGTGAAAAGTGAGAAATGAGCTCTGGGGTGGGGGAGTGAGAATTTATAACCTCAAAGCGACGTTTGGGCTTCCTTGGGCATTTAAAAGCCCACTAAGAGAAGGAAAAATGCCAAAATGGAGTTGCGATGTTTCAAAACAAAAACTCTTCAAATCGCTTAAGTCCACGACTCGGTCACCGGTGTGCCTAGCCAAGCTATCGTACAGCTTGGCTAAGCAACCGAGCTACTGGGTCGGAGGATGGGGACGGTTAAAAACCAGAACTCTTCAGAACGCTTAACTCTATGACTCGGCCACCGGTGTGCATAGCCGAGCTACCAAACAGCTTGGCTAAGCAACCGAGCTACTGGGTCAGGGGATGGTGACGGTTCAGAACCAGGACTCTTCAAAGCACCAAACTCCATCCCTCGGCAATCAGCACCTCGACGTGCCACCAAACAACCATTCTAACCGAACCGAGGTGCCGAGGTACCGACCTCCACAATTGGAGAAAAATTCTGCCGAGGCCGAATAACCGTTGGATCGTTCCAAAATTCGTGTCAAAACTTGATGGACGGTTCAGATAGCGCCACACTCACAAAACGACAAAATAATATTTTCTCATGATCTGAACCCCATCCTCGTGATTCACACCGTGATAATCGCTCTAGATCTAGCCACACGTACCTCCCGAGCTGCCAGCCACCGGTGTGCATGGCCGAGCTACCGAACAGCTTGGCTAAGCGACCGAGCTACTGGTTTGGAGGATGGCGACGGCTCAAGACAGAGATTCTTCAAAACAACTCCATCCCTCGGCAATCAACGCCTCGGCGTGCCACCGAACAGTCATTCTAACCGAACCGAGGTGTCGAGATACCGACCTCCACATATGGAGAAAAATTCTGCCGAGGCCGAATCACCGTCAGATCGTTCCAAAATTCGTGTCAAAACTTGATGGACGATTCAGATAGCGCCACGCTCACAAAACGACAAAATAACATTTTCTCGTGATCTGAACCCCGTCCTCGTGATTCACGCCGTGATGGGCCCTCAGGATCGCGTCACGTAGCTCGGCAGATCCTGTGGCTCCGTGCCGGGCTGCAGACGGAGCCGAACTGAGGTGTCGAGGAACCGACCCCCACATATGGAGAAAAATTCCGCCGACCCTCCTCAGCCGTTGGATCTTGTCAAAAAATGTGCTCAACGTGATGGACAGCTCAGATCTTGCCACGTTCACTAAACGACAAGATAGCATTTTTTGGGGATCCGCGCTGAGATGGATGCTCAGGATCGTGCCATGTAGCTCAGAAGATCCCGACGCGCCGAGCCGAGCTACCGAACAGTTGGGCTGGACCACCGAGCCCCTAATACAGTGGACAAGGAATTGAGTCACCGGAGCACTTAGCCGAGCTAACGAACAGCTTGGTCGAGTCTTCGAGCTACTAGGTCGAACCGAACGTCCTGACGGAGCACTTATTCGGCCTACAACGCCGAGCTGCCGAGCCGAGTGGACGAGGAACCGACCTCCACATATGAAGAAAAAAGAGGCTGACCCTCCTCAGCTATTGGATCTTGTCAAAAAACGTGCTCAACGTGATGGACAGCCCGGATCTTGCCACGACAGGATAGCATTTTTTGGGGATCCGTGCTGAGATGGACGCTCAGGATCATGCCACATAGCTCGGCAAATTCCGAACCGAGGAGCCGAGTTGCCGACCCTCTCATACGAAGAAACTATCTGCCGAGGAACAGCTCGGCAGACTCCGAGCCGAGGAGCCGAGCTGCCGACCCTCTCATACGACGAAACTTCTGCCGAGGAACATGCATCGTCCGATCGCCCACAAAATCGCGCTCGACAATAATGGAGGGCCCAGATCGTGACACGCCATAAATCAGTATTAAAAATTAGTTTTTATTTATTTTAATCATTTTATTTATTTAAAAATTGCAAAAAAATTACTAAAAATTCGGAAAAATTAACTAAAAATTCTAGGAAATAATTATAAATTCGGGGGCATATTTTTGAGCCCCTGAACGAACAATTATTGCCTAAAACGTGTTGTTAAGACCCCCGAACGACCGGTTAACACTTCGCAAAATTAAATAAATAATCCGAAAAAAATGATAAAAATCGCCAGACATCCAGAAAAGCTCAAGAACAACTTAGAGTGCAACCAACTTGAAAAACCACCTTACAACCTCCTTCAAAGATTCAAAACCTTCCATTTGGACTCCGATACAACTCCCCTAGCCATTAAAACAGTAAAACTACTCCTCAAAGGCTGATCAAGCTCAGTCTTCAGGAGTGGGGGGCTCGTGATATGACTAAAAAAGGGGTTAAATCAGAACCGTCCAAATCGGGCACGAATCTTGAAGCCCAGGGGTAAAATGGTAATTTCACCTACCAATGGGTCTGAAGAGAGTACTGGTTCTCCCCCTCAAAGATCGACTAACCCGCGAACGGATCCACCTCAACTGGGTGCGGGTTTCAACCGGCAGCAAACCTGGTCCAGAAAGGATAGAATTAGCGTTTCTGATTAATCCTAATCAACGGCCCTGATTCATATCTATCCTTTCACTGGGGATTAGGGATTACATTCCTTATCTAACCACGGGGATTAAATTCCTAATCTGATCTCCAACGACGCCTACAAATACCCCCCAACCATCTCCATTAAGAGGTAATCAATCTTTTGCCATTTTTTACGCTCTTTCATAATCACTTCTGGTTACTGACTTGAGCGTCCGAGGGTGCATCGCTGCGATCAACCCCAGTGTCTCGCACTTTTTGCAGGTGAATGGTGGGAGTCAACGGTCAAACTCTGGCGGAACAGGTAACAGGTTTGCTAAAGAATCCACAAATACAATCTGTTTGCCCCGACACCAGATTCAGCGGCAACACTCATAAATGGTGCTATACTTATCGAAATCTAACAAAATTGAACTTTTTGGAAAGCTAAGATGTCCACTAGAACTACCTCGTTAACAACATTCTTAGATTCTGAATGGAACTCAAATACGTTCTCTTTAAACACAAGTAAGAACAACTCAAGACAGCAGTTTTGCTGAAACTTGTAAAGCTCATAACTGGTGTTATGCTTATCGGAATCCAACAAAATTGGATATTTTGGTAAGATAAGAACAGCTACTACAACTTCCTAGTTAACAACTTTCTCAGATTCCATATGAAACTTAAATTCGTGCTCTGTAAACACAAGTCTAGAACAACTGAACACAGCAGTTTTGCTGAAACTTGTAATGCTCATAACTGGTGCTATACTTATCGAAATCTAAAAAAATTGTACTTTTTGGAAAGCGAAGAACATTTAATACAACTTCCTAGTTAACAACTTTCTCAGATTGCATATGGAACTCAAATTCCTGCTCTTTAAACACAAGTCTTGAACAACTCAAGACAGCAGTTTGCTGAAACTTTTAAAGCTCATAACTGGTGCTATACTTATCAGAATCTAACAAAGTTAGATTTTTTTGAAAGCTAAGAATATCTACTGCAACTTCATAGTTAACAACTTTCTCAAATTCAGTATGGAACTCAAATTCCTACCTTTTAAACAAAGTCAAGAACAACTTAAAACTGCAGTTTGGCTGAAACTTGTAAAGCTCATAACTGGTGTTATACTTATTAGAATCTAAAAAAATTGAAATTTTTGGAAAGCTAAGAACATCTACTATAACTTCATAGTTAAAAACTTTCTCAGATTCCGTATGGAACACAAGTTCTTGCTCTTTAAATACAAGTCAAGTATGGAACTTGTAACGCTCATCGCTGGTGCTATACATTTCAAAATAAAAAAAATCATCTTTTTGGAAAGACAATAACATCTACAACAACTTCCTAGTTAACTACTTTATCATATTCCGTATGGAACTCAAATTTTTTTTCTTTAAACACAAGTCAAGTACAACTCTAGATAGCAATTTTGCTGAAACATGTAAATCTCATCGTTGGTGCTATACCTTCGGAATCTAAAAAAAATAGAATTTTTGGAAAGCAAAGAACATCAACTACAACTTTCCAGTTAAAAACTTTCTCAGATTCAGTATGGAACTCAAATTCCTACTCGTTAAACACAAGTCAAGATCAACTCAAGACAGCAGTTTTGCTGAAACTTGCAAATCTCATAACTGGTGCTATACTTATCGGAATGTAACATAATTGAATTTTTTAGAAAGCTAAGAACGTCTACTAGAACTTCCTAGTTAACAACTTTCTCAAATTCTGTATGGAACCCAAGTTCTGGCTCTTTAAACACAAGTCAAGTACAACTCAAGACAACAAGTTTTGTTGAAACTTGTAAAGCTCATCGCTGGTGCTATACATTTCGGAATCTAAAAAAATTAGACATTTTGGAAGGTTAAGAAAATATACTACAACTTCCTAGTTAACAAATTTCTCAGATTCCGTATGGAACTCAATATCTTGCTGTTTAAACACAAGTCAAGTACAATTCAAGACAGCAGTTTTGCTGAAACTTGTAAACCTCATAACTGGTGCTATGCTTATCGAAATCTAAAAAAATTGAACTTTTGGGAAAGCCAAGAACGTCTACTAGAAATTCCTAGTTAACAACATTGTCATATTCCGCATGGAACTCAAATACCTTCTCTTTAAATACAAGTCAAGAACAACTGAAGACAGTAGTTTTGCGGAAACTTGTAAAACTCATAACTTGTGCTATACATATCGAATTCTAACAAAATTAAACTTTGTGGAAAGCTAAGAACATCTACTACAACTTCGCAGTTAACAACTTTCTCAGATTCCGTATGGAACTCAAATTCTTGCTCTTTAAACACAAGTCAAGAACAACTCAAAATCGCAGTTTTGCTGAAACATGTAAAGCTCATAAATGGTGCTATACTTATCAGAATCTAACAAAATTGAACTTTTTGGAAAGCTAAGAACGTCTACTAGAACTTCCTAGTTAACAACATTCTCAGATTCTGAATGGAACTCAAATACCTTCTCTTTAAACACAAGTCAAGAACAACTCAAGGCAGCAGTTTTGCTGAAACTTGTAAACCTCATAACTGGTGTTATGCTTATGGGAATATAACAAAATTGAACTTTTTGGAAAGCTAAGAACATCTACTAGAACTTCCTAGTTAACAACTTTCTCAGATTCCGTATGCAACTCAAATTCGTGCTATTTAAACACAAGTCAAGAACAACTGAACACAGTAGTTTTTCTGAAAGTTGTAATGCTCATAACTGGTGCTATACTTATCGGAATCTAACAAATTTTTACTTTTTGGAAAGCTAAGAACATCTACTACAACTTCCTAGTTAACAACTTTCTCAGATTGCATATGGAACTCAAAATCCTGCTCTTTAAACACAAGTCTTGAACAACTCAAAACAACATTTTGCTGAAACTTGTAAAGCTCATAACTGGTGCTATACTTATCAGAATCTAACAAAGTTAGATTTTTTTGAAAGCTAAGAACATCTACTACAACTTCGTGGTTAGCAACTTTCTCAAATTCAGTATGGAACTCAAATTCCCACCTTTTAAACATAGTCAAGAACAACTTAAGACTGCAGTTTGGCTAAAACTTATAAAGCTCATAACTGGTGCTATACTTTTTAGAATCTAACAAAATTGAACTTTTTGGAACGCTAAGAACACCTACTACAACTTTGTATTTAAAAACTTTCTCAGATTCCGTATGGAACTTAAGTTCTTGCTCCTTAAACACAACTCAAGTACAACTCAAGACAGTAAGTTTTGTTGAAACTTGTAATGCTCATCGCTGGTGCTATACATTTCGGAATAAAAAAAAAATCGTCTTTTTGAAGAGAAAAGAACATCTACTACAACTTCCTAGTAAACAACTTTCTCATATTCCGTATGGAACTCAAATTCTTCTTCTTTAAACACAAGTCAAGTACAACTCAAGACCGCAGTTTTGCTGAAACTTGTAAATCTCATAACTGGTGCTATACTTATCAGAATCTAACAAAATTGAACTTTTTGGAAAGCAAAGAATGTCTACTAGAAATTCCTAGTTAACAACATTCTCAGATTCCGTATGGAACTCAAATACCTTCTCTTTAAACACAAGTCAAGAACAACTGAAGACAGTAATTTTGCGGAAACTTGTAAAGCTCATAATTTGTGCTACACTTATCGGATTCTAACAAAATTGAACTTTATGGAAATCTAAGAACATCTACTAAAAAGTCTTAGTTAACAACTTTCTCAGATTCCATATGGAACTCAAATTCTTGCCCTTTAAACACAAGTCAAGAACAACTGAAGACAGCAGTTTTGCTGAAACTTGTAATGCTCATAACTGGTGCTATACTTATCGGAATCTAACAAAGTTAAACTTTTTGGCAAGCTAAGAATATCTACTACAACTTCCTTGTTAACAACTTTCTTAGATTCTGTATGGAACTCAAATCCTACTCTTTAAACACATGTAAAGAACAACTTAAGGCAGCAGTTTTGTTGAAACTTCTAAAGCTCATAACTGGTGCTACACTTGTCGGAATCTAACAAAATTGAAATTTTTGGAAAGCTTGGAATATCTACTACAACTTCCTAGTTAACAAGTTTCTCAGAATTCCTTATGGAAGTCAAATTCCTGCTCTTTAAACACAAGTCAAGAACAACTCAAGATAGCAGTTTTGCTTAAACTTGTAAAGCTCAGAACGGGTGCTATACTTATCGGAATCTAACAAATTTAGACTTTTTGGAAAGATAAGAACATCTACAACAACTTCCTAGTTAACAACTTTCTCAGATTCAGTACCGAACTCAATTTCCTGCTCTTTAAATGCAAGTCAAGAACAACTGAAGACAGCAGTTTTGCTGAAACTTGTAATGCTCATAACTGGTAATATACTTATTGGAATCTAAAAAAATTAGAATTTTTGGAAAGCTAAGAATATCTACTATGACTTTCTAGTTAAGAACTTTCTCAGATTCAGTATGGAACTCAAATTACTAATCTTTAAACACAAGTCAAGAACAACTCAAGACAGCACTTTTGCTGAAACTTGTAAATCTCATCACTAGTGCTATACACTTCGGAATATAATAAAATTGAACTTTTTTGGAAAGCTAAGATCATTTGTTACAACTTCCTAGTTAACAACTTTCTCAAATTCAGTGTGGAACTCAAATTCCTGCTCTTCAAACACATGTCAAGAACAACTTAAGATAGCAGTTTTGCTGAACCTTGTAAAGCTCATCACTGGAGCTATACATATCGGAATCTAACAAAATTAAACTTTTGGAAAGATAAGAACATCTACTACAACTTCCGAGTCAGCAACTTTCTCAGATTCCGTATGCAACTCAAATTCCTGCTCTTTAAACACAAGTCAAGAACAACTCAAGCCAGCAGTTTTGCGGAAACTTGTAAAGCTCATAACTGGTGTTATGCATATCGGAATCTAATAAAATTGGAAATTTTAGTAAGATAAGAACAGCTACTACAACTTCCTAGTTAACAACTTTCTTAGATTACGAATGGAACTCAAATTCCTGCTCTTTAAACACAAGTCAAGAACAACTAAACACAGAGGTTTTCCTAAAACTTGTAATCCTCCTAACTGGTGCTATAGTTATTGGAATGTAACAAAATTGAACTTTTTGGAAAGTTAAGAACGTCTACTAGAATGTCCTAGTTAACAACTTTCTCAGATTCCGTATGGAACACAAATTCCTGCTCATTAAACACAAGTCAAGAACAACTCAAGATAGCAGTTTTGCTTAAACTTGTAAAGCTCAGAACGGGTGCTATACATATCGGAATCTAAAAAATTTATACTTTTTGGAAAGATAAGAACATCTACAACAACTTCATAGTTAACAACTTTCTCAGATTTCGTATTGAACTCAATTTCCTGCTCTTTAAATGCAAGTCAAGAATAACTGAAGACAGCAGTTTTGCTGAAACTTGTAATGCTCATAACTGGTGCTATACTTATTGGAATCTAACAAAATTAGACTTTTTGGAAAGCTAAGAATATCTAATATGACTTTCTAGTTAACAACTTTCTCAGATTCAATATGGAACTCAAATTCCTACTCTTTATACACAAGTCAAGAACAACTCAAAACAGCAGTTTTGCTGATACTTGTAAATCTCATAACTGGTGCTATACTTATCGGAATGAACAAAATTAAACTTTTTGGAAAGCTAAGAACGTCTACTAGAATGTCCTAGTTAACAACTTTCTCAGATTCCGTATACAACTCAAATTCCTGCACTTTAAATACAAGTCAAGAACAACTCATGACAGCAGTTTTCTGGAAACTTACAAAGCCCACCGCTGGTGCTATACTCTTCGGAATCTAACAAAATTGAACCTTTTGGAAAGCTAAGAACATCTGTTACAACTTCCTAGTTAACAACTTTTTCAGATTCAGTGTGGAACTCAAATTCCTGCTCTCCAAACACAAGTTAAGAACAACTTAAGATAGCAGTTTTGCTGAACCTTGTAAAGCTCATCACTGGAGCTATACTTATTAGAATCTAACAAAATTTAACTTTTTGGAAAGATAAGAACATCTACTAGAACTTCCTAGTAAGCAACTTTCTCAGATTCCGTAGGCAACTCAAATTCTGGCTCTTTAAACACAAGTCATGAACAATTCAGCCAACATTTTTGCGGAAACTTGTAAAGCTCATAACTGGTATTATGATTAACGGAATGTAACAAATTTCTAAATTTTGGTAAGATAAGAACAGCTACTACAATTTCCTAGTTAACAACATTCTCAGATTCCGTATGGAACTCAAATTCCTGCTCTTTAAACACAAGTCAAGAACAACTGAACACAGTCGTTTTGCTGAAACTTGTAATGCTCATAACTAGTGCTATACTTATCGGAATCTAACATAATTTTACTTTTTGGAAAGCTAAGAACATCTACTGCTAATTCCTATTTAACAACTTTCTCGGATTGCATATGGAACTCAAATTCCTGCGCTTTAAACACAAGTCTTGAACAACTCAAGACAGCAGTTTGCTGAAACTTGTAAATCTCATAAATGGTGCTATACTTATAAGAATATAACAAAATTAGATTTTTTCTTAAAGCTAAGAACATCTACTACAACTTCGTAGTTAACAACTTTCTCAAATTCAGTATGGAACTCAAATTCCTGCCCTTTAAACAAAGTCAAGAACAACTTAAGACTGCAGTTTGGCTGAAACTTGTAAAGTTCATAACTAGTGCTATACTTATTGGAATCTAACAAAATTAAACTTTTTGGAAAGCTAAGAACATCTACTGCAACTTCGTAGTAAAAAACTTTCTCAGATTCCGTACGGAACTCAAGTTCTTGCTCTTTAAACACAAGTCAAGTACAACTCAAGACAGCAAGTTTTGCTGAAACTTGTAACGCTCATCGCTGGTGCTACACTTTCGGAATCTAAAAAAAATAGAATTTTTGAAAAGCTATGAACATCGACTACAACTTCCTAGTTAACAACTTTCTCAGATTCAGTATGGAACTCAAATTCCTACTCTTTAAACACAAGTCAAGTTCAACTCTAGACAGCAGTTTTGCTGAAACTTGTAAAGCTCATAACTGGTGCTATACTTACCAGAATGTAACAAAATTGAACTTTTTGGAAAGCTAAGAATGTCTACCAGAATGTTCTAGTTAACAACTTTCTCAGATTCCGTTTGGAACCCAAGTTCTTGCTCTTTAAACACAAGTCAAGTTGGACTCAAGACAACACGTTTTGTTGACACTTGTAAAGCTCATCGCTAGTGCTATACATTTTGGAATAAAAAAAAATTAGACATTTTGGAAAGTTAAGAAAATCTACAACAACTTCCTAGTTAACAACTTTCACAGATTCCGTATCGAACTCATTATCTTGCCGTTTAAACACAAGTCAAGTAGAACTCAAGACAACAGTTTTGTTGAAACTTGTAAAACTCATAACTGGTGCTATGCTTATCGAAATCTAACAAAATTGAACTTTTTGGAAAGCTAAGAACGTCTACTAGAACTTCCTAGTTAACGACATTCTCAGATTCCGTATGGAACTCAAATACCTTCTCCTTAAACACAAGTCAAGAACCACTGAAGACAGTAGTTTTGCAGAAACTTGTAAAGCTCATAACTTGTGCTATGCTTATCGGATTCTAACAAAATTGAACTTTCTGGGAAGCTAAGAATATCTACTACAACTTCGTAGTTAACAGCTTTCTCAGATTCCGTATGGAACTCAAATTCTTGCTCTTTAAACACGAGTCAAGAACAACTCAAGACAACAGTTTTTCTGAGCCTTGTAAAGCTCATAACTGGTGCTATGCTTATCAGAATCTAACAAAATTGGACGTTTTGAAAAGATAAGAACATCTACTACAACTTCCTAGTTAACAACTTTCTCAGATTTCGTAGGGAACTCAAATTCCTTTTCTTTAAACACAAGTCAAGAACTACTGAAGGTAGCAGTTTTGCTAAAACTTGTAATGCTCATATCTGGTGCTATACTTATCGAAATGTAACAAAATTAAACTTTTTGGCAAGCTAAGAATATCTACTATAGCTTCCAAGTTAACAACTTTCTTAGATTCAGTATGGAACTCAAATCCAACTCTTTAAACACAAGTCAAGAACAACTTAAGACAGCAGTCTTGCTAAAACTTCTGAAGCTCATAACTGGTGCTACACTTGTCGGAATCTAACAAAATTGGACTTTTTGGAAAGCTTGGAATATCTACTACAACTTCCTAGTTAACAACTTTCTCAGATTCCGTATGGTACTCAAAAAATCCTGCTCTTTAAATACAAGTCAAGAACCACTCAAGATAGCAGTTTTGCTTAAACTTGTAAAGTTCAGAACGGGTGCTGTACTTATCAGAATCTAACAAATTTAGATTTTTTGGAAAGATAAGAATATCTACTACAACTTCCTAGTTAACAACTTTCTCAGATTCCGTATTGAACTCAATTTCCTACTCTTTAAACGCAAGTCAAGAACAACTAAAGACAGGAGTTTTGCTGAAACTTGTAATGCTCATAACTGGTAGCACACTTATTGGAATCTAAAAAAATTAGATTTTTTAGAAAGCTAAGAATATCTACTAAGACTTTCTAGTTAACAACATTCTCAGATTCAGTATGGAACTCAAATTTCTACACTTTAAACACAATTCAGGAACAACTTAAGACAGCAGTTTTCGCTGAAACTTCTAAAGCTCATTAACTGGTGCAATACTTATCGGAATCTAATAAAATTGGGCTTTTCGGAAAGCTAAGAATATATACTACAACTTCCTAGTTTACAACTTTTTCAGATTCCGTATACAACTCAAATTCCTGATCGTTAAACACAAGTCAAGAATAACTCATGACAGCAGTTTTGCTGAAACTTCCAAAGCTCATCGCTGGTGCTATACTTTTCGGAATCGAACAAAATTGGAAATTTTGGAAAGCTGAGAATATCTACTACAAATTCCTAGTTAACAACTTTCATAGATTCAGTATGGAACTCCAATTCCTGCTCTTTATACTAAAGTAAAGAACCACTCAGGACAGCAGTTTGCTGAAACTTGTAAAGCTCATAACTGGTACTATACATATCGGAATCTAACAAAATTAGACTTTAAAGCTAAGAACATCTACTACAACTTCCTAGTTAAAAACTTTCTCAGATTCATTATGCAACTCAAATTCATGCTCTTTAAACCTATGTAAAGAAAAACTTACGACGGCAGTTTCGCTGAAACTTGTAAAGCTCATAACTGGTGGTATACTTATCAGAATCTAACAAAATTAAACTTTCTGAAAAGCAAAGAACAACTACTAGAGCTTCCTAGTTAACAACTTTCTCAGAAGACAGCAGTTTTGCTGAAACTTGTAATGCTCATAACTGGTGCTATACTTATCGAAATATAACAAAATTAAACTTTTTGGCAAGCTAAGAAAGTCTACTACAGCTTCCAAGCTAACAACTTTCTTAGATTCAGTATGGAACACAAATCCTGCTCTTTAAACACAAGTCAAGAACAACTCAAGACAGCAATTTTGCTGAAACTTGCAAATATCGTAACTGGAGCTATAATTATTGGAATCTATCTAAATTGAACTTTTTGGAAAGCTCAAAACATCTAATACAACTTCCTAGTTAACGAATTTCTCAGTTTCAGTATGGAACTCAAATTCCTGCTCTTTAAACACAAGTCAAGAACAACTTAAGACAGTAGTTCTGCTGAACCTTTTAAAGCTCATAACTGGTGCTGTACTTAACGGAATCTAATAAAATTGAACTTTTTGGAAAGTTAAGAACATCTACTACAACTTCCTAGTTAACAACTTTCTCAGATTTTGTATGGAACTCAAATTCCTGCATTTAAACACAAGTCAAGAACAACTAAAGAAAGTAGTTTTGATGAAACTTGTAAACACAAGTCATGAACATGTCAAGACCGGAGTTTTGTTGAAATTTGTAAAGTTCATAATTGGTGCTACACTTATCGAAATCTTTCAAAATTAGACTTTTTGGAAAGCTAAGAACATCAACTACTACTTCCTAGTTAACAACTTTCTCAGATTCAGTATGGAACTCAAACTCCTTCTCTTCAAACAGAAGTCAAGTACAACTCAAGGCAACAGTGTTGCAGAAAATTGTAAAGCTCATAACTGGTGTTATACTTATCGAAATCTAAAAAAGTGGAATTTTTTGGAAAACTAAGAACATCTACAACAACTTCCTTGTTAAAAACTTTTCCATATTCATTATGGAACTCAAATTCCTGCTCTTTAAACACAAGTCAAGAACAACTGAAGATAGAAATTTTGCAGAAACTTGTAATGCTCATAACTTGTGTTATACTTATCGGAATCTAATATATTTGAACTTTTTAGAAAGCTAAGAACATCTACTAAAACTTTGAAGTTAACAAATTTCTCAGACTCCGTATGAAACTCAAATTTCTGCGCTTTAAACACAAGTCAAGAACAACTCAAGGCAACAGTTTTCTTGAAACTTGTAAAGTTCATAACTGGTCTTCACTAATCGGTATCAAAATTGATCTTTTTGGAAAGCTAAGAACATTTACTTCAACTTCCTAGTTAACAACTTCCTTAGATTCTGTATGGAACTCAAATTTCTGCTCTTTAAACACAAGTCAAGAACAACTCAGAACAGTAGTTTTGCTGCAACTTGCAAAGCTCATCGCTGGTGCGATACTTTTCGGAATCTAACAAATTAGAATTTTTGGAAAGCTAAGAATATCTACTACAAAATCCTGTTTAACAAATTTCTCAGATTCAGTATGGGAACTCAAATTCCTGCTGTTTAAACCCAAGTCACGAACAACTTAAGACAACAGTTTTGCTCAAACTTGTAAAGCTCATAATTGGTGCTGTACTTATCGGAATCTATCAAAGCTGGATTTTTTGGAAAGCTTAGAACATCTACTACCACTTCCTAGTTAACAACTTTCTCAGATTCCGTAAGAAACTCAAATTCCTGCGCATTAAACACAAGTCAAGAACAACTCAGGACAGCAGTTTTACTGAAACTTGTAAAGCTCATAACTTGTGCTATACTTATTGGAATCCAACAAAAATAGACTTTTTGGAAAGCAAAGAACATCTACTACAACTTTCTTGTTAACAACTTTCTCAGATTCCATATGGAACTCAAATTCCTGCTCATTAAACCTAAGTCAAGAACAACTGAAGACAACAGTTTTGCTGAAACTTGTAATGCTCATAACTGGTGCTATAGTTTTCGAAACCTAACAAAATTGGACCTTTTGGAAAGCTAAGAAAATTTACTACTACTTCCTTGTTAACAACTTTCTCAGATTCTGTAAGGAACTAAAATTCCTCCCCGGTAAACACAAGTGAACAACAACTCAGGGAAGCCATTTTGATGAAAATTATAAAGCTCATCGCTGGTGCTATACATTTCGCATTCTATCAAAATTATACTTTTCGGAAAGCTAATAACATCTACTACCACTTCCTAGTTAACAACTTTCTCAGATTCGGTATGGAACTCAAATTCCTGCTGTTTAAACATAAGTCAAAAACAACTCAAGATAGGAGTTTTGCTGAAACATTCAAAGCTCATTGCCGGTGCTATACTTTTCAAAATCTAAGAAAATTAGACTTGTTGCAAAACTAAGAACATCTACTTTAACTTCCTAGTTAACAACTTTCTGAGATTCAGTATCGAACTCAAATTTCGGCTCTTTAAATACAAGTCAAGAACAACTCAAAAGAACAAATTTGCTGAAACTTGTAAAGCTCATAATTGGTGCAATACTTATCGGAATCTATCAAAATTAGACTTTTTGGAAAGCTAAGAACATCTACTACAACTTCCTTGTGAACAACTTTCTCAAGTTCATTATGGAAATCAAATTCCTGCTCTTTAAACACAAGTCAAGAACAACTACAGACAAAAATTTTGCTGAAACTTGTAAAGCACATAACTGGTGCTATACTTATCGAAATCTAACAAAATTGAACTTTTTAGAAAGCAGAGAACATCGACTACAACTTCGTACTTAACAACATTTTGAGATTCCATATGGAACTCAAATTCTTGCTCTTCAAACACAAGTCAAGAACAACTCAAGACAGTAGTTTTGCTGAAATTTGCAAAGCTCATTGCTGGTGCTATACTTTTCAAAATCAAACAAAATTATAATTTTTGGAAAGGTAAGAACATCTACAACAACTTCCTAGTTAACAACTTTCTCAGATTCAGTATGGAAATCAAATTCCTGCACTTTAAACACAAATCAAGAACAACTCAAGACAGCAGTTTTGCTGAAACTTGTAAAGCTCATAACTGATGCTATACTCATAGGAATCTACCAAAATTAAACTTTTTGGAAATTTAAGAACAGCTATTGCCACTTCTTAGTTAACAACTTTCTCAGATTCCAAATGGAACTCAAATTTCTGATCTTTAAACACAAGTCAAGAACAACTCAAAACTACAGTTTTGCTGAAACCTGTAAAGCTCATAACTGGTGCTATACTTAATAACATCCAACCCAATTGGACTTTTTGGAAAGCTAAGAACATCTAATGCAACTTCCTGGTTAACAACTTTCTCAAATTCTGAATGGAACTGGATTTCCTGCATTTAAACAGAAGTCAAGCACAACTCAAGACAGCAGTTTTGATGAAACTTGTAATGCTCATAACTGGTGCTATGCTTATCGGAATCTAAAAAAGTTGAAATTTTGGGAAGCTAAGAACATGTACGAGAACTTCTTAGTTAACAACTTTCTCAGATTCCGTATGGAATTCGAAATCCCGCTCTTTAAACACAACTCAAGAACAACTCAAGACAACAGTTTTGAGAGCTCATCACTGGTGCTATACTTTTCAGAATCTAACAAAATTAGACATTTTGGAAAGATAAGAACATCTACTACAACTTCCTAGTTAACAACTTTCTCAGATTCATTATGGAACTCAAATTCCTGCTCTTCAAACACAAGTAATGAACAATTCAAAATAGAAGTTTTGCAGAAATTTACAAAGCTCATTGCTGGTGCTATACTTTTCGGAATCTAACAAAATTATAATTTTTGGAAAGATAAGAACATATATTACAACTTCCTATTTAACAACTTTCACAGATTAAGTATAGAAATCAAATTCGTGTTCTTTAAACACTAATCAAGAACAACTTAAGACAACAGTTTTTCTGAAACGTGTAAATCGCATAACTGGTGCTATACTTATTGGAATCTAACAAAATTGAAATTTTTAGAAAGCTAAGAACATCTACTACTATTTCCTAGTTAACAACATTCTTAGATTCCGTATGGAACTCAAATTCCTGCTCTTGAAACATAAGTCAAAAACAACTGAAGACAAAAATTTTGCTGAAACTGGTAATGCTCATAACTGGTGCTATACTTATCGAAATCTAATAAAATTGAAATTTTTAGAAAGCTGAGAACATCTACTACAACTTCGTAGTTAACAACATTCTCAGATTCATTATGGAACTCAAATTCCTGGTCTTTAAACACAAGTAAAAAACAACTGAAGACAGAAACTTTGCTGAAACT
The DNA here is from genome assembly GCA_017893485.1 of Hemerocallis citrina. Taxonomy (NCBI): domain Eukaryota; kingdom Viridiplantae; phylum Streptophyta; class Magnoliopsida; order Asparagales; family Asphodelaceae; genus Hemerocallis; species Hemerocallis citrina. The sequence continues at coordinate 113,823,399 of CM030360.1, read as the reverse complement.
TGTAAAGCTCATAACTTGTGCTATGCTTATCGGAATCTAACAAAATGGAATTTTTTAGAAAGCTAAGAATATCTTCTACAACTTTGTAGTTAACAACTTTCTCAAATTCCGTATGGAACTCAAATTCCTATTATTTAAACACAAGTCAAGAACAACTCAAGACAGCAATTTTACTGAAACTTGTAAAGATCGTAACTGGAGCTATAATTTTCGGAATCTTTGTAAATTGAACTTTTTGGAAAGCTCAAAACATCTACTACAACTTCCTAGTTAACAAATTTCTCAGTTTCAGTATGGAACTCATATTCCTACTCTTTAAACACAAGTCAAGAACAACTTAAGACAGTAGTTCTGCTGAAACTTTTAAAGCTCATAACTGGTGCTATACTTATCAGAATCTAATAAAATTGAACTTTTTGGAAAGTTAAGAACATCTACAACAACTTCCTAGTTAACAAATCTCTCAGGTTCCATATGGAACTCAAATTCCTGCATTTAAACACAAGTCAAGAACAACTCAAGACAGCAGTTTTGATGAAACTTATAAACACAAGTCATGAACAACTCAAGACAGTAGTTTTGTTGAAACTTGTAAAGCTCATAATTGGTGCTACACTTATCGAAATCTTTCAAAATTAGACTTTTTGGAAAGCTAAAAACATTAACTACAACTTCCTAGTTAACAACTTTCTCAGATTCAGTATGGAACTCAAACTCCTTCTCTTTAAACAGAAGTCAAGAACAACTCAAGGCAACAGTGTTGCAGAAAATTGTAAAGCTCATAACTGGTGGTATACTTATCGGAATCTAAAAAGTGGAATTTTTTGGAAAACTAAGAACATCTACTACAACTTCCTAGTTGAAAACTTTCCCAGATTCATTATGGAACTTAAATTCCTGCTCTTTAAACACAAGTCAAGAACAACTGAAGACAGAAATTTTGCAGAAACTTGTAAATCTTATAACTTGTGTTATACTTATCGGAATCTAATATATTTGAACTTTTTAGAAAGCTAAGAACATCTACTACAACTTTGTAGTTAACAACTTTCTCAGATTCCGTATGAAACTCAAATTCCCGTGCTTTAAAAATAAGTCAAGAACAACTCAAGACAACAATTTTCTTGAAACTTGTAAAACTCATAACTGGCGCGACACTTATCGGTATCAAAATTGAACTTTTTGGAAAGCTAAGAACATATACTTCAAATTCCTAGTTAACAACTTTCTCTGATTCTGTATGGAACTCAAATTTCTGCTCTTTAAGCACAAGTCGAGAACAACTCAGGACTGCATTTTTTCCTGCAACTTGCAAAGCTCATCGCTGGTGTGATACGTTTTGGAATCTAATAAAATTAGACTTTTTAGAAAGCTAAGAACATCTACTACAACATCATAGTTAACAACTTTCTCAGATTCAGTATGGAACTCAAATTCCTGCTGTTTAAACCCAAGTCACGAACAACTCAAGACAACAGTTTTGCTGAAACTTGTAAAGCTCATAATTGGTGCTGTACTTATTGGAATCTATCAAAGCTGGACTTTTTGGAAAGCTAAGAACATCTACTACCACTTCCTAGTTAACAACTTTCACAGATTCAGTATGGAAATCAAATTCTGGCTATTTAAACACAAATCAAGAACAACATAAGACAGCAGTTTTGTTGAAAACTTGTGAAGCTCATAACTGGTGCTATACTTATTGGAATCCAACAAAAATGCACTGTTTGGAAAGCAAAGAACATCTACTACAACTTTCTTGTTAACAACATTCTCAGATTCTGTATGGAACTAAATTCCTGCACTTTAAACCCAAGTCAAGAACAACTGAAGACAGCAGTTTTGCTGAGACTTGTAAATCTCATAACTGGTGCTATAGTTATCAGAACCTAACAAAATTGGACCTTTTGGAAAGCTAAGATCATCTACTACTACTTCCTAGTTAACAACTTTCTCAGATTCTGTATGGAACTAAAATTCCTGCTCTATAAACACAAGTAAACAACTACTCAGGACAGCCATTTTGCAGAAAATTATAAAGCTCATCGTTGGTGCTTTACATTTCGGAATGTATCAAAATTATACATTTTGGAAAGCTAATAACATCTAATACAACTTCCTAGTTAACTACTTTCTCAGATTTAGTATGGAACTCAAATTTCTGCTGTTTAAACATAAGTCAAAAACAACTGAAGATAGCAGTTTTGCTGAAACTTTCAAAGCTCATCGCCGGTGCTATACTTTTCGGAATATAAGAAAATTGGACATGTTGAAAAGCTAAGAACATCTACTTTAACTTTCTAGTTAACAACTTTCCAAGATTCAGTATGGAACTCAAATTTCTGCACTTTAAATACTAGTCCAGAACAACTTAAGAGAACAGTTTTGCTGAAACTTGTAAATCCCATAATTGGTGCTATACTTATCGGAATCTACCAAAATTAGACTTTCTGCAAAGCTAAGAATATCTACTACAACTTTCTAGTTAACAACTTCCTCAAGTTCATTATGGAAATCAAATTCCTGCTCTTTAAACACAAGTCAAGAACAACTGAAGACAGAAATTTTGCTGAAACATGTAAAGCTCATAACTTGTGCTATACTTATCGGAATGTAATAAAATAGAAATTTTTAGAAAGCAGAGAACATCTACTACAACTTCGTAGTTAACAACATTGTGAGATTTCATATGGAACTCAAATTCCCGCTCTTCAAACACAAGTTAAGAACAACTCAAGACAGTAGTTTTGCTAAAATTTGCAAAGCTCATTGCTGGTGCTATACTTTTCAGAATCAAACAAAATTACAATTTTTGGAAAGGTAAGAACATCTACTACAACTTCCTAGTTAACAACTTTCTCATATTCAATATGGAAGTCAAATTCCTGACTTTAAACACAAATCAAGAACAACTCAAGACAGCGGTGTTGCTGAAACTTGTAAAGCTCATAACTGGTGCTATACTTATAGGAATATAACAAAATTAAACTTTTTGGAAAGCTAAGAACATCTATTACCACTTCTTAGTTAACAACTTTCTCAGATTCCGTATGGAACTCAAATTTCTGCTCTTTAAACAAAAGTCAAGAACAACTCAAGACAATAGTTTGCTGAAACTTGTAAAGCTCACAACTGGTGCTATACTTATCAGAATCCAACACAATTGAACTTTTTGGAAAGCTAAGAACATCTACTACAACTTCCTAAACAACAACTTTCTCAGATTCCGTATAGAACTCAAATTCCTGCTCTTTAAACACAAGTTAAGATCAACTGAACACAACAGTTTGGCTGAAACTTGTAAAGCTCATAACTGGTGCTATACTTATCGGAACCTAACAAAATTGGAGATTTTTGATAGGTAAGAACATCAACTACAAATTCCTAGTTAACAACTTTCTCAGATTCCGTATGGAACTCAAATTCCTGATCTTTCAACACAAGTCAAAAACAACTTAAGACAGCAGTTCTGCAGAAATTTGCAAAGCTCATCGCTAGTGCTCTACTTTCCGGAACCTATCAAAATTATGCTTTTTGGAAAGCTAAGAACATCTACTAAAATTTCCCAGTTAACAACATTCTCAGATTCAGTACGGAACTCAAATTCCTGCTCTTTAAACACAAGTCAAGAACAACTGAAGACAAAAAGTTTGCTAAAACTTGTAAAGCTCATAACTGTAGCTATACTTATCGAAATCTAATAAAATTAAACTTTCTAGAAAGCTGAAAACATCTACTACAACTTCGTAGTTAACAACATTCTCAGATTCCCTGTGGAACTCAATTTCCAGTCCTTCAAACCAAGTCAAGAACAACCCAAGACAACAATTTTGCGGAAATTTGCAAAGCTCATTGATGGTGCTATACTTTTCAGAATCTCACAAAATTATAATTTTTGGAAAGCTAAGAACATTTACTACAACTTCCTAGTTAACAACTTTCACAGATTGAGTATGGAAATCAAATTCGTGCTCTTTAAACACAAATGAAGAACAACTCAGGACAACAGTTTTGCTGAAACTTGTAAAGCTCATAACTGGTGCTATACTTATCCGAATCTAATAAAATTGAACTTTTTGGAAAGCTAAGTACATCTACTACCACTTCCTAATTAGCAACTTTCTGAGATTCCATAGGGAACTCAAATTCCTGCTCTTTAAACACAAGTCAAGAACAACTCAAGACAGCACTTTTGCTGAAACTTGTAAACCTCATAACTGGTGTTGTACTTATCGGAATTCAAAAAAATTAGAATTTTTGGAAAACTAAGAATATCAACTACAACTTCCTAGTTAACAACCTTCCAAGATTTCGTATTGAACTCAAATTCCTGCTCTTTAAACACAAGTCAAGAACAACTGAAGACAGCAGTTCCTGAAACTTGTAAACCTCATAACTGGAGCTATACTTATCAGAACCTAACAAAATTGGACTTTTTAGAAAGCTAAGAACATCAACTAAAGATTCCTAGTTGATTCCGTATGGAACTCAAATTCCTGCTCTTTCAACACAAGTCTTGAACAACTCAAGACAGCATTTTTGCTAAAATTTGCAAAGCTCATCGCTAGTGCTACGCTTTTCGGAATCTATCAAAATTATACTTTTTCGAATGCTAATAACACCTACTGCAATTTCGTAGTTGACAACTTTCTCAGATTCAGTATGGAACTCACATTCCTGAATTTTAAACACAAGTCAAGAGTAACTCAAGACTGCAGTTTTGCTGAAACTTGCAAAGCTCATTGCTGGTGCTATACTTTTCGGAATCTAACAAAATTAGACGTTTTGGAAAGATAAGAATATCTACTACAAATTCTTAGTTAACAACTTTCTCAGATTCAGTATGGAACCCACATTCCTCCCTTTTAAACACAAGTCAAGAACAACTCAAGACAACAGTTTTACTGAAACTTGTAGAGCTCATAATTGGTGCTATACTTATCGAAATCTATCAAAATTTGACTTTTTGAAAAGCTAAGAACATCTACTTCAACTTCCTAGTTATTAACTTTCTCAGATTCATTATGGAACTCAAATTCCTGCTCTTTAAACCCACGTCAAAAACAATGGAAGACAGAAATTTTGTGGAAACTTGTAAACCTCATAAACTTGTGGTATACTTATCGGAATATAATAAAATTGAACTTTTTAGAAACCTAAGAGCATCTACTACAACTTCGTAGTTAACCACATTATCAAATTCAGTATGGAACTCAAATTCGTGCTCTTTAAACACAAGTCAAGAAAAACTCAAGACAACAGTTTTGCTGAAATTTGCAAAGCTCATCGCTGGTGCTATACTCTTTTTGGAATCTATCAAAATTATGCTTCTTGGAAAGCTAAGAACATCTACTGCAACTTCCTAGTTAATAACTTTCTCAGATTCAGTATGGGTCACAAATTCCTGCTCTTTAAACACAAGTCAAGAAGTACTCAAGGCAGCAGTTTTGCTGGAACTTGCAAAGCTCATCGCTGGTGTGATACTTTTCAGAATCCAAAAAAATTAAACTTTTTGGAAAGCTAAGAACGTCTACTTCAACTTTCTAGTTAGCAACATTCCCTGATTCATTATGGAACTCAAATTCCTGGGCTTTAAACACAAGTCAAGAACAATAGAAGACAGAAATTTTGCTGAAGCTTGTAAAGCTCATAACTTGTGCTATACTTATCAGAATATAATAAAATTGAACTTTTTACAAAGCTAAGAACAACTACCACAACTTCGTTGTTAACAACATTCTCAGATTCCGCATGGAAATTAAATTCGTGCTCTTTAAGCACAAGTCAAGAATAACTCAAGACCGCAATTTTGCTGAATTTTGGAAAGCTCAACGCTGGTGCTGTACTTGTAGGAATGTAACAAAATTTTAATTTTTGGAAAGCTAAGAATATCTACTAAAACTTCATAGTTAACAACTTTCACAGATTCAGTATGGAAATCAAATTCCTGCTATTTAAACACAAATCAAGAACAACTCAAGACAGCAATTTTGCTGAAACTTGCAAAGCTCATCGCTGGTGCGATACTTTTCGGAATCTAACAAATTAGAATTTTTGGAAAGCTAAGAATATCTACTACAAAATCCTGTTTAGCAACTTTCTTAGTTAACAACTCTAAGCTCATCGCTGGTGCTATACTTATTGAAATCTAACAAAATTTAACTTTTTGGAAAGCTAAGAACATCTACTAAAACTTCCTAATTAGCAACTTTCTCAGAATCAGTATGGAACTCGAATTACTGCTATTTAAACACAAGTCAAAAACAACTCACGACAGTAATTTTTCTGAAACTTGTAAAGCTCATAACTGGTGCTATACTTATCGAAATCCAACAAAATTGGACTTTTTGAAAGCTAAGAACATCTACTACGACTTCCTAGTTAACAACTTTCTCAGATTCCGTAAGGAACTCAGATTCATGCTCCTTAAACACAAGTCATGAACAACTCAGTTCAGCAGTTTTGCTGAAATTTGCAAAGCTCATCGCTGGTGCTATACTTTTCAGAATCTATCTAAGTTACACTTTTTGGAAAGCTGAGAACATCTACTACAATTTCCTAGTTAACAACTCTCTCAGATTCAGTATGGAACTCAAATTTTTGCTCTTTAAACACAAGTGAAGAACAACTGAAGACAGAAATTTTGCTGAAACTTGCAAAGCACATTGTTGATGATATACTTTTCAGAATCTAACAAAATTAGAATTCTCGGAAAGCTAAGAACATTTAGTACAACTTCCTTGTTAACAACTTTCTCAGATTCAGTATGGAACTAAAATTCCTGCTCTTTAAACATAAGTCAAGAACAACTCAAGACAACAGTTCTACTGAAACATGTAAAGCTCATAATTGGTGCTATACTTTTAAGAATCTAACAAAATTATAACTTTAGGAAAGCTAAGAACATCTACTACAACTTCCTAATTAACAACTTTCGCAGATTCAGTGAGGAAATCAAATTCCTCCTCTTTAAACACAAATCAAGAATAACTCAAGACAGCAGTTTTGCTGAAACTTGTAAAGCTCATAACTGGTGCTGTACTTATTGAAATATAAAAAAATTGAACTTTGTAGAAAGCTAAGAATATCTACTACAACTTCCTAATTAACAACTTTCTCAGATTCAGTATGGAACTCAAATTTCTGCTCCTTAAAGAAAAGTCAAGAGCAACTCGAGACAACAGTTCTGCTAAAACTTGTAAAGCTCATAATTGGTGCTATACTTATCGGAATCTATCAAAATTAGACTTTTTCGAAAGCTAATAACATCTTATACACCCTCCTAGTTTACAACTTTCTCAGATTCATTACGGAACATAAATTCCTGTTCTTTAAACACAAGTCAAGAACATCTGAAGACAGAAATTTTGCAAAAACTTGTGAAGCTCATAACTTGTGATATACTTATCGGAATATAATAAAATTGATCTTTTTAGAAAGCTAGGAACATCTACTACAACTTCGTAGTTAACAGCATTCTCAGATTCTGTATAGAACTCAAATTCCCGCTTTTTAAACACAACTCAAGAACTACTGAAGACAGCAATTTTGCTGAAACTTGTAAAGCTCATTTCTGATGCTACACTTTTCGAAATCTATCAATACTATACTTTTTGGAATGTTAATAACATCTACTACAACTTTCTAGATGAGAACTTTCTCTGATTCAGTGTTGAACTCAAATTCCTGCTCTTTAAACACAAGTCAAGAACAACTCAAGACAGCTGTTTTGCTGAAACTTGCAAAGCTCATCGATTGTGCCATACTTTTCGGAATCTAACAAAATTAGACTTTTGGAAACCTGTGAACATCTACTACAACTTCCTAGTTAACAACTTTCTCAGATTCAGTACGGAACTCCAATTTCTGCTCTATAAACACAGGTCAAGAACAACTCAAGACAACAGTTTTGCTTAAACTTGTAAAGCTCATAATTGGTGTTCTACTTATCGAAATCTGTCAAAATTAGACTTTTTGGAAAGCTAAGAATATCTACTACAACTTTCTAGTTTATAACTTTTTCAGATTCATTATGGAACTCAACTTTTTGTTCTTTAAACACAAGTCAAGAACAACTGAAGACAGAAATTTTGCTGAAACTTGTAAAGCTCATAACTTGTGCTATACTTACCGGAAGATAATAAAATTGAACTTTCTAGAAAGCTAAGAACATCTACTACTACTTCGTAGTTAACAAGATTCTCAGATTCCGTATGGAACTCAAATTCCTGCTCTTTAAACACAAGTTGAGAACAACTCAAGACAGCAGTTTTCCTGAAATATGCAACGCTCATCGCTGGAGCTATATTTTTCGGAATCTAACAAAATTATAATTTTTGGAATGCAAAGAACATCTACTACAACTTCCCAGTTGTCAACTTTCAAAGCTTCAGCATGGAAATCAAATTCCTGCTCTTTAAACACAAATCGAGAACCACTCAAGACTGCAGTTTTGCTGAAACTTGTAAAGCTCATAACTGGTGCTATACTTATCGGAATCCAACAAAATTGAATTTTTTGGAAAGCTAAGAACATCTACTACAACTTCCTAGTTAAACAACTTTCTCAGATTTCGTATGGAACTAAAATTCCTGCTCTTTAAACAAAAGTCAAGAACAACTGAAGACTGCAGTTTTGCTGAAACTTCTAATGCTAATAACTGTTGCTGCACTTATCGGAACCTAACAAGATTGGACTTTTGGAAAGATAAGAACATCTACTACAACTTGCTAGTTAACAACTTTCTCAGATTCATTATAGAACTCAAATTCTTGCTCTTTAAACACAAGTCAAGAATAACTGATGACAGAAATTTTGCTGAAACTTGTAAAGCTCATAACTTGTGGTATACTTATCGGAATATAATAAAATTGAATTTTTTAGAAAGCTAAGACTATCTACTACAATTTCGTAGTTAACAACATTCTCAGATTCCGAATGGAACTCAAATTCCTGTTATCTAAACACAAGTCAAGAATAACTCAAGACAACAGTTTTGCTAAAATTTGCAAAACCTCATCGCTTGTGCTATACTTTTCGGAATCTAACAAAATTATACTTTTTTGAAAGCTAAGAACATCTAATAGAACTACCTAGTTATCAACTTTCAGAGATTCAGTATGGAAATCAAATTCCTGCTATTTAAACACAAATCAATAACAACTCAAGACAACAGTTTTGCTGAAAATTATAAAGCTCATAACGAGACCATACTTAACGGAACCTAACAAAATTTAACTTTTTGGAAAGCTAAGAACATCTACTACCACTTCCTAGTTAACAACTTTCTCAGATTCCGTATGGAACTCAAATTCCTGCTATTTAAACAGAAGTCAAGAACAACTCAAGACAGCAGTTTTGTTGAAACTTGCAAAGCTCATCACTGGGGCTATACATTTCGGAATCTAACGAAATTAGACTTTTTGGAAAGCTAAGAACATCTACTACAACTTTCTAGGTTACAACTTTCTCAGAATCTGTATGGAACTGAAATTTCTGCTCTTTAAACACAAGTCAACAACAACTCAAGACCACAGTTTTACTGAAACTTGCAAAGCTCATAATTGGTGTTATACTTATCGGAATCTATCAAAACTAGACTTTTGGGAAAGCTAAGAACATCTACTACAACTTCCTAGTTTACAACTTTCTAAGATTCATTATGGAAGTCAAATTCCTGCTCTTTAAACACAAGTCAAGACAAACTGAAGATAGAAATTTTGCGGAAACTTGTAAAGCTCATAACTTGTGCTATACTTATCGGAATATAATAAAATTGAACTTTTTAGAAAGCTGAGAACATCTACAAACACTTCGTTGTTAACAACATTCTAAGATTCCATATGGAACTCAAATTCCTGCTCTTTGAACACAAGTCGAGAACAACTCAAGATAGCAGTTTTGCTGAAATTTGCAAAGCTCATCACTGGTGCTGTACTTTTCAGAATCTAACAAAATTATAATTTTTGGAAAACTAAGAACATCTACTTCAACTTGCTAGTTAACACTTTCACAGATTCAGTAAGGAAATCAATTTCCTGCACTTTAAATACAAATCAAGAACAACTCAAGACAGCAGTTTTGCTAAAACTTGTAAAGCTCATAACTGGTGCTATACTTATCAGAATCTACCAAAATTCAACTTTTTGGAAAGATAAGAACATCAACTACCACTTTCTAGTTAACAAATTTCTCAGATTCCGTATGGAACTCAAATTCCTGCTCTTTAAACACAAGTCAAGAACAACTCAAGATAGCGGTTTTGCTGAAACTTGTAAAGCTCATAACTGATACTGTACTTATCGAAATCCAACAAAATTGGACTTTTTGGAAAGGTAGGAACATCTACTACAACTTCCTAGTTAACAACTTTCTCAGATTCCGTATGGAACTCAAATTCATGCTCTTTAAACACAAGTCAAGATCAACTGAAAACAGCAGTTTTGCTGAAACTTGTAAAGATCATAACTGATGCTATACTTATCGGAACCTAACAAAATTAGAATTTTTGGAAAGCTAGGAACTTCTACTACAACTTTCGAGTTAACAACTTTCTCAGATTCGCTCTTTAAATACAAGTCAAGAACAACTGAATACAGAAATTTTGCTGAAACTTGTAAAACTCATAACTTGTGCTATGCTTATCGGAATAGAATAAAATTGAACTTTCAATAAAGCTAAGAACATCAACTTCAACTTCGTAGTTTACAAATTTCTCAGATACTGTATGGAATTCGAAAATCCGGGACTTTTAACACAAGTCAGGAACAACTCAAGACAGTTGTTTTGCTGAAATTCGCAAAAGCTCATCGCTGGTGCTACACTTTTCGGAATCAAACAAAATTATAGTTTTCGGAAAGCTAAGAACAACTAATACAACTACCTAGTTAGCAACTTTTACAGATTCAGTATGGAAATCAAATTCCTACTATTTAACAACAAATCAAGAACAACTCAAGACAACAGTTTTGTTGAAACTTGTAAATCTCATAACTGGAACTATAATAATCGGAATCAAACAAAATTTAACATTTTGGAAAGCTAAAAACATCTACTGCCACTTTTTAGATAACAACTTTCTCAGATTCCGTATCGAACTCAAATTCCTGCTTTTTAAACACGAGTCAAGCACAACTCAAGATAGCAGTTTTACTGAAACTTGTAAAGCTCATTACTGGTGCTTTACGTATCGGAATCCAACAAAATTAAACTTTTTGGAAAGCTAAGAACATCTACTACAACTTCTTAGGTAACAACTTTCTCAGATTCAGTATGGAACTCAAGTTTCTGCTCTTTAAACACAAGTCAAGAACAACTCAAGACAGTAGTTTTGCTGAAACTCGTAAAGCTCATAACTGGTGCTATACTGATCGAAATCCAACAATATTGGGATTTTTGGAAAGCTAAGAACGTCTACTACAACTTCCTGGTTAACAACTTTCTCAGATTCCGTATGGAACTCAAATTCATGCTCTTTAAACACAACTCAAGAACAACTCATGACAGCTGTTTTGCTAAAACTTGCAAAGCTCATCGCTGGGGCTATACATTTCGGAATATGACCAAATTAGACATTTTGAAAAGCTAAGAACATCTACTACAACTTTCTAGTTAACAATTTTCGAAGATTCTGTATGGAACTCAAATTTCTGCTCTTTAAACACAAGTCAAGAACAACTCAAGACAACAGTTTTGTTGAAACTTGTAAAGCTCATAATTGGTGCTATACTTATCGGAATCTATCAAAATTAGACTTTCTGGAATGCTAAGAACATCTACTACAACTTCCTTGTTTATAACTTTCTCAGATTCATTATGGAACTCAAATTCCTACTCTTTAAACACATGTCAAGAACAACTAAAGACAGAAATTTTGCGGAAACTTGTTAAGCTCATAACATGTGCTATACTTATTGGAATACAATAAAATTGAACAATTTAGAAAGCCAAGAACATCTACTACTACTTTGTAGTTAACAACATTCTCAGATTCCGTATGGAACTCAAATTCATGCTCTTTAAACACAAGTCGATAAGAACTCAAGACAGCAATTTTGCAGAAATTTGCAAAGCTCATCGCTGGTGCTATACTATTCGAATCTAACAAAATTAGAAATTTTGGAAAGCTAAGAACATTTAATACAACTTGCTAGTTAGCAACTTTCACAGATTCAGTATAGAAATCAAATTCCTGTTATTTAAACACAAATCAAGAACAACAAAGGACAACAGTTTTGCTGAAACTTGTAAAGCTCATAACTGGAGCTATACTAATCGGAATCTAACAAATTTTAACTTTTGGGAAAGCTAAGAACATCTATTACCACTTCCTAGTTAACAACTTTCTCAGATTCCATATGGAACTCAAATTCCTGCTCTTTAAACACAAGTCAAGAACAACTCACGACAGCAGTTTTTCTGAAACTTGTAAACCTCATAACTGGTGCTGTTCTTATCGAAATCCAACAAAACAGGACTTTTTAGAAAGCTAAGAACATCTACAACCACTTTCTAGTTAACAACTTTCTCAGATTCCATATGGAACACAAATTCCAACTCTTTAAACACAAGTCAAAAACAACTCAAGACAATAGTTTTGCTGAAATTGGCAAACCTCATCGCTGGTGCTATACTTTTCGGAATCTATCAAAATTGTACTTTTTGGAAAGCTAAGAATATCTACTACAACTTCCTAGTTAACAACTTTCTTAGATTAAGTATGCAACTCAAATTCCTGCTCTTTAAACACAAGTTAAGAACAACTGAAGACAGAAATTTTCCTGAAACATGCAAAGCTCATCGCTAGTGCTATACTTTTCGGAATCTAACAAAATTAGAATTTTTGGAAAGCTAAGAACATCTAATACAACTTTCTAGTTAACAACTTTCTCAAATTCAGTATGGAACTCAAATTCCTGCTCGTTAAACTTAAGTCAAGAACAACTTAAGACAACAGTTTTGGTGAAACTTGTAAAGCTCATAATTGGTGCCATACTTTTAAGAATCTAACTAAATTATAACTTTTGGAATGCTAAGAACATCTGCTACATCTTTCTAGTTGACAACTTTCAAAGATTCAGTAAGGAAATCAAATTCCTGCTCTCTAAAAACAAATCAAGAAGAACTCAAGATATCAGTTTTGCTGAAACTTGTAAAGCTCATAACTAGTGCTATACTTATCAAAATCTAAAAAAATTGAACTTTTTGGAAACCTAAGAACATCTACTACAACTTCCTACTTAACAATTTTCTCAGATTTAGTATGGAACTCAAATTTTTGCTCTTTAAACACAAGTCATGAACAACTGATGACAACAGTTTTGCTGAAACTTGTAAAACTCATAATTGGTGCTATACTTATCGGAATCTATCAAAATTTGACTTTTTGGAAATCTAAGAATATCTACTACAATTTCTTACTTTACAACTTTCTCAGATTCCGTATGGAACTCAAATTCCTGCTCTTTAAACACCAGTCAAGAACAACTGAAGACAGAAATTTTGTGGAAACTTTTAAAGCTCAAAACTTGTACTATACTTATCGGAATATAATAAAATTGAACATTTTAGAAATCTAAGAACATCAACTACTACTGCGTAGTTAACAACATTCTCAGATTCCATATGGAACTCAAATTCCCGCTCTTTAAACACAAGTCAAGAACAACAAAAGACAGCAGTTTTGCTGAAAGTTTTAAGGCTCATCGCTGGTGCTATGCTTTTCGGAATCTAAAAAAATTATACTTTTTGGAACTCTAATAACATCTACTACAACTTCCCAGTTAACAACTTTCTCAGATTCAGTACGGAACTCATATTCCTGCTCTTTAAACAAAAGTCAAGAACAACTCAATACAGCAGTTTTGCTTAAACTTGCAAAGCTCATCGCTGGTGCTATACCTTTTGGAATCTAACAAAATTATAGTTTTCGAAAAGCTAAGAACATCTAATACAACTTCCTAGTTAGCAACTTTCAGGGATTCAGTATGGAAATTATATTCCTGCTATTTAAACACAAATCAAGAACAACTCAAGACAGCAGTTTTGCTGAAAATTGTAAAGCTCATAACTTGTGCGATACTTTTCGGAACCTATCAAAATGGGACTTTTTGGAAAGTTAAGAACATCTACTACAACTTCCTAGTTAACAACTTTCTCACATTCATTTTGTAACCCAAATTCCTGCTCTTTAAACACAAGTCAAGAACAACTGAAGACAAATATTTTGCTGAAACTTGTAAAGCTCATAACTTGTGCCAAACTTATCGGAATATAATAAAATTGAACTTTTTAGAAAGCTAACAACGTCTACTACAACTTCGTAGTGAACAACATTCTCAGATTCTATATGGAACTCAAATTCCTGCTCATTAAACACAAGTCAAGAACAACTCAAGACAACAGTTTTGCTGAAATTTGCAAAGCGATCGCTGGTGCTATACTTTTCGGAATCTAACAAAATTATAGTTTTCGGAAAGCTAAGAACATGTAATACAACTTGCTAGTTAGCAACTTTCACAGATTCAGTATGGAAATCAAATTGCTGCTATTCAAACACAAATCAAGACCAACTCAAGATAGCTATTTTGCTAAAACTTGTAAAGCTCATAACTGGTGCTATACTTATCAGATTCTAACAAAATTTAACCTTTTGGAAAGATAAGAACATCAGTTATCACTTCCGAGTTAACAATATTCTCAGATTCCGTATGGAACTCAAATTCCTACTCTTTAAACATACGTCAAGAACAACTCAAGATAACAGTTTTGCTGAAACTTGTGATGCTCATAATTGGTGCAATACTTTTCAGAATCTAACAAAATTATAACTTTTGGAAATCTAAGAACATCTACTACAATTTCCTAGTTAACAACTTTCCCAGATTCATTAAGGAAATCAAAATCCTGCCCTTTAAACACAAATTAAGAATAACTCAAGACAGTAGTTTTGCTGAAACTGGTAATGCTCATAACTAGTGCTAAACTTGTCAAAATCTAAAAAAAAACGAACTTTTTGGAAAACAAAGAACATCTACGACAACTTCCTAGTTTTCAACTTTCTCAGATTCAGTATGGAACTCAAGTTTCTACTCTTTAAACACAAGTCAAGAACAACTCAAGACAATAGTTTTGCTGAAACTTGTAAAGCTCATAATTGGTGCTACACTTATCGGAATCTGTAAAAAAAAGACTTTTTGGCAAGCTAATAACATCTGTTACAACTTCCTAGTTTATAACTTTCTCAGACTCATTATGGAACACTAATTCCATCTCCTTAAACACAAGTCAAGAACAACTGAAGCCAGAAATTTTGCGGAAACTATAAAAGCTCATAACTTGTGCTATACTTATCGGAATATAATAAAATTAAACTTCTTGGAAAGCTAAGAACATCTAATACTTCTTCGTAGTTAACAACATTCTCATATTCCAAATAGAACACAAATTTCTGCTCTGTAAACACAAGTCAAGACCAACTAAAGACAACAGTTTTGCTGAACGTTGTAAAGCTTAACGCTGGTGCTATACTTTTCGAAATCTATCAAAATTATATTTTTTGGAATGCTAGTAACATCTACTAAAACTTCGTAGTTAACAACTTTCTCAGATTCAGTATGGAACTCAAATTCCTGCTCTTTAAACACAAGTCAAGAATAACTCAAAACAGCAGTTTTGCTGAAACTTCCAAAGCTCATCGCTGGAGCTATACTTTTCGGAATCTAACAAAATTAGACTTTTTACAAGGCAAAGAACATTTACTACAACTTCCTAGGTAACAACTTTCACAGGTTCAGTATGGAACTCAAGTTTCTACTCTTTAAACACTATTCAAGAACAAATCAAGATAACAGTTTTGCTGAAACTTGTACAACTCTTAATTGGTGCTATACTTATCGAAATCTATCAAAATTAGACTTTTTGAAAAGCTAAGAACATTTACTGCCAGTTCCTAGCTAACAACTTTCTTAGATTCCATATGGAACTCAAATTCCTGCTTTTTAAACACAAGTCAAGAACAATTCAAGACAGCAGTTTTGCTGAAACTTGTAAAGCTCATAACTGGTGCTATATTTATCGGAATCCAACAACAATGGAATTTTTGGAAAGCTAAGAACATCTACCACAAATTCCTAGTTAACAACTTTCTAGGATTCCGTGTGGAACTCAAATTCCTGCTCTTTAAACACAAGTTAAGAACAACTGAGGACTGCAGTTTTACTGAAACTTGTAAAGCTCATAACTGGTGCTATACTTATCGAAACCTAACAAAATTGGACTTTTCGGAAAGCTAAGAACATCTAAAATAACTTCCTAATTAACAACTTTCTCAGAATGAACATGGAACTCAAATTTCTGCTCTTTAAACACAAGTCAAGAACAACTCAAGACAAAAATTTTGCTGAAACCTGTAAAGCTCCTAACTTGTCCTATACTTATCAGAATATAATAAAATTGAACTTTTTAGAAAGCTAAGAACATCTAATACTACTTCGTAGTTAACAACATTCTCAGATTCCATTTGCAACTCAAATTCCTGCTCTTTAAACACAAGTCAAGAACAATTGAAGACAGGAGTTTTGCTGAAAGTTATAAAGCTCATTGCTGGTGCTATACTTTTTGGAATCTATCAAAATCATACTTTTTGGAAAGCTAATAACATCTACAACAACTTCCTAGTTAACAACTTTCTCAGATTCAGTATGGAACTCAAATTAATGTTCTTTAAACACAAATTATGAACAACTCAAGACAGTAGTTTTGCTGAAACTTGCAAAGCTCATCGCTGGTGCTATAATTTTCGGAATCTAACAAAATTAGACTTTTGGGACAGGTAAGAACATTTACTATAACTTACTAGTTAAAAACTTTCTCAGATTCAGTATAGAACTCAAGTTTCTGCTCTTTAAACACAAGTCAAGAACAGCCCAAGACAACAGTTTTTTCTGAACCTTGTAAAGCTCATAATTGGTGCTACTCTGAGCAGAATCTATCAAAAATAGAGTTTTTGGAAAGCTAAGAACATCTAATAAAACTTTCTAGTTTCCAACTTTCTCAGATTCATTATGGAACACAAATTCCTGCTCTTTAAACACAAGTCAAGAACAACTGAAGACAAAAATTTTGTTGAAACTTGTAAAGCTCATAACTTGTGCTATACTTATCGGAATATAATAAAATTGAACTTTTTAGAAAGCTAAGAACATCTACTACTACTTTGAAGTTAACAACATTCTCAGATTCTGTATGGAACTCAAATTCCTGCACTTTCAACACAAGTCTAGAACAACTGAAGACAGCGGTTTGGTTGAAAGTTGTAAAACTCATCGCTGGTGCTATACTTTTCGGAATCTATCAAAATTATACTTTTGGAAAGCTAGTAACATCTATTACAACTTCCTAATTAACAACTCTCTCAGATTCAGTATGGAACTCAAATTCCTGCTCTGTAAACACAAGTCAAGAACAACTCAAGACAGTAGTTTGGCTGAAACTTGCAAAGCTCATCGCTGCTGCTATACTTTTCGGAATCTAACAAAATTAGAATTTTGGAAAACTAAGTACATCTACTACAATTTCCTAGTTAACAACTTTCTCATATTCAGTATGGAACTCAAGTTTCTGCTCTATAAACACAACTCAAGAAAAACCAAGACAACAGTTTTGCTGAAAGTTGTAAAGCTCATCACTGGTGCTATACTATTTGAAATCTATCAAAATTATACTTTTTGGAAAGCTAGTAACATCTACTACAATTTCCTAGTTAACAACTTCCTCAGATTCAGTATGGAACTCAAATTCCTACTCTTTAAACACAAGTCAAGAATAACTCAAGACAGCAGTTTTGCTGAAACTTGCAAAGCTCATCGCTGGTGCTATACTTTTCGGAATCTAAAAAAATTAGACTTTTTGGAAAGCTAAGAACATATAATACGACTTCCTAGTTAACAACTTTCTCAGATTCAGTATGGAACTCAAGTTTCTGCTCTTTAAACACAAGTCAAGAAAAACTCAAGACAACAGTTTTGCTGAAACTTGTAAAACTCATAATTTGTGCTACACTTATCGGAATCTATAAAAATTAGAATTTTTGGAAAGCCAAGAACATTTACTACAACTTCCCAGTTTACAACTTTCTCAGATTCGTTATGGAACTCAAATTCGTGCTCTTTAAACACAAGTCAAGAACAACCAAAGACAAAAATTTTGCTGAAACTTCTAATGCTCATAACTTGTGCTATACTTATCGAAATATAATAAAATTGAACCTTTTAGAAATCTAAGAACTTCTACTACCACTTCGTAGTTAACAACTTTCTCAGATTCCGTAGAGAACTCAAATTCCTCCTCTTTAAACACAAGTCAAGAACAGCTCAAGATTGCAGTTTTACTGAAATTTTGCAAAGCTCATCACTGGTGCTATACTTTTCGGAATCTAACAAATTATAATTTTTGGAAAGCTAAGAACATCTACTACAACTTTCTAGTGAACAACATTCACAGATTCAGTATGGAAATCAAATTCCTGCTCTTTAAACTCAAATCAAGAGCAACTCAAGACAGCAGTTTTGCTCAAATCAAGAAAGTTTTGCTCAAATCATAACTGGTGCTATACTTATCGGAATCTTACAAAGTTGAAATTTTTGCAAAGCATAGAACATCTACAGCCAATTCCCAATTAACAACTTTCTTAGATTCCGTATGGAACTCAAATTCCTGCTCTTTAAACACAAGTCAAGAACAACTCAAGACAGCAGTTTTGCTGAAACTTGTGAAGCTCATAACTGGTGCAGTAAATATCGGAATCCAACAAAATAAGACTTTTTGGAAAGCTAAGAACATCTACTACGACTTCCTAGTTAACAACTTTCTCGGATTCCGTATGGAACTCAAATTTCTGCTCTTTAAACAAAAGTCATGAACAACTCAAGACAGCAGTTTTGCTGAAATTTGCAAACCTCATCGCTGGTGCTATACTTTTCGAAATCTACCAAAATTATACTTTTTGGAAAGCTAAGAATGTCTACTACAACTTCCTAGTTAACAACTTTCCCAGATTCAGCATGGAACTCAAATTCCTGTTCTTAAACACAAGTCAAGAACAACTGAAGAACATCTACTACTTCGGAATCTACTACAACTTCCTAGTTAACTACTTTCTCAGATTCAGCATGAAACACAAACTCCTGCTCTTTAAATATAAGTCAAGAACAACTCAAGACAACAATTTTGCTGAAACTTGTAAAGCTCGTAATCGGTGCTATTCTTATCGGAATCTATCAAAATTAGAGTTTTTGGAATGCTAAGAAGATCTAATACAACTTCCTTGTTTACAACTTTCTCAGATTCATTAAGAAACTCAAATTCCTGCTCTTTAATCACAAGTCAAGAATAATTGAAGACAGGAATTTTGCTGAAACTTGTAAATCTCATAACTTGTGCTATACTAATCGGAATATAATAAAACCGTACTTTTTAGAAAGCTAAGAACATCAACTACTACTTCGTAGATAACTACATTCTCAGATTCCGTATGGAACACAAATTCCTGCTTTTTAAAAACATGTCAAGAACAACTAAAGACAACAGTTTTGCTGAAATTTGCAAAGCTCATCGCTGGAGCTATACTTTTCGGAATCTAACAAAATTATAATTTTTGGAAAGCTAAGAACAATTACTACAACTTCCTAGTTAACAACTTTCACAGATTCAGTACGGAAATCAAATTCCGGCTATTTAAACACAAATCAAGAACAACATAAGACAGCAGTTTTGTTGAAAACTTGTGAAGCTCTTAACTGGTGCTATACTTATCGAAATCTAACAAAATTTAACTTTTAGGAAAGCTAAGAACGTCTACTACCACTTCCTAGTTAACAACTTTCTCAGATTCCGTATGGAACTCAAATTCCTGCTTTTTAAACACAAGTCAAGAACAACTCACGACGACAGTTTTGCTGAAACTTGTAAAGTTCATAACAGGTGTTGTACTTATCGGAATCCAAAAAAACTAGACTTTTTGGAAAGCTAAGATCATTTACTACCACTTCCTAGTTAACAAGTTTCACAGATTCCGTATGGAACGCAAAATCCTGCTCTTTAAACACAAGTAAAAAACAACCAAAGACAGTTGTTTTGCTGAAATTTGTAAAGCTCATTACTGGTGCTGTACTTATCAGAACCTAACCAAATTTGACTTTTTGGAAAGCTAAGAAAATCTACTACGACTTACTAGTTAACAACTTTCTCAGATTCTCTATGGAACTTAAAATCCTGCTCTTTAAACAAAAGTCATGAACAACTCAAGACAGCAGTTTTGCTGAAATTTGCAAACCTCATCACTTGTGCTACACTTTTCGAAATCTACCAAAATTACACTTTTTGGAAAGCAAAGAACATCTACTACAACTTCCTAGTTACAACTTTCTCAGATTCAGTATGGAACTCAAATTCCTGCTTTTTAAAAACAAGTCAAGAACAACTGGAGACAGAAATATTCCTGAAACTTGCAAAGCTCATCGCTGGTGCTATACTTTTCGGAATCTAACAAAATGAGATTTCTTGGAAAGCGAGGAACATCTACTACAACTTCCTAGTTAACAAGTTTCTCAGATTCAGTATGGAACAAAAATTCCTGCACTTTAAACACTAGTCAAGAACCACTGAAGACAGAAATTTTGCGGAAACCTTTAAAGATCATAACTTGTGCGATACTTATCAGAATATAATAAAATTGAACTTTTTAGGAGGCTAAGAACATCTACTACTACTTCGTAGTCAACAACATTCTCAGATTCTATATGAAACTCAAATTCCTGCTCTTTAAACACAAGTCAATAACAACTGAGGACAAAAATTTTGTGGAAACTTGTAAAGCATATAGCTTGTGATATACTTATCGGAATATAACAAAATTGAACATTGTACAAAGCTATGAACATCTAGTACTACTTTGTAGTTAACAATATTCTCAGATTACAAATGGAACTCAATTTCCTTCCCCCTTAAAACACAAGTGAAGAACAACTGAAGACACCAGTTTTGCTGAAACTTGTAAAGCTCATCGCTGGTGCAATACTTTTCAGAATCTTTCCAAATTATATTGTTTGGAAAGCTAATAACATCTACTACAACTTCCTAGTTAACAACTTTCTCAGATTCAGTATGGAACTTAAATTCCTGCACTTTAAACACAAGTCAAGAACAACTCAAGACAGCAGCTTTGCTGAAATTGGCAAAGCTCATCGCTGGTGCTATATTCTTCGGAATCTAACAAAACTACACTTTTTGGAAAGCTAAGAAAATCTGCTACAACTTCCTAGTTAACAACTTTCTCAGATTCAGTATGGAACTCAACTTTCTGCTCTTTAAACACATGCCAAGAACAACTCAAGACAACCATTTTTGCTGAAACTTGTAAAGCTCATAATTGGGACTATACTTATCAGATGCTATCGAAATTAGACTTTTTGGACAGCTAAGAACATATAATACAACTTCCTAGTTTACAACTTTCTCAGATTCCGTATGGAACTCAAATTCCTGCTCTTTAAACACAAGTCAAGATCAACTGAAGACTGCAGGTTTTTCTGAAACTTGTAAAGCTCATAACGGGTGCTATACATATCGGAACCTAACAAAATTGGACTTTTCGGAAAGCTAAGAACATCTGCTACAACTTCCTTGTTAACAACTTTTTAGAATCATTATGGAACTAACTTCCTAGTTTACAACTTCCTAGTTTACAACTAACTCAGATTCCTTTTGGAACTCAAATTCCCGCTCTTTAAACACAAGTCAAGAACAACTCAAGATAGCAGTTTTGATGAAACATGCAAAGCTCATCGCTACTGCTATACTTTTCGAAATCTTCCAAAATTACACTTTTTGGAAAGCTAAGAACATCTACTACCACTTTCAAGTTAACAACTTTCTCAGATTCAGTATGGAACTCAAATTCCTGCTCTTTAAACTCAAGTCAAGAACAACTGAAGACAGAAATTTTCCTGATACTTGTAAAGCTCATCGCTGGTGCTATACTTTTGGGAATCTAACAAAATTTGACTCTTTGGAAAGCTAAGAACATCTACTACAACTTCCTAGTTAACAACTTTCTCAGATTCAGTATGAAACTCAAATTCTTGCTTTTAAACACAAGTCAAGAACCACTGAAGACAGAAATTTTGCAGAAACTTTTAAGGGTCATAACTTGTGTTATACTTATCAGAATATAATAAAATTAAAGTTTTTCAGAAAGTTAATAACATCGACAACTACTTCGTAGTTAACAACATTCTCAGATTCCGTATGGAATTCAAATTCCTGCTCTTTAAACACAAGTCAAGAACAACTGAAGATACCAGTTTAGCTGAAACTTCTGAAGCTCATCGCTGGTGCTATACTTTTTGGAATCTTTCAAAATTATACCTTTTGGAAAGCTAATAACATCTACTACAACTTCCTTGTTAAAAACTTTCTCAGATTCAGTACGGAACTCAAATTCCTGATCTTTAAACACAAGTCAAGAACAAATCAAAACAGCAGTTTCGCTGAAACTTGCAAAGCTCATCGCTGGTGCTATACTTTTCGGAATCTAACAAAATTAGACTTTTTGGAAAGCCAAGAACATCTACTACAACTTTCTAGTTAAGAACTTTCTCAGATTCAGTATGAAACTCAAATTTCTGCTCTTTAAACACAAGCTAAGAACAACTCAAGATAATAGTTTCGCTTAAAATTTTAAAGCTCATAATTGGTGCTATACTTATCGGAATTCATCAAAATTAAACTTGTTGGAAAGCTAAGAAAATCTACTACAACTTCCTAGTTTACAACTGACTCAGATTTATTATGGAACTCAAATTCCTGCTCTTTAAACATAAGTCAAGAACAACTGAAGACAGAAATTTTCCTGAAACTTGTAATGCTCATAACTTGTGCTGTACTTATCAGAATATAATAAAATTGAACTTTTTCGAAAGCTAAGAACATCTACTGCTACTTCATAGTTGACAACATTCCCAGATTCCGTATGGAACTCAAATTCCTGCTCTTTAAACACAAGTCAAGAACAACTCAAGATAGCAGTTTTGCAGAAATTTGGAAAGCTCATCGCTGGTGCTATACTATTCGAAATCAAAGAAAATTATAATTTTTGGAAAGCAAAGAACGTCAACTACCACTTCCTAGTTAACAATTTTCTCAAATTCCGTATGAAACTCAAATTCCTTCTCATTAAACACACGTCAAGAACAACTTAAGGCAGAAGTTTTACTGAAACTTGCATAGCTCATAACTGGTGCTATTCTTATTGGAATCCAACAAAATTGGACTTTTTGGAAAGCTAAGAACATCAGCTACAACTTCCTAGTTAACAACTTTCTTAGATTCCGTATGGAAATCAAATTCCTGCTCTTTAAACACAAGTCAAGAACAACTGAAAACTGCAGTTTTGTTGAAACTTATAAAGCTCATAACTGGTGCTATACTAATTGGAACCTAAAAAATTGGGCTTTTCGGAAAGCTAAGAACATCTACGACTTCCTAGTTAAGAACTTTCTTAGATTCATTATGGAACTCAAATTCCTGCTCTTTAAACACAAGTCAAGAACAACTCAAGACAACAGTTTTGCTGAAATGTGCAAAGCTCATTGCTGGTGCTGTACATTTCAGAATCTAAAAAAATTATACTTTTTGGAAAGCTAAGAACATCTACAACCACTTTCTAGTTAGCAACTTTCTCAGATTCAGTATGGAACTCAATTTTCTGCTCATTAAACATAAGTCAAGAACAACTCAAGACAACAGTTGTGCTGAAACTTGTAAAGCTCATAATTTGGGCTATACTTATCGGAATCGATCAAAATTAGACTTTTTTGAAAGCTAAGAACATCAACTACAACTTCCTAGTTTACAACTAACTCATATTCTTTTTGGAACTCAAATTCCTGCTCTTTAAACACAAGTCAAGAACAACTCAAGATAGCAGTTTCGCTGAAACACAAAGCTCATCGCTGGTGCTATACTTTTCGAAATCTACAAAAATTAGACTTTTTGGAAAGATAAGAACATCTACTACAACTTCCTAGTTAACAATTTTCTCAGATTCCTCAAATTCATACTGTAATACCCCAGATCTTGAGCGAACAGTCGACTGGTGGGTAGATCAGTCGACTGGTATGCACGGGATTTGAGATTGAGATTGAGAAATATAGTCCCACATGGGAGGTTTGATGTGATAAATTGAGTATAAATACTATTAGCCATTGATCAAGAGTCACCAATCCAGTTAACCACCTTTTGAGAGGTAGCCTGTGGTGGGCAGTTGTACTATATAGTATTTATAAATTGTCTGAGTATTGGGGCGGGGCGTTACAAATGGTATCAGAGCCGAATTTCGACACCGGATGTAGTAGAGGTCTATATGATCTGCGGTGCTGGGAGTCATTGAGCTCCGGAATCGGTGTTGAGTGTGGTATCCGATCTGCGGTGTGGTGAATGATTGATGGCCGAGATCGAGGACAATACTACATCGGCTAGAAAGGGTGGTCCTACATGAGATGTGTGCCCTGTACTCAGCGAGGACGTTGATTCCTAAGGGAGAGTGTATGTAATACCCCAGATCTTGAGCGAACAGTCGACTGGTGGGTAGATCAGTCGACTGGTATGGGCGGGATTTGAGATTGAGATTGAGAAATATAGTCCCACATGGGAGGTTTGATGTGATAAATTGAGTATAAATACTATTAGCCAATGATCAAGAGTCACCAATCCGGTTAACCACCTTTTGAGAGGCAGCCTGTGGTGGGCAGTTGTACTACATAGTATTTATAAATTGTCTGAGTATTGGGGCAGGGCGTTACACATGCTCTTTAAACACAAGTCAAGAACAACTCAAGACAACAGTTTTGCTGAAACTTGCAAAGCTCATCGCTGGTTCTAATCTTTTCGGAATCTACCAAAATTACACTTTTTGGAAAGCTAAGATCATCTACTACCACTTTCTAGTTAACAACTTTCTCAGATTCAGCACGGAACTCAAATTCCTACTCTTTAAACTCAAGTCAAGAACAACTGAAGACAGAAATTTTCCTAAAACTTGCAAATCTCATCGCTGGTGCTATACTTTTTAGAATCTATCAAAATGAAACTTTTTGGAAAGCTAATAACATCTACTACAACTTCCTAGTTAACAACTTTCTCAGATTCAGTATAAAACTCAAATTCCTGCTTTTTAAACACAAGTCAAGAACAACTCAAGACAGCAGTTTCCCTGCAATTTGCAAAGCTCATCGCTGGTGCTATACTTTTTGGATTCTAACAAAATTAAAATTTTTGGAAAGCTAAGAACGTCTACTACTACTTCCCAGTTTACAACTTTCACAGATTTCGTATGGAAATCAAATTCCTACTCTTTAAACACAATTCAAGAACAACTCTAGACAGTTGTTTTGCTGAAACGTGTAAAACTCATAACTGGAGCCAAACTTATCGGAATCTAACAAAATTGAACATCTAGTACAACTTCTTAGTAAACAAATTTCTCAGATTCAGTATGGAACTTAAATTCCTGCTCTTTAAACATAAGTCAAGAAAAACTCAAGACAGCAGTTTTGTTGAGAACTTGCAAAGCTCATCGCTGGTGCTATACATTTCAGAATCTAACAAAATTAGAATTTTTGGAAAGCTAAGAACATCTACTACAACTTCCAAGTTAACAACTTTCTCAGATTCAGTATCGAACTCAAGTTTCTCCTCTTTAAACTCAAGTCAAGAAAAACTCAAGACAACAGTTTTGCTGAAACTTGTAAAGCTCATAATTTGTGCTATACTTATCGGAATCTATCAAAATTAGACTTTTTGGACAGCTAAGAACATCTAATACAACTACCTAGTTTACAACTGTCTCAGATTCCGTACGGAACTCAAATTCCTGCTCTTTAAACACAAGTCAAGAACAACTGAATACTGCAGTTTTGCTGAAACTTGTAAAGCTCATAACTGGTGCTATACATATCGGAACCTAACAAAATTGGACTTTTGGAAAGCTAAGAACATCTACTGTAACTTCCTCGTTAACAACTTTCTTAGATTCAATATGGAACTCAAATTTCTTCACTTTCAACACAAGTCAAGAACAATTCCAGACAACAGTTTTGCTAAAACTTGCAAAGCTCATCGCTGGTGTTATACTTTCGGAATCTAACAAAATTAGACTTTTTGGAAAGCTAAGAACATCTACCACAACTTTCTAGTTAACAACTTTCTCAGATTCAGTATCGAACTCAAGTTTCTGCAGTTTAAACTCAAGTCAAGAACAACTCAAGACAACAGTTTTGCTGAAACTTGTAAAGCTCATAATTGGTGCAGTACTTATCGGAATCTATCAAAATTAAACTTTTCGGAAAGCTATGAACATGTACTACAACTTCCTAGTTTACAAATAACTCAGATTCGTTATGGAACTCAAATTCCTGCTCTTTAAACACAAGTCAAGAACAACTCAAGATAGCAGTTTTGCTGAAACATGCAAAGCTCATCGCTGGTGCTATAATTTTCGAAATCTTCCAAAATTAGACTTTTTGGAAAGATAAGAACATCTACTACAACTTTCTTGTTAACAACTGTCACGCCTCGCTTCCCACTATATGGAAATACAGGTATGCAACTGAGGCCCAGCGAATGATATACATCATCCATAAGCTGTACAATTATAAGCTCAACAAGATCTTTATAACACATTCACGCAGGCAATATAATAATCACATGAGCTGAAAATAGAATAACCATCATCCAGATAATACATCAATATCGGGTCAAAATGCCCGGGAATACAAGGTGCCATAATTAAAATAATATGATAAGCAGTTCGCTATAACAACTAGATAAAATAGCGACTGAAAGAAAACAACATGAAGTAGTAACAATGCAGCAACGATCATCTAGAGAGTCTGCTCATCTGGCCCATACCTGTATAATCATTAACTCAAAGAAAAATAGAAAAGTTCCCGTTAGAGCAAGTTTCGGGCAGCAAGTAGCAACAAGCAGAAAAAGGGATAATATAACAAGATATAATATGGAAGAAACAAGAAGTAGAAGTACAAATACAATATGGAAGTAAGTAAGGAATTGGGACAATATGATCATGTAAGTAATAACGGTAACCAGTGTATTCTAGACTTCAACATATAAGCAATTGATAACCTAGGCTCAGTTAATCGATAATCATGTAATCAAGGATTGAGAGTCATGTAATCAAAAGTCATGTAATCAAGAGTCTTGTAATCAATAGTCATGTAATCAAGAGTCATGTAATCAAGAATCATATAATCAAGAATCTTGAAATTAAGAATCATGCTTAGTGGAATCTCGAGTTTATCTGTTTTATTAACTTATCTAATGCACGCAATCTTGTGTCCCATACCACAAGTTCGGTGCATATCAATCATGTGACGTTTAGACTTAAGTAGTGAATTCTATAGGATTATGTACTCGGGTCTTCCAGTGATAGTATCAAGACATGTAATCATGAATCATGTAATCGAGAATTATGTAATCAAGAATTGTGTAATCAAGAATCAAGAATCAAGAATCACTATTTCGGGAAACACGGGCCCCCTTCCGAGTATACTCCCCTATATTGTCCACTGTTAAGCCGTACCCTTATAACCCCGGCTTGTTATTCTTTTATAATTAATTATGAACATGCAGTTGGTACGACTAGTGGAACGGTATAATCAAATAGTTTAATCAAGAAAAATATCAGGGGCAGTAATCATGGAAACGAGTACATGTATCGAGAGTAATTATTATAGATTTATCAAGTGGTATAAAATACATTATATCAACATATTATATCTATACAAGTTATTATTATAAGAACAATAATACACTCAGTTCATTAAATATGAAAAGTAATGGGTTTATATGCAAAAATGTATAGATGAAATTTTTAGACAACTTGACATATCTGCATTCAAATTCACTTTTCCGTTGTTACAGAAAAGAAAATCCAATTCCATCAGAGATTCTAGAAATTAGACTCTTTTCCGATTCCAACGCATATTCACACGATACATTCTAAGGACAGTAGCGATGCGTACAAATTCATTCTTCGCTGGTTTCGATGTTTCGCGCGCATTCTGGAAATTCGGAGTCACAATACTAAAACTGCGATATCTCACAATCTATACATCGGATTGAGAAACTGTAGGATGTTTCGGATATCTAGACTCGAAGGGCTACGATTTTCATGTAGAAAGTTTTTCGATCCAGTATCGGTAACATGGTCAAATTCTCAGTACAAGATACCATTCGTAATCCCGTGCAGGTTCAGAATTCACAATATGACAGTACTAAAATCGCGATATCTCACAATCTATACATCCGATTGAGAAACCGTAAGATGTTCTGGATTCGGGACTCGATGGGCTACGATTTCCACGTAGAAAATCTTCAATCCAGTATTGGGAACAAGGTCGAATTCTTAGTGCAAGGTCAAGAAATTTTAGAGATAGTAAGATTGAATATTCGATAACACGATTCGAAATGTGTTAACGGTTCACTCTTGAGTTGATATAACATGGAACAAGTGACTAGAACAGAGTTTGATAATAAAATATGATGATAACTAGACTACTTGCCACGAGTCAAAGGAAAATGCTTGTACGAGAACAAAAAGAGTGTACAAGGTACTTGCCTTATAATGTGATGATTACGGTGGTAGTGTTAACCACGGAAAGAAGCGACGTCGGCAACGGACGGCGGCACAACGGCGGTAAGAATGGCGGTAAGACGGTAGCTAACGGTAGCAACGGTGAGCGACGACAACAACAAGGTGGCGCGGTGTCGGGTTATTTTTCGGGATTCACGGGATCGTAGAAGCGGAGTCGTTGGCTCGAAGGTGGAATGTGAAGTGGAGCTTGGGCATTGCTTGCTCTCGGTATGAAGAAGGCAGGGGGTGTGAAGAAGGCAAAATGAAAAATGAGACGTAGAGGTGGGGGGTTGATGTGTTATGCATGTGTGTGTGTATGCATATATATAGATTTAAACAAGGAGAAAGGGAGAGAGAGTTGGCTGGTTGCAATTGTGCATGCATGTGTAGGGGTGTAGATGGGGTGTAGAAAAATATAAGCCTAGGTGTGGAAAAATGAGGGGTTAGTGGGGATTAGGTTAGAAAATAGGAATAAGGAGGAGAAGTCAGTAGAAGTTAGGTTGTAGGAGGAAAAAAATGAGAAAGTTAGGCGTAGGATTAGGATTAGGATTAGGATTAGGATTAATCAGGGTTTAAAATTTGTATTTAAACTCTAATCGAAAAATCACAAAATTATAGAATTGATCAGAAAAATATTCTGGCTTTAGATAAAGAGTCCAAAGAGAAAAATAAAACTTCTGAAAATTGAAGTACAAAAATTTACGTAAGAAAATACGTATAACTGGGACAGGGAGTTACAATCCTACCCACCTTACAAAAAAATTTCGTCCTCGAAATTTACTTAGGCGAGATATAGGATAGCTAAGAATGCAATACTCTTCAACTGAGTGTACAACGGAAGATAAAAGAAACAAATAGTACAAAGGCACGAATACAACTAAAGACAAATTGTGCATCCTCAACTGGAGGAATCAACAATTTAATGTCTAGGCTCAGAATTTGAACCACCGACATCGCTAACATCCCAGTTCAGCTAAGTCACAAGCTCATCACGCTCTGGCACATACTCATCCAATTTTCTTAGTAACTCCTTAGGAGATGGAGCTGAAATCAAGATGCGTCTGGCCTTACTGGATATAAACTCCTCAGCCATAGCTGAATCTATGAAGGACAGGAGCGAGTCGTAATATCCATCAACATTTAAAAGACCCACGGGTTTGCTGTGGATCCCCAGTTGAGCCCAAGTGATCACCTCGAACAATTCCTCAAGTGTTCCATAACCTCCGGGCAAGGCTATAAAAGCATCAGCAGCTCGAGCCATTTCAGCCTTCCTCTCGTGCATGTTAGAGACAACTCTAACATCTCCTACTGTTCCCCCAGTAATCTCTTTCGGCATCAGTGACTTGGGAATTACTCCCAACACGTGTCGGCCACCAGTACGAACAGCATCAGAAACCAGGCCCATCAATCCTATGCTCCCACCACCGTAGACAAGATCAATATTCCTCTCTACAAGCTCCTTGCCGAGCTCGATCGCGGCTTCTTGGTAGCTAGCTCTTTTTCCAGAGCTACTGCCACAAAATACACATATCCTGCTGAATCTCGATGAAGATGATGAAGATGAAGAAAACTTCTTTATACCCACTTCTCCTTCTTCTTGCACCGATTTTCTCTTCATCCCTACCACCGATTCTTGATCTTTTCTTTCCATTTGCCAAGAAAATCCGAGCTACTACTCTTTCTCTTACTTTCTTGCTCCCGCCTCTGCTACCGGCTTCTCACTCTCTCTTCTTCTTCGAAGCTTGCTCCCGAGTTGCCTCCTTCTTTCTCTTCTTCTCTTTTCTTCCCCGACCTCTCTCTCTCTTTCTTTCTTCTCCGACTTCTCTTTCTTTCTTCTTTCTTCTTCCTTCTCCGACTTCTCTCTCTTTCTTCTTTCTCTTTTTCTTCTTTCTCTTTTTCTTTCTTCTTTCTTTGACCTCTCTCTCTCTCTTTCTCTTCTTTTTATTTCTTCTTCTTCTTGTCTTTTCTTCATTAATGCACCGCACCCTATAACCGGCCTATGGCCAATATTTGCACTTTGGCCCCTATCCATTCCAAATATAACATCGAACCTTGAGTTGTTGATGACATTGAAGTTTGCTTTGATATTCATTCCACGAATCAATAAGGGACTTTGCTATGTTTTTGCTGCGCCACTCTGATAGTGATGCTTCCCGCTGCTGATATCAAGTGATAGCGATTGACAAATTGAGTAGAATTAAGAGATTGGTAACACGAAGATATTGGTTGTCAAACTTATTTGGTAAAGTGGGCCACACCTACCAAACAATGTTGAAAAATTGTGGCAAGAGTTGTGCCGTAAAGAAAAATGGGAGAAACATGAATGAAGAATTTTTCAGTTACTTATCTCTCATTTCTATAGATGAGAGGTTTAGGAAAAAGAGAAAAATTAAGCAAGATAAGAACAAGAAACAAGCAGAAAAGAAGAAAAGGAATAGAGTGCTATAGCTCCATCATTCGTTGCATCTCCTGGAAAATGGCGACGATCTCCGATAGTTCATCCCTGGGCGTAGAAGTCGAGGATCCTCCGTGAACCATAGTCTGAAATGTATATTCGAATGGGGTAAATCTCCAGATGGCAAGTTGGTTATTAACATTCATGTGATCCACGTGATGTGTATATTGTTGAGCTTAGCATGGTTCGAGCCTAGGCTCTGATACCACTAAAAACCTGTCACGCCCCGCTTCCCACTATATGGAAATACAGGTATGCAACTGAGGCCCAGCGAATGATATACATCATCCATAAGCTGTACAATTATAAGCTCAACAAGATCTTTATAACACATTCACGCAGGCAATATAATAATCACATGAGCTGAAAATAGAATAACCATCATCCAGATAATACATCAATATCGGGTCAAAATGCCCGGGAATACAAGGTGCCATAATTAAAATAATATGATAAGCAGTTCGCTATAACAACTAGATAAAATAGCGACTGAAAGAAAACAACATGAAGTAGTAACAATGCAGCAACGATCATCTAGAGAGTCTGCTCATCTGGCCCATACCTGTATAATCATTAACTCAAAGAAAAATAGAAAAGTTCCCGTTAGAGCAAGTTTCGGGCAGCAAGTAGCAACAAGCAGAAAAAAGGATAATATAACAAGATATAATATGGAAGAAACAAGAAGTAGAAGTACAAATACAATATGGAAGTAAGTAAGGAATTGGGACAATATGATCATGTAAGTAATAACGGTAACCAGTGTATTCTAGACTTCAACATATAAGCAATTGATAACCTAGGCTCAGTTAATCGATAATCATGTAATCAAGGATTGAGAGTCATGTAATCAAAAGTCATGTAATCAAGAGTCTTGTAATCAATAGTCATGTAATCAAGAGTCATGTAATCAAGAATCATATAATCAAGAATCTTGAAATTAAGAATCATGCTTAGTGGAATCTCGAGTTTATCTGTTTTATTAACTTATCTAATGCACGCAATCTTGTGTCCCATACCACAAGTTCGGTGCATATCAATCATGTGACGTTTAGACTTAAGTAGTGAATTCTATAGGATTATGTACTCGGGTCTTCCAGTGATAGTATCAAGACATGTAATCATGAATCATGTAATCGAGAATTATGTAATCAAGAATTGTGTAATCAAGAATCAAGAATCAAGAATCACTATTTCGGGAAACACGGGCCCCCTTCCGAGTATACTCCCCTATATTGTCCACTGTTAAGCCGTACCCTTATAACCCCGGCTTGTTATTCTTTTATAATTAATTATGAACATGCAGTTGGTACGACTAGTGGAACGGTATAATCAAATAGTTTAATCAAGAAAAATATCAGGGGCAGTAATCATGGAAACGAGTACATGTATCGAGAGTAATTATTATAGATTTATCAAGTGGTATAAAATACATTATATCAACATATTATATCTATACAAGTTATTATTATAAGAACAATAATACACTCAGTTCATTAAATATGAAAAGTAATGGGTTTATATGCAAAAATGTATAGATGAAATTTTTAGACAACTTGACATATCTGCATTCAAATTCACTTTTCCGTTGTTACAGAAAAGAAAATCCAATTCCATCAGAGATTCTAGAAATTAGACTCTTTCCCGATTCCAACGCATATTCACACGATACATTCTAAGGACAGTAGCGATGCGTACAAATTCATTCTTCGCTGGTTTCGATGTTTCGCGCGCATTCTGGAAATTCGGAGTCACAATACTAAAACTGCGATATCTCACAATCTATACATCGGATTGAGAAACTGTAGGATGTTTCGGATATCTAGACTCGAAGGGCTACGATTTTCATGTAGAAAGTTTTTCGATCCAGTATCGGTAACATGGTCAAATTCTCAGTACAAGATACCATTCGTAATCCCGTGCAGGTTCAGAATTCACAATATGACAGTACTAAAATCGCGATATCTCACAATCTATACATCCGATTGAGAAACCGTAAGATGTTCTGGATTCGGGACTCGATGGGCTACGATTTCCACGTAGAAAATCTTCAATCCAGTATTGGGAACAAGGTCGAATTCTTAGTGCAAGGTCAAGAAATTTTAGAGATAGTAAGATTGAATATTCGATAACACGATTCGAAATGTGTTAACGGTTCACTCTTGAGTTGATATAACATGGAACAAGTGACTAGAACAGAGTTTGATAATAAAATATGATGATAACTAGACTACTTGCCACGAGTCAAAGGAAAATGCTTGTACGAGAACAAAAAGAGTGTACAAGGTACTTGCCTTATAATGTGATGATTACGGTGGTAGTGTTAACCACGGAAAGAAGCGACGTCGGCAACGGACGGCGGCACAACGGCGGTAAGAATGGCGGTAAGACGGTAGCTAACGGTAGCAACGGTAGCAACGGTGAGCGACGACAACAACAAGGTGGCGCGGTGTCGGGTTATTTTTCGGGATTCACGGGATCGTAGAAGCGGAGTCGTTGGCTCAAAGGTGGAATGTGAAGTGGAGCTTGGGCATTGCTTGCTCTCGGTATGAAGAAGGCAGGGGGTGTGAAGAAGGCAAAATGAAAAATGAGACGTAGAGGTGGGGGGTTGATGTGTTATGCATGTGTGTGTGTATGCATATATATAGATTTAAACAAGGAGAAAGGGAGAGAGAGTTGGCTGGTTGCAATTGTGCATGCATGTGTAGGGGTGTAGATGGGGTGTAGAAAAATATAAGCCTAGGTGTGGAAAAATGAGGGGTTAGTGGGGATTAGGTTAGAAAATAGGAATAAGGAGGAGAAGTCAGTAGAAGTTAGGTTGTAGGAGGAAAAAAATGAGAAAGTTAGGCGTAGGATTAGGATTAGGATTAGGATTAGGATTAATCAGGGTTTAAAATTTGTATTTAAACTCTAATCGAAAAATCACAAAATTATAGAATTGATCAGAAAAATATTCTGGCTTTAGATAAAGAGTCCAAAGAGAAAAATAAAACTTCTGAAAATTGAAGTACAAAAATTTACGTAATAAAATACGTATAACTGGGACAGGGAGTTACAACAACTTTCTCAGATTCCATATGGAACTCAAATTCATGCACTTTAAACACAAGCCAAGAACAACTCAAGACAACAGTTTTGCTGAAACTTGCAAAGCTCATTGTTGGAGCTATACTTTTCGGAATCAACCAAAATGAGAATTTTCGGAAAGCTAAGAACATCTACTACCACTTTCTAGTTAACAACTTTCTCAGATTCTGTATGGAACTCAAATTCCTGCTCTTTAAACTCAAGTCAAGAACAACTGAAGACAGAAATTTTCCTGAAACTTGCAAAGCTCATCGCTGGTACTATACTTTTTGGAATCTATAAAATTTAAGTTTTTGGGAAGCTAAGAACATCTACAACAACTTCCTAGTTATAAACTTTCTCAGATTCAGTATGGAACTCAAATTCCTGCTCTTTAAACACAAGTTAAGAACCACTGATGACAGAAATTTTGTGAAAACTTTTAAATCTCATAATTTGTGCTATACTTATCGGAATAAATAAAATTGAACTTTTTAGAACGCTCAGAACATCTACTACTACTTCGTAGTTAACAACATTCTAAGATTCCGTATGGAACTCAAACTCCTGCTCTTAAAACACAAATCAAGAACAAATTAAGACAGCAGTTTTGCTGAAAGTTGTAAAGCTCGTCGCTGGTGCTATACCTTTCTGAATCTATCAAAATTATACTGTTTGGAAAGCTAATAACATCTACCACAACTTCCTAGTTTAGAAATTTCTCAGATTCAGTATGGAACTCAAATTTCTGCTCTTTAAACACAAGTCAAGAAAAACTTAAGACAGCAGTTTTGCTGAAAACTTGCAAAGCTCATCGCTGGTGCTATACATTTCAGAATCTAACAAAATTATAATTTTTGGAAAGCTAAGAACATATACTAGAACTTCCTAGTTAGCAAATTTCTCAGATTCAGTATCGAAGTCAAGTTTCTGCTCTTTAAACACAATTTAAGAAAAACTCAAGACAACAGTTTTGCTGAAACTTGTAAAGCACAAAATTGGTGCTATACTTATCAGAATCTATCAAAATTGAACTTTTTGGACAGCTATGAACATATAATACAACTTTCTAGTTTACAACTTTCTCAGATTCCGTATGGAACTCAAATTCCTGCTCTTTAAACACAAGTCAAGAACAACTGAAGACTGCAGTTTTGCTGAAACTTGTAAAGCTCATAACTGGTGCTATGCATATCGGAACCTAAAAAATTAGACTTTTCAGAAAGCTAAGAACATCTACTACAACTTCCTAGTTAACACTTTCTTAGATTCATTATAGAACTAAAATTCCTGCACTTTCAACACAAGTCAAGAACAACTCGAGACAACAGTTTTGCTGAAACTTGCAATGCTCATCGCTGGTGTTATACTTTTCGGAATCTAATAAAATTAGAATTTTTAGAAAGCTAAGTACATCTAATACAACTTCCTAGTTAACAACTTTTCAGATTCAGTATGGAACTCAGGTTTCTGCTCTTCAAACACAAGTCAAGAACAACTCAAGACAACAGTTTTGCTGAAACTTGTAAAGCTCATAATTGGTGCAATACTTATCGAAATCTATCAAAATTAAATTTTTTGGAAAGCTATGAACATGTACTACAACTTTCTAGTTTACAACTAACTCAGATTCATTATGGAACTCAAATTCCTGTTCTTTAAATACAAATCAAGAACAACTCAAGATAGCAGTTTTGCTGAAACATGCAAAGCTCATCGCTGGTGCTATACTTTTTGGAATCTTCCAAAATTAGACTTTTAGGAAAGATAAGAACATCTACTATAACTTCCTAGTTAACAACTTTCTCAGATTCCGTATGGAACTCAAATTCATGCACATTAAACACAAGCCATGAACAACGCAAGACAACAGTTTTGCTGAAACTTGCAAAGCTCATCGTCGGTGCTATACTTTTTGGAATTTACCAAAATTAGACTTTTTTGAAAGCTAAGAACATCTACTCCCACTTTCTAGTTAACAACTTTCTCAGATTCAGTATGGAAATCAAATTCCTGCTCTTTAAACACAAGTTAAGAACAACTGAAGACAGAAATTTTCCTGATACTTGCAAAGCTCATCCCTGGTGCTATACTTTTCGAAATCTAACAAAATTATACTTTTTGGAAAGCTAAGAACATCTACTACAACTTCTTAGTTAACAACTTTCTCAGATTAAGTATGGAACTCAAATTCCTGCTCCTTAAACACAAGTCAAAAACCAATGAAGACTGAAATTTTGCGAAAACCTTTAAAGCTCATAACTTGTGCTGTACTTATCGGAATATAATAAAATTCAACTTTTTAGAACGCTAAGAACATCTACTAATACTTCCTAGTTCACAACATTCTCAGATTCCATATGGAACTCAAATTCTTGCTCTGTAAACACAAATCAAGAACAACAAAAGACAACACTTTTGCTGAAAGTTGTAAAGCTCATCGCTGGTGCTATACTTTCGGAATCTAACAAAATTATACTTTTTGGAAAGCTAATAACATCTACTGCAACTTCCTAGTTAACAACTTTCTCAGATTCAGTATGGAACTCAAATTCCTGCTCTTTAAAAACAAGTGAAGAACAACTCAAGACAGCAGTTTTGCTGAAACTTGCAAAGCTCATTGCTGGTGCTATACTTTTTGGAATCTACCAAAATTAAAGCTAAGAACATCTACTACAACTTCCTAGTTAACAACTTTCTCAGATTCAGTATGGAACTCAAATTCCTGCTCTTTAAACAGAAATCAAGAACAACTCAAGACAGCAGTTTTGCTAAAATTTGGAAAGCTCATCGCTGGTGCTACACTTTTCGAAATCTAACAAAATGATAATTTTTGGAAAGCAAAGAACTTCTACTACAACTTCCTAGTTAACAACTTTTATAGATTCAGTATGGAAATCAAATTTCTGCTCTTTAAACACAAATCAAGAACAACTCAAGACAACAGTTTTGATGAAACATGTAATGCTCATAACTGGTGCTATACTTATCGGAATCTAACAAAATTGGACTTTTTGGAAAGCTAAGAACATCTTCTACAACATCCTAGTAAAAAACATTCTCAGATTCCGTGTGGAACTCAAATTTCTGCTCTTTAAACACAAGTCAAGAACAACTGAAGACTGCAGTTTTGCTTAAAATTGCAAAACTCATAACTGGTAATATACTTATCAGAACATAATAAAATTGGACTTTTGGAAAGCGGAGAACATCTAATACAATTTTCTAGTTAACAACTCTCTCAGATTCCGTATGGAACTCAAATTCCTGCTCTTTAGACACAAATCAGGAACTACTGAAGACAGCAGTTTCAGTGAAACTTGCAAAGCTCATCGCTGGTGCTATACTTTTCATAATCTAGCAAAATTAGAATTTTTGGAAAGCTAAGAACTTCTACTACAACTTCCTAGTTAGCAACTTCCTCAGATTCAGTATGGAAATCGAATTCCTGCTCTTTATACCCAAGTCCGGAATAACTCAAGACAACAGTTTTGCTGAAACTTGTAAAGGTCATAATTGTTGCTATACTTATCGGAATCTATCAAAATTAGACTTTTTGGAAAGCTAAGAACATCTAAAATAAATTCCTAGTTAAC
Source organism: Hemerocallis citrina (assembly GCA_017893485.1). Lineage (NCBI taxonomy): Eukaryota > Viridiplantae > Streptophyta > Magnoliopsida > Asparagales > Asphodelaceae > Hemerocallis > Hemerocallis citrina. The sequence continues at coordinate 113,785,574 of CM030360.1, read as the reverse complement.
AACTTTCTCAGATTCATTATGGAACTCAAATTCCTGCTCTTTAAACCCAAGTCAAGAACAACTGAAGCCAGAAATTTTGCAGAAACTTGCAAAGCTCATCGCTGGTGCTATACTTTTCGGAATCTAACAAAATTAGACTTTTTGGAAAGCTGAGAACAACTACTACAACTTCCTAGTTAACAACTTTCTTAGATTCAGTATGGAACGCAAAATTCTGTACTTTAAACACAAGTCAAGAACAACTCAAGACAACAATTTTGTTGAAAATTGTAAATCTCATAATGGGTGTTATACTTCTCGGAATCTACCAAAATTGGACTTTTTGGAAATCTTAGAACATCTACTACAATTTCCTAGTTAACAACTTTCTCCGATTCATTATGGAACTCAAAATCCTGCTCTTTAAACACAAGTCAAGAACTACTGAAGACAGAAATTTTGCTGAAACTTGTGAAGTTCATAACTTGGGTTGTACTTATCGGAATATAATAAAAATGAAATGTTTAGAAAGCTAAGAACATCTACTAAAACTTTGTAGTTAACATTCCCAGATTCCGTATGGTTATCAAATTCCTTCTCTTTAAACACAAGTGAAGAACAACTCAATACTGCAATTTTGCGGAAATTTGCAAAGCTCTTCGCTGGTGCTATACTTTTTGGAATCTAACAACTTGACAACTTTTGAAAGCTAAGAACATGTACTACAACTTCCTAGTTAACTACTATCATAGATTTTGCATGGAAATCAAATTCCTGCCCTTTAAACATAAATCAAGAACAACTCAAGCCAGCAGTTTTGCTGAAACTTGTCAAGCTCGTAACTGGTGCTATACTTATCGGAATCTAACAAAATTGAACTTTTTCGAAATCTAAGATCATCTACTACCTCTCCCTAGTTAACAACATGCTCAGATTCCATAAGGAACTCAAATTTCTGCTCTTCAAATACAAGTCAAGAACAACTCAAGACAGTAGTTTTGCTGAAATTTTCAAAGCCCATCGTTGGTGCTACACTTTTCAGAATCTCACAAAATTATAATTTTTGGAAACCTAAGAACATCTACTACAACTTCCAAGGGAACAACTTTCATAGATTCAGTATGGAAATCAAATTCCTGCTCTTTAAACACAAATCATTAACAACTCAAGACAGCAGTTTTGCTGAAACTTGTAAAGCTCATAACTGGTGCTGTACTCATCAGAATCTAAAAAAATTGAACTTTTTCTAAAGCTAAGAATATCTACTACCACTTCCTAGTAAACAACTTTCTCAGATTCCGTATGGAACTCAAATTTCTGCTCTTTAAACACAAGTCAAAAACAACTGAAGACAGGAGTTCTGCTGAAACTTGTAAAGCTCATCGCTGGTGCTATACTTTTCAGAATGATCAAAATTATACATTTTGGAAAGCTAAGAACGTCTACTACAACTACCTATTTAAAAACTTTCTCAGATCTAGTATGGAACTGAAATTTCTGCTTTTTAAACACAAGTCAAGAACAACTCAAGACAGCAGTTTTGCTGAAACTTGGAAATCTCAAAGCTGCTACTATACTTATCGGAATCTAATAATATTGAACTTTTCAGAAAGCTAAGCACATCTACTACAAATATCTAGTTAACAACATTCTCAGATTCCGTATGGAACTCAAATTCCTGCTCTTTAAACAAAAGTCAAGAACAACTCAGTATAGCAGTTTTGCTGAAAATTGCAAAGCTCATCGCTGGTGCAATACTTTTCAGAATCTAACAAAATTATAATTTTTGGAAAGGTAAAAAAATCTACTACAACATCCTAGTTAACAACTTTCACAGATTCAGTATGGAAATCAAATTCCTGCTCTTTAAACACATATCAAGAACAACTCAAGACAGCAGTTTTGCTGAAACTTGTGAAGCTCATAACTGGTGCTATACTTTTTGGAATAAAAAAAAATTGAACTATTGTGAAAGCTAAGAACATCTAATACCAATTTCTAGTTAACAAATTTACCAGATTTCCTTACGGAACTCAAAAATCCTGCTTTTTTAAACATAAGTCAACAACTTAAGACAGCAGTTTTGCTGAAACTTGTGAAGCTCACACTGGTGCTCAACTTATCGGAATCCAAAAAAATTGGACTTTTTAGAAAGCTAAGAACATCTACTACAACTTCCTAGTTAACAACTTTCTCAGATTCCGTATGGAACTTAAATTCCTGCTCTTTAAACACAAGTCAAGAAAAACTAAAGACTGCAGTTTTACGGAAACTTGTAAAGCTCACAACTGATGCTATACTTATCAGAACCGAACAAAATTAGAATTTTTGGAAAGCTAAGAACATCTACTATAACTTCCTAGTTAACAACTTTCTCAGATTCAGTATGGAACTCAAATTCTGGCTCTTTGAACACAAGTCAAGAACAACTCTAGACAGCAGTTTTGCTGAAACTTGCAAACCTCATCGCTGGTGCTATACTTATCGGAATCTAGTAAAATTGAAAATTTTAGAAAGCAAAGAACCTCTACTTCAACTTTGTAGTTAACAACATTCTCAAATTCCATATGGAACTCAAATTCCTGCTCTTCAAACACAAGTCAAGAACACCTAAAGATAGTAGTTCTGCTGAAATTTGCAAAGCTCATCACCGGTTCTATACTTTTCGGAATCTAACAAAATTATAATTTTTGGAAAGCTAAGAACATCTACTACAACTTCCTAGTTAACAACTTTCATAAATTGAATATGGAAATCAAATTCCTGCTCTTCAAACACAAATCAAGAACCACTCAAGATAGCAGTTTTGCTGAAAGTTGTAAAGCTTATAACTGGTGCTATACATATCGGAATATAAAAAAGTTGAACATTTTTGAATGCTAAGAACATCTACTACCACTTACTAGTTAACAAATTTCTCAGATTCCGTATGGAACTCAAATTCCTGCTCTTTAAACACAAGTCAAGAACAACTCAAGACGGCAGTTTTGCTGAAACTTGTAAAGCTCACCACTGGTGCTCTACTGATCTGAATCCAAAAAAATTGGACTTTTTGGAAGCTAAGAATATATACCACAACTTTATTGTTAACAACTTTTTCTGATTCTGTATGGAACTCAAATTCCTGCTCTTCAAACACAAGTCAAGAAAAAATGAAAACAGCAGTTCTGCTGAAAATTCTAAAGCTCATTACTGGTGCTATTCTTATCGGAACCTAAGAAACTTATAATTTTTGGAAACCTTAGAACATCTACTACAACTTCCAAGTTGACATTTTTCTCAGATTCCGTACGGAACTCGAATTCCTGCTATTTAAACACATGTCAAGAATAACTCAAAACTGCAGTTTGGCTGAAATTTGCAAAGATCATCGCTAGTGCTATACTTTTCGGAATATATCAAAAGAATACTTTTTGGAAAGCTAAGAACATCAACTGGAACTTCCTTGTTAACAACTTTTTCAGATTCAGTATGTAACTCAAATTCCAGCTTTTTAAACACCAATCAAGAACAACTCAAGATAGCAATTTTGCTGAAACTTGTAAAGCTCATCGCTGGTGCTATACTTTTCGGAATTATCAAAATTATACTTTTTGAAAATCTATGAACATCTACTATAACTACCTAGTTAACAACTGTATTAGATTCTGTATGGAACTCAAATTCCTGCTCTTTAAACACAAGTCAAGAACAATTCAAGACAGCAGTTTTGCTGAAATTTGTAAAGCTCATCGGTGGTGCTATACTTTCCGGAATGTATTAAAATTATATTTTTTGGAAAGCAAAGAACATCTACTACAACTTCCAAGTTAACAACTTTCTCATATTCGGTATGGAACTCAAATTTCAGCTCTTTAAACACAAGTCAGGAACAACTCAACAAAGCAGTTTTGCTGAAACTTGCAATGCTCATCACTGGTGCTATACTTATCGGAATCTAATAAAATTGAACTCTTTGGAATGCTATGAACATCTACTACAACTTCGTAGTTAACAACATTCTCAGATTCCATATGGAACTCAAATTCCTACACTTCAAACACTAGTCAAGAACAAATCAAGACAACAGTTTTGCTGAAATTTCCAAAGCTCATCGCTGGTGCTGTACTTTTCAAAATCTAACAAAATTATAATATTTGAAAAGCTAAGAACATCAACTACAACTTCCTAGTTAACAACTTTCATAGATTTAGTATGGAAATCAAATTCCTACTCTTTAAACACAAATCATGAACAACTCAAGACAGATGTTTTTGCTGAAACCTTCAAAGCTCATAACTGGTGCTACACTTATCGAAATCTAAAAAAATTGAACTTTTTGGAAATCTAAGAACATCTACTACAACTTCCGAGTTAATAACTTTCACAGATTTAGTATAGAAATCAAATTTCTTCCCTTTAAACACAAATCAGGAACAAGTCAAGACAGCAGTTTCACTGAAACTTGTAAAGCTCATAACTGGTGCTGTACTTATCGGAATCTAAAAAAATTGAATTTTTTCGAAAGCTAAGATCATCTACTACCTCTTCCTAGTTAACAACTTTATCAAATTCCGTGTGGAACTCAAATTCCAGCACTTTAAACACAAGTCAAGAACAACTGAAGACAGCAGTTTTGCTGAAACTTGTAAAGCTCACAACTGGTGCTCTACTTATCGGAATCCAACAAAATTCGACTTTTTGGAAAGCTAAGAACATCTACTACAACTTCCTAGTTAACAACTTTCTCAGATTCAGTAAGGAACTCAAATTCTTGCTCTTTGAACACAAGTTAAGAACAACACAAGACAGCAGTTTTGCTGAAACTTACAAACCTCATCAATGGTCCTATACTTATCGGAATCTAATAAAATTGAACATTTTAGAAATCTAAGAAAATATACTACAACTTCGTAGCTGTCAACATTCTCAGATTCTATATGAAACTCAAATTCCTGCTCTTCAAGCACAAGTCAATAACAACTAAAGACAGCAGTTTTGCTGAAATTTGCCAAGCTCATTGCTAGTGCTATACTTTTCGGAATCTAACAAAATTATAATTTTTGGAAAGCTAAGAACATCTACTACAACTTCCTAGTTAACAACTTTCATAGATTCAGTATGGAAATCAAATTTCTGCTCTTAAAGTACAAATGAAGAACTACTCAAGACAACAGTTTTGCTGAAAGTTGTAAAGCTCATAACTGGTGCAATACTTATCGGAATGTAAAAAAATTGAACATTTTTGAAAGCTAAGAACATCTACTGCCACTTCCTAGTTAACCACTTTCTTAGATTCCGTATGGAACTCAAATTCCGGCTCTTTAAACACAAGTCAAGAACAACTCAACACAGCAGTTTTGCTGAAACTTGTAAATATCACAACTGGTGCACTACTTATCGGAATCCAACCGAATTGGACTTTTTGGAAAGCTGAGAACAACTACTACAACTTCCATGTTAACAACTTTTTCTAATTTCGTAAGGAACTCAAATTCCTGCTCTTTAAACACAATTCAAGAAAAACTGAAGACTGCAGTTTTGCTGAAAATTGTAAAGCTCATAACTGGTGCTATACTTATCGGAACCTTAAAAAATTGGACTTTTTGGAAAGATGAGAACATCTACTACAACTTCCAAGTTAACAACTTTCTCAGATTCCGTACAGAACTCAAATTCCTGCTCTTTAAACACATTTCAAGAAAAACTGAAGACTGCAATTTTACTGTAACTTGTAATGCTCATAACTGGATCTATACTTATCGGAACCGAACAAAATTGAAAGTTTTGGAATGCCAAGAACATCTACTACAACTTCCTAGTTAACAACTTTCTTAGATTCAGTATGGAACTCAAATTCCTGCCCTTTGAACACAAGTCACGAACAACTCAACACAGCAGTTTTGCTGAAACTTGCAATGCTCATTGCTGGTGCTATACTTATCGGAATCTAATAAAATTGAACTTTTTAGAAAGCTAAGAACATCTACAACAACATCGTAGTTAACAATATTCTCAGATTCCATATAAAACTCAAATTCCTGCTCTTCAAACACAAGTCAAGAACAACTAAAAACTACAGTTTTGCTGAAATTTGCAAAACTCATCGCTGGGGCTGTACTTTACGGAATTTAACAAAATTATAATTTTTGGAAAGCTAAGAACATCTACTACCACTTCCTAGTTAACAACTTTCTTAGACTCCGTGTGGAACTCAAATTCCTACTCTTTAAACACAAATCAAGAACAACTCAAGACAGCAGTTTTGCTGAAACTTGTAATGCTCACAACTGGTGCTATACTTATTGGAATCCAACAAAATTGGACTATTTCAAAAGCTAAGAACATCTCCTACAACTTCCTTGTTAACAACTTTTTCTGATTCCGTATGGAACGCAAATTCCTGCTCTTTAAACACAAGTCAAAAAAACAGAAGGCTGCAGTTTTGCTGAAAATTGTAGATCTCATAACTGGTGCAATGCTTATCGGAACTTAAAAAAATTGGACTTTTTGGAAAGCTTAGAACATCAACTACAACTTCCAAGTTAACAACTTTCTCAGATTCCGTACGGAACTCAAATTTCTGCTATTTAAACCCATGTCAAGAACAACTCAAGACTGCAGTTTTGCTGAAATCAAGACTGCAGTTTTGCTGAAATTTGCAAAGCCCATGGCTAATGCTATACTTCTTGAAATCTATCAAATGTATACTATTTGAAAGCTAAGAACATATACTACAACTTCCTAGTTAACAACTTTCTCAAGTTCAGTATGGAACTCAAATTTCTGCTCTATAAACACAAGTCAAGAACAACCCAAGACAGCAGTTTTGCTGAAACTTGTAAAGATCATAAATGGTGCTAAAATTATTGGAATCCAACAAAATTGGAATTTTTGGAAAGCTGAGAACATCTTCTACAACTTCCTAGTTAAACATTTTCTCAGATTCCTTCTGGAACTCAAATTCCTGCTCTTTAAACACAAGTCAAGAACAACTTAATGCAGCAGTTTTGCTGAAATTTGTAAAGCTCATCGGTGGTGCTCTACTTTTCGGAAAGTATTAAAATTATATTTTTTGGAATGCTAAGAACATCTACTACAACTTCCGAGTTAACAACTTTCTCAGATTCGGTATGGAACTCAAATTCCAGCTCTATAAACACAAGTCAAGAACAACTCAAGACAGCAATTTTGCTGAAACTTGCAAAGCTCATCTCTGGTGCTATACTTATCGAAATCTAATAAAATTGAACTTTTTAGAAAGCTAAGAACATCTACTACAACTTCGTAGTTAACAACATTGTCAGATTCCATATGGAACTCAAATTCCTGCTCTTCCAACACTAGTCAAGAACAACTCAAGACAGCAGTTTTGCTGAAATTTCCAAAGATCATCGCGAGTGCTGTACTTTTCAGAATCTAACAAAATTATAATTTTTGAAAAGCTAAGAAAATCAACCACAACTTCCTTGTTAACAACTTTTATAGATTCAGTATGGAAATCAAAAACCTACTCTTTAAACAGAAATCATGAACAACTCAAGACAGATGTTTTGCTGGAACCTTCAAAGCTCATAACTGATGCTATACTTATCGGAATCTAAAAAAATTGAACTTTTTGGAAAGCTAAGAACATCTACTACAACTTCCAAGTTATCAACTTTCACAGATTCAGTATGGAAACCAAATTCCTTCCTTTTAAACACAAATCAAGAACAACTCAATACAACAGTTTTACTGAAACTTGTAAAACTCATAACTGGTGCTATACTTATCAGAATCTAACAAAATTGAACTTTTTGGAAAGCTAAGATCATCGAATACCTCTTCCTAGTTAACAACTTTTTCAAATTCCATATGGAACTCAAATTCCAGGTCTTTAAACACAAGTCAAGAAAAACTGAAGACAACAGCTTTACTGAAACTTGTAAAGCTCATCACTGGTACTATACTTTCGGAATTACCAAAATTTTGCTTTTTTGAAAGCTAAGAACATCTACTACAACTATCTAGTTGACGACTTTCTCAAATTCAGTATGGAACTCAAATCAAATTTCTGCTCTATAAACATAAATCAACAACTCAATACAGCAGTTTTGCTGAAACTTGTAAAGCTCATAACTGGCACTATACTTTTCGGAATCTAAAAAATTGAAATTTTTTGAATGCTATGAACATCTGCTACCACTTCCAAGTTAACAAATTTATCAGATTCCGTATGGAACTCAAATTCTTGCTCTTTAAACACAAGTCAAGAACAACTCAAGACAACAGTTTTGCTGAAACTTGTGAAGCTCACAACTGGTGCTCTACTTATCGGAATCCAGCAAAATTTGATTTTTTGGAAAGCTAAGAACAACTACCACAACTTCCTAGTTAACAACTTTTCCAGATTCCGTATGAAACTCAAATTCCAGCACTTTAAACACAAGTCAAGAAAAACTGAAGACTGCAGTTTTGCTGAAACTTGTAAAGCTCAAAATAGGTGATATACTTATCGGAACCTAAAAAAGTTGGAATTATTGGAAAGCTAAGAATATATACTATAACTTCCTAGTTAACAACTTTCTCAGATTCAGTATGCAACTCAAATTCTTGCTCTTTGAACACAAGTTAAGAACAACTCAAGATAGCAATTTTGCTGAAACTTACAAACCTCATCAATGGTGCTATACTTATCAGAATCTAATAAATTTGAACATTTTAGAAAGCTTAGAAAATCTACAACAACTTCGTTGTTAACAACATTCTCAGATTCCATATGGAACTCAAATTCCTGCTCTTCAAACACAAGTCAAGAACAACTAAAGACAACAGTTTAGCTGAAATTAGCCAAGCTCATCGATGGTGCTATACTTTTCGGAATCTAACAAAATTATAATTTTTGGAAATCTAAGAACATCTAATAAAACTTTCTAGTTAACAACTTTCATAGATTCTGTATGGAAATCAAATTCCTGCTCGTAAAACACATATGAAGAACAACTCAAGACAACAGTTTTGCTGAAAGTTGTACAGCTCATAACTGGCGCAATACTTATCAGAATGTAAAAAAATTGAACATTTTTGAAAGCTAAGAACATCTACTACCACTTCCTAGTTAACAACTTTCTTAGATTACGTATGGAACTCAAATTCCTGCTCGTTAAACACAAGTCAAGAACAACTCAAGACAGCAGTTTTGCTGAAACTTGCAAAGCTCACAACTGGTGCTCTACTTATCGGAATCCAACAAAATTGGACTTTTTGGAAAGCTAAGAACAACTTCGACAACTTCCTTGTCAACAACTTTTTCTGATTCCGTATGGAACTCAAATTTCTGCTCTTTAAACACAAGTCAAGAAAAACTGAAGACTGCAGTTTTGCTGAAAATTGTAAAGCTCATAACTGGTGCTATACTTATCGGAACCTAAAAAAATTGGACTTTTTGGAAAGCTTAGAACATCTACTACAACTTCCAAGTTAACAACTTTCTCAGGTTCCGAACGGAACTCAAATTTCTGCTATTTAAACACATGTCAAGAATAACTCAAGACTGCAGTTTTGGTGAAATTTGCAAAGCTCATCGCCCGAGCTCTACTTTCGGAATCTATCAAAATTATAATTTTTGGAAAGCTAAAACATCTACTACAACTTCCTAGTTAACAACTTTCTCAAGTTCAGTATGGAACTCAAATTCTTGCTCTTTAAACACAAGTCAAGAACAACTCAAGATAGCAGTTTTGCTAAAACTTGCAAAGCTCATTGCTGGTGCTCTACTTTTCGGAATAAAAAAATAGACTTTTTGGAAAGCTAAGAACATCTACTACAGCTTCCGAGTTAACAACTTTCTCAGATTCGGTATGGAACTCAAATTTCAGCTCTTTAAACACAAGTCAAGAACAACTCAAGACACCAGTTTTGCTGAAACTTGCAAAGCTCATCGCTGGTACTATACTTATCGGAATCTAATAAAATTGAACTTTTTAGAAAGCTAAGAACATCTACTACAACTTCGTAGTTAACAACATTCTCATATTCCATATGGAACTCAAAAATTCTGCCCGTCAAACACTAGTCAAGAACAACACAAGACAGCAGTTTTGCTGAAATTTCCAAAGCTCATCGCTTGTGCTGTACTTTTCGGAATCTAACAAAATTATAATTTTTGGAAAGCTAAGAACATCTACTACAACTTCGTAGTTAACAACTTTCATAGATTCAGTATGGAAATCAAATTCTTACTCTTTAAATACAAATCATGAACAACTCAAGACAACTGTTTTGCTGAAACCTTCAAAGCTCATAACTGGTGCTATACTTATCGGAATCTAAAAAAGTTAAACTTTTTGGAAAGCTAAGAACATCTACTACAACATTCGAGTTAACAACTTTGACAGATTCAGTATGGAAATCAAATTCCTGCCCTTTAAACACAAATCAGGAGCAACTCAAGACAGCAGTTTTACTGAAACCTATGAAGCTCATAACTGGTGCTATACTTTTTAGAATCTAACAAAATTGAACTTTTTCGAAAGCTAAGATCATCTACTACCATTTCCTAGTTAACAACTTTCTTAGATTCAGTATAGAACTCAAATTCCATGCTCTTTAAACACAAATCAAGAATAACTAAAGACTGCAGTTTTGCTGAAACTTGTCAAGCTCATAACTGGTGCTATACTTATCGGAACCTAACAAAATTTGAAATTTTGGAAAGCTAAGAACATCTACCAAAAATGCCTAGTTTACAACTTTCTCAGATTTAGTACGGAACTCAAATTCCTGCACTTTGAACACAAGTCAAGAACCACTCAAGACAGCCATTTTGCTGAAACTTGCAAAGCTCATCGCTGGTGCTATACTTATCGGAATCTAATAAAATTGAACTTTTCAGAAAGCTAAGAAAATCTACTACAACATCGTAGTTAACAACATTCTCAGATTCCTGCTCTTCAAACACAAGTCAAGAACAACTAAAGACAGCAGTTTTGCTGAAATTTGCAAAGCTCATCGGTGGGGCTATACATTTCGGAATCTAACAAAATTATAATTTTTGGAAAGCTGAGAACATCTACTACAACTTCCTAGTTAACAACTTTCATATATTCAGTATAGAAATCAAATTCTTGCTCTTATAACAGAAATCAAGAACAACTCAAGACAGCAGTTTTGCTGAAAGTTGTAAAGCTCATAAAATGGGCCATACGTATCGGAATAAGAAAAAATTGAACACTTTAGAAAGCTAAGAACATCTACAACCACTTCCTAGTTAAACACTTTCTTAGATTCCGTATGGAACTCAAATTCCTGCTCTTTAAACACAAGTCAAGAACAATTCAAGACAGCAGTTTTGCTGAAACTTGTAAAGCTCACAACTGGTGCTCTACTTATTGAAATTCATCAAAATTAGACTTTTTGGAAAGCTAAGAACATCAACTACAACTTCCTTGTTGACAACTTTTTCTGATTCCGTATGGAACCCAAATTCCTGCTCTTTAAACACAAGTCAAGAAAAACTGAAGACTACAGTTTTGCTGAAAATTGTTAAGCTCATAACTGGTCCTATACTTATCGGAACCTACAAAAATTAGACTTTTTGGAAAGCTAAGAACATCTACTACAACTACCAACTTAACAACTTTCTCAGATTCCGTACGGAACTCAAATTTCTACTATTTAAACACATATCAAGAACAACTCAAGACTGCAGTTTTGCTGAAATTTGCAAAGCTCATCGCTAGAGCTATACTTTTCGGAATCTATCAAAATTATACTTTTTGGAAAGCTAAGAAAACCTACTACAAATTCCAAGTTAACAACTTTCTCATGCTCTATGTGGAACTCAAATTCCAGCTCTTTAAACACAAGTCAAGAACATCTCAAGACAGCAGTTTTGCATAAACTTGCAAAGCTCATCGCTGGTGCTCTACTTTTCGGAATCTAACGAAAATAGACTTTTTGGAAAGCTAAGAACATATTCTACAACTTCTTAGTTCACAACTTTCTCAAATTCAGTATGGAACTTAAAGTCCTACTATTTAAACACAAGTCAAGAACAACCCAAGACAACAGTTTTGCTGAAACTTGGAAAGCTCATAATTGGTGCTATACTTATCGTAATCCAACAAAGAGTGAGTTTTGTTGAAATTTGTAAAGCTCATCGGTGGTGCTCTACTTTCCGGAAAGTAATAAAATTATATTTTTTGGAAAGCTAAGAACATCTACTACAACTTCCGAGTTAACAACTTTCTTAGATTCGGTATGGAACTCAAATTCCAGCTCTTTAAACACAAGTCAAGAACAACGCAAGACAGCAATTTTGCTGAAACATGCAAAGCTCATCGCTGGTGCTATACTCTTCGGAATCTGCTACTACTTCCTAGTTAACAACATTATCAGATTCCGTATGGAACTCAAATTCCTGCACTTTAAACACAAGTCAAGAACAACTCAAGACAGTAGTTTTGTTGAAACTTGTGAAACTCACAACTGGTGCTCTATTTTTCGGAATTCAACAAAATTGGACTTTTCGAAAAGCTCAGAACATCTCTAATAACTTCCAAGTTAACAACTCTCCCAGATTCCATATGAAACTCAAATTCCTGCTCTTTAAACACAAGTCAAGAAAAACTGAAGACTGCAGTTTTGCTGAAACTTGTAAACCTCATAACTGGTGCTATACTTATCGGAACCCAACAAAATTTGAATTTTTGGAAATCTAAGAACATCTACTACAACTTCCTATTTAAGAACTTTCTCAGATTCAGTATGGAACTCAAATTCCTACTCGTTGAACACAAGTCAAGAACAACTGAAGACTGCAGTTTTGCTGAAACTTGCACAGCACATCGCTGGTGCTATACTTATCAGAATCTAATAAAATTTAACTTTTTAGAAAGCTAAGAAAATCTACTACAACTTTGTAGTTAACAACATTGTCAGATTCCATATGGAACTCAAATTCCTGCTCTTCAAACACTAGTCAAGAACAACTAACGACAGCAGTTTTGCTGAAATTTGCAAATCTCATCGCTGGTGCTATACTTTCGGAAAGCTAAGAACATCTACTATAACTTCCTAGTTAACAACTTTCATAGATTCAGTATAGAAATGAAATTCCTGCTCTTTAAACACATATCAAGAACAACTCAAGACAGCAGTTTTACAGAAACTTGTAAAGCTCATAACTGGTGCTATACTAATCGGAATCTAAAAAAATTAAACTTTTTTGAAAGCAAGGAACATCTACTACAATTTCCTAGTTAACAACTTCCTCAGATTCCGTATGGAACTCAAATTCCTGCTCTTTAAACACAAGTCAATAACAATTCAAGACAGCAGTTTTGGTGAAACTTGTAAATCTCACAACTGGTGCTCTACTTATCGGAATCCAACAAAATTGGACTTTTAGGACAGCTAAGAACATCGACTACAACTTCCTAGTTAACAACTTTCTCAGATTCTGTATGGAACACTAATTCCTACTATTTAAACACAAGTCAAGTACAATTGAAGACTGCTGTTTTGCAGAAACTTGTAAAGCTCATAACTGGTGCTATACTTATCAGAACCCAACAAATAGGACATTTGGAAAAGCTTAGAACATCTGCTACAACTTCCTAGTTAACAACTTTCTCAGATTCCGTACGAAACTCAAATTCCTGCAGTTTAAACACAAGTCAAGAACAACTTAAGACAGCAGTTTTGCAGAAATTTGCAACGCTCATCATTGGTGCTATACATTTCGGAATCTGTCAAAATTATACTTTTTGTAAAGCTAAGAACATCTCCTACCACTTCCTAGTTAATAATTTCTCAGATTCAGTATGGAACTCAAATTCCTGCACTTTAAACACAAGTCAAGAACAACTCAAGACAGAAGTTTTGTTGAAACTTGCAAAGCTCATCGCTGGTGCTATATTTATCGGAATCTAATAAAATTGAATTTTTTTGAAAGCTAAGAACATTTACTACAATTTCGTAGTTAACAACATTCTCAGATTCCATATGGAAATCAAATTCCTGCTCTTCAAACGCAAGTCAAGAACAACTCAAGACAGCAGTTTTGCTGAAATTTGCAAAGCACATCGCTGGTTCTATACTTTTCGGAATCTGAAAAAATAATAATTTTTGGAAAGATAAGAACATATACAACAACTTCCTAGTTAACAATTTTCATATATACAGTATGGAAATCAAATTCCTGTTCTTTAAACACAAATCAGGAACAGTTTTGCTGAAACTTGTAAAGATCATAACTGGTGCTACACTTATCGGAATCTAAAAAATTGAACATTTTTGGAAGCTAAGAACATCTACAACCACTTCGTAGTTAACAACTTTCTTAAATTCCGTATGGAACTAAAATTCCTGCTCTTTAAACACATGTCAAGAACAACTCAAGAAAGCAGTTTTGCTAAAACTTGTGAAGCTCACAACTAGTGCTCTACTTATCGGAATCCAACAAAATTGGACATTTTGGAAAGCTAAGAACATCTACTACAACTTCCTTGTTAACAACTTTTTCTGATTCCGTATGGAACTCAAATTCCTGCTCTTTAAACGCAAGTCAAGAAAAACTAAGACTGCAGGTTTGCTGAAAATTGTAAAGCTCATAACTGGTGCTATACTTATCGGAACCTAAAAAAATTGAACTTTTTGGAAAGCTTAGAACATCTCCTACCACTTCCAAGTTAATAAATTTCTTAGATTCCGTACGGAACTCAAATTTTTACTATTTAAACACATGTCAAGAACAACTCAAGACTGCAGTTTTCCTGAAATTTGCAATGCTGATCGCTAGTGCTATACTTTTTAGAATCTACCAAAACTATACTTTTTGGAAAGCTAAGAACATCTACTACAACTTCCTAGTTAACATCTTCCTCAGGTTCAGTATGGAACTCAAATTCTTGCTTTTTAAACACAAGTCAAGAACAACTCAAGACAGCAGTTTTGCTGAAACATGCAAAGCTCATCGCTGGTACTATACTTATCGGAATCCAACAAAATTGGACTTTTTGGAACATCTACTACAACTTTCTAGTTAACAACTTTCTCAGATTCCTTCTGGAACTCAAAATCCTTCTTTTTAAACACAAATCAAGAACAACTTAAGACAGGAGTTTTGCTGAAATTTGTAAAGCTCTTCGGTGGTGCTATACTTTCCGGAAAGTATCAAAATTATACTTTTTGGAAAGCAAAGAACCTATACTACAACTTCTGAGTTAATAACTTTCTCAGATTCGGTACGGAACTCAAATCCCAGCTCTTCAAATACAAATCATGAACAACTCAAGACAGCAGTTTTGCTGAAACCTTCAAAGCTCCTAACTAGTGCTATACTTATCGGAATCTAAAAAAATTAAACTCTGTGGAAAGCTAAGAACAACAACTACAACTTCCGAGTTAACAACTTTCAAAGATTCAGTATGGAAATCAAATTCCTGCCCTTTAAACACAAATCAAGAACAACTCAAGACAGCAGTTTTACTGAAACTTGTAAAGCTCATAACTGGTGCTATACTTATCAGAATCTAACAAAATTGAACTTTTTAGAAACCTAAGATCATCTACTACCTCTTCCTAGTTAACAAATTGGTCAAATTCCGTATGGAACTCAAATTTCAACTCTTTAAACACTTGTCAAGAACAATTAAAGACAGCAGCTTTGCTGAAACTTGTAAAGCTTATTGCTGGTGCTATACCTTTTGGAATTACCAAAATTATACTTTTTGGAAAGCTACGAGCATCTACTCCAACTATCTAGTTAATGAATTTCTCAGATTCATTAAGGAACTCAAATTCCTGCTCTTTAAACACAAATCAAGAACAACTCAATACAGCAGTTTTGCTGAAACTTGTAAAGCTCATAACTGGCGCTATACTTATCGGAATCTAAAAAAATTGTGTTTTTTCGAAATCCAAGAACATCTGCTACCACTTCCTAGTTAACAACTTTATTAGATTCCGTATCGAACTCAAATTCCTGCTCTTTAAACACAAGTCAAGAACAACTCAAGACAGCAGTTTTGCTGAAACTTGTGCAGCTCACAACTGGTGCACTACTTATCGGAATTCAACAAAATTGGACTTTTTGGAAAGCTAAGAACATCTACTACAACTTTGTAGTTAACAACTTTCCTTGTTTCCGTATGGAACTCAAATTCCTAATCTTTAAACACAAGTCAAGAAAAACTGAAGACTACAGTTTTGCTGAACCTTGTAAAGCTCATAACTGGTGCTATACTTATCGAAACCTAACAAAATTGGAATTTTTGGAAAGCTAAGAACATCTACTACAACTTCCTAGTTAACTACTTTCTCAGATTCAGTATAGAACTCAAATTCCTGCTCTTTGAACACAACAACTAAAGACGGCAGTTTTGCTGAAACTTGTAAAGCTCATCGCTGGTGTTATACTTATCAGAATCTAATAAAATTTAACTTTTTAGAAAGATAAGAAAATCTACTACAACTTCGTAGTTAACAACATTCTCAGATTCCATATGGAACTCAAATTCCTGCTCTTCAAACACTCGTCATGAACAACTAACGACAGCAGTTTTGCTGAAATTTGCAAATCTCATCGCTGGTGCTATACTTTTTGGAATCTAACAAAATAATAAATTTTGGAAAGCTGAGAAACTCTACTATAACTTCCTAGTTAACAACTTTAACAGATTCAGTATGGAAATCAAAATCCTGCTCTTAAAACACATATCAAGAACATCTCAAGACACCAGTTTTACTGAAACTTGTAAAGCTCATAACTGGTGCTATACTAATCGGAATCTAAAAAAATTAAACTTTTTTCAAAGCAAGGAACATCTACTACCATTTCCTAGTTAACAACTTTCTCAGATTCCCTATGGAACTCAAATTCTTGCTCTTTAAACACAAGTCAAGAACAATTCAAGACAACAGTTTTGCTGAAACTTGTAAAGCTCACAACTGGTGCCCTACATATCGGAATCCAACAAAATTGGACTTTTAGGAAAGCTATGAAGATCAACTACAACTTCCTAGTTAACAACTTTCTGAAATTCCGTATGAAACTATAATTCCTGCTATTTAAACACAAGTCAAGAAAAACCGAAGACTACAGTTTTGCGGAAACTTGTAAAGCTCAAAACTGGAGCTATATTTATTGGAACCTAACAAAATTGGACTTTTCGGAAAGCTTAGAACTTCTGCTACAACTTCCTAGTTAACAACTTTCTCAGAGTCCGTATGCAACTCAAATTCCTGCTATTTAAACACATGTCAAGAACAACTCAAGACAGCAGTATTGCTGAAATTTGCAAAGCTCATCGCTAGTGCTATACTTATCGAAATCTATCAAAATTATACTTTTTAGAAAGCTAAGAACATCTACTACAACTCCCTACTTAACAACTTTCTCAGATTCAGTATGGAACTTAAATTCCGGCTCTTTAAACAAATGTCAAGAACAACTCAAGACAACAATTTTGCTGAAACTTGCAAAGCTCATCGCTGGTGCTAGGCTTTTCCGAATCGAACAAAATTACACTTTTTGGAAAGCTAAAAATATATATTACAACTTCCTGCTTAACAATTTTCTCAGATTCGGTATGGAACTTATATTCCCGCTCTTTAAACACAAGTCAAGAACATCCAAGACAGCAGTTTTGCTGAAACTTGTAAAGCTCATAACTGGTGCTACACTTATCGGAATCCAAAAAAAGTAGACTTTTTGGAAAGCTAAGTACATCTACTACAACTTCCTAGTTAACAACTTTCTAAGATTCCGTATGGAACTCAAATTCCTGCACTTTAAACACAAGTCAAGAACAACTTAAGACAGCAGTTTTGCTGAAATTTGCAACGCTCATCGTTTGTCCTATACATTTCGGAATCTGTCAAAATTATACATTTTGTAAAGCTAAGAACATCTCCTACCACTTCCTAGTTAACAACTTTCTCAGATTCAGTATGGAACTTAAATTCCTGCACTTTAAATACAAGTCAAGAACAGCTCAAGACATCAGTTTTGCTGAAACTTGCAAAGCTCATCGCTGGTGCTATACTTATCGGAATCTAATAAAATTGAACTTCTTTGAAAGCTAAGAACATCTACTATAACTTCGTAGTCAACAACATTCTTAGATTCTATGTGGAACTCACATTCCTGCTCTGCAAACACAAGTCAAGAACAACTCAAGATAGCAGTTTTGCTGAAATTTGCAAAGTACATCGCTGGTTCTATACATTTCGAAATCTAACAAAATTATAATTTTTGGAAAGCTAAGAACATCTACAACAACTTCCTATTTAACAAATTAAATAGATACAGTATGGAAATCAAATTCCTGTTCTTTAAACAAAAATCAGGAACAACTCAATACAGCAGTTTTGCTGAAAACTTGTAAAGATCATAACTGGTGCTACACTTATCGGAATCTATTTGAACAATTTTGGAAGCTAAGAACATCTACAACCACTTCCTAGTTAACAAATTTCCTAGATTCCATATGGAACTCAAATTCCTGCTCTTTAAATACAAGTCAAGAACAACTCAAGACAGCAGTTTTACTGAAACTTGTAAAGCTCACAACTGGTGCTCTACTTATCGGAATCCAAAAAAGTTGGACATTTTGGAAAGCTAAGAACATCTAATACAACTTCCTTGTTAACAACTTTTTCTGATTCCGTATGAAACTCAAATTCCTACTGTTTAAACACAAGTCAAGAAAAACTGAAGACTGCAGGTTTGCTGAAAATTGTAAAGCTCATAACTGGTGCTATACTTATCGGAACCTAAAAAAATTGGACTTTTTGGAAAGCTTAGAACATCTACAACTACTTCCAAGTTAACAACGTTCTCAGATTCCGTACGGAACTCAAATTTTCGCTATTTAAACACATGTTAAGAACAACTCAAGACTGCAGTTTTGCTGAAATTTGCAATGCTCATCGCTAGTGCCATACTTTTTGGAATCTATCAAAACTATACTTTTGGAAAGATAGGAACATCTACTACAACTTCCTAGTTAACAACTTCCTCAGGTTCAGTATGGAACTCAAATTCTTGCTCTTTAAACACAAAGTCAAGAACAACTCAATACAACAGTTTTGCTGAAACTTGCACAGCTCATCGCTGGTGCTCTAGTTTTCGGAATCTAAAAAAAATAGACTTTTTGGAAAGCTAAGAACATATACTGCAACTTCCTAGTTAACAACTTTCTCAGATTCAGTATGGAACTTAAATTCCTGTTCTATAAACACAAGTCAAGAACAACCTAAGATAGCAGTTTTGCTGAAACTTGTAATGATCATAACTGGTGCTATACTTATCGGAATCCAACAAAATTGGACTTTTTGGAAAGCTAAGAACATCTACTAAAACTTTCTTGTTAACAACTTTTTCTTATTCCGTATGAAACTCAAATTCCTGCACTTTAAACGCAAGTCAAGAAAAACTGAAGACTGCAGGTTTGCTAAAAATTGTAAAGCTCATAACTGGTGCTATACGTATCGGAACCTAAAAAAATTGGAATTTTTGGAAAGCTTAGAACATCTACTACAACTTCCAAGTTAACAACTTTCTCAGATTCCGTAATGAACTCAAATTTCTGCTATTTGAACACATGTTAAGAACAACTCAAGACTGCAGTTTTGCTGAAATTTGCAATGCTCATCGCTAGTGCTATACCTTTTGGAATCTATCAAAACTATACTTTTTGGAAAGCTAAGAACATCTACTACAACTTCCTAGTTAACAATTTCCTCAGGTTCAGTATGGAACTCAAATTCTTGCTCTTTAAACACAAGTCAAGAACAACTCAAGACAGCAGTTTTGCTGAAACTTGCGAAGCTCATCGCTGGTGCTCTACTTTTCGGAATCTAAAAAAAATAGACTATTTTGAAAGCTAAGAACATATATTGCAACTTCCTAGTTAACAACTTTCTCAGATTTAGTATGGAACTTAAATTCCTGTTCTATAAACACAAGTCAAGAACAACCTAAGACAGCAGTTTTGCTGAAACTTGTAATGCTCATAACTGGTGCTTTACTTATTGGAATCCAACAAAATTGGACTTTTTGGAAAGCTAAGAATATATAATACAACTTCCGTGTTAACAACTTTCTCAGATTCGGTATGGTACTCAAATTCCAGCTCTTTAAACACAAGTCATGAACAACTCAAGACAGCAGTTTTACTGAAACTTGCAAAGCACATCGCTGGTGCTATACTTATCAGAATCTAATATAATTGAACTTTTTAGAAAGCTAAGAACATCTACTACAACTTCGTAGTTAACACCATTCTCAGATTCCATATGGAACTCAAATTCCTGCTCTTCAAACACTTGTCAAGAACAACTCAAGACAACAGTTTTGCTGAAATTTCCAAAGCTCATCGCTGGTGCTGTACTGTTCAGAATCTAACAAAATTATAATTTTTGGAAAGCTATGAACATCTACTACAACTTCCTAGTTAACTACTTTCATAGATTCAGTATGGAAATCAAATTCCTGCCTTTTAAATACAAATCAAGAACAACTCTAGACAGCAGTTTACTGAAACTTGTAAAGCTCATAACTGGTGCTATACTTATCAGAATCAAACAAAATTGAACTTTTTCGAAAGCAAAGATCATCTACTACCTCTTCCTAGTTAACAACCTTCTCAAATTCCATATGGAACTCAACTTCCAGCTCTTTAAACACAAGTCAAGAACAACTGAAGACAGCAGCTTTGCTGAAACTTGTAAAGCTCATCGCTAGTGGTATACTTTTCAGAATTACTAAAATTATACTTTTTGCAAAGCTAAGATCATCTATTACAACAATCTAGTTAACGACTTTCTCAGACTCAGTATGGAACTCAAATTCCTGCACTTTAAACACAAATCAAGAACAACTCAAGACAGCGGTTTTTCTGAAACCTGTAAAGCTCATAACTGGGGCTATACTTATCGAAATCTAAAAAAATTGAATTTTTTTGAAAGCTAAGAACATCTACTACCACTTTCTAGTTAACAACTTTATCAGATTCCGTATGGAACTCAAATTCATGCTCTTTGAACACAAGTCAAGAACAATTCAAGACAGCAGTTTTACTGAAACATGTGAAGCTCACAACTGGTGCTCTACTTATCGGTATCGAACAAAATTTGACTTTTTCGAAAGTTAAGAAAATCTACTGCAACTTTCTAGTTAACAACTTTCCCAGATTCTGTATGGAACTCAAATTCCTGCTCTTTAAACACAAGTCAAGAAAAACTGAAGACTGCAGTTTTGTTGAAACTTGTAAAGCTCATAACTGGTGGTATACTTATCGGAACCTAATTAAATTGGAATTTTTGAAAACTAAGAACATCTACTACAACTTCCTAGTTAACAACTTTCTCAGATTCAGTATGGAACTTAAATTCCTGCTCTTTGAACACAAGTCAAGAACAACTCAAGACAGCAGTTTTGCTGAAACTTGTAAAGCTAATCGCTGGTGCTATACTTATTAGAATCTAATAAAATTTAACTTTTTAGAAAGCTAAGAAAATCTACTACAACTTCGTAGTTAACACCATTCTCAGATTCCATATGGAACTCAAATTCCAGCTCTTCAAACACAAGTCATGAACAACTAAAGACAGCAGTTTTGCTGAAATTTGCAAAGCTCATCGCTGGAGCTATTCCTTTTGGAATCTAACCAAATAATCATTTTTTAAAAGCTAAGAACATCCACTATAACTTCCTAGTTAACAACTTTCATAGATTCAGTATGAAAATCAAATTCCTGCTCTTAAAACACATGTTAAGAACAACTCAAGACAGCAGTTTTACTGAAACGTGTAAAGCTCGTAACTGGTGCTACCCTTATCGGAATCTAAAAAAATTGAACTTTTTGGAAAGCTAGGAACATCTACTACCACTTCCTAGTTAACAACTTTCTCAGATTCCGTGTGGAACTCAAATTCCTGCTCTTTAAACACAAGTCAAGAACAATTCAAGACAGCAGTTTTGCTGAAACTTGTAAAGCTCACAAATGGTTCTCTACTTATCGGAATTCAACAAAATTGGACTTTTCGGAAAGCCAAGAACGTCAACTAAAGCTTCCTAGTTAACAACTTTCTCAGATTTAGTATGGAACTCTAATTCCTGCACTTTAAACACAAGTCAAGAAAAAGTGAAGACTGCAGTTTTACTGAAACTTGTAAAGCCCATAACTGGTGCTACACTTATCGGAACCTAACAAAATTGGACTTTTCGAAAAGCTAAGAACATCTAGTATAACTTCTTAGTTAACAACTTTCTCAGATTCGGTATGGAACTTAAATTCCCGCACTTTAAACACAAGTGAAGAACATCCTAGACAGCAGTTTTGATGAAATTTGTAAAGCTCATAACTGGTGCTATACTTTTCGGAATCCGACAAAATTGGACTTTTTGGAAAGCTAAGAACATCTACTACAACTTCCTAGTTAACTACTTTCTCAGATTCCGTTTGGAGCTCAAATTCCTGCACGTTAAACACAAGTCAAGAACAAATTAAGACAGCATTTTTGCGGAAATTTGCAACACTCATCGCTGGTGCTATACATTTTGGAATCTATCAAAATTATACTTTTTAGAAAGCTAAGAACATGTCCTACAACTTCCTAGTTAACAACTTTCTCAGATTTAGTATGGAACTCAAATTCCTACTCTTTAAACACAAGCTAAGAACAACTTAAGACAGCAGTTTTGCTGAAACTTGCAAAGCTCATCGCTGGTGCTATACTTATCGGAATCTAATAAAATTGAACTTTTTTGAAAGCTAAGAACTTCTACTACAACTTCGTAGTTAACAACATTCTTAGATTCCATATGGAACTCAAATTCCTGCTATTGAAACACAAGTCAAGAACAACTCAAGACAGCAGTTTTGCTTAAATTTGCAAAGCTCATCGCTGGTGCTTTACAATTCGGAATCTAACAAAGTTAAAATTTTTGGAAAGCTAAGAACATCTACAACAACTTCCTAGTTAACAACTGTAGCGCCCCAAATTTCTAATATGAGAGCTTAGAAAATAAGTGGCGAAATCCCAGCAATCCACTTCAAGGCAACAATAAGCACCAACAACACCACTAAAATTTTTCTTTCTTTTATTACAACAATTATTACAATTACAGCGGAAGTCTAATCAACTCAACACAAATTAATATTTTATTTACAACTCAATAATGGTCTCAAATATCCTTTACAGTTTTACACCTATCACTAAATAATCCAATTATCTCAAACTGCCCACTCAAGCATCCAACCTCCAATCTAAGCAATAACCTGCAACATGTGAGGCTAGAGTTGAACCCTAACCCCAAAACTACGGGGTCAGCCATAAATGGTGTGAGTGGTAACAAATCAAACCAATAGCATAAATGAACTTAAAACATAATATCCAACAAATAATAATCAAACACTAAAGTATGAAGTACGACAAAAGAATAATGGGTGATACCAAAACCAAAAGCCAAGTGTGTAAGAACAGGAAATCCGAATGCATAAAAGTGATTCAAGAAAACATCATGACTACATGCTGACAACGATGACTACTAAGAGATGAAGATAAACTATGATAATTTGCCCATGCTTGATCATTCCGGAGATTGATCCCACATCACAGGTATTTTCCCTGGATAATTCAGGAGATCATCTCACATCTAAACATAGGTTCCTTATCACAATAATACCCCAAAAGCGTCGCCTCGACTCCGATCATTCCGTAGTTCAATCCCACATCACAAGATAATTACTTGGATAATTCAGGAGATATACCTCACATCACAGGTTAACTACCTGGATAATTCCGGAGATAAATCACACATCACAAGTTAACTACTTGGATAATTCAGGAGATTAAATCCTACATCAAAAGCCATACTGAGGTGCATAACTCAAGTTCCCATTCGTCATGACACTACTAATGCCTGTCCTCATTAGTTTGGGTTACTGAACAAATCTCCTAGAGTAGTGTACCCTACCGGACTAAAAATCTGAATAACTGAGAATTTGCCTCGATGGGCCTCAACAAATAACTGAACAAACACCGGTATACTAGGGTCACCTACCTCTAGAGACTCAAAACAAATATCTGAACAAATTCCACTAAACAAGTGGCTCAACAAAATATCTCAAAATCATGTTCTTAACTGAACATCTCAAAATCAAATACTGAACAAATATCTCAACATCGAATACTGAACAATATCTCAGAATCAAGTACTGAACAAATGTCTCAGAATCAAACACTAAACAAAATATCTCAAATCAAATACAAAGATCTTACAGGACCAGTCGACTGCATAAAGGACCAGTCGACTGTCCAGAGGACATATCCCAACATTTTACAAAGATAATCTAAGGCATGACCAGTCGACTTGACAAGTCATCAGTCGACTGCCCCGAGACAAATCCAAATAATCCTCATCAAAATAATCTAAGTATGTGAGTCGACTGAAAGGTCATAGGTCGACTGTCCCGAAGGACTGAACAAAAATTACAAACAGAGGACCAGTCGACTGACCTCAGTCTAGGTCGACTGTCCCGAACAAATCTCAAAGACTGAAAATACACAGTAGGCTCGTGCCAGTCGACTGCTTCGCAGTCCAGTCGACTGTCGGCTACAGATTCCCAAAAATAGGTCTGAACACAAATCAAACAGGGGTTTTCTAAAGATTCACTGATCATAAAATTTAATTTATATCCAGGCAAATAAACAATTCTCAATAATCTCCATCATAGTTACATTACTCAATCAATCAATTTCTCAAATCTCACATATTCACGATCTAAACTCTTAATCCTTTCATTAGGGTTTTTCTCATCAAAAATGTCTTCCTCAACTCAATCAAAAATCTGAACTACAATCATAAGATCCGGGTGTTTATCATCTGATCATAACACAATCACTTCTTAATATGTCTTCCATCAATACGATCTCATAAATCATCATTTCCTCAACAAATCTTAACATTTCTCACACATGATCCAAATATCAATAAAGTTCTCATCCTCCATATTAAATAATAGATCCATGTCATACATACAATAAGACTAACAAATCAATAGTGTAACGATCACAAACAAGGCATAACAAAGATCTCACTTCATTCATCATTCAAATCAAACAAAGCAAACAAAACAAAACAAACCAACTCACCTTTGATTTGAAGAAAAATCCACAAAAGCGTTCTCCTTGCTAGATCCAAAAATCCTTCCTTTGTTCTTCCAAAATAATCTCAAGAAATTCTGAATATACTCAATAACGGCTGGGAAAGAATTTCCCTTAAATATGCCAGGGTAAAATATTAGGGTTATATTCCCATTTTGCAAAATAATCCTTTTAAGAATACAATTTTACATACATCGGTTTTGTCTTGAAAATTCAATCAAATATCATTTAAATTAGGATCTAATAGAAGAATATACTTCCAAACCTCAAAAAATACTGATCGTAATGTCCAGCAAATACATTTTGCATTTTAATCCCTCAAAATGTCAGTTTTGCAAATAAGTCCTTCTTTTCTCAAAAATTGCAAATAGGCATAATTAATTTCCGAAAAATTTGGAAAAATAATAAATAATTCTCAAATAATAAATAATGATTTTTCATAAAGAAAACTTAATTTTTCAAACTTCTCAAAAGTCATTTGCACGTGTTTTGCACGTGTACACTAGATAAATCTTCTGGAAAATATTTATCAAATACTCAAAATCATTAAAAATTTCATTTTCAAATAATTAAAACAGTATTTGAAAATACGGGGTTCTACATCACTCCCTCCTTAGAAGAGTTCTGTCCTCAGAACTACTACTAATGAGCTCAAACACATACCAACAAAAGGAAACAAAACTTCATAATTAGATCATAATCCAAATAATTTCATATAACATCACAATCAAATAAAAGATTACATCACGTATCAATCAATGGTTCAATCATTCAAAGAATTTCAATCACATACAAGAAAATACATTCATACAAACAATCCAGGAAAATCCTTCTGCATGCGATCCTCTGGCTCCCAAGTAGCTTCCTCGAACTGTTGGTTCCTCCACAATACCTTGACCATAGGTATCACCTTGCTTCGAAGAACTTTCTCCCTACGATCAACGATCTCAACAGGCTGCTCCTTGTAGCTCAAGTTCACCTGTAGATCTTCAGGGACTTCTACCAACTGATGCTTCTGATCGGCCACATACTTCCTTAATAGCGACACATGAAACACATCATGTACCTGCGCTAACTCCTCAGGAAGTTTCAATCTGTACGCGGTCTTGCCAATCTGCTCCACGATCCTGTATGGCCCAATATACCTTGGCGCCAACTTGCCTCCCTTACCAAATCTGATCACTCCTTTGGTCGGAGAAACCTTGAGGAAAACTGCATCCCCAACCTCAAATTCCAAATCTCTCCGTCGAGTGTCAGCATAACTCTTCTGCCGACTCTGAGCTTCAACCAATCTCTTGCGAATCAGCTCAATCTGCTCTGACGTCTGCTGCACGATCTCAGGACCATACATCTGCCGCTCGCCAACCTCATACCAACAAACAGGTGTCCTGCATCTCCGCCCATACAAAGCCTCGTACGGTGCCATCCCAATACTTGCATGGTAACTATTATTATAGGCAAACTCAACCAATGCCAAGTATCTCTCCCAACTACCACCAAAGTCCATAACACAAGCTCTCAACATATCTTCCAGCACTCGGTTCACCCTTTCCGTCTGACCATCTGTCTGCGGATGAAATGCTGTACTGAAATCAGTCCTGGTGCCCAAAGCTGCCTGTAGGCTCTTCCAAAATCTTGAAGTAAACCTTGGATCTCTGTCAGACACAATCGAAACAGGAACTCCATGAAGTCTCACAATCTCTTCAATGTATAACTCAGCCAATTTCTCCATCGACCAAGTAATCTTCATGGCTAGAAAATGTGCCGACTTAGTCAATTGGTCCACAACAACCCAAATCGAGTCATTGCCCTTCGAACTCCTAGGCAAACCCGTGATAAAGTCCATGCTGATATTCTCCCACTTCCACTCCGGAATGGGTAAAGGCTGCAACAAACCTCCAGGTCTCTGATTCTCTGCCTTGATCTGCTGACAAGTTAGACACCTTGCCACAAAATCTGCTACATCTCGCTTCATGCCAGACCACCAAAAGTGGGGTTTGATATCCCTGTACATCTTCGTACCTCCTGGATGAACTGATAACAATGTGCTGTGTGCCTCCTGCAAGATACTCTCTCTCAACTCTGCATCATCTGGAACACACAACCTCTCACCCAACCAAAGAACTCCATCTTGGACACGAAATTCTGATAACTTGCCTTCTGAAACCTGCTGCAACATCTTCTGGATCTCCGAATCTGATCTCTGACCTTCCACAATCTTCTCTCTCAAGGACGGCTGCAGTCTCAACTGAGCCAAAGATGCCCCTAAACCTCGCAGTACCACCTCGATACCTGCCTGATCGATCTCTGCTGCCAACTCTCTTCGAGTAGTGATCAATCTCGATAAACTACTCTTCCTGCTAAGTCCATCAGCCACTACATTCGCCTTGCCCGGATGATACTTGATCTCAGGACGAATGTCTTCCAATACCTCCAACCATCTTCTCTGACGAAGATTCAAATCCCTCTGCTGATAGATATACTTCAGGCTCTTGTGGTCAGTGTACATGTTGACCTTCTCACCATAGACATAATGCCTCCATAGCTTCAAGGCATAAATGATAGCTGCTAGCTCCAAATCATGCGTCGGATAATTCTTCTCATGCGGACGCAACTGTCTCGAACCATAAGCAATGACCTTGCCTTCCTGCATCAAGACACATCCCAAACCTCTGAGAGACGCATCACTGTAGATATCATAATCTTTCCCAGCTTGCGGCAATGCCAATATAGGTGCGGTAGTCAACCTTTCCTTCAACTCAAGGAAACTCTCCTCGCACTTATCTGTCCACACAAATGTCACACTCTTCCGGGTCAAACCTGTCAATGGAACTGCAATCTGAGAATACCCCTGAATAAACCTCCTGTAGTAACCAGCTAATCCCAAGAAGCTTCTGACTTCCTTCACTGACGTCGGCCTGGGCCAATCCTTCACTGCTTCCACTTTCTGAGGATCAGTAGCCACTCCCTCCTTAGAAAGAATATGGCCAAGAAAAGCTACCTCAGACTTCCAGAATTCACACTTCGACAATTTGGCATACAAGCTGTGCTCTTGCAATGTTTGTAATACCGCTGTCAAGTGCTTAGAATGATCCTCCTCCGACTTCGAATATACCAAAATATCATCGATGAAGACCACCACGAAGGAATCAATGAATGGCCTCAACACCCGATTCATCATATCCATGAAAACTGCTGGCGCATTCGTCAATCCGAATGGCATCACCAAGAACTCATACAACCCATGACGAGTCCTGAAAGCTGTCTTGCTCACATCCTCCTCCTTGACTCGCACCTGATGATATCCTGACCTCAAGTCAATCTTCGAAAATACCGCTGCTCCTCGAAGCCTGTCGAACAAATCATCAATCCGCGGTAGTGGGTACTTGTTCTGAATAGTCACCCTATTCAACTCCCTGTAGTCAATACACATCCTCATCGACCCATCCTTCTTCTTGACTAACAGCACTGGCGCTCCCCACGGAGATGAACTCGGTCTGATAAGCCCTTTGCTCAAAAGCTCCTCAATCTGCTTCTTCACTTCATCCTGCTCTACAGGTGCCATCCTATACGGAGCCTTGGAAATTGGCGCACTCCCCAGCTGAACATTGATGCAAAACTCCACATCTCTCTGTGGCGGTAATCCTGGAAAATCATCCAAGAACACCTGAGGAAACTTTCGAACCACCGGAATGCCCTTGACTTCATCTGCAATAGACTTCTTAGATACCATTGCAGCCACCTGCAGGATCTTCTTCTTCCCTTGGAAAGTTACTGCAGGTCCACCTGGTGCTTTCACCAACACCTCCTTCTGCTTGCAATCAATTGTGGCATCATAAATAGCCATCCAATCGATGCCTACGATGACATCCACTCCCAACACTTGTAGCTCGATCAAGTCGATGCCGAACATCCTTCCACCAATCTCGATATCACAGCCCTCGTAATATCGATCCGCTACTAGCTCTTCACCTGACGGCGTTGCCACCGACAAAACCCTTCCTGGAAATAACTTAGGTTCCAAACCTAAGATCTTTGCAAAACTTGGCGATACAAATGTATGCGATGATCCAGTGTCAAACAAAACCTTTGCTTTTATTCCATTTATTAAAACAACTCCTGTTACAATAAGAATGATACTCAATCTTAAATTGTTCTGAAATAAAAGCTTTTATTCATTACACTGATTCAAAAATGAAAGAAATCAAAATTCCTGCATACCCTGTATTACATCTTCCGAGTTCTTCGCATCCTCCTCGGTCAATGCAAATACTCGCCCTTGCCTCTTCGGGATTTTGCTTCCACCCGAACCATCTTTCTTCAGTTGTGGACAATGGGGCTTTGAGTGTCCAGTCTGCCCACACTGAGAACAAACATGCTCTGCCAGCTTCGGACATGCTGACCTGTAGTGTCCTACTTCCTTGCAGTAGTAGCAGGTCACTCCCTGAGCTCCAGGTGCCTTCTGCACCGGTCCACTGAACTTCGCCTGCTTCGCGGGGAATCCCTTCCCACTCTGGCCTGATGCTGGCCTCTTGTTCCGGTTCCATGTATCCTGCTTCTTCTGAAACAGTTCCATATCTTCTTCAGTCATCGCTGCCCTCCTGACCAGCTTCTCGAATCTCCTGATACCCAACGGAACCATCCTTGACCTCAAGTTCGGCCTCAAGCCCTGCTCAATCTTTTTGGCCTTCTTTGCTTCATCCGTGACCAACTCTGGTGCATACCTTGAAAGTTGAGCAAACTTCGTCTCATACTCCCGAACAGTCATGCTCCCCTGCTGAAGGTTCATGAACTCAGTCGCCTTCTTCTCCTGAACATCAAGAGGAAAGAAGCGATCTCTGAACTCCTCCAGAAAAGTTTTCCATGTCAAAGGCTGATCTCCCAGAGTCCTCTTCAGTGACTCCCACCAGACACCAGCGTCTTTCTCAAGCTGCATAGAAGCCAACTTCACCTTACTGGCTGCTGGAGTCTCCGATACTTCGAAGATCGTTTCCATCTTCCGAATCCAATCGTCTGCTGCTGTTGGATCAGCTTGCCCCTCAAAGACTGACGGCCTCATCCTCTTAAAGGATTCAATCTGCTTTATGGGGTCGGCATTCACCAATCCGTGCCCAGCTCCATGATTTGGCGGCGGGTTCTGCTGCTGCGCTTGCTGCTGCGCCACATTGAGTGCCATCAATGTGTTCAAGGTCTGATAAACCTTAGCAAACTCAGCCTCTAGATCAATTCCCGCTCCTCGAGAACTACCCGAACCATCCTCATTGTTGCCACCATTTCTACCTCTGGGTGCAACCATTGTGATTACTGCAAAACGAGGGTAAAGTTAGAGCACACATACTATTCAAACTCAAATCATTACCCTATGGCAAAGCCATAACCATACCCCAAACCATAATTTCAAACCAAATATCATAATTTAATTCTATGTGATACTCACACTCTGATGTCCACACCTAGGTACTCACTCTCTAGTGTCCACACCTAGGTTGGTTGTCATACTAAGTCTATTATTACATTGAAGCGGAGCTCTGATACCAATCTCTGTAGCGCCCCAAATTTCTAATATGAGAGCTTAGAAAATAAGTGGCGAAATCCCAGCAATCCACTTCAAGGCAACAATAAGCACCAACAACACCACTAAAATTTTTCTTTCTTTTATTACAACAATTATTACAATTACAGCGGAAGTCTAATCAACTCAACACAAATTAATATTTTATTTACAACTCAATAATGGTCTCAAATATCCTTTACAGTTTTACACCTATCACTAAATAATCCAATTATCTCAAACTGCCCACTCAAGCATCCAACCTCCAATCTAAGCAATAACCTGCAACATGTGAGGCTAGAGTTGAACCCTAACCCCAAAACTACGGGGTCAGCCATAAATGGTGTGAGTGGTAACAAATCAAACCAATAGCATAAATGAACTTAAAACATAATATCCAACAAATAATAATCAAACACTAAAGTATGAAGTACGACAAAAGAATAATGGGTGATACCAAAACTAAAAGCCAAGTGTGTAAGAACAGGAAATCCGAATGCATAAAAGTGATTCAAGAAAACATCATGACTACATGCTGACAACGATGACTACTAAGAGATGAAGATAAACTATGATAATTTGCCCATGCTTGATCATTCCGGAGATTGATCCCACATCACAGGTATTTTCCCTGGATAATTCAGGAGATCATCCCACATCTAAACATAGGTTCCTTATCACAATAATACCCCAAAAGCGTCGCCTCGACTCTGATCATTCCGTAGTTCAATCCCACATCACAAGATAATTACTTGGATAATTCAGGAGATATACCTCACATCACAGGTTAACTACCTGGATAATTCCGGAGATAAATCACACATCACAAGTTAACTACTTGGATAATTCAGGAGATTAAATCCTACATCAAAAGCCATACTGAGGTGCGTAACTCAAGTTCCCATTCGTCATGACACTACTAATGCCTGTCCTTATTAGTTTGGGTTACTGAACAAATCTCCTAGAGTAGTGTACCCTACCGGACTAAAAATCTGAATAACTGAGAATTTGCCTCGATGGGCCTCAACAAATAACTGAACAAACACCGGTATACTAGGGTCACCTACCTCTAGAGACTCAAAACAAATATCTGAACAAATTCCACTAAACAAGTGGCTCAACAAAATATCTCAAAATCATGTTCTTAACTGAACATCTCAAAATCAAATACTGAACAAATATCTCAACATCGAATACTGAACAATATCTCAGAATCAAGTACTGAACAAATGTCTCAGAATCAAACACTAAACAAAATATCTCAAATCAAATACAAAGATCTTACAGGACCAGTCGACTGCATAAAGGACCAGTCGACTGTCCAGAGGACATATCCCAACATTTTACAAAGATAATCTAAGGCATGACCAGTCGACTTGACAAGTCATCAGTCGACTGCCCCGAGACAAATTCAAATAATCCTCATCAAAATAATCTAAGTATGTGAGTCGACTGAAAGGTCATAGGTCGACTGTCCCGAAGGACTGAACAAAAATTACAAACAGAGGACCAGTCGACTGACCTCAGTCTAGGTCGACTGTCCCGAACAAATCTCAAAGACTGAAAATACAGAGTAGGCTCGTGCCAGTCGACTGCTTCGCAGTCCAGTCGACTGTCGGCTACAGATTCCCAAAAATAGGTCTGAACACAAATCAAACAGGGGTTTTCTAAAGATTCACTGATCATAAAATTTAATTTATATCCAGGCAAATAAACAATTCTCAATAATCTCCATCATAGTTACATTACTCAATCAATCAATTTCTCAAATCTCACATATTCACGATCTAAACTCTTAATCCTTTCATTAGGGTTTTTCTCATCAAAAATGTCTTCCTCAACTCAATCAAAAATCTGAACTACAATCATAAGATCCGGGTGTTTATCATCTGATCATAACACAATCACTTCTTAATATGTCTTCCATCAATACGATCTCATAAATCATCATTTCCTCAACAAATCTTAACATTTCTCACACATGATCCAAATATCAATAAAGTTCTCATCCTCCATATTAAATAATAGATCCATGTCATACATACAATAAGACTAACAAATCAATAGTGTAACGATCACAAACAAGGCATAACAAAGATCTCACTTCATTCATCATTCAAATCAAACAAAGCAAACAAAACAAAACAAACCAACTCACCTTTGATTTGAAGAAAAATCCACAAAAGCGTTCTCCTTGCTAGATCCAAAAATCCTTCCTTTGTTCTTCCAAAATAATCTCAAGAAATTCTGAATATATTCAATGACGGCTGAGAAAGAATTTCCCTTAAATATGCCAGGGTAAAATATTAGGGTTATATTCCCATTTTGCAAAATAATCCTTTTAAGAATACAATTTTACATACATCGGTTTTGTCTTGAAAATTCAATCAAATATCATTTAAATTAGGATCTAATAGAAGAATATACTTCCAAACCTCAAAAAATACTGATCGTAATGTCCAGCAAATACATTTTGCATTTTAATCCCTCAAAATGTCAGTTTTGCAAATAAGTCCTTCTTTTCTCAAAAATTGCAAATAGGCATAATTAATTTCCGAAAAATTTGGAAAAATACTAAATAATTCTCAAATAATAAATAATGATTTTTCATAAAGAAAACTTAATTTTTCAAACTTCTCAAAAGTCATTTGCACGTGTTTTGCACGTGTACACAAGATAAATCTTCTAGAAAATATTTATCAAATACTCAAAATCATAAAAAATTTCATTTTCAAATAATTAAAACAATATTTGAAAATACGGGGTTCTACAACAACTATCATTGATACAGTATGGAAATCAAATTCCTGATATTTAAGCTCAAATCAAGAACAACTCAGGATAGCAGTTTTGCAGAAACTTGTAAAGCTCATAACTGGTGCTCTACTTATCGGAATCTAACAAAATTGAACTTTTTGGATAGCAAAGAACATCTACGACCACTTCCTAGTTAACAACATTCTCAGATTCCGAATGGAACTCAAATTCTTGCTATTTAAACACAAGTCAAAAATAACACACGACAGCAGTTTTGCTAAAACTTATAAAACTAATAACTGGTTCTATACTTATCGGAATCCAACAAAATTGGACATTTTGGAAAGCAAAGAACATCAACTACAGCTTCCAAGTTATCAACTTCTCAGATTCCGTATGAAACAAAAATTCCTACTCTTTAAACACAAGTCAAGAACAACTGAAGACAGCTGTTTTGCTGAAACTTGTAAAGCACATAATTGGTGCAATACTTATCGGAACCTAACAAAATTGAACTTTTTGGAAAGTTAAGAACATCTAATACAACTTCTTAGTTAACAACTTTCTCAGATTCCCTATGGAACTCAAATTCCTTCTCTTTAATCACAAGTCAAGAACAACTCAAGACAGCAGTTTTGCTGAAATTTGCAAAGCTCATCGTTGGTGCTATACTTTTCGAAATCTATCAAAATTATACTTTTTAAAAGAAAAGAACATCTACTCCAAATTCTTAGTTAACAAATTTCTCAGATTCAGTATGGAACTCAAATTCCTGCTCTTTAAACACAAGTCAAGAACAACTGAAGAAAGAAATTTTGCCGAAACTTGTCAAGATTATAACTGGTGCTATACACATCAGAATCTAATAAAATTGAACTAATTAGAAAGCTCAGAACATTTACTACAACTTCGTAGTGAACAACATTATCAGATTCCATATGGAACTCAAATTCCTGCTCTTCAAACACAAGTCAAGAACAACTCAAGACAACAGTTTTGCTGAAATTTGCAAGCTCATCGCTGGTGCTATATTTTTCGAAATCTAACAAATTTATAATTTGAGGAAAGCTGAGAACATTTACTACAACTTCCTAGTTAACAAATTTCACAGATTCAGTTTGGAAATCAAACTCCTGCTCTTTAAATACAGATCAAGAACAACTCATGACAGCAGTTTTGATGAAACTTTTAAAGCTCATAACTGGTGCTATACTTATCGAAATCTAACTTAATTGAATTTTTTGGAAAGCTAAGAACATGTACTACCACTTCCTAGTGAACAACTTTTTCAGATTCCGTATGGAACTCAAATTTCTGCTCTTTAAACACAAGTCAAGAACAACTCAAGATAGTTATTTTGCTGAAACTTCTAAAGCTCATAACTGGTGCTGTACTTATCAGAATCCAACAAAATTAGACTTTTTTGGAAACTAAGAACATCTATTACAACTTCCTAGTTAACAACTTTCTCAGATTCCGTGTAGAACTCAAATTCCTGCTCTTCAAACACATGTCAAGAACAACTCAAGACAGCAGTTTTGCTGAAATTTGCAAAGCTCATCGCTGGTGCAATACTTATCGGAACCTAAAAAAATTAGATATTTTGGAAAGCTAAAAACATCTACTACAACTTCCAAGTTAACAACTTTCTCAGATTCCGTATGGAACTCAAATTCCTGCTGTTTAAACACAAGTCAAGAACAACTCAAGACAGCAGTTTTGCTGAAATTTGCAAAGCTCATCGCTGGTGCTATACTTTTCGGAATCAATCAAAATTATAATTTTTGGAACGATGAGAACATCTACTAAAACTTCCTAGTTAACAACTTTCTCAGATTCAGTAAGGAACTCAAATTCTCTCTCTTTAAACACAAGTCAAGAACAACTGAAGACAGAAATTTTACTGAAACTTGTAAAGCTCATAACTTGTGCTACACTTATCGGAATATAATAAAATTGAACTTTTTAGAAAGCTAAGAACATCTACTACAACTTTGTAGTTAACAACATTCTCAGATTCTGTATGGAACTCAAATACCTGCTCTCTAAACACAGTTCAAGAACAACTCAAGAAAGCAGTTTTGCTGAAATTTGCAAAGCACATTACTGGTGCTATACTTTTAACAATCTAACAAAATTGTAATTTTTGGAAAGCTGAGAACATCTACTAAAACTTCCGAGTTAACAAATTTCACAAATTCAGTATGGAAATCAAATTCCTGCTCTTGAAACACAGATCAAGAACATCTTAAAGACAACAGTTTTGCAGAAACTTGTAAAGCTCAAAACTGGTGCTATACTTACCGGAATCTAACAAAATTGATTTTTGAAAAGCTGAGAACATCTACGACCTCTTCCTAGTTAACAACATTCTCAGATTTCGTATGGAACTCAAATTCCTGCTATTTAAATACAAGTCAAGAATAATTCACGACAGCAGTTTTGCTGAAACTTGTAAAACTCAGAACAGGCGCGATACTTATCAGAATCCAACAAAATTGGACTTTTTTGAAAGCTAAGAACATCTACTACAACTTCCTAGTTAACAACTTTCACAGATTCTCTATGGAACTCAAATTCCTTCTCTTTAAATACAAGTTAAGAACAACACAAATTGTAGTTTTGCGGAAACTTGTAAAGCTCATAGCTGGTGCTATACTTATCGAAATCTGAAAAAATTGGACTTTTTGAAAAGCTAACAACTTAAAATACAACTTTCTAGTTAATAACCTTCTTAGATTCCGAATGGAACTCAAATTCCTTCTCATTAAACACAAGTCAAGAACAACTGAAGACAGCAGTTTTACTAAAATTTGCAAAGCTCATCGTTGGTGCTATACTTTTCGAAATCTATCAAAATTATACTTTTTTAAAGCTAAGAACATCTACTCCAAATTCTTAGTTAACAACATCTCAGATTCAGTATGGAACTCAAATTCCTGCTCTTTAAACACAAGTCAAGAACAACTGAAGATAGAAATTTTGCTGAAACTTGGCAAGATCTTAACTGTTGCTATACTTATCAGATTCTAATAAAATTGAACTTTTTAGAAAGCTAAGAACATCTACTACAACTTCGTAGTTAACAACATTCTCAGATTCCATATGGAATTCAAATTCCTGGTCTTCAAACACAAGTCAAGAACAACTCAAGACAGTAGTTTTGCTGAAATTTGCAAAGCTTATCGCTGGTGCTATACTTTTCGAAATCTAACAAAATCATAATTTTGGGAAAGCTGAGAACATCTACTACGACTTCCTATTTAACAAATTTCACAGATTCATTATGGAAATCAAATTCCTGCTCTTTCAACACAGATCAAGAACAACTGAAGACAGCAGTTTTGCTTAAACTTATAAAGCTCATAACTGGTGCTATACTTATCGGAATCTAACGAAATTGAACTTTTTGGAAAGCTAAGAGCATCTACTACCACTTCCTAGTTAACAACTTTCTCAGATTCCGTATGGAACTCAAATTCCTGCTCTTTAAACACAAGTCAAGAACAACTCAGGATAGTAGTTTTGCTGAAACGTGTAAGACTCATAACTGGTGCTATACTTATCGAAATCCAACAAAATTAAACTTTTTTGAAAGCTAAGAACATCTATTACAACTTCCTAGATAACAAATTTCTCACATTCCGTAAGGAACTCAAATCCTGCACTTCAAACACACGTCAAGAACAACTCAAGACAGTAGTTTTGCTGAAATTTGCAAAAATCATCGTTGGTGCTATAATTATCGGAACCTTACAAAATTGGACATTTTGGAAAGCTAAGAACCTCTACTGCGACTTCCTAGTTAACAACTTTCCCAGATTCCGTATGGAACTCAAATTCCTGCTCTTTAAACACAAGTCAAGAACAACTGATTATAGAAGTTTTGCTGAAACTTGTAAAGCTCATAACTGGTGCTATACTTATCGGAAACTAACAAAATTAGATATTTTGGAAAGCTAAGAACATCTACTACAACTTCCTGGTTAACAACTTTCTCAGAATCCCTATGGAACTCAAATTCCTTCTCTTTAAACACAAGTTAAGAACAACTCAAAAGAGCAGTTTTGGTGAAAATTGCAAAGCTCATCATTGGTGCTATACTTTTCGAAATCTATCAAAATTATACTTTTTTAAAGCTAAGAACATCAACTAAAAATTCTTAGTTAACAACTTACTCAGATTCAGTATGGAACTCAAATTCTTGCTCTTTAAACACAAGTATGGAACTCATAACGAGACCATACTTATCAGAATCTAACAAAACTGAACTTTTTGGAAAGCTAAGAACATCTACGACCACTTCTTAGTTAACAACATTCTCAGATTCCGTATGGAACTCAAATTCCTGCTATTTAAACAGAAGTCAAGAATCACGCACGACAGCAGTTTTGCTGAAACTTGTAAAACTAATAACTGGTGCTATGCTAATCGGAATCCAACAAAATTGGAATTTTTGGAAAGCTAAGAACATCTACTTCAATTTTCCAGTTAACAACTTTCTCAGATTCCGTATGGAACTCAAAAAATCTTACACATTAAACACAAGTCAGGAACAACTAAAGACAGCAGTTTTACTGAAACTTGTAATGCTCATAACCGGTGCTATACTTATCGGAACCTAACAAAATTGGACTTTTTGGAAAGCTAAGAACATGAACTAAAACTTCCTAGTTAACAATTTTCTCAGATTCCCTATGGAACTCAAATTCCTTCTCTTCAAACACAAGTGAAGAACAACTAAAGACAACAGTTTTGCTGAAATTTGCAAAGCTTATCGTTGGTACTATACATTTCGAAATCTATCATAATTATACTTTTATAAAGCTAAGAAAATCTACTACAAATTCTTAGTTAACAACTTTCTCAGATTCAGTATGGAACTCAATTTCCTGCTCTTTAAACACAAGGTCAAGAACAACTAAAGAATGAAATTTTGCTGAAACATGTCAAGCTCATAACTGGTGCTATACATATCGGAATCTAATAAAATTGAACTTTTTAGAAAGCTGAGAACAACTACTACAACTTCGTACTTAACAACATTCTCAGATTCCATATGGAACTCAAATTCCTGCTCTTCAAACACAAGCTAAGAACAACTAAAGACAGAATTTTTGCTGAAATTTGCAATGCTCATCGCTGGTGCTATACTTTTCGAAATCTAACAAAATTATAATTTTTGGAAAGCTACGAACTTCTACTACAACTTTCTAGTTAACAAATTTCAAAGATTCTGTATGGAAATCAAATTCCTGCTCTTTAATCACAGATCAAGAACAACTCAAAACAGCAGTTTTCTTAAACTTGTAAAGCTCATAACTGGTGCTATACTTATCGGAATGAAACGGCAATGAACTTTTTGAAAAGCTAAGAACATCTACTACCACTTCCTAGTTAACAACTTTCTCAGATTCCGTATGGAACTCAAATTCCAACACTTTAAACACAAGTCAAGAACAACTCAAGATAGTAGTTTTGCTGAAACTTGTAAATCTCATAACCGGTGCTATACATATCGGAATCCAATAAAATTAGAATTTTTGGAAAGCTAAGAGCATCTATTACAACTTCTTAGTTAACAACTTTCTCAGATTCTGTATGGAACTCAAATTCCTGCTCTTTAAACAAAAGTCAAGAATAACTGAAGACTGCAGTTTTGCTGAAATTTGTAATGCTCATAAATGGTGTGATACTTATCAGAACCTAACAAAATTGGACTTGTTGGAAAGCTAAGAACATCTACTACAATTTCCTAGTTAACAACTTTTTCAGATTCCGTATGGAACTCAAATTCCTGCTCTTTAAACACAAGTCAAGAACAACTCAAGACAGCAGTTTTGCTGAAATTTGCAAAGCTCATCACTAGTGCTATACTTTTCATAACCTATCCAAATTATAATTTATGGAAAGATGAGAACATTTATTACTTCTTAGTTAACAACTTTCTCAGATTCACTATAGAACTCAAATTCCCGCTCTGTAAACACAAGTCAAGAACAACTGAAGACAGAAATTTTGCTAAACCTTGTAAAGCTCATAACTTGTGGTATACTTATCGGAATATAATAAAATTGAACTTTTTAAAAAGCTAAGAACATCTACTACAACTTCATAGTTAACAACATTGTCAGATTCCGGATGGAACTCAAATACCTGCTCTTCAAACACAAGTCAAGAACAACTGAAGACAACAGTTTTGCTGAAATTTTCAAAGCACATCGCTGGTGCTATACTTTTCGGAATCTAACAACATTATAATTCTTTGAAAGCTAAAAACATCTACTACAACTTTCCAGTTAACAACTTTCACAGATTCATTATGGAAATCAAATTTCTGCTGTTTAAACACAAATCAAGAACACTTCAAGACATCAGTTTTGCAGAAACTTGTAAAGCTCATAACCGGTGCTATACTTATCGGAATCTAACAAATTTGAACTTTTTGGAAAGCTAAGAACATCTACGACCACTTCCTACTTAACAACATTCTCAGATTCCGTATGGAACTCAAATTCCTTCTATTTAAACACAAGTCAAGAATAACTCTCGATAGCAGTTTTGCTGAAACTTGTAAAACTAATAACTATTATATCAGAATCGAACAAAATTCGACTTTTTGGAAAGCAAAGAACATCAACTACACCTTCCTAGTTAAAAACTTTCTCAGATTCCGAATGGAACTCAAATTCCTGCACTTTAAAAACAAGTCAAGAACAACGGAAGACAATAGTTTTACTGAAACTTGTAATTCTCATAACAGGTGATACACTTATCGGAACCTAACAAAATTGGACTATTTGAAAAACTAAGAACATCATCTAAAACTTCCTAGTTAACAATTTCCTCAGATTCCCTATGGAACTCAAATTCCTCCGCTTTAAACAC
The DNA here is from genome assembly GCA_017893485.1 of Hemerocallis citrina. Lineage (NCBI taxonomy): Eukaryota > Viridiplantae > Streptophyta > Magnoliopsida > Asparagales > Asphodelaceae > Hemerocallis > Hemerocallis citrina. The sequence continues at coordinate 113,745,259 of CM030360.1, read as the reverse complement.
AAGTGAAGAAGAACTCAAGACAACAGTTTTGCTGAAATTTGCAAAGCTTATCGTTGGTGTTATACTTTTCAAAATCTATCAAAATTATAATTTTTTAAAGCAAAGAAAATCAGCTACAAATTTTTAGTTAACAACTTTCTCAGATTCAGTATGAAACTCAAATTCCTGCTCTTTAAACACAAGTCAATAACAACTGAAGACAGAAATTTTGCTGAAACTTGTCAAGCTCATAACTGGTGCTATACTTATCAGAATCTAATAAAATTGAATTTTTTAGAAAGCTAAGAACATCTACTACAACTTCGCACTTAACAACACTCTAAGATTCAATATGGAACTCAAATTCCTACTCTTCAAACACAAGTCAAGAACAACTAAAGACAGTTGTTTTGCTGAAATTTGCAAGGCTCATCGCTGGTGCTATACTTTTCGGAATCTAACAAAATTATAATTTTTGGAAAGCTACGGACATCTACTACAACTTCCTAGTTAACAAATTTTACAGATTCGGTATGGAAATCAAATTCCTGCTCTTTAATCATCGATCAAAAACAACTCAAGACAGTAGTTTTGCTGAAACTTGTAAATCTCATAACTGGTGCTATACTCATCGGAATCTAACGAATTTGAACTTTTTGGAAAGCTAAGAACATCTACTACCACTTCCTAGTTAACAACTTTCTCTGATTCCGTATGGAACTCAAATTCCTACTCTTTAAACATAAGTCAAGAACAACTCAAGATAATAGTTTTGCTGACACTTGTAAATCTCATAACCGGGGCTATACTTATCGGAATCCAACAAAATTAGACTTTTTGGAAACCTAAGAACATCTATAACAACTTCATAGCTAACAACTTTCTCAGATTCCATATGGAACTCAAATTCCTGCTCTTTAAACACAAGTCAAGAACAACAGAAGACTGCAATTTTGCTGAAACTTGTAAAGCTCATAAATAGTGCTATACATATCGGAACTTAACAAAATTGGACTTTTTGGAAATCTAAGAACATCTACAACAACTTCCTAGTTAACAACTTTCTCAGATTCCGTATGGAACTCAAATTCCTGCTCATTAAACACAAGTCAAGAACAACTCTAGACAGCAGTTTTGCTGAAAATTTGCAAAGCTCATCGCTGGTGCTATACTTTTCGGAATCTATCAAAATTATACATTTTGGAAAGATGAGATCATCTACTACAACTTCTTAGTTAACAACTATCTCAGATTCAGTATGGAAATCAAATTCGCGCTCTTTAAACACAAGTCAATAACAACTGAAGACATAAATTTTGCTGAAACTTGTAAAGCTCATAAATTGTGCTATACTTATTGGAATATAATAAAATTGAACTTTTTAGAAAGCTAAGAACATCTATTGCTACTTCGTAGTTAACAACATTCTCAGATTCCATATGCAACTCAAATACCTGCTCTTTAAACACATGTCAAGAATAACTCAAGACAGCAGTTTTGCTGAAATTTGCAAAGCACACGCTGGTGCTATGCTTTTCGGAATCTAACAAAATTATAATTTTTGGAAAGTTAAGAACATCTACTATAACTTCCTAGTTAACAACTTTCACAGATTCTGTATGGAAATCAAATTCCTGTTATTTAAACACACATCAAGAACAACGCAAGACAGAAGTTTTCCAGAAATTTGTAAAGCTCATAACTAGTGCTATACCTATTGGATTCTAACTAAATTGAACTTTTTGGAAAGCTAAGAACATTTACGACCACTTCCTAGTTAATAACATTCTCAGATTCTGTATGGAACCCGAATTCCTCCTATTTAAACACAACTCAAGAATAACTCATGACAGCAGTTTTGCTGAAACTTGTAAAACTAATAACTGGTGCTATACTTATCAGAATCCAACAAAACTGGACTTTTTGGAAAGCTAAGAACATCAACTACACATTTCTAGTTAACAACTTTCTCAGATTCCATATGGAACACAAATTCCTGCACTTTAAACACAAGTCAAGAACAATTGATTAACAACTTTCTCAAATTCCGTATGGAACTCAAATTCCTGCTCTTTAAATACAAGTCAAGAACAAGTCAAGATAGCAGTTTTGCTGAAACTTGTGCTATACTTATTGGAATCCAACAAAGTTAAACTTTTTGGTAAGCTAAGAACATCTATTACAACTTCCTACTTAACAACTTTCTAAGATTCCGTATGAAACTCAAATTTCTGCTCTTTAAACACAAGTCAAGAACAACTGAAGACTGCAGTTTTGCTGAAACTTTTAAAGCTCATAACTGGTGCTATACTTATCTGAACCGAACAAAATTGGACTTTTTGGAAAGCTAAGAACATTTACTATAACTTCCTAGTTAACAACTTTCTCAGATTCCGTATGGAACTCAAATTTCTGCTCTTTAAACATAAGTCAAGAACAACTGAAGACAGCAGTTTTGCTAAAATTTGCAAAGCTCATCGCTGGTGCTATACTTTTGGGAATCTATCAAAATTATACTTTTTGGAAAGATGAGAACAACTACTATAACTTCTTAGTTAAAAACTTTTTAAGATTCAGTATGTAACTCAAATTCCCACTCTTTAAACACATGTTAAGAACAACTGAAGACAGAAATTTTGCTGAAACTTGTAACGATCATAACTTGTGCTATACTTATCGGAATATAATAAAATTTAACTTTTTAGAAAGCTAAGAACATCTACTACAACTTCATAGATAACAACATTCTCAGATTCTGTATGAAACTAAAATACCTGCTCTTTAAACATAAGTCAAGAACGACTCAAGACAGCAGTTTTGCTGAAATTTGCTAAGTTCATCGCTGGTGCTATTCTTTTCAGAATCTAATCAAATTTGTAATTTTTGGAATGCTAAGAACATCTACTACAACTTCCTATTTAACAAATTTCAGAGATTCAGTTTGGAAATCAAATTCCTGCTCTTTAAACACAAATCAAGAACAACTCAAGATTGCTGTTTTGCTAAAACTTGTAAAGCTCATAACTGGTGCTATACATATCGGAATCTACCGAAATTGAACTTTTTGAAAAACTAAGAAAATCTACTACCACTTCCTAGTTAACAACTTTGTCAGATTCCATAAGGAACACAAATTCCTGCTTTTTAAACACAAGTCAAGAAAAACTCAAGATAGTAGTTTTGCTGAAACTTGTAAAGCTAATAACTGGTGCTATACTTATCGGAATCCAAGAAAATTAGACTTTTTTGGTAAGCTAAGAACATCCATTACAACTTCCGAATTAACAACTTTCTCAGATTCCGTATGCAACTCAAATTCCTGCTCTTTAAACACAAGTCAAGAACAAGTGAAGATAGAAATTTTGCTGAAACTTGTAAAGCTCATAACTAATGCTATGCTTATCGGAATATAATAAAATTGAACTTTTTAGAAAGCTAAGAACATCTACTATAACTTCATAGTTAACAACATTCTCAGATTCCGTATAGAACTCAAATAGCTGCTCTTTAAACGTACGTCAAGAACAACTCGATATAGCAGTTTTGCAGAAATTTGCAAAGCACATCGCTATTGCTATACTTTTCGGAATCAAACAAAATTATAATTTTTGTAAAGCTAAGAACATCTACTACAACTTCCTAGTTAACAACTTTTACAGATTCAGTAAGGAAATCAAATTCCTGCTCCTTAACCATAAATCAAGAACAACTCCAGACAGCAGTTTTACGGAAACTTGTAAAGCTCATAACAGGTGCTATAGTTATCGGAATCTAACCAAATTGATATATATATTTTTTTTTTTGAAAGCTAAGAATAACTACTACCACTTCCTAGTGAACAACTTTCTCAGATTCCGTTTGGAACACAAATTCCCTGCTCTTTAAACACAAGTCAAGAACAACTCAAGGACAACAGTTTTGCTGAAACTTGTCGAGCTCATAACTGGTGCTATACTTATCAGAATCAAAGAAAATTGGAATTTTTGGAAAGCTAAGAACATCTACAACCACTTCCTAGTTAACAATATTCTCAGATTCCGTATGGAACTCAAATTCCAGCTCTTTTAACACAAGTCAAGAACAACTCACGACAGCAGTTTGCTAAAACTTGTCAAGCTCATAATAGGGGCTATACTTATCGGAATCCAATAAAATTGGACATTTTGGAAAGCTAACAACATCTGCTACAACTTCCTAGTTAACAACATTCTCGCATTCCGTATAGAACTCAAATTCCTGCTCTTTAAACACAAGTCAAGAACCACTGAAGACAGTAGTTTTGCTGAAACATGTAAAGCTCATAACTGGTGCTATACTTATCGGAACATATCAAAATTGGACTTTTTGGAAAGCTAAGAGCATTTCCTACAACTTCCTTGTTAACAATTTTCTCAGATTCCATATGGAACCCAAATTCCTGCTCCTTAAACACAAGTCAAGAACAACTCTAGACAGCAGTTTTGCTGAAATTTGCAAAGCTCATCGCTGGTGCAATACTTTACCGAATCTACCAAAATTATACTTTTTGGAAAGCTAAGAATATCTACTACAAATTCCTAGTCAACAACTTTCTCAGATTCAGTAAGGAACTCAAATTTCTCCTCTTTAAACACAAGTCAAGAACAACTCAAGACAGCAATTTTGCTGAAACATGCAAAGCTCATCGCTGGGGCTATACTCTTCGGAATCTAACAAAATTAGACTTTTTGGACAGCTAAGAACGTCTAATACAACTTCCTAGTTAACAACTTTCTCAGATTCCGTATGGAACTCAAATTCCTGCACTTTAAACACAAGTCAAGAACAACTCAAGACAGCAGTTTTGCTAAAATTTGCAAAGCTCATCGCTGGTGTTATACTTTCCGGAATCTATCAAAATTATATTTTTTGGAAAGATGAGAACATATACGACAACATCTTAGTTAACAACTTTCTCAGATTCAGTATGGAACTCTAATTCCCACTCTTTAAACACATGTCAAGAAAAACTGAAGACAGAAATTTTGCTAAAACTTGTCAAGCTCATAACTTGTGCTATACTTATCGGAATATAATGAAATTGAACTTTTTAGAAAGCAAAGAATATCTACAACAACTTCGAAGTTAACAACATTCTTAGATTCCGTATGTTACTCAAATACCTGCGCTTTAAACACAACCCAAGAACAACTCAAGACAGCAGTTTTGATGAAATTTGCAAAGCACATTGCTGGTGCTATACTTTTCGGAATCTAACAAAATTATAATTTTTGGAAAGCTAAGAACATCTACTACAACTTCCTTGTTAACAACTTTCACAGATTCAGTATGAAAATCAAATTCCTTCTATTTAAACACAAATCAAGAACAGCTCAAGACAGCAGTTTTGCAGAAACTTGTGAAGCTCATAACCGGTGCTATACTTATCGGAATCTAACAAAATTGAAATTTTTGGAAAGCTAAGAACATATACGACCACTTCCTAGTTAACAACATTCTCAGGTTCCGTATGGAACTCAAATTCCTGCTATTTAAAGACAGGTCAAGAATAATTCACGACAGCAGTTTTGCTAAAACTTATAAAACTAATAACTGGTGCTAAAATTACTAGAATTCAACACAATTGGACTTTTTGGAAAGCTAAGAACATCTACTACAACTTCCTAGTTAACAACTTTCTCAGATTCCGTATGGAACTCAAATTCCTGTACTTTAAACACAAGTCAAGAACAACTCAAGACAGCAGTATTGCTGAAACTTGTAAATCTCATAACTGGTGTCATACTTATCGGAACCTAACAAAATTGTACTTTTTGGAAAGGTAAGAACATCTACTACAACTTCCTAGTTAACAACTTTCTCAGATTCCATATGGAACTTAAATTCCTGCACTTTAAACACAAGTGAAGAACAACTGAAGACAACAGTTTTGCTGAAATGTGCAAAGCGCATCGCTGGTGCTATACATTTCGGAATCTATCAAAATTATACTTTTTGGAAAGATGAGAACAACTACTACAACTTCTTAGTCAACAACTTTCTCAGATTCGGTATGGAACTCAAATTTCCACTCTTTGAACACTAGTCAAGAAAAATTGAAGACAGAGATTTTGCTGAAACTTGTAAATTTCATAACTTGGGCTATTCTTATCGGAATATATTAAAATTGAACTTTTTAGAAAGCTACGAATATCTACTACGACTTCGTAGTTAACAACATTCTCAGATTCCGCGTGGAACTCAAATACCTGCTCTTTAAACAAAAGTCAAGAGCAACTCAAGACAGCAGTTTTGCTGAAATTTGCAAAGCACATCGCTAGTGCTATACTTTTCGGAATCTAACAAAATTAGAATTTTTGGAAAGCAAAGAACATCTAATTCAACTTCTGAGTTAACAACTTTCTCAAATTCTGTATGGAACTCAAATTCCTGTACTTTAAACACAAGTCAAGAACAACTGAAGACAGCAGTTTTGCTAAAATTTGCAAAGTTCATCGCTGGTGTTTTACTTTCTGGAATCTATCAAAATTATATTTTTTGGAAAGATGAGAACATCTACTACATCATCTTAGTTAACAACTTTCTCAGATTCAGTATGGAACTCAAATCGCGCTCTTTAAACACACGTCAAGAAAAACTGAAGACAGAAATTTTTCTAAAACTTGTAAAGCTCATAACTTGTGCTATACTTATCGGAATATAATGAAATTGAACTTTTCAGAAAGCTAAGAACATCTACTTCAACTATCTAGTTAACAACTTTCCCAGATTCCATACGGAACTCAAATACCTGCTCTTTAAACAAAAGTCAAGAACAACTCAAGACAGCAGTATTGCTGAAATTTGCAAAGCTCATCGCTGGTGCTATACTTTTCGGAATCTAACAAAATTATAATTTTTGGAAATCTAAAAACATCTACTACAACTTCCTAGTTGACAAATTTCACAGATTCGACATGGAAATTAAATTTCTGTTCTTTAAACACATATCAAGAACAGCTCAGGATGGTAATTTTGCTCAAACTTGTAAAGCTCATAACTAGTGCGATAGTGATCGGAATCTAACGAAATTAAACTTTTTGGTAAGCTAAGAACATCTACTACCATTTCCTAGTAAACAACTTTCTTAGATTCAGTATGGAACTCAAATTCCTGCTCTTTAAACACAAGTCATGAACAACTGAAGACTGCTGCTGAAACTTGTAATGCTCATAACTGGTGCTATACTTATCGGAACCTAATAAAATTGGACTTTTTGGAAAGCTACGAACATTTACTACAACTTCCTAATTAACAACTTTGTCAGATTCCGTATGGAACTCAAATTCCTTCTCTTTAAACACAAGTCAAGAACAACTCAAGACAGCAGTTTTGATGTAATTGGCAAAGCTCATCGCTGGTGCTATACATTTCGGAATCTATCAAAATTATACTTTTTGGAAAGATGAGAACAACTACTACAACTTCTTAGTTAACAACTTTCTCAAATTCAGAATGGAACACAAATTCCCGCTCTTTAAACAGAAGTCAAGAACAACTAAAGACAATTGATGAAATTTGTAAAGCTCATAACTTGTGGTGTACTTATCGGAATATAATAAAATTGTACTTTTTAGAAAGCTAAGAACATCTACTACAACATCGTAGTTAACAACATTCTCAGATTCTGTATGGAACTCAAATACCTGCTCATTAAATACAAGTCAAGAAAATTATAATTATCGGAATCTAACAAAATTATAATTTTGGAAAGCTAAGAAAATCTACTAAAACTTCCTAGTTAACAAATTTCACAGATTCAGTATGGAAATCAAATTCCTGCTCTTTAAACACAGATCAAGAACAACTCAAGGCAGCAGTTTTGCTGAAACTTGTAAAGCTCTTAAATGGTGCTATACTTATCGGAATCTAACGAAACTGCTGCCACTTCCTAGTTAACAACATTCTCAGATTCCGTATGAAACTCAAATTTCTGCTCTTTAAACACAAGTCAAGAACAACACAAGATAGTAGTTTTGCTGAAATTTGGAAAGCTCATAACTAGTGCTATACTTATCAGAATCCAACAAAATTAGACTTTTTAGTAAGCTAAGAACATCTAGAACAACTTCCGAGTTAACAACTTTCCCAGATTCTGTATGGAACTCAAATTCCTTCTCTTTAAACACATGTCAAGAACAACTGAAGACAGCAGTTTTGCTGAAACTTGTAAAGCACATAACTGGTGCTATACTTATCGGAACCTAACCAAATGGGACTTTTTGGAAAGCGAAGAACATTTACGACCACTTCCGAGTTAACAATTTTCTTAGATTCCGTATGGAACACAAATTCCTGCGCTTTAAACACAAGTCAAGAACACCTGAAGACAACAGTTTTGCTGAAACTTGTAAAGCTCATAACTGGTGCTATACTTATCAGAACCTAAAATAATTGGCCTTTTTGGAAAGCTAAAAATATCTACTACAACTTCCTATTTAACAACTTTCTCAGATTCTATATGGAACTCAAATTCCTTCTCTTTAAACTCAAGTCAAGAACAACTCAAGATAGCAATTTTGCTGAAATTTGCAAAGCTCATCGTTGGTGCTGTACTTTTCGAAATCTATCAGAATTAAACTTTTTAAAGCTAAGAACATCTACTACAAATTCGTAGTTAACAACTTTCTCAGATTCTGTATGGAACTCAAATTTCTGCTCTTTAAACACAAGTCATGAACAACTGAAGATAGAAGTTTTGCTAAAACTTGTCAAGCTCATAACTGGTGCTATACTTATTTGAATCTATTAAAATTGAACTTTTTATACAGCTAAGAACATCTACTACAACTTCGTTATTAACAACATTCTCAGATTCCATACGGAACTCAAATTCCTGCTCTTCAAACACAAGTCAAGAACAACTCAAGACAGCAGTTTTGCTGAAATTTCCAAATCTCATCGCTGGTGCTATACTTTTCGGAATCTACCAAAATTATAATTTTTGGAACGCTAAGAACATCTACTACAATTTCCTAGTTAACAAATTTCACAGATTCAGTATGGAAATCTAATTCCTGCTCTTTAAACACAGATCAAGAACAACTCAATACAGCAGTTCTGCTAAAACTTGTAAAGCTCATAACTGGTGCTATACTTATCAGAATCTAACGAAATTGAACTTTTTGGAAAGTTAAGAGCATCTACTACCATTTCCTAGTTAACAACTTTCTCAGATTCCGTATGGAACACAAATTTCTGCTCTTTAAACACAAGTCAAGAACAACTAAAATTGTAGTTTTGCTGAAACTTGTAAAGCTCATAACTGGTGCTATACTTATCGAAATCTAACCAAATTGAATTTTTTGGAAAGCTAAGAACATCTACTACCATTTCCAAGTTAACAACTTTCTCAGATTCGGTACTGAACTCAAATTTCTGCTCTTTAAACACAAGTCAAGCACAACTCAATACAACAGTTTTGTTGAAATTTGCAAAGCTCATCGCTGGTGCTATATTTTTCGAAATCTATCAAAATTATACTTTTTGGAAAGATGAGACCACCCACTACAACTTCTTAGTTAACAACTTTCTCAGATTCAGAATGGAACTCTGTTTCCCGCTCTTTAAAGACAAGTCAAGAACAATTGAAGACAGAAATTTTGCTAAAACTTGTAAAGCTCATAACTTGTGCTATACTTATCGGAATATAATAAAATTGAACTTTTAGGAAGCAAAGAACATCTGCTACAACTTCGTAGTTAACCACATTCTCAGATTCCGTATGGAACTCAAATACCTGCTCTTTAAACACAAGTCAAGAACAACTAACGACAGCAGTTTTGCTGAAATTTGCAAAGCACATCGCTCGTGCTATACTTTTCGGAATTTAGCAAAATTATAATTTTTGGAAAGCTAAGAACATCTACTAAAACATCCTAGTTAACAACTTTCACAGATTCAGTATAGAAATCAAATTCCTGCTATTTTAACACAAATCAGAAACAACTGAAGATAGCAGTTTTGCAGAAACTTGTCAAGCAGATAACTGGTGCGATACTTATCGGAATCTCACAAAATTGAACATTTTAGAAAGCTAAGAACATCTACTGCAACTTTCTAGTTAAAAACTTTCTCAGATTCCGTATGGAACTCAAATTCCTGCACTTTAAACACAAGTCAAGAACAACTTAATACAGCAGTTTTGCAGAAACTTGTAAAGCTCATAACTGGTGCTATACTTATTGGAACCTAACAAAATTTGACTTTTGGGAAAGCTAAGAACATCTACTACAACTTCCTAGTTAACAACATTCTCAGATTCCCTAGGGAACTCAAATTCCTTCCCTTTAAACACAAGTCAAGAACAACTCAAGACAGCAGTTTTGCTGCAATTTGCAACCCTCATCATTCGTGCTGTACTTTTCGAAATCTATCAAAAGTATACATTTTTAAAGCTAATAAAATCTACTACAAATTCTTAGATAACAACTTTCGCAGATTCACTATGGAACTCAAGTTCCGGTTCTTTAAACACAAGTCAAGAACTACTGAAGACAGAAATTTCGCTAAAACTTGTCAAGCTCATAACTGGTGCGATACTTAATTGAATATAATAAAATTGAATTTTTTAGAAAGCTAAGAACATTTACTACAACTTCGTAGTTAACAACATTCTAAGATTCCATATGGAACTCAAATTCATGCTCTTCAAACACATGTCAAGAACAACTCAAGATAACAGTTTTGTTGAAATTGGCAAAGCTCATCGCTGGTGCTGTACTTTTCGGAATCTAACAAAATTATAATTTTTGGAAAGCTAAAAGCATCTACTACAACTTTCTAGTTAACAAATTTTATAGATTCAGTATGGAGATCACATTCCTGCTCTTTAAACAAAGGTCAAGAACAACTCAAGACAACAGTTTTGCTGAAACTTGTAAAGCTCATAACTGTTGCTACACTTATCAGAATCTAACAAAATTGAACATTTTGGAAAGCTAAGAACATCTACGACCACTTCCTAGTTAAAAATTTTCTCAGATTTCGTATGGAACTCAAATTCCTGCTCTTTAAACATAAGTCAAGAAAACTCAAGACAGCAGTTTTACTGAAACTTGTAAAGCTCATAACTGGTGCTATACTTATCGGAACCTAAAAAAATTAGAATTTTTGGAAAGCTAAGAACATCTACTACAACTTTCTAGTTAAGAACTTTCTCAGATTCCATATGAAACTCAAATTCCAAATCTTAAAACACAAGTCAAGAACAACTCAAGACAGCTGTTTTGCTGAAATTTGCAAAGCTCATCGCTGGTCCTTTACATTTTGGAATCTAACAAAATTATAATTTTTGGAAAGCTAAGAACATCTACTACAACTTCCTGGTTAACAAGTTTCATCGACTCAGTAAGGAAATCAAATTCTGCTCTTTAAACACAATTCAAGAAGAACTCAGGACAGCAGTTTTACTGAAATTTGCAAAGCTCAACGATGGTGCAATACTTTTCGGTATCTATCAAAATTATACTTTTTGGAAAGCTAAGAATATATACTACAACTTCCTAGTTAAAAACTTTCTCATATTCACTAAAGAACTCAAATTCCTCCTCTTTAAACACAAGTCAAGAACAACTCAAGACAGCAGTTTTGCTGAAACTTGCAAAGCTCATCGCTGGTGCTATACTTTTCAGAATAAAATAAAATTAGATTTTTTTGAAAGCTAAGAACATCTAATACAACTTTCTAGTTAACAACTTTCTCAGATTCATTATGGAACTCAAATTCCTGCTTTTCAAACGCAAGTCAAGAACAACTGAAGACATAAATTTTGCTAAAACTTATAAACCTCATAACTGGTGCTGTACTTATCAGAAAATATGAAAATTGAACTTTTTAGAAAGCTAAGAATATCTACTACAACTTTGTAGTTAACAACATTCTCAGATTTCGTATTGAACTCAAATTCCTGCTGTTTAAACACAATTTAAGATCAACTCAAAACAGTACTTTTGCTGAAATTTGCAAAGTTGATCGTTGGTGCTATACTTTTCGGAATCTAACAAAATTATAATTTCTGGAAAGCTAAGAACATCTACTACAACTTATTAGTTAACAACTTTCAGAGATTCGGTACGGAAATCAAATTCTTGCTCTTTAGACACAAGTTAATAACAACTGAAGACAGCAATTTTACGGAAACCTGTAAAGCTCATAACTGGTGCTATACTTATCGGATCCTAACAAAATTGGACTTTTTGGAAAGCTAAGAACATCTGCTACAACTTACTAGTCAACAACTTTTTTAGATTCCGTATGGAACTCAAATTCCTGCTCTTCAAACACAAGTCAAGAACAACTCAAGACAGCAGTTTCGCTGAAATTTGCAAAACTCATCGTTGGTGCAATACTTTTTGGAATCTATAAAAATTATACTTTTTTGAAATCTAAACACATCTACTACCACTTCCTAGTTAACAAATTTCTTAGATTCAGTATGAAACTCGAATTCTTGCTCTTTAAACACAAGCCAAGAACACCTGAAGATAGAACTTTTGCTGAAACTTGTAAAGCCCATAACAGGTGCTAAACTTATCGGAATCTAATTAAATTGAAATTTTTAGAAAGCTAAGAATGTCTAATACAACTTCGTAGTTAACAACATTCTCAGATTCCATACAGAACTCAAATTCCTGCTCTTCAATCACAAGTCAAGAATTACTCAAGATAGCAGTTTTGATGAAATTTGCAAAGCACATCGCTAGTGCGATACTTTTCGAAATCTAACAAAATTATAATTTTTGGAAAGATTAGAACTTCTACTACAACTTCCAAGTTAACTACTCTCTCAGATTCAGTGTGAAACTCAAATTCCTCCTCTTTGAACACAAGTCAAGAACAACTCAAAACAGCAGTTTTGCTGAAACTTGCAAAGCTCATCGTTGGTGCTATACTTTTCGCAACCTAACAAAATTAGAAGTTTTGGAAAGCTAAGAACATCTAATACAACTTCCTAGTTAACAACATTCTCATATTCAGTGTGGAACTCAAATTCCTGCTATTTAAACACAAGTCAAGAACAACTCAAGACAACATTTTTGCTGAAACAAGTAAAGCTCATAATTGGTTGTATACTTATCGGAATCTATCAAAATTAGACTTTTTGGAAAGCTAACAACATCTACTACAACTTTCTAGTTAACAACTTTCTCCGATTCATTATGGAACTCAAATTCCTGCTCTTTAAACACATGTCAAGAACAACTGAAGACAGAAATTTTGCTGAAACTTGTAAAGCTCATAACTGGTGCAATACTTATCGGAATATAATAAAATTGAACTTTTTAGAAAGCTGAGAACATCTACTACAACTTCGTATTTAACAACATTCTCAGATTCTGTATGGAACTGAAATTCATGCTCTTTAAACACAAGTCAAGAACAACTGAAGATAGCAGTTTTACTGAAATTTGCAAACCTCATCGCTGTTGCTATACTTTCGGAATCTAACAAAATTAAAATTTATTGAAAGCTAAGAACATCTACTAAAACTTCCAAGTTACCAATTTTCACAGATTCAGTATGGAAATCAAATTCTTCATCTTTAAACACAAATCAAGAACAACTCAAGACCGCAGTTTTGCTGAAACATGTAAAGCTCATAAATGGTGCTATACTTATCGGAATCTAACAAAATTGAACTTTTTGGAAAGCTTATAACATCTACAACAACTTCCTAGTTAACAACTTTTACAGATTCCATATGGAACTCAAATTCCTGCTCTTCAAACACAAGTCAAGAACAACTCAAGATAGCAGTTTTGCTGAAACTTGTAAAGCGCATAACTGGTGCTATACTTATTGGAAACTAACCAAATTGGATATTTTGGAAAGCAAAGAACATCTACTACAACTTTCTAGTATGGAACACAAATTCTTGCACTTTAAACAATAGTCATGAACAACACAGGACAACAGTTTTGCTGAAATTTGCAAAGCTCATCACTGGTGCTATACATTTCAGAATCTATCAAAATTATAGTTTTTGGAAAGCTAAGAACATCTACTACAACTTTCTAGTTAACAACATTCTCAGATTCCTTATGGAACTCTAATTCCTACTCTTTAAACACAAGTCAAGAACAACTTAAGATAGCAGTTTTGCTGAAACTTGTAAATCGCATAACTTGTGATATACTTATCGGAACCTACCAAAATTGGACTTCTTGGAAAGCTAAGAACATCTACTACAACTTCCTAGTTAACAACTTTCTCAGATTCCATATGGAACTCAAACACAAGTCAAGAACAACTCAAGACAGCAGTTTTGCTGAAATTTGCAAAGCTCATCGCTGGTGCTATACTTTTCATAGTCTATCCAAATTATACTTTTTGGAGAGCTATGAATATTCACTACAACCTCCTAGTTAACAACTTTTTCAGATTCAGTATGGAACTCAAATTCCTGCACTTGAAACACAAATCAAGAAAAACTCAAGACAGCAGTTTTGTTGAAACATGTAAAGCTCATAACTGGTGCTATACTTATCGGAATCTAACCAAATTTATCTGTTTGGAAAGCTAAGAACATCTAATACCACTTCCTAGTTAACAACTTTCTCATATTCCGTATGGAACTCAAATTCCAGCTCTTTAAACCCAAGTCAAGAATAACTCAAGACAGCAGTTTGCTGAAACTCGTCAAGCTCATAACAGGGGCTACACTTATCGGAATCCAATAAAATTGGACGTTTTGGAAAGCTAAGAACATCTACTATAACATCCTAGTTAACATACTTTTACAGATTCTGTATGGAAATCATATTCTTCCGCTTTAAACACAAATCAAGAACAACTCATGACCGCAGTTTTGCTGAAACATGGAAAGCTCATAAATGGTGCTATACTTATCGGAGTCTAACAAAATTGAAATTTTTAAAAAGATAAGAACATCTACTACAACTTTCTAGTTAACAACTTTCTCAGATTCCGTATGGAACTCAAATTCCTGCTCTTTAAACACAGGTCAAGAACAACTCAAGACAGCCATTTTGCTGAAACTTGTAAAGCTCATAACTGGTGCTATACTTATTAGAATCTAATAAAATTAAACTTTTTAGAAAGCTAAGAAAATCTACTACAACTTTGTAGTTAACAACATTCTCAGATTCCCTATGGAACTCAAATTCCTGCTCTTCAAACACATGTCAAGAACAACTCAAGACAGTTGTTTTGCTGAAACTTGTAAAGCTCATAACTGGTTCTATACATATATCGGAATCTAACAAAATTGGACTTTTTGAAAAGCTAAGAACATCTACTAAAACTTCCTAGTTAACAACCTTCACTAATTCCCTACGAAACTCAAATTCCTGCTCTTTAAACTAAAGTCAAGAAAAACTCAAGACAGTAGTTTTGCTTAAACTTGTAAAGCTCATAACTGGTGCTATACTTATTGAAATCTAACAAATTTGGAATTTTTGCAAAGCTAAAAACATCTTCTACAACTTCTTAGTTAACAACTTTCTCAAATTCCGTATGGAACTCAAAATCCTGCTCTTTAAACGCAAGTCAAAATTAACTCATGGTAGCAGTTTTGCTGAAATTTGCAAATCTAACAAAATTATAATTTTTGGAAAGCTAAAACATCTAATACAACTTCCTAATTAAAAACTTTCTGAGATTCAGTATGGAACTTAAATTCCTGTTCTTTAAACACAAGTCAAGAACAACTCAAGAAAGCTGTTTTGCTGAAACTTGCAAAGCTCATCGCTAGTGCTATACTTTTCAGAATATAACAAAATTAGACTTTTTGGAAAGCTGAAAACATCTACTACAACTTCGTAGTTAACAAATTTCTCAGATTCAGTGTGGAACTCAAATTGCTGTTCTTTAAACACAAGTCAAAAACAACTCAAGACAACAATTTTGCTGAAACTTGTAAAGCGCATAATTGGTGTTACACTTATCGGAATCTATCAAAATTAGACTTTTTGGAAAGCTAAGAACATCTACTACAACTTCCTAGTTAACAAATTTCTCAGATTAATTATGGAACTCAAATTCCTGCTCTTTAAACACAAATCAAGAACAACTAAAGACAGAAATTTTGCTGGAACTTGTAAAGCCTATAACTTGTGCTATACTTATCGGAATATAATAAAATTGAACTTTTTATAAAGCTAAGAACATCTGCTACAACTTCGTAGTTAACAACATTCTCAAATTCCGTATGGAACTCAAATTCCTGCTCTTTAAATACAAGTCAAGAACAACTAAAGACAACAGTTTTGCTAAAATTTGCAAAGCTCATTACTGGTGCTATACTTTTCAAAATCTAACAAAATTATAATTTTTGGAAAGCTAAAAACATCTACTACAACATACTAGTTAACAATATTCACAGTTTCAGTATGGAAATCATATCCCTACTCTTTAAACACTGATCAAGAACAACTCAAGACAGCAGTTTTGCTGAAATTTGCAAAGCTCATAACTAGTGCTATACTTATCGGAATATAACAAAATTGAACTTTTTGGAAAGCTAAGAACATCTCCAACAACTTTCTAGTTAACAAATTTCTCAGATTCCGTATGAAACTCAGATTCCAGCTCTTTAAACACAAGTCAAGAACAACTCAAGACCGCGGTTTTGCCGAAACTTGTAAATCACATAACTGGTGCTATACTTATCGGAATCAAACAATATTGGAATTTTCGGAAAGGTAAGAAAATCAACTACAACTTCCTAGTTAAGAACTTTCTCATATTCTGTATGAAACTCAAATTCCTGCTCTTTAAACACAAGTCAAGAACAACTGAAGTTAGCAGTTTTGCTGAAACTTGTAAAGCTCATAACTGGTGCCATACTTATCAGAACCTAAAAAAAATTGACTTTTTGAAAAGCAAAGTACATCTACTACAACTTCCTACTCCTTCTCTAATTCCGTATGGAACTCAAATTCCTGCTCTTTATACACAAGTCAAGAAAAACTTAAGACAGCCATTTTTCTGAAAGTTGCGAAGCTCATCGCTGGTGCTATACTTTTTGGAATCTATCAAAAGTATAATTTTTGGAAAGCTAAAACATCTACTACAACTTCCTAGTTAACAACTTTCTCAGATTCAGTTTGGGACAAAAATTCCTGCTCTTTAAACACAAGTCAAGAACAACTGAAGACAACAATTTTGCTAAAACTTGTAAAGCTCATAACTGGGGCAATACTTATCGGAATCTAATAAAATTGAACCTTTTAGACAGCTTAGAACACCTACTACAATTTCGTAGTTAACAACATTCTCAGGTTCCCTATGGAACTCAAATTCCTGCTCTTCAAACACATGTCAAGAACAACTTAAGACAAAAGTTTTGCTTAAAATAGTAAAGCTCATAACTAGTTCTATACTTATCGAAATCTGACAAAATTGGACTTTTTGAAAAGCTAAGAACATCTACTAGAACTTCCTAGTTAACAATATTCTCAGATTCAGTATGGAACTCAAATTGCTGTTCCTTAAACACAAGTCAAGAACAACTCAAGACAGCAGTTTTGCTGAAACTTGTAAACCTCATAACTGGTGCTATACTTATCGGAATCTATCAAAATTAGACTTTTTGGAAAGCTAAGAACATTTACTACAACTTTCTAGTTAATAACATTTCTCAGATTCATTATGGAACTCAAATTCTTGCTCTTTAAACAAAAGTGAAGAACAACTGAAGACCGAAATTTTGCTGAAACTTGTAAAGCTCTCAACTTGTGTTATACATATCAGAATATAATAAAATTAAACTTTTTAGAAAGCTAAGAACATCTACTACAACTTCGTAGTTAACAATATTCTCAGATTCCGTATGCAAGTCAAATTCCTACTCTTCAAACACAAGTCAAGAACAACTCAAGACAGTAGTTTTTCTGAAACTTGCAAATCTCATCGCTGGTGCTGTACTTTTCGGACTCTAACAAAATTTAACTTTTTGTACAGCTAAAAACAATTCAGGACAGCAGTTTTGCTGAAATTTGGAAAGCTCGTAACTGGTGCTATCCTTATCGGAATCTAACAAAATTGAACCATTTGGAAAGCTACGAACATCTACAACCACTTCCTAGTAAACAACTTTCTCAGATTCCGTATGGAACACAAATTCCTTCTCTTTAAATACAAGTCAAGAACAACTCAAGACAGCTGTTTTGCTGAAACTTGTAAAGCTCATAGCTGGTGCAGTACAAATCAGAATCTAACCAAATTGGAATTTTAGAAAAGCGAAGAACATCTACAAAAAATTCCTAGTTAACAACTTTCTCAGATTCCGTATGAAACTCAAATTCCTTCTATTCAAACACAAGTCAAGAACTGCTCAAGATAGCAGTTTTGCTGAAACTTGTAAACCTCATAATAGATTCTATACTGAACGGAATCTAACAAAATTGAACCTTTTGGAAAGCTATGAACAACAACTACCACTTCTTAGTAAACAACTTTCTCAGATTCCGTATAGAATACAAATTCCTACTCTTCAAACAAAAGTCAAGAACAACTCAGGACAGCTGTTTTGCTGAAACTTGTAAACCTCATAATAGGTTCTATACTTATCGGAATCTAACAAAATTGGACTTTTTGGAAAGCTAAGAACATCTACTACAACTAATTTGTTAACAACTTTATCAGATTCCGTATGGAACTCAAATTCCTGCTCTTTAAACACAAGTCAAGAACAACTCAAGACAACAGTTTTGCTTAAACTTGTAAAGCTCATAATTGGTGTTATACTTCCCGGAATCTATCAAAATTAGACTTTTTGAAAAGATAAGAACGTCTACTACAACTTCCTACTTAACAACTTTCTCAGATTCATTATGGAACTCAAATTCTTGCTCTTTAAACACAAGTCAAGAACAACTGAATACAGAAATTTTGCTGAAACATGTAAAGCTCATAACTTGTGCGATATATATCAAAATATAACAAAATTGAACTTTTTAGAAAGCTAAGAATATCTCCTACAACTTCGTAGTTAACAACATTCTAAGATTCCGTATGGAACTCAAATTCCTGCTCTTAAAACAAAAATCAAGAACAACTCAAGACAGCAGTTTTGCTAAATTTGCAAAGCTCATCGCTGGTGCTACACTTTTCGGAATCTAACAAAATTATAATTTTTGGAAAGCTAAGAACATCGACTACAACTTCCTAGTTAACAACTTTCACAAATTCAGTATGGAAATCTAATTCCTGCTCTTTAAACACAATTTAAGAACAACTCAAGACAACAGTTTTGCTGAAACTTGTAAAGCTCTTAACTGGTGCTATACTTATCGGAATCTAACAAAATTGAACTTTATCGAAAGCTAAGAACATCTACTACAACTTCCTGGTTAACAACTTTCACAGATTCCGTATGGAACTCAAATCCTGCACTTGAAACACAAGTCAAGAACAACTCAAGACAGTAGTTTTGCTGAAATTTGTGAAGTTCATAACTGGTGCAATACTTATCGGAATCCAACAACATTTGACTTTTTGGAAAGCTAAGAACATCTACTACAACTTCCTAGTTAACAAATTTCACACATTCCGTATGGAACTCAAATTCCTGCTCTTTAAACACAAGTCAAGAATAACTGAAGACGGTAATTTTGCTGAACCCTGTAAAACTCATAACTGGTGCTATACTTATCGGAACATAAAAAAATTAGACTTTTTGGAAAGCAAAGAACATCTACTACAACTTCCTAGTCAACAACTTTCTCAGAATCTCAAATTCCTGCTCTTTAAACACATGTCAAGAACAAATCAAGACAGCAGTTTTGCTGAAAGTTGCACAGCTCATCGCTGGTGCTATACTTTTCGGAATCGATCAAAATTATACTTTTTGGAAAGCTAAGAACATCTACTAAAACTTCCCAGTTAACTACCTTCTCAGATTCTGTATGGAACTCAAATTCCTGCTCTTTTAACGCAAGTCTAGAACGACTCAAGATAGCTGTTTTGCTGAAACTTGCAAAGCTCATCGTTGGTTCTATACTTTTCGGAATCTAATAAAATTAGACTTTATGGAAAGCTAAAAACATCTAATACAACTTCCTAGTTAACAACTTCCGCAGATTCAGTATTGAACTCAAATTCCTGCTCTTTAAAAACAAGTCAAGAACAACTCAAGACAACAGTTTTGCTGAAACTTGTAAAACTCAAAATTGGTGCTATACTTATCGTAATATATCAAAAGTAGAGTTTTTGGACAGCTACGAACATCTACTACAGCTTTCTAGTTAACAACTTTCCCAGATTCATTGTCGAACTCAAATTCCTGCTCTTTAAACACAAGTCAAGAACAACTGAAGACAGAAATTTTGCTAAAACTTGTAAAGCTCATAACTTGTGCTATACGTATCGGAATATAATAAAATTGAACTTTTTAGAAAGCTAATAACTTCTACTAAAACTTCGTAGATTACAACACTATCTAATTCCGTATGGAACTCAAATTCCTGATCTTTAAACACAAGCGAAGAACAACTCAAGACAGTAGTTTTGCTGAAATTTGCAAAGCTCATCGCTGGTACTATACTTTTCGGAATCTAAAAAAGTTATAATTTTTGAAAAGCTAAGAATATCTACTACAACTTCCTAGTTAACAACTTTCACAGATTCAGTATGGAAATCAAATTCCTACTCTTTAAATACAAATCAAGAACAACTCAAGACCGCAGTTTTGCTAAAACTTGTAAATATCATAACTGGTGCTATACTTATCGGAATCTAACAAAATTGAACTTTTTGGAAAGCTAAGAACATCTACTATAACTTCCTAATTAACAACATTCTCAGATTCCGTATGGAACTCAACTTCCTGCTCTTTAAACACAAGTCAAGAACAACTCAAGACAGTAGTTTTGTTGAAACTTATACAGATCTTAACTGGTGCTGTTGTAATCCCTAATTCCGAAAATACGTATTTTCATGAGTATTTCCTATATCTTGATATTTATAAATTGTTATTGTTAAATTAGTTTTGTGTTCTTAGTTAAACTTTTTTTTTGTAAACAATAGTTATAATTATTTTGAATAAACTTGTCTCTATTTCTATGCTGATAATTCTTGTTGTTATTGCTAGTATTTTTATTCTTATTGTAAGTACTATTATTAATTGTTCGTATTAGTATTATTATTTTACTCTTTTTATTGTTAGTATGATTATTTATTATGGTTACTTACTATTAGCACAAATCAATCCCTTCTTATTTAATATTGGGGTTTATAATTGTCTCAAATACTTTATGTAATACAAATTATATTTTGTTAGATATCTCATTTCTCGTATTCGGATTTGTATTTTATTCTATTGGATCCATACCCAATACCCAATATCCTACTTTTGCTTATATATACTAATCTTCTACTAACCCTAACCGTAATTAAACCCCTAGCCCGCATTAACCCTAATTCTTTTCTTCCGCTCTCTCTCCCTACCCTGTTTACCCGACCGCCAAAACTCCTACTCCGATTGCCGTCCATCTCACCGTCCTCTGCCTTCATCTTCTTCCCCGTCTCCTCTTCATCACCTCGCCATCCTCGCCATCGCCCATGCCCAAGACTCCACTGAAACCCATCTCGCCTTCGCTATTATCCATCACCATTACCCATTGCTTCGTCGCCACCGTCCCTCTATCTTCGTGCCCCCAGTTCCCTCGCCGTCCCCTTTCAACAACCGTAGACCCCAGCCCTCATCGTCGACATTTTCCGCCTTCGAACCGATTCGTTCTCATCGTTGGCATCTTCCTCTATTTTTTATCGGAAACAGAGAGCACCGCACCATTTCGCCGTGGCATCGCTTCTTGAGCGCCTTTCCGCCATTCACCACTTTCCTGAGGTCGTCGTCGAGTCCTTCTCGCCCGCTGTCTCTCTGTCTCTGTCAATAGGAAGAAGAAGGGTAGGGATTAGCCGATTCTAATGTTAGCTGTTTTGGCACATCCGATCCCCAGGTTGTTGTCCGCTGTTTTGGGTCTGATCCGAAGTGTGAGTGGCTGAGTTCGGTGTTCTGTGTTTGGCGCACAGTGGATCCGATCGCCGTTTGCTGTTCTGGGCAGATCCGATGTGTGGTTTTCACTTGGTTGCTATTGAATTTCTTCGCACGTGTTTTGGGAGATTCGCCCGGGATTCTAATCCCGATATTCTTTACTCTTCAAATTAACCGAGTAACAGGCAAGTCTCTTCTTGAACCCTTTTATTTGTTTGTGTTCAAGATTAATTGATCTCCTGCAAGTAGATTCTTTCCATTTTGCTATCAAAACTGCTTTTGACAATTCCGTTAAGATTATCGAGGGTTTACACGAGCAAACCCGGGATACACTTAACATCATGCTATCTCTTTGATCTAAACCCAGTCCCCAATGTTTCATGCATTTGCACAATTAAACAACTAGATTCATGCATAGGATTACTTGATGACTTGGACATGATAAATTGGACATGCTAGATTGAATTTAATTGATGAATTGACACCATAAACATGATAAATGTATCTTAAACCTTAGAAATTTGCATGTTGACACCTATGATTGCTTTGATTACCAATTTGCATGCTATATGTGATCGTGTAAATTATTTGTTATCTTTTTATATTAATTTGATTTCTGGACTGCTGTATATTTCACCTTGAATCAGATTTTTAGCCATGATAATAACATAATTTGAAAGAACTTACTGAACATAAAACGTAGCCCTTGATGTCTAGATAATTTTTTCCTAGTCTGGATTCAAATTCCAATTTGCTATCTGTTAGATATCATCTCTTTACTGCAACTGTGTTAGTAATTTCAGACTCATAATCTCATGCATATTCTGCTGTTGATTATTTACTATTAACAGTGAAGAAAAAATCTGAACTAAATTAAACTAGACCTAGACATGTATAGGTATATCCCAAAATTTGTATAGATTTTATTAATGAGTTCTCTGACCTGAGACAATTAGTTGAACACAACTTACTACATGCTAACTGAACATAAAACCTGATTAGAATAGAGTCTTCACCCTACTTCCTGTGCCTTTTATATACCTTAATTATAGTCAATGGAACCATGTTGAAGTCTACTTTCCAGATCTTCCGACGGATTCAGTTTTGCTACTGTGTGGTGACCATAATCTATGTTTTAGTACAGCAAGGTCATGCTGTCCTGATTTTGTGAAATGTGTTAAATGATGTGTTTGCTTCATGCTTTGTCTGTAGCGCTTAGAATTAGTCACGCATAGTAATATACAAGATTGACACCTTCTTGCATGCTCACATAGGATGAAAATGACTTAATAACAAGCCAGAGTATCATGGATAGGACATGGTAGTGAACGATCGGAAAATGTACTCGATAAGGCCTTATCATTATATCGTATTGGAAGGAGGAGAAATATTGATTGGAAGGAGGAGTATTGATTGGAAGAAGAAGTAATGATTGTTAATTATTGATTGTAAAACTATCGTCATCGATGCCGACTACACGCTCCGTGAATTCACCATCAGTCTAAAATATTCACTGTGTGTTGCGCGGAACCTGTAGTATGAGATGCAGTAGTACGTGCACTAGAAAGGTTAATAAATGACTAATAACCTGCATACTTGATCTTGTATTGAAATTGACTTGACATCACGCATTACATGTGTGATTATTGTAACCCTTTGATATTACTACCTGCTCTTTGCCTTGCCCTTTGTATTTGACCCCATCCTTATTCCATGATATTCATGCATTTCTTTATCCTCTGTTTTCTCTACTTGCTGCCCACGACTTGCTCTAAGGGCTCTTTTTTCTTTCTTTTTAGATCCAGTATTAACCGGTACCGAAGGAGCAGTACAAGAAGGACTTGGTGAGCAAACTCTTTGAAGATTGGAGCTGGACCATTATACTGCTTAGCTATCTTTTGTTATTTGCTTATTGTATTTCTTTTTATCATACTTTGTATTCTTTGGCTTTATGACCCAAATTTTGTTTTATCCCGGATGTTGGATTATTATTGGTAAACTTATTTCATGATTGTCTTTGAGTTTATTCATTATTAATGTGATCATAATCTTTGCCTGCGTGGTTGTTTCTCTTGTATATTGTTGAGTTAGACTGGTACAGCTTGTGGATTATGTATAATCATTCGCTGGGCCTTCATTACGTGCTCATATTCCCGTATTTTAGGAAGCAGGGCATAACAGGTTTTTAGTGGTATCAGAACACAAGGTTGAGTAATATATCAATCAAACATGACTGAATTTACGGAGGTTTAGCTTTGATTGGTATATTAGTCGAGCTTGGCTCTAGCCAGGTTAACTCAATAATATGCGCACCACGTTGATCACATGAACGTGTTATAACTTTAATATAATCTGGATATTAATCCTATTCGATCCACATCAGACTCCTTTGCATTCAATTCTTTGACTCAGTGTATCCTTCCATCCCTTGCATTCATTGTCATTTGTCAATCTACCAATATATGTCTGGGTATTCACCAACTTGATGTTTTTGTAGACTATGGCTCGTGAAGACTCTTTGACTCCCCCACCAAGGGCTGAAACATTAGAGAATTCCGCCATTCTCTAGGTGATTCAACGAATGATGGAGCTACAAAGAGAGCACAATGAGCTGATGAGAGCTAGTTTGGAAAGAGCCCAGGAGAGCGCGCAGCTCACCCGGCTGTGTGTAATTGCGCCCCAACATCATGCCTTCGCTATCATGGGACAGACCCATGGAAGGAAGGGCCCGACATGCAACTTTTGCTGCAAGATTGGTCACATACGCAAGGATTGCCGGCTAGCCAACGGTCGATGTCTTGTATGCGGAGCAAATGATCACCAGGTTCGTGACTGCCCAAAGAACAGGAGAAATGCACAAACCGGAGGATCAGCTCCCAGTGGAGGACAGGCTGGAGAATGTGGTTCGGCCCACAACCAGATTGCGGAGGAAGCAGAGACTGCCGAAGGTACGATTGTAGATATTTTGCTATTTTGTTGCATTTCTATTCTTGCCTTCTGTGCTTGTATTCATCCTATTTTGTCAATTCAATATTAGGTATCATGTTAGTTATTTCTCCCTGCTATATTCTCTTCAATTCTGATTTTGCCCCTTGTTCCTCTCCCTTCACATTCAATTCTTTGATTTTCTTTTGTCCCTTCTAGTCATCCTCTTCTTTGGCTCTTTATTGGGTATGAATTTATTTTTCTCATACCAATTTTTCTCTTTATAATTATTTTCCCGAATACTTTCTATATTTTGCTTGTTATTGTTATATTTATTTTGGATCTCCTATCAAAAATGTTTCTCAACAAAGATTATGTTATTTCGAATAATTGTCTCTTTTAACTTCACTTTTAATTTTTGATCGACTATATATTTCTACTGGATTATTTTGATAAGACAAATTCTCATTTCGTTGTATAATGCTATTATTACTACTATTATTATTATTACTATTGTTTCATTATCATTACTAGTATTATTATTATTATTACTACTACTGATATTCTTAATGTTGTTCCCTTTATTTTATTATTGTTATTAATATTGAATTACTTTCACAAAAATATTGGACCCAAACTATATTTTGTCTTGCATTATTATTTTTACTAGTATTGTTAATATTTTAATATTATTGTTATTATTATTATTATTGTTATCATTTTTTTGCGATTATTGTTATTTTTATTGTTATTAGTATTGATATTTTGTTATTATTATTGTTATTGGTATTATTATTTTTACCGTTATTATTACTATTATTATTTTGTTTTGAGCCGAACATGCTCAATTTTATATGCAATTCACTATTTCGGTGCAACCTAATGTCGAGACGGCAAATATTCAACTTGATGTCAATGGAGGCAAATTGCAACTGGATATCGGGGAGGCAAAATGTGCAACCGAATATCCAGATGGCAATCTGCAACCTGATGTCGTGAAGGCAAACAAGCAACATGATGTCAAAGAGGCAAGATTTTCAACCTATTTGCTAATTGATATTTCAAGACTCTTTACTTATATAATGAAACAAATGGTAAAGAAATATTTTCTTTATGACATTTTGTTTATACAATTACACTTCACATTTTCATACAAATTGAACTAGAATAGTTGATTTTACTATATTTTATGTATAATGTATTATCATTACTATTATTATTATTGATATTGTTTTCGTTACTTATTATTGGTATTATTATTATTATTGTCATTGTTGTTATTATTATTATTTTCATTATCTTTATTGCCGTTATTATTTTTATTATTATTGTTATTTTATTATTATTGATATTATTATCATTATTGCTATTATTAATATTAACATTATTATTATCATTATTGTTATTGTTTTTAATGCTATTATTATAATTATTATTGCATTATTTTCATAAATATGTTGAATCCAATTCTGTCGTGTATATATTATCCTTATTATCTGTATTGTTGATATTTTTACTTTATTACGTTATTATTATTACTTATATGATTATGATGATTTTGATTACTGTTATTATTATTGTTGTTATTATTTTGTTAATATTATTTTATTATTATGGTTATTATTACTTGTATCATTGTTGTTATTAATATTTTTAATATTATTGTTATTATTATTACTATTGTTATATTTATTTTTCATTATTGTTATTATTATTCTATTACTATTGATATTATTATCATTGATATTTATTGCTATTATTATTTCTGTTAAACCCATTAGTTTTGATATACATTATATCTTTTAATTATTTAAATTGAAGCTCAATTTTATATTCTTTCGCATTATTTGCTTATACCTATCTTGAGCCCCACTCTCTTGATCCTGGTGTCTCATTTTTTTCTTCCTGATCCGTCTGCCGATTTGTGTCATGTGGCCTATAGTGACATGTATGTTGCTTGGGACATCACCATCGGAGTAGTGCAGCGGAAGCGTGGTGGACCCATAACCCACAGGTCCTAAGATTCTTTTGTTGTTTCTCCTTCCCTGCATTGTTTGTTTCCCGCAATCCCTTGCATTCATCCTCACCCGTTGACTCATTTGCTTGGTCTAACTCTTCCTTGTCCAACTTTCTTCGACTCCAGCTCTACCTATTTCTTCATCTCTTTGCAAGTCTTGTGTTTGTTCTTCCCCTTTGATACTGATTATTCTTTTTCATACAATCCATCTGACCTCATGGTTATCCACCTCCTTCTTTTCTGGTGTTGCCACTGCTTTGTTCTTTTCCCTTTAACACTCTGTTTTCTTACACTAGTTGTTTTAGCCTTATCCTATGTACCGCCTAAGAAAATATCGAGGACGAAATTTTGTTGTAAGGTGGGTAGGATTTATAACCCCTAATTGCGGAAATACGTATTTTCATGAGTATTTCCTATATCTTGATATTTATAACGTGTTATTGTTAAATTCGTTTTGAGTTCTGAGTTAAAACATTTTTTTGTAAACAATAGTTATAAATATTTTGAATAAACTTGTCTCTATTTCTACCCTGATAATTTCTATTGTTAATGCTAGTATTTTTATTCTTATAGTAGGTACTATTATTAATTGTTCTTATTAGTATTATTATTTTACTCTTTTTATTGTTAGTATGATTATTTATTATGATTACTTATTATTAGAACAAATCAATCCATTCTTATTTAATATTTGTGTTTATAATTGTCATAAATACTTTATTTAATACAAATTATATTTTGTTAGATATCTCATTTCTCGTATTCAGATTTATATAGATCTATTGTATTATGTATAATGTATTTTATTTTAATGGATCCATACCCAATATCCTACTTTTGCCTATGTATACTAATCTTCTCCTAACCTTAACCCTAATTAAACCCCTAGCCCATCATTAACCCTAATCCCTTTTTAATTACCCGTTACTGTTCATCCCTCTCCTTCTCTTCCGCTCTCTCTCCCTACCATGTTTACCCGACCGCCCAAACTCACACTCCGATCGCCGTCCATCTCACCGTCCTCTGCCGTCATCCTCGTCCTCGTCTCCTCTTCATCACCTTGCCATCCTCGCCATCGCCCAAGCCCAAGACTCTACCAAAACCCATCTCGCCTTTGCCATTATCCATCACCAATACCCATTGCTTCATCGGCATCGTCCCTCCGTCTCCGTACCCCCAGTCCCCTCGCCGTCCCCCTTCAACCACCGCAGGCCCTAGCCCACATCGTTGACATTTGCCGCCGTCGAACCTGTTCGTTTTCATCGTTGGCACCTTCCTTCGTTTTCCCGAGCGCCTTACCGCCAGTTGCCGCAGTCCCGAGGTCGTCGCCGAGTCCTTCCCGCCCGCTGTCTCTCTCTCTATCAATTGTGTTGGAGATTAATTGATCTCCTGCAAGTAGATTCTTTCCATTTTACTATCAAAACTGCTTTTGACAATTCCGTTAAGATTATCGAGGGTTTACACGAGCAAATCCTGCATACTCTTAACATCATGCTATCTCTTCGATCTAAACCCAGTCCCCAATGTTTCATGCATTTGCACAATTAAACAACTAGATTCATGCATAGGATTACTTGATGACTTGGACATGATAAATTGGACATGCTAGATTGAATTTAATTGATGAATTGACACCATAAACATGATAAATGTATTTTAAACTTTAGAAATTTGCATGTTGACACCTAGGATTGCTTTGATTACCAATTTGCATGCTATATGTGATCGTGTGAATTATTTGTTATCTTTTTATATTAATTTGATTTCTAGAGTGCTGTATGTTTCAACTTGAATCAGATTTTTAGCCATGATAATAACATAATTTGAAAGAACTTACTGAACATAAAACGTAGCCCTTGATGTCTAGATAATTTTTTTCTGGTCTGGATTCAAATTCCAATTTGCCATCTGTTAGATATTATCTCTTTATTGCAACTGTGTTAGTAATTTTAGACTCAAAATCTCATACGTATTCTGCTGTTGTTTATTTTAATTGACCCTATTAACAGTAAAGGAAAAATCTGAAATAAGTTATGCTTAACCTAGGCATGTATACGTATGTCCCCGAATGTTTATAGATTTTATTAACGAGTTATCTGACCTTAAACAATTAGTTGAACACAACTTACTGTATGATGACTGAACATAAAACCTGATTATAATAGAATTTTCACCCTAGTTCCTGTGCCTTTTATATACCTTAATTATACTCGCTGGAACCGTGTGGAAGTCTACTTTTCAGATCTTTCGGCAGATTCAGTTTTTCTATTGTGTAGTGACCATAATCTACGTTTTAGTACAGTAAGGTCATGCTGTCCTGATTTTGTGAAATGTGTTAAATGATGTGTTTGCTTCATGCTTTGTCTGTAGCGCTTAGAATTAGTCACACATAGTAATATACAACATTGACACCCTCTTGCATGCTAACATAGGATGAAAATGACTTAATAACAAGCCGGGGTATCATCGATAGGACTTGGTAGTGAACGATCGGAAAATATACTCGACAAGGCCTTATCGTTATATCGTATTGGAAGGAGAAGAAATATTGATTGGAAGGAGAAGTATTGATTGGAAGAAGAAATATAGATTGTTAATTATTGATTGTAAAACTATCGTCATCGACACCGAGTACATGCTCCGTGAATTCACCATCAATCTAAGACGTTCACTATGAGTTGCGCGGAACCTGTAGTTTGGGATGTAGTAGTATGTGCACTAGATAGGCTAATAAATGACTAATAACCTGCATACTTGATCCTGTATTGAAATTGACTTGACATCATGCATTACATGTGTGATTATTGTAACCCTTTGATATTACTGCCTGCTCTTTGCCTTGCCCTTTGTATTTGACCCCGTCCTTATTCCTTGATATTCATGCTTTTCTTTATCCTGTGTTTTCTCTACTTGCTGCCCACGACTTGCTCTAAGGGCTCTCTTTTCTTCTTCTTAGATCCGATATTAACCGGTACAGAACGAGCAGTACAAGAAGGACTTGGTGAGCAAACTCTTTGAAGATTGGAGCTGGACCATTAGACTGCTTAGCTATCTTTTGTTATTCGCTTATTGTATTTCTTTTTATCGTAATTTGTATTCTTGGGATTTATTACCCGAATTTTGTTTAATCCCAGATGTTGGATTATTATTGGTGAACTTATTTCATGATTATCTTTGAGTTTATTCATTATTTAAGTGATTATATTCTTTGCCTGCGTGGTTGTTTCTCTTGTATATTGTTGAGTTAGACTGATACAGCTTATGAATGATGTATAATCATTCACTGGGCCTTCGTTACGTGCTTGTATTCCCGTATTTTGGGAAGCTGGGCGTGACAGCTATACTTATCGGAATCCAAAAACCTAGGACTTTTTGGAAAGCTAACAACATCTACTACAACTTTCTAGTTAGCAACTTTCTCAGATTCCATATGGAACTCAAATTCCTGCTCTTTAAACACAAGTCAAGAACAATTAAAGACAGCAGTTTTACTGAAACTTGTAAAGCTCATCACTGGTGCTATACTTATCGGAACCTAACAAAGTTGAACTTTTTGGAAAGCTAAGAACATCTACTATTACTTCCTAGTTAACAACTTTCTCAGATTCCATATGGAACTCAAATTCCTACTGTTTAAACACGTCAAGAACAATACACGACAGCTGTTTGCTGAAATTTGCAAAGCTCAATGCTGGTCCTATAAATTTCAGAATCTATTAAAATTATACTTTTTGGAAAGCTAAGAACATCTACTACAACTTCCTAGTTAAAAACTTTCTCAGATTCAGTATGGAACTCAAATTCCTGCTCTTTAAACACAAGTCAAAAACAACTAAAGACAGAATTTTTGCTGAAACTTGTAAAGCTCATAACTGGTGGTATACTTATCGGAATCTAATAAGTTCGAACTTTTTAGAAAGCTAAGTACATCTACTACAACTTCGTAGTTAACAACATTCTCAGGTTCCATATGGAACTCAAATTCTTGCTCTTCAAACACAAGTCAAGAACAACTCAAGACAACAGTTTTGCTGAAATTTGCAAAGCTCATGCTGGTGCAATACTTTTCGGAATCTAACAAAATTATTCTTTTTGAAAATCTAGGAACATCTACTACAACCTCCTAGTTAACAACTTTCTCAGATTCAGTATGGAAAACAAATTCCTGCTCTTTAAACACAAATCAAGAACAACTCAACACAGCAGTTTTGCTGAAATTTGTAAAGCTCATAACTGGTGCTATACTTATCGAAATCTAACAAAATGGAACTTTTGGAAAGCTAAGAACATCTACTACCACTTCCGAGTTAACAACTTTCACGTAAGCAACTCAAATTCTTACTCTTTCAACACAAGTCAAGAACAACTCAAGATAGCAGTTTTGCTGAAACTTGTAAAGCTCATAACTAGTGCTATATTTATCGGAATCTAACAAAATTGGACTTTTTGAAAAGTTAAGAACATCTACTAAAACTTCATAGTAAACGACTTTCTCAAATTCCGTATGAAGCTCAAATTCCTGTTGTTTAAACACAAGTCAAGAACAACTTAAGACAACAGTTTTGCTGAATCATGTAAAATTCATAACTGTTGCCATACTTATCGGAATCAAACAAAATTGGACATTTTGGAAAGCTAAGAATATCTAATACAATTTTCTAGTTAACAACCTTCTCAGATTCCGTATGGAACTCAAATTCCTGCTCTTTAAACACAAGTCAAGAAAAACTCAAGATAACAGCTTGCCGAAACTTCTAAAGTTCATAACTGGTGCTATACTTATCGGAATCTAACAAAATCAAACTTTTTTTAAAGCTAAGAACATATACTACCACTTCCTGGTTAACAACTTTCTCAGATTCCGTATGGAACTCAAATTCTTGCTCTTTAAACACAAGTCAAGAATAACACAAGACAGCAGTTTTGTTGAAACTTGTACAGCTCATAACTGGTGCTATACTTATCGGAATCCAACAAAATTGGACTTTTTGGTAAGCGAAAAACATTTAATAGAACTTCCTCGTTAACAACTTTCTCACATTCCGAATGGAACTCAAATTCCTGCTCTTTAAACACAAGTCAAGAACAACTGAAGATAGCAGTTTTGCTAATACTTGTAAAGCTCATAACGGGTGCTATACATATCGAAACCTAACAAAATTTGACTTTTTGGAAAGCTAAGAATATCTACAACAATTTCCTAGTTAACAACTTTTTCAGATTCCGTATGGAACTCAAATTTCTCCTCTTTGAACACAAGTCAAGAACAACACAAGACAGCAGTTTTGCTGAAATTTGCAAACTCGTCGCTGGAGCTATACTATTCGGAATCTATCAAAATTATAATTTTTGAAAAGCTAAGAACATCTATTACAACTTCCTAGTTAACAACTTTCTCAGATTCAGTATGAAACTCAAATTTCTGCTCTTTAAACACAAAGTCAAGACAACAGTTTTGCTGAAACTTGCAAAGCTCATCGCTGGTGCTATACTTTTCGAAATCTAACAAAATTAGACTTTTTGGAAAGCTAAGTACATCTACTACAACTTCCTATTTACTTTCTCAGATTCAGTATGAAACTCAAATCGTGCTCGTTAAACACAAGTCAAGAATAATTCAAGACAAAAGTTTTGCCGAAACATGTAAAGCTCATAATTGGTGATATACTTATCGGAATCTATCAAAATTAAACTTTTTGGAAAGCTAAGAACATCTACTACAACTTCCAAGTTAACAACTTTCTCAGATTCGTTATGGAACTCTAATTCCTGCTCTTTAACCACAAGTTAAGAACAACTGAAGACAGAAATTTTGCTGAAACTTGTAAAACTCATAACTTGTGCTACACAAATCGGAATATGATAAAATTGAACTTTTGGAAAGCTAAGAACATCCACTACAACTTCGTAGTTAACAATATTCTCAGATTCCGTATGGAACTCAAATTCCTGCACTTTAAACACAAGTTAAGAACAACTCAAGACAGCAGTTTTGCTGAAATTTGAAAAGCTCACCGCTGGTGCTATACTTTTCGGAATCTAACAAAATTATAATTTTTGGAAATATAAGAACATCTAATAAAACTTCCTAGTTAAAAACTCTCACAGATTCAGTATGGAAATCAAATTCATGCTCTTTAAACACAAATCAAGAACAACTCAAGTAGCAGTTTTACGGAAACTTGTAAAACTCATAACTGGTGCTACACTTATCGGAATCTAATAAAATTAAACTTTTTGGAAAGGTAAGAACATCTACTACAACTTCCTAGTTAACAACTTTCTCAGATTCCCTATGGAAATCAAATTCCTACTCTTTATACACAAATCAAGAACAACTCAAGACAGCAGTTTTGCTGAAACTTGTAAAGCTCATAACTGGTGCCATACTTATCGGAATGTAACAAAATTGGATTTTTTGGAATGCTAAGAAGATATACTACAATGTCCTAGTTAACAAATTTTTCAGATTGTGTATGGAACTCAAATTTCTGCTCTTTAAACACAAGTTAAGAACAACACAAGATAGTAGTTTTGCTGAAACTTGTAAAGCTCATAACTAGTGCTCTACTTAATCGGAATCTAACAAAATTGAACTTTTTGGAAAGCTAAGAACATCTACTACAACTTCCTAGTTAACAACTTTCTCAGATTCCGTATGGAACTCAAATTCCTGCTCTTTAAACACAAGTCAAGAACAAGTCAAGACAGCAGTTTTGCTGAAACTTGTAAAGCTCATAACTGGTGCTATACTTATCGGAATGTAACAAAATTGGACTTTTTGAAAGCAAAGAACATCTACTACAACTTCCTGGTTAACAACTTTCTCAGATACCGTATGGAACTCAAATTCCTGCTCTTTAAACAGAAGTCAAGAACAACTAAATATAGCAGTTTTGCTGAAACTTGTAAAGCTCATAACTGGTGCTATACTTATCGGAACCAATAAAAATTGGCCTTTTTGGAAAGCTAAGAATATCTACTACAACTTCTTAGTTAAAACTTTCTCAGATTCCGTATGGAACACAAATTCCTCCTCTTTGAACACAAGTCAAGAACAACTCAAGACAGGAGTTTTGCTGAAATTTGCAAAGCTCATCGCTGGTGCTATACTTTTTGGAATATATCAAAATTATACTTTTTGGAATGCTAAGAACATAAACTACAACTTTCTAGTTAACTACTTTCTAAGATTCTGTGTGGAACTCAAATTGCTGCTCTTTAAACACAAGTCAAGAACAACTGAAGACAAAAATTTTGCTGAAACTTGTATAGCTCAAAACTAGTGCTATACTTATCAGAATCTAATAAAATTAAACATTTTAGAAAGCTAAGAATATGAACTACATCTTTATAGTTAACAACATTCTCAGATTCCATATGGTGTTGATTCTTGATTTTGATGATTACAACACACTGCAACATGTATCTATGCTATACTATATAATTGCAGGTTGTATACACAAAAACCTCATTACTATACAGCTGAACGAATGAACAAGCACACGCTCTGGATAAAGACAATGGCTTCACTCAAGACTCAAGTCAAGACCTATGCTTCAAGTGTCATATATTTTTATGTCTTGTAAACAAATGTAATATTTTGCTTTATTTGAGTCTTAGAATGATGTACAGCCTTGTCACACACACATACACTCACATATAACTCTTTTAAATGTGTGGTTTTTTCAAAACCAAAAGTTAAAACAGCTAGAACTAGATCAGCTGTTGAGTACCAGTCGACTGCTACTTGCTCCGTCGACTGAGTTGGCACAAAACTGCCTAATCTTATTCAAACTCTGACCAGTCGACTCATTATGGCAACCCAGTCGACTGTTCAAGTGCGTTTGACAGTCTTCTGTTTTTAAAATCGTTTTTCATATTCAAATCTTTTTTAGATCCGTTGGTTGACAGTTGAACAACTGATTCCCAACGTCCAGTGTATCTATCTCTATAAATACAGATTAGAATCCACTGTTAAAAACAACCAATACTCCAAGCATTTCTTTGAGATCTTAAGTTTTACATTTTTCAAGAGAGAAAAGCTTTCAACTCACTAAGACTTGGTTCTCTGTCTTCAGTCCATTATAACATTTGATTTCGTTCTGGAATGGATATAGAAGTCAACCATTTAGCCACGTACTATATCACAATCACAAACAAGGCTATAGGTTGATTGTAATCAATTTTTATTGTTTTCTTTTCCTCTCGGTTGGAGAGTAGGACTCTAGGGTGTAGAGTCAGGTTTGTCACTCTTGGTGAAAGAGTAGGTTGCTTTCTCTGGTTGAGAGAAAAGACAACGGGTTAGACAAGGTTGTTGTCTGAACGCCGTAGGGTATTCTTGTAAATTTTTTCAAGAATAGTGGAAATCTCAAGTGGGTTGCTTGGGGACTGGATGTAGGTCGGGAGGACTGAACCAGGATACATCGTGTCCACTCTGTGGTTGTATCTCTCTAACTTGCAATTATATTTTCTCAACTTGTGTGTTGCTGTGTAACTTGTCTGGACAGTTGACTGGGTACTTGATAAGTCGACTAGTCAGACTCGTCTACTCTGATAGTTTTCTGGTTGTTAAGTCGACTGTCTCAACTCTAAGTCGACTTCACAGACTTGTTTAAATTACTTTTTCATTTTGTTAATTCGGTCGACTGGTTTATCCTTTAAGTCGACTGTTCAGAAGAAAAATCTCTATTCCGCAATTTAATTTTTTATAAACACAATTCACCCCCCCTCTAGTATTTGTTGCCTCGCCTACAGGATCCAACACTTGGTATCAGAGCAAGGTTAAAGGCTTTGGCAACTACGTCAAATGCAAATCAGTACCATGAAGGGCAATATACACAAAGGCCAACTCTCTTCGATGGAACAAATTACAAATGCCATCCTCTGCCGTCATCCTCGTCCCCGTCTCCTCTTCATCACCTTGCCATCCTCGCCATCGCCCAAGCCTAAGACTCTATCAAAACCCATATCGCCTTTGCCATTATCCATCACCAATACCCATTGCTTCGTCGCCATCGTCCCTCCGTCTCCGTACCCCCAGTGCCCTCGCCGTCCCCCTTCAACCACCGCAGACCCTAGCCCACATCGTTGACATTTGCCGCCGTCGAACCTGTTCATTTTCATCGTTGGAACCTTCCTTCGTTTTCCCGAGCGCCTTACCGCCGGTTTTCGTAGTCCCGAGGTCGTCGCCGAGTCCTTCCCGCCCGCTGTTTCTCTCTCTATCAATTGTGTTCAAGATTAATTGATCTCCTGCAAGTAGATTCTTTCCATTTTGCTATCAAAACTGCTTTTGACAATTCCGTTAAGATTATCGAGGGTTTACACGAGCAAATCCGGCATACTCTTAACATCATGCTATCTCTTCGATCTAAACCCAGTCCCCAATGTTTCATGCATTTGCACAATTAAACAACTAGATTCATGCATAGGATTACTTGATGACTTGGACATGATAAATTGGACATGCTAGATTGAATTTAATTGATGAATTGACACCATAAACATGATCAATGTATTTTAAACTTTAGAAATTTGCATGTTGACACCTAGGATTGCTTTGATTACCAATTTGCATGCTATATGTGATCGTGTGAATTATTTGTTATCTTTTTATATTAATTTGATTTCTGGAGTGCTGTATGTTTCATCTTGAATCAGATTTTTAGCCATGATAATAACATAATTTGAAAGAACTTACTGAACATAAAACGTAGCCCTTGATGTCTAGATAATTTTTCCTGGTCTGGATTCAAATTCCAGTTTGCCATCTGTTAGATATTATCTCTTTATTGCAACTGTGTTAGTAATTTTAGACTCAAAATCTCATACGTATTCTGCTGTTGTTTATTTTAATTGACCCTATTAACAGTAAAGAAAAAATCTGAAATAAATTATGCTGAACCTAGGCATGTATACGTATTTCCCAGAATGGTTATAGATTTTATTAACGAGTTATCGGACCAGAAACAATTAGTTGAACCCAACTTACTGTATGATGACTGAACATAAAACCTGATTATAATAGGTTTTCACCCTAGTTCCTGTGCCTTTCATATACCTTAATTATACTCGCTGGAACCGTGTGGAAGTCTACTTTTCAGATCTTTCGGCAGATTCAGTTTTTCTATTGTGTAGTGACCATAATCTACGTTTTAGTACAGTAAGGTCATGCTGTTCTGATTTTGTGAAATGTGTTAAATGATGTGTTTGCTTCATGCTTTGTCTGTAGCGCTTAGAATTAGTCACACATAGTAATATACAACATTGACACCCTCTTGCATGCTTACATAGGATGAAAATGACTTAATAACAAGCCGGGGTATCATCGGGAGGACATGGTAGTGAACGATCGGAAAATATACTCGACAAGGCCTTAACATTATTTCGTATTGGAAGGAGGAGAAATATTGATTGGAAGGAGAAGTATTGATTGGAAGAAGAAGTATAGATGGTTAATTATTGATTGTAAAACTATCGTCATCGACGCCGAGTACACGCTCCGTGAATTCACCATCAATCTAAGACGTTCATTGTGAGTTGCGTGGAACTTGTAGTTTGGGATGTAGTAGTACATGCACTAGATAGGCTAATAAATGACTAATAACCTGCATACTTGATCCTGTATTGAAATTGACTTGACATCATGCATTACATGTGTGATTATTGTAACCCTTTGATATTACTGCCTGCTCTTTGCCTTGCCCTTTGTATTTGACCCCGTCCTTATTCCTTGATATTCATGCTTTTCTTTATCTTGTGTTTTCTCTACTTGCTGCCCACGACTTGCTCTAAGGGCTCTCTTTTCTTTCTTCTTAGATCAGGTATTAACCGGTACAGAACGAGCAGTACAAGAAGGACTTGGTGAGCAAACTCTTTGAAGATTGGAGCTGGACCATTAGACTGCTTAGTTATCTTTTGTTATTTGCTTATTGTATTTCTTTTTATCATACTTTGTATTCTTGGGATTTATTACCCGAATTTTGTTTAATCCCAGATGTTGGATTATTATTGGTGAACTTATTTCATGATTATCTTTGAGTTTATTCAATATTTATGTGATTATATTCTTTGCCTGCGTGGTTGTTTCTCTTGTATATTATTGAGTTAGACTGATACAGCTTATGAATGATGTATAATCCTTCACTGGGCCTTCGTTACGTGCTTGTATTCCCGTATTTTGGGAAGCGGGGCGTGATAGCTATACTTATCGGAATCCAAAAACATAGGACTTTTTGGAAAGCTAAGAACATCTACTACAACTTTCTAGTTAACAACTTTCTCAGATTCCATATGGAACTCAAATTCCTGCTCTTTAAACAAAAGTCAAGAACAATTAAAGACAGCAGTTTTGCTGAAACTTGTAAAGCTCATAACTGGTGCTATACTTATCGGAACCTAACAAAGTTAAACTTTTTGGAAAACTAAGAACATCTACTATTACTTCCTAGTTAACAACTTTCTCAGATTCCATATGGAACTCCAATTCCTGCTCTTTAAACACGTCAAGAACAACACACGACAGCTGTTTTGCTGAAATTTGCAAAGCTCAATGCTGGTCCTATACATTTCAGAATCTATTAAAATTATACTTTTTGGAAAGCTAAGAACATCTACTACAACTTCCTAGTCAATAACTTTCTTAGATTCAGTATGGAACTCAAATTCCTGCTCTTTAAACACAAGTCAAGAACAACTAAATACAGAATTTTTGCTGAAACTTGTAAAGCTCATAACTGGTGGTATACTTATCGGAATCTAATAAGTTCGAACTTTTTAGAAAGCTAAGTACATCTACTACAACTTCGTAGTTAACAACATTCTCAGGTTCCATATGAAAGTCAAATTCTTGCTCTTCAAACACAAGTCAAGAACAACTCAAGACAGCAGTTTTGCTGAAATTTGCAAAGCTCATGCTGGTGCAATACTTTTCGGAATCTAACAAAATTATTCTTTTTGAAAAGCTAAGATCATCTACTACAACCTCCTAGTTAACAACTTTCTCAGATTCAGTATGGAAATCAAATTCCTGCTCTTTAAACACAAATCAAGAACAACTCAACACAGCAGTTTTGCTGAAATTTGTAAAGCATAACTGGTGCTATACTTATCGAAATCTAACAAAATGGAACTTTTGGAAAGCTAAGAACATCTACTACCACTTCCGAGTTAACAACTTTCACGTAAGAAACTCAAATTCTTACTCTTTAAACACAGGTCAAGAACAATTCATGACAGCAGTTTTGCTGAAAGTTGTAAAGCTCATAACTAGTATTATACTTATCGGAATCTAACAAATTGGACTTTTTGAAAAGCTAAGAACATCAACTAAAGCTTCATAGTAAACGAATTTCTCAGATTCCGTATGAAACTCAAATTCCTGTTGTTTAAACACAAGTCAAGAACAACTTAAGACAAAAGTTTTGCTGAATCATGTAAAATTCATAACTGGTGCTATACTTATCGGAATCAAACAAAATTGGACATTTTGGAAAGCTAAGAATATCTACTACAATTTTCTAGTTAACAACCTTCTCAGATTCCGTATGGAACTCAAATTCCTGCTCTTTAAACCCAAGTCAAGAAAAACTCAAAATAACAGTTTGCCGAAACTTCTAAAGTTCATAACTGGTGCTATACTGATCGTAATATAACAAAATTAAACTTTTTTTAAAGCTAAGAACATATACTACCACTTCCTAGTTAACAACTTTCTCAGATTCCGTATGGAACTCAAATTCTTGCTCTTTAAACACAAGTCATGAATAACTCAAGACAGCAGTTTTGCTGAAACTTGTACAGCTCATAAATGGTGCTATACTTATCGAAATCCAACAAAATTGACTTTTTGGTAAGCAAAGAACATCAAATAGAACTTCCTCGTTAACAACTTTCTCAGATTTCGAATGAAACTCAAATTCCTGCTCTTTAAACACAAGTCAAGAACAACTGAAGATAGCTGTTTTGCTAATACTTGTAAAGCTCATAACGGGTGCTATACTTATCGAAACCTAACAAAATTTGACTTTTTGGAAAGCTAAGAATTTCTACAACAATTTCCTAGTTAACAACTTTTTCAGATTCCGTATGGAACTCAAATTCCTCCTCTTTGAACACAAGTCAAGAACAACTCAAGACAGCAGTTTTGCTGAAATTTGCAAATCTCGTCGCGGGAGCTATACTATTCGGAATCTATCAAAATTATAATTTTTGGAAAGCTAAGAAAATCTACTACAACTTCCTAGTTAACAACTTTCTCAGATTCAGTATGGAACTCAAATTTCTGCTCTTTAAACACAAGTCAAGACAGCAGTTTTGCTGAAACTTGCAAAGCTCATCGCTGGTGCTATACTTTTCGAAATCTAACAAAATTAGGCTTTTTGAAAAGCTAAGTACATCTGCTACAACTTCCTGTTTACTTTCTCAGATTCAGTATGGAACTCAAATCGTGCTCTTTAAACACAAGTCAAGAATAACTCAAGACAAAAGTTTTGCCGAAACATGTAAAGCTCATAATTGGTGATATATTTATCGGAATCTATCCAAATTAAACTTTTTGGAAAGCTAAGAACATCTACTACAACTTCCAAGTTAACAACTTTCTCAGATTCGTTATGGAACTCTAATTCCTGCTCTTTAACCACAAGTTAAGAACAACTGAAGACAGAAATTTTGCTGAAATTTGAAAAGCTCATCGCTGGTGCTATACTTTTCGGAATCTAACAAAATTATAATTTTTTGAAATATAAGAACATCTAATAAAATTTCCTAGTTAAAAACTCTCACAGATTCAGTATGGAAATCAAATTCATGCTCTTTAAACACAAATCAAGAACAACTCAAGTAGCAGTTTTACGGAAACTTGTCAAACTCATAACTGGTGCTACATTTATCGGAATCTAATAAAATTGAACTTTTTGGAAAGGTAAGAACATCTACTACAACTTCCTAGTTAACAACTTCCTCAGATTCCCTATGGAAATCAAATTCCTGCTCTTTATACACAAATCAAGAACAACTCAGGACAGCAGTTTTGCTGAAACTTGTAAAGCTCATAACTGGTGCCATACTTATCGAATGTAAGAAAATTGGATTTTTTGGAATGCTAAGAAGATATACTACAACGTCCTAGTTAACAAATTTTTCAGATTGTGTATGGAACTCAAATTTCTGCTCTTTAAATACAAGTTAAGAACAACACAAGATAGTAGTTTTGCTGAAACTTGTAAAGCTCATAACTGGTGCTCTACTTAATCGAAATCTAACAAAATTGAACTTTTTGGAAAGCTAAGAACATCTATTACAAATTTCTTGTTAACAACTTTCTCAGATTCTGTATGGAACTCAAATTCTTGCTCTTTAAACACAAGTCAAGAACAAGTCAAGACAGCAGTTTTGCTGAAACTTGTAAATCTCATAACTGGTGCTATACTTATCGGAATGCAACAAAATTGGACTTTTTGGAAAGCTAAGAAAATCTACTACATATTCCTGGTTAACAACTTTCTCAGATTCCGTATGGAACTCAAATTCCTGCTCTTTAAACACAAGTCAAGAACAACTGAATATTGCAGTTTTGCTGAAACTTGTAAATCTCATAACTGGTGCTATACTTATCGGAACAAATAAAAATTGGCCTTTTTGGGAAGCTAAGAATATCTACTACAACTTCTTAGTTAAAACTTTCTCAGATTCCGTATGGAACACAAATTCCTCCTCTTTGAACACAAGTCAAGAACAACTCAAGACAGGAGTTTTGCTGAAATTTGCAAAGATCATCGCTGGTGTTATACTTTTTGGAATCTATCAAAATTATACTTTTTGGAATACTAAGAACATATACTACAACTTTCTAGTTAACTACTTTCTAAGATTCTGTGTGGAACTCAATTTGCTGCTCTTTAAACACAAGTCAAGAACAACTGAAGACAAAAATTTTGCTGAAACTTGTATAGCTCAAAACTAGTGCTATACTTATCAGAATCTAATAAAATTAAACATTTTAGAAAGCTAAGAATATCAACTACATCTTTATAGTTAACAACATTCTCAGATTCCATATGGTGTTGATTCTTGATTTTGATGATTACAACACACTGCAACATGTATCTATGCTATACTATATAATTGCAGGTTGTATACACAAAAACCTCATTACTATACAGCTGAACGAATGAACAAGCACACGCTCTGGATAAAGACAATGGCTTCACTCAAGACTCAAGTCAAGACCTATGCTTCAAGTGTCATATATTTTTATGTCTTGTAAACAAATGTAATATTTTGCTTTATTTGAGTCTTAGAATGATGTACAGCCTTGTCACACACACATACACTCACATATAACTCTTTTAAATGTGTGATTTTTCAAAACCAAAGTCAAAACAGCATGAACTAGATCAGCTGTTGCGTACCAGTCGACTGCTACTTGCTCCAGTCGACTGAGTTGGTACAAAACTGCCTAATCTTATTCAAACTCTGACCAGTCGACTCATTATGGTAACCCAGTCGACTGTTCAAGTGCGTTTGACAGTTTTCTGTTTTTAAAATCGTTTTTC
Organism: Hemerocallis citrina; assembly: GCA_017893485.1. Taxonomy (NCBI): domain Eukaryota; kingdom Viridiplantae; phylum Streptophyta; class Magnoliopsida; order Asparagales; family Asphodelaceae; genus Hemerocallis; species Hemerocallis citrina. Next base: position 113,702,805 of record CM030360.1, on the reverse strand, counting down.
AAATTCAAATCTTTTTTTAGATTCGTTGGTTGACCGTTGAACAACTGATTTCCAACGTCCAGTGTATCTACCTCTATAAATAGAGATTAGAATCCACTGTTAAAAACAACCAATACTCCAAGCATTTCTTTGAGATCTTAAGTTTTATATTTTTCAAGAGACAAAAGCTTTCAACTCACTAAGACTTGGTTCTCTGTCTTCAGTCTAGTATAACATTTGATTTCGTTCTGGACTTGATATAGAAGTCAACCATTTAGCCACGTATTATATCACAATCACAAACAAGGCTATAGATTGATTGTAAACAATTTTTATTGTTTTCTTTTTCTCTCGGTTGGAGAGTAGGACTCTAGGGTGTAGAGTCAGGTTTGTCACTCTTGGTGGAAGAGTAGGTTGCTTTCTCTGGTTGAGAGAAAGGACTACGGGTTAGACAAGGTTGTTGTCTGAACGCTGTAGGGTATTCTTGTAAAATTTTTCAAGAATAGTGGAAATCTCAAGTGGGTTGCTTGGGGACTGGATGTAGGTCGGGAGGACTGAACCAGGATACATCGTGTGCACTCTGTGGTTGTATCTCTCTAACTTGCATTTATATTTTCTCAGCTTGTGTTGTTGCTGTGTAACTTGTCTGGACAGTTGACTGGGTACTTGATAAGTCGATTGGTCAGACTCGTCTACTCTGATAGTTTTTTGGTTGTTAAGTCGACTGTCTCAACTCTAAGTCGACTTCACAGACTTGTTTAAATTACTTTTTCATTTTGTTAACTCGGTCGACTAGTTTATCCCTTAAGTCGACTGTTCAGAAGAAAAATCTCTATTCCGCAATTTAATTTTTTATAAACACTGTTCACCCCCCCTCTAGTGTTTGTTGCCTCGCCTACAGGATCCAACACTTGGTATCAGAGCAAGGTTAAAGGCTTTGGCAACTACATCAAATGCAAATCAGTACCATGAAGGGCAATCTACACAAAGGCCAACTCTCTTCGATGGAACAAATAACAATTATTGGAAGTGCAGAATGAAGATCTACCTCCAATCCATCAATTATGAAATATGGAATATGATTGAAACAGAATACACTGCTCCTACTATTCCATATGCACAATGGAATGATGACATGAAGAACCAAACAATGAATAATGCAAAAGCAATGAATGCATTATTCTGTGCTCTTACAAAAGAGGAGTTCAACCGTGTGTCAAATTCAACAACCGCACATCAAATCTGGCATACACTCGAGTTAACTCATGAAGGAACAAACAAAGTGAAAGAATCTAAAATATCTGTTCTTGTTCACAGGTTTGAAATGTTCCGCATGAAGGAAAATTGAAAGTGTGTCCGAAATGATTACCAGATTTACTGACATTACAAACTCACTTATGGCACTTGGGAAAATATACACTCAAGCAGAGATGGTGAGAAAATTTTTTCGTGCGCTTACTCCTAAATGGGAAAAGAAGACCACTGCAATAGAAGAGGCCAATGATCTATCACAACTTTCTCTTGAGAATCTTGTGGGAAATCTAATGGCTTATGCGGTTCAAATTGAAGAACGGAAGAAGGATGCAGAACCACAATAGTCAAAGAAGAAATTATGAGCTTTTAAATCCATGACAGACTCAGAAGATGAAGAAGAAGATGAAGAGGAGATAGCCATGTTCACAAGGAGATTCAAAAAATTTCTAAAGAAAGGTAAGTTCAATTCTAAATTTAGAGATTCTAATGATCCTCCAACTTGTTTCAGGTGTAATAAAACAGGCCATATGAAGAAGGATTGTCCTCTAGAAAATACAAAGTCTAAGGGAAAGAATCCAACTTCAAGAAGGATAAGTACACAAAGAACAAGTTTGCCAAAAACAAAAAGGCATATCAAGCAACTTGGGATGACAGCGATTCTTCCTCGGAAGAAGAAACTGATGAAACCAACGAGGTTGCGAACATGTGTTTTATGGCTTCACAGAATCAAGTAAGTAATGATTATGATTCAGAAGATTTACTTGATGCTTTCAATGAAATTTTTCAAGAATTGAAAAAAGAAAAGATTAGAGTTAAGAACCTAGAGAAAGTTAATCAAACGCTTTCTCAAGAGAATCTTAATCTTGATAAAGAAGTAAAATCTTTAAATTCTCGTATTTCAAGTTTAGATATGGATCTTGAATCTCTAAAAAAGAATTATGAAGAGATATCCAAGAACGTATCTAAGTTCAATAAAGTTAAAGAGAATTTAAACGATGTTCTTCAAAATCAAGTGAAATCTAGTCAAAAGTTTGGTCTTGGTTTTAAAAAATCTCTTGTAAAATATCTTTCCTCTAAAAATACTAGTAGAAATAAACCTGAATCTATTTCTAGTGTTAAACATAAACTGTATGAATTCTTTGCAAAGCCTAAGCTTATAAATTTTAGGGATAAAAGCAAGTCTAAAGTTCAGTCAAGTTGACTGAGTCCATCCACCAGTCGTCTGTCCAGAGGAACTGAGTCTTATTTAACAAGACCAAAACCTCATATAAGTCAACCTATATTACCATCCAGTCGACTGACTTACAGTAGAAGTCGACTGAAGAATGCTATAAAGTCCACTGGACAGAACAAACTTGTATGGGTTCCAGTTAACTTGAATCTGAATGAAAGAACTGCGTATATCAATTCATATATGTTAAATGTATGTAATTCTGTTAATTTTATTCCTGCTTATGGAGGAAAATCAAACTCATTATGGGTTTGGTTTCCCCCAAACTAATATGTTTCGGACCCAATGAAAAGGGTGCCATATTCACATTGAATATCTTATAGGTACCAAAGAAAGATCGTTGGATACTTGACAGTGGGTGTTCAAAGCATATGACTTTAATAGCTTCTAATAATGATTCTTGGCTTTGGCATAGACGATTTGGTCATGTGAATATGAAAAATCTTTCTAAAATATCTAAGTATAATATAGTTAAAGGACTGCCAAAACTATCCTTTAAAAAGGATAAGTTATGTGATGCATGTCAACTAGGAAAACAAATCAAATCCACTTTTAAAACAAAAGAAGTAATCTCTACTAGTTGGCCAATCGAGTTAATTCATATGGATTTATTTGGCCCTACTAGAGTTGCTTCTTTAAATAAAAGTAGATATGTATTTGTTTTAGTAGATAATTTTTCACGATTCACTTGGACATTCTTTTTAAAACATAAAAATGATGCTTTTGATGAATTTGCAAATTTTTGTAAACGAATTCAAAACCAAAGATCTCTAACCATAGTCACTATTAGAAGTGATCATGGTAGAGAATTTGAAAATGAAATGTTTACAGAATATTGCAACAAGAATGGTATAACACATTCATTTGCATTTCCTAGAGCTTCACCACAAAATGGAGTGGTTGAAAGGAAAAATAGGACTTTGCAAGAATGCGCACGTACCATGCTTGTTGAAAGCAATTTACCTAAGTATTTTTGGGCCGAAGCCGTTGCTACAGCTTGTTATATTTTAAACAGGATTCTAATAAGACCTAAGCTAAAGAAGACTTGTTATGAGTTATTTTTTAACTAAATTTCTAAAGTCTCTTATTTTAAGACATTTGGTTGTAAGTGTTTTATTCTGAACACTAAAGATAATTTGGATAAATTTGATCCTAGATCTAATGAGGGTATCTTTATAGGATACTCAAATAGGAGTAAAGCATATAGAATTTTCAACAAGTCAACAATGACTATTGAATAATCAATGCATGTTACATTAGATGAATCTCTGTCTTCATCACCTTTAAATAAAGTAATTACATCTTTAGAACAAACTAGTCTCGCAGATAAGTCGACCGATAAGGACATCAAGTCGACTGATGTAAACCAGTCGACTGAGGAACTTGTCAAGTCGACTGATCCTATTGTGATATCTTCAACTTTACCAAAATCTTTTGTTGAAGTTAGAGATCATCCTCATGACTTAATAATTGGTGACATCTCCGATGGTATTCAGACACGATCATATATTAATATAATATCTCATACAGCCTTCTTATCGGATTTTGAACCAAAAAATATACAAGAAGCATGTGGGAATGAATTTTGGATGAATGCCATGCAAGATGAGTTAAACCAATTCATAAGAAATGATGTGTGGGATTTAGTTCCACGACCTCCTGATCATACTATTATTGGTACCAAATGGGTATTTAAAAATAAGTTAGATGAATCAGGATAAGTTGTTAGGAACAAAGCTAGACTAGTTGCTCAAGGATATAATCAAGAAGAAGGCAGAGATTTTGATGAAACATATGATCCTGTTGCTAGATTAGAATCAATTCGTATTTTATTATCTTTTGCTTGTTTCATGAATTTTATACTTTATCAAATACATGTTAAAAGTGCTTTTCTTAATGGGTTTATTAAAGAGAATGTTTATGTTAAACAACCACCAGGTTTTGAACATGAACAATTCCCAAACCATTTTTTTAAATTGAAAAAGGCTTTATACAGTCTTAAACAAGCACCACGTGCTTGGTATGATCGCTTGAAAACTTTTCTTTTAGAAACAGAGTTTGAGATAGGTAAAGTAGATACTACCTTGTTTATCAAGAGAATTAAGAATGATATTTTAATCATACAAATATATGTTGATGATATAATTTTTGGTTCTTCTAATAATAATCTATGTCAAGAGTTTGCTAACACCATGAAAAACGAGTTTGAGATGAGTCACATGGGTGAACTCAATTATTTCCTTAGACTACAAATTAAACAGTCTTCAAATGGCATATTTATTAATCAAGGAAAATATGCAAAGGAATTACTCAAACGGTTTAACATGGATAGTACAAGTAGTAAATCCACACCTATGGCTACTACCACTACCCTTGACAAAGATATATTAGGTAAGAGTGTCGATCAGAAACTCTATCGAGGTATGATTGGTTCACTCTTATATATGACCGCTAGTAGACCAGATATTATGTTCAGTGTATGTTTGTGTGCTAGATGTCAGTCTAGTCCTAAAGAATCTCATTTAAAAGCTGTGAAATGAATTTTAAGATATATTAAAGGCACATCTAATTACGGTTTATTTTATCCACGTACCGATAATTTCCAACTTTTGTCGTACAGTGATGCTGATTTTGCTGGTAGTAAAACTGATCGCAAGAGCACTAATGGGACATGTCACTTTTTGGGACATTCACTAGTTTCTTGGTGCAGTAAAAAGCAAAATTTAGTATCCCTGTCTACTACAGAAGTTGAATATATAGCGGCAAGTTTGGCATGTGCATAAATTTTGTGGATGAAACAAACCTTATTAGATTATGGTATTTCTTTAGAAAATCCTTCAATAATGTGTGATAATACCAGTGCAATTAATTTATCTAAAAATCTGTTTCAACATTCACGTACGAAACATATTGATATTCGACATCATTTTCTACGTGATCATGTTTTAAAAGGAGATATATCTTTAGACTTTATCTCTACTGATAAACAAGTAACTGATATCTTTACAAAACCCCTTAAAGAATACATTTTTATTACTTTAAGAAGAGAACTAGGAATATGTAATTTTCTTGATATTTGTTGAACATATTTTTTTAAGTCGACTTGTATATGCTGTTCAGTCGACTGTCTCGTATTTTTTATACATACTTATTTTCTTCTATGACCAGTCGACTGAAATTTCACCAAGTCGACTGATCAGTTGTTATAATTACTTATTTTTCCCTCGACTAAGTCGACTGTCTCTGAATACCAGTCGACTATCGCGAATCAGTATGTCTTCAACATCAGATCGTCACACAGTTTTTGAGACAATCTATTATCCTTTGACTCGCTCGTAACTTCTTTGTGAGCCGTTGATCTCGTTTCTATTCAATCTCAGTCATTCACTTCTGATAAAACCCTCTTCACTGCCTCCATCTTTTTCACTTTCACTTTTACCCAATTTCAAGATCTGAAACCCTAAGGAGAATAGAGGAAGATCGAGAGTCGACTGCCGAATCTACTGTTTGGAGCTGGTGATTTACCACTTCCTTTTCTGTTTGATTCTCTTCTCTTTGTTGGTAAAATCTCTTCCCATACATTTCTTAATGGCTCCGAAAAGATCTAAGACATCCCATGTGGATGATAGTTCTTCATCAAAAAACTATTCTCAGTATCTCAGGAGTCCTGATCTCTTGGAAAAATGGTATCTTATTTGTAACATTGTGATTTTTCCAGGTAGATTTGTCAACTTCAATGATTTATATAGGTTCAATCTTGTTTCTCTTTTTCAAAATTGTAGTCTATATGAGTTTTTATCTTTGGAAAATCAACCTAACTACTACCCACAACTCATCTATCTTTTTTATACCAATATGAGAGTAGTTCAAACGGATGATGGAGAAATTGTTGTTTATTCTTCGATCAAAAATAAGAAGATTAAACTCACATCCGAGAGAATTAATCTTATTATAGGTATTGATGATGAGGGACCTGATTTAGGTGAGATCATTTTAGAAGATGCATCTATCTTGTCTAAAATCTTTTTGCCAAATCATGGACCCCCCATGTCTAGTAAATCTATCACACCTATTGCAGAACTAGTTGCAAGAATACTATCATATAATATTCTTCCCAAAACAGGGAGTTTTGATCAGTATTCTATGGAATTGCAACAAGCGATTTATGCAATTTTTGGTAGAATAAATATCAATTGGGGTCGTGTCATCTTTTCGAGACTCCACAAGTCTCATACTCACTTTTTATCCTTTGGTGGTCTCCTTACTAGTGTCTTCATTGCTTATGATATTGATCTCGACTCCGAGACCAATGTGGTTAAGCATTATGAGTGCTTCGATCGTGCCAGTTTAGTACGTATGAAGCTTCTTGATCCTTCCCCTAGACATTCCCCTAGACCTACTCCCCACACCCAAGTTCCTTTAGCAACTTCTGCTAGACCATCTTCAGCCACCAGCTCTTCTCGTCCCCGTGCTGATTTTGATGATCCACGTAGTCTATATCTTGCTGTTAACTATCTCATGGATCGTCAAGATAATCTTGCTTCCCATATTGATTCCCTTGATTCCAAAATCTCACATCTGACTCAGCTGTTTACGACTCAATTTCCACCTCCGTCTCAAGTTGTTGAGGACGACGACGAGGACGAAGATTGTTGATTTTTTTGTTTTTCTTTACTATGTATTTCCTTTCTTGCATTTTTTTGTTATTTTTGTAAGCTTTCCTTATTTTTGTAAGACATTATCTTGTGTCCTTTTTTGTTGATGACAAAGGGGGAGAAAACCTCCTGTTGTGTTATGTTGTGTATGTTTTTTAAGTTCTGTTCTTTTCAAGAAGTTCTGTTAAGTCGACTGATTCTTTCTTAAGGCAACTGATACAATATGTATGCATTAAGTGCTTTTAATAGGGGGAGCATATCAATGATTGTATGCTTGTATTATTTTTGTTATTATCAGCTATTGTGTTGTCATCATCAAAAACAGGAAGAATGTTGATTCTTGATTTTGATGATTACAACACACTGCAACATGTATCTGTGCTATACTATACAATTGCAGGTTGTATACACAAAAGCCTCATTACTATACAGCTGAACAAATGAACAAGCACATGCTCTGGATAAAGACAATGGCTTCACTCAAGACTCAAGTCAAGACCTATGCTTCAAGTGTCATATATTTTTATGTCTTGTAAACAAATGTAATATTTTGCTTTATTTGAGTCCTAGAATGATGTACAGCCTTGTCACACTTACATGTAACTCTTTTAAATGTGTGATTTTTCAAAACCAAAAGTCAAAACAGCTTGAACTAAATCAGCTGTTGCGTACCAGTCGACTGCTACTTGCTCCAGTCGACTGAGTTGGTACAAAACTGCCTAATCTTATTCAAACTCTGACCAGTCGACTCATTATGGCAACCCAGTCGACTGTTCAAGTGCATTTGACAGATTTCTGTTTTAAAATCGTTTTTCAAATTCAAATCTTTTTTAGATCCGTTGGTTGACAATTGAACAACTGATTCCCAACGTCCAGTGTATCTACCTCTATAAATAGAGATTAGAATCTACTGTTAAAAACAACCAATACTCCAAGCATTTCTTTGAGATCTTAAGTTTTACATTTTTTAAGAGACAAAATCTTTCAACTCACTAAGACTTGGTTCTCTGTCTTCAGTCCAGTATAACATTTGATTTCGTTCTGGACTGGATATAGAAGTCAACCATTTAGCCACGTACTATATGACGATCACAAACAAGGCTATAGGTTGATTGTAAACAATTTTTATTGTTTTCTTTTTCTCTCGGTTGGAGAGTAGGACTCTAGGGTGTAGAGTCAGGTTTGTCACTCTTGGTGAAAGAGTGGGTTGCTTTCTCTGGTTGAGAGAAAGGACTACGGGTTAGACAAGGTTGTTGTCTGAACGCCGTAGTGTATTCTTGTAAATTTTTTCAAGAATAGTGGAAATCTCAAGTGGGTTTCTTGGGGACTGGATGTAGGTCGGGAGGACTGAACCAGGATGCATCGTGTGCACTCTGTGGTTGTATCTCTCAAACTTGCATTTATATTTTCTCAGCTTGTGTTGTTACTGTGTAACTTGTCTGGACAGTCGACTGGGTACTTGATAAGTCGACTGGTCACACTCGTCTACTCTGATAGTTTTCTGGTTGTTAAGTCGACTTTCTCAACTCTAAGTCGACTTCACGGACTTGTTCAAATTACTTTTTCATTTTGTTAATTCAGTCGACTGGTTTATCCCTTAAGTCGACTGGTCAGAAGAAAAATCTCTATTCCGCAATTTAATTTTTTATAAACACTATTCACCCCCCCCCCCCTTCTGGTGTTTATTGCCTCGCCGACAGGATCCAACATATGGAACTTAAATTCCTGCGCTTCAAACACAAGTCAAGAACAACTCAAGACAGCAGTTTTGCTGATATTTGCAAAGCTCATCCCTGGTGCTATACTTTTCAAACTCTCACAAAATTGTACTTTCTAGAAAGCTAAGAACATCTACTACAATTTCATAGTTAACAACTTTCACAGATTCAGTATGGAAATCCAATTCCTGCACTTTAAACACAAATCAAGAACAACTCAGGACAGCAGTTTTGCTGAAATTTGTAAAGCTCATAACTGGTGCAATACTTATCAGAATCTAATAAACTTCTACTTTTTGGAAAGCTAAGAACATCTATTACATCTTCGTAGTTAACAACATTCTCAGATTCCATATGGAACTCAAATTTTTGCGCTTCAAACACAAGTCAAGAACAACTCAAGACAACAGTTTTGCTAAAATTTGCTAAGCTCATAACTGGTGCTATACTTTTTGGACTCTAAGAAAATTCTAGTTTTTGCAAAGCTAAGAACATCTACTACAACTTCATAGTTAACAACATTCACAGATTCAGTATGGAAATCCAACTCCTGCACTTTAAACACAAATCAAGAACAACTCAGGACAGCAGTTTTGCAGAAATTTGTAAAGCTCATAACTGGTGCTATACTTATCCGAATCTAACAAAATTGAACCTTTTGTAAAGCTAAGAATATCTACTACAACTTCCTTATTAACAACTTTCTTAGATTCCGTGTGGAACTCAAATTCCTGCTTTTTAAATGCAAGTCAAGAACAACTCAGGACAGCAGTTTTGCTGAAACTTGTAAAGCTCATAACTGGTTCTACACTTATCGGAAACCAAGGAAATTGGACTTTTTGGAAAGCTAAGAACTTCTACTACAACTTTCTAGTTAACAGCTTTCTCTGATTCCGTATGAAACTCAAATTCTTGCTCTTTAAACACAAGTCAAGAATAACTCAAGACAGGAGTTTTGCTGAAACTTGTACAGCTCATAACTGGTGCTATACTTATTGGAATCCAACAAAATTGGACTTTTGGGAAAACTAAGAACATCTACTAGATCTTCCTCGTTAACTACTTTCTCAGATTCCGAATAGAACTCAAATTCCTGCTTTTTACACACAAGTCAAGAACAACTGAAGATACCAGTTTTGCAAATACTTGTAAAGCTCATAACGGGTGCTACACTTATCGGAACCTAACTAAATTTGACTTTTTGGAAAGCTAAGAATATCTACAACAAATTTTTAGTTTACAACTTTCTCAGATTCCGTATGGAACTCAAATTCTTCCTCTTTGAACACAAGTCAAGAACAACTCAAGATAGCAATTTTGCTGAAATTTGCAAAGCTCGTCGCTGGAGCTATACTATTCGGAATCTATCAAAATTATAATTTTTGGAAAGCTAAGAACATCAACTACAACTTCCTAGTTAACAACTTTCTTAGATTCAGTACGGAACTCAAATTTCTGCTCTTTAAACAAAAGTTAAGTCAACAGTTTTGCTGAAACTTGCAAAGCTCATCGCTGGTGCTATACTTTTCAAAATCAAACAAAATTAGACTTTTTGGAAAGCTAAGTATATCTACTACAACTTCCTAGTTAACAACTTTATCAGATTCAGTATGGAACTCAAATCCTGCACTTTAAACACAAGTCAAGAACAACTGAAGATAGAAATTTTGCTGAAACTTGTAAAGCTCATAACTTGTGCTACACATATCGAAAAATAATAAAATTGAACTTTTAGAAAGCTAAGAACATCCACTATAACTTCGTAGTTAACAACATTCTCAGACTCCGTTTGGAACTCAAATTCCTGCACTTTAAACACAAGTCAAGAACAACTCAAGACAGCAGTTTTGCTGAAATGTGAAAAGCTCATCGCTGGTGCTATACTTTTCGGAATCAATGAAAATTATAATTTTTGGAAATATCAAAACATCTACAAAATCTTCCTAGTTAACAACTCTCACAGATTCAGTATGGAAATCAAATTCATGCTCTTTAAACACAAATCAAGAACAACTTAAGACAGCAATTTTGCAGAAACTTGTAAAACTCATAACTGGTGCTACACTTATCAGAATCAAACAAAATTGAACTTTTTGGAAAGCTAAGAACATATACTACAACTTCCTAGTTAACAACTTTCTCAGATTCCCTATGGAATCCAAATTCCTGCTCTTTATACACAAGTCAAGAACAACTCAAGACAGGAGTTTTGCTGAAACTTATAAAGCTCATAACTGGTGCCATACTTATCGGAATCAAACAAAATTGGACTTTTGGAAAGCTAAGAATATCTACTACAACGTCGTAGTTAACAACTTTTTCAGATTCCGTATGGAACTCAAATTTCTGCTCTTTAAACACAAGTCAAGAACAACACAAGACAACAGTTTTGCTGAAACTTGTAAAGCTCATAACGGGAGCTATACTTTTCGGAATCCAACAAAATTGAAATTTTTGAAAAGCAAAGAACATCTACTATGACTTTCTGGTTAAAAACTTTCTCAGATTCCGTATGGCACTCAAATTCCTGCTCTTTAAACACAAGTCAAGAACAACTGAATATAACAGTTTTGCTGAAACATGTAAAGCTCTTAACTGCTGCTTTACTTTTCGGAACCAATCAAAATTGGCCTTTTTGGAAAGCTAAGAATATCTACTACAACTTCCTAGTTAAAAATTTCTCAGATTCTGTATGGAACACAAATTCCTCCTCTTTGAACACAAGTCAAAAACAACTCAAGACAGCAGTTTTGCTGAAATTTGCAAAGCTCATCACTGTTGCTATACTTTTGGAATCTATCAAAATTATACATTTCAGAAAGCTAAGAACATCTACTACAACTTCCTAGTTAACAACTTTCTCAGATTTAGTGTGGAACTCAAATTCCTGCTCTTTAAACACAAGTCAAGAACAACTGAAGACAGAAATTTTGCTGAAACTTGCATAACTCATAACTGGTGTTACACTTATCGGAATCTAATAAAATTGAAATTTTTAGAAAGCTAAGAACATCTACTACATCTTCGTAGTTAACAACATTCTCAGATGCCTTATGGAACTTAAATTCCTGCACTTCAAATACAAGTCAAGAACAACTCAAGACAGCTGTTTTGCTGAAATTTGCAAAGCTCATCACTGGAGCTATACTTTTTAGACTCTCACAAAATTATACTTTTTGGAAAGCTAAGAACATCTACTACAATTTCATAGTTAACAACTTTCACAGATTCAATATGGAAATCCAATTCCTGCACTTTAAACACAAATCAAGAACTACTCAGGACATCAGTTTTGCTAAATTATGTAAACCTCATACCTGGTTGTATACTTCTCGGAATCTAATAAAATTCATCTTTTTAGAAAGCTAAGAACATCTATTAAATCTTCGTAGTTAACAACATTCTCAGATTCCATATGGAACTCAAATTCCTGCGCTTCAAACAGAAGTCAAGAACAACTCAAGACAGCAGTTTTGCTGAAATTTGCAAAGCTCATCACTGGTGATATACTTTTCGGACTCTAACAAAATTATACTTTTTTGAATGCTAAGAACATCTACTACAACTTCATAGTTAACAACTGTAGCGCCCCGAATTTCTAAATATTAAACTTAGAAAATACGTGGCACTCTCCCAGCGATCCACTTCAATGTAACAATATACATAGACCAAAAACTCAAGTCATTTTATTCCAAATCTTTATTACAATAATCTTTTACAAATGCAGCGGAAATACAAAACACCTTAAAACACATTTAACTATTACAACCCTTTCTCTTTACAAAGATTACCCAAGGCTCTATTATATCACTCATGAAATCCAAAGCTAACCCAAGCATCCAAGCTTCCAACTCTAAGCAGCTACCTGTAACACATGAGGCTAGAGTTGAACCCTAACCCCCAAACTAACGGGGTCAGCCATAAATGGTGTGAGTGATATAAACAACAAACATAAATAAACAATAGCATAAATTCTCAAGCAACATGTACTGAACAAAAATACATAAACTGAACATGTAATATGAAACAAGAAACGATAGGCCAGTACATGCGTGAACCAAGTCGAGAAACAATACCAACGATCAAGTATCCATCAATCAATCATTCTCAAAAAAATAGTACAGTTTAACTGCACTGTACAGTCGACTGTTTATCGAACCAGTCGACTGTTCTGAACTAACAGTAATTCTCACATTTCAAAATGTGTCCAACTATCAATAAATCTCAATACCACGATGTATGTCCAATCAATCGATCACCAATAATGCCATAGATCGGATACCCATATATCCATCTACAAAAACTAAAGATAATATAGATCGAATACATACCCGGTATGCAATCACTAATAGTGACTCTTACACCGACGAACATATTCATCTACAAACAAACTAAAGATAGTATAGATCGAATACATACCCGGTATGCAATCACTAATAGTGACTCTTACACCGACGAATATATTCATCTACAAACAAACTAAAGATAGTATAGATCGAATACATACCTGGTATGCAATCACTAATAGTGACTCTTACACCGACGAACATATTCATCTACAAACAAACTAAAGATAGTATAGATCGAATACATACTCGGTATGCAATCACTAATAGTGACTCTTACACCGACGAATATATTCATCTACAAACAAACTAAAGATAGTATAGATCGAATACATACTCGGTATGCAATCACTAATAGTGACTCTTACACCGACGAATATATTCATCTACAAACAAACTAAAGATAGTATAGATCGAATACATACCCGGTATGCAATCACTAATAGTGACTCTTACACCGACGAATATATTCATCTACAAACAAACTAAAGACTGAAGGAACACTCAAGATTATGAAAACTCATCAGAACCAGTCGACTTATGCGATAGTAAGTCGACTGCCCCGAGAACCAATATCCAAGATTATAACAAGTGTAGTAAGTCGACTCAAGAAAACCATCAGTCGACTTACCCGAGACAATTATCAACAATTTTCAAGAAACGTTCCAAGTGCTAACAGTATAAGATGACTTATAAAAATCATAAGTAGACTTATCAAAAGTATAAGATGACTTATAAAGATCATAAGTAGACTTATCAAAAGTATAAGATGACTTATAAAGATCATAAGTAGACTTATCAAAACATAAGATGACTTATAAAAATCATAAGTAGACTTATCAAAAGTATAAGATGACTTATAAAGATCATAAGTAGACTTATCAAAAGTATAAGATGACTTATAAAGATCATAAGTAGACTTATCAAAAGTATAAGATGACTTATAAAGATCATAAGTAGACTTATCAAAACATAAGATGACTTATAAAAATCATAAGTAGACTTATCAAAAGTATAAGATGACTTATAAAGATCATAAGTAGACTTATCAAAAGTATAAGATGACTTATAAAGATCATAAGTAGACTTATCAAAACATAAGATGACTTATAAAAATCATAAGTAGACTTATCAAAAGTATAAGATGACTTATAAAGATCATAAGTAGACTTATCAAAAGTATAAGATGACTTATAAAGATCATAAGTAGACTTATCAAAAGTATAAGATGACTTATAAAGATCATAAGTAGACTTATCAAAACATAAGATGACTTATAAAAATCATAAGTAGACTTATCAAAAGTATAAGATGACTTATAAAGATCATAAGTAGACTTATCAAAACATAAGTCGACTTAAAAGGGGACATAAGTCGACTTATAAGAACATAAGTCGACTTATAAAAACATAAGTCGACTTACCCGAGAGAAATTCTACGATAACTTTGAAAAATAAATTCTAAGTGTACCAGTCGACTGAGAAGGGTCTAAGTCGACTGTCCAGAACGGATTTTCGAGAAAAACTAAAGATACAGCAGCTGGGATCGTACCAGTCGACTGAATAGTAGACCAGTCGACTGTCGGCCTACAGTTTGCATAAGTTAGGTCTGAATACAAAGATCAAAACTGGAGTTTTCTAAAGGTTCTTGTTCATGAAAATAATTCTTAATCATGTAAAATGACAATCTCGATTACTTCTTCATTGCCGATCCATTATTCAATCATTCAATAACTCAAAACTCAATTCTCTTGTTCTCAAATTCCTAAATCTTACATTAGGGTTTCCTTAATACTTAATTCTTCCACCAATAATAACCAAGATCTGATTATAGACACGAGATCCAGATGTTCATACATCCGATCAAACCATACTTGAATCTTAACATGTTTTCGATCAATAAAGAATTTGTTAAACAAGATCTACTAAACATTCGTGGATTTCTCATGCATAATACGAATAACGACTATTGCATCGATCACATACAAGATACGGATACATCAAACAAAACAACACACCATCATACACACTAACAAAACTAAGTTCATATCACTCACCTTTAGAAGCAAGAAGATTCGCAAAAGCCTTCCTTTGCTAGATCCAATCTCCTTCTTGCGAGGTCCAAAATCCTCTTTTATCACCAAGAAAAATAATAGTATGAGATCTGAGTTATGCTGGGAATGACGGCTGCAAACTCCCTTATATAGGCCGGAAATATCATTTTTAGGGTTTAGGAATACATTTGCAAAACCATCCCTCCAAAATACAATTATATATATATATCTTCTCTTGGAAATTCATCTAAAATTTATTAAAATTAGGATTTAAAAGAAAATATACTTCTAAATCTTAACCAATACTGTTTAAAACATCCAGAATGCCAATTTTGCATTTTAGCCCTTAAGAATGTCAATTTTGCAAAAAGGTCCTTCTTTTATCCAAAAATTGCAAATAGATCAAATTAATTTCAGAAAAATCTGGAAAAATACTACATAATTCCAAAATAATAAATAATGATTTTTCATAAGGAAAACATAACTTTTCAAACATCTCAAAAGTCATTTGCACGTGTACCAAAGATAAATCTTTTAGAAAATATCAATTAAATCCTCAAAAATCATTTAAATTCATTTTCAAATAATTAAAATAATATTTGAAAATACGGGGTTCTACAACAACTTTCACAGATTCAGTATGGAAATCCAATTCCTGCACTTTAAACACAAATCAAGAACAACTCAGGACAGCAGTTTTGCGGAAATTTGTAAAGCTCAGAATCTAACAGAATTGGAATTTTCGAAAAGCTATGAACCTCTACTAACACTTTCTGGTTGACAACTTTCTCAGATTCCGTATGAAAATCAAATTCCTGCTTTTTAAACACAAGTAAAGAACAACACAAGACAGCAGTTTTGCTGAAACTTGTAAAGCTCATAACTGGTGCTATACTTATTAGAATATAACAAAATTGGACTTTTTGCAAAGCTAAGAACATCTACTACAACTTCCTAGTTAACAACTTTCTCAGATTTCGTATAAAACTCAAATTCCTGCTTTTTAAACACAAGTCCAGAACAACTCAAGACAGCAATTTTGCTGAAACTTTTAAAGCTCATAGCTGGTGCTATACATATCGGAATCTAAGAAAATTGGACTTTTGAAAATCTAAGAACATCTACTAAAAATTCCTAGTTAACAACGTTCTCAGACTCCGTATGAAACTCAAATTCCTGCTCTTTAAACACAAGTCAAGAACAACTCAAGACAGCAGTTTTGCTAAAACTTGTAAATCTCATAACTGGTGCTATACTTATTGGAATCTATCAAAATTGGACTTTTTGGAAAGCTAAGAACATATAATACAACAACCTAGCTAGCAACTTTCTCAGATTCCGTATGGAAATTAAATTCCTGCTCTTTAAACACAAGTCATGAACAACTCATGACAACAATTTTGCTGAAATTTGCAAAGCTCATCGCTGGTGCTATACTTTTCGGAATCTAACAAAATTATACTTTTTGGAAATCTAAGAACTTCTACTACAACTTCCTAGTTAACAACTTTCTCAGATTCAGTATGGAACTCAAATTCTTGCCCTTTAAGCACAAGTCGAGAACAACTCAAGACAGCAGTTTTGTGAAACTTGCAAAGCTCATCGCTGGTGCTATAATTTTCGGAATCCAACAAAATTATAGTTTTTTGAATGCTAAGAATATCTACTACAACTTCCTAATTAACAACTGTCACGCCCTGCTTCCTAAAAGTACGGAATATGAGCACGTAACATTGGCCCAGCGAATGATTTTCATCATCCATAAGCTGTTCAGGAATCTTTACAACATCTCACAAAATAATCAGAGTCAGAAGCAAAAAATCAGTCAACATGCCATATGAATCAAAATACCAAATGGAATACTTGAAACCAAATATATAAATCTCAAATAGTCATGATCTGAATAAGACAAAATTCTGGGTCACATTGCCCAAATACAAGAATAAATCCAAGTACAAGAATACAATATTGTTCAAAATAAGAAATCAAGAAATAATGATAACAAGACTCCAGCAACTGGTATATGTCACCAATACCATCTGGAACCTGTTCTCCGAAATCTGCAATTTAACAATTGCAGGAGTGAGCAAAAGAGAAAACAAGTACCCGTCAATTGCAAGTTACGGGCCGCTTGTAATGCAGGATACAAGTACATGGAGAAAAACTAACTAATCACATGAAATATGCATGATGTCAACCTAAACAACTAGCATGGTAAGGTGAACAAGTATCATGTAGCATATATCAAGAGTCGAGTAAACACGTATCATTTAAACATGCATCAAGTAACCAAGTGTCAAGTATCAAGTCTCATGTATCAAGTTCAAGTATCGAGCAAGCATGTATCATGTTCAAGTATCATGTTCAAGTATCAAGTATCAAGTCTTGTAGTGATTAGTATCTAGGTAGCACTTCATGCAACCCACCTTACATGGTTACTACGACAAACAGTTTTGCTTTAGATTTCTTAGTGGACCATACAGAGCAGTGTACTCAGGGATCAGAACAGAAATAGGAACTGGTTAATTAATCAAACAAGTATACGAATCATCCGATTCATGCATAAACAGGTTCATGAATCAACAGGTACACGACCAACAAGTCCGTGCATCAACAAGTAACAGATACACGACCAACAGGTTCGTGCATCAACAGGTTACAGGCTTTGTATCAACATGAATCGAAATAGGAAATATGGGCCCCCTTCTGAGTACACGTTTCTGAATTATCCACTATTAGATCTTTCCCTTAAACCTCGGCTTGGTTATTTATTATTAAAGTCAAAACAAGAATATATGTGTCACGAAAAAAACCAAGCATATCATGGTATGATCAAGTAACAAGTTCAAGTTGCAAGATAAATAGGTACGGGTGCAAGATAACTCATACAGGAACAAAATAACCAAATCTCAAGTTCAGGATAGCAAGGCCATACTGTAGTAAAACTGAAATTCCCAGTGTTACAAAAATGCAAATCTGAATCCGTCGAAATGTCTAGAAAATAGACTCCTAACCAAATCCAGAGAATACAAATAAGTCATATAGTATTTCACAAAAAAATAATTCAAAACTGATTTGAATTCAAAAATTAGGTTCAGCCAGAAATCCGTAAATCAAATTCTCAGTCAAGAAAACAACATCAAAACTCAATAAATAAATCCACAAAAAATCTGAGGTATTCTCCTATATGTCTAGTATCAGAATATAAAATTTTAAAATTTTCCAGTAAAATTAGATCAGTCATCATAAATCATAATGCATCAATAAACGGTAGTTTGGCAAATCTGGAATTCCCAACACTGCTGTACAAAAACTATAATATCTCGCAACCAGTGAAACGAAATCCAAATCCCTCAAAGGGAGATGAAAATAGAAAAATTCTTCTAACTTTCATAATTCACAAACATTTTTCATACAGTAGAAGGAATCAGGGTGAAAATACAAATATTTACAGAACAGCGAGCAAAATCCAGCAAGTATAGCTTTCAAAAACAAGCATGAAACGGTGTATAAAACTCATCAATAAAATCCACCAAAATTCTGAGTAATCTCTAGATATATATAGAAATACTGACCAAAGTTTCGGATCAAAATAATATGTGTAGCGCAAGTATCAAAATAATTTAGTCGTTGAAATCATCAAAAAACAAAATCAGGAATAGATCAACACCTCTATAGTAAAACAATCATATCTCACGCATACGAAAACGAAATCGAGCAAGGTCAGAGGGGTTGGAAAGAAGACGAATTTCTCTACAAATCATGTTTTATAGTGAAATTAAGATTCTGACCTTAATATGGTCTAAATTACTAATCAAGACAGATCATCGGCAAAATACAGAATTTTCTTAAAAACCAAAATCAACATAGATTCAACGAAACTTGATCCAAACACAACCAAATATGAAATCGAGTCTACCAAGTGTCCAAACATCATAAAATAGGGTAATTAACGTATCCAATGCAAGTCTATCACATGGATCTCAACAAATACCCAAATTCTCACTAAAATCTCACATACATGATCAAATCACAACGGGCAAAACCTAAATTATTTCATGTCAATTTTGTGTCATGAGGCAACTATGGTCAAATCACTATAGAGACAATATCAATAAGGGGTTTCACACACAAATTGTCTCTAGAACCCAACTACACAACAAGCGGTATTTTTGACATGTATCATACAAAAGAATTTGAGTACAAGTTACTTGCCTGAAAGACGACGAGAACAACATAAGAGCAAGAATAACGGAAACGGATTCCTGGGCATGAACTCAACGATCGAATCACGAACCAATCACGAACACAAGGAACAACAGATCATGAGCACGATCCGACGAATGAGATCAAAAGATCAAGAGATCAAGGTGATCGGATCAGATCGGATGACTCTGATCGAAGACCAAGATCAAGATCGAGATGTGATCAGTATCTTGATGATGAAGATGATGATCGGATCAGATTGACGATCGGATGGCCACCAATCAAAGGGATCAGGAACTCTAAGATGATGATAATGCGATCAACGGTCAAGATTTGAACATGATTAAGACTTGATCACAAAGAAACCCAGACTTGATCACAAAGAAACCCATGGCATCAAAAAGAGATGATGATCAAGATCCAATGGACGGCTCATAATCAAAGCCATGATCAAACACTCCATGATCAGGATGTGATCAAGATGAGATCGACGGCCCACGATCAAGGAAGATCAAAACCTCATGATCACAGCAAAAGGGCAGGCTGGCTGCAAGGCGGGGACAGTGCTGGTTGCGCTGCTGACTGCAGAGCGACGGCACAGGAGAGCTGCTGGTCGACGCAGGGCGTCTAGAGCGGTTGGCATTCCTGCCTTGCATCGGAGAATCAGTGCAACGTAGGGGCTGGCTGACGAAGTCGCTGTCGAGGAAAACTAGACGACGAGGAAAGGGCTAGAAGGGGCGTTGAGGTGATCTGCTGCTAGCGTTGTAGGAGGTAAGGTTGAGAGAGGGTGGAGAGGAGCACCGGGAGAGATGGTGGAGATCGGGGAGCACAGGAGGAGGAAGGGAACGTCGGGAGGTTGCATAGGGTAGAGGGGATGATCAGGAGGATGGGTTGGAGGGTTGAAGACGAAAGAGTGTAAGGGCGGCTGGGGTGTTAGGGTGACGATGGGTTAAATATATAGGTGGGAAAAATTTAATAGGGTTTAGAGTTGGGGTATGACGGCTGATGGGATGAGTTGGGTTTCGGGTATAATTTGGGTAATGGGTAGTTAGGTAGGTTTAAAACAGATGGGTATTTGGTATATAAATAGGGTAATGGTTATAGGCTTAATGGGTTAAGGGTTAAAGGGTTTAATAAAATCCAATAAGGAAATAGGGATTGGGTTTATATTAAAAGATCCAATAAAATAACCAATAAAAATGTACAATTAGGATTTTATAGAAATAATAATAATAACAATAATAATAATAGTATTAAAAATAACAGTAATAATAATAATACTGCTAACAATAATAAAAATAAGGAAAATGATAAAAAAATAATAGCATTAGTAATAATAATAGAAATTAAAGTATTAATAACAATAATAAGAATTACAAATAAAATTATCGATCGAAATAGATTTTAATAGAAGATCCAATAGTACAATTTGACAAAAGAGACTTGAAAATCGAAAAAAAAATTACGAAAAATTAATTACTGAAAATACACGGAAAAATATATTTTTGGGAAAACAGGGGTTACAACAACTTTCTCAGATTCAGTATGGAACTCAAATTCCTGCTCTTTAAACACAAGTCAAGAACAACTCAAGACAACAGTTTCGCTGAAACTTGTAAAGCTCATAATTGGTGCTATACTTATCGAAATTTATCAAAATTAGACTTTTTGGAAAGCTAAGAACATCTACTACAACTTCCTAGTAAACAACTTTCTCATATTCATTATGAAACTCAAATTCTTGCTCTTTAAACACAAGTCAAGAACAACTGTAGACAGAAATTTTGCAGAAACTTGTAAAGCTCATTACTTGTGCTATACATATTGGAATATAATAAAATTGAACTTTTTATAAAGCTAAGAACATCTACTACAACTTCGTAATTAACAACATTCTCTGATTCAGTATGGAACTCAAATTCTTGCTTTTAAAACACAAGTCAAGAACAAACTCAAGACAGCAGTTTTGCTGAAATTTGCAAAGCACATCGCTGGTGCTATACTTTTCAGAATCTAACAAAATTAAAATTTTTGGAAAGCTAAGAATATCTACTACAACTTCCTAGTTAACAACTTTCACAGATTCAGTATGGAAATCAAATTCCTGCTCTTTAAACACAAATCAAGAATAACTCAAGACAGCAGTTTAGCTGAAACTTGTAAAGCTCATCACTGGTACTATACTGATCGGAATCGAATAAAATTAAACTTTTTAGAAAGCTAAGAACATCTAATACAACTTCGTAGTTAACAACATTCTTAGAATCCATATAGAACTCAAATTCTTGCTCTTCAAACACAAGTCAAGAACAACTCAAGACAGCAGTTTTGCTGAAATTTGCAAAGCTCAGCGCTGGTGCTGTACTATTCGGACTCTAACAAAATTAAACTTTTTGGACAGCTAAGAACATCTACCACAACTTCCTAGTTAACAACTTTCTCAGATTCAGTATGGAAATCAAATTCCTGCTCTTTAAACACAAATCAAGAACAACTCAGGATAGCAGTTTGGCTGAAATTTGCAAAGCTCATAACTTGTGCTATACTTATCGGAACTAACAAATTTGAACCTTTAAGAAAGCTAAGAACATATACTACCACTTCCTAGTTAACAACTTTCTCAGATTCCGTATGCAACTCAAATTCCTACTCTTTAAACACAATTCAAGAACAACTCAAGACAGCAGTTTTACTGAAACTTGTAAAGCTCATAGCTGGTGCTATACATATCAGAATCTAAAAAAATTGGAATTTTGAAAAGCTAAGAAAATCTAATAAATTTTCCAAGTTAACAACTTTCTCAGGTTCTGTATGAAACTCAAATTCCTTCTCCTTAAACACAAGTCAAGAACAACTCTAGATACTTGTGAACCTCATAACTGGTGTTATACTTATCAAAAATCAAACAAAATTTGACATTTTGGAAAGCTAAGAACTTCTTCTACAACTTCCTACTTAACAGCTTTATCAGATTCAGTATGGAACTCAAATTCCTGCTCTTTAAACACAAGTCAAGAACAACTAAAAACAGCAGTTTTGTGAAACTTGCAAAGCTCATCGTTGGAGCTATACTTTTCAGAATCTAAATAAATCAGAGTTTGTTGAAAGCTAAGAACATCCACTACAACTTCCTAGTTAATAACTTTCTCAGATTCAGTATGGAACTCAAATTCCTGCTCTTCAAACACAAGTCTAGAACAACTCAAGACAACAGTTTTGTTGAAACTTGAAAAGCTCAAAATTGGTACTATACTTATCGGAATCTATCAAAATTACTTTTTGGAAAGCTAAGAACATCTACTACAACTTCCTAGTTAACAATTTTCTCAGATTCATTATGGAACTCAAATTCTTACTCTTTAAGCACAAGTCAAGAACAACGGAAGACAAAAATTTTGCTGAAACTTGTAAATCTCATAACTTGTGCTATACATATCGGTATATAATAAAATTGAACTTTTTAGAAAGCTAAGAACATCTACTACAACTTCGAAGTTAACAACATTCTCATATTCCGTATGGAACTCAAATTCCTGCCCTTAAAATACAAGTCAAGAACAACTGAAAACATCAGTTTTGCTAAAATTTGCAAAGCTCATCGCTGGTGCTATACTTTTCGTATTATAACAAACCTATTATTTTTGGAAAGCTAAGAACATTTACTGCAACTTTCTAGTTAACAAATTTCACAGATTCAGTATGGAAATGAAATTCATGCTCTTTAAACACAAATCAAGAACAACTCAAGACAATAGTTTTGCTGAAACTTGTAAAGCTCATAACTGGTTCTACACTTATCGGAATCTAACAAAACCGAACTTTTTGAAAAGCTAAGAACATCTACTACAACTTTCTAGTTAACAAATTTCTCAGATTCCGTATGGAACTCAAATTTCTGCTCTTGAAACACAAGTCAAGAACAACACACGACAGCAGTTTTGCTGAAAATTGTAAAGCTCATAACTGGTGCAATACTAACCGGAATCCAACAACATTGGACTTTTTATAAATCTAAGAACATCTACTACAACTTCCTAGTTAACAACTTTCTCAGATTCCGTATGGAACTAAAATTCCTGCTCTTTAAACATAAGTCAAGAACAACTGAAGACAGCAGTTTTGCTGAAACTTGTAAAGCTCATAATTGGTGTTATACTTATCGGAACCTAACAAAATCAAACTTTTTGGAAAGCTGAGAACATCGGCTACAACTTCCTAGTTGACAACTTTCTCAGATTCTGTATGAAACTCAAATTCCTGCTCTTTAAACACAAGTCAACAACAACTCAAGACAGCAGTTTTGCTGAAATTTCAAAGCTCATCACTGGTGCTATACTTTTCGGAATCGATCAAAATTATACATTTTGGACAGTTAAGAACATTTACTTCAACTTCCTAGTTAACAGCTTTCTCAGATTCAGTATGGAACTCAAATTCCTGCTCTTTAAAGACAAGTCAAGAATAACTCAGGACAGCAGTGTTGCTGAAACTTGCAAAGCTCATCGCTGGTGCTATACATTTCAGAATCTAACAAAATTATACTTCTTGAAAAGCTAAGAACATCTACCAAAAATTCCTAGTTAACAACTTTCTCAGATTCTGTATGGAAGTCAAATTCCTGCTCTTTAAACACAAGTCAAGAACAACTCAAGACAACAGTTTTTCTGAAACTTGTAAAGCACATAATTGGTGCTATACTTATCGAAATCTATCAAAATTAGTCTTTTTGGATAGCTAAGAACATCTACTCCAAATTCCTAGTTAACAGCTTTCTCAGATTCATTATGGAACTCAAATTCCTACTCTTTAAACACCAGCTAAAAACAACTGAAGACAGAAATTTTGCTGAAACTTGTGAAGCTCATAACTTGGGCTATACGTATCGAAATAAAAGAAAATTGAACTTTTTAAAAAACTAAGAAAATCTAATACAACTTTGTAGTTAACAACATTCTCTGATTCCGTATGCAACTCAAATTTCTGTTCTTTAAACACAAGTCAAGAACAACTCGAGACAGCAATTTTACTGAAATTTGCAAAGCTCATCGTTGGTGCTATATTTTTCGGAATCTAAAAAAACTATAATTTTTGGAAAGCTAAGAACATCTACAACAACTTCCCAGTTAACAAATTTCACAGATTCAGTATGGAAATCAAATTCCTGCTCTTTAAACACAAACCATGAACAATTCAAGACAGCAGTTTTGGTTAAACTTGTAAAGCTCATAATTGGTTCAATGCATAACGGAATATAACAAAATTGATCTTTTTGGAAAGCTAAGAACATATACTACAACTTCCCAGTTAACAACTTTCTCAGATTCTGTATGGAACTCAAATTCCTGCTCTTTAAATACAAGTCAAGAACAAGTCAAGACAGCAGTTTTGCTGAAAGATGTGCTATACTTTTCAGAATCGATCAAAATTATACTTTTTGGAAAGCTAGGAACAACTACTAAAACTTCCTAGTTAAGTACTTTCTCAGATTCAGTATGTAACTCAAATTCCTGCTCTTTAAACACAAGTCAAGAACAACATAAGACAGAAATTTTGCTGACACTTGTACAGCTCATAACTAGTGCTATACTTATTGGAATCTAATAAAATTAAACTTTTTAAAAAGCT
Organism: Hemerocallis citrina; assembly: GCA_017893485.1. Taxonomy (NCBI): domain Eukaryota; kingdom Viridiplantae; phylum Streptophyta; class Magnoliopsida; order Asparagales; family Asphodelaceae; genus Hemerocallis; species Hemerocallis citrina. The sequence goes on along the minus strand of CM030360.1, from coordinate 113,677,738 downwards.
AAAAACATATACTTCAATTTCTTAGTTAACAACATTCTTAGGTTCCATATGGAACACAAACTATTGCTCTTCAGACACAAGTCAAGAACAACTCCACACAACAGTTTTGCTGAAATTTGCAAAGCTCAAGCTGGTGCAATACTTTTCAGAATCTAACAAAATTATTCTTTTTGGAAAGCTAATAACATATACTACAACTTCGTAGTTAACAACTTTTTCAGATTCAGTATAAAAATCAAATTCCTGTGCTTTAAACACAAATCAAGAATAACTAGGACCGCAGTTTTGCTGAAATTTGTAAATATCATAACTGGTGCTATACTTATCGGAATCTAATAAAATTGAACTTTTTGGAAAGCTAATAACATATACTACCACTTCCTCGTTAACAACTTTCTCAGATTCTGTATGGAACTCAAATTCTTGCTCTTTAAACACAAGTCAATAACAACTCAAGACAGCAGTTTTGCTGAAACTTGTACAACTCTTAACAGGTGTTACACTTATCGGAATCCAACAAAATTGGACTTTTCTGGAAAGCTAAGAACATCTACTACAACTTCCTAGTTAACAAATTTCTCAGATTCCATACAGAACTCAAATTCCTGCTCTTGAAACACAAGTAAAGAACAACTGAAGACATTAGTTTTGTTGAAACTTGTGAAGCTCATAACTGGTGCAATACTTATCGGAATCCAACATCATTGGACTTTTTGGAAAGCTAAAAACATCCACTACAACATCATAGTTAAAAACTTTCTCAGATTCCATATGGAACTTAAATTCCTGCCTTTTAAACACAAGTCAAGAACAACTCAAGAGAGCATCAGTTTTGCTGAAATTTACAAAGCTCATCGCTGGTGCTATACTTTTCAGAATTGATCAAAATTATACTTTTTGGAAAGCTAAGAACATCTACTAAAACTTCGTAGTTAACAACTTTCTCAGATTCAGTATGGAACTCAAATTCCTGCTCTTTAATGGCAAGTCGAGAACAACTCAAGATAGCAGTTTTGCTGAAACTTGCAAAGCTCATCGCAGATGCTATACTTATTGGAATCCAACAACATTGGACTTTTTGGAAACCAAAGAACCTCCACTACAATTTCCTAGTTAACAGCTTTCTCAGATTCCGTATGGCACTCAAAATCCTGCTCTCTAAACACTGGTTAAGAACAACTGAAGACAGCAGTTTTGCAGAAAATTGTAAAACTCATAACTGGTGCTATACATATCGGAACCTAACAAAATTGGACTTTTTGGAAAGCTAAGAACATCTACTACAACTTCCTAGTTAACAACTTTCTCAGATTCCGTATGAAACTTAAATTTCCTGCTCTTGAAATACAAGTCAAGAACAACTCAAGACAGCAGTTTTGCTAAAATTCGCAAACTCGTCGCTGGTGCTATACTTTTCGAAAAAAATTCTAATTTTTGGAAAGCCAAGAACATCTACTAAGACTTTCTACTTAACAACTTTCTCAGATTCAGTATGGAACTAAAATTCCTGCTCTTTACAGACAAGTCAAGAACAACTCAAGACTGCAGTTTTGCTAAAACTTGCAAAGCTCATCGCTGGTGCTATACTTATTGGAATCCAACATCATTGGACTGTTTGGAAAGCTAAGAACATCTACTACAATATCTTATTTATCAACTTTCTCATATTCAGTATGGAACTCAAAATCCTGCTCTTTAAACACAGGTCAAGAACAACTGAAGACAGCAGTTTTGCAGAAAATTGTAAAACACATAATTGGTGCTATATTTACCGAAACCTTACAAAATTGGACTTTTTGGAAAGCTAAAAACATATAGTACAACTTTCCAGTTAACAACTTTCTCAGATTCCGTATGGAACTCAAATTTCCTGCTCTTGAAACACAAGTCAAGAACAACTCAAGGCAGCAGTTTTGCTGAAATTTTCAAACTCGTCGCTGGTGCTACACTCTCAGAATCTAAAAAAACTATAATTTTTGGAAAGCTAAGAACATCTACTACAACTTCCTAGTTAACAACTTTCGCAGATTCAGTTTGGAAATCAAATTCCTCCACTTTAATCACGAACGAAGAATAACTCAAGACAGCAGTTTTGTTTCAACTTGTAAAGCACATAACTTGTTCTATACATATCTGAATCTAACAAAATTGAAATTTTTGGAATGCTAAGAAAATCTACTACAACTTCCTAGTTAACAACTTACTCAGATTCCGTATGGAACTAAAATTCATACTCTTTAAACACAAGTCATGAACAACTCAAGACAGTAGTTTTGCTGAAACTTGTAAAACTCATAACTGGTGCTATACTTATTAGAATCCAACAACATTGGACTTTTTGGAAGGCTAAGAATATCTACTACAATTTCCTATTTAACAACTTTTTCAGATTCCGTATGGAACTTAAATTCCTGCTGTTTAAACACTAGTCAAGAACATCTGAAGACAGCAGTTTTGCAGAAAATTGTAAAACACATAACTGGTGCTATATTTACCGGAACCTAAAAAAATTGGACTTTTTAGAAAGCTAAAAACATCTAGTACAACTTTCCAGTTAACAACTTTCTCAGATTCCGTATGGAACTCAAATTTCCTGCTCTTGAAACACAAGTCAAGAACAACTCAAGGCAGCAGTTTTGCTAAAATTTGCAAAGTTGTCGCTGGTGCTACACTCTCAGAATCTAAAAAACCTATAATTTTTGGAAAGCTAAGAACATCTAGTACAACTTCCGAGTTAACAACTTTCGCAGATTCAGTTTGGAAATCAAATTCCTCCACTTTAATCACGAACGAAGAATAACTCAAGACAGCAGTTTTGCTTCAAATTGTAAAGCTCATAACTTGTTCTATACATATCTGAATCTAACAAAATTGAACTTTTTGGAACGCTAAGAAAATCTACTACAACTTCCTAGTTAACAACTTGCTCAGATTCCGTATGGAACTAAAATTCATACTCTTTAAATACAAGTCATGAACAACTCACGACAGTAGTTTTGCTGAAACTTGTAAAACTCATAACTGGTGCTATACTTATTAGAATCCAACAACATTGGACTTTTTGGAAGGCTAAGAATATCTACTACAATTTCCTATTTAACAACTTTCGCAGATTCCGTATGGAACTTAAATTCTTGTTGTTTAAACACTAGTCAAGAACAACTGAGGACAGCAGTTTTGTTGAAAATTGTAAAACTCATAACTCGTGCTATACTTATAGGAACCTAAGCAAATTCTACTTTTTGGAAAGCTAAGAACATTTATTACAACTTCCTAGTTAATAACTTTCTCAGATTCAGTATGGAAATCAAATTCTTGCGCTTTAAACTCAAATCAAGAACAACTCAGGACCGCAATTTTGCTGAAATTTGTAAAGCTCATAAGTGGTCCTATACTTATCGGAATCTAACAAAATTTAACTTTTTTGGAAAGCTAAGGACATAAACTGCCACTTCCTCGTTAACAACTTTCTCAGATTCCGTAAGGAACTCAAATTCCTGCTCTTGAAACACAAGTAAAGAACAACTGAAGACATTAGTTTTGCTGAAACTTGTAAAGCTCACAACTGGTGCAATAAATATCGGAATCCAACTACATTGGACTTTTTGGAAAGCTAAGAACATCAACTACAACATCATAATTAACAACTTTCTCAGATTCCATATGGAACTTAAATTCCTGCTTTTTAAACACAAGTCAAGACCAACTCAGGACTGCAGTTTTGCTGAAATTTACAAAGCTCATCGCTGGTGCTGTACTTTTCGGAATTGATCAAAATTATACTTTTTGGAAAGCTAAGAATATCTACTAAAACTTCCTAGTTAACAACTTTCTCAGATTCAGTATGGAACTCAAATTCCTGCTGTTTAAAGGCAAGTCCAGAATAACTCAAGATAGCAGTTATGCTAAAACTTGCAAAGCTCATCGCTGGTGCAATACTTATTGGAATCCAACAACATTGGACTTTTTGGAAAGCAAAGAACATTTACTTCAATTTCCTAGTTAACAAATTTCTCAAATTCCGTATGGAACTCAAAATCATGCTCTTTAAACACAAATCAAGAACAACTAAAGACAGCTGTTTTGTAGAAAATTGTAAAACTCCTTGCTGGAGCTATATTTATTGGAATCCAACAACATTGGACTTTTGGACAGATAAGAATATCTACTACAATTTCCTAGTTAACAACTTTCTCATATTCAGTATGGAACTCAAAACCCTGCTCTTTAAACACAAGTCAAGAACAACTAAAGACAACAGTTTTGCAGAAAATTGTAAAACACATAACTGGTGCAATATTTAACGGAACCTAACAAAATTGGACTTTTTGCAAAGCTAAAAACATCTACTACAACTTTCCAGTTATCAACATTCTCAGATTCAGTATGGAACTCAAATTTCCTGCTCTTGAAGCACAAGTCAAGAACAACTCAAGACAGCAGTTTTGCTAAAATTTGCACATTCGTCGCTGGTACTACACTTTTCGGAATCTAAAAATACTATAATTTTTGAAAAGCTAAGAACATCTACTACAACTTCCTATTTAACATCTTTCACAGATTCAGCATGGAAATCAAATTCCTGCACTTTAAACACGAACGAAGAATAACTCAAGACAGCAGTTTTGCTTCAACTTGTAAAGCTCATAACTGGTTCTATACATAACTGAATCTAACAAAATTGAACTTATTAGAACGCTATGAAAATGTACTACAACTTCCTAGTTAACAACTTTCTCAGATTCCGTATAGAACTCAAATTCATACTCTTTAAACACAAGTCATGAACAACTCAAGACAGTATTTTTGCTGAAACTTGGAAAGCTCATAACTGGTGTTATACTTATTAGATTCCAACAACATTGGAATTTTTGGAAAGCTAAGAATATCTACTATAATTTCCTAGTTAATAACTTTCTCAGATTCCGTATGGAACTTAAATTCCTGCTCTTTAAACACAAGTCAAGAACAACTGAAGACAGCAGTTTTGCTGAAAATTGTAAAACTCATAACTAGTGCTATACTAATTGGAACCTAACAAAATTCTACTTTTTGGAAAGCTAAGAACATCTACTACAACTTCCTAATTAACAACTTTCTCAGATTCAGTATGGAAATCAAATTCTTGCGCTTTAAACACAAATCAATAACGACTCAGGACCGCAGTTTTGCTGAAATTTGTAAAGCTCATAACTGGTGCTATAATTATCGAAATCTAACAAAATTGAACTTTGTGGAAAGCTAAGAACATAAACTACCACTTCCTCGTTAACAACTTTCTCAGATTCCGTATGGAACTCCAATTCCTGCTCTTTAAATACAGGTCAAGAACAACTTAAGACAGCAGTTTTGCTAACACTTGTACAACTCAGAACTGGTGCTATACTTATCGAAATACAACAAAATTGGACTTTTCTGGAAAGCTAAGAACATCTACAACAACTTCCTTGTTAACAAATTTCTCAGATTCTATGGAACTCAAATTCCTGCTCTTGAAACACAAGTAAAGAACAACTGAAGACATTAGTTTTGCTGAAATTTGTAAAGCTCATAACTGGTGCAATACTTATCCGAATCCAACAACATTGGACTTTTTGGAAAGCAAAAAATATCTACAACAACTTCATAGTTAACAACTTTCTCAGATTCCATATGGAACTCAAATTCTTGCTCTTTAAACACAAGTCAAGAACAACTCAAGACAGCTGTTTTGCTTAAATTTAAAAAGCTCATCAGTGGTCCTATACTTTTCGGAATTGATCAAAATCATACTTTATTGAAAGCTAAGAACATCTACTAAAATTTGTAAAGCTCATAACTGGTTCTATACATATCGGAATCTAACAAAATTGAACTTTTTGGAACGCTAAGAACATCTACTGTAACTTCCTAGTTAACAACTTTCGCAGATTCCGTACGGAACTCAGATTCATACTCTTTAAACAAAAGTCAAGAACAACTCAAGACAGTAGTTTTGTTGAAACTTGTAAAGCTCATAACTGATGCTATACTTATTGGAATCCAACAACATTAGGACTCTTTGGAAAGCTAAGAATATCTACTACAATTTCCTTGTTAACAAATTTCTCAGATTCTGTTTGGAACTCAAATTCCTGCTCTTGAAACACAAGTAAAGAACAACTGAAGACATTAGTTTTGCTGAAACTTGTAAAGCTCATAACTGGTGCAATACATATCGGAATCCAACTACATTGGACTTTTTGGAAAGCTAAAAACATCAACTACAACATCATAGTTAACAACTTTCTCAGATTCCGTATGGAACTTAAATTCTTGCTTTTTAAACACAAGTCAAGAACAACTCAGGACAACAGTTTTGCTGAAATTTACAAAGCTCATCGCTGGTGCTGTACTTTTCGGAATTGATCAGAATTATACTTTTGGAAAGCTAAGAACATCTACTAAAGCTTCCTAGTTAACAACTTTCTCAGATTCAGTATGGAACTCAAATTCCTGCTGTTTAAAGGCAAGTCAAGAACAACTCAAGATAGCAGTTATGCTGAAACTTGCAAAGCTCATCGCTGGTGCAATACTTATTGGAATCCAACAACTTTGGACTTTTTGTAAAGCAAAGAACATTTACTTCAATTTCCTAGTTAACAACTTTCTCAAATTCCGTATGGAACTCAAAATCCCGCTCTTTAAACACAAGCCAAGAACAACTAAAGACAGCTGTTTTGTAGAAAATTGTAAAACTCCTTGCTGGTGCTATACATATCAGAACCTAACAAAATTGGACTTTTTGGAAAGATAAGAACATCTACTACAACTTTCCAGTTAACAACTTTCTCAGATTCCGTATGGAACTCAAATTTCCTGCTCTTGAAACACAAGTTAAGAACAACTCAAGACAGCAGTTTTGCTAAAATTCGCAAACTCGTCGCTGGTGCTATACTTTTCGGAATCTAAAAAAATTATAATTTTTGGAAAGCTAAGAACATCTAATAAAACTTTCTACTTAACAACTTTCACAGATTCAGTATGGAACTCAAATTCCTGCTGTTTAAAGGCAAGTCAAGAACAACTCAAGATTGTAGTTTTGCTGAAACTTGCAAAGCTCATCGCTGGAGCTATACTTATTGGAATCCAACAACATTGGACTTTTTGGAAAGCTAAGAATATCTACTACAATTTCCTAGTAAACAACTTTCTCAGATTCAGTATGGAACTCAAAACCGTGCTCTTTAAACACAAGTCAAGAACAACTAAAGACAGCAGTTTTGCAGAAAATTGTAAAACACAAAACTGGTGCTATATTTATCGGAACCTAACAAAATTGGAATTTTTGCAAAGCTAAAAACATCTACTACAACTTTCCAGTTAACAACTTTCTCAGATTCCGTATGGAACTCAAATTTCTTGCTCTTGAAGCACAAGTCAAGAACAACTCAAGATAGCAGTTTTGCTGAAATTTGCAAACTCGTCGCTGGTACTACACTTTTCGAAATCTAAAAATACAATAATTTTTGGAAAGCTAAGAACATCTTCTACAACTTCCTAGTTAACAACTTTCACAGATTCAGCATGGAAGTTAAATTCCGTCACTTTAAACACGAACGAAGAATAACTCAAGACAGCAGTTTTGCTTCAACTTGTAAAGCTCATAACTGGTTCTATACATAACTGAATCTAACAAAATTGAACTTTTTGGAATGCTATGAAAATGTACTACAACTTCCTAGTTAACAACTTTCTCAGATTCCGTATGGAACTCAAATTCATACTCTTTAAACACAAGTCATGAAGAACTCAAGACAGTAGTTTTGCTGAAACTTGTAAAGCTCATAACTGGTGTTATACTTATTGGAATCCAACAACATTGGAATTTTTGGAAAGCTAAGAATATCTACTACAATTTCCTAGTTAACAACTTTCTCTGATTCCGTATGGAACTTAAATTCCTGCTCTTTAAACACAAGTCAAGAACAACTGAAGACAGCAGTTTTGCTGAAAATTGTAAAACTCATAACTAGTGCTATACTAATTGGAACCTAACAAAATTCTACTTTTCGGAAAGCCAAGAACATCTACTACAACTTCCTAATTAACAACTTTCTCAGATTCAGTATGGAAATCAAATTCTTGCGCCTTAAACACAAATCAATAACGACTCAGGACCGCAGTTTTGCTGAAATTTGTAAAGCTCATAACTGGTGCTATAATTATCGGAATCTAACAAAATTGAAATTCGTGGAAAGCTAAGAACATAAACTACCACTTCCTCGTTAACAACTTTCTCAGATTCCGCATGGAACTCCAATTCCTGCTCTTTAAATACAAGTCAAGAACAACTCAAGACAGCAGTTTTGCTGACACTTGTACAACTCAGAACTAGTGCTATACTTATCGAAATCCAACAAAATTGGACTTTTCTGGAAAGCTAAGAACATCTACAACAACTTCCTTGTTAACAAATTTCTCAGATTCTATGGAACTTAAATTCCTGCTCTTGAAACACAAGTAAAGAACAACTGAAGACATTAGTTTTACTGAAATTTGTAAAGCTCATAACTGGTGCAATACTTATCCGAATCCAACAACATTGGACTTTTTGGAAAGCAAAAAATATCTACTACAACTTCATAGTTAACAACTTTCTCAGATTCCATACGGAACTCAAATTCTGCTCTTTAAACACAAGTCAAGAACAACTCAAGACAGTAGTTTTGCTTAAATTTACAAAGCTCATCGGTGGTCCTATACTTTTCGGAATTGATCAAAATCGTACTTTATTGAAAGCTAATAACATCTACTAAAACTTGTAAAGCTCATAACTGGTTCTATACATATCGGAATCTAACAAAATTGAACTTTTTGGAACGCTAAGAACATCTACTGTAACTAACTAGTTAACAACTTTCGCAGATTCTGTATGGAACTCACATTCATACTCTTTAAACAAAAGTCAAGAACAACTCAAGACAGTAGTTTTGCTGAAACTTGTAAAGCTCATAACTGATGCTATACTTATTGAATCCAACAACATTGGACTTTTTGGAAATCTAAGAATATCTACTACAATTTCCTACTTAACAATTTTCTCAGATTCCTTGTGGAACTTAATTTCCGGCACTTTAAACACAAGTCAAGAACAACTGAAGACAGCACTTTTGCTGAAAATAGTAAAACTCATAACTGGTGCTATACTTATTGGAACCTAACAAAATTGGACTTTTTGGAAAGCTAAGAACATCTACTACAACTTCCCAGTTAACAACTTTCTCAATTTCAGTTTGGAACTCAAATTCCTGCTCTTTAAACACAAGTGAAGAACAACTCAAGACAGCAGTTTTGCTGAAATTTGCAAAGCTCATCGCTGGTGCTATACTTTATGAATCTATCAAAATTATACTCTTTGGAAAGCTAAGAACATCTACTATAACTTCCTTGTTAACAACTTTCTCAGATTCAGTTTGTAAATCAAATTCCTGCTTTTAAACACAGATCAAGAACAACTTAAGACAAAAATTTTGCTAAAACTTGTAAAGCTCATAACTGGTGCTATAATTATCGGAATCTAGTAAAATTGAGCTTTTTAGAAAGCTAAGAACATCTACTAAAACTTCATAGTTAACAAAATTCTCAGGTTCCATATGGAACTCAAATTCCTGCTCTTTAAACACAAGTCAAGAACAGCTCCAGACAGCAGTTTTGCTGAAATTTGCAAAGCTCATGCAGGTGCAATACTTTTCGGAATCTAACAAAATTATTCTTTTTCAAAAGCTAATAACATCTACTACAACTTCGCAGTTAACAACTTTCTCAGATTCAGTATGGAAATCAAATTCCTGCTCTTTAAAGATAGATGTGGAACAACTTAGGACCGCAGTTTTGCTGAAAATTGTAAAGCTCATAACCGATGCTATACTTACCAGAATGTAACAAAATTGAGCTTTGTGGAAAGCAAAGAACATATATGCCACTTCCTAGTTTAAACTTTCTCAGATTCCGTTTGGAACTCAAATTCCTACTCTTGAAACACAAGTCAAAAACAACTCAAGACAGTAGTTTTGCTCAAACTTGTAAAGCTCATAACTGGTGCAATACTTATTGGAATCCAACAACATTGAACTTTTTGGAAAGTAAGAACATCTACTACAACTTCATAGTTAACAACTTTCTCAGATTCTGTATGGAAGTCAAATTCCTGCTCTTGAAACACAAGTCAAGAACAACTCAAGACAGCAGTTTTGCTGAAACTTGCAAAACTCATAACCTGTGCAATACTTATCGGAACCTAACAAAATCGGACTTTTTGGAAAGCTAAGAACATCTACTACAACTTCCTAGTTAACAACTTTCTCAGATTCCGTATGAAACTTAAATTCCTGCTCTCGAAACCCAAGTCAAGAACAACTCAAGACAGCAGTTTTGATAAAACTTGTAAAGCTCATAACTTGTGCAATATTTATCGGAATCCAACAACATTGGAATTTTTGGAAAGCTAAGAACATCTACTACAACTTCTTAGTTAACAACTTTCTCAGATTCCGTATGGAACTCAAATTTCTGGTCTTTAAACACAAGTCAAGAACAACTAAAGACAGCAGTTTTGCTAAAATTTTTAAAGCTCATAACCAGTGTTGTACTTATCAGAACCTAACAAAATTGGATGTTTTGGAAAGCTAAGAACATCCACAACAACATCCTAGTTAACAACTTTCTCAGATTCTTTATGAAACTCAAATTCCTCCTCTTTGAGCACAAGCCAAGAACAACTCAAGACAGCAGTTTTGCTGAAATTTGCAAAGCTCATCGCTGGTGCTACACTTTTCAGAATCGCTCATCGCTGGTGCTATACATTTTGGAAAGCTAAGAACATCTACTTCAAGTTCTTAGTTGACAAGATTCTCAGATTCAGTATGGAACTCAAATTCCTGCTCTTCAAAGGCAAGTCAAGAACAATTCAAGACACCAGTTTTGCAGAAACTTCCAAAGCTCATCGCTGGTGCTATTCTTTTCAGAATCTACCACAACATCCTAGTTAATAACTTTCTCAGATTCAGTATGGAGGTCAAATTCCTGCTCTTTAAAAACAAGTCAAGAACAACTCAAGACAATAGTATTGCTGAAACTAGTAAAGCACATAGTTGGTGCTACACTTATCAGAATTTATCGAAATAAGGCTTTTTGGAAAGCTGAGAACATCTAATACAACTTCGTAGTTAACAACATTCTCTGATTTCGTACGGAACTCAAATTCCTGCTCTTTAAACACCAGTCAAGAATAACTTAAGACAGCAGTTTTGCTGAAATTTTCAAAGCTCATCGCTGGTGCTATACTTTTCGGAATCTAAAAAAACTATAATTTTTGTAAAGATAAAAACATCTACTACAACTTCCTAGTTAACAACTTTCACAGATTCAGTATGGAAATCAAAATCCTGCTCTTTAAACAGAAACCAAGAACAAATCAAGACAACAGTTTTGCTTAAACTTGTAAAGCTCATAACTGGTGCAATACATATCGGAATGTAACAAAATTGAAATTTTTGGAAAGCTAAGAACAAGTACTACCACTTCCTAGTTAACAATTTTCTCATATTCCGTATGAATCTCAAATTCATACTCTCTAAACACAAGTCAAGAACTACTCAATACAGTAGTTTTGCTGAAACTTGTAAAGCTTATAACTAGTGCTATACTTATTGGAATCCATTAACTTTCGACTTTTTCGAAAGCTAAGAACATCTACTACCATTTCCTAGTTAACAACTTTCTCAGAATACGTATGGAACTCAAATTCCTGCCCGTTAAACACAATTCAAGAACAACTGAAGACAACAGTTTTACTGAAAATTGTAAAACTCGTAACTGGTGCTATACTTATCGAAACCTAACAAAATTGGACTTTTTGGAAAGCTAAGAACATCTATTACAACTTCCCAGTTAACAACTTTCTCAGATTCTGTATGGAACTCAAAATTCCTGCTCTTTAAACACAAGTCAAGAACAACTCAAGACAGCAGTTTTGCTGAAATTTGCAAAGCTCATGCTGGTGCAATACATTTCAGAATCTAACAAAATTAGTCTTTTTGGAAAGTTGATAACATCTACTACAACTTCATTGTTAACAACTTTCTTTGATTTTGTATGGCAATCAAAATCCTGCTATTTAAATACAAATCAAGAACAACTCAGGACTGCAGTTTTTCTGAAATTTGTAAAGCTCTTAACTGGTGCTATACTTATCCGATTCTAACAAAATTAAACTTTTTGGAAAGCTATGAACATATACTACCACTTCCTAGTCAACAACTTTCTCAGATTCTGTATGGAACTCAAATTCCTTCTCTTTAAACACAAGTCAAGAATAACACAAGATAGCAGTTTTGCTGAAAGTTGTTTAACTCATAAATGGTGCTATTCTTATCGGAATCCAACAAAATTGAACTTTTCTGGAAAGCTAAGAACATCTAATACAACTTCCTGGTTAACAAATTTCTCAAATTCCGTACGGAACTCAAATTCCTGCTCTTGAAACATAAGTCAATAACAACTCAAGACAGCAGTTTTGCTGAAACTTGTAAATCTCATAACTTGTGCAATACTTATTGGAATCCAACAACATTGAACTTTTTGGAACACTAAGGACGTCGACTACAACTTCATAGTTAACAACTTTCTCATATTTCGTATGGAACTCAAATTCTTGCTCTTTAAACACAAGTCAAGAACAATTGAAGACAATAGTTTTGCTGAAACTTGTAAAGCTTTTAACTGGTGCTATACATATCGGAACCTAACAAAATCAGACTTTTTGGAAAGCTAAGAACATCTACTACAACTTCCGAGTTAACAACTTTCTCAGATTTCGTATGAAACTCAAATTCCAGCCCTTTAAACATAAGTCATGAACAACTAAGGACAACAGTTTTGCTGAAACTTTTTAAGCTCATAACTGGTGCTATACTTATTAGAATCCAACAACATTGGACTTTTTGGAAAGCTAAGAACAACTACTACGATTTCCTAGTTAACAACTTTCTCAGATTCCGTAAGGAACTCAAATTCCTGCACTTTAAACACAAGTCAAGAGCAACTGAAGACAGTTGTTTTGCTGAAACTTGTAAAGCTCAAAACTGGTGCTATACTTATCAGAATCTAATAAAATTGAACTTTTTAGAAAGCTAGGAACATCTACTACAACTTTGTAGTTAAAAACATCCTCAGGTTCCATATGGAACTCAAATTCCTGCTCATCAGACACAAGTCATGAAAAACTCAAGACAGCAGTTTTGCTCAAATTTGCAAAGCTCATGCTGGTGCAATACTTTTCGGAATCTAACAAAATTATACTTTTTCAACAGCTAAGAACATCTACTACAACTTCATAGTTAACAACTTTCTAAAATTCAGTATGGAAATCAAATTTCTGCTCTTTAAACACCAATCAAGAACAATTATCGGAATCTGCTGAAATTTGTCAAGCTCATAACTGGAGCTACAATTATCGGAATCTAACAAAAATGAACTTCTTGGAAAGCTAAGAACATATACAACCACTTCCTAGTTAACAACTTTCTCAGAATCCGTATGGAACTGAAAAAATCCTACTCTTTAATCACAAGTCAAGAAAAACTCAAGATAGAGAGTTTTGCTGAAACTTGTAAAGCTCATAACTGGTGCTATACATATCGGAATCTAAAAAAATTGGACTTTTTGAAAAGCTAAGGTCATCTACTAAAACTTCCTAGTTAACAACTTTATCAGATTCTGTATGGAACTCAAATTTCTGGTCTTTAAACACAAGTCAAGAACAACTAAAGACAGCAGTTTTGCTAAAATTTTTAAAGCTCATAACCAGTGTTGTACTTATCAGAACCTAACAAAATTGGATGTTTTGGAAAGCTAAGAACATCCACAACAACATCCTAGTTAACAACTTTCTCAGATTCTTTATGAAACTCAAATTCCTCCTCTTTGAGCACAAGCCAAGAACAACTCAAGACAGCAGTTTTGCTGAAATTTGCAAAGCTCATCGCTGGTGCTACACTTTTCAGAATCGCTCATCGCTGGTGCTATACATTTTGGAAAGCTAAGAACATCTACTTCAAGTTCTTAGTTGATAAGATTCTCAGATTCAGTATGGAACTCAAATTCCTGCTCTTCAAAGGCAAGTCAAGAACAATTCAAGACACCAGTTTTGCAGAAACTTCCAAAGCTCATCGCTGGTGCTATTCTTTTCAGAATCTACCACAACATCCTAGTTAATAACTTTCTCAGATTCAGTATGGAGGTCAAATTCCTGCTCTTTAAAAACAAGTCAAGAACAACTCAAGACAATAGTATTGCTGAAACTAGTAAAGCACATAGTTGGTGCTACACTTATCAGAATTTATCGAAATAAGGCTTTTTGGAAAGCTGAGAACATCTAATACAACTTCGTAGTTAACAACATTCTCTGATTTCGTACGGAACTCAAATTCCTGCTCTTTAAACACCAGTCAAGAATAACTTAAGACAGCAGTTTTGCTGAAATTTTCAAAGCTCATCGCTGGTGCTATACTTTTCGGAATCTAAAAAAACTATAATTTTTGTAAAGATAAAAACATCTACTACAACTTCCTAGTTAACAACTTTCACAGATTCAGTATGGAAATCAAAATCCTGCTCTTTAAATAGAAACCAAGAACAAATCAAGACAACAGTTTTGCTTAAACTTGTAAAGCTCATAACTGGTGCAATACATATCGGAATGTAACAAAATTGAAATTTTTGGAAAGCTAAGAACAAGTACTACCACTTCCTAGTTAACAATTTTCTCATATTCCGTATGAATCTCAAATTCATACTCTCTAAACACAAGTCAAGAACTACTCAATACAGTAGTTTTGCTGAAACTTGTAAAGCTTATAACTAGTGCTATACTTATTGGAATCCATTAACTTTCGACTTTTTCGAAAGCTAAGAACATCTACTACCATTTCCTAGTTAACAACTTTCTCAGAATACGTATGGAACTCAAATTCCTGCCCGTTAAACACAATTCAAGAACAACTGAAGACAACAGTTTTACTGAAAATTGTAAAACTCGTAACTGGTGCTATACTTATTGAAACCTAACAAAATTGGACTTTTTGGAAAGCTAAGAACATCTATTACAACTTCCCAGTTAACAACTTTCTCAGATTCTGTATGGAACTCAAAATTCCTGCTCTTTAAACACAAGTCAAGAACAACTCAAGACAGCAGTTTTGCTGAAATTTGCAAAGCTCATGCTGGTGCAATACATTTCAGAATCTAACAAAATTAGTCTTTTTGGAAAGTTGATAACATCTACTACAACTTCATTGTTAACAACTTTCTTTGATTTTGTATGGCAATCAAAATCCTGCTATTTAAATACAAATCAAGAACAACTCAGGACTGCAGTTTTTCTGAAATTTGTAAAGCTCTTAACTGGTGCTATACTTATCCGATTCTAACAAAATTAAACTTTTTGGAAAGCTATGAACATATACTACCACTTCCTAGTCAACAACTTTCTCAGATTCCGTATGGAACTCAAATTCCTTCTCTTTAAACACAAGTCAAGAATAACACAAGATAGCAGTTTTGCTGAAAGTTGTTTAACTCATAAATGGTGCTATTCTTATCGGAATCCAACAAAATTGAACTTTTCTGGAAAGCTAAGAACATCTAATACAACTTCCTGGTTAACAAATTTCTCAAATTCCGTACGGAACTCAAATTCCTGCTCTTGAAACATAAGTCAATAACAACTCAAGACAGCAGTTTTGCTGAAACTTGTAAATCTCATAACTTGTGCAATACTTATTGGAATCCAACAACATTGAACTTTTTGGAACACTAAGGACGTCGACTACAACTTCATAGTTAACAACTTTCTCATATTTCGTATGGAACTCAAATTCCTGCTCTTTAAACACAAGTCAAGAACAATTGAAGACAATAGTTTTGCTGAAACTTGTAAAGCTTTTAACTGGTGCTATACATATCGGAACCTAACAAAATCAGACTTTTTGGAAAGCTAAGAACATCTACTACAACTTCCGAGTTAACAACTTTCTCAGATTTCGTATGAAACTCAAATTCCAGCCCTTTAAACATAAGTCATGAACAACTAAGGACAACAGTTTTGCTGAAACTTTTTAAGCTCATAACTGGTGCTATACTTATTAGAATCCAACAACATTGGACTTTTTGGAAAGCTAAGAACAACTACTACGATTTCCTAGTTAACAACTTTCTCAGATTCCGTAAGGAACTCAAATTCCTGCACTTTAAACACAAGTCAAGAGCAACTGAAGACAGTTGTTTTGCTGAAACTTGTAAAGCTCAAAACTGGTGCTATACTTATCAGAATCTAATAAAATTGAACTTTTTAGAAAGCTAGGAACATCTACTACAACTTTGTAGTTAAAAACATCCTCAGGTTCCATATGGAACTCAAATTCCTGCTCATCAGACACAAGTCATGAAAAACTCAAGACAGCAGTTTTGCTCAAATTTGCAAAGCTCATGCTGGTGCAATACTTTTCGGAATCTAACAAAATTATACTTTTTCAACAGCTAAGAACATCTACTACAACTTCATAGTTAACAACTTTCTAAAATTCAGTATGGAAATCAAATTTCTGCTCTTTAAACACCAATCAAGAACAATTATCGGAATCTGCTGAAATTTGTCAAGCTCATAACTGGAGCTACAATTATCGGAATCTAACAAAAATGAACTTCTTGGAAAGCTAAGAACATATACAACCACTTCCTAGTTAACAACTTTCTCAGAATCCGTATGGAACTGAAAAAATCCTACTCTTTAATCACAAGTCAAGAAAAACTCAAGATAGAGAGTTTTGCTGAAACTTGTAAAGCTCATAACTGGTGCTATACATATCGGAATCTAAAAAAATTGGACTTTTTGAAAAGCTAAGGTCATCTACTAAAACTTCCTAGTTAACAACTTTATCAGATTCTGTATGGAACTCAAATTTCTGGTCTTTAAACACAAGTCAAGAACAACTAAAGACAGCAGTTTTGCTAAAATTTTTAAAGCTCATAACCAGTGTTGTACTTATCAGAACCTAACAAAATTGGATGTTTTGGAAAGCTAAGAACATCCACAACAACATCCTAGTTAACAACTTTCTCAGATTCTTTATGAAACTCAAATTCCTCCTCTTTGAGCACAAGCCAAGAACAACTCAAGACAGCAGTTTTGCTGAAATTTGCAAAGCTCATCGCTGGTGCTACACTTTTCAGAATCGCTCATCGCTGGTGCTATACATTTTGGAAAGCTAAGAACATCTACTTCAAGTTCTTAGTTGATAAGATTCTCAGATTCAGTATGGAACTCAAATTCCTGCTCTTCAAAGGCAAGTCAAGAACAATTCAAGACACCAGTTTTGCAGAAACTTCCAAAGCTCATCGCTGGTGCTATTCTTTTCAGAATCTACCACAACATCCTAGTTAATAACTTTCTCAGATTCAGTATGGAGGTCAAATTCCTGCTCTTTAAAAACAAGTCAAGAACAACTCAAGACAATAGTATTGCTGAAACTAGTAAAGCACATAGTTGGTGCTACACTTATCAGAATTTATCGAAATAAGGCTTTTTGGAAAGCTGAGAACATCTAATACAACTTCGTAGTTAACAACATTCTCTGATTTCGTACGGAACTCAAATTCCTGCTCTTTAAACACCAGTCAAGAATAACTTAAGACAGCAGTTTTGCTGAAATTTTCAAAGCTCATCGCTGGTGCTATACTTTTCGGAATCTAAAAAAACTATAATTTTTGTAAAGATAAAAACATCTACTACAACTTCCTAGTTAACAACTTTCACAGATTCAGTATGGAAATCAAAATCCTGCTCTTTAAACAGAAACCAAGAACAAATCAAGACAACAGTTTTGCTTAAACTTGTAAAGCTCATAACTGGTGCAATACATATCGGAATGTAACAAAATTGAAATTTTTGGAAAGCTAAGAACAAGTACTACCACTTCCTAGTTAACAACTTTCTCATATTCCGTATGAATCTCAAATTCATACTCTCTAAACACAAGTCAAGAACTACTCAATACAGTAGTTTTGCTGAAACTTGTAAAGCTTATAACTAGTGCTATACTTATTGGAATCCATTAACTTTCGACTTTTTCGAAAGCTAAGAACATCTACTACCATTTCCTAGTTAACAACTTTCTCAGAATACGTATGGAACTCAAATTCCTGCCCGTTAAACACAATTCAAGAACAACTGAAGACAACAGTTTTACTGAAAATTGTAAAACTCGTAACTGGTGCTATACTTATCGAAACCTAACAAAATTGGACTTTTTGGAAAGCTAAGAACATCTATTACAACTTCCCAGTTAACAACTTTCTCAGATTCTGTATGGAACTCAAAATTCCTGCTCTTTAAACACAAGTCAAGAACAACTCAAGACAGCAGTTTTGCTGAAATTTGCAAAGCTCATGCTGGTGCAATACATTTCAGAATCTAACAAAATTAGTCTTTTTGGAAAGTTGATAACATCTACTACAACTTCATTGTTAACAACTTTCTTTGATTTTGTATGGCAATCAAAATCCTGCTATTTAAATACAAATCAAGAACAACTCAGGACTGCAGTTTTTCTGAAATTTGTAAAGCTCTTAACTGGTGCTATACTTATCCGATTCTAACAAAATTAAACTTTTTGGAAAGCTATGAACATATACTACCACTTCCTAGTCAACAACTTTCTCAGATTCCGTATGGAACTCAAATTCCTTCTCTTTAAACACAAGTCAAGAATAACACAAGATAGCAGTTTTGCTGAAAGTTGTTTAACTCATAAATGGTGCTATTCTTATCGGAATCCAACAAAATTGAACTTTTCTGGAAAGCTAAGAACATCTAATACAACTTCCTGGTTAACAAATTTCTCAAATTCCGTACGGAACTCAAATTCCTGCTCTTGAAACATAAGTCAATAACAACTCAAGACAGCAGTTTTGCTGAAACTTGTAAATCTCATAACTTGTGCAATACTTATTGGAATCCAACAACATTGAACTTTTTGGAACACTAAGGACGTCGACTACAACTTCATAGTTAACAACTTTCTCATATTTCGTATGGAACTCAAATTCCTGCTCTTTAAACACAAGTCAAGAACAATTGAAGACAATAGTTTTGCTGAAACTTGTAAAGCTTTTAACTGGTGCTATACATATCGGAACCTAACAAAATCAGACTTTTTGGAAAGCTAAGAACATCTACTACAACTTCCGAGTTAACAACTTTCTCAGATTTCGTATGAAACTCAAATTCCAGCCCTTTAAACATAAGTCAAGAACAACTAAGGACAACAGTTTTGCTGAAACTTTTTAAGCTCATAACTGGTGCTATACTTATTAGAATCCAACAACATTGGACTTTTTGGAAAGCTAAGAACAACTACTACGATTTCCTAGTTAACAACTTTCTCAGATTCCGTATGGAACTCAAATTCCTGCACGTTAAACACAAGTCAAGAGCAACTGAAGACAGTTGTTTTGCTGAAACTTGTAAAGCTCAAAACTGGTGCTATACTTATCAGAATCTAATAAAATTGAACTTTTTAGAAAGCTAGGAACATCTACTACAACTTTGTAGTTAAAAACATCCTCAGGTTCCATATGGAACTCAAATTCCTGCTCATCAGACACAAGTCATGAAAAACTCAAGACAGCAGTTTTGCTCAAATTTGCAAAGCTCATGCGGGTGCAATACTTTTCGGAATCTAACAAAATTATACTTTTTCAACAGCTAAGAACATCTACTACAACTTCATAGTTAACAACTTTCTAAAATTCAGTATGGAAATCAAATTTCTGCTCTTTAAACACCAATCAAGAACAATTATCGGAATCTGCTGAAATTTGTCAAGCTCATAACTGGAGCTACAATTATCGGAATCTAACAAAAATGAACTTCTTGGAAAGCTAAGAACATATACTACCACTTCCTAGTTAACAACTTTCTCAGAATCCGTATGGAACTGAAAAAATCCTACTCTTTAATCACAAGTCAAGAAAAACTCAAGATAGAGAGTTTTGCTGAAACTTGTAAAGCTCATAACTGGTGCTATACATATCGGAATCTAAAAAAATTGGACTTTTTGAAAAGCTAAGGTCATCTACTAAAACTTCCTAGTTAACAACTTTTTCAGATTCCGTATGAAACTCAACTTCCTGCTCTTTAAACACAAGTAAAGAAACAACTCAAGATAGCAGTTTTGCTGAAACTTGTGAAGCTCATAACTGGTGCTATACTTATCAGAATCTAACAAAATTGGACTTTTTGGTATGCTAAGAACAACTAATATAACTTCCTAGTTAACAAGTTTCTCAGATTCCGTATGGAACTCAAATTCCTGCTCTTTAAACACAAGTCAAGAAAAACTCAAGACAGCAGTTTGCTGAAACTTCTAAAGTTCATAATTGGTGCTATACTTATCGGAATTTAACAAAATTTAACTTTTTAGAAAGCTAAGAACATATACTACCACTTCCCAGTTAACAACTTTTTCAGATTCCGTATGGAACTCAAATTCCTACTCTTTAAACACAAGTCAAGAACAACTCAAGGCAGCACTTTTGCTGAAACTTGTACAGCTCAAAATTGGTTCTATACTTATTGGAATCCAACAAAATTGGACTTTCCTGGAAATCTAAGAGCATCTACTACAACTTTCAAGTTAACAACTTTCTCAGATTCCGTTTGGAACTCAAATTCCTGCTCTTCAAACACAAGTCAAGAACAACTAAAGATAGCAGTTTTGCAGAAACTTGTAAAGCTCGTAACTAGTGTTATACTTATAGGAACCTAACAAAATTCAACATTTTGCAATGCTAAGAACATCTACTACCAATTCCTAGTTAACAAATTTCTCAGATTCCGTATGGAACACAAACTCCACCTCTTTAAACACAAATTAAGAACAACTCAAGAAAGCAGTTTTGCTCAAATTTGCAAAGCTCATCACTGGTGCAATACTTTTCGGAATCTATCAAAATTATATTTTTAGGAAAGCTAAGAACATCTACTACAACTTCCTAGTTAACAACTTTCTCAGATTCATTATGGAACACAAATTCCTGCTCTTTAAACACAAGTCAGGAACAACTGATGACAGAAATTTTGATGAAACTTGTCAAGCTCATATCTTGTGCTATACATATCGGAATATAATAAAATTGGTCTTTCTAGAAAGCTAAGAACAACTACTAAAACTTCCTTGTCAACAACATTCACCGATTCCCTATGGAACTCAAATTCCTACTCTTTAAACACAAGTCAAGAACAACTCAAGACAGCAGTTTTGCTGAAACTTGTACAACTCATAACTGGTGCTACACTAATCGGAATCCAACAAAATTGGACTTTTTAGAAAGCTAAGAAAATCCACTACAATTTCCTAGTTAACAACTTTCTCAGATTCTATATGGAACTCAAATTCCTGCACTTTAAACACAAGTCAAGAACAACTTAAGATAGTAGTTTTGTTGAAATTTGCAAAGCTCATCGCTGGTGCTATACTTTTCAGAATCTGTCAAAATTATACTTTTTGGAAAGGTAAGAACATCAACTAAAACTTTCTAGTTAAAAATTTCTCAGATTCAGTATGGAACACAAATTCCATCTCTTTAAACTCAAGTCTAGAACAACTGAAGATAGAAATTTTGCTGAAACATGTAAAGCTCATAACTAGGGCTATACTTATCGGAATCTAAAAAAATTGAACTTTTTAGAAAGCCAAGAACATATGCTACAACTTCGTAGTTAACAACATTCCAAGATTCCAAATGGAACTCAAATTTTTGCTCTTCAAACACACGTCAAGAACAACTCAAGACAGTAGTTTTGCTAAAATTTGCAAAGCTCATCGCTGGTGCTATACTTTTCGGACTCTAATGCAATTATACTTTTTGGAAAGCTAAGAACATCTACTACAACTTCCTAGTTAACAACTTTCACAGATTCAGTATGGAAATCAAATTCCTGCTCTTTAAACACAAATCAAGAACAACTCAGGACAGCAGTTTTGCTGAAACTAGTAAAGCTCATAACTGGTGCTATACTAATCGGAATCAAAGAAAATTGGACTTTTTGAAAAGCTAAGAACATCTACTAAAACTTCATAGTTAATCACTTTCTCAGATTCTGTATGAAACTCAAATTCTTGCTCTCTTTAAACACAAGTCAAGAACAACTTAAGACAACAATTTTGCTGAAATTTGCAAAGCACATCGTTGGTGCTATACTTTTCGGAATCTATCAAAATTATACTTTTTGGAAACCTGAGAACAACTACTACAAATTCCTAGTTAACAACTTTATCAGATTCAGTATGGAACTCAAATTCATGTTCTTTAAACACAAGTCAAGAACAACTGAAGGTAGAAATTTTCCCGAAACATGTAAAGCTCATAACTTTTGCGATACATATCAAATATAATAAAATTGAACTTTCAGAAAGCTAAGAAAATCTATCACAACTTCGTAGTAAACATCATTCTCAGATTCTGTATGGAACTCAAATTCCTACTATTTAAACACAAATAAAGAACAACCCAAGACAGCAGTTTTGCTGATATTTGCAAAGCTCATCGCTGGTGCTATAGTTTCCGAAATCTAACAAAATTATAATTTTGGAAAGCTAAGAACATCTACTATAACTTCCTAGTTAACAACTTTCTCAGATGCAGTAAGGAAATCAAATTCATACTCTTTAAACATAAATCAAGAACAACTCAGGACAGCAGTTTTACTAAAATTTGTAACGCACATGACTGGTGCTATACTTATCGGAATCTAACAAAATTGAAATTTTTGGAAAGATATGAACATCTACTGCCACTTCCTAGTTAACCACTTTCTCAGATTCCGTATGGAACTCAAATTCATACTCCTTAAACACAAGTCAAGAACAACCCAAGACAGCAGTTTTACTGAAATTTGTAAAGCTCGTAACTGGTGCTATACTTATTGGAATCTAACAAAATTGGACTTTTTGAAAAGCTAAAAACATTTACTAAAACTTCCTAGTTATTAACTTTCTCAGATTCCATATGAAACAAATAATCCGACTCTTTAAACACAAGTCAAAAACAACTCAAGACAGCAGTTTTGCTGAAATTTGCAAAACTCATCGCTGGGGCTATACTTTTCGAAATCTATCAAAATTACACTTTTTTGAAACCTAAGAACATATACTACAACTTCCTAGTGAAAAATTTTCCCAGATTCATTATGGAACTCAAATTCCTGCTCTTTAAACACAATTCAAGAACAACTGAAGACAGAAATTTTGCTGAAACTTGTAAAGCTCATAACCGGTTCTATACTTATCGAAATCCAACAACAGTGGACTTTTTGGATAGCTAAGAACATCTACTACAATTTCATAGTTAACAACTTTCTCAGATTCCATATGGAACTCAAATTCCTGCTCTTTAAACACAAGTCAAGAAAAACTAAAGACAGCAGTTTTGCTAAAATTTGTAAAGCTCATAACTGGTGCAATACTTATCGGAACTTAACAAAATTAGACATTTTGAAAAGCTAAGAAAATCTACTACAAATTCCTAGTTAATAACTTTCTCAGATTGCTTATGGAACTCAAATTCCTGCTCTTTAAACACAAGTCAAGAACAACTCAAGACAGCAGTTTTGCTGAAATTTGCAAAGCTCCTCACTGGTGCTACACTTTTCAAAATATATCAAAATTATACTTTTTGGAAAGCTAAGAACATCTACTACAACTTCCTAGTTAACAACTTTCTCAGATTCAGTATGGAACTCAAATTCCAGCTTTTTAAACACAAGTCAAGAACAAACGAAGACAGAAATTTTGCTGAAACTTGAAAAGCTCATAACTTGTGCTATAATTATCAGAATCCAACTACATTGGACATTTTGGAAAGCTCAGAACATCTACTACAACTTCCAAGTTAACAACTTTCTCAGATTCCGTATGGAACTCAAATTCCTACTCTTTAAACACAAGAACAACTCAAGACAGCAGTTTTGTTGAAATTTGCAAAGCACATCCCTGGTGCTATTGTTTTCGGAATTTATCAAAATTATACTTTTTGGAAACCTAAGAACATCTACTACAAATACCTAGTTAACAGCTTTCTCAGATTCAGTATGGAACTCAAATTCCTGCTCATTAAACACAAGTCAAGAACAACTGAAGACTGAAAATTTTCTGAAACTTGTAAAGCTCAGAACTAGTGCTATACTTATCGAAATCTAATAAAATTGAAATTTTTCAAAAGCTATGAAAATCTACTACAACTTCGTAGTTAACAACATTCTCAGATTTCCTGCTCTTCAAACACAAGTCAAGAACAACTCAAGACAGCAGTTTTACTTAAATTTGCAAAGCACATCGCTGGTGCTATACTTTTTGGACTCTAACAAAATTATACTTTTTGGAAAGCTAAGAACATATACTACAAATTCCTAGTTAATAACTTTCTCAAATTTAGTATGGAAATCAAATTCCTACTCTTTAAACCCAAATCAAGAACAACACAGGACAACAGTTTTGCTAAAATTTGTAAAACTCATAATTGGAGCTGTACTGCTAGGAATCTAAGAAAATTGAACTTTTTGAAAAGATAAGAACATCTACTACCACTTCCTAGTTAACCACTTTCTCAGATTCCGTATGGAACTCTAATTCCTACTCTTTAAACACAAGTCCAGAACAATTCAAGACATCAGTTTTGCTGAAACTTTTAAAGCTCATAACTGGTGCTATACTTATCGAAATCAAACAAATTTGGACTTTTTGGAAAGATAAGAACATCTACTACAACTTCCTAGTTAAAAGTTCTCAGATTTCGTATGGAACTCAAATTCCTGCTCTTTAAACACAAGTCCAGAACAACTCAAGACAGCAGTTTGGCTGAAATTTGTAAAGCTCTTCGCTGGTGCTATACTTTTCGGAATCTATCAAAATTATACTTTTTGGAAAGCTAAGAACATCTACTACAACTTCCTAGTTAACAACTTTCTCAGATTCAGTATGGAACTCAAATTCCTGCTCCTTAAACACAAGTCAAGTACAACTGAAGACAGAAACTTTGCTGAAACTTGTAAAGCTCATAACTGGTGCTATACTTTTTGGAATCTATCAAAATTATACATTTTGGAAAGCTGAGAACATATACTACAACTTTCTAGTTAACAACTTTCTCCGATTCAGTATGGAACTCAAATTCCTGCTCTTTAAACACAAGTCAAGAACAATTGAAGATAGAAATTTTGCTCTTAACTAGTGCGATACTTATCGGAATCTAATAAAATTGAAATTTTTAAAGAGGTAAGAAAATCTACTACAACTTCGTAGTTAACAAAATTCTCAGATTCCATATGGAACTCAAATTCCTGCTCTTCAAAGACAAGTCAAGAATAACTCAAGACAGCAGTTTTGCTTAAATTTGCAAAGCTCATCGCTGGTGCTCTACTTTTCGGACCCTAACAAAATTATCCTTTTGGAAAACTGAGAACATCTACTACGACTTCCTAATTAACAACTTTCTTTGATTCAGTATGGATATCAAATTCTTGCTCTTTAAACACAAATCAAGAACAACACAGGACAACAATTTTGCTAAAATTTGTAATGTTCATAACTGGTGCTATAATTATCGGAATCTAACAAAATTGAACTTTTAGGAAAGAAAAGAACATCTACTAAAACTTCCTAGTTAACAACTTTCTCAGATTCCGTATGGAACTCAAATTCCTGCTCTTTAAACACAAGTCAAGAACAACTCAAGACAGCTGTTTTGCTGAAATTTGGAAAGCTCATCTCTGGTGCAATACTATTCAGAATCTATCAAAATTATACTTTTTGGAAAGCTTAGAACATCTACTACAATCATCTAGTTAATAACTTTCTCAAATTCAGAATGGAACTCAAATTCCTGCAGTTTAAATGCAAATCAAGAACAATTGAAGATAAAAATTTTGCTGAAACTTGTAAAGCTCATAACTTGTGTTATACTTTTCGGAATCTAATCAAATTGAACTTTTTAGAAAGCTAAGAACATCTACTACAATTTTGTAGTTAACAGCATTCTCAGATTCCATATGGAACTCAAATTCCTGCTCTTCAAACTCTAGTCAAGAACAACTCAAGACAGCAATTTTGCTTAAATTTCCAAAGCTCATCGCTAGTGCTATATTTTTCGGAATCTAACAAAATTTTACTTTTTGGAAAGCTAAGAACATCTGCTACAACTTCCTAGTTAACAACTTTCTCAGATTCAGTATGGAAAACAAATTTCTGCTCTTCAAACACAAATCAAGAACAACTCAGAACAACAGTTTTGCTGAAGTTTGTAAACCTCGCAACTAATGCTACACTTATCGAAATCTATCAAAATTCAACTTTGGGAAAGCTAAGAAAAACTACTACCACTTCCTAGTTAACAACTTTCTCTAATTCTGAAGGGAACTTAAATTCCTATGCTTTAAACACAAGTCAAGAACAACTCAAGACAGCAGTTTTGCTAAAACTTGTAAAGCTCATAACTCGTGCTATACATATCGGAATCCAAGAAAATTGAACATTTTGGAAAGCTAAGGACATCTACTAAAACTTTCTAGTTAACAACTTTATCAGATTCTGTATGAAACTCAAATTCCTGCTCTTTAAACACAAGTCAAGAACAACTGAAGACAGCAGTTTTACTGAAACTTGTAAAGTTCGTAACTGGTGCTGTACTTGTCGGAACCTAACAAAATTGGACTTTTTGGAAATCTAGGAAAATCTACTAGAAATTCCTAGAAAACAACTTTTTCAGATTTTGTATGGAACTCAATTCCTGCTCTTTAAACACATGTCAAGAACAACTCAAAACATCAGTTTTGCTGAAATTTACAAAGCTCATCGCTGGTGCTATAATTTTCGGAATCTATCAAAATTAAACATTTTTGGAAAGCTAATGACATCTACTACAACATCCTAGTCAACAACTTTCTCAGATTCAGTATGGAACTCAAATTTCTGCACTTTAAACACAAGTCAAGAACAACTCAAGAAAACAGTTTTGCTAAAAGATGCAAAGCTCATCGCTAAAGCTAAACTTTTCGGAATCAAACAAAATTAGACTTTTTGGAAAGCTAATAACATCTACTACAACTTCCTAGTTAACAACTTTCTCAGATTCAATATGGAACTCAAATTCCTTTCCCTTTAAACATAAGTCAAGAACAACTCAATACAACAGTTTTGCTGAAATTTGTAAAGCTCATAATTGGTGCTATACTTATCGGAATCTATCAAAATTAGACTTTTTGGAAAGCTAAGAACAACGACTACAACTTCCTAGTTAACAAAATTCTCAGATTCATTATGGAACTCAAATTTCTGCTCTTTAAACACAAGTCAAGAACAAATGAAGATAGAAATTTTGCGGAAACTTGTAAAGATCATAACTTGTACTATACTTATCGAAATATAATAAAATTGAACATTTTGGAAAGCAAAGAACATCTACTACAACTTCGTAGTTAACAACATTCTCAGATTCCATATGGAACTCAAATTCATGCGCATTAAACACAAGTCAAGAACAACTCAGGATAGCATTTTTGCTGAAATTTGCAAAGCTCATCGCTGGTGCTATACTTTTCAAAATCTAACAAAATTATAATTTTTAGAAAGCTAAGAGCATGTACTACAACTTCCTAGTTAACAATTTTCACAGATTCAGTATAGAAATCAAATTCATGCTCTTTAAACGTAAATCAAGAACAACTCAACACAGCAGTTTTACTGAAACTTGTAAAGCTCATAACTGGTGTTGTACTTATCGGAATCTAACAAAATTGAAATTTTTGGAAAGCTAAGAACATCTACTACAACTTCCTAGTTAACAACTTTCTAATATTCCATATGGAACTCAAAATCCTGCTTTTTAAACACAAGTCAAGAACAACTCAAGACACCAGTTTTGCTGAAACTTGTAAAGCTCATAACTGGTGCGATACTTATCGGAATCCAACTAAATTGGATTTTTTTGAAAGCTAAGAACATCTACTACAACTTCCTAGTTAACAACTTTCTTAGATTCCGTAAGGAACTCAAATTCCTGCTAGTTAAACACAAGTCAAGAACAACTGAAGACAACAGTTTTGCTGAAACTTGTAAAGCTCATAACAGGTGTTGTACTTTTCGAAACCTAACAAAATAGGACCTTCTAGAAATCTAAGAACATCTACTACAACTTTCTAGTTGTCTACTTTCTCAGATTCCGTATGGAACTCAAATTCCTACTATTCAAATACAAGTCAAGAACAACTCAAGACAGCAATTTCGCTTAAATTTGCAAAGCTCATCGATGGTGCTATACTTTAAGGAATCTAACTAAATTATACTTTTTGGAAAGCTAAGAACATCTACTAAAACTTCCTAGTTAACAACTTTCTCAGATTCAGTATGGAAATCAAATTCCTACTCTTTAAACATAAACCAAGAACAACTCTGGACAGCAGTTTGGCTGAAATTTGTAAAGCTCATAACTGGGGCTATACTTATCGAAATCTAACAAAATTGAACTTTTTAGAAAGATAATAACATCTACTACCACTTCCTAGCTAACAACTTTCTCAGATTCCGTATGGAACTCAAATTCCTACTCTTTAAACATAAGTCAAGAATAACTCAAGACAGCAGTTTTGCTGAAACTTGCAAAGCTCATCGTTGAAGCTATACTTTTTGGAATCTAACAAAATTAGGCTTTTTGGAAATCTAAGAACATCTAATACAACTTTCTAGTTAACAACATTCTCAGATTCATTATGGAACTCAAATTTCTACTCTTTAAATACAAGTCAAGAACAACTGAAGACAGAAATTTTGATGAAACATGTAAAGATCATAACTTGTGCAATACTTATCGGAATATAATAGAATCGAACTTTTTAGAAAGCTAAGAACATCTAGTACAACATCGTAGTTAACAACAATCTCAGATTCCGTATGGTACTTAAATTCCTGCGCTTTAAACACAAGTCAAGAACAACTCAAGACAGCAATTTCGCTTAAATTTGCAAAGCTCATCGATGGTGCTATACTTTTCGGAATCTAAAAAAATTATACTTTTTGGAAAGCTAAGAACATCTACTACAACTTCCTAGTTAACAACTTTCTCAGATTCAGTATGGAAATCAAATTCCTACTCTTTAATCATAAACCTAGAACAACTCTGGACAGCAGTTTTGCTGAAATTTGTAAAGCTCATAACTGGGGCTATACTTATCGGAATCTAACAAAATTGATCTTTTTGGAAAGATAAGAACATCTACGACCACTTCCTAGTTAACAACTTTCTCAGATTCCGTATGGAACTCAAATTCCTACTTTTTAACTACAAGTCAAGAACAACTCAGGACAGCAGTTTTGATGAAACATGTAAAGTTCATAACCGGTGCTGTACTTATCAGAATCTAACAAAATTAGACTTTTTGAAAAAATAAGAACATTTACTAAAACTTCCAAGTTAACAACTTTCTCAGATTCTGTATAAAACAAAAATTCCTGCTCTTTAAACAAAACTCAAGAACAACTCAAGACAGCAGCTTTGCCGAAACATATAAAACTCATAACTGGTCCTATACTTATCGGAATCTAACAAAACTGGACTCTTTAGAAAGCTAAGAACATCCAATACAACTTCCTAGTAAATAACTTTCTCAGATTCCGTATGGAACTCAAATTCCTGCTCTTTAAACACAAGTTAAGTACAACTCAAGACAGTAGTGTTGCTGAAACTTGCAAAGCTCTTCGATGGTGTTATACTTTTCGGAATCTATCAAAATTATACTTTTTGGAAAGCTAAGAACATCTACCACAACTTCCTAGTTAACAAATTTCTCAGATTCAGTATGGAACTCAAATTCCTGCTCTTTAAGTGCAAGTCAAGAACAATTGAAGACAGAATTTTTGCTGAAACTGGTAAAACACATAACTGGTGCTATACTTATTGAAATCTAATAAAATTGAACTTTTTAGAAAGCTAAGAATATCTACTACAACTTCGTAGTTAACAACATTCTCAGGTTCCATATGGAACTCAAATTCCTGCCCTTCAAACACAAGTCAAGAACAACTCAAGACAGTAGTTTTGCTTAAATTTGCAAATCTCATCGCTGGTGTTATACTTTTCGGACTCTAACAAAATTAAACTTTTTGGAAAGCTAAGAATATCTACTACGACTTCCAAATTAACAACTTTCTTAGATTCAGTATGGAAATAAAATTCTTGCTCTTTAAACACAAATCCAGAACAACTCAGGATACCAGTTTTGCTGAAATTTGTAATGCTCAAAACTGGTGCTATACTTATCGGAATCTAAAAAAATTGAACTTTTTGGATAGATAAGAACATCTACTAAAATTTCCTAGTTAACAACTTTCTCTGATTCCGTATGGAACTAAAATTCCTGCTTTTTAAACACAAGTCAAGAACAATTCAAGACAGCTGTTTTGCTGAAATTTGCAAAGCTCATCGCCGGTGCTATACTATTCGGAATCTATACTTATCGGAATCTATACTTTTTGTAAAACTAAGAACATCTACTACAATTACCTAGTTAACAACTTTCACAGTTTCAGCATGGAACTCAAATTCCTGCCCTTTAAACATAAGTCAAGAACAACTTAATACAACAGTTTTGCTGAGACTTGTAATGCTCATAATTGGTGCTATACTTATCGGAATCTAGCAAAATTAGACTTTTTGGAAAGCTAAGAACATCTACTACAACTTCCTAGTTAACAACATTGTCAGATTCATTATGGAACTGAAATTCCTGCTCTTTAAACACAAGTCTAGAACAACTCAAGGCACCAATTTTGCTGAAATTTGCAAAGCTCATCGCTGGTGCTATACTTTCGAAATCTATCAAAATTAATCATTTTGGAACGCTAAGAACATGTACTACAACTTTCTAGTTAAGAACTTTCTCAGATTCAGTATGAAACTCAAAATTCTGCTCTTTAAACACAAGTCAAGAACAACTCAAGACAGCAGGTTTGCTGAAACTTGCAAAGCTCATCGCTGATGCTATACTTTTCGAAATCTAACAAAATTATACATTTTGGAAAGCTAAGAACATCTACTAACACTTTCTAGTTAAAACCTTTCTCAGATTCAGTATGGAAATCAAATTCCTACTCTTTAAACACAAATCAAGAGCAACTCATAACAGCAGTTTTGCTGAAGTTTGTAAACCTCGTAACTAGTGCTATACTTATCGGAATCAATCAAAATTCAAGTTTTTGGAAAGCTAAGAAAATCTACTACCACTTCCTAGTTAACAACTTTCTCATATTCCGAAGGGAACTCAAATTCCTACTCTTTAAACAAAAGTCAAGAACAATTGAACACAATAGTTTTGCTGAAACTTGTAAAGCTCATAACTGGTGCAATACATATCGGAATCCAAGAAAATTGAACATTTTGGAAAGCTAAGAACATCTAATAAAACTTCCTAGTTAACAACTTTCTCAGATTCCGTATGAAACTCAAATTCCTGCTATTTAAACAAAAGTTAAGAACAATTGAACACAACAGTTTTGCTGGAACTTGTAATGCTCGTAACTTGTGCTATACTTGTCAGAACCTAACAAAATTTGACTCTTTAGAAAGCTAAGAAAATCTACTACAAATTCCTAGTTAACAACTTTCTCAGATTTTGTATGGAACTCAAATTCCTGCTCTTTAAACACAAATCAAGAACAACTGAAGACAGAAATTTTGCTGAAACTTGTAAAACTCGTAACTTGTGCTATACTTATCGGAATCTATCAAAATTAAACTTTTTGGAAAGCTAAGAAAATCTACTACCACTTCCTAGTTAACAACTTTCTCATATTCCGAAGGGAACTCAGATTCCTACTCTTTAAACAAAAGTCAAGAACAATTGAACACAGTAGTTTTGCTGAAACTTGTAAAGCTCAAAACTGGTGCGATTTAAATTCCTGCGCTTCAAACATAAGTCAAGAACAACTAAAGACAACATTTTTGCTGAAATTTGCAAAGCTCATCACTGGTGCTATACTTTTCGGAATCTAACAAAATTATAATTTTTGGAAAGCTAAGAACATCTACTACAACTTCCTAGTTAATAAATTTCACAGATTCAGTATAGAAATCAAATTCCTGGTCTTTAAACAAAAATCAAGAACAACTCAACACAGCAGTTTTCCTGAAACATGTAAAGCTCATAACTGGTGCTATACTTATCGGAATCTAACAAAATTGAAATTTTGGAAAGCTAAGAACATCTACTACCACTTCCTAGTTAACAACTTTCTAATATTCCGTATGGAACTCAAATACCTGCTCTTTAAACACAGGTTAAGAACAACTCAAGACACCAGTTTTGCAGAAACTAGTAAAGCTCATAACTGGTGCTATACTTATCGGAATCCAACTAAATTAGACTTTTTGAAAAGCAAAGAACATCTACTACAACTTCTTAGTTAACAACTTTCTCAGAATCCTTATGGAACTCAAATTCCTGTTTGTTAAACACAAGTCAAGAACAATTGAAGACAGCAGTTTTGCTTAAACTTGTAAAGCTCATAACTGGTGCTATACTTATCGGAACCTAACAAAATAAGACTTTCTAGAAAGCTGAGAATATCTAATACAACTTCCTAGTTGTAAACTTTCTCAGATTCCTTATGGAACTCAAATTCCTGCTCTTTAAACACAAGTCAAGCACAACTCAAGACAACAGTTTTGCTTAATTTTGCAAAGCTCATAGCTGGTGCTATACTTTTTGGAATCTATCAAAATTATACTTTTTGGAAAGCTAAGAACATCTACTACAACTTCCTAGTTAACAACTTTCTCAGATTCATTATGGAACTTAAATTCCTGCTTTGTAAACATAAGTCAAGAACAACTGAAGACAGTGATTTTGCTGAAACTTGTAAATCTCATTACCGATGCTATACTTAACGAAATCTAATAAAATTGAATTTTTTAGAAAGCTAAAAACATGTAATAAAACATCGTAGTTAACAACATTCTCAGATTACAAATGGAACTCAAATTCCCGCTCTTCAAACACAAGTCAAGAACAACTCAAGATAGCAATTTTGCTTAAATTTGCAAAGCTCATCGATGGTGCTATATTTTTCGGAATCTAACAGAATTATACTTTTGGGAAAGCTAAGAACATCTACTACAACTTCCTAGTTAACAACTTTTTCAGATTAAGTATGGAAATCAAATTCCTGCTCTTTAAACACAAATCAAGAACAACTCAGGACAGCAGTTTTGCTGAAATTTGTAAACCCCGTAGCCGGTGTTATACTTATCGGAATCTAACAAAACTAGAATTATTGTAAAGCTAAGAATATCTACTAAAACTTTCTAGTGGTTTACAGATTCCGTACGAAACTCAAACTCCTGCTCTTTAAACACAAGTCAAGAACAACACAAGACAGCAGTTTTGCTGAAACTTGAAAAGCTCATAACTGGTGCTGTACTTATTAGAATCATACAAAATTGGACATTTTGGAAAGCTAAGAAAATCTACTACAAATTCCTAGTTAACAACTTTCTCAGATTCCGAATGGAACTCAAATTTCTACTCTTTAAAATCAAATCAAGAACAACGTAAGATAGCAGTTTTGCTAAAATTTGCAAAGCCCATCGCTGGTGCTATACCTTTCGGAATCTATCAAAATTAACCATTTTGGAAAGCTAAAAACATCTACTACAACTTCCTAGTTAACAACTTTCTCATATTCAGTATGGAACTCAAATTTCTACTCTTTAAACACAAGTCAAGAACTACTCAAGATTGCAGTTTTGCTGAAACTTGCAAAGCTCATCGCTGATGCTATACTTTTTGGAATCTACCAAAATTAAAGCTAAGAACATCTACTACAACTTCCTAGTTAACAACTTTCTCAGATTCTGTATGGAACTCAAATTCCTGCTCTTTAAACATAAGTCAAGAACAACTCAGGACAACTATTTTGCTGAAACTTGGAAAGCTCATAGTTGGTGCTATACTTTTCAGAATCTATCAAAATTATTCTTTTTGGAAAGCTAAGAACATTTTCTACAACTTCCTACTTAACAACATTCTCAGATTCAGTATAGAACTCAAATTCCTGCTCTTTAAACACAAATCAAGAACAACTGAAGACAGAAATTTTGCTGAAACTTGTAAATCTCATAACTTGTGCTTTACATATCGGAATATAATAAAATTGAACATTTTAGAAAGCTAAGAAAATCTACTACAACTTCGTAGTTAAAAACAATCTCAGATTCCGTATGGAACTCAAATTCCTGCGCTTTAAACACAAGTCCAGAACAACTGAAGACAACATTTTTGCTTAAATTTGCGAAGCTCATCGCTGGTGCTATACTTTTCGGAATCTAACAAAATATACTTTTTGGAAAGCTAAGAATATCCACTACAACTTCCTAGTTAACAACATTCTCAGATTCAGTATGGAAATCAAATTCCTGCTCCTTAAACACAAATCAAGAACAACTGAAGACACAAATTTTGCTGAAACTTGTAAAGCTCGTAATTTGTGCAATACTTATCGGAATATAATAATACTGAACTTTTTAGAAAGCTAAGAACATCTAATAAATCTTTGTAGTTAACAATATTCTCAGATTCCGTATGGAACTCAAATTCTTGCGCTTTAAACTCAAGTAAAGAACAACTCAAGACAGCATTTTTGATGAAATTTGCAAAGCTCATCGCTGGTGCTATACTTTTCGGAATCTAACAATATTATAATTTTTGGAAAGCTAAGAACATCTACAACAACTTCAATGCTATAATTTTTTGGAAAGCTAAGAACATCTTCTACAACTTCCTAGTTAACAACTTTCACTGATTCAGTATGGAAATCAAATTCCTGCTCTATAAACACAAATCAAGAACAACTCAATACAGCAGTTTTGCGGAAATATGTAAAGCTCATAACTGGTGCTATACATATCGGAATCCAACAAAATTGAACTTTTTGGATAGCTACGAACATCTACTACAACTTCCTGGTTAACAACTTTCTCAGATTCTGTATGGAACTCAAATTCCTGCTTGTTAAGCACAATTCAAGAACAACTGAAGACAACAGTTTTGCTGAAACTTGTAAAACACATAACTGGTGCTATACTTATCGGAACCTACCAAAATTGAACTTTTTAGAAAGCTAAGAACATCTTCCACAAAATATTTGTTAACAACTTTTCAGAATCCTTATGGAACTCAAATTCCTGCTCTTTATACAGAAGTCAAGAACAATTCAAGACAGTAGTTTGCTGAAAATTCTAAAACACATAACTGGTGCTATACATAACGGAATCTAACAAATTTTGAATTTTTGGAAAGCTAAGAACATCTACTACAACTTCCTAGTTTACAACTTTCTCAAGTTCAGTATGTAACTCAATATCCTGTTCTTTAAGCACAAGTCAAGAACAACTTAAGACAGCAGTATTGTTGAAACTTGTAAACCTCAAAACTGGTGCTATACTAAAGTAATCTAACAAAATTGGACTTTTGGAAAGCTAAGAACATCTATGAAAACTTCGTAGTTAACAACTTTCTCAGATTCCGTATGGAACTCAATTTCATGCTCAGCAAACACACGTCAAGTACAACACAAGACAGCAGTTTTGCTTAAATTTGTAAAGCTCATCGCTGCTTCTATACTTTTCGGAATCGTAAAACATTAGACATTTTTGGATACCTAAGAACATCAACTACAACTAACTAGTTAACAACTTTCTCTGATTCCGTATGAAACTCAAATTCCTGCTCATTAAGCACAAGTGAAGAACTAGTCAAGATAACAGTTTTGACGAAACTTGTAAACCTCATAACTGGTGCTATACTTATCGGAATCAATCAAAATTAGACTTTTGGGAAAGCTAAGAACATCTACTACAACTACCTAGTTAACAACTTTCAACGATTCCGTATGGAACTCAAATTCCGGTATGTTAAACACAAGTCAAGAACAACTTAAGACAACAGTTTTGCAGAAACTTGTAATGCTCATAATTGGTGCTATATTTAAATCTAATAAAATTGAACTTTTTGTGAAGCTAAGAACATCGACTAGAACTACGTAGTTAACAACTTTTTCAGATTCTATATGGAATTCAAATTCCTGCCCTTTAAACACAAGTCAAGAACAACTCAATACAGCATTTTTGCTGAAACTTGCAAAACTCATCGCTGGTGCAATACTTTTCGGAATCTAAAAAAATTATACTTTTTGGAAAGCTAAGAACATCTACTACAACTTCATAGCGAACAACTTTATCAGATTCCGTATGGAAATCAAATTCCTGCTGTTTAAACACAAATCAAGAACTACTCAAGACAGTAGTTTTGCTGAAACTTATAAAGTTCATAACTGGAGCTATGCTAATCGAAATTTAACAAAATTGGAATTTTTTAAAAGTTAAGAACATCTACTACAACTTCGTAGTTGACAACTTTCTCAGATTTCGTATGGAACAAAAGTTCCATTTTTTTAAAGAAAGTCAAGAACAACTAAAGACAACAGTTTTGCTGAAACTTGTAAAGCTCATAACTGGTGGTATACAAATCAGAATCTAACAGAAGTAGACTTTTTGGAATGCTAAGAACATCTACTACAAGTTCCTAGTTAATAACTTTCTTAGCTTCAGTATGGAACTCAAAATCCTGCTCTTTAAACACAAGTCAAGAACAACTCACGACAGCAGTTTTGCTGAAACTTGTAAACCTAATAACTGGTGCTACACTTATCGGATCTAACAATATTGAACTTTTTGGAAAGCTAAGAACATCTACCTCCACTTCCTAGTTAACAACTTTCTCAGATTCCAGATGGAACTCAAGTTCCTGCACTCTAAACACATGTCTAGAACATCTCAAGACTGCAGTTTTGCTGAAATTTGTAAAACTCATATCTGGTGCTACACTTACAAGAATCTAACAAAATTAGACTTTTTGGAAAGCTCAGAACATCTACTACAACTTCCTAGTTAACAGCTTTCTCAGATTCCTTACAAAATTCAAATTTTTGCTCCTTAAAAACAGGTCAAAAACAACTCAAGACAGTAGTTTTGCTAAAACTTGTAAACCTCATAACTGGTGCTATACTTATCATAATCTAACAAAATTGGAATTTTTGGAAGGATAAAAACATCTTCTACAATTTCCTAGTTAACAACATTCTCGGA
Source organism: Hemerocallis citrina (assembly GCA_017893485.1). Lineage (NCBI taxonomy): Eukaryota > Viridiplantae > Streptophyta > Magnoliopsida > Asparagales > Asphodelaceae > Hemerocallis > Hemerocallis citrina. The sequence continues at coordinate 113,640,469 of CM030360.1, read as the reverse complement.
TTCCGTATGGAACTAAAATTACTGCTCTTTAAACACAAGTTAAGAACAACTCAAGACAGCAGAATGCTGAAACTTGTAAAGCTAATAACTGGTGCTGTGCGTATCGGAATCTAACAAAGTTAGACTATTTTGAAAGCTAAGAACATTGACTACAACTTCCTTGTTAAAAAATTTCTCAGATTCAGTATGGAACTCAAATTCCTTCTCTCCAAACACAAGTTAAGAACAACTCAGGACAGTAATTTTCCTGAAAATTGTACACCTCATAGCTGGTGCTACACTTATCAGAATCTAACAAAATTGAACTTTTGGAAAGCTAAGAACATCTACTACCACTTCCTAGTTAACAACTTTCTCAGATTCCGTATGAAACTCAAATTCCTGCTTTTTCAATACAACTCAAGAACAACTCAAGACAGCAGTTTTGCTGAAACTTGTAAAGCTCATAACTGGTGCTATACTCACCAAAATCTAACAAAATTAGACTTTTAGGAAAGCTAAGTACATCTACTAGAACTTCCTAGTTAACAAATTTCTCAGATTCAGTATGGAAATTAAATTCCTGCTCTTTAAACACAAATCAAGAAATACTCAAGACAACAGTTTTACTGAAACTTGTAAAGCCTATAACTGGAGCGACACTTATCGGAATCTAACAAAATTAGGCTTTTTTGAAAGCTAAGAACATCTACTACCACTTCCTAGTTAACAACTTTCACAGATTCCATATGGAATTCAAAATCGTGCTCTTTAAACACAAGTCAAGAACAACTCAAGACAATAGTTTTGCTGAAACTTGTAAAGCTCATAACTGGTGCTACACTTATCGGAATCTAACAAAATTGGACTTTTTGGAAAGCTAAGAACATCTACAACCACTTCTAAGTTAATAACTTTCTCAGATTTCTTATGAACCTAAAATTCCTGCTCTTTAAACCCAAGTCAAGAACAACTCAAGACGGCAGTTATGCTGAAACTTGTAAACCTCATATCTGGTGCTATACTTATCGGAATCTAACAAAATTGGACATTCTGGAAAGCAAAGAAAACCTACTACGAATTTCTAGTTAACAAATTTCTCAGTTTACGTATGGAACTAAAATTCTTGCTCTTTAAACACAAGTTAAGAACAACTCAAGACAGCAGTTCGCTGAAACTTGTAAACCTCATAACTAGTGATGTACCTATCGGAATCTAACAAAGTTAAACTTTTTTGAAAGCTAAAAACATTTACTACCACTTCCGAATTAACAACTTTCTTGGATTCAGTATGAAACACAAAATCCTGCTCTTTAAACACAAGTCAAGAACAACTCAAGGCAGCAGTTTGCTGAAACTTGTAAAGTTCATAACAGGTGCTGTACTTATCGGAATCTAACTAAGTTGGAATTTTTTGAAAGCTAAGAACATCTACAACAACTTCCTAATAAACAGCTTTCTCAAATTCCGTATGAAACTCAGATTCCTTCTCTTTAAACACAAATCAGGAACAACTCAAGACAACAGTTTTGTTGAAACTTGTAAAGCTCATAACTGGTGCTATACTTATCGGAATCTAACGAAATTAAACTTTTTAGAAAGCTAGGAACATCTACTACTGCTTCCTAGTTAACAACTTTCTCTGGTTCAGTGTGGACTCAAATTCCTGCTTCTTAAACACAAATTAAGAACAACTCAAGACTGCAATTTTGCTGAGACTTGTAAAGCTCATAACTGGTGCTATACTTACCAAAATCTAACAAAATTAAACTTTTTGAAAAGCTAGCAACATCTACTACAACTTCCTAGTTAACAAATTTTTCAGATTCCTGCACTTTATACACAAATCAAGTACTACTTAAGACAGTAGTTTTGCTGAAACTTGTAAACCTCATAAACGGTGCGACACTGATCGGAATCAAACAAAATTGAACTTTTTGGAAAGCTAAGAACATCTACTACCAGTTCCTAGTTAACAACTTCTCAGATTCCATATGAAACTCAAATTCGTGCTCTTTAAACTCAAGTCAAGAACAACTCAAGACAGCAGTTTGGCTTAAACTTGTAAAGCTCATAACGGGTGCAACACTTATCAGAATCTAACAAAATTGGACCTTTTGGAAAACTAAGATCATCTACTATAACTTCCTAGTGAACAAAATTCTCCGATTCCATATGAAACTCAAATTCCTTCTCTTTAAACACAAATCAAGAACAACTCAAGACAGCAGTTTTGTTGAAACTTGTAAGGCTCATAAACAGTGCTACACTTTTCGTAATCTAACAAAATTGAACTTTGAGGAAAGCTAAGAACATCAACTACCACTTCCTACTTAACAACCTTCTCAGTTTTCGTATGGAACTCAAATTCCTGCTTTTTAAACAAAATTCAAGAACAACTCAAGACAGCAGTTTTGCTGAAAGTTGTAAACATCATAACTGGTGCTATACTTACCGAAATCTAACAAAATTATACTTTTTGCAAAGCTAGGAACATCTACTATAACTTCCTAGTTAAAAAATTTCTCAGATTCAATATGGAAATCAAATTCCGACTCTTTAAACACAAATCAAGAACAACTCAAGACAGCAGTTTTGTTGAACTTATAATGCTCATAACTGGTTCATACTTATCGAAATTTAACAAAATTAGACTTTTTCGAAAGCTAAGAACATCTACTTGAACTTCGTAGTTAACAACTTTCTCAGATTTTGTATGGAACTCAAATTCCACCTCTTTAAACAAAAGTCAAGAACAACTAAAGACAGCAGTTTTGCTGAAACATGTAAAGCTCATAACTGGTGCTATACATAACGGAATCTAGCAAAATTAGACCTTTTGGAAAGCTAAGAACTTATACTACAACTTCCTAGTGAAAAACTTTCTTAGATTCAGTATGGAACTCAAATTCCTGCTCTTTAAACACAAGTCAAGAACAACTCACGACAGCTGTTTTGCTGAAACTTGTAAAGCTCATAACTAGTGCTACACTTATCGGAATCAAATAATATTGAACTTTTTGGAAATCTAAGAACATCTACTACCACTTCATAGTTAGCAACTTTCTCAGATTCCGTTTGGAACTCAAATTCCTGCCTTTTAAACACAAGTCAAGAACAACTCAAGACAACAGTTTTGCTGAAACTTGTAAAGTTCATTACTGGTGCTACACTTATCGGAATCTAACAAAATTGGACTTTTTGAAAAGCTAAGAACATCCCCTACAACTTCCTAGTTAACAACTTTCTCTGATTCCGTATGAAACACAAATTCCTGCTCTTTAAACACAAGTCAAGAACAAATCAAGACAGCAGTTTTGCTGAAATTTGTTAAGCTTATAACTGGGCCTATACATATTGGAATCTAACAAAATTGAACTTTTTGGAATGCTAAGAACATATACTAGCACTTCCTAGTCAACAACTTTCTCAGATTCCTTTTGGAACTCAAGTAAGGAATTTTAAAACACAAGTCAAGAACAACTCAAGACAGCAGTTTTGCTGAAACCTGTAAACCTCATAACTGGTGCAATACTTGCCAACATCTAACACAATTAGACTTTTTGGAATGATAGGAACATCTACTACAAATTCCTAGTTATCAAATTTCTCAGATTCTTTACTGAAATCAAATTTTTGCTCTTTAAACATAAACCAAGATCTACACATGACATCAGTTTTGCTGAAACTTGCGTGGCTCATAACTGGTGCTATACTTATCGAAATTTAACAAAATTGGAATTTTTTGAAATCTAAGAACATCTACTACAACTTCGTAGTCAACAACATTCTCACTTTATCAAATTCCATATGCACCTCAAATTCCCGCTCTCTAAACAAAAGTCAAGAACAACTAAAGCACAGCAGTATTGCTGAAACTTGTAATGCTCATAACTGGTGCTATACATAACCGAATTCAGCAAAATTAGAATTTTTGCCAAGCTAAGAACAAGTACTACAACTTCCTAGTTAAAAACTTTCTCAGATTCAGTATGGAACTTAAATTCCTGCTCTTGATAGACACAAGTCAAGAATAACCCACGTAGCAGTTTTGCTAAAACTTGTAAAACTCATAACTGGTGCTACCCTTATCGAAATCTAAAAAAATTGAACTTTTTGGAAAGCTAAGAACATCTTCTACCACTTCCTAGTTAACAACTTTCTCAGATTCCATATGCAACTCAAATTCTTGCTCTTTAAATAGAAGTCATGAACAACTCAAGACAGCAGTTTTGCTGAAAGTTGTAAAGCTAATAACTGGTTCTATACTTACCGAAATCTAACAAAATTAGACTTTTTGGAAAGCTAGGAACATCTACTACAACTTCCTAGTTAACGAATTTCTCAGATTCAGTATGGAAATCAAATTCCGACTCTTTAAATACAAATCAAGAACAACTCAAGACAGCAGTTTTGCTGAACTTATAATGCTCATAATTGGTTTATACTTATCGAAATTTAACAAAATTAGACTTTTTCGAAAGCTAAGAACATCTACTTCAACTTCGTAGTTTACAACTTTCTCAAATTTTGTATGGAACTCAAATTCCACCTCTTTAAAAAAAAGTCAAGAACAACAAAAGACCGCAGTTTTGCTGAAACTTGTAAAGCTCATAACTGGTGCTATACATAACAGAATCTATCAAAATTAGACCTTTTGAAAAACTAAGAACATATACTACAACTTCCTAGTGAAAAACTTTCTTAGATTCAGTATGGAACTCAAATTCCTGCTCTTTAAACACAAATCCAGAACAACTCACGACAGCTGTTTTGCTGAAACTTATAAAGCTCATAACTGGTGCTACACTTTTCGGAATCGAATAATATTGAACTTTTTGGAAATCTAAGAACATCTAATACCACTTTATAGTTAGCAACTTTCTCAGATTCCGTTTGGAACTCAAATTCTTGCTTTTTAAACATAAGTCAAGAACAACTCAAGACAGTAGTTTTGCTGAAACTTGTAAATCTCATAACTGGTGCTACACTTATCGGAGTCTAACAAAATTGGAATTTTTGAAATGCTAAGAACATCCCCTACAACTTTCTAGTTAACAACTTTCTCTGATTCCGTATGAAACACAAATTCCTGCACTTTAAGTCAAGAACAACTCAAGACAGCAGTTTTACTGAAATTTGTTTAGCTTATATTTTTCCTATATATATCGGAATCTAACAAAATTGAACTTTTTGGAAAGCTAAGAACATATACTACCACTTCCTAGTTCACAACTTTCTCAGATTCTGTTTGGAACTCAAATAACGGCTTTTTAAACACAAGTCAAGAATAACTCAAGACAACAATTTTGCTGAAACTTGTAAACCTCATAACTGGTGCAATGCATACCAACATCTAACACAATTAGAATTTTTGGAAAGATAGGAACATCTACAACAACTTCCTAGTTATCAAATTTATCAGATTCAGAATTGAAATCAAATTTCTGCTCTTTAAACACAAATCAAGAACTACACAAGACAGCAATTTTGCTGAAACTTGCGAAACTCATAACTGGTGCTGTACTTATCGAAATTTAAGAAAATTGGAATTTTTCGAAAGCTAAGACATCTACTACAACTTTCTGGTTAACAAATTTTTCAGATTCAATATGGAAATCAAATTCCTGCTCTTTAAACACAAATCAAGAACTACTCAAGACAGCAATTTTGCTGAAACTTGCGAAGCTCATAACTGGTGATGTACTTATCAAATTTTAACAAAACTATACTTTTTCGAAAGCTAAGAACATCTACTGCAACTTTGTAGTTAACAACTTTCTCACATTCCGCATGGAACTCAAATTCCACCTCTTTAAACAAAAGTCAAGAACAACTAAGGACAGCAGTTTTGCCTGAAACTTGTAAAGCTCATTACTGGTGCTATACATATCCGAATCTAGAAAAGTTAGACTTTTTGGAAAGCTAAGAACATGTACTACAACTTCCTAGTTAACAACTTTCTTAGGTTCAGTATGGAACTCAAATTCATGCTCTTTAAATACAACTCGACAACAACTCACGACAGCAGTTTTGCTGAAATATGTAAACCTCATATCTGGTGCTATACTTATCAGAATCTAACAAAATTGGACATTCTGGAAAGCAAAGAACACCTACTACCACTTCCTAGTTAACAACTTTCTCAGTTTACGTATGGAACTAAACTTCTTGCTCTTTAAACACAAGTTAAGAACAACTCATGACAGCAGCTCGCTGAAACTTGTAAAGCTCATAACTAGTGATGTACCTATCAGAATCTAACAAAGTTAAACTTTTTTGAAAGCTAAGAACATCTACTACGACTTCCTAATTAACAACTTTCTCGAATTCAGTATGGAACTCAAAATCCTGCTCTTTAAACACAAGTCAAGAACAACTCAAGGCAGCAGTTTGCCGAAACTTGTAAAGTTCATAACAGGTGTTGTGCTTATCGGAATCTAACTAAGTTGGACTTTTTTGAAAGCTAAAAACATCTGCAACAAATTCCTAATTAACAACTTTCTCAAATTCCGTATGAAACTCAGATTCCTTCAGTTTAAACACAAATCAAGAACAACTCAAGACAGTAGTTTTGTTGAAACTTGTAAAGCTCATGACTGGTGCTATACTTAACGGAATCTAACAAATTTAAACTTTTTGGAAAGCTAGGAATATCTACTACTACTTTTTAGTTAACAACTTTCTCTGGTTCAGTGTGGACTCAAATTCCATCTTCTTAAACACAAATTAAGAACCACTCAAGACTGCAGTTTTGCCGAGACTTGTAAAACTCATAACTGGTGCTATACTTACCAAAATTAACAAAATTAAACTTTTTGAAAATCTAGGAACATCTACTACAACTTCCTAGTTAACAAATTTTTCAGATTTAGTATGGAAATCCAATTCCTGCACTTTAAACACAAATCAAGTACTACTTAAGACAATAGTTTTGCTGAAACTTATAAAACTCATATCCGGTGCGACACTTATCGGAATCAAACAAAATTAAACTTTTTGGAAAGCTAAGAACATCTACTACCAGTTCCTAGTTAACAACTTCTCAGATTCCATATGAAACTCAAATTCGTGCTATTTAAACTCAAGTCAAGAACAACTCAAGACAGCAGTTTTGCTTAAACTTGTACAGCTCATAACGGGTGCAACACTTATTAGAATCAAACAAAATTGGACTTTTTGGAAAGCTGAGAACATATACTACAACTTCCTAGTGAACAACATTCTCCGATTCCGTATGAAACTCAAATTTCCCAAGTCAAGAACAACTCAAGATAGCAATTTGCTGAAACTTGTAAAGCTCATAACTGGTGCTATACTTATCAGAATCTAACAAAATTAGACTTTTTCGAAAGCTAAGAACATATACTACCACTTCCTAGTTAACAATTTTCTTAGATTCCGTACGAAACTCAAATTCCTCCTCTAAACACTAGTCAAGAACAACTTACAACAGCAGTTTGCTGAAACTTGTAAAGCTCATAACTGGTGCTACACTTATCGTAATCTAACAAAATTAAACTTTGAGGAAAGCTAAGAACATCAACTACCACTTCCTACTTAACAACCTTCTCAATTTTCGTATGGAACTCAAATTTCTGCTTTTTAAACACAAGTCAAGAACAACTCAAGACATCAATTTGCTGAAACTTGTAAAGCTCATAACTGGTGCTATACTTATCAGAATCTAACAAAATTAGACTTTTTCGAAAGCTAAGAACATCTACTACCACTTCCTAGTTAACAATTTTCTCAGATTCCGTATGAAACTCAAATTCCTCCTCTAAACACTAGTCAAGAACAACTTACAACAGCAGTTTGCTGAAACTTGTAAAGCTCATAACTGGTGCTACACTTATCGTAATCTAACAAAATTGAACTTTGAGGAAAGCTAAGAACATCAACTACCACTTCCTACTTAACAACCTTCTCAATTTTCGTATGGAACTCAAATTTCTGCTTTTTAAACACAAGTCAAGAACAACTCAAGACATCAGTTTTGCTGAAAGTTGTAAACCTCATAACTGGTGCTATACTTACCGAAATCTAACAAAATTAAACTATTTGGAAAGCTAGGAACATCTACTACAACTTCCTATTTAACAAATTACTCAGATTCAATATGGAAAACAAATTCCGACTCTTTAAACACAAATCAAGAACAACTCAAGACAGCAGTTTTGCTGAACTTATAATGCTCATAACTGGTTTATACTTATCGAAATCTAACAAAATTAGACTTTTTCGAAAGCTAAAAACATCTACTTCAACTTCGTAGTTTACAACTTTCTCAGATTTTGTATGGAACTCAAATTCCACCTCTTTAAACAAAAGTGAAGAACAACTAAAGACAGCAGTTTTGCTGAAACTTGTAAATCTCATTACTGGTGCTATACATAACGGAATCTAGCAAAATTAGACCTTTCAGAAAGCTAAGAACATATACTACAACTTCCTAGTGAAAAACTTTCTTAGATTCAGTATGCAACTCAAAAAATCCTGCTCTTTAAACACAAGTCAAGAACAACTCACGACAGCGGTTTTGCTGAAATTTGTAAAGCTCATAACTGGTGCTACACTTATCGGAATCAAATAATATTGAACTTTTTGGAAATAGAAGAACATCTACTACCACTTTATAGTTAGCAACTTTCTCAGATTCCGTTCGGAACTCAAATTCTTGCCTTTTAAACATAAGTCAAGAACAACTCAGGACAGCAGTTTTGCTGAAACTTATAAATCTCATAACCGGTGCTACACTTATCGGAATCTAACAAAATTGGAATTTTTGAATAGCTAAGAATATCCCCTACTACTTCCTAGTTAACAACTTTCTCTGATTCCATATGAAACACAAATTCCTGCTCTTTAAACACAAGTCAAGAACAACTCAAGACAGCAGTTTTGCTGAAATTTGTTAAGCTTATAACTGGGCCTATACATATCGAAATCTAACAAAATTGAACTTTTTGGAAAGCTAAGAACATATACAAGCACTACCTTGTCAATAACTTTCTTAGATTCCGTTTGGAACTCAAGTAAGGACTTTTAAAACACAAGTCAAGAACAACTCAAGACAGCAGTTTTGCTGAAACCGGTAAACCTCATAACTGGTGCAATACTTGCCAACATCTAACACAATTAGACTTTTTGGAAAGATAGGAAAATCTAATACAAATTCCTAGTTATCAAATTTCTCAGATTCAATATTAAAATCAAATATCTACACATGACATCAGTTTTGCTGAAACTTGCGAAGCTCATAATTGGTGCTATACTTATCGAAATTTAACAAAATTGGAATTTTGCGAAAGCTAAGAACATCTACTACAACTTCGTAGTCAACAACATTCTCACTTTATCAGATTCCATATGCAACTCAAATTCCTGCTCTCTAAGCAAAAGTCAAGAACAACTAAAGACAGCAGTTTTGCTGAAATTTGTAATGCTCATAACTGGTGCTATACATAGCCGAATTCAGCAAAATTAGAATTTTTGCAAAGCTAAGAACAAGTACTCCAACTTCCTAGTTAAAAACTTTCTCAGATTCAGTATGGAACTTAAATTCCTGCTCTTGATAGACACAAGTCAAAAATAACCCACGTAGCAGTTTTGCTAAAACTTGTAAAACTCATAACAGGTGCTACACTTATCGAAATCTAAAAAAATTGAACTTTTTGGAAAGCGAAGAACATCTTCTACCACTTCCTAGTTAACAACTTTCTCAGATTCCATATGCAACTCAAATTCCTGCTCTTTAAACAGAAGTCATGAACAACTCAAGACAGCAGTTTTGCTAAAAGTTGTAAAGCTCATAAATGGTTCTATACTTACCGAAATCTAACAAAATTAGACTTTTTGGAAAGCTAGGGACATCTAATACAACTTCCTAGTTAACAAATTTCTCAGATTCAGTATGGAAATCAAATTCCGACTCTTTAAACACAAATCAAGAACAACTCAAGACAGCAGTTTTGCTGAACTTATAATGCTCATAATTGGTTTATACTTATCGAAAGTTAACAAAATTAGACTTTTTCGAAAGCTAAGAACATCTACTTCAACTTCGTAGTTTACAACTTTCTCAGATTTTGTATGGAACTCAAATTCCACCTCTTTAAACAAAAGTCAAGAACAACTAAAAACAGCTGTTTTGCTGAAACTTGTAAAGCTCATAACTGGTGCTATACATAACGGAATCTAGCAAAATTAGACCTTTTGGAAAGCTAAGAACATATACTACAACTTCCTAGTAAAATACTTTCTTAGATTCAGTATGGAACTCAAATTCCTGCTCTTTAAACACAAGTTAAGAACATCTGACGACAGCTGTTTTGCTGAAACTTGTAAATCTCATAACTGGTGCTACACTTATCGGAATCAAATAATATTGAACTTTTTGGAAATCTAAGAACATCTACTACCACTTCATAGTTAGCAACTTTCTCAGATTCCGTTTGGAACTCAAATTCCTGCTTTTTAAACATAAGTCATGAACAACTCAAGACAGCAGTTTTGCTGAAACTTGTAAAGTTCATAACTGGTGCTACACTTATCGGAATCTAACACAATTAGAATTTTTGAAAAGCTAAGAACATCCCCTACAACTTCCTAGTTAACAAATTTCTCAGATTCAGTATGGAAATCAAATTCTGACTCTTTAAACACAAGTCAAGAACAACTCAAGACAACAGTTTTGCTAAAATTTGTTAAGCTTATATTTTCCCTATATATATCGGAATCTAACAAAAATGAACTTTTTGGAAAGCTAAGAACATATACTACCACTTCCTAGTTCACAACTTTCTCAGATTCTGTTTGGAACTCAAATAACGGCTTTTTAAACACAAGTCAAGAACAACTCAAGACAACAGTTTTGCTGACACTTGTAAACCTCATAACTGGTGCAATACATGCCAACATCTAACACAATTAGAATTTTTGGAAAGATAGGAACATCTACTACAACTTCCTAGTTATCAAATTTATCAGATTCAGTATTGAAATCAAATTTTTGCTCTTTAAACATAAGTCAAGAACTACACAAGACAGCAGTTTTGCTGAAACTTGTGAAACTCATAACTAGTGCTATACTTATCGAAATTTAACAAAATTTGAATTTTTTGAAAGCTAAGAACATCTACTACAACTTTCTAGTTAACAAATTTCTCAGATTCAGTATGGAAATCAAATTCCTGCTCTTTAAACACAAATCAAGAACTACTCAAGACAGCAGTTTTGCTGAAACTTGCGAAGCTCATAACTAGTGATGTACTTATCAAAATTTAACAAAATTATACATTTTCGAATGCTAAGAACATATACGACAACTTTGTAGTTAACAACTTTCTCACATTCCGCATGGAACTCAAATTCCACCTCTTTAAACAAAAGTCAAGAACAACTAAGGACAGCAGTTTTGCTGAAACTTGTAAAGCTCATAACTGGTGCTATACATATCCGAATCTAGAAAGTTATACTTTTTGGAAAGGTAAGAACATCTACTACAACTTCCTAGTTAACAACTTTCTTAGGTTCAGTATGGAACTCAAATTCCTGCTTTTCATATACAACTCGACAACAACTCACGACAGCATTTTTGTTGAAACTTGTAATGCTCGTAACTGGTGCTACACTTATCGGAATCAAACAAAATTGAACATTTTAGAAAGCTAAGAAAATCTACTACAACTTCCTAGTTAACAAATTTCTCAAATTCCTTATGAAACTCAAATTCCTGCTCTTTAAACACATGTCAAGAACAGCTCAAGATAGCAGTTTTGCTAAAACTTGTAAACCTCATTACTGGTGCTATACTTATTGGAATCTAACAAAATTGGACTTTTTGGAAATCTAAGAACACCTACTACAACTTCCTAGTTAACAACTTTCTTAGATTCCGTCTGAAACTCAAATTCCAACACTTTAAACACATTTCAAGAACAACTCAAGACAGCAGTTTGCTGAAACTTGTAAAGCTCATAACTGGTTCTATACTTATCGGAATCTAACAAAATTAGATTTTTCAGAAATCTCAGAACATTTACTACAACTTCTAAGATAACAACTGTCTCAGATTCAGTATTGAACTCACATTTTTTCTCTTTAAACACAAGTCAAGAACAACTTAAGACAGCAGTTTTGCTGAATCTTTTAAATCTCATAATGGGTGCTATACTTATCGGAATGTAACAAAATTATACTTTTTGGAAAGCTAAGAATATCTACTACAACTTCGTAGTTAACAACTTTCAATGATTCTGTATGGAACTTAAATTCCTGCTCTTTAAACACAAGTCAATTACAACTGAAGACAGTAGTTTTGCCGAAACTTGTAAAGCTCATGGCTGGTGCTATACTTTTCGGAATCTAACAAAATTAAATTTTTGGAAAGCTAAGAACATATACTACAACTTCCTAGTGAACAACTTTCTTAGATTCAGTATGGAACTCAGATTCCTGCTCTTTAAACACAAGTCACGAACAACTTACGACAGCTGTTTTGCTGAAACTTGAAAAGCTCATAACTAGTGCTACACTTATCGAAATCAAATAATATTAAACTTTTTGGAAATCTAAGAACATCTACTACCACTTCATAGTTAGCAACTTTCTCAGATTCCATTTGGAACTCAAATTCTTGCTTTTTAAACACAAGTCAAGAACAACTCAAGACAGCAGTTTTGCTGAAACTTGTAAAGCTCATAATTGGTGCTACACTTGTCGGAATCTAAGAAAATTGGAATTTTTGAAAAGCTAAGAACATCCCCTATAACTTCCTAGTTAACAACTTTCTCTGATTCCGTACGAAACACAAATTCCTGCTATTTAAACACAAGTCAAGAACAACTCAAGACAGCTGTTTTGTTGAAATTTGTTAACTTATAACTGGGCCTCTACATATCGGAATCTAACAAAATTGAAATTTTTGGAAAGCAAAGAACATATACTACCACTTCCTAGTTAACAAGTTTCTCAGATTTCATTTGGAACTCAAATAACAGCTTTTTAAACACAAGTCAAGAACAACTCAAGACAGCAGTTTTGCTGAAACTTGTAAACCTCATAACTGGTGCAATACTTGCCAACATCTAACACAATTAGACTTTTTAGAAAGATAGGAACATCTACTACAACTTCTTAGTTATCAAATTTCTCAGATTCAGTATTGAAATCAAATTTCTGCTTTTTAAACACAAATTAAGAACTACACAAGACAGCAGTTTTGCTGAAACTTGCGAAGCTCAAAACTAGTACTATACTTATCGAAATTTAACAAAATTGGAATTTTTCGAAATCTAAGAACATCTACTGTAACGCCCCGAATTTCAAAATACACTGAATTCGAGATTCCACATGATCTTTACACTTCTTTCGTACAATTTTACAAGGAATTTAAAACTTTTCACTTTACATCAGAGTTACAAGAAATCTTTACACTTTACATTTTACAGCGGAAGAAAATTTACAACATTTATATAAAGGTACATCCACATTTGAATAATCGCTAAGCATCATTTCTCCTTTAATTTTTATCATGTCATTTACCTTGCATACAAAACTGTGGGTATGTCAGTTTATTCACCGACGAACATTATAGACGGCCATTCTCTCTATGCCGGAAACAGTATAATTGAATCTCCATATTTAACAAACACAAACTTGTCACATATCAAACTAAAGGGAATACCCTATTGATGTCATGTTGTGATTGTGCACTTAGTCCTTAATGCAGTTATTTATATTTCATGACACTAATGCGCACTTGTTCGGATTCTATGCATCCCATACTACATAGGTCCGAGGGCAAGCCTCTTAATCGTTCTTCATCTTGTAGGGTTCAATTCCTCGTCATGACTTAATCTACCACTGTAACTACGGTAAGTATCCTAGATGTCCTATGAGTACGAGCTCATGTACAGAAAAACTGGAGGGGAATCCCACGTCATGTCACGACGCATCGTGAAGACTATCTATGCACAATTCAGCCTCCTTCATGGCACACGATCCTCTTGCAGTCACCAAACACCCCACAAGCGTCGCCAAGATCCCGATAATTCCGGAGTAGTGCCCACGTCATGTCACGACGCATCGTGAAGACAAATTGTGAATCACACCCGGATCGTAGACTCGAGGCCCCCATACTTGTATTTTTCTCTCACTTTCATCACCTCTTCACTATGTGCTAATTCTTAATGAAATCATGAACAAAATCAATCTCTTAGAGTTAGCCCTCTCATTACTACCGGTCTTATTTCTTTCATTTTACAATGACCCAAACTTGGTCTTTTCTATTTCAATAATCATATTTCATCACTTTTCACTTGCCGGTGTGAGTTTTGGCTACACCCTAATTTTCAATTTCAATTCACAAATTCACATATTTGAGTTGTCATACTCAATAACATTTCTCTTTTCCAATCATATGATTTCTAAATTTTTCATTAGTCAATAACCATACATGGAGTTCAATTATACATCATGTATTTCATAACCAACATTTATTTCCACATTAAAATCGTATCACAAAATATCTAGTCAAAGTGAATATTCACAAACTCGTTATTGTCACACTATTCTTTATGAAGAATAATTCATAAAAAACTCCACAACATATACTTACTTTCTTCCAATTTTTCCTTTTCTAATATTTATCTCAATTTCTTCGTCAAAACACATTTTTACGAAAATATACGAGTGCAAAACTATAGTCCCAACTACACTTTGATTTTCAAAAATACACTTTATTTCATTCTAATGATTCCCAATAATTTTTCATAAGTCACACATGATTTTAAAATAATAATAGTGATTTTTCGAAATTTTTACACATCAAGAAACCCAAAAAAATCACTTTTTCATAAAAATTAACATTCTGACCAAGCCAGGAATCGAACCAACGACCCAAGAGAACACAGCTGCACGCGCTAGCCATCTGGCTACTTGCGCTCATCGATACAAGGAGAAGTCAGAGAGTTTTATACTCTCGGTCTGAAAATTGGTTTGATTTTAAACGCACATAAAAAGAATGGTGTTCACAAATATCGAACCAGTGACCTCACTACTATTGCGCTAAAGAACTCACCGACCACTTGAGCTATAGGCTCAAGTTGTCTTGACTACAACTCGTATTTTATTTAAATTAACTCTCTGTTCAATTAGAACATTTCGATGTTCAAAAGCTCTTATTTTAGTTTTTCTGTTACTAAAATTTCTGTAAATCCCCAGCATGTCTATTTAAACATAATTTAACACTCCAGTAATTTAAAATAATTTTTTCAGTAATTAAACACACATTTTTCACACAATTAATTTAGATTGTATACTACTATTTCCATATCTCATTTTGACATTTCGCATATGACTTAATATTAATATTTCCTACATTAATTCCCTGTTTGTCTTCCTTTTATAAACCCAAAAGCATATTTTAATTTACTCATTCTAAACATTATCACGAAAGTCCATCTAAGCACATAAAGCAACAATTTCCTCTTACTAGCATTTGTACATAATTTTGATATTGACAACAAATTTTAATTCACACATTCCATAGCTACAATCGATTTACATACAACTTAAGATTTATGACGAAATAACATGCAATCTATTTAGCATCAATTCAATCAACTAACAAGTCCTTTTTCCAATTAAGTGTACTCTTATTAATTTCTTTCATGTGTTATCGTTTCAATCAACCTTAACATGGTATATAGTTAGAAATATGGAAAATAACCCACCTTATTTGGAGAGAAAAGATTTTGCAACACCTCCTAAACGAAAGAGTCCTTCGTGAGCTTGCCAAACGAACGCTCTGCCTCCTCCTTGATGTGCAACCGAACCTTCCAAGACTGCAACCCGAGAGCTTCTAGTAGTGTAGTAGCCGACCTCCCTTGTTGCAAGCACACACTAACCCTCTCTCTCAATCTTTTATCTCACTTCTTACTAATAAATTACTACTAACAATTGTATTCTCTACTACAGGTTTTTGGAGAAATGAAGAGTGTAAGAATAACTAGGCTAGGGGGGGTATTTATACTAAATTTTGGAGCAAATGAAGGACTAGGATCAATCTAGGGGTTAAGGATAAAAGGCTAGGATTTAAGGGAAAGTTGTAGTAACCAACCATGATCCAAACAACTACCACCCACAACTCCACTTCTCTTTTTCCCTTTCCCTCCCATTCAAAACCGGCCACACAAGGTGCCCCATGCACGTGTACGTGCAATGCACATGCATTTACTAGTTTCCCATATAAAAAGTTGTACATTTTATTTTTTTACAAAATTGATCTATAAAAATAGTCTACATTACAAGTTGTAATTAAAAGGGAAAATAAATTCATGGGCCTTTATTTAATGGGCCAGATTTAGTTTACAAAATAAATTAGATTTGGGCTATAAAAGGACTTATGTTTATTTGAAGAAAATGGGCCATAATAAATACAATTAGAGAACACATACGCACTATATATATATATATATATATATATATATATATATATATATATATATATATATACTCATTGTCTAATAAAAATAATTATAATATTTTATACTACAAAAATTGTACGTGCACAATACGTGCAAAAATAATAATTTTCATAAATGAAAATCGGGGTATTACATCTACTACAACTTTGTAGTTAACAACATTCTCACCATGGAATTCAACTTCCACCTCCTTAAACAAAAGTCAAGAACAACTAAACATAGCAGTTTTGCTGAAACTTGTAAATCTCATAACTTGTGCTATACATATCCGAATCAAGCAAAATTAGAATTTTTGGAAAGCTAAGAACACGTACTACAACATCCTAGTTAACAACTTTCTCAGATTCAGTATGTAACTCAAATTCCTGCTCTTTAGACACATGTCAAGAATAACCCACGCAGCAGTTTTGCTAAAACTTGTAAAGCTCATAACTTGTGCTACACTTATCAAAATCTAACAAAATTGAACTTTTTGAAAAGCTAAGAACATCTTCTACCACTTACTAGTTAATAACTTTCTCAGATTCCATATGCAACTCAAATTTCTATTCTTTAAACAAAAGTCAAGAACAACTCACGACAGCAGTTTGCTGAAACTTGTAAATCTCATAACTAGCGCTATACTTATTAGAATAGAACAAAATTAGGCTTTCTGCAAAGCTAAGAACATCGACTACAAATTCCTAGTTAACAACTTTCTCAGATTCAGTATGGAACTCAAATTCATTCTCTTTAAACACAAGTCAAGAACAACTCAAGACAACAATTTTGCTGAAAATTGTAAAGCTTATAACTCTTGCTATACTTATCGGAATGTAACAAAATTGAACTTTTTCAAAAGCTAAGATCATCTACTACCACTTCCTAGTTAACAACTTTCTCATATTCTGTTTGGAACTCAAATTTCTGCTTTTTAAACACAAGTCAAGAACAACTCTAGACATCAGTTTTGCTTAAACTTGTAAAGTTCATAACTGGTACTATACTTACCGAAATATAACAAAATCAGACTTTTTGGAAAGCTAGGAACTCCTACTACAACTTCTTAGTTAACAAATTTCTCAAATTCAATTTGGAAATCAAGTTGCTGCTCTTTAAACACAAATCAAGAACTACTCAAGACAACAGTTTTGTTGAAACTTGCGAAGCTCATAACTGGTGCTGTACTTATCAAAATTTAACAAAATTGGACTTCTTTTGAAAGCTAAAAACGTCTACTGTAACTTCGTAGTTGACAATTTTCTCACATTCCGAATGGAACTCAAATTCCACCTCTTTAAACAAAAGTCAAGAACAACTAAGGACAGCAGTTTTGCTGAAACTTGTAAAACTCTTAACTGGTGCTATACATATACGAATCTAGTAAAATTAGAATTTTTGGAAAGCTAAGAACATGTACTACAACTTCCTAGTTAACAACTTTCTCAGATTCAGTATGGAACTCAAATTCCTGCTTTTTAAACACAAGTCAAGAATAACTCACGCAGCAGTTTTGCTGAAACTTGTAAAACTCATAACAGGTGCTACACTTATCAAAATCAAACATAATTGAATTTTTTGGAAAGCTAAGAACATCTAATACCGCTTCCTAGTTAACAACTTTATCAGATTCCATATGCAACTCAAATTCCTGCTCTATAAACAGAAGTCAAGAACAACTCATGACAACAGTTTGCTGAAACTTGTAAATCTCATAACTGGTGCTATACTTATTAGAATCTAACAAAATTATACTTTTTGGAAAGCTAAGAACATCGACTACAAATTCCTAGTTAACAACTCTCTCAAATTCAGTATGGAACTCAAATTCATTCTCTTTAAACACAAGTCAAAAACAACTCAAGACAGCAATTTTGCTGAAAATTGTACAACTTATAACTGTGCTATACTTATCGAAATCTAACAAAATTAAACTTTTTAAAATGTTAAAACAGTCTACACCACTTCCTAGTTAACAACTTTCTCAGATTCCGTTTGGAACTCAAATTCTTGCTTTTTAAACACAAGTCAAGAACAACTCTAGACAGCAGTATTGCTGAAACTTGTAAACCTCATAACTGGTACCATACTTACCAAAATTTAACAAAATTAGACTTTTTGGGTGGCCAGGAACATCTACTACAACTTTCTAGTTAACAAATTTCTCAGATTCAGTATGGAAATTGAATTCCTGCTCTTTAAACACAAATCAAGAACTACTCAAGACAGCAGTTTTGCTGAAACTTGCGAAGCTCATAACTGGTGGTGTACTTAACGAAATTTTACAAAATTGAACTTTTTTGAAAGCTAAGAACATCTAATGTAACTTTGTATTTTACAACTTTCTCACATTCCTCATGGAACTCAAATTCCACCTCTTTAAACAAAAGTCAAGAACAACTAAGGGTAGCAGTTTTGCTGAAACTTGTGAAGCTCATAACTGGTGCTATACATATCCGAATCTAGAAAAGTTAGACTTTTTGGAAAGCTAAGAACATCTACTACAATTTCCTAGTTAACAACTTTCTTAGGTTCCGTATGGAATTCAAATTCCTATTCTTTAAATACAACTCCCGACAACAGTTTTGCTGAAACTTATAAAGCTCATATCCGGTGCTACACTTATCGGAATCAAACAAAATTGAACATTTTAGAAAGCTAAGAAAATCTACTACAACTTCCTAGTTAACAAATTTCTCAGATTCCGTATAAAACTCAAATTGCTGCTCTTTAAACACATGTCAAGAACAGCTCAAGACAGCAGTTTTGCTGAAACTTGTAAATCTCGTTACTGGTTCTATACTTATTGGAATCTAACAAAATTGGACTTTTGTAAAGCTAACAACATATACTACAACTTCCATGTTAACAACTTTCTTAGATTCCGTATGAAACTCAAATTCCTGCACTTTAAACACATCTCAAGAACAACTCATAACTGGTTCTATACTTTTCGGAATCTAACAAAATTAAAGTTTTTGGAAATCTAAGAACATCTACTACAATTTTCTATATAACAACTGTCTCATATTCCGTATGGAACTCAAATTTCTTCTCTTTAAACACAAGTTAAGAACAACTTAAGACACCGGTTTGCTGAAACTTTTAAATCATATAAGGGGTGCTATACTTATTGGATGTAA
Organism: Hemerocallis citrina; assembly: GCA_017893485.1. Taxonomy (NCBI): domain Eukaryota; kingdom Viridiplantae; phylum Streptophyta; class Magnoliopsida; order Asparagales; family Asphodelaceae; genus Hemerocallis; species Hemerocallis citrina. The sequence goes on along the minus strand of CM030360.1, from coordinate 113,620,875 downwards.
CAAAATTAAACTTTTTGGAATGCTAAGAATATCTACTATAACTTCGTAGTTAACAACTTTCAATAATTATGTATAGAACTCAAATTCCTGCTTTTTAAACACGAGTCAAGTACAACTAAGGACAGTAGTTTTGCCGAAACTTGTAAAGCTCATGACTGGTGCTATACTTTTCGGAATCTAACAAAATCAGAATTTTTGGAAAGCTAAGAACATATACTACAACTTCCTAGTGAAAAACTTTCTTAGATTCAGTATGGAACTCAAATTCCTGCTCTTTAAATACAAGTCAAGAACAACTCACGATAGCTATTTTGCTGAAACTTGTAAAACTCATAACTGGTGCTACACTTATCGGAATGAAATAGTGTTGAACTTTTTGGAAATCTAAGAACATGTACTACCACTTTATAGTTAGCAACTTTCTCAGATTCCATTTGGAACTCAAATTCTTGCTTTTTAAACACAAGTCAAGAACAACTCAAGACAGAAGTTTTGCTGAAACTTGTAAATCTCATAACTGGTGCTACACTTACTGGAATCTAACAAAATTGGAATTTTTGAAAAGCTAAGAACATCCCCTACAACTTCCTAGTTAACAACTTTCTCTGATTCCGTACGAAACACAAATTCCTGCTCTTTAAACACAAGTCAAGAACAACTCAAGACAGCAGTTTTGCTGAAATTTGTTAAGCTTATAACTGGGCCGATACATATAGGAATCCAACAAAATTGAACTTTTTGGAAAGCTAAGAACATATACTTGCACTTCCTAGTCAACAACTTTCTCAGATTCTGTTTGGAACTCAAGTAAGGGCTTTTAAAACACAAGTCAAGAAAAACTCAAGACAGCAGTTTTGCTGAAACCTGTAAACCTCATAACTGGTGCAATACTTGCCAACATCTAACACAATTAGACTTTTTGGAAAGATAGGAACATCTACTACAAATTCCTAGTTATCAAATTTCTCAGATTCAGTATTGAAATCAAATTTATGCTCTTTAAACATAAATCAAGATCTATACATGACATCAGTTTTGCTGAAACTTGCGAAGCTCATAACTGGTGCTATACTTATCGAAATTTAACAAAATTGGAATTTTTCGAAAGCTAAGAACATCTATTACAACTTCGTAGTCAACAACTTTCTCACTTTATCATATTCCATATGCAACTCAAATTCCTGCTCTCTAAACAAAAGTCAAGAACAACTAAAGACAGCAGTTTTGCTGAAACTTGTAATGCTCATAACTGGTGCTATACATATCCGAATTCAGCAAAATTAGAATTTTTGCAAAGCTAAGAACATGTACTACAACTTCCTAGTTAACAACTTTCTCCGATTCAGTATGGAACTTAAATTCCTGCGCTTTAGACACAACTCAAGAATAACCCACATAGCAGTTTTGCTAAAACTTGTAAAGCTCATAACTGGTGCCACACTTATCGAAATCTAACAAAATTGAACTTTTTGAAAAGCTAAGAACATCTTCTACCACTTACTAGTTAATAACTTTCTCAGATTCCATATGCAACTCAAATTCCTATTCTTTAAACAAAAGTCAAGAACAACTCACGACAGCAGTTTGCTGAAACTTGTAAATCTCATAACTAGCGCTATACTTATTAGAATAGAACAAAATTAGGCTTTCTGCAAAGCTAAGAACATCGACTACAAATTCCTAGTTAACAACTTTCTCAGATTCAGTATGGAACTCAAATTCATTCTCTTTAAACACAAGTCAAGAACAACTCAAGACAACAATTTGCTGAAAATTGTAAAGCTTATAACTCTTGCTATACTTATCGGAATGTAACAAAATTGAACTTTTTCAAAAGCTAAGATCATCTACTACCACTTCCTAGTTAACAACTTTCTCATATTCTGTTTGGAACTCAAATTCCTGCTTTTTAAACACAAGTCAAGAACAACTCTGGACATCAGTTATGCTGAAACTTTTAAAGCTCATAACTGGTACTATACTTACCGAAATATAAGCAAATCAGACTTTTTTGAAAGCTAGGAAAATCTACTACAACTTCTTAGTTAACAAAATTCTCAGATTTAGTTTGAAAATCAAATTCTTGCTCTTTAAACACAAATCAAGAACTACTCAAGACAACAGTTTTGTTGAAACTTGCGAAGCTCATAACTGGAGCTGTACTTATCAAAATTTAACAAAGTTGGACTTTTTCGGAAGCTGAGAACATCTACGGCAACTTCGTAGTTAAAAACTTTCTCACATTCCGCATGGAACTCAAATTCCACCTCTCTAAACAAAAGTCTAGAACAACTAAGTGCAGCAGTTTTGCTGAAACTTGTAAAGCACATAACAGGAGCTATACATATCCGAATCTATCAAAATTAGACTTTTTGGAAAGCTAAGAACATGTACTACAACTTTTTAGTAAAAAACTTTCTTATATTCAGTATGGAACTCAAATTCCTGCTCTTTAAACACAAAGTCAAGAATAACTCACGCTGCAGTTTTGCTGAAACTAGTAAAACTCATAACTGGTGCTACACTTATCAAAATCTAACAAAATTAAACTTTTTGAAAAGCTAAGAACATCTACTACCACTTCCTAGTTAACAACTTTCTCAGATTCCATATACAACTGAAATTCCTGCTCTTTAAATAGAAGTCAAGAACAACTCACGACAGCAGTTTGCTAAAACTTGTAAATCTCATAACTGGTGTTATACTTATCAGAATCTAACAAAATTAGGCTTTTTGCAAAGCTAAGAATATCGACTACAAATTCCTAGTTAACAACTTTCTCATATTCAGTATGGAACTCAAAATCATTCTTTTTAAACACAAGTCAAGAACAACTCAAGACAGCAGTTTTGCTGAAAATTATAAAGCTTATAACTGGTGCTATACTTATCGGAATTTAATAATATTGAACTTTTTGGAAAGCTAAGACCATCCACTACCACTTCCTAATTAAAAACTTTCCCATATTCTATTTGGAACTCAAATTCTTGCTTTTTAAACACAAGTCGAGAACAATTCTAGACAACAGTCAAGACAGCAGTCTGGTACTATACTTACCAAAATATAACAAAATTAGACTTTTCGAAAGCTAGGAACATCTAATACAACTTTCTAGTTAACAAATTTCTCAGATTCAGTATGGAATCAAATTCCTGCTCTTTAAACACAAATCAAGAACTGCTCAAAACAGCAGTTTTGCTGAAACTTGCAAAGCTCATAACTGGTGCTGTACTTATCGAAATTTAATCAAATTGGACTTTTTCGAAGCTAAGAACATTTACTACAACCTTGTAGTTAACAACTTTCTCACATTCCGCATGGAACTCAAATTCCACCTCTTTAAACAAAAGTCCAGAACAACTAAGGACAACAGTTTTGCTGAAACATGTAAAGCTCATAACTGGTGCTATACATATTCGAATCTAGAAAAGTTCTTTTTGGAAAGCTAAGAACATTTACTACAACTTCCTAGTTAACAACTTTCTTAGGTTCAGTATGGAATTCAAATTCCTGTTCTTTAAATACAACTCTCGACAACAGTTTTGCTGAAACTTATTAAGCTCATAACTGGTGCTACACTTATCGGAATCAAACAAAATTGAACATTTTAGAAGCTAAGAAAATCTACTACAACTTCCTAGTTAACTAATTTCTCAGATTCCGTATGAAACTCAAATTCTTGCTCTTTAAACACATGTCAAGAACAGCTCAAGACAGCAGTTTTGCTGAAACTTGTAAACCTCATTACTTGTGCTATACTTATTGGAATCTAACAAAATTGGTCTTTTTGGAATGCTAAGAACATCTACTACAACTTCCTAGTTAAGAACTTTCTTAGATTCCGTATGAAACTCAAATTCCTGCACTTTAAACACATGTCAAGAACAACTCAAGACAGCAGTTTGCTGAAACTTGTAAAGCTCATAATTGGTTCTATACTTATCGGAATCTAACAAAATTAGAGTTTTTGGAAATCTAAGAACATCTACTACAACTTTCTAGATAACAACTGTCTTAGATTCAGTATAGAACTCAAATTTCTTTTCTTTAAACAAAAGTCAAGAACAACTTAAGACAGCGGTTTTGCTGAAACTTTTAAATCTCAGAACGGGTGCTATACTTATCGGAACGTAACCAAATTAAACTTTTTGGAAAGCTAAGAATATCTACTACAACTTCGTAGTTAACAACTTTCAAAGATTCCGTATGGAACTCAAATTCTTATTCTTTAAACACAAGTAAAGTACAACTGAAGACAGTAGTTTTGCCGAAACTTGTAAAGCTCATGGCTGGTGCTATACATTTCGGAATCTAACAAAATTAGAATTTTTGGAAAGTTAAGAACATATACTACAACTTCCTAGTTAACAACGTTCTCAGATTCAGTATGGTACTCAAATTTCTACTCTTTAAAAACACGTCATTAACAACTTAAGACAGCAATTTTGCTGAATTATGTAGAGCTCATAACTGCTGCTATTCTTATCAGAATCTAACAAAATTGAACTTTTTGGAAAGCTAAGAACATCAGCTACAACTTCGTAGTTAACAACTTTCTCAGATTCTGTGTGGAGTTCAAATTCCTACTCTTTAAACACGTCAAGTACTACTCTAGACAGCAGTTTTGCTGAAACTTATAAAGCTCATCGATGGTGCTATACTTTTCGAAATCTAAATAAATTATACTTTTTGAAAAGCTGAGAACATCGAATACAACGAATACAACTTCCTAGTAAACAGCTTTCTCAGATTCAGTATGGAACTCAAATTCGTACTCTTTAAACAAAAGTCATGAACAACTCAAGACTGCTGTTTTGCTGAAACTTGTAAAGCTCATGAGTGGTGCTATACTTATCGGAATCAAACAAAATTATACTTTTAGGAATGCTAAGAACATCGACTACAAATTCCAAGTTAATAACTTTCACAGATTCAGTATGGAACTCAAATTTCTTCTCTTTAAACATAAGTCTAGAACAACTCAAGACAGCAGTTTTGCTGAATATTTTAAAGCTTATAACTGGTGCTATACTTATCGGAATCTAACAATATTGAACTTTTTGGAAAGCTAAGAACATCTACTAACACTACCTAGTTAACAACTTTCTCAGATTCCGTTTGGTACTCAAATTCCTGCTTTTTAAATACAAATCAAGAACAACTTAAGACAGCAATTTTGCTGAAACTTGTAAGCCTCATAACTAGTTCTATACTTACCGAAATCTAACAAAATTAGACTTTTTGGTATGCTAGGAACATCTACTGTAACACCCTAGATTGTATTTATAAGATTTTGTGATTTTACGTGTTGTGCACGTATGATTTAGTTTCTATAATTTTTCGTATAAAATATTTTTTATATAGTAATTGTTCTCTTTATTTTTCAAAAATTATTCTCTTTAAAAGCCTAATTTAAATGTAGGCCTAATTGTCCCTTTTAAGCCCACTATATTTATTAATTATTTTGAACCCATGGTTAGTTTGGCCCATTAGTGAGCTCATTTACTTTAATTCTTTTTTGAAATGGTCTAACTTGTAGTGTAGACTCATTCCATGAAAAATTAAATTTCTCACATGAAAAATTTTGTAAATGGGGAGTACTAGGTGGCACGTGCATGCAATGGAAGTGTGCATTGCACACCATTTTCCCCTTGGCCAGATTGTGATGGAGTGAGTGGGAGAGATGGAGGTGGTGGAGAGGTAGTTATTCATCATGAGTAGTTTATATTGTTGATTCTTGATTTTGATGATCACAACACACTGCAACATGTATCTATGCTATACTTTATAATTGGAGGTTGTATACACAAAGGTTTCATTACTATACAGCTGAACAAATGAACAAGCACAAAGCTCCAGATAAAGACAATGGCAAAGCTTCACTCAAGACTCAAGACTCAAGCCAAGACTTATGCTTAAAGTGCCATCTATTGTTATGTCTTGTAAACAAATGTAATCTTGTTTTAATTGAGTCTTAGTATGATGTAAAGCCTTGTCACACACACATACACTCACTCTTTTACAAATGTGTGTTTTTCAAAACATCAAAAGGTCAAAACAGTTTGAAATAGTTTAACTGTTGAGTACTAGTCGACCGATACTCATACCAGTCGACTGTCAGTACAAAACTGATTAAACTTATTCAAACTCTGACCAGTCGACTCATTATGGCAACCCAGTCGACTGTTCGAGTGCATTTGACCATTTTCTGTTTTTAAAATCATTTTTCAAATTCAAAAGCTGTTTAGATCCGTTGGTTGACAGTTGGAATAACTGCCTCCCAACGTCCAGTAACTCTAACTCTATAAATAGAGTTCAGAGTTCACTATTAAAAGATCTAACAATTTTCCGAGCATTCTTTTGAGATTTTTTAAGTGTTACATTCTTCAAGAGACAAAGCTTTCAAATCTCTAAAGTCCTGGTTCTCTACATTCAGTCCAGTATAACATCTGAATTCATTCTGGACTGGATATAGAAGTCAACCTCTTTTAGCCACGTACTACATCACGAATCACATACAAGGCTATAGGTTGATTGTAAACATTTTATTGTTTTTTTTTTCCTCTCGGTTGGAGAGTTAGACTCTAGGGTGTAGAGTCAGTGGTTTCACTCTTGGTGGAAGAGTGGGATGCTTTCTCTGGTTGAGAGAAAGGACTACGAGTTTGACAAGGTTGTTGTCTGAACGCCGTAGGGTATTCTTGTAAACGTTTTTAAGAATAGTGGAAATCTCAAGTGGGTTGCTTGGGGACTGGATGTAGGTTGGAAGGACCGAACCAGGATACATCATGTGCACTCTGTGGTTGTATCTCTTTAACTTGCATTTACATTTTTCTGTGTGTTTTATTACTGTGAAACTTGTCTGGACAGTCGACTCACATCTTTATAAGTCGACTGGTCAGACTTGTAATCTGTAAGTTTATTATTTAAATAAGTCGACTGTTTCTGCTTTAAGTCGACTTCACAGATTTGTTTAAATTTCTCTTATTGGGTTAACTCAGTCGACTGGTTCACTCCTAAGTCGACTGCACCGAAGAAAAATTCTTATTCCGCAATTATTTTTAATAAACACTATTCACCCCCCCTCTAGTGTTTATTGCCCTGCCTACAGGATCCAACGTATATAACTCCCTAATTCATCTAAGCCCTTAATCTCTAACCATTGGATCTAATCCTAGCCCTCCATTCACCCTAAGAATTTGTATAAATACCCCCCCTTCATTAGCACTCATTGCACCTAAAAGAAAGAATAGAAAGAGAGAAAAAAAGTCAAGTTGTGTGACAAAAGATTGAGGTGTTTTTTTGTGAGTTGAAAAGAGAAAGAGTTTTGTGTGTGTGCTTCAACTAGGAGAGGAGGCTGGCATCTCAAGGACCAGGAAGGGAGAGCTCGGGTTCCAACATTGCAACAAGGAGAGGCACAACCTGGTGGTTGATCTAGGAGGAGAAAGCTTTGTTCATTTGTTGTAGGAGATTCTTTTGGAGTTCTTTGTTTTTCTCTCCATTATAAGGTGGGTGTTTTTCATGCTTCTAATCTGGTTACCATGCTAGGAATAAATTGCTACTAAGATAAAAACTAAGTAATTTGGACTTATGGTTGTTTTCGAGATGAAATGATAAATTAGAGGATGATTGATATAATGATTGCTAAATTGTGAATCAAAGTGTTAGAAATTATCATCCTACCATGCTGTGTGTTTATGAGTTATGCTCTATGGAAATTTGTGCTTGTGAGACAAATAGTTTAGTTAAATGCATCATGTATGATTGTTCGTTTAAATTAAAGTTACACTATTTTAGAAAGGTGAGAATTTATATCCTAAAAATGTTGTCGGTTGACTAATGAGTAAAGAACAAAGAAACAAGTTTTCTTGTGAAAATCAAATTCTTGAATTATGTAGAAATGTAAACCATTCTCAATGTCGAAACTATTGACATAGAACATAAAATAAGACCAAAAATGCATTTTTATAAGTCAAATAATGACTATAAAAATACTGATTTACTGTAATTTCAAATGTTTTATATAATGGAAAATTTGAGTTCAAAAAGAGAAGAAAAAAAAAAACAAAATCGTTTTGAGAAATTATGAAATTTAGAGATGAACAGAAAACTAGTTCAAACACAACCAAACTCATTTCGAAATAATCTAGTCAGTTAGACCATTTGGTCGGAGAGCGTTTAGGCGCTACAGTAGCGTGGGGTTGTCTCTGGTCTCGGGTTCGATCCTGAGTAGGAGCTTTTTTTTTTGTTTATTTTGTTAAAAATTCTGAAATCCCAATAATTAATACGCATGGGTTAAAACCCTGTTCTTGTCGCCTCTGTGCTTTGGCGCAGTGGTCTCGGGTGGTGCCCGTTTGGCCGTTGGTTGTGGGTTCGAATTCGGTTGTGGGCTTTGGTTTATAAAGTGGATTTTTTGAACAAAATATTAATACTTGAGTTATAAAAATAAATTAAAATTTGGGGAAAAAATGTGGGAAAAATTCCTAGAAATTTTTTAGACTTCATGAAATAAATTTCTATAACTTTTGATGAAATGTAATTGAAAATTTGGGACTATTTTCAAGAAAGGACTTGTTTAATTTTGAGAAAGAAAATAAATGAGTTGTTTGAAGAAATTCGAAATGAGACTTAGAAATGAGAAATTGTGACTTGTGAAATAAAAGTATGGATTGGTGGAATTAGTATGGATTTTAAAATAAGATTAAGAGAATCATGTGGAAAGCACAAATTGTTGAATGTGACTAGTTGGAAAAATTAAATTCATTTGGTTATGCATGATAGTGTACATGAAATTAAAAGTGAATGTTCGATAAGTTATGAAAGATCTTACGAATACGAATACATGAATGCTATGAACATGAAATGAGAATTTTGTTAATCATGAAAGAGAACTTATGAGTATGAAAGAACTCAATGTTGTGATTATGAGTTGAAATTAAGAACTGGGGAGTAGCTAAGCCTCATACCAGCAATAAAAGAAATGTTGATATGATATTTGGGGTGAAAGACCAGGTTTGGGTCAAATGCATTGATTGATGGTTAAGACCGGTATAAAGGAAAGTGTTAACCCTAGAAATTGATTTTTATTCATTATCCATACAATTACAATAGAGAAGACATGATGAAAGTAAGAGAAAAACACAAGTATGAGGGCCTCGAGTCTACGGTGTGAGAGTGATTCATAGGTTGCCTACTTGATGAGTCATGTCTTGGCGTAGACACTACTTCGGAATTATCGGGATCATGACTACGCTTGTGATATGTTTGATTGACTACGAGTGGTGCCATAGTCCGTGATGGAGGCTGAATTGACCATAGGCTCTGCATGATGCGTCATGTCACGACGTGGGATTTCCCTCCAGGTTGTCTGGACATGGACTCGTAAATCATAGGACATCTAGGATACTTACCGTAGTTACAATAGTAGATTAAGTCATGGCAAGGGATCGAACCCTACAAGTTGAAGAACGATTAAGGGCTTGCCCTCGGACCTATGTAGTATAGGATGCATAGAATCTGAACAAGTGCACATTAGTGTCATCTAATAATAATAATAATAAATAGCATTAAGGACTAGGTGCATAGTCACAACACGACATTAATAGAATAGTCCCCTTAGCTTTGTTTGTGAACAAGTTTGTGGTTTGTTAAGTATTGAGAATCGTTATACTGTTTCGGCATATAGAGGATGGCCGTGTGTAATATCTCATCAGTTGAATGAACTGATGTGCCCACAGTCTTTATGCAGGGTAAAGCAATTGACAAAGATTAAAGTATGCAAGCAGCGTAAAGAATGTTTCACGTATTGTACATTATTTATGTAAATGTTGTAAATTGCTTCCGCTATTTAAAGTGTAAATGTAAATGTAACTCTAATGTAAAGTAAAGTTTAAATTTCCTTGTAAAATTGTACAAAGAGAAGTGTAAAGATCATGTGGAACTTTGAATTCAGTCTGTTTTGGAATTCTTGGTGTTACAGAGTGGTATCAGAGCCACGCTTCCAAGTAGTACAAATTTATAAGGAACGATATCCTAGAGTAGACATTAGAGCGTGTGTTGAGTCTAGAGATTTAAATGTAAGTCACTTACATTTGTATTGCTCTATGATTTATGCTTCTTCTTCTTCTTTCTCTAAGACGGCGGACCACTTCGACTCAGCTAGAGGCGACGATTGGCACATAGTTGAGGAAGATTACTACCCCGGGCAAGTTGATTCAGACGAAGAAGATCCTGAAAAATTGGAAGAGGAATAGCCTGAGTCCAGAGAGATCACTCTACCTCTGGATTTATCTGATGATTCCTTCGACGAGGAAGAACCGGTTCCGAGTAGTCTCATTGCGTCTCTTCAGAGGCGGGTTGAGACTCAGAGGGAGAGAGCAGAGTTATTGCAGGCACAGTGTGCGAAGAGTAAGGAGAGCATTGCAATTCTCAGTCATCGTGTTTGAAAACTCGAGAAGAGGAAAAATATGTACGATGTACTGAAGGAGGAAGTGGAGGAACTACGGGAAGAGCTTCGTGAAGCCAAGAAGAACCGTAGGAACTAAACTATTGTATCTTCTTATTGCTTTCATTTGATGCCAGGAATGTTTTAAATTTTAATGTATAAAGTTTGAAATTCAATAAAATTGAAAAGTTAACTTAAAATTCATGTTTTCTACTTCGAATTTAATGGATCTTTTGCATAAGAATATGGCTAGAAGAGGAGCTCGAAATGGTGAAGGTCTGGACTTGGAACGGAATAAGCGAGGGTCTATCAGACACTCAAAGTCGTTGCCATGAATTAGAACCAAGGGACGGTGCCTGTGAATCCAGTACCTAAAGCTATCAAACTCGTGGAATCATTCAAGCAGATGAAACCACCAGTATTCGAAGGGAAGTCAGACCTTGACGTGGCTGACAACTGGATTCGACAGGTAGAGACTATCTTTGAAGTCTTGGAGACTCCGGAGGGCAGCAAGGTGAAGTTAGCAGCACTGTAGTTCGAGAAGGATGCGGCTGTGTGGTGGCAGTCGATGAAGCAGACAATGGGAGATGTTGTTCTTTGCTGGGAGGAATTTTGCAGTCATTATTTTCTATTAGATGTCCAGGAAAAGAAAGCCATGGAATTTCTGGTGCTGCACCAGGGCAGCATATCGGTTAGAGAGTATGTGACGAGGTTCAATCAGCTCTCGAGGTATGCTCCCGAATTGGTGATGGACGAGGCGAAGAAAGCTCGAAAGTTCGAGCACGGTTTAAGGCCTAGTCTGAGATCCAAGATGATACCCCTTGGTATCCGGAGGTTTGACAAGTTGGTCAAACGAGCTGCACTACGGAAGAGGACATGGAGCAGTTCCACGCTGTTCAGAATAGGAGGAACAACTGGAACGTGGGGAAAAGGCCCGCAACTTCTGGCAATTTCAGGGGACAACCACCAGCTCAAAGGTTCAAACCGACAGGGGCGAACGCTGTTAATGTGGCTGGAAGACCCATAAATAGTTTTGTGAGACCTCCCGTAGTGACTTGTTTCAACTGTGAAGAGACCGGTCATTACAGATCTCACTTCCCAAAGTTGCGAAATGTCGTCTGCAATGGACCAACGCAGCAAAATTGGAAGAAGCCGTACCAGTAGGGGCGAGTATTTGCCTTGACTGAAGCTGACGCCGATGAGGTGGATCATGTCATCACTGGTACGAGGGGGGATGTTTAAGAGTGCTTTCTATTGTTTCTTTTTCCCGCTTTTATGGTGAACTGTTTGTAACGAGTGTGTGTTATGTAACAGGAGAACTTTATTTGAATGGAAAGAAGGCTGTTATTTTGTTCGATACTGGGTCCTCTCATACTTTTGTGTCACCTAAGTTTGCTAAAGTTTTGGGAGTCGAACCGAAAGTCTTTCCAGGAAATGTCTTGGCGGTAGCTACTCCATCAGGGGAGACTCTAACCACTAATCGGTACTAAGCAGACTGCGAGATCGTGATTGGGAACAGAATTTTTAGGATTGATCTGATCGAGCTGACTATCTTGAGATTTGATGTTATCATTGGCATTGATGGGATGTCGGTGTACAGTGCAAGAATCGAGTGCAAGACCAAGAAAGTAACAGTGAAGTCTACAGATTGACCTGAAGTCACTTTCCAAGGGAAGAAGAAGTGTTCCAGGTTGGTTGCAGCCATCTGTAGGAAGGAAATTCCTGTTGAAGTGCAAGGGATTCCTGTAGTTCGGGACTATCTGACTGTGTTCTTGGATGATTTACCCGGGTTACCTCCACAACATGATGTAAAATTCAGCATCACTATTCAGCCGGGGAGTGCACCCATTTCCAAGGCACCGTATAGGATGGTGCCTGTGGAGCAGGATGAGATCAAACGGCAGATTGAGGAACTGTTGGAGAAAGTCTTTATTCAACCGAGTGCGTCACCTTGGGGAGCACCAATGCTGTGGTAAAGAAGAAGAATGGTTCAATGAGGATGTGCATCGATTACCGGGAGCTAAATAAGGTCACTGTTTAGAACAAATATCCGATTTCAAGAATTGATGACTTGTTCGATCATCTACAAGGAGCAGATGTTTTCTCCAAAATAGATCATCGATATCATCAAGTTCAAGTGAAAGCTGAAGATGTGCATAAGACTGCGTTCAGAACTTGACACGGGCATTACGAATAATTAGTTATGCCGTTTGGAGTGACGAACGCACCTGCAATTTTCATGGACATGATGAACAGAGTTCTAAGGCCATTTATTGATTCTTTCGTTGTGGTGTTTATCGAAGATATTCTTGTGTACTCCAAGTTGGAGGAGGAACACACAGAGCATCTGGCTACAGTTTTGAGAAAGCTTCAAGAGCAGGAGTTGTATGCCAAGTTGTCCAAGTGCGATTTCTGGAAATCTGAAGTGGCATTCCTAGGTCACATCCTTTCTAAGGAGGGAGTGACAACTGATCCGCAGAAGATAGAAGCGGTGAGAGATTGGGTAAGGCCTACTACAGTAAAGGAAATCAGGAGTTTCCTTAGATTGACATGATACTATAGAAGGTTCATTCAGGGCTATGCTCAGATAGTCGTGCTGCTCACTTATCTGACCAAGAAGAATATGAACTTCAAGTGGACTGAACAGTGTGAGGCAAGCTTTTAGGAGTTTAAAGAGAGGCTGACTACTACACCCATTTTAGCTTTGCCTAAAGCAGGTGTTGAGTACGATGTCTACAGCGATGCTTCACATCGGGGGCTTGGTTGTGTCTTGATGCAAGAAGAGAAAGTGATCGCATATGGGTCTAGGAAATTAAGACCGCATGAGAAGAATTACCTTACTCATGATCTGGAGTTGGCTACGATTATCTTTGCCTTAAAGCAATGGAGACATTATGTGTACGGTGAGAAATTGAACATGTACACAGACCACAAAAGCTTGAAGTACATCTATCAACAGAAATATCTGAATCTGAGGCAAAGGAGATGGCTGGAGGTGCTTGAGGACATTCGTCCAGAGATTAAGTACCATCCTGGGAAGGCTAATATTGTTGCTGATGCACTTAGTCGTAAGAACAGTCTAGCTAGTTTGATTACATCTCAGAGGCAGCTTGCAGAGGAGTTGGATCGGGCTGGTATTGAAGTTGTTCTGCAAGGCTTGGGATCATCTTTAGCTCAGATGAGGCTTCAACCAATGCTGAATGAAAGGATTATCACAAGTCAGAAGGAAGATGCAGAGATTCAGAAGATGAAAGAGCAGGTTGGTGCTGGCAAGTTGTCAGAGTTCCAGATCAGGAATGAGGTGTTGTGGTTCGGAGAGAGTCTGTGTGTTCCAAATCAAGCAGAATTGCGGGAGAGCATTCTTCAGGAGGCACATGCTACTTTTTTGTCTGTACATCCTGGGAGTACCAAGATGTATAAGGACATTAAACAACAGTTTTGGTGGTCAGGTTTGAAGTGGGATGTGGCTGAATTTGTGTCGAGGTATGAGATTTGTCTACAAGTCAAAGCCGAGAATCAAAAATCCGGAGGTCTATTACAACCGTTACCTATTCCGGAATGGAAGTGGGATAACATCAGTATGGATTTCATCATGGGTTTGCCCAAGAGTTCCAAAGGCAATGATGCGATTTGGGTCATAGTCGATCGACTGACCAAGTCTGCTCACTTCTTGGCGATGAAACTCACTGCTTCGATGGACAAGTTAGCTGAGGTGTATGTTGGTGAGATTGTCAGGATTCATAGTGTTCCGTTAACCATTGTGTCTGATCGAGATGCGCGATTTACTTCACATTTCTAGAGGAGTCTTTAGACAGCCGTGGGTACTAAGACGGATTTCAGCATTGCTTTTCATCTGCAGACCGATGGGCAGACCGAGAGAGTCAACCGTATTCTTAAGGACATGCTTCGGTGTTATGTACTAGACTTTAGAGGCAGTTGTGAAAGGCATTTAGCTTTGGTGGAGTTTGCCTACAACAACAGTTTTCAGACCAGTATTGGAATGGCACCGTACGAAGCTCTGTATGGCAGAAAGTGCAGAACACCTGTCTATTGGTTCGAAGTTGGGGAGCGGAAGATGTTTGGGCCTGAGATTTTGCAGCAGACCTCTGAAAAGATTGATCTAATCAGGAAGAGGCTGGTGGACGCTCAGATTAGGCAGAAGAGCTATGCAGACAACCGGAGGAGGGAGCTTGAGTTTGAGGTTTGTGACTTTGTCTTTCTAAAGGTTTCACCTAGCAAGGGTGTGATTCATTTCGGCAGAGGTGGGAAGTTAGCCCCGAGATTTATATGACTGTATAACATATTGAAGCGGATTGGGAAAACTGTTTATCGGTTGGAGTTGCCGAAAAAGTTTTCTCAGGTGCACAATGTCTTCATTGTGTCTATGCTGAGAGGGTACATCCCAGATCCTAGTCACCATTTGCCCGAAGTACTGGAGGGGTTGCAGTTGGATCTGAGCTACATTGCGCTTCCGGTTGAGATTATCGATCGTTGGGAGAAAGTCCTGAGGAACAAGACGATACCGATGGTCAAAGTAGTATAGAGAAACCAGTTGATCGAAGAGGCTACTTAGGAATCTGAGGAGAGGATGATGAAAGATCATCCTGAGCTCTTTAAGTGATTTGTATCTTCTTTTCTTTCTTATCTCTTTGTTGTATTCCTATTTCTCATTCTTTAATTGTAGTTCCGGGGACGGAACTATTCTAAAGAGGGAGTGTTATAACACCCTAGATTTGATTTATAAGATTTTGTGATTTTACGTGTTGTGCACGAATGATTTGGTTTGTATAATTTCTCGTATAAAATATTTTTTATACAGTAATTGTTCTCTTTATTTTTCTAAAATTATTCTCTTTAAAAGCCTAATTTAAATCTAGGCCTAATTGTCATTTTTAGGCCCACTATATTTATTAATTATTTAATTATTTTGAGCCCATGGTTAGTTTGGCCCATTAGTGAGCCCATTTATTTTAATTCTCTTTTGAAATGGTCTAACTTGTAGTGTAGACTCATTCCATGGACAATTAAATTTGTCACATAAAAAAATTTGTAAATAGGGGATACTAGGTGGCACGTGCATGCAATGGAAGTGTGCATTGCACACCATTTTCCCCTTAGCCGGATTGTGATGGAGTGAGTGGGAGAGATGGAGGTGGTGGAGAGGTAGTTGTTCATCATGGATAGTTTATATAACTCCCTATTTCATCTAATCCGTTAATCTCCAACCACTGGATCC
Source organism: Hemerocallis citrina (assembly GCA_017893485.1). Classification (NCBI taxonomy): domain Eukaryota; kingdom Viridiplantae; phylum Streptophyta; class Magnoliopsida; order Asparagales; family Asphodelaceae; genus Hemerocallis; species Hemerocallis citrina. Next base: position 113,605,198 of record CM030360.1, on the reverse strand, counting down.
AATCCTAGCCCTCAATTCACCCTAAGAATTTGTATAAATACCCCCCCTTCATTAGCTCTCATTGCACCTAAAAGAAATAATAGAAAGAGAGAAAAAAAATCAAGTTGTGAGACAAAAGATTGAGGAGTTTTTTTGTGAGTTGAAAAGAGAAAGAGTTTTGTGTGGGTGCTTCAACTAGGAGAGGAGGTCGGCATCTCAAGGACCAAGAAGGGAAAGCTCGGGTTCCAACATTACAACAAGGAGAGGCACAACCTGGTGGTTGATCTAGGAGGAGAAGGCTTTGTTCATTTGTTGTAGGAGATTCTTTAGGAGTTCTTTGATTTTCTCTCCATTATAAGGTGGGTGTTTTTCATGCTTCTAATCTAGTCACCATGCTAGGAATAAATTGCTACTAGGAGAAAAACTAAGTAATTTGGACTTATGGTTGTTTTTGAGATGAAAGGATAAATTAGAGGATAATTGATAAAATGATTGCTAAATTGTGAATCAAAGTGTTAGAAATTATCATCTTATCATGCTGTGTGTTTATGAGTTATGCTCTATGGAAAATTTGTGCTTGTGAGACAAATAGTTTAGTTAAATGCATCATGTATGATTGTTCGTTTAAATTAAAGTTACACTATTTTAGAAAGGTGAGAATTTATATCCTAAAAATGTTGTCGGTTGACTAATGAGTAAAGAACAAAGAAACAAGTTTTCTTGTGAAAATCTAATTCTCGAATTATGTAGAAATGTAAACCGTTCTCAATGTTGAAATTATTGACATAGAACATAAAATAAGACCAAAAATGCATTTTTATAAGTCAAATAATGACTATAAAAATACTGATTTACTGTAATTTCAAATGTTTTATATTCTGGAAAATTTGAGTTCAAAAAGAGAAGAAAAAAAAAACAAAATCGTTTTGAGAAATTATGAAATTTAGAGATGAACGGAAAACTAGTTCAAACCCAACCAAACTCATTTCGAAACAATCTGGTCACTTAGACCATTTGGTCGGAGAGCGTTTAGGCGCTACAGTAGCGTGGGGTTGTCTCTGGTCTCGGGTTCGATCCTGAGTAGGAGCTTTATTTTTTTTATTTTGTTAAAAATCTCGAATTGAATTCATTTGGTTATGCATGATAGAGTACATGAAATTAAAAGTGAATGTTCGATAAGTTATGAAAGATCTTACGAATACGAATACATGAATTCTATGAACATGAAATGAGAATTTTGTTAATCATGAAAGAGAACTTATGTGTATGAACGAACTCAATGCTGTGATTATGAGTAGAAATTAAGAACTAGAGAGTAGCTAAGCCTCATACTGGCAATAAAATAAATCTTGATATGATATTTGGGGTGAAAGACCAGGTTTGGGTCGAATGTGTTGGTTGATGGTTAAGACCGGTATAGAGAAAGTGTTAACCCTAGAAATTGATTTTTATTCATGATTCATACAATTAAGGACCAAACAATAGAGAAGACGTGATGAAACTAAGAGAAAACTACAAGTATGAGGGACTCGAGTCTACGGTGTGATAGTGATTCATAGGTTGCCTACTTGATGAGTCAAGTCTTGGCATGGACACTACTCCGGAATTATCGGGATCGTGGCGACGCTTGTGGGATGTTTGATTGACTACGGGTGGTGCCATAGTCCCTGACGGAGGATGAATTGACCATAGGCTCTGCATGATGCGTCATGTCACGACATGGGATTTCCCTCCTGGTTGTCTGGACATGGGCTCATAAATCATAGTTCATCTAGGATACTTACTGTAGTTACAATAGTAGATTAAGTCATGGCGAAGGATCAAACCCTACATGTTGAAGAACGATTAAGGGCTTGCCCTCGGACCTATGTAGTATGGGATGCATAGAATCCGAACAAGTGCGCATTAGTGTCATCTAATAATAATAATAATAAATTGTATTAAGGACTAGGTGCACAGTAACAACACGACATCAATAGGATAGTCCCCTTGGCTTTGTTTGTGAACAAGTTTGTGGTTTATTAAGTATTGAGAATCGTTATACTATTTCGGCATACAGAGGATGACCGTGTATAATATCTCGTCAGTTGAATGAACTGACGTGCCCACAGTCTTTATGCAGGGTAAAGGAATTAACAAAGATTATAGTATGCAAGCAGCATAAAGAATGTTTCAAGTATTGTACATTTATTTATGTAAATGTTGTAAATTGCTTCCGCTATTTAAAGTGTAAATGTAAATGTAACTCTGATGTAAAGTAAAGTTTAAATTTCCTTGTAAAATTGTACGAAGAGAAGTGTAAAGATCCTGTGGAACTTCGAATTCAGTCTGTTTTGGAATTCGGGGTGTTACAAAGTGGTATCAGAGCCATGCTTCGAAGTAGTACAAACTCATAACCGCTGATATACTTATCGGAATAAAAAAAATAAGAATTTTTGGAAAGCAAAGACCATCAACTACAACTTCCTAGTTAACAACTTTCTCAGATTCAGTATGGACCTCAAATTCCTACTCTTTAAACACAAGTCAAGAACAACTTAAGACAGCAGATTGCTGAAACTTGTAAAACTCATTACTGGTGCTATACATATCGGAATTTGACAAAATTATACTTTTTGGAAAGCTAAGAATATCGACTACAACTTCCTAGTTAACAACTTTCTCAGATTCAGTATGGAACTCAAATTCCTTCTCTTTAAACACAGGTCAAGAACAACTCAAGATAGTCATTTTGCTGAAAATTTTAAAGCTCATAACTAGTGCTATGCTTATCGGAATCTTACAAAATTGAACTTTTTGAAAAGCTAAGAACATCTACTACCACTTCGTAGTTAACAACTTTCTCATATTCAGTATGGAACACAAATTCCTGCTCTTTAAACACAAGTCAAGAACAACTGAAGAAAGTAGTTTTGCTGACACTTGTAAAACTCATAACTAGTGCTATACTTGTCGGAATCTAACAAAATTAGACTTTTTGGAAAGCTAATAACTTATACTGGAAGTTCCTAGTTAACAGTTTTCTCAGATTCCGTTTGGAACTCAAATTCTTGCCCTTTGAACACAAGTCAAGAACAACTAAATACAGTAGTTTTGTTGTAACTTGTAAAGCTCGTAACTGGTGCTATACTTATCGGAATCAAATAAAATTAAACTTTCTGGAAAGCTAAGAGTATCTACTACAACTTCCTAGTAAACAACATTCGCAGATTCAGTATGGAACTCAAAATCCTGCTATTTAAACACAAGTCAAGAACAACTTAAGACAGCAGTTTTGCTGAAATTTGTAAAGCTCATCGCGGGTGCTAAACTTTTCGGAATCTAACAAAATTGGACTTTTTGGAAAACTATGAGCATCCACTACAACTTCCTAGTTAAAAACTTTCATAAATTTCGTATGAAACTCAAAATCCGGCTCTCTAAACACAAGTCAAGAACAACTCAAGACAACAGTTTTGCTAAAACTTGTAAAGCTCATAACTTTGCTATACTTATCGGAATCTAACCAAATTGAACTTTTTTAAAAGCTAAGAATATATAATAAAAATTTGTAGTTAACAACTTTCTCAGATTCCGTATGTAACTCAAATTCTGCTTTTTAAACACAAGTCAAGAAAAATTCAAGACTGCAGTTTTGCTGAAACTTGCAAAGCTCATTGATGGTGCTATACTTTTCAGGATCTAACCAAATTAGAATTTGCTGAAAGTTAAGAACAGTTACTACAACTTCCTAGATCACAATATTCACAGATTCTGTATGGAACTCAAATTCCTGCTCTTTAAGCACAAGTCAAGAACAACTTAAGACAGCGGTTTTGCTGAAACTTGTAATGCTCATAACTGGTGCTATACTCATCATAATATAATAAAATTGAACTTTCTGGAAATCTAAGAACATCTACTACAACTTCCTAGTAAACAACATTCTCAGATTCAGTATGGAACTCAAATTCTTGGTATTTAAACACAAGTCAAGAACAACTTAAGACATCAGTTTTGCTGAAACTTGTAAAGGTCATCGCTGGTGCTATAATTTCGGAATATAACAAAATTTGACTTTTTGGAAAGCTAAGAACATCCAATACAACTTCCTAGTTAACAACTTTCTCAAGTTCCGTATGGAACTCAAATTCCTGCTCTTTTGAACCTAAGTCAAGAACAACTCAAGACAGCAATTTGCTGAAACTTGAAAAGCTCATAACTGGTGCTATACTTATCAGAATCTAACAAAATTAGAATTTTTGAAAGCAAAGAACACCTAATACAACTTTGTAGTTAACAACTTTCTCAGATTCAGTATGGAACTTAAATTCCTGCTATTTAAAAACAAGTCAAGAACAACTAAAGACAGTAGTTTTGCTAACACTTGTAAAACTCATAACTGGTGCTATACTTACCGAAATTAACAAAATTAGACTTTTTGGAAATCTAATAATTTATACTAGAAATTCCTAGTTAACAATTTTCTCAGATTCCGTTTGGAACTCAAATTCCTGCCCTTTTAAACACAAGTCAAGAACAACTAAATACAGCAGTTTTGCTGAAACTTGTAAAACTCATAACTGGTGCTATACTTGTCATAATCTAACCAATTTGGACTTTTTGGAAAGCTAAGAACATCTAATAAAACTTCCTAGGTAACAAATTTCTCAAATTCCGTATGGAACTCAAATTTCTGCTCTTTAAACACAAGTCAAGACAGCAGTTTTACTAGACTTGTACAGCTCATAACTGGTGCTATACTTATCGAAATCTAACAAAATTAGACTTTTTGGAAAGCTAAGAACATCTAGTACAGCTTCCTAGTTAACAACTTTCTCAGATTCATTATGGAACTCAAATTTCTGCTCTTTAAACAAAAGTCAAGAACAACTTAAGACAGTAGTTTTGCGGAAACTTGTAAAGCTCATATCCAGTGCTATTCTTATCGGAATCTAACAAAATTGAACATTTTGTAAAGCTAAGAAATCTATTAAAAATTTTTAGTTGACAACTTTCTCAGATTCTGTCTGCAACTAGAATATTGCTCTTTAAACACAAGTTAAGAACAACTCAAGACTGCAGTTTTGCTGAAACATGCGAAGCACAGCGCTAGTGCTATATTTTTCGAAATCTAACAAAATTAAAATTTTTGGAATGTTAAGAACATATACTACAACTTCTTAGTTTACAATTTTCTCAGATTTAGTATGGAACTCAAATTCCTGCTCTTTAAACACAAGTCATGATCAACTTAAGACAACAGTTTTGTTGGAACTTGTAAAGCTCGTAACTGGTGCTATACTTTTCGAAATCTAATAAAGTTCAAATTCCTGGAAAGCTAAGAACTTCTACTACAACTTCCTAGTTAACAACATTCACAGATTCAGTATGGAACTCAAAATCTTCCTATTTAAACACAATTCAAGAATAACTTAAGACAACAGTTTTTTTTAAACTTGTAAAGCTCATCGTGGGTGCTATACTTTTCGGAATCTAACAAAATTGGATTTTTTGGAAAGCTATGAATATCCACTACAACTTCCCAGTTAACAACTTTCTTAAATTATGTATGGAACTCAAAATCCTGCTCTTTAAACACAAGTCAAGAACAACTTAAGACAGCTGTTTTGCTGAAACTTGTAAAGCTCATCGCGGGTGCTATACTTTTGGGAAGTTAACAAAATTGGACTTTCTGGAAAACTATGAAAATTCACTACAACTTCCTAGTTAACAACTTTCTTAAATTTCGTATGGAACTCAAAATCCTGCTCTTTAAACACAAGTCAAGAACAACTCAAGGCAGCAGTGTGCCAAAACTTGTAAAGCTCATAATTGGTGCTATACTTATCAGAATGTAACAAAATTAGCCTTTTGGGAAAGCTAATAACATCTAATACAACTTCCTAGTTATCAACTTTCTCAGATTCTGTATGGAACTCAAATTCCTGCTCTTAAACACAAGTCAAGAACAACTCAAGACAGCAGTTTTGCTGAAACTTGTAAAGCTCATAACAGGTGCTATTCTTATCAGAATCTAATAAAATTGAAAATTTTGGAAAGCTAAGAAACTCTAATAAAAATTTGTAGTTAACAACTTTCTCATATTCCGTATGTAACTCAAATTCTGCTTTTTAAACACAAGTCAAGAACAACTCAAGACTGCAGTTTTGCTGAAACTTGCAAAGCGCATCGCTGGTGCTATTCTTTTCAGGATCTAACAAAATTAGAATTTGTGGAAAGTTAAGAACAGCTACTACAACTTCCTAGATCACAATATTCTCAGATTCTGTATGGAACTCAAATTCCTGCTCTTTAAACACAAGTCAAGACCAACTGAAGACAGCAGTTTTGCTGAAACTTATAATGCTCAAAACTGGTGCTATACTCATCATAATATACTAAAATTGAACTTTCTGGAAATCTAAGAACATCTACTACAACTTCCTAGTAAACAACATTTTCAGATTCAGTATGGAACTCAAATTCCTGCTATTTAAACACAAGTCAAGAACAACTTAAGACATCAGTTTTGCTAAAACTTGTAAAGGTCATCGCTGGTGCTATAATTTTCGGAACCTAACAAAATTTGACTTTTTGGAAATCTAAGAACATCCAATACAACTTCCTAGTTAACAACTTTCTCAAGTTTCGTATGGAACTCAAATTCCTGGTCTTTAAACACTAGTCAAGAACAACTCAAGACAGCAATTTGCTGAAACTTGAAAAGCTCATAACTGTTGCTATACATATCAGAATCTAACAAAATTAGACTTTTTTGACAGCAAAGAACACCTAATACAACTTCGTAGTTAACAACTTTCTCAAATTCAGTATGGAACTCAAATTCCTGCTCTTTAAACACTAGTCAAGAACAACTGAAGACAATAGTTTTGCTGACACTTGTAAAACTCATAACTGGTGCAATACTTACTGGAATCTAACAAAATTAGACTTTTTGGGAAGCTAATAACTTATATTAGATGTTCCTAGTTAACAGTTTTCTCAGATTCCGTTTGAAACTCAAATTCCTGTCCTTTAAACACAAGTCAAGACCACTAAGTACAACAGTTTTGCTGAAACTTGTAAAACTCATAACTGGTGCTATACTTATCATAACCTAACCAATTTGGACTTTTTGGAAAGTTAAGAACATCTAATACAACTTCCTAGCTAACAACTTTTTAAAATTCCTTACGGAACTTAAATTTCTGCTCTTTAAACACAATTCAAGAACAAGTCAAGACAGCAGTTTTGCTAGAACTTGTACAACTCATAACTTGTGCTATACTTATCGAAATCTAACAAAATTAGACTTTTTGGAAAGCTAAGAACATCTACTAGAGCTTCCTAGATAACAATTTTCTCAGATTCAGTACTGAACTCAAATTCCTGCTCTTTAAACAAAAGTCAAGAACAACTTAAGACAGCAGTTTTGTTGAAACTTGTAAAGCTCATATCCGGTGCTATTCTTATCAGAATCTAACAAAATTGAACATTTTGTAAAGCTGAAAAAATCTATTAAAACTTTTTAGTTAACAACGTTCTCAGATTCCGTCTGCAACTCAAATACTGTTCTTTAAACACAAGTCAAGAACAACTCAAGACTGAAGTTTTGCTGAAACTTGCAAAGCACAGCGCTAGAGCAATATTTTTTGAAATCTAACAAAATTAAAATTTTTGGAATGTTAAGAACATATTCTACAACTTCCTAGTTTACAATTTTCTCAGATTTAGTATGGAACTCAAATTTCTGCTCTTTAAACACAAGTCAAGATCAACTTAAGACCGCAGTTTTGTTGGAATTTGTAAAGCTCGTAACTGGTGCTATACTTATCGAAATCTAATAAAGTTCAACTTTCTGGAAAGCTAAGAACGTCTACTACAACTTCCTAGTTAACAACATTTGCAGATTCAGTATGGAACTCAAAATCTTGCTAATTAAACACAAGTCAAGAATAACTTAAGACAGTAGTTTTCCGAAACTTGTAAAGCTCATCGCGGGTGCTATACTTTTCGGAATCTAACAAAATTGGAACTTTTGGAAAGCTATGAACATCCACTACAACTTCCTAGTTAACAACTTTCTTAAATTCCATAAGGAACTCAAAATCCTGCTCTTTAAACACAAGTCAAGAGCAACTAGAGACAACAGTTTTGCTAAAACTTGTAAAGCTCATAACTGGTGCTAAACTTATCAGATTCTAACAAAAATAGACTATTTGAAAAGCTAAGAACATCTACTAAAACTTCTTAGTTATCAATTTTCTCAGATTCGGTATGGAACTCAAATTCATGCTCTTTAAACCTAAGTCAAGAACAACTCAAGACAGCAGTGTGCTAAAACTTGTAAAGCTCATAATTGGTGCTATACTTACCAGAATCTAACAAAATTAGCCTTTTTGGAAAGCTAAGAACTTCTAATACAACTTCCTACTTATCAACTTTCTCAGATTCTGTATGGAACTCAAATTCGTGCTCTTTAAACACAAGTCAAGAAAAAATCAAGACAGCAGTTTTGCTGAAACTTGTAAAGCTCATAACAGGTGCTATTCTTATCGGAATCTAATAAAACTGAAAATTTTGGAAAGCTAAGAACATCAAATAAAAATTTGTAGTTAACAACTTTCTCAGATTTCGTATGTAACTCAAATTCTAATATTTAAATACATGTCAAGAACAACTCAAGACTGCAGTTTTGCTGAAACTTGCAAAGCTCATCGCTGGTGCTATACTTTTCGGGATCTAACAAAATTAGAATTTGTGGAAAGTTAAGAACAGAACTACAACTTTCTAGTTCACAATATTCTCAGATTCTGTATGGAACTCAAATTCCTGCTCTATAAACACAAGTCAAGAACAACTTAAGACAGTAGTTTTGCTGAAACTTGTAATGCTCATAACTGGTGCTATACTCAACATAATATAATAAAATTAAACTTTCTGGAAAGCTAAGAACATCTAATACAACTTCCTAGTAAACAACATTTTCAGATTCAGTATGGTACTCAAATTCCTGCTATTTAAACACAAGTCAAGAACAACTTAAGACATCAGTTTTGCTGAAACTTGTGAAGGTCATCACTGGTGCTATAATTTTCAGAATCTAACAAAATTTAACTTTTTGAAAAGCTAAGAACATCCAATACAACTTTCTAGTTAACATCTTTCTCAAGTTCCGTATGGAACTCAAATTCCTGCTCTTTAAACACAAGTCAAGAACAACTCATGGCAGCAGTTTGCTGAAACTTGAAAAGCTCATAACTGGTGCTATACTTATCAGAATCTAACAAAATTAGACTTTTTGAAAACAAAGAATACCTAATACAACTTCGTAGTTGACAACTTTCTCAGATTTAGTATGGAACTCAAATTCCTTCTCTTTAAACACAAGTCAAAACAACTGAAGACAGTAGTTTTGCTGACACTTGTAAAACTCATAACTGGTGCTATACTTACCGGAATATAACAAAATCAGAATTTTTGGAAAGCTAATAACTTATACTAGAAGATCCTAGTTAACAGTTTTCTCGGATTCTGTTTGGAACTCAAATTCCTGCTATTTAAACACAAGTCAAGAACAACTAAATACAGCAGTTTTGATGAAACTTGTAAAACTCATAACTGGTGCTATACTTATCATAATCTAACAAATTTGAACTTTTTGGAAAGTTAAGAACATCTAATAAAACTTCCTAGCTAACAAATTTCTCAAATTCCGTTTGGAACTCAAATTTCTGCTCTTTAAACACAAGTCTAGACAGCTGTTTTGCCAGAACTTGTACAGCTCATAACTGGTGCTATACTTATCGAAATCTAACAAAATTTGACTTTTTGGAAAGCTAAGAACATCTACTACAACTTCCTAGTTAACAACTTTCTCATATTCAGTATGGAACTCAAATTCCTGCACTTTAAACAAAAGTCAAGAACAACTGAAGACAGCAGTTTTGTTGAAACTTGTAAAGCTCATATCCGGTGCTATTCTTATAGGAATCTTACAAAATTGAACATTTTGTAAAGCTGAGAAAATCTATTAAAACCTTGTAGTTAACAACTTTCTCAGATTTTGTCTGCAACTCAAATACTGCTCTTTAAACACAAGTCAAGAACAACTCAAGACTGCAGTTTTGCTAAAACTTGCAAAGCACAGCGCTAGTGCTACATTTTTCAAAATCTAACAAAATTAAAATTTTTGGAATGTTAAGAACATGTACTACAACTTCCTAGTTTACAATTTTCTCAGATTTAGTATGGAACTCAAATTTTTGCTCTTTAAACACAAGTCAAGATCAACTTAAGACAGCAGTTTTGTTGGAATTTATAAAGCTCGTAACTGGTGCTATACTTATCGAAATCTAATAAAGTTCAAATTTTGGAAAGCTAAGAGTGTCTACTACAACTTCCTAGCTAACAACATTCGCAGATTCAGTATGGAACTCAAAATCTTGATAATTAAACACAAGTAAAGAACAATTTAAGACAGCAGTTTTCTGAAACTTGTAATGCTCATCGCGGGTGCTATACTTTTCGGAATCTAACAAAATTGGACTTTTTGGAAAGCTATGAACATCCACTACAACTTCCTAGTTAACAACTTTCTTAAATTCCATACGGAACTCAAAATCCTGCTCTTTAAACACAAGTCAAGAATAACTCGACACAGCAGTTTTGCTAAAACTTGTAAAGCTCATAACTGGTGCTAAACTTATCAGAATCTAACAAAATTAGACTTTTTGAAAAGCTAAGAACATCTACTAAAACTTCTTAGTTATCAATTTTCTCAGATTCGGTATGGAATTCAAATTCCTGCTCTTTAAACCCAAGTCAAGAACAACTCAAGACAGCAGTGTGCTAAAACTTGTAAAGCTCATAATTGGTGCTATACTTATCAGAATCTAACAAAATTAGCCTTTTTGGAAAGATAAGAACTTCTAATACAACTTCCTTCTTATCAACTTTCTCAGATTCTGTATGGAACTCAAATTCGTGCTCTTTAAACACAAGTCAAGAAAAACTCAAGACAGCAGTTTTGCTGAAACTTGTAAAGCTCATAACAGGTGCTATTCTTATCGGAATCCAATAAAATTGAAAATTTTGGAAAGCTAAGAACATCTAATAAAAATTTGTAGTTAATAACTTTCTCAGATTTCGTATGTAACTCAAATTCTACTATTTAAACACAAGTCAAGAACAACTCAAGACTGCAGTTTTGCTGAAACTTGCAAAGCTCATTGCTGGTGCTATACTTTTCGGGATCTAACAAAATTAGAATTTTTGGAAAGTTAAGAATAGATACTACAACTTTCTAGTTCACAATATTCTCATATTCTGTATGGAACTCAAATTCCTGCTCTTTAAACACAAGTCAAGTACAACTTAAGACAACAGTTTTGCTGAAACTTATAATGCTCATAACTGGTGCTATACTCATCATAATATACTAAAATTGAACTTTCTGGCAATCTAAGAACATCTACTACAACTTCCTAGTAAACAACATTTTCAGATTCAGTATGGAACGCAAATTCCTGCTATTTAAACACAAGTCAAGAACAACTTAAGACATCAGTTTTGCTAAAACTTGTAAAGGTCATCGCTGGTGCTATAATTCTCGGAACCTAACAAAATTTGACTTTTTGGAAAGCTAAGAACATCCAATACGTCTTTCTAGTTAACATCTTTCTCAAGTTCCGTATGGAACTCAAATTCCTGCTCTTTAAACACAAGTGAAGAACAACTCAAGACAGCAGTTTGCTGAAACTTGAAAAGCTCATAACTAGTGCTATACTTATCAGAATCTAACAAAATTAGACTTTTTTGACAGCAAAGAACACCTAATACAACTTCGTCGTGATCAACTTTCTCAGATTCAGTATGGAACTCAAATTCCTGCTCTTTAAACACAAGTCAAGAACAACTGAAGACAGTAGTTTTGCTGACACTTGTAAAACTCATAACTGGTGCTATACTTACCGAAATCTAACAAAATTAGACTTTTTGGAAAGCTAATAACTTATACTAGAGGATCCTAGTTAACAGTTTTCTCGGATTCCGTTTGGAACTCAAATTCCTGCCATTTAAACACAAGTCAAGAACAACTAAATATAGCAGTTTTGCTGAAACTTGTAAAACTCATAACTGGTGCTATACTTATATTAATCTAATAAATTTGAACTTTTTTTCAAGTTAAGAACATCTAATAAAACTTCCTAGCTAACAAATTTCTCAAATTCCGTATGGAACTCAAATTTTTGCTCTTTAAACACAAGTCAAGAACAAGTCTAGACAGTTGTTTTGCCAGAACTTGTACAGCTCATAACTGGTGCTATACTTATCGAAATATAACAAAATTAAACTTTTTGGAAAGCTAAGAACATCTACTACAGCTTCCTAGTTAACAACTTTCTCATATTCAGTATGGAACTCAAATTCCTGCACTTTAAACAAAAGTCAAGAACAACTGAAGAGAGCAGTTTTGTTGAAACTTGTAAAGCTCATATCTGGTGCTATTCTTATCGGAATTTAACAAAATTGAATATTTTGTAAAGCTATGAAAATCTATTAAAACATTGTAGTTAACAACTTTTTCAGATTTCGTCTGAAACTCAAATACTACTCTCTTTAAACACAAGTCAAGAACAACTCAAGACTGCAGTTTTGCTGAAACTTGCAAAGCTCAGCGCTAGTGCTATATTTTTCGAAATCCAACAAAATTAAAATTTTTGGAATGTTAAGAACATATACTACAACTTCCAAGTTTACCATTTTCTGAGATATATTATGGAACTCAAATTCCTGCTCTTTAAACACAAGTCAATATCTCTACTACTATAATGGGAGAACCCCTTAGTCCTTAACCCAACCCGTGCAGCGCACGTGTTGGGTTATGGACTAACTTTGGTAAATATTTTCGGCACTGGACCAGTTTGGTAAATAATTCCAATAGTGGATCAGTTTGGAAATTATTTTCTTTTTACCCGTTTCATTATCCCTTCAATTTTTTCCACGTGCACGTGTGCACGTGTATGATACTAGTCAACTTAAGATAGCAGTTTTTTTGGAACTTGTAAAGCTCGTAACTGGTGCTATACTTATCAAAATCTAATAAAGTTCAAATTTCTAGAAAGCTAAGAATGTCTACTATAACTTCCTAGTCAACAACATTCGCATATTCAGTATGGAACTCAAAATCTCGCAATTTAAATACAAGTCAAGAACAATTTCAGACAGCAGTTTTTCTGAAACTTGTAAAGCTCATCGCGGGTGCTATACCTTTCGGAATCTAACAAAATTGGACTTTTTGGAAAGCTATAAACATCCATTACAACTTCCTAGTTAACAACTTTCTTAAATTCCGTATGGAACTCAAAATCCTGCTCTTTAAACACAAGTTAAGAACAACTCAAGACAGCAGTTTTGCTAAAACTTGTAAAGCTCATAACTGGTGCAAAACTACTCAGAATCTAACAAAATTAAACTTTTTGGAAAGCTAAGAACATCTACTAAAACTTTCTAGTTATCAACTTTCTCAGATTCGGTATGGAACTCAAATTCCTGCTCTATAAACCCAAGTCAAGAACAATTCAAGACAATAGTGTGCTAAAACTTGTAAAGCTCATAATTGGTGCTATGGTGCTATACTTATCAGAATCTAACAAAATTAGCCGTTTTGGAAAGCTAAGAACATCTAATACAGCTTCCTAGTTATCAACTTTCTCAGATACTATATGGAACTCAAATTTGTGCTCTTTAAACACAAGTCAAGAACAACTCAAGACAGCCGCTTTGCGGAAACTTGTAAAGCTCATAACAGGTGCTATTCTCATCGGAATCTAATAAAATTGAAAATTTTGGAAAGCTAAGAACATCTAATAAAAATTTGTAGTTAACAACTTTCTCAGATTCCGTATGTAACTCAAATTCTGCTATTTAAACACAAGTCAAGAACAACTCAAGACAGCAGTTTTCGTTGAACTTGCAAAGCTCATCGCTGGTGCTATACTTTTCGGGATCTAACAAAATTAGAATTTGTGGAAAGTTAAGAACAGATACTACAACTTCCTAGTTCACAATATTCTCATATTCTATATGAAACTCAAATTCCTGCTCTTTAAAAACAGGTCAAGAACAACTTAAGACAGCAGTTTTGCTGAAACTTGTAAAGCTCATAACTGGTGATAAACTTATCGGAATCTAATAAAATTGAACTTTCTGGAAAGCTAAGAACATCTACAACAACTTCCTAGTAAACAACATTCTTAGATTCAGAATGGAACTTAAATTCCTGCTGTTTAAACACAAGTCAAGAACAATTTAAGACATCAGTTTTCCTGAAACATGTAAAGGTCGTTGCTGGTACTATACTTTTCGAAATCTAACAAAATTTGACTTTCTGGAATTCTAAGAATATCCAATACAACTTCCTACTTAACAACTTTCTCAAGTTCCGTATGGAGCTAAAATTCTGCTATTTAAACACAAGTCAGGAACAACTCAAGACAGCAGTTTGCTGAAACTTGAAAAGCTCATAATTGGTGCCATACTTATTAGAATCTTACAAAATTAAACTTTTTTGAAAGCAAAGAACACCTACTACAACTTCGTAGTTAACAACTTTCTCAGATTTAGTATGGAACTCAAATTCCTTCTCTTTAAACACAAGTCAAGAACAACTTAAGACAACAGTTTTGCAGAAAATTGTAAAGCTCATAACTTGAGCTATACTTATCGGAATCTAACAAAATTGGACTTTTTGGAAAGCTAAGAATATCTACTAAAACTTCCTGGATAACAACTATCTCAGAGTCCGTATGGAACTCAAATTCCTGCTCTATAAACACAAGTCAAGAACAACTCAAAACAGAAGTTTTGCTGAAACTTGTAAAGCTCATAACTGGTGCTATACTTATCGGAATCTAACAACTTTGGACTTTTTGGAAAGCTAAGAACATCTACAACAACATCCTAGTAAACAACTTTCTCAGATTCCATATGAAACTCAAATTCCATATGGAACTCAAATTCATGCTCTTTAAACAAAAGTCAAGAACAACTGAAGACAACAGTTTTGCTGAAACTTGTAAATCTCATAACAGGTGCTATACTTATCGGAATCTAACAAAATTAAAATTTTTGCATACCTAAGAATATCTAAAACAACTGCCTATTTAACAACTTTCTCAGATTTCGTATGGAACTAAAATTTATGTTCTTTAAACACGAGACAAGAACAACTCAAGACAGCAGTTCTGCTTAAACATGTACAACACATTACTGTTGCTATACTTATAAATCTAACAAAATTTTACTTTTTCGAAAGCTAAGAACGTCCACTACTACTTCCTAGTTAACAACTTTCTCAAATTCCGTATGGAACTCAAATTCTTGTTTTTTAAACACAAGTCAAGAACAATTGAAGACAGGAGTTTTGCTGAAACATGTAAAGCTCATAACTAGTTCTATACTTTTCAGAATCTAACAAAATAAGACTTTTTTGAAAGCAAAGAACATCCACTACAACTTCGAAGTTAACAACTTTCTCAGATTCAATACGGAACTCAAATTCCTGATCTTTAAACACAAGTCAAGAATAACTTAAGATAACAGTTTTCTTGAAAATTGTAAAGCTCATAGCTGGTGCTATACTTATCAGAATCTAATAAAATTAGACTTTTTGGAAAGCTAAGAATATGTACTACACCTTCCTAGTTGACAACTTTCTCAGATTTTGTATGGAACTCAAATTTCTGCTCTTTAAACACAAGTCAAGAACAACTTAAGACAACAGTTTTGCTGAAACATGTAAAGATCATCGATGGTGCTATACTTCTCAGAACCTAAAAAATTAGACTTCTTGGAAAGAGAAGAATATCGACTATAACTTCCTAGTTAACAACATTCCCATATTCAGTATGGAACTCAAATTTATGGTCTTTGAACATAATTCAAGAACAACTTAAGACAGTAGTTTTGCTGAAACTTGTAAAGCTCATAATTGGTGTTATACTTAATCAAAATCTAACCAAATTTATCTTTTGGATAGCTAAGAACATCTACTAGAACTTCTAAGTTAACAACTTTCTCAGATTCTATATGCAACTCAAATTCCTACTCCTTAAACACAAGTCAAGAACAATTTAAGACAACAGTTTTGCTGAAACTTGTAAAACTCATAACTGGTGCCATACTTATCGGAATCTAAAAAAATTGAAATTTTTTGGAAAGCTAAGAACATCTACTACAACTACGTAGTTAACAACTTTCTCAGATTCTGTATGGAACTCAAATTCTTGCTCTTTAAATACAAGTCAAGTACAACTCAAGACAACAGTTTTGCTGTAACCCCTGTTTTTCACTTTTGGTATTTTTTTTAGGGTATTTTTCATTTTTGTGAATTATTATTTTCCATTGTATTTTCGGAACAATAAATTTAATTATCTTTATTCTATAATATTTTTCTGGCAGTTTTGACCTCCTTTTTGCTGTTTGTGCGCCGTTTGGCCATTTTTCGACATTTTGAGCTCTTTTTCTCAATTTCTAGATTCCGTTCATGTATAAATATTATTTTAGGGTCATGGTGGATTTTTAGAAGTGTTTTGACCAATTTGAGATTTTTGGCCCTTAAGGAGATTTTTAGGAGCCATAGGATTCATTGCATTTTGTATCTCCATTTGAAATCTACCTAATACCCATTACCCAATTGTATACCTATTTACTCCTATTGATATCCACTACCCATTAACCCACATTTGATCTCCTATATATATCCCTAAACACTAATTAATCCCTAACCTTAATATTCTTTCTCCCTCTCCTATAATCACACCCGGCCTCTCTTTTTTTCTCCTCTCCACAACCGGCCTGCATAATCCCCTTCCTAATCCGAGCCTCTCTCTCCCCCCTTGCCTCCATATCCGACCATCTCATCCCTCTCAATCTCCATATATACAAATCCATCAACCATACAACCCTTATACCCTCCTCTTGTGGCCGGCCCTTCACCAAAATAGCACCCATCCTTCCAAAACAGCCCCTCCTTCATCTCTTCGCTGATTTGGTGAAGAGGGTATCGTCCGTTTGAGTTCGTGCTTCAAGAACACGATCGTAGGCAAGATTCGGTTCGTGGGTTCGCTTGAAATCGCGCGTGGAAGGACTTTTGTTCGTGGGTTTTTATTGCTAGGCTTCGTAGCATCGTGTTCTTCGTCAACAAGGCAAGTAACTTGTACTTAAATTTCTTAAGTTGATACAAGTAGAAAGTTCGCACATAGGATAGTTGAGACTAGAGACGGACAAAGATTATGTTTTTAATTGTGGGTTTTGTCTCTATTGTTCAAAATAGGCCATGGACGACTTAGGACATGAAGTTTGATAGGTTTATACCTTAGGATTCACCCAAAGCGCGATTTTGATCGCATAGGTCAAATAGCGCATGAACCATGTTTGTTGGATTTCCCATAGGAAAATATTAGATTTTGACATGTTAGAAACCCTTAGATATGACATTTGGACAATGGGTAGACAGCGTTTTGAATTTGGAATAGTTTGGATGATTTTTGAGAAAGTTATGTTGTTTTGAAGTTTGGTTGAGAAATCTGGAAATTTGGATTGAACTGGATTGATTGTTGTTTTTACCTGAATTAGAGTCCGAATCTCAACATGACTATTTCTGAGTAATTTGTAGAGAATTGAATCTAATTTCTAATCCCATTGGTTTCACTCCGTTTGGAGTTTGTATGAATTAGTTATGATTATTTTAGTAACTGTATGTCGGTAGTTCCCAGATTCATTTCGGGGTAGATTTTATCACCAATTTATTTTCAAGATCCAAGTTAGACATAATTTCATGCCACAAGATTTGGTCCAGTGTTTCACCATGATGTTAGATAGTTCTCTGATTTTTGTGGTAATTAAAAGATGAGTTTTGAGTGATGCCTTACATCATTTTCTATAGATCGCTTTTGCTGTAAACTGCGTGTGATTGTATGTTGAATGCCGTGTTCACCTTATTTATAATTACTGTATGAATATTTCATGTGAGATATGAAAGTTGGGTAATTGTATATACTTTCATCCCGTTTTGGCGGAACTGGATTTTGATGCGCTGTTTGCAAGATGTGTTCCATTTTGTACAGCGGTGTTGAAGAATTCCAGATCCATCAAAACTGTGTTATGTGTTACTTTCCATTTTTGAAAACATATTTATACTTTCTGGAAAAATATGAAAATCTATATTTTGTGACTATACATATAGGGAATTACCTCAGATTTTTCGTGGATTTAATTAATGACTTTACCTGCTGTTTTCATGTGGTTTAAGTTATTCTCCTGTTTTCTGGCTGTACTTGAAAACTGTGTTGAATTGTGTTTTGAGCCGAGATGTTGTGAACCAGTATATGGGTTTATTATACCCGTTAAAAGCGTGTGAAAGTCTACTTTCCAGATCCTTTGACGGATTATGATTTACATTTCTGTAGATCTTTGGATCACTGTTTTTGTACAGACTGGTCTTGCTGACCTGATTATAAACATATACCATTTTGCTCGTATTCGTGAATGTTTTGCATCTATACTTACTGATCTGATGCCCTAAACCTAAACTTGATCATGTGATGTTAGTTTGACACCCTTTAGCTCACATTCATGTTTGTTAATAACCATAACAAAAGTAATCAAGCCGGGGTATGGGAAAGATCTAGTAGTGGGAAAGCATAGAAATGTGTACTTAGAAGGGGGCCTGTGTTTCCCATATAATTATCTGTATTCTGACCCTGTCTACATTGCTTCTTATGTAAGAAGGTGTAGAGTAGAAGAGAACCACTAGGTTCTATCTATCTGTTTCTGACCCTGTCTACATTACTTCTTATAGGAAGGTGTAGAGGAGAAGAGAACCACTAGGTTCTATCTGTCTGTTCTGATATCTGTCTGACCCTGAGCACACGGCCCTATAATATCCCCTACGAAATCTACAAATGAAATTGTTTTGAATGTAGCAACCATGTGATAAAAGTATGGCGCATGAAGTGCTACCTAGATAGTAATCACACAAGACTTACATTAATCTGAAATCTGAGATCTGAATATATTTTTTTAAGTCTGAATCTGAATCTTATATATGGAAATCTGAATCTGAATCTGAATACCTATTATCTGAAATCTGTTATCTGATTTACCTGACATATCTGAATATCTGTTTACCTGACATATCTGTTATATGACACTTGACACTTAATATCTGAGACATCTGCTAGGATACTATGTTAGTTGAATTTACCATACCATATTAGGTCTGTTTCTGATGTTAGTTAGATCTGTTTAGTTTTGTCCATGTGCTTGTATCCTATTCTATTTGTGACCCGGACTTGCCATTGACGGGTACTGTGTTTTCTTCTTTTCCTTTTACCTGTATTCGATGATTGCAGATTTCGGTGGACAGATTCAAGAAGGTACTGGTGGTTCGCAGTATTAGTTGCTGATTATTATTTCTGTTTCCTGTTAGAACTTTATTCTGTATTCGTGAACTTGAATATTTCTGTACTTGAGACTTGAGTATTATTTGTATTCGGGCAATGTGACCCAAGATTATTGTGTTATTCAGATCATGAATATTTGAGATTAATGTGTTTTATTTCAAGTATTCTTGTTGATATTTGGTTCATAAGTGCATGTGGTTGATCTTTTTCTGGCTTCCGACTCTGATTTTACTGGGATATGTTGTAAAGAATTCCTGAACAGCTTAAGGATGATTATATTCATTCGCTGGACTTTTGTTACGCGCTCGTATTCCATGTTTTTGGGAAGCGGGGCGTGACATTTGCTGAAGCTTGTAAAGCACATCGCTGGTGCTATGCTTTTTGGAATCTAAAAAAATTAGACCTTTTGGAAAGCTAACAACAACTACCAGTTAAAAACTTTCTCATATTCCATATGGAACTCAAATTCCTGCTCTTTAAACACAAGGGAAGAACAACTCAAGCGAATAGTTTTGTTGAAACTTGTAAAGCCTCATAACTGGTGCTATACTTATCGGACCAAAAAAAATTGAGCTTTTGGAAATCTAAGAACATCTAACTGGTGCAAGAATATCTAAGAACATTTTGGAAATCTAAGAATATCTACTACAAATTCCTAGTTTACAACTTTCTCAGATTTCGTATGGAACTCAAATTCCTGCTCGTTAAACACAAGTCAAGAACAACTCAACACAGCAGTTTTTCTGAAACCTGTAAAACTCACAACTGCTGTTATACTTATCGGAATCTAACAAAATTATACTTTTTGGAAAGCTAAGAACATCAAATACAACTTCCTAGTTAACAACTTTATTAGATTCCGTATGGAACTCAAATTCCAGCTCTTTAAACACAAGTCAAGAACAACTGAAGACAGCAGTTTTGAAGAAACTTGTAAAGCTCATAACTGGTGCTATACTTATCGGAATCTAAGAAAATTAGAATTTTTGGAAAGACAAGAACATCTAATACAACTTCGTACTTAACAACTTCCTCAGATTCAGTATGGAATTCAAATTCCTGCTATTTAAACACAAGTCAAGAACAACTTAAGACAGTAGTTTTGCTGAAACTTGTAAAGCTCATAACTGGTGTTATACATATCAGAATGTAACAAAATTAGACTTTTTTGAAAGCTAAGCACATCTACTACAACTTCGTAGTTAACAACTTTCTCACATTCCGTATGGAACTCAAATTCTTGCTCTTTAAACACAAGTCAAGTACAACTCAATACAGTAGTTTTACTGAAACTTGTAAAGCTCATTACTGGAGCTATACTTATCGAAATCTAACAAAATTGAATTTTTTGGAAAGCAAAGAACATCTACTACAACTTTGTAGTTAACAACTTTCTCAGGTTCCGTTTGGAACTCCAAAATCCTGCTCTTTAAACACAAGTCAAGAAGAACTTAAGACAACAGTTTTGCTGAAACTTGTAAAGCTCATAACTGGAGCTGTACTTATCGGAATCTAACAAAATTGAACTCTTTGGAAAGCTAAGAATATCTACTACATCTTTGTAGTTAACAACTTTCTCAGGTTCCGTATGGAACTCAGATTCCTGGCCTTTAAACAAAAGTCTAGAATAACTCAAGACAACAGTTTTGCTAAAACTTGTAAAACTCATAACTGTTGCTATACTTATAAATCTAACAAAATTTTACATTTTGGAAAGGTAAGAACGTCTACTACAACTTCCTAGTTAACAACTTTCTCAAATTCCGTATGGAACTCAAATTCCTGCTTTTTAAACACAAGTCAAGAACAATTGAAGATAACAATTTTCCTGAAACTTGTAAAGCTCATAACTGGTGCTATACATATCAGAATCTAACAAAATTAGACTTTTTTGAAAGCAAAGAACATCTACTACAACTTCGTAGTTAACCACTTTCTCAGATTCAGTAAGGAACTCAAATTCCTGCTCTTTAAATACAAATCAAGAACAACTTAAGACAACAGTTTTGCTGAAAATTGTAACGCTCATAACTGGTGCTATACTTATCGGAATCTAACAAAATTGGACTTTTTGGAAAGTTAAAAATATCTACTACAACTTCCTATTTAACTACTTTATCAGATTCCGTATGGAACTCAAATTTCTGCTCTTTAAACACAAGTCAACAACAACTCAAGACAGCAGTCTTGCTGAAACTTGTAAAGCTCATAGCTGGTGCTAGACTTATCGGAATCTAACAAAATTGAACTTTTTGGAAAGCTAAGAACATTTACTACAACTTCATAGGTAAAAACTTTCTTATATTCCGTATGGAACTCAAATTTCCGCTCTTTAAACAAAAGTCAAGAACAACTGAAGACGGCAAATTTTGTGAAACATGTTAAGCTCATAAGAGGTGCTATAGAATACGAAGACTGATGAGCTTCTTCAAGCAACCTCTGACGAACTTCACCCTTAGGGACACACAACTGGGAACCAAAACAAAGCGAACCATCTGCATGAATAATCATGTCCGTCCTGGACCCAGACTCAACCTCAGCTCGAAAACTCTGCAACTGCGCATCACTAGCCTGCACCTCCTTAATCTGCTCAACAAGAGACGACTGCAGGTGGAGCGCCAAACTTCTCCGACTAGAACTCGGCAACACAACATCCAGTTCTAACCTCCGCATCTGCTCAACAAGATCCCTCTGCTGAGTAATAAACATAACTGCTGGTCTCCTGCTCAAAGCATCTGGCACCAAGTTTACTTTACCAGGATGGTATTGCAAACTGATGTCATAATCGGCCATAAGTTCCGACCATCGCCTTTGCCTCATGTTTAACTCTTTCTGGGTGAAGACATACTTGAGACTTTTATGGTCTATAAAGATCTCCACTCGGTCTCCAAGCAAATAATGTCTCCTCAGCTTCAAAGCAAAGATCACTACCGCTAACTCCAAGTCATGAGTAGGATAGTTCTTCTCATGCGGCCTCAACTGCCTCGATGCATACGCAACGACTTGGCCCTTCTGCATAAAAACTGCTTCAAGACCCTTACCAGAAGCATCACAGTGAACCACAAATCCACCTGAACCATCGAGAATAGTCAACACAGGCACTGACATCAATCTGTTCTTCAACTCAACAAAAGCCTCATTGCACATTCATCAGACCAACAAAACTTCTGATCCTTCCCAGTCAATTTAGTCAACAGTTCTGCTATCTTCGAAAAATTCTGGACGAACTTCTGATAAAAGCCAGCCAAACTAAGAAAACTCCTGACTTCTGAAACTGACTTGGAAATAGGCCAATCCTTCATAGCCTCAATCTTTGTCGAATCCACAGAAATACCATCGCCAGAAATAATGTGCCCCAAGAAAGAAATCCTATCGAGCGAAAACTCACACTTGCTAAGTTTCCCATTGAGCTGTTTCTCTATCAAAGTCTGCAGAACCACTCTAAGATGTTCAACATGATCTTCCCGATTCCGAGAATATACCAAAATATCATCAATGAAGACCACCACAAATCTATCGAAAGAACTGAGAGAAAACCCGGTTCATAAGACTCATGAATATAGCCGGTGCGTTCGTGACTCTGAACAGCATCACAGGATACTCATAGTGCCCATATCTAGTCCTGAAAGCAGTCTTCTGTATATCTGCAACCTTCACCTTGACTTGGTGATCCCCAGAACGAAGATCTAACTTTGAGAAAACAGCAGCCCCACTCAGCTGATCAAAAAATCATCGATCCTGGGCAACGGATACCGATTCTTCACAGTAACTCTATTCAGTTCTCGATAATCCATGCACAATCGAGGATTACCTTCCTTCTTGTCAACAAAAAGGACCGGAGCACCCCAAGCAGAAACACTAGGTCTGATAAAACCCAAATCAAGCAACTGCTGAATCTGCACCTTATGCTCTGCTAGCTCAACCGATGCCATCTTGTAGGGACTCTTCGATATCGGCACTATTCCAGGCAGAACATCAATACCGAATTCTACTTTTCTATCAGGGGGTAAGCCAGGCAACACATCTGGAAAAACATCCAAGAAATTCCGAACTACTATAGGTGCAACCTCACAGCCTGAGTGCAATTCTATCTCACAATCCACCTGTTCTACTACAGTCTTTGCTCAGCCAAGGAAGGACTCCTCGGCATGGAACTCAAATTTTACTCGGTCTGGAATTCTGAAGACAACTTTTTTGGCATGGAAATCAATAATGGCATGGGCTTCACCCAACCAATCCATACCGAGAATGACGTCGAATCCTGAATTTCCAATTATAATCAGGTTGGCTTTGAAATCTGCGTTCCCAATAACAATGGAACATTGCTTGCACTCACAGGAACATATGACAACTCCACCACCTGTCACAATGTTCCAAGCCACTGACATGTTGCTGCATTCCAACTGATGGCGAGCAGCAAATCGAGAGAAGACAAAAGAATGGGTTGCCCTAGAATCAAAAAGAACACAGGCAGGAAAAAAGTAAACAAGGATGATACCTAAAAGGAATCAAAGACAAGGAGAAAGCATAGACAATTAAGGGTGAGGGAAAAACAATAATGCAGGGAAATAACAAAAGGAAGCAAAGCAAGACTAATGCAAATAAACAAAAGGAACAAAATAACAAAACAACAAAACAAGATATACCTGCCACAACTCCTTCAGCGGTCTCAGCATCTGCAGCAGTCAAGTTGAAAGCCTGACCTCTCCTCAGAATAGCGGTCCACTGACCGACAATCTGCCGTTCAGGAGGAAGCGGTGGCCTAACTGGACCACGAGCTGGAACTGCCTGCTGAATAGGACCCCTGGCTGGAACAGCCAACTGCTACAACGGCTGTGGACAATCTCGCACTGTACGATCAGTAGAGCCACACCTAAAGCATCAGCGATTGGCGTGATTACATTACCTATGATCATGCCCTGGCAACCGATCAAAATCACAGAAATTACCCCTCTGAGAACCAGCAGAAGAGTAAGGAGCTGCCCTGACTAGATGGACGGAAACAGGCCTCCGAATAGGCCTACCAGAAGGCCTAGCAACAGTAGTGGGAACAGTCCACTAAGAAGAAGACGAACCATCACGAGCCTGCTCTTGAGCTCGAGTTGCCTCAAGAGCCTCAGCATAAGTACGCAGACGCAGAGAAACCAGATGCCTCTTGATATCCTGCTCAAGCCCATTTGTGAATCTACGAGCCCTATCCTCTTCGGTTGCCACAAGAATGGCAGCGAAGCGGCTAAGCCTAGTAAACTCAGCTGCGTACTCATCCACTGACCTGGAACCCTGTTGTAAGAAAGTCCATGTTACAACATCGCATGAACAATTATGTAACAAATCCAAAATAGGATGATGACTTAACCTTTTTTAGGGCCAAGAATTGCTGTTCCATCTCAACTCGAGTACTACTGGGGAAGAACTTCTCCAACAATTCCCGAGTAAAAGTAGCCCAAGCAATAGGCCTCTCAAGATGCTCAGACTCGGCCATCCACCAGATAACAGCCAAATCCACCAGCTTGATGGAAACAACGTCCACCCGATCAGCCTCGGCAACACGATCCACTAACAACAAGCGCTCAGTCTGGATCAACCACTGTTCAGCCTCCAAAGGTTTCTCAGTACCGAAAAAATGATTGGGATGCAGCCTCATAAAATCTGTAACTGTCCCTGGGCGAGGCGAAAGATTTGCCTGCACAGGCACAACAGGAGGCGGAACCCGGGCAGCTTCAAGAGCAGCCATCACAAGATCACTGTGGTTTTGCTGATGATTAATCAGTCGCTCAAGCATAGTAGTGACAGCCTCAATCGGATCAACCTGCGACTGAGAAGTAGAACCTCTGCGAGCCATAGTTTGCACAAAACCAAAAACAATTAGCATTCAGAACCAGAGTTGGTATAAATTTTATTTATGCATGCATGGTTAGTGGAATGTTGTGCAGATCCCAGTTCGAGCCAAGCTTGTCTAATATATTAGGCAACTAATACATTAGCCAAACCTGGCTCTGATACCACTCAAAACTTTGTCACGCCCCGCTTCCCAAAAAATACGAAATACAAGCACGTAACAAAAGCCCAGCAAATGATTTTCATCATCCATAAGCTGTTTAGGAATTCTTTACAACATACCACAGGAATAATCAGAGTCGGATGCAAAAGATACAACTAACATGCATAATTGAAACAAGATACCAACAGAAATACTTGAAACCAAATACAATAATCTCAAATAATCAGGTTCTGAACAAGCCAAATATCCTGGGTCACATTGCCCAAATACAAATAAATATCCAAGTCATCAAGTACATTTTTATTCAAGTTCAAGCAACAGATAATAATAATAATAATAATAAAGCAGAAACTCCAGCACTAATACATCATCACGCGAATACCATCTGGCAGTCGTCCATCCTGATCTGCAATTAGTAAATTTGCAGGAGAAGGAAAGAGAAAAACAAGTACCCGTCAATTGCAAGTTATGGGTCACAAATAATGTAGGATACAAGCACATAGGGAAACTAACTAGCAACATGGTATACGTGTGATGTCAACATAAACAACTATCATGGTAATGTTATCAAGTGTAAATGGCATGAATAAAGTGTCAAGTAATCAAGTAAACATGTAAACATGCACAGGTATCAGGAAACAGTTATACAGGTAAACAGGTAAACAGATAATCAGATATGCCGGTAACAGGTACAAGTAAATAGGTAAACAGGTAATCAGGTAATCATTTAACAGGATAGTCAGATTTATGTCATGTCAAGTCTTGTTATTTTACTATCTAGGTAGCACTTCATGCATCCCAATTTTTACTACATGGTTGCTACAACAAACAGTTTGACTTTAGATTTCATAATAGAGTCCATAGGACAGTGTACTTAGGTACAGGAAACAGGAACAGGTAGAACCTAGTGGTTCTCTTCCGAGTACACCTTCCTAAGGGAAGTATGCAGTCAGGTATAGGAAACAGGCATAACCTAGTGGTTATCTTCCGAGTACATCTTCCTATAGGAAAGCTTGTAGTCAGGTACAGGTAAACAGGATCGTGAATCATGTAGTCATGAACAAGTAACAGGCAGGCAGGACACAGGTCCTCTTCCAAGTACACGTTTCTATATTTTCCACTACTAGATCTTTTCCTTAAACCCCAACTTGGTCATTTATTATTATAATCAGGCATACATGTATGTGTCACAAAACTAAGCAAGAATAACAGGATATAAACATGTATCAGGTTCAGGGTGCAAGATAAACAAGTACAGGTATAAGATAACACATAACAGGGTAAAACAACTAGTTTTCTAATTCAGGACAGGAAGACAGTGTTTACTAAAACAGTGATCCTCGTTACTACAAACATCCAAATCTATATCCATCGAAGGAACTGGAAAATAGACTTCGACACAAATCTAGCGAGCATAAATAATTCATATAGTAATTCACAACATCATAACTCAAAACAGATTTGAAAATAGGAAACATGTTCAATCAGAAATCAGGAAAATGAATTTTCAGTCAGGAAAACTGCATCAAAATCATTCAAATAAATTCAGGAAAAATCTGGGATATTTCCCTATATGTCTAGAATCAAAATATAA
Source organism: Hemerocallis citrina (assembly GCA_017893485.1). Lineage (NCBI taxonomy): Eukaryota > Viridiplantae > Streptophyta > Magnoliopsida > Asparagales > Asphodelaceae > Hemerocallis > Hemerocallis citrina. Next base: position 113,578,173 of record CM030360.1, on the reverse strand, counting down.
AGTTTCTTAATATTCTAGTAAGAATAGATTAGTCATCAAAATACGAAAGCATTAAGAAATGCCACTTTGGAAAATCTGGAAGTCCCAACACTGCTGAACGAAAACTGAAGTATCTCGCAACCTGTGAAACGAAATCTAAATCTGCCAAAGGGATATGAAAGTAGATAAAATATACTAACTTTCACATTTCACAAATATTTTTCATACAGTATAAGGAATCATAGTGAAAATAGGATTCTTTACAGAACAGCGAGCAAAATACAGCTAGTATAGATTTCATAGACGAGCATGAAACAATACATAAAACTCATCAATAAAATTCACCAAAATTCTGGGTAATCTCTAAATTAATAAAGAAACACTGACCAAAGTTTTAGATCAAAATAATATGTATAACATGGTTCTTGAAAATAGTTTGTTATAAAAATTACCCAAAAACAAAATCTGGAAAAGATCGACACCTCTGTACTAAAACAAACATAACTCAGTAATATGAAATCAAAATCAAGCAAAGTCAGAGGGGTTGGAAAATAGACAAAATTATCTAAAACTCATGTTTTATACCGAAATCAAGATACTGACTGCAATTCAGTCAAAAACAGCAAATGAAACAGAACAGCGACAAAACTACAGATTTTTCCCTCAAGAACAAAATCAACCTAGATTCAAGAAAATTGATCCAAACACATCCCAACTTGAAATAAGGTCTACCAAGTGTCTAAACATCATGAATTAGGGTTATTAACAAGTCCACCCCAATTATATCTCACGTGTCTTAATCAAAACATAAGTTTGCACACAAATCTCACATACATGTTCCAAATCAAGAATCGGGCGAATCCTAGGTTAAATCAGGTCAAGATTGTGTTGTGAGTCTTCTATGGCCAAAATATTACAATAGAGATAAAAACCATCAAGGAAATCACAAACACGAGTCGTCTCTAGACCCAACAACACTATAGGTGAACTTTTTGACCTATATCAAATAAATGAATTGGAGTACAAGTTACTTGCCTTAAATTGGAATAAAAAATGATGAACTCAAAAGTAGGAGCAAATCCCACGAACGAAAATCCTCAAACTCATGAACGATCCACACGCGCACTCGAGCACATGGAAGAAAATTCCAAGAGCCAGAGAGCGCGAGACGGCGGATGGAGAGAAAGCGGAAGAGATGAAACATGGATGGCGTAAGGGTTTGGGAGAAAAAAATATAATAAGCAGCACAGTTTTTAGTTACATATTGATGTGTATATATATTATGGTTGAAAAAGGATGGGAGGGTGCTTTTGGGTGGCGGCTATAGGAAATAGAAACAATCAAGAATGGGTCGGGTGTGCTCCTGGGATGCAACCGGGTCTGGGGAGGGGGAAATTTGACTTCGGTAGGGTGCTAAGGTGGGAATTGGGAGGTTTTAAAATTAGGAAGGTATGTTTGAAAGATATAATAGGTGATTAGTAGAAGATTTATATAGGTCTGGGGATATATAGGAAGTCGGTAATGGGTTGTTTGCATTAGATTAGGAGAGTTAATAGATGGGTAACAGTTATAGGTATTGGATAATAGAATGGAAAAGGTTATGAGAATTAAATTTAGGTTGAAGTAGAGATAAAGAATTAGGATTTTATTAGAATGCTTTGGGTATAAAAGATCCAAAAATCTGATAGGGCAAAAATGAAAGAATTAAAATAACAAAATGAAAATAAAAATAAATTTAACAGTGAGAGTCAAAAATAATGGCACGAGCAAAAAGAGACGAATCAAAAGACGGAAAACGAATCAAGAACTCAATTAAAAGATGACAAAAATAATAAAATGAAAATATATTGAAACAAAAATCCCATGTACGGTCCAAACAAAATACAAGAGGAATACAAAGAGAGAAAAATACACCAAAATGAAAAATACACACAAAAACACATAAAATGAAAAACAGGAGTTACATCCTAGTTAACAACTTTCTTAGATTCCGTATGGAACTCAAATTTCTGCTCTGTAAATACAAGTCAAGAACAACTCAAGATAGCAGCTTGCTGAAAGTTGTCAAGTTCATAACTGGTGCTATACTTATCAGAATTAAACAAAATTAGACTTTTTCAAAGCTAAGAACATTTAATACAACTTCGTACTTAAAAAATTTCTCAGATTCAGTATGGAATTCAAATTCTTGCTATTTAAACACAAGTCAAGAACAACTGAGACAACAGTTTTGCTGAAACTTGTAAAGCTCATAACTGGTGCTATACTTATCAGAATCTTACAAAATTAGACTTTTTTTAAAGCTAAGCACATCTACTACTACTTCGTAGTTAACAACTTTCTCAGATTCAGTATGGAACTCAAATTCCTGCACTTTAAACACAAGTCAAGAACAACTTAAGATAGCAGTTTTGCTGAATCTTGCAAAGCTCATCGCTGGTGCTATACTTTTCGGAATCTAACAAAATTGGACTTTTTGAAAAGCTAAGAACATCGACTACAACTTCCTAGTTAACAATTTTCTCAAAATCCATATGGAACTCAAATTCCTGCTCTTTAAACACAAGTCAAGAAAAACTCAAGACAGCAGTTTGCTGAAACATTTAAAGCTAATAACTGGTGCTATATTTATCAGAATCTAACAAAATAGTACTCTTTGAAAAGCTAAGAACTTCTAGTACAACTTCGTAGTTAACAACTTTCTCATATTCCGTATGGAACTCAAATTCTTGCTCTTTAAACACAAGTCAAGTACAACTCAAGACTGTAGTTTTACTGAAACTTGTAAAGCTCATAATTGGAGCTATACTTATCGGAATCTAAAAAAAATTGAACTTTTTGGAAAGCAAAGAACATCTACTACAACTTTGTAGTTAACAACATTCTCTGGTTCCGTATGGAACTCAAATTCCTGCTCTTTAAGCACAAGTCAAGAACAACTTAAGACAGCAGTTTTGCTGAAACTTATCAAGCTCATAACTGGAAGAATACTTTTCGAAATCTAGCAAAATTAAACTTTTGGAAAGCTAAGAACATCTACTACAACTTTGTAGTTAACAACTTTCTCAGGTTCCGTATGCAACTCGAATTCTTGCTCTTTAAACACAAGTCAAGAACAACTTAAGACAGCAGTTTTGCTGAAACTTGTAAAGCTCATAACTGGTGCTATATTTATCAGAATCTAATAAAATTGAACAGTCTGAAAAGCTAAGAATACCGGCTACAACTTCCTAGTTAACAACTTTCTCATATTCTTTATGGAACTCAAATTCCTGCTATTTAAACACAAGTCAAGAACAACTCAAGATAGCAGTTTTGCTGAAATTTGTACAGCTTATAACTGGTGTGTTATATTTATCGGAATCTAACAAAATTAGACTTTTTGGAAAGCCAAGGACATCTACTCCAACTTCCTAGTTAGCATCTTTCTCAAATTCCGTATGGAACTCAAATTCCAGCTCTTTAAACACAAGTCAAGAACAACTGAAGACAGCTGTTTTGCTCAAACTTGTAAAGCTCATACTTGGTGTAAGAACTCAAATTCTAACAAGTCAAGAACTACTTAAGACAGCCGTTTTGTTGAAACTTGTAAAGCTCATCGTTGGTGCTATACTTTTCAGAATCTAACAAAATTTTACTTTTTGGAAAGCTAAGAACATCGACTACAACTTCCTAGTTAACAACTTTCTTAGAATTCAAATGGAACTCAAATTCCTACTCTTTAAACACAAGTCAAGAACAACTCAAGACAGCAGGTTTGCTGAAACATGTAAAACTCATAACTGGTGCTATACTTATCAGAATCTAACATAATTAGACTTTTTTGAAAGCTAAGAACATCTACTACAACTTCGTAGTTAGCAACTTTTTCAGATTCAGTATCGAACTCAAATTCCTACTCTTTAAACACATGTCAAGAACAACTTAAGCCAACAGTTTTGCTGAAAATTGTAAAGCTCATAACGGGTTATACTTAACGGAATCTGACAATTTGGAAAGCTAAGAATATCTACAACAACTTCCTAGTTAACAACTTTTTCAGATTCCGTATGGAACTCAAATTCTTGCTCTTTAAACACAAGTCAAGTACAACTCAAGAAAGCAGTTTTCCTGAAACTTGTAAAGCTCATCGCTAGTGCTATACTTTTTGGAATCTAAAAAAATTAGAATATTTGGAAAGATAAGAACGTCGACTACTACTTCCTAGTTAACAACTTTCTCCAATTCAGTATGGAACTCAAATTCCTGCTATTTAAACAAAAGTCAAGAACAACTCAAGATAGCCATTTTGCTGAAACTTGTAAAGCTCATAACTGGATCTATACTTATCGGAATCTAACTAAATTGAACTGTTTGGAAAGTTAAGAACATCTACTACTACTTCGTAGTTAACAACTTTCTCAAGTTCCTCTTGCGCTTTAAACACAAGTCAAGAACAACTCAAGACAGCATTTTTGCTGAAATTTGAAAAGCTCATAACTGGTGCTATACTTTTCGGAATCAAACAAAATTATAATTTTTGGAAAGCTAAGAACATCTACTACAACTTCCTAGTCACGAACAACTTAAAACAAGTCACGAACAACTTTTGGAAACCTGCTCTTTAAACACAAGTCACGAACAACTTAAAATAGCAGTTTTGCTGAAACTTGTAAAGCTCATAACTGGTGCTACACTTATCAGAATCTAACAAAATAGAACTTTTTGGAAAGCTGAGAACTACTACTACAACTTCGTTGTTAAAAACTTTCTCAGATTCCGTATGGAACTCAAATTCTTGCTCTTTAAACACAGGTCAAGTACAACTCAAGACAGTAGTTTTGCTAAAACTTGTAAAATTCATCGCTGGTGCTATACTTTTCGGAAACTAAAAAAATTAGAATTTTCGAAAAGATAAGAACTTCAACTACTACTTCCTAGTTAACAACTTTCTCAGATTCAGTATGGAACTCAAATTCCTGTTCATTAAACACAAGTCAAGAACAACTCAAGACAGCAGTTTTGCTGAAACTTGTAAAGCTCACAACTGGAGCTGTACTTATCGGAATCTAACTAAATTGAACTGTTTGGAAAGCTAAGAACATCTACTATTACTTCGTAGTTAACAACTTTCTCAGATTCAGTATCGAACTCAAATTCCTACTCTTAAAACACAAGTCAAGAACAACTTAAGCCAACAGTTTTGCTAAAAATTGTAAAGCTCATAACGGATGCTATACTTAACGGAATTTGACTATTTGGAAAGCTAAGAACATCTACTACAACTTTCTAGTGAAAAATTTCTTAGATTCCGTATGGAACTCAAATTCATGCTCTTTAAACACAAGTCAAGAACAACTTAAGGCAGCAGTTTTGCTGAAACTTGTAAAATTCATAACTGGTGCTATACTTATCGGAATCTAATAAAATTTAACTTTCTGGAAAGCTAAGAATATCTGCTACAACTTCCTAGTTAACAAAATTCTCAGACTCAGCATGGAACTCAAATCCTGCTATTTAAACACAAGTCAAGAACCACTCAAGATTGCAGTTTTGCTGAAACTTGTAAATCTCATAACTGGTGCTATACTTATCGGAATCTAACAAAATTAAACTTTTTCAAAATCCAAGAACATCTACTACAACTTCCTACTTAACAACTTTCTCAGATTCCGTATGGAACTCAAATTCCTGCTCTTAAAACACAAGTTAAGAACAACTGAAGACAGAAATTTTCCTGAAACTTGCAAAGCTCATCGCTAGTGCTATACTTTTCGGAATCTAACAAAATTAGAATTTTTGGAAAGCTAAGAACATCTAATACAACTTTCTATTTAACAACTTTTTCAGATTCTATATTTAACTCAACTTCTTGCTCTTTAAACACAAGTCAGGAACAACTCAAGACAACAGTTTGACGAAACTTGTAAAGCTCATAACTGGTGTTATACTTATAAGAATCTAACAAAATTTGATTTTTTTGAAAGCTAAGAACAACTACTACAACTTCGTAGTTAAAAACTTTCTCAGATTCCGTATGGAACTCAAATTCCAGCTCTTTAAACACAAGTCAAGAACAACGGATGACAGTAGTTTTGCTGAAACTTGTAAAGCTCATAACTGGTGCTATACTCATCGGAATCTGAAAAAATTAGACTCTTTGGAATTCTAAGAACATTTACAATAACTTCCCAGTTAACAACTCTCTCAGATTCGGTATGGAACTCAAATTCCTGCTCTTTAAATACAAGTCTAGAACAACTCAGGACTGCAGTTTGACAAAACTTGTAAAGCTCATAACTGGTGCTATACTTATCAGAATCTAACAAAATTAGACTTTTTTGAAAGCTAAGATCATCTGCTACAACTTCGTAGGTAAATACTTTCTCAGATTCAGTGTGGAACTCAAATTCCTGCACTTTAAACCCAAGTCAAGAACAACTTAAGACAACAGTTTCGCTGAAAATTGGACTTTTTGAAAAGCTAAGAATATCTACTACAAATTCCTAGTTATCAACTTTCTCAGATTCCATATGGAACTCAAATTCATGCACTTTAAACACAAGTCAAGGACAACTCAAGACAGCAGTTTTGCTGAAACTTGTAAAGCTCATCGCTACTGCTATACTTCTCGTAATCTAACAAAATTTTACTTTTTGCAAAGCTAAGAACATCGACTACAAATTTCTAGTGAATAAATTTTTCAGAATTCATATGGAACCCAAATTCCTGCTCTTTAAACACAAGTCAAGAACAACTGAAGACAGCAGTTTGCTGAAACTTGTACAGCTCATAACTGGTGCTATACTGAGCAGAATCTAACAAAATTGGACTTTTTTGAAAGCTAAGAACATCGACTACAACATCGTAGTTAACAACTTTCTCAGATTCAGTATCGAACTCAAATTCCTACTCTGTGAACACAAGTCAAGAATAACTTAAGCCAACAGTTTTGCTGAAAATTGTAAAGCTCATAACGGCTGCTGTACTTAATGGAATCTGACTATTTGGAAAGCTAAGAATATCTACTACAACATCATAGTTAACAACTTTCTCAAATTTCTTATGGAACTCAAAATCCTGCTCTTTAAACACTAGTCAAGAACAACTCAAGACAGCAGTTTGCTGAAACTTGTAAAGCTCATAACTGATGCTATACTTATCAGAATCTAACAAAATAGAACTTTTTGGAAAGTTAAGAATTTCTACTACAACTTCGTAGTTAACAACTTTCTCAGATTCCATATGGAACTTAAATTCTAGCTCTTTAAACACAAGTCAAGTACAACTCAAGACAACAGTTTTGCTAAAACTTGTAAAGCTCATCGCTGGTGTTATACGTTTTGGAATCTAAAAAAAATAGAATTTTTGGAAAGATAAGAACATAGACTACTACTTCCTAGTTAACAACTTTCTCAGATTTAGTATGGAACTCAATTTCCTGCTTTTTAAACACAAGTCAAGAACAACTCAAGACAGCAGTTTTGCTGAAACTTGTAAAGCTCAGAACCGGTGCTATACTGATCAGAATCTAACAAAATTAGACTTTTTTGAAAGCTAAGCACATCCACTACAACTTTGTAGTGAACAACTTTCTCAGATTTGGTATGGAAATCAAATTCCTGCTCTTTAAACACAGGTCAAGAACAACTCAGGACAGCAGTTTGACGAAACTTGTAAAGTTTGATGGAACTGAGATGATTCCCAGGACTACGGATTGGTGTGCGTATCGATCGTTAAAAATTTAACAGATTAAAAATGTGATCTAACCCTATATAGCGGAATCTAGGGTTCACAAATTATACCTGCGGTGAGAAGAAGACGACAGCGACCCCAAGATCTTTTGCACGTATTCCTTCCTTGGGTTGGACGTCGTGTGGGCGACGATCTCCCAACCTTTCTTCTCCTTGGCAGATCTCTCTTTCTCTCCTTACGTGAATCACGAGTTTTGAGAAAAAATCTTATATTTCAGATTGTCAATGACGGCCAGAGAAATAGAGGATACATATAAGGCTACGGCAGGGACCATGAGGAGAAATTAGGGTTAGGTCTCCTAACGAATCTGGGTATCCTGTGTTCAGCCTGAACACACAACCCAGGCCCATTAACAATAGCTCGGTCCACTAAGGAGCTATTGTTGCACTACCTTCCTAATCCCATCCCAAATTATATTTATGGGCTCCTTTTATTATATGCTCGTTCAACTCCCCATGTTAAGATATCGAATGTCCGTCGATCAAATTAAGTTACTGACAACTATATTGATCAACATCTTTTATCCTTAAGTAGTACCACTCAACTTTATTTGTCATGTCGGATGTAATCCACCTGCAGGGTTTACATGACAATCCTTATGAGCTCCTTAAGGGGACATCATCAACCCGACGTATCGGGACATGGATTCCTTTTACAATCAACAGCCCATCATACATACAATGCTATTACCCAATTCATAGAGGTTGTTGATCCATAATGAATCTCACTCTTTTATGAGTCAAAGTAATGCACACTGCATATACATGTCTGTTATTATATCTGGATTAAGAGCATAAGCATCCATAATAACAGAGGTGTTTGTTCTCTTTTGTAGTCAGTACAAAGAGAACAACCTCAAGTGGTCCTGTTCAATACACACAAAGTGTACTAGTGTAAACCTATAGTCAAGACAGACTAATACCAGATTACACTACAACCTTTCCAATGGATTGTCCAAGTCCGTCTAGGTTGCGAACTATTTATATATTCCATAGGAAACTGATAATATGATCTTCTGTGTGTCACCTCACACCATATTATCAACCTTATAGAATATCAGACACTTGCATTAATATTATAATAAATACAATATGCAAACATATGTCCATATGATTCTCATTCAAAAAAATAAGGAAATAAAGTTAATACAAAAGTGATGCTTTCAGTATATAACCCTAACAAAGTTGATAACTGGTGCTATACTATCAGAATCTAACAAAATTAGACTTTTTTGAAAGCTAAGAATATCTACTACAACTTCGTAGTTAAAAACTTTCTCAGATTCAGTGAGGAACTCAAATTCCTGCTGTTTAAAACAAGTCAAGAACAACTTAAGACAACAGTTTTGCTGAAAATTGTAAAATTCATAACTGGTGCTATACTTAACGAATCTAACCAAATTGGACTTTTTGGAAAGCTAAGATTATCTAACAACATCATAGTTAACAACTTTCTCAGAATTCATATGGAACTCAAATTCCAGGTCTTTAAACACATGCCAAGAACAACAGAAGACAGCAGTTTGCTGAAAATTGTATAGCTCATAACTGGTGCTATACTTAACAGAATCTAACCAAATTAGACTTTTTTTAAAGCTAAGAATATCGACTACAATTTCCTAGTTAACAACCTTCTCAGATTCCGTATGGAACTCATATTCCTGCATTTTAAACACAACTCAATAACATCTCAAGACTGCAGTTTTTCTGAAACTTGTCAAGCTCATAACTTGTACTATACTTCTCAGAATCTAACAAATTGAATATTTTGGAAAGCTGAGAACATCTACTAGAACTTCAGAACAAATTTCTCACGTTCCATATGGAACTTAAATTCCTGCTCTTTAAACACAAGTCACGAACAACTGAAAAACAGCAGTTTTGCTGAAACTTGTAAAGCTCATAACTGGAGCTACACTTATTGGAATCTACTAAAATTGAACTTTCTGGAAAGCTAAGAACAACTGCTACAACTTCCTAGTTAACAACATTCTCTGATTTAGTCTAGAACTCAAATTCCTGCTATTTAAACACAAGTCAAGAAAAGACAGCCGTTTTGCTGAAACTTGTAAAGCTCATCGCTGGTGCTATACTTTTCGGAATCTACGAAATTTTACTTTTTGGAAAGCTAAGAACATCGACTCCAACTTTCTCAGAATTCATATGCAACTCAAATTCCTGCTCTTTAAACACAAGTCAAGAACGACTGAATACAGCAGTTTGCTGAAACTTATACATCTCATAACTGGTGCTATACTTATCAGAATCTAAAAAAATAAGACTTTTTTGAAAGCTAAGAACATCTACTACAACTTCGTAGCTAACAACTTTCACAGATTCAGTATCGAACTCAAATTCCTACTCTTTAAACACAAGTCAAGAACAACTTAATCCAACAGTTTTGCTGAAAATTGTAAAGCTCATAACGGGTGCTATACTTAACGGAATCTGACTATTTGGAATGCTAAGAATATCTCCTACAACTTCCTAGTTAACAACTTTCTCGGATTCCGTACGGAACTCAAATTCCTGCTCTTTAAACACAAGTCAGGAACAACTCAAGACAGCAGTTTGCTGAAACTTGTAAAGCTTATAACTAGTGCTACACTTATCAGAATTTAACAAAATAGAACTTTTTGGAAAGCTGAGAACTTCTACTACAACTTCATTGATAAAAACTTTCTCAGATTCCGTATGCAACTCAAATTCTTGCTCTTTAAACACAGGTCAAGTACAACTCAAGATAGTAGTTTTGCTAAAACTTGTAAAACTCATCGCTGGTGCTATACTTTTCGGAATCTAAAAAAATTAGAATTTTTGAATAGTTAAGAACATCAACTACTACTTCCTAGTTAACAACTTTCTCAGATTCAGTACGGAACTCAAATTCCGGCTCATTAAACACAAGTCAAGAACAACTCAAGATAGCAGTTTTGCTGAAACTTGTAAAGCTCATAACTAGAGCTATACTTATCGGAATCTAACTAAATTGAACTGTTTGGAAAGCTAAGAACATCTACTACTACTTCGTAGTTAACAACTTTCCCAGGTTCCGTATGGAACTCAAATTCCTGCTCGTTAAATATAAGTCAAGAACAACTTAATTCAGCAGTTTTGCAGAAACTTGTAAATTTCATAACTGGTGCTATACTTATCGGAATCTAATAAAATTAAACTTTTTCTGGAAAGCTAAGAATATTTGCTACTACTTCCTCGTTAACAAAATTCTCAGACATTTTGGAAGCTAAGAACATCTATAACAACATTGTAGCTAACAACTTTCTCACATTCAGTACGGAATTCAAAATCCTGCTCTTTAAACACAAGTTAAGAACAACTTAAGACAGCAGTTTTGCTGAAACTTGTAAATCTCATATCTGGTGCTATACTTATCAGAATCTAACAAAATTAGACTTTTTTGAAAGCTAAGAACATCTACTACAACTTCCTAGTTAACAAATTTCTCTTATTCCGTATGGAACTCAAATTCCAGCTTTTTAAACACAAGTCAACCCCATCTCAAGACAGCAGATTTGCTGAAACTTGTATAGCTCATAACTTATGGTATACTTATCGGAATCTAACAAAATTGAACTTTTTGCAAAGCTAAGAACATCTACTAGAACATACTAGTTAACAACTTTCTCAGGTTCCGTATGGAACTCAAATTCCTGCTCTTTAAACACAAGTCACGAACAACTTAAAACAACAGTTTTGCTAAAACTTGTAAAACTCATAACTAGTGCAATACTTATCGGAATCTACTAAAATTGAACATTCTGGAAAGGTAAGAACATCTGCTACAATTTCCTAGTTAACAACATTCTCAGATTCAGTCTAGAACTCAAATTCCTGCTAATTAAACACAGGTAAAGTACTACTTATAACAGCCGTTTCGCTGAAACTTGTGAAGCTCATCGCTGGTGCTATACTTTTCGGAATCTAACTAAATTTTACTTTTTGGAAAGCTAAGAACGTAGACTACAACTTCCTAGTTAAGAACTTTCTCAGAATTCATATGGAATTTTAATCCCTGCTCATTAAACACAAGTCAAGAACAACTGAAGATAGCAGTTTGCTTAAACTTATACAGCTCATAACCGGAGCTATACTAATCAGAATCTAAAAAAATAAGACTTTTTTGAAAGATAAGAACATCTACTACAACTTCGTAGCTAACAACTTTCTCAGATTCAGTATCGAACTCAAAATCCCACTCTTTAAACACAAGTCAAGAACAACTTAAGCCAACAGTTTTGCTGAAAATTGTAAAGCTCATAACGGGTGCTATACGTAACGGAATCTAACTATTTGGAAAGCTAAGAATATCTATTACAACTTCCTAGTTAACAACTTTCTCAGATTCCATATGGAACTCAAAATCCTGCTCTTAAAACACAAGTCAAGAACAATTCAAGACAGCAGTTTGCTAAAACTTGCAAAGCTCATAACTGGTGCTATACTTATCAGAATCTAACAAATTAGAACTTTTTGGAAAGCTAAGAACTTCTACTACAACTTCGTTGTTAACAACTTTCTCAGATTCTGTATGCAACTCAAATTCTTGCTCTTTAAATACATGTCAAGTACAACTTAAGACAACAGTTTTGCTAAAACTTATAAAGCTCCTCGCTGGTGCTATACTTTTCGAAATCTAAAAAAATAAGAATTTTTGGAAAGATAAGAACATCCACTACTACTTCCGAGTTAACAACTTTCTCAGACTCATTATGGAACTCAAATTCCTGCTCTTTAAACAGAAGTCAAGAACAACTCAAGACAGCAGTTTTGCTGAAACTTGTAAAGCACATAACCGGAGCTGTACTTATCAGAATCTAAGTAAATTGAACTGTTTGGAAAGCTAAGAACACAAGTCAAGAACTACTTAAGACAGCCGTTTTGCTGAAACTTGTAAAGCCCATCGCTGGTGCTATACTTCTCGTAATCTAACAAAATTTTACTTTTTGGAAAGCTAAGAACATCGAATACAACTTTCTCGTTAACAACATTCTCAGAATTCATATGGAACACAAATTCCTGCTCTTTAAACACAAGTCAAGAACAACTGAAGACAACAGTTTGCTAAAACTTGTACAGCTCATAACTGGTGCTATACTTAGCAGAATCTAACAAAATTAGACTTTTTCGAAAACTAAGAACATCGACTACAACTTCGTAGTTAACAACTTTCTCAGATTCAGTATCGAACTCAAATTCCTACTCTTTGAACACAAGTCAAGAACACTTAAGCCAACACTTTTGCTGAAAATTGTAAAGCTCATAACGGCTGCTATACTTAACGGAATCTGACTATTTGGAAAGCTAAGAATATCTATTACAACATCCTAGGTAACAACTTTCTCAAATTCCGTATGGAACTCAAAATCCTGCCCTTTAAACACAAGTCAAGCACAACTCAAGACAGCAGTTTGTTGAAACTTGTAAAGCTCATAACTGGTGCTATACTTATCAGAATCTAACAAAATAGAACTTTTTAGAAAGTTAAGAACTTCTACTACAACTTCGTAGTTAACAACTTTGTAAGATTCCATATGGAACTTAAATTCTTGCTCTTTAAACACAAGTCAAGTACAACTCAAGACAACAGTTTTGTTGAAACTTGTAAAGCTCATCGCTGGTGTTATACGTTTCGGAATCTAAAAAAATTAGAACTTTTGGAAAGATAAGAACATAGACTACTACTTTCTAGTTAACAACCTTCTCAGATTCAGTATGGAACTCAATTTCCTGCTTTTTAAACACAAGTCAAGAACAACTCAAGACAACAGTTTTGCTGAAACTTGTAAAGCTCATAACCGGTGCTATACTTATCAGAATCCAAAAAAATTAGACATTTTGAAAAGCTAAGAACATCTATTACAACTTCCTAGTTAACAACTTTCTCAGATTCCGTATGGAACTCAAATTGCTGCTCTGTAAACACAAGTCAAGAACAACTTAAGACAGCAGTTTTGATGAAACTTGTAAATCTCATCGCTGGTGCTATACTTATCGGAATCTAATAAAATTGAACTTTCTGGAAAGCTAAGAATATCTGCTACAACTTCCTCGTTAACAACATTCTCAGACTCTGTATGGAACTCAAATTCCTGCTATTTAAATACAAGTCAAGACAACTCAAGATAGTTGTTTTGCTGAAACTTGTAAATCTCATAACTGGTGCTATACTTATCGGAAGCTAACAAAATTAAACTTTTTGGAATGCCAAGAACATCTATTACAAATTCCTAGTTAAGAAATTTCTCAGATTTCGTATGGATCTCAAATTTCTGCTCTTTAAACACCAGTCAGGAACAACTGAAGACAGCAGTTTTGCTGAAACTTGTAAAGCTCATAACACTTGCTATACTTATCAGAATCTAACAAAATAGAAATTTTTGGAAAGCTAAGAACATCTACAAGAACTTCTTAGTTAACAACTTTCTCAGGTTCTGTGTGGAACTCAAATTCCTGCCCTTTAAACACAAGTCAAGAACAACTCAAGACAGCAGTTTGTTGAAACTTGTGAAGCTCATAACTGGTGCTATACTTATCAGAATCTAACAAAATAGAACTTTTTAGAAAGTTAAGAACTTCTACTACAACTTCGTAGTTAACAACTTTGTAAGATTCCATATGGAACTTAAATTCTTGCTCTTTAAACACAAGTCAAGTACAACTCAAGACAACAGTTTTGTTGAAACTTGTAAAGCTCATCGCTGGTGTTATACGTTTCGGAATCTAAAAAAATTAGAACTTTTGGAAAGATAAGAACATAGACTACTACTTTCTAGTTAACAACTTTCTCAGATTCTGTATGGAACTCAATTTCCTGCTTTTTAAACACAAGTCAAGAATAACTCAAAACACCAGTTTTGCTGAAACTTGTAAAGCTCATAACCGGTGCTATACTTATCAGAATCCAAAAAAATAAGACATTTTGGAAAGCTAAGAACATCTATTACAACTTCCTAGTTAACAACTTTCTCAGATTCCGTATGGAGCTCAAATTCCTGCTCTATAAACACAAGTCAAGAAAAACTTAAGACAGCAGTTTTGCTGAAACTTGTAAATCTCATCACTGGTGCTATACTTATCGGAATCTATTAAAATTGAACTTTCTGGAAAGCTAAGAATATCTGCTACAACTTCCTCGTTAACAACATTCTCAGACTCTGTATGGAACTCAAATTCCTGCTATTTAAATACAAGTCAAGACAACTCAAGATAGTTGTTTTGCTGAAACTTGTAAATCTCATAACTGGTGCTATACTTATCGGAAGCTAACAAAATTAGAATTTTTGGAAAGCCAAGAACATCTATTACAAATTCCTAGTTAACAACTTTCTCAGATTTCGTATGGATCTCAAATTTCTGTTCTTTAAACACAAGTCAGTAACAACTGAAGACAGCAGTTTTGCTGAAACTTGTAAAGCTCATAACTGGTGCTATACTCATCGGAATCTAACAAAATTAGACTTTTTGGAAAGCTAACAACATCTACTATAACTTCCTAGTTAACAACTTTCTCAGATTCTGTATTTAACTCAAATTTCTGCTCTTTAAACACGAGTCAAGAACAACTCAAGACAGCAGTTTGGCGAAACTTGTAAAGCTCATAACTGGTGTTATACTTTTCAGAATCTAACAAAATTAAATTTTTTTGAAAGATAAGAACAAATACTACAACTTCGTAATTAAAAACTTTCTCAGATTCAGTATGGAATTCAAATTCCTGCCTTTTAAACACAAGTCAAGAATAACTTAAGACAACAGTTTTGCTGATAATTGTCAAGCTTATAACTATTATAGAATCTAACAAAATTGGACTTTTTGGAAAGCTAAGAATATCTACTACAACTCCCTAGGGGACAACTTTCTCAGATTCCGTATGGAACTTAAATTCATGCTCTTTAAACACAAGTCAAGAACAACTCAAGACAGCAGTTTTGCTGAACCTTGTAAAGCTCATAACTTGTGCTATACCTATCGGAATCTAACAAAATAGAACTTTTTGGAAAGCTAAGAACTTCTACTACAACTTCGTAGTTAACAACTTTCTAAGATTCCTTATGGAACTCATATTCCTGCCCTTTACACACAACTCAAGTGCAACTCAAGACAACAGTTTTGCTGAAACTTGTAAAGCTCTTCGTTGGTGCTATACCTTTCGGAATCTAAAATAAAAACAGAATTTTTAGAAAGCTAAGAACATTGACTACAACTTCCTAGTTAACAACTTTCTCAGATTCAGTATGGAACTCAAATTTTTGCTCTTTAAACACAAGCCAAGCACAACTGAAGACAACAGTTTTGCTGAAACTTGTAAAGCTCATAACACTTGCTATACTTATCGGAATCTAACAAAATAGAAATTTTTGGAAAGCTAAGAACATCTACAAGAACTTCTTAGTTAACAACTTTCTCAGGTTCTGTGTGAAACTCAAATTCCTGCTCTTTAAACACAAGTCAAGAACAACTTAAGACAACAGTTTTGCTGAAACTTGTAAAGCTCATTACTGGTGCTATACTTATCAGAATCTAATAAAATTGAACTTTCTGGAAAGCTAAGAACATCTGCTACAACCTGGTTAACAAAACTCTTAAATTCAGTATGGAACTCAAACTCCTGCTATTTAAACACAAGTCAAGAACAACTTAAGACAGCAGTTTTGCTGAAACTTGTAAAGCTCATCGCTGGTTCTATACTTTTCGGAATGTAAAAAAATTGGACTCTTTGGAAACCAAAGAACATTGACTACAACTTCCTAGTTAACAACTTTCTTAGAATACATATGGAACTCAAATTCCTACTCTTTAAACACAAGTCAAGAACAACAGAAGACAGCAGTTTGCTGAAACTTGTAAAGCTCATAACTTGTGCTATACTTATCAGAAACTAACAAAATTAGACTTTTTGAAAACTAAGAACATCTACTACAAATTCATAGTTAACAACTTCCTCAGATTCAGTATGGAACTCAACTTCCTACACTTTCAACACAAGTCAAGAACAACTTAGGACAACAGTTTTGCTGAAAAATGTAAAGCTCATAACTGGAGCTATACTTGTCGGAATCAAACAAAATTGGACTTTTTCGAAAGATAAGAACATCTACTAAAACTTCCTAGGTACCAACTTTCTCTGATTCCGTATGGAACTCAAATTCCTTTTCTTTAAACAAAAGTCAAGAACAACTGAAGACAGCAGTTTTGCTGAAACTTGTAAAGCTCATAACATGTGCTATACTTATCGAAATCTTAAAAAAATGGACTTTTTGGATACCTGAGAATATCTACTACAAATTTCTAGTTAACAACTTTATCAGATTCCGTATGAAACTCAAATTCCTGCTCTTTAAATACAAGCCAAGAACAACTCAACACAGCACTTTTGCTGAATCTTGTATAACTCATAACTGGTGCTATACTTATCGGAATCTAACAAAATTATACTTTTTGGAAAGCTAAGAACGTCAAATACAACTTCCTAGTTAACTACTTTCTCAAATTCCGTACGGAACTCAAATTCCTGCTCTTTAAACACGAGTCAAGAACAACTGAAGACATCAGTTTTGCTTAAACTTGTAAAGCTCATAACTGGTGTTATACTTTTCAGAATCTAAGAAAATTAGACTTTTTGGATAGCTAAGAACATCTATTACAACTTCCTAGTTAACAATTTTCTTAGATTCAATATGGAACTCAAATTCCTGCTCTGTAAAACAAAAGTCAAGAACAACTCTAGATAGCAGTTTGCTGAAAGTTATAAAGCTCATAACTGGTGTTATACTTATCAGAATCTAACAAAAATAGACTTTTTTGAAAGCTAAGAACATCTACTACAACTTCCTTGTGAACAACTTTCTCAGATTCCGTATGGAACTCAAATTCCTACTTTTTAAACACAAGTCAAGAACATCTCAAAACAGCAGTTTGTTGAAATTTGGAAAGCTCATAACTGGTACTATACTTATCAGAATCTTACAAAATTAGACTATTTTGAAAGCTAAGAGCATCTACTACAACTTCGTAGTTAACAACATTCTTAGATTCAGTATGGAACTCAAATTCCTGCTCTTTAAACACAAGTCAAGAACAACTTAAGATAGCAGTTTTGCTAAAACTTGTAAATCTCATAACTGGTTCTATACTGATCGGAATCTACCAAAATTATACTTTTTTGAAACCTAAGAACATCTACTACAGCTTCCTAGTTAACAACTTTCTCAGATTTCGTAAGGAACTCAAATTCCTGCTTTTTAAACACAAGTCAACAACATCTCATGACAGCGTTTTCTGAAACTTGTAAAGCTCATAACTTGTGCTATACATATCAGAATCTAACAAAATTAAACTTTTTGGAAAGCTAAGAACATATACTAGAACTTCCTTCTTAACAACTTCCTCTGGTACCGTATGGAAATCAAATTCCTGTTCTTTAGACACAAGTCAAGAACAACTCAAGAAAGCAGTTCTGCTGAAACTTGTAAAGCTCATAACTGGTGCTATACTTATTCGAATCTAACAAAAATGGACTTTTGGAAAGCTAAAATATCTACTACAACTTTCTCGGTAACAACTTTCTCAGATTCCATTTGGAACTCAAATTCCTGCGGTTTAAACACAAGTCAAGAACAACTCAAGACAGTTGTTTGCTGAAACTTCTAAAGCTCATAACTGGTGCTATACTTATCAGAATATAACAAAATTAAACATTTTTTAAAGCTAAGAACTTCTACTACAACTTCGTAGTTAACAACTTTCTCAGATTCCGTATGGAACTCAAATTCCAACTCTTTAAACACAAGTGAGGAACAACTCAAGATAGCAGTTTGGCTAAAACAAGTAAACCACATAACTGGTGCTGTATTTATCGGAATCTAACAAAATTCGACTTTCTAGAAAGCTAAAATAATCTACCAGAACTTCCTAGTTAACAACTTTCCCAGATTCTGTATGGAACTCAAATTCGTGCTATTTAAACACAAGTGAAGAACAACTCAAGACAGCAATTTGCTGAAAATTGTAAGCTCATTACTGGTGCTATACTTATTAGAATCTAACAAAATTGGATTTTTTGGAAAGCTAAGAATAACTACTTTAACTTCCTAGTTAACAACTTTCTCATATTCCTTTTGGAATTCAAATTCCTGCTCTTTAAACACAAGTCAAGAACAACTCAAACAACAGTTTTGCTGAAACTTGTAAAACTCATAACTGGTGCTATACTTATCTGAATCTAACAAAATTGGACATTTTGGAAAGCTAAGAACATCTACTACAATTTCCTAGTTAACAACTTTCTCCGATTCCCTATGAAACTCAAATTCCTGCTCTTTAAACACAAGTCAAGAACAGCTAAAGACTGCAGGCTGAAACTTGTAAAGCTCATAACTGGAGGTATACTTATCAAATATAACAAAATTGAACTTTTTGGAAAGCTATGAATATATACTACATCTTCATAGTTAACAACTTTCTCAGGTTCCGTATGGAACTCAAATTCCTGCTCTTTAAACACAAGTCAAGAACAACTGAAGACAGCAGTTTTGGTGAAACTTGTAAAGCTCATAACTGGTGCTATACTTATCGAAATCTAACAAAATTGGACTTTTTGGAAAGCTAAAAACATCTACTCCAACTTCCTAAGTAACAACATTCTCAGATTCCGTATGGAACTCAAATTCCTGCTCTTTAAACACAATTCAAGAACAACTTAAGACAGCAGTTTTGCTGAAACTTGTAAAGCTCATAACTGGTGCTACACTTATCGGAACCTAAGAAAATTAGATTTTTTGGAAAGCTAAGAATGTCTACTACTGTACACCCTAGATTTTATTTATGAGATTTTGTGATTTTACGTGTTTTGCACGTATGATTTCATTTGTGTAATTTATCCTATAAAATATTTTTATAAAGTATTTGTTCTTCTTTGTTTTTTCAAAAATTATTCTCTTTAAAAGCCTAATTAAAATCTAGGCCTAATTTTTTTTAAGCTCACTATATTAATTAATTATTTAATTATTTTGAGCCCTTGGTTAGTTTGGCCCACTAGTGAGCCCATTTAACTTAATTCTCTTTTGAAATAGACTAACTTGTAGTGTAGACTCATTTCATGGACAATTAAATTTGTCACATGAACAAATTTGTAAATGGAGGACACTAGGTGGCATGTGCATGCAATGGAAGTGTGCATTACACTCTCTTTTTCCCCTTTGCCAGATTAGAATGGAGTGAGTGGGAGAGATGGAAGTGATGGAGGGGTGGTTGTTCATCATGGGTAGTTTCTATAACTCCCGAATACATCTTGGCCCTTAATCCCTAACCATTGGATCTAATCCTAGCCCTTCATTCATCCTAAAATTTTGTATAAATACCACCCCCCTTACATTTGTTCTCATTGCACCTAAAAGAAAGAATTGAAAGAGAGAAAAGATTCAAGTTGTAAGACAAAAAGATTAAGGAGTTTTGTGAGTTGAAAAGAGTGAGTGTTTTGTGAGTGCTTCAACCAAGGAGAGGAGGCCCGATTATGCACTAGGAGTGGGCTCGGGTTCAAGCTTTCAACAAGGAGAGGCACAACTTGGTGGTTGATCTAGGAGGAGAAGGCTTTGTTCATTCGTTGTAGGAGATTCTCTAGGAGTTCTTTGGTTTATCTCTCCATTTTAAGGTGGGTGTTTCTCATGCTTCTAAAGCTAGATACCATGCTAGGAATGTTTGATAAAATTACTAATGAAAACTTCAGTAAGATTGGCCCCATGTTTGCTTATGTAGAGATGAGTTGGTAATTTAGAAGATGTTTGTTAAAATGATTGCTAGTTTCAATAGAATATTCTCATATTCTATATGAAACACAAATTCCTGCTCTTTAAAAATAGGTCAAGAACAACTTAAGACAGCAGTTTTGCTGAAACTTGTAAAACTCATAACTGGTGCTACAATCATCGGAATCTAACAAAATTGGACTTCTTGGAAAGCTAACAACATCTACTATAACTTCCTACTTAACAACTTTCTCAGATTCTGTATTTAACTCAACTTCTTGCTCTTTAAACACAAGTCAGGAACAACTCAAGACAACAGTTTGACGAAACTTGTAAAGCTCATAACTGGTGTTATACTTATAAGAATCTAACAAAATTTGATTTTTTGAATGCTAAGAACAACTACTACAACTTCGTAGTTAAAAACTTTCTCAGATTCCGTATGGAACTCAAATTCCAGCTCTTTAAACACAAGTCAAGAACAACGGATGACAGTAGTTTTGCTGAAACTTGTAAAGCTCATAACTGGTGCTATACTCATCGGAATCTGAAAAAATTAGACTCTTTGGAATTCTAAGATCATTTACAATAACTTCCCAGTTAACAACTCTCTCAGATTCGGTATGGAACTCAAATTCCTGCTCTTTAAATACAAGTCTAGAACAACTCAGGACTGCAGTTTGACAAAACTTGTAAAGCTCATAACTGGTGCTATACTTATCAGAATCTAACAAAATTAGACTTTTTTGAAAGCTAAGATCATCTGCTACAACTTCGTAGTTAAATACTTTCTCAGATTCAGTGTGGAACTCAAATTCCTGCACTTTAAACCCAAGTCAAGAACAACTTAAGACAACAGTTTCGCTGAAAATTGGACTTTTTGAAAAGCTAAGAATATCTACTACAAATTCCTAGTTATCAACTTTCTCAGATTCCATATGGAACTCAAATTCATGCTCTTTAAACACAAGTCAAGGACAACTCAAGACAGCAGTTTTGCTGAAACTTGTAAAGCTCATCGCTACTGCTATACTTCTCGTAATCTAACAAAATTTTACTTTTTGCAAAGCTAAGAACATCAACTACAAATTTCTAGTGAATAAATTTTTCAGAATTCATATGGAACCCAAATTCCTGCTCTTTAAACACAAGTTAAGAACAACTGAAGACAGCAGTTTGCTGAAACTTGTACAGCTCATAACTGGTGCTATACTGAGCAGAATCTAACAAAATTGGACTTTTTTGAAAGCTAAGAACATCGACTACAACATCGTAGTTAACAACTTTCTCAGATTCAGTATCGAACTCAAATTCCTACTCTATGAACACAAGTCAAGAATAACTTAAGCCAACAGTTTTGCTGAAAATTGTAAAGCTCATAACGGCTGCTGTACTTAATGGAATCTGACTATTTGGAAAGCTAAGAATATCTACTACAACATCATAGTTAACAACTTTCTCAAATTTCTTATGGAACTCAAAATCCTGCTCTTTAAACACTAGTCAAGAACAACTCAAGATAGCAGTTTGCTGAAACTTGTAAAGCTCATAACTGATGCTATACTTATCAGAATCTAACAAAATAGAACTTTTTGGAAAGTTAAGAATTTCTACTACAACTTCGTAGTTAACAACTTTCTCAGATTCCATATGGAACTTAAATTCTAGCTCTTTAAACACAAGTCAAGTACAACTCAAGACAACAGTTTTGCTAAAACTTGTAAAGCTCATCGCTGGTGTTATACGTTTCGGAATCTAAAAAAAATAGAATTTTTGGAAAGATAAGAACATAGACTACTACTTCCTAGTTAACAACTTTCTCAGATTCAGTATGGAACTCAATTTCCTGCTTTTTAAACACAAGTCAAGAACAACTCAATACAGCAGTTTTGCTGAAACTTGTAAAGCTCAGAACCGGTGCTATACTGATCAGAATCTAACAAAATTAGACTTTTTTAAAAGCTAAGCACATCCACTACAACTTTGTAGTGAACAACTTTCTCAAATTTGGTATGGAACTCAAATTCCTGCTCTTTAAACACAGGTCAAGAACAACTCAGGACAGCAGTTTGACGAAACTTGTAAAGTTGATAACTGGTGCTATACTATCAGAATCTAACAAAATTAGACTTTTTTGAAAGCTAAGAATATCTACTACAACTTCGTAGTTAAAAACTTTCTCAGATTCAGTGAGGAACTCAAATTCCTGCTGTTTAAAACAAGTCAAGAACAACTTAAGACAACAGTTTTGCTGAAAATTGTAAAATTCATAACTGGTGCTATACTTAACGATTCTAACCAAATTGGTCTTTTTGGAAAGATAAGATTATCTAACAACATCATAGTTAACAACTTTCTCAGAATTCATATGGAACTCAAATTCCAGGTCTTTAAACACATGCCAAGAACAACAGAAGACAGCAGTTTGCTGAAAATTGTATAGCTCATAACTGGTGCTATACTTAACAGAATATAACCAAATTAGACTTTTTTTAAAGCTAAGAATACCGACTACAATTTCCTAGTTAACAACCTTCTCAAATTCCGTATGGAACTCATATTCCTGCATTTTAAACACAAGTCAATAACATCTCAAGACTGCAGTTTTTCTGAAACTTGTCAAGCTCATAACTTGTACTATACTTCTCAGAATCTAACAAATTGAATATTTTGGAAAGCTGAGAACATCTACTAGAACTTCCTAGTGAACAAATTTCTCAGGTTCCATATGGAACTTAAATTCCTGCTCTTTAAACAGAAGTCACGAACAACTGAAAACAGCAGTTTTGCTGAAACTTGTAAAGCTCATAACTGGAGCTACACTTATTGGAATCTACTAAAATTGAACTTTCTGGAAAGCTAAGAACAACTGCTACAACTTCCTAGTTAACAACATTCTCTGATTTAGTCTAGAACTCAAATTCCTGCTATTTAAACACAAGTCAAGAAAAGACAGCCGTTTTGCTGAAACTTGTAAAGCTCATCGCTGGTGCTATACTTTTCGGAATCTACGAAAATTTTACTTTTTGGAAAGCTAAGAACATCGACTCCAACTTCCTAGTTAAAAACTTTCTCAGAATTCATATGCAACTCAAATTCCTGCTCTTTAAACACAAGTCAAGAACGACTGAATACAGCAGTTTGCTGAAACTTATACATCTCATAACTGGTGCTATACTTATCAGAATCTAAAAAAATAAGACTTTTTTGAAAGCTAAGAACATCTACTACAACTTCGTAGCTAACAACTTTCACAGATTCAGTATCGAACTCAAATTCCTACTCTTTAAACACAAGTCAAGAACAACTTAATCCAACAGTTTTGCTGAAAATTGTAAAGCTCATAACGGATGCTATACTTAACGGAATCTGACTATTTGGAATGCTAAGAATATCTACTACAACTTCCTAGTTAACAACTTTCTCGGATTCCGTACGGAACTCAAATTCCTGCTCTTTAAACACAAGTCAGGAACAACTTAAGACAGCAGTTTGCTGAAACTTGTAAAGCTCATAACTGGTGCTACACTTATCAGAATTTAACAAAATAGAACTTTTTGGAAAGCTGAGAACTTCTACTACAACTTCATTGATAAAAACTTTCTCAGATTCCGTATGCAACTCAAATTCTTGCTCTTTAAACACAGGTCAAGTACAACTCAAGATAGTAGTTTTGCTAAAACTTGTAAAACTCATCGCTGGTGCTATACTTTTCGAAATCTAAAAAAATTAGAATTTTTGAATAGTTAAGAACATCATCTACTACTTCCTAGTTAACAACTTTCTCAAATTCAGTATGGAACTCAAATTCCGGCTCATTAAACACAAGTCAAGAACAACTCAAGATAGCAGTTTTGCTGAAACTTGTAAAGCTTATAACTAGAGCTATACTTATCGGAATCTAACTAAATTGAACTGTTTTGAAAGCTAAGAACATCTACTACTACTTCGTAGTTAACAACTTTCCCAGGTTCCGTATGGAACTCAAATTCCTGCTCGTTAAACACAAGTCAAGAACAACTTAATTCAGCAGTTTTGCAAAAACTTGTAAATTTCATAACTGGTGCTATACTTATCGGAATCTAATAAAATTAAACTTTTTCTGGAAAGCTAAGAATATTTGCTACTACTTCCTCGTTAACAAAATTCTCAGACATTTTGGAAGCTAAGAACATCTATTACAACATTGTAGCAAACAACTTTCTCAAATTCAGTACGGAATTCAAAATCCTGCTCTTTAAACACAAATTAAGAACAACTTAAGACAGCAGTTTTGCTGAAACTTGTAAATCTCATATCTGGTGCTATACTTATCAGAATCTAACAAAATTAGACTTTTTTGAAAGCTAAGAACATCTACTACAACTTCCTAGTTAACAAATTTCTCTTATTCCGTATGGAACTCAAATTCCAGCTCTTTAAACACAAGTCAACCCCATCTCAAGACAGCAGTTTTGCTGAAACTTGTATAGCTCATAACTTATGGTGTACTTATCGGAATCTAACAAAATTGAACTTTTTGCAAAGCTAAGAACATCTACTAGAACATACTAGTTAACAACTTTCTTAGGTTCCGTATGGAACTCAAATTCTTGCTCTTTAAACACAAGTCACGAACAACTTAAAACAGCAGTTTTGCTAAAATTTGTAAAACTCATAACTAGTGCAATACTTATCGGAATCTACTAAAATTGAACATTCTGGAAAGGTAAGAACATCTGCTACAATTTCCTAGTTAACAACATTCTCAGATTCAGTCTAGAACTCAAATTTCTGCTAATTAAACACAGGTAAAGTACTACTTATGACAGCCGTTTTGCTGAAACTTGTGAAGCTCATCGCTGGTGCTATACTTTTCGGAATCTAACTAAATTTTACTTTTTGGAAAGCTAAGAACGTAGACTACAACTTCCTAGTTAAGAACTTTCTCAAAATTCATATGGAATTTTAATTCCAGCTCATTAAACACAAGTCAAGAACAACTGAAGACAGCAGTTTGCTGAAACTTATACAGCTCATAACCGGAGCTATACTAATCAGAATCTAAAAAAATAAGACTTTTTTGAAAGATAAGAACATCTACTACAACTTCGTAGCTAACAACTTTCTCAGATTCAGTATCGAACTCTAAATCCCACTCTTTAAACACAAGTCAAGAACAACTTAAGCCAACAGTTTTGCTGAAAATTGTAAAGCTCATAACGGGTGCTATACGTAATGGAATCTAACTATTTGGAAAGCTAAGAATATCTATTACAACTTCCTAGTTAACAACTTTCTCAGATTCCATATGGAACTCAAAATCCTGCTCATAAAACACAAGTCAAGAACAATTCAAGACAGCAGTTTGCTAAAACTTGCAAAGCTCATAACTGGTGCTATACTTATCAGAATCTAACAAATTAGAACTTTTTGGAAAGCTAAGAACTTCTACTACAACTTCGTTGTTAACAACTTTCTCAGATTCTGTATGCAACTCAAATTCTTGCTCTTTAAATACATGTCAAGTACAACTTAAGACAACAGTTTTGCTTAAACTTGTAAAGCTCGTCGCTGGTGCTATACTTTTCGAAATCTAAAAAAATAAGAATTTTTGGAAAGATAAGAACATCCACTACTACTTCCGAGTTAACAACTTTCTCAGACTCATTATGGAACTCAAATTCCTGCTCTTTAAACAAAGTCAAGAACAACTCAAGACAGCAGTTTTGCTGAAACTTGTAAAGCACATAACCGGAGCTGTACTTATCAGAATCTAAGTAAATTGAACTGTTTGGAAAGCTAAGAACACAAGTCAAGAACTACTTAAGACAGCCGTTTTGCTGAAACTTGTAAAGCTCATCGCTGGTGCTATACTTCTCGGAATCTAACAAAATTTTACTTTTTGGAAAGCTAAGAACATCGAATACAACTTTCTCGTTAACAACTTTCTCAGAATTCATATGGAACACAAATTCCTGCTCTTTAAACACAAGTCAAGAACAACTGAAGACAACAGTTTGCTAAAACATGTACAGCTCATAACTGGTGCTATACTTAGCAGAATCTAACAAAATTAGACTTTTTCGAAAACTAAGAACATCGACTACAACTTCGTAGTTAACAACTTTCTCAGATTCAGTATCGAACTCAAATTCCTACTCTTTGAACACAAGTCAAGAACACTTAAGCCAACAGTTTTGCTGAAAATTGTAAAGCTCATAACGGCTGCTATACTTAACGGAATCTGACTATTTGGAAAGCTAAGAATATTTATTACAACATCCTAGGTAACAACTTTCTCAAATTCCGTATGGAACTCAAAATCCTGCCCTTTAAACACAAGTCAAGCACAACTCAAGACAGCAGTTTGTTGAAACTTGTAAAGCTCATAACTGGTGCTATACTTATCAGAATCTAACAAAATAGAACTTTTTAGAAAGTTAAGAACTTCTACTACAACTTCGTAGTTAACAACTTTGTAAGATTCCATATGGAACTTAAATTCTTGCTCTTTAAACACAAGTCAAGTACAACTCAAGACAACAGTTTTGTTGAAACTTGTAAAGCTCATCGCTGGTGTTATACGTTTCGGAATCTAAAAAAATTAGAACTTTTGGAAAGATAAGAACATAGACTACTACTTTCTAGTTAACAACCTTCTCAGATTCAGTATGGAACTCAATTTCCTGCTTTTTAAACACAAGTCAAGAACAACTCAAGACACCAGTTTTGCTGAAACTTGTAAAGCTCATAACCGGTGCTATACTTATCAGAATCCAAAAAAATAAGACATTTTGGAAAGCTAAGAACATCTATTACAGCTTCCTAGTTAACAACTTTCTCAGATTCTATATGGAGCTCAAATTCCTGCTCTATAAACACAAGTCAAGAAAAACTTAAGACAGCAGTTTTGCTGAAACTTGTAAATCTCATCACTGGTGCTATACTTATCGGAATCTATTAAAATTGAACTTTCTGGAAAGCTAAGAATATCTGCTACAACTTCCTCGTTAACAACATTCTCAGACTCTGTATGGAACTCAAATTCCTGCTATTTAAATACAAGTCAAGACAACTCAAGATAGTTGTTTTGCTGAAACTTGTAAATCTCATAACTGGTGCTATACTTATCGGAAGCTAACAAAATTAGAATTTTTGGAAAGCCAAGAACATCTATTACAAATTCCTAGTTAACAACTTTCTCAGATTTCGTATGGATCTCAAATTTCTGTTCTTTAAACACAAGTCAGGAACAACTGAAGACAGCAGTTTTGCTGAAACTTGTAAAGCTCATAACTGATGCTATACTTATCGGAATCTAACAAAATTAGACTTTTTGGAAAGCTAACAACATCTACTATAACTTCCTAGTTAACAACTTTCTCAGATTCTGTATTTAACTCAAATTTCTGTTCTTTAAACACGAGTCAAGAACAACTCAAGACAGCAGTTTGGCAAAACTTGTAAAGCTCATAACTGGTGTTATACTTTTCAGAATCTAACAAAATTAAACTTTTTTGAAAGATAAGAACAACTACTACAACTTCGTAATTAAAAACTTTCTCAGATTCAGTATGGAATTCAAATTCCTGCCTTTTAAACACAAGCCAAGAATAACTTAAGACAACAGTTTTGCTGATAATTGTAAAGCTTATAACTATTATAGAATCTAACAAAATTGGACTTTTTGGAAAGCTAAGAATATCTACTACAACTCCCTAGGGGACAACTTTCTCAGATTCCGTATGGAACTTAAATTCATGCTCTTTAAACACAAGTCAAGAACAACTCAAGACAGCAGTTTTGCTGAACCTTGTAAAGCTCATAACTTGTGCTATACCTATCGGAATCTAATGAATAGAACTTTTTGGAAAGCTAAGAACTTCTACTACAACTTCGTAGTTAACAACTTTCTAAGATTCCTTATGGAACTCATATTCCTGCCCTTTACACACAACTCAAGTGCAACTCAAGACAACAGTTTTGCTGAAACTTGTAAAGCTCTTCGTTGGTGCTATACCTTTCGGAATCTAAAAAAAAACAGAATTTTCGGAAAGCTAAGAACATTGACTACAACTTCCTAGTTAACAACTTTCTCAGATTCAGTATGGAACTCAAATTTTTGCTCTTTAAACACAAGCCAAGCACAGCTGAAGACAACAGTTTTGCTGAAACTTGTAAAGCTCATAACACTTGCTATACTTATAGGAATCTAACAAAATAGAAATTTTTGGAAAGCTAAGAACATCTACAAGAACTTCTTAGTTAACAACTTTCTCAGGTTCTGTGTGGAACTCAAATTCCTGCTCTTTAAACACAAGTCAAGAACAACTTAAGACAACAGTTTTGCTGAAACTTGTAAAGCTCATTACTGGTGCTATACTTATCAGAATCTAATAAAATTGAACTTTCTGGAAAGCTAAGAACATCTGCTACAACGTGGTTAACAAAACTCTTAGATTCAGTATGGAACCCAAATTCCTGCTATTTAAACACAAGTCAAGAACAACTTAAGACAGCAGTTTTGTTGAAACTTGTAAAGCTCATCGCTGGTGCTATACTTTTCGGAATGTAAAAAAATTGGACTCTTTGGAAACCTAAGAACATTGACTACAACTTTCTAGTTAACAACTTTCTTAGAATACATATGGAACTCAAATTCCTACTCTTCAAACACAAGTCAAGAACAACAGAAGACAGCAGTTTGCTGAAACTTGTAAAGCGCATAACTTGTGCTATACTTATCAGAAACTAACAAAATTAGACTTTTTTGAAAACTAAGAACATCTACTACAAATTCGTAGTTAACAACTTTCTCAGATTCAGTATGGAACTCAACTTCCTACACTTTCAACAAAAGTCAAGAACAACTTAGGACAACAGTTTTGCTGAAAAATGTAAAGCTCATAACTGGAGCTATACTTGTCGGAATCAAACAAAATTGGACTTTTTCGAAAGATAAGAACATCTACTAAAACTTCCTAGGTACCAACTTTCTCTGATTCCGTATGGAACTCAAATTCCTTTTCTTTAAACAAAAGTCAAGAACAACTGAAGACAGCAGTTTTGCTGAAACTTGTAAAGCTCATAACATGTGCTATACTTATCGAAATCTTAAAAAATTGGACTTTTGGATACCTGAGAATATCTACTACAAATTTCTAGTTAACAACTTTATCAGATTCCGTATGAAACTCAAATTCCTGCTCTTTAAACACAAGTCAAGAACAACTCAACACAGCACTTTTGCTGAATCTTGTATAACTCATAACTGGTGCTATACTTGTCGGAATCTAACAAAATTATACTTTTTGGAAAGCTAAGAACGTCAAATACAACTTCCTAGTTAACTACTTTCTCAAATTCCGTACGAAACTCAAATTCCTGCTCTTTAAACACGAGTCAAGAACAACTGAAGACATCAGTTTTGCTTAAACTTGTAAAGCTCATAACTGGTGTTATACTTATCAGAATCTAAGAAAATTAGACTTTTTGGATAGCTAAGAACATCTATTACAACTTCCTAGTTAACAATTTTCTTAGATTCAATATGGAACTCAAATTCCTGCTCTGTAAAACAAAAGTCAAGAACAACTCTAGATAGCAGTTTGCTGAAAGTTATAAAGCTCATAACTGGTGTTATACTTATCAGAATCTAACAAAAATAGACTTTTTTGAAAGCTAAGAACATCTGCTACAACTTCCTTGTGAACAACTTTCTCAGATTCCGTATGGAACTCAAATTCCTGCTTTTTAAACACAAGTCAAGAACATCTCAAAACAGCAGTTTGTTGAAATTTGGAAAGCTCATAACTGGTACTATACTTATCAGAATCTTACAAAATTAGACTATTTTGAAAGCTAAAAGCATCTACTACAACTTCGTAGTTAACAACATTCTAAGATTCAGTATGGAACTCAAATTCCTGCTCTTTAAACACAAGTCAAGAACAACTTAAGATAGCAGTTTTGCTAAAACTTGTAAATCTCATAACTGGTTCTATACTGATCGGAATCTACCAAAATTATACTTTTTTGAAACCTAAGAACATCTACTACAGCTTCCTAGTTAACAACTTTCTCAGATTTCGTAAGGAACTCAAATTCCTGCTTTTTAAACACAAGTCAACAACATCTCATGACAGCGTTTTCTGAAACTTGTAAAGCTCATAACTTGTGCTATACATATCAGAATCTAACAAAATTAAACTTTTTGGAAAGCTAAGAACATATACTAGAACTTCCTTCTTAACAACTTCCTCTGGTACCGTATGGAAATCAAATTCCTGTTCTTTAGACACAAGTCAAGAACAACTCAAGAAAGCAGTTCTGCTGAAACTTGTAAAGCTCATAACTGGTGCTATACTTATTCGAATCTAACAAAAATGGACTTTTGGAAAGCTAAAATATCTACTACAACTTTCTCGGTAACAACTTTCTCAGATTCCATTTGGAACTCAAATTCCTGCGGTTTAAACACAAGTCAAGAACAACTCAAGACAGTTGTTTGCTGAAACTTCTAAAGCTCATAACTGGTGCTATACTTATCAGAATATAACAAAATTAAACATTTTTTAAAGCTAAGAACTTCTACTACAACTTCGTAGTTAACAACTTTCTCAGATTCCGTATGGAACTCAAATTCCAACTCTTTAAACACAAGTGAGGAACAACTCAAGATAGCAGTTTGGCTAAAACAAGTAAACCACATAACTGGTGCTGTATTTATCGGAATCTAACAAAATTGGACTTTCTAGAAAGCTAAAATAATCTACCAGAACTTCCTAGTTAACAACTTTCCCAGATTCTGTATGGAACTCAAATTAGTGCTATTTAAACACAAGTGAAGAACAACTCAAGACAGCAATTTCCTGAAAATTGTAAGCTCATTACTGGTGCTATACTTATTAGAATCTAACAAAATTAGATTTTTTGGAAAGCTAAGAATATCTACTTTAACTTCCTAGTTAACAACTTTCTCATATTCCTTTTGGAATTCAAATTCCTGCTCTTTAAACACAAGTCAAGAACAACTCAAACAACAGTTTTGCTGAAACTTGTAAAACTCATAACTGGTGCTATACTTATCTGAATCTAACAAAATTGGACATTTTAGAAAGCTAAGAACATCTACTATAATTTCCTAGTTAACAACTTTCTCCGATTTCCTATGAAACTCAAATTCCTGCTCTTTAAACACAAGTCAAGAACAGCTAAAGACTGCAGGCTGAAACTTGTAAAGCTCATAACTGGAGCTATACTTATCAAATATAACAAAATTGAACTTTTTGGAAAGCTATGAATATCTACTACATCTTCATAGTTAACAACTTTCTCAGGTTCCGTATGGAACTCAAATTCCTGCTCTTTAAACACAAGTCACGAACAACTGAAGACAGCAGTTTTGGTGAAACTTGTAAAGCTCATAACTGGTGCTATACTTATCGAAATCTAACAAAATTGGACTTTTTGGAAAGCTAAAAACATCTACTCCAACTTCCTAGGTAACAACTTTCTCAGATTCCGTATGGAACTCAAATTCCTGCTCTTTAAACACAATTCAAGAACAACTTAAGACAGCAGTTTTGCTGAAACTTGTAAAGCTCATAACTGGTGCTACACTTATCGGAACCTAACAAAATTAGACTTTTTGGAAATCTAAGAATGTCTACTACTGTACACCCTAGATTTTATTTATGAGATTTTGTGATTTTACGTGTTTTGCACGTATGATTTCATTTGTGTAATTTATCCTATAAAATATTTTTATAAAGTATTTGTTCTTCTTTGTTTTTTCAAAAATTATTCTCTTTAAAAGCCTAATTAAAATCTAGGCCTAATTTTTTTTAAGCTCACTATATTAATTAATTATTTAATTATTTTGAGCCCTTGGTTAGTTTGGCCCACTAGTGAGCCCATTTAACTTAATTCTCTTTTGAAGTAGACTAACTTGTAGTGTAGACTCATTTCATGGACAATTAAATTTGTCACATGAACAAATTTGTAAATGGAGGACACTAGGTGGCATGTGCATGCAATGGAAGTGTGCATTACACACTCTTTTTCCCCTTTGCCAGATTAGAATGGAGTGAGTGGGAGAGATGGAAGTGATGGAGGGGTGGTTGTTCATCATGGGTAGTTTCTATAACTCCCGAATACATCTTGGCCCTTAATTCCTAACCATTGGATCTAATCCTAGCCCTTCATTCATCCTAAAATTTTGTATAAATACCACCCCCCCTACATTTGTTCTCATTGCACCTAAAAGAAAGAATTGAAAGAGAGAAAAGATTCAAGTTGTAAGACAAAAAGATTAAGGAGTTTTGTGAGTTGAAAAGAGTGAGTGTTTTGTGAGTGCTTCAACCAAGGAGAGGAGGCCAGATTATGCACTAGGAGTGGGCTCGGGTTCAAGCTTTCAACAAGGAGAGGCACAACTTGGTGGTTGATCTAGGAGGAGAAGGCTTTGTTCATTCGTTGTAGGAGATTCTCTAGGAGTTCTTTGGTTTATCTCTCCATT
The DNA here is from genome assembly GCA_017893485.1 of Hemerocallis citrina. Taxonomy (NCBI): domain Eukaryota; kingdom Viridiplantae; phylum Streptophyta; class Magnoliopsida; order Asparagales; family Asphodelaceae; genus Hemerocallis; species Hemerocallis citrina. The sequence goes on along the minus strand of CM030360.1, from coordinate 113,545,198 downwards.
TAAGGTGGGTGTTTCTCATGCTTCTAAAGCTAGATACCATGCTAGGAATGTTTGATAAAATTACTAATGAAAACTTCAGTAAGATTGGCCCCATGTTTGCTTATGTAGAGATGAGTTGGTAATTTAGAAGATGTTTGTTAAAATGATTGCTAGTTGATAAAGTGTGAATTAAAGTGCTGGAAAACCATCATGTTTGTCATGCTAGATGTCTATGAATTATGCTTTGTGAAGAAATCTATGCTTATGAGACAAATGGTTAATTAAATGCATGATGTGAAATTGATTGCTTAAATTAAGATAACTCTATTGTAGTAAGATGAGAATTGTTGTTTTAAAAATGTTGTAGATTGTTAATAATTGGGTGAATAAAGAAATGAAGTAGTTTTGTAGAAATCAAGATTTGTAAATAGTGTACCAATTTGATTTGTTCTCAATGTCGGAATTATGGACATATAACATAAAATAAGATAAAAAATGTAAGTTTTATAAGCAAATAATGAATTTAAAAATACTGGTTTACTGTATTTGTATATATTTTAAAATCTGGAAAGTGATGATTCAAAAAGAGAAGAAAAGAACTAAAAACATTTTGGGAATTTTAATAATTAGTAGTGAGCAGAGAATTGGATAAAAACTGTCCCAATCCTCTTTTGTGAAGATCTGGTCCATTAGACCAAGTGGCTGTGGGTGCTTGGGCACTACAGTAGCGTGCGGGTGACCCATGTAGTCTCGGGTTCGAAGCCTAGGCTCAGCTTTTAGTTTGATATTTTTGAATAAACCCCAACTCGAAACCCAAAATGCTTACCTATTTTTGCCTTCACTTACCGCATGTGCACCTTAGCTCAGTGGCTTTCGGTGGCGGTTGACTACCCTCAGGTCGCAGGTTCGAAACCTGAGCTCGACAGTTTTGAAATTTAACTACTTTGGAAAACTAAGAATCATCGTTTTCCAATTCAGAGAAATAATCATTCAAACGAAAGAAAACTGCAGCAAAACAGAGTGTGAAAACCAAGTCATGACGGTCGACCGACATGCAATAGTACAAAAATTGTGGTTAACCGACAGCATTCAAAAGAACCACAACCCAAAAATCATGGTAGTCGACTGGCAGGCACAATACGAAATCTGCAGTAGATCGCCAGTAGAAAGAGTGGCGACAGCCCAGTCATGACAGTCGACCGTAACGACATGATCAAAAGAACTACAGTGGACTGCATGGTCGATTGACACGCAGTCTGCAACAGCCATTTAAATTTCGGAGATCTCTCAAACAGATATACGTTTATATCTATAAATAGCTGATTGCATATGATAAAGGTCTATAACAAAATAAGTGTATTTTTGGCCAAACCATCTCAGTATATACATCAACAAAATCTTTTCATTAACTCCACAAAAATCCCGATTTCCATGTCATAACATTCAATAAAGATTTTGAGAAAGCTTTTCACATGAACACTTGAACAAGTCAGTAAACATAGTCATGATATCTTGCAGAAACATAGACATAAACATGCATCAAAATTGAGATCTATCAATAAATAGACATCCACTAGTCAAAATATTTCAATTTAACTTCAACCAAACTCAAGTCCTTCCATTACTCAATAGATCGAAACTCCAAATCAATGATAAATCCCTTCATACCAAGACTGTCATGACCCACTTCCCAAAATACAGGAATAAGAGTACGTAATGAAGGCCCAGTGAATGATGTAAACACCATCCATAAGCTGTACCAGTCTAACTCAACAATATGAATAACAATCACAACCACGCAAGATAATATAATCACACAAATGAGAATAACTTTAATAATAAATGAATTAATCCAAAATATAATATCCAATATCTAGGATAAAACAAACTTCAGGTCAACAAAGTACAAATACACTGACAATGTTCAAAGGGAAAAAGTAGCATAAAGATAATTCAAGCAGTCAATTTTTGAGCTCCATTCTCTAAAACCGTTGCTCACCAAGTCCTTCTGGTATCACTCCTTCGGTATCTGGAAACTCGTGATCTAAAAATAGAAAAAATAATGTACTTAGAGCAAGTCACGGACAGCAAGTAGTGGAAAAAAGAGAACAATAAAAAGCATGGTACATCAAGAATGAAGGACTAGATCAAAGTCAAGAACAAATACAAGGATTGGCAATAATGTTAAGGGTCTATGTTTAATCATGCAATAATCAATAATTTCCATTTAAGATCAATATCGATGACAATATATGAGATCTAGCATGAAATATCAAGTGAGAGTTATTTTTCATTTTATTAACCTATCTAATGCACGCAGTACTGTGTCCCATTCTACAGGTTCGATGCATGCAAACAAGCGAACGTTTCAGACTGTGATGGTGAACTCAACAGATCATGTACTCGGGTAACAAGATAACAAGATAACATGATAATGTGATAACAAGATAACAAGCATTTCTCCACTTTCCATGTTAATAATCCATGTAAACAAGAAGGGCCCTACCGAGTACTGTTTCCGATTGTTCACTACCAAGTCAACCCATGATACCCCGGCTTGTTATCATTTTATTTAATCCTATGTGATCATGCAAGAAGATGTCAAGGTCATGTAATGCAAGGTGTGACTAATTCTACTCATTACAGGCAAAGTAAGAAACATTTATACTAAAACAATGCAAATCATACAATCCGGACAACAGGACGTTACTGTACAAAAACAGGTATTTTTTCTGCTACAGAAAAGCAAATCTGGATCCGTTACAAGTTCTAGAAACTAGTCTCTCTGTCGGTTCCAGCAAATACACACATGATATATAAAATGATGTTGATTTTTTGCAAGTGTACAAAATCGCACAAGTAATATAGTCAAATAAGTAGAGTGTCGAACCCACAGGGACTAGATATTTTACTGAGTACCGATATTACTAGATGAATCACTATTTGGAAGATCGAATTTTATAAGGATAAAACAACTAAATAAAATTAATCTAATTAAATCTAACTAAATTGGTGAAGAGAGAGAGGGCTGTGAAACTATGAATCTCTTGTACTTTATTAAGGGTAAAATTAGTTCTAGGGCTCTTGGTTCACCTCGTTTATCACACACACAAATTATAACTCCTTATGAATTAAAGATATTATCTTTCTCAATTGTAGACCAAAATCCTAAAGATATTAACCACTCTATCCACGTAGTCTAAAAATTATTCTCAACTAATTCTTCGTCTATCCATCAAATTATTAATTGAGAATTTGGAATTCTTAACGGTCACGTCCGCCAATATACGGTGTTAATTTTTATTAATCACAAATCACCTGTTCGGTCTCTTTATGATTTGAAAAATCATACAAATGTCTATCCACCATTTTGTACGCATAAATAATAAAAATTAAAACACAACTAGGAAAAATAGAGTAATAATAAGGAATTAAAATTTGTGTTCTACAAAACTCGGCTACATCTTAGCCTCTAGAACAATAAATTCAGTTCATGTTCAATTTGCAATTAATAAAAATGTTTAAGATTGCATCAAAAGAAATTTGGAGAAGAAGAGATACAAAAAGAAATACAAAATTTAATGCAAACCAGTTCCTTTCTCTCTCTTTCTCAAAAACTGAACCCCAAAACTCCACTTGTCAAACTGCCTGCGTCGCCTAGGAATCGGAGCCAGTCAGATCGCCACGTCAGCCTGCTGCAGCCGTCTGGGTCCCACGTCAGCTCTCAGGCCTCTCACACCTGTGTTGACGTCCTGTAGGTCCCGCGCCTAGTCAGCACGCGCAGGAGTAGCCTCACGTCGCTGTCGAAGCCTGCTATTTCGTCCTTGGCTTCGAAGTACACACCCAGCACGTCCCGAAGAAGGAGAAAGGCAGCCACGTCACAGTGCCGGGTCCCTGTCGCGTCAGAAGCCAGTGCCTGTCTTGTCGCACGCCAGGTCAGCGCCTCTTCTTTTCTCTCCCTTTTTCTCTTCGATCGGCACGCGAGAGACAGAGCTGCTGTCTCTCTCTCTTTTATTATATTTTTTTTTATTTTTTTTATTTCTAAAATGTAGTCGTCACCTCTTAAATTCTTTTGTCTGCCTTTGCTTGTATTTATAGAGAACGGAATAGGAGTTTAGGGTTTGCACTTTTTGCATAAAAGTCCACACTCTTCCTTTATTTCCATCCTTTTTAATCCAGAATTTTATTTCTTTCTCTTTCTTTCTTTTCTTCCTTTTCTGCCCACCACGTGCTGCTGCATACACAAAATAATACCAGAAATTAGGATTTTTTAAATAAAATAAAATTAATTAGTTTAAAATTAATTAAACTAACTACAAATCATATTAGCTTATAAAAATCCTTTTAAAAATTATTTGTCGCACTTTTAACTCAACAAAACAATAAAAATTGATAACTCCATTATTTTACTTTGTTTGTTAATTTTTTCCATAAATCTTTACTTTTTGCATCAAAAATATTATTCCTTCAAAAATAATTAATTAAATGAAATCTTATAGAAATAAGATGAATTATAGACAATATCAACGAAAATAAGCGATTTTAATTGGTAAATGAGTACAAATAATTGTATATAAATTAGACACATCAAATACCCCCAAACTTAAGATTTTGCTTGTCCTCGAGCAAAAAGTAGAATCATGAACAGGGGAATAATAATAGTAGACTCAACCCATCAAACCAAGAAACCTTATCATGCAAGCATCAAAATTTTAATTACAAATATAAACAATAGCAAATAAAGTAAAACCAAGCATACCCACTTTCTCCAGTGCAATTATTTATTCATAATTCCCAACCCAATCATATTTGTCATGCAATTAATGTAATTGTAGTATGTAACAACTCAATCTGTGATTATCCCATCTCACTACTACAAACCGAGTAGCAAACTAGAGTTTTTTTTTTTTTAGTCTCTTCTTTAAGTTGTCACTTGCCTTTTGACGCGAATGCAAAACATTTGTGATGAATTCACCCGGTTACTCAACAAGTCACAAACTTAAAGTGCTTTGCATACTCATATTTCAAGTTGTCGTTTTACGTAAAAGTAAACATTTGTGATGAATACTCCTAGTTACTATGCAACTCAAAATATTGGAGTAGGTTGACTTTATTCAAATTTTTTATTTTTTTATTTTTTTCATTATTACTCTATTTACTTAAACTCTGTTTAGGACTAGATCAAAGGGGATAATCACAAGAAAAAGCATCACATTTCTCTTTAATGTATAATAGCATGACTCACACAATTTTGTAAGGAATTGTGAAACTCAATAATCCTAAAGTAAATAAGTATGCCTACTCTTGCTTTATAAGCAATTGTTTATCCCAAAAAAATATTTTCAATGCTTATCACTATAAAGAACTCAAAAGTGTAATAGTAAGCCTAATTAAAATTTCTTTTATTTTGTTTTTTCTTTTCAAAAATAAATAAAAAATTTCTAAACCTTTCCCCAAAACTTGAATATCACATTGTACACAATGGGAAAGAAAAAGAAAAACAAAAAGAATGCAAAAAGTTTAGAATTTCTCCCCTGATTCGTCTTTAAATTTCTGCACTCGCAGCATTCAGTGTTTTGGCGATATCTGGAGCTGTAGATGTCCAAATGGGCTGATTTTTTTTTGCTGGAAAGCTAAGACAATTGTCTACAATTTCTCTTTGGATCACTTTTCCAGATTCTGACTCCATACAGCTCAAAAACAGCCATCAATGAAGGTGTTCAAAACTGCTCTTCCCGGCGACTTTCAGAATTTATGCAATCCTACAAAATAAAATCAAAAATCAAAATAAAATAAACTAAAAGATAAATAAAAACTAAATGCAATAAAATAAAACATGGGTTACCTCCCAAGAAGCACTAAGTTTTAAGTCTTCAGCCAGACATGGGGGTGAGATGGTTAAGTAACGCCAAGATCCAACAATATTAACACATCCGTTTCTAATTTTTCTCTTCAGATGTGGATCAGGTTCAAGCTCTAGTTTGAGGCGTTTCCTTCTTGATGATGATGTCTTTGATTTCCCCACCTCTTTGAATTTATGCTGCAAAAATGAATAAATAGAAGGTTCAGCATCCAAATACATTACATGTTCAAAAATATTTTCTTTTTCTGGTTCAAAATTGTTGAATTTGTTGGACATACTTCTATAGGTGATTTTTCAAATTTAGCCTTATGTTTCTCACCCATAATTAAATCAGTTTCACTTACTTGAATAGATGACTGTTCTTCAGGAGGAAAATTTATGGAATTAAAAACATCATACATTACTTGTTCATGCTGAATTTGTTCCTCCACAATTTGTTCAATCTCACTTTGCTTTTCAACCACATTCTGTTCGCCATTTTCTTCTTGTGGTTGTTCAATTGTCCTCCCGCTTCCTAGTGTTATAGCCTCGACATGCTCCTTGGGATTGACAACTGTATTGCGTGATAATGTTCCTGCAATTTTTTTGTTAATAATGTTTGAAAATTGACTAATTTGTACCTCGAGATTGTGAATGGAAGCCGTAGTTGAATTTGCAACATTTTGAATTTTCAAATCTGTGTTTTGGATGTATTGTTCTGCCCTTTGCATGTAGTGCATAAACATGTCTTCAAGTGTCGGCTTCTTTTCTTGCTGTGGAAAGTTTTGAGGTGGTATAACTGCTTCTTGATTGTTGTTCCATGGATAGTTGGGGGTGTTTTTCCATCCTTGATTGTATGTGTTTGCATAATGATTGTTTTGCATTTGAAAGTTTGACACAAAATTTTCATGTTCGGCATTTGATGGAGCAAAAGGGTTCCCCACTTGACAATCTGAACTTGCATGATTTCCTGCACAAAGATCACAAATCATATTAGATTGAAAAACATTAAAATTCATATTTTCTACTTGTTTAGATAAAATATCATTTTTTGCATTTGAAGTAGAAAAAAGATCAAGTTCAAAAACTCCAGGCACTTTTCTTGGCATCGTTCTCTCTGAAGACCACTGGTAATGATTTGATGCCATCTCCTCTAAAATATCATAGGCTGCTTGGTAAGTTTTGCTCATCAGTGCACCACCAGCTGCTGCGTCAACCATAGATCTATGTGTAACTCCCAAACCATTATAGAATGTTTGCATTTGCAGCCATTTCGGTAGCTCATGATTAGGACACTTTCTCAATAACTCTTTGTACCTTTTCCATGCATCATACAAAGACTCGGTCTCAAATTGAATAAATGTGACAATATCATTCCTTAGTTTTGCTGTCTTTGCTGGAGGAAAATACTTGGCTAGAAATTTTTGTGCAAGTCTCTCCAAAGTAGTAATACTACCGGGTGGTAGATAATGTAGCCAAGCCTTCGCCTTATCTCGTAGTGAAAAAGGAAAGAGTCTCAATCTAATTGCATCATCTGATACTCCATTGTGTTTGAAAGTGTCACAAATTTCTAGAAATTTTGAAATGTGAGCATAAGGATCTTCGTGTGGTAGTCCCCAAAATTGAACAGTTTGATGAGTCATTAAAATAGTCTCCGGTTCAATCTCAAAATCGTTAGCTTCAATAACCGGCTTCTTTATGCTTGATTCATAAATTGAGGGCATAGCATAGTCACTCAAAGGCCTGTTTTCATCGTTCGCCATGGTAATTTCCTTGTATATCCTGAAATGTAAGTGTTGAAAAAAAATAGAAAAACTAAAAAAAATAAAATAAGAAAAATAAATCAAAGTAAAAGTTAGTAAAAAAAAAATAAAAGATGTAAAATAAAAATAAAACAAAAATAATTACAAAAATCCAAACTAGCAATAATCTAGCAATTTTCAATATCAATAAAAGAATAACTAGTCCCCGGCAACGGCGCCAAAAACTTGATGTTGATTTTTTGCAAGTGTACAAAATCGCACAGGTAATATAGTTAAATGAGTAGAGTGTCGAACCCACAGGGACAAGATATTTTACTGAGTACCGATATTACTAGATGAATCACTATTGGGAAGATCGAATTTTATAAGGATAAAACAACTAAATTAAATTAATCTAATTAAATCTAACTAAATTGGTGAAGAGGGAGAGGGTTGTGAAACTATGAAGCTCTTGTACTTTATTAAGGGTAAAATTAGTTCTAGGACTCTTGGTTCACCTTGTTTATCACACACACAAATTATAACTCCTTATGAATTAAAGATATTATCTTTCCCAATTGTAGACCAAAATCCTAAAGATATTAACCACTCTATCCCCATAGTCTAAAAATTATTCTCAACTAATTCTTCGTCTATCCATCAAACTATTAATTGAGAATTTGGAATTCTTAACGGTCACGTCCGCCAATATACGGTGTTAATTTTTATTAATCACAAATCACCTGTTCGGTCTCTTTATGATTTGAAAAATCATACAAATGTCTATCCACCATTTTGTACGCATAAATAATAAAAATTAAAACACAACTAGGAAAAATAGAGTAATAATAAGGAATTAAAATTTGTGTTCTACAAAACTCGGCTACATCTTAGCCTCTAGAACAATAAATTCAGTTCATGTTCAATTTGCAATTAATAAAAATGTTTAAGATTGCATCAAAAGAAATTTGGAGAAGAAGAGATACAAAAAGAAATACAAAATTTATTGCAAACCAGTTCCTTTCTCTCTCTTTCTCAAAAACTGAACCCCAAAACTCCACTTGTCAAACTGCCTGCGTTGCCAAGGAATCGGAGCCAGTCAGATCGCCACGTCAGCCTGCTGCAGCCGTCTGGGTCCCACGTCAGCTCTCAGGCCTCTCACACCTGTGTTGACGTCCTGTAGGTCCCTCGCCTAGTCAGCACGCGCAGGAGTAGCCCCACGTCGCTGTCGAAGCCTGCTATTTCGTCCTTGGCTTCGAAGTACACACCCAGCACGTCCCGAAGAAGGAGAAAGGCAGCCACGTCACAGTGCCGGGTCCCTGTCGCGTCAGAACCCAGTGCCTGTCTTGTCGCACGCCAGGTCAGCGCCTCTTCTTTTCTCTCCCTTTTTCTCTTCGATCGGCACGCGAGAGACAGAGCTGCTGTCTCTCTCTCTTTTATTATATATTTTTTTATTTTTTTTATTTCTAAAATGTAGTCGTCACCTCTTAAATTCTTTTGTCTGCCTTTGCTTGTATTTATAGAGAACGAAATAGGAGTTTAGGGTTTGCACTTTTTGCATAAAAGTCCACACTCTTCCTTTATTTCCATCCTTTTTAATCCAGAATTTTATTTCTTTCTCTTTCTTTCTTTTCTTCCTTTTCTGCCCACCACGTGCTGCTGCATACACAAAATAATACCAGAAATTAGAATTTTTTAAATAAAATAAAATTAATTAGTTTAAAATTAATTAAACTAACTGCAAATCATATTAGCTTATAAAAATCCATTTAAAAATTACTTGTCGCACTTTTAACTCAACAAAACAATAAAAATTGATAACTCCATTATTTTACTTTGTTTGTTGATTTTTTCCACAAATCTTTACTTTTTGCATCAAAAATATTATTTCTTCAAAAATAATTAATCAAATGAAATCTTATAGAAATAAGATGAATTATAGACAATATCAACAAAAACAAGCGATTTTAATTGGTAAATGAGTACAAATAATTGTATATAAATTAGACTCATCATAAACATCACAGAAACTGGGTTTAGATTCTTATTCGTTAAATTTTTTAGGTTCAGGCAAAAACTTATGGTCATCTTTACATGCACAAATCGTGCCCTGAATACTCATCAAATAATTCCATAAAAATTCATGGTGATTCCTACACATGTCTAATCTCAGCCAAATTAATTTCACATTTTAATTTTACTGTTAACATGTTCTTTTTTATTAACAAATCAGGGTGATACTTAGATAATTGTGAATCTAGAAATCCAGACCTAGCAGTACTAAAAGTCATATATCTCACAGATTATGTATCAGAATTTAGCAGGTTCGAAAGTTTAATGCAAAAAGAAGCAGACATCTGGCTAGAAAAATAATTTAACATGAATAGACAATAATTTCATCATACAAGCATGCAATCTCATGATAATTAATTAACAAAAGCTCTATTTGGTGATTAAAATGCAATTTCAAGATTAACGTTGCAATTTACAATTAGGGCAATTAATTCATGGAAATAATATTCAATCAGGAGCATTCTAGTCATCAAACAATTCTATAACATGGATCTACTTGTTTTCATGTATAACGTGCATATGCAATGTGTAATATGGACTAGGGGTTTGAGTCAAAGATATTGGCACGAAGTCAAAAATATCTTGGGTTAGCTCTCAATATACTCAACGGAAGATTAACAGCATAACAATGCGATAAACAATCAAGATCTACTCATGGAGATCAAAAAAGTTCTTGAACACGAAAAATAAACTAGTTCAAGAGAGTGGCTTGCCTTTTAGATGATTAATTCGAAACAATAGAATAACGGCATTAGGATCCCAACGGCGACACATGCAAGACATGTACATTGCACACACCCACAAAAACACGTGCACACTACGTGCACAGCAACAAACAGAAACTCAGCAAATTCCCCTACAAAATAGTAGACAGTAGCAAAATAGCACACGGTAATCTGCCCCACAACAGCAGAAAGCAATCCAATCCCAAACAGCAGATAGAGATCAAACAAAGGCTTCGACTGTAATGGCGGGACTTGGCGGCGGTCGGGGCTTCGGATTGCGGAGCTTGGAGTGCTGACGATGAGGGTGAGGTCATCGGTGGTCGAGGACTGGATGGCTGATCGGCGGGGTGGCTATGGCAAGAGGAATGCTCTGTTTCGAGAAGGAAACAGAGGAAGGCGATTTGTTCGATTGTGGCAACAAGGAGAACAAGGGATGGTTGTTCAGGGTTCGGTGTCGATAGGTGCGGGTGACGGAAGGCAAGGGGGCGATGGGGTTGGATCGAGCGGTGGCTCTTAGGGATGGACGAAGACAAGAGGGAAGGTCAGTGACGGGTTGGGTTCTTCGGTGTATGGCAGAGGTTAACGAGGACGAGAGCGGGACGAGGGGCAAGTGAACGAGAGGGTGAGAGGCATACGTGACTACTATAGTGGTCGGAGCAACGGGAATGGGAGCGGGAGGTTGACGAGGATGGGTTTTGAGAAACGAGCAGAGGAGAAGAAAGAGAGCGGCGGGAGAGAAGAAGGGGGTTGCACAGGGTTATATAGGGTTTCGGGGTCAGTGTTAGCAAGTTGGGTTATTAGGCTTAGATCCAATAAGGGAAAAATAGAATAAATGATAATAAAAAATATGATTAACCCCCATTCCCGCCAATAAGTATTTTCCGTGTATTTTCTATATCTTGATTATTTAAAAATTTATTTTTGTGCTAAATTCGTCCGGATCATCTATTAAAGTATTTTCTAATCGAAAATTTTATTTATTTCGAATAATGGTGTATTTTAATCTTACTTCCTATTTCTTCTTGATCGACTAATTATATTTGAGCCCAAATCATATATATATTATTATTGTATTATTTTAATAAATTGTTAAACCCGAATGCTAATTTTTTATATAATTTTATTTTTATTATGATTGAAATTATTAATTGTTATTTATTGATTATTTTAAGCTATCAAATTATTTTGATCAACTTTTCATGGCATACTCTAATTTATTTTCAAGCCAATTTATATTCTTTACATCCGCATTTATTAATTACCTAATTAGATTTAAATTTTCGTTCATGAACTATTCGTTTCTTCTTGTTGGACTATCTATCTTGTAGATTTTATTTTATTGGATTGTGGTCACTTTAATTTAACCCTATTACCTTCAAACCCATCTCTTATTGAACTCCAAAATCCAATTGCAATTATTTCTAGACCCAAACTCATAATTATTGGATCCTAACACAATAACCCAACAATCTAATTGTATTTTATAAATACAACCCTCATACAAACCCTAAAAACACAAAAAATACAATTTCGAGCAATCATATTCTCTCTCTGTCACGCCCCACTTCCCAAAAGAGAATACGGAATACGGGTACGCGACAAAAGTCCAGCGATTGATTTTCATCATCCATAAGCTATTCAAGAATATTTACAACACTCACAAAATAATCAGAGTCAGAAGCAAAAGAATCAACCACATGCACATATGAACCAAAATACCAACAAGAATACTTGAAATAAAATATATAAATCTCAAATAGTCGTGATCTGAATAATACAAATATCCTGAGTCACATTGCCCAAATACAAGAATAAATCCAAGTAAAAGAATACAATATTGTTCAAAGCAAGCTACAAGAAATAATAATAAAATCCACCACTAGTACTTCATGTCACCAATACCGTTTGGAACTTGTTCTCTAAAATCTGAAATTTAACAATTGCAAGGAAGAGGAAAAGAGAAAACAAGTACCCGTCAATTTCAAGTTACGGGCCTCTTGTAATGCAGGATACAAGTACATGGAGAAAACTAACTAATAGCATGGGATAAGCATGATGTCAAAATATAACAACTAGCCTGGTAAGGTGATTAAGTATCATGGCATGAATCAAGTGTCAAGTAAACAAGTATCATGTAAACATGTGTCGAGTGTCAAGTATCATGTAATCATGTAGTCAAGTATCAAGCAAGCATATATCATGTTCAAGTATCATGTATCAAGTCTTGTAGTGATTACTATCTAGGTAGCACTTCATGCATCCCACACCGCATGGTTGCTACAACAAATAGTTTCTCTTTCGATTTCATAGTGGACCATAGAAGGTAGTGTACTCAAGGACAAGTCAAGTAATCGAGCTCCAAGCTCTAAGTATCATGTATCATATATCATGTAATCACATGTCAAGTTGTGCAAGTGGAAGGTATCGTGTCTTACGTGCATGTGTCAAGTAATCATGTTTCAAGTATCATGTCTCAAGTAATCACGTAGGATCAGTGGATCCCCTTCCGAGTACACGTTTCTGAATTATCCTCTATTAGATCTTTTCCTTAAACCTCAGCTTGGTTATTTATTATTAATGTCAAACAAGCATGTAGGTGTGCAAAACATATCAAGTATATCACGGCATGGTCATGTAACAAGTTCAAGTTGCAAGATAAACATGTACACGTGTAAGATATCTCATAAAAAAATAAAATAAACAAATCTCAAGTTCAGGACAACAAGACCATGCTGTAGTAAAACACCAGTGTTACAAACATTCAAATCTGAATCCGTCAAAATGTCTAGAAAGTAGACTTCCAACCGAATCCAATGAGTATAACTAAGTCATATATTATTTCACAACAACATAACTCAAAACTGATTTGAATTCAGAATTTAGGTTCAGCCAGAAATCAGGAAAACGAATTCAAGAGTAGGAAAACAGCATGAAAACTCATTAAATAAATCCACTAAAAATCTGGGGTATTACCCAATATGTATAGTATCAAAATATAAAGTTTCATAATTTTCCAGTAAAATTGGATCAGTCATAAAAAATCAGGAAACATCAATAAACGATAGTTTGACAAATCTGGAATTCCCAACGCTGCTGTACGAAAACTATAATATCTCGCAACCAGTGAAACGAAATCCAAATCTGCCAAAGGGAGATGAAAATAGATAGAATAAGCTAATTTTTATATTTCACAAATATTTTCCATACAGTAAAAGGAGTCAGGGTGAAAATACGATTCATTACAGAATAACAAGCAAAATACAGCAAGTACACTCTTTATAAACAAGCATGAAATGACGTATAAACTCATCAATAAAATCCACCAAAATTTTGGGTAATCCCTAAATAAGTATATAAAAACTTACCAAAGTTCTAGATCAAAATAATATGTGTAGCACAAGTATCAAAATAATTTAGTCATCAAAATCATAAAGAAACGAAATCTGGAAACGATCTACACCTCTGTAGTAAAACAGTCATATCTCACACATACGAAAAGAAAATCGAGTAAGGTCAGAGGGGTTACAAAGAAGAAAAATTTCTCTAAAACTCATGTTTTATACTGAAATTAAGATTCTGAACTTAACATGGTCTAAATTACTGATCAAGACAGAATATTGGCAAAATACAGAATTTCCTCAAAAACCAAAATCGATCTAGATCCAACAAAACTTAATCCAAACACAACCAAACATGAAATCGAGTCTACCAAGTGTCCAAGCATCATGAATTAGTGTAATTAACATATCTAAAATAAGTCTATCACATGGATCTCAATAAATACCCAAATTCTCACAAAAATTTCACATACATGATCAAATCAAGAACGGGCAAAACCTAAATTGTTTCATGTCAATTTTTTATGTTGTGAGTCAACTATGATCAAAGCATTATAGAGACAATATCAACAAGGGGTTTCACACAATTTTCTCTAGAACCTAACTACACTACAAGCGGTATTTTTGACTTGTATCATACAAAATAATTTGAGTACAAGTTACTTGCCTTAACCGAAGACGAAAACAAAGAACACCAAAAATAACCGGAACGGATCCCGGCAATGAAAAAAGCCTACCAACGAAAATCCACGATCCAAAGCAAATCACGTATCACACATGCACAAACCCACTTGCACATGCGAAGCAACAAGAGAGCGAGAGAGATCAATCGGAAGAGAGAGAGTACCGAGGAAAAAAAACTGGTGACGGCTAAGTGGATTATATGGCTGCATGGGGGGAAAAAAGGTAGTATATATATATATATGTAGGAGATTTAGGGTTTGGTTGCATGGGGAAAACAGCCCAGCGCATACAAACCCGGTGTGGGTATGCAGCTACAGGTTGAGATGGGGTGCTTTTTGGGTTTCGGTAGGTTTAATTAAGGCCAGAATTTGGAGTATAGCATTTACAAGTGGGGTTCATATAAGGAATAGGATTTAGGTAATGATATACATGTATATATGGTATAAATCTGGGTAATCATGGCCAAAATGGATCTGGGGAAATAAATTAGATCATGGTTGATAATTAGGATCAGAAGTGGGTGGAATTTTAGTAGGTGGGTTTAGGGTAGGTAATTAATAGGATTAAGTGTGAGATTTAAAAGTAATTAAGGATATAGGAAAATGGGTATTAGGGAAAGATTAAATATATTGTGATAAAAAATAATGAAAAAAATTGAGACGGGCACAAAATGGGGAAATAAAAATAGGGCACAATAATTAAAATAAAGTGGATCACAGGTAATGGCTCGATCAAATGGAGACTAACAAAAGAGACACGGGATCAAGAATTCAAAATATTAAGATGAAAAAAAAAATAGCAAAAATGAATTTATTGAAAAATAACCCAATATACGGTCAAAAGAATTACAAGAGGGATACAAAGAGAGGAAAAAAAATACACCAAAGCGAAAATACACTCAAAAATATACAAAACGAAAAACAGGGGTTACACTCTCCTCTCCCCTTTTTCTCTCTCCTCCTGACTTTCTCTCTCCCCGATCTGCAGTCAACCCCCTGACCAACTCGGATCACCACCCCCAATTGACCTCCCCCGTCGATCCGAGCACCATCTCCGGGGATCCCCGTCGAGCTCTGCCCTTGCCCAATCGAAAAACCCCTAATGCCCTCACGCTCGACCTTAACCCCGAACAACCTCCCTCGGCTGGTCCTCCTTCCCATCGATGCCTAGATTCGAATGCCCCCGCGCCGCCATTTTTGCCACCCCAGTCCAGTCGAGCCCCGCCGTCGTTCGACCACCGCCCTCGACGTCGACCGCCGCTTGACGTCGATGTCACCAGCCAGACCCGGGCCCCTGTTGTTGTTATACTCTGTGCTGTTATTGCTTTGGTCTCTTGTACGTAGTGTGCACATATTAATTTTTGGGTTCGCGTTCGTTGCTCCGGAATTCTCATCCTGTTATTTTTTGGTGTTCAAATTAACCTACAATAAGGCAAATCATATTTACTCTTGAATTGAATCTGGTATCAAATTCAAATTTTTATTGAAATTCTTGCAAGTAGATCCAGTCGTTCATTGTATCGCATATTGTTGTACCTTTTCGTTGTGGCATATTGTTGTTCCTCTTTCGTTGAGTATATTGAGGGTTTACACGAGCTAACCCAAATATCATTGACTTCATGCCACTATTGACTACAAAAAATGGATCTTTCATGTATTCACATAGTGTTGTTAATAGGGTTATGCATGTAATCATCACACAAATAATCTATTGTAGAATTAATTGCTACGTTGTGTGTTTGAAAGATCGATTGATGTTTGGTGGTTGTTAAAGTAGTGTGTGTGTGTATTCATAATTGTGTTTATCATGCTATTACACCCATCATGCTGATTATATGATTGATTGACTATATAATTGATACCCATCATATTTAATCGATTTATTTCATCAAATATACCAAAAAACTGTATGTTGCTTGCTGTCTTTATTTTGCTTGTCGTTTTTGACCCAGTATTTGATCTCAAAATAAATAACTTTCTAAATAAGAGTTGGAGCCATTTGTCTTTAGTTTCTAGAACATTTTGAATCTCTAAATTCTTAGTTGTATTGCAAAAGTTATGATCGAGTTACTATTGCTATGTTTTTAAAAAATTTAAAATTTATTTTTTAAAAAAAAAATTATATCCTGTCTCCCCGTTACCTGATTTTTTATAATTTTTATACTTTTTTATAATTCTTTGATTTTTTTAAATTATTTTTTATGTTTTTAAAGATTTAATATTTTAAAATTTTCAAAATTTTCAAAATTTTCAAAATTTGTAAAATTTTTTAAATTTTAAATTTTAAAATATTTTTAAAAATTCTTAATTTTTTTAAAAATTTATTTTATGAGTTTTTGATTTTTTAAATTATTTTTAAATTTTTAAATTTTAATTTTTTTTTAGTTTTAAAAATTTTTATTTTCTTAATTTTTTGAATAGGAGAGAGAGAGAGAGAGAGAGAGAGAGAGAAATAATTGAATAAATAAAGGAGTGTTTTGGGTGGGGGGATTTGAATTTTTGTTTCGGGGGAAAACTTTTGGGGGGAAAATGGGTTTTGTGAGGTTAGATCTGGTCCTTTGATTTTTGGGGAATTGAAGGAGAGCCACTTGATATCTTTCTTTGTGTTTTATTATATATATATATATATATATATATATATATATATATATAGAGAGAGAGAGAGAGAGAGAGAGAGAGAGAGAGAGAATTAAATAAATAAACGAGTTGTCTTGGGGGGATTTGAATTTGAGTTTTGGGAGGAAAATGCGTTTTGTGAGGTTAGATCTGTGCCTTTGATTTTGAAGGGATTGATGGAGAGCCACTTCATAGCTTTCTTTGTGTTTTTTTATATAGATGATTATATTAGCATGAACATGATTTATGGTTTATAAGATGATTGTAAAGATGGATTGTTAGACAAAAATTGTCTGTTAATATGACAAAGATTGTCTATTAAATAAATCTTGATGGCACGATACTCTTATTTTGATTCTCTCTAGTATGATGATTATTTTGTGCATGAAATGTCACGTTTTATTTGTGGGAATTTAGTTTATCAACCCATTTATTATTTGTGAATGATTAAAGGTGTCATACGTTGTAAATATTCATGTTAATCTAAAATAGGTTGTTCTTGAATAATGGAGCTTCTAGGCATGAAAGATTAATATTTTATTAAAGAAATAGATCTAATAAAAATACATGTGACTGTAGTTGTTGGATCTCGGTGGTTAATTCTTGAAGCATGTTTTGAACGATTAAAAGATGAGATTTTTAGTGCTTATTTCACTGTTTTAAATAAAATTTTGATGATAAACCCTAATTGTGCATGCAATGTGAATATGGAAAGAAATATTTATAGAAAATACATTCAATACATTGGGGGTTAGGGTTGTAAGGTCGAAACCTTAGGTTAGGGTTTCGGTCTCGGGGGTTGAACAGTAACCCGAGGGTTGCTGTTCACCCGAGGCTGCTGTTTTTGGGGTTGGCCCCGATTTTGGAGGAGCTGTTTTGAGGGGGGTTGTGTGCTAGGGTGTGAGGATACTAGTGTACACAGATAGAAGTCCATATGTATGTATTTAATCTTATTTTTTTGTGAGATTTGATTGAGTTTTGGTTGAGTATCAAAATTGTCAAATTTCATATTTTTGTTGAATCTAGTTCCAAATTTTTTATATATCCAAACAATGTTTTGAAGGAAATAAATCTATGTTTTAGAAGATTAAATTCTCTGTTTTGAGGGGATTTTTATTTCAGTTTCTATAGATGAAAATTTTGAGTTCTAAAGGGGTATTTTTCAAATTCTAAAAGAGGAAAGTTTCAGATTTTATAAAAATGGGTGAGTTTCAGTTTATTGATGATTTGGAGCTACTATTTTCGTGCGAATGGTTTATAAATTTGGCAACAAATTCTATGTTTATGTAGTAAGTATAAACTCAATTTTTCAGAATTTAATATTCGCTTCTAAATGGAGTGCATTTAAGGATAAGAAGGCATAAGTTTCAGATGTAAGAAGAAATGAGTTTTTAGTTTTGGCAAGTTTGAGTTGCGATTTCAAATGTATAAAACTACTACTTTGTGGAAGAAATTCTCAGTTTTGAGGGGAGTATATGTTTCAGTTTTGAATGATAATTAATTCAAAATTTTAAGAGTTACTTTAAGTTTTAAAGAGGTTTAAATTTCAAATTTTGAGAATTTCGAAATTTCAGATTTTGGGACGAGATCCAACATGAATAAAAGACTTGTTACAGTTGAGATTGAATGAATTTCTAGTAAAATTAACTGAATTGTATGGATGGGTGGAAAGTGATAATTAAAAGTTGTTTTAAAGAATTTTCGTAAGTTGGATATGTTTTCATATATGAAAGAGTCTTTTATGGAAGTATCGGTTGATTAAAAGGAATATGATTAATGAAGAGTATTTTGTATAATTGAACCAAGTTGAGCTTTGATTTGAGATTTAAGGTTATGTTGTGGACCCTAGAAAGTTATTTGAGGATTTTTGCATTGTGAGCACTAGAAGTTGTGCAGGACCCAGAGTTACCGGCAGTTAAGTAATTGATTGTAGGACTTGGCCAGGATGGGTTAGTGTTCCTAGTTTTGTGGCTTTAAGTCCGGTAGGGTGGAGCTAGCTTTAGGTGGCTCGGGTTACTTATATGTATGTATAAGGACAGGCACTAGACGGTAACATGATGAAATGAAAGCAAACGTGAGTATGAGGGCCTCAAGGTGATCTGCAGTGTTAGATAGTCCCCGAAATTATCGAGGTGTGAGTGAAATAGTCTCCGAAATTACCTACGGTATGAGACTGATCTCCGAAATTATCGGGATGAAGGCAACGCTCATGGGACGTCTGTGTGGGGTGAGGCGCCGTTGCTTGCGGTGTGGTGTATTCTCGAAAATTCCCAGTGTGAGTGAAACCAGAATTATCTGTGGATAGAGATTGACATCCAGAATTATTGGGGCACTAGGTATGCCCGTGGACACGTGCCTACGGCACGTTTTCGAGAACAGTGCAGTATATAAAAGCCCTGTAAAAAGTTAAATATACGCACGTCTTTGTGAAAAAAGATTTATGTAGATGTGTATTTGGCAGTAGACATTGATATATTCCCAATTAAGTTGTTTATTGGTTTATATCTTGCAGGATCATTTGTCAGGAGCTCGGGATTGAAAAAGAATACTGTGAATCTACAACAATAGTGGATCAACATAAGAGATTCCCCATTGTCATATTTGTAGTCTGCCATAAGTAGCTATTCAGTTGCTAATGCAGTTATCACCTCAAACTGCATGAGTTAATTCTCCATTGTCATATTTTCATGTAGTTAACCATGCATGATTTTAGAAGAGGTTAAAAAAGAGAATGGGAGAGAGAGAGAGAAAGAAAGCTTGTTGTGATGTACATGTTAAAACCTTTTGTTAAATGTGATCGAGTACAATTACATCTCCATATTAATATATCTATATCCATATACTGGACAGTGTACTGCAAATTTGATATGAAATCTACTTGTTGGACCCAATTTTTTATATATTTCAATGTATGAGATATTTTACATTCTTGAATGTAGTTATAGATTAAAAAAAAAAAGAGGTACATGCGAGTAGAACTAACATTGGCCCCAACCCCTAAAAATAATTACGGAGTGATTCACACAAAATACATAAGCCCAACTATCAGGCATAACAAACATTCTAAGAACATGAAAATTGTTGATGGATAAACGACTAAACCCGCCATAATGAAGAGACCTGAAAAATCATTTTAATGAAAAATGAATCAATCAAGTCAAAACCAATGAGAACTTAAAAAAACCAACACTAATAGTTTGTAGGAAAATGCATTTTCAAACCAATACCTTTCAAAATGAGTGATGTACAAAAGCGATTGCCTTCAAACTCAACGGTTCGTACCCAAAATGCTCTTCATCACCCCAACATATTTGTATAATAAAGCTTACTATTAGTTAGCTATTACCATGTATGATTTTATTTTTTAATTTTTTTTACACCTACTCAATTAAATCCTTATTTCTATTCTAGAATACTAATAGGAATTTTAGTAAAAATTTCGACAGAATCGCTCCTAAAATATTAGCCCTTTTACAACAATTCCTTACGGAATTCTGCTAACAATTAAAAATATCACATCACAGGCAGTTAATATCAATCCTCCCCAGGCCAATCCAAGCAACATCACACAGACATCATATGTACAGGGCTCTGGGGGCAAATATATTCACATGATGCAAGATACAAAATAAAAAACAAAAATTTTGTTTGAAAACGTAATGGACTTTTAGAAAAATCTTTGAAAAACCACACAGAAAGCCCAATACTCCACAACTTTGCGGGTACGGATTTTAACATATACTATATACCATCACTATATATCATCATCACATACAGTACTTACAAAATCTCCCAAAATACTAAATATTACACAGTTTTTTCTTAACTACCCTCATTTTACATAACTGAAGATAACTACCAAAAAAAGTAACACTACGAAAAAAAGATTCTCCATTCATTTTCCTTGCTCTTCCTTTGCCAGAATAACTCGTTGCTTCCTTTCTCTACATTGGTTGGTTAAAAAGTAAGAATTAAAAAAATATCAATAATGAGCATCTAATACAAATAAGGGGTTAAACATACCTTGCGAAGGGATATCAGATTAAGCACGTGTTCATCTGGAATGGTAACCCCTACATTTTTTTGTCGTAGGAATTGCACCTGTAATGGAAAAAAAAAATTGAATGTAATTGGAGCATATGAATTCAATCATTCCAACAGAGTGACCATCAAAAGTAGAAGCACTGAATGTTAATGGATCACAAAAGTAGAAGCACTGATTAACAGGAATGCGGAAAATGTATAATCTTCTTGTGCTTGCTATACTATCGTTCTGCCACGGTGGTGGGAAAACAAAGAATATAATTAAAAAAATAACACAAACCCAACATTAAAAAAATAACATAAAAGAAAGCAACTTCAGTAAAAAAAAATAAAAATGGATAAAAAAATATCTACAGGGGTCGTACCTGAAGCAAGTAAGATTCCCAACTGCAATTGAGTCCCACCTTTCCATTAAGGCACTCATGCACTTGCCATTCAAAGGAGAAACACACATTACTGGCCTCCATCTCAGTTACATTGGTCCAATTATTTGCTTTTGTTAACAGCCTGAATGGTTCAATTTGACAGCCTGAATGGTTCAAATTTGACAAAACTGGGGATGATTGGTTTATCTATTGGTTCAATTTGACAGTCTAATATAATTAACGTTAAAGAATAGAGACAATTAACAGACTGAATTCGATACAGTATTCCTATCAATATATTTTTATACGGGCATATAAAAGTTTGGTTTAACTAAGCTATAAATTTTATACCATCCTAGATTTTATAATTACTTCATTGGACACATAACCATAGTCACGGTCATTTTGATCATTTATGGGCACAGTCACGGTCCTTATTGTACATCATGGGTAATGGGAATTTCCTGGAATTCAAGCACAACATATCACGTATGGTTATGGTTACAGACTTATTATGGCCACTGTCGGCTAGAAAAATGACTCTGTACGTGATATAATACTGTATTCAGGGTTAACCTTTACCTTTCCCGATATGTATGCTTAATTGTTGAAATTGCAACTTTTATCGTTTGATTGTTAGTTAAATACCTAGTTCTTAACAGCTTTTAATCATAGAATTAAATACCCTGTTACATTTGATTATGGCCCACGTTTAGAACTATTTCCTGACATTGTTTTAAGGTTAATCATAAATTTATTCTACAGCATTTAATGACAATTAGTTACCATATACGTAGGCCCATAACGTATATATCTCTTCTAGTTATTAATGTAACCTGTATTGTTATCTTACGATGCCGGATAAGTGGTATATGATTATTTACACCAAGCCATACGACTGAATTGTGAATCTATATAATTTTTTTAATAACCATTATCGGTCCTTGCTTATCAATTTCCTTATCCAAGTTTTTGATTACCATCTCATGACAATCCATATTATGGGGCTTAAATCATATGCAAATGTGGGTATGTATCTGACAACATTCTCATAGCTGTATGTAGCGACCTAGGAGTTTACAAAATTAGATCAGCAAGCAGAGAATACGATATGAGTTTAAAAAAGAATTACGTTTGCATCCTTCGTTTTCTCTGGGGATCTCTTTCTTTGATCATGTCCTGGTCAGGATTTATAAAGTCAGAAGGTCTGAAACGCTGGAAAAAATATAAGTTAATTATTTTTTTAAAAAAGACATTTTTATAACTTAATGATCAAAATGAGCAGAGTAATTTCCTTACCTGAGATGATCTTTACTTGCGATAGAAGCATCAGGCTTTGGGATACCCTTGCGTACAGCTTTCTGCTGCTTTAGTGCTTGAGACTAAAAATATTCAAGCTAGGCAGTGGCATCCTACATAAATACCAGTGTTAAGCAAAGTTTTCTCCAAATTGGAACTTTTTTCAAGGCGAAAAGTGTATTAAGAAAAAAAGAAACTACCTTGAAGTTCTAGCAAAGTAAAAAAACTACCCTAAAAAGATATTCTACCAAAAACTACCTTTAAGTTTCTGCCTGCAATTGAGAACATGCAGATTTGATCACAAAATGCACTTAAACATCAATCTCAATGCCCAAGGAAACTTTAGGGGAGATTTTGGCCAGAATGTGGAGGGTAGTTAAATGAATTTGTCTTAAACTTTAGTTTAGTTCTTTTTATAATTTGTCTTAAACATCAATCTCATTCTAATAATAAATATACACAAATATACAGTTTAGTTCAAGAACTTTCCTTAGTTGAAATTTCATGATTCAACAAACTCTTTGCAACTCTTCTGTGGAACTTGGGTAGTAGTTATTACCAAGTTATTATTGAGAAAAAAGAAGAGTAAATTCCTTTTAGACCCCTCGGTTATCTCTGCTTTCCTAATAGCTCCCTTGACTTAACAACTTCAAATTTCAAAATTGATGATTTGATTAAAGAAAAGAAAAGTTTAGTGTGATTGTAATTGGTATATGAAATTGGTATCAAAGCTTGAGTAATACTGAGATGCTCAATAGTATCAATAGATTATGCTCGATAATAGTGATAAATCTGAGCCAACGCTTAATAGTATGGACAAATCACAGCCGATGCTCAATATAGATACCTTGACTAAATTGTAAAATGATTGACCGTCTAGTAATTAGTAGGCCAGCTAGTTATTTCTGCCTTGACATTTACGTTAAGAGGCTCAAAGCATTTTCAAGCACATATATATAAAGATAGTATCATTACAGGTGTGGAGATGCCCGAAGGCATCTAGAAGATGGATGCAACTTTTGAATCATTTGTTTGATCATCCTGCATTGATTTGTGTTTAAATTATAACATGTTTTTTATGATGGTTAGGGGAGCTTACTATCACCTAATTCTACTTGAAGTTGACATACAAAATTTCACCTTATATGCAAAGGAAGCGGCTTAGTGAAGTTAACTGAGACTTCCTGTTGTGTATAGCGCTCGATTCCAGTTTGCTTTACTTCTTTACTTGATATTTCTTCTGACTCACTTGCTCCGTCATATGATACTAAATAACGTTTAATAAGACAGCACCTAGATGATATTTCCCAGTCATGCATTAAAAACTATGAAATCCACTCCATGAATCACTTTGATATGAATTAGTTCAGTAAATAGACAAATCTACCATTTCCTTGCGCAATATTAACTCCTCCCATTTTTATGATCGGAAAGAAATATTGAATACTCCCATGTCTTGTTAGATACTTTAGTTTGTTTCTTCCCATGATTCATTTCTTTCACTTCAGAACTCGTAGTATGAGATGATTCTTCATGCAACAAAAATAAAGCATAATCAATGAAATTTCAGTAAAGATAAATAAATCTAAGAAAGATGGCTGGTTAGTTCCTATACTGTTCCACTAATCATCATCAAGACCTCTAGCTTGCTCTTTATGGGGCGTTTGTTTCTTTTTACAAATCTTTATATTTGCTGTTTCTAAACAACAAAAGAAAAATAAGCTTGGTTAATGGTTTTCAACAGCTAAAACAGAATTACAAAGAAAGTTTTCTAAAAAACAATCAGTAGAACGGGAATGCTTGCTGACTTATTTAATCGTACGGTTTGCTCGAGCATCACGGAGGTTTAAACTTACTGACTTAATAAATTTTATAATTTAATCCCTAATAAATTTAATCCGACATGGAGAGGAGCGGCGATTTCTACCACCATCTCCTCCACCTTCACCTCTACCTCCGCCTCCGCCTTCGCCTCTGTCACTACCAAATCCAGTTCTTCGGGCTCGCATCTTGATTTTTTAATTACAAACTTATGTGATATGATCTCAAGTAATAAAAAAGTTCTACCAAAGCCTGATGATCAAGCAAGGGAGAGCGACAATAGAATAAATAAAGAGAGTAAATTTCGGAAGCCCTAACCCTAATTTCTAAATTCGGAGGTTTCAGCTACAAATGTCTAGCTGAAACAAAAAATTCAAAAATTTTGAAGACATGTACTAAAATATTGAATCATTGATAATCTATAATTATGGGAGATAAATCCAATTATCATCATGCCTCTGCAATCAAGTAAAAAGGTACTACCATCCACACATTGTTTGTATGTGCAATCCTGTTTGTGTAAAAAAGATAGAAATAGATGATAAGGATTAAAGCACATACCCATTCATTAGCATATATAAATTGCTGAGAGCCTGGTGGAATAACTGATAATCTTCATCTATGTCCATTCCTGTAAAACTCTAAATACAAAAAGATAATAGTGTTTAGTATAGTAGATAATAAGATCCGTCTAAAATGCTCTAACTGCATATTAAGCAGATGAAGACTAATATTTGAAATGGAGGGTTGGAAACATGAATCTGCAAGTGCAAAAGATTTGGCATTTCTAAAGTCTTGTCTGAATAGTTCACAATCAGCAAAATTCATATGCAATTTTGGGTGGAAGGGAGGAGGAGAGAAATTTGGGATTTAGGGTTTGTTCGGCCAAAAGAAGATGAAGGTTTTTTTTTGTTGGGATTGCACGTGTATGAGACGGGTATGTATGGAAATTAAGTTTGGCCGTATATTGCACGGGTTTACTCACACACAAAATGAAAGACATATATCTAAACTAATCATATTTGACAAATAAAATTAGGCAACTCTTCATAAACTAATCATAAAGACAATGGCTTTAAATCTTAAAATTTCTCATCGAGGAGTTTCTTCTATATCAAACATTCCAATTCTGTTTACATAAAAAAGTTGAATACAAAAATATGAACATGTTAATTAACAAACAAAAGTCAGGATTTTCGATGTAAGCTTGATCCCAAACTTTTACCTTTTCAGGCACACATCTGAAGTGAACAGAGACACAGAACTTGTTGTTCTCTACCGTCACCCCTGGCGTGGACTAAGTTTTCTTCGTTAACACCTTGTACACCTTCAACAACATATTCAAAACAAACCCAATTTCAAATACAGTACCATATGCATGAATTTAATAAGGCATCATGATTATAAAAGAAAACAACAAAATAAAGATACCCACCCACCTCATCAATCATAGGCAAGAACCCATCGACTGCCTGAAACAGCAATGGCTTTGCCTGAACCACACAAATTGAGATCAATAAGTATGATCCCAAATTTTGATTTGGTTTTTAAATAGCAAAGAAAATGAGATGTGTTTTGCTTTTACTCACCTTGCATTTTTCAGGACCCTTGATATTCATCCCATGGCTGCTATCCTCACAAAATTATACACCTAAAACCTACACCTTCAACAACATATTCAAAACAAACCCAATTTCAAATACAGTACCATATGCATGAATTTAATAAGGCATCATGATTATAAAAGAAAACAACAAAATAAAGATACCCACCCACCTCAGCAATCATAGGCAAGAACCCATCGACTGCCTGAAACAGCAATGGCTTTGCCTGAACCACACAAATTGAGATCAATAAGTATGATCCCAAATTTTGATTTGGTTTTTAAATAGCAAAGAAAATGAGATGTGTTTTGCTTTTACTCACCTTGCATTTTTCAGGACCCTTGATATTCATCCCATGGCTGCTATCCTCACAAAATTATACACCTAAAACCTACACCTTCAACAACATATTCAAAACAAACCCAATTTCAAATACAGTACCATATGCATGAATTTAATAAGGCATCATGATTATAAAAGAAAACAACAAAATAAAGATACCCACCCACCTCAGCAATCATAGGCAAGAACCCATCGACTGCCTGAAACAGCAATGGCTTTGCCTGAACCACACAAATTGAGATCAATAAGTATGATCCCAAATTTTGATTTGGTTTTTAAATAGCAAAGAAAATGAGATGTGTTTTGCTTTTACTCACCTTGCATTTTTCAGGACCCTTGATATTCATCCCATGGCTGCTATCCTCACAAAATTATACACCTAAAACCTACACCTTCAACAACATATTCAAAACAAACCTAATTTCAAATACAGTACCATATGCATGAATTTAATAAGGCATCATGATTATAAAAGAAAACAACAAAATAAAGATACCCACCCACCTCATCAATCATAGGCAAGAACCCATCGACTGCCTGAAACAGCAATGGCTTTGCCTGAACCACACAAATTGAGATCAATAAGTATGATCCCAAATTTTGATTTGGTTTTTAAATAGCAAAGAAAATGAGATGTGTTTTGCTTTTACTCACCTTGCATTTTTCAGGACCCTTGATATTCATTCCATGGCTGCTATCCTCACAAAATTATACACCTAAAACCTACACCTTCAACAACATATTCAAAACAAACCCAATTTCAAATACAGTACCATATGCATGAATTTAATAAGGCATCATGATTATAAAAGAAAACAACAAAATAAAGATACCCACCCACCTCATCAATCATAGGCAAGAACCCATCGACTGCCTGAAACAGCAATGGCTTTGCCTGAACCACACAAATTGAGATCAATAAGTATGATCCCAAATTTTGATTTGGTTTTTAAATAGCAAAGAAAATGAGATGTGTTTTGCTTTTACTCACCTTGCATTTTTCAGGACCCTTGATATTCATCGCATGGCTGCTATCCTCACAAAATTATACACCTAAAACCTACACCTTCAACAACATATTCATTTGGGAAGCAAACATACCGGGTGCCACAGTAACAGTTGTCGCACCAACCGCAATGCCCAGGCATTTGGGAAACTGCAAACATACGAATAAATTGCTATAATATGATTTCTGTGGATTAGTTAAAATATAAATATTGAAGCATCATGTTACTAAAGACTGGCCCCAATTTAAGTGGATCTCTACCCTTCACTTGATGTGAAAAGGACTCTTCAGAACATTTCCATGAAGCTAGCAACGCGCCCTTGAGTAAAAATAGATAAAGTTTCATCATTATGCATACAACATACATAGCAGTTGTTGAACAACATACTAAGCATAAAAAGCACACCTAGATAAAATAAATGTAACCTTGCATGAACATAAATCTCCAAAAATAAGTTTAAAGCAAATCCAACTTTTAAAAGTATGAATGATTAATAAATGACTACGGCAATGATGATCATATAAAAGAAAAACAGAGAGTGATGATCATAAGTTTAAAACATATCATGTCGCCATGTGCTTTAGTTTGAAGTATTAAATTCGTGTAATCCTAACTACTTGTTGGTAAGCCAAAGAGTGATGATTATGCACCTATTCTTTCTGTCCTACTGTGGCTTTAGGAAAAAGTTCATAGTCGACGTTATTATTATCTTTTTGAATCAAAGTATGGTCGGCTTGCAAGGGCAGCCTTTTGATATTGACTCTCAAATCTCAATGTAAAAAAAATTGTAACATAACAAAATTCTTAATTGCAACTTGTGTAAAGACTAATGCATCTGGTTATTCCATTGAAACTCATCTTGCAAGCAAAACTCCGCTGATTACTATTATTATTGTTATTATTTGTTAGTTTTTAGATATCCATATCTTATTAGTTTCATTAATTCCATATCCTTATTTTGGAAGATAAAGTAAACCTGATTGATAACTGTATTTTGCAAGGGCAGTCTTTAAAACTAAACTCTCTCTTTTTTTATAAGGAATTTAACAGATATTCTTATTTGTTATCTAAATTTTCGACATACCCTCGCTCATATGATCTGTTGCATCTGGATGGCCTTTTCACCACTGAGAGTCACTGGTAACATGTTGATAAATATATGCTCAATAAAATGAATTATTTCTACTGGACTTGCGAAAGTCAGGTTGTTATACACAATTAGAGGGTTTTATGCGCCCAAATAGATGGGATAAGGGTGAGGATTATCTGATTATTGATTAAATTTAGGGATAGTAGGCATGTAACTAATACACCTGTAAGAGTTGAAGTAAATAATCATAAAGCTTTAAACTTTAAACTGAGCCTCTTCACTTGAAAATCACCATCCTATATATCCATCATTCTGATTTTACGAAAGTGGGCAAGATATCTTCCAGATTCACTCACTCATTTAGTCATTCTAGAATTGAATGATTTTTCAGCAAATTGAAAGGAGGAAATTTGACAATTTGAAAAGACCTAGATGGTGAAATCGGTGGAAAAAAAAGACCAATTTGCCTCTTTGAAAGAAAAGAGGAAATTTGTAAACCCCAAACCTAGATGAAATTTGAAAAGAGGAAATACCTGAGATGGTAAAATCAGTGGTCGGTGACGGTGATGGGTAGAGCCGGAGTTGGATGGCGTCGGGGTTGGCGTTGAAGAGGCGCCGGAGTCGGGGTTGGCATTGAAGAAGCGCCGGAGTTGGGGGGGCGCTGAAGAGGCGTCGCTGAAGAGGAGTTGGGGTTGATCACCGAGGAGGCGTCGACCGGAGGTGGGGGGGACTCTGAAGAAGCGCCAGAGGGGGGGGGAGGGAGACACTGACAGAAAGCGGGGAGAGAGAGAGAGAGAGCGGTAAGAGAGAAGGAGAGAGTGAGTCAGTGAGAGAGAGAGAGCGGGAAAAGTGAGAGACGGAGTGAGAAAGAGAGAGACCGGTGGGTCGAAGAGAAGAGAGAGAGAGAGAGGGTCGAAGAAGAGAGAGAGGGAGACCGGATCGATGAGTTAGAGAGAGAGAGGGGGGGGGGAGAGATGGAGATAGTGAGAGAGAGAGAGCGCGTGGGGTATTTGGAAAAGAGAGAGTGTGTGAGCAGTTTTGAATTTGTGGGATTTGAATTTTTGAGCGGGAAAATATGTTTTGTGAGGTAAGATCTTAGCCATTGATTTTGGGGGAGATTGAATGTGAGCCACCTGATAGCTTTCTTTGTGTTTTATTATATAGATGGGTTAGGTACGCGCAGAATGTCTGAATCTCATATTAGTCATAGTAGTAGGTTGCATAATGAGGGATTGAACCGTACAAAGTGGAGGACGATAAGGGCTTGCCCTCGGACCTATGTAGTATGGGATGCATATAATCCGAACAAGTGTGCATTAGTGTGCATTGTGTTTTCTTGGACATTGATTTTTTTTTTTTTTGCATGTTCTTTTCATTGTTTTCTGGACACACACTTATTCATTTAGTTAGTTTCACTTGTTGATTTTTTTGAACCATCTATTGTTGTTTTATTTTATGTTGTGTGGCAAGTTTGTGATTGTGTGACTTAGGAAGGTTTCTATTACTATAGTATTGCATCAGCTGCCTTCAACTGACGTGCCATCTCTTTAGTTTATTTTGTACGATTTGCATGTGAGTTGTCTAAGCAAATTGGAAACTTTGATTTGAGATGATTAACGTTTAAGTGTAGGGTTGTGTTGTAATAAATGTATTTGAATTTTCCGCTTTGCAAATGTAAGAAAGAACTGTTGTAATAAAAAGTTTTAATTTTTCCGTGAATTTGATACTGTATTTATAATTGCGACTGAAGTTGATTCTGAAAATTATGCCACTTATTTTCAAATTTTTTTATTGGAAATTCGGGGCGCTACACCACGACCCGGTTCTCGCAAGTCCGGATCCATTTCCAATTTTTGGACCCGTGAGGTACCTGGTCTGGGTCTGAGTTGCGGTAGTGGAGGCCCTGACCTGATAGGACTCAAAAGCAGCTCTAGGTAAACCCCACCTCACATTATATATTATAACTATATATTAAGCTAATGAGTATACCCCTTCCCCCTTTCTCTATTTTGAAATAGAGAAAGAAGATAAAAACTAGAAATCTCATTTAAACTAACATGTGTGTTCCGTATGTTTTCAAAAAATAAAAAATAAAAAAACCCCAAACCCTCACCAACATTGAACAGTCTACTTCTTTCTCCTGAAGTGTCACACCGCGCTTCCCAAAATATGTGAATACGAGCACGTAACAAAGGCCCATCGAATGATGTAAGCATTATCCATAAGGTGTCCCAGTCTAACTCCACAATATGAATATAATCACAACCATACAAGAGTAAATAATCACATAAACGAGAATGACTTCAATAATCATTGAAATAATCCATAGCATAATATCCAAGATCTGGGATAAAAACAAACTTTAGGCTTACAAGGCCCGGAAACAAAGTACAATAATAATAGCAATGTTCAAAATGAAATATCATAAATAGATAATCAATGCAGTCAATTCCTTGAGCTCCAATCTCTAAAAGTGTTGCTCACCAAGTCCTTCGGGTATTATTTCTTGAGTACCTGCAAACTCGTGATCTAAAGTAGAAAAATAATGTCCGTTAGAGCAAGTCACGGATAGCAAGTAGTGGAAAACAAAGAACAAGAAAAGCATGGTATATCAAGAATAAGGGACTAGATCAGTCAAAGTGCAATAACAAGGTTGGTGATTAAGTCAAGGGTCTATAATTAATTATGCAATAGCTATAATTAATGATCAATGTCGATGAAAATATTCAGGACCAAGCATGCAAGTGTCTGTCTAGGGTTACCATTCATTTTATTAACTTACCTAATGCATGTAATACTGTGTCCCATACCACAGGTTTGGTTCATGCAAATAAAGATCGTTTAGACTGTGATGGTAAACTCTATAGATCGTGTACTCGGCACAATAACAATAATTTACAATCAATAATTAACAATCGATACTCCGCCTTCCATAACAATAATCAATGTAAACAATAAGGGATCCTTACCGAGTACAGTCTCCGATTGTTCACTATCAAGTCACCCATTAATACCCCGACTTATTAATGTTTTATTACATCTAAATGTGAGCATGCAAGAAGGTGCCAAGGTTGTTTAATGCAAGGTATAGTTAATTCTACTAATTACATGCAAGACAAAAGTGTATACCAATTGATAAAACAAACATACGTTCTGGACAGAAAAACATTGTTGTACAAAAACAGTTGTTCCCGTTCCTACAGGAAAACAAATCCAGATCCGTTAGAGGTTCTAGAAACTAGACTCTCTGCTGGTTCGAACATATATATACACAACAAATTGAAATCAAAGAAACTAGGCAATAAATCTTATTCTTTACTGAATTTATGTTCAGGCAGTAGGTTAAAGGTCATGTTCACATATATATACCGGGTCTGAAAGTTTATCAACTAATTTCACAAAAAATCAGGGTGACTCCTAGTCATGTCTAGTCTCAAGCAAATTAATTTCAAATTTTAATTATCCTGTTAACATCTTCTTTTAATTAACAATTCTTGTTGATACATAAATAACGGTGAATCTAGAAACCTAGACCTAGCAGCATTAAAAATAAGCTATCTTGCACATTAAAACTTGGAATTCAGATCCGTCGAATTTTCTAAAAAGTAGACTCACATAGCTACAATAGTTGTTTACGAAGTTTAACTAAATTCCTACCACAACTCGTTTAAAAGTGTAATGCAATATGAGACAGACAGCAAGTCAGCAAACAGATTAATATGAATTGACAATAATTGAACATGCAAGCATTTTATTTCTTGGCAATTAACCAGCAGTAAATTCTACTTAATTATCAGCATGAAAATTTGAAATTTACGAGGCATTTCATGGCAATTAATTCATGAAAATCATGTTCAATCGAAACATTCAAATCATCAATCAACCCTATATCATGGTACTAATTTGTATTCATGTATTACGTGCATATAGATTTGTATAATCGGGCATGAGTTTAAGTCAAAAGCAACAGCACAAAAAGAGAATTATCACTTGGTTTCACTGATGAATCCGTGATAACCTCTTGAACAAATATCAAACAAAGATATGTACGATGATTGGATTATGAACTACTTGCGGGGATTAACGAAACTCTTGAACACGAATAATAATGGGTTCAAGAAGACTTGCCTTATACCGGCAATTAATTCGAAAGTTATAGAATAACGGGATGAGAATCTCGATGGTAATACAAGTGCAACCTACATGCACGGAGACACGTGCAAAGCACATAACGGAGACACATCAAAAGCAAGGGCACAGCAACAACGAGGCACGGTGATGAGTGGCGGCGAGGGGCAGGCTTCAAAAATGGTTGCTCGGGTGGTGGTCGATGGTGCAAGAGGAAGAGGCAGCGAGCATGGTAGAAACTGTAAAGGGGTTACGGTGAGGAAGAAGGCAGCGACGACAATGGTGAGGGAATTACCAGTCGGTGGTGCTGCAAGGGCGGAGCTCCGGCAATGGTGGGCGGCGATTGGTGGAGTCGTAGGCTAAGGATGACAGTGGCAGGCAGGGCGTCGATGGAGGCTGTAAGGGTAAAGGGTGGTCGGTCGAGTGGCGAGGGGTTCAGGTGGAGGCAGGCAGGGAGAGGGGTTGCGAGGTGTGGCAGCGACGAGGGTCGCGAGGTGGTCGAGGGCGGTAATGGCGAGCATGCTCAGTGAGGAAGACCAGGAGGCATTGACATTTCTGGAGGTGGTGTCTGGTAATCGGGACTTTCATAGGGAATAAGAAGAAGGGGGTTGCACAGTAGAGGGTTGGGGTTTGACATTAGGAGAAGATGAAGAGTAGGGTTTGTCTGTAGGTTAAGAAGAAGAAGGATGGAAAGAAACGGGGGGATTAATCAGGTAGTTATGAGATACTGGGGATCATGGGGAGGTAATATGGGGATTGGTTGTTAGTGGAGATTAGGGTATGTGGGTTTGGGTTTAGAATCCAGTACGAGATGGGTTTGGGTTTTGGTTAGGATCCATTAAGAGATGGGTTTGGATTTTGGATCCAAACTTGGCTAATTAGGAAACACAAGACACCAAGATAAAATGGAGTAGAGTGCACAGAAATATTCTCAGGGTTCAACATGAGAAATAAAAGTAGAATGAGGAAATACAATTGGTTGCAGATGAACAAAAATCCATAATAATAAAAAATAAATACAAAGATCAAATTACAAGAATGAGAACGGAAAAGAGTTATAGAAGAAAATCCAAAAAATCGGAAACAAGGTTTACAAATCCGACCCACCTTACAAGAAAAATTCATCCTAAAAATTCCTTCAAGACGGTTGTAGGGTAACCCAAAAGAAAAGAAAAGAAACTACCAGAACAGATGTGGAACTTCTTCTGAATCTCCTCCTCAAGTTCCCAAGTCGACTCAACGGGCGAGTGGGGACTCCGTGAGACCCAAACAAGCTTGATGACTTTATTCTTCAGGACTTTCTCATGCCTGTCCAAGATGGAGATTGGTTGGACCTCGCATGATAAGTCTGGTCTCAGTGAAAATTCTGTGTAGTCAAGGACATGACTGTCATCCCTGATGTACTTCCTGAGCTGAGAGATGTGGAATACATCATGGACTCCAGCCAAAGCTGATGGGATTGTGATCCTGTAGGCTACCTTGCCCACTCGTTCTACGATGTCGAATGGACCGATGAATCGGGGACTCAGCTTCCCTCCGCCACTGAAGTGGATAAAACCCTTCCATGGCGAAACCTTCAGGAAAACATGATCGTTTGCTCCAAACTCCAGCGGCCTTCGATGATAATCAGCCCACATCCTCTCCCTGTCCTGAGCTGCCTGCAAGTGTTTCCTAATTTGAGCCACTACATCAATAGTGTTCGTGATCAACTCAGAACCTAATAATTTTTTCTTACCAATGTCATCCCAACAAACTGGCGATCGACATTTGCGACCATAGAGCACCTCGTACGGAGTTGCCTTGAGGCTTGCCTAATAGCTGTAATTGTACGATAACTCAACTAGGTGCAGATGATATTCCCAAGAACCACCAAACTGAAGCACACAAGACCTCAACAGTCCTCCAGTGTTTGGATCGTTCTCTTGTACTACCCGTCTATCTGTGGGTGGAAAGCGAGCTATAGCTCAACTTAGTGCCCAAATTTCTCTGAAGACTCTCGCAAATTTGAGACCTGAATCTCGTATCTCTATCTGATACGATGCTAACAGGAAATCCATGCAGTCTCACAACCTCCAGCGATACTCTCTGTAGACTGACCCACCCTGAATGGAATTAAATTAACACTCTTCGTCAACCGGTCTTCTATCACACAGATTGCATTGTGACCCTTGGGACATCTTGGAAATGCCGTCACGAAATCCATAGTGATGTTCTCCCATTTCCACTTTGGGATTGGAAGAGGTTGCAGAAGTCCTGCGGTCCTCTGATGTTCCACTTTCACTTGCTGATAGATCAATCATTGGGACACAAATTTTGCCACCGGCTTTTTTCATACCATGCCACAAAAAATGCTGCTTCACATCCCTATACATCTTAGTACCTTCCGGATGAATAGAATATGACGAGTGATGGGCTTCTGCAAGTAGCTTATGCCTGACTTCTCCTTTAGGTACACATAGTTTGGCACCAAAACGAAGCAATCCATCGGTGTGAATCACGAAGTCAGTTCTCAAGCATGCTTCTACTTCGCCTCGAAATTTTCGCAACTGCTTATCACCTGCCTGGGCTTCCTTAATCTGCTATACCAGTGAAGACTGTAATTGCAACATCATGCACTGCCATGCAGAACAAGGAAGAATCACATCCAATTTCAATCGGCTCATATCCTCCAAAATCTCCATCTGCTTGGTAAGAAGCATAGCAGCAAGCCTCCTGCTCAAAGCATCCACCTTACCAGGATTGTACTGCAAGTTGATGCCATAATCTGCCATCAGTTCTAACCACCTTCTTTGTCTCATGTTCAGTTCCTTCTGCGTGAACACATACTTGAGACTCTTGTGGTAGGTGAAGATCTTGACTCTATCCCCAAATAGATAATGCCTCCATAGCTTCAAGGAAAGTATCACCACTGCCAGTTCCAGGTCATGCGTAGGGGTAGTTCTTCTCTTTCGACCTCAACTGCCTAGATTCATAAGAAACAACTCTACCTCGCTGCATCAGTACAGTGCCCAAACCTCTATCCGATTATCATAATGAACCACAAAGCCTCCTGAACTGTCAGGTACAGTCAACACAGGTGCTGACGTCAACGGACTCTTCAATTCAATGAAGGCTTCGTCACAAGTTCCATCCCAGACGAACTTCTGCTCCTTCCTCGTCAAATTAGTTAGGGGACCAACAATCTTCGAGAAATCCTGAACAAACATCCGATAATACCCTGCCAATCCGATGAAACCCCACACTTCAGAAGCTGACTTTGGCACTGGCCAATCCTTGACCGCATAGATCTTCGACGGGTCAAAGGAAACACCATCGCCGGGTCCAAGAATGCAACCCGGTCAAGCCAAAATTCACACTTGCTGAGCTTCCCATAAAACCGATTCTCTCTTAAGGTCTGCAAAACAACCCTCAAATGCTTAGCGTGGTCCTCACCGTTCTGAGAATACACCAAGATATCATTGATGAACACTACGACGAACTTGTCCAAGAACAGTGAGAATACCCTGTTCATCAAACTCATGAATACGACTGGTGCATTGGTAACTCTGAATAGCATTACTAAGAACTCGTAATGTCCATGTCTCATGCGGAACATCGTCTTCTAAATATCCCCGACCTTTACTCTAACTTGATGATAGCCAGAACGGAGATCCAACTTCGAGAAAATAGAAGCACCGCCAAGTTGATCGAATAGGTCGTCAATCCTTGGCAGAGGATATCGGTTCTTCACAGTGACACTGTTCAGCTCCCGATAGTCATTGCAGAGTGTACGACATCCATCCTTCTTGTTGACGAACAACACCAGGGCTCCCCAAGGCGAAACACTTGGCTTGATGAAACCCATGTCCAATAATTCATGGACTTGCACCTTTAGTTCCACAAATTGAGCTAGTGTCATGCGGTACGAACTCTTTGAGGTTGGTGTCGTACCCGGCTGAACATCGATACTGAATTCCACATCTCAGTCTTGCAGTAATCCGGGCAGTCCCTCTGGAAAGACATTGTGAAAGTCCCACACAACCAAGGGTGCAACATCTCCAACATTGCACAACGACTCAAGTGTAGCAGCTTTCATCGAGTTCTAGACACATCCAAGGGGCATCTCACCCACACAAAACTCGAACTCTTGGTGCTCTGGAAGCTTGAAAGTCACCTTCTTCTCTCAGTAGTCAATCACGGCATGAGTAACACCCAGCCAGTCCATCCCTATAATGACATCAAAGTCAGAATTGGGGATCACAATAAGATCAGTCTTGAAGTCCATGCCACTTATCAGCAGAGGACTTTGCTTGCACACCCGAGAATAGATAATGACACCGCCTGTGGTGATGTTCCAAGCTATGGGCATGGAATCACTTGTCGAATGATGCTGATCAACGAAGTGGGAAGAGACAAAGGAATGGGTAGCACCAGAGTCAAATAGAACATGAGCAGGAAGAGAGAAAACTAAGATGACACCTAAGAATGATCAAAAAATGTGAATGAGATGCAAGCAAGATATACGCACGAATAATTGTACCAAAAGAAAGGAATGAACATGCAGAAATTGAATAAGAAAGGAAAAAAATAGATAAATAATACAACGATTAAGATATACCTGCAACCACTCCAATAGCTGTCTCAGCTTCCTCTGTAGTCAGGTTATAGGCCTAACCACCGCCTTCAATCTCCCCTCCCCTCGGGGCCACTCTCCTCTGATCAAAGGCTTACTTCTGTGGTGGAAGAGGCGGTCTGCCTGACCTCGAGCTAGTGCTCCCTGCTGAGCTGCACTATAGCTCTCTGAATTCATATCATAGGAACTCGTGACACACTCCAGAATCTTTCTTCAAATGAGTCACAACATAACCAAAATCACAAGAAATTAAAAACTTTTATTACATCAAATTGTTATTACATGTCCATTGGTTACAACGATTACAACAACTTGATACATCATGAATATACAAGGAATTGGACAGTAAACTTTCACTGGGATGTTTCCTCTGCTAGAGTTTTCCTGCGCTCCCCAAATCGTCAATCCTGCAACTGATAATTGTGAGCATGTCAGTTGAATACAACTGATAAAATGCTATATTCGGCTATCCTCTCTATGCCATAATATAATGATTCCAAACCTCAACAACCACAAATATTTTGATGCAAAGAAAAATTGTGACGTCTAACATGTTCCGGTGTATGTCATGGCCTAATCTAATCAACACACTATGCACACATCCTTCAGAAAAAGCTAATGCACGTTTGGTTAAAAGATATGAATCCCATACTACACATCCCCAACCAAACGACATCCTTCAGTTGATGGGGTTCAATCCCCCACTATGCATCCTACTCTTATTCTCTCTCCTGTCTCTGATATCAGTGATGGTGAGGCTGTAGTCGTTGGCTTAATCCAGTCGCTGCTGTCAATAGTGGTGTCCATTACCTCATGTTTTACCCACTATGCCTGGGATCTCAGCCGCAGGCTTACTCCATCACGATTGGGGTTGCAGTCGCAGGCTTACTCCGTCACGACGGAACCCATGGTAGATTGCTGTAATTCCACCTCCTCAGACCTTACCAAAAGCTGATATACGGACACCAGGGCTCCTTGCCAAAGGACATAGAGCCTTTCTCGTAGAGCCTCGATCACCGGGCCTTTCTCTAAGCCTCTTGGCCGCATTGATCAACAAAGGACCTAACAGATATAGGGTTTCCCCAACTCTGTTACCCACGTCCTTACACTAGACTAGAACTTGCAGTCGAGACGACATCACCACTCCAAACCTCCTTAAAGGTTGTTACGGACATAAAGGCATTCATGCCGAAGACAGCGGAGCCCCCACAGAGTTTCAATCCCAGGGCAGCTCAGGGTACCTGTCCGCATTAAACGAAACTAGGATTCGACCAGGTGTGATGACGTCACGCGTCCCCTTCACAGGCGAACACCAATCGCTAGTGCATGTCCTTATATTCAGCCAAGACTCAATCAAGTCCTACCAAAGTACCAATGCTACCCCACTCTAAGGTTAAGGATGAGATTAATTACCTAATTATCTGCATTTATTTTATCATCTGATTACTAAAATCCATGACTCTAGCCAATCTCTAATTCTCTTTTATTTTCTTATTAGATGTATGAATCTCTATGCTAGCTTAGAACTATTTCATATTACCCATTCCCTTAGTTAGGCAATCTATCTACCATTTCCAATCCCTAACTTGGTAATCAACTTTGTTTGCTATGAACAACAAGTTATGTTCTACTTGTACTCTTTCTAGTTAGTTACCTTTATCATTAATGGATCTTGACCCATACCACACTAGGACACAACTAGCCCTTAAGTTTGGCCCAAGGGTTGACCCGCCTCGGCCAACGATGAACCGACTCCGTCGATTGTCGCAACAACCATCTATGCTTGGAGTTCGATCGCAATATCTGCCCGACCAACACGTAGCTCCCGCTAACCTTCATGCTCCACGGTCCTGGACAAGTGGTAGCTCCAAACAGAACCATAGACTTCATCCATGCACGGCGAGTGCATCGGCGCACGACTCATCTCCTCCAACGCGTTTGATGCAACACGGGTTCCTATTCTACCCATCTAGATTGGTCAACAAGACTTAATCCTAGAGTCTTAATACTCAACCGATGTATCCCAATAAGGTACACTACACTAGGAGTAAGTCCTAACCCATGAATACACAAAAAGGGGCACTAAAAGCCCTAAAAATGACAATTTACAATTCCAAACAGCAAGCTTACGTTTGGCATTTTTGCCAAAATGGAGTCATGCCCGGTCCCGTTTCTTTGAAGAATCGTGATAGGGCACTCCCATGCTTCTACTCAAAGTATATAGCAAGTACAAACACATATTGGGTATGAATTTCGTCCCCAAAGTGGTCAACAACAATGCCTAAACAACCCTTATAATTTCTACTTCAAAACAGTGAACAATCTTGTCTATGTTGGTCCTACAAGCAATTACGAGATACTCTTAGCAAGAGACTTTAGATAATTTATGTCCTAACTCATATCCACATATATAACATGAATTGTAACCTCAAACAGAAACTCAAAGCTAATATTCTACAAGTTCAAACCCATTTCCATGGACATAGTACAAAATAGGGAGCTCTATGATTCTCTGTGTTTCTGTCGTTACTTGCAAAATTCATGTAAATTCGTACACTTATCCAAACCATGATTTCTTAGACATTCCAGAAAGGTCAGTGTGTCTAATACAACTTCCTAGTTTCATGTTTCTTCAGATAAGGTGGTTTACATGCTCTCAAGGTTCCATCTTTAACATGCATACATATTTTCAGAATAGCACATCACATTAACACAGTCATGAGATAAAATAAATTTAAAGTAGCATATGGTGGCAGAACTTTATGAAATATCAGAATCTAGCTCCTGACACATGTTATTACAACACCTCCAAAAATTAGATGATTCTACCAAGTGGATTTTGAGTTATGTCTCTTTGAATGTCATCTAAAAACAAAGCAATAACAGCAACAATTATGTTTATTAAAATAACTTGCTGAGTTTGCATAATTTTATTAACATAGCTACAGTGGTCCAAAACTCATAAAATTTGAAACATTGATTTTAGATACATTCAAAATTGACATATTAAAATTTTAGATCATTCCCATAAGCATGAAGCAAGATACAAGTCGCTTTTCTCACAACAGCAACAACAAATCATGTTTCCTTTTCTTCTGACCAGCATGCATGTTTGTATTTTATTTTAATACAAAAATAAATCATAAAAGTCTAGAAAAATTACTGAAGGTTCACAACACAAGACTGATCATCACATAAAAAATTCAAGTTAATCTAACAACTAGTTTTCACGTTATGAGCATCGAACTAACAGCAAAGATTTCTGCTTTCAACAAGATTTTCTGTTTTGGATTTCTTAATACAAACAGAGTTATTAATGTTCAATCTAGAGCATGCACGTCATTTTCAGTTACTACAATTATCATTTACCAAGAAAATAACTAACATAGAGGTGAGAAACACCCACCTTCGTATTGTAGGCGAAAAAAAATCGAAATCTCCAAGCTCATTACTCCTTGGTCTTTCTCATTGACTTCACTTGAGCTCCTTGATTCTCCTCCTTACTTGGCTCCTTGTTCTCCTTCTCCTTGGCTCCAAATTTCAGTACAGAGTTTGTTTGGGGGTGAGAATGAGAGTAAAAGAGTGTAGGATTTAAAGTCGAAGAATATAGGATGTGTAAATGGCTAATATTGCATTGAGTGGGGTTAAAATGCAAAAAGAGAGAGAGGGGGCTGCATAGGGTCGACAAAGAGCATGGGGAAGGATGTGGCATCTAGCAATGGATTGGGTGATGATGGAGGTGGAGTGTAGGGATGGTGAAAGTGTACTCATTGCTATTTTAAGAAACCCCACATTCTAAAAACTCGAACACACTAACTCTTCCCTCCATTTCAAAGCATGGCTGACCATATCAGGCCTGCTTTTATTTTTATTTTGTTTCATTTTATTTCATTTGGGTCTTTCAAGTCCAAACCCAATATATATGTATATGTGTAACCCCCATTTCTGCAAATACGTATTTTATAAGTATTTTATGTATCTCGATATTTATAAATTCGTTATTTGTTAAATTCGTTTTGAATTTTTATGTTAAAGCATTTTCTAAACAATATTTATAATTATTTTGAATAAACTTTGTTTCCATTTCTACTTGATCAACTATTCACATTTTAACCCTAAAAATATGATTGTTGTTTGGACTATTTCAATAAATTCCTATTTTATAAAATGTTATTATTTTGATAATTGCTATTGTTGTTGTTAGTATTATTTATTGTTATTTTTGTTATTATTATTAATATTACTATTATTATTGTCACTATTATTATTGATAGTTTATTCTTATTGTTATGATTATTATTAATTGTTATTATTAGTATTATTATTTTTATTGACATGGTTATTTTATTATTCTTATGGTTATTGTGATTATTTATTATTATTATTGTTTATTAAAACAAATCCCTTCTTATTTAATAATTGTGTTTATAATTGTTTCATGTAATTTATGTAAGGTAATACAAATTATTTTTTTGTTATAAATCACATTTTACCAGATATCCTATTATTTTGTATTTTGAGTTTATATTGATCAATTGAATTCGTATACAATTAATTTTTATTTATTGGATCTAAACCCAATTACCCAATAACCCTATATCTCACTTTTTTCCCTATATACACTAATCTCCTAATTAAACCCTAATCCATACCTAACCCTAGCCACTTTTACCCCGCCTACTGTGCTACCCCCCCCCCCCCCCTCTCTCCAATATTCATCCCTCCCTGTCTCCCGCTTTCTCTCTGTTTCCCCATCACCGTCTTCAATCCCATTGTCAGCCCTTCGTCCACCTGTCTTCGTCATCCCCATTCTGCCGCTCAGCATTCCCATCATTATCCCTCACCCATCTCATCCCCGTCATATGCATCCCCGTCGCCATCCACCGAGTTGCTATTGTTGTCCGAAATCCATCTTCGCTTGCACCATTTACTCCTCGTCGCCATCTCGTCTTCGCCCTCCGTGCACCCTCGCACCCACTGCAGGCCCCCACCCCCTCGTCATCATCGTTGAGCGCCCGAAGCCGCCGTCTTTGCCTCCTCTGTTTTCTGTGTGAAACAGAGCGGCGCTCCTTGTCGCCATCCGTCGTCACTGCGTTGCTCCTTGACTGTAGTGCCGCCGCCAGTCGTCGCCGCCCTCGGTGCTGCTGTCGCCAGACATTGCCGTGGTTGCCATCCCTTCTCCTGCCATTTCTCTCTCCCTCTGCAGTTGAGATGACGAAGCCGCAGTGGGAGCTTTTGGCATTTGGTATTTGTTGGGGATCCGACCCGAAATCGCAGTTTGCTGTTCGTTTGGATCCGGTGTGGGGTTGATCCGCTGTGTAATATCCCGGACGGATATTAACTCATATAAATTATTATTTTATTATTATTTTATTATTATTTTATTATTATTTTAATTTAATTCCAAAATCGGACTATTTTGGCGATTTTCGCCGGGTTGCCCACAAACAGTGCCTACGCACGTCTATCGGTCGGTGCACATCCAAAGCGCACCAAATTGATAACGCAACTCTCCGAAGTAATAATAAAATTTATTTCACTATTATTTTCTAAATTAAATTATTTTGGGAATTTTATGAGGATTTTATAAGAAGATTTTGTATACACATACATGTACACATACACATAATTGTATGGTACTTAGTATATTATACCTAGTATATAGTATGTACTTTAGGACAATATATTTATGCTTGTCATGGCTACTTAATTAGAGAATTAGGGTTTGATTAGAAGGTTTAAGGAGGATTGTACGCATAAGATTAGAACTAAACCCTTCTAGAAACCTTATCACTCCACCTCACTAGTCTACACCATACCCTCCCCCCCTCCTAGAGCATGGCCGCCCCCCCCCCCCCCCCCCCCCCCCCCCCCTTTTGGGGTAATTTTGTGCCATGAGGTGCACTTACCACCTTCCATCTCCTTTTATAAATCCCCCCTCATTCACCTCCTTCTCTCATTTTAGAAAAAAACAAAAGAAAGAAAGAAGGAAAGGAAAAGAAAAAGAGAACAAATTAACCAGAGAGTTTTGTTTTGTAGGTAATAGAAGAATTCTAAAAAGCTTAGGGGAAGGAGAAGGTAGCAAAGCTAGTTCTTCCAACAAGTTAGAGAAGGTGGGGGTTTCTTCACACTTGATTTCTTCCTTTGTTTGTTTCTTTGTTTGTTTGTTGTTGTTTGTGTTTGACTTCTTCTTCTTCTCACCTTCTTGTTTTGTTTCTTTTTTGGGAGTGTTGTCATGTTGTTATGTTGAATGAAAAGGAAGGAAAGGTAGTAGTAGAACTACTAACTCATAAAGATCATAGCTTTAGTATTGTAGTTTTTTTTGTATGCCATTGGACTAAAACTTCACATATTGCATATTGTTGAACAATACAACCATTGTTGGTTGTAGGACTTGGTTGAACTAATGTAATAATCAAAAAGATCTTTCCTTTCTTTACTAAACACTAGTGGTAGAAATAATTAAAACGATCTTCTTTTTATTTAATCACTAGTTGTAACTTAATAAAAAGATCTTCTTTTTATTTAATCACTAGTTGTAACTTAATAAAAAGATCTTCTTTTTATTTAACCACTAGTTGTAACTTAATAAAAAGATTTTTTTTTTATTTAATCACTAGTTGTAGCTTAATAAAAAGATATTTCTTTTTATTTTAATCACTAGTTGTAGCTTAATAAAAAGATCTTTCTTTTTATTTAACCACTAGTTGTAACTTAATAAAAAGATCTTCTTTTTATTTAACCACTAGTTGTAACTTAATAAAAAGATCTTCTTTTTATTTAACCACT
Organism: Hemerocallis citrina; assembly: GCA_017893485.1. Lineage (NCBI taxonomy): Eukaryota > Viridiplantae > Streptophyta > Magnoliopsida > Asparagales > Asphodelaceae > Hemerocallis > Hemerocallis citrina. The sequence continues at coordinate 113,501,099 of CM030360.1, read as the reverse complement.
AGTTGTAACTTAACAAAAAGATCTTCTTTTTATTTAACCACTAGTTGTAACTTAACAAAAAGATCTTCTTTAATCACTAGTTGTAGCTAAAAAGATCTTCTCTTTTTATTGAATCACTAATTATAACTAATAAAAAGATCTTCTCATTTTAATTGATCACTAGTTGTAAAGTAAAATAAGATAAAAATAATCTTTTCTTTATCACTAGTAATAAATAAGGTTAGTAAGCAACTAAGTAGTAGTATGCTAAATAATAATTAGTAGTATGTAATAAAATGAAGTAGTAGTAGTAATAGATAGTTGTATGTTGTGATTTTATTGTGAATGAAGTAGTAGTAATAGATAGTTGTATGTTGTGATTTTGTTGTGAATGAAGTAGTAGTAGTAGTAAGTTGTATGTGGTGCTCTTGATAAGAATGAAATAGTAGTAGTAGATAATTTTGTATTATGTTTTGATTAAAATAGGAGTAGTAGTAGTAGTAAAATGTTGTAGGATTGCTTCTAAAAATAATTAGAAGCCATATCTATGCTTAGTTAGTTGTAGGATTGCTTTTAAAAATATCCTACCATGTTTACCATGCTTAGTTAGTTGTAGCTTTGCTTCTAAAAATAATTAGAAGCCATATCTATGCTTAGTTAGTTGTAGGATTGCTTTTAAAAATATCCTACCATGTTTACCATGCTTAGTTAGTTGTAGCTTTGCTTCTAAAAATAATTAGAAGCCATATCCATGCTTAATTAGTTGTAGGATTGCTTTTAAAAATATCCTACCATGTTTACCATGCTTAGTTAGTTGTAGCTTTGCTTCTAAAAATAATTAGAAGCCATATCCATGCTTAGTTAGTTGTAGGATTGCTTTTAAAAATATCCTACCATGTTTACCATGCTTAGTTAGTTGTAGCTTTGCTTCTAAAAATAATTAGAAGCCATATCCATGCTTAGTTAGTTGTAGGATTGCTTTTAAAAATATCCTACCATGTTTACCATGCTTAGTTAGTTATAGCTTTGCTTCTAAAAATAAATAGAAGCCATATCCATGCTTAGTTAGTTGTAGGATTGCTTTAAAAATATTCTACCATGTTTACCATGCTTAGTTAGTTGTAGCTTTGCTTCTAAAAATAATTAGAAGCCATATCTATGCTTAATTAGTTGTAGGATGTTTATAAACTTATCCTATCATGCTTTAAGTTTAGGATGTTGTAGGACTTTTGCTAAAAATATCCTACCATGATTCTATGCTTAATTAGTTGTAGGATGTTTATAAACTTATCCTATCATGCTTTATGTTTAGAATGTTGTAGGACTTTTGCTAAAAATATCCTACCATGATTCTATGCTTAATTAGTTGTAGGATGTTTATAAACTTATCCTATCATGCTTTATGTTTAGGATGTTGTAGGACTTTTGCTAAAAATATCCTACCATGATTCTATGCTTAATTAGTTGTAGGATGTTTTATAAAATTATCCCATCATGCTTTATGTTTAGGATGTTGTAGGACTTTTGCTAAAAATATCCTACCATGATTCTATGCTTAATTAGTTATAGGGTGTTTTATAAAATTATCCCATCATGCTTTATGTTTAGGATGTTGTAGGACTTCTTCTAAAAATATCCTACCATGCTTAACGTTTAGAATGTTGTAGGATTCTTTTCCCATCATGCTTGGTAATGTTGTAGGATTCTTTTCCTATCATGTTTAGTAACTCACTTATGCTAGAATTTTGTAGGATTCATTCCTAAAGTTTCCTATTATGTTTAGTGACTTAGTTATGCTTAGAATGTGTAGAATTCAATCCAAGAGTTTCCTACCATATTTGGATAAATTTTATTGTGCCTAGAGTGTTGTAGGATCCATGATAAAATCATATACCATGCTAGTTTAATTGTTGGAAAGCGATATATCATGCTAGCTTAATTGTAAGTATTTTGCATATCATGCTAGTTTAAATTGTATGCAAATTGTATACCATGCTAGATAAACGGTAGAGAAGTGTATACTATGTTAGTGAATGACCATGATTCATGCTAAGTAAGTAGGGATCATGCAAATTATTGATCATATTAAGTTAAGGATACCCATACTAGGATGTTCATGCTTAGGGTAAAGAAACTACCCATGGCTAGTTGTGGTGACTTATGTTGGGTTCTACACCATGCTAGAGTAATACTTGCTTAGAATGTTGTAGGAGTAGGGTTAGAACTACCTACTATACCTTGGAGCATTGCTTGTTCATACTAGTTGGGTGGTGGTGGTTGGTTATGATAGGTAGTAGGCTTCCATGCTCAATTTGTAACCTACGATTGACAATAGTGGACTTTATGTTTAAGGTCGTTAGTGATTTTCCTGCTTGAGCTCAATGTAAGCATAAAGCATTAATCACATTCATACATAGGAAAATCATGGTGGTTGTGTTATATGATTGATTGTCGTAGGAAGCTGCCTGTAATTGTATGCCATACTTAAGGCGCTATAGGTTGAAGTAATAAGGATTGAGAAGACCACTAGTGATAGTTGGACCGACAAAGGCCGTTAGGCCGCCTTCGGATCCTTCCTTAGTAGAATACCGATCATAGACTACTAGTAGATCCCTTTGTTGCTTCTAATAGTAGAAGATTAAGTTTGTTAGTAAGCACGTTTGGTTGCTTCTAGGATTGATTACCTGTATGGTTGTTTGCACACGGTCGTGCTCGTACGTGGCTCGACTGGCCCGTATGTAGCTGTGGGTCTCATACGTAGCTTAGTCGGCTCGTATGTAGGTTATTGTCTCGTACGCGGCCCGACCGGCCCGTGCGTAGCTGTTGGTCTCATACGCGGCTTATTTGGCTGGTATGTACGTGGTTATCCCCTACGAGGCCCGCATGGCTCGTAGGTAGTTATTGTTTCATACGTAGCTTAGTTGGCTCGTATGTGGTTATTACTCGTGTATAGCTTGTTAGCTAGTACACAGTTAGTTGTGCTATCTAGGGTGATGTTACCACCCTAAGGGCTATCGACCATCAAGACATATGTTTCTACCCTAAGGAACTGTGGAGGAGTCGCTCCTTGTGTACCGTCGAATCTTAACCAGGGTAGGTTGATCGAGGACCGGAGTATAGACAGAATCCAAGTCTAGGGTGGCGGTGTGCGTGTATATTCGCAACGGCCAAAGTCTTGGATCGATGAGCCACGAACCGGGTCCTGAAGGATTCTGGTAAATCTAGGTTGAGCGGCCTAGTAGAGTTGTCTTGCGAAGCCTAATTTAAGGCCTAGCATGTTGTGTTATAATATCGTCATCCCTAGGATTGTTCGAGTCAGGGACATCACTAGGATAGTGACTTATAAGGATCAGTTTACTTAAACCCTTTTGCCGGGAGAGAGGGGTCTGTTGTAGGGGGCCCCTTACACTAACTCGTCCCTTGAGGCAGATCATAGGTGGTGTACTGGGTTGTACCTTCCCGTCAAAGGGATACGTACGGTGCCGTCTCACAAGTTGAGGACACGGGTTGCGTATCAAGCTCTGTTAATTCCTGAGGTACCGTGGCTAGGGGTGCCACAGGATGCATTGTGTAGTCCTGTGCTTGCGATACCCCAGAAGGTGCCACAGGGTAGGCTTTGCGCTACCCTGCGCTTGCGAAACCCTATAGTGTGATTTTTGGAATGACGCCCGATACATTGGGTTCGTCTAATTTGAGTGAGGTCCGGTTAGCCGGGTCGCGGTGGCGAACATAGACACCACGGGCGAAATGCAACAGTGGCACATGACCACATCTGCAGCCTCGCGAGTCACGTGTAGTTGTCAGGAACAGGCTGTGTGCTTGGTAATGTTGTAGGATTCTTTTCCTATCATGTTTAGTAACTCACTTATGCTAGAATTTTGTAGGATTCATTCCTAAAGTTTCCTATTATGTTTAGTGACTTAGTTATGCTTAGAATGTGTAGAATTCAATCCAAGAGTTTCCTACCATATTTGGATAAATTTTATTGTGCCTAGAGTGTTGTAGGATCCATGATAAAATCATATACCATGCTAGTTTAATTGTTGGAAAGCGATATATCATGCTAGCTTAATTGTAAGTATTTTGCATATCATGCTAGTTTAAATTGTATGCAAATTGTATACCATGCTAGATAAACGGTAGAGAAGTGTATACTATGTTAGTGAATGACCATGATTCATGCTAAGTAAGTAGGGATCATGCAAATTATTGATCATATTAAGTTAAGGATACCCATACTAGGATGTTCATGCTTAGGGTAAAGAAACTACCCATGGCTAGTTGTGGTGACTTATGTTGGGTTCTACACCATGCTAGAGTAATACTTGCTTAGAATGTTGTAGGAGTAGGGTTAGAACTACCTACTATACCTTGGAGCATTGCTTGTTCATACTAGTTGGGTGGTGGTGGTTGGTTATGATAGGTAGTAGGCTTCCATGCTCAATTTGTAACCTACGATTGACAATAGTGGACTTTATGTTTAAGGTCGTTAGTGATTTTCCTGCTTGAGCTCAATGTAAGCATAAAGCATTAATCACATTCATACATAGGAAAATCATGGTGGTTGTGTTATATGATTGATTGTCGTAGGAAGCTGCCTGTAATTGTATGCCATACTTAAGGCGCTATAGGTTGAAGTAATAAGGATTGAGAAGACCACTAGTGATAGTTGGACCGACAAAGGCCGTTAGGCCGCCTTCGGATCCTTCCTTAGTAGAATACCGATCATAGACTACTAGTAGATCCCTTTGTTGCTTCTAATAGTAGAAGATTAAGTTTGTTAGTAAGCACGTTTGGTTGCTTCTAGGATTGATTACCTGTATGGTTGTTTGCACACGGTCGTGCTCGTACGTGGCTCGACTGGCCCGTATGTAGCTGTGGGTCTCATACGTAGCTTAGTCGGCTCGTATGTAGGTTATTGTCTCGTACGCGGCCCGACCGGCCCGTGCGTAGCTGTTGGTCTCATACGCGGCTTATTTGGCTGGTATGTACGTGGTTATCCCCTACGAGGCCCGCATGGCTCGTAGGTAGTTATTGTTTCATACGTAGCTTAGTTGGCTCGTATGTGGTTATTACTCGTGTATAGCTTGTTAGCTAGTACACAGTTAGTTGTGCTATCTAGGGTGATGTTACCACCCTAAGGGCTATCGACCATCAAGACATATGTTTCTACCCTAAGGAACTGTGGAGGAGTCGCTCCTTGTGTACCGTCGAATCTTAACCAGGGTAGGTTGATCGAGGACCGGAGTATAGACAGAATCCAAGTCTAGGGTGGCGGTGTGCGTGTATATTCGCAACGGCCAAAGTCTTGGATCGATGAGCCACGAACCGGGTCCTGAAGGATTCTGGTAAATCTAGGTTGAGCGGCCTAGTAGAGTTGTCTTGCGAAGCCTAATTTAAGGCCTAGCATGTTGTGTTATAATATCGTCATCCCTAGGATTGTTCGAGTCAGGGACATCACTAGGATAGTGACTTATAAGGATCAGTTTACTTAAACCCTTTTGCCGGGAGAGAGGGGTCTGTTGTAGGGGGCCCCTTACACTAACTCGTCCCTTGAGGCAGATCATAGGTGGTGTACTGGGTTGTACCTTCCCGTCAAAGGGATACGTACGGTGCCGTCTCACAAGTTGAGGACACGGGTTGCGTATCAAGCTCTGTTAATTCCTGAGGTACCGTGGCTAGGGGTGCCACAGGATGCATTGTGTAGTCCTGTGCTTGCGATACCCCAGAAGGTGCCACAGGGTAGGCTTTGCGCTACCCTGCGCTTGCGAAACCCTATAGTGTGATTTTTGGAATGACGCCCGATACATTGGGTTCGTCTAATTTGAGTGAGGTCCGGTTAGCCGGGTCGCGGTGGCGAACATAGACACCACGGGCGAAATGCAACAGTGGCACATGACCACATCTGCAGCCTCGCGAGTCACGTGTAGTTGTCAGGAACAGGCTGTGTGCAATTAGAATTCATAACGCGGGTTCAAATCCCTATATATGGAGAAACGGCTTGAGATGGAGTTGCATGTAGTATGGGCTGCATGTTGCTTTCGGAGACTTGCTGATATTAGAATAGGAGCATCCTAGTTCTATGTAAACATCGCATTAGAGTCTAGTCATAGCACTCACAAACACTTAAACTACACTAACACCATTGCTGTATTTTGTATATTGTTTGGAAGATTCGCTGCTATATGATCAGCCTTTAAGCGTCAGTGAATACTGACGTTCCCACTTCCATAGGTACTGGATCGCCGAAGTACAAAGGCGAGGCTCAGGAGGACTCAAGGCAAGGGAAGCAAGGAGTCAGGGTTATGTTTAGTTCCGCTGCAGTCTATGTACTGATTATGTATTAGTTGAGAAGTACTCTGATGTAAGATGTTGAAGGTTGTAATACTTAGAAATGTAAAGGTAATATTGTAACTCTATTGTAAGGTATTACAGTTGTACAATATTCAGACTTGTAACACTTTGTGTATTGAATAAAAAGCTTTAAATTCTCCTGTTTTTCTGTGTATTGTGACCTATTGAAGAAAAGGTCTTGACTCGTGTCACGGTTTCCCAGTGTCGGAAATCGGGGCGCTACACACTGTCTGTTTTGCGTGTGGATCGGGTGTTCGCTGTTTGCCATTGCACATAGCTCGCACGTGTTTTGGTTCATCGCCCGGGATTCTAATCCCGTTATTCTATATATTAGAATCTACCAATTAATTGGCAAGTCTCTTTTTGTACTAGTATTTTGTTTTGTTCAAGATTTCTTTGATCTCTACAAGTAGATCCGGTCCTTTTCCTTATCATGCTGTTATTTGAAATTCCGTTATGTCTATTGAGAGTTTAAACGAGATAACCCGAGATATTCTTAACTTCGTGCCGCTCTGTTTGATATAAAACCTAATCCCCCTTGAATCTTGCATATGCACATTTACATGAAAATAATTAGATCCATGTGTAGACTCGTTTGATGAACTAAACCTGTGAGACTAAATTTGATTGATTACCATGCCTGTGAAATTGCATCTTAGAACTGAAATTATGCATGTTAAACACCTAAGAACACTTTGTTTATTAATTTGCATGAAATATATGGTTCTATAACTTAATTTTTGCCTATTCATGTCAAAATATATTCTGGACTGCCAGTTATTTCTTTTTAATCTGATTTTCGACCATGCTGCTGTTGTATTTTGAAATAACTTTCAAACATGAAATTTTGCCCAAGATGTCTAGTTTACTTCCCTTTTTATGGATTTGAATTCCTATGTGTAATCTGTTAGATATCATCATTTTAGTACAACTGTGTTAGAATTTTCAGATTCACAAATGCATGTGCATCTTGCTATTCTATAATTTATTTGACCACATTAACAGTAAAATATAAATTTGAGATTAATTTAGCTGAACCTAGACATGTGTAGGAACCACCCATAATTTTTATAGATTTATTTTATGAGTTATCTTACCTAAAACAAATAGGTGAACACAATTTACAACTGGCCGCCTGAACATAAAATCTGAATAGAATAGAATTTTCACCCTAGTTTCTGTAACCTTTATATGTCGTATATATATTTGTTGGGACCGGCAGAGAGTCTAGTTTCTAGAACTCCTGAAGGATTTAGATTTTCTTTTCTGTAGTAGCAGTAATCCATATTTTAGTACAGCAACGTCATGCTGTCCAGATTATGTGATGTGGGTTCAAATGACTTGTTTGCTTCATGCCTTGTCTGTAATGAGTAGAACTAGTCACACTTAGTATCATACAATATTGACACCTTCTTGCATTCTCAGATAGGATGAAAATAAACTAATAAAAGCTGGGGTATTATGGGTTGACTTGGTAGTGAACAATCGGATACTGTACTCGGTAGGGGTCCCTCGCCAGCTAATTCCCATAAATTCCTGAACATCCCGAACATCCTGAACATTCCGAACATCCTGAACATCCTGAACATCCCATACATACCGTAAATTCCCGATTACTGGGCCAAGTACATGAACCGTAAATTCACCATCAGTCTAAAACGTTCACTGTGTGTTTGCACCGAACCTGTTGAATGGAATGCAGTAGTATGTGCACTAGATAGACTAATAAAATGAGTAATAACCTGCATGCTTGTTCCTGTATGGAACTTGACTTGACATCACTCATTCCATGTGTGATTACTGTAGAATATTATTGCCTGCCTTTGCTTTGTTCTTTGACTTTGATCCTATCCATTTTCTTTGAAATTCATGCTTCCTTTATCCACTGTTTTCTCTACTTGCTGCGCACGACTTGCTTTAAGGATACTCTTTTCTCTCTTTTTAGATCAAGAGTTTACAAGTACTGAAGGAACACTACCAGAAGAAATTAGTAAGCAAACTCTCTGAAGATCGGAGATGGACTATTAGACTACTATAGCTATCTCTTGTTATTTGCCTATTGTATTGCTTTTATCATACTTTGTATTCTGGAATTTTATGAACCGAAGTTTGTTTTATCCCAGACGTTGGATTATTATTTGGTGAATTTATATCATGATTATTTTCGAGTTTATTCATTGTTTATGTGGTTACATTTCTCTTGCGTAGTTGTATTCTCTTATATATTGTGAGTTAATCTGTTATAGCTTTTGGATGATGTATAATCATTCGCTGGGCCTTCTTACATGCTCGTATTCCTGTATTTTGGGAAGCGGGACATGACAGGTTTTGTGTGGTATCAGAGCACAGGGTTGGATAATGTATGAGTCAAACATAACTATCTTTACTGAGGCCTGGCTTTGATTGTGATGTGTCAAATTTTTATATAAATATTTGTACTCATTTACCTATAAAAATTTCTTGTATTCATCTATATTATTTGTAATTCATCTTATTTCCAAAGATTTCATTTAATTAATTATTTTTGAAGGAATAAGATTTTTTATGCAAAAGGTGAAGATGTTTGGTAAAAATCAACAAACAAAACAAACCGAATGATTTATTAATTTTTCATTGTTTTGTTGAATTTTAAATTTTGACAATTTGGCATTGTAAAAAGTAAAATAAAAATTTTAATTGCCAATGGAAGATGAAAATTAAATAAAAGGGTTTTACTGAGCAATAATGATTTTTAGTTAGTTTAATTAATGTAAACTAATTAATTTTATTTTTATATTTAAATTCTAATTTCTGATTTATTTTGTGTGTGTGCAGCACGTGTTTCAAGAAGAGAAAAAGAAGAAAAAAGAAGCATGAAGTAAAGAACAAATTAAAGAAGGAAACAAATAAATAAAAAATTGGGTTTTTTCTGCAAAAATAAACCATAATCTCTACTTCCCGTGCCTATAAATAGAAAAGCAAACAACATAAGAGGGCAAGCCATATAAAAAGAACACAAGATGGCTGACTACAAATAAATAAATAAAATAAAAAATAAATTTTTTTTAAAAAAAGGGACGAAATAGAGAGCGAAGACGGCGTCAGCAGAATGTCGGGCTCTTTCTCTGATATACACGCAGACAGAGAGAAGAGCAGAAGAGAGGAAAAGCACCAGCTCTGTGCTTTGGCGTGCGGATCGAGGCGGTGACATCAGCGAGGGAAGCGACAGAGGTTTGGGCTCTCTGTCTTCCTTTGCTGAGTTGGCGGTGCCAGGAACGAGGGGGCTGCTCTTGCGGGTGTGCTGGCTCGGGATTTAAAGCAATCGAGAGAGAGAGAGAAAGACAGTGTTTACTGTTCGGCACAAAAATCAAGACTTCGGTTTGCAACTTTTTTTTAACAAAACAGTTCTTTTCTGTCTCTCTTTTGTCTTTCTAATTTTTATTATGCAACCTATGAACATGTGTGTTAGTTGCAAATTTATTATGAACTAATTTTGTTTTTTTAGGGCTTTGATGTAGCCTAATTTTGATAACACAATTTTAAATCCATACTATTTTTCTATTTTTCCATGGCTATGTGTTTGATTTTTGTGTTTAATTCTTACAATTGTTTGGCCAACTTTTGTATGATTTATTGGATCATGGAGAAACCGAGAGGTAATTTGTGATGTAGAGCTATAAAATTTAAACACCATTGATTGATCGAAATTTGAGATTATTTACCGCGATTGATGTGACTATAAAGAAATACATAGAACTTAATGAGTCTTCAATTAATTAAATTTGCATAGAGATATGACAAACTGTTAGTTGGAAATATTTTTGGTGTTGTTCGAGAGAAAGCATAGAATAATTTGGGGATTTTGGTCCACAAATTGGAAAAATAATCTTTTTATTCACATGGAGATATAAATTGTGCAGGATTAACTAAGTTAAGTCAAAAGACCTATAATTAATTGTGCCATTAACAAATCACAAAAATTTCAGATTCAGCACCCTTTAATTAATTTAGTTAGATCTTCAGATTAATTTAATTTAGTTGCTTTGTTAGTTAAAATTCAGTTTTCCAAATAGTAGCTCATCCAGTAATTTCAGTACTCGATAAAATAATCAGTCTTTGTGGGTTCGTCACTCTTTTCACTTAACTATACTACTTGTTGCAATTTTGTACACTTGCAAATAATTCACATCAAGTTTTTGGCACTGTTGCCAGAGACTAGTTATTCTTTTATTGATATTGAAAATTGCTAGACTTTTACTAGTTTGGATTTTTATTTTTTATTTTAAATTTAATTGTTATTTACCTCTTTATTCTCTTTTGACTTATTTTTCTTATTTATTTTTCAGGAATTAGGAGTGTATGCCCAGATCTAACCCATTGGAGCGTACATTTTTTTACCCAGAAATTGGAAGAACTTTGCGTCATATAGGAAAGAAAAAGAAAGAAAACACCACATCCACTTTTTCCATGGCGAATGAAGAGGAGAAAAAAGCTTTGAGGGATTATGCAATGCACTAAGTTAATGGAACAATATCAAGTATCAAAAGACCTTGCAATTGAAACAAACAATTTCGAAATTAAACTAGCAATTATTCAGATGATTCAGTAGACAGTTCAATTTGGAGGACTAGCACATGATGATCCAAATTTTCACATTGCAAACTTTCTCGAAATATGTGAAACCTTCAAACACAATGGAGTTTCCAATGATGCTATCCGACTGAGACTTTTTCCTTTCTCACTCAGAAATAAGGCAAAGACTTGGTTGAATTATTTACCGCCAGGAGTCATTACAACATGCGAGGGCTTAACACAAAAATTTATAGCAAAGTATTTTCCCCCAGCAAAAACAGTAAAGTTAAGAAATGACATCACCACATTCACTCAATTCGAGACCGAGTCATTATATGATGCATGGGAAAGGTACAAAGTGCTATTAAGAAAGTGTCTTCATCATGAACTTCCAAAGTGGCTACAAGTGCAAACATTTTATAATGGTTTGGGAGCTACAAATCGATCCATGGTAGATGCAGCAGCTGGAGGTGTACTAATGAGAAAAACTCATGAAGCAGCTTATGACATTTTAGAGGAGATGACATCAAATAATTATCAGTGGTCTTCAGAAAGAATAATGCAAAGAAAAGTGGCGGGATTTTTTGAACTTGGTCATATTTCTACTTTAACTGCGAAAATTGATATTTTATCTAAGTAAATAGGTAATATGAAATGCTATTCAATCTAATATGGTTTGTGATCTTTATGCAGGAAATCATTCAAGTACAGATTGCCAAGTGGGGAACCCTTTTGCTCCATCAAATGCCGAACAAGCAAATTTTGTGTCAAATTTTCAAAGCTAAAACAACCCTTATGCAAACACATACAATCTAGGATGGAGAAATCACCCTAATTTTTTATGGAACAAGAATCAAGGAGGAGCTAGACCACAACAAAATTTTCAACAAAAAGAAAAGATGCTTACACTAGAAGAGATGTTCATACAACACATGCAAAAAACAGAGCAATACATGCAAAAGATAGATTTGGCAATCAAAAATGTGGCAAATTCAACTTCAACTTTAATTCACAATCTTGAGGTTCAAATTGGTCAAATTTCAAATATTCTTAAAGAAAGAACAGTAGGAACATTACCTAGTAACACAGTGGTCATTCCCAAGGAGCATGTCAAAGTAATAACGCTTAGAAGTGGAACAACAATTGAGCAACCACAAATCAAAATGTCAAACAAAATGTGGTAGAAAAGTAAGGTGAGAACGAGCAAAGTGTGGAGGAACAAGCGCAGTACAAAGGAAGTTCAAGCCAAACAATTTCAGGGGAGTTTAATTCTAACATTTATCCTAATTCTGCTTATGATCCACCTATTCCTTTTCCACAAAGACTTAAAAAGAATAAGCTTGATAATCAGTTTTCAAAATTTTTAAATATTTTTAAGCAATTGCATATTAATATTCCTCTTATTAAAGCTTTAGAACAAATGCCTAAATATGCTAAATTTTTGAAGAAAATTTTATCAAACAAGAGGAAGTTAGAAGTGCATGAGATGGTGATGTTAACTGAAGAAAGTAGTGCAATTTTACAAAAGAAGCTGCTAACTAAACTTAAAGATCCAGTGAGTTATACAATTCCTTGCACTATTGGAAATTCTTCCTTTCATAAAGCACTATGTGATTTAGGAGCAAGTATTAATCTTAAGCCCTATTTTGTTTTCAGGTAATTAGGTGTAACCCCTGTTTCTCGTTTTTCATATTTTTGGTATATTTTTCTTCTTCCTGAGTAATTGTATTCTCTTGTATTTTTCTTGGACCGTATATTGGAGTTGTTTTCAATATATATTCATTTTATTTCATTTTTGAGCTCCTTATGTTTGATTTGTTGGTCTTTTTTCTTCAATCTCCATCGATTGTTGTTTTTCCTCTTTATTGGATTCTTGTTCTCTTTATTTTGCTCTTGGGTGTTCATGGTGTTTTGGTTGGCTACCCTAGTCCTAATCCTATTGCTTTTGATCCCTAATTGATCACCAAAGCCCAATTAGCCTACAATCCTATTTTCAATCCTATACAAATTGTATCCTAATCACCTCATATTAAACAAATCCTATTACTACTCCTAGTGGACCCAATTAAACCCAAATACCCAATACCCATATCCTACTACAAACCCTAATACCCAAAAACCTATATTTATAATCTCTCTCCCTCTCCATAAACCTTAACCCTAACCTACTTCTCCCGGCCTCCCTCTCTCCCGCGATCGATCTGCACCCTAGCCGCCAACAACCCCGGCCAGGCCGACCCCTCCTTTCGGCCTGCACCTCACCCTACTGCCGATCCCCGTTACCGACCTTCACCATAGCCCAAGCTCCATCCCACCACCACACCAACATCCATATCACCCCTTTCCGTCTCTCTCCCGTCCTCCGGCGCCATCCGACAATCCACAGCCAGCTTAAGCCCAGCTGCCCGACGCTACTTCTTTCTCTTTGTTGGTGTTGTACGTGCTCGTGTTTGGGTGCGCGTGTGATCGTGTTTGCTTGGTACATGGATTTCTTGTTCGTGGGTTTGTTCGTTGCCGGGATCCGTTCCCATTATTCTTGGTGTTCTTCATTTTCATCTTCGGTTATGGCAAGTAACTTGTACTCCAATTCCTCTGTATGATACAAGTCAAAAATATCGCTTATAGTGTATTTGGGTTCTAGAAAGAACTCGTGTGTGTGTTATGTTTGATGGGTTTTATCTCTATTGTGCTATTTGACCATAGTTGCCCCACGAAACAAAATTAACATGAAAACAACTAGGTTTCACCGTTGTTGATCTATTCATGTATATGAGATAATTAGGTGAAATTATGTGTTTATTGAGATCCATATCATAGGATGGTTGTGAATATGTTATATACTCTATTTCATGATGTTTGGACACTTAGTAGACTCTATACCATGTCTGATTGTGATTGGAACAAGTTTCGTATGATTTATGTTGGTTTTGTTGTTAGAGAGAAATTTGTAAATTGTCGATGATCAGTTTTGAATTGTATTTTAGACCATATTAAGGTCACAATTCTTAATTTTTGTATTGGACATGAATTGTAGAAATATATGTCTTCTTTCCAACCCCTTTGACCTTGATCGATTTCGTTTTCGTATGAGTAAGTTATGGCTGTTTTACTACAGAGGTGTACTTATGTTTCCAGATTTCGTTTCTTGTTGATTTCGAGGGATAAACTATTTTGATTCTTGGGTTAACTATATTATTTTGATCTGAACTTTTGAACGGTATTTCTATATCTATCTAGGGATTATCCAAAATTTTGGTGGATTTTATTGATGAGTTTTATACTCCGTTTCATGCTTGTTCATAAAAGCTATACTTGCTGTATTTTGCTTGCTGTTCTGTAAAGAATTGTATTTTCACCCTATTTGCTTTTACTGTATGAAAAATATTTATGAAATATGAAAGTTAGATTATTTTGTCTATTTTCATCTCCCTCTGGAGGATTTGGATTTCGTTTCATGGTTTGCGAGATATTTCAGTTTGCGTACATCAGTGTTGGGAATTCCAGATTTATGTAATTAGAAGGGAACTTGTAACCAAGCCGGGGTTTTCTTAAAGGAAGATCTAGTAGTGAAAAACATGGAAACATGTACTTGGAAGGGAACTTGTGTTCCATGATACTGCTAATGTTACTTTTACTGCTACTGTTACTTTCTGCTACTGCTACTGTTACTGATACCTGAGTACACTGCCCTATTATGGTCCACTATGAAATCTAAAAGTGAAACTATTTGTTGTAGCAACCATATGTTATGTTTTTGGGGTACATGAAGTGCTACCTAGCTAGTAACACACACAAGACTGTAAAGTATATAAGACTGATACTATTAGACGGATACTATTAGAGCATCTGTAGTCGTTTGCTATATATCGATAATATCGATATTTGGTTTAAAAAGTAGCTGCAGTCGTTTGCTATATATCGATATTATCGATAAATCGCTACAGTAGATTGCTATAAATGAGAATCGATATAGCATTTATCGATAACTGAGGGACGGTGTTTGAAGCGCCGTCCCACGTAAAAAATTATTATTAAAATCGTTGGACGGCACTTCAAGTGCCGTCCGTTTGGAAAAATTCGAATTTATCCGATTTATTAAACCCCCAAAAAGAATTAAAAAACACTACAAAATCCCACTCGGACGGCACTCTATGTGCCGTCTGTCCAAAAGCCCTTTTTCCCGGACGGCACTTGATGTGCCGTCCGTCGTAGATTTAATAATAAAAAAAAATTTGCACATTGACGAGATTGCTCCTCATTTAATTCAACGGCTATAGATATACTTTGTCCACAATCCAACAGTTCATAGCTTAAAATTCAAACCCTTTTCTGCGAATTAAAACTCTTCACATGCATGTCATAGTAGGGAAAAAGTAGCTACGGTCCAAAATGTGTGTCGGACGGCACTTCATGTGCCGTCCTAGACACACGGGTGAAATTTTATTTTATTTTTATTTTTTAAACGGACGGCACTTCATGTGCCGTCCGACGAATGGGACCCAAATTTTGCCTTTTTTTTCCTCCGACGGCACATGATGTGCCGTCGCTTAATATTATATGATTGATTGCTATAAAATAGCTTTCGACGAGTGCAGCAAAATCGAAATTCCTATTTCTATTTATCCATATATGGATAATTTTAACATAAACGACTACAGATGCTCTTAGACTGAGAGTGTTAGACTGATATTGTTATACTGTTACACTAATATACTGAGCTTACTGTTACTGGACACTGTTAGTTGCCGTATGACACTATACTTGACACATTCATTTGTACTGTTAGTATACCAAGCTAGTTGACTTTGTTTTACTGACTCATGCTAGTTATCACTGTTGATGCATTATTCCATGTTATTTGTTAGTTTTCCATGTGCTTGTATCCTACATTATAAGTGGCCCGTAACTTGCAATTGATGGGTACTTATTTTCTCTTTCCTTCTCCAGCAAATTATTGATTGTAGATCAGGATGATTGTTTGCCCGATGGTATTGGCGAAATGAGATAATAGTGCTGGACATCTTTTTGCTATTATTATTGTTGTTGTTTTGGAACAATGTATTTTGAGTACTTGGTTATTTATTTTGTATTTGGGCGATGTGACCCAAGATATTTGACTTATCCAGATTCTGATTTATTTGAGAATATTATATTTTGTTTCAAATAAATTCTGTTGGTATATTGATTCAATTATGCATGTGTTGTTGATTCTCTTGCTTTCGACTCTGATTATTTTGTGAGATGTTGTAAAGATTCCTGAACAGCTTATGAATGATGAAAATCATTCGCTGAGCTTTTGTTGCGTATCCGTATTTCGTATTCTTTTCGGGAAGCGGGGCATGACATTAGGTATTGGAGAATCAAAGCCTAACACTATTTTCTTACAATTAGCATACAGGTCTATTAAATATCCAAGAGAGATCGTTGAAGATGTTTTGGTGAAAGTTAACAAATTCATATTTCCAGTTGATTTTGTTGTGCTTGACATGGAGAAAAATGAAAAAATCCCTTTGATTTTGGGAAGACCTTTTTCTTGCAACAGGGAGAACTCTAATTGATATGCAACAAGAAAAACTTATTCTAAGGGTTGACAATGAGCAAGTGACTTCTGATGTACTTAAATCTATGAAGCATCCTGCCGAAGTTCACTCATGTTTTCAAGTAAGCGAAATTGATCTAGCCATTAGAAAGACAAATAAAGGTGAAGTTGACAAATTACCTATAGAAGTGTTCCTAACAAATTCAGCAACATTAGAACCTGAAAATGAAGAAATTTTGGAATGTGTTCGGTATTTGGAGGCTACACCATCTATTCATCCTTGAGCTCAACTAAAATTCAAAGATGTGGGATATCCAAGATGTCATTATTAACAGATGAACCACCCAAACTCGATCTAAAACCACTGCCATCTAATTTGAGGTATGCATTCCTAGGCCAAGAATCCACTTTTCCAGTTATTATTAATGATTCTTTGAATAATGTTGAAGAAGAGAAATTTCTAAGAATTTTGAGAGAACATAAAACGGCATTGGGATGGAACATTTCTGATATAAAGGGGATTAGTCCTTCAATATGCATGCATAAAATTTTTAAGGAGGATGATTTTATTAAGCCTATAGTGCAGCCACAGCGAAGATTAAATCCATCAATGCAAGAAGTGGTACATAAGGAGGTCTTGAAGCTTTTAGTTGTAGGTATCATTTATCCAATTTCAGATAGTGCATTGGCAAGTCCTATACTTGTTGTGCTAAAGAAAGGAGGAATAACTGTAGTGAAGAATGACAATAATGAGCTTATACCAACAAGAATAGTCATGAGATGGCGAGTGTGCATAGATTATCGAAGACTAAACGATGCAACTAGAAAAGATCACTCTCCACTATCCTTTATTGACCAAATGCTAGAAAGACTTGCATGCCACTCATACTATTGTTTTCTTGATGTGTATTTGTGTAATATCCCAGACGGATATTACCGTGTATAAATTGTTATTTTATTATTATTTTGTTTTAATTCCAAAATTGAATTATTTTGGTGATTTTCACCCGGTTTATTCATAGACATTATCTGTACCCAGATATCAGTCAGTATACATCCGTATTGTATCAAATTCATACTGTGATCTTCCGAACTAATAATAAAATTTATTTTATTATTATTTCCGAAATTAAATTATTTTTATACGGATTATGCGAAGATTTTCGTTATACAGACATATATGCGCACATACGTGTAGTATGTCGATTAGTACATTATACAAATTGCGTGTTGTGTATTTTTGGACAACACTTGTCTTTGTTATGACAAAGCCTATTAGATTGTTAGGATTTATAAGTGTTAACCTAGGTTAAGTGTGCATGAAGAGGTTAAGGAAACCCTTCTAGAAACCCTCACATAACACCATACCCACACTACACCTCATCCACTTCCTACCTTCACCACATCCCACCTCCCCAAAGGTATGGCCGGCCCCCATTTTATGGGAGGATTTTTGTGCATATTGTGCATGCACATTTGCACTCTCCCCCTCCTCTCCCCTCCTATAAATACCCCCTCTTTCTCCACCTTGTCTCATTTTAGAAAGATCAAAAAAAAAAGAAAGAAAGAAAGAAAGGAAAAGAAAGAGAGAACACCATACTAATTTGAGAGTTTTCCCATTGTAGGTATTCCATAGAGATTTCTAAAAGCTAGGAGGAAGGAGAAGTAGTAGCATAGCAAGTCCTTCCAACTAAGAAAACAAGGTGGGGGGTTCTCCACCTTCTTTTTGTTTGCTTGAATTGATATTTTGATTTCTTCTTCTTACCTTCCTTGTTTGTTTTCTTTGATTCTTTTGGGGTGAGTTGTTGTGATGATGTTGTTGTAGGAGGTTCTTATTTTGTATGTTTGTGTATGCTAAAGGTAATAATAACATAAATGAAATAGAAACGAATGGTAGTGCTAAAAAGAACATAAAGATCAAATCTTGTAGTTGTAATTGTTATTTTAGTGTTATGAATTGGACAAAAATGAACCTATGCATATGAACTTGTACATACAACCATTTGGGGTTGTAGGACTTGAATGTGGACTCACACACAAAGCATATGAACTTGTATACAACCATTTGGTTGTAGAACATACACATTGAACCTTGGACAAAAAAAAAAGAAAGCACATGTTTGGTGGAACCAAAATGGAGGATTTTACCTTATTTTGCTTAGTTCCTTTTTATTATTTTTTAAGTAAAAAGAACCCATTTTAGATGCTAATTTTAGTATGAAAAGGATCTATGTTGTAGTTGTAAAAGGATTAAAAAGATCTCTTTTTATGTTTAACTAGTAAAATAAAGTAGTAGTAGTAGTAAATGTTAAAAAGAAGTAGTTGTAGATGGTTATGATATGTAAAATGTTAGTAGCTATTCATGACTAAAATAAAGTAGTAGTAGTAGTAAATGTTAAAAAGAATAGTTGTAGATGGTTATGATATATAAAATGTTAGTAGCTATTCATGACTAAAATAAAGTAGTAGTAGTTGATGTTCATGTTTTAAGTAAAGTAGTGTAGTAAATGTTCATGTTAAATAAGTAGCATTAATAGATGTTTATAAAATTGTATTAAATGTTCATGTTTAAATAAAGTTTTAGTAGAGGTTTATGTTCAAATAAAATTGTAGTTGATGTTATGTTTCAATAAAGCTAATAGATGTTCATGCTTCATGCTAAGTTAGTAAGTATCATGCTTAACTATTATTCATGCTAAGCATCTATACATGCTTAGAATGTTGTAGGATTCATGTTAAAATTATCGATCATGTTTAGGAATGATATACATGCTTAGATAATTGTAGGAAGGTGTATACCATGCTAGATTAATTTATCTATGCTTAGATGATTGTAGGAAAGTAGTATACCATGCTAGATTAATTTATCTATGCTTAGGTGATTGTAGGAAAGTAGTATACCATGCTAGATTAATTTATCTATGCTTAGATGATTGTAGGAAAGTAGTATACCATGCTAGATTAATTCATCTATGCTTAGATAATTGTAGGAAAGCATATACCATGCTAGATTAATTTATCTATACTTAGATGATTGTAGGAAAGTAGTATACCATGCTAGATTAATTTATCTATGCTTAGATGATTGTAGGAAAGTAGTATACCATGCTAGATTAATTTATCTATGCTTAGATAATTGTAGGAAAGGATATACCATGCTAGATTAATTTATCTATACTTAGATGATTGTAGGAAAGTAGTATACCATGCTAGATTAATTTATCTATGCTTAGATAATTGTAGGAAAGCATATACCATGCTTGATTAATTTATCTATGCTTAGATGATTGTAGGAAAGTAGTATACCATGCTAGATTAATTTATCTATGCTTAGATAATTGTAGGAAAGCATATACCATGCTAGATTAATTTATCTATGCTTAGATGATTGTAGGAAAGTAGTATACCATGCTGGATTAATTTATCTATGCTTAGATGATTGTAGGAAAGCATATACCATGCTAGATTAATTTATCTATGCTTAGATGATTGTAGGAAAGTAGTATACCATGCTAGATTAATTTATCTATGCTTAGATAAGTGGTATATAATGCTAGATTAATTTATCCATGCTTACATGCTTCTAGGAAAGTTGTATACCATGCTAGATTCATTTATCTATACTTAGATTGTAGTAGGAATCATTATACATGCTTATAATGTTGTTGCATTGATGTTTAATTAACCTACCATGTTTAGAACATTGTAGGAGTGTTATGGTTGGTGGTTAGGTTATGTACCATAAGTAAATTGTCGCAGGTAGATGCTTACAATTGTATGTAATGCTTAAAGCGCTAAAGGTTATTAAGTCGCTTCGGGCTTCTCATTGGTAGAATGCCTATCATAGACTATTGGTAGATTCTTCTGTTGCTTCTAA
Source organism: Hemerocallis citrina (assembly GCA_017893485.1). Lineage (NCBI taxonomy): Eukaryota > Viridiplantae > Streptophyta > Magnoliopsida > Asparagales > Asphodelaceae > Hemerocallis > Hemerocallis citrina. The sequence continues at coordinate 113,480,799 of CM030360.1, read as the reverse complement.
TGATAGAAGATCGAGGTTGCTAGTATACACGTTTGGTTGCTTCTAGGTTTGATTACCTGAATGGCTATTGCATATAGTGGTCTCGTACGTTGCTCGACTGGCCCGTGCGTAACTGTTGGTTGCATACGGGCTTACTTGGCTGGTATGTACGTTGTCACCATACATAGCTTATTGGCTCGTATGTGGTTAGTTACCGTATGTAGCTTATTAGCTAGTACACAGTTGTTGTGCTCGTCTAGGGTAATATTATTACCCTAGGGCTATCGACCATCAAGACATATATTTTCTTACCCTAAGGAACTGTGGAGGAGTCACTCCTCAGGTACCATCGGATCTTAACCTGCATAGGTTGATCGAGAACCGGAGTATAGACGGAATCCAAGTTCAGGGTAGTGGCATGCATATATATATTCACATTACCAAGGTCTTGGATCGATGAGCCACGAACCGGATCCTGAGGGGTTCTGGTAAGTCTAGACTGAGCAGCCTAGTAGAGTTGTCTTGCAAAGTCTAAATTAAGGCCTAGCATGTTGTGGTTATAATATTGTCCTTCCTAGGAGTGTTCAGGGCTAGGGACATTATTAGGGGAGTGACTTATAAAGATCATTACTTAATCCCTTTGCCGGAAGAGAGGAGTCGGTTGTAGGAGGCACCTTATGACTAACTCGTCCCTTGAGGCAGACCAGGTGGTGTTATTGGGTTGTACCTTCCCGTCAAAGGGATACGTACGGTGCCTTCTCACAAGTTGGGAGCACGGGTTGCGTATCTCGCTCTGTTAATTCCTGAAATACCGTGGCTGGGGTGCCACAGAATGCATTGTGCAGTCCTGCGCTTGCGAGACCCCAGAGGGTGTCACAGCGTAGGATTCGCGCTACCCTGCGCTTGCGAGACCCTATGGTTTGATTTTGGAACGAGGCCCGATACACTGGGATCGTCAGTGAGGTCCGGCATGCCGGGTAGTAGTGGAAAACAGAGACACCATAAGCATACTGCATAGGGGGACTTGATCCCTTCTGCAACCTCACAGAGTCATGGAGTATTGTCAGGAACAGGTTGTGTACAATTAGAATTCATAACGCGGGTTCAAATCCCTATATATATGGAGAAACAACTTGAGATGGGGCGCATGTAGTATGGGCTGCATGTTGCTTTCGGAGACTTGCTGACATTAGAATAGCAAGCATCCTAGTTCTATTTAAATATCGCATTAGAGTCTGGTCATAGCACTCACGAACACTTAAACTACACCAACATCATTGCCATGTTTTGTATGTTGTTTGGGAGATTCGCTGCTTTGATATCAGCCTTTAAGCGTCAGTGAATACTGACGTCCCCACTTCAATAGGTACTGGATAGCAGAAGTACAGGTACGAGATTCAGGAGGACTCAAATCAAGGAAAGTAAGGAGTCAGTATTATGTTTAGTTCCGCTGCAATATGTGTATTGATTATCTATTAGTTGAGAAGTACTCAAGTGAGAGTTACCAAGTGTTGTTCTTCATTCCTTGTACTCTGATGTAAGATGTTGAAGGTTGTAATACTTGGGAATGTAAAGGTAATATTGTAACTCTATTATAATGTATTGCAGCTGTATAATATTCAGACTTGTAATACGTTGGGTGTTGAATAAAAAGTTTTAAATTCTCATGTTTTTCTGTGTATTGTGACTAATTGAAGAAAAGGTCTTGGCTCGTGTCTCGGTTTTCCCAGTATTGAAAATCGGGGCGCTACAATTTGGGGTACAATCAAATCGCCATAGCACTAGAAGATCAAGAGAAGACCACCTTTACTTGCCCATATGGAACTTTTGCATATAGAAGGATGCGATTTGGTCTTTGCAATTCCCCTGCCACATTTCAACGCTGCATGATATCAGTTTTTTGAGATATGGTTGAGAAGTTTATTGAAACTTTTATGGATGACTTTTCAGTTTTTGGTTATTCATTTGATAATTGTTTATCTAACTTAGCTTTGGTTTTGCAGCGTTGCAAGGAAACGAACCTGATTTTGAATTGGGAGAAATGTCACTTTATGGTGGAAGAAGGGATTGTGTTAGGCCACAGAGTTTCCTTTAAAGGAATTGAAGTGGATCGTGCTAAAATTGATGTCATTGAAAAACTACCACCACCAACCAATGTTAAAGGAGTGAGAAGTTTCTTGGGTAATGCAGGATTTTATCGATGATTTATAAAATATTTTTCTTTAATCACTAAACCTCTTTGCATTCTTTTGAATAAAGATACACCTTTCAATTTTTCTCATGATTGCTTGCATGCTTTTGAAACATTAAAAAAACAAATTGATTTCAGCACCTATAATTATTGCACCAGATTGGAGTTTGCTTTTTGAATTAATGCGTGATGCTAGTGATGGGCAATAGGTGCTGTTTTGGGGAAAAGAAAAAATAAAATTTTTCACACCATTTATTATGCAAGTAGAACTTTGACAGAAATACAACTTAATTATGCTACCAATAAAAAATGATTAATAGATGTTGTATTTGCTTTTGACAAATTTCAGTCTTATTTGATAGGTTCAAAGGTGGTTGTGTACACGGATCATTCAGCTCTCAAATACTTGCTTGCAAACAAGGAAGCCAAACCAAGATTGCTTCGTTGGATTTTACTTTTACAAGAGTTTGATGTGGAAATCAAGGATAAAAGGGTGTGGAAAATTTGGTAGCCGATCATTTATCTCGCACTGAGCCTAAAGATAAAAACAAATTACAGGTTACACCAATAACCGAAAAATTTCCCGATGAGTATTTAATGATGATACAAACTCCTCCATGGTATGCCGATATAGTTAATTACTTGGTATAAAAAATACTACCTCCTGAAATTACTTATCAACAAAAAAAAGAAATTTTTCTCTGACTTAAAATAATATTTTTGGGAGGAACCTTTTTTATTTCGCCATTGTACAGATCAAGTAATAAGGAGATGTGTACTTGAAGAGGAGATGGAAAGCATACTCAAACCTTGCGACACATTGAAAGTTGGTGGACATTTTAGTGGAGCAAAAACAGCAACAAAAATTTTACAATCAAGAATTTATTGGCCCTCAATTTTTAAAGATGCTTTTAATTTTGTTAAATTATGTGATCATTGTCAAAGGGTGGGAAATATTTCTAGGAAACATGAGATGCCCCTAAATAATATTTTAGTGAATGAATTATTTGATGTTTGGGGGATAGATTTTATGGGTCCTTTTCCATCTTCATAGTCTAATAAATATATTTTGGTGGTTGTAGATTATGTCTCCAAGTGGGTGGAAGCTGCTGCCTTAACAACCAATGATGCAAGTGTGGTGGTGAACATTATTAGGAAAAATATCTTTTCCCGATTTGGAGCTCCAAGGGCAATTATTAGTGATGGAGGAAAACATTTTTGCAACCGTCAATTTGATGCGTTACTTGCTAAGTATGGAGTTAGTCATTATGTGGCCACACCATATCATCCTCAAATAAGTGGTCAAGTAGAGGTTTCAAATAGATAGGGCAAGCGTACACTTCAGAAGACAGTGAATATGTCACGAATAGATTGGGCAAGAAAATTAGATGATGCATTATGGGCATATAGGACGACATTTAGAACACCAATTGGAATGTCCCCATATATATTGGTGTATGGTAAAGCATGTCACTTACTGGTGGAACTTGAGCATCGCACGTATTGGGCAATAAAGACACTTAATTTTGACATGAAAGATGCAGGCTAGAAGAGATTGATGCAACTAAATGAGATGGACGAGTTTCGCAATGATGCTTATGAAAATGCTAAGATCTATAAAGAGAAAACTAAATGATGGCATGATAAGTATATTTTGAGAAGAACATTTAATGTAGGGGAGACGATATTGTTATTAATTCAAAACTGAGACTTTTTCCAGGGAAATTGAGGTCTATGTGGTCGGGACCATTTGTGGTAAGAAGAATTTTTCCATATGGAGCCATTGAAATACATCATTAGAAAAAGGGGACCTTCAAGATAAAAGTACAGCGGTTGAAGCCATATATGGATGAGGAATTTGGCAAGCAAGAGTGGAGCATCAATCTAGCCAACCCGCAATGAGAGATGGAGAAAGTCTGGCTGACGACTTAAAACTTAGCGCTTCTTGGGAGGCAACCCATGTTTTCTTTTACTACATTTAGTTTTGATTTTTCTTTTAGTTTATTATAATTATAATTTTTGATTTTACTTTTTAGGATTGCATGAGTTTAAAAGTCGCCGGGCGGAGCTGTTTTCTACACTTGCATTGATGGTTGTTTTTTAGTTGGATAGAGTCAGAATCTGGAAAAGTGCTTCAAAGAGCGATTGTAGGCAATTGTATTAGCTTTCTAGAACAAAAATAATCAGCCCATTTGGATATTTACAGCTATAGATATCGCTAAAATACTGAAAGTCGCGCGTGCAGAATTTTAAGACGAATCAGGAGAGAAACTATGAACTTTTCACATTCTTTTTGTTTTTCTTTTTCCTTTCCCATTGAGGACAATGTGATATTCAAGTTTGGCGAAGGGTTACAAATTTATTTTTTATTTTATATATTTTTTAAAAGAAAAATAAAACGAAAGGGATTTCAATTAGGCTTATCATTACACTTTTGAGTTCTTTATTGTGCTAAAGCATTGATTTTTTTTAAGGATAGAAAATTGCTTATAAAGCAAGATTAAGCATACTTATTTACTAGAGGATTATTGAATTTCAAAATTCCATACAGAATTGTGAGTCACGCGATTATACATAAAAGAGAAAATGTGATGCTTTTTCTTGAGATTATCCCCATTGATCTAGTCCTAAACAGAGTTTAAGTAAATATAGTAATATTGAATATATATATATATATATATATATATATATTATGAATGAAGTCTATCTACTCCAATGTTTTGAGTTGCTTAGTAACTAGGGGTATTCATCACCAATGTTTACTTACATCAAACAACAACTTGAAATATGAGTATGCAAAGCACTCTAAGTTTGTGACTTATTGAGTAACCGGGTGAATTTATCAAAAATGTTTGCATTCGTGTCAGAAGGCAAGTGACAACTTAGAGAAGAGAGAGGAAAAAAAATAATAAATAAATAAATTGATTAATTAATAAAACCTCTACTTTGCTACTCGGTTTGTAGTAGTGAGAAGGGAAAATCACAGATGAAGTTGTTACATACTATAATTACATTAATTGCATGTGAAATATGATTGGGTTGGGAATTATGAATGAATAATTGCACTGGAGAAAGTGGGTATGCTTGATTTTACTTTATTTGCTATTATTCATATTTTTATTTGAAATTTTGATGCTTGCATGATGAGATCTCTTAGTGCGATTGGTTGACCTTATTATTGATTATTATTCCCTTATTCATTTACTTTTTTCTCATGAACAAGCAAAATCTTATTTTTGGGGGTAATTGATGTGTCTAATTTTTATATAAATATTTGTACTCATTTACCTATAAAAATTACTTGTATTCGTCTATATTGTTTATAATTCATCTTATTTCCATAGATTTCAGTTGATTAATTATTTTTGAAGGAATAAAATTTTTGATGCGAAAGGTGAAGATTTTTGGTAAAAATCAACAAACAAAACAAACAGAATGATTTATTAATTATTCATTGTTTTGTTGAATTTTAAAATTTGACAATTTGGCATTGTAAAAAGTAAAATAAAATTTTTAATTGCCAATGGTGGGTGAAAATAAAATAAAAGGGTTTTATCGAGCTAATATGATTTTTAGTTAGTTTAATTAATTTAAACTAAAAAATTTTGTTTGTACTTTTAAATTCTAATTTTTGTGTGTACAGCACGTGTTTCAAGAAGAGAAAGAGAAGAAAAAAAGAATTAAGAAATAAAGAACAAATTAAAGAAGGAAACAAATAAATAAAGAATTGGGGATTTTCTGCAAAAATAAACCCTAATCTCTACTTCCCATGCCTATAAATAGAACAGCAAACAAGAGAAGGGGGCACGCCACACAAAAAAACACAAGACGGATGACTACAAATAAATAAATAAAATAAAATAATTTTTTTTAAGAAGAGACGAAATAGAGAGCGAAGACGGCGTCAGCAGAACGTGGGGCTCTTTCTCTGATATACACGCACATAGAGAGAAGAGCAGGAGAGAGGAAAGGGCCAGCTCTGTTCTTTGGTGCGCGGATCGAGGCGATAACATCAGCGAGGAAAGCGACAGAGGCCTGGGCTCTCTGTCTTCCTTTGCTGAGTTGGAGGCGCCAGGAACGAGGGGGCCAAAGCTGACATGGCTGCTCTTGCGAGTGTGCTGGCTCGGGATTAAAAGCAACAGAGAGAGAAAAACAGGGGTTACTGTTCGGCACAAAAATCGAGAATTCAGTTTGCAATTTTTTTTTAATAACAAAACAGTTCTTTTCTGTCTCTCTTTTGTCTTTCTAATTTTTATTATGCAATCAATGAACATGTGTGTTTGTTGCAAATTCATTATGAACTAATTTTATTTTTCTAGGGCTTTGATGTAGCCTAGTTTTGAGCACATAATTTTAATTCAATATTATTTTTCTATTTTTTCATGGTTGTGTGTTTGATTTTTGTGTTTAATGCTTATAATTGTTTTGCCAACTTTTGTATGATTTAGTCGATCATGGAGAGACCGAGAGGTAATTTGTGATTTAGAACTATAAAATTTAAACACCATTGATTGAGCAAAATTATAGAAGATTTACCGCGATTGATGTGACTACAAAGAAATCCATAGAACTTAACGAGTCTTCAATTAATTAAATTTGCATAGAGATATGACAAAATCTTAGTTAGAGATATTTTTGGTGTTGTTCGAGAGAAAACATTGAATAATTTGGGAATTTTGGTCTACAACTTGGAAAAATAATCTTTTTATTCACATGGAGTTATAAATTGTGTAGAATTAACTAGGTGAAGTCAAAAGCCCTAAAATTAATTTTGCCATTAACAAATCACAATAATTTCAGATTCCGCACCCTTTAATTAATTTAGTTAGATCTTTAGATTAATTTAATTTAGTTGCTGATATGGCTAAAAATGGGGTTAAATCGAAACCGTCTAAATCAGGAACGAATCTTAAAGCCCAGGGGTAAAACGGTAATTTCACCTACCAATGCGTCTGAAGCAGGTACTAGTTTTCCTCCTCAAAGATCCATTAACCCGCGAACGGATCCACCTCAACTGGGTGCGGGTTTCAACTCGCAGTAAACCCGGTCCACCAGAATAGAATTAGGGTTTCTGATTAATCATAATCAACGACCTTGATTAATATCTATCATTTCACTGAGAATTAGGGATTACATTCCTTATCTAAACACAGGGATTACATGCCTAATTAGGTCCCAAAGGCGGCTATAAATACCCCCCATCTATCTCCATTAAGAGGTAATCAATCTTTTGCCAATTTACGCTCTTTCATAATCTTCCCTGATTACTGCCTTGAGCGTCGGATGGTGCGTCGCCGGGATCAACCCCGATGTCTCGCACTTTTTGCAGGTGAACGGCGGGAGTCAGCGGTCAGACTCCAACAGAACAGGTTCAGGTTTGCTATTCAGGTTTTCCAAGAATCCACAAATACTATCTGTTTTCCCCCGCACCAGATTTAGCGGTAACAGATTGGCGCCGTCAGTGGGAATCAAACGAATAGCAGCCTCTCCTCTTCCCGTTGGTCAGATCTCCTCCAGCCATGCCTCCTAGGAAAGTAAGATCTAGAGTGTCCAACGGTGGACCCAACCCCGTCGATCAGCAACAGGAAGTCCCCATCCAACCCGCTCAGCAGCAGGGGCAACTTCCTCCTCAGGCAGAGGACCCTCTCCAACAGGAACAACTTCCTCTTCAGAATCAGCAACTTCCTGAGGGTCCCCCCGGTCCTCAAAATGTCGGTGTAGGGGTCTCGCGTCCCAACCCGCAGAAGCAACCTCTCCATCAGGACCACGTCTTAGTACACAATGCCTCTACGGATTCTATGGCCTCCCGCAATCCCCGAGCTTCTGACCTTTGCAATACCACCCTCAATCGGCAGAAGGATGAGGATCTTCGCCGCCGTCTGGATGAGAGGCTGGCCCGAGAGGGAGCCTCCCGCCAACAACGTCCAGATGAGCGATCTCCTCACCGCCGAGACTACAGAAGGTCCCCCAACCGCAGAGGGTGGAGAGAGTCCCTCGAGCATCACAGGAGAAGACCCCATTCCCCGGCCGGTCGGCAGCATCCGAGGAACGATGAGGCACCCATCACTCGTGCCGAGTTCCAGCAATTCCAAGCCACCATCCTGCAAGCTCTCAATCTCCAACCCAACAACACCAATGCTCCAGGGATTCCCACTCCTCCTCCGGTCCGAAGTCCTCGCCGATGGTCCCTAACTCCTCCCCCAGCTCCCAGCAACCCCCAGCACATTCCTAGTCCTCGCCACTCCAGGAGCTACCGTCGTCGTAGCCCCCGCTCTCCCTCGTACGAAGACGAGTCTAGAGGCTTGGTTGATTACCGTCGAAGGGATGATGCTGTCTACCACCGTCTCCACGAAATGGAGAGGCGCTTGGGTCAGTTAGACAGAGAAGAAGAGCTTAGAGGAAGGACCCTTCGCTCGAGTCGACCTCATTTTTCCCGAACCATAATGGAGACACCCGTACCAATTGGCTTTAAACCTCCTCAATTCGAGACTTATTCCGGGGAGTCTGACCCCGTCGATCACATCGAAAGCTTTAAGACCCTCATGCTCATCCATCAAGCTTCCGATGCTCTGCTGTGCAAGACCTTCCCTGCTACTCTCAAGGGTCCGGCTCGAGAATGGTACTCTCGCCTTGCCCCATCCTCGATATTCTCCTTCGAGCAATTTGAGACCCTCTTCGTCACCCACTTCGTGAGTAGCCGCCGAACTGAGAAGACCAGCATTTCTCTACTCTATCTCAACCAGAAGAAGGGTGAGAAGCTAAGTGACTATGTAAAAAGGTTCACAGCGGAAGCCAGGTCCATAGCATCCCTCGACCAGTCGGTCGCTGCAGCAGCATTCCAATCCAATGTCCTCAACTCCAGCCTCCGCTCCTCCCCCGCCAAGAAGCCCCCGCAGAACTTCTCTGACCTCCTCCTCCGGAGTGAAAAGTATATTCGGGCCGAGGAAGCTGAGCACCGCCCCAACTTTGAGGGGCCTTCCTCCGGGTCCAAGTGAAAGGGAACAGAAGAAGGAGCCAAGAAGCTCTAGAAGGATAATGGCGGGCAGTGCCGACCTCCCCCCAGATTTGAAAAGTTTACTCCCCTTAACGCCAACATCTCCACAATTCTCATTGAAGATCAGAAGGAGGGGCTGATACCTCCTGCACCAAAAGTGAACACTCCTGGCAAGAAGAGGGATAAAGAGAAATGGTGCCGCTATCACCGGGACCATGGCCACGACACCAATGATTGTCGGGCCCTGAAGAATGAGATAGAAACCCTCATCCAGAGGGGTCAGCTAACCAAGTTCGTGAGAAAGGATCGAGCCGATCTTCCTCCCCCGCCTCGGGGGGCTAACAAGCATCCTAAATGCGATGAAATGCCCGAATTCGAAGAGGAGCGTGTCCTGCACCTCATTCATGGAGGCCCAGTGGGGGGCTCCTCCAACTCCTCTCGAAAGGCATTTATTAGGGAAGTTAATTCGGTCAGCACCACACCTGCTCCTAAAGGCCTTGGAGTGCCCGTCACATTCTCAGATGAAGACCTTGAGGTTGTCCGAACACCCCATTGTGATGCACTCGTCATCAACCTCCATTTGGTGAACTTTAAATTGGAAAGGATCCTAGTGGACAATGGCAGCTCCGTTCACATCCTCTTCCTCGCCGCTTTCAAAAGCCTCAAACTATCCCGGGACAGACTTAAGCCCACCGGCTACACACTCCATGGGTTCACGGGAGTACCAGTGACTATTGAAGGGGTTATCACCCTGGACGTAACCTCTAGCAAAACTCCTACTACCCGAACGGAGTCGATGGACTTTATGGTCGTGGATATCCCTACAGCCTACAATGTCATTTTGGGTCAGCTCGGCTTAGCCGCTCTCAAAGCCGTCCCTTCCGCCTATCACCTCAAGATGAAATTCCCCACCTGGTTAGGAGTAGGGGAAGTAAAAGGCAATCAGGAAATGGCCCGTAGATGCTACATGACCTCTACTCTGGGTCCAGTCCTCTCCCTCGAAGCTCTTGAAATCCCCCAAGATGTTGTCCGACCAACGTCCGAGCCGGTGGATGAGTTGGAGGAAGTGCTCTTCTCTGAGCAGGATCCAAGCCGAAAGTTTTTTGTTAGCAAAACCCTCCCATCTGCCCTATGCTTCGACATAGTCCAGTGCATCCGAAGGAATCGCGACCTCCTTGCTTGGTCGGCTGCAGACATGCCCAAAATTTCCGAAGAGCTTTTAGTCCACCACCTCAGCATCACTCCGGGGTCCAAACCGGTCCAACAGAAGAGGCGCAAGTTCGTTCCCGAGCGCCACCAAGCTATAAAAGAGGAGGTGGAAAAACTCTTGAAGACTCGGTTCATATAGGAGGTAAACTATCCCGAATGGCTCTCGAATGTAGTAATGGTGAAGAAGTCCAATGGGACCTGGAGGATTTGTATCGACTTTACCGAACCTCAACAAGGCATGCCCCAAAGATCCATTCCCTCTTCCAAGTATCAATACTTTGATTGACGCCACTTCGGGCCATGAACTCCTCAGCTTCATGGATGCCTTCTCAGGCTACAATCAGATTCGTATGTTTCCCCTGGATATCCCGAAGACCTCCTTTGTAACCGATCAGGGCCTCTACTGCTACAGAGTAATGCCCTTCGGATTGAAGACTGCAGGTGCCACTTATCAACGCCTCGTCAACAAGGTTTTTCAAGCACAAATCGGCCGAAATATGGAGGTGTATGTTGACGATATGCTTGTGAAGAGCATCCACGGGGCCGATCATGTGGTCGATCTGCAGGAGGCGTTTGACGTACTCAGGAAACACGATATGAGGCTTAATCCGAACAAATGTGCGTTCGGAGTCTCGTCGGGGAAATTCCTAGGCTTCATGGTCAGCCAAAAAGAAATCGAGGCCAACCCCGAGAAGATTAAAGCCATATTAGACATGGCTCCCCCGAAGAACGTCAAAGAGGTTCAGAAGCTAACTAGTCGCCTGGTGGCCATAGGGCGCTTCCTTTCCAAGTCAGGGGAGAAGTGTCTTCCCTTCTTCAAGGCTCTCAGGGGGGCTAAAGGCTTTGAGAGGGGTCAGCAGCAACAAGACTCATTCGATCAGCTGAAGGCTTATCTAGTCAATCCTCCTCTCCTCAGCAAACCTGTTCCCGGGAAAACCCTCAACCTCTACTTAGCAGCCTCCGAGCAGACCCTCAGCGCCATCCTCGTCAGGGAAGAAGAGAGGACTCAAAGGCCCATTTATTACGCGAGCAAGGTACTTCGGGATGCCGAGCTCTGCTACCCGAGGATAGAGAAGATGGCGTACGCTTTAGTCATGGCCGCAAGAAAGCTCTGCCCATATTTCCAATCCCATTTGGTGGTCGTTCTTACCGACCAACCACTAAAGCAAGTTCTCCACAAACCAGAGACCTTCGGTCGCCTCATGAAGTTGTCTATCGAGCTGAGCCAGCATGATATAACGTATCAGCCTCGGACCGCGATCAAGGCTAAGGCCTTAGCTGAATTCATAGTTGAATGTACCATCCCTGAGGTCAGCCAAGCAATGAAGGGCACCTATCTGGTTGGTTTACGTAGATGGATCCTCTTGTAACGAGGGAAGCAGAGCCGGGGTCATTCTGGCCGGCCCAGATGATTTCATCCTCCAATACTCCCTCCGGATCAACTTTAAGGCTTCTAACAACGAAGCAGAATATGAGGCACTCATAGTCGGCCTCAGAATCACTCGCAATGCAGGGGTGCATTGCCTCTGGATCTTTAGCGACTCTCAGCTGGTCGTAAATCCGGTCCTAAGCGAGTACGAGGCACGAGATGACCGAATGGCTAAGTACCTAGCCAAGGTCAGGAATCTCATGACCCTGTTTGAAGAAGCTCTCATCCAGTGAATCCCCCGAGAGGAGAATTCCCAAGCCGATGCCCTCTACAAGCTAGCCTCCTCCTTCCTCCAAGGTCTCGAGCAGACCGTCTTGATTGAGGTGCTCCTGAAGCCTAGTATAGAAGATGAAACTACCGACTCGATGGAGTCGCTACTTGTCCTGCTTCAAGATAACTGGATGAAACTCCTGGTAGAATTCCTACGGGATGGGCTTCTCCCCGAAGACCCTAAAGAAGCTCGCCGAGTAAGAACCCGAGCAGAGCGATACACACTTATCGAAGACATCCTATACAAGCGCTCCTTCACACAAGTAGACGGCAGGCCTTATTTGAGATGCCTCTCCCCAGAACAAGCCAAATACGCCCTGCAAGAGCTCCACGAAGGCATCGGCGGGGCACATTCAGGGTCCAGATCCCTAGCCCGGAAAGTGTTGAATTATGGATATTTCTGGCCCACTCTCCTTCAAGATGCCGAACTACACGTTCGACAATGCAGCTCTTGTCAGAAATACTCCAACGTCCGTCGCCTCCCACAAGCTCCACTCACCTCCCTATCAAGTCCTGTCCCTTTCGCAATGTGGGGGATGGATTTACTAGGGCCATTCCTACCAGCTCCCGGCCAGTTCAAATTCTTAGTTGTGGCAATCGACTACTTCTCGAAGTGGATAGAGACTGAGCCCTTGGCCACAATCACCGAGAACAAAGTACTTCAGTTCTTCTAGAAGAACGTCATCTGTCGATTCGGTGTCCCCCGAGTCCTCATAACAGACAACGGAACCCAGTTTACCGGGGCTGCCTTCCGAGCTCTATGTGAAGACCTCGTCATCCAACAACGTTTCTCCTCCGTCACCCATCCACAGTCGAATGGTCAAGTGGGGAATGCTAACCGATAGATCCTCTCTAGTATTAAGAAAAGGCTGAATAAGTGCTCTAAAGGCTTATAGGTCGATCAGCTCCCTAACATGCTGTGGAACTACCGCACCACGAAACGGACCCCCACAGGAGAGTCGCCATTCAACCTTACCTATGGGTCCGAGGCTGTGATCCCATTGGAAGTCGGCATACCTTCTCCTTGCCTTCTTGCCTTCGAAGCAGAACAGAATGCCAGAGAACTTCGGTCAAACTTAGACTTGGTCGACGAGCTACGGGAAAGAGCGTCAATCCGCCAACAGAGTTATCGGAGAAGGATCGAGTTGGCGTACAATAAGAGAGTCCGTCCTACCGACCTCAAAGAAGGGGACTTGGTCCTCAGAAAGTTAGCAATCTCTTTTCCTGGTCAGAAAAGTAAACAAGCTCCAAATTGGGAGGGACCCTACAAGATCACCAAAGTAGTTCGGCCCGGGACATATCGTCTAGAAGACCTCGAAGGCAGAGAGATCCCCAGGACTTGGAATGCCGACCATCTTTTGAAATACCAAGAGAGAGCATTAACGCCTCTCTAAGTATACTGAGATGTCGAACCGTTCCTCTTCTTTTACTTGTATTTTTTCCTTTATTTCTCTTATGTAATAACGGCTCGCAACTTAGAAGCAGCCAACTATTAGCTATCAATAAAGAAAGTTTTTTCATATTTTACTTGTAAAATTGCTTGTACTTCTCTGCCTTTACTCTTCACCATAACGACGAGTTCGGAGTCCAACACTTGGTTCGATTCTACTCCGCAAGCTCGCTCTTAAGTGGGCTAGGAGTGGTTCGCTATTCAGAATTGCTCCCACAACCGTTGAACAAACTCTAATGACGAGTTCGGAGTCCAACACTTGGCTCGACTCCTCTTCGCAAGCTCGCTCTTAAGCGGGCCAGAAAGGGTTCGCCATTCGGAATTGCTCCCACAACCGTTGAACAAACTCTAACGATGAGTTCGGAGTCCAACACTTGGCTTGACTCCTCTTCGCAAGCTCGCTCTTAAGCGGGCTAGAAGGGGTTCGCCATTCGGAATTGCTCCCACAACCATTGAACAAACTCTAACGACGAGTTCAGAGTCCAACACTTGGCTCGACTCCTCTTCGCAAGCTCGCTCTTAAGCAGGCTAGGAGGGGTTCGCCATTCGGAATTGCTCCCACAACCGTTGAACAAACTCTAACGCCGAGTTCGGAGTCCAACACTTGGCTCGACTCCACTTCTCTATCACTGTTAAGCAGGCCAAAAGTGGTTCGCACATAAGAAGGAAGATTTGCTTCTAATTTTGAGTAGTGGTCAAAAGTTGGAGGAGTAATACTTAAACTAATACGAGCCAACGCAACATTCGAACATCAGAAGCAAAACAAACTTTTTTATTAAGAGCCCGGATAAGGCTGACACTACAACAGATTTTTACAATAACTTGAAGAGCATAATACAACTTGTTTAGCGCTACTTTGGAAGGGGAACGCTTCGGTTCAAAGACACACGAGGCCGGCGTTGCCTTACCTCTGAGCTCGACTCTAAACCAGCAAAGCAAGAACCCCCTTCGCCGCTAAGTCTAGCTGTGGCCCCAACCGAGGCAACAATAGACAAAACAGCTACACCACTCTGAGCATCAGCTGGGCTCCGCCTAACGGCAGGCGAACGAGCTGCAAGTTTGTAGAACGAGATACCTCTTTCGCTCTCTTCGTGAGTACACGATGTACTGCGAACATTGATCCTTACGGGTTGAGGTTTCAGTGATGCAATCTCCTCCTCTAGCTCGACGATCCTATCTCTCAGAATATCGCTCTCTGCCGATACTTTGAGACGAGGAAGTTTAGACGAGCATGCAACGTTAGTACTGTCGGCCACAATACGACGAAAATGAGTCACTTCGATACCCCTGTCGATGGTGATCCTCCTCAGTTTGTCAATTCTGGCCGTCAACTCTTCGCGCTCGGACATCAACTTCCCCACCCTCGAAGTTAACTCCTCTTCCTCCGCCGAATGTTCTTTCACTGTTACCTCTAAATGACGAACCTCTACCAGTAGTTCACTATTCTTTTGGTCGACATCGAAGAGATCCTTATGGAGCAACTCTATCTCACCTTCGAGACAAGTCTGTCGAGGTTGCTTCCGCAGTTCCCTCAATTCGCGAAAATACCCTCTCGCAGTTGCTTTGATATCCTCCAATTTCAAGAAGTCGTAAAATGCTTTATCCCGACTGTGAGACAGAGCCCGCTTCGTTTTCTTTAGCTCTGTACGAAGATGGGAGACCTCAGTGATCGGGCCCAACTCGACCGGAAAAGTTGAGGAATATCAAAAAAAGTCCTCAATACTTAACGACACAAACCGAGCAAAAAAAGTTGAATAACTTTGCGAAACTTTGTAATATTCAGCCAAAAAGAAACCATTTCATTAAAAGTCCAAGAGCTACAAAAAGCGGTGGCCAGTCCGTAGTTAGGCATTACAAAAGAAAAAAGAAAAAAAGGAGAACAAGAAAATGAGAAGAGGCGACAAAGTCAGGGGTCGACCTCATCATCGCTCGGCACAGCTACAATCGCACCCTCGGCACCACCTTCGCCTTCAGAGTCTTCGCCCTCTGGCCTCGGAGCGAGCTCGGCCAAGGGCAACTCTTCCTCACCCTCTACGGGGTCGTAGAAGTAGTAGGACGAGACGTCGAATTCGGGGTTCCGAGCGATGATATGCCTCAGTGCTCGACCGTACGGTTCCTCCATGTTGGTTAACGAGCCTCGGCCTCATCCCGAACTGCCTTCTCTGCGGCCGCCACCTACGACGCGTGATCAATCAGGGCCTTAGACAGCTCCCCTTCGAGTCGAGCTGCCTTCTTTTCTAGGGTCTCGACCTTGGAGGCCTCGGCGGCCGAGCTCCTCAGCGCCTCCGTGAGCTGGGCCTTTAGGTCGGTAACTTCAGCCTCGAGCGAAGCGGAATGCAACTGTTCGGCCTCTAGCTGCTTCACCGCCTTAGACCGCTCCGACCGTTCCCGGTCGTTCAGAACAGTCATCTCCTTTTCCTTGCTCGCAAACTCCTCGAGCAGATAATTGAAGTGGTAGAGGGTCTACAAGCCATACAAGAAGCAGTCAAACACGAGCCCAAAAACATAGAAAATTTTTGAAGAAAGTCCTCTACTACTTACCGACATGGTGTTCCGAGCAATTTGCATCGTGGTGTTACCAACTTCGCCTGCCTTGAGCACCGTTCGGTCTTTTGGGGTCGGCAGGTGCTTCACCGCCTGCATGCAGATGTTACCGTCCCCTAAGAACCCGTCGACCTTCATCACGCGCCAGTCAGGGACGAAGATGCGCTTATGCTCCTCGGTCAGAATTGCCTCCGCCTCGGCAGTGAGGGGCGGAACATCGAGAGCCAGCGCCGCGCTAATGTTGAACGGTCCGCCGGAAGACCCTGGGGCATTTGTTGCCGCCGTTGGGGTCGGCACATCCGAGGTAAGAGGGGCGGACGGCACCACGAAGCCTTGATCGGGCTCAACCACAGGAGCCTCGACAACCTGCCGCTCGAGGGTCGGAGAGACCGAGGGGATCTAGGGCGCTCGGCCGCCTTGGGGCCCGGATACGGTCCTTTTTCTCTTCCTCACCTCCTGCTCCTTAGCTGCTCGGGCCTTAGCCATCAGACCTTTGTAGTCCATGCCGGGAGATTCTACAAAAACCGAGTGAAAAAAGTTAGAAAAATTTTCCAAACCTCAAAGACAAAACAAGAATAGGAGAAGCGTACTAGGGTCGATTAGACTGAGACCCCCTCGAAATAATGCCTCCTCGGTGATGTCTTTCCAACTGAGGGTCGGAAGCCCGAGCAACTTCTCCATGATTCCCGCCTCCTCGTTGCTGAGCACGGGCTCTTTCTTTTCCCGCTTCGGGAGGCCGTCCCTTGACCACACCATCAGGATCACCCATGGCTCGGGAGCTCAGACGAGGAAGTACTTCTCTTTCCAATGCTTGATCGAGTCTGGGTTCTCGATCAGCTTCACACCCTTCCTTGGCGAGAGGTAGTACCTCTGCTCATTTTTATTTGGTTGGCAAGGATGGTAGAGACTCCGAAGGATGAACATGTTGGGCAGAGCGCCGACCTCCTGGCATTGATGAACAAATGCCATAACGTGCCACCAGGTGTTCGGCATTAACTGAGCCGGACTCAAGCCATACCACTGCAGCACCTCGATTATGAAAGGGTACAGCGGCAACCGAAGTCCGGCATTCAATTAATCGGTGGGAAAAATGCACGTATCGGCCGAGGACGATGTACACGCTCGAAAGCCAGGGTCGGGGAGAAGGAGCGCGTACTCTGCGGGGATTCGGAACCTGCTCCGGATACGATGCAAATCCGCCTCGGTCAGGACCGAAGAGATCTGATCCACCTAAGAAATTTCCCTCGGCTCGTTCTCCTCGATCGACTTGGCGGTGCCCTGCGTCACCTTCTCCAATAGATCTCTGGAGTAGCTCCGCACACCGCCAACG
This sequence comes from Hemerocallis citrina, assembly GCA_017893485.1. NCBI lineage: Eukaryota > Viridiplantae > Streptophyta > Magnoliopsida > Asparagales > Asphodelaceae > Hemerocallis > Hemerocallis citrina. The sequence goes on along the minus strand of CM030360.1, from coordinate 113,463,403 downwards.
CTCGGCAGAATGCTCGGAAGCCGACCCAACTCCTTTGCAGTCTTCAAGTGCTCAATTATCGTTTCCACACCCTTGCCCTTGCTAGATCGGACCACTACCTCCTGGAGAGGCTCGGCACCTCCTCGTCTGTATTGGGCCTGACCATTGTCTCTTCGGTCGGCTCCACGACCTCCTTCCATTTACCCTTGCTCGACCTGACCGCTCTACTGACGCCTAGGTCCGAGGAGGGGGTTTCATCCGTGGAAGAAAACTTAACCATTTTTACAAAGATGAGAAGGGGGACTGACCTTGAAGTGACTAGAACGGCCGAAAAATATCGTCGGAGCCTAAAACGCCTCGCTGCGACAGCTAGCAGCGCCACTCAAGAGCTAAAAACTTCGCTAAAGAGTAAAAACTAAGAGTGAGAAAGTGAAAGTGAGAAATGAGGTAAAGTGTTGAGGGGGCGAAAACTTATAGTAAAAATGACGTCTCTTGGGCTTTGTAACGTAAGGGCACAACTCTTGAGCCTCCCTTGAAGCGTTACAAAAGCCCAAACGGCTAAGCAACAAAGAGCCACAACTATTGACAAAGGAAGCGACGTTTCGATCCATGTAAAATCGCTCGGTGCCTCGGAACCAAAATCCGAGCGACAGGCGATCCGACCTCCACAAAAAAGAGGATAGCTCGGAATTCCGACCTGAGCAACTAGTGACCCGAGCCACTTCGCTCGGATTCCGAGCAAGTGCCAATCCAAGCTACGAATTGGAGAAAAACGACTTTTCCCTCAAAATTCGCGTACGATTTCGATCAGACGGCTCAGATCATACCAGCGCCACTACACGACAAGATAGTGTTTTCATGGAAACTGAGCCAGCATCGAGATCTATGCCATCATCCAACGGCTAGGATCATCCCACGTCCCTCGGAACCAAAATCTGAGCGACAGGCGATCCGACCTCAACATTTAAGAGGATAGCTCGGATTCCGAGCAAGTGCCAATCCAAGCTACGAATTGGAGAAAAACGACTTTCTCCTCAAAATTTGTGTAAAATTTCGATCGGACGGCCCAGATCATGCCAGCACCACTACATGACAAGATGGTGTTTTTTTGGGAACTGAGCCAGCATCGAGATCTGTGCTGTCATCCAATGGCTAGGATCGCCCTACGTCCCTCGGAACAAAAATCCGAGCAACAGGCGATCCGACCTCCACAATAAAGAGGATAGCTCAGAATTCCGACCCGAGCAACTAGTGACCTGAGCCACTTCGCTCGGATTCCGAGCAAGTGCCAATCCGAGCTATGAATTGGAGAAAAACGACTTTCCCCTCAAAATTCGCATAAGATTTCGATCAGACGGCTCAGATCATGCCAGTGCCACTACAGACAAGATAGTGTTTTCTTGGAAACTGAGCCAGCATCGAGATCTGTGCCATCATCCAACGGCTAGGATCGCCCCACGTCCATTGGAACCAAAATCTGAGCGACAGGAGATCCGACCTCAACATTCAAGAGGATAGCTTGGATTCCGAGCAAGTGCCAATCCGAGCTACGAATCGGAGAAAAACGACTTTCTCCTCAAAATTCGCGTAAGATTTCGATCGGACGGCCCAGATCATGCCAGCACCACTACACGACAAGATAGTATTTTCTTGGGAACTGTGTTTGCCTCGAGATTCGCGCCAAGATCTAACGGTCCAGATCGCTCCACGTCGATCGGAATTCCGAACTGAGCGACTAGCGATCCGAGCCATCGCACAACAGAAAAACCAAGCCATTTCGCTCGGATTCCGAGCAAGTGCCAATTCGACCCTCGAAAGTGAAGAAAAATGCCACCGCGCATCTTCGACCGTTGAATCATTGCCAAAATCGCGCCTGAGATGATGGACGGTCCAGATTACGCCACGTCCACTAAACGACAAGATAGTGTTTTCTTGGAATTGTGCCCACCTCGAGATCCGTGCTGAGATCCGACGGCGCAGATCGCTCCACGTCGCTCGGAATTCCGAGCCGAGCGACTAGCGATCCGAGCCACTCGCGCAAGGGAAAAACCGAGCCACTTCGCTCGGATTCCGAGCAAGTGCCCATCCGACCCACAAAGGCGGAGAAATTGCTGCCGAGTGACCCTGTCTGTCCGATCTTTCAAAAATTCGCGCCGGCACAGGATCAATGGTCCAGATCGCGCCACGCCATAATTTGGTATTTTATTTATTAAAATCATTTTTATTTACTTAAAAATTGCGAAAAAATGGTTAAAAATTTGGGAAAATTAATTAAATATCCTGGAAAATAATTAAAAAGCCGGGGTAATATTTTTGAGCCCCCGAGTGGATAGTTATTGCTTAGGACCATTTATTAAGACCCCCGAACGACGAATCGACACTTCGCAAAATTAAGTAAATATTCCGAAAAAATAGATAAAAATCACCAAATGACCAGGAGAGCTCAAGAACAACTCAGAGCACGCAACTAACTTAGAAAATCACCATACTGCCTCCTGCAAAGATTCAAAACCTTCCACTCGGACTCCGATACAGCTCCGCCAGCCATTAAATCAGTAAAACTAATCCTCAAAGGCTGATCAAACTCAGTCTTCGGGAGTGGGGGGCTCGTGATATGGCTAAAAATGGGGTTAAATCGGAACCGTCCAAATCAGGAACGAATCTTAAAGCCTAGGGGTAAAATGATAATTTCACCTACCAATGTGTCTGAAGCGGGTACTGGTTCTCCTCCTCAAAGATCCATTAACCCGCGAACGGATCCACCTCAACTAGGTGCGGGTTTCAACCCGCAGCAAACCTGGTCCACCAGGATAGAATTAGGGTTTCTGATTAATCCTAATCAACGACCTTGATTCATATCTATCCTTTCACTGGGAATTAGGGATTACATTCCTTATCTAAACACAGGGATTACATACCTAATTAGGTCCCAAAGGCGGCTATAAATACCCCCCATCGATCTCCATTAAGAGGTAATCAATCTTTTGCCAATTTACGCTCTTTCATAATCTTCCCTGATTACTGACTTGAGCGTCGGAGGGTGCGTCGCCGGGATCAACCCCGGTGTCTCACACTTTTTGCAGGTGAACGGTGGGAGTCAGCGGTCAGACTTCAAACGAACAGATTCAGGTTGCTATTCAGGTTTTCCAAGAATCCACAAATACTATCTGTTTGCCCCCACACCAGATTTAGCGGTAACAGTTGCTTTATTTATTAAATTTTGGTTTTCCAAATAGTAGCTGATCTAGTAATTTTAGTACTCGATAAAATAATTAGTCTTTGTGGGTTCGACACTCTTTTCACTTAACTATACTACTTGTTGCAATTTTGTACACTTGCAAATAATTGACATCAGATTGATATATTTGTCAAGTTTGGCTCTAGCCAGGTTAACTCAATAATATGCGCACCACATTGATCACATGAACATGTAATAACTTCAATATAATCTGGATACTAATCCTATTCGATCCACATCTGACTCCTTTGCATTCCATTCTTTCATTCCTTGTTCCTTCCGTCCCTTGTAGTCATCCTCTTCTTTGGCTCTTTATTGGGTATAAGTTCATTCTTCTTCTACCTATTTTTCTCTTTATAATTATTTTTTCCAAATATTTTCTGTGTTTCGATTATTATTTGTCATATTTTCGATCTTCTATAAAAATGTTTTCTAAATGAAAATTATGTATTTCGAATAATGATGTATTTTGAGTTCACTTTCCTTTTATAATTGATCGACTATAATGTTCCTGTTTGATTTTATTTATAAAGTTGATAAGCCAAATTCTTGTTTTGTTGTATAAGTTATTATTACAACTGTTGTTATTATTGCTATTGTTTCATTATTATTATTAGTACTATTATTATTAATGTTATTACTATTGCTGCTATTATTATTGATTTCATTATCTTTATTATTGTTGTTAATATTTAAATACTTTCACACAAAAAAATGTTGAACCCTAATTATTTTCCGTCTTGCATTATTATTCTTACGAGTATTGATAATATTTTTAGTATTGTTATGATTATTACTATTACTGTTATTATTATTATTATTGCATTATTTTCATGAATGTGTTGAATCCAATTCTGTCATGTATGTATTATCGCTGTTATCAGTATTGTTAATATTTTTAATAATAATAATAATATTATTACCAGTATTATTATGATGATTATTATTACTATTGTTATTATTATTGTTATTATTCTTGTGATTATTGTTTTTATTTTTTATTATTATTAATATGTGTTGTTATTAGTATTATTATTATTTTTGTTAAAGCCCATTAGTTTTGATCTATAAAATATCATTTAATTATTTAAATTGAAGTCCAAATTTTATATTCATTTTGCATTATTTATTTATATCTAACTTGAGTCCAACCCAAACCCGCATTTTATTGGATCCCAACCCAATCCAATAACCCAAATTCTCCTACCTATACTCTCCTTGATCTTGCTGTCTCATTCTTGTCGTCCTACTTGGTTCGTTGATTGGTGTCATGTGGCCTACAGCGACATGTATGTTGCTTGGGACATCACCATCGGAGTAGCATAGTGGAAGCGTGGTGGGCCCATAATAAACAGGTCACAAGATTCTCTTGTTGTTCCTTCTTCCTTGCATCATTCAATTCTTATTTGTTCTTTTCACTCGTCATCTTTTGTTGATTCATTATTCGACATCAATCTTATTTATGTTCTTTTCTTATTCCAATGCTTCCATCACTTGAGTTCTCTTTTCTAATTTTTCTGCTTTGTTATTTCTTAAGCTTGCTTTTGTTTTGTCCCACTGCCTGCCAGAATGAATTTCGAGGACGAAATTCTTTTTGTAAGCTGGGTAGGATTTGTAACCCCCATTTTTGCAAATAAGCATTTTATAAGTATTTTCTGTATCTTGATATTTGTAAATTCGTTATTTGTTAAATTCGTTTTGAATTTTTATGTTAAAGCATTTTCTAAACAATAGTTAAAATTATTTTGAATAAACTTTGTTTCCATTTCTACTTGATCAACTATTCACATTTTAACCCTAAAAAATATGATTACTGTTGGACTATTTCAATAAATTCCTATTTTATATAATGTTATTATTTTGATAATTGTTATTGTTATTATTAGTATTATTTATTGTTATTTTTATTATTATTATTATTATTACTATTATTATTGTCACTATTATTATTGATAGAATTTTTATTCTTATTGTTATGATTATGATTAAGTATTATTAGTATTATTATTTTTATTGACATGGCTATTTTATTATTCTTATGGTTATTGTGATTATTTATTATTATTATTGATTATTAGAACAAATCCCTTCTTATTTAATAATTGTGTTTATAATTGTTTCAAGTAATTTATGTAAGGTGATACAAATTACATTTTTGGTATAAATCATATTTTACCAGATATCCTATTATTTTGTATTTTGAGTTTATATTGATCAATTGTATTCCTATACAATCTATTTCTATTTATTGAATCTAAAACCAATTACGCAATAACCTTATATCTCACTTTTCCCCCTATATATTCTAATCACTTAATTAAACCCTAATCCATCCCTAACCCTAGCCGCTTTTACCCCGCCTACTGTGCTAACCCCCCTCTCTCCATTGTTCATCCCACCCTGTCTCCCGCTCTCTTTCCCTGTTTCCCCATCACCGTCTTCAATCCCATTGTCAACCCTTCGTCCACCTCTCCTCGTCATCCCCGTTCTGCCGCTCAGCATCCCCGTCATCATCCCTCACCCATCTCATCCCCGTCTGCATCCCTGTCGCCATCCACCGAGTCGCCATTGTTGTCCGAACTCCATTTTTGCTACACCATCTACTCCTCGTCGTTGTCTCGTCTTTGCCTTCCATGGACCCTCTCAACCACCGCAGGCCCTTACCCCCTCGTCATCATCGAGCGCCCGAAGCTGCCGTCTTCGCATCCTCTATTTTCGATGTGAAACGGAGCGACACTCCTTGCCACCATCCATCATCGCTGAGTCGCTCCTCGACTACAGCATCACCACCACTCATTGCCACCCTCGTCGCTGTTGTTGCCAGACGTCGCCGTGGTCGTTGTCCCCTCTCCCGCCATTTCTCTCTCCCTATAAAAATATGTGATTAATTTAGCTGAACCAGGACATGTGTAGGAACCACCCATAATTTTTATAGATTTATTTGATGAGTTTTATGACTTGAAATAAATAGGCGAACACAATTTATAGCTTGCTGCATGAACATAAAATCTGAATATAATAGGATTTTCACCCTAGTTTCTGTAACCTTTATATGTCGTATATATATTTGCTGGAACCGGCAGAAAGTCTAGTTTCTAGGACTTCTGACGGATCCAGATTTGCTTTTTTGTAGTAGCAGTAATCCATGTATTAGTACAGCAAGGTCATGCTGTCCAGATTATGTGATGTGGGTTCAAATGACTAGTTTGCTTCATGCCATGTCTGTAACGAGTAGAACTAGTCACACTTAGTATCATACAACATTGACACCTTCTTTCATGCTAACATAGGATGAAAATAAACTAATAAAACGCCAGAGTATTATGGGTTGACTTGGTAGTGAACAATCGGAGACTGTACTCGGTAGGGGTCCCTAGCCAGCTAATTCCCATAAATTCCTGAACATCCCGAACATCCTGAACATCCTGAACATCCCGTACATCCCGTACATCCCGTAAATTCCCAATTATTGCACTGAGTGCACGAACCGTGAATTCACCATCAGTCTAAAACGTTCACTGTGTGTTTGCACCAAACCTGTGGAATGAGGCGCAGTAGTACGTGTACTAGATAGGCTAATAAAATTACTAACAACCTTCATGCTTGATCCTGTATGGAACTTGACTTGACATAACTCATTTCATGTGTGATTACTGTAGAGCTTTGATATTATTGCCTGCATTTGCTTTGTTTTTTGACTTTGATCATATCCCTTTTCTTTGACATTCATGTTTCCCTTATCCTCTGTTTTCTCTACTTTCTATCCACGACTTGCTCTAAGGACACTCTTTTCTTTCTTTTTAGATCAATAATTTACAGGTACTGAAGGAACACTACTAGAAGAAATTAGTGAGCAAACTCTATGAAGATTGGAGCTAGACTATTAGACTACTATAGCTATCTCTTGTTATTCGCTTATTGCATTACTTTTATTATAATACCCTGAAATTCTATTAAAGAAACTGTTGATTTTATGTGTTGTGCAGGTCCAAATTCTTGTACATATTTTTCTTATAAAATTATCTCTCTTATAACTTGAACAAACAATTATTTTTCTTTTTTTCTGTTTATTTTCTAAAAGCCTATTTTAAAAGCCTAAGCTTGTTTTTCTAATTTAAGCCCACCCTAATTAATTAAATGTTTTACTAATAACCCATGAGTCTAAAGTCCCACTAATTTGAAGCCCACAAATTAATTACCCTATTAATTGTCATAACTTGTAGTGTAGACACTTCTAGTAGACAATAAATTAATTAGTAGTGTACAACTTATTTGTGGGGAGACACTAGGAGGCATGTGCATGCACTAGTGTGTGCATTGCACACCCTTTAGAGTGTGGCCGGATGTGGCTAAAGAGGAGAGGGAGAGTGGAGTTGAAGTTGAGGGTGGTTATGAGATCATGGAAGTTACTACAACATCCTATTCCATCTTGATCCTTGATTTCTAACTCCTTGATTAAATCCTAGCCATCTATCCTCATCCTAAAAGTGTACAAATACCCCCTAGTTCTTCTCATTAGTACACTAGAAATTATTGAAATAAGAAAAGATTAGGTGAGAAAAAGATTGAGAAGTTTTAGTGAGTAAAAGTTAGAGTGTGCAATTGTGTGTGTGTGTCACATTCAAGAGGAGGCCAGCCTATCACCAAGGAGCAAGGAGGGCTTTCGGGTTCCATCAAGCACTAGGAGGAGAAGGCAATTTGCAACACAATCTAGGAGGAGAAGGCTACTTTCGTGTATTCTAGGAGATTCTAGGAGCTTTTCATTTTCGTTTCACCGATAGGTGGGTGTTTCTCATGCTTCTAAATCTAGATGCCCTGCTAGGAATGATTTGATAAATTACTAAGGAAAAACTAAGTGAAATTGGCCCCATGTTTGCTTATTTAAAGTTGAATTGATAATTTGGAGAATGATTGATTAAATGATTGCTAGTTGATAAATGGTGAATTAAAGCGCTAGAAACTATCATGTTGTCATGCTATATGCTTTGAATTGTGCTTTATGATGAAATTTGTGCTTATGAGACAATAGTTGATTAAATGCACCATGTACAATTGATTGTCTAAATTAAAGTAACACTATTGTAGAAGAATGAAAATTTGTGTTCTAGAATGATGTAGGGTGTTAATAAATGGAAGAATAAAGAAATAAAGAAGTTTTGTGGAAATCTAGATCGTAAATTATGTGAAAATGGAAATTGTTATCAATGTCGAAATTATGGACATAGAACATAAAATAGGACCAAATTGCATGTTTTTATAAGCAAATATTGATAATAAAAATACTGGTTTACTGTGATTTTATATATTTTATAATCTGGAAAGTTTCATTTTAAAAAGAGAAGAAAAAGAAATAAAAATGTTTTGGGAATTATGAAAATTTGAAATGAACAGAGAATTGGATCAAAACTAATCCAACCCTCTTTGAAACAATCTGGTCCCTTAGACCAAGTGGTTATGGGTTCTTTGGGCGCTACTGTAGCGTGCGGCTGACCCTAGTGGTCTCGGATTCGAAACTTAGACCCTGCGATTTGTTTACTGTTTTTTGAGCAAAAACCAAAAATTCCGAAACCAAAACACTTGCCTATTAAAAACCTTTCACATACCGTCGTTGCACCTTAGCCCATTTGGCTTTCGGTGGCGGTTGGCTAGTCTCAGGTCGTAGGTTTGAAACCTGGTTTCGGCAGTTTTTAAAATATTTGATTTTTGAGTTTTAAAAATTGATTTCTTGGCCTTTAAAAAATCTGAAAAATATACCATAGTTATTCTAAAGATATGTGGATCTTATGAAAACTAATTGTGTATTGTTTGACTAAAATAAAAGTGATTTAGAAGTGAAAATAAGTAGAATTGTATGAAATAGACTCTTGTATAAATATGAAATGCGATTATTTTTATGAGAAATTATAGTAAGTGGTAAAGGAGAATTTTTGAATGAAAGAAAATTTAAATGTGCTATCTATGGACTCTCATTTATTAAATTGAATATTGCTTATAAATGGAAATACAACCTTGTGGTCTTTTGAATTAAATAAAGTAAATGAACAATTGTATGAGAATCAAATGAATTTGTTGTGATTAATTTTGAATTTGAAATGCGTGAAATGCAATTGAACTTTATGTATGAGATTTGATTCATAGAAAAGAATGGAAATCATGTTAATTGTGAAAGAGAACTTATGAGTCTGAAAAACTCGATTTTGTGATTATTAGTCGAAATTAAGAACTAGGGTATAGCTAAGCCTCATACCGGCAATGAAAGAAATGTTGGGATGATATTTGAAAAGAAAGACCAAGATTCAGGGTCATGTGAAATGAATGAATAAGACTGGTATAGTGGGAGGGCTAACCCTAAGGGATTGATTTTGTTCATGATTCAATTAAATTAAGGACTAGATACATGTGAAGATGTGATGAGAGTAAAAGAAAAACATGAGTATGAGGGCCATTTGATTGGCGGCGTGAGGGTATTCACAGGATGTCTCATGATGCTTCATGAGTAGGACGTGGATACTGCTCCAAGTACCGTCCCGGTGGCGACGCTTATGGGGTGTTTGGTGACTGCGGGTGGTGTCATGTCTATGGTGGGTGGTGAATTACTACAGGATGCCTACATGATGAGTCATGTGTCAGTGTGTTGGGATTCTCTCCAGGGTGCCTAGACGTGAGCTCGTAATTCATAGAACATCTAGGATACTTACCGTAGTTACAGTAGTAGATTAAGTCATGGTGGGGAATTGAACCCTACAAGATGAACAACGGTTAAGGTCTTGCCCTCGGACCTGTGTAGCTGGGCTGCATAGACTCTGAACAAGTGCGCATTAGTGTCATGTAAAATAAATAATTGCATTAATGACTCATTGCACATTCACAACACGACATCAATAGGCTAGTCCCCTTAGCTTTGTTTGTGATCAAGTTTGTGATTGTTAAGTATTTGAGAATCGTTATACTGTTTCGGTATAGAGAGGATGGCCGTGTATAATATTTCGTCAGTTGAATGAACTGACGTACCCACAGTTTTCTATGCAGGATAAAGTACATGAAGAAGACTAAGAACAATTATTCAAGTGTTGTTCAAACAATTATTCAAACAATTATTCAAGTGTTGTTGTATTTCATTCATACAATTGTTGTATCATTGCTTCTGCTGTTTAAGTGTAAATATAACTCTGATGTAAAGTAAAATTTTAATTTCCTTGTAAAATTGTACGAAGTGAAGTGTAAAGATCCTGTGGAACTTTGAATTCGGTCTTATTTGGAATTCGGGGTGTTACAGAGTGGTATCAGAGCACGCTTCGATAGTAGTACAAATTTATAAGGAACGACACCCTAGACATGGACATTAGCGTGTTGAGTATAAAGATTTAAATGTAAGTCACTTACATATGTGTTGCTCTATGATTGACATTTCTTCTTCTCCTCCCTTTTTCTAAGATGGCGGACCACTTCGACCCAGCTGATGATGACAACTGGCACATTATCGAGGAAGATTACTACCCTAGACAAGCAGATTCTGATGAAGAGGACCCCGTGGAATATGAGGAGGAATGGCCTGAGTCTTGAGAGATCACCTCACTTCCGGATTCATCTGATGATTCCTCGGACGAGAAAGAGCCAGTCCCGAGCGGTCTCATTTCATCTCTTCAAAGACAAGTAGAGACTCAGCGGGAGAGAGCAAAGCTACTGCAGACTCAGTATGCGAATTGCAGGGAAGATATTGCAACTCTTAGTCATCATGTTTGGGACCTCGAGAAGAGGAAGAACATGTACGATGTACTAAAGGAAGAAGTGGCAGAACTATGGGAAGAGCTTCGAGAAGCCAAGAGAAACCGTAGGAACTATACTGTTGTATCTTTTACGGCTTTTATTTTGATGTCAACAAATGTTTTAAATTTGAATGTACAAAGTTTGAATTCAATGAAATGAAGGAATTGATTTGAATTCATGTTTTGTTACTTCGAATTTAATGGATCTCTTGCATCAGAACATGGCTGGACAAAGAGCTAGAAGTGGTGAAGGACTTGACTTGGAAACGGAGCTAGCGAGAGTCTATCAGACACTCAATGTCGTAGCCATGAATCAGAACTACAGAGCGGTGCCTGCAAATCCAGTTCCTACAACAATCAAATTCGTGGAATCATTCAAGCGGATGAAACCACTAGTATTTGAAGGGAAGTCAGACTCAGATGCGGCTGATAATTGGATCCGACAGATAGAGACTATCTTCGAAGTTTTGGAAACTCCGGAGGGCAGCAAGGTGAAGTTGGCTACATTGCAGTTCGAAAAGGATGCAGCTGTTTGGTGGCAATCAATGAAGCGGACGATGGAAGATGCTATTCTTGGCTGGGGGGAATTCTTAGCTAAATTCTGCAGTCATTATTTTTCCTTAGATGTCCAGGAGAAGAAGGCCATGGAATTTCTAGCGTTGCAACAGGGCGGCATGTCGGTTAGGGAGTATGAAACAAGGTTCACTCAGCTCTCAAGGTATGCACCCAAATTGGTAATGGATGAGGCGAAGAAAGCTCGAAAGTTCGAGCATGGTTTAAGGCCAAGTCAGAGATCCAAGATGATACCCCTTGGTATCAGGATGTTTGACAAGTTGGTCAAGCGAGCTGTAGCTACGGAGGAAGATATGGAGCAGTTTCATGCTGTTCAGAATCGGAAGAACAACTGGCATGTTGAAAAAAGGCCCACAGTTTCTGGCAATTTCATGGGATAGCCACCGATTCAAAGGTTCAAACCAACATGGGCGAATGCTGTCAACGTGGCTGGAAGACCCAAAAATGGTTAGGTGAGACATCCTGTGGTGACTTGCTTCAGCTGTGGTGAGACGGGACATTTTAAATCTCAATGCCCCAAACCACAGTGGACCAATGCAGCAAGTTGGGAAGAAACTATACCACCAAGGGCGAGTATTTGCCTTGATTGAAGCTGATGCCGATGAGGTAGATCATGTCATCACTGGTACGACGGGCCAATGTTTAGAAGTTTTCTGTTGTTCTTTTTCTCGCTTTATTTAGTGAACAGTTATGTAACGAGTGTGTGTTATGTAATAGGAGAACTTTATTTGAATGGAAAGAAAGCTGTTGTGTTGTTCGATACTGGATCCTCTCATACTTTTGTATCTCCAAAATTTGCCAAAGTCTTGGGAGTTGAACCGAAAGTCTTTCCAAGCAAGGTCTTAGCAGTAGTTTCTCCATTAGGAAAGACTTTAACCACTGATCGGTACTATGCGGACTGTGAGATCGTGATTGGAGATAGAATTTTCGGGATTGACCTGATCGAGCTGACTATCTTGGAGGTTGATGTTATCATTGGCATTGATTGGATGTCGGTGTACAGTGCAAGCATCGAGTGCAAGACCAAGGAAGTAACAGTGAAGGCTCCAAGTGGACCTGAAGTCAATTTCCAAGGGAGGAAGAGGTGTTCAAGTTTGGTTGCAGCCATCTGTAAGAAGGAGATTCTTGTGGAAGTGCAGGGGATTCCTATGGTTCAGAACTATTCGACTGTGTTCTTGGATGATTTGCCTGTGTTACCTCCTGCAATGTGATGTAGAGTTTAGTATCACTATTCAACCAGGAAGTGCACCTATTTCTAAGGCACCGTATAGGATGGCTCCGGTGGAACAAGATGAAGTGAAACGATAGGTTGAGGAACTATTGGAGAAAGGCTTTATTCAACCGAGTGCATCACCTTGGGGAGCACCAGTGCTATTGGTAAAGAAGAAGGATGGACCGATAAGGATGTGTATTAATTACCGAGAGCTGAATAAGGTCACTGTTCAGAATAAGTATTCTATTCCATGAATTATTGACTTGTTCGATCGTCTACAAGGAGCAGCTGTTTTCTCCAAAATAGATCTTCGATCAGGATACCATCAACTTCGAGTGAAAGCTGAAGATGTGCACAAGACTGCATTTAGAACTCGACATGGGCATTATGAATTCTTAGTTATGCCATTTGGAGTGACGAATGCACCTGCAATCTTAATGGACATGATGAACAGAGTTCTGAGGCCGTTCATTAATTCTTTCATCATGGTATTCATCGACGATATTCTTGTGTACTCCAAGTCGGAGGAGGAGCACACAGAGCATCTGGCAGCAGTTTTGAAGAAGCTGGAAGAGCAGGAGTTATATGCCAAGTTATCCAAGTGCGATTTCTGGAAATCTGAAGTGGAATTCCTAGGTCACATCCTTTCTAAGGAGTGAGTGGCAACTGATCCTCAGAAGATAGAGGCAGGGAGAGATTGGGCATGGCCTACTATAGTGAAGGAAGTCAGGAGTTTCCTTGGATTAATAGGATAATACAGGAGATTCATCCAGGGCTACGCTCAGTTAGTCTTGAGGAATAAGACGATATCCCACTTCAATAAGTGAGTGGCAACCTTACCTATTCCGGAGATCATTGCCCTTTGAACTCTTGGGCAAGTCCGTGATAAAATCCATACTGATGTTATCCCACTTTCATTCCGAAATAGGTAACGGTTGTAATATATCTCTGGGTTTCTGATTCTCGGCTTGACTTGTTGACAAATCTCACACCTCGCCACAAATTCAGCCACATCCCGCTTCAAACCTAACCACCAGAAAGTTTTGAGAGATTGGGCAAGGCCTACGACCGCATGAGAAGAATTATCCGGCCCATGATCAGGAGTTGGCTGCGATTATCTTTGCCTTGAAGCAATGTAGACACTATGTGTATGGTGAGAAATTGAACATGTACACGGACCACAAGAGCTTGAAATACATCTATCAGCAAAGGATCTGAATCTGAGGCAGCGGAGATGGTTGAAAGTGCTTGAGGATATGCGTCCCGAGATCAAGTATCATCCTGGGAAGGCTAATGTTGTTGCTGATGCACTTAGCCGTAAGAGCAGTTTGGCCAGTTAGATTACGACTCAGAGGCATCTAGCAGAGGAATTGGATCAGGCTGGTATTGAAGTTGTTCTGCAAGGTTTAGGAGCATCCTTAGAGCATCCACAGTCGTTTGCTATACTTGCCAATTTGCCATTTTATGAGAAATGGGATGCTGCAATCGTTTGCTATTTTGCCATTTTTGGCAAAATTGCTACAGTCGTTTCTCAAAAATGAGAAACAGAATGGCGATTCTCCAAATTATAAGTGACGGTATAACATATATCGTCCCTCTTATTTTTCTTTTTTTTAATCGCTTCGGACGGTATAACATATACCATCCCAAAAAATATGTACCTTTTTTTATTTTAAAATTGGGGTCGGACGGTATAACATATACCGTCCCATTTTTAAAAATTTTTTTAAAAATTTTTTTGTTTTAATCCAACGGCCAAATTCCGTTAAAAAAAAAATTATCCCTAAATTCTCGGACGGTATAACATGTACCGTCCTTGAATTTGGGGAATTAGTGGGTAGGTTACGTTTAGTTAATTAGGTTTAGTTATTATTATATTATTTAAATTATTTAATTAACATATTTTAATAGTTAATAAGTAATTAATTTTTTATTTTTTTTTAAACGAATGCGACGCTATAACATGTACTGGCGCTCACATTTTTAAACAAAAAATGCGCGATGGGAAATGTTGTACCATCCCATGCAAAATTTTTAAAAATTGAGAAAAATATAGCAAACAACAACTGCAGAACATTTCCCTATTTGCTACTACTGTAGCTGCCAATTTTTAAAAAATGAGAAACACCATTTTGGATGCTCTTAGCTCAGTTGAGGCTTCAACCTACGCTGAATAACAGGATTACTGCAAATCAGAAGGAAGATGCTGAGATTCTGAAGATGAAAGTGCAGGTTGGTGCAGGCAGGTTGCCCGAGTTTCAAATCAGGAATGAAGTGTTGTGGTTTGGAGAGAGGCTATGTGTTCCGAATCAGTCGGACTTGAAAGAGAGTATTCTTCATGAGGCGCATGCTACTCATTTGTCGGTACATCATGAGAGTACTAAGATGTATAAGGACATCAAACAGCATTTCTGGTGGTCAGGTTTGAAGCAGGATGTGGCTGAATTTGTGGCGAGGTGTGAGATTTGTCAAGAAGTCAAGCCCAGAATCAAAAACCCGTAGATCTATTACAACCGTTACCTATTTCAGAATGGAAGTAGGATAACATCAGTATGGATTATATCACGGACTTGCCCAAGAGTTCAAAGGGCAATGATGCGATTTGGGTCATAGTCGATCGACTAACCAAATCCGCTCACTTCCTGGCGAAGAAACTCACTTCGTCTATGGACAAGTTGACCGAGCTGTATGTTGGAGAGATCGTCAGGCTTCATGTTGTTCCGTTAACTATTGTGTCTGATCGAGATGTGCGGTTTACTTTGTATTTCTGGAGAGTCTTCAGACAGCCTTGGGTACCAAGATGGATTTCAGCACTGCTTTTCATCTGCAGACCAATGGGCAGACCGAGAAAGTCAACCCTATTCTTGAGGATATGCTTCGGTGTTGTGTACTAGACTTTGGAGGCAGTTGGGATTGGTGGAATTTTCCTACAACAACAATTTTCAGACTAGTATTGGGATGGCGCCGTACGAATCTCTGTATGGCAGGAAATGCAGAACACCTGTTTGTTGGTTTGAAGTCGGGGAGCGGCAGATGTTTGGCCCTGAGATTGTGCAACAAATCTCTTAAAAGATTGATCTGATCAGAAAGAGGTTGGTGGATGCTCAAAGTAGGCAGAAGAGCTATGCAGACAACCGGAGAAGGGACCTTGAGTTTGAGGAAGGTGACTTTGTCTCTGAAGGTATCGCCTAGTAAAGGTGTGATCCGATTTGGCAAAGGCGGGAAGTTAGCCCCGAGGTTCCTAGGCCCGTATAAGATATTGAAAAGGGTCGGGAAAACTGCTTATCGGCTGGAGTTACCGGAAGAGTTGTCTCAGGTGCATAATGTCTTTCATGTGTTTATGCTGAGAAGTTATATTTCAGATCCGAGTCATCATTTACCTGAAGTGCTAGAAGGTTTGCAATCAGATCTGTGTTACATTGAACCTCTGGTTGAGATTGTGGATCGTTGGGAGAAACTCTTGAGGAATAAGACGATACCGATGGTCAAAGTAGTCTGGAGAAACCAATTGATTGAAGAGGCTACTTGGGAATCTGATGAGAGGATGTTGAAGCATTATCCTGAGCTCTTTGCTTGATTTGTATTTTTCTTTTTTCTTCTTGTTGTGTTTTGTTTCCTGACTCTTCAAAGTGTAGTTCCGGGGACAAAACTATTCTAAGGAGGGAGTGTTGTATTACCCTGAAATTCTATTAAAGAAATTGTTGATTTTATGTGTTGTGCATGTACAAATTCGTTTATAATTTTTTTTATAAAATTATCTCTCTTATAACCTGAACAAACAATTATTTTTCTTTCATTCTCTTTATTTTCTAAAAGCCTAATTTAAAAACCTAAGCTTATTTTTCTAATTTAAGCACACCCTAATTAATTAAATATTTTATTAATAACCCATGAGTCTAAAAGCCCATTAATTTGAAGCCCACAAATTAATTACCCTTTTAATTGTCATAACTTGTAGTGTACACACTTCTAGTAGACAATAAATTAATTAGTAATGTACAACTTATTAGTGGGGGGACACTAGGAGGCATGTGCATGCACTAGTGTGTGCATTGCACACCCTTTAGAGTGTGGCCGGATGTGGCTAGAGAGGAGAGGGAGAGTGGAGTTCAAGTTGAGGGGTGGTTATGAGATCATGGAAGTTACCACAACTTCCCATTCCATCTTGATCCTTGATCTCTAACTCCTTGATTAAATCCTAGCCATCTATTCTCATCCTAAAAGTATATAAATACCCCCTAGTTCTTCTCATTAGTACACTAGAAATTATTGAAAGAAGAAAAGACTAGGTGAGAAAAAGATTGAGAAGTTTTAGTGAGCAAAAGATAGAGTGCGCAATTGTGTGTGTGTGTCCCATTCAAGAGGAGGCCGGCCTATCACCAAGGAGCAAAGAGGGATTTTGGGTTCCATCCAGCACTAGGAGTAGAAGGCAACTTGCAACACAATCTAGGAGGAGAAGGCTACTTTCGTGCATTCTAGGAGATTCTAGGAGCTTTTCATTTTCGTTTCACCAATAGGTGGGTGTTTCTCATACTTCTAAATCTAGATACCATGCTAGGAATGATTTGATAAATTACTAAGGAAAAACTAAGTGAAATTGGTCTCATGTTTGCGAATTTAAAGAAGAATTGGTAATTTAGAGAATGATTGATAAAATGATTGCTAGGTTATAAAAGGTGAATTAAAGTGCTAGAAACTATCATGTTGTCATGCTATATGCTTTGAATTATGCTTTATGATGAAATTTGTGCTTATGAGACAACAGTCGATTAAATGCACCATGTACAATTGATTGTCTAAATTAAAGTAACACTATTGTAGAAGAATAAAATTTTGTGTTCTAGAATGTTGTAGGGTGTTAATAAATGGAAGAATAAAGAAATAAAGTAGTTTTGTCGAAATCTAGATCGTAAATTATGTGAAAGTGGAAATTATTCTCAATGTCGAAATTATGGACATAGAACATAAAATAGGACCAAATTGCATGTTTTTATGAGCAAATATTGATGATAAAAATACTGGTTTACTATGATTTTATATATTTCATAATTTGGAAAGTTTCACTTCAAAAAGAGAAGAAAAAGAAATAAAAACGTTTTAGGAATTCTGAAAATTTGAAACGAACAGAGAATTGGATCAAAACCAATCCAAACCTCTTTGAAACAATCTGGTCCCTTAGACCAAGTGGTTATGGGTGCTTTGGGCGCTACTGTAGCGTGCGGCTGACCCTAGTGGTCTCGGGTTTGAAACTTAGACCATGCCATTTGTTTACTGTTTTTGAGCAAAAACCCAAAATCCCGAAACCAAAACACTTACCTATTAAAAACCTTTCACATACCGTGGTTGCGCCTTAGCTCATTTGGCTTTCGGTGGTTGCTGGCTAGTCTCAGGTCACAGGTTCGATACCTGGTTTCAGCAGTTTTTAAAATATTTGATTTTTGAGTTTTAAAATTGATTTCTTGGCCTTTAAAAAATCCGGAAAAAAATACCATAATTATTCTAACGATATGTGGATTTATGAAAATAATTGTGCATTGTTTGCCTATATTTAAAGTGATTTAGAAGTGAAAATTAAGTAGAATTGCATGAAATCGACTCTTGTATAAATATGAAAAGAGATTATTTTTATGAGAAATTATACTAAGTGGTAAAGGAGAAATTTTGAATGAAAGAAAATTTAAATGTGCTATCTATGGACTCTTATTTGTTAAATTGAGTATTGCTTATAAATGGAAATACAACCTTGTGGCCTTTTGAATTAAATAAAGTAAATGAACAATAGTATGAGAATCAAATGAATTTGTAGGGATTAATTTTGAATATGAAATGCAATTGAACTTTATGTATGAGATTTGATTCATAGAAAAGAATGGAAATCATGTTAATTGTGAAAGAGAACTTATGAGTATGAAAAACTCGATTTTGTGATTATGAGTTGAAATTAAGAACTAGGGTGTAGCTAAGCCTCATACCGGCAATGAAAGAAATGTTGAGATGATATTTGAAAAGAAAAGACTAAGATTTGGGTCATGTGAAATGAATGAATAAGACCGGTATAGTAGGAGGGCTAACCCTAAGGGATTAATTTTGTTCATGATTCAATTAAATTAAGGACTAGATACATAGTGAATATGTGATGAAAGTAAGAGAAAAACATGAGTGTGAGGGCCATTGGATTGGCGGCGTGAGAGTATTCACATGATGTCCCATGATGCGTCATGAGTAGGACGTGGATACTGCTCCAGAGTACTGTCCTGGTGGCGACGCTTATGGGGTGTTTGGTGACTGCGGGTGGTGTCATATCTATGGTAGGAGGTGAATTACCATAGGATGCCTGCATAATGAGTCATGTGTCAGTGCGTTGGGATTCTCTCCAGGGTGCCTAGACGTGAGCTCGTAATTCTTAGAACATCTGGGATACTTGTCGTAGTTACAGTAGTAGATTAAGTCATGGTGAGGGATTGAACCCTACAAGATGAAGAACGGTTATGGGCTTGCACTCGGACCTATGTAGTATGGGCTGCATAGACTCTGAACAAGTGCGCATTAGTGTAATGTAAAATAAATAATTGCATTAAGGACTAAGTGCACATTCACAACACGACATCAATAGGCTAGTCCCCTTCGCTTTGTTTGTGATCAAATTTGTGATTGTTAAGTATTTGAATCGTTATACTATTTCGGCATAGAGGGGATGGTCGTGTATAATATTTCGTCAGTTGAATGAACTGACGTGCCTACAGTTTTCTATATAGGATAAAGTAGATGAAAAAGACTATGGAGGAATTGATGCTTAAAGAATTATTCAAATGTTGTCTTATTTCATTCATATAATTGTTGTAACATTGGTTCCGCTGTTTAAGTGTAAATATAACTCTGATGTAAAGTAAAGTTTTAATTTCCTTGTAAAATTGTACGAAGTGAAGTGTAAAGATCCTGTGGAACTTCGACTTTGGTCTTATTTAAAATTCAGGGTGTTACATTTATCATACTTTGTATTCCAGGATTTTATGACTGGAAGTTTATTTTATCCTAAACGTTGGATTATTATTTGGTGAATTTATTTCATGATTATTTTGGAGTTTATTCATTGTTTATATGGTTACATTTCTCTTGCGTGGTTGTATTCTCTTGTATATTATGAGTTAATCCGTTACAGCTTATAGATGATGTATAATCATTCCTGGGCCTTCGTTACGTGCTCGTATTCCCGTATTTTCGGAAGCGGGGGGGGTGAAAATATGTATATGTATCCATATGTAGTTGTATGTTTCTATATATAAAAATATATATAATTCTTCCAATGATAAGAAAAATATAATTTTACAAAATGGTAGAATTTAGTTTGCGTACAAATCATATGTGCAAAATCTGGGTTGTTACATCACTCCCTCCTTAGAATAGTTCTATCCTCAGAACTACGCTTAGTGGGAGGAAAGAAAAAAATAAAAATCACCCAAACAACTCGGGGTGAGCCCCTCGCATTTGGCTCTCTGGTTCCCAAGTAGCTTCTTCGCTGAATTGATTCCTCCAAAGAACCTTGACCATCGAAATGATCTTGTTCCTCAGCACTTTCTCTTGACAATCTATTATCTGCAAAGGTCGTTCCTTGTAGGAGAGGTCCACTTGCATGTCTTCTTCAATTTCGAGTAGTTGATGACTCGGGTCTGGCACGTACTTCCTCAGCATGGAGATGTGGAAAACATTATGCACTTGGTCTAACTCGGGGGGGGGGGGGGGGGGAGTTCCAACCTGTAAGTGGCTTTACAGATTCTTTTCAAGATTTTGTAGGGTCCAATGTACCTCGGGGCCAGCTTTCCACCCCTTCCAAATCAAACTATGCCCTTGGTGGGCGAGACCTTCAAGAATATGCAATCTCTTTCCTCAAATTCTAGCTTTCTACGTTGGGTGTCGGCATAGCTCTTCTACCTGCTCTGCGCGATCTGTAGCCTCTTTCTTATCAATTCAACCTTCTCAGAAGTCTGCTGTACAATTTCCGATCCGTACATCTGTCTCTCGCCCACTTCATACCAGTATATGGGTGTCCTACACTTCCTCCCGTACTGTAATACCCCGAATAATATAATACTTATATATATATATATATATATATATATATATATATATATATATATATATATATGTGATATGGCTAAAAATGGGATTAAATCGGAACCGTCCAAATCGGGCACGAATCTTAAATCCTAGGGGCAAAATGGTAATTTCACTCCACAAACGGGTCTGAAGTGGGTCCTGGGTCTTTTCCCCAAAGACCCAATAACCCACGAACGGATCCACCTCAACTGGGTACGGGTCCCAACCCGAAATGAACCCGATCCAGCAGGATAGAATTAGGGTTTCTGATTAATACTAATCAACGGCCCTAATTCACATCTATCCATTCACTAGGGATTAGGGATTACATTCATAATCTGATCACAGGGATTACATTCCTAATCTGATCCCAACGGCAGCTATAAATACCCCCCATCCACCATCATTAAGAGGTAATCAATCTTTTGCTAGTTTACGCTCTCTCATAATCTTTTCTGGTTATTGACTTGAGCGTCGGAGGGTGCGTCGCCTGGATAACCCCGGTGCCTCGCACTTTTTGTAGGTGAACGGTGGGAGTCAACGGTCAAACTCCGGCGGAACAGGTTTCAGGTTTGCTATTCAAGTTTTAAAAGAATCCACAAATACTGTCTGTTTACCCCCACAACAGATTTAGCGGTAACAGATTGGCACCGTCTGTGGGAACAACAAATAGCAGCCCTTCGTCTTCCCGTCAGGTCAGACCTACCCAGCCATGCCTCCCCGAAGGCTGAGATCTCTAGGGTCCAACCACGGACCCACTCCCCCTCAACCACAATAGGAGGTCCCTCTCCAAATCGTCCAGCGGGCGGAACTTCCCCCCCAACCTGATCAAGCCCCGCGGCAGGACCAACCTCCTCCTCAGAATGCCAGTGCGGGGTCTCCCGTCCCAATCCTCAGATACAACCTCTTCAACATAATCACGTCTCCGTGCACAACCCCTCAACTGATTCCATGGCATCTCACAATCCCTGGGCCTCCGATGACCTCCGAAACACCCTTAACAATTGACATAATGAAGAGGATCTTCGCCACCGTTTGGATGAAAGGCGGGCCCGAGAGGGAGTCTCCCGCCAACAACGTCCAGATGAGCGATCCCCTCATTGCCGAAAACATAGGAGGTCCCCGCCTCACCGAAGACGGAGAGTCCCCCGAGCACTATAGAAGAAGGCCTCGCTCACCGAGGGATGATAATGCTCCTAGCACCCTAGCCGAATTCCAGCAATTCCAGGCAACCATTTTGCAAGCCCTCCATCACCGTCCCAACAATAATGATGCTCAAAGGGTCCCCACTCCTCCTCCAATCCAAAGTCCTCGCCAACGTTCCCTAACTCCTCCTCCAGCTCCTAGCAACCCCCATCACATTCCTAGTCCTCGCCACTCCCGGGGCTACCGCCGTCATAGCCCCCGCTCTCCCTCGTATGAAGATGAGTCCAGAGGCTCGTTTGAATATCATCGAAGGGATGACACTGTCTACCATCGTCTCCACGAAATGGAGAGGCGCTTGGGTCAGCTAGACAGAGAAGAAGAGCTTAGAGGAAGGACCCTCCGTCTGAGCTGACCTCCTTTCTCTCGTACCATCATGGAGGCGCCCGTTCCAATAGGCTTCAAGCCTCCACAGTTCGAGACTTATTCCGGGGAGTCCGACCCCGTGGACCACATCGAAAGCTTTAAGACCCTCATGCTAATCCACCAAGCTTCCGATGCTCTGCTGTGCAAGACCTTTCCCGCTACTCTCAAGGGTCCGGCCCGGGAATGGTACTCTCGCCTCGCCCTATCCTCAATATTCTCCTTCGAGCAATTCGAGATCCTCTTCGTCACCCACTTCATGAGTAGTGCCGAACTGAGAAGACCCACATTTCGCTACTCTTCCTCAACCAGAAGAAGGGTGAGAAGTTAAGAGACTATGTGAAAAGGTTCACTGCGGAAGCTAGGTCTATCGCATCCCCCGACCAGTCGGTCGCTGCAGCAGCATTCCAATCAAACGTCCTTAATTCCAGCATCCGCTCCTCCCTTGCCAAGAAGCCCCCACAGAACTTCTCCGATATCCTTCTCCGAAGCGAGAAGTATATTCGGGCCGACGAAGCTGAGCACCGCCCCAACTTTGAGGGGCCTTCCTCCGGGTCCAAGAGAAAGAGAACAGAAGAAGAGGGAGCCAAGAAACTCTAGAAGGACAATGACGGACAGCGCCGACCTCCCCCCAGGTTCGAAAAGTTCACTCCTCTTAATGCCAACATTTCCACTATTCTCATGGAGGTTGAGAAGGAATGGGTGCTACCCCCTGCCCCAAAAATGAACACCCCTGGCAAGAAGAGAGACAAAGAAAAATGGTGCCGCTATCACTGGGACCATGGCCACAACACCAATGATTGTCGGGCCCTGAAGAACGAGATAGAAGCCTTCATTCAGAGAGGGCAACTGGCCAAATTCATGAGAAAGGACCGAACCGACCTTCCGCCTTCCCCTCAGGGGGCTAACAAGCGTCCTGAACAACACGATGAGACACCCGAATTCGAAGAGGAGCGTGTCTTGCACCTCATTCATGGGGTCCCGATGGGGGGCTCCTTCAACTCCTCTCGAAAGGTGTTTATAAGAAAAGTTAATTCGGTTCGCAGCACACCTCCTCCTAAAGGCCTCGGAGTACCCGTCACATTCTCAGATGAAGACCTTGAGGGTGTCCGAACCCCCCATTGTGATGCACTTTTCATCAACCTCCATATGGCAAACTTTAAAGTGGAAAGGATCCTGGTGGACAATGGCAGCTCCGTTAACATCCTCTTCCTTGCCGCTTTCAAAGGTCTCAAACTATCCTGGGACAGACTTAAGCCCGCCGGCTACACACTCCATGGGTTCACGGGAGTGCCAGTGACTATTGAAGGGGTGATCACTCTCGACGCAACCGCTGGAAAAACTCTTACTACCCGAAAGGAGCCGATGGACTTAATGGTCGTCGATGTCCCCGCTGCTTATAATGTGATTCTGGGCCGACCTGGCCTAACTGCTCTCGAAGCCGTCCCTTCCGCTTATCACCTCAAGATGAAGTTCCCCACCCGGGCAGGAGTAGGGGAAGTAAGAGGCAGTCAGGAAATGGCCCGCAAATGCTACATAACCTCTACTGGGGGTCCAGTCTTCTCCTTTGAAACTCTTGAAATCCCCCAAGATGGTGTCTGACCAACGTCCGAGCTAGTGGATGAACTGGAGGAAGTGCTCTTCTCTGAGCAAGATCCGAACTGCAAGTTCTTTATCAGCAAGACCCTCCCATCAGCCCTAAGCTCGGACATAGTTCAATGTATTAGACAGAACTGTGACCTCTTTGCCTGGTCAGCCGCCGACATGCCTGGAATTTCCAAAGAGCTTCTCATCCACCATCTGAGTGTTGCACCGGGGTTCAGACCGGTTCAACAGAAGAGGCGCAAATTTGCCCCCGAGTGCCAACAAGCTATAAAAGAAGAGGTGGACAAGCTCCTCAAGGCTCGGTTCATACAGGGGGTCAATTATCCCGAATGGCTCTCAAATGTTGTGATGGTAAAGAAGGCCAATGGGAGTTGGAGAATATGTATCGACTTTACCGACCTGAATAAAGCATGTCCCAAAGATCCATTTCCTCTCCTAAGTTTCGACACCCTGATCGACGCAACTTCGGGCCATGAACTCCTCAGCTTCATGGATGCCTTCTCCGGCTACAATCAGATTCGTATGTTTCCCCGGATATCCCGAAGACCTCGTTTGTAATTGATCAGGGCCTCTACTGCTACAGGATAATGTCTTTCGGGTTGAAGAATGCAGGTGCCACTTATCAACGCCTCGTCAACAAGGATTTTCAAGCACATATCGGCCGAAATAGGAGGTATATGTCGACGATATGCTTGTGAAGAGCATCCATGGGGCCGATCATGTGGCCGATCTACAAGAGGCATTCGATGTACTCAGGGAGCACGATATGAGGCTCAACCCGAACAAGTGTGCGTTTGGAGTCTTGTCGGGGAAATTCCTAGGCGTTATGGTGAGCCAAAGAGGAATCGAAGCTAACCCTAAGATGATCAAGGCCATATTGGACATGGCTCCCCCGAAGAATGTTAAGGAGATTCAGAAGCTAACAGATCGCCTTGCTGCCATAGGGCGCTTCCTTTCTAAGTCAGGGGAGAAGTGTCTTCCCTTCTTCAAAGCTCTCAGAGGGGCTAAAGGCTTCGAGTGGGGTCATTCGACCAGCTAAAGGCTTACCTAGTCAATCATCATCTCTTCAGCAAACCTGTTCCTGGGGAAGTCCTCTACCTCTACTTAGCCGCCTTAGAGCAGACCCTCAGCGCTGTCCTCGTAAGGGAAGAAGATAAGACTCAAAAGCCCATCTATTACGTGAGCAGGGTACTTCGGGATGCCGAGCTCCGCTACCCAAGGATAGAGAAGATGGCATACGCCTTAGTCATGGCCGCAAGAAAGCTTTGTCCATATTTCCAGTCCCACTCGGTGGTCGTTCTTACCGACCAAACGTTGAAGCAAGTCCTTCACAAGCCAGAGATCTCTGGTCGTCTCATGAAATGGTCTATTGAGCTGAGCCAGCATGATATAACCTACCAGCCTCAGATCGCGATCAAGGCTCAGGCCTTAGCTGAATTCATAGTTGAAAGTACCATTCCCGAGGTCAGTCAAGCATCAAATGGGCCTCTTATTTGGACGGTATATGTTGATGGATCCTCTTGTACCGAAGGGAGCGGAGCCGGGGTTATTTTGGTAGGCCCCGATGACTTCGTCCTCCAATACTCTCTCCGCATCAACTTCAAGACCTCCAACAATGAAGTAGAATACGAAGCCCTCGTAGCTGGTCTCGGAATGGCTCGCAAGGCAGGGGCACGACGCCTCCACATATTTAGTGACTCTTAGCTGGTCATGAATCAAGTCTTGGGTGAGTATGAAGCGCGAGATGACTGAATGGCTAAGTATCTAGCCAAGGTCCAAAGTCTCATGGCTCTCTTCGAAGAGGCGATTATTCGATGAATCCCCAGGGAGGTCTTGTACAAATGCTCCTTCACACAAGTTGACGGCAGACCTTATTTGAGGTGCCTCACCCCCGAACAAGCCACATATGCCTTGCAAGAGCTTCACGAAGGCATAGGTGGAGCACATTCAGGGTCCAGGTCCCTTGCTCGGAAGGTGTTGGATTATGGATATTTTTGGCATACCCTCTTACAAGACGCCGAGCAACATGTTCGGCAATGCAGCTCTTTTCAAATGCACTCCAACATCCATTGCCTCCCACAAGCTCGGCTCGCCAACCTATCAAGTCCTATCCCTTTCGCAATGTGGGGGATGGATTTACTAGGACCATTCCCGCCAGCTCCCGGCCAACTCAAATTTTTAGTCGTGGCAATCGACTACTTCTCGAAGTTGATAGAGGCCGAGCCCTTGGTCGCAATCACTGAGAACAAAGTATTCCAGTTCTTTTGGAAGAATGTCATCTGCAGGTTCGGCATCCCTCGAGTCCTCGTAACCGACAATGGAACACAGTTTACAGAGGCCTCCTTCCGAGCTCTGTGTGAAAACCTCGCCATCCAACAATGCTTCTCCTCTATCTCCCATTCTTAATCAAATGGCCAGGTGGAAAACGCCAATCGACAGATCTTCTCTGGTATCAAGACAAGGCTGGATAAGTCCGCTAAAGGTTTATGGGTTGATCAGCTCCCGAACGTACTCTGGAATTACTGCACTACCAAACGGACCCCCACGGGAGAGTCGTCGTTCAACCTCACCTACGGGGCTGAGGCTGTAATCGCCTTGGAAGTCGGTGTACCCTCTCCTCGTCTTATTGCTTATGAAGAAGAGCAGAATGCCAGAGAGCTCCGAGCAAATCTGAACTTGATCAATGAGCTCCGTGAAAGAGTTGCCATTCGTCAACAAAGCTATCAGAGAAGGATCGAGTTGGCCTATAACAAGAGAGTCTATCCTACTGATCTCAAAGAAGGGAACATAGTCCTCAGAAAGTTAGCTATCTCCTTCCCCAGTCAGAAGAGTAAGCTAGCTCCAAATTGGGAAGGACCCTACAAAATCACCAAAGTAGTTCGGCCTGGAGCCTACCATCTAGAAGATCTTGAAGGCAGAGAGATCCCAAGGACTTGGAATGCTGACCATCTCTTGAAGTACCAAAAGAGCGCATCAACGCCTCTCTAAGTACCTTCGGATTCTGAACCGTCCCATTCCATTCACTTGTATTTTGATTTTATTTTCTGCAATGTAATAACAGCTCGCAACTTAGACGCAGTCGGCTAGTTGTTTTCAATAA
The DNA here is from genome assembly GCA_017893485.1 of Hemerocallis citrina. Taxonomy (NCBI): domain Eukaryota; kingdom Viridiplantae; phylum Streptophyta; class Magnoliopsida; order Asparagales; family Asphodelaceae; genus Hemerocallis; species Hemerocallis citrina. The sequence goes on along the minus strand of CM030360.1, from coordinate 113,436,269 downwards.
AGGATATTTTTTCATATTCTACATGTGAATTGCTTGTATCTCTCTGTTTTTACGTTCCTCGTACTCTAACGACGAGTTCGGAGTCCAATACTTGGCTCGACTCCGCTTTAGAGCCACTTCGTAAGCTCGCTCTAAAGCAAACTAGAAGTGGTTCGCCATTCGGAATTGCATCCACAACTGTTGAAACAAACTCTAACACACGAGCATTAAAAAAAAAAACAAAACAAACTTTTATTAAGGAATACAATGGACAAAAACATTCAAGTTACAAGGCCAAGCTATTACAACGAGGTGCTACAAAATTTCCAAAGTATAATACAACTTTTTCAACGCTTCTTCGGGACAGGGACGTTCCGGTTTAGAGAAACGCAAGGGCGACGCCGCTTCTCCTCCGAGCTCGTCTCTACACCAACGAACCGAGACGCCTCCTCGGCACTGCCTCTGACAGTGGCTCCAACTGAGGCTTCGCTAGATGAGATGGCCACGCCACTCTGAGTGTTGGCTGGGCTCTGACGAACGATAGGTGGACGAGTCGTGAGCTTGTAGAAGGAGATCCCCCTCACTCTCCTCACAGGTGCACGAAGTGCTTCGGACGTTAATCCTCATGGGCTGAGGTTTAAGACGAGCGACTTCCTCTCCAAGTTCGACGATCCTATTCTTCAAAGTATCGTCTTTCACCGACATCTTGAACCAAGGAAGTTTTACCGAGCTTGCGTCCCCGGCACAGTCAGTTATGATTCGGCGAAGGTTGGTCACTTCGATGCTTTTGTCGACCGTAACCCTTTTTAGCTGCTCAACCTTCGAAGCAAGCTCATCACGCTCGGCCAGCGTCGAGGTTAACTCATCCTCCTTTGCCGAAAGTTCTCCTTCGACTATCTGCAAGTGACGAATCTCAGCCAATAAATCACTGTTCATCTTTTCCACGTTGAATAATACCCTCCTATTAACTCAATCTCGCCCTCGAGACAAGCTTCGCGTGATCGGTTAAATAATTCCATTCGCCGCCGAGCCGCTGCGGCGTCCGAACCGAGTCCGACGATCTGAAAAACCAAAGCATTTCATTGGAAGACGGATTCCGAGCCAAACACTTGGACAAATTCGAAAAAGAAATCTTTCATTCATATCAAAAAGAAGCGGTGGCCAGTCCGCTATAAGGCTTTACAAAAAAAAGAGAAGTGGATTTATGCAAAAGACGGGGAGATCAAGGATCCACCTGGGGCGGCTGCTCAGTCACAGGTGCCTCGCCAGATGGTCCCTCGCCCCCCATCGCCTCGGCTTGGGGGTCGACCGCCACGGTCTCGGGGACGGCAGGCACCTCCCCGTCTCGCTGGTCAACCTCCTCCTCTTCTCCTTCTTGCTCTCCGCCCTCCTCCTCTTCGCCGGGCCACAGGCGATATCCCACTCTTTCGAAGCCGGGGACACGAGCCTCGACGTGGTCAAGCGCTCTCGCACAGGACAGCTCCATGTTCCTAGCCATGTGCTTCTTTGCCTCGGCCTCAACCTCCTTCCTGGCCACCTCTGCCGCGGCATCCCTCTCCGCCTTCGCCGCCTCCAGGGCCTTCGCCGATGCGGCCAGCTCCTCGGCAGCCTTAACAACCTTGGCAACCTCTGCGGCGAGCTGCTCTTCGCTCGCTCCAGGGCCGTTTCAAGATTGGCAACCCGAACCTCCAAACCCTCCGAGCGGCGCTGCTCGGCCTCGAGCTGCTTCACCATCCTTGCCTTCTCTGCCCTGTCCTTGTCACAAGGGCTTTCAGCTCCATCTCTTGCTTGCCGAACTCCTGAACAATGTGGCAAAAGTGACAAGTGGCCTACAATGAATGAGCGTTAGCTGGTTGTAAAAGCCGAGTTATGGACTTAAAGAAATTTTCAAAGAAAAATGCTTACCGACATGAGCGACTGAGCGATCTCAAAGGTATCGTCCCCGGTCGTCCCCGCCTTCAGAGCAGCTCGGTCCTTTGGGGTCGCGAGATGCTTGACGGCCTGCATGCACATCTGCGAATCACCAAGGAAGCCGTCGTGGTTCTTCACCCGCCAGTCGGGGACGAACAGCTCTTATGGGCCTCGGTCAAGATCTGCTTGCCCTGAGGCGTCAGAGGCAGGGCCTACAGTGCCAGCATAGCCGAAACCGAAAAGACCTCACTGGCTGGGGCAGACGAGGCCGGGGCAGACGGGTCTACAAAGATGGCCACCGACAAGGACGACGGCTGAGGAGCAGGGGAAGGGTCGGCAACTACCGAGGGGGCCTTGGAAGGATGGCCGGATGCGAGCCCGGCGCTCGGCTTCTTCCTCTTCCTACCATCGGCGACCTTGCCTCGCTCAGACATCATTCCCATGAAGTCCATCTTTGGCGCCTCTGTTCCAAACAACAAAACCAAAAAATAACAAGTTAGAAGATCGCACAAGAAAGAAAGAAAAAAAATGTAGCGTGATGTCAGGGGCATACTCGAGTCGATCGGACTAAGCCCCGACCCGTGTAGCACCTCCTCAGTCATTTCTCTTCAGCTTAATAATGGGAGAGCAATGAGCTTCGCGCCACCTCCTCCTCGGCCGCAGTCAGCACCGGGTCGGCCCTTGCAAACTTCGGCACCTCTTCCTTCCACTGAGTCGGGAAGCCCAGCCTCGAGGGCCCCTTCAACAGAAAAAACTTCTCCTTCCAACCTTTTATCGAATTCGGATTCTCTATGAGCTTAACGCATCTCTGGGGTGACAAGTAGTAGCGAGGCTCGGCCTTCGTCATCCGGTTGATCCGATACAGACTCCGAAGGATTACCAGGTCTGGCTCGACCTCGGTGATGCGACACTGCAGCAAGAAGGCGAGCACGTGGCGCCAGGTGTTCGGCATAAATTGTACCGGTGCCAGACAGTAGTAGTGGAGAACCTTCAACACGAAAGAATGCAGAGCGAAGCGCAAGCCGGCGCAAAAAGAGTCGAAGTCGAACACGCACGTGTCCGGCAACAGCCCGGTGTTCGCTTGCATCCCAGGGCTGGGGAGGATCAGACTGTATTCCGAAGGGATGGCGAACCCCTTTCTGATCCGGAGGAGGTCCATCTAGGATAATACCGAAGCAAGGTCGTCCACCTTGGTGACCTCCCTCTGGGCATTCTCCTCGTAAACTGCCGACCATCCAACGATCGCCTTCTTCAGCAGATCACCCTCATACTGCCTAATGCCGGCGTGACCCCACAGCACACCAGGGTCCGGCCCGACTCGGGGGCTCGCCTCTCAGGCTTCACGATCTCCTCGTCTACGGGAGACCGGGCAACTACCTTCTTCTTCACGGCCGTAGACGACCCTACCACTTTCTTCCCCTTTTTTCGGCTCGCTACTTGACTTCACTCCTCGGCACCACTATCTTCAGAGGACGATGCCTCACTTCCCAAGTTTATCCTTGACATCTCTAATAAATATCTAAGGCAAAAGTACTAACATTGATGTGACGTGAACTTGGATGTGACGTGCACGGTTGGAATTTTTTTGCCGGAAATTGCATGGCCTACACGACAGCCAGCACCACCGCCTTGGAGCACAAATCACCGCTAGCAGAGCGAAACTGAGAGTGAAAGCGAAAGATGATCTCGGAAGTGAGGAGAGTGAGGACTTATAGCCAAGAGAGCGACGTTTGGGCTCTCTAGGCGTTTAAGGGCCCACTAAAGGAAGGCAAAACGACAAAACTGAGAGTTACAATGCTTCAAGGCAGGAACTCGTCAATTCGCTTAACTCCATCACTCGGCAACCAGCACCTCGACAGGCCACCGGACCACCATCCTACCGAGCCGAGGGGACGAGGTACCGACCTCCTCATATGGAGAAAAATTCTGCCGAGCCGGATTCACCATCGGACCGTCTTAAAATTCGTGTCAAAACTTGATGGACGGCTCAGATCGTGTCACGCCCACGAAACGACAAGATAACGTTTTCTCGTGATTTGAACCCCGTCATCGTGATTCGCGCCATGATGAACGCTCCAGATTCAGCCACGAGTTCCTTCCGAGCTGCTGGCCACCGGAGTGCATAGCTGAGCTACAGAACAGCTTGGCTGAGCAACCGAGCTACCGAACCGAGCTACCTTTCCTTCTTTCTCCACGTCACACCACCTTCCAATCCTTCCATTCTTTTTCTTTCCTTCTTATTATATTGTAACACCACAAAAAAAAAAATTCTCCAAATTAAATTCTTTCAATTTCTCTATCACTTTAAACATATACTAAGAAAATTATATTTCAGGGAAAATTTTGGCAGAGTTTCCCCTGTAAATTTTACCCCGAAACACAGATAGCTTACGGAATTCTGCTTAAAATTCCGTAGCTCACAATATATACAATAATTTCATGGGCTCCCCAGGCCAAAATGAGCAAAAACACATAGGCAATATAATATAATGCTATGGGGGCCAAACTCATAACGGATTATCAAATATCAAATAAAAACTATAAATTTCTTTGAAAAACGAGCTAAAAATTTAGAAAAATCATTGTAAAACCTACCACAGAGCCTGGTACTCCACAACGAGATGGGTACGGGTCACAAACATCCCATACCACCCCACACTATACTCATAATCATCATATACATGCTTATACATCCATAATACAATTTAGATCATAATTTTACTATTCACATAACTACTTAGTACAAATTTTTAAAATAAAACTTCACCCTACCAATCCACGCCTCACCTCTATACTGATGAGAACCTGTAACAGTAGGGGATCTAGGGTAGTCCTCAAACTCCCCTAACCCCCCAAACACTAAGGGGTCAGCCATTTCTGGTGTGAGTAAAGTTATTAATCAATAACAAATTAAAATAGTATAAAGAAAATAATTTAAACTTACAAATACCAAGTTAAGATAATGCAACCTGAATCCTGAACACAGCAACATCATCAATACGACGATATATCAAATACTCTGCCAATCCTGCATTCAACTATTTAATTATCCATAACTTCCCACATTTCATAATATACTTCACCTCAACCTCATATATATAGATATACTTATTTTACATCCGCATAGTACGAATACACATACAATCCATTACTTTTAAATTTAAAATTTTCTAACCCAAATATTCATTCTTCCACAAGTATCGTCATAATAGCATTATATGAACATAACTACATGATGTTATTACTCCTTTCATTAATAACCATTTATATGAATACAACTCATAATACAACATACTCTCTTAATAACCATTTTCATAACCAATCTCATAAAACGGGTATTTATTTTATTATGCCCTATCAAGTATCACTTCTTACAAATGCTTCTATTCTTATAATACCACATTTATTCATATCTTATGATGCAAAAATAACATCTTATTGCTTATTGCAATGCTCTCACATCTCATCACATCATTAACTCATTATTGATAGAATGCTTATACTCATTACAGCGAAAACTTGTTTTATAGCTCATTTCCATTTCATTATACCACTTTAGTAATTTCTTTTTCTTATAAACAATAAATCTTATTATCATTTTCACTTAATCCCCAGACACAATCTGGGGCCACAACATATCACACCCCATAGCCGATAGCTTGGGTAATAATCACTGCACCCCAAACACACAGTTTGGGTAATATCACATCACATCTCAAGCCGATAGCTTGGTTATTAATTCACTTCAATCACTTATCATCTTCACTTTACATATTTCTTCATTTCCATTAATCATTACCACTATCATACCAACTCACCCTGCGAATTATGCTAAGGCAGGTAGTTCCCACCATTTCCACAGAAATAGCGAGCAGGTAGTTCCTTGACATAATTCCAAGGTACAACTCATATCAACTGTATTTTACTTTAATGATCACATACATAATACAATTACTTCGTACTATTCATAAGAACACATGTCTCTTTTATTATTTTTATTTTAAATTAACCACGTACTACATTTATCACTTCTTTTCATACACTAACTCATAACTTGTTTTCCTTCACATTTACTTTATTCACAACTACTTTCGTTCTCATCCACAATTCACAATTCGCTTTCTGTACTTTCACATTTTTATTAACACTTCGTTATTTTATTAGTTTGTCGACCAGTGAGGCACAGTATCCCAATATACTGAAAGCCGACAGCCCAGTAAAACACGCGGACCGATGCTCACACAGAGTCTTACTCGACCGAGGCTACGTCTTCCTCCCAGCCGAACTAGCGAGGGAACACCGCACCCCAGATAAACTGGGTACTTCCTCGCGACGTCTGTCATCGAGGGAAAACACCGCACCCCAGGTGAATTGGGTACTTCCTCCCCGCCAATAGCCCGGAGGGAAAAACACCGCACCCCAGATAAACTGGGTACTTCCTCGCGACAGCTGTCATCGAGGGAAACCGGGACTCAAGCCGATAGCTTGGGTGATAAAACACCGCACCCCAGATAAACTGGGTACTTCCTCCCAGCCGAAGCTAGGTGGGAAAAACATCGCACCCCAAGCCGGTCCTTGGGTATTAGGAGGTCTAGCCCAAACCCCCAGGATTGCTGTAGGTACTGGTCAACAAAACCATCTGTTATTAGCATTATTCATTCCATCTTTCCATCTTACAATGTTCCACAACATTACACTTTTGAATTCAAGAATAGCTAACAGCTTGATTTTAGTCACGTGTATTAATAACACATTTAATTAGCACTTACCATCTTATCTTTTATCTTGCATTTGATGCACATCTGATGTCCACGATATAATTATCATCTCAGTATATCACATATATACATACATCTAGTCTGTAACGACCCGAAAAATAGCATATGGCTATTTTGCATCGAAATGTGTGCGCGATTGAGAATTTCGTGCGATCATGGATTTTCTGATAATAATTATTTTGATTGAGAAATATAAGATATATTGTCTATTTTATATTATTATTATTTTCAAGATTAAATTATTTTATACGGATTATCTACAAAGTAGTTTTAATGTATTTTGTATTGTTTGGAATTATTAGAATGGAGAGTTGGGCTTTATTTAAAATGTATTGAAGTTAGGGGGCTTATATGCAACATTCCCTTAGATATTTATCATCTATTATTGTTTATTTCCTCTTTTTACAAAAAACCCCTTCTCTCTCTCTCTCCTTCCCTTCTCCTTCTTCTTCCTTCTCTTCTTCTTCCCGGTTTCAATCCCAAACCGATGGAAACCCCGGCCTCTCCTCCTCCCTTCTCCCTCATTCGCTCACTTCCAGCCCAAAAGAAAAACCCAACCCTCTTCCGTTCTTCTTCTTCTCCCTCCCGGGTTCGACGCCGACCCCATGGAACCCCCACCCGACCCCCTCCTCCTCCCGACTTCCTCCCGTCCGTCCACGCCGCCGATCGAAGAAACCCCGACCCCACCTCCGTTCCATTCTTCTTCTCCTTCTTTCCTTCCATTTCCATCCCGATCGAAAGAACCAAACGAACCCATCGATGATACCTCCCCACTTCAAATCTCCTCCATTTCTTCATCGATTCCAAATTAAAATGAGGGGTAGACTAAGTGAGGGATTCTCTACATGGTGGTAGCGTCAGATTTTTGATTGGATTTCGGAAGGTAAAACCCTAACTATTTTATTGTATAGAATTTAGTTGGGTTAATTTTATTGAGTAGGAATGTTAGGGTAGAGAGATTTTGAGATGTTGGAAATTGTAGATGGGAGAAATTAGTAGGTTATTAGAGAGATTGTGAGTTGTTAGTAAATTAGGGATTTGAGTTTGTAAAAGAGAACCGTATGGATATGAATTAATTCTCAGATTGTAATAGAAATTATAGTTGAGCTACTAGAATATTTTGGGGGCGATTTGGTAATTATTTGGGGATGAAAATACCATAGGCATTAGATCATCACGTGCATCGCACGTGTATATCCCAAGCATTCAATAAGCGCTTGTGGGATATTTGGGATAGCGATTATTTACTCTTGTGATTAGTTGAATTATTTGAGTTTTAATTGCTTGAAATTTGGTGATAGGATATATTCACGACCTTGGACGCGAGGTGGCACGACGCTTGGATCTTCGCAAAATATGTGAGTATGATTTATTATGTATTTTTGTGTGCTAAGAAAGATGTGAGTTAAATTATTATGGGTTTTGTGTGTTAAAATGATGTGAGTTATATTATTCATATATTTTTGTGGTTTAAAGATATATGTGAGTTCTAATTTATTATATGTATTTTGTGATTATGAAAATATAGTGAGTTATATTCTTTATATATTCTCGTGGTTTAAAGATATATGTGAGTTAAATTATTTGCGTACCTCTGTGAGTATAGAAATATGTGAGTTTAATTTATATATATATATTTTCATGATTTAAGAAATCATGTTAGTTAGTATATGGATATATTTTGTGGTTCGAGAAATATGTGAGTGTAATCTATTTACGTATTGATGTTAAAAGATGCTTGAATAACATATACGTGTATATGGGAGCGAGTTATATTCATATGATAGTACCAAAGTATGGTGGGTACGGTTCTATATACGTATTGGATAATTCAAGGAAATTTGGATAAACTGAAATGGTGATATGATTTATGGATGAGACGTATGGGGAAATTAACTACCCTTGAGTGTATAAAACCTATTAATGGATGAAGGGATTCGTTAAGTATGTGAGGATTCTTTACTCCTAATTTAGTTGCTTGCTCCCTTTATCTATTTCCGTATGTACAGAAAGAACCCATCTTTTGGGTATGGGTTGTTGTAGGTTGAGAAAGAACCCACTTTGAGGGTGGAGTAAATTGTGGATGCTAAAAGAACCCAACTTGATGATTATGTTAGTTGTAGTATGATAAAGAAACAATCTTGGGATGTTGTCAGTGGTAGGGGGTTAAAAGATCACACCTTTTGTGGATTACGTGTTGTAGGTTGAGGAAGAACCCATTCCTAGGGCTATATTAATTGTGTATGCCAAAGAGAACCCATTTGAGTTGTTAATAGTAGCGAGTAAAAGAACCCACCCTATGGATTTGGATTGTTGTAGAGAAAGAACCCACCCTTGTGGTATAGTAAGAATCTATGCTTGAATTGTTATAGAAAGAAACCCATGGTTCAGTTGTAGTAGAACACCATGCTTGAGTTGTGTGAAGAACCCATTCATGCCTATGTGACGTTCCAGTAAAACCTATCATGTTTGAGTTGATTTTAGAAAGAAACTCATGTTGAGTTGATTATAATAGGTATGCCATGATGAGTTGATTTTAGAAGAAACCCATGCTAAGTTGATTTTAGTAGATTCTTCTGTTGCTTATAATTATAGAAGATAAAGTTTGCTAGTAAGCACGTTTGGTTGCTTCTAGGTTTGACTACCTTAATGGTTGTTTGTATGTGGTTTTGCTCATACGTGGCTCGACTGGCCCGTATGTAGCTGTTGGTCTCATACGGAGCTTATTTGGCTCGTATGTATGTTGTTGTCTCATACTCGGCTCGACTGGCCCGTATGTAGCTGTTGGTCTCATACGGGGCTTAATTGGCTCGTATGTATGTTGTTGTCTCATGCGCGGCTCGACTGGCCCGTATGTAGCTATTGGTCCTATACGTAGCTGTTTAGCTCGTATATGTTTTTGGTTACTCGTATGTAGCTTCTTAGCTAATACGCAGTTTGTTGTGCTCATCTAGGGTGATGTTATTACCCTAAGGGTCATCGACCATCAAGACCACATCCTACCCCCTTAGAGTGAAATGGATAGATCTCACCTCGGGCGTCGACGGATCTTAACCAATGTAGGTTGACCGTGGGCCGAGAGTGTCGGTAGAATCCGAGTTAGGGGTAGGGATGAGTGAGAGAGATATTATTACCAGAGTCTTGGATCGAGGGACCATGAGTTGGACCATGATTGGAAACTATGCAAGATTGCATAGGAATAATAACCTCATTAGGATAGTGATTTATAAAATCATTACATAGACCCTTGCCGGAAGAGAGGAGTCGGTTGTAGGGGGCACCTTATGACTAACTCGTCCCTGGAGGCAGACTAGGTGGTGTTATTGGGTTGCGCCTTCCTGTCAAAGGGATACGTACGGTGCCGTCTCACAAGTTGAGGACACGGGTTGCGTATCTCGCGCTGTTAATTCCTGAAGTACCGTGGCTGGGGGTGCCATAGGATGCATTGTGCAATCCTGCGCTTGCGATACCCCAGAGGGTGCCACAGGGTAGGCTTCGTGCTACCCTGCACTTGCGAAACCCTATAGTTTGATTTTGGAATGACGCCCGATACGTTGTGTTCGTCTATTTGGAGAGAGGTCCGGTTGGCCGGGTCGCAGTGGCGAATATAGACACCACTGGCGAAATGCAATAGTGGGACTTGACCACGTCTGCAACCTTATTAGCCACGTGTAGGTGTCGGGAACAGGTTGAGTGCAATTAGAATTCATAACGCGGGTTCAATCCCTATATATGGAGAAACAGCTTGAGATGGGGTCGCATGTAGTATGGGCTGCATGTTGTTTTCGGAGACTTGCTGGCATTAGAATAAGAGCATCATTGTATTAGAAATCTTGCATTAGAGTTAAGTCATAACATACACTGTCACATCAATTATATGTACACGTGTCTTTTCCATTCAAGTTGAATTGCGAGTGTGATATATTATTGCCAAACCATGTTGGCGATGCAGAGTCTATTGTGATGGAATACATATAAATGGTAACGTGCAATGAGACGTTAGATTGGACATGAATGAATGTGGTAGTATGCAAATGAATGCATATGCCTATGATGTGATATGTGATATAAGGCAATAGGATAAATATTGTATTATGAGAGGGGTTATTCAAATGATTACTAAGATAAGTATGTTGTGAGTGGGTATGGATATACATATAGGTGATGACTCAGAGAGTATTGGATGTGAATTCCCATTTATGAGGTTACATGTTCAGATGTCAAGTAAGATTTGTTGATCTTGATATTATGAGTTCGTTATGTTTTTACTTGTAAAGTTTAATTTATTTGCTTATTTTAATAAATTATACTCACACCAGAAATGGCTAACCCCTTAGTATTTGGGGGTTAGGGAGTCCATGGACTACCCTAGGTCCCTACTGTTACAGGTCTTCAGCAGTGCAGGGGTGAGGTGTAGGTACAGGTTTCGGTGGAGTGGAGCTTTAGTTATAAATTGTTGCTAGATTTAATTGTAAATAGTAAAGATTTATGCTTTAAATTGTATTTTTGATGTATAAGCATGTGGATGATGATGAAAAGTAGAGCGTGAGGCGGCAGGATATGGTTTTGACCTGTAACCATTTCGTTGTGGAGTGCCGGACGTCGTGGTAGGTTTTTACAGGTTATTTTCTAAAAACTTACTACATTTTCTAAAGGATTTATGCTTTTTAATTGATATTTGTTAAACCGTTATGAGTTTGGCCCCCAGAGCATATATATATATTGCCTGTGTGATGATGCTTATTTTGGCCTGGGGAGCCCGTATTATTATTGCCTGTGATGTAAGCTACGGAATTTAGAGCAAAATTCCGTAAGCTTTTCTGTGTTTTGGGCAAAAAATACAATGGAGACTCTGCCCAATTTTTCTTTGAAACATAACTATTTTAGTTGATGTTTAAAGTGATATAGAAATTGGAAGAATTGAGTTTGGAGTCAAAAAGGAAAAAGGGCAGGCGCTACAGTTGGTATTACAAACTGATAATTGTAATTACTGCGTGGTAACTCTGTATTGAATAAAAAAGTTTTAAATTTCCAGCATTTTGTGTATCGTGACTAATTGAAGGAAAGATCTTGGCATGTGTCACGGTTTCCCATGTATATGGAAATCGGGGCGCTACATAGTCATTTAACATATAAACCAACATGTCATATTATTGCATATCACGAATGCACCACGTTATTTATTTTTCCATAACATCACCCATTATGAATACTACGCTATTTACTACTTCATTAAATCACATATAGGCATACACCAAGTTATATCATAAATAAAAGAATTATAAGGTGCTGGTCTGTATCGTAAGCGTATCAAAATATATAATTCATCACAGAATAATATCATATTATTGCCCATTAATTCACTTCGAACATAATTACAATATAAACATGTACCAAATTATTAATTTCATCAACTATTGCATCACACATCATAATCAGCTATATATATATCACAAATATACACCACACATGCAAGTTTCCCAGAAAAAGGGGCCAAAATCACTTATTTCCTCTAATTAAATCTTATAATATCTAGTTATAGCATACTAGCTCATACACCATGCTCCATGTAATCATAATTACCTATAAGGGCCTATATGCCCCAAAACATGCACAAAATATGAACTGGATAAAAATATGCATAAAGAATCTAATATAATTAGTTTTTATACTTCAACAAATCACAATAACCAATACTATAGATTTTATATACTTAAAATAGCCACTTTCACCACATCTCTCAAAAACCCATTTTGGATCCTTAAAAATCCGTATTTTCAATAAAAATCCACTTTTGGCATAAATCCCACAAAACATATCAAAAGGCCACGAAATTCGGCCACAATATAAAATATTTATAAATACAACATACTCACCTGACGGATCGAGCAAACGATGTGCCACGTCCGTCCTGTAGCCAGTCGAAGTTCAACTTTTTCCACCTAAATAGGAAATTATAGGATCGATTAGCATGAAACTCAAAACTCGACCTATGGATCTCCAAATTCAAATCCGTCTTCACCCACTCGTTACAAATGACCTAAGTAGCCGAGCTACATCGATGGATTTCGAGTTTGGGTCCCAATACAAACATTCCCTTATTGATCGGAGGCTTTCTAATAAGAAAAAATTTATATTTTCTAATTTCTTTAATCCTCTTTTTCCTAATCTCACATATTAGGGTTAATAATAATAATGAGACTCAATCACACCTCCGAACCCAACAAATTCTCACCTATATCTCGCTCGGGCATTTCATCGAACACCCGGCGTGCACTTTTCACCCATAGTCTATCTCACTCAATTTAATTGAGCTTAAGCCTATAAAAATCATCCTAAATTCATATTAATCCTTTCATAATATTCTGCACCCTCATATGCATTTTCTACAATTATTAGGATTGAGTTTTTTACCCGATTTCATAAACCCTATAGTTCGAGTTTATGCCAAAATCACCACTCCCCATTTTATTCTAATGGCTCACTACAATTTTTTACTACCATACAAGGGATAATTCTCATACATATAACTCTATTTTACAAACCCAAAATCCTAATTTATCAACAACTTACAATTTCCCTAATAGTCTACTAATTCCTCAAATCTACCACTTCCAACATCTCTAAATCTCTCTACCATAATAATCCTACTCAATAGAAATTAATCCAACTCAATTTCATACAATAAAATAAGTTAGGGTTTACCTTTTCGAAAATCCAACGCTACCACGATTTAGAGGACCCTTCAATTAGCCTATCCCCCAATTTAATTGAAATTTTATGGAGGAAAAGTCGGGATTTGTGGGGCTAGGAGGTGGTCGGGGATGGGTTCGGCTGGGCTTGAACGAAACCAAAGGGGAAAGAAGGATGGAAAGGAAGGAGAAGAAAAGATGGGGTGGGGTTTTAGAAAATAAAAATAATGAATATAATAATTAATAAGGTATATCTACACATGTAGCCCCCAATCTCCAAAATATTACAAATAAACCCCAACTCTCCTCTATAAGAATACGAACAATACAAAACACATTAAAATTATCTTATAATAATCCCCCAGAATTATAAAATAAACGAACAATATTTATTCACGTAAAATTTCATCTCCTGGCCCCAATATATCAATCATACCAATCTACCACAAATATCCATACCAATATCAATATTAAAAATCAATAAAATAAGATATAACTTAAAAATAATTCTCACCCTTACAAAATATAAAAACGAATATTTTCGGTATTTTAAAATCCGAGGTGTTACATTCTACACACCTCAAAAGAAGCTCATCCTCGAGCTACGGGGTCTTAAGATAACTCCTCGAACAAAGTCAAAATACTACCTCCTCACTATTTCCTAGAATTCCCAAGTGCATTATCACATCAAACCTTCATTGCACCATTAACAACTAAACAATGTGTCATCTAGTCTGCCGCACTATCGATCTATAATATTCACTAGTTTCATAGGACATGTCACATCCAATGTCACATCCAGCTGGATTTCAACCTGTGGCAGCTCCACAACTTGAGATAGATCTCTCACACTTTTTAACATAAACAGGAAATACCTCAAGAATGCTTAGCATCTCAGAGGTAAACGTTAAACGATATACCATGGTTTCAATTCTTTCTATAACTCTGAATGGGTCGACAAACCCCCAGATCTAACTTTTCCCGGTTTCTAAAATGGCATACTCCATGAATAAAGGATACCTTCAAAAATGCCCAACCTTCAACTTTTAATCTTCACAAGACTTTCGCCACAGATCTGCATAATCATTTTCTTTTGTCGACTACACACCTCGAAAGAGGCTTATCCATGCTCACCTGATAATTAATATTCTTCCTTTTTCGGGACCACTAAAATATTCTCCTGGAATCTTGATTCATCTTCATGCCACCAAGAATAACAATATACCGAGCATAAGGAACATTCTCCATCACTCGCTACCACAAGCCATCCTCATCAAGAACACCAAATCTACGATAATAACAAGAATTTCCTACTGCCTACTGACCAATTTGCATCACATTCATTAATCTCATCCAGAATTCAACAATGCATCCTCTGTCACAAATAGAAATTTTGAATTCAAGTTTGACTGGTCAACTGTATGATAGACAACTGTATTAATAAACTACCGATATATAAGTTCGGATGAACCTCTACTACTGAAATAAAATCAAATTGATCTATTGAATTTAACACCGTCCACTGCTGGGATGTCATTAGGACCAAAACCTTCTTTCCATTTATAGCATTCATTACCTTATTTCTTTCCCGGGTGGTATTTTATTTCCATACCAAGCTACCAAGGTACTCAAGCCACGTTTATTGCCTCCTGCTAAAATCATTTGCAGGAACGAGTGTTCAAACTCTTACAATCACAGAAAAAGCTAAATCTATTTTCTGAAAAACTAATTTCTCAACACTTTCAATACATGCCTTACTATCATTAATTTCAAATTTACGTAATTCACGCACCCCGTATAACCACAACTGCCTCAATATATAAGCCACATGCGTGCCTTCAGGCATCAAACTCCACCTGATCCTTTTCTAAATGCACTCCCTTCTCGGGATGATCAAAACATGAGCTGTCGTTAATCTTCCTTCAACTCTTGAAAATGTCTTTTCACCCTGCATCGGTCATACGAGTGGCACATTCCTCCAGGGAAACTGATTCATCGGTGTAGCAATAACAGAAAATCAAAGAACGAGTCGCCCATAATAGACAGCCAAAACTAAGAAACTCGGAGCTTCTGACACATTCGTGAGTTATCTCCCATCTTTTCACCTCTGTAAATGTTTTCAGATCCACAGATACGCCTTCAGCAGACACAATGTGCCCTCAAAAATCACACTTTTCACTCCCAGAAATGAAAATTTACAGACCTTTCATACCGCTTCTAGTCCCAACGAGTCTACAACTCAGTTCTGAGGTGCCATCCATGCCCCTCTATACTACGAAAATACACCAAATATCATATACGAATACAATCATACCCTGTTAATATAAGGGTGAAAGGTCCAATTCGTCAAATTCATGAAAACTGCAAGGATGTTCGCCAGCCCAGAAGACATTACAGAAAACTTATACAATTCAGACCGAGTACGAAAAACAGCCCGTGGGATACTTCCCTTTTCAAGGATTATCCGACAATACTCGGTGTGAAACCCTAGCCGGTGGATTAGTGACACTCCTCGCAACTAATCCAACAAATTATCTGTTCTCAACAATGAATACTTAATAATCACCTTACTTAGTACACCTTCTCGGTGAACTACCTTCTTTGTTGTGGAAACTGTCGGCGCGCCTTACGGCGTATCACTTAAACTGATACCCTTCATCAAAAACATCACCTCAAATTCTCTTTCACCTTTTCCCATTCCTAAGGGCTAGAGCACAAGCTGATTTAGAAATAGGAGTCATACCAAATATCTAATCAACCTTGAACTCCCGAGTTCACCAAGGTGGGAGACCAAAAACCTCTTCAAATATATCAAAAACTTTGCAAACCCCATCAACAATCTCAATCTTCGCCTTAGATATTTCTACTGAACCCGAACAGACATTTTCATTGTCCAAGGCATTACATACAGTCAAAAACTGGGTTCATCGGGCGGTCTCACCTGAATCCTCCCTGTATCATACCCCAACTTTGCATATGACCTGCATAACCTTTCACAAACAATCAATCTGTCTCCCCAAATATGGGATAAACCAGAACCACACATCACTCCTCAGTCTATAAAATATACACCCATAGGACATACGCCCATAGGACCCGACTCAAAATCTCCAGGGAATACCCATTACAGCACACAGCAATCGATATAATAAAATACGCCAATAGTACAGAAGGTCACACCGGAATTTCTACTGAGGTCAACCCATATGCAGGGTCATGAAAGAAAATGCTGACTCAAAGTCAGAAAAAGGCTAGTGGGGATCGCTCCTTTCCATGATAAAATCTTTTCTTCAATAAAACACTCACAAAAATACACTATCTTAAACTAAGCAATAATGAACCCACACTCACAGGGCAAGATCACTAGGATTAACAAATTCCTAGTTAACCTAAGCTCTGATACCAAACTGTAACACCCCAAATTTTTTTTTCTCCAAATTCAATTCTTTCAATTTCTCTATCACTTTAAACATAAACTAAGAAAGTTATATTTCAGGGAAAATTTTGGCAGAGTTTCCCCTGTAAATTTTGCCCCGAAACACAGATAGCTTATGGAATTCTGCTCAAAATTTCGTAGCTCACAATATATACAATAATTTCACGGGCTCCCCAGGCCAAAATGAGCAGAAACACACAGGCAATATAATATAATGCTCTGGGTGCCAAACTCCTAATGGATTATCAAATATCAAATAAAAACTATAAATTTCTTTGAAAAACGAGGTAAAAATTTAGAAAAATCCTTGTAAAACCTACCACAGAGCCCGGTACTCCACAACGAGATGGGTACGGGTCACAAACATCCCATACCACCCCACACTATACTCATCATCATCATATACATGCTTATACATCCATAATACAATTTAGATCATAATTTTACTATTCACATAACTACTTAGTACAAATTTTTAAAATAAAACTTCACCCTACCAATCCACGCCACACCTCTGCACTGATGAGAACCTGTAACAGTAGGGGATCTAGGGTAGTCCTCAGACTCCCCTAACCCCCCAAACACTAAGGGGTCAGCCATTTCTGGTGTGCGTATAGTTATTAATCTAATAACAAATTAAAATAGTATAAAGAAAATAATTTAAACTTACAAATACCAAGTTAAGATAATGCAACCTGAATCCTGAACACAACAACATCATCAATACGACGATATATCAAATACTCTGCCAATCCTGCATTCAACTATTTAATTATCCATAACTTCCCGCATTTCATAATATACTTCACCTCAACCTCGTATATATATATACTTATTTTACATCCGCATAGTACGAATACACATACAATCCATTACTTTTCAATTTAAAATTTTCTAACCCAAATATTCATTCTTCCACAAGTATCGTCATATTAGCATTATATGAATATAACTACATGATGTTATTACTCCTTTCATTAATAACCATTTATATGAATACAACTCATAATACAACATACTCTCTTAATAACCATTTTCATAACCAATCTCATAATACGAGTATTTATTTTATTATGCCCTATCTAGTATCACTTCTTACAAATGCTTCTATTCTCATAATACCACATTTATTCATATCTTATGACGAAAAAATAACATCTTATTGCTTATTGCAATGCTCTCACATCTCATCACATCATTAACACATTATTGATAGAATGCTTATACTCATTACAGCGAAAACTTGTTTTATAGCTCATTCCCATTTCATTATACCACTTTAGTAATTTCTTTTTCTTATAAACAATAAATCTTATTATCATTTTCACTTAATCCCTAAACACAATCTGGGGCCACAACATATCACACCCCATAGCCGATAGCTTGGGTAATAATCATCGCTCCTCAAACACACAGTTTGAGTAATATCACATCACATCTCAAGCCGATAGCTTGGCAATTAATTCACTTCAATCACTTATCATCTTCAATTTAGTTATTTCTTCATTTCCATTAATCATTACCACTATCATACCAACTCACCCTGCGAATTATGCCAAGGTAGGTAGTTCCCACCATTTCCACAGAAATAGCGGGCAGGTAGTTCCTTGACACAATTCCAAGGTACAACTCATATCAACTGTATTTTACTTTAATGATCACATACATAATACAATTACTTCGTACTATTCATAAGAACACATGTCTCTTTTATTATTTTCATTTTAAATTAACCACGTACTACATTTATCACTTCTTTTCATACACCAACTCATAACTCGTTTTCCTTCACATTTACTTCATTCACAACTACTTTCTTTCTCATCCACAATTCACAATTCGCTTTCTATACTTTCACAATTTTATTAACACTTCGTTATTTTATTAGTTTGTCGACCAGTGAGCCACAGTATTCCAATATACTGAAAGCTGACAGCCCTGTAAAACACGCGGACCGATGCTCACACAGAGTCTTACTCGTCCGAGGCTACGTCTTCCTCCCAGCCGAACTAGCGAGGGAACACCGCACCCCAGATAAACCGGGTACTTCCTCGCGACGTCTGTCATCGAGGGAAAAACACCGCACCTCAGGTAAACTGGGTACTTCCTCCCATCCGATAGCCAGGAGGGAAAAATACCGCACTCCAGATAAACTGGGTACTTCCTCCCAGCCGATGCCAGGAGGGAAAAAACACCGCACCCCAAATAAACTGGGTACTTCCTCGCGACAGCTGTCATCGAGGGAAACCGGGCCTCAAGCCGATAGCTTGGACGATAAAACACCACACCCCAGATAAACTGGGTAATTCCTCCCAGCCGAAGCCAGGAGAGAAAAACACCGCACCTCAAGCCGCTCCTTGGGTATTATGAGGTCTAGCCCAAACCCCCAGGATTGCAGTAGGTACTGGTTAACAAAACCATCTGTTATTAGCATTATTCATTCCATCTTTCCATCTTACTATGTTCCACAACATTACACTTTTGAATTCAAGAATAGCTACGACCTTGATTTTAGTCACGTGTATTAATAACACTTTTAATTAGCACTTACCATCTTATCTTTTATCTTGCATTTGATGCACATCTGATGTCCACGATATAATTATCATCTCAGTATATCACATATATACATACACCTAGTCATTTAACATATAAACCAACATGTCATATTATTGCATATCACGAATGCACCACGTTATTTATTTTTCCATAACATCACCCATTATGAATACTACGCTGTTTACTACTTCATTAAATCACATATAGGCATACACCAAGTTATATCATAAATAAAAGAATTATAAGGTGCTGGTCTGTATCGTAAGCGTATCAAAATATATAATTCATCACAGAATAATATCATATTATTATTTATTCACTTCGAACATAATTACAATGTAAACATGTACCCAATTATTAATTTCATCAACTATTGCATCACACATCATAATCAGCTATATATATATCACAAATACACACCACACATGCACGGTTTCCCAGAAAAAGGGGCCAAAATCACTTATTTCCTCTAATTAAATCTTATAATATGTAGTTATAGCATACTAGCTCATACACCATGCTCCATGTAATCATAATTACCTATAAGGGCCTATATGCCCCAAAACATGCACAAAATATGCACTGGATAAAAATATCCATAAACAGTCTAATATAATTAGTTTTTATACTTCAACAAATCACAATAACCCACACTATAGATTTTATATACTTAAAATAGTTACTTTCACCACATCTCTCAAACACCCATTTTGGATCCTTAAAAATCCGTATTTTCAATAAAAATTCACTTTTGGCATAAATCCCACAAAACATATCAAAAGGCCACAAAATTCGGCCACAATATAAAATATTTATAAATACAACATACTCACCTGACGGATCGAGCAAACGATGTCCCACATCCGTCCTGTAGCCAGTCGAAGTTCGACTTTTTCCACCTAAATAGGAAATTATAGGATCGATTAGCATGAAACTCAAAACTCGACCAATGGATCTCCAAATTCAAATCCGTCTTCACCCACTCGTTACAAATGACCTAAGTAGCCGAGCTACATCGACGGATTTCGAGTTTGGGTCCCAATACAAACATTCCCTTATTGATCGGAGGCTTTCTAATAAGAAAAATAATCATTCCCTTATCATTCCCTAATAAGAAAAATAATCATTCCCTTATCGACGGATTTCGAGTTTGGGTCCCAATACAAACATTCCCTTATTGATCGGAGGCTTTCTAATAAGAAAAATAATCATATTTTCTAATTTCTTTAATCCACTTTTTCCTAATCTCACATATTAGGGTTAATAATAATAATAAGACTCAATCACACCTCCGAACCCAACAAATTCTCACCTATATCTCGCTCGGGCATTTCATCGAACACCCGGCGTGCACTTTTCACCCATAGTCTATCTCACTCAATTTAATTGAGCTTAAGCCTATAAGAATCATCCTAAATTCATATTAATCCTTTCATAATATTCTACACCCTCATATGCATTTTCTACAATTATTAGGATTGAGTTTTCTACCCGATTTTCTACAATTTTTTACTACCATACAAGAGATAATTCTCATACATATAACTCTATTTTACAAACCCAAAATCATAATTTATCAACAACTTACAATTTTCCTAATAGTCTACTAATTCCTCAAATCTACCACTTCCAACATCTCTAAATCTCTCTACCATAATAATCCTACTCAATAGAAATTAATCCAACTCAATTTGATACAATAAAATAAGTTAGGGTTTACCTTTTCGAAATCCTTTCGAAAATCCGACGCTACCACGATGTAGAGGACCCTTCAATTAGCCTATCCCCCAATTTAATTGAAATTTTATGGAGGAAAAGTCGGGATTTGTGGGGCTAGGAGGTGGTCGGGGTTGGGTTCGGCTGGGCTTGAACGAAACCGAAGGGGAAAGAAGGATGGAAAGGAAGGAGAAGAAATGATGGGGTGGGGTTTTAGAAAATAAAAATAATGAATATAATAATTAATAAGGTATATCTACACATGTAGCCCCCAATCTCCAAAATATTACAAATAAATCCTAACTCTCCTCTATAAGAATACGAACAATACAAAACACATTAAAATTATCTTATAATAATCCCCCAGAATTATAAAATAAACGAACAATATTTATTCACATAAAATTTCAACTCCTGGCCCCAATATATCAATCATACCAATCTACCACAAATATCCATACCAATATCAATATTAAAAATAAATAAAATAAGATATAACTTAAAAATAATTCTCACCCCTACAGAATATAAAAACAAATATTTTCGGTATTTTAAAATCTGAGGTGTTACATATATATACTAATATATATACTATACTATACTAGTATATATCTACTCTTCTAGAAATACGGGGTCTCACAAAACAACTTTGAGAACCCCACGAAGAGAGTTAAGGAAATATATGGAGCAAGGGGATGATGATGGTGGTGTGGTGAGTGATCGGCAAGGGGATGGAAGGGAGGCTCGGGTTTGGTGTGTGCCGGAGGTGGTAGGCCGGAGCTAGGGGCTGTCGACCTGTGAGGGAGGTGCTGGTCTGGTTGGGCAGCAACCGGGAGAGGGAGAGAGAGGGAGAGGATGGGGCCGGTAATTAGGAGAGGGAAAATTAGGCTTAGGGTTAGGGTTTAGAATTAGGGGGGTATGTATATAGGATTAGGATGTGGGTTAATGGGTTAATGGGTATTAGAAGTAGTATTAGGTTTACAAATGGGTTTTGGATATTGGGTCAAATAAGAATATAATGCAATTAGGATTAAGAGTTTATTTGTCTATGAAAACTTATTAAGGGATAAAATAATAGGAATTGGAAAAAGACCATCAAAACACCACCACAACACCACGAAGAATAAAAATAAAGATAATGAGACCAAAAATAAGGGAAAGACCAACAAAGTGAAAAACGAGACAAAAGAGACAATCAATCACACACGAGGAGCGTAAAATGAAATAAAACGAATATATATTGAAAACAAGTCCAATATACGGTTCAGAAAATACAAGAGAGATAAGATACACTAAAACGAAAAAATACACTCCAAAATACACTAAATGAAAAACAGGGGTTACAGTAAATCACATACCCTTTATCCGGTTGTGGTAAGACCAAAACCAGTGCTGATATCAGTCGGTTCTTCAGCTCCTGGAAATAAGCTTCACACTTATCGGTCCATTCAAACTTCTTGTCCTTCCTGGTCAAAGCTGTGAGTGGTACCGCAATCTTTGCATAATCCTGAATGAATTTCCTGTAGTACCCGGTCAAACCAAAAAAGCTCCTAACTTCCTTCACTGTCCTTGGCTGATGCCAATCCTTCACCCCCTCTATCTTCTGTAGGTCAGTGGCCACTCCCTCCTTAGAAAGAACATGGGAGAGGAAAGCTACTTCCGACTTCCAGAATTCGCACTTAGAAAGCTTCGCGTACAACTTTTGCTCTTGAAGCTTGCTCAAAACTGCAGACAAATGCTAGGCATGATCCTCCTCGGTCTTTGAGTACACCAGAATGTCTTCTATGAAGACCACCACAAATGAGTTGATGAATGGCCATAGGACTTGATTCATCAAATCCATGAAAACAGCTGGAGCATTTGTCAGTCCAAATGGCATCACCAAGAACTCATAGTGCCCATGCTGCGTCCTGAAAGTTGTTTTTGGCACGTCTTACTCCTTGACACGGACCTGATGGTAACCCGATCGTAGATCGATCTTTGAGAACAATGCAGCTCCTTGTAGCTGATCAAACAAGTCGTCGATCCTGGGAATTGGATACTTGTTTTGGACTGTGACTTTCTTCAATTCCCGATAGTCGATACACATCCTTGATGACCCGTTCTTCATCTTGACCAGTAGTACCGACACTCCCCATGGTGAGGCACTAGGCCTGATGAGTTCCTTCTGCAACAACTCCCCTATCTGCTTCTTAACTTCATTCTGTTCCACTGGTGCCATACAATGAGGTGTCTTTGATACGGGTGCACTGCCTGGCTGGATCACGATACTGAACTCCACATCCCTTTGTGTGGTAGTCCTAGTAATTATTCCAAAAATACGAGTGGAAAGACTCGTATAATGGGTATCCCCTTGACTTCCTTCGGCACTTTATTCCCGACTGTAAATGCAAAAATCATCCCATTTTTCTTATTCCCTTGAAACACAATTTCCAGTTTTTTGGGTATGGCTAGGGTCACCTACTTCCCTTTGCAGTCGATATTCGCCTTGCACTTGGACATCTAATCCATCCCGATTATCACATCAGCTCCCACCAAACCCAATTCTAGCAAGTCTATACTCAAAGTTTCTCCTCCAATTTGGTGTTTACAGTCCTTGTAGCATACATCCGTAGCAAGAGTTGCTCCTGATGGGGTAGCTACCATTAAAGCTAACTCAGAGGTTGCCTCCTGGGTGCGATTTAACTTCTTTGAAAAAGACTTCGACACAAAAGAATGGGAGGATCCACTATCAAACAAAACATTGGCTTCAATTCCATTGATATCCAAACATTCTGTTACAAAAGAGTTACATTCTCATCAACATCATTTTTCATAGTTCAAGTACAACCAAAATAAAATTACATTCCATCCGTACCCACAATCACTTCTTCATCTTCTTCGGCATTTTCTTCTGTGAGCGCAAATACACGCCCTTGACGGATAGGCTTCTTCCCTTAGTTGTTGGTCTTCGGGGTGGGGGTGGTTGCATTGTTGCTCCTTTGCCGCTGGGGGCAGTCTGTTCTATAGTGCCCCGCCTTCCCACAGTTGAAACAGGTGACGGAATTTGGCTGCACCATCTGTTTCGGGCACTGGCTCCTCACGTGTCCCAATTCTCCACATCTGAAGCACTTCACTGAACTGCTTTCTCCTGCACTATTATTTACCTTATGAAACTTTGGACTGGGCTCATGCTTCCTGAAGTTGGCGGCTAGCATCGGGCGCTTTCCTGCATTCCAATTTCCTGCCTTGCCCTGTGGTGGCTGGTTCGGGTTCATATCTTGTTCGGTACTATCGCCCTCCTTACCAGCTTGTCGAACCTTCAGATACATAATGGCACCATCCTCATTCTCATTGCCGATTCAACCCTTGCTTAAACCGTTTGGCCTTCTTCACCTCACCTTGAACCATCTCCGGGGTGTAGCGAGACAGCTGGGTAAACTTCGTCTCATACTCCCGGACAGTCATGTTTCCCTATCGCAGATTCATGAACTCCATCGCCTTCTCTTCCTAAACGTCCAAAGGGAAGTAGTGTTGTCTAAATTCCTCAAGAATGTCCTCCCAAGTGATCGGTCCTTCACCCAGTTCGCGCTTGACGGACTGCCACCATATGCTAGCTTCTTTTTCCATGAGGATCGTCGCGAGTTTCACCTTGCTCCCGTCGGGGATTTCCAGCACTTCAAAGATGGTTTCGACCTGGCGGATCCAATCGTCCGCAGCAGTAGGGTCTGCCTGCCATTCGAAAACAGGCAGCTTCATCCTCTTAAAGGACTCCACTATCTTCACTGGATCGGGGACAACATTCCCCATGTTGCCTGCAAGGGCTACGGGTGGTAGCACAAAATTCCGTTGTGCCTCCATAAAGGTGGCCATCGTCTGATACATGCGTGAAAACTCGGTCTTGACGTTGAGGCCTACATTGTTGGCCCCAACCCCTTCATTTCCAGCTCTATTTCTGCCAGGGATATTCCTCGACATCTAGATAATGAAAGTTAATACAAGGTGTCTAAGGTGATAAATATTATGATAACAACATAAACCACAATGAAGATTCATATCAATCAAAACATCATGCCCCATTCATTCATTAATAATGTCCTTAGTTGTTTCATCAAAACAGTACATCCCCAAACATCACAGCATCATAGTGGTACCAAGAGTTTGCAAAAAGATAACAAAACACCCAAAATAACCATTAGCATAATTCATAGAAGGTAACAAAGCCTAAGGAGCCTGCAGCCTGCCGCGTGGCCTCGGCTGGGCCTGTAACTGGGCCACCTGGGCCCTTAGCACCTCCATCCCTATCTCGAGTCGTGCGATCTTCTCTTTGTGTCGGGTTTTGAGTTTCTTGATCTTGCGAGTGGCCTTAACCTTGAATCGCTCGACCCTGCTCACGGCTTCAACAAGGTCCAGCAGCTCAACTCCACATCTTTGGAGTTGGTCCTCTAGCATGCGTGGCAGAACAGGTAGGTCACAAATTCCATAAGCACCCGATCTAAGGTGGGCTGTATGATGTCTGGCTGGGGAGGTGGTGGGGGAGTCTGCTGAGCTGAGGGATGGTTCTCCACATCAGACAGTTCCCCGCCCTCAACCTCGGCTTCCACCTCCTCCTCCATCATCGGTTCTTCCTCGTCCGAGGATTCCCCTACCTCAAACCATAAGTTATGCTCCGGGGCGTCGCCGTCAGCCATCCTGTGGGAGAAAACAAGGGCATTAGTACAGATATAGAAAATCATAAAACATAAGTTGAAAGTGCAACAATATGAATTACGATCACAAAATATCTATACTAAACTAATCCTACTGGGGAATCCAAGTCTAATCTCCCGTGGTGTTAGACTACAATTTGAAGTAAGCTCTGATACCAACTCTGTAGCGTCCAAAATTCCTAACATAGGAACTCATGACACGATCCAGGATCTTTCTTCAAATGAGTCACAACACAAAAAAAATTACAGGAAATTAAAAACTTTTATTACATCAAATTATTATTACAATGTCCATTGGTTACAACGATTACAACAACTTGATACATCATGAATATACAAGGAATTGGACAGTAAACTGTCGCTTGGATGTTTCCCCCTGCTAGAGTTTGCCCACGCTCCCCAAATCGGCAATCTTGCAACTGATAACAATCAACACGTTAGTTGAATACAACTGATGAAATGCTATAATCGGCTATCCTCTCTATGCCATAATATAACGATTCCAAACCTCAACAACCAAAAATATTTTGATGCAAAGAAAAATGGTGACGTCAAACATTTGTCAGTGTATGTCATGGCCTAATATAATGAACACATGCTCCTAAAGCTAATGCACGCTTGGTTGAAAGATTTGCATTCCATACTACACATCCCCCAACAAAACGACATCCTTCAATTAATGGGGTTTGGCCCCCCGCTATGCATCCTACTCTTGTGCTCTCTCCAATCTCTGATACCAGTGATGGTGAGGCTGCAGTCGTCCGGCTTAATCTAGTCGATGCTATCAATAGTGGTGTCCATTACCTCATGTGTTACCCACTATGCCCGGAATCTCAGCCGCAGGCTTACTCCGTCACTGTTGGGGTTACAGTCGCAGGCTTACTCCATCACGACTGAACCAATGGTAGATTGCTGTAATTCTCCATCTCCAAAAGCTGATATACGGACACCAGGGCTCCTTGCTGAAGGACATAGAGACTTTCCCGTAGAGCTTCGCTCACCGGGCATTTCTCTAAGACTCCTATCCGCTTGATCAACAAAGGACCTAACGGATATAGGATTTTCCCAACTCCGTTACCCACGTCCTTACACTAGACCAGATTTTGCAGTCGAGATGACGTCACCACTCCAAACCTCCTTAAATGTTGTTACGGACATAAAGGCATTCATGCCGAAGCCAACGGAGCCCCCACAGAGTTTCACTCCCCAGGGCAGCTCGGGGTTCCTGTCCACAATAAATGAACCTAGGATTCGGGCCAGGCGTGATGACGCCTACGCGTCCCCATCACAGGCGAACAACACTCACTAGTGCCTGTCCTTACATTCAGCCAAGGCTCGATCTAGTCCTACCATAGTACCAATGCTACCCCACTCTAAGGTTAAGGATGAGATTAATTACCTGATTACCAGCATTTATTTTATCATCTGATTACTAAAATCCATGACTCTAGCCAATCTCTAATCCTCTTGTATTTTCTTATTAGATGTATGAATCTCTAGACGAGCCTAGACTGTTTCATATTATCCATTTCCTTAGTTAGGCGATCTATCTACCATTTCCATTCCCTAACTTAGTAATCAAATTTGTTTGCTATAAACAACTGGTTAAGTTCTACTTGTAGAGTATTTCTAGTTAGTTACCTTTATCATTAATGGATCTTAACCCATCCCACAATAGGACTCAACTAGCCCTCAAGTCCGGTCCAAGGGTTGACCCACCTCGGCCAACGACAAACCGACTCCGTCAATTGCTTCAACCTCCATCTATGCTTGGAGTTCGATTGCAACCTCAGCTCGACCAACACGTAGCTCCCGCTAACCTTCATGCTCCACGGTCATCGACAAGTGGTAGCTCCGAACACAACAATGGAATCCATCCATGCACAGCGAGTGCGTCGGCGCACGAGTCATCTCCTCCGACGCGTTCGATGCGACACGGGTTCCTATTATACCCATCTAGATTGGTGAACAAGAGTTAATTCTAGAGTCTTAATGCTTAACCGATGTATCCCAACAAGGTACACTGCACTGGGAGTTAGTACTAACCCATGAATACACAAAAAGGGGCACTAAAAGCCCTAAAAATGACAATTTACAATTCCAAACAGCAAGCATACGTTTGGCATTTATGCCAAAATGGTGTCATTCCCGATCCCGTTTCTTTAAAGAATCGCGATCGGGCACTCCTGTGCTTCTACTCAAAGTAGAAAGCAAGTACAAGTACACAATGGGTATGAATTTCGTCCCCAAAGGGTTCAAAAACAATGCCTAAACATCCCTTACAATTTCTACTTCAAAACAATGAACAACCTTGTCTATGTTGGGCCTACAAGCAATTACGAGCTACTCTTTGCAAGAGACTTTAGATAATTTAAGTCCTCACTCATATCCACATATGTAACATGATTTGTAACCTGAAACAGCAACTCAAATCTAATATTCTACAAGTTCAAACTCAATTCCATGAACATAGTGCAAAACAGTGAGCTCTATGATTCTCTGTGTTTCTATCATTACTTGCAAAATTCATGTAAATTCGTACGCTTATCCAAACATGATTTCTTAGACATTCCAAAAAGGTCAGTGTGTCTACTACAAAACCCTAGTTTAAAGTTTCTTCGAATAAGGTTGTTTACATGCTCTTAAGGTTCCATCTTTAACATGCATACAGTTTTCCAAAACAGCACATCACATTAACACATTCGTGAGATAAAATAAATTTAAAATAGCTATGGTTTCAGAATTTTATGAAATCTCAGAATCTAGCTCTTGACACATGGTATTACAACACCTCCAAAAGTCAGATGATTCTACCAAGTGGATTTTGAGTTATGTCTCTTTGAATGACATCTAAAAACAGAGCAATATTAGCAGCAATTCTGTTTATTAAAATAACTAGCTGAGTTTGCATGATTTTATTAACATAGCTACAGTGGTCCAAAACTCATGAAATTTGAAACATAGGTTTTAGATACATTCCAAATTGACATACTAAAATTTTAGATCATTCCCATAAGCATGCAGCATGTTACAAGTCACTTTTCTCACAACAGTAACAATAAATTCTGTTTCTTTTTTTCTGACCAGCTTGAATGTTTGCATTTTATTTTAATAGCAGAATAAATCATAAAAATCTAGAAAAGTTACTAAAGGTGAACAACATATGAATGATCATCACATAAAAATTTCAAGTTAATCTAACCACTAGTTTTCACGTTATGAGTTACGAACTAATAGCAAAGATTTCAGCTTTCAACAGAATTTTCTGTTTTGGATTTCTTAATACAAACCGAGTTATTAATGTTCAATCTAGAGCATGCATGTCCGTTTCAGTCACTACAATCTTCAATTGACAAGCAAAGAACTAACATAGAGGTTAGAAACTATAACCACCGTTCCCGTAAGTACGTATTTCCTGAATATTTTCGATATTTGATTATTTATAAACTTATTTTGTGCCAAAATGGTTTTGGATCTTCTAGTAAATGTTTTATAATCGAAGATTTCATTTATTTTGAATAACGATGTATTTTATATTTATAATTGATTGACTATTTATATGTTTTATTATTATTCTTTGACTTTTAATGAACTTGTTAATTATTATTATTATTATTATTATTATTATTATTTTGTAAAGATCATTGTTATTACTATTATTATTATTATTTTCGTTATAGCCCATTGATTTTGATGTATCTTGTATTATTTAATTATTTAAATTGAAGCCCAAAGTTTAGCCCATCCCCTATTGGATTCTAACCCAACCTGAATCCTAATCAAACCCAATAACCCAATTCTCCCCCTAATATGATTTTGACCAAATCAACCCCCAACTGCACATCTCCCCGTATCTCATGATTTTGCTCCTCACGTTCCCCAATATCTCAACGATTCCCATTATAATATTTATATTATATTTATTAAACTCTCTCTCTCTCCGCTCACTCTTCCCTTCCCGTTCTCTCTCCCAAACAAACAGAGCGACCGCCCTCATCGTCTTCCTTGTCAAACACCAACCGCCCCATCCTCCACTCGAACCTCCCGAGCGTCGCCATTGCCGCATCGCCCTCCCGCCAATGCTGCCATCACCAGCGCACCGTCGAGCCTCACCTTTCCCTGACGCCCGACTGCAACTTCTCCACTTCCCTACTCGCCTTCCACCTGCACCCTTCCTTTCCTCCGTCGACTGCGACCCCATTGCGATGCCCCTCGACCAAAGCACCCCCTCGTCTTCCTCGCTACCACCGCAGCTCATCATCCTTATCGAGTTCCTCATCCCCGTCATTGTGCGTTGCCTCGCGAGCCCCGCTTATCGCCTTGCCACCTCGAGCACTCCGCTCGCCTCTCTACTTCATCATTCCGTCGTTGTGACCTTACCCCCACCCTTTTCCTTCGATCGCCCTGTGCCACACCATCGAGCTCGATTGCCGCCTTCATCACCACGACTGCTCCTCCCTCCTTTGCTCCATCGACCGCCCAGTCACCTCCTCGCCTGAGCGACGCTCTGCCGTCATCCAAGCCCATTGCGACCCATCCTCAAATCGCCGCTCGAGCCCTGAGTCACCTCTGCCACCAAGCCACCTTGACTCCCCTGTTTCCCTTTGAAGTTGTCACCGTCGACCGTCCTTCCCCCGAGCACCACCAGTCGATCCTCACTGTGCTGCTGCATCGCTGGCCCGACCCCTATCACCCACAGTTGCCACCACTTCCTCCTTGCAGACTTCCCCACTGTCGGCCACTGGAGCACCAAGCTCCTCTGTTTTAATCAGCCAACAGAGCTCCATTTGATCTCAACCATCAAATCATCATCTCCTTGGTCACCTTGATCTCGATCGTCCGATCACCACTTGATCATCGTGGTCACTTCTTGATCTGTTGATCTTGGCCATTGGATTTGCATTGATCATCATCACCACCATCATCATCATGAAGATCTTGATCTCAACCGTTGGATCTCTTTTGATCATCGCGTTCGTGATCATCATCTTGATCTTGATCTCGATCTTCGATCTTAGTCGTCCGATCATCCAATCTCGATCCCCATCAAGATTCATGCCTGATCAAGATCATCGTGATCGTTTGCTCATCGCCATGTCGTGGGGATTCCGATCCCATTATTCTCTGCACATTTGGATCTAATCGTCATCTAAAGGCAAGTCCACTTGAACTTGTTTGATTTTTCTAGTTCAAGATTATTGATCTCCGCATGTAGTTCTCTTTCGATTATCGTAATATTGCATTGTATACCTTTCATTGGGGATATTGACGATTTACACGAGCTGACCCGAAGTATTATTGACTTCGTGTCAACATCCATTGATTCAAACCGAAGCTTCCATGCACACACGATATGAATAAATTGACTAGAAACTTGTATATAGGAATATATAGTGATTGAATATATATTGATTGATTGAGATCTCGTGAATTGAATCATGGCATGATAACTTGGCTTTGCATACCGTAAAAATTCATCCTAATTGTTGTACATTATTGTTAATGCATTCCATGATTCAAGAACATGTAGATTATCCGTTTTGATGAATATATATGATGACTTTTTATTAATTCTTGCTGCGTGTTTTGTTTTGCACTGAGGTTTCGATCCTGTTACAATAAGAATCAACCAAAACTATATAACAAGGAATTGTTGCCTAATGAATCTAGTTTCCAGAAAATCTTACGGATCTAGATTCTGATCTGTGAGCTATGAGGTATTAAAGTTTTAGTCACTGCTGGTCTGTATTACCAGAATTGCAAATTATGAAACACCGACAAAAGTTTCAGTTGAAACACCCTGATAATAGTAGTATAATGAAATGAAACTCTCCAAAAACTTAATAGGCATGCTTAGGATCCATTCCTAATTTTTATAGACTTTTTTGTGGATTTTACACTTGTTTTCACCCATAGAATTTTGACTATAAGCTGCTGCCAGAACCCTTAAGCTGTAAAGATTAGGGTAATCGACCTAGTTATATTCAGAATTAATTGAAACTTACTGAATATGAATTATAGCCCCATATGTCCAGTTTACATTCCCTTTAACGGAATCGAATTCCAATTTATAGTTTGTGAGTTATTGCTGTTTCCACACTGATGTGTTTGCTTTTTCTATATCCACAATTACATGTATATTATCATGCATCCCATCATTTTGTTGCATCCTTATCATCGCCTTTATACTCTTATACACACTTGCATGATCGTGAATGACACAATAAAATATAAACAAGCCGGGATAATATGGGTTGATTTAGTAGTGGATAATCTACATGGACTATTGACATGGAATGTGGAGAAATACTTGTGACCTTGTTATCATGTTATCACGTTATCTTGTTATCATGTTATTTTGCTACACCGAGTACACGCTCTGTAGATCCCACCACTATGGTCTAAAACGTACTGTAATATCCCAGACGGATATTAGCGTATATAAATTATTATTTTATTAATTATTTTATTATTATTCCAAAATTAGCATATTTTGATGATTTTCACACGGTTTATTCATAGACATTATCTGTACCCAGATATCGGTCAGTATACATCCGTATTGTATCAAATTGATACCGTGACCTTCCGAACTAATAATAGAATTTATTTTATTATTATTTCCGAGATCAAATTATTTTTATACAGATTATGCGAAGATTTTCGGCAAACAGACATATATGCGCACATACGTGTAGTATGTCGATTAGTACATTATACAAATTGTGTGTTGTGTATTTTTGGACAACACTTGTTTTGTTATGACAAAACCTATTAGATTGTTAGGGTTTATAAGTATTTAACCTAAGTTAAGTATGCATGAAAAGGTTAAGGAAACCCTTCTAGAAACCCTCACATAACACCTCCCCCACATAACACCATACCACACCCATACCTCCACCTCACCCCTACCTTCCCTAAGGTATGGCCGGCCCCATTTGCACTCTCCACCCTCTCCCTCATCCTATAAATACCCTCTCCTTCTCCACCTTGTCTCATTTTAGAAAACACAATGAAAGAAAGGAAAGGAAAAGAAAGAGTAGATTCTAACAAGAGAGTTTTCTTGTAGGTTTTTTCTAGGAGTTCTAAGAGCTAGGGGAAGGAGAAGGTTAAGCTAGCAAGTCCTTCCAACCAAGAGATTAAGGTGGGGGTTTTTCCATATTTGTTTGTTTGTTTGTTTGTTTGTTTGAATGGTTGTTTTGATGTTCTTCTTCTTCATACCCTCCTTGTTTTACTTTCTTTTTGGATGGTTGTTTTAGTAATGTGGTTGTATGAGATTCTTATTTGTATGTTTGAAAATATTAAGAGTAATAACCACATGAAAAGAAATGAACAAATGGTAGTGCTAATACACCTAAAGATTGAATCTTTATAGTTATAGTTGTTGTTTGTATTTGTTATTGGACTAAAATGACATAAGGCATATGGACTTGCACATACAACCATTTTGGGGTTGTAGGACTTGAATATGGACTTATACATAAAGCATATGAACCATTTTATACAACCTTGTTTGGTTGTAGGACTTGTATTGGACTTTGACTAAAAAGATAAGCATATGGTTGGTTGAACCAAATGAAGCTTCTTACTTTATTTTATTATTGTTATTTTCTTTAATAATCTTAAGTAAAAGAACCTAAATTAGATGTTAATTTTATTGAATGAAAAAGAAACTAACCTAAATCACTAGTTGTAGAATGAATAAAAAGATCTTCTCTTTTTATGATCACTAGTAATAAATAAATGCTAATAAAGAACAGTAGACATTTAAGTAGTAGTAGTATGTTGATTAAATAAAATGGTAGTAGCATGTTTTAATAAAATAGTAGTAGTATGCTTAAGTAAAGTAGTAGTAGTAAGGATTAAAATAAAATAGTTGTAGATGGTTATGATATGTAAAATGTTAGTAGCTATTCATGATTAAAATAAAGTAGTAGTAGTTGATGTTCATGTTTTAAGTAAAATAGTGTAGTAAATGTCCATGTTAAATAAAATAGCATTAGTGGATGTTTATAAAGTTGCAATAGATGTTCATGTTTAAATAGAGTTTTAGTAGAGGTTTATGTTCAAATAAAATGGTAGTAGGTGTTATGTTTCAATAAAGATGGTAGGTGTTCATGCTTCATGCTAAGTTAGTAAGTATCATGCCTAGATAGTTGTAGGAAAAATCATGCACCATTGTTGTTCATGCTTGGTTAGTAGACATACATGCTTAGAATGTTGTAGGATTTATTCTAAAAATACCCACCATGTTTAGGAATGATGTATACCATGCTAAGTGTATATTTATGCTTAGAATGTTGTAGGATTTATTCTAAAAATACCCACCATGTTTAGGAATGATGTATACCATGCTAAGTGTATATTTATGCTTAGAATGTTGTAGGATTTATTCTAAAAATACCCACCATGTTTAGGAATGATGTATACCATGCTAAGTGTATATTTATGCTTAGAATGTTGTAGGATTTATTCTAAAAATACCCACCATGTTTAGGAATGATGTATACCATGCTAAGTGTATATTTATGCTTAGAATGTTGTAGGATTTATTCTAAAAATACCCACCATGCTTAGGAATGATGTATACCATGCTAAGTGTATATTTATGCTTAGAATGTTGTAGGATTTATTCTAAAAAAATACCTACCATGTTTAGGAATGACATACATGCTTAGAATGTTGTAGGATAAATGCTAAAATTACATACCATGTTTAGAAGTATATATATATATACTTAGAAATATTGTATATTCATACTAGTGGTTATCCATGCTTAGTAAGACATTCATGCTTAGTAGTCATTCATGCTTAATAAGATTCATGCATAGATGATTGTAGGAAAGCATATACCATGCTAGATTAATTTATCTATACTTAGATGATGATAGGAAAGCATATACCATGCTAGATTAATTTATCTATGCTTAGATGATTGTAGGAAAGCATATACCATGCTAGATTAATTTATCTATGCTTAGATGATTGTAGAAAAATATATACCATACTAGATTAGTTTATCTATGCTTAGATGATTGTAGGAAAGCATATACCATGCTAGATTACTTTATCTATGCTTAGATGATGGTAGGAAAGCATATACCATGCTAGATTAATTTATCTATGCTTAGATGATTGTAGGAAAGCATATACCATGCTAGATTAATTTATCTATGCTTAGGTGATTGTAGGAAAGTAGTATACCATGCTAGATTAATTTATCTATGTTTAGATAAGTGGTATATAATGCTAGATTAATTTATCCATGCTTACATGTTAGTAGGAAAGTTGTATACC
The DNA here is from genome assembly GCA_017893485.1 of Hemerocallis citrina. NCBI lineage: Eukaryota > Viridiplantae > Streptophyta > Magnoliopsida > Asparagales > Asphodelaceae > Hemerocallis > Hemerocallis citrina. The sequence goes on along the minus strand of CM030360.1, from coordinate 113,401,213 downwards.
ATGCTAGATTAATTTATCTATACTTAGATTGTAGTAGGAACCATTATACATGCTTATAATGTTGTAGGATTGATGTTTAATTAACCTACCATGTTTAGAACATTGTAGGAGTGTTATGGTTGGTGGTTATGTTATGTACCATAATTAGATTGTCGTACGTAGATGCTTGCAATTGTATGCCATGCTTAAAGTACTATAGGTTGAAGTAATAAGGATTTGGGAGACCACTAGAAATAGTTAGTTTGATAAAGGTTGTTATGTCACCTTCGGTTTTTCATTGGTAGAATACCGATCATAGACTATTAATAGATTCTTCTGTTGCTTCTAATAATAGAAGATCAAGTTTGCTAGTAAGGACGTTTGGTTGCTTCTAGGTTGATTGCCTGTTGGTTGTTTGCATATGGTGCTCGTACGTGGCTCGACTGGCCCGTGTGTAGCTGTGAGTCTCATACGTAGTTTATTCGGCTCGTATGTAGGTTATTGTCTCGTACGCGGCCCGACCGGCCCGTGCGTAGCTATTGGTCTCATACGCAGCTTATTTGGCTGGTATATACGTGATTATCTCCTATGGGGCCCACCTGGCTCGTAGGTAGTTATTGTTTCATACATAGCTTATTGGCTCGTATGTGGTTGTTACTCGTGTATAGCTTGTTAGCTAGTACACAGTTCGTTGTGCTCGTCTAGGGTGATATTACTACCCTAAAGGCTATCGACCATCAAGACATATGTTTTCTTACCCTAAGGAACTGTGGAGGAGTCACTCCTTGTGTACCGTCGAATCTTAACCAAGGTAGGTTGATCGAGGATCGGAGTATAGACGGAATCCCAGCCTAGGATAACGGCATGCATGTATATTCGCACGGCCGAAGTCTTGGATCGATAAGCCACGAACCAGATCCTGAGGGGTTCTGGTGAGTCTAGGTTGAGCAGCCTAGTAGAGTTGTCTTGCGAAGCCTAATTTAAAGGCCTAGCATGTTTATAATATTGCCATCCCTAGGATTGTTCGAGTTAGGGACATCACTAAGGTAGTGACTTATCAAGATCATTTTACTTAGACCCTTGCCGGAAGAGAAGAGTCGGTTGTAGGGGGCACCTTATGACTAACTCGTCCCTTGAGGCAGACTAGGTGGTGTTATTGGGTTGTACCTTCCTGTCAAAGGGATACGTAGGGTGCCGTCTCACAGGTTGAGGACACGGGTTGTGTATCTCGCGCTGTTAATTCCTGAAGTGCCGTGGCTAGGGATGCCACAGGATGCATTGTGCAGTCCTACGCTTGCGAGACCCCAGAGGGTGCCACAGGGTAGGCTTCGCGTTACCCTGCGCTTGCGAGACCCTATAGTTTGATTTTGGAATGAAGCCCGATACATTGGGTTCGTCTGTTTTGAGTGAGGTCCGGTTAGCCGGGTCGCAGTGGCGAACATAGACACCACTGGCGATCTGCATTAGTGGGACTTGACCATGTCTGCAACCTCATTAGCCACGTGTAGGTGTCAGGAACAGGTTGTGTGCAATTAGAATTCATAACGCGGGTTCAAATCCCTATATATGGAGAAACGGCTTGAGAAGGGTTGCATGTAGTATGGGCTGCATGTTGACTTCGGAGACTTGCTGAAATTAGAATAGGAAGCATCCTAGTTCTATTTAAATATCGCATTAGAATCTAGTCATAGCACTCACGAACACTTAAACTACACCAACACCATTGCTATATTTGTATGTTGTTTGGGAGATTCGCTGCTATATGATCAGCCTTTAAGCGTCAGTGAATACTGACGTCCCCACTTCCATAGGTACTGGATAGCCGAAGTACAAAGGCGAGACTAAGAAGGACTCAAGTCAAGGAAAGCAAGGAGTCAGTGTTATGTTTAGTTCCGCTGCAGTATATGTATTGATTATCTATTAGTTGAGAAGTACTCAAGTGAGAGTTACCAAGTGTTGTTCTTCATTCCTTGTACTATGATGTAAGATGTTGAAGGTTGTAATACTTGGAAATGTAAAGGTAATATTAGAGCTCTATTGTAAGGTATTACAGTTGTACAATATTCAGACTTGTAACACATTGTGTATTGAATAAAAAGTTTTAAATTCTCCTGTTTTTCTGTGTATTGTGACTAACTGAAGAAAAAGTCTTGGCTCGTGTCACGGTTTCCCAGTGTATGGAAATCGGGGCGCTACACGTACACTGTTTTGCATGCACCGAACCTGTGGTATGAGACACAGAAGTACGTGCACTAGATAGGGTGATAAAATGCTAATAAATCTAAGTTGACACTTGTACACTTGACCATTATTTATTGACATTGTTATTGTTTTTGGACTTTGTTCTTGCTTTATTTTCCTTGATGTACCATGTTTCTTTACTCTTTTCTTTTCACTACTTGCTGTCCGTACTTGCTTTAATGGATTTCTTCCCCACTCTAGTTGATTCAACCACAGGTGCACAACTGAGAATTGCCAAAAGGCATTGGTGAGCAGTTCTTCTAGAATTGGAACATGAGCTTATTTTAAAATAAATTATCTTTTCCACGTATATTTTTATATCCGTATTGTTACTTTGTTGAACTCTGTATCCCGGGTTTTGTTGACAAGTATTTATTGTTTATTTCCAGTTGGTTATTATGTTGGACTACTGCATGTTTATTCTAGTATCCGTTTAAGTGATTATGTTTTTATGCATGGCTGTGATTATTTCCTTTCATGTTGTTGAGTTAAGACGAGTAAAGTTTATGAATGACGTTAAAATCATTCGCTGGGCCTTCGTCACGGACTCGTATTCCCGTATTTTGGGAAGCGGGGCGTGACAGGTTTTTAGTGATATCAGAGCTAAGGTTTGGCTAATGTGTTAGTTATGTTTGGCGTCAAGTTTGGCTCTAGCCAGTTTAATTCAATAATATGTGCATTACATCAATCACGTGAATATGTAATAACCATCATATATCTGGATACTCCTCTTATTTTATTCCTCTTTGATCCCTTCACATTCAGCTCCTTCATTTATTAGTTGTTTCGTCCCTTCCATTCATTCACATTCATTGATTCCTATTGGGTATAATTTTCTTCTTTTGTACCCATATTCTTTTGATTCCGGTGTCATCTGTCCTTTTCCTTCCAGCTCGGTTTGTCGATCGGCATCATGGGATCTACATTGACGTGTCAGCAGCTTGGATCATCACCAGGAAAGGAAGTATCGTCTTTTGCTCCAAGATGTGCAAGCAAAGATTTCAGGAAGTGTTCAGAATTTGAAGTTGTCAGCTGTTCGAATTTCAGGCTATAGGGATGTCATTTGGACGTGTCGAGAACACGAAGTGCCACAAAGCAGACTGCTGGAGTTAATGGATGCCGTCGATAGAGTTTTCCCGATCAGAGCGGCGTAGCGGAAGCGTGTGGGCCCATGACCCACAGGTCTAAGGATTCTCTTCTTGCTTCCCCTTCTTTGTATTGTTTGCTTCTCTCCATTCCTTGCATTTATCCTAATCCATTGACTCATTATTTGATTCGATTCTTCTCGGTCTAACATCTCTTCGATTCCAGCTCTACCTACTTTTTCACCTTTTTGCTTTGTTATCTTGCAAGTCTTATGTTGTTCTTTCTTTCTAATACCGTTCCCTTTCTTCCTTTTCATCAATTCATTATTTGACAACATTCATTCTTGTCATCTTCCTTCTTATTTTGGTGTTGTCAACATTTCATTTCTCTCCCTCTAAATTTTTGTTTGTTACTCCAAGTTTGATTTTACCCTGTCCTATGTACTGCCTAAGCAAATTTTGAGGATAAAATTTTGTTGTAAGTTGGGTAGGATTGTATCTCCCATTCCCGTAAATACGTATTTCTTGAATATTTTCGATATTTTGATTATTTATAAATTTATTTTCTCCTAAACTAGTTTTGGATCTTCTACTAAGTGTTTTATAATCGACGATTACAATTACTTTGAATAACGATGTATTTTCTATTTATAATTGATCGACTATTTATATGTTATATTATTATTGTTTGGATTTTAATGAACTTGTTAATCTCAAATCCTATTCTGATACATATTATTATTATTATTATTATTATTATTATTATTATTATTATTATTATTATTATTATTATTATTATTATTATTATTATTATTATTACTGTTATTGTTACTGTTATTGTTACTGTTATTGTTATTGTTATTGTTACTGTTAATATTTGTTGTTATTGTTATTAGTATTATTATTATTGATGTTGTTACCATTATTGTTATTATTATTTTTTTTGTCATTATTCTTATTATTATTTTTTCTGTACAGCTCATTGTTATTACTATTATTCTTATTATTTTCATTAAAGCCCATTGATTTTGATTTATCTTGTATTATTTAATTATTTAAATTGAAGCCCAAAGTTTAGCACATCTCCTATTGGATTCTAACCCAAACCCGCATTTTATTGGATCCCAAACCCGAATCCTAATCAAACCAAATAACCCAATTCTCCCCCTAATATGCTTTTGACCAGATCAACCCCCAACTGTACATCTCTCCGTATCTCCTGAATTTGCTCTTCACGCTCCCCACTATCTCAACCATCCGCATTATAATATTCATATTATTTTATTAAACTGTCTTTATCTCCTCTCACTCTTCCCTTCCCGTTCTCTCTCCTGAACAAACAGAGCGCCTCCCCCCCTCCTCGTCTTCCTCGTCAAACACAAACCGCCCCATCCTCCGTTCGAACCTCCCGAGCAATGCCATTACCGCATCGCCCTCCCTCCATTGCCTTTCCCCACCACTCGAGGTCTCCACCCTACTGCAACATCTACTCTTCCCCACTCGACCTCTGCCTGCACCCTTCCTCTCCTCCGTCGACTATGACCCCATTACAATGCCCCTCGACTGAAGCACCCCCTCGTCTTCCTCGCTGCCACCGCAGCTCTTCATCCCTGTCTAGTTCCTCATCCCCATCGCTGCGCATTGCCTCGTGAGCCCCGCTCATCGCCTCGCCACCTCGAGCACCCCGCTCGCCTCTCCCCCTTGTCATTCCGTCGTCGTGACCTTACCCCCGCCCTCTTCCTTCGATCGCCCTGTGTCGCACCGTCGAGCTTCGCCAGTCGAGCTCCATTGCCGCCTTCATCACCACAACAGATCCTTCCTCCTTTGCTCCGTCGACCGCCCAGTCGCCTCCTCGCCTGAGTGACGCTCTGCCTTCATCCAAGCTCATCGTGACCCATCCTCAGGTCGCCGCTTAAGCCCTGAGTCACCTCTACCACCAAGCCACCTTGACTCCCCCTGTTTCACTTTGAAGCTACCCTGTCTCCGTCGACCGTCCTTCCCATAAGCACCACCAGTCGATCCCTGCTGTGCTGCAGCATCGCTGGCCCAACCCTTGTCACCCACAATTGCCACCGTTGCCTCCTTGCTGACTTCCACACTGCCAACCACTCGAGCACCAAGCTCCTGTGTTTTGATCCGCCAACAGAGCTGCATTTGATCTTAGCCATCAGATCATCATCTCCTTGTTCACCTTGATCTCGGCCGTCCGATCGCCACTTGATCATCGCGACCACTTCTTGATCCGTTGATCTTGGCCGTTGGATTTTAATTGATCATCATCACCATCATCATCATCATCAAGGTTCTTATCTCGACCAGCAGAACCCTTTTGATCATCGCGATCGTGATCATCATCTTAATCTTGATCTTGATCTTCGATCTCAGCCGTCCGATCATCTGATCTCGATCCCCATAAAGATCCGTACCCGATCGTGATCATCATGATCATTTGCTCCTCGCTGTGGTGTCGAGATTCTAATCCCGTTATTCTTCACACATTCGGATCTAATCATCATCTAAAGGCAAGTCCACTCGAAGTCATTTGATTTTTTTAGTTCAAGGTTATTGATCTCCGCAAGTTCTCTTTCGATTATCGGAATATTGCATTGTGTACCTTCCGTTGGGGATATCAAGGATTTACACGACCTAACCCAAAGTTTTCTTAACTTCGTGCCAACATCCATTGATTCAAACCCAAGCTTGCATGCACACACGACATGAATAAATTGACTAGAAACTTGTATATAGAAATATATAGTGATTGAATACATGTTGATTGATTGAGATCTCGTGAATTGAATCATGACATGATAACTTGGTTTTGCACACCGTAAAAATTCATCTTAATTGCTTTACATTAATGTTAATGCATTCCATTATTCAAGAACATGTAGATTATTCGTTTTGATAAATATATATGATGACTTTTTATTATTTCTTGCTGCTTGTTTTGTTTTGTACGGAGCTTTCAACCCTGTTATAATAAGAATCAACCAAAACTATATAAAAAGGAATTGTAGCCTAATAAATCTAGTTTCCAGAAAATCTTATGGATCTAGATTCCAATCTGTGAGGTGTGAGATATTACAGTTTGTCACTGATGGTCGGTATTTCCAGAATTGCAAATTAGTGAAACATCGACAAAATTTTCAGTTGAAACACCATGATAATAGTAGTATAATGAAATAAAACTCTCCAGTAACTTAGTAGGCATGCTTAGGATCCATTGCTAATTTTTATAGATTTTAATGATCATTTTACACCCTGTTTTTACCCATAGAATTTTGACTATTAGCTGCTGCCAGAACCCTTAAGCTGTAAAGATTAGGGTATTTGACCTAGTTATAGTCAGAATCAATTGAAACTTACTAAATATGAGTTGCCCCATATGTATAGTTTACATCCCTTTTGTCGGAATCGAATTCCGAATTATAGTTTATGAGTTATTGCTATTTTAGTACTGCTGTGTCTGCTCTTTTCAGATTCACAATTACATATATATTATGATATATCGCATCATTTTGTTGCATCCTTATTGTTGCTACTGATTTTTGGTGTGGGAGCAAACAGATGAATTTGTGGATTCTTGAAGGAAACAACTATGCAAACCTGTTGACTTTCACCAGCGTGTTGACTAGTTTCTCACTACTGCCGTGAACCTGCACAAAGTTCGATATAGCAGGATGGACCCAACGATGATCCCTCCGACGCTCTTGTTAGTAATCAGAAAGATTATAAAAAGAGCCTTAGGTAGAAAAAGATTGATTACCTTGTTACGGCGTGGAAAGATGGGTATTTATAGTCGCCTCGGGAACCAGTTTCAAGATAATGATAAATCTCTACTTCCCGATGTTTATGGATAAGAAGAGAGTTTGACTCGTTTCGTGATAAGATGGACTGTTTAAACTGTCCCTTAGGGATAACCACAAATTTGAATTACTCTTTATCCATCTAGGTTGGTTTGTAGCCGGTTGCTACCCACATCCAGTAGGAAAGATCTGTTTTTGGGCTATTGGGCTTTGAAGAAAGACCCAATACCCAATTCAGACCCATTTGTAGGTGAAATTACCGTTTTACTCCTGCGAGCTTTAAGATTCGTGTCCGATTTGAACGATTCCGATTTAATCCTATTTTTAGCCATATCACGAGCTCCCCACTCCCGAAGACTGAGTTTAACAGCCTTTATGGCATAGTTATGTTGTTTCTACGGCGTACGGGATTTTATCAGTGTTCCTCAAGGGTTTGGATCTTGCTCGAGGTGTAATGGTGCTAATTCTAGCTTGCAAAGTGCCCAAAATTATTCATAGATTTTTTTTGATTTTTTCTAGTTTTTTAAATTATTTTTCGAATTATTTATTCAATTTTGCGAATCAACAATCTATTTTCAAAAAGTATTAATCAATCCTTCCAATTAATAATTATTTATCCATGAGCTCTGAAATATTTTTCCCGAATTCATTATTATTTTTTAGAATATTAAATAATTTTACTGAATTTTTAATTATTTTTAGAAATTTTTAAATAATTAATTCGAATTAATAAATAAAAAAAGAATTAGCGTAGTGAATATTAGCGTGGCTCGATTTGGAGCGTTGATCAAGCTCTGGCACGATTTTCGAAGTGATCGGACGGCTAATCAGGGATTCATGTTTCCCTGTATTTCGTTCGAAAATGCGTCTGTTCGGCGCGTAGCGACAAACGCGGTGAACGTCGCGTCGAACTCGGCGGACGTTGCGTCGAATGTTGAGTCGAACGTAGAGAACATTGAGTCGAACGTGGCGAACGATGCGCCGAACGACAGACAATTGTTGCATCGAAAGCAGCGAACATTGCATCGAACGATAAGCAGTCGACACGTGGCGTTCAGACCGTTGACTGGTCAACAATATTTGTCCATTTTTCGTTCGGAACACCGTCTGTTGATGCATAGCGGCGGACGCGGCGGATGATCCGTTGAACAACAAGCGAGCGTCGCGTGGCTTTTAGACCGTTGACTGGTCAATAGCACTTGCCCATTTTTTGTTCGGAACACCGTCTGTTCGAGGCGTGGCAGGGAACGCGGCGGATGATGTGCGAACAACAGGCGAGCGACATGTGGCTTTTGAGCCGTTGACTGGTTGATGCCATTTTGCCTGTTTTTTATTAGGACCTCGTTCGTTCGCCGCGCAACGGTGAACGTGGCGAACGATGCGTCAAACGAAAGGAGAGCGCATGTCGAGCTCTAAGAGCGTGGTACATGGCTCGAGACCGTTGATTGGTCAACACCACTTGGCCTGTTTTCTGTTTGGAACACCATTTGTTCGATGCGTAGCGGCGAACGTGGCGGATGATGCGTCGAACAACAGGCGAGCGACACGTGGCTTTTGAGCTGTTGACTGGTCAATGCCATTTTGCCTGTTTTTCGTTCAGGACATCGTCTGTTCGGCGTAGCGGCAAACGTGGCGAATGACAGGCGTGCGGCACGTGGCTTTTGAGCCATTGACTGGTCAATACCATTTTGCCCGTTTTTCATTCAGGACATCGTTTGTTCAGTGCGCAGTGGTGAACGTGGTATACGATGAGTCGAACGACATGCGTGCGACACGTGGCTTTTTAGCTATTGACTGGTCAACGCCATTTTTCCTATTTTTCGTTCGGGACATCGTCTGTTCGGCACGCAGCAGTGAACGTGGCAAACGATGCATCGAACGACAGGCGTGTGATACATGGATTTTGAGCCGTTGACTGGTCAACGCCATTTTGCCAATTTTTCATTCGGGACATCTTCTGTTCGGTGCGCAGCGGCGAACATGGCAAATGATGCGTCGAACGACAGGCATGTGACACGTGGCTTTTGAGCTGTTGACTGGTCAACGCCATTTTGCATATTTTTTGTTCGGGACATCGTCTGTTTGGCGCGCAACGGCGAACGTAGAGAACGATGTGTCGAAGGACAGGCGTGCGACACGTGGCTTTTGAGCCGTTGACTAGTCAACGCCATTTTGCCTATGTTCGGGACATTGTTTGTTCGGTGTGCAGCGGCAAACGTGGTGAACGATGCGTCGAACGAAAAGCGAGCGCGTGTCGAGCCCAAGGTGAAAGGCACGTGACTTGAGGTCTGCTATGCAAACATCTGATAAGTTTCTGACTGTCCGACTTCTTAGACGGTTTGACTTCTGTCGTTTTGCATTCTTGTCGCTTAGGATTCTGCACCTTCTGGGCTTCCTAAGGGCCCATTATGCTTTTTGGCCCAAGCCCCCCAGGCTTGGCTATAAATCCCATCCCCCTTCTCTCATTTCATCTCACTCTCTTACTTTCACATCATCTGAAAATTTCTTACTTCGGTGCTTGAACAAGATTCCAGTGATCTTTTCCGTTCTTCGGCGAAGTTTCCGACCGTGTACGTCACATCAGAAGGTAATTTATTTTATTTTAAGAGATGTCTAGGATATCGTCTAGTGAAGAGACCTCCCGCTAGGTTGGGAAGTAGTGCCGCCTCCGACTGCTTCTTCTAGGCTCGACAAAGGGAAAGGTGTTGTGGTTCAGCCTTTGCCGGTAGTGGAGACAATTATGGAGAGAGAGCTGAGGATGGGTGAGTTCGGGAGGTATTCGATCACCGTGTCTCGCTTGGGAGGGTTTCGGCAATACAATGCTGAAGAGCTGAGGCGTGTCGAGCAAGGCATGGGGCGGTATTATGAGGATAACGAACCACAAGAGCGCACCGAGGCAAATGATATTGTCTCTGTACTTATGGAGGTGGACCTTCTCACCATTAGGATGTGCTTCATGATTCCTCCGAAGTTCAACCTCCTTCTTCCTGGCCCCGGGGTTAGATCCTGCTCTTCTTTCTCCCCCGATCTATGCTTGTATCCCTTCGACGCTTTAAATGCGGGTCTCTGCCTCCCCCTTGATTCGTTCGTAAGGGAAGTACTGCGATGGTACGGTGTTGACCCAATCCATCTTATGCCGAACATGTGGAGACACGTTATGGGGTCCGTGCTTCATTTCCAGGCTACGAGGATCGAGCCCTATCTCAATGTTCTCCGTCAGTTATATAAGATTCATCAGAAGATGCAGACGGAGTATCGATTCTATCTCACCGCTTGGAAGGGATTCAAGTTAGTCGATACCCTCGACTCAATGAAGTATTGGAGTGAAAAGAATTTTCTGATTCTGAGTAAGGAGTCGTGGGACATCCCAACGGTCTGGAGGGAGGACGTGCCGAAGAGAGCGAAGACGGAGTTGTCTCTTAGTCCCGAAGAAGATAGGATGGTCGGAATTCTTTCGGACCAATCGTCATTGCAATGGAAAGATATCTCAGAGGATAGTCTCTTTGGAGGGGTCTAAGCCTGATGAACCCTGGTAGGAATTTTCTTTTTATTTATCATCATCCTTTAGTTTGCACGAGTTCTTCAAATTTTTCAACACATGTCTTTTTCTTGCAGGAGACCCAAGAATGGAATTTGATGACATCATGAGTAGGCATTCGACCCTGAGCAGTAGGTGAGTTGATGAGAGGAAGAGGAAGCGCACATTCGTTCGACCATCGCCGTTGAAGGTGACCAAGGGCGTGAGCAGTGCTACTCCCGTGGTGGATTTAGAGTCCACGCCTGTGGCTCCGACCATTTCATCAGCTGGAGATCTCCCCCTTTCAGCGATGCTTGCCCTTGAAGCTCCTCCGCTCACAGTGGCGGCCGAAACGATCCAAAATTGTGTTAAAGAGGATCCTCGTCCCCGACTGGAATGTGCGGAGACACGATGGCTTCCTTGGGGACTCGACGAGCTACATGGACGATGTTCATCACTTGGCTCGCCCAAGGCCTCCATGGAGCACGGGACTGTGGGCGACTCGGCTTTGGAGATCACGAAGGCGCAAATGACCGTAAGTGTTCGATGCTTTGCTTAGTTATAGGTCTTCTTTTGCACACATCCCTTAGTCGTTTGCGCAAGATTCTCGTTCCACTTGTTCTCAACCTTTGGTTCTTACTTTCTTACAGGCGATCTGTCACTTTAGCTACCTGCTAAGGCAAATGGCGGAGCAAGAGTGGGAGTTGAAGGCCGTGCAAGACCGGGAGAAGATTGAGCGGTCGTGGGCGAAGAAAAAGTCTGAAGCAGCCACTCTCGTGGAAGAGTCTCAAGATGCTAAGATCACTCTGCTAGAGGCAGCGATGGCAAAGGCGAAGGTGAGCGCCAAATTGGAGAAAGAGGAAATTGCTTGAGGATGGGATGCAGAGAGGGGAAAAGCAGCTCGGGAGAAGGAGGCAGCTGTGCGAGAGGCGGAGGTCGCGGCAGAGAAGAAGGCCATCGGATATTTGGAGAAGAACATGTAACATCCTGGATTTTCAAATATTAATTAAATAAGAGTTTGTTTATTTTCACGTGTTGTGCACGTGTAAATTCATGCACTTATTTCTCTAAAATATTCTCATGAACATATTGATCCTATTTTCCCCTTTTAATCTAGAAAGCCTAATTAAAATCCTAGGCCTAATTGTCTCTTTCTAGCCCACTTTAATTAATTAAATTAATTATTATTAGAGCCCATGGTTTATTTGACCATTAATGAGCCCATTAACTAAATTCCCCCTTTAATTAACTTAACTTGTAGGGTGGACAAGTTTAATACACAATTAATTAATCCACATGAACAAACTAACAACTATGGGTACTAGTATTGCATGTGCATTGCACTAGCACGTGATTAGTGCACCATAGGTGGTGGCCGGATTTCACAAATAGAGAGGAAGAGATTGATGTAGCGGTGAGTTGGTTATCTCATCATGGGTAGTTGCTACAACTCCCTATTTCTTCATAGCCCTTGATCCCTAACTAATTGGACTAATCCTAGCCTTCCATTTGCACTCAAAATTTGTATAAATATCCCCCCCCCCCTCCTTACACTCTTCATGCTTACACCTAAAAGATTGAAAGAAAGAAAGAAAAGAAGTGACAAATTAGTAAGTTAAAAGATTGAGAGAGAGTGAGAAAAAGGTTTGTGTTGGATGCTTTTGTGTGTGTGTCCATCCCCAATTGAGGCCGGCAATTCATCAAAAACAAGGGAGGCTCGTGTTCATCATGTCCAGGAGGAGAAGGCGCATTCTTGGTGGCACGACCTAGGAGGAGAAGGCTTCATTTGTTCATTCTAAGAGTCTTTAGGAGTTCTCATTGTTTTTCTCTCCAAATAAGGTAGGCAATTTTCTCAAACTTCTAATTAGTTACCATGCTAGGTTTGTGTTTTTTATTATGTTGAATAAATAAGAGAACATTGCTTTATGATTAGTTACCATGATTAAAGAGAAAGTGAACCCATGTGGAATTGCATGAAATTATTTGAAAATTTGATTAAATGAGGTGAATAGAAATGTTGTTGAGATAACTTTATAATGCATTAGTATGTTAATTAAGAAAGTATGAATCTCTATATTAAGATGTTCATGTATGTAGGAAAAATGCAATGTGGAGAAATGTGTTTATGAATGAATTGTGAATTATGGGAAACATTCTTGCAATGAAAGTAGAACTAATTATTAAATTATACATGTTTATTGTTATTGAGATTAGTACTAAAAATCCCAAATTTGCATGTTGTTTTGTTGGAAAAAGGGAAACGAATATTTTGTTAATTAGGGCTAATTTATTTAAAAGAATAGGTTTTTATTAATAAAGAGGAAAAGTAATTTTGTGGAAAATTTGATTATGAATAAAGTGAAAATTATGATTTTGTTCTCAAATGTCAAAAATATATCCATGATCTACACTAAATTGCAACCCGGTGCAATCGATAGTCGACCGAACTAGAGTCGATAGTCGACTGTCAGGTAATAAATTTCGAATTTTAGTTACAAAACAGTCGACCTACTATATTTTGACAGTCGACTGCCCTGACTAATTGGTTTCCGGGTTATAAATCGTTACAGAACAATCGACCTACTATATTTTGACAATCGACTGCCCAGACTAATTGGTTTCCAAGTTTTAAATCGTTATAGAACAGTCGACCTACTATATTTTAACAGTCGACTGCCCTGACTAATTGTTTTCCGAGTTTTAAATCGTTACAGAATAGTCGACCTACATATTTTAACAGTTGACTGTCCTGACTATTTGGTTTTCGAGTTTTAAATCCTCGCAGAACAGTCGACCGGCTATACTTAACAGTTGCCTGCCCTGACTATTTGGTTTTCGAGTTTTAAATCCTCACAGAACAGTCGACCGGCTATGCTTTAACAGTCGACTGCCCTGACTATTTGGTTTTCGAGTTTTAAATCCTTACAGAACAGCCGACCGGCTATGCTTTAACAGTCGATTGCCTTGACTATAGGTTTTCAAGTTTTATATGTCTTTAGATAAAGAAAAATAAATGTATTGTTTAAAAGAGTTTTGAAAAGAGATTTGATAATGGAAAAATTGAAAGTGTGAATTTTAGAGTTAGTTTTGATAAAATGAGAATAAGAGAATTATGTGGAAAGAATGAATTATGACTGTGACAAATAAATTTATTCTATGCATGAAATTGCACATGGAAGTGAAATCAAACATCAAGATGAATTATGAAAGATCTTATGAATATGAATAAACAAATGTTATGAACATGGAATGGAATTGAAAGCTAGTGGGTAGCTAAGCCTTATACCTGCATTGAAAGAATATTTTTGTAATATCCCGGACGGATATTATATTGTATAAATTATTATTTTTAAATAAAAATATTTTTTATTCAAATTACTCGTTTTTCTCATTTAAAAAGTTACCTGGATATATATACTAGTATGTATATGCAGGTATTGTATCAGTTTTGTGCACTTCTGCAAAATCTTAAAAAATGCATTTTTGAGAAAATGTCTAGAAAATTCCAGGCAGGTATTTAAAATTATTATTTTATTATTATTTTATTTTTATTTTCAAAATTAAAATATTTTTTTGGATATCACCCGGTTTTGTTAATAAACATTATCTGTCTATATATACCAGTCTGTATACATCTGTATTATATCAAATTGGTATTGGAATCATCCGAGCCGATAATAAAATTTATTTTATTATTATTTTCGGAATTAAATTATTTTTATACGTATTGAGCGGTTTTACAAACGGAAATTATCGGTATATAGATATATACATACGTAAGCGTATTGTACCGATTTCATATGTTTGTACAAATCATTTAGTATGTGTTTTGATAAAAAAATATCTTATTTTTTTCATGATTAATCAAAATTGGATGGCTAGGATTTGTTTGGAGGCTTAAACCTAGGGTTAACATTAATTAAAGATACATAAGGGTTTAATATGTCTTCTTTTAGAACCCTCTCCTCCACCTCACCCCTCCACCTCACGCCCTCCACCTCACCATGCTTTGGCTAGACAAAATGACCACAAGGGGGTTTGTGCAATTGTGTAGGTGCATTATGTACTCTCCACCCTCTCTTTTGTCCTATAAATACCCATCCCCTTCACCTTCTGCCTCATTTACAAGAAAAAAAAAAGAGAGGAAAAGAAAGAGAAGAAACCCTAAGTGTTCTTCATTTGGGGTTTTTCATAAGTATTCTTCACTGGAGTTGTAGTAGAAGCTAGGAGGAAGGAGAAGGAAAGCTAGCTAATCCTTCCTACAAGAATCAAGGTGGGGGTTCTCTACTTCTATTGTTTGTTCTCTTTTTTTTTTATGTAGAAAAGAACCCATCATTAGGGTTATTAATGGTTCTATGTGAGTAAAGAACCCATCTTTGATGGTTTTTTGTTATAGGATAAAAAGAACCCATCGTTATGATGGTAGATGTTGTATGTGTATGTTCTATAACCACTTGTACCATTTTCTAAGCATATAAACGGTTGTAGGTTAAAAAGAACTCATCTTATGATGTGTTGTTGTGTATGTGTGTTCCTAAATAACTTGGACTAATTCCTAAGTATAAGCATGATTTTAGGGATCAAAATTATCCCATAATAATGATGAAATGAAAGGACTCAACAAGATCACATAAAGATAGAATCATGAACTTTGCTATGATTATTGTTGTTCTTATAATTACTTTGAATTACTTGGACTAAGATTTATGCATGAGGGGGATTTCTCTATTTTATTTGTGTTGATTCTAAACACAACTTGGACTAATTATTAAGCATAAAGTGGTTGTAGGGATCAAAATGATCCCATGAAAAAAGATGGATGGTGGGACTTAAATAAAACACTTAAAGGTTGAATCTTTAACCATGTATGTTTATTGTTGTTATTATAGTTGTTTTGATGAACTCAAAACTATGACTTGGACTATAACTATGTGCATATAAAGATTAGTATAGTAAGAATACTTACTTACCCATTCTAGGGTTGTAGGACTCATCTAGCTATTTTTAAAGATAAGTTTTTGTTGTATGTTGTTCTCTACTTTGTTAAGAAATCAATCTTTGCTAACCCTAGTTCATAAAAAGTTGCTCTTATTGTATATAGGAACTTGTAAGATTGAAGAAAAGTGGATTGTAGTAAGTGGAAATTTGTAGACTAAATAAATGTAGTCTTTGTATTATATAGGACCTGTAATTTCATAAAGAAGTAGTCTTGTAATAATTTAGATAAGTCATTGTAGCATGTTCTAAACTTTTATAGGTTGCTAGAGACCCATGCTTGAGTTTGTTGTTCTGTGTCAAAAAGGAAACCTATTCATACTTGTGAACCCGTGAACCATGTTTGTGAAACCCATGAACCCATTCGTACTTGTTCAGGTTTCAAAAAGAATCCATGTATCATGCTAAAGTTGTATGTGCTAAAGAACCCATCATGATTGAGATTTGTAATTATTATAGTAAAAGAACCCATCATGCTTGAGTTGCTAGTTGTTGTAGTAAGAAACCCATCATGTTTGAGTTGTAGAAATATACCATGCTTGAGTTGTTGTAGGTTGATTATAGTAAGTATACAATGCCTGAGTTGTTGTAGGTTGATGTAGTAATGAAACCATGCTTAAGTTGTATACTATACTTGAGTTGTTGTCGTTTGATTATAGTAAGAAACCCATGCTTGAGTTGATTATAGTAAATATACCATGCTTGAGTTATTGTAGGTTGTTGTAGTAAAGAAACCCATGTTAAGTCGTATACCATGCTTGAGTTGATTATAGTAAGTATACCATGCTTGAGTTGTTGTAGGTTGAGGTAGTAAAGGAACCCATGTTAAGTCGTATACCATGCTTGAGTTGATTATAGTAAGTATACCATGCTTGAGTTGTTGTAGAAAGAAACCCATGCATAAATTGTATTCATGCTTGAGTTGTTGTAGGTTGATGTAGTAATGAAACCCATGCTTAAGTCGTATACCATGTTTGAGTTGTTCTAGGTTGATTATAGTAAGTATACCATGCTTGAGTTTTTGTAGGTTGATGTAGTAATGAAACCCATGCTTAAGTTGTATACCATGCTTGAGTTGTACCCCATGCTTGAGTTATTATAGTAGTTCTAGTAAAGAACCTATTCTTGAGTTATTGTAGTTGTTCTAAGTAAAGAACTCATGCTTGTGTTATTGTAGTAGTTCTAGTAAAGAACCCATGTTTGAGATGTGTAGTTGTTTTAGATTCAAAAGAATCTATGCATGTTTAAGATATATGGTTGTAGTGGTTTTGGTGAAGTTCTAAAAGAAACCCATGAGTTTAGCTTGCATGCTATTCCGATTGAATTATTAAAATGAACCCATGTTCCATAGTTTTTCTAGTTCGATTTTAAGAACCCATGAAACTAGCTCCATGATACTTCTAGCTCGAATTGGCAAGGAAACCGTGCATTTAGGTTCTAGGTGCTTCTAGCTCAACCTTGAGAAAGAACCCATGAACATAATCGCACGTTGTCCTAGTTCAAAATGGGAAAAGAACCCAGGAGTTCTAGTTATATGTGGTTCTAATTGAAATTGGACCATATGATGTGCACATGCTTCAACTTCAATATATGGGTAATCATGGTTAGGAAATTCACTAGGATTGTTACCTTGGTAAAAGCTCGTCTAGGATCTTATAGTTACCCTAGAGGTCATCAACCATCAAGACTCGCATCTTACTACCTTGGAAACTATGGATAATTCACACCTCGAGCGCTGATGGATCTTAACTGATGTGGATTGATCGCGGGCTGAGTATGTTGATAAGATCCGAGTTAGGTGTAGTGATGAGTGAGGGAGATCCCGTTGCTAGGGTCTTGGATCGATAGGCCATGAACCAAATCCTTAGGGATTCTGGTAAGTCTAGGCTGAGCAACCTAGTAGAGTTATCTTGCCAAATCTAACTTAAGACCTAGCATGTTGTGTATATACTGTTGTCACCCTAGGATTGTTCAGGCTTAGCATCGTTAGGGTAGTAACTTTTGGCTATTACTACTTAACCTTTACTTATTATCATTTTTTGCCGAAGGGAAGGAGTTGGTGTTAAGGGTGATACCTTATGATCCGACCTGTCCTATAGGCCAACACTAGGCGGTGTTATTGGGTTGTACCCTTCTTCTCAAAGGGATACTGTCTGTGCCTTCTCACAAGTTGGGAGCACGGAATTCGTATCTCGTTTATTAATTTTTAAAGTGCCTTGATAAGCGGGAGCGATTCCTGTCGGAGCTAGGGGGATGGACCATCGGAACTCCGTCTTGTCTTATATCTAGGGGCATGAAGCCATAGACTATGGTCTGGCTAGGGGTGCCACAGGGGATGCTACGTGCTATCCTGCGCTTGCGAGACCCCAGGGGTGCCACAGTGGATGCTTCGAGCTAACCTGCCACAGAGACCCCAAGAATTCGTCAAAGATATTTGAGTGAGGCAATAGTTGCAAACACGATCACCACTATATGACTGCAGTAACGGAAATAGACCGTACCTGCAACTTCATCAGTCACGTTGTATATTCAGAAACAAGTCGAGTACAAGAGTAGAATTCATGGCGCGGGTTCGAATCCCTATATATGAAGAAACGGCTTGAGAAGGGGCGTATGTAGTATGGGCTACATACTGTTCTGGAGACTTGCTTGCATTAGAAGAAGTCACATTAGTTAATCAGTTATTAAAGTCTAAGGCATAGCATACACTAACACATAAAATTTATATGCACGTTTCTCTTTTCATCATCTGTTTGCTTAAAGTGGAGAATCACTGTTAGTCATCAGCCTTAAAAACGTCAGTATATGTACTGACGTCCCCATTTCAATAGGTAATGGATTGCAGAAGTACAGGTACAGGATTCAAGAGGATTCAAGGCGAGAGAAGCAAGAGTCATTTTCATTTCCGCTGCATTATATATTGTTTCCTATTGTTCCATTGTAACAATTTTGTAATCTATTTTGGAAAGCATCCAAGTGAAATACTAAGTGTTGTTTTTTATTCATTGTACTCTGATATAATATGTTGAAAGTTGTAACATTTGGGATTGTAAAGGTATTATTATAACACTGTTGTAATGTATTGCAATTATGTAACATTTAGATTTCTAATACATTTGTGTTGAATAAAAAGTTTTTAATTTTCCTGTTTTTTGTGTATTGTGGCTAATTGAAGAAAAGATTCTGGCTTATGTCACGGTTTCTCAGTTACCGAAAATCGGGGCGTTACAAATTTTGAGATGAGATATTGAAAAGAAAAGACCAAGTTTGGGTTGTATTGTTGAATTAATGGTTAAGACCGGTATAGAGGAAGTGCTAACTCTGGGGGATTGATTTTATTCATGATTCAAATAAATTAAGGACTAGATACATAGTGGAGATGTGATGAAAGTAAGAGAAAAATACAAGCATGAGTGCCATCGGATTGGCGGTGTGAGAGTGATTCACAGACTACTAGCTTGATGCGTCATGTCATGGCATGAGCAGTACTCCAGAATTATCGTCCCGGTGGTGACGCTTGTGGGGTGTTTGGTGACTACGGGTGGTGCCATCTTTCCAGGACGGAGGTTGAATTGTCCATAGTCTACCTGCATGATGCGTCATGTCAGTGCGTGAGATTCCCCTCCAGGCTATTTGGACATGGGCTCGTAACTCATAGAACATCTAGGATACTTACCGTAGTTACCGTAGTAGTTTAAGTCATGGCGATGGATTGAACCCTACAAGATGAAGTACAATTAAGGGCTTGCCCTCGGACATATGTAGTATGGGATGCATAGAATCCAAACAAGTGCGCATTAGTGTCATATAATATAAATAAATGCATTAAGGACTATGTGCACCACACAACACGATATCAAAAGGCTAGTCCCCATAGTTTTGTTTTGTGACAAGTGTGTACTTTCTAAGTAAAAGAAAATTGATGTATTATATCCTTGCGTCAGTTGAACGAACTGACGAGCCCACAATTTCCATGCAGGACAAAGTGAATGAAAAAGACTAAGGAGGAATTGATGCTTAAAGAATTGTTCAAGTGTTGTTTCATTTTATTAATGTAATTGATGTAAATTTTCTTCCGCTGTTTAAATGTAACTTGATGTAATAAAGTTTTAATTTCCTTTTAAAATTGTATGAAGAGAAGTGTAAAGATCTCGTGGAACTTCGAATTCGGTGTTATTTAGATTTCGGGGTGTTGCAGAGTGGTATCAGAGCCACGCTTCCAAGTAGTATAAATTTATAAGGAACGACACCCTAGAGTGGACATTAGAGCGTGTGTTGAGTCTAAGGGTTTAAATGTCAGTCACTTACATTTGTGTTGGTCTATGATTTATGCTTCTTCTTCTCCTTTTTCTAAGATGGTGGACCACTTCGACCCAACTGGCGATGATGATTGGCACATATTCGAGGAGGATTACTACCCCGGACAAGCTGATTCAGACGAAGAAAATCCCGAAGAATTTGAGGAGGAATGGCCTGAGTCCCGAGAGATCACTCCACCTCCAGATTCGTCTGATGATTCCTCCGACGAGGAAGAACCAGTTCCGAGTTGTCTTATTGTGTCTCATCAGAGGCAGGTAAAGACTCAGAGGGAGAAAGCAGAGCTGCCGCAGGCACAGTGTGCGAAGTGCAAGGAGAGCATTGCAACTCTCAGTCATCGTGTTTGGGAACTCGAGAAGAGGAAAAACATGTACAATGTACTGAAGGAAGAAGTGACGGAATTACGGGAAGAGATTCGAGAAGCCAAGAGGAACCGTAGGAACTAGAATGTTGTATCTTCTTACTGCTTTCATTTGATGTCCGAAATGTTTTAAATTCGAATGTATAAAGTTTGGAATTCAATGAAATGAAGAGTTGATTTAAATTCATGTTTTCTACTTCAAATTTAATAGATCTTTTGCATCAGAATATGGCTAGAAGAAGAGCTAGAAATGGAGAAGGGCTGGACTTGGAAACGGAGTTAGCGAGGGTCTATCAGACACTCAATGTTGTTGCCATGAATCAAAACCAAGGGGGGGTGCCTATGAATCCAGTACCTAAAGTAATCAAACTCATGGAATCATTCAAAAGGATGAAACCACCTGTGTTTGAGGGGAAGTCAGACTCAGATGCGGCTGACAATTGGATCAGACAGGTCGAGACTATCTTTGAAGTGTTAGAGACTCTGGAGGGTAGCAAGGTGAAGTTGGCTGCACAGCAGTTCGAGAAAGATGCGGCTGTGTGGTGGCGGTCGATAAAGCGGACGATAGGAGATATTGTTCTTGGCTGGAAGGAATTCTTGGAAGAGTTTAGCAGTCATTATTTTCCAGGAGAAGAAGGCCATGAAATTCCTAGCACTGTAGCAGCGGGGTATGTCGGTCAGAGAGTATGAGACAAGGTTCACCCAACTCTCGAGGTATGCCCCCGAACTGGTGATGGACGAGGCAAAGAAGGCTCGAAAATTTGAGCATGGATTGAGGCCGAGTCTGAGGTCAAGGATGATACCCCTCGGTATCAGGAGGTTTGACAAGTTGGTCAAGCGTGCGGCAGCCACTGAGGCGGATATGGAACAGTTCCATGTTGTTCAGAACCTGAGGAACAATTGGCAAGTTGGGAAGAGGCCCGCAGTTTCTGGTATTGTCAAAGGACAGCCGCCGGCTCAAAGGTTCAAACCTACTGGGGCGAATGCTGTCAATGTGGCTAGGAGACCCGGGAATGTATGGGTGAGACCTCTTGTAGTGAATTGTTAAAATTATTGGGAGACAGGTCATTACTGATCCCAGTGGCCTAAGCTGCAAGATGTCGTCCGTAAGGGACCAACTCAGCAGGCCGGGAAGAAGCCGTACCAGCAGGGTCGAGCATTTGCCTTGACTGAAGCTGACGTTGATGAAGTGGTTTGCGTCATCACTGGTACGAGGTAGGATGTTTAGAAGTGTTTTTCTGTTATTTTCTTTTTCCCGCTTTATTTAGTAAACTTTTATGTAACGAGTGTGTGTTATGTAACAGGAGAACTTTATTTGAATGGAAAGAAAGCTGTTGTTTTGTTCGATACTAGATCCTCTCATACTTTTGTATCTCCTAAATTTGCTAAAGTTTTGAGAGTTGAACCGAAGATTTTTCCAGGCAAGGTCTTAGCAGTAGCTACTCCATCAGGGAGACTTTAACCACTGATCGGTACTATGCGGACTGCGAGATCGAGATTGGAGGCAGAATTTTCGGGATTGATCTGATCGAGCTGAATTTCTTAGGAGTTGATATTATCATTGGCATTGATTGGATGTCGGTGTACAGTGCAAACATCTAGTGTAAGACCAAGGAAGTAACAGTGAAGGCTCCAGGTGGTCCTGAGGTCACTTTCCAAGGAAGAAGAGATGTTCTGGTTTGGTTGTAGCCATCAGCAAGAAGGAGATTCCTGTGGAGGTGCAGCAGACTCCGGTGGTTCGGAAATATTCGACTGTGTTCTTGGATGATTTGCCTGGGTTATCCCCGCATAGTGAGGTAGAGTTCAGCATCACTATTCAACCAGGGAGTGCACCCATTTCCAAGGCACTGTATAGGATGGCGCCTGTGGGGCAGGATGAGATCAAACGACAGATTGAGGAACTGTTGGAGAAAGGCTTTATTCAACCGAGTGCGTCACCTTGGGGAGCATAGGTGCTGTTGGTAAAGAATAATGATGGTTCGATGAGGATGTGCATCGATTACCGATAGCTAAATAAGGGCACTATTCAGAACAAGTATCATATTCCCCGAATTGACGACCTGTTCGATCGTCTACAAGGAGCAGCTGTTTTCTCCAAAATAGATCTTCGATCAGGATACCATCAAGTTCGAGTGAAAGCTGAAGATGTGCATAAGACTGTATTTAGAACTCGACATGGGCATTACGAATTCTTAGTTATGTCATTCGGAGTGACGAATGCGCCTGCAATCTTCATGGACATGATGAACTGTAACACCCCGAATTCCAAAACATACCGAATTCGAGTTCCACAGGATCTTTTCATTTCACTTCGTAAGATTTTACAAGGAGATTAAAACTTTACTTTACATCAGAGTTACATTTACATTAACATTCATACAGCGGAAGCAATTTTTATAACAATAAATGAAAATACAACAACACTTGAATAATCTTTAAGCATCAATTCCTCCTTAGTCTTTTTCATGTGCTTTACACTGCATAAAAACTGTGGGCACGTCAGTTCATTCATCTGACGAAATATTATACATGGCCATCATCTCTATGCCTGGAACAGTATAACGATTCTCAACACTTAACAAACCACAAACTTGTTCACAAACAAAGTTAAGGGGACTATCCTATTGATGTCGTGTTGTGAATGTGCACTTAGTTCTTAATGCAGTTATTATGTTATATGACACTAATGCGCACTTGTTCAGAGTCTATGCAGCCCATACTACATAGGTCCGAGGCCAAGCCCTTAACCGTTCTTCATCTTGTAGGGTTCAATCTCTTGCCATGACTTAATCTACTATTGTAACTACTGTAAGTATCCTAGATGTTCTATGACCTACGAACTCACGTCTATGCACCCTGGAGAGAATCCCAACGCACTGACACACGACTCATCATGCAAGCATCCTGTGGTAATTTACCTCCTACCATAGACATGACACCACCCGCAGTCACCAAACACCCCACTAGCGTCGCCACTGGGACGGTACTCCAGAGCAGTATCCACGTCCTACTCATGACGCATCATGGGACATCATGTGAATATTCTCACGCCGCCAATCCTATGGCCCTCATACTCATATTTTTCTCTTACTTTCATCACATCTTCACTATGTATCTAGTCCTTAATTTAATTGAATCATGTAGGGGTAGCACTCCCATTATACCGGTCTTATTCAATCATTTCACATGACCCAAATCCTGGTCTTTTCATTTCAAATATCATTTCAATATTTCTTTTATTGCCGGTATCAGGCTTGGCTACACCCTAGTTCTTAATTTCAACTCATAATTACAACATCGAGTTTTTCATATTCACAAGTTCTCATTTTCATGATTAACAATAATTTCATTTCATGTTCATAGTACTTGTATATTCATGTTCTTTCATAATTCATCAAGTCATTCAAATTCAATTTCATGTGCAACATCATGCGTAAACAATTAAATTCAACATGTCATACTCAATAGTTTATTCTTTCCACAAAACTTTCTTAATCTTATTTTATCAATACCAAATCTGACATTCATACTTTCATTTTTCTTTCATTACCAAAACTCTTTTCAAATCATCTTTTAATCGATACATTTTTCTTTATCCAAGGACAATTTAAACTAACAATTTATGGTAAGTTCTTTCTTGCAAAAATAGTCTCAAATATACTAGGCCAAAGATTATAGAAAATTATCTCATGAAATCTGGATATCATTTGAACTTCAGGGCAGTTGACTATCAAAACATAGCCAGTCGGCTGTTCTGCGAGAATTTAAAACTCGAGGACAAATAATCATGGTAGTCGACTGTTATAGTACAGTCGGTCGACTGTTCTACAAGGATTTTAAAACTCAAAAACGAATAGTCAGGGCAGTCGACTGTTACAATACAGTCGGTCGACTGTTCTGCAGAGATTTTAAAACTCGAAAACGAACAGTCAGGGCAGTCGACTGTTACAGTACAGTCCTTCGACTGTTCAGCAACTAGAATCCAAAATTTATTACTTGTCAGTCGATTGTCAACTCTAATTCGTTCGACTGTCGATTGCACCAGGTAGCAATTTAAGGTAGATCATGGATATATTTTTGACATTGAAAATAAGATCACAATTTTCACATTATTTATAGTCAAGGTTTCCACGAAATAATATTTTTAGAACACAAGTATTCGTCTTTCTACATTGATAATGCTTCAATCTAGACAATCAAATTTTTCGTGATGCATTTAATCAACTATTTCTCTCATAAGCACAAATTTCAACATAGAACTCAATTCAAAACATAAAGCATGACAACATGATACTTTCTAGCACTTTAATTCACCATTTATCAACTACCAATCATTCTCTAAGTTACCATTTCATCTCTAATTAAGCAAGCATGGGTCCAATTTCACTTAGTTGTTTCTTAGTAATTTTATCAAAATCATTCCTAGCATGGTATCTAGATTTTGAAGCATGAGAAACACCCACCTATTTGGACAAAATAAAATGAAAGCTCCTAAAATGCAAGAAAGTGGCCTTCTCCTCCTAGAATGTATTGCAATTGCCTTCTCCTCCTTGATGCTTGATTGGAACCCGAGCTCACCAATGCTCCTTGGATGCTAGCCGGCCTCCTCTTGAATGGGACAAACACACAATCTCACTCTAATCTTTTACTAGCACTTCCCAATCTTTTCTCACTTAGTATTTTCTCTTTTAATAGTTTGTAGTGTACAAATGAGAAGAAACTAGGGGTATTTATACACTTTTAGGATGAGAATGAATGGATAGAATTCAATTAAGGAGTTAGAGGTCAAGATGAACTGGGAAGTTGTAGCAACTTCCATGATCTGATAACCACCCCTCACCACAACTCCACTCCCCTACTATTCTCCATGCATAATCCGGCCACTCCTAGGGTGTGCAATGCACACACAAGTGCATGCACGTGCCCCAACTAGTGTCCCCCATTAAAAGTTGTACATTATAAATTTATTAATTGTCTACCAGATGTGTCTACAGGACAAGTTAAGGCAATTTAAAGAGTAATTAATTTATGGGCTTCAAAATAGCGGGCTTTTAGACTCATGGGTCAAAATAAAATATTTAATTTATTAGGTTGGGCTTAATTTAGAAAAACAAGCTTAGGCTTTTTAAAATGGGCTTAAAAATAAAGAGAAGGAAAGAAAATTATTGTTTGTTCATGTTAGAGAAAATAATTTTATAAGAAAATATTTATACAAAAATTTGTACGTGCACAACATATTAAATCAACAATTTCTCATTTAATAAAATTCAGGGTATTACATGAACAAAGTTCTAAGGCCGTTTATTAATTCTTTCATCGTGGTGTTTATCGACGATATTCTTGTGTACTCCAAGTCAAAGGAGGATCACACTGAGCATCTGGCTGAAGTTTTGAAGAAGCTCCAGAAGCATTAGTTGTATGCCAAGTTGTCCAATTACGATTTCTAAGAATCGGAGGTGGCATTCCTGGGTCACATTCTTTCTAAGGAGGGAGTGACGACTGATCCGCAGAAGATAGAGGCAGTGAAGGATTGGGCAAGGCCTACTACAGTGAAAGAAATCAGGAGTTTCCTTGGGCTAACTGGATACTACAAGAGGTTCATCCAGGACTATGCTCAGATAGCCGTGCCACTTACTGGTCTAACCAAGAAGAATGTGAACTTCAAGTGGACTGAATAGTGCGAGGCAAGCTTCAGGAGTTGAAAGAGAAGCTAACTACTGCTCCCATTTTGGCTTTGCCAAGAGCAGGTATTGAGTACAATGTCTAGAGCGATGCTCCACATCGTGGGTTTGGTTGTGTCTTAATGCAAGAAGGGAAATTGATCGCTTATGGGTCTAGGCAACTAAGACCGCATGAGAAAAATTATCCGACTCATGATCTGGAGTTGGCTGCGATTATCTTTGCCTTAAAGCAATAGAGACACTACGTGTATGGTGAGAAGCTGAACATGTACACGTACCAAAAAAGCTTGAAGTACATCTATTAGCAGAAGGACCTGAATATGAGGCAATGGAGATGGCTAGAAGTACTTGAGGACATTCGTTCAGAAATTAAGTACCATCTTGGGAAGGCTAATGTTATTGATGATGCACTTAGCCGCAAGAGCAGTCTGGCTAGTCTGATCACAACTCAGAGGCGTCTTGCAGAGGAGTTGGATCAGACTGGTATTGAAGTTGTTCTGCAAGGCTTGGGATCATCCTTAGCTCAGTTGAGGCTCCAACCAATGCTGAATGAAAGGATTATTGCAAGTCAGAAGGAAGATGCAGAATTCAGAAGATGAAGGAGCAGGTTGGTGCTGGCAGGTTGTCAGAGTTTCAAATCAGGGATGGAGTGTGTGGTTTGGAGAGATACTGTGTGTTCCGGATCAGTTGGACTTGAAGGAGAGTATTCTTCATGAGGCGTATGCTACTCTTTTTTCTGTATATCCTAGAAGTACGAAGATGTGCAAGGAAATTAAATAGCACTTCTGGTGGTCAGGTTTGAAGTGGGATGTAGCTGAGTTCGTGGCGAGGTGTGAGATCTGTAAGCAGGTCAAAGCCGAGAATTAGAAACCCGAACGTCTATTGCCATCGTTACCTATTCCAAAATGGAAGTGGGATAACATCAGTATGGATTTCATCATGGGTTTGCCCAAGAGTTCAAAGGGCAATGATGTAATTTAGGTCATAGTCGATCGACTAACCAAGTCCGCTTACTTCTTGGCGATGAAAATCATTTCGTCTATGGACAAGTTAGCCAAGCTGTACATTGGAGAGATCGTCAAGCTCTGTGGTGTTCCGTTAACCATTGTGTTTGATCGAGATGCACGTTTACTTTGCGTTTCTGGAGGAGTCTTCAGACTGCTCTGGTACCAAGATGGATTTCAGCAATGCTTTTCATCCTTAGACCGATGGGCAGACCGAGAGAGTCAACCGTATTCTTGAGGATATGCTTCGGTGTTGTGTTCCAGATTTTGAAGGCAGTTGGGAAAGGCATCAGCTCTGGTGGAGTTTGCCTACAACAACAGTTTTCAGACTAGTATTAGGATGGCACCGTACGAAGCTCTGTATGGTAGGAAATGCAGAACACCTGTTTGTTGGTGCGAAGTGGGGGAGTGGCAGATGTTTGGGCCTGAGATTGTGCAGCAGACCTCTGAAAATATCAATCTGATCTGGAAAAGGTTGGTGGATGCTCAGAGTAGGTAGAAGAGCTATATAGACAACCAGAGGAGGGTCCTTGAGTTTGAGGTTAGAGACTTTGTCTTTCTGAAGGTTTCACCTAGTAAGGGTGCGATTCACTTCGGCAGAGGTGGAAAGCTAGCCCCGAGGTTCATAGGCTCGTACAAGATATTGAAGCGGATTGGAAAAACTGCTTACCGGTTAGAGTTGCCGAAAGAGTTGTCTCAGGTGCACAATGTCTTCCCTGTGTCCATGCTGAGAGGGTAAATTCCAGATCCAAGTCACCATTTGATCGAAGTGCCAGGGAGTTTGCAGTTGGATCTAAGTTACATTGAGCTTCCGTTTGAGATTGTGGATCGTCGGGAGAAAGTCTTGAAGAACAAGATGATACCGATGGTCAAAGTAGTCTGGAGAAACCAATTGGTTGAAGAGACTACTTGGGAATCCGAGGAGAGGATGATGAAAGATCATCATGAGCTCTTTGTTTGATTGTATCTTCTTTTCTTTTCTTTTCTTTTCTTTTCTCCTTGTTGTATTTCTGTTTTCTCACCCTTTAAGTGTAGTTCCGGGAACAAAACTATTCTAAGAAAAGAGTGCTGTAACATTCTGGATTTTCAAATATTAATTAAATAAGAGTTTGTTAATTTTCACGTGTTGTGCACGTGTAAATTCATGCGCTTATTTCTCTAAAATATTCTCATGAACATATTGATCCTATTTTTCCCTTTTAATCTAGAAAGCCTAATTAAAATCCTAGGCCTAATTGTCTCTTTCTAGCCCACTTTAATTAATTAAATTAATTAATTTATTAGAGCCCATGGTTTATTTGCCCATTAGTGAGCCCATTAACTAAATTCCCACTTTAATTTACTTAACTTGTAGTGTGGACAAGTTTAATAGACAATTAATTAATCCACATGAACAAACTAACAACTAGGGATACTAGTATTGCATGTGCATTGCACTAGCACGTGCTCAGTGCACCATAGGGGGTAGCCCGATTTCACAAAGAGAGAGGGAGAGATGGGTGTAGTGGTGAGTTGGTTATCTCATTACGGGTAGTTGCTAGAACTCCCTATTTCGTCATAGCCCTTGACCCTAACCAATTGGACTAATCCTATCCTTCCATTTGCACTCAAAATTTGTATAAATACCCCCCCCCCTCTTACACTCTTCATGCTTACACCTAAAAGATTGAAAGAAAGAAAGAAAAGAAGAGACAAATTAGTAAGTTAAAAGAATGAGAGTGAGTGAGAAAACGGTTTGAGCTGTGTGCTTTTGTGTGTGTCCATCACCAATTGAGGCCGGCAATTCATCAAGAACAAGGGAGGCTCGGGTTCATCTAGTCTAGGAGGAGAAGGCGCATTCTTGGTGGCACGACCTAGGAGGAGAAGGTTTCATTTGTTCATTCTAAGAGTCTTTAGAAGTTCTGATTGTTTTTCTTTCCAAATAAGATGGGCAATTTTCTCAAATTTCTAATTAGTTACCATGCTAGGTTTGTGGTTGTGATTATGTTAGAATAAATAAGAGAACATTTCTTTATGATTAGTTACCATGATTAAGGAGAAAGTGAACCCATGTGGAATTGCATGAAACCATTAGAAAAATTAATTAAAATAGGTGAATAGAAATGTTGTTGTGATTACTTGAAAATGCATTAGTATGTTAATTAAGAAAGTATGAATCTCTATATTAAGATGTTCATATATGAGGGAAAAATGCAATTTGAAGAAATGTGTTTATGAATGAATTGTGAATTATGGGAAACCTTCACGCAATGAAAGTAGACCTGATTAATAAATTATACATGTTTATTGTTAATTAGATTAGTACTAAAAATCCCAAATTTGCATGTTGATTTTTTGGAAAAAGAGAAACGAACATTTTGTGAATTAGGACTAACTTATTTAAAAGAATAGATTTTTATTAATAAAGAGGAAAAGTAATTTTGTGGAAACATTGATTGTGAACAAAGCAAAAATTGTGATTTTGTTCTCAAATATCAAATATATATGCATGATCTACATTAAATTGCAACTTGGTGCAATCGACAGTCGACCGAACTAGAGTCGACAGTCGACTATCAGGTAATAAATTTCAAATTTTAGTAACTGAATAGTCGACCTACTATATTTTGACAGTCGAATGCCCTGACTAATTGGTTTCCGAGTTGTAAATTATTACCGAACAGTCAACCTACTATATTTTGATAGTCGACTGCCCTGACTAATTGGATTCTGAGTTTTAAATCGTTAGAGAAGAGTCGACCTACCATATTTTAACAATCGACTGCCCTGACTAATTGGTTTCTGAGTTTCAAATCGTTACAGAACAGTCGACCTACTATATTTTAACAGTCGACTGCCCTGACTATTTAGTTTTTGAGTTTTAAATTCTCGCAGAATAGTCGAACAACTATGCTTGACAATTGCCTGCCCTGACTATTTGGTTTTTGAGTTTTAAATCCTCACAGAACAGTCGACCGGCTATGCTTTAACAGTCGACTACCCTGACTATTTGGTTTTCAAGTTTTAAATCCTTGCAGAATAGTCGGCCGACTATGCTTTAACAGTCGACTGCACTGACTATAGGTTTTCGAGTTTTATATTTCTTTAGATAAAGAAAAATAAATGTATTGTTTAAAAGAGTCTTGAAAAGAGATTTGATAATGGGAAAATTGAAAGTATGAATTTTAGAATTAGTATTGATAAAATGAGAATAAGAGAATTATGTGGAAAGAATGAATTATGAATGTGACAAATGAATTTATTCTATGCATGAAATTGTACATGAAAGTGAAATCAAACATCAAGATGAAATATGAAAGATCTTATGAATATGAATAAACAAATGTTATGAACATGAAATGGAATTGAAAGCTAGAGGGTAGCTAATCCTTATATTGGCATAGAAAGAATATTTTTTAGAAGAGATATTGAAAAGAAAAGACAAATTTTGGGTCGTATTGTTGAATTAATGGTTAAGACCGGTATAGGGGAAGTGCTAACTCTAGGAGATTGATTTTATTCATGATTCAAATAAATTAAGGACTAGATACATAGTGGACATGTGACGAAAGTAAGAGAAAAACATGAGTATGAGGGCCATCGGATTGGCGGTGTGAGAGTGAGTGGCGTGAGCACTACTCTGATATTATCGTCCCGATGGCGACGCTTGTAGGGTGTTTGGTGACTACGGGTGGTGCCATCGTTCCATGACGGAGGTTGAATTGTTCATAGTCTGCCTGCATGATTCGTCATGTTAGTGCGTGGGATTCCCCTCCAGACTGTCTGGACATGGGCTCGTAACTCATAGAACATCTTGGATACTTACCGTAGTTACCGTTGTAGTTTAAGTCATGGCAAGGGATTGAACCCTACAAGATGATGTACGATTAAGGGCTTGCCCTCAGACCTATATAGTGTGGGATGCATAGAATCCGAATAAGTGCGCATTAGTGTCATATAAATAACTGCATTAAGGACTAAGTGCACTGCACAACACGACATCAATAGAATAGTCCCCGTAGTTTTGTTTTGTAAAAAGTGTGTGCTTTCTAAGTAAGAGAAAATTAATGTATTGTATCTTTGTGTCAGTTGAATGAACTGACGAGCCCACAGTTTCCATGCATGACAAAGTGAATGAAAAAGACTAAGGAGGAATTGATGCTTAAAGAATTGTTCAAGTGTTGTTTCATTTCGTTAATGTAATTGATGTAAATTTGCTTCCGCTGTTAAAATATAACTTGATGTATTAAAGTATTAATTTCCTTGTATAATTGTACGAAGAAAAGTGTAAAGATCCTGTGGAACTTCGAATTTGGTGTTATTTGGAATTCAGGGTGTTACATAACATTTGGAAGGCATACGCCAAGGCTTTGAACAACGTTGGCAAGTGCATCCCTGACTTTGATCGCTCAAGGTATCACTTGTTACTTGATGAGGAGGAAGATGGCGAGGAAGGGGAAGAGATAGATGGCAAGGAGGGGGAGGAAGATGCTGTGGTGGACCCTCAGACGACCATACAGACAGTGTCGGAGGCGGCTGAGGGGAGTGGCCACACACTAACACCCGTCGTAGATTCGTCTGCCGAGGTGGACACTTGATCTCCTTTGCAGCTTCTTTCATTTTATTTTAGTCGCAGATTTCTCTTCATGGTCTGGTTGTAGTGATGCCTAATAGCGGACTAGCCACTGCTTTTGTATCTTGACTAAGTAATGCAAACTCTTTTTTTGCGGGAACACTTGTGACTTTTATTCAACATAGAACTATCTTGTAGCTCTAGTTAGATATGGAGTCATTTTTTTAAAGATCTGTCCCGATCTAAAAAAATTTCTTCTCTTTTGTTGAATTTTCCAGGTCAGCAAGGTCCCACGTCTCCGTTCTGAGCTTGGTGTCATCGAGTTGGGACTAGCTCGGTCCCGAGAGATGCTTTATAAGGCCGAGCGAGAGGTAGGTCATTTACGGGTGACCCTGGCTCGTCGAGACATTGAGATGAGGCGCCTTGAGGAGAGGACTCGTGAAGTTCCACCTGAAGTTGAGGATTCATGTCCCTCGATGGCCGTCAGCCAAGGCTTGAAACTCAAGTTCCTACATGACTCTGTATTTGAGGCGAGATTCGAGAGGGACGAGTTGAAGAACGTGGTGCTTGAGAAGAGCCTGGAGGCATCGCACCTTCGAGGAATATCTCTGATGTCTCTCGCGAGGGTGGTTTGGGCAGGATGCCTCGCTTGAAGATTAAAGTGATGGACGACTCATTCAAAGAGCGGGACGTGGAGCTAGAGGCGGAGAACCGTCGTCTGCGACGGCTTTCTGAAGGGGAGTAACGTCAGAAGCACTTCCTGCCCTTAGGGTGAGTATGCTTAAGGAAGGTCATTCCACGAATTAGCGCTTTGTTCGCCTCCCGTCTTGCAACATCCTAGGGACGTGCAAAGTGGAGTGGCCGGCTCGTCGAGCGGTGCCTCTGTCGGGGCAACTGTTAGGCTCTTGGGTGCCGATGACGCTACTCGGCTTGCTAGCCTAGAGACCTCTGTGGAAACGAGGAGACAGCAACACAGCTCTCGTCGTCCCCAGATGTCGCTTAATAGAAGCATCCCTCTCCCTAGGAGGGGCTAGGGTGGAATTTTGTAATCTTGTAGTCTTTGTTTCATATGAGTCTTGCATCTCAAATCTTGATGAGATAATGTATGAGTTTTTGGTCTAGAATTAGACTTGTATCTCAAATCTTGACGGAATAATGTATCGAATCTTGATGAAATAATGCATCGCATCCTTCGAGTTTCTTTTGGGAATTTTTCGTTTTGCTAATGTTTGCTAAAGAGCTTCAACAGTTGTAGGAGCAATTCCGAATAGTGAGATTCTTTGTACTCGCTCGTTCGCAAGTAGCAAAAGCAATATCGAACCAGTTCTTGGACTCCGAACTTGTCGTTTAGAGAGTATCAACAGTTATAGGAGCAATTCCGAATGGTGAGCTACTTTGTACTCGCTCATTCGCAAGTAGTAAAAGTGGCATCGAACCAAGTGTTGTACTCCGAACTTGTCATTTAGAAAGTATCAACAGTTGTAGGAACAATTCCGAATGGTGTGCTACTTTGTATTCGCATGTTCGCAAGTAGCAAAAGCGGCATCGAACTAAGTGTTTGACTCCGAACTTGTTGTATGAGAAAGTTTGTGCTAGGTGAAAGAACATTAAGGCAATAGTTTTTCAGAGAGAGAGAACTACTTTTATTAAAATTAACTACCAAGTGGCTGCTTCTAATTTGCAGGCCACTATTACATTTGCAAAAACAGACTAAATAAGAAATGAATAACTTAGAAATGCTCTAGTGCTAGCCAGAAGTTGCTTGGAGCGGTGTTTTAACACCCTCTTGGTACTTCAATAAGTACCCTGCATTCCATGTCCTTGCCACTCTCTTGCCCTCTGGGTCTTCAAGTTGATAGGCGCCAGGTCGGACAACTATGGAGATCCTGTATGGTCCTTCCCAATTAGGTGCTAGCTTGCCTTTCTTGCTTGGAAAAGAAATTGATAACTTTTTGAGCACTAAATCTCCTTCTTTGAGATTTGGAGAGCAGACTCTCTTGTTGTACAATTGCTCGATTGTATGTAGATAAATTTCTTGCTGAATGGAAGATCTCTCGCGGATCTCATTGATGAGGTCCAAGTTACCACGAAGCTCATTCGCATTTTGCTCTTCGTTGTAGGCAATTGGGCGGGGGGAAGGTAGGCCGAACTCTAGTGGGATAACGGCTTCGAAGCCGTAAGTGAGTTTGAAGGGAGATTCTCATGTGTGGGTCTTCTTTGTAGTGCAATAGCTCCAGAGAACATTAGGGAGCTGCTCTACCCATAAACCCGTAGCAAACTTGCTTAGTCTCTTTTTCAGGCTGGAAAGAATTTGCCGATTGGCGTTCTCTGCCTGACTGTTGGACTGTGGGCAGTAGACAGAGGAGAATCGTTGCTGAATACCCAGGTCTGCACATAAAGTACGGAAGGCTGCCCCCGTGAACTGAGTTCCATTGTCCGTTACTAAGATTCGGGGCACACCAAATCTGCAGACAACGTTTTTCTAAAAGAAATGCTACACTCTTTTCTCTGTGATCGTCGCTAGGGATTCGGCTTCGATCCATTTAGAGAAATAGTCGATCGTCACAACAAAGAACTTTAGCTGTCCCAATGTTGGAGGGAAAGGCCCAAGCAGGTCCATTCCCCACATTGTAAAAGGGGTTGGGCTGGATAGAGAGGAGAGCTGGGCTTGAGGTAAGCAGCGGATTGTTAAGAATTTTTGGTAGGGGCCGCATTGGCGAATGTGTTGCTCGGCATCGGTAAGGAGATTTGGCCAGAAATATCCATAATTCAAGATTTTGTGGGCGAAGGACCTTGCTCCCAAGTGAGCGCCACACATTCCTTCATAGACCTCCCTCAAAGCATACTGGGCTTCCTTGAGAAAGAGACATCTCAAGTAGGTTTTGTTGTCTACTTGAGTGTAGGAGCATTTGTACATGACTCCCTCGATAATTGTGTACCGCTCGGCTCTGGTTCGGAGCTTTCGAGCGTCTTTAAGGTCTAAGGGGAGGATCCCATCTTTGAGGAACTCGAGTAGGGGCCTCATTTAAATCTCTCCGAGTTCCGAGGGCAGCGTCTCCATTAGCTCGGGATCTTCTTCCTCAATGCTGGGCCTCAGGTTAGCTTCTATTAAGACAGTTTGTTCGAGCCCTTGGAGGGAAGAGGAGGCTAGCTTTGAGAGGGTGTCTGCATGTGCATTCTCTTCTCGAGGGATTCGTTGGAGTTGTGCATCCTTGAAAGAGACCATCAGATCTTTGACTTTTGCCAAGTACTTGGTCATGCAACTGTCTCGCGCTTGGAATTCCCCTGATACCTGGTTCACCACCAGCTGCGAGTTGCTAAACATCTTAACACGTTTGACCCCTACCTTGCGAACCATACATAGGCCTGCTATAAGGGCTACGTATTCAACTTCGTTGTTGGATGCCTGAAAGTTGATACGGAGTGAGTATTGGAGGATGAAATAATCTGGGCCAGCCAGGATGACCCCTGCTCCATTCCCATCGGTGCACGAGGATCCATCAACATGCACTATTCAGAACGGGGGTCCTGTATCACCTTGCTGGTGTCGGGAATTGTGCTCTGTACTATGAACTTCGCTAGGACATGATCCTTGATAGCGGTTTGAGGCTGATAGCTGATATCATGCTGTCTCAGCTTGAAAGACCACTTCATAAGGCGCCCCGAGGTCTCAGACTTGTAGAGAACTTGTTTGAGTGGCTGGTCGGTAAGAACGAGCACCGAGTGAGACTGGAAGTAGGGGTTGTAATATCCCCATCAATTATTAATAATATTTTTTTTATTATTTAATTATTTAATTATTTTATTTTATTGAAATATTTTTTTGTGGATATTACTTAGTTAATTATAAATCAAATTTAGATGGCTAGGTTTTGTTTGAAAGAATTAAACCTAGGATTAATTAGATACATAGGAGTTTAGGGGGTTTTCTTCTAGAAACTCTCTCTCCTCCACCTCACCCCTCCACCATACCTCCACCTCACCCCCCCGTTCCTAGGTATGGCCGGCCACCAATGTATCCAAGGGGGTTTTTGAAAATCCCCTTGGTGCATTTTGCACTCTCCCCCTTTTCTTTCACCCTATAAATACCCCTCCCTTCACATCTTGTCTCACTTTACAAGAAAAAAAGAGAGAGGAAAAGAAAGAGAGAACAAAACCATAAGTAGAAAGTTTTCATTGTAGGTTTTCTTAAGAGCTTTTCCATAGGAGCTAGGGGAAGGAGAAGGGTTTGGCTAGTTAATCCTTCAAAGAAAAATCAAGGTGGGGGTCTCTCTAACTTTATTTTGTCTGTTTTTGTTTTCTCTTGTTGTGTATGTTTGTGTGTTGTTTTTGTTCTCTTTTTGTGTATGTTTTGTGGTGTTGTTGTTCATCTTGTTGTACATGTTGTTGTGTGTTAAAACAACTTGGACTAAGATCATGAGCATATAAATAGTAGTATGGATAAAAGAAATGGTCACATAAGGAGAAGAATGGTGGAACTGAAACAAAAGGACATGAAGATGGAAGCTTTAAGCTTGTATGGTTATTTTAACAACTTGGACAAATTATATGTGCATATGAGTAGCGTGAGTCCAAGAAGATCACATGAAGTGTTTTTGAATGAAGAAATTACTAAAAACACATAAGATTGAATTTTTAGCTTGTTGTAATTATTGTTCTCATTGATGTTCTTTCTGTTAACTAAAAAAAAACAACTTGGACTAAACCATATGCATATAAAGATTAGTAATACTTACATACCCATTTTTGGGGTTGTAGATCTCAATAATCTTAATAAAAGATAAGTCTTTCATTGGTTATTGCTCTCTACTTGTTAAAAATCAAATCTTGCTAACTCATAGTTCATAAAAAGGTAGACTTTGTTGTATGTAGGAACTAAGAGGTTAAAGAAAAGAAGGTTTCTAATATGTAGAATTTGTAAATTCCATAAAGTTAGATTTTTGTAATATTTTAAGACTTGTAATTCATAAAGAGAAGTAATCTTGTAATAGCTAGAAAAGTTTCATGCTTAAGTTTTGTTTTCCATAAAGTTACATTTTTGTAATATTTTAAGACTTGTAATTCATACAGAGAAGTGGTCTTTTTAATAGCTAGTAAAGTTTCTATCCAGACCCACATCTTACCACCATGGAGACTATGGATAAATATCACCTCGGCCGCTGACGGATCTTAACCGGTATGAGTTGATCGTGGGCCGAGAGTGTTGATAAGATCCGAGTTAGGGGTAGTGATGAGTAAGGGAGATCCCGTTACTAGTGTATTGGATCGATGGACCATGAGTTGGACCATGATAATCTAAGTTGGAATCCTGTAAGATTGTTTAGGATTAGTGACATCATTAGGGTAGTAACTAATAAAGATTTTCATTTAACCATTTTTGCCAAAAGAGAGGGGTTGGTATTAAGGGCGACACCTTATGACCCAATTCGTCCTATAGGTCAACACTAGGTGGTGTTATTGGGTTGTACATTCCCGTCAAAGGGATATGTATAATGCCTTCTCACGAGTTGGGAGCATGGGTTGCGTATCTCACACTGTTAATTCCTGAAATACCATGATAAGGGCGGACGGAGCTAGGGGATGGACCCCCGAAACTCCGTCATGTTCTATGCCGGGGAAGCAAATAGGCCATAGACCACGATCTATGAGTTAGGGGGGCACAGGGGATGCTTCAAGCTAACCTGTGTTGTAGTTGACTCCGAAGGTTCGTCTGGTTTTTGAGTGAGGTCCGGTGCACCGGGTAGTAGTGGCAAACATAGACACCATGAGCGTACTGCATTGGTGGGACTTGACCACGTTTGCAACCTCATCAGTCACGTTGTATCTGTCAGGAACAGGTTGTGTACAAAAGTAGCAATTCATAACGCAGGTTCAAATCCCTAAATACGGAGAACGGCTTGATATGAACGTATGTAGTTATGGGATGCATACGACTCCAGATTCTTGCTTATATTAGAATAAGAGTATCCTAGTTTAGTTGACATTGCATTAGGTTTTAAGGCATTGCACTCACGAACACTTAAACTACACCGACACCTTTACCATGCTTGTTATGTTTGTTTTTTAGATTTGCTACTAGTCATCAGCCTCTAAGCATCAGTATATGTTCTGACGTCCCCACTCTAATAGGTTGTGGATACAGGATCACCAGCTCGGGAGAACTCTAGTCAAGGCATGACTTCCAAGTGAAGAACCCAATGTTTATTGTTTCATTCTTGTATACTCTGATGTAATATACATTGAACAATGGAAACACTCGGCTTGTAATACTGTATTAAGTAAAAAGTTTTAAATTTTCCTGTTTTTCTATGTATTGTGGCTAATTCAATGTAAGATACTGGCTTATGTCACGGTTTCCTAGTCGATGGAAATTGGGGCCTTACAGAGTAGTATCAGAGCCGACTTCAATTTATAGCCCAACACGTAGGGTAATAGACTTAGATGCCTTGTAGGAGTTAGGTTTTTAGCTTATTGTAGATAACTATAATTCATACTGTTGTTTCCTTCAACTTATGTTTTATACTATTTCTATATCTTGGCTAATTCCCGTGGCCACTCTTTGCAGGATGGCGGATGGAGCGATTCCCCATGAGAATGGGTAAGGACATGGGATCGCGGTCAAGGTGGACTCAAATCTAGAGCCCATCACTGATGGCAACGGGTCACTAGTTGGAGTTGGGATAGCCAATGGGGCCACAGCAGCTACCGTAGCAGGGGTGCCCCTGCAAATGGCCAGATCCCAATACCGACACCCCCGCCACCGCCCCCGCTTATAGTCGAACAGACCTTTGAGCAGGTCTTCCGCGACCTCGCCACGTGGGGTTGGTGCCACGCCTGTCTCGAGAACATGATGGACTCTTGCAAGTTCGTAGTCCTCAACATTGAGAGGGAAGTGGCAGAATTGAGGAGGGCCAAGGCGAGGGCTGACCGCAGGACAGTGGTCATGAAGCACACTCACTGTGTGCAGTTCGCATGCCTAGAACGCAAGTGCGCGGAGCTTCAGGCACAGATCACACAGCTACAGGCACTACTTGGACCACCACCTACTGGGGGGACCCTACAGTAGACACTAGCAGTACCGATTAGGCGGTTAGGTGCCCGTAGGTCATTTTGTGGTTTTTTCATTTTGCCACCTATATGCATGGTAATGTAAGGAAAATAATGCATATGTAAGATATGAGGTTATAATGAAATGAAGTTTAGCTTTTCATTTTCTACAAGTCTTATGTGCATGTTGAGATTGGATGGATGTTATTTTTGGAATATTATAACATGATGCCTCTGTATGTTCCATATTTCTTCTCTATCAGATGTCTCGCAGAACAAGAACCGGTAGGATCGACAATTTTGTGGGCGAAGGTAGTGGAGGCAATGGCACAGGTCTGGATATAGGGGCAGAATTCGCTCGTATGTACCAGGCCCTGGGTGACCTAGCAAAGGCAAGCCAAAATAATGTGCAGCAACAGGGACCACCCACAAGTAACCATGGAGTAGTAGCTACCGACCCCGTCAGGATGGTCAAATCCTTTCAAAGGATGAGGCCGCCCATTTTTTAGGGCAAGGCAGACCCGACAGCGGCTAACGACTGGATTCATTAAGTCGAAACAGTGTTTGAGGTGATGCTAACACCGGAGGACAGAAAGGTCAGGTTGGCTAGCATTCTACTAGAGAAAGATGCTGGAGTCTGGTGGTAGTCAACAAAAAGGGGCATGGGCAAAGGACCCATTGGCTGGGAAGATTTCTTAGGAGAGTTCAGGTAGCACTACTTTCCCTTAGATGTGTAGGAGGAAAAGGCCATGGAATTCTTCAACCAAAAGTAAGGAAGCATGACGGTTTGTGAATACGAAACCAAGTTCACTTAGCTGTCCCGCCATGCTCTAGAAATGGTACAGGATGAGGTCAAGAAGACCAAGAGGTTTGAACAGGGGCTTAGGCCCATACTTAGAACCAAAATGGTCCATTTTGCATCCGGGGGTTCAAGAAATTGGTCCGTCATGTAGCTACAACGGAGTTGGATATGAGCAGAGGACCCGAAGCACAACTTAATACAGGAGGGTGGAACAATGGAAAGAGGCCTGCACCAGCGTCAGGATTCAGGAACCAAGGTGGAAATCAGAAATTTCAGAAGACTGTTAGCAACACTGGAGGCGCCAAGACAGGGGCTGTTTCCTATGCGGGGAGCAAGGACACTTCAAGAAACAGTGCCCAAAGAAGAACTTTCAGAGTGATATCCGCACATGTTACAATTGCGGGAAGATTGGTCATGTTCGGCCAGACTGTCCCCAGCTTTGGAGGGGCAACAGTAGGACAGCTTCTAAGGCAAATAGTAAAGGGAAGGGGATTGCCCGCCAAGGGCGAGTATTTGCACTCACGGAGGAGGACGCCAATGAAGACGAGGGACTCATCATAGGTAGGTGAAGAAATTATGGCTATGTTTATTATAGTATTTTGAATATTTTGGCATAAGATAATATTGATGTAAACACTTTTGTAAACGGGATAAGTTAATAAAAACGAAATTCAGGCAACTATTTTATTTGATATTGGGTCATCACATTCTTTTGTGTCTGAAATATTCTCAAGGAAGTTGAAATGCACCCAGGAAGCAACTCCAGAATCGGTTTTGTTGGTCGCTACCCCATCTAGAGCAACTCTCCCTACAAATTCGTGCTACAAGGGATGTAATCTCCTAATTGACGGAGCGACCCTGAGTATAGATTTGCTAGAGTTGGGCTTTGCAGGGACAGACGTGATTATTGGGATGGATTGGATGTCCACGCATAAGGCTAGCAACGATTGCAAGGAGAAGAGGGTAGCCATTACCCCATCTGAAGGACCAGAACTTGTTTTCCAAGGAAAGAAGAAGTAGAGTGAAGAAATTCTTGCAGCTGCAACTGGAGTATATGGACCAAGTGAAGTCAAGGTGATACCAATTGTACGAAAATTTCCCCACATATTTTTGGAATAATTACGTGGACTCCCACCACATAGGGATGTTGAGTTCAGCGTTACTATCCAGCCAGGCAACGGACCAGTGTCTAAGACACCATATCGGATGCCACCGGTAGAGTAGAAAGAAGTGAAGGAGCAAATTGAAGAACTGATACAGAAGGGATTCATCAGGCCAAGTGCATCGATTACAGGGAAGAAGAAGGATGGAACCACGAGAATGTGCATCGATTACAGGGAGTTGAACAAGGTTACTGTTCAGAACCGGTACCCCATTCCCAGGATCGATGACTGGTTTGATCAGCTCCAGGGAGCGGCTGTATTCTCAAAGATTGATTTGCATTCAGGCTATCATCAAGTTCGGGTCAAAGAAGAAGATATACCTAAGACAGTATTCCGAACTCGGCGCGGTCATTACGAGTTTTTGGTGATGCCATTCGGGGTGACCAATGCTCCAGCGATCTTCATGGACATGATGAACTGCATCTTGCAGCCATTCATCGATTCATTCTTGGTTGTCTTCCTAGACAATATCTTGGTATATTCAAAAATAGAATAGAAGCATGCTGAGCATCTAACTACAGTATTGGTCAAGCTACGAGAGAATTAGCTTTATGCCAAACTGTCAAAGTGTGAATTCTAGAAATCAGAAGTTGCATTCTTGGGCAATGTCCTCTCTAAGGAGGGAGTGGCTACAGACCCGCGAAAGATTGAGGCAGTAAGGAGTTGGCCTCAGCCAAGAACTGTGAAGGAGGTCAGAAGCTTCTTAGGCATGACAGGGTACTAGAGGAAGTTCATCCAGAACTATGCCAGAATTGATGTACCACTTACATCACTAACCAAGAAAAACATAAGTTTTGATTGGACTGAGAAATGAGAAGGGAGTTTCCAAGAGCTGAAGAACAAATTCATTTCTACACCGATTTTTGTTCTGCCTCAACCAGATAGGGGATATGTAACCTTCAGTGATGCTTCATTTTTGGGATTCGGGTGTCTCCTGATGAAAGAAGGAAAGGTCATAGCATACGGATCGAGACAACTTTGACCACATGAGAAGAATTACCCGACACACGACATGGAATTGGCCGCGATAATCTTCGCTCTCAAATTGTGGTGGCACTATGTCTACGGGTCGAAAGTAGAAATGTTTACCGACCATAAAAGCCTGAAGTACATTTACCAGCAAAAGGATTTGAATCTCTGGTAGAGGCGATGGTTGGAGGTTTTGGAAGACATCAGACCAAAAATTTTATACCATCCAGGAAAAGCCAATGTCGTGGCAGATGCACTCAGCAGAAAAAGAAGTGTAGCCACGCTCACTACAACAAGAAGAAAGCTAAAGGACGAGATCAGACAAGCCGGTATTGAACTAATTGTTCAAGATTTGAGCACAGTTTTGGCACGTCTGGAATTGCAACTGAGTCTAAATGACCGAGTCAAGAAGGCTCAATTGGTTGATGAAGAGATTGAAGCACAAAAGTGGCTAGTCAATGAAGGACAAACCTCAGAGTTCAGTGTAAAGGAAGGGTCGCTTTGGATTGGAAGCAGGTTGTGTGTGCCTAATGTTGATGAGTTACGGGAAGATATCATGAAAGAAGCACACTCCACCTTACTCACATTTCACCCAGGAAGTACAAAGATGTATAAAGACGTAAAACAACAATTCTGGTGGGCTGGAATGAAGCAGGATGTGGCAGGATTTGTTGCCAAATGCCTTATATGTAAGAAAGTTAAGGCTGAAAACCAGAAACCAGGAGGTCTACTAACAACCACTGCCCATTCCAGAGTTGAAATAGGAGAACATCAGCATGGATTTCATCACGGGACTGCCCAGAAGTTCAAAAGGGAACGACTCAATTTGGGTAATAGTGACCGTTTGATAAAGTCCGCACATTTTCTTCCAGTAAAGACGACCTGGTCAGTGGAAAAGCTAGCTCGAGGGAATTGTAAAGCTACATGTGGTGCCAGTGTCGATCATTTCTGACCGAAATGCAAGGTTTACGTCCCGATTTTAGCAGAGTCTGCAAGAAGCTTTGGGAACGAGATCGGACTTTAGCACAACTTTCCACCCACAGACCGATGGGCAGACAGAGAGAGTTAACAGAATTCT
The DNA here is from genome assembly GCA_017893485.1 of Hemerocallis citrina. NCBI lineage: Eukaryota > Viridiplantae > Streptophyta > Magnoliopsida > Asparagales > Asphodelaceae > Hemerocallis > Hemerocallis citrina. The sequence goes on along the minus strand of CM030360.1, from coordinate 113,358,613 downwards.
CGAGGATATGCTGAGAGCGTGCATAATGGACTTCGGAGGAATAGGAAAATGACACTTAGCATTGGTAGAGTTTGCATATAATAACAGCTATCAAGCAAGTATTGAGATGGCTCCATATGAATCTTTGTATGGAAGGAGGTATAGAACCCCCGTGTGCTGGTTCGAAGTAGGGGAAAGGCGGATGTTCATACCTGAAATAGTGCAACAAACATCAGAAATGATCGAGCTAATCAGAAAGAGGATGCAAGTAGCACAAAGCAGGCAGAAGAGCTACGCCGACAACCACCGACGAGATTTGGAATTCGAAGATGGTGATTCGGTATTTCCGAAAGTCTCACCTACAAGGGGAATGATCAGGTTCGGAAAGGGTGGCAAGTTAGCACCGAGATATATTGGACCCTACAAGATTTTAAAAGGGATCGAAAAGACTGCATACATACTAGAGCTACCAGCCGAATTGTCCTAGGTGAATGATGCATTTCACGTTTCGATGCTGAGGAAATATGTACCAGATCCGAGTCATCAGCTGCCAGACGTCCCTGAAGACTAACGAATGGATCTTACATATAAGGAGCGGCCAGTGATAATTATCGATCATCAGGATAAAATGCTAAGGAACAAGACTATTCCGATGGTCAAGGTTCATTGGAAGAACCAGTTTGTGGAGGAAGCCACTTGGGAGCCGGAAAGCCGAATGAAGCTTTCTTTTCCCGAGTTATTTTGAATATTGTTTTTACTTTCTGTTTTTCCCACTTAGTACAGTTCTAAGGATAAAACTATTCTAAGGAGGGAGTATTGTAATATCCCGATCAATTATTAATAATATATTTATTATTATTTAATTGTTTAATTATTTTATTTTATTGAAATATTTTTTTAGGATATTACTAAGTTAATTATAAATCAAATTTAGATGGCTAGGTTTTGTTTGAAAGAATAAATCCTAGGATTAATTAGATACATACGAGTTTAGGGGGTTTTCTTCTAGAACCACTCTCTCCTCCACCTCACCCCTCCACCATACCTCCATCTCACCCCCCCTCCCTAGGTATGGCCGGCCACCAATGTACCCAAGGGGGTTTTTGAAAATCCCCTTGGTGCATTTTGCACTCTCTCCCTTCTCTTTTACCCTATAAATACCTCCTCCCTTCACATCTTGTCTCACTTTACAAGAAAAAAAAAGAGGAAAAGAAAGAGAGAACAAAACCCTAACTAGAGAGTTTTCATTGTAGGTTTTCTTGAGAGCTTTTCCATAGGAGCTAGGGGAAGGAGATGGTGCTTGGCTAGTTATTCCTTTAAAGAATGTCAAGGTGGGGGTCTCTCTAACTTTATTTTGTGTGTTTTTTGTTTTCTCTTGTTTTGTATGTCTGTGTGTTGTTTTTGTTCTCTTTTTGTGTATGTTTTGTGGTGTTGTTGTTCTCCTTGTTGTATATGTTGTTGTGTGTTAAAACAACTTGGACTATGATCATGGGCATATAAATAGTAGTATGAATGAAAGAAATGGTCACATAAGGAGTAGAATGGTGGAACTCACACAAAAGGACACAAAGATGGAAGCTTTAAGCTTGTATGGTTATTTTAACAACTTGGACTAATTATATGTGGATATGAGTAGTATGAGTCCAAGAAGATCACATGAAGAGTTTTTGAATGAAGAACTTACTAAAAACACATAAGATTGAATCTTTAGCTTGTTGTAATTATTATTCTCATTGATGTTCTTTTTGTTAACTAAAAAAAAACAACTTGGACTAAACTATATGCATATAAAGATTAGTAAAGGAAATACTTACATATCCATTTTTGGGGTTGTACATCTCAATAATCTTAATAAAAGATAAGTCTTTCATTGGTAAATTCTATCTACTTGTTAAAAATCAAATCTTGCTAACTCTCAGTTCATAAAAAGGTAGACTTTGTTGTATGTAGGAACTAAGAGGATAAAGAAAATAAGGTTTGTAATATGTAGGATTTGTAAATTCCATCAAGTTAGATTTTTATAATATTTTAAGAATTGTAATTCATAAAGAGAAGTAGTCTTGTAATAGCTAGTAAAGTTTGATGCTTAAGTTTTGTATTCCATAAAGTTAGATTTTTGTAATATTTTAAGACTTGTAATTCATATAGAGAAGTAGTCTTTGTAATAGCTAGTAAAGATCCATACTTGAGTTGTAGTAAAGATCCACACTTGAGTGGTAGTAGATATTCATGCTTAAGTGTAGTAAAGATTCATTCTTAAAGTGGCAGTAGATATTCATGCTTAAGTGTAGTAAAGATTCATGCTTAAAGTGGTAGTAGATATTCATGCTTAAGTATGGTAAAGTTCATGCTTAAAGTGGTAGTTGATATTCATGCTTAAGTGTAGTAAAGATTCTTGTTTAAAGTAGTAGTAGTAGAAGAATCATGCTTAAGTAGTAGTAAAGATCTATGCTTAAGTAGTAGTAAAGGAATCATGCATAAGCAGTAGTAAAGATCCATGCTTAAGTAGTAGTAAAAGAATCATGCTTAAGTAGGAGTAAGGATCCATGCTTAAGTAGTAGTAAAGGATCATGCTTGAGTCATATGTAGAATTCATGCTTGAGTTATAGGAAGAAACCGTCATGTTATAGTTGCAGTGTTAGTAAAGAACCATCATGTTGTAAATGTAGTGTTAGTAAAGAACCCATCATGATGTAGTTGTAGTGTTAGTAAAGAACCGATCATGTTGTAGTTGTAGTGTTAGTAAAGGAGCATCATGTTGTAGTTGGAGTGTTAGTGAAGAACCCATCATGTTGTAGTTGTAGTGTTAGTAAAGAACCCATAATGTTGTAGTTGTAGTGTTAGTAAAGAACCCATCAAGTTGTAGTTGTAGTGTTTAGTAAAGAACCCATCATGTTGTAGTAGTAATGTTAAATAAAGAACCCATGCTTGAGTTGTGAAGTTGTTCTAGTTAATCTCCTAGAAAGAACCCATGCTTGAGTTGCATAGTTGTTCTAGATTCAAAAGAGTCAGTGCATGCTTGAATGGTATAATGTAGCATTCTAGATAAAAGGACCCATGCTTGAATTGTATATGGCAGTATTGTAGTGAAAGATTAAAAAGAACCCATGAACCCAAACTTGAGCTATGTGTTCTAGTTTAACTATTGAAATGAACCTATGTTCCATATTTGTCCTAGTCAACTTTAAAAAGAAACCTATGAACTAGCACCATGGTAGTTCTAGCTCAATTGATAAGAGAACCCATGCATTTAGTTTCTAGGTGATTCTAGATCAAACTTGAGAAGGACCCCAAGAATCTAGTTGCATGTAGTTCTAGTTCAATTAGGGAAAAAGAACCCATGAATTCTAGTGTTTGAGGTTCTAATTAAAATTGGACCATATCATATGGACATTCCTTATCTTCGCGGGTAATAAGGGTTGGGAAAGTCACTAATAATTGTTAGCTTGATAAAAGCTAGTCTAGGATCTTCTAATTACCCTAGGGGTCATCGATCATCAAGACCAGCATCTTACCACCTTGGAGACCACTGATAAATCTCACCTCGGGCGCCGACGAATCTTAACCAGTATGGGTTGATCGTGGGCCGAGGGTGTTGATAAGATCTGAGTTAGGGGCAGTGATGAGTGAGGGAGATCCCGTCACTAGTGTCTTGGATCGATGGACCATGAGTTGGACCATGATAATCCAAGTTGGAGTCCTGTAAGATTGTTTAGGATTAGTGACATCATAAGGGTAGTAACTTATAAAGTTCTTCACTTAACCATTTTTTCCAAAAGAGAGGGGCTGGTATTAGGGGTGACACCTTCTGACCCAACTCTTCCTATAGGACGACACTAGGTGGTGTTATTGGGTTGTACCTTCCCGTCAAAGGGATACGTATAGTGCCTTCTTACGAGTTGGGAGCACGAGTTGCGTATCTCACACTGTTAATTCCTGAAGTACCATGATAAGGGCGGGCGGAGCTAGGGGAAGGACCCACAGAACTCTGTCAGATTCTATGTCGGGGAAGTGAATAGGCCATAGACTACGATCTCTGAGTTAGGGGGTCACAGGGGATGCTTCGTGCTAGCCTGTATTGTACTTAACTCCGAAGGTTCATCTGGATTTTTAGTGAGGACCGGCGCATCGGGTAGTAGTGGCAAACATAGACACCAAGAGGGTACTGCATTGGTGGGACTTTACCACATCTGCAACCTCATCAGTCACGTTGTATCTGTCAGGAACAGGTTGTGTACAAAAGTAGAAATTCATAATGCGGGTTCAAATCCCTAAATACGGAGAACGGCTTGATATGGATGTATGTAGTTATGGGATGCATACGACTCCAGATTCTCGCTTGCATTAGAATAAGAGCATCCTTGCTTAGTTGACATTGGATTAGGTTTTAAGGCATTGCAATCACGAACACTTAATCTACACTGACACCTTTACCATGCTTGTTATATTTGTTTTTGAGATTCGCTCTTAGTTATCAGCCTTTAAGCGTCAGTATATGTACTGACGTCCCCACTCTAATAGGTTGTGGATACAAGATCACCCGCTCAGGAGAACTCTAGTCAAGGCATGACTTCCAAGTGAAGAACCCGATGTTTATTGTTTCATTTTGGTATACTCTGATGTAATATATATTGAACAATGGAAACACTCAGCTTGTAATATTGTATTAAGTAAAAACTTTTAAATTTTTCAGCTTTCTGTGTTTTGTGGCTAATTGAATGTAAGATTCTGGCTTTTGTAATTGTTTCACATTCTATGGAAATCGGGGCGTTACAGGGGTAGAGACTTCGGGCCGCCATGACCAATGCATAGACCATCTTCTCTAGCTTCGGATAATGGAGTTCAGCTTCCCTGAGGACCTTGCTCACATAGTAGATAGGCCTCTGCATCTTGTCTTCTTCACTTACTAGAACAGCACTGAGGGTCTGCTCCGAAGTGGCGAGGTATATGTAGAGGACTTCCACGGGCTTTGGCTTGCTCAAGAGTTGAGGGTTGACTAAGTAGGCCTTGAGCTGATCAAATGACTCTTGCTGTTGTTTCCCCCAGTCAAAACCATTAGCCCCCTTGAGGGCCTTGAAGAACGGGAGACATTTTTTTTCCAGACATGGAGAGAAAATGCCCTCCGCAGGGCGTCTGGTGAGTCTCTGCACATATTTAACATTGGAGGGGAGAGCCATTTTGAGTATGGCCTGAATCTTCTCGGGGTTGGCCTCTATGCCCCTTTGGCTGACCATGAACCCCATAAATCTGTCGGATGAGACGCCGAAAGCACACTTTTTTAGGTTCATTCTTATATCGTGTCTCCTCAACACGTTAAAAGCCTCTCGGAGATCAGAGACATGATCTGATTTGCTGACACTCTTCACCAACATGTTGCCTACGTAGACTTCTATGTTCCACCCGATCTGTTACTTGAAGACCTTGTTAACAAGGCATTAATAGGTGGCACCGGCATTCTTGAGCCCGAAGGGCATGACCCGGTAGCAATATAGACAATGGTCAGTGATGAAAAAAGTCTTCGGAATATCTAGAGGGAACATTCTGATCTGATTGTACCCAGAAAATGCATCCATGAAGCTTAAGAGTTTGTGGCCCGAGGTTGCATCAATCAGGGCATCAATGCTCGGGAGTGGGAATGGATCTTTGCGGCATGCTTTGTTTAGATCCGTGAATTCAATGCAGATCTTCCAGCTCCCGTTGGCTTTCTTGACCATCACGACATTGGACAGCCATTCGGAATAGTTGACCTCCTGCATGAACTGAACCTTTAAGAGTTTCTCAATCACTTCTTTGATGGTTTGCTCGTGCTCGGGGGTGAATCTGCATCGCTTTTGCTGAACAGGTCTTGCCCCCGAAGAGACACTGAGGTGGTGCATGAGGAGCTCTTTGGTGATTCCCGGCATGTCAGTTACAGTCCAGGCCAACAATCGCGATTTTCCCCTTATACAGTGGATAATGTCGGACCTAATGGGAGGAAGAAGGACTTTACTAATCTAGAATGTCCTGGTCGGATCTCCATCTGAGAAGGCCACCTCTTCCAGCTCAACGATCGGCTCTGATATAGGTTGGCTACTCCCTTAAGGGAGTTCAAAAGCTTCAAGAAGGAGGACGGGTCCTCCCACTGGGGTCATGTAGCATTTGCTAGCCGCCTCCTGGCTCCCTCTGACTTCTCCCACGTCTACTGTAATGGGAAACTTCATCTTCATGTGGCAGGCCGAGGGTATGTCCTGGAGAGCAGCTAGGCCTGGTCGGCCAAGGATGACATTGTAAGCAGCCTTCACGTCTACCACCATGAAGTCCATCTGCTCGATTCGGGTGAGGGGAGTTTTTCCAATGGTTACGTCGAGAGTTATGACACCCTCAATCATCACTGGCACTCTTGTGAACCAGTGGAGAGTGTAGTCAGTGGGCTTGAGTTGATCCCTAGACAGTTTGAGACCCTGCAAGGGGCCTCTAGAAAATGTATGTTGACCGAATTTTCATTGTCGACCAGGACTCAGCGCACATCAAAGTTGGCCATATGAAGGGTTATTACCAGGGCAATACAATGGGGTGTTCGGAAGCCCTCCAAATCTCTATCTGAAAAAGTGACGGGGAACCCAAGGCCCGTAGGGGGAGAGCGGTTCTGCACGGAATTTACTTCCCGGACGAAGGCTTTTCGGGAGGAGTTCGAATCTCTTCCCATTAGGCTTCCATGTATGAGATGTAGGACGGCCTCTGGTTCGGAGTCCGGGGTCTCGGCGTGCCGCTCGGCTCGCTTATTAGCCCCTTGGGGGGCAGAGGAGGATCTGCCCCGTCCTTTCTTACAAACCTAGAAAGTTGCCCTCTCTGAATAAGGGCCTCGATCTAATCTTTTATGGCTTATCAGTCATCTGTGTCGTGGTCGTGGTCCCTGTGGAAGCGACACCACTTGTCCTCGTTCCTCTTTTTGCCCGGAGTGTTTATGTTTGGAGGTGGTGGGAGAAGACCCTCTTTTCCGACCTCCATCAGGATGGCTGAGACGCTTGCGTTGAGTGGAGTGAACTTCTCGAAGCAGGGAGGAGGGCGACGCAGGCCTCCATTGTCATTCTGGAGCTTCTTAGCTCCTTCTTCTTCAGCGCCATTCCGTTTGTTCCCGGAGGATGATCTCTCAAGAGCGGGGTGGGTGAGAGCATCTTCTGCTCGGATGTATTTCTCACTCCTAAGCAAGGGTTCTGAGAAATCCCAAGGAGGCTTCTTAGCAAGGGATGCTCTGAGGTTATCATTAGTAATGTTGGATTGGAAGGCAGCAGAGGCCACGGACTGGTCCAAGGAGTCCAAGGAGGCACTGGATCGGGCCTCCACGGTTAAATGTTTAACATAGTCTCTTAGCCGCTCGCCCTTCCTTTGATGAAGCAATAGCAAAGAAGTTCACCTGTTTTCAGCCCAACGGCTACTCACAAAGTGAGTAATGTAGAGCTCTTCGAACTGGTCGAAGGAGAAGATGCAGGCCGGGGCTAGTCGTGAGTACCATTCTCTTGTAGGCCCCTTCAGCATTGCCAGAAAAGTTTTCCAAAGAAGCGCGTCCGACTCCTGGTGGATCATCATGAGAGTTTTAAAACTCTCGATGTGGTAAGCGGGGTCAGACTCCCCATTGTATAATTCAAAATGAGGGGGCTTGAAGTTCTCTGGGACTGGTGCTTCCAGGGAGAATGGAGGCTTGCCAGGGCAAAAATTCATCGCTTGTTGTTCATCTTCTCTGTACAGTTGGCCGAGGTGCCTCTCCATCTCATGGAGACGGTGGTAGACCGAATCCTCCCTTCGATCATATCTTGCTGAGCCCTGGGACTCGTCCTCATGCAGAAGGGGATTGGGAGAGCGACGGTGATAGCTTGGGGCAGGTTGAGGACTGGGAGTGCGGTGCCTATAGCTTGGGGCAAGTTGAGGACTGGGAGTGCGACGCCTATTGCTTGGGGCAGGTTCAGGACTGGGCACCCGCTGATCGTGGTTGGGAACAACACTGAGGTACCTCAAGACTACCTCTTGAAATTGCTGGAACTTTGCCTTCGTAACAGATGCCTCCTGCTCTCGGTGGTCCTGTGGGGCGGGTCGACCGATTGGAGAATGACTTCTCCTTTAACGATGCTGGGGTGACTCCCTTCGCCTCCTGGGAGAGCTGGACCTTCTCCGATCTGGCCTACGGGGGGATCGGGCTCTAGGGGACCGGATTGCTGGACTCCTTTGATGTTCTCGGCGAGGAATCCCGTCATGGGTCCGCCTCTCATCCAAGCGGGTCCGAAGATCTATCACATGCGGCCTGTTGACGATAACGTTTCGGAGATCCTTCGGTGTTGGGGACTATGCGAGGCCATGGAGTCGGACAAGGGGTTATGTACCTAGATATACGTTGGTTATTACATGTTCATGTGATCCACGTGGTGCACATGTTATTGAGTTAACCTGGCTAGAGCTAACCTGACTAGCATGTTAGCAAAACATGACTAACACTTTATCCAAAACCTGGGCTCAAACCTGGCTCTAATACCACTAAAAACCTGTCATTCCCCGCTTCCCAAATACCGGAATACGAGCACGTAACAAAGGCTCAACGAATGACGTAAGAATCATCCATAAGCTGTACCAGTCTAACTCAACAATATGAATATAATCTCAACCACACAAGAGTAAATAATCACATAAACGAATAATGACTTCAATAACCAATGAAATAATCCATAACATAATATCCAACATCTGGGATAAAAACAAACTTCGGGAACAGGGCCTTGAAATAAAGTAAAATAATAATAGCAATGTTCAAAATGAAATAGCATAAATAGATAATCAATGCATTCGATTCCTTGAGCCCCAATCTCTAAAAAAGTTGCTCACCAAGTCCTTTAGGTATTATTCTTTTAGTACATTCAAACTCGTGATCTAAAATAAAAAAATAATGTCTGTTAGAGCAAGTCATGGATAACAAGTAGTGGAAAACAAAGAACAAGAAAAGCATGGTATACAAAGAGTAAGGGACTAGATCAAAGTCAATGTGCAATAATAAGGTTGGTGATAAAGTCAAGGGTCTATAATTAATTATGCAATAATCACTAGTTACAATTAATGATCAATGTCGATGATAATATTCAGGATCAAGCATGCAAGTGTCAGTCTAGGGTTACTATTCGTTTTATTAACTTATCTAATTCACGTAATACTGTGTCCCATACCATAGGTTTGGTGCATGCAAACAGTGATTGTTTTGACTGTGTTGGTGAACTCTACAGATCGTGTACTCAGCACAATAACAATAACTTATCATCAATAATTAACAATCGATACTCCGCCTTCCATAGCAATAATCAATGTAAACAATAAGGGACCCTTACCGAATACAGTTTCTGATTGGTCACTACCAAGTCAACCCTTAATACCCAGGCTTGTTCATGTTTTTTTACATCCTAATGTGAGCATGCAAGAAGGTGCCAAGGTTGGGTAATGTAAGGTGTAGCTAATTCCACACATTACATGCAAGGCAAAATTGTTTATACCAATCGATAAAACAAACATACGTTATGGACAGTAAGAGGTTGCTGTACAAAAACAGGTATTCCCGTTGATACAGGACAGCGAATTCAGATCCGTCAGAGGGTCTGGAAAATAGACTCTCTGCGGGTTCCAACGCATATATAATGACATGTCGAAATCATATAAACTCGGCGAAATATCTTATTCTTTACTGATTTTATGTTCAGAAAGCTGGTTAAAGGTCATGTTCATATATATATATATATATATATATATATATATATATATATATATATATATGGTCTGAAAATTTATCAATTTATTCACAAAAATTCAGGGTGACTCCTAGTCATGTCTAGTCTCAACCAAATTAATTTCAAATATTAATTCTCATGTTAACATCTTCTTTTAATTAACAATTCATGTTGATACATATATAACGGCGAATGTGGAAACCCCTTGCCCACTGTGTCTCTCAACAACTCCATACTGGGGAATGGGATCAGATAAACCCCCTCACTCAATTTTTTGATCATCCACCATTACCCTTCCCCTCCCACATCTAGTTTAGGGCAAAAGTCAAGTCGCGAAGGTTTTGGAATGGGTGGGGGCAGGTGTTGTGTCATTGATGACATGCAATTAGCTATATTTGAGGACCTCTTTTGTAGCCCATGAGATCGCCCGGTTGTGGACAAGTACCAGGCAGTCTCCCGTCATGAGGCCTTTGTTTTTGCAGCTGAATAAGAAAAAGCTCTACTTTTTGCACTCATTTGCCTAGTGGTCATCATCACTGTGGACAAAATAATGCTTCTCCATCAACTTCTTAGGTTTAGGGTTTGGAAAATGGTTTCTACTGTTAGGGTTTTGGCGATTGAAGGGATTTGGGTTTTTTTGGTTTTGGTGGTGGGGGTATTTTTTGGTGATTTTTTGGTGGTTTGGGGAACGGTTGGAAGAAGGGTTTCAGTTTTTATAGTTGGGGTGGTAATGGAGATGTTGTGGGAAAAGTTGGTGATGAAGAAGCTGTTGATATTGACGAGGGCTTGTGGGAGAATGAGACATCCAGATTGCAGCAAAAGATCTCTTGATTGTCTCATTTGCATGGCTTTCCGCTCGAGGAATCAATCTCTCTCGCCTCATTTTTTTCAAAGGGTTTTTTATTTTAGAATATTCAAAAACTAACTATTAAATTTTTTATTTTAGAGTATTTTTTCTTACAGTCAAAAATTAACTCACATTTTTCTTGATTATGTTCATATTGATGATGTAATACCGCGCAAAATAGCATAGCATCATAATCCATGCATAGTCGAGAATTGCATGCGATTATGTACTTTTCTAATAATAATTGATTTTAATTGAGAAATATCAGATATATTAGTTATTCTGAACACGATGAGGTATATTCGGGATATCTTCTTAATTAAATTGTGTGCATTGTTCTGATTGTTCTAACGAGAAAATCTTTGGGACAAATAGTATTTTTATAAAATATATTCTTATATCCTACAAATATGTATTTTATTTGTAAAACATGTATATTTATATGTGTGTATATTATGACTGAATTGTATATGATATATATGTATGGATACTTGTACGCATTCTACATGTATATGTATATGTAAGTATTTATATGTATATATATTTGTATGTAGACATATTTAAATTGAATTGGGTTGAAGTGAATTGTAAATATATGTACATTAGAGTGTATGTATATTTAATAAAAGTATGGTATATATATCTAGATGTATATGTAGAAGAGACACACACACCCCATTTCATCTCCCTCTTCCCCACCGACCTACTCCTCTCCCCTCCGTTCCCAATTTCGGCAACCAAACCCATCCCCATGGCCAAAAATCCAAATCCCCATATCCATCTCATTTTTCATCCAAAATCTCCACCTCCATCTTCTTCTACTTCTTCTACTATTTTACTCCTGAGATGAGAAAAGAAGAAAAGAAAAGGGGTTTTGATATCTTCTTATGGGTTCTTTAATTTTTGAAGGAGATGAAGAAATTGAGAGGAGGAGAGGAGCTAGCTAGCAAGAAGATCGAGGATTTCTTCATTTTGTGGTTGTTCTCTAAACATTATTATGTTTAATTTTATTTGTGAAGATATGATGTTTGTGATATTTGTTTGAATGCTAGAATGATAGTTTAATCTTGAGAAGATTGTTATGGTTGAGTTGAGATAGTAGAATCGGTGTAGAATGAGAACCATGCAAATATAGCTTAAGAACTAGTTATGATAGAGATTTTTGTTATTTGATGATACGATGGAATTTCGATTCCAAATTTTTACTGAACGATGATGATGATGTTAGGAGAATGATAGACTTATTTTCGATTTTTCGGAGTTTATTTGAAGGGTTTACAAATTCAATTTCCGAAATCAGTAAATGGTAAAAATCTGATGTTTTTTCGGTAAATCAAGTCGAGTAAAAAATTCATAACTCGATATCTATAGAGAATTTTGAGTTAGAACCTGAAAGTAAAAATTATATGTATTGTTAAAAACTTTTATTAAAAATTTCAGAATTTCTAGAATTTATTTGATATTTTTAATGTATTTATTTGTTCAACCGGGTCAACAAGAAATCTACTGCAGTTGGGAGTGAAAGTAGCATCTTGTATATGTCTGCTATTAGTACGGAACTTTGTGATGAAATTTGAAATGTAACATCTTGTATATGTCTACTATTAGTGTACCAAATTTGAGAATTAATGGAGAACATTTTGTGCTTCATTCGATCGATTGAAAACTGCGCAGCGAGAATGACATAACTGCCGTATGTGTTTGAGAATGATTGAAATTGATCTATGTTTGAAAATTCATATATTTTGATGTATAAGGAATTATGAGCTAAAATTTTGGGCTATTGCTCTTGTATATGTCCAGTTACTTAGTCTAAAATTTCATAAGTATTGGACTTGTGGTTGAATTGATATTGACTTTTGGATACAGTTTGTTCAGTTAAGTTCAGCTTTTAAGTAGTCAGTGAAGTTGTGGAATTTTGGATTTATGTGTTGAGAATAGGGAAGAATGATCAACTAGAGAATTATATTAGAGAGTCGTGGCTTTACAAAACATCTTGAATCGTGCAATTCCAGTTTGTGATTTGAGAGTTATGATTTTTTTAAGATTTGGGCAGAACCAGTCTTAATTGAAGGATTTTGTTTTTGTAAAGGAAACTCATTTCCTGTATGTATACTGATAGAAATTGGAATCTTAGAAATGGATGAATCTACGGATGTTTTCAACTAGGAAGTTGTATTAGACACTCTCATCTTTTCATAGAATCCAAAATCGAGTAATTCCGATAAGTGTGCATGTTTTTAGGATAATGACAAGATGCAGCAATTGTATGGAAGAATGTACAGCTGAGAACATATAGAGATTCTATGACTTCTAGATGGCTGAATTTGAAGAAGTGATTAACTAGAGACTTGTAGTATAGGGTCTTATCTTTCCAGAATGGGTAATATCATGCAATTCCAAGTTGTGTTTTGAAAGTTATGAATGTTAAAAGTTTCAGCAACCTGCTGTCTTGATCGATTTCAAGCATATGTTTGAAATCAGGATACTTGAGTTCTATTAGGAATTTGAGAGAGTTGTCAACTAGGAAACTGTAGTAGAGGTTCCCACCTTTCTAGAAAGTCTAATTTTATTGGTTTCCGTTAAGTGTAGCATCAATTATGAAATTTTCTACATGCTACAGGGTTTATGACTATAAGATGATTTGAGTTTTAAGATGATTGAATGATTATCCCCATTAAGCACTTCATTTGGGACTTATATGAGATTCTTGTGCTTAGTACTCATGCTGGACACATGAGTAAGTTGGGAGAATACCTTTATATTCGATTTGTTGTATGTGGTGCTCGTAGCTAGTATAACTTGGAGCTAGTCTAGGTTGTGATACCCTAAGACATCCAATAGAGTCGGAAAGTATTGTGATTGATTTATTTTCACCTCGAGAGATGATGATCTTCCTATGCGCCGTCGAATCGTTTACCGAGAGAAGGTTGACCGTGGGCCGTGATGCTGTATGAGACCTGAGACGGAGGTGGTGGCGACCGATGGAGATCTGATCGCTGGTGTTTGGGGTTGATAGGCTAGGTTTTCTACCTCGTCTAGAATATGTTGATGCCTAGGTCTGTCAATGACTGGATAATAGTAAATTGTGTGTTTCACCTCTATTGCCGGGTATGAGGCACTCCCTTAGCGTGGTACTACTCGCCGAGGGTCACGGACCAGGAACATTAGGTCGAAGACATACAGAGGTGTTGGCAACTGATGAATGTCGGTTCGCCGTGATTAGTTGTTTTTGACAGAATCGTTTGGGCTCAATCATTCGTTAAACATTATGCATAATTTGAAAACTCACATGTTTTAGCAACCTAAACATGTTAGGGGTGATTCCCTGTAATCTGACTCGTTCTAAGAGCCAACATTAGGCAGTGATAATCAGGGTTGTCTCTTCCTGTCATTAGGGATACGTGCTACGGTGCGTATCTCGCACTGTTGATTCCTGATGAACCGTGGTAAGAACGGGAGGGTTCTAGTCAGATAAAGGGATTAGACCCTCGAGGCCGTCATGTTCTTATGTTGGGTGGACATGAACGGACCATGGGGATGATGTCCCATGGATCTTCGGCCACATAGATATGCCGTTGTGTATCTGTAAGATCGTCACAGTATTTGGTGCGATCCAGAACAGATTGGGGCACTAGTGGCAAATGGGGACACCGCTGTGTTTAGCAGTAATAACTGCATTATTTACCAACCACGTTATATCTATCAGGAACAGGTTGAGTATAATAGTAGAATGTATTGCATGGTGGGGGTTCAAAACCTTGAAACTGGAGAAGACGGTTTGATTTGGAGCGTATGTAGTATGGGATGCATGCATGTCCAAAGTCTTGCTGACATTAGACTAAGTGCATCTGTTTTTTAGTACCCTATGCACTCAGCATTAGACTTCAGGTCATGGCATACACTAACACTAAGAAATTAGGATGCACATTTCTATTTTCATCAAAGGCTGGTTGTGATTGCTAGATGGAGATTGCTGTTTTCTTATCAGCATTGCGTCAGTATATGTACTAACGTGCCCACTCAATTAGGTGCTGGATACTGAGTCACGAGTGTAGGAGGACTCAAGACAACAAGGTATTCGAGTGGAGCGGCAGTGTACATGTATTCCAATTGAGCAGGGCAAGGATATTAGAGTACCACGGCAGAAGATTCGAGCTACAGGGCGCATCTTAGGGAAGCAACATGACTACTCGGTGGAGCTTCCAGTAGAGAGCAGTTGACCACCGCTCTGGGTGGCCAGCGGTAGCTGTTACAAAATATTATTTGTAATACTTTAATGTAATTTGTATTCCTTATTCAAGAATAAGATAATGATGTAATTAATGATGAAATGATTTTATTTGGCAATAAAAAGTTGTAAATTTCCTTGTTATTACTATGTTGAGATGCATTTGAAGAGAAAGATTCTTGTTGTGTCACGGTTGTCCGGTAATGGGAATCCGGGGCGCTACAAAGTGGTTTCAGAGCTGACTTCAAATTGCAATCTAACACGATAGGAAGTTAGATTTGAAAGCTAGATAAATTGAGTTTAGTTTGGCAAATAGGATGATCATAAATATTATGGTAGCGTTCTTCAACTTATGATTATGATCTTCCCTATATCTGAACTAGTCCCAATGTATTTCATTCTTTACTAACAAGCTTAATGCAGTCGTTGTTAATGGCGGCTAGTCTGTAACCATACATCAATGGAGGCAAGCATGCAACTGGATATCGGAAGGCAAGTCTGCAACCGAATGTCCAGAAGGCAAGTCTGCAGGTAACAAGTCTGCAGTCGAACGGCAAATGAGGATGAGTTTTAGCACAAAAAGTTGAGGAAGAACGATAAGGCTGCACCGATGACTGAATACTAAGACTAGAATTCGCAATGTACCAAGGAAGGCACTGGTGGAAATCAGCAGAAATGAGACGCCATCACCGACAACTAATCAAGACTAGGCTCGAGGAAGGATCTGTCAATGACCAACTCAATCATTATCCAGAAGCGGTAGAGTTCTCCAAGATCAGCTTATGATAAAGCAGCCGCTAGGAGCACGCCAAGGAGGAAATCTCACCCAAGCAAGGGATGACCAAGCCAAACATTCGGCAAAATCATCAAACAAGCTGCTAAAGAACTGAAACGGCAATTCGTGACTTTGACCTTACTAAGGAGGGAGTGGTCACCGACCAGCGGATGCCGTAATCAAGGAGTGAATCAGCATCACTTGTGGATAAAAACAAGCAAAAAAATGTGGCCGTTGTATACTCCAGAGCAGGAATAGTTGGGTGTCAGCATCAACTTCATGATGGATCTGTCTAGAAGACTGAAGAACAACAATTCAGCTTAGTGAAAAAACCAGTTTGTCGAGAATATCACTCGAGGAACTGGAGATGGTTTAGGGAAATGTCTCATGAACCATTGCAGATTTTGTTTTGTTTTTCCTTTCTACCAGCATCGTTTCGAAGATAGAATGTAATACCCCACAAAATAGCATATTGCTATTTTTCATCATAATCCATGCACAGTTGAGAATTGCACGTGATTTTGTATTTTTCTAATAATAGTTTATTTTAATAGAGAAATTTCAGATATATTAGTTATTCTGAACCGAATGAGGTATATTCGGGATATCTTCTCAATTAAATTGTGTGTATTGTTCCAACGAGACAATGTTCGGGACAAATAGTATTCTTATAAAATATATTCTTATATTCTAAGAATAAGTATTTTATTTGCAAAACATGTATATATATATATATATATATATATATATGTGTGTGTGTGTGTGTGTGTGTGTGTGTGTGTGTGTGTGTGTGTGTGTATATTTTGACTGAATTGTATATGATATATATGTATGGATACTTGTATGCATTCTACATTATATGTATATGTACAGATTTATATGTATAAATATTTGTATGTATACATAGTTAAATTGAATTGGGTTGAAGTGAATTGTAAATATATTTACATTAGAGTGTATGTATGTTTATTTAATAAAAGTATGGGTGTATATATATCTATATATATATGTAGAAGAGACACACACAACCCATTTCTTCTCCCTCTTCCCCACCGACCAATTCCTTTCTCCTCCCTTCCCAATTTCGACAGCCAAACCCAACCCCATGGCCGAAAATCCAAATCCCCATCTCCGTCTCATTTTTCACCCAAAATATCCACCTCCATCTTCTTCTACTTCTTCTACTATTTTGTTCTTGAGATGAGAAAAGAAAAAAAAAGAAGAGGGGTTTTGATATTTTCTTATGGGTTCTGGAAGTTTTGAAGGAGAAGAAGAAATTGAGAGGAGGAGAGGAGCTAGCTAGAAGAAGTTTGAGGATTTCTTCATCTTGTGGGTGTTCTCTAAACTTTATTATGTTTAATTTTATTTGTGAATATATGATGTTTGTGATGTTTGTTTTGATGATTGAATGATAGTTTAATCTTGAGAAGATTGTTATGGTTGAGTTGAGATAGTTAAAACGATGTAGAATGAGAATCTTGCAAATAGAGCCTAAGAACTAGTTATGATAGGGATTTTTGTTATTTGATGATAGGGTGGAATTTCGATACCAAATTTTTATTGAACGATGATGATGATGTTAGGACCAATCTAGAATTATTTCGGATTTTTCGGAGTTTATTTGTACGATTTACAAATTCAATTTCTGAAATCAGTTTACGGGAGAAATCTGCAGTTTTTTGGGGTAAATTAAGTCGAGTATAAAAATTCATAACTCGATATCTATAGAGAATTTTGAGTTGGAACCTGAAAGGAAAAGTTAGATGTATATGTTAAAAACTTGTATTCGAAATTTCAGAATTTTGGGAATTTATGTGCTATTTTTAGTGTATTTATTTGTTCAACCGGGTCAACGGTAAATCTGCTACTGTTGAGAGTGAAAGTTGGACTTTAAAAATTCATAACTCTCAATTGGTATGGAATTTTGTGATGAAATTGGAAATGTAGTATCTTGTATATGTCTACTATTACTGCACCAAATTTGAGAATTTTTTGAGAACATTTGGTGCTTCATTGGATCGATTGAAAATAGCGAAGCGAGAAGGACATAGCTGCTGTATGTGTTTGAGAATAACTGAAATTGATCTATGTTTGAAAATTCATATATTTTGATTTATAAGGAATTATGAGCTAAAATTTTGGGGTATTGCTCTTGTATATGTCCAGTTACTTAGTCTAAAATTTCATAAGTATTGGACTTGTGGTTGAATTGATATTGACTTTTGGGTACAGTTTGTTCAGTTCAGTTCAGCTTTTGAGTAGTCAGTGAAGTTGTGGAATTTTGGATTTATGTGTTGAGAATAGGGAAGAATGATCGACTAGAGAATTATATTAGAGAGTCATAGCTTTACAAAACATCTTGAATAATGCAATGCTAGTTTGTGGTTTGAAATGTATGATTTTTTTAAGATTGGGGCAGAACCAGTCTTAATTAAAGGATTTGGTTTTTGTAAAGAAAACTCATTTTCTGTGTGTATATTGATAGAAATTTGAAATTTAGAGTGTCTTAATCGATGAATCTGTGGATGTATTAAACTAGGAAGTTGTAGTAGAAACTCCCATCTTTCCATAGAATCCAAAATCGAGTAATTCCGATATGTGAGCAAGTTTTATGATAATGGCAAGATGCAGAAATTGTATGGAAGAATGTACAGCTGAGAACATATAGTGATTTTATAGGTTCTAGATGGCGGAATTTGAACAAATTGATAACTGGAGACTTGTGGTATAGGGACTTAGCTTTCCAGAATGGGTAATATCTTGCAATTCAAAGTTGTATTTTGAAAGTTATGAATTTACAAGTTTCAGCAACTTGTTGTCTTGATCGATTTGAAGCCTGTGTTTGAAATCAGGAAATTTGAGTTCTACAAGGAATTTGAGGGAGATGTCAACTAGGAAATTATAGTATAGGTTCCCAACTTTCTAGAAAGTCTAATTTTGTTGGTTTCCATTAAGTGTAGAATCAATTACGGAATTTTCCACATGCTACAGGATTTATGACTATAATGTGATTTGAGTTTTAAGATGATTGAATGATTATCTCTATCAAGTACTTCATTTGGGACTTATATAAGATTCTTCTACTTAGTACTCACTGTTGACACATGAGTAAGTTGGGAGAATAGCTTTATGGTCGATTTGTTGTATGTGGTGCTCGTAGCTAGTATAGCTTAGAGCTAGTCTAGGTTGTGATATCCTAGGACTTCCAACCCAGACGGCAAGTATTGTGATTGATTTATTATCAACTCGAGAGATGATGATCTTCCTTTGCACCGTCGGATCGTTTACCGAGAGAAGGTTGACCGCAGGCCGGGATACTGTATGAGACTTGAGACGGTGGTGGTAGCGACCGATGGATATCGGATAGCCGGTGTTTGGGGTTGATAGGCTAGGTTTTCTATCTCATCTAGAATGTGTTCATGCCTAGGTCTATCAATGACTAGATATTAGTAAATTGTGTGTATTTCACCTCTATTGCCTGACATGAGACACTCCTTTGGGTGCCGTTGTACTGCTCGCTAAGGGTCGAGAGCTAGGGACATTAGGTTGAAGACTACACTGGTGTGCCAGGGACATTAGGTTGAAAACCAACAGTGGTGTTGGCAACCGATGAATGTCGGTTCGTCGTGATTAGTTATTTTTGACAGAACTATTTGGGCTGAATAATTCGTTTGACACTATGCATGATTTGACAACTCGCATGTTTTAGCAACCAATGTTGTATTTCATATTGTATTCCTTTACTTTTCGCTTGAAGACCGAGTTGATGTTAGGAGTGATTTCCTATAATCCAACTCGTTCTAAGTGCAACACTAGGAGGTGATAACCAGGGTTCTCTCTCCTTGTCATCAGGGATACGTGCTGCGGTGCGTATCTCACACTGTTGATTCCTGAAGAACCGTGGTAAGAAAGGGAGGGTTCCTGTCGGATAGAGGGGATTAGACCCTCGAGGCTGTCATGTTCCTATGTTGAGTGGACACGAACGGACCATGGGGCTGCTGTCCCAGGGATCTCCGGTGCCATAGATATGCGGTTGTATATCTGTAAGATCGTCACGACATTTGGTATAATCCAGACCATATTAGGGCAGCAGTGGCAAACGGGGACACCACTGTATTTAGCAGTAATAACTGCAGGATTTACCAACCACATTGTATCTATCAGGAACAGGTTGAGTACAATAGTAGAATGTATTTCATGGCGAGGGTTCAAAATCTTGAAACTGGAGAAGACGGCTTGATTTGGAACGTATGTAGTATGAGATGCATCGTGTCCAAAGTCTTGCTGACATTAGACTAAGTACATCTATTTTTCTGTACATTGTGCACTATGCATTAGACTTTAGGTCATGGCATACTGTCACTCACCGCTTCTCAAAAGAGAATACGGAATACGGATACGTGACTAAGGCCAGCGAGCAATTTTTATCATCCATAAGTTGTTCAAGAATCTTCGCAACAATTCACAAGAATAATCAGAGTCGGAAGCAAAAGAATCAACCAAGTATGCATAATCGAATCAAATAGACCAACAGAAATTTACTTGAAACAAAAATATAATATAATATCAAATAAATCAAGTCTGGACAAGTCAAATATCCTTAGTCACATTGCCCAAATACAAATAAATCTAAGTAATCAAGTACAATTGTTCAAAACAAGAAATAATATTAATAGCAAGAAATCATGACAGCAAAACTCCAACAACTAGTATCCCATCTCGCCCATTCCATCTGGCAGCTGATCTCCAAAGTCTGCAATTTAATAAATTGCAGGAAGAGGAAAATGAAAACAAACTCCCGTCAATGCAGTTATGGGCCGCTTGTAGTGTAGGATACAAGTATATGGGAAAGGTAAACAAATACCATGTAATAGGCATGATAACAAAATACAACAACTAGCATGAATCATGAACAAAATCAAGTAATGTGATATGCAACAGGGTACAGGTAACATGTAACAAATGTCAAGTATCATGCAAGCAGGTAACATGTGTCAGGTAGAATGTACAGGTAAACATGTAATGGATAAACAGGTATGTAGGTAACATGTATCAGGTATTATGTCATGTCATGTCTTGATTTATTACTATCTAGGTAGCACTTCATGCATCCCATACTACATGGTTGCTACATTCAAACAGTTTCGTTTAGATTTCCTAGTGGAGTCCACAGGGCTGTGTACTCAGGGATCAGGACAACAGGAAACAGGAACAGGTTCATGAATCAAACAGGTACACGAATCATCTGATTCATGCAGCAACAAGTTCATGAATCAACAGGTACACGACCAACAGGTCCATGCATCAACAGGTAATAGGTACATGAACCAATAAGTCCATGCATCAACAGGTAATAGGTACATGAACCAATTGGTCCATGCATCAACAGGTAACAGGTACATGAACGAATAGGTCCATGCATCAACAGGTAACTGGTATACGAACCAACAAGTCCATGCAGCAATCTGTAACTGGTACATGAACCAACAGGTCCATGCAGCAACAAGTTTATGTATCAACATGAATCAAAATGTGAAACACGGGCCCCCTTCTAAGTACACATTTCTATATTTGCCACTACTAGATCTTTCCCTTTTCTCCGGCTTGATTATTTTGTTATTATTAGTAAACGGCAAGCATGTGTCACAAACGAAGCCAGAATTACATGACATAAATAAGTTACAGGTTCAGGTTGAAAGATAAACATGTACAGGTACAAGATAACGCATAAAAGGATAAAACAACGAGATTTCTAGTTCAGGAGAACAAGACAGTACTGCACTGAAACTAGTATTCCCATTTTTACAAACACGAATACCTGAATCCATCAAAAGTTATAGAAAATAGACTTTCGGCCGAATCGAAAAAATATACATAAGTCATAGAGTATTTCACAAAAACACAACTCAAAACTGATTTGAATCCAGAAAATGTGTTCAGCCAGAAATTAGAATATTGTATTCAAAGTAAGTAAAACAGCAAGAAAACTCATTAATTAAATCCACGAAAAATCTGGGATATTCTCCTATATGTATAGTAACAGAAAATCAAGTTTCATAATTTTTCAAAAAAAATAGAGTAGTCAAGTAAAATCAGAAAACAACAAGATACGACGGTTTTACAAATCTGAAATCACAAACACTGTTGTACGAAAACAGCAATAACTCTCAAACCATAAATCATAATCCAAATCAGCCAAAAGGATTATGAAATAGATACAGTAGGCTAACCTTTACATTCAGAAATTATTTGGAAACAACAAGTAGAAATAGGTCTAAAATCAAGTTATTTACTGAATAGTAGTAAAATTCTGCATGTAAAATATTTATTTACAAGCATGAAAAGGTTTGTAAAAATCCTAAAATAAATTCACCAAAATTTTGGGCAAACCCCAATCAAGTCTACAAATGCTGAGCAAAATTTCAGATCAAAATAATATTTTTAACCCCGGAATAAAAATATACTACTCTTCAGAATTCACAAAAAACACAATCTGGAAATCTTTCGACACCACTGTAGTAAAATTGACATAACTCACAAATCGTAAATTGAAACTGAGATCCGTTAAAAGAGTTGGAAAATAGACAGAATTCTCTACAGTTCACTTTCATAAAATATTTTCAAATACTGACCTTAATAGGGTTTAAAATACTGGTAAAAACGAGAAAAGCCAGCAAAACTGAAAATATCTCATGGGCACAAAATCCACTAGTTCACATAGGACTCATCCAAACACAACCAAACACGAAATAGAGTAACTAGGTGTCCAAGCAACATGATATAGTGTACTTCACAAGTCCAAGGCAAGTCTATCACGAATAACACGAACGAGCACAAGATAACATATGAATAACACACATATATGCAACAAGATGAGGTCAATCATAGGTTATATCATGTTATGTATGTCTTGAGGCATCTATGGTCAAATCATCACTATAGAGACAATATCAATAAGGAGATTCACACACAAATTGTCTCTAAAATCCAACTACACTACAAGCGGTATTTAGTACTCGTATTTACAAAGAAATTTAATACAGGTTACTTGCTTGAGGGATGACGACGGGAACAGCACAAGGGCAAGATTAACGGGAACGGATTCCTGGGCACGTACACAACGAACGGATCGAACGAGCATACGAACCTATCACGAACACAATCGGACGGCTGAGATCGAAGATCAAGATCAAGATGATCAGACCAGATCGGACGGTCAGATTTCCCTGATGATAAAGATAATGATGAAGATCAAGATCGATCGATCAAACGGTTGTGATCAAAGGAAGTTGATGATCATCATGATTATGACGATCGAAAAGAGATCAGATGGTTAGGATCTAATTGGATGATCAAGAGGAGATCGACGGTCGGGTGGACAAGAATCAGTTAATCAAGATCAAGAGATCAAGATCAACAATCAAACGGATGGCCCACAACCAACATTATCAAAACCCATCAATGCACTTGCTTGGCTCCGACGTGGCGGTGCTCAGGGGAAGCGCCAGCAAGGGCAAGGCTGACAGCGGTCGGCCTAGGGGACAACACTGAAGGAGTTGGCTGCGACGGGACGCTGGCTGCAGCGCGACGCCGGCAGTGTCACGAGGTGGTCACGACTGGCCGACAGGGGGAGGAAGACCTGGGGGCGCGATCGTCAAGGTGGGGCTCGCTGCAGGCTGATGAGGTGTTGTTGTCAACGTTGAGGGATCCGGTCAGGAGAGAGAGAGGGAAGGAGCAGTCGCCGAGGGAGGAGCATACGGATGGGAGAAGGTCGGGTGAGAGGTGCAGCTGCTCTACGGTGGTTGTGTCGCGATAGGAGATGGATGGATGAGGGTAGAGGAGGGAGAGGCGAGAAGGAGGAAGGCGACTGTATGGGTTTAGGCATCTGGAGGTATGTGGAAGATGAATAGGGTTACGGTGCATATATAAGAGATTGGGTTTTAGCGTTTTTGGGGTGAACGGGTTGCGGGTTTGGTGAAAAACGGGTTAGGGGTAATTTGGGGTATTTGGGTCTGGGGTGTTAATATCTGATAACAGGGTTTAAATGGGTTTGGGTTGGAGTTATTGGGTGTTTGGTTTAAAAGTGGGTTAGGGTAAATATCCAATAAAAATAATAATAGGACTTTATAGAAATACTAATAATAATAATAAAAACAATAACAATAACAATAATAGTACTAATAATAACAGTAGTAGTAATAATAAAAGTAATAAAAATAAGAATTGTACTACAATATAGAAATCATAGAAAATTGTTACAAATAAAATTATTGATCGAAAACAGATTTTAATAGGAGTTCCTACAATAAGATTTTACAAAAGAAATTGAAAGCGGTAAAAATAATTTATGAAAATTTTAAATATAGAAAATACACAGAAAATACGTTTTTGTGAAAACAAGGGTTACAAATTCTACCCACCTTGCAACAAAATTTCGTCCTCGAAATTTGCTTAAGCGGTACATAGAACAAGGCAAAAACAAACTTAGGGGAGGGTAACAAAACAGAGGGTTAAAAGGGAAGGAACAAGGCAATGGCAACACCAGAAAAAAAAGAAAATGGATAAGTAGGATGTCAAATTGAATGTAAGAAAAGAAGCAAACGGTATCAAAAGGAGAGAAACAACACAAGATAACAAAGCAAGATTGGTAGTATGCAGAACTGGAATCAAAGAGAGAATGAACAGGGAAGAGTGTAATCAAATAATGAATAGGTGCATGATGACAATAATGTTATGCAAGAAAGAAGTAACCGGTATAAAAAATGAAGAAGAACAACACACAACTTGCAAAATAACAAAGCACAGAGATGAAGAAATAGATAGAGCTGGAATCGTAGAAAGGATGGACAAGGAAGAGATGAACCAAATGAGTCAACGGATGAAGACGAATACAAGGGATGGAAAGAAGCAGACAATACAAAGAAGAAGAAGTGACAAGAAGATCCTGGGACCTGTGGGTTATGGGCCCACAACGCTTCCGCTATGCCATGCTGATCGGGAAAGACTCTGCCAATAGCATCCAGCGATGCTGACTGACGGACCAAGCAGAATGAAAACAATGGATAGTACCAAAATCAAGGAATATGGGTACATGAAGAATGAATCCATACCCAAGAAGAAATCAAACAAAGAGGACGACTAAAAGAGACGGAAGAAATCAAGGAATCAAGGGATTGAATAAGAAGTGATCAAAACGAAAAGAATAAGACTAGTATCCAGATCAATGTTGATTATAATTCATTCATGCATGCATGGTTGGTGAAATGTTGAGCTGATCCCAGTTCGAGTCAAGTTTGTCAAATATATCAGTCAAACTAATACATTAGCCAAACCTGGGCTCTGATACCACTAAAAACCTTATCACGCCCTGCTTCCCAAAAGAAAATACGGAATACGGATACGTTACTAAGCCCAGCGAATGATTTTCATCATCCATAAGTTGTTCAAGAATTTTTACAACATTTTACAAGAATAATCAGAGTCGGAAGCAAAAGAATCAACCAAGTATGCATAATCGAATCAAATAGACCAATATAAATTTACTTGAAACCAAAATATAATATAATGTCAAATAAATCAAGTCTGGACAAGTCAAATATCCTGGGCCACATTGCCGAAATACAAATAAATCCCAGTAATCAAGTACAATTGTTTAAAACAGAAAATAATAATAATAGTAAGAAATCATGACAGCAAAACTCCAGCAACTATATCCCATCTCGCCTATTCCATCTGGCAGCTGATCTCCAAAGTTTGCAATTTAATAAATTGCAGGAAGAGGAAAAACAAAACAAACTCCCGTCAGTGCAAGTTCAACATTGAAAAACAAAACAAACTCCGTAAAGTAATAGCACATATGGACGGATGAATATAAGGTAACATAAAACACGAAAGACAAAACTTTAAGATTGAGAGACAATTAAAATAAGTTCAACAAGATCAAGACTAAGGAAAATAGACAAAATACTAGGCATTGAAATGATTTAATAGTATAGGAAAATATTTATTTGAAAAATATTAAATGTTGAAAAGTACCATGATGAAAAATCCACAGAAAATAATTTGAGGGGAAAGTGTGTCTATGTGTAAGGTATCACGAATGACGGTTCAAACCAACCACGCTTCCACTGTGCCACTCTGATACCTAGGAAAAATGAGTTCGCATACAATCTCAAATCAATGTATACGAGGAGAGCATCATGAATGAATTTGAATGTAAATTCAATAACAACTTCCATTCATGACTCCAACCATCCAATAGGAATAGAGAAGAGAAAAAAAACATCAGCTTATAGAGCAACACAAATGTAAATCACTTACATTTAAATCTCTATAAACTGAACTCACACTCTAATGTCCACTCTAGGGTGTCGTTCCATATAAATTTGTACTACTTAGAAACCTGGCTCTGATACCACTTGTAACACCCCGAATTCCAAAAACACTGAATTCGAGAGTTCTACAGGATCTTTTCACTTCTTTCGTACAATTTTACAAGGAAATTAAAAAAACTTTTATTTCAACAATAATTACATCAGAGTCTTTTACATCAATGAGCAGCGGAATTAATAAAATACAACAATAATGAATGTACAATTGTTACAACTTTAACATTTAAGTAGTCAACAGCATCAATCATCCTTATATCTCCATGCAACTCCAATTCCTGCATATAAAACTGTGGGCGCGTCAGTTGCTTACAACGGACGAAATATTATACACGGCCATCCTCTCTATGCCGGAAACAGTATAACGATTCTTAAATATTTTAGCAAACACAAACTTGATCACAAACAAAGCTACAAGGGACTATCCTATAGATGTCGTGTTGTGCGGTGCACTAAGTCCTTAATGCAGTTATTTATATTACATGACACTAATGCACACTTGTTCGGATTCTATGCATCCCATACTACATAGGTCCGAGGACAAGTCCTTAATCGTTCTTCATCTTTATAGGGTTCAATCCCTCACCATGACTTAATCTACTACTGTAACTACGGTAAGTATCCTAAATGTTTTCTGACCTACGAACTCATGTCTAGGCACTCTGGAGGGAATCCCATCGCTGACATGACTCATCATGCAGACATTCTGTGGTAATTCAGCTCTCACCATAGACATGACACCACCCGTAGTCTTCAAACACCCCACGAGCATCGCCACTGGGACGGTACTCTGGAACAGTATCCTCACCCAGACTCATCGTGGGAATTCCTGGGATATGCTCTCGCCGCTATCCAATGGCCTTCATACTCAATGTTTTTCTCTTACTTTCATCACGTCTTCACTATGTATCTATCTGAAATTTCAGTAAGTATCATAGATGTTCTGTGATTACAAGCACGTGTACAGAAAACCTGGAGGGGAATCCCATCGCTGACATGACTCATCATGCAGACATCCTGTGGTCATTCAGCCTCACTTCATGGCACACGATCCTCTTGCAGTTACCAAACATCCCACAAGCATCGCTACCAGGATGGTACTCTGGAGTAGTATCCACGTCATGTCACGATGCATTGTGAAGACAACCTGTGCATACCCTCAACAACACCCATCCAATGGCCATCAACTCGCGTTTTTCTCTCACTTCCATCACAGCCTTACAAAATTTGTTTTAAAAGAAAATCATCACAACCTAGAGCTAGCTTACCCTACCGGACTTAAATCAACAATAGAGACAGTCAGCCTACCTGGCTACTTCTCGAGAGACACTAAAACCCTCAACGGTTAGCTCTCAAAATCATAAATAATACTGCCGATCACTAGGGTCTCGCCTAGCCTCTAAATTCCAACAACTATCTCTTTCTAGAGATCAACAATGATTCACAATCAATCTCCAATAATAATTCCATTTCCTTTGTTCACAAATCTTTTTCTCAAAACATTTCTTTTATAATCTCATAACATGAGAACCATTCAATTTGATTTCTTTATCAATTTCATCTTTCATAACCTGGTGAGCATTTCACAATAAAACTCAATCACATATTAATAACCATAAAATCTCATATTCAACTTATTTAACTTTCATTTGTCAAGAATCAAATCCAAACTCAAGAACCAGAAAATACTTCGGTTCAGTCGACTGGTGGTAGTATCAGTCGACTGTTCCGTGAGTACTTTGAACATCAAAAACAACAGTCAGCTCGATCCAGTCGACTGTGGAAGCAGACAGTCGACTGCTCTACGAGACTTGAAACTTCAGTAATAACACAGTCGGTTCAGTCGACTGTCGACCAGGAATAGTCGACTATTTCGCGAATACCTTGAAAACTCAAACATCAAATTTATGATAGCAGCAGTCGACTGTGAAAGTATTCAGTCGTCTGTCCTGCCGACGAAAACCCAATTTCTTGTACTTATCAGTCGACTATGGAAAGTAATCAGTCGACTGTCAAATCCACCAATTTCATCTTTGCATATATTTTTCGACCTTTTAATCGATTTGTAATTCCATATACAAAATATAAATTGTTTCCACAATATTCCTTTTAAAACATTATCGTATATGTTATCAAATAACAAGTTTCTCATTTTTCAATGAAACCCTTAAAATGCATCAAAACACGTATTCAATCCATTTTCCAAATAACCTGTTTTCTTTTATCAAAATTACTTTACAAAATCTCTATACTTTTATAAATAACATTTTGAGGTTATAATTACACATCAATTCTAGTAATTCAACTAGCAATCATAACAAGCATAGCAATTTGCATTTACCACAATCAATCAAAATTTAACGATTCATTTCTACGTTAATTTGCATGTAATCAATTCAAATTCAACCAAATAAATCATATATCATCTATCATGCAAATTATATTCCTAAATTAGAAAGCATTTAAGAAACACCCACCTAAATTGAAGATTTGTTACCCAAATGAACTCCTAGAATTAGAAGCTCCTAAAGAACTCCAATTGCAACTCCTCGAAATCCGTGCACTAAAGCTAGCCTCCAAACTCCTAATTTCGGCAAGCATCCATCATCAAGAGCATCTCCATCCCCACTCCATTCGGCAACAACAAGGACAAACTCCGATCTTCTTTCATATACACATACTATGTATGTACATATATATACATTAGTATATGCATATAGGCAAGTGGAATGGTGATTAGGTGGGGAAATGGACAAGGCTATGCTGGTTGGGGTTGCTTTCGGATTGGCAAGAGAGAAGGGAGAAAAGAGATGAGAGAATGAGAGATTAAGGGGGTATTTTATAGATTAATTAATAGGTAGTTATGGCAACCACCCCACATGAACACCACCACCCCATGATCAAAATTTGCTTTTCCTCCTATTTTCAAAATCAAAACTTCAGAATTTTCCCTCCTCTCACAACAGCCCGGCCTCAAAAAGTGTGCACATCGCACGTGTGCACGTGCACGTGCTTTGTGTACAAAAACAATTTATTTATTTAATCCTTTAAAACAAATTATTTATATATGTAATAAATATATAAAATTAAATTAAAAATTATACTCTTCATGCACAATTAAAATAGACACACATAATTTCATGAAGTTCATTTTGAAAGAATAATACGCTTGAAACACATGCACCGAAACACGTGCGTCGTCCGGAAAATCTCAAAAATACAAAATTGACTTCATCATCCTGAAAAATATTTATAATTAATCAAAATGCAATACAATAATATATTTAATGTACATGTTTGATAATGCACTCAAACGTACAGAAAACACGTGTATTGCACGTGGAAATTTATTTTAATTTAAAATAGACAAAAATTGAATTTCCGTTTACAAAACAAGTTCAAACATGTTTATAAAATAAATGATTGAAATCCATTGAAAACTTTGCACGTAATGGTGAAAAAACACGAAATCGACACGTGCATCGATAATACGTAAAAAGCACGTAAAACTCCAGGATTGAAATTCTGCATTTGAGTTGTCTCAAATGGGATTTTTAAGAATACGTGATTGCATAAATAATTGGAATTCAAAATACGTATCAAAATGCATTTTGGATATAATCAATAATAGTACAAAATGCACGTGCGTAACACCCGAGGGCAAAATTGTCATTTAAATTTTACGGGGTGTTACACTCTCCCCCCCTTAGAACAGTTCCATCCCCAGAACTCAATATGGTAAAGGCTGTATTTTGTACACACCAAAGAAAATATCAGTATAACATATGGAAATCACAAACATCAAGAAAATACACATAGCATAAAAGTAAGCAATGTGGAAAAATGTGACAAAAATCTATTATGAGTATCAAAATTTTACAAGAATTAAACAAAAAAACTAGGAAAGTAGCATAAGAAAACAAATACGACACTAGAGGCTAGTGTATTTTGAAAAGAGTTTACGTACAAAAATACTATTAAGTAAACCATTAGGTAAAATGATAAATGAACTTAGTCATTAATTGAGAAATAATGCAATAAAGAAAAAAACATAGTTAATGGGTATTTCGTAAATAGATTCAATACTCAAAATTCATCAATGTAATAAATGGTAAAAAGTCGCAAACCAAATTGATACTATATGACAAAAACTAGCAATTTAACAGTTTGAGAAATATACAAGAAGGGAATATAGTAAAAGTATAGACAACATAAAATAATTCTGTATAGAAATTAGTATCATGAAATAATTTGTAAGGTAATTATAGTAATTATACATACAATTTGAAAATTAGGTATACATCGAAATACTTTTGAATTATTCAGTAGAGTGAGAAAAAAAAAATCACATACTCGCATAGGCGAAAAATTTATAGGGGTGAAACAAATAGCATGATATGAAAATTTATAAATGATTTGTAGCAGTCAAACAAGACATCGTAGTAGTAAAACGTACTATTGAAAGTCGGGCGAAAACTAGTTATATAACAAAGAAAAGTATAGACAATGGAAAAAATGATTTTGTATATAAATCGACATCATAAGGTAATCTGTAAGGTAAATACAATAATCATATATGTATGATCAAAATGAAAAAGGCAAAAAAAAAATTCAAATAATTTCGATTTGTCAAGTAGACCAAGAAAATCAGCATACAAAATTATATATATAGACGGAAATTATAGGGCGAAACAACAACATCATGATACAAAATTTTACAAATGATGTGTAGGAGAAAAATAATACATTATGGTAGTAACAATGCAAAACTAATTATATAGAACTGAATCATGAATTATAATAGAAGTATAATAAATAAAACGGTTAGGTGAGTAGCCACCAAATTTAAAATAGCAAAATATAATAAGGTTGTACGAAACACTAACTCACAGAAAATGCAAAGTACTACAAAGAAGACGGCAAGATAGTTGAGATTAAGCGGTAAATACGCAAGTTTGATAGATATAGAAATCAGTATAAACAGTATAATGTTAGGTTGCAAAATATTATAAAATAGTATAAGCTAGTACCAAAAATGGAATAGTTCTAAGTAAATACCACAGGAAAACAAGGTAGGGGTCATCTAAGTATAATATTTCCTTCTGGTGTAGGTTCGTCTCGCTGGTATCCAACAGCAGACTTGCCTGTCTTGATCTCAAGTTGCATAATTGCTTCTACGATATCCGGTTGCAATTTGCCTTCTGGGCATTCGGTTGCAAACCTTGCCTCACCGACATCCAGTTGCAGTTTGCCTTCTGGACATTCAGTTGCAAACTTTGCCTCCCCGACTTCCAGTTGAAGTTTGCATCCAATGATGTCTAGTCGCATATTTGCCCTCTCGACATCAAGTTACATCAAAGCGGAAGATGGAAAGAGGTAATCTTCCATATATACTTGGATATGGGATGTTTAATAAAGTATGATGTTTGAAATCAATGATACAGAAAAAGATGTTACACAACGAAATATCAAATAGGTGCATAGGATATACCAAACATAGAGGGTACTAATTAGTAGTACTGAAAAATTATTTATAACACCAAAACAAATAATGTAAAATATATGCACCTGTCGAAAGTAGAAATGAAAATATTTATGATGTAATGTAGCAAATTAGGGCAATAGACACAAACAATTATACATAAAAATAGTAATGTAATAATTGGAGGATGGTGAAATTATATGCATAGTAAGTATCTTGAAATATATGACACATAAAAATCCAATGGAAAACATATGTAGCAATCAAGAATGTAAAGACAGTTTAAAATTAGAGGATAGAGAAATAGCGAGTATATGCATCATATTAAGGAAACATAAATTACAAAATTTATAAATATAACAAATCAAATTAGTAGACAAAATGTAATATCGATAATATCGAATGCAGACCATAAATCAAATTTATACGGATAAAGTATTTCAATCTTGTTAAAATACACTAAAGTTTATGGGGAAATATAAGATACTGAAAGAATATCGTATCACAAAATCAAATCATGTAAAATGAACGCACATAAGCAAAATTCCCAAGCAAAATTCAAAATGTAATGAAAATAATACTTGTAGTATAAATTTAACAAAATACGTAAAGTAATAGCACATATGGACGGATGAATATAAGGTAACATAAAACACGAAAGACAAAACTTTAAGATTGAGAGACAATTAAAATAAGTTCAACAAGATCAAGACTAAGGAAAATAGACAAAATACTAGGCATTGAAATGATTTAATAGTATAGGAAAATATTTATTTGAAAAATATTAAATGTTCAAAAGTACCATGATGAAAAATCCACAGAAAATAAATTGAGGGGAAAGTGTGTCTATGTGTAAGGTATCACGAATCACGGTTCAAACCAACCACGCTTCCACTGCGCCACTCTGATACCCAGGGAAAATGAGTTCGCATACAATCTCAAATCAATGTATACGAGGAGAGCATCATGAATGAATTTGAATGTAAATTCAATAACAACTTCCATTCATGACTCCAGCCATCCAATAGGAATAGAGAAGAGAAAAAAAACATCAGCTTATAGAGCAACACAAATGTAAATCACTTACATTTAAATCTCTATAAACTGAACTCACACTCTAATGTCCACTCTAGGGTGTCGTTCCTTATAAATTTGTACTACTTAGAAACCTGGCTCTGAAACCACTTGTAACACCCCGAATTCCAAAAACACTGAATTCGAGAGTTCTACAGGATCTTTTCACTTCTTTCGTACAATTTTACAAGGAAATTAAAAAAACTTTTATTTCAACAATAATTACATCAGAGTCATTTACATCAATGAGCAGCGGAATTAATAAAATACAACAATAATGAATGTACAATTGTTACAACTTTAACATTTAAGTAGTCAACAGCATCAATCATCCTTATATCTCCATGCAACTCCAATTCCTGCATATAAAACTGTGGGCGCGTCACTTGCTTACAACGAACGAAATATTATACACGGCCATCCTCTCTATGCCGGAAACAGTATAACGATTCTTAAATATTTTAGCAAACACAAACTTGATCACAAACAAAGCAACAAGGGACTATCCTACAGATGTCGTGTTGTGCGGTGCACTAAGTCCTTAATGCAGTTATTTATATTACATGACACTAATGCACACTTGTTCGGATTCTATGCATCCCATACTACATAGGTCCGAGGGCAAGTCCTTAATCGTTCTTCATCTTTATAGGGTTCAATCCCTCACCATGACTTAATCTACTACTGTAACTACGGTAAGTATCCTAAATGTTTTCTGACCTACGAACTCATGTCTAGGCATTCTGGAGGGAATCCCATCGCTGACATGACTC
This sequence comes from Hemerocallis citrina, assembly GCA_017893485.1. Taxonomy (NCBI): domain Eukaryota; kingdom Viridiplantae; phylum Streptophyta; class Magnoliopsida; order Asparagales; family Asphodelaceae; genus Hemerocallis; species Hemerocallis citrina. The sequence continues at coordinate 113,325,327 of CM030360.1, read as the reverse complement.
ATCATGCAGACATTCTGTGGTAATTTATCTCTCACCATAGACATGACACTACCCGTAGTCTTCAAACACCCCACGAGCGTCGCCACCGGGACGGTACTCTGGAACAGTATCCTCACCCAGACTCATCATGGGAATTCCTGGGATATGCTCTCGCCGCTATCCAATGGCCCTCATACTCAATGTTTTTCTCTTACTTTCATCACGTCTTCACTATGTATCTATCTGAAATTTCGGTATGTATCATAGATGTTCTGTGATTACAAGCACGTGTACAGAAAACCTGGAGGGGAATCCCATCGCTGACATTACTCATCATGCAGACATCCTGTGGTAATTCAGCATCACTTCATGGCACACGATCCTCTTGCAGTCACCAAATATCCCACAAGCATCGCTACCAGGATGGTACTCTGGAGTAGTATCCACGTCATGTCACGACGCATCGTGAAGATAACCTGTGCATACCCTCAACAACACCCATCCAATGGCCATCAACTCGCGTTTTTCTCTCACTTCCATCACAACCTTACAAAATTTGTTTTAAAAGAAAATCATCACAACCTAGAGCTAGCTTACCCTACCGGACTTAAATCAACAATAGAGACAGTCACCCAACCTGGCTACTTCTCGAGAGACACTAAAACCCTCAATGGTTAGCTCTCAAAATCATAAATAATACTGCCGGTCACTAGGGTCTCGCCTAGCCTCTAGATTCCAACAACTATCTCTTTCTAGAGATCAACAATGATTCATAATCAATCTCCAATAATAATTCCATTTTCTTTGTTGACAAATCTTTTTCTCAAAACATAACTTTTATAATCTCATAACATGAGAACCATTCAATTTGATTTCTTTATCAATTTCATCTTTCATAACCTGGTGTGCATTTCACAATAAAACTCAATCACATATTAATAACCATAAAATCTCATATTCAACTTATTTAACTTTCATTTGTCAAGAATCAAATCCAAACTCAAGAACCAGAAAATAGTTCGGTTCAGTCGACTGGTGGCAGTATCAGTCGACTGTTCCGTGAGTACTTTGAACATCAAAAACAACAGTCAGCTCGATCCAGTCGACTGTGGAAGCAGACAGTCGACTGCTCTACGAGACTTGAAACTTCAGTAATAACACAGTCGGTTCAGTCGACTGTCGACCAGGAATAGTCGACTGTTCCGCGAATACCTTGAAAACTCAAACATCAAATTTATGACAGCAGCAGTCGACTGTGAAAGTATTCAGTCGTCTGTCCTGCCGACGAAAACCCAATTTCTTGTACTTATCAGTCGACTGTGGAAAGTAATCAGTCGACTGTCAAATCCACCAATTTCATCTTTGCATATATTTTTCGACCTTTTAATCGATTTGTAATTCCATATACAAAATATAAATTGTTTCCACAATATTCCTTTTAAAACATTATCGTATATGTTATCAAATAACAAGTTTCTCATTTTTCAATGAAACCCTTAAAATGCATCAAAACACGTATTCAATCCATTTTCCAAATAACCTGTTTTCTTTTATCAAAATTACTTTACAAAATCTCTATACTTTTATAAATAACATTTTGAGGTTATAATCACACATCAATTCTAGTAATTCAACTAGCAATCATAACAAGCATAGCAATTTGCATTTACCACAATCAATCAAAATTTAACGATTCATTTCTACGTTAATTTGCATGTAATCAATTCAAATTCAACCAAATAAATCATATATCATCTATCATGCAAATTATATTCCTAAATTAGAAAGCATTTAAGAAACACCCACCTAAATTGAAGATTTGTTACCCAAATGAACTCCTAGAATTAGAAGCTCCTAAAGAACTCCAATTGCAACTCCTCGAAATCCGTGCACTAAAGCTAGCCTCCAAGCTCCTAATTTCGGCAAGCATCCATCATCAAGAGCATCTCCATCCCCACTCCATTCGGCAACAACAAGGACAAACTCCGATCTTCTTTCATATACACATACTATGTATGTACATATATATACATTAGTATATGCATATAGGCAAGTGGAATGGTGATTAGGTGGGGAAATGGACAAGGCTATGCTGGTTGGGGTTGCTTTCGGATTGGCAAGAGAGAAGAGAGAAAAGAGATGAGAGAATGAGAGAATAAGGGGGTATTTTATAGATTAATTAATAGGTAGTTATGGCAACCACCCCACATGAACACCACCACCCCATGATTAAAATTTGCTTTCCCTCCTATTTTCAAAATCAAAACTTCAGAATTTTCCCTCCTCTCACAACAGCCCGGCCTCAAAAAGTGTGCACATCGCACGTGTGCACGTGCACGTGCTTTGTGTACAAAAACAATTTATTTATTTAATCCTTTAAAACAAATTATTTATATATGTAATAAATATATAAAATTAACTTAAATATTATACTCTTCATGCACAATTAAAATAGACACACATAATTTCATGAAGTTCATTTTGAAAAAATAATACGCTTGAAACACGTACACCGAAACACGTGCGTCGCCCGGAAAATCTCAAAAATACAAAATTGACTTCATCATCCTGAAAAATATTTATAATTAATCAAAATGCAATACAAGAATATATTTAATGTACATGTTTGATAATGCACTCAAACGTACAGAAAACACGTATATTGCACGTGGAAATTTATTTTAATTTAAAATAGACAAAAATTGAATTTTTGTTTACAAAACAGGTTCAAACATGTTTATAAAATAAATGATTGAAATCCATTGAAAACTTTGCTCATAATTGTGGAAAAACACGAAATCGACACGTGCATCGATAATACGTAAAATGCACGTAAAACTCCATGATTGAAATTCTGCATTTGAGTTGTCTCAAATGGGATTTTTAAGAATACGGGATTGCATAAATAATTGGAATTCAAAATACGTATCAAAATGCGTTGTGGATATAATCAATAATAGTACAAAATGCACGTGCGTAACACCCGAGGGCAAAATTGTCATTTAAATTTTGCGGGGTGTTACAGATAAATCCATTATTTTATTTTGTTTGTTGATTTTTTGTCACAAATCTTTACTTTTTGCATCAAAAATATTATTTTTTCAAAAATAATTAATTAAATGAAATCTTATAGAAATAAGATGAATTATAGACAATATCAACGAAAACAAGTAATTTTAATTGTAAATGAGTACAAATATTTGTATATAAATTAGACACATCAAAAACCCCCAAACTTAAGATTTTTGCTTGTCCTCGAGCAAAAAGTAGAATAATGAACAAGGAAATAATAATAGTAGACTCAACCCATCACACTAAGAATTCTCATCGTGCAAGCATCAAAATTTCAAAATATAAACAATAGCAAATAAAGTAAAACTAAGCAAACCCACTTTCTCTAGTGCAATTATTTATTCAAAATTCTCAACCCAATCGTATTTGTCATGCAATCAATGTAATTGTAGTATGTAACAACTTAACTGTGATTATCCCTTCTCTCTACTACAACCGAGTAGCAAACTAGAGGCTTTTTTTTTTAATTTTTTTATTTGTTTAGTCTCTTCTCTAAGTTGTCACTTGCCTTTTGACGCAAATGCAAAACATTTGTGATGAATTCACCCGGTTACTCAACAAGTCACAAACTTAAAGTGCTTTGCATACTCATATTTCAAGTTGCCGTTTGACGTAAAAGTAAACATTTGTGATGAATACCCCTAGTTACTAAGCAACTCAAAACATTGGAGTAGATTGACTTTATTCAAAAAAAAATTTTCATTATTACTCTATTTACTTAAATTCTGTTTAGGACTAGATCAAAGGGGATAATCACAAGAAAAAGCATCACATTTGTCTTTAATGTATAATGGCATGACCCACACAATTTTGTAGGGAATTGTGAAATTCAATAATTCTAAAGTAAATAAATATGCTTACTCATGCTTTATAAGCAATTGTCTATCCCAAAAAAAATTATTTCAATGCTTATCAGAATAAAGAACTCAAAAGTGTAACGGTGAGCTTAATTGAAATTCTTTTAAAATTTTGTTTTTCTTTTCTAAAAAATAAATCATAAATTTGTAAACCTTCCCCCCAAACTTGTTCAAAATTTCTCCCCTGATTCGTCTTTAAATTTCTGCACGCGCAGCGTTCAGTATTTTGTCGATATCTGAAGCTGTAGATGTCCAAATGGGCTGATTTTTTTTTTTGATCGAAAGATAAGACAATTGTCTACAATTTCTCTTTGAATCACTTTTCCAGATTTTGACTCCATACTGTTCAAAAACAGCCATCAATGAAGGTGTTCATAACAGCTCCGCCCGGCGACTTTCAAAATTTAAGCAATCCTACAAGATAAAATCAAAATTTAAAATAAAATAAACTAAAGGATAAATCAAATCTAAATGCAATAAAAGAAAACATGGGTTACCTCCCAAGAAGCGCAAAGTTTTAAGTCTTCAGCCAGACATGGGGGTGAGATGGTTAAGTAACGCCAAGATCCAACAACATTAACACATCCTTTCTAATTTTTCTCTTCAGATGTGGATCAGGTTCAAGCTCTAATTTGAGGCGTTTCCTTCGTGATGATGATGTCCTTGATTTCCCCACCTCTTTGAGTTTATGCTGAAAAAATGAATAAATAGAAGGTTCAGCATCCAAATACATGACATGTTCAAAAATATTTTCTTTCTTAGTTTTAAAAATTTCTGCATTTGTTGGACATACTTCAATTGGTAATTTTTCATTTTCAGCCTTATGTTTCTCGCCCAGAATTAAATCAGTTTCACTTACTTGAATAGATGACTGTTCTTCAGGAGGAAAATTTATGGAATTAAAAACATCATACATTACTTGCTCATGCTGAATTTGTTCCTCCAAAATTTGTTCAAGCTCACTTTGCTTTTCAACCACATTATGTTCTCCATTTTCTTCTTGTGGTTGCTCAATTATCTTCCCGCTGCTTCTATGTGTTATTTCTACGACATGCTCCTCGGGATTAACAACTGTGTTGCTTGGTAATGTTCCTGCAGTTTTTTTGTTAGGAATATTTGAAAATTGACTAATTTGTACCTCAGGCTTGTGAATGGAAGCCGAATTGGAATTTGTAATATTTTGGATTTCCAAATCAGTCTTTTGGATGTATTGTTCTGCCCTTTGCATGTAGTGCATAAACATGTCTTCAAGTGTTGGCTTCTTTTCTTGCTGTAGATAATTTTGAGGTGGTATAACTGCTTCCTGGTTGTTGTTCCATGGAAAATTGGGGGTGTTTCTCCATTCTTGATTGTATGTGTTTGCATAATTATTATTTTGCATTTGAAAGTTTGACACAAAATTTTCATGTTCGGCATTTGATGGAGCAAAAGGGTTCCCCACTTGACAATCTGAACTTGAGTGATTTCCTGCACAAAGATTACAAATCATATTAGAATGAATAGCATTAAAATTCATATTTTCTACCTGTTTAGATAAAATATCATTTTTTGCATTTAAAGTAGAAAAAGGATCAAGTTCAAAAACTCCAGTCACTTTTCTTGGCATTGTTCTCTCTGAAGACCACTGGTAATGATTTGATGCCATCTCTTCTAAAAGATCATAGGCTGCTTGGTAAGTTTTGTTCATCAGTGCACCACCAGCAGCTGCGTCAACCATAGATCTATGTGTAACTCCCAAACCATTATAGAATGTTTGCAGTTGCAGCCATTTTGGTAGTTCATGATTAGGACACTTTCTCAATAACTCTTAAAACCTTTCCCATGCATCATACAAGGACTCGGTCTCAAATTGAATAAATGTGACAATATCATTCCTTAGTTTAGCTGTCTTTGCTTGCAGAAAATACTTGGCTAGAAATTTTTGTGCAAGTCTCTCCCAAGTAGTAATACTACCTGGTGGTAGATTATGTAGCCAAGCCTTCGCCTTATCTCGTAGTAAAAAAGGAAAGACTCTCAATCTAATTGCATCATCTGATACTCCGTCGTGTTTAAAAGTGTCACAAATTTCAAGAAAGTTTGTGATGTGAGCATAAGGATCCTCGTGCGGTAGTCCCCAAAATTGAATAGTCTTATGAATCATTAGAATAATCTCCGGTTCAATCTCAAAATCGTTAGCTTCAATAACCGGCTTCTTTATGCTTGATTCATAAATTGAGGGCATAGCATAGTCTCTCAAAGGCCTGTTTTCATCATTTCTCATTATAATGTGCGTGTATGTCCTGAAATATAAGTATCGAAAAAAAAATAGAAAAACTAAAAAAAATAAAATAAGAAAAATAAATAAAAGTAAAAGTTAGTCAAAAGAAAATAAAGATGTAAAATAATAATAATAAAACAAAAATAATTACAAAAATCCAAACTAGCAATAATGTAGCAATAATCTAGCAATTTTCAAAATCAATAAAAGAATAACTAGTCCCCGGCAATAGCGCCAAAAACTTGATGTGAATATTTGCAAGTGTACAAAATCGCAACAAGTAATATAGTTAAATGAGTACAGTGTCGAACCCACAGGGACTAGATATTTTATTGAGTACCGATATTACTATATGAATCACTATTTGAAAGATCGAATTTTATAAATAATAAAACAACTAAATTAACTTAATCTAATTAAAACTAACTAAATTTGTGAAGAGGGAGAGGGCTGTGAAACTGTGAAGCTCTTGTAATTTGCAAAAGGTAAAATTAGTTCTAGGGCTCTTGGTTCACCTCGTTTATCACACATACAAATTATAATTCCTTATAAATAAAAATATTATCTTTCCCAATTGTAGACCAAAATCCTAAAGATGTTAACCACTCTATCCACGTAGTCTAAAAATTATTCTCAACTAATTCTTCGCCTATCCATCAAATTATTAATTGAAAATTTGGATTTCTTAATGGTCACGTCCTCCAATATACGGTATTAATTTTTATGAATCACAAATTACCAGTTCGGTCTTATCATGATTTAAAGATCATACAAATGTCTATCCACCATTTTGTACACATAAATAATAAAAATTAAAACATAACCAGGAAAAATAAAATAATAATAAGGAATTAAAATTGTGTTCTACAAAACTAGGCTAGATTTTAGCCTCTAGAACAATAAATTTAGTTCATATTTGTTTGGGACTGCATCGTAAAAATTAGAGAAAAAGAGATACAAAAAATACAAAAATAATGCAAACCGAACTCCTAGAACCGAGCCCAAGTTTCTTTCTCTCTTTTCTCTATTCTCTGTCTCAAAAATCTGAAGCCAGCGCCTTGGGACTTGAGCCAGTCGTTAGATGTTGTCGCTATCGCCACGTCAGATCGCCGCAACAGCAGGCGTCTCAATCCCACGCGCTGCTTTCTCAATCGCCTCATGTGCGCGCCTGGTGGAAGCCACGTCAGCGCCTACCTTTCTCTTCGTTTGTTTCGAGCCGCGTGCAAGAGAAAGCTTTTGCTGTCTCTTTCTCCTTTATTATTATTATTATTTTATTTGTTTATAATTTTTTTTTATGTTCAGCCGTCACCTCTTGAGTCTTTTGTACTCCAACCTTGCATATATTTATAGGGAACGAGAGAGAAAATTAGGGTTTGCACTTTTTGCAGAAAAATCCATTCTCTTCATTTATTTCCTTCCTTTTTAAAAATTTTATTTCTTTCTCTTTCTTCTTCTCTTTCCTTTTCTTTCCAACACGTGCTGCATACACAAAAGATAATACCAGAAATTTGGATTTTTAAATAAAATAAAATTAATTAGTTTAAAATTAATTAAACTAACTAAAAATCATAATAGCTCATTAAAATCCTTCTAAAATTATTTATCGCACTTTTACTCAACAAAACAATAAAAAATGATAAATCCATTATTTTATTTTGTTTGTTGATTTTTTGTCACAAATCTTTACTTTTTGCATCAAAAATATTATTTCTTCAAAAATAATTAATTAAATGAAATCTTATAGAAATAAGATGAATTATACACAATATCAACGAAAACAAGCAATTTTAATTGTAAATGAGTACAAATATTTGTATATAAATTAGACACATCAACTATCTAGGTAGCACTACATGCATCCCATACTACAAGGTTGCAACATTCAAACAATTTCGTTTAGATTTCGTAGTGGAGTCCATAGGGCCGTTTACTCAGGAATCAGGATAACAGGAAACAGGAACAGGTTCATGAATCAAACTGGTACACGAATCATCTGATACATGGAGCAACAGGTTCATGAATCAACAGGTACACGACCAACAGGTCCATGCATCAACAGGTAATAGGTACATGAACCAATAGGTCCATGCATCAATAGGTAACAGGTACATGAACCAGTAGGTCCATGCATCAACAGGTAATAGGTACATGAACCAATAGGTCAATGCACCAACATGTAAATGGTACTGGAACCAACAGGTCCATGTGTCAACAGGTAATAGGTACACGAACCAATAGCTCCATGCAGCAACAGGTAACAGGTACATAAACCAACAGGTCCTTGCAGCAACAGGTTCATATATCAAGATGAATCAAAATGGAAAACACAGGCCCCCTTCTAAGTACACATTTCTATATTTTTCACTACTAGATCTTTCCCTTAACCCCGACTTGATTATTTTGTTATTATTAGTCAACAGGTATGTATGTGTCACAAACGGAGCCAGAATAACATGACATAAACAAGTAACAAGTTCAGGTTGCAAGATAAACATGTACAGGTGGAAGATAACACATAAAAGAATAAAACAACGAGATTTCTAGTTCAGGACAGCACGACAGTACTACACTAAAACTAGGATTCTCGTTGCTACAAACATGAAAACCTGAATCCGTCAAAAGGGCTAGAAAATAGACTTTCGGCCGAATCCAACAAACATATATAAGTCATATAGTATTTCACAAAAAATCTCAAAACTGATTTGAATCCAGAAAACATGTTCGGCCAGAAATCAGAAGATTGTATTCAAAGTCAGGAAAACAGCGTGAAAACTTATTAATTAAATCTATGAAAAATCTGGAATATTCTCCTATATGTATAGTAACAGAAAATCAAGTTTCATAATTTTCCAACAAAAATAGAGTAGTCAAGTAAAATCATAAAACAACAAGACACAACGGTTTTATAAATCTGAAATCACAAACACTGTTGTACGAAAACAACAATAACTCTCAAAATATAATCAAAATGCAAATATGCCAAAGGATAATAATATAGATACAGTAGGCTAACTTTCATACTCAGAAATTATTTGGAAACAACAAGTAGAAATAGGTCTAAAATCAAGTTATTTACTGAACAGTAGTAAAATTCTGCATGCAAAATCTTTATTTGCAAGTATGAAAAGGTTTGTAAAACTCCTCAAATAAATTCACCAAAGTTTTGGGCAAACCCCAATCAAGTTTAGAAATGCTGAGCAAAATTTCAGATGAAAATAGTAATTTTAACACCAGAATAAAAATAGATTACTCTTCAGAATTCACAGAAAACGCAATCTGGAAATCTTTCGACACCACTGTAGTAAAATTGACATATCAAACAAATCGTAAATTGAAACTGAGATATGTCAAAATGGTTGGAAAATAGACAGAATTCTCTACAGTTCACGTTCACAAAATATTTTCAAATACTGACCTTAATAGGGTCTAAAATACTGGTCAAAACGAGAAAGCCAGCAAAATTGAAAATATCTCATGTGCACAAAATCCACTAGTTCACACAGGGCTCATCCAAACACAACCAAACACGAAATAGAGTATACTAGGTGTCCAAACAACATGATGCATGGTAATTCACAAGTATAATGCAGGTCAATCATGAATAACACGAACGAGCACAAGATAACATATGAATAATACACATATATGCAACAAGATGAGGTCAATCATAGGTTATATCGTGTCATATATGTCGTAAGGCATCTATGGTCAAATCATCGCTATAGAGACAATATCAACAAGGAGATTCACACAAAAATTATCTCTAGAACTCAACTACACTACAAGCGGTATTTAGTACTTATATTTGCAAAAAAATTTAATACAAGTTACTTGCCTGAGAGACAACGATGGGAATAGCACAAGAGCAAAAATAACGGGAACGGATTTCTGGGCACGAACACAACGAACGGATTAAACGAGCACACAAACCAATCACGAACACAATCGAACGACTGAGATCGAAGATCATGATCAAGATGTTTGGACAAGATAGGATGGTCATATTTCCCTGATGATAAAGATAATGATGAAGATCAAGATCGATCGATCGAATAGCTACGATCAAAGGAAGTTGATGATCATCTTGATCATAACGATCAAGAAGAGATCGGACGGCTAGGATCTAATTGGATGATCAAGAGGAGATCGACGATCGGATAGAGAAGAATCAATCAATCAAGATCAAGAGATCAACAATCAAACAGACAACCCACAACCAACATGATCAAAACCCATCAATGGCACTGGCTTGGCTCGAACGCTGTGGCGCTCAGGTGCAGCGCCGGCGAGGGCGAGGCTGACAGCGGTCGGCTAAGGGGACAACACCGAAGGAGTTGGCTGCGACGGGAGGCTGGCTGCAGTGCAACGCCGGAAGTGTCGTGAGTTGGTCACGACAAGGGAGAGGCCATCTTGTGTGTCACGACTGGCCGACAGGGGGAGGAAGACTAGGAGGAACTGTCATCGAGGTTGGGCTCGCTGCAGGCTGATGAGGTGCTGTTGTCGACGTTTAGGGATCGGGTTGGGAGTGAGAGAAGGAAGGAGGAGTCACCGAGGGAGGAGCACAGGGATGGGAGAAGGTCGGGAGAGAGGTGCAGCTGCTCTGCGGTGGTTGCGGCGCGACAGGAGATGGACGGAAGAGGGTAAAGGAGGGAGAGACGAGAAGGAGGAAGGCAGCTGTATAGGTTTAGGCAGCTAGAGGTATGTGGAAGATGAACAGGGTTACGGTGCATAAGTAGGAGATTAGGTTTTAAGGTTGCAGTGGTGAACGGGTTGCGGGTTAGGTGTAAAACGGGCTAGGGGAAATTTGGGTAATTTGGGTTTGGGGTGTTAATATCTGATAACAGGGTTTAAATGGGTTTAGGTTGGAGTTAATGGGTTTTGGGTTTAAAAGCGGGTTAGGGTAAATATCCAATAAAAATAATAATAGGACTTTATAGAAATACTAATAATAATAAAAATAACCAAAACAATAACAATAATAACAATAATAGTACTAATAATAACAGTAGTAGTAATAATAAAAGTAATAAAAATATGAATTGTACTACAACATAAAAATCATAGAAAATAGTTACAAATAAAATTATTGATCGAATACGGATTTTAATAGGAGATCCAACAGTACGATTTTTCAAAAGAAATCGAAAGCGGTAAAAATAATCTATAAAATTTTAAATATAGAAAATACAGAGAAAATACATTTTTAGGGAAAACAGGGTTTACACATACACTGACACTAGGAAATTAGGATGCACGTTTCTATTTTCATCAATGGCTGGTTGTGATTGCTAGTTCGAGATTGTTGTTTTCTTATCAGCATTGCGTTAGTATATGTACTGACCTGACCACTCAATTAGGTGCTGGATACTTGGACATTTTAAATGCAGGTGGTTAATGAATGCTTGCACATTCTAAAAATCATAAGATATACTCATATAGACACTACAATGATTTTTTAAAAAAAGGTTAAATGCACAAACCCCCCCAATATTTGGTGGTCAACATGTGAAACCCCCAAGGGGGTCACACTGTTAGACTTCTGTTACTAAATTAAAATACATGCACGAATCGTGACTTTCATATTTTTTATTCTCAAAAATAACATCGAGTAAAATTTTCTTTACTTATCTTTCCCAATTTTTATTTCCAACTTCTTCCTCTTACCCAGCACCATCATCGCCAAACCATCTCAAGCCCACCACAACCTCCTACACCAATGCAAACCCACCTCTAGCTATACTTCTTCCCCACAAATCACACCTCAGTGAGTCCACATTCTTCTCCTTTAACACCCACTACTTGTTAAGGACTTTATGCTCTTTAGGATCTTGCTGAGTTAAGCGATACGATCAATACAAATCACCAAGTAAATAAAAGATCACACCAAATACACAAAGCACGCAATTTTATCTTGGTTTTTGGCAAGCCCTAATCTGGGGAGAAAAAATCGAGATGATATTCAACTAGAAAATATGCAGTAGTTACAAATCTCACTACGACCCTCTCTCTAGCCTCACTAGAAAATACTAGTTCTTTACACTTGGGAAACCTCTCAAACTCTAATGAACTACTGTAGCGCCCCGAATTTCCAATATGATATCTCAGAAATATGTGGCACAATTCTCAGCATCAACCTCAATTGTGATAGTAAACATAGCCAAAACACAGAGAAAATTTTTCAACTTTGAACTTCCCAAGAAAATATTTGCACGTGTAAAAGGGTAAATTTCAGAAAAATATTTATTAAATCACCAAAAATCATTTTAATTTATTTATTAATCTTAAAATCATTATTTAAAAATCTGCGGTATTACATCACTCCTTCCTTAGAATAGTTCTGTCCTCAGAACTACTACTAATAGGGTCCAAACAATAATTGGAAAAAGGAATGAAATCTCATAAATGGGAAATAGTTAAGAAATACAATTACACAAGAGAATGTAATATATATGGATCTGAACAAACCCTAGTTTGATATCACGATACAATAGTCATCCATATTTTTTGAAGAAGAAGTCGGGCTTTAAACAAATCCCCAAAACCCACACCTGAACACAAACAGTCGCAACGCAATGAACTGTCCAAGTGTGTAGTTGACCGCAATGTTCTTTGTTTCAAACATAGAGTTTGGGCGGTTAAGGGGAGGGGGGGGGGGGGGGGGGGGGGGCGGTAGTCGACTGCAAGTGCTGCTAATGCTACTTTTCACCTTTCATCCAACCGTCGCTTCGACCTCCTTCACTTCATCGTTTTCTTATTGAACATAGTATGCAATATATAAACCCAACACTACCACCTCAATCTTCTATTTGTCCACCATTAATAAGTAAAACATATACATTCAAACTAATTTGTGAATGAGCCAAATTTAAAAACTGTATAAGTTGACCCCATTGATTGTTGTTGGCAAAGAGACCAATTAGTTCAACGAGAGTCTATGTTAGTTTTTTAATAGATGTCAAAGTTAGTGTGAGAATCATCAAGCTCAACCTCACTCTTTTGTAATCCCGGATATGAAAATTTGGTGGTGAGTTTGGAAGACTAATAGAAGAGTTCCAAAAATTGGATAAGTTAATTAGGGATAGTATAGTTTAAAGTACGCGGTAGTGAGCACAAAGAGTTGAATATGGTTGTGAGTTGTGGGAAGTGAAAGTGTTTGAAGAAAAAGAGAGATGATTATGAAGAAGAGGGATGAAGAAGATGATTTGCTCACATAGGGATAAGTGAGTTTAAGTGTGGGTATTTTGGTTCAGAAAGCATAAATAAAATTACGTAAAATACACGTAAATTTACTTTCTAAAAGAAAATCTAACTCCATGATTCCCCTTGGAGATTTTCTGCTTTGACCTAAAACCCAGAAAATTGCGTGTTGAGCACAAAATATAACGGGGTTTTGTGCATTTAATTCTAAAAAAATGTACTATCTTCGCTCCAAAATATATATAATTCTAGGTTTTCACATATATCAAGAAACAAACTAGATTATTGTAGAAGAAACTAGTATACCCTTATGCAATATTGCATAGACAGAAATAGTTTTAAAAGACTATTAAAATAGAACATTAATCTCCAAGTGCAACTTACTAAAATCTCGTAAGCAAAAAAATAAATTTATTGCCTCTCCAGGTTTAAAACATTTTTATATTAAAAATAGATGGGTTCTCCTTGTGCTTTGACTGTCCTGTTTTCGCTAGGGTTTATACTATTAGAAAATGGGTATTTTATACACCATTAACGAACCAGTTTTTGAGCAATTTTTTGAGTAAGATCCTCAATGAATTATTCAGAGATCTTGATTGATTTGTGTTCTCCTTCGTGAGTAGATCAAAATCATATATTTATTTGCTAAAAAAGGTTAAGGGGTGAATGAGAATTTGTCTCTCAAAGTGAGACGTTTTCATTTCTGAAAATGGGTTGAGGGAACATATTCCCACATCAGGAAATATCAAATGAATTTGAAGTTGATATATAACAACCTCTTTCTAAGCAAGATAACTAGACAAGTGGCTCTCTATCGCGCCCCCCCCCCTCCCCCCCCCGGGGGGGGGGGGGAGGAGGGGAGGGGGGATGCAGATCTCGGCCCGGATTACATGCGGCTTGTGTGTGCCCGCACGTCTTGCGAACACGAATACTTGACCGACATAACCCCACCCTATGCAGAGCCACTTTTAGCTACAGTTTTGATTTTTTTCTTTGTAAACAACGGTTATAAATGCAGAAATAGTTTTTTCTTCTGTTTCAGTACAGTATTAAACATTTTGTCTGCCGTTACAATTTACGCATTCAATTGATTTTCTGGAGTTACACTGAATGCATTCAACGGTATTGACTGTTGTCTGCCGTTACAGTGCATTCAATAGGTTGCCTGTCGTTACATTGAAGACATTAATAGCCTTATATGCCGTTACAAGTCTCTAACCCCAGCCTTATAAATAGAGCCCCCCCTCTCACTGTCTTCCCTGCACAAAAAATCTCTTCTCTTCCTCTCTATTTTGTTCTGTTCCTTTTTGTAAGTCTATTTAGTAAAGGTGATAGAGTTCTGACGCTACCAGTTTGATAGTGTTACGTGGTGTCTACGTAAACCCTTTCATTGTTGCATCCTAGGAGACAGGCGCCTCAACTAGCTCCAGCACCCGAATGAGGTGAAACCTATTTTAAGAAGATTGTGTGCTACACAAGCCTCGACATCAAATCGGTTTGATTTTATTATTTTCTTTTTCATTTCATTTTATTGGTTAGATTTTTCTCCCCCTTCTCTATTTTTTTGCCTTTCAATCATTTGGATTTATGCCAAACTTTTGTAACCAAAGTTGTAACAAAGAGAATAAATATTGAAGAAGTTGATTTTATTGTAAACAAATTTTGTAACTAACTTAAAACAATTTTTTTTTTCTTGAATTCTGATTAAGAGGCACTTCTTTTCTTTTTCTTTAATATGGAATACTTACACTCGGATTGTGTATTTTTCAGAATCAAAATGACTAATGCATTGGAGAATGCTGTTGTGTCTAAAACGGTCCATGTGCCAATTGCTGATACGACACAAGTATCGACTGCAGCTACGGCACGAGTGCCAATGTCAACCGTTGTACCAGTCTCAGTCTCCTATGGGGAGAAACATAAGAAGTTCAACGGGCAGAATTTCAAAAGGTGGCAACATAAGATGATGTTCTATTTGACCGCATTGAATCTTGCAAGATTCTTGAACGAAGAAACTCCAAATCTTAAGGGAGAGGAGCAAAATAACCAAGTCATCGCAGATGTGGATGCTTGTAAAAATGCTGATTACTTATGTAGGAATTACATAATGAACGAATAAGCCAATTCTTTCTAGAATGTATACATTGACAAAAGAACTGCTAAAGAATTCTGAGAATTACTAGACCATAAGTACAAAACTGAGGTTGTCGGCGTCAAGAAATTCGTCGTGGACCGCTTCCTAGACTATAAAATTGTAGATTCTAAAACAATGATTAGTCAAGTTCAAGAAATACAAGTGATCTTGCATGAGATTCATGCTGAAGGTATGAACTTAAGTGAAAGTTTCCAAGTAGCATGTATAATTGAAAAATTGCCACCAGGTTGGAAAGACTTTAAGAATTACCAAAAGTATAAGCGAAAAGAAATGGGTATTGAAGATCTCATTGTCAGGCTTCGTATTGAAGAAGACAATAGAGGATCTGAAAAGGTCGGAGTCATCAATCATGCAGCCAAGGCAAATGTAGTGGTACATAAACAATGTTTCAACAAGCACAACAACAAGGGTCCCATGTTGGGGCCTAAGGGAGGAATCTCCAAGAAGCCGAAGTTTCAAGACTAGTGCTTCAATTGTGGCAAAATTGGTCACAAGTCTACTGAATGCAGGCTACCCAAGAAGAATAGAATTAGAGAAGCAAACATGATTCAAGGCATTGCTCAAGATGTTTCCGATGTCAACCTCTCAGTTGTGATCCCAGAGGTGAATATGATAAGTTCAAACCCTAAGGAATGGTGGACTGACACTGGAGCTACTTAACATGTGTGCTCCAACAAAAGTATGTTCACCACTTTCGAACCATTGGAGAATAGGGAGAAGATGTTTATGGGGAACTCGGCTACTTTAGAAATCAAGGGCCAAGGCAAGGTTATCTTGATGATGATTTCTGGAAAGGAACTGACACTGAACAATGTTGCAAATGTTCTTCAAATTTGTAAGAACCTGGTATCTGGTTCGTTGTTAATAACCACGGATTTCGTTTAGTGTTTGAGTTAAACAAATTTATTTTTTCGAAGAGTGGAATGTATATTGGTAGAAGATACATGAGTGGTGGAATGTTCAAACTCAATGTAATGACCATGGTCAAGAATATTAATAAAATTAGCTCTTCTACTTATATGCTTGAGTTTTCCTATTTATGGCATGCTAGACTAGGACGTGTTAATTATGATACTTTACGTAGACTAATTAACTTGAATCACATACCAAAATTCCAAATTGATTCCAAACACAAGTGTGAAACTTGTGTTGAGACAAAACTAACAAGATCATCGTTTAAAAGTGTTGAAAGAAATACTGAACCTCTTGATCTAATTTACACTGATATTTGTGCTTTAAAAATGATACAAATAAGAGGTAGTAATAAATATTTTATTACCTTCATTGATGATAGCATAAAATAGTGCTATGTATATTTGCTTAAAAGCAAGGATGAGGCTATAGAGAAATTTGTTCTCTATAAAAATGAAGTTGAGAACAAACTCAACAAGAAAATTAAGGCGCTAAGAAGCGATCGAGGTGAAAAGTATGAATCGCCATTTGCTGACACTTGTGCTAAGTATGAGATTATACATGAAACGACATCGCCTTATTCTCCTCAGTCCAATGGTGTTGTTGAGAGGAAGAATCGTACATTGAAAGAAATGATGAATGCAATATTAATAAGTTATGGTTTGCCACCAAACTTGTTAGGAGAAGCTATTCTTTCAGCAAACTATCTTTTGAATAAGATGTCCAAAAAGAAATAAGACAAAATACCATATGAATTATGGAAAGGAAGAAAGTCATCCTACAATTACCTGCGATTGTGGGGATGTCTTGCCAAGGTGGAAGTACCTCCACCGAAGACAGTGAAAATAGGACCCAAAACGGTTGATTGTATTTTCATTGGTTATGCACTTAACAGTAGTGCTTATCGGTTCTTGGTGTACAATCCGATATCACTGATATACCAAAGAATCCGATAATGGAGTCTAGAAATGCATTGTTCTTTGAAGATGTATTTTTATGTAAGTCAAAGGAGGAACCAAGTTCCTCTAAACGAACACATGAGACTATTAGTGAAGATAGTGAAGACCAAGATGAACAAGATGAGGAGGAACCTCGACGCAATGAAAGAACAAGAACGGAAAAATCATTTGGTCTGGATTTCTTGAATTTTATGCTTGAAGGTGAACCCCAAACCTTCAGGGAAGCAGTGAACTCTAGTGATGGTCCTCTATGGAAAGAAGTCATCAAAGTGAAATTGATTCTATCTTGCAAAATCATACTTGGGAACTTGTGGCTCTTCCACCAGGTAGTAAACCTTTAGGTTCCAAGTTGATCTTCAAAAGAAAAATGAAACCTGATGGATCAATTGATAAATACAAGGTAAGACTTGTAATTGAAGGTTATATACAAAAGGAATGTCTTGATTACTTTGATACATTTTCTCCTATAACAAGAATAAATTCTATTAGGATGGTACTTGCAATAGCAGCTCTGAGGAATCTTGAAGTACATCAAATGGATGTAAAAATATCTTTTCTTAATGGAGATTTAGATGAAGAAATCTACATGGAACAACCTGAGGGCTTTTTAGCTCTGGGACATGAAAAAAAAGTGTGTAAACTGGTGAAGTCATTATATGGCTTGAAACAAGCTCCAAAGCAGTGGCATGAGAAATTTGACAATGTCATGATGACAAATGGCTTCAAGATCAATAAATGTGATAAATGTGTATATGTCAAAGACACAGAAAATGAATATGTCATTATATGTTTGTATGTAGATGACATGCTTATTAGTGCAAGCAATGATAAGATGATTAAATATGTTAAAAACATGTTGAACTCGATGTTTGACATGAAAGACATGGGACTAGCTGATGCTATATTGGGAATTAAAATCACAGGAACATAAGACGAGCTTATTTTAAGCCAGTCACATTATAGAGACAATATTATTGGAAAGTTTGATAAAGATAATTCTCAAATTTCTAGAACTCCAATCGATCAAACTCTACCCTTATCCAAGAATAAAGGAGATAATATTTTTCAAGTAGAATACTCTAGAATTATAGGAAATCTAATGTTCTTGATAAGTTGTACAAGACCAGACCTACTCTATGCAGTTTGCAAACTAAGTAGATATACGAGTAATCCTAAAAGCGAGCATTGGCAAGCATTACAAGAGTACTGAAATACTTGTGTTTTACTCGTAACTATGGGCTGCATTATACAATAAATTTGGCTGTACTTGAAGGATACAGTGATGCAAACTGGATATTTAGTGATAACTCAAAATCTACTAGTGGCTATGTATTTACACTAGGTGGTGCAGCCATTTCTTGGAAATCCTCAAAACAAACAATGAACACTAAATCCATGATGGAATATGAATTTATCGCACTGGACAAATGTGGGGAAGAGGCTGAATAGTTACGCCACTTCCTTGAGGACATTCCAAGGTGGACAAGGCCTGTGCCCTCAATCTGCATAAATTCAGATAGCCAATCTGCAATTTGTAGAGTACAGAGCAATATGTATAATGGTAAATCTAAACACATTCGTCGAAGACATAATACCATTAGATAACTACTCTCTACTGGAATTATCTCTGTGGACTATGTAACGTCAAATGATAACATTGTGGATCTGCTAACCAAAGGGTTAAACAGACAGAGAGCTAGTTGATAAATCATCTATGGGACCCATGAAAGAATAAATCGATTCAATGGACACCTAACCTAATAGACTAGAGATTCCAAGATCTAGGTTCAAAGGGACAACTAAATTGTAAAGACCAAGTTGGATCACTGTGGGGATTTTCCCATGTCTATTTCCATGATGAAACAATGATGCCCATAAGGTAACAGGTTAAGCTAGGCTTTTAATTGTAAAGACCAAGTTGTTGCTTTGCCGTGTTTGCTATTTTGCTGCATTTGCTGTGTTGCTATTCCGTGCTTTGCACGTGTCTCCGTGTACGTAGTTTGCACGTGTGTTGCCGTAGGGATTCTCATCCCATTATTCTGTCACTTTTGGATTAGTCGTCGTATAAGAAAAGTCTTCATGAACACCTTTGTTATTCTAGTTCAAGATCATTTGATTCCCACAAGTAGTTCATATTTTAATTATCCAATTTATTTGCTTGATATTTGTCAAAGAGGTTATTACGGATTCATCGGCGAAACAAGGTGATGACTCTCTTTTCGTGCCGTTATCTTTGAATCAAACTCAAACTTGATTGCACATCATCATATGCATACTACTTGGATACAAATTAGATACATGATTATAGAAAATAATAATCAGATGCTTTTGATTGGATGTGAAGTCGTATTGCGGTTCGTGAGTTTGCATGCCATATTTATAATTATCTTGCTTTGTCTGCGGTAGAATTTCATCCTAATATTAAGTTGAATTTCTTTTTAATTATTTTCCATGAAATTATATGATTGCATGTTTAAAGCATTGCTAATTCATATCAATTAATTTGCTGGCCTACCGTTCGTTCTATGTTGCATTAAACTTTTGAACCAGTTGCTGTAGGATTTTAATAGAACCATGTAAATAAAAATTGTAGCCCTATGAATCTAATTTTCAGAACATTAGATGGATCTAAATTCTGATATATAACCTGCATGAGTCTTTTAATGCTGCTAGGTCTACACTTCCAGATTTGCTATTTACATGCGTATCGTTGTGATTTAGTAATTGAAAGGAAATGTTAATAATAGAATTAAAATTTGAAATTAATCTCGCTGCAACTAGACATGATTAGGAGTCATCCGGAATTTTTTGAATTATTTGATGAATGTGCAGACCCGATATGTATGTGTAAAGATGACTCTAAGTTTCTGCCTAAACAAAAAGAAGTAAAGAAAAAGATTTTACACCTAGTTTCTATAGTTATCATATGTCGTGTGTATATGGGTCGGAACCGACCACGAGTCTAGTTTCTAGAACACCTGACGGATCCTGATTTGCTTGCCAGTAGCAACGGGAATCTCAATTTTGGTACAACAACGTACTGCTGTCAGAATGTATGCCTTTGTATTGATTTGGTATAAACTCTACACTTAATGAGTCGAAATTAGTCCACCAAGCATGACACAACCTTGATATCTTCCTGATCTTGCTTCGACACTGCTACACCCATTGCATGCTCACATTAGAATGCAATAAAATATTAACAAGTCAGGGTATTAAGGGTCGACTTGGTAGTGAACAATCAGAAACTGTACTCGGTAAGGGGCCCTTCTTGTTTACATGGATTATTTTTATGAAACTGTACTCGGTAAAGGGGCCCTTCTTGTTTAAATGGATTATTTTTGTGGAAGGTGGAGTAACGCTTGTTAGCTTGTTATCTTGTTATCTTGTTATCTTGTTATCCGAGTACACGATCTGTTAAGTTCACCATCATAGTCTAAACGATCACTGTTTGCATGCACCGGACATATGGTATGAGATACAGTATTACGTGCATTAGATAGGTTAATAAAACACTAATAAACCTAGATTGTCACTTGCGTTCTTGACCTTGAATATTGTCATCGATCTTGATCATTGATTGTAACCATTGATTTTTGCATAATTAATTATAGACCCTTGATCGCATTATCAACCTTTGTTATTGCTCCTTGACTTGATCTAGTTCGTTATTCTTGATATACTATATTTTTCTTTCTCTCTGCTTTCACTACTTGCAGTTCGAAACTTGCTCTAACGGACAATATTTTTCTAATTTAGATCACGAGTTTGCAGGTACTTAAGGAATAATACCCGAAGGACTTCGTGAGCAACACTTTTGGAGATTGGAGCTTAAGGAATAAACGACTTGATTATCTATTTACGCTATTTCCTTTTGAACATTGCTATTATTATTGTACTTTGTTTCTAGGCCTTGTTGACCCGAATTTGTTTATCTCCCAGACATTGGATATTAGTTTATGAGTTTATTTCATTAATATTTTGAAGCTAAATCATTGTTCATATGGTTATGGCTTCTTGTGTGGTTGTGAATACTATTCATAATGTTGAGTTAGACTCGTTCAACTTATGGATGGTGATTACATCATTTGCTGGGCCTTTGTTACGTACTCGTATTTTCATACTTTAGGAAGCAGATCGTAGGAGACCTCGAGGTTGGTTGAGCTTCTCATTCTCGTCAAGGTCGAGCTGGTTGTTCGATTGAGCTCCTTGTCGAGCTGCCACCACCTTGGTCGACCTCAAAGTTTGGTCGAGCTCTGCTATCTCATCGAGTTGGAATTTGGATTGAACTGCTAATTCTCATCGAGCTCGAGTTTTGGTCGAGCTCCTTCCATGGTCGAGCTCCTGCTATGGTTGAGCTTCTAAAATGGTCGAGCTCGTTCGTCCAGCTAGAATTCCCCATCGAGCTAAGGAGGAGGAAGAAGGAGCTTTTGGAGTTGTGGAGCTCGGAGTTGGAGCTCTATTTTGGAAGAAGGATTTTTTGGTTTTGAGGAATGCGATAGTTCAGAGAAGATACAGTTTTTTAAAGCTTGGGTTCGAGTTTTATAAAGTAAACGGGTTTGTGTTTCATACCCGCAGACCCGGCTATTTTTAGAGACAGGATTTCCGATTTTATTTGGAGAGCTGACTCGACCCAGATGGTTTAAGACCCAACTCTTAGTCTGTTTTTTTCTTCATTTTGGTCCGAGAGCCAACTTCTTCCCCTCCTATTTTCGTCTTCTTTGGAGTTCTTGAGATTTTTTAAGCTATTTCAATTCCTTTTATTTGGAGTTTGGATTTGTTAGGAGATTGTGTGCTGTCGAGGTAGGAGATAAATATTCTTGATTGGATTAAGTAATGTCATGCCCCGCTTCCCAAAAAGGAGATACGGAATAATGATATGTGACTATGTTCAGTGAATGGCTTTCACCATTCATAAGCTGTAAGGATCTTTACAACATTTCACAGGAATAAATAAGAAGCAAACAAGGAGAAATCAACCACGCATGCATTAATGAATTACTATAAACAACAAAATTTACTTGAAATCATGTCGAAATTAAGATTCTGTACTGAACAGCTTGAAAATTCTACAAGTATAGTAGTTATTTGCAAGTATAGAATAGTTTATAAAAGTCATCAACTAAATTCACAAAAATTTGCGGTTAATCCCAGTCAAATCTAGTTGTACTCAACAAAATATTGGATCAAAATATTATCTTTAACATCAGTATAAAAATAAATTACGCTTTAGAATTCACATAAAACCAAATCTGTAATTTTCTACACCTCTGTAGTAAAATAGCAATAACTTACAGCTCACAAATTGAAACTATGATCTATTAGAAATTCTGAAAAGTAGATAGAATTCTCTATAATTTATATTCACAAATTATTTTCATATACTGACCTCAATAGGGTCCAAAATACTGAAAAAAAACGGGTCACAATAAAAACTGAAATCTTCTTCAAGCTTAAAATCAACTAGTTCATATGGAACTCATCCAAATCATAACAAAATACGAATATGGTATACTAGATGTCCAAGCAACATGGTATAGGGTGTTTAACAGATCTACAATAGGATATACTATCAGTAACACGTCAAGCATGCAAGATTCATACAACAACTAATGGATCAGAACCAACGACATGTATACATCAAGAATTTAGATTATTTCTAAGTTATTTCATGTCGTGTGTGTAATGAGACAACTATGGGAAAATCAACACATATGGACAAGATCTAACAGGGTTCTCATTAGAATAGATCTTGAAACAACTACACTACAGGCAGTATTTAGTACTTGTTTATGAAAACAGAAATTATACAAGTTACTTGTCTTGAAATTGACGACAAAAACTAAGCAAGAATGAGAATAAAGGGAACGAATTCCCGGGCACGAACACAAGCGAACAAATCACGAACCAATCACGAACACACAATAACAATCACAATCACGAACCTAAGGCACAGATCTCGATGATCAAAAGGATGATCAAGATATGATGATGAAGTTCAAGACATCCAATGGTCGAGATCTCACTCGGCCAAAACGACCATATCGCAGCACACACACAAGGAGGGGAGTCGATTTGAACGTGTGCACTGTGAGGAGGAGATGACGGCGGCAAGGGGACGGCACCGGAGGGACTAGCGGCGCTGATTGGCATCACGACTAGCGGGCGTCGCTGCTGTCTGCCTTGCGGTCGGAAGAAGGTAGGAAGGGAGAGGTCGGGGCTGTCGCAGCTTGC
This sequence comes from Hemerocallis citrina, assembly GCA_017893485.1. Classification (NCBI taxonomy): domain Eukaryota; kingdom Viridiplantae; phylum Streptophyta; class Magnoliopsida; order Asparagales; family Asphodelaceae; genus Hemerocallis; species Hemerocallis citrina. Next base: position 113,301,705 of record CM030360.1, on the reverse strand, counting down.
TGCCGGCGTGCAACACTCAGGAGGAGGGCGGCATAGGGATGCAGGGTGTTGGCTCTTGGTCGGGGCTTCGTCAGCAACGGCTGAACAGCATAGGGGGTGCTGCGGTGGCTGTTGTTGACGTCAGGTGGTAGGGGTGAGGGAGTTATGGGGTGGAAGCGGGATGAGGGTGGTCGGGAAAGAGATGAGCAGGAGATGTGGGTCTCGGAGGTCAGGGGTAATGGGTTTGGAGGTCGGGAGAAATAATGAGCAGGAGGAAAAAAAAAGATATTGCGGCTGAATAGCTAGGGTTTGGATGACAGGGTGAAATATATATATATATATATGGTGATTATATAGGTTTAGGGTGATTATAAGATGGATTATGTATAGGATTAGAAATGTGGGTTAATAGGTAGTGAATGCGGGTATAGGGTGGATCCAATAAGAATTTGGGTTCAAGGGTTTGGGTTCAAAAGTAAGCGGGTTGGGTTTTAAAATCCAATAGGGGGAATAGAATAAATAAATAATATAGAATTTATAAAATACAATGCACAAATTTTCATAAGTTGCAATACAATATTTTAATGGACAATAAAGTTAATTGAAATAACACAATTAGATTGAGAATCAACTTTTCACAAATAATTAGAATAATCATATATACATAATATACTTGATGTGTACTTTAAAATAACAGTAATAGCAATAGATGGATTAAAATCTATGGGCTTTCATACTAACAAAAGTCGGGTTTTTTTTAATATACACAATCAAAAGTAATAATAATTGTAACAATAAAGATAATCATAATATGTATCAAAGTCATAATAATGAAAATAATAAGATTCGTATTACAATATAAAAATCATTGGTAACTAGTTACAAATAAAATCATTGATTAAAAATAGACTTTATAACAAAAAGAATTTGAAAGCGGAAAAATAATTTACAAAAAATCAAAATACAGAAAATATATAGAAAATAAATATTTGCGAGAACTTGGGTTACAAGTAACAAAAAAAAATTCAACTCTCTCTTCGAAGCTTTGTGTTATTATTTATTGTACTTATGGATCAAACATCTTGTCGCTCATTTTGTTGCACCATTTTTTTGTCGACCAAGCGTTGTGTTGTTCACTTATTTTTTCGATCAAGCGTTTCATAGTTAGACGATCGTTTTGTAGCTGACCCAGAAGAGCTATTGCAAAACAAATTTCAGAAGGTGGTCGGACAACAGTCTTGCTGTTTGCACTCAACAAGTTTTGTAGAGAAAACTCTATGGCAGAGTTGAACGTTTGAACTTGATGTTTGATCCCAGCAAGTTTGAAGAGGCAACTCTGAGACGGAGTTGAACGTAGAGCTTTCTGTTTGATCTCGGTATGTTTGGTGAGACAACTATGAGACGTAGTTGAATGTTGAACTTGCTGATTGAGCCAAGCAAATTTGAATAGAAAACTCTAGATGAAGTTGAACGCAGAGCTTGTCGTTGATCCCGGCAAGTTTGGTGAGGCAACTCTGAGACGGAGATGGACGTTGAACTTGTTGTGAGCCCAACATGTTTGGAGGAGGGACTACTCTATGATGGAGTTGAAAGTTAAATGTCACGCCCGCTTCCCAAAAAGAAAATACGGAATACGGATACGTGACTAAGTACAGCGAATGATTTCCATCATCCATAAGCTGTTAGGATCTTTACAACATTTCACAAGAATATCAGAGTAATAAGCAAGGAGAATTCAACCACACATGCATAAATGAATCAGTGTACCAACAGGAATTACTTGAAACAAAATTTAATAATCTCAAATAAATCAGATCTAGAAACAAGTCAATAATTCTGGGTCATACTGCCCAATACAAATAATCCAAGTAGCAGATACATTTATTCAAAATAAGCAACAGGAATAATAATAATAATAGTAAGAACTCCAGCATCTAACTCAGATCACCTACTTCATCGGGCAACTGATCACCCTAACCTGCAATTTAATAATTTGCAGGAAGAGGAAAAAAGAGAAAACAAAATGCCCGTCAATGCAAGTTACGGCACGCTTGTAGTGCAAGCACAAGTACAGAAATAAAATAAACAGATATAAAGTAACAATGGAAACAAACATAACATGGAATAGGCATATCAACAAAGCAGGAGAATTACCATGAATCAGGAAACAAAATCAAGTAACATGATATACTACCAGGGTACAGGTAACATGTATCAAGTGTCATGCAAGCAGGTAAACAGGTAATCACGTATACAGGTAAACAGGTATACAGGTAGCATGTACAGGTAAGCATGTAACAGGTGTCTTGTTATGTCAAGTCTTGTATTTAATTCTTACTAGGTAGTACTTCATGCGTCCCAAACTTTTACTATATGGTTGCTACATTCAAACAAGTTACGTTTAGATTTTGTAGTGGAGTCTATAGGTCCATGTACTCAAAGATCAGGTAAACAGGAACAGGAATAGGTACAGGTATAACGTACTAGTCCTCTTCCAAGTACACCTTCCTATAGGAAAGTGTGCAGTCAGGTAATCAAGTTAGCAGGAACAGGTAGAACCGACTGGTCCTCTTCCGAGTACACCTTCCTTTAGGGAAGTGTGCAGTCAGGTAATTAAGTAAACAGGATCGTGTATCATGTATTCATGAAACACGTAATAGGTGGGAAACACAGGCTTCCTTCTATGTACACATTTCTATATTATCCACTACTAGATCTTTCCCTTAACTCCGGCTTGGTTATTTGTTGTTATTATTAAAAAGTTATGTATGTGTCACAAAATAGGTCAGGAATAACATGGTATAAATAAATAATAGGTTCAGGTTGAAAGATAAACATGTACAGATGAAAGACAACTTATAAAAGATTAGGATAACGAAAATTCTAGTTCAGGACAGCAAGACAGTATTGCACCAAATCAGAATTTTCCGTTCCTACAAATGTGCAAATCTCGATCCGTCAGAAAATCTGAAAAATAGACTCTCAGCCAAATCCAGCAAATATGTATAAGTCATATGGTATTTCACAAAAATAAGACTCAAAACAGATTTGTATCCAGAAAACATGTTCAGCCAGAAATCAGAAGTTTGCATTCATAAACAGGAAAACAACATAGAAGCTTATTGATTAAATCCAAAAAAAATCTGGGGTATTCCCTATTATGTTTAGTATCAGAATATAAAGTTTCATAATTTTCCAATATAGATAGTAAACTCAATTAAAATCAGAAAACGGCAAGATACAGTAGTTTTGTAAATCTAGAATCATAAACACAGCAGTACTAAAATAGTAATAGATTACTAAATATACATCGAAATCCAGATCAGTTAAATGGGTGAGAAAATAGATACATTAGAATACATTTCATATTCACAAAGTTTTTATGAACAATAAATGAAATCAGGTCGATATAATGTTTCTTTACAAAACAGCACAAAAATTCTGCGAGTAAAGTAGTTGTTTGCAAGTATGGAATAGTTTATGAAATTCATCAATTAAATCAACAAAAATTATGGGTTAATCCCAATCAAGTCTAGTTGTAATCAGCAAAATATTGGATCAAAATATTATCTTTAGCATTTGCATAAAAATAAATAACCATACAGAATTTATATGAAACCAAATCTGGAATTTTCTACACTGTTGTAGCAAAACAACAATAACTTTCAACTCACAAATCTAAATTGAGCTATGTCAAAAATTCTGGAAAGTAGACAGAATTCTCTATAACTAAAATTCACAAATAATTTTCATATACTGAACTTAATAGGGTCTAAATTACTGAATAAAAACGGGGTAACAACAAATATAGAAATATTCTTTATGCATAAAATCAACCAGCTCATATGTAACACATCCAAATCATACCAAGGTGTAAAATATGGTGTACTAGATGCCCAAACAACATGGTATAGTGTATTTAACAAATTTACAACAAGTTATACTACTACTGACACATCAATTATACAAGATCATACAACAACATGCATGTATACACCAAGAATTGATTATCTCTAAGTTATTTGATGTCGTGTGTGTAATGTGACAACTACGGGCAGGTCAACACATAGAGACAAGATATAACAGGGGTTTTGCACAAAAATTATCTCTAGAACACAACTACACTATAGAAAGTAATTAGTACTTGTACATGCAACAGAAAATTATACAAGGTACTTGCCTTATAGTCGACGACGGGAACGACGATGCAAAGAGAATAAGGGGAACGGATTCCTATGCATGAACACAAACACAATAAACAAATCACGAACCAATTACGAACACACAATCGCAATCGCAATCATGAACACAAAGCACAGATCTCGATGATCAAGGGGATGATCAAGATCAGATCAAACGGATGGCTGAGATCGCTGATGAAGATGATCACGATCGGACACGGATCTCCATGACGACCAAGATGGTGATCAAGATGAAGATCAAGAAAATCCAACGGCCGAGATCGAATATAGAATATATAAGAATTAGAAGAATACCAAAGGAGTAAATATACCATGATTGATAATTAGATGAATGAGAACAAAAAGTGGATCACATGTTTAACTCACCAAGTAGAAGACGAACGAGACGATCGAGACAATCAAGGGCCGAGATTAAGAGTTCAAGAGATCAAAGATCACAATCACAATGGAAATTGGATGGCCCAGATTCACTTGATGATGAAGATCAAGATCAGATCAAACGGACGGCTGTGATCAAAGGGTGCTTGATGATCATCATGACCGTGATGATCAAGAAGATATTGGACGACCCAAATTCAAAGTGACCCAAAACCAACATCAACAGCAACTTGCAGTGGTTTCGGCTCTGGCTCAATGACAGGCAGCCAAGGGGACAGCCGATGGGGACAGGCGGCAGCACACGAAGCTGCTGTTGCTGTTGTTCTGTCGTCGAGGAAAACATAGCGCGGCTATGTCACGGCGGGGTTGCGGCAGGGAGGAGGGCACCTGGTGGTCGGTGCCTGCACTGCGGCTGGCATCGGGATGGGGAAATGGTGCAAGGAGCGATGGGGGCCGCTACTGGTTGACGTGATGCTAGGAGGAGCAGGGCAGGGAGGCGGGGGTGCATCGGGCTGAGCGAATGGCTGAAGGCACATCGCAAGGAGGCTGTGCTGCGAGAAGAAGACGGGCAGGGGAGACAGGGGGCACTGCAGATCGGGTGTCACACAGGTGAGACGCGGGACAAGAGGTTGACGTTTGGTAGGTCGGGGGGGTCAGAAGTAATTGGTGGCTAGGGTTTGTATGGTGAACAGGGGAAATATTCGGGTAGTATCTATATTCAGGAATGAGTGATATTGGGTTTTAAACCCAATAAGAAGAGAACAATAAAGGTTTAGAGTTAAATGTGTTGTAGGGTTAATTAGAAGATCTAATAAAAGGTAATAGGACATATAATTAGACAAAAAAATCAATTAGGCCATGAACACAATATAATTGGAGCTAAGCAAATTAAATCGGAGACAATAAATTGGGACAGAAAAATTAAATCAAATCAAGAAAATATTTAAGGCCACAAAATAGAGTCCAAGTCAAAACTGATAGATTGATTATTGAGAACGAAGAACAATACATGGTTCAAAAGAAACAGAAGAGTACAAAATGAATAAATACATCCAAAATACAAGAAAATGGAAAATATGGGTTACATTAAACCTATTATTTGTTCCAACAAGTTTGTATGGGTAACTCACTATTTGATACAATCGAGTTATAGAGAACCGTGAGATAGTGTTGGTCGTTTGAACTTGCTGTTTGTGCCCAACAAGTTTTGAGAGGCAACTCTGTGACGGAGATGAACGTTGAACTTGTTGTTTGTGCCCAGCAAGTTTTGTAAAGACATCCTATGACAGAGCTGACATTTTGGACTCGCTGTTTTTGCCCAGAAAATTTGTGGAGACAATTCTAGGCCAATGTTAGATGCCGAGCCTATTACATGAAGATGAGGAATCATTGAAAGGACTCGAGCAAAGAGCTGGGCATTGTACTCGTTGTTTAGAGTCTATGGGTTGTTAATGAAGCTCGAGCAAAGAGCAAGGCGTTTAACTCATTATTGGTAGTTAACGAGTTGTTGACGGAGCTCGCATGGTGAGCAATCAATTGAACTCATTGTATGGAGTCAACGAGTTGTCGATGGAGCTCGCATGGTGAGCAAAACTGACATGCCCCGCTTTCCGAAAATACAGAATACGAGTACATGACATTTGCCCAGCGAATGACTAATGTCACCCATAAGCTGTTTATTCGATCAACTCAACAATATAATCAATACAAAATAAATGTGCAGGCAATACTAATAATCTCATGAACAATAATACTTGAAATGAAATAATAATATATCCAAATACAATGATAATCCAACGTCTTGAAACAATAACAAAATTTGGGACATAAGCCCATTACAAAATAATCCAATCCAAAATAATAACAAGTCTCATACATTAAGTTTATTAAACCAATAAGCAATTTAGAAAGCAGAAATCTTCAGAATGTTTGTTCACCAATTCCAGCAGGCAATTCTCCTTCATTACCTATATACACTTCATCTAAAAAGAGGAAAAAAATTGTCTTTAGAACAAGTCATGGACAGCAAGTAGAGAAAGCAAGGAATAGTGGAATAACGGTATAACAATGAATCACTGGATCAACAAGAATCAATAACATGGCAAGCTAGCAGTAATCAATAACATGGTAATCGATGCAGTAGTGTAACGGTAAATTAATATTCGGTAACGGTAATCAACAGTTAATATCAATAATACTTAAACAATATCGGTTACAAATAGGAACAATTATGAACAATATACAATGTTGGTGATGTGTCAATCCTTATGTATATTAATCATTTTAACTCTTAACTAATGCACGTACTACTGTGTCCCATGTGTGCCGTACCACAGGTTCGATGCATGCAATCAATTTTCTTCAGACTATAGTGGTAGATTTTATAATTCATATACTGGGTATGATGACGATAACGGTAATAACACTGGACATGTGTAATTTCTTACACGATGCCGATAATGGTAAAAACATTGGACATGTGTAATTTCTTACACGATGCCGATCACAGTAATAATCGCTGGCCATCATCCGAGTACAGTCCTCATATCATGAATTCCTCTAGTCAATCCTTTAACCCCCGACTTGCTAATTACTTATCAATGCAACTAAGACAAGAAATGGGCAATAGTATCAATCAGGAAACAATAGGGTGATAACATGAATAGGGCGACTAGAATGGTTATAATATCTCATTGGGAACATGCAATGCAACATATATTCAATAACTCATGCAATAGTACAACATAGGAATAACTAATCTCATAAAAAGTGAAATCTAAAATTCTGGACAGCATGCACGGTATGTACAAAAATGCAGTTTCTGCTGACTCCGATATCGAAAGGTGAATCCGTCAAAAAATCTAAAAACTAGACTTCAACACGGTTCAAATGCATATTTAATGTTTTGTTTCCGACAAAAGTAGCTAGGTCAACCACATGATTCTTTACAGGTTTTATGTTCTGGCAGAATTTTGACATCTTGTTTTAATTTTTGAATCAGCAAAAAGCTCAATATTAAATTCATAAAAAAATATTTTCTGGACCCTAAACAGGTTAAGAAACAATTTAGAAATTTTCAGATTAATTTTTTATCATTTGATCAGCATTTTCACTGTTTAAACATGAAGGGTACAAGAATATGAAAATCTGAAAGTAAAAACACAGCTGTAGTAAAACGGACATAACTTTTGCTACAAAACTCGGAATTCATAAATTCAAGATGATCTGGAAACTAGAAAGAGAAGGATACAATTCATATTTAGAAAGTATTTCATTTTAAGGTCGTTTACTAGTTCGAAAACAGTGGTCACTGTTCAGGTCAGCAAGCATATACAGTTTTAAGGGTATTTTTCTTGAAAATAAATTAATTAAACATGATTTATTTTCGAGAAAAATATCCTTAAATAAATAATTTGTTTTCAAGAAAATAAATTAATTAAACATGTCAAATCAAAAAATCTTCAAAAGTTCAAAAAATCCTCTCAGATCTAGATCTTCCCAAGGCCTCTTCCTCCCTATTTCCCTAGTGGCGTTCACATCTAGTCCTCCTCTAGCCCCCTTCCAACAGCTTGTTCCCTTCCCCCTATTCTATTTATCTCTTGCCCCCATCTCCACATCCTCCCCCCTGTTCCCTGGCTTCCTCTGCCCTATCGTCCCCCCAGCGATTGCTGCTCTCTCCTGGGTGGCGTTCCAGTCCAAGATCCTGGGTTCAGCCCTATGCTCAGCCCTCTGTGTCGATTGTTTCGAAGCTCCTTTTGGGCATTTCTAACATCCCATTAGTTCCTCTGGTGGCGTCGAGTCTGGTGCTGACTCCAAGTTTGGGTTCCAGCAAGTCCCCCCCCCACCCCCCCGTACTCTCCCAGCTGCCTCCTCCTGCTGCTATTCACTGTAAGTTTTTGTGCTTTCATTTTAGTTTTCTATGGTATTTTCTTTCTTGCTCCCGTTTGCAAACTCTCATGCCCTCTCATTTTCTTCAAATCTTTTGAGATCTATTTCTTCTTTTCCTTATCCCACGTTCTTCCCTCTACTGGACGAACCGTATCGCTGAGATCGGTCGGCGCTGTGGTATTTCTGCGAATAACAGTTCAGTTGTTCGCTGTGCGGAAGTTCTGCTCTTTTCTACCGATCCTTGGGATCTGAATTAGCAAGTTATCTTGAGTTCCCTCACAGCGTGTTCTTATTGTTGCGATTTTGCAGCTGTTTACTCTCCCATTCTCAGTCATCTTTTCATTGCCACAGTAGTGGTTTTGGTATCTCTTTTGGCATATTCGACTGCCGTTTAATTTTCTTCCCATTCACGATCTAGGTTACTGAGGTGGGCCTTTGTCGTAATGGGCTCTTGGGTTGATGTAGTTAAAAAGAAAAAAAATAAGAATTTCGATTTTACCCCCCCTCAGGCCGATCGTTTTGGGCCGAGCCAGAGTGGGCCCCCCCTCTGCATTCACTTGCCCTTCGGCCTACACTTAAGAAACTTCCAGAGTGATGGAATTCGTCTCGTTCACCGTTCACCTCCTTACTCAAACCCTCTTCATCTTCCTCTTCCCCCCAACCTCTGGTGTGCTTCCGTTGCCTCCAAGAGGGACACATTAGGGCTTTCTGTACCAACAACATGAAGTGTCTTTTTTGTTCTAAATCGGGGCATTCCAGGATTCGGTGTTTCTGTCTACAAAAAATCTTAGGGTTATCCTTGGGAGTCCCTATTTCCGATGAGTTGATCTCAGCTCTCGATTTCACCTCTCTACAATCCAAATTAGCTGATCTTAATGTTCCCAAACCGAAGAATTCGAGGGTTTCTTCCTCTTCTCCCATTCTCCTTATGCCTCATGCCTCCCTAAAAATGACTGTGTCTGATCAGTCTCCATCCCTAATCAGCTCGATACCCGCCGTTCAACCAGGCAAGCCTCAGATAACGTACGTGTTCATTCCTAATTTGGAGCTCTCCGACAAATTGAAATTCTTTGAGTGTTACGGAGCAGTTGCCTTCTCAGGTGGGGCGGTATCCTGCGCTACTCTAAACTCTTTCCTTAGTAATTCTTGCAATGTGTAAGAATTGGTTTTGGCGATCAACACGTGTTCTAATGGGGAAGTTGTTATTCACTGTCCTTCGCCAAAGATTCTGAAAGATCTTACCTCCATCAATTCTCTATCGATTGGTGATATCAAATTATCCATCCGTAAATGGGTACACAAGGGTCTCCCCCCTGCTACCCTGAATCTTCAACCTGTTCAGGTGACCCTGCTGGGACTCCCCCCTTTCTGCGAGTCGCATAGAGTGGTCACTGATATGACAAAATGTATCGGAGAATTGCGATGCATCTCTTCTTCTACCATGCTCGCTTCGGGGTGCCTACAGGTTGAGGCTAAATTTTCCTGTCCATCTATGCATAACAGGATTGAGGCTTATACGTTGAGGGATAACAAATCCATGTTTGCTATCTCGGTCATCTATCAAGATCATTCTGATGGAACTGCGATGAGTCCCAGGACCACGGATTGGTGTGCGTATCGATCATAAAAGCTTAACAGATTTAATACGTGATCTAACCCTTTATAGCGGAATTTAGGGTTCACGAATTATACTTGTGATGAGAAGAAGACGATAGTTTCTAGCAACCTCGAGCCGTCAGCGACCCCAAGATCTTCTGCACGTATTCCTTCCTCGGGTTGGACGTCGGGTGAGCGACGGTCTCCCAACCTTTCTTCTCCTTGGCTGACCTCTCTTTCTCTCCTTACGTGAATCACAAATTTAGAGAAAACTTCTTATCTCTGATGATAAATTGACGGCCAGAGAATAGAGGATATATATATAAGGCTACGGTAGGGACCATGAGGAGAAATTAGGGTTAGGTCTCCTAACGAATCTGGGTATCCCGTGTTCAGCCCAAACACACAACCTAGGCCCATTAACAATAGCTATTGTTGCACTACCTTCCTAATCCTAAATTATATTTATAGGCTCCTTTTATTATATGCTCGTTCAGCTCCCCATGTTAAGATATCGAATGTTCGTTGATCAAATTAAGATACTGACAACTATATTGATCAACATCTTTTATCCTTAAGTAGTACCACTCAACTTTATTTGTCATGTCGGATGTAATCCACCAGTAGGGTTTACATGACAATCCTTATGAGCTCCTTAAGGGGACATCATCAACCCGACGTATCGGGACATGGATTCCTTTTACAATCAACAGCCCATCATACATACAATGCTATTACCTAATTCATAGAGATTGTTGATCCATAATGAATCTCACTCTTTTATGAGTCAAAGTAATGCACACTGCATATACATGTCTGTTATTATATCTGGATTAAGAGCATAAGCATTCATAATAACAGAGGTATTTGTTCTCTTTTGTAGTCAGTATAAAGAGAACAACCTCAAGTGGTCCTGTTCAATACACACAAAGTGTACTAGTGTAAACCTATAGTCAAGATAGACTAATACCAGATTACACTACAACCTTTCCAATGGATTGTCCAAGTCCGTCTAGGTTGTGAACTATTTATATATTCCATAGGGAACTGATAATATGATCTTCTGTGTGTCACATCACACCATATTATCAATCTTATAGAATATCAGATACTTCCATTAATATTATAATAAACACAATATGCAAACATATGCCCATATGATTTTCATTCAAAAAAAAATAAGGAAATAAAGTTAATACAAAAGTGATGCTTTCAGTATATAACCCTAACACATTCTACTAGTGCTCCTGCTCTCAATCCTATGATAGCCACTGTTGCTTATAATCCTACGACAACTTCTTCCCTCCCCCATCACTTTCACTGTTGGCTCTTCATCTTAGTCGACCACCCCCGCTTATAAATGGAATTCTTCTCATAAAGATTTGCCTAGGAAAAATCCCTCATTTACTCGCAGGGGTCTCACCACCAAGGCTAAGCCCAAAATCTCTCCCTCTAAAGCTCATAACATAGTTTGGATTAACCCGGACATCGCTTCGGCAAAAAGCATTCATTCTACTCCTCAGGTCCCCGTGGATCGGACTACTAAGATCATTACTCACGCTACGTTCAAATCCCTTTCCTCCATGGTTCCTATAGCTCCTGCTGCTCCTGATCCTGCTCAATCTCAGCCTCACCTTGCTGACATGGAGGAAAAGTGGCCGGTTTGGGAGGTGAACCCTAATTATTCATCGGACTAGGACAAATTCATGGCTACTGTTTATGTTCCGTCTTCATTGACCTTGCCTTCGTCACCTTTTATTGGTAAAGCTCTCCCCTATCCCGCTCAAAATCAGAGGCTTGGGTTGATAAGGATAATTTGCTAAAGGAGGAATTAGCTGACTTGGATCCCTTCCTCTCGTTTAAGCAGGTTCTAGTTTATTTTAAGTCATACATTATTAAATTCAGTTCTTCTATTTGCTTGGTTCGCCACTTTAAAGGTTACTTTAGTTTGGGTGTAGTTCCTTCGGTTTTGTCAAGGCACTCTCTTACATATTGCCTTGATATCTACTTGCTTTTTTTTATGCTATTGGGGTCATTGCTGCGACTCGGGCGGGCGGTGACCCACTTTGTCGTGGTGGTTCGACCACACCCTCTCTACCTCCCCCCTCATCCATTGCCTCTGGTCTATCGTCTGGGTCTACCCACAGTCTTGCTCTATGGGATGATCATCCTTTGTTTTTGTCCCCTTCTAGCCCAGCTGATTCGGCTCTAATTGAGTATGCGCCATAATCCAGAGGCATTAAAAAATACGTCCTAAAAAAAAATCCAATCTCAATTATTCGTTCTAGTGCTCGGATTAGAGCTAAAAGTGGTTCTAAAAACCCAGAAGGGTATCTCACTCCCTGGCGGCTCAGTTCCATAAGCTGGATAGCTGTCCTCCTTTTAATTTCACTTCGAATCAGGATCACCTGGGCTCTATCTACCAGGTGCACTTTGATTCCATTTCGAATCATGATATGATTAGTCTTACTAGGAACATGGGGTTCATTGTTAACTCAGACAATTTTGTTGATTTTGATGCAATTCGCAGCCACAAAATTACTCGAGCTTTTGAGAATAAGTTGTTTAAATGATTTTCTTATCGTGGAACATTCGTGGTCTTGGGTGTCCTTCCAAACAACAAGCATTGTTTCAAATAATTTCCTCCTCTCACTATGATTTAATCTCCATACAAGAATCCAAAATCGAGTCTTCCTCTCCTACCCTCTTCCGCTCAATTGGCAGATCTCTTATCACAAGCTGGATCACTCTTGACGCAATAGGCTCAAGAGGAGGTATCTTTTTTGGTTTTAAAAATGCCAAATTTGCTCTCATCTCGGTTCGTCGATTAACTTTCTTGCTTGTGGTCCAGTTACACTGGATCGAATTCAATTGTTCTCTCACTGTAGTTTCGGTATACAGTCCTTCTATGGCGGATCGACGAGAGATGTTTTGGAATGAGTTCCTATCCTTCCATAATAGCATTAATGGATTCCTGTTTTTCTGTGGTGATTTTAACGTCACCAGATTTGCCGCTGATAGGTCGAGCTCCAGCTCCAATTCTAATATTTCTGCCCATTTTAATGATTGCATCACCTCCCTCCATTTAACGGATCTCCCGCTCAATGGCAGATCTTTCACCTGATCTAATATGAGAGAGTCTCCGACCACGGCGAAGCTCGACCGTTTTCTTGTTTCGGTTGACTGGATAAACTTTTTCCACAACTCATTTGTCTCAGCCTTGCCTAACCCTTCGTCGGACCACGTTCCTATCTCATTATCTTCTAACTATAATTTTGCTAGACCGTTCAAATTCCGTTTCGAAAAGTTTTGGTTACAAGATCAAACCTTCGTCAATCTTATTTCGGAATGCCTCTCAGCCATTACGGGCTTTACGGGCTTGGATGCATCCTAATTAAGCTTCAGGCAAATAAATTCGGGTGCAAAATTTGGCACAAAGAGAGAGCCGCCAATACGAATTTTCTGAAAATTGTCCTTTCGACTATTGAGTCGATTGATCTCCTTGAGGAAATTAGTCCCTTTTCTAAATCTCTCCTTTCTGAGCGTGCGTCTTGCAAAAGCGAGTACGCATCTATCCTTCATAATGATCACATCAAATGGGCCCAGAGGGCCAAGTTTCGTTAGTTAAAGGAAGGTGATGGTAACACTGCGTTCTTCCACAATTTTGCTTCGCACCGCTAGAGATGCAATCACATTTCGACCATTCTTGATAATGGTTTTGAGTTCACTTCTAACACTGATTTCCACGCTACTTTCCTTCGGTTCTTAAAAGACCTTTTAGGGTCTCCCAAACATAGCTCTATTCAATTAGATTGGAACAAATTATATGCGCAACAATCACATGATTTGTCAAGCTTGGAAACCCACTTTTCCATAGATGAGATTAAGTCAGTAGTTTTCTCCCTAAAAAGTGACTCCGCCACGGGACCGGATGGTTATCCAGCATTCTTCTTCCAACGTTTTAGGGATTTTCTCAAAGATGACCTATACAAGATGTTCTCTGACCTTCACCTAGGGCATTTCTCCTTTGATAGAATCAATTATGCTCACATCATTCTTATTCCAAAATTTTTAGGAGCAAACGCAATTTCCAACTTTCGACCGATTAGCCTTCTAAATACTACTTTCAAAATCATCATGAAAGTACTCTCCACCCGTCTGAGTAATGTTATCTCTCCCTTGATCGATACTGCACAATCTGGTTTCATCAAAAATCATTTTATTCTAGATAGTGTGGCTTCGGCCCAAGAAATCATCTCCAATTGCCACAGTTTCAACTCGGAGGGGATTCTCTTAAAATTAGACTTCGAAAAAGCTTATGATTATGTCAGTTGGGATTTCCTTTTTCAAATTCTCCTTCACCGGGGATTTGGTCCAAAATGGATCGTCTGGATTAAATCCAGCCTCTTTGCTGCAACTTTGTCTGTGCTGATTATTGGTATGAAAGGCCACAAGTTAAAGTGTAAGCGTGGCCTCCGTCAGGGCGATCCTAATTTCTCTCTTCTATTTACTCTTATTGCTGACGTGTTTAGTAAACTGCTTCGTAACACCTGGGAGGCTAAGGCTATTGAAGGCCTCGGAGAATCCCTTTCCTATCGGGGCGTCTTGAACCTACAGTACGCTGATGATACTATCATCTTTGGGAAACCCAATGGGTACTCGCTCCGAAATCTGAAACTGCTTCTGTATGTGTTTGAAAGCATTTCCGGTTTAGCAATTAATTTTCAAAAGTCTTCGGTTTTTTGGCATGGGGGTTCTACTAATCGTCAAGCAAAATTAATTCAATTTTTTAATTGTGCTTCAACTTCTTTCCCAATTCATTATCTTGGTATTCCATTGAGATGGGGTAAACTTCATCGATCAGATTGGTATAAGATGATAGAAAAAGTCAAATCTAGACTGAACCGTTGGTCAGGCTTTCAACTATTACGCGGTGGTAGACTCGTTCTTCTAAATTCTGTTCTTTTCTCTATTCCTTTATATATGATGTCCCTCTTTTATCTTCTTTCTTGGGTGATTAAGAGAATTGATCAGATTAGAAAGAATTTTTTCTGGTCCGAGAAAGGCTCTTATAAAGCAGGCTCGCATCTGTGCAATTGGAAACTCATTTGCACTTCTAAGGCGGCTGGAGGTCTAGGGGTTATCGATCTCAGACACCAATACCTGGCGCTTTTAGGCAAATGGTTATGGAGGTTCCTTAAAAAAGATCAATTACCCTGGGTTAGACTCATTGACCTTAACTGTTTCAATCGTCGTAAAATGTGGGATTTCCATTCCCCACTTTCTCGTAAGGCTTCGCCGTTTTGGAAGGGGGTCTGGAAGGCTGCTAGTCTGTTCCGCTGTGGTCAAGTACAATTGTGTGCTGACGGTTCTAAGACCAATTTCTGGCACGATCTCTGGTTTAACAATATTAAGTTGGCATCAGCTTTCCCTTCCCTATTCCAGATGGTCGTCAACCATTCAGCCAAGGTCTCGGATTATGTCATCCTCATTAACAACCAAAAATTCTGGTCCATACCCTTCATTGACGTTCTTCCCTCTCATCTGTTGGATGAGCTTCATGTGTTATTCGGCGCCTTCAATCTATATCCTTAGCATCCCATTGATGACTTCAATTGGAGATGGAATAGTTCTGGTCAATACTCAGTCAAATCCTTCTGTAACTCCCTTAACTTTGGTGGAGTTTACTCCCCGTTTGCCAAGTCTCTTTGGGACAGCTGTGTTCCCCTGAAAGCCAAAATTTTAGTTTGGTTAGCTCTTAATAATAAGCTTCTTACCATTGAGGTGTTAAACAAGAGGAACCAGGCAGTAGGTCAACTTTGCTCCTTATGCTCAGCTGAGCATGAAGATGCCAATCACCTTTTTCTCAAGTGCTCTTTTATTCAGCCATTGTGGAGTATTACCGCCACTGCATGGCAAGTTCCTTCCTTACCCAACAATTTCACAGATTGCTGGATCTCGTCTTCTCCCAGAAAAGAATTTCGCAAACTGTGGATTCTATCGATTATCGCGATCGTTTAGGTCATTTGGTTGGAACGTAACAAGCGTATCTTTAACAACTCCTTCTCGTCGATAGAGAACGTTATCGAAGACTTCTTTTTTTCCAGTAAATTTTGGCCCTTCCACCTTAACTCATGTTAATGTGGAAGATCTTCATTTAAGTCGTCTGGATGAGGCGATTAGCACTTTTCGTTCTAATTTTGCTTCGACTATCTAACTCTTTTATATCTCTAATTTGCGTTCTTTATGCTTCTATTGCAGACTTAAAGTGGTGGCCTTGTTTTTGGGTTGCTTTTGGGGTTCTGAAGATCGGTTGGGGTCTTTTGGTTTGGCTGATGGTGTGTTGCTTACCATATGGTTGGCTGAGCTTTTGGGGTCAGGTCTTCTTGTGGTGTTGCTGGCTGTCTCCTTTGTGATGTATGTTCAGCATGCCTGTGGTTTCAATTTGGTTTCTTTTGTTGTGGGTTTTTGGCTTTTACTCCTTCGGGCCGATGATTTTGGTTTAGCTCCCGACCCTCTTATTATAATATTTGTTTACTAGTACTACTGCGTTCTTTATCTTGATTGGACTTTGGTCCGTCTTGTTCCTGGTGTGATGTTGTTGTGTCGGCAGCATATTGTTGCTTGATTGCATGGTTGTTGTATTGGCCATGGCATTGAGCTTCTGTTTCTTTGTGGGTGGTGCGAGATTTGTTCTTTTGGGAGTATGCTGTAATATCCCGGACGGATATTACCGTATATAAATTGATACTTTATTATTATTTTTTTATTATTTTGTTTTAATTCCAAAATTGGAATATTTTGGTGATTTTCACCCGGTTTATTCATAGACATTATCTGTACCCAGATATCGGTCAGTATACATCCGTATTGTATCAAATTGGTACCGTGACCCTCCGAACTAATAATAGAATTTATTTTATTATTATTTCCGAGATTAAATTATTTTATACGGATTAAGCGAAGATTTTCGGTATACAGACATATATGCGCACATACGTGTAGTATGTCGATTAGTATGTTATACAAATTGCGTGTTGTGTATTTTTGGACAACACTTGTCTTTGTTATGACAAAACCTATTAGATTGTTAGGGTTTATAAGTGGTTAACCTAGGTTAAGTGTGCATGAGGAGGTTAAGGAAATCATTCTAGAAACCCTCACATAACACCTCCACCACATAACACCATACCACACCCATACCTTCACCTTATCCCTACCACCCTAGGAGTATGGCCGGCCCCCATTTTGGGGGAGGACCTTTGTGCAAATGTGTATGTGCACATTTTGCACTCTCCACCCTTCTCTCCACCTATAAATACCCCCTTCCTCCACCCTTGTCTCATTTTAGAAAGATCAAAAAGAAAGAAAGAAAGAAAGGAAAAGAAAGAGAGAACAAAGACTAACTTGAGAGTTCTCTTTGTAGGTCTTCTTAGGAGTTCTTATAAGCTAAGGGGAAGGAGAAGGAGCATAGGCTAGTCCTTCCTACAAAAAGATTAAGGTGGGGGTTTCTCTTTGTTCGTTTGTTTGTTTGTATGGTTGTTTTGATGTTTCTTCTTCTTCTTACCTTCCTTGTTTTGTTTTCTTTGGTTCTTTTTGGGATGGTGGTTGTGATAGTATTGTTTTCTTGCTTGTATGTTTGTAAATGTTAAGAGTAATAACCACATGAAAGAAAAGAACAAATAGTAGTGCTAAATACACCTAAAGATTGAATCTTTATAGTGGTAGTAGGTTGTTTTGTGGACTAAAATGACATAAGGCATATGGACTTATACAATACAACCGTTTGGGATTGTAGGACTTGATGTGAACTTATACATAAAGCATATATATACAACCATGTTTGGTTGTAGGACTTGTATTGGACTTTGACTAAAAAGATAAGCATATGTTGGTTGAACCAGATGAAGGTTCTCACCTTATTTTTTATTATTGTTGTTATTTTAAAAAGAACCTAAATTAGATGTTATCTCTAATTGATGAAAAAGAAATTAATTTAAATCACTAGTTGTAGAATGAAAAAAAAAAGATCTCTTTTAATCACTAGTGATAATAAATCAATACTAATAAAGAATAGTAGACATATAAGTAGTAGTAGTATGTTGTTAAAGTAAAAGTAGCATGTTGTTAAAATAAAGTAGTAGTAGTATGTTGTTAAAATAAAGTAGTAGTGGTATGTTGCTAAAATAAAGAAGTAGTAGTAAGTGTTAAAAGAAGTAGTTGTAGATGTTTTATGTCCATAAAGTAGTAGTAGTAGATAGTTGTATGTTATGTTCTTGGTTAAAATGAAGTAGTAGTAGTAGTAGATAGTTGTATGTTATGTTCTTGGTTAAAATGAAGTAGTAGTAGTAGTAGATAGTTGTATGTTATGTTCTTGGTTAAAATGAAGTAGTAGTAGTAATAGATAGTTGTATGAGATGTTCTTGGTTAAAATGAAGTAATAGTAGTAGTAGATAGTTGTAGATGTTTATTTTATGTTCATATTAAAATAAAGTAAATACCATGCTAAGTCTTTCTACATGCTTAGAATGTAGTAGGATTTGTTCTAAAAAATACCTATCATATTTAGGAATGATGTTTATGCTTAGAATGTTGTAGGATTCATTCGAAAATTACCTATCATGTTTAGGAAGGATATTTATGCTTGGAATATTGTAGGATTAATTCTAATATTACCTATCATATGTAGGAATGATATACATGTTGTAGGATTCATTCTAAAATTACCTATCATGTTTCATGCTTAGAATGTTGTAGGATTCTTTCTAAAATTACCTATCATGTTCTAGGAATGTTATTTCATGCTTAGAATGTTGTGGGATTTATTCTAAAAATGCCTACCATGTTTAGGAATGATACTTATGCTTAGAATGTTGTAGGATTCATTCTAAAATTACCTATCATGTTTCATGCTTAGAATGTTGTAGGATTCTTTCTAAAATTACCTATCATGTTCTAGGAATGTTATTTCATGCTTAGAATGTTGTAGGATTTATTCTAAAAATACCTACCATGTTTAGGAATGATACTTATGCTTAGAATGTTGTAGGATTCATTCTAAAATTACCTATCATGTTTCATGCTTAGAATGTTGTAGGATTTATTCTAAAAATACCTACCATGTTTAGGAATGATACTTATGCTTAGAATGTTGTAGGATTCATTCTAAAATTACCTATCATGTTTAGGAATGTTATACTTGTTGTAGAATTGATGCTTAATTAATCTACCATGCTAGGAATGTTGTGGGTTAATTACTAAGTGAATACCATGCTAGCTAATTTGTCTATGCTTAAATGATTATAAGAAAGTAGTATACCATGCTAGTTTCATTTATCTATGCCTAGATAGTTGTAGGGAAGTGGTATATCATGCTAGATTAAATTATCCATACTCACATGCTTATAGGAAAATTGTATACCATGCTAGATTAATAGTAGAAAAGTTATATACCATGTTAGTTTAATTGTAGGAAGGTAGTATACCATGCTAGATCAAATAAATATTCATGCTTACATGATATCTATGCTTAGATAAGTATATGTTCATGCTATGTTAGTAGGTGATCATGCTTAATCGTTATACATGCTAAGTTAGTAGATGTCATGCTAATTATTGTTATGTTAAGTTAGTAGATGACCATGCTAATGATGGTTTATATTAAGTTAATGGTATCCATGCTAATGATACTCATGCTTAAAATATAGTAGATACTCATGCTTAAATTAAGGGAACTATCCATGGTTAGTTGTAGTGATTTTTATGTTATATTCTATCTATGCTAGAATTGTTGTAGAAACTCATGCTATATTGTAGGTTGATACGTAACTAGTATACATGACTAGAATGTTACTAAAATGTATACCATGCTATATGTTAATGTGAAAGTAGCATACCATGTCTAGGAATGAGGTATACCATGCTAAGTTTAAATACATGCTTAGAATGTTGTAGGATTAATGTTAGAATACCTACCATGCCTTGGAATGTTGCATGTTCATACTAGTTATATATCCATGCTTGGGTTGTGGTGATTAGTCATGATAAGTAGTAAGCATTCACGCTCAAGTTATAACCTATGCTTGACCATAGTGGACTCCATGTCTAGATCGTAGTGATTTTCATGCTTAAGCTTGATATAAGCACATGCTTAATCATATTCGTACTTAGGAGTATTGTGGTGAGTAGTTATGTTATATAATTAGATTTTCGTAGGAAGATGCTTGCAATTGTATGCCATGCTCAAAGTACTATAGGTTGAGGTAATAAGTATTTGGGAGACCACTAGTAATAGTTAGTTTGATAAAGATTGTTATGTCGCCTTCAGTTTTTCATTAGTAGAATACCAATCATAGACTATTGGTAGATCCTTCTGTTGCTTCTAATAATAGAAGATCAAGTTTGCTAGTAAGCACGTTGGTTGCTTCTAGGATTGATTACCTGTATGGTTGTTTGCCTATGGTTGTGCTCGTACGTGGCCCGACTGGCCCGTATGTAGCTGTGGGTCTCATACGTAGTTTATTTAGCTCGTATGTAGGTTGTTGTCTCGTACGCGGCTCGACCGGCCCGTGCATAGCTGTTGGTCTCATACGCGGCTTATTTGGCTGGTATGTACGTCGTTGTCTCCTACGAGGCCCGCCTGGCTCGTAGGTAGTTATCGTTTCATACGTAGCTTATTAGCTCGTATGTGGTTGTTACTCGTGTATAGCTTGTTAGCTAGTACACAGTTCCTTGTGTTCGTCTAGGCTGATATTACCACCCTAAGGGCTATCGACCATCAAGACATATGTTTTCTTACCCTAATGAACTGTGGAGGAGTCACTCCTCGTGTACCGTCGAGTCTTAACCAGGGTAGATTGATCGAGGACCGGAGTATAGACGGAATCCAAGATTAGGGTAGCGGCATGCATGTATATTCGCACGGCCGAGGTCTTGGATCGATGAGCCACGAACCGGATCCTGAGGGGTTCTGGTGAGTCTAGGTTGAACAGCCTAATAGAGTTGTCTTGCGAAGCCTAATTTAAGGCCTAGCATGTTATGTTATAATATTATCGTCCCTAGGATTGTCGAGTCAGGGACATTATTAAGGTAGTGACTTATAAAGATCATTTTGCTCAGACCCTAGCCGAAGAGAGAGGAGTTGGTTGTAGGGGGCACCTTACGACCAACTTGTCCCTTGAGGCAGGCCTTAGGTGGTGATATTGGGTTGTACCTTCCCGTCAAAGGGATACGCACGGTGCCGTCTCACAAGTTGAGGACACAGGTTGCGTATGTCGCTCTGTTAATTCCTGAAATACCGTGGCTGGGGTGCCACAGGATGTAATACCCCGATTTTTTTTCTATATATATATAAAGATTATTTAATTCTACATATGATATGCATGTGTAATATTGTTTCTTAAGCCCAAATATTTTTCTACAAGATAATTAGTTTGGCCCAATTAATTTTAGCCCATGGATTTAAAACCCCTTCTATTGTATTTTTATAACCAGCATGTATGACATCTTTTTCTTCTTTTGCCGGGTATTTGATATACTAATTGTAGGGTGTAGTTGGTGCATGCACGTGCTTTCGCATACACGTGTTTTGAGCACTTCTTTGGCCGGGTTGTGGAGTGATAGGCTAGATCATGGGTAGTTACCTTTGAGTTGTGGGTAGTTTTTTCAACTCCCGATCTGATCTCAGCCTTTGATCTCCAACTCCCCAACAAATCTCATCCCTCCATTTCACCTATATTCTAGTATAAATACCCCCTCCTATTCCCTATCTCTTTTACACTAAAATTTCCTAAGATTTCAACAGAGTATCTGTGAGTTGTGTGGGAGCTTTTCTGTGGAGGCAAGCAACACTGCTGAGGAGCCGGTGTGGGACAAAGGAGCAAGGAGTGCAGTACGGTGTTGAAGGACTTTGCGGGATTTCGTTATTCTCCATATAAGGTGTGTGTTTCTCAGGACTTCTAATGTAGGAATGATATTGCAATTGTTATGATTGATACTATGTTATAAATAGTGAATGGAATGCGGTAGAAATTGCTTGAACATGCTAGTAATATTGAGACGGGACTGTCGGTACAGTCGACTGCCATGTGAGCCAGCCGACTGGTACGAGACACTACCTTTCATAATGTACTGATAAAATGTGTGCAATAGACATGATGGTGTGATTATTAAATGTATATTTTCCCTATGACACATATGATGGAGGGAAGGTAAATAAATGAAACGAACTAATAGTGATAAAAATCTGAAGTTGTCGGCATAGTCGACTGACTTGGTGTTAAGTCGACTGGTGCTTCATTTCTGAATACGACTGTTTGAAAGTCCCCTGAATAAAGATATTCTATTTACGTAGACCCATTATGATGATTCGAGATTTGTAACTTCATTATTGTAAGAAAGTATGGGCAATGTGAATGCATGTTTAGAGTAGTTTTCTCTAAAGGAGCATGTTAATAACTGGGAAAATTATGCTGTGAATGCTACTGAACAAGAAGAAACTCTGTTTATGAAACATGAATTGATGTATACTGTTAATTGATATCATGATGCAAGTACACGTAAGAATTGTAAATAAATTCCCTAATTGAAATGGATCTGTCCAGTCGACCGAATGCGTGTAGCAAGTCGACTGATCTGGACTTGGAAATTATGCTGTTTGAAATCTCCAGGACAGACGACTGATTAATGAACAGTCGACTGTTATGTGGATAACATTGTGAATAGGGAAGGTTGTGGGACAGGCGACTGGTTGAGTGCAACAGTCGACTATCCCGAGCTTTTATGAGGAACCTGTATGTGACTGTATAAGTCGACTGGTATTCTTCCAAGTCGACTGTACAGAGTGGACTTTTGATAATTTGATTCATGTTATTTACTGTTGGTAATGATGAACTTTATGCTTTTAATCGATGGATTCTGTTTATGGCTGTATGAATTATGTGAAAGGAATCATAGATGAGAATTGAGAATTAAATGAATAATTATGAAAGGCTAAATCATGATGAGAAAGTCTGTGGGACTCTAAAATGAAATCATGAGCTGATGGCGCTCAATTGGATATTGTGAATTTGAAATTGAACGAAGGAGTAGCTAAGTCTCCCCGGCAGTGAAATGAAATGATATTGAGAAATAGACCAGGTTGGTCAAGTGAAATGAAATGATAAGTCCGGTTGATGGAGAGGCTAACTCTAGAGCTTGATTTTTATTCATGATTCTAATGTAACTTTAATACATAGTGTGGAGGTGATGAAGGTGAGAGAAAAACATGAGTATGAGAGCTAGGGTACGGTGCGGGTGTGTGAGCCGCAGAATGCATGCTTGATGCGTCAAGTCATGGCGCGGGCACAACTCAGTAATGATCGGACTCTAGTCACGCTTGTGGGATATTTTGGTGACTGCAAGAGGAGTGTATTCAGGGAGGAGGCTGAATTGTCGCAGAATGCATGCTTGACGAGTCAAGACATGGCACGAAATTCTACTCCAGGGGCCAGGATACATGCTTGTACTCATAGAATCATCTAGGATACTCACTGGAATTACAGAAGTAGAGTAAGTCATGGCGGGGGATTGAACCCTACAAAAATGAAGAACGATTAAGAGGCTTGCCCTCGAACCTATGTAGTATGGGATGCATAGAATTCGAACAAGTGTGCATTAGTGTCATGTGAAAATTAAATAAATTGCATTAAGGATTAAGTGCACAATCACGACACGACATCTCTAAAAGTTCCCCCTTTGATTTTTACATGCTTATTATGAACAAGATTGTTGATTTGTTAAGAAATGAGATTCATTATACTGTTTCTGGCGTAGAGAGGATGGCCATGTATAATTATCGTCGGTTGAATAAACTGATGTACCCACAGTTTTGTATGCAGGATAAATTACATGTAAAGAGGAATGGATGCATAAAGATCTCACTATGTTGTTGTTCATTTATGTAAATGTTGTATATTTTGCTTCCACTGTGTAAATTTAAATATGAGATGTTGTAACTCTGATGTAAAAAGAAAAGTTTGAATTTCCTTGTAAAATTGTACTCGAGAAAAGCGAAAAGATCCTGAAGAACATCTCGAACTCAGTAATTTTGGGATTCGGGGCATTACACAGGATGCATGGTGCAGTCCTGTGCTTGCGAGACCCCAGAGGGTGCCACAGGGTAGGCTTCGCGCTACCCTGTGCTTGCGAGACCCTATGGTTTGATTTTGGAACGAGGCCCAATACACTGGGATCGAGTGAGGTCCGGCGTGCCGGGTAGTAGTGGAAAACGGAGACACCATAAGCAGACTGCGTAGGGGGACTTGACCCCTTCTGCAACCTCACAGAGTCATGGAGTATTGTCAGGAACAGGTTGTGTACAATTAGAATTCGTAACGCAGGTTCAAATCCCTATATATGGAGAAACGGCTTGAGATGGGGTCGCATGTAGTATGGGCTACATTTTGCTTCGGAGACTTGCTGACGTTAGAATAGGGAGCATCCTAGTTCTATTTAAATATTGCATCAGAGTCTAGTCCTAGTACTCACGAACACTTAAACTACACCAACACCATTGCTATATTTTGTATGTTGTTTGGGAGATTCGCTGCTATATGATCGGCCTTTAAGCGTCAGTGAATACTGACGTCCCCACTTCCATAGGTACTGGATCGCCGAAGTACACAGGTGAGATTCAGGAGGACTCAAGGCAAGGAAAGCAAGGAGTCAGTGTTATGTTTAGTTCCGCTGCAGTATATGTATTGATTATCTATTAGTTGAGAAGTACTCAAGTAAGAGTTACCAAGTGTTGTTCTTCATTCCTTGTACTCTGATGTAAGATATTGAAGGTTGTAATACTTGGAAATGTAAAGGTAATATTGTAACTCCATTGTAAGGTATTGCAGTTGTATAATATTCAGACTTGTAATACATTGGGTGTTGAATGAAAAGTTTTAAATTCTCCTATTTTTTCTGTGTATTGTGACTAATTGAAGAAAAGGTTTTGGCTCGTGTCTCGGTTTCCTAGTATGTTGGAAATCAGGGCGCTACACTCTTCCTCACACATTTCGTGAGCAGTCGCCGCTCCAAGAAGACGAGCACCTCACTGCTCTTCCTCAGCCAAAAGAAGGGTGAACGGCTGAGGGATTACGTCAGGGGGTTCACCGTAGAAGCCAGGTCCATCGCCTCATTAGATCAGTCAGTAGCTTCGGCTGCCTTCCAATCCAATGTCATCAACCCCGACCTCAGGGCGTCCCTGGCCAAGAAGCCTCCTCGGAACTCCTCCGAGCTCCTCCTCAGAGTGAGAAGTACATCTGGGCTGAAGAGGCTCTCAATCATGGTATGCAATTGAAAGCATCAACCTACAACAATTAATCATGGTATATATGACATAACCATCAACTTACAACATTCTTAATTATGAATGCGATTTAGCATGCACTTGTAACACTCTTAAGCATGGGTAGTTACTACAATGAACATACAACATTCCAATGCATGGTAGGCATTCTAGTATTAATCCTACAACATTTTAGGCATGTGTATAGACTTAGCATGGTATACATCCTTCCTAAACATGGTAGGGATTTTTAATATAAATCCTACAACATTCTAAGCATGTATGTAAACTTTAGCATGGTATACATCATTCCTAAACATGGTAGGGATTTTTAATATAAATCCTACAACATTCTAAGCATGTATATAAACTTTAGCATGGTATACATCATTCCTAAACATGGTACGCTATTTTAACATTAACATAAAGCATGGTGTACATTTTAGTAATATTCTAGGCATGCATACTAGTTAAGTATCAACCTACAACATAGTATGAGTTTCTACACAATTCTAGCATGGGTAGAACATAACATAAAAATTTACTACAACTAACCATGGATAGTTACCTTAACTTAAGCATGAGTAACTACTATGTTTTAAGCATGAATATCATTCCTAAACATGGTAGGAATTTTTAGAATGAATCCTACAATATTCTAAGCATGAATATCATTCCTAAACATGGTAGGAATTTTTAGAATGAATCCTACAACATTCTAAGCATGAATATCATTCCTAAACATGGTAGGAAATTTTAGAATGAATCCTACAACATTCTAAGCATGAATATCATGCCTAAACATGGTAGGAAATTTTAGTATAAATCCTACAACATTCTAAGCATGTATAAATTAATCTAATCCAATCTTAGCATGGTATTTACTTTAACATAAGCACAACATCCATTTAATATCCATAATCATCTACTAAAATTTCACATAACATAAATATCTACAACTACATTATTTTAATCCCTACTACTACTACTTTATTTGAACATACATATCACTACTACTACTACCATGAGCCTCTACTATAACATAAATATTTACAACTAAATTATTTACTAAAAAATCTTTATTAGCATATGTTTCTTATTATTACTAGTGGACATAAAAGAGATCTTTTTAATCCTTTTTCTTTTGTAACCAAAATTAGCATTTCAAGTAGAGAGTAAAAATAGCAAAAGAATAAGAGTTTATTTGTTGAGTTTACTACTTCAATGCATATAAAAATTCTACTATGCTTATGTCAAGTTCTTGTTGAGTTCTACATCCCAATGGGTATGTACACACATATGCATATGTTTATGTCAATTTGTTCGTTCAATAACACAATCAACTCCACCATTCCTCCTTCTTATGCCATTGTTCCATATGCTTAATGAAATAGTCCAAGTAGTTAGTTCTTTTATTAGTCAAACAATAACTACTAACAACATTCTTTCCTTATGTGTTCCATGGAAGTTCTTATCATTCTTTTCCCTTTTTAGGTGATAATGCTACAACATACAAGATAAGAACCCACACAACCATACTACTACAAAAGCAACCACACAAAAAGAAAAGTAAACGAGGAGGATAAGGAGAAGAAGAACATCAAAACAACAATTCAAACAAACAAACAAACAAAGAGAAACCCCCACCTTGTTTCACTTGTAGGAATGACTAGCTATGCTACTTCTCCTTCCTCCTAGCTTTTAGAACTCTTACTAAACCTACAAGAAAACTCTCAAGTTAGTAGTTCACTCATTCTTTTTCCTTTCTTTCTTTTTGTCTTTCTAAAATGCGACAAAGGTGGAGGAAGGGGGTATTTATAGGTGGGAAAAAGGGTGGAGAGTGCAAATGTGTATGCACACAATTGCACAAAACCCCCACCCCAAATTTGGGCCGGTTTCTACTAGGGAAGGAAAGGATGAGGTGGAGGTATGGTGAGGGTATGGTGCTTAGGTGAGGTGGAGGGTGATGTGGAAGAGAGAGTGTTCTAGAAGAATTCCTTAATCCTTTGTGTCTTTTAACCTTAGGTTTAACTATCCAACAATTCCTAATTATCAACTAGGTTTTCATGGCTAAAGATAATTCTATATGAAAAATAAAATAATCAACTAGTTGAGTGCTAATAAAATAATATTATTAATAGTCGATTGGGATATTACAATACTCCCTCCTTAGAATAGTTCTGTCCTCAGAACTGTACTAAGTGGGTCGAGGAGAAAACGACGATACTCAAAATAACTCGGGAAAAGAGAGCTTCATCTGGCTTTCCGTCTCCCAAGTGGCTTCTTCCATGAGCTTGTTCCTCCAAAGAATCTTGACCATCGGAATAGTCTTGTTTCTTAGTACTTTATCCCGACGATCGATGATTTTCACCGGTCGCTCCTTATATGTAAGGTCTACTTGTAGGTCTTCAGGGACATCTGGCAGCTGATGACTTGGATCTGGTACATATTTCTTCAGCATTGAAATGTGGAACACATCATATACCTGGGACAATTCGGCTGGTAGCTCTAGTTTGTATGCCGTCTTTCCGATCCTTTTCAAGATCGGGTAGGGTCCAATATACCTTGGTGCTAGTTTGCCGCCTTTTCCGAACCGGATCACCCTCCTTGTAGGTGAGACCTTCAGGAACACCGAATCACCTTCCTCGAATTCTAGGTCTCGCCGGCGGTTGTCAGCATAGCTCTTCTGTCTGGTTTGTGCTGCTTGCATCATTTTTCTGATTAGTTCAATCTTTTCGGACGTTTGTTGCACTATTTCAGGTCCGAACATTTGTCTTTCACCTACTTCAAACCAGCACACAGGGGTCCTGCACCTCCTTCCATACAACGCTTCCTATGGAGCCTCCCAATACTTGCTTGATAGTTGTTGTTATATGCAAACTCTACCATTGCTAAATATTGTTCCCAACTCCCTCCGAAGTCCATTATGCACGCCCTCAGCATGTCCTCGAGAATTCTGTTAACTCTTTCTGTCTGCCCATCCGTTTGTGGGTGGAAAGCCGTGCTAAAATCTGGTCTCGTTCCCAAGGCTCCTTGCAGACTTTGCCAAAATCGGGACGTAAACCTGGCATCCCGGTCAGAAACGATTGACACTGGCACCCCATGTAGCTTTACAATGCCCTCTATGTAGACCTCTGCTAGCTTTTCTACCGACCAAGTCGTTTTCACTGGAAGAAAGTGTGCGGACTTTGTCAAGCGGTCCACTACTACCCAAATTGAGTCATTCCCTTTTGAACTTCTGGGCAGTCCTGTGATGAAATCCATGCTGATGTTCTCCCATTTCCACTCCGGAATGGGTAGTGGCTGTAGTAGACCTCCTGGTCTCTGGTTCTCCGCTTTGACTTTCTGACATGTAAGGCATTTGGCCACAAACTCTGCCACATCTCGCTTCATTCCAGCCCACCAAAAATGTTGTTTTATATCCTTATACATCTTTGTGCTTCCTGGGTGAACTGTGAGTAAGGTGGAGTGTGCTTCCTTCATGATACATTCCCTCAATTCGTCGACTTTTCGCACACACAACCTACTCCCAAACCAAAGCGACCCTACCCTTATACTGAACTCTGAGGCTTTTCCTTCGTTGACTAGTCGCTTTTGTGCTTCAATCTCTGCATCACTCAATTGAGCCTTCTTGACTTGGTCGTTCAGACTCGGATGTAATTCCAGATTTGCCAAAATGGTGCTTAAATCTTGAACCACTAGTTCAATACCGGCTTGTCTGATCTCGTCTTTTAGCTCTCGTCTTATCACGGTGAGCATGGCTACAATTCGTTTTCTGCTGAGCGCATCGGCCACAACATTGGCTTTTCCTGGGTGATATAAAATTTCTGGTCTTATGTCCTCCAGAACCTCCAACCATCGTCTTTGCCTGAGATTCAGGTCCTTTTGTTGGTAGATATACTTCAGGCTCTTATGGTCGGTAAACATTTCCACCTTCGATCCATAGACATAGTGCTGCCACAATTTTAGAGCAAAGATTATCGCAGCCAATTCCAAGTCATGTGTCGGGTAATTCTTCTCGTGTGGTCGAAGTTGCCTTGATCCGTATGCTATGACTCTTCCCTCTTGCATCAGAACACATCCGAACCCCAAAAGTGAAGCATCACTGAAGATTACGTATCCCTTGTCTAGTTGAGGCAGAACCAAAATTGGTGCAGTAATTAGTCTATTCTTCAGCTCTTGGAAACAATCTTCACACTTCTCAGTCCAATCAAAACTCACGTTTTTCTTGGTCAGGGCAGTTAGTGGTACGGCAATTCTGGCATAGTTCTGGATGAACTTCCTGTAGTACCCTGTCATGCCTAAGAAGCTTCTGACCTCCTTCACAGTTCGGCTGAGGCCAATCTTTTACTGTCTCTATCTTCTGCATGTCTGTAGCCACTCCCTCCTTAGAAAGGACATGGCTCAAGAAGGCCACTTCTGACTTCCAGAATTCGCATTTCGTCAGTTTGGCGTACAGCTGATGCTCCCGTAGCTTGATCAATACTGCAGTTAGATGCTCAGCATGTTCTTTATTTGTTTTTGAATATACCAAGATATCGTCTAGGAAAACCACCACGAATGAATCGATGAATGGCCGCAAGATGCGGTTCATCATGTCCATGAAGATTGCTGGGGCATTTGTCACCCCGAATGGCATTACCAAAAACTCGTAATGACCGTGCCGAGTCCGGAACGCAGTCTTGGCTATATCTTCTTCTCTGACCCGAACTTGATGGTAGCCTGAACGCAGGTCAATCTTAGAGAATACAGCCGCTCCCTGAAGCTGATCAAACAAGTCATCGATCCTGGGAATGGGGTACTGATTCCGAATAGTAACCTTGTTCAACTCTCGATAATCGATGCACATTCTTGAGGTTCCATCCTTCTTCTTGACTAGTAGCACGGGTGCTCCCTAGGGTGAAGCACTTAGCCTGATGAATCCTCTTTGCAGCAGTTCTTCAATTTGCTCCTTTACTTCCTTCTGCTCTACTGGTGCCATCCGATAGGGTGTTTTTGACACTGGTGCGCTGCCTGGCTGGATAGTAATGCTGAACTCAACATCCCTACGTGGTGGGAGTCCAAGTAATTCTTCCAAAAATACGCGGGGAAATTTTCGTACGATTGGTATCGCCTTGACTTCACTTGGCACTGGTACCTTAGTCGCAGCTGCAAGAATTTCCGCATTCTGTTTCTTCCTTCCTTGGAACACAAGCTCCGGTCCTCCGGATGGGGTAATGGTTATCCTCTTCTCCTTGCAATCGATGCTAGCATTGTGCCTGGACATCCAGTCCATCCCGATAATCATGTCTGTCCCTACAAAGCCCAACTCTAGCAAGTCTATACTCAGGGTCTCCTTGTCGATCCGGAGATTGCATCCCTTGTAGCATGAATTTGCAGGGAGAGTTGCTCCAGACGGGGTACCTACTAGCAAAACTGATTCCGGAGTTGCCTCCTGGGTGCATTTCAACTTCTTAGAGAATGCTCCAGACACAAAGGAATGAGACGACCCACTATCAAATAAAACAGTTGCCTGGATTTCATTTATATTAATCCAACCTGTTTACAAAAGTGGTTACATCAATACTATCTTATGCCAAAATATTCAAAATACTACAAAAGCTTAGCCATACTCCTTCACCTACGGGTGATAACTCCCTCGTCTTCATTGGCGTCTTCTCTGTGAGTGCAAATACTTTCCCTCGGCGGTTTATCCCCTTTTTGTTGGCCTTGGGAGCCGGCCCACCGTTGCCCCTGTGAAGTTGGGGACAGTCTGGCCGAACATGGCCAAACTTTCCGCAATTGTAACAGGCGCGGGCATCTATTTGAGGGTTCCTATTCTTGGGGCATTGGTTCCTGAAATGCCCTGGCTCGCCACATGTAAAAATGCTCCCTGGCTTGATGTTGCTGGTGTTGCTAACCCTCTTCTGAAATTTTTGGTTCCCACCCTGGCTTCTGAATCCTGACGCTGGTGCATGCCTCTTTCCCTTGTTCCACCTTCCAGTGTTTCCTTGCAGTTCAGGCCCTTTATCCATGTCTAACTCTGTCGTAGCTGCTCGACGGACTAGCTTCTCGAACCTCCAGATGCAAAGCGGTATCATATTGGTCCTAAGTGCGGGCCTAAGCCCCTGCTCAAACCTCTTGGTCTTTTTGACTTCATCTTGTACCATTTCCGGGGCATAGCGGGAAAGCTGGGTGAACTTGGTCTCGTATTCTCGAACCGTCATGCTTCCCTGCTTTAGGTTGTGGAACTCCATGGCTTTCTCCTCTTGCACGTCTAGCGGAAAATAGTGTTACCTGAATTCTGTTAGGAAATCTTCCCAGGTAATGGGCCCTTCGCCCATGCCTCTCTTTACTGATTGCCACCAGACTCCGGCATCTTTTTCTAGCAGAACGCTGGCTAACCTGACCTTGCTGTCCTCTGGTGTCAACATCACCTCACATACTGTCTCGACTTGACGAATCCAGTCGTCAGCCATTGTGGGGTCTGCCTTGCCTTCAAAAATGGGCGGCCTCATCCTTCAGAAAGACTCGACCATCTTAATGGGGTCGGTAGCTGCTGCTCCCCGGTTACCTCTGGGTGCTCCTGGTTGCTGCATATTGTTTCGACTCGCTTCTGCGAGGTCACCCAAGGCCTGGTAAATACGAGCGAATTCCGTCTCCAAATCAAGACCTGTGCCATTGCCTCCACTGTCCTCGCCTTCCAGATTGTCGGTCCTACCACTCCTGGTCCTGCGAGACATCTGGTAGAAGAGAGTAGCGGAATACGCAGGGCATCATATTTGTTACAAAAATAGTAATAATAATAACATCCATTCAATTTAACATGCACATAAGATTTGCAGAAAACATAAAGCTAACTTCATTTTATCATAACCCCAGGTCTTACATAGTATTAACTTCCTTACATTTATATCATACAGTAGGAAGCAAAATATCCAAAATAACAAAGTAGCCTAGGGCACCTAACTGCCTAGTCAGTACTACTAGAGGTCCCGTCCCCTTTACCAGATGGTGGTGCCAACAGTGCAAGTAGGTGTGAGACCTGTGCCTGCAGCTCCACGCATTTGCGCTCCAGGCGCGCAAATTGCACACGGTGGGAGTGCTTTAGGATCACTATCTTGCGGTCTGCCCTTGCCCTTGCCCTCCTTAAACTCCACTATTTCTTTCTCATTGTTGAGGGCTACGAACTCACATGAGTCCATCCTGTTTTCCAGGCAGACATGGCACCATCCCCATGTCTCAAGATCCCGAAAGACCTGGTCGAAAGCTTGTTGTACTGGGTTATGCGGGGGAGGTGGTGGGGGTGGTGGTGCTGGGATCTATCCACTGGCAGGGGCACCCCCTACTGCGGCAGCTGCGATGGCTCCATTGGCCAATCCGACTCCAACCGGTGACCCGTCCCCATCTGTGATGGGCTCCAGGTCCGAGTCCACCTCGACTGCAACTCCGTGTGCTCCTCCAATCCCTGGGGGAACTGCTCCGTTCGACATCCTGTATGGAGTGGACACGGAAATTAGCATAGATATAGAACATCATAATACATAAGTTGAAGGAACAACAGTATGAATTATAATTATCTACAACCAGCTAAAAGGAAGCCTAATCCCTATAAGGCACCTAAGTATATTTTCCTTCTTTGTTTGGACTATAAATTGAAGTCGGCTCTGATACCACTCTGTAACGCCCCGTTTTCCATATACTGGAAAACCGAGACACGAGCCAGGACCTTTTCATTCAATTAGTCACAATACACAGAAACAGGAAAATTTAAAATATTTTATTAACATATTATTACAGGCCGAGTGTTTCCACTAATACAATAAGTTACATCAGAGTGTACATGAATAAAAGATAATCATTGCTTTTTCACTTGTAGATCATGCCTCGGCTAGAGTCCTTCTAGTTCGCGATCTTGTGTCCACAACCTATTGAAGTGGGGACGTCAGTATTCACTGACGCTTAAAGGCTGATCATATAGCAGCGAATCTCTAAAACAATATATACAAACAGGGTAAAGAATGTCGGTGTAGTTTAAGTGTTCGTGAGTGCAGTGAAATAAATGTCAATCAAACTGGAATACCAATGCACTGTCAACCAAACTAGAATACTAATGCGCTGTCAACTAAGCTAGGATACTAATGCACTGTCAACTAAGCTAGGATACTAATGCACTATCAACTAAGCTAGGATACTAATGCCAGGTCAACTAAACTAGTATGCTCATATTCTAATGTCAGCAAGTCTCCGAAGTCAACATGCAGCCCATACTACATGCGACCCTTCTCAAGCCGTTTCTCCATATATAGGGATTCGAACCCACGTTATGAACTTCTAATTGTACACAACCTGTTCCTGACACCTACACGTGACTGATGAGGTTGCAGACGTGGTCATGTCCCACTAATGCAATCCGCCAGTGGTGTAATGTTCGCCACTGCTACCCGGCCAACCGGACCTCACTCAAAACTAGACGAACCCAATGTATCGGGCATCATTTCAAAATCCAAATCATAGGGTCTCGCAAGAGCAGGGTAGCGCGAAGCCTACCCTGTGGCACCCCTGGGGTCTCGCAAGCGCAGGACTGTCCAATGCATCCTGTGGCACCCCAAGCCACGATACTTCAGGAATTAACAGCGTGAGATACGCAACCCGTGCTCCCAACTTGTGAGACGGCACCGTACGTATCCCTTTGACAGGAAGGCGCAACCCAATAACACCACCTAAGATCGGCCCCAAAGAAAGGTTTGGTCGTACGGTGCACCCTACTACCAACTCCCCTTCTTTCTGGCAAAAAGGTTAAGTAATGATTTTATAAGTCACTACCCTAATGATGTTACTACTCCTATACAATCTTACATAATTTCCAACTTAGATTATCATGGTCCAACTCATGGTCCCTCGATCCAAGACTCGAGTAACGAGATCACTCTCACTCATCCCTACCCCTAACTCGGATCCTACCAACACTCTCGGCCCACGGTCAACCTACATTGGTTCAGATCCGTCGATGCCCGAGGTGAGATCTATCCATTTACTGTAAGGGGGTAGGATGTGGTCTTGATGGTCGATGACCCTTAGGGTAATTGAAGACCCCAAAATAGTTTTTTATCAAGCTACAACTATTAGAACTTCTCAACCCTTATTGCTCTGAATGAAGGGTGCTCATATGCTATGGTTCCATTTTAAATTAGAACCTACTCGACTAGAGTCCATGGGTTCTCTTCCTAACCCACATAAAACATCGGTACATTTCCTCATGCAACTAGGATGCTATACTATACCATCCAAGCATGTATGGTTCCTTACTAACATCAACTACAACAAGGTAGTTACAACTACAATTTCAACATGGCTCTTTCTTATTACTTAGCCTATGGCAATTCAATCATGGTATGCAATTGCAAGCATCAACCTACAACAATTAATCATGGTATATATGACATAACCATCAACTTACAACATTCATAATTATGAATGCGATTTAGCATGCACTTCTAAAACTCTTGAGCATGGGCAGTTACTACAATGAACATACAACATTCCAAGGCATGGTAGGCATTCTAGTATTAATCCTACAACATTTTAGGCATGTGTATAGACTTAGCATTGTATACATCCTTCCTAAACATGGTAGGGATTATTAATATAAATCCTACAACATTCTAAGCATGTATATAAACTTTAGCATGGTATACATCATTCCTAAACATGGTAGGGATTTTTAATATAAATCCTACAACATTCTAAGTATGTATATAAACTTTAGCATGGTATACATCATTCCTAAACATGGTAGGGATTTTTAATATAAATCCTACAACATTCTAAGCATGTATATAAACTTTAGCATGGTATACATCATTCCTAAACATGGTAGATTATTTTAACATTAACATAAAGCATGGTGTACATTTTAGTAATATTCTGGGCATGCATACTAGTTAAGTATCAACCTACAACATAGTATGAGTTTCTACACAATTCTAGCATGGGTAGAACATAACATAAAAATTTACTACAACTAACCATGGATAGTTACCTTTAACTTAAGCATAAGTAACTACTATGTTTTAAGCATGAATATCATTCCTAAACATGGTAGGAATTTTTAGAATGAATCCTACAACATTCTAAGCAAGAATATCATTCCTAAATATGGTAGGAATTTTTAGAATGAATCCTACAACATTCTAAGCATGAATATCATTCCTAAACATGGTAGGAAATTTTAGAATGAATCAATGAATATCATTCCTAAACATGGTAGGAAATTTTAGTATAAATCCTACAACATTCTAAGCATGTATAAATTAATCTAATCCAATCTTAGCATTGTATTTACTTTAACATAAGCACAACATCCATTTAATATCCATAATCATCTACTAAAATTTCACATAACATAAATATCTACAACTACTTTATTTTAATCCCTACTACTACTACTTTATTTGAACATACATATCACTACTACTACTACCATGAGCCTCTACTATAACATAAATATTTACAACTAAATTATTTACTAAAAAATCTTTATTAGTATATGTTTCTTATTATTACTAGTGGACTTAAAAGATATCTTTTTAATCCTTTTTCTTTTGTAACCAAAATTAGCATTTCATGTAGAGAGTAAAAATAGCAAAAGAATAAGAGTTTATTTGTTGAGTTTACTACTTCAATGCATATAAAAATTCTACTATGCTTATGTCAAGTTCTTGTTGAGTTCTACATCCCAATGGGTATGTACACACATATGCATATGTTTATGTCAATTTGTTCGTTCAATAACACAATCAACTCCACCATTCCTCCTTCTTATGCCATTGTTCCATATGCTTAATGAAATAGTCCAAGTAGTTAGTTCTTTTATTAGTCAAACAATAACTACTAACAACATTCTTTCCTTATGTGTTCCATGGAAGTTCTTATCATTCTTTTCCCTTTTTAGGTGATTATGCTACAACATACAAGATAAGAACCCACACAACCATACTACTACAAAAACAACCACACAAAAAGAAAAGTAAACGAGGAGGATAAGGAGAAGAAGAACATCAAAACAACAATTCAAACAAACAAACAAACAAAGAGAAACCCCCACCTTGTTTCACTTGTAGGAATGACTAGCTATGCTACTTCTCCTACCTCCTAGCTTTTAGAACTCTTACTAAACCTACAAGAAAACTCTCAAGTTAGTAGTTCACTCATTCTTTTTCCTTTCTTTCTTTTTGTCTTTCTAAAATGCGACAAAGGTGGAGGAAGGGGGTATTTATAGGTGGGAAAAAGGGTGGAGAGTGCAAATGTGTATGCACACAATTGCACAAAACCCCCACCCCAAATTTGGGCCGGTTTCTACTAGGGAAGGAAAGGATGAGGTGGAGGTATGGTGAGGGTATGGTGCTTAGGTGAGGTGGAGGGTGATGTGGAAGAGAGAGTGTTCTAGAAGAATTCCTTAATCCTTTGTGTCTTTTAACCTTAGGTTTAATTATCCAACAATTCCTAATTATCAACTAGGTTGTCATGGCTAAAGATAATTCTATATGAAAAATAAAATAATCAACTAGTTGAGTGCTAATAAAATAATATTATTAATAGTCGATTGGGATATTACAAATTCCCAAAAGGAAAACTGCAAGAGTACACAACAAGACTACACAGCAATCAAAGAAGGCAGCAGTAGTAGCCAAAGCGACGGCAGCGGCGTCGCTGGCTGAGGGCGGTGACGGGGGTCGATGTGGCGGTGAGGGCATCGCAGGAGGCGGCGCTGGTGTGCCGGTGATCGAACCAGGGAGCAGAGGTGAGGGTTTTGGATTTGGTGCTCTGTTAATGTTGATGGCAGGCAAAAGGAGGGTCGGGGTGTGGTTCCTGGGTCGCTGGGGTGTCGACGGGGGGTCGGCGGCGCAAAGGGGGTGGCCGAACTGGCCGGGGGAGATGAGTACCGTAGCAGGCTACTGTAGCATAGGCAGGAAGCTTCGGGGAGAGAAAGAACGGTAGGGGAGAGAGAGTAGGAGAGAGATTAGATGGCTAAGGTTTTGAAAATTGTGCAATATTAGGGTTTGCAGTAGAGTTGTATTTATAGGGTACAATTAGGGTACTAGGTTAGATGTTAGGGTTCAATAAAAGCAGTTTTGGGTAATGAACGATTCAAATTTGGTTTAGGGTTCAATTAGGAGATAGATCAAAATCAATAGGGTTCAAATAAAAATACCCACAATCAAATAAAAAATAACACGCTCAATAAGAAAAGCTCCAACAAGAAGAACAGGAATTTTCAAGAAATTCTTAATTAAAATAATCAAGAACGAAAAATAAATAGGGTTTTTTATAAAATTGGAATTAAAATATTACAAAAAGTGGAAAAATTGAAAATTAAAAGAACGGTAGTTACAGAAACTTTGAAGTCAGTATTTAGAGTAAACGATTTGTTGATGGGGCTCGCACGCTAAGCGGAGCGTTGAAATTGTTGTTTGGATCCAACGAGGTGTTCTAAGAGCATGAACGAAGAACAAGGCATTGAACTCGTTGTTTGGAGTCAATGAGTTGTTGATGTAGCCTGAGTGAAGATCAAGGTATTGAACTCGTTGTTTGGAGCCAACGAGTTTATGATGCGGCCTGAGTGAAGATCAAGGCGTTGAACTCATTGTTTGGATTGAATGAGTTGTTGATGGAGCCTAAGCAAAGATGAAGGCATTGAACTCGTTATTTGGCATCAACAAGTTGTTGATGGAGCCAATGCGGAGATCAATGCGTTGAACTCCTTGTTTGGAGTCAACCAATTGTTGATGGAGTCCGAGCAGAGATCAAGGTGTTCTACTCGTTGTTTGGAGACAACGAGTTGTTGACAGATCATAAGTGAAGAACAATGCATTGAATTTGTTGTTTGGAGTCGATGAGTTGTTGTTGGACCCTGTGTGGAGATCAAGGCGTTGAACTCGTTGTTTGGAGTCAAAAATTTGTTGATGGAGCCTGAGCGAAAATCAAGGCATTGAACTTGTTGTTTGGATTCAGCGAGTTATTGATGGAGATTGAGCAAAGATCAAGGCATTGAACTCGTTGTTTGGAGTCAACGAGTTGTTGATGGTGCCTGTGAAGTGATTGAGGCGTTGAACTTGTTGTTTGGAGTCAATGATTTGTTGATGGAGCCTGAGAGAAGAACAAAGCATAGAACTATTTGTTTGGAGTCAACAAGTTGTTGATGGAGCCTACGTGAATATCTAGGTGTTGAACTCATTGTTTGGAGCCAACGAATTGTTGGCATAGCTCGTTCAGAGCCTTCTTGATGTTGAAGTGAAGTAATTCCATTATTCTCCGTGCCGGCAAGTAGTCATGTACACCAAATGATGTCTTCGGTATGCCGAGTTTGCACTTCTTCGCACTATGCTGCGCTTGACGAAGTTAAGACTTGTTTGTTTGCGCGGCATGTTATGCGGGGAAGAATTGGAGCTTGCTCAGGTGAAGGTGGTAGGAAAGACTTGGAGTTTGCCCACCTTTGTAAGGCATGTCATGATTTTTATCGGCAAGAGTTCAGGCGACCCTGGGGAGCTGTTAACTGGCAGTATGATTGGCGAGCATCCCTCTAGTGTGTAGCTGAAAGAATGATTTGCAGGAAACTTTGTTGTACAGTGTTTGCAAGACTTTTAGTAGCAAATCTTAGGCAAGAAATGTAAACTCGTAATTCTGCAGTTATAATGAGACTTGTAGTGATATTGGATCTGATTGCATAAATTTGTGATAGTTCTGTGATTTGGAGAATTCATTTCATATGCTTGATCCTTGTTGTGCAACTTTTTGTTGAGATTGATGAGTCGTCGATTGAGTTATTTGTAGCTAAATAACAAGGCCTCAAATTTGTTGTGTATAGCTAACGAACCGTCGATGGTGTGCTTGCGTAACATTTTACGGAGTTTAGAACTTATCTGTCTTGTACTCAACTAGTTGTAGGAAGAACTCTAAGGGAGAGCTATTTTCCAAACTTGTTGTATGAGTCCTTCAACAAATTGTGAGAGTCAAACCGAGTAGCGAGTTAGACTCCAGGTGTTGTTTTTGCATGTTTTATTGGAGTAACTAAAATCCACGTTTTTGGACATCTAATCTGTCTTTAATGAATTTTAACTAGTTTCAGGAACAAGTCAAATGGCGAGTTGAACTCCGAATGTGCTTGATTGAAGAATGCTAACGTAACTCCGAGCCATGGGTATGGATTCTGAACTTGTTAGTTTAGGTATTAACAGGTTGCAAGAGCATGTCGAATGACGACTTGAACTCTAGACTTGCTTTGTCGCAAGTTGCTAAAGTAATATCGAGCCATGGGTATGGACTCTGAACCTGTCGTCGAGGGGTTAACGGATTGTAGGAGCAAATCAAATGGCGAAGCGAACTCTAAACTTACTTTGTTGTAAATTGCTATAGTAACTTCAAGCCATGGGAATGAACTCTGAACATGTCTTGTAAGGAGCTTCTAATGAGTTTTTGATGCCATTTTTGGAGTAGGCTGGGTGTTTAACTCATTGTATGCATTCGTTGAGTTGTACAAGAATTTTGCAGATATCAATACAAAATTTTATTGGAAACTAAAACTAAGCATATGCTCTAGTGGCTGACCGTTATTACATGCAGTGATCAGTAGTGAATGCGGTCTTTATTGAAAGGTAAAACTAAATGGCTGCTCTAGTGGATGGTCTATATTGCAAATTGAGAAAATTTGCTACTACTACTAAGAGAGGACGCTTTAGACACCCTCGTTCAACTTCATAAGGTTTTCTACATTCCAAGTCCCCACTGATATCTCCTTGCCCCTCGGGTCTTCAAGGCGAACAGCTTGATAGACCTTGTCTAAACTTGCATATTTTGAAGCGAGTGTCACGCCCGCTTCCCAAAAAGAGTACAGAATACGGATATGCGACTCAACCCAGCGAATGATTTGCATCATCCATAAGCTGTTCAAGAATCTTTACAACATCTCACAAAATAATCAGAGTCGGAAGCAAAAGGGTCAACCACACACATGCAAAATTGAATTAATAACCAACAGAATTTACTTGAAACAAAATATATTAAGTTCAAATAAATCAGAGTCTGGACAAGTCAAATATCCTGGGTCACATCGCCCAAATACAAAGTAATCTTCCAAGTACTCAAAATACATTATTCAAAGTAACAATAATAGTAATACTAATGAGCAAGAAATCAAGCACTAATATCTCATTTCGCCAATAACGTCGGGCAACTAACCATCCTGGTTTGCAATTAATAATTGCATGAGAAGCAAAGAGAAAACAAGTACTCGTCAATGCAAGTTACGGATCACTTGTAATGTAGGATACAAGTCTATGGAATAGTCAAATCTAAAATGACAGCGGAAATAAATATAGCATGGTATAATGCATCAATAGTAATAACTAGTACGAATCCGTAAAACAAAGTCAAGTAGCATGGTATACTAACAGTATAAATAAATGTGTCAAGTATAGTGTCATATGGCAACTAACAGTGTCCAGTAACAGTAAGCTCAGTATATCAGTGTAACAGTATAACAGTATCAGTCCAACGGTATCAGTCTAACAGTATCAGCCTTATGTTCTTACAGTCTTGTGTGTATTACTAGCTAGGTAGCACTTCATGTGCCCCAAAATATAACACATGGTTGCTACAACAAACAGTTCCATTTTTAGATTTCATAGTGGACCATAATGAAGCAGTGTACTCAGGTATCAGTAACAGTAGCAGTAGTGGTAAAATACCAGTAACAGTAGCAGTAAAGGTAACAATAACAGTAACAGTATGGAACACTAGTTCCCTTCCAAGTACACGTTTCCATATTTTCCACTACTAGATCTTCCCTTAAGAAACCCCGGCTTGATCACTTTTATAACAGTTATCAACAGACATGATAGTGCATGAAATAGTGTCAAATTATCATGGTATAATCAGTATTTGGTTTAGGAAAATAAATAAACATGCATAGATGATATACGGTCACATAAATGAGCAAGGCAGTGTATGTTCATATTCAGGACAGCTTGACAGTACAGTACTAAAATAGTGATTCCCGTTACTACAGAAATCCAAATCTAAATCTGTCAAAGAATCTGGAAAATAGACTTCCACAAGAATCCAGCGATTATATATAAGCCACGTAGTATTTTACAAAATCATAAATCAAAACTTATTTGAATCCAGAAAATACGTTCAGCCAGAAATCAGCAAATCGTATTCAAAGTCCGAAAAACAGCATTACAACTCCTCAAATAAATCCAAGAAAAATCTGGGGTAAACCCTATATGTCTAGTATCAGAATATAAAGTTTCATAATATTCCAGTAAAATTAGTTGAGTCAACAAAAATCAGAAAACATCAAGAAACGATAGTTTAGCAAATCTGGAATTCCCAACACTGCTGTACGAAAGCAATAATATCTCGCAAACCGTGAAACGAAATCCAAATCCATCAAAGGGATATGAAAATAGACAAAATAAGATAACTTTCATATTTCATAAATATTTTTCATATAGTAAAAGAAATAGGGTGAAAATACAAATCTTTACAGAACAGCGATCAAAATACAACAATTATAGCTTTCATAAATAGGCATGAAACGCTGTATAAAACTCAACAATAAAATCCACAAAAATTCTGGGTAATCCCTAGATAGGTATAGAAATACTGTGCAAAGGTTAGAATCAAAATAATATATTTAGGACTAGTATCAAAATAGTTTAATCATCAAAATCATTAAGAAATGAAATATGGAAATAGAATAGACCTCTGTAGTAAAATAGCAATAACTCATGAAAACGAAATGGTTCATGGTCAGAGAGATTGGAAAGAAGACGAACTTCTCTACAATTCATGTCTACAACATTTAGGAATTCTAAATTTAATAGGGTTTAAAATACAAATCAAAACTGATCATCGACAAATACAGATTTTCTCTTGAGAATAAAACCAACATAAACCATACAAAATCAAATATGGTATAGAGTCTACTAAGTGCCCAAACATCATGAAATAGAGTAAATAACATGTTAACAACCATCATATCACATGGATCTCATCAAACACACAATTTCACCTAATTATCTCACATATATGAATAGATCAAGAATGGTCAAACCTAGCTATTTTCATGTCAGATTTGTATCGTGAGGCAACTATGGTCAATAGCACTATAGACACAAAACACATCAAAAATACATCACACACGAGTTGTCTCTAGAACCCAACTATACTATAAGTAGTATTTTTGACTTGTATCATACAAATGAATTTGAGTACAAGTTACTTATCTTAACCGAAGACGAAAACGAAGAACACCAAGAATAACAGAAACGGATTCTCGGGCAACGAACACAACGATCGAACGAATCCCACAAATACAATCCGAAAGCAAGAGCTCGAGATAACACGTGCAAATCTCCGTGCACGTGGAAACCCAATCAAAGAGTGAGAAGGAACACCACGGCAGAGACGACTAGCAGCCAATGCAGTGGCTGCCATTGGTTGCAGTCAGCGAGGGAAGGCCAGAGGGAGAATGCATGGTGCTGGCGCTAGCGATGGCATCGCGGCTATTGCTAGGCGCATCGAATAGAGGCCGAGAGAGATGGAGCTCGGTGCTTGGGGTAATGGTGATGAGGTGGTCGGCAATGGGGTTCGGGTGCATCAGAGATGAACGGCAGTGGAGTTGGGTTCAGTCGAGGTCGGGGATGGAGGTTGAAGGTGAAGTAGGGGTTCGGTAGGGAGAGGGTTGCACATTGGGAGAGGGGCTGGGGTTCAGGGTTGAACAGTAGGGGGTTTTGGAGGCTAGGGTTTTGCGGTAGGGAGAGAGAGAGAGATATGGTTTTTATAGGGTTTTGAATTTAGGATTTCAGGAGATGTTGGGTATTGGGTTTATTTGGAGTAGTAGTAGGATTTGGTTAATCAATTTGTGTTTGGGGACGATTATGAGGATCTAGATTTAATTGCAAATAGGATTATCCATAGGCTTACGCAAAAGAAACCACGAGCACCCAAAACACAAGCAAAAGAGAATAGAGCAAGATCCAATAAAGAGAAAATACAACAATCGATAAGGAACGAAGCAAAAAGAAAAACAATCAGACACAAGAGCTCAAAATGAAATAAAATGCATATATATTGAAAACAACTTCAATATACGGTCCAAGAAATACAAAGAGTACAAATACTCAAGAAAAGAAAAATACACGAGAACACGAAAAACAAAAAACAGGGGTTATAGTGAGCCTCCCCTTGTTCTGTAGAGAGAATGATAGATCATGTGGTATGCAGATGAGCTTAGGCAGAATTTTTTATTTCTGTTGACTTAGCGCAGTGGCTTCGGGCGGGGATTTTTGTTTTTTTATTGTATTCTGATAATGACGCATTTGGACCTGGGAGGAGATGACTTGACAGGTTTGGAACTTCTCGATAGGAACATCTAGTGCAGTAGCTTTGAACTCGTCTGCAGCCCGGTGTTACTGTGATTGCTTTCTGGCAGTAATTCTATGGTGTTAAGGGGGAAAACCGAGCGCCCCTTTGTAGCAGTGTAGAATGCTACTGCTGCCTATTGGCTCCCCTAACACGGCCTATGCCTGCTGTTGTTAAGAACTTCATTTTCATGTGAAATTCGGAGGTAACTGCATAGAAAGCTACAACGCCTGGGCAACCAAATATTGTATTGTACGCGGTTTTGATGTCGACTGCCATGAAATCTAATGCTTTTGTCCGAGTTGCTGGAGCTTTTCCTGCGGTCACGTTGAGTGTGATTATTCTATAGGCTTGGAAGAGCGTGCTTGAGAAGCCATGGAGTGTGTAACCGGCTTGCTTGAGTCGGTCTCGAGAGAGCTTTAGAGCACCGAATGTGGCCATGAAGAGGATGTTTACTGAGTTGCCGTTATCTATGAAGATACATCGCACCTCATGATTTGTCAGGCATAGATTAATATCAGTGCATCGTAATGAGACGTTTTGACGCCCTTGAGGTCTTTATCAAAGAATGACATAGAGAGGCCCAAACTCTGTGCAAGTGGTGCATTGTGTACTGAATTAACTTTCCTTATGAAGGCTTTGCTGGAGGAGATGGAATCTCCTCACATTGGACCTCCATGAATAGTGTGGTGAATGGCCATTTGTTCAGAGTCATGCGATTCGGATGACTCTCTTGATGCTTATTAGCCCCCCAGGGTAGAGGGCTTTAGGCGTTGTTATCTTTCTGAACAAATTTGGAGAGATAACCCCTACGAATCAGATTTTCAAGTTCTTCTTTAAGGTCTTGGCAGTCGTCGGTGGTGTGT
The DNA here is from genome assembly GCA_017893485.1 of Hemerocallis citrina. Taxonomy (NCBI): domain Eukaryota; kingdom Viridiplantae; phylum Streptophyta; class Magnoliopsida; order Asparagales; family Asphodelaceae; genus Hemerocallis; species Hemerocallis citrina. The sequence continues at coordinate 113,257,072 of CM030360.1, read as the reverse complement.
CCATGGTCCTTGTGAAATGCACATCACTTGTTTCTATCTCTTCTTTTGTTAGTGATAGTCATCTTGGGAGGAGGACAAACTATCCCATCCTTTCAACTACCATAAGGATGACAGACACACTTGCATTCAGAGGAGTGAACTTGTCAATGAGGGGTGTTGGATGAGGGCGGTGTTGACCTGTGCCGTTTTTTCGGAACTTCTTGGGTGCTTCCTTGGTTGCATTCTTCCATTTGTTCTCGGAAAGGTGACTTTTTCTTTGCTTGTGGGTTGAGAGCTTCCTCGACTTTGAGGTATTTGCTACTTCTTTCTAAGAGCTCAGTGAAATCCTTAGAATGCTTCTTCACGAGAGAGGCTTTTAGTTCTTTATGCACGACATTATGGCAGAAACCTGCAGCTGTCAATGATGAGTCCACAGACTAGATCAACCATATTTCGTCCATGAAGCATTTCACGAAATCTTTCAGCAATTCGCCTTCCTTCTGCTTTAGTTCCAATAGGGAGGCACTTGTTTTTTCAGCCTCACGGCTGGCAACGAACTGCCCTATGATAAGCTCCTCGAGCTAGTCAAAGGAGAATATTGACTGTGGATTGAGGCAGTGTACTATTCCCATGTAGATCCTTTCAAAGTTGCGGGGAATGTTCAACACAAAAGCGCATCGTTGGCCTTGTAAATCATCATGAGGGTCTTGAAACTCTTAAAATGGTCAGTCGAGTCCGATTTCCCAACGTATGATTCGTATTGAGGAGCGTTGAAGTCCATTTGGATGGGTTCATTAAGGATGATTTTGCTGAAAGGAGGTCGACTGGGGCAGTAGGCCCTATTAGAGTGGTTCCCCTCATTCTTCATCTGTTCTAGATGGTTTTCCACCACTCGGATACGGCAAAGGACTTGGTCGTCCTTCCCCTTGGATCCAGTTGAGTTGCCGGATTCTTCTTTGGAGAGTTGAACCAGATCTTGACAACCTTGGATGGCTCGGAGGATGTCGAGCTTGAACTTTTCATTTTGGTCCTAGTGACTAGGGCATCTTTCTCTTTGTTCCGCTCAAGGAGCTTTCGACTCTCATGAGTCGGGCTTCTTATTACAGCACACCCCCTATGAGAGGAGGAATGCCTTGATCTCTGTATAGGAGAGTTGCTTCTCTGGTTTACCTGATGTTCTGAGCACGAGGCCTCATTTCGGGATTGCCTCTCGTCCAAGCGGATTTGTAGATCAGGTCCTTGTTGCCTGACATTGATGACTTGATAGATATCTCTAGATCCCCAGGGGCCACACGAGGCCATTGAATTGGTTGATGCATTATAGACTGGAACATGGTTGTACAGAGGATGTTGTTCATGACGACTTTGTCAAGAGCCCCCCGGTGCCTCTTCGTTGAAAGGAGCTTGACTAGGCTGTCGGGGCGACTATTGAGGAAGAATCAGATCTTGAGCTGGTTGACGAAGAGAGTTGGTGAGACAACTTGAGGCCGCCGCTCTGCCTCTTAGTCTTGGTGTCATGGCGGTAAGTCGGACTTGTGTTGTTTCTCACAGATGACGCCAATCTTTTGCTACTTATTTTCGTGTGGGAGTAAACAGATAATGAGTTAATGTTTGATGGAAACTGCTAAAAATCTGACCTTTGATCTTTGCCATGAAAAGCAGTTAGAGATGCTAAGAGTGGATCTGGAACATTCATTAAACACCATGATCTAGATCCGATGGTTGCTGACGCGGCCCCTGGACCTGCAAATGGCCTGAAACACCAGGGATGGCCCCGTTGATGGACCATCCAATCCTCAAGTCAGAACAAGAGAGAAAGAGTGTTTGAGAGAGAAACAGTTGATTACTTTATGGCTAAGGAGGGGAAAGGGTATTTATAGGCCTGAGAAACAGTACGGGAGATTGATATGAATCCATTTCATCGACTATGAATTCCTTATCTCCTATTCGAATCTCCTCCTCAAGGGATAAGCTCTCTTATTTAAGGATAAGAGATTTGGCTAACAGCTTTCATGGGTTAGGTATCTCTTAGTGGGCCTAATCTTTCACTTTTTATGGGCTTGAAAGATGCCCATGTCTTATAGAGGAACCTGAAAAAAGACCTGGACCTGGTAAAGAGGACCGTTATTATTAATCTGCCTGTAGAAGCTTTTGTGATCTGTGGTGGAATCATATAGCCCTGATTTGCTGCGATTTTTACCATAATCAGAAAGTTTCCAAATGAACCTACCCAAATCTAGTTGAGATTGAAAGCAGTGGATATATATATAAAAAAGTAGCATTTATCATAGTAAAGGGCATAAATACCTATTAAAAAAGTTAAAATTTATTATGAAAAGTCAATGTCCAAATGAACTATTATCATGAGAATTACTGCTTTAGAGTGGGAAGTATACCCCCACCACTCTGTAGTTCCTGTGTTCATTTCATCCTTGTCACTTTCTAATGGTAATTACACATGTCTAAAGAGAGCAAATAGAAGGATTGTATTATACTATCTATTAAGCAAAAAGATCAACCAGCTCTCTCATTTCTCTATTTTAAAATGCAGAAAGAAGAAGAAAAGTAAGGGTTCCCACTCAAATTATGATTTTTAAAATTTGAATTTAGATATTGAAAATCAACATAAAAGAAAATAACCAACAAAATTTACCTTTTGATCCCGGCTCGGTGGAGTCCTTTCTTCCGTGATGAGCTGTTGGCATTAGTCCTACATTTTTTCTCTGTGGACCCGTGCCTGTTTTTTCATCCTCAATACCCAATTTTTTTGTGTTTAGTTCTACACCTCCACTCTATATGATCCTTTCACAAAATAGTCCATCTTTTTCCGGTTTACTGGTTTTAAAATGAAAAGTATAGGGTTTTGTTAGTACCGCGCACATCACTTTCACTTAGAAGGACCCTTACAAATAGCAGAAAGTAAGAAAGAGAAGAACTCCTGCTTACTCCAAAACTTTCCATGGCCCACCTCACGGCATCCATGTTGAAAGAGATAAATTGAACAAGTATGGTTGCCTCAAAGTCGGGATGTACTATTAAACCAAAATTAGGTATGGATGAAGATATGGTCTCCACGGACCCCACTGAATTTCATTCAGATGAGGAATCTGACAGATACCGTATCGATTCTTATCAAAGAAGGACAGGTTTAATAGAAAACATTGGTGAGAATCTATTGCCCCGAAAACCTAACGGTTCCTCCACAAGGTTCGTCCACGGAGGAAATTCGAGAGAAAATTAGGATACTGGAGGAGGATTACCATATATAGCACAAAACTTCTCCTCCAATTCCTTCTAGTCTGGCTTTTCGATCTGTCATTATGCCTCTAGAAGTAGACCCAGCCGGATACTAAGTTCCCACTCACGACCTATGTAACAAGCTACACCAAGTAAGAAGTGAACAATTAGCTCATAAGGATCGGGCTTCTTGACTCCCATCCTCTTTCTCTCTTATTTCTCTTTAAAACAAACTCCTCCACCTCCCTCTCTTTCTAATCCATGACCCTCCCTCCCGCTCCACCTTTTTTTATAAATAAAATATATTATCCTCACAATGCAACTATCTTTTAATGATGAAGGTTTTCCAACATCAACATTTTTTTCTTTTTTAACCTCATTGTTTTAGATGTTGTTTATTTGTTAACTTATTTTGTAATTTCAGTTTATTTGCATTAGCATTTGGGGCGATTACTTCAACAAGTTGCAAAAACTACTTATGAGGTGCATGTAATCATTAATCATTATAAATTTGGTGAAGGTAGAATAGGTAGACGAGGACGTGAAAATTTATTTCTCTTTGTATACATTATTTGAATGTTGTTCTTTTGATTTCCACGATTTTTTTTTTCTTGAAATATTTCAAATACATTATTTTGGTTTCAGAATTCAATTTTGACAATGGCGTTTTTAGTGTTTGGTTAGAATCATTCGTCGAGCCTTCACGGTGTCAACTTTCAATAGGACTAAGAGAAGCCCTTGGATTGATTGTTACACACTATATTTTTTGTATATGAGAAATTTTATTATTCATATATTTGCGTACATATATTTTTCTTTGAGCAAAAATTATGTTATCTAATATTGTGATTAAAATGATTGTACGTTTTTATGATAATAAACTTTTTTGTATGTTAAAGTATGAAAAACACTAATAATTATGGTATTTTAAAATATTTTTCTCACTTTGAAAAGTTTTTGCAATATTGCACAAGGGTACACTGTTATTACCAAAAAGAATCATGTATACCTTGCTTTCGACCTGTGGTGAAAGGACATTGATGTTAATACGAGGATGAAATATATGGAAAGAAAGCTGACTCGGTTATGTAATTCATTTAATTTTGAATCTGTATAGTCAGAAGATTCAGAACCTTTATTCAAAAAATAATAATTAATGGATTCAGAACCATAGATCGAGATGGGATCAAATTATAGTAGTTACACTCTGCAACAGAAAGGAAAACAAAAAAAAATTGATGCGTACAGAGAAATTATACATATACAAATTAGTGTTGCTTGTGAATCAACTGAATAAGAACCCTACAACAAAACCTTGGTGAATTATATTCAAGAGACACTTACTAATGTTTTTGTTTATGTGGGAGCAACCAGATAATGGGTTCTTTGGAGGATGGAGAAAGCTTAGATCCTCACCCGTTGATCAGATCTGATGAGAGACTGATATTTGTGGTTAGCTTTGAATTTGGTGGCTGAGTTACCGTTAGAAACCTGCAAGAAAGCCTAAAACAATGAGAGTTTTCTCGCTGACAGACCGTCTACCGATCAAGCCAATAACTCAGAGTATTAACTGGGTTTTAGTGGGCAAAAGTTGATTACCTAATAATGATGAGGGAGGGGATGTATTTATGGAACATGTTTAGGAAGATTCCCTAACTAATTTGGATGATTTGTCTAATTAAGGAATCAAATCAGTTAATATCTTCCCATTTTAGGAGATATGATTGCCAACCATAATTGGCAAGTGAATCTCCCCTATTTGGAAAGCGAATTAGCCTCAATCACCAGCTGAGCTGTGATAGAGGGTGTAGCGCCCCAAATCCCTATACCGGAAATTTAAGACACAATCCAGGAATCGAACTTCAAATAGTCACAATCATAGAAAAATACAGGAAAAATTACAAGTGCAATTACAAGTGTTGGAATGTCCAATAGAAATTTACAAGATTTACAAATTTACAAGGAACACTTGAATAATGTCACTTGGATGCTTGGGCTAACATGAGCTCTGCTGTACCTGGGAATCGTCTCCCGATACCTACAAGGTGGGAAACGTCAGTACATCTACTGACGCAATGCAGATAATAACAGGGATCTTCAAACTGACAACCACAATCATAATTTATGCAAAAGAGAAAAGTGATGTGAAAACAAGGGATTAATGGATTCGGGTTATAGTGTTGTTGTACGCCATGATCTAACAATTAAATGCATCATTCACATGCCTTATTCTAATGAAAGCAAGACTTTGGAAAATGCATGCATCCCATACTATATACGCCCCAAATCTAGTCGTCTGTCTCCAATCTTGGGGTTTCGAACCCTCGCTATGCATCCTACTCTTGTACTTGTCTTGTCCCCAATTGATTTACCGTGTCTGAGGAGGTTGCAGTTATTCGGTCATGTACATTACTGCAGTCACTATAGTGGTGATCGCGTTTTCCACATAATACCCGTGCACAGAGCTCACTTAAAAAGCCGTGACGAATATTCTGGTACAAACCCATGCACCTATGAAGTCAAGAAATATATATATAAAAAAAAACCACGCGCATAAGAACTTGATGGTCTCTAGGGTCAAATCCCTATCCGACAGGAGTTTCTCTCCCGTTCTTTACCCTGACTCTTCAGGAATTAACATATCGAGATATGAGACTTGTGATCTCAAAACCTGAGAACACAATCTGTATCCCTACGAAAGGAAAAGTACAACACCTGAGTAAGGTTTACTAGTACTAAATCAATTTACATATATCTTACACATCACTCTAATGCAAGACTCACTTAAGTTATTCAGGTGATACGGTTGCTTTCAAATTCCGCCTATCAACCGGTGGCCCCGGCGACACATTTCTCTGCTCGCCACTTCCCCAAGATTGGATTTCTTCCATCACCATGGCCTACTTTAAACCTCCATTGACATGAATTCGATGACACCAACCAGATGCCCAATGCCTCGGTGAAGGTTCTAATCTTAGGGTCGATATTCATAGGGTATCACTCTACCCCAGTGACTAACTCAAGTCACAATGTCCTCATCAGGAGTTAAACACCATAAGACCAGTAATATCACCAGTTATCCCCAATAGTAAGTCCATAACTCTTAATCACAAGAGGGGGAAAATGTACTCCCAAACACATAGTTAAAAATAATGACTAACACAACTATGTTGTTTCTGCCATAAACTTAGAAAGGTCATAACTCCCACAATACAACTCGGATTTGGGTGTTCCAGCCCATTCTGGAAATCTAAGAATTTAGGCTAAAACTCTCTAGTTGACCATTACATCAGATTCATCCATCTAGTTGCTCAAAATAGCCTTACAATCATTAGCCCGTCTACTCTCTGTACACTGGATGCACCTTACTGATAGCTTAAAAACCTACTCGCTCATTGGAATGACACAAATCCAGGTTCTATGGAAAGCTGAGCATGTCCCCTACAACTCTATAGTTTATCAAAAATCCAAATTATTTAATTTGAATACTGTAAAGCATTCATCTTTCTCAGGTGTACAGAGCCATATATGAAGTGCTTACACAAACAGAACCTATAGCTCAAAACTGGTTTCTGTTCCATCTTGCACAAATCATATCTATCACTATACTTGTAGGGTTTTCTTGAAACAAGGCTTGTTGGAAAGCTTAGGATGTCTACTATAACTTCCTAGTCATACATTTCCTCAAATTCTGCTCATACAGAGCCATAGAGTTGCAAGCACATCAGTGTGTCAATTCTGACTAAATTCTGTACAGTACTCACTTAAAATTTCACAATAAATCACATTCCTAACCAAAGATTGTCAAACTTATATTTTCAGAAACTAGACATCATCATGTTCATCATACACAAAAGATATCATCATGATTCCAAGTATTCAATAAGTTCTACTTATTTCAATCCTATACAAAAGTTCCTCTGTTTACCTGTCTCTATCATGAATACTCTTGCTTAAATAATTTTGAACATGTATCAAATGTCATAAAAATAATTTCAATCTTTTTCTGTAAGGTCTAGTTACATGCATGATACTACGTTAAAAATGTCAGACACAGATCATCTATATAATAAAACACAAAGAAAGCTATCAAGTGGATCTCATTTAATAGGGTTGAAATCAATTGTTCAGATCTAACCTTACAAAACATTTTTTCCCGCCCAAAATATTTTCCTAAAACTCAAATTCAAATCCCCAAAACAACTCCTTTATTTAATTATTTATTTCTCTCTCTCTCTCTCATTCTCTCTATTTACTCAGAAATTTATATTTTCAGATTTCAGGTTTGTAAATTTTCATATTTTTTATGCATTTTTTGTGCTCATGTTATATTGAAAATAGCAAATATCTTATCAACAGTTAAATTTCATCATTTTTCACACTCAAAGTTCTAAGAAGTTCGATTTTACACCTCCATTTATAATTATTTTTCAACATATACTAATAGAAACATGGACTTTTATTTACAACCAATTATTGTTTTACTATTCAAATTTGAGCTATATAATTATTGTTTTTCTGTTTACAAGACTTTCATATGTTGTATCGTTCCAAAGACGTGCCATAGGCATGTGCCCACGGGCAAATCTAGTGCATCAATAAATTCTAAAAATTCGTTCAACTTCAGGTTTGACAAAAGACAGCACCTGTCTCTGCCTTACGACCCATTCATAAAAAATGAATTTATTAAAATACTAAATAATGTCAAAAAAATCCGAAATAATTCATGTAAACTCTAGACATGTATAAGATCATGCTGTAACAATTTCAAGATCAGATTCAAAAAATATTATTCTCTGGAAATTTGGGAATACCACATGCAGTTTGTTTTTTCAGTTTTAAATTTCAGATTCTAAACAATCTACCTCCAACAATCAAACTCAAGGATACTATTACTAATCACATTCAAGAAATCAAACAAGGAAATAAAAATTAGAGTTTGGAGAACTTCCCACCCTTTAGTGCAGTTGAGAAAAGTGTAGCTAGGCCTTCTCCCTCCAGTTCCTCTTCCAAGAAATGCTCTTGATCATGTCCTTTTTCTTCTTCTTTCACTCTTTCCTTCTCTCTTTCCTTAGAAATTTCAGAAATTCTGAAATGAGAGTGAGAGAAGGGCTTAAATGAAGTAAGGGAGAGTGGGGGGTGTGCAAGGGGGGTGGCCGGCATGTGGGGTCAAGGGGGAAGGGTAGGAGCCAAGTGGCATGGGGGTTTTCACAAAACCATGCCCTCCTGATCAAAGTTTTGAGATATGTTCCATGGCTCATTTCTAGCCATTTGATCATGATGAGATTGTGATTAATGGCTAGATGTGAGTGCATAGCAAAGAGAGAAAAATATATAGGATGTAGTATCATACAATTTGATATTTGCATATGTACCACACATATATACTAGTATATCTACTAGTGTCAATTTTCAGGCAAATCAATTAACACTACAACATATATATATATATATATATATATATATATATATATATATATATATATATACACACACACAAAAAGCATTTTTCTATCCGGGGTAATACATTACTCCCTCCTTAGAATCGTTCTGTCCTAAACGACACTAGTGAGAGAAAAGAAAAGAAAAACAACCTCCTAAAACGAATTTGATTATGAAGTCTTCATGCGGCTCTCCGATTCCCAGGTGGCTTCTTCCACAAATTGATTTCTCCAGAGAACGTTGACCATCGAGATGACCTTGTTTCTCCGCACCTTGTCCTGACGATCAAGTATCCTAACCGGTTGCTCCTTGTAAGAAAGATTAATCTGTAGATCTTCCGAAACTTTTGGTAATTGATGACTCGAATTCGGTGCATACTTCCGTAGCATAGAGACATGGAACACGTCATGCACTTGGGATAACTCGGCCGGTAGCTCCAACTTATAAGCCATCTTATCGGTCCTCTTCAGAATCTTGTTGGTCCAATGTATCTCGGAGCTAACTTTCTGCCATTTCCGAATCTGATAACTCCTTTTGTCGGCGACACCTTGAGAAACATGGAATCGCCTTCCTCAGATTCTAGCTCTCTTCGGCGGTAGTCTGCATTGCTCTTTTGCCTGCTCTGACCTCCTTGCAGTCTCTTTTGAATGAGCTCGATCTTTTGCGAAGTTGTTGTATGATTTCTGGTCCAAACATCTACTGCTCTCCTACCTCGTACCAACACATAGGCGTTCAACATCTTTTGCCATATAGTACTTCATATGGAGCCATACTAATGCTTGTCTGATAGCTGTTATTGTAAGCAAGCTCTACCAAGGCTAGGTATTTCTCCAAATTTTCTCTGAAGTCCAAAATGCACGCCCTCAACATGTCTTCAAGAATTTGGTTGACTCTCTTTGTCTGTCCATCAGTCTGTGGATGAAAGGTTGTACTGAAGTCTGTTTTGGTCCCCAATGCTGACTGTAGACTCTGTAAGAATCAAGATGTAAATCTTGCATCTCTGTCGGATACTATCGACACTGGCACTCCATGTAGTTTTACTATGTTTTCGATGTAGATATTGGCTAGCTTCTCAATTGACCAGGTTATCTTCACTGGAAGAAAATGTGCTGATTTTGTTAGTCGGTCTATAGTCACCCATATTGAGTCATTTCCTTTAGGGCTCCTTAGCAATCCAGTAATAAAGTGCATACTGATGTTCTCCCATTTCCACTCTGGGATGGGTAAAGGCTGTAGCAATTCTCCTGGTTTCTGATTCTCAGCCTTGACTTGTTGGCACGTCAGACATCTAGCCACGAATTCTACTATGTCTTTCTTCATCCCTGACCACCAATAGTACTACTTTATATCAAGATACATCTTGGTGCCTCTGGGGTTAATTACAAGCAATGTGGAGTGAGCTTCCTTCATGATGTCTTCTCTGAACTCCTTGTCCTTTCGTACACACGGTCAGTTACCAAACCATAGTGAACCTTCCCTTATGCTGAATTCGAGTAGTATTCCTTCGTTAACTTGTTTCTTCATGGCTTCGATCTCTAGGTCTTCAGTCTGAGCCTTATTCACTTGCTCATTCAACCTCGGCTGTATTACCAACTGTGCCAAAAAGGTGCTTAAGTGTTGAGTAACTACTTCAATGCCTGCTTGTCGGATTTCATCATCTAGCTCCTTCTGGGTTGCTACAAGCGTTGCCACACTTCTATTCCTACTGAGTGCATCTGCTACCACGTTAGCCTTCCCTAGATGATATATGATCTCTGGCATGATGTCATCGAGGACTTCCAACCATCTCCTCTGCCTTAAATTGTGGTCCTTCTGCTGGTATATATACTTTAAGCTCTTGTGGTCAGTATATATCTCCACCTTTGCTCCGTAGATGTAATGTCTCCATGATTTCAAAGCAAAGATTGTGGGTGCAAGCTCCAAGTCGTCAGTCGAGTAGTTCATCTCATGTGGTCGGAGCTGTCTTGATCCATAAGCTATAAGCTTGCCTTCCTGCATAAGCACACATCTGAACCCCAAATATGATGCATCACTATAGATAACATAGTCTTTATCCTCCTGAGGTAAAACCATTATTAGTGCAGAGATTAATTGATTCTTCAGTTCATGGAAAATATCTTCAGACATCTCTGTCCAGTCGAACCTTCTGTTCTTCTTGGTTAAAGGAATAAGGGGTACAACTATCCTCGCATAATTCTGGAAAAACTTCCGGTAATACCCTGTCATAACCAGAAAAATCCTTACCTCTTTCACCGTCTTCTGTTGTGGCCATCCTTTTACTGCTTCAATCTTCTGGGGATCCATAACCACTCCCTCTTAGAAAGGATATGGCTCAGAAATGCAACTTCTGATTTTCAGAATTCGCACTTGGACAATTTGGCATACAACAGATGTTCTTATAGCTTGCTCAGTACTGCTGTCAGATGTTCAGCATGATCCTCTTCTGTCTTTGAGTATACCAAAATATCGTCGATAAAGACCACAATGAAAGAGTCAATAAACGGACGTATAATTCAGTTCATCAAGTCCATAAAGATCCCTGGAGCGTTAGCCAATCCGAACGGCATTACCAAGAATTCATAGTGTCCATGCAGAGTCCGAAGGGCTGTCTCGGATACATCCTCCTCCTTGACTCGCACTTGATGATATCGGACTGTAGAACAATCTTGGAAAATACTGCTGCTCCGTGAAACTGATCGAACAAATCATCAATCTTGGGAATCGAGTACATGTTTCGAACAGTGACCTTATTCAATTCCCGATAATCGATAAACATTCTGGCAGATCTGTCTTTCTTCTTAACAAAAATTACTGGTGCTCCACAAGGTGATGCACTTGGTCTAATGAATCCTTTCTGCAAGAATTCCTCAATCTGCTTCTTGACATCATTCTGCTCTACTGGCGCCCTTCTATAGGGTGCTTTTGATACTAGAGTGCTACCTGATTGAATTGTGATACTGAACTCGACATCCCAGTGTGGGGGATGTCCAGGTAATTCTTTCAAAAATACGAGTGGAAAATTTCTCACCACTAGTTTTTCGTTCACCTCTTCAGGTACCCGTACTTCATTTGTAGCTGCAACGATCATTGCACTTGACCTCTTCTTCCCGTCGAACACAAGTTCCATTCCTGCAGCGAAGATGACTACCTTCTCTTCATTGCAGTCGATGCTTGTCTTGTGCTTTGACATCCAATCCATATCCCTATACTTAGGATTTTCCCTTGTGCTTCAATAATGACATCTGTTCTGGCAAAACCAAATTCTAATAAATCAATACTTTGGGTTTCCTCGTTAATCTGGAGTTTACATCCCCTATAACATAGATCGTTAGTGAGAGTTTCCCCTGATGGCGTAGCCACCATTAAGGCTATTTCTGGAATTGCCTCTTGTGTACATCTTAATTTTCTTGAAAAAGATTTTGATACAAAAGAATGAGTTGATCCACTATCGAACAAGACTGTAGCCAAAATTCCATATATATATATATATATATAATAAAATACAAAGAAAGCTATCAAGTGGCTCTTCTTCAATCCCCCCAAAATCAAAGACCCAGATCTAACCTCACAAAATACATTTTCCCTCCCAAAAGTTCCCCCCCAAAACTCAAATTCAAATCCCCCCACCCAAAACAACTCATTTATTTATTTAATTATTTCTCTCTCTCTCTCTATCTCTCTCTCCTCTTCAAAAATTTTAAAAATTTCAAAAAAAAATAAAAAACTAAAAAATTTTGAAATGATTCAAAATTCAAAAAAATCAAAAACTAAAAAAAATTATAACTTTTTTAAATTATTTTTAAAAAAGTAAATTTTTTTTTAAAAATAATTTTTTTTAATTAAAAAAATATTTTTTAAAAAATTAAAAAAAAATAAAAATTTTTAAATTGAAAAAAAAATATTTTTAATTTTTAAATTTTTTAAATTAAAAATTTAAAATTCAAATATTTTGAAATTTTGAAATTTTGAAATTTTGAAAATTTCAAAGCAAATCCAAATCCAATGTCGAACCCCAATCAAGAGGTCGTCGCCGATATCTGATCTGCTGCTGATTCCTTATCAGTGACTCTCCTCGACCAAATCGAGCGCGGATATCAAGCGACTACGTATCGGCGACTCCTCTCCACCGAATCGAGAGCCTCTATATGCGATGCGACGACTCCAATTTCATCTCATTAACCGAATTCCCATTCTAATTTTTAATTTTGTGTGTGCAGGGGATTACTCAGTTTTTTGCTAACTCAAATTTTGTGTGCATGAGATCTAAGTTCAGAGACGTATGATTGTTTTATTTTTGGGTTTAAAAAATTTTAATTTCGTGATTTATTTGATAAGTTTTTTATTGGTTTTGATTTAAGGTGTACGCAAGTGAGAGATGGACTATTTGGTGGCCTCAATTTGGGCTTCCAAACCATAGCAGGACAGGTAAGCTGACCAGCAACCTAAAATAACTTGGCAAATACACAACATTAATTTTTTTACTACAAGAGAAAATACTATCGTGAAGTGTTTCCTTCACTGGTTATTAGAAACCATGGATAACATAACATATAAGAACTTTTAGCGTATGTTTGGATATATAGGATTGGGATGACTGCAGTTTACCAGTGAAGGGTGTAAACTCTCCGCTCAAGAAAAACAGCTACAGTAAATTTGTTATTTATCCATTTTGATTTTTTTTTTAAAGGTGCGATGGAGAGACAAAGTGGAGATAAAAGAAATGATTAGCTTGGATTAGAGTTTTGAGAACTTCATGAATTTCATTTCGGTTGAAATAATAATAATAGGTATTTTAATTGCAAACTGGGTCTCAGACAAACAAATGATTAGATTATTGGTATTGCAGATACATTCACACCTATACTTGCATTACCATTGTATTTAGACATGCTCATAGTGGTTATGGGATTAGAGTAAGCTCTATAAAACCTATATGATAATGTCCTTTCATAACTATTATAAGCATGTAAAAGTGATGCTGAAGTAAAAAAAAACTTATGCAGTGTTTCTAACAAGCTATATGCATTACAGGTAAGTTTAAGCTAATGATCAAAAAGGCGATGGTTGAGCTTAAAGGTAGATATACTACTTCCACATATAATATGTTTACTACTTCAATTAATTTGCTAGACCTCCAAAACTATTTTATATAATCAAACCAGGTGCACCGTTCTGAAGACGTGCCTTAGGCACGTGTCAATGGGAAAACCTAGTATATATATATATCCAGTGATTACCCGTTCATCATCTTTAGCATCCTTCTCGATCAAGGCGAATACTCTTCCTTAACGCATCAGCTTCTTTCCCCTGTCGGTTGTTCCCGACCCTGCCTTGTTACTATTCCATAGATTTTGGGGACAACTTGGCCTAATGTGCACTTCTTGCCCGCACTGGAAATATCTCTGCACATTCTTCCAGAGGCATTGATCCTTATAGTGCCCCTGCTCTCCACTAAGAAAGCAGCTTCCGGGCTTGTACTCTCCCATCTTAGCACTGGCTTTCTGAAATATCTGGCTCTTGCCATGCTTCTTGAATTTGGATGCTGGGGTGGATCTCTTTCCCTTGTTCCAAAACTCAGCTCTTCCTTAACTCTGACTCATGTCCATCACTGTTACCGCAACTCGCCTTACTAGCTTGTCAAATCAGCGAATGCCTAACGGAACCATCCTCGTCCTCAGTCCAAGCCTAAGCCCTTGCTCAAACCTCTGGGCTTTCTTTGTTTCCTCCTGGACCATTTCTGGTGCATACCATGACAGCGGGGAAAACTTCGTCTCATATTCCCTAACAGACATATTTCCCTACTTCAAGTTGTGGAACTCCATTGCCTTTTCTTTCTACACATCCATGGAAAAATAGTGTTATCAGAATTCTTCAAGAAAATCTTCCCAAGTGATTGGACCTTCTTTAAGACCATGTTTCACAGACTGCCACCATACTCTGGCGTCCTTCTCCAACAAGATTGTGGCCAGACAAACCTTTCTATCTTCTGGAAGCATCATTACTTCGAATACCGTTTCCACCTGACATATCCAATCGTCAGCTGCTGTTGGGTTGGCCTGTCCTTGGAAGACTGACAGTTTCATCCTCTTGAACGATGCCACCATCTTTACCGGGTCTGCATTTGCCGCAACTCCTGGTGTTCCTTGTGGCGGTGCTAGGTTCCTGCTAGCTTCCACAAATGTTCCTATCATCTGGTACACTCGTGCGAATTCTTCTCTCACATCGAGGTTAGTACCATTGGCTCCACTGCCTTCGGCTTGAGTCTGATCGCTCTGGTTGCTTCTTGTTCTTCCTACCATCTAAATGCTAACACTTACATTATTAAATTGCAATAGTAATGCAAAACCCATACCACACTAGTATTGGTTAGAAACATACTAGTTCCATTCATTCAAAAAGGGTTACAAATGATATTTCGATTAATACAGTCATGTCATCATTCTTATGGGTTCATAGCATACCCATTCAAAAAATAACAAGTGAGCGTAGCTATTCAAAAAGGTTGTCATCTATAAAAAACAAAATTTCATAACACTAAGAGAGATCACTGCTTCAAAAGTATCACCCTTGCCTTCCACTTTCGCTCTGCACTCTCAAGATTGGACACCGTCCACTCGGTGTTCATCAAGGCATGAGCACAATTCTCAAAGCTATCCTACAAATGCTTGTGGCTCCATTTACAGGTAGCCAGCTCTTGGAATAGTACAGTGATAACCTGCTCTACAGCCATGGGCTATGGGGGTGGAGGTGGGGGTGGAGGTGCATGCCCATTTCCATTTGCCCAACCATTCGAATGACCATCATTCATGCTCAGCATCTGCAAGAGAGAAAATGAAAATTAGTCCAGATACAGAAAAATTATAAAGCATAAGTTGTAAACGCAACATTATGAATTATAATCATCAACTATCTGACTAAACTCAACTCTCGCAGTGCATCCAAGTCTAATTTTCCTGCTGTGGTGGTCTTAATATTTGAAGTCAGCTCTGATACCACCTCTGTAGCGCCCCAAATTTCTTTACCAAAAATTTGAGACACAATTCAGGAATCGAACTTCAAATAGTTACAATCACAGAAAAATACAGGAAAAATTAAAACTTTTATTCCATATAAAAGTTACAATTACAAGTGCTATAATGTCCAATAGAAATTTACAAGATTTACAAATTTACAGGGAACACTTGAATAATGTCACTTGGATACTTGGACTAACTCACTTAAAATTCTGTACAGTACTCACTTAAAATTTCACAATAAATCACATGCATAACCAATGATTATCAAACTTGTATTTTCAGAAACTAGACATCATCATGTTCATCATACACAAGATATCGTCATGATTCTAAGTATTCAATGAGTTCTACTTATCTCAATCCTTTACAAATGTTCCTCTGTTTACTAGTCTCTGTCATGAATACTATTGCTTAAACAATTTTGAACATGTATCAAACGTCATCAAAATAATTTCAATCCTTTTCTGTAGGGTCTAGTTACATACATGATACTTCGTAAAAATTTTCAGAGATAGATCGTGCATCAATAAATTCGAAAAATTCCTTCAAGTTTAGCTTCGACAAAAGACATAACCAGTCTCTGCCTTACAACCAAGTCATGAAAAATGAATTTATTAAAATACTAAATAATGTCAGACAAATCCGAAATAATTCATGTAGCCTCTAGACATGTATATAATCATGCTGTAAAAAATTCAAGATTATTTTCCATCAATATTGCTCTCTGGAAATTCGGGAATACAACATGCAGTTTGTGTTTTCTGTTTTCAATTTCAGATTCTAAACAATCTACCTCTAACAATCAAACTCAAGGCTACTATTACTAATATCATTCAAGAAATCAAACAAGGAAATCAGAATTAGAGTTTAGAGAACTCCCCACCCTTTAGTGAAGTTGAGAAAAGTGTAGCTAGGCCTCCTCCCTCTAGTTCTGCCTCTGGGAAATGAACTTGATCACCTCCTTTTTCTTCTTCTTTCACTCTCTCTTCTTTGTTTCCTTAAAAATTTCAGAAATTCTGAAATTAAAGTGAGAGAAGGGATTAAATGAGGCGAGGGAGAGTGGGGGGGTGTGCAAGGGGGTGGCCGGCATGTGGGGTCAAGGGGGATGGGTGGGAGCCAAGTGGCATGGGGGTTTTCACAAAACCATGCCCTCTTGCACATGGTTTTGAGATATTTTCCATGGCTCATTTCTAGCCATTTGATTATGATGAGATTGTGATGAATAGCTAGATGTGAGTACATGGAAAAGAGAGAAAAATATATAGGATGTAGTATCATACAATTTGATAATTGCATGTGTACCACACGGATATACTACTATATGTACTAGTGTCGATTTTTCTCATTCTCGTGCACCAACCATGTACGCAACCATTCACATATATAACCAGGCAAATCAATTAACACCACAACATATATATATATATATATACACACACACACACACACACACACACACACACACACACACAAAAGCATTATTCTATATGGAGTATTACAGAGGGCTTGAATATGGCTCAAGTTGAAGTTATTGTTTTGGTAATACCTCGTACTTAAGGGTATATATATATAATAAAACATAAATAAAAGCTATCAAGTGAATCTCCTTCAATAGTAAGGATCTCAATGGTCCAGATCTAAGCTCCTAAAAGATAATCCCCCCCCCCACCTGTCTTCCTAGTGGCGTGGCTAGTGGTCGGGTGTGCGAGCACAACACAGAAATGGGTGAGGGAGAGAGTTTGTTAGGTTGGCCAAGAGAATCCTTGGGGACCAGACCGAGGAGATGTGATTTACCCTCCTTGCAGTAGGCAACCATCCATGGTGTGGAAAAGATGCGGAAGCATAAGCACGAGGTCAAGGTGCTCAATCGAAGGGCTTTTTTGGTCAAGGGGGACTACATGGACTTTAAGTTGAGGTTCGATGACCTCGAGAAGAGGGAGATGATGAAGAAGGAGAAGGTGGGATCGGAGGTAAAGGAGAAAGTGCTAAGGAGAGATCAGGAGAAGGCCATGGATATGATCGTTACCACTAAGGATGAGGGTTACGAATGGGCCTTAGAGCATGTCGAGCTCAAGTACCCTGACCTCGACCTCGAAGGTCTTTCCTTCTGGATGAAATTCGACGAAGCTCCCCCGAGCCCTATGGATATCCCATCGAGGGGGGGGGGTGTGAGATTCCACCGTCTCCCGGGGCTGCAGGTCAGGCAGGCTATGCTGAGGTTACCCCCATAGAGGGCCAAGAGATTTTCTCCTCTCACAAGAAGTAGGACATGCATTTCATTTTTGCTTTTGTTATTTTGTCAACCGCAGATTGCCCACCACTTTTGTACTACAAATTTATCAGTTCAAAGGAATGAAAGTTGTTTTGGGCCGAACTTTGTGACTTACCGTAACCCATGTTTTCGCAAATACGTATTTTCTGTGTATTTTCTATATTTAAAATTTTTGTAAATTATTCTTTTCTCTTTCAAATTCTTTTGTTAAAATGTACTGTTGGATCTCCTATTAAAGCCTATTTATAATCAATAATTTTAATTGTGGCTACTTTTCCAATAAATTTTTATATTGTAATACAAACCCTATTATTCTTGTTATTATTATTATTATTGTTGTTGTTTCTACTATTATTATTATTATTGTTATTTTTACTACTATTAGTATTATTATTCTTATTGTATTACCTTTTGATTTTATATTAAAGATCCTATTTTTATTTATATATTTTTCCTACCTCTTATTGATTTTAAAACCCAAAACCCAAACTCATTTTCTTGTTGGATTCATACCCCTAAACCCAATAATCCTAAAACTCTATTTCTTATTGGATCTAACCCGTTTACCCAATAACCTATTCTATATAACCCATTAAACCCATTACCCATTACCCGTTTACCCCCCAACCCGTCACCTAACCCTAACCCTATATTCTCCCTATATATTCCACTGTACCGCTCCCCTGTTTTCTAACCTAGCCGTCTTGACCCTCTAAACCCCCCACCGCTCTACCTATTCATCTTCCTCCTTTTCCCCCTCTGATCATCCTCGTCTTCTTTGTCCCATCCTCCGCCCTCTCCTTCCTACTCACCTTGGCGCTACTCCCCCGCTCCTCTTCTGCAGTCAGCCGCCCTGCTCTTCTCCCCCGCTCAACCCTATCCTTACCCTCTCAGGCCTCCTGGCGTCGTGACCACAGCAGACCGCCCCTTTGCCCTCCTAAGTGATGCCCACAACAGCAGCTCAGGCCAGTGCTGCTACACCATCCTGTACCCCTGCATCATCTTCTGCAGGCGCGCAACCCCCTTGCTCCCTCCGAGCCATGCCCCTGTCTCCTCTTGTGTCACGCTCAACCAGTGACAGCCCTTGCAACCCCTCGACAGTAACACCTATCTTGCAGCGCCTCCCTGCGTCGACCACAGCAGCGACAATACCTCAGTGTTGTGCCCCCGTCGAAAGAAACAGCCGGCAGTAGCATCACAACGACCCAGTGCTGCCGTGCTGTGTGCTCCTTCCGACTGCAACAGCCGCCGCAGCGCCGTATCCTCACCAGCAGCCATCGCCACCTCTGACCAGTCGACACTGACAGCTATGCTCCTTCCATGTTTTCTTCTTTCCTGTGGTGATTACACAGTAAGCTCACTTTGAACGTGGGTCGTACGATCACCATCGTGATCGCGATCATGATCTTCATCATCAAAGCCTCATTTGATCTCCATCCATCCGATCTTGATCATCTTGATCATCCATTCAGTCTTGATCTTAACCGTCTGATCTAATCCGATCATCAGATCTTAATCTCTTGGATCTAGCCGTTCTTCGTGTTCATGATTTATTTGCATTTTGTGTTCGTGCTTGGTCCGTTCGTTGGTTTTGTGTTCATTCCTGGAATCCGTTCCTGTTATTCTTTTGTCGAATTCATTGTCATCTCTCAGTCAAGTAACTTATATTCTTTTCTTTCTGTAATACAAGTACTAAATATTACATGTAGTGTAGTCTTCTAGAGACAATTCTTGTGCAAACCCCTGTTACATCTTGTCTCTATTGTGTTGACCCGCCTGTAGCTGCCTCATTACACACATGACATGAAATAACTTAGGGATAACCACTTCTTGTTGTATACCTGCATATTGTTCGTAAGATATCGTGTGCATGGTTGTGTTAGTTGTTGTATACTTGTTGTAGACTTGTAAAATACCCTCTACCATGTTCATTAGACATCTAGTACACCGTATTTCACATTATTTTATGATTTGGATGAGTTTCACATTAACTAGTTGGTTTTGTGCATGAAGGATATTTCCTGTTTTGCCGATTTCCCGTTTTTGATTAGTATTTTAGACCATATTATGGTAAGTATATGAAAATTATTTGTGAATATGAATTATAAAGAATTCTGTCTACTTTCCAGATTTTCAGACAGGTCTTAGTTTCGATGTTTGAGTTGCGAGTTATGACTATTTTACTACAGATGTGTTTAAAATTCCAGAACTAGCTTTATACGAATTCTGTATGGTTATTTATTTTTCTACTGATGTTAAATATAATATTTTGACCTGATATTTTGCTGGTTACAACTAGACTTGATTGGGATTAACCCCTAATTATTATGGATTTAATTGATAACTTTTACCAACTATTCTATGCTTACAAGCAACTACTATACATGTAGAATTTTCATACTGTTCAGTAAAGATACATAATTTCGAACTGATTCTATTTGCTGTTTATAAAAACTTTGTGAATATGAATTCCTACTTTATATATTTTAACAACCTTATGACGGATGTGGATTTCGACTTATATTTTGTGAGATATTTCTGTTTTAGTACTGCAGTATTTATGATTCCAGATTTACAAAACTACTGTATCTTGCTACTTTATGATTTTCTTGACTACTCTATCTATGTTGGAAAATTAATTCCAAAAAATTTCACTTTAGTAGAATTACTAAAAAGGAAACTTTATTTTCTGTTACTAAACATACTAGGGAATACCCGAGATTTTTCTTGGATTTAATCAGTATGTTTTTATGTTGTTTTCCTGTTTATGAATACCAACTTCTGATTTTTGGCTGAATTTGTTATCTGGATATAAATCTGTTATGAGACTTGTTTTTGTGAAATACCATATGAATTATATATAATTGCTGGATTCGGCCGAGAGTCTATTTTTCAGATTTTTTGACGAATCCAGATTTGCATTTTTGTAGCAACGGGAATTCCAGATTTGGTGCAGTACTGTCTTACTGTCTTGAACTGGAATATTCGTTGTTCTATCCTTTTATGAGTTGTGTATCACCGGTACATGTTTATCATTCAACCTAAACCTGTTACTTATTCATGCCATGTTATTCTTGCACTATTTTGTGACATGTATATGCCTGTTTAATAATAATAACAAGTAATCAAGCCGGGGTTAAGGGAAAGACCTTAGTAGTAGACAATATAGGTATGTGTACTCAGGAGGGGGCCCGTGTTTCCCTTTACCTGTTGCCATACTTCATGATTACATGATTCATGCATGTTACTATATATTTCCATGCTTCATGATTACATGATTTAGGGTTGGCAAATGGGCCGGATCAACCATCGACCCGCCCGTGACCCGCACGTATAACCCGAACCGCGAAACAGCAGTTCAGGTTCGGATCGAACCCGTGAACAGTAACGGGTCAACCCGGGTCTCGAAAATAGCAGAACGAACCTGCTCAACCTGGCTCGCGAACCCGCTAGGAAAACCCAACCCGCCCGCCAACCCACGAGTCGACTGGCGGGTTGCAAACCGTTAAAGGGTCAAACGTTCGACCCGCCCCAGGTCGACCGTTGACCCGCGTGTCCAACGGGTCGCAAAACGTGCCCAACGGCACTGTAGAACAGAGAGCCACCAACGGCTCTAATGGCGGTTTTTTTGGGTTTTTTTTTGTTTTTTTGTTTTTTTTTTAATTTTTACCCTAAAATACCCCCAAAACCCCATAAAAAAATTCACAAAAAACTCTCTTACTCTCTCTACTATTATTACTCATTTCTAAGCAATTTGTGAACAATTGAAGTATTGAACAAACAAGTCTTCAAGGCATATACATGATCAAATTCCGATCGTATCGAAATCAAAATTCAACAACGTCTTCAACTCTTCAACTCTCGTCCAACTCCAAGTAATCAAGTCTTCAACTCTCCTCCAAGCTCTCCTCAACTCTTCAATTCTGGAATTGAGGATTTCTACTTCTACTTCTATTCTTATTTTCACGGATTTTTTTATATATGTGTATCCACGGTGAACGGTATCAAAATTTCATACCTCTCTTCTTCTTATTTAATTTTTGTTGTAGTTACAATTTTTCGTATCTTAACCGTTTGTTGGTTTTTTGATCTTCTCTTTCTCAACCCTCTTGTTTTCTAGATTTTTTTTATAACTCATCACTCCTACATTTTGTAGTTTTTTTTTACATACATTACTACATTATGTCTAGATCACGCGGTAGCGGTTGTAGCCAAAGTGGGCAAGATTCCACCGGCACTTCCCATGGGCCACCAATTATCCCAATTAGTGAGCCCGCCGAAGAGTACCATGATCCTCCTACCCAATAATGGGGTACACACGATAAGGTTGTAGGAGACATACAATTAGAAGATGAAGAACAACAACAACAACCAACCGAAACAACACAACCCCGTAGTGGTAGGAAAAGTAGAGGGGAAAGTAGTGATTGACATAAATTTTACGATTTTATCCCAGATGAAGAAACTCCGGGTATAGGTTTGAAAGTTTGTAAAACAAGTTCTAAGGCATACAAATTCAAGAGGGGTGATGACACCGGTACAAATAGTAGACACATCCAAAATAACCATAAAGACGTTCTTGTTGACCTACCCGGCCAACAAAAAATTCACCCTAGGACCGGTCTAGTTGATAGCCACCCTTATGATCCCAATCTTGTTCGTCGGGAAATGGCCCGATTAGTAATAAAGGAAAAATTACCATTTTCCTATCCTGAGAGTAGGGACTTGGAAAATTTTAATCAAACGGCCTTAAACCCTTCTTTTAGAAAAATTTCGGTAATACTTGCAAATCGGATTGTTTTAAAATGTACACTGAATTGAATGATGCTTTGATTGCAATTTTATGGAGTTTAACTTGTAGAGTTAGTTTAACTTCGGATTGTTGGACGGGTGGCAATAATATTCTAATGATGGGAATAACCTGTCATTGGATCGACAATGATTGGATTCTTCAGAAAATAATCATATTACTTGCCGCATTGCCCTATCCCCATAGTGGCGTTGAAATAGCAAACCGTATTTTAGAAATTTGTGATGTTTTTCATATTCGCGATAAAATTATGTGTATTAGTTTTGATAATGCATCTAACAACAATGCATCAATTAGTATTTTAAAATCCATATTAAACCCTCCATCTGACATTATTTTTCATGTTAGATGTGCATGTCATATTTTAAATTTATGTGTTCAAGATGCATTAAAAATAGCCAATCCATATATACTTAAAATTAGATATTGTGTTCATTTTATTGCATTAAGTCCCAGCGTATTTCAAGAATGGAAAAATTGGTGTAGAATTTCAAATGTATCTTTTAGAAGATTTCCAAAGGATGTTAAACACTAATGGAACTCTACTTTTGGTTTACTACATGTTGTTACCGAAAATAAAGCAGTCGTAAATGATTTTTGTATCACAAAAAATATGCCAAATTTTGAAATGACTCCCACCGATTGGTTTAATGCCGAATCTTTATTGAAATTTTTAGAACCTTATAAAACTGCAACTTTAAAATTTTCGAAATCATATGAATCAACTTCTAGTAGCATTTTTATTTCAATAGTTACTATGATACAAACATTTTACAAAATGTTAAATGATGCTTTTGTTGGTGATATTGTAAAACCTGCATACAAAATTTTTTTTAAGTATTTTAATCCTCCTCCTATGTTGTTTTGTGTTGCTACCGTTAAGGATCCTCGTATCAAATTATAAGGTACGAAGAGTTTGATTGAAATATTTTTTGCATTACGTGGGAAAAATGTAGAAATAGAAATTGATTCGCTTCTTTTTTAGTTAAATTTGAACTACATTAAATAACTTGTATGATTATTATGATAGATCTTTTGCTTCTAGTAGTACAACTTCTGTAGTTAGTTCTTCTTCTGCTACTTCCAAAGGTAAGGGTAAGAGTAAATTTGATTATAGAACATTTAATTTACTTGCACAAATTCAATTCAAAAAACCTAGGACTAATCAACCAAATGAATTAAATTGGTATAACAAATAAGATTCTGAGTCTTTTACTTCTCCACTAGATATTTTACAATGGTGGAAAGACCATGAACACACTTATAGTATTCTTAAATATATGGCTAAAGATCTACTAACTCCTCATGTCTCTACAATTGCTTCTGAAAGTGTATTTTCTTCAAGTGGCAGGGTTCTAACTGATTATAGGAATCGCTTGAACCCCGACACGTTAGAGATGCTCGTTTGCACAGAAGACTAGCTAAAGGCTGAAGATAGGACACAAGGGAAAGAATTATCTACGTCCACAAGTGGAAACAACTCGCCGGAAGAACAACAACAACAACAACAATAATAATAGCAACCAAAATGAAGAATTCAATACCAACAGCAACAAGTCAACAACAACAAATTGAAGGCCACCAACTTGAAGACAATTGTAAATAGATAAAGAAATTGTATTAAATCTTTGCTTGTTATTTCAAATTATAAAAATTGAAGTAAAATGAAATTATATATAAGAAATATGTTAGTGTACAAAACAAATTTGTGAATTCTTTATTTCTTATTAGAAATTGTGAAACTTGTATAACTTGAAATCATATGAATAATATTTCAATATTTTTTGGCAATTTCACTCTTTCAATCTTATTATTATTATTACGATTTTTAATGTTTATTATTATTATTATTATTTTAAGTTTTTTTTTTAAAAAAAAACCTATCTAAATGGGCCAGCTCGCGATCTGACCCGAACCGACCCGGGTTCGACCCGAAAGGGTTCACGGGTAGGGCGGGTCGCCATTTCTACTTTTCAATTGGGCCCGGCCTGACCCGGTTAAGCAACCGACCCGAACCGAACCCACCCAAGTCAACATCCAACCCGGGTGGGTCCTGCCCGGCCCGGCCCGTTCAACCCGAATGCCATCCCTAACACGATTCATGCCTGTTATTACTATCTGATTATATGTTGCCATGATTCGTGATGATTCATGCTTGTTACTATATATTGCCATGTGTCATGATTACATATTCATGCATGTTATTACTACCTGTTGCCATGTTTCATAACTACATGATTCATGCTTGTTCCTATTGCTACGATTTCACGATTACGTGATTCGTTCCTGTTTCCTGTTACCTGACGCTTGAGTACACGGCCCTATAGAAACCCACCACTAGGCCTAAACGAAATTTGTATGTATGTAGCATCCATGTGATAAATGTTTGGGATGCATGAAGTGCTACCTAGATAGTAATAATACAAGACTTGACATGACATGATTACCTATTACATGATACCTGTTACATGCTTACCTGTTACATGATACCTATACATGCTACCTGTATACCTGTTGACCTGTTCACCTGTTCATCTGTTACCTGTTTACTTGCTTGCATGATACTTGATACCTGATACATGTTACCTGTACCCTGTTAACACATTATGTTACATGATTCATGCTAGTTAATCTATTTTGTTATCATTTCTATTCCATGTTATGCTTGCATCCGTTGTTACTCTATATTTGTTATTCTTTTTCATGTACTTATGCCTGCACTACAAGCGACCCGTAACTTGCATTGATGACCGTTTTGTTTTCTTTTTCCTCTTCCTGCAATTTATTAAATTGCAGATTTCGGAAATCAGTCGCCGATGGAGTAGGTGATCTGAGATTCTAGTTCCTGGAGTTCTTTCTACTATTATTATTCTTTTATGTTGCTTATTTGAATAATTGTATATGTTGGATTATTTTGTATTGAGCAATGTGACCCAGGATTATTGACTTGTTCATATCTAATTTATTTGAGATGATTACATTTTGTTTCAAGTAAATTTCTGTTGGTATATTGATTCATATGTGTATGCTCTGATTATTCCTTTGAAATGTTGTAAAGATCCTGACAGCTTATGGATGATGAAAATCATTCGCTGGGCTTAGCCACGTATCCATATTTCATATTTCCTTTTGGGAAGCGGGGCGTGACACTTACAACATTTTCGATTGTTGACTTGTTCATGCTAGGTTTAGGATTTGTATTTATTTGAAGTCTTCGAGCCCCTATAGGATATGAATTTTTCTCCTTTCTTACTAGATCGTCGGGTATATTGCGACCGATCCTCTATATGCCAAACTCGGTTACCTTCGGAATAAAGTGTAGTTATCAGTCAATTTGAGCCCTTCACCATTAGAAGTCTAAAGGAGGCAATGATCGAGAGGGACTTGGGTTTAGCCGGTGTGCAAGGGACTCCCCCCGGCGGATCGTCCCGCTTGACTCCCCCGAGAGGGGTTGTTCAGACAATGGACTATTTCCTTTGGGAAATGCTCATAGAGAAAGAGTTAGAAATATATGGTTTGAAGGTGGAGTTTGGCGTGTAGGCATCTGGGGCCACCCCTCTTCCTAATGGATGGATTTCCATTCGAGGTTTATCTTCGGGAGTTCAGATGGAACCGATGAACCCAATGGACGCTCAGAGTAGGGTAGCTAGAATGTCTAGCATGGCTAGCACTAGGGAAGGTCTGGATCGACAACCCAAAGTGCAGACCTGATCCATTGGGCTGGACATGTTCAGCATGAGTCAGAGGGGGGACACCCTTAACGAGAAATTTCTGTAGACAACTCACGTCCCCAGTTCTCTGCTAGTACCAATTAGAGCACCTTGACAGTTCTGAGTGTATAAGTTTGTAGTTGATCACTCGATTTTCCGAGTATGTAATTACTGTGAAATAAAACACTTCAAGTTTTTCAGCTTTTATTCATTGCTCAAACTATCTGTGATGACTCGATTTCATTGCTTATATTATCTTCTGGATCTATACGTAATTGTAGCAATATTTCTTTTCTTTTATTTATTCTTTCCGGTAAGGTTATTTTGTGTGTAAAATGATGTTTATTATTATAGTAATATAAGTAATAGTATGGTTTTGGTAATAATTCTAATTCAGTAGTTTTTATTCTTTTATGTTTTATATGTGAGTTAACTACACCAGTGTCTGTTAATGTTATTTGTTTATTCTGTTGATTATTAACATAATATTCTAGTTTTGTATGAAATTGGTTATTTGTTTGGTTATCTATTGTACTTATTGTCGGTATTAATTGCTTTCCTTTGTCTTTGTGTCTGGTTGATAATGATCTTCTTCCAAAGGTTATTTTGGTGTGTCTTCATATCCTATTTGCT
Organism: Hemerocallis citrina; assembly: GCA_017893485.1. NCBI lineage: Eukaryota > Viridiplantae > Streptophyta > Magnoliopsida > Asparagales > Asphodelaceae > Hemerocallis > Hemerocallis citrina. The sequence continues at coordinate 113,229,973 of CM030360.1, read as the reverse complement.
TTCCTATCTCCAAATCGAATTCAATATATTCTGGTATTGTTAATTGTGGAATTTCCATTGCACATTTATATCTTATAAGTTCTTGAAAAAAGGGTTCTATTTTGAAGTTTTTAGATTTTTTATTTTCTATTTCATGATTGTTGTTAAATGCATATATATTTCAAATGTGTATACTAATAAGTTAATTGTTTTGTATCATGTCTATTCCCGATAATTTATGATACATTACTAAACTTATATTTATTTTTTTCACTCATACTTGTAGATTGTATCCGTGGTAGAGATTCCAGCAAGATATTCCTGTTAATGAATATCCATGGTAGAGACTGTATCCAAATTCCCCGAGACAAGAGCAGCTTTCCCGTTACCCCCAGCAGCCGAAGTTGGAGTTTAATCTCCAACGTTCATATTTTGATTTCTATTAGGGTCATTAACACAAGCAACACCATCAACCTTTATTTCCTGTGTCAGACAGATTGATGATATTCTGAACCCCCTAAGCTGGATCCTCTCTATTTACAGCAGCTTGTCCTTCATTAAGTAGAAGTTAAACTCCACCTGCATCTGCATCACTTTGACCAGTAGCTGCATCTGACAATCTAGAATTTGCTGCATGAGTAGTGGCCAAAAGCTTCTGAACAAAATCAGTGAGCACGGAGAAGTCCACCACGCTTAGCAAGGATTTTGTCCAAGAACGATTAGTAGGCAATTAGTTTAAGGTCTTACAACCATAGTTCTTCACAACTTGTCTACCCAAAATATTATCAAAAACAAATAAATAAAGTTCCGAAAAATCACACTGCTACATTTGAAAGTTAAATGTGTTCTCCATGTGTCTAATTATTGCTCTTGCTGCATATTTTGATGTGGGTACAAACAAATATTGAGTTTATATTTGAAGAAAACAACTAAAGATCTAACATTTGAGCATCGCCATAAAAAGTAATTTGAGCTCCCGAAAGTAGATTTGGATTGTTAATTGAACACTATGATCTGAATCTGACGGTTGCTGACGTGGCCGCCAGACTTGCAAAAAGCCTGAAACACCGGGGGTGGCCCTAGCAACAGCCCCTCAGACGCTCAAGTCAGAACCAAAGAGAGAAAGAGAGTTTGAGAGAGAAATTATAGATTTATTGATTATCTTCTGACTGTGGTGGGGGGAGGGCATTTATACGCCTGAGAAATAGTTTAGGAGATTGATATGGATCTGTGAGATTACTATGAATCCATTATCTCATGTTAATTTTCCCCCCTTAAGAGATAAGACTATCTTATCTGGGGATAAGAGATTTGACTTACAGCCCTCATGGGCTGAGTGTGTCTCCTAGTGGGCCTAGTCACTTATGATGGGCTTGAAAGCGACCATTGCCCTATAAATGAGCCTGAATAAGGCCCAGACCAGTTAAAGCGGCCTGTGATGATTAATCTGCCTGTAGAAGCTTTATGATCTGTGCTAGAATCGTACGACCCTGATTTGCTAAAAAAATTAACATTATCATCAGCCCCCCACTACTACAAGACAATTTTCTTAGCTTTCGGAAAGTAGTTTGCTTTATTTTAGACTTCTAGAGTACAATCTTAGCTTTTAGGAACAATTGGAGATACCTGGAACTGATCAGAAGCTTCTAGATGTGGCAAATATTTTCTTGGATTTGTCCAACTTTTTTTTTTGGAATTTTCTCTACTGTTTCGGATTTCTTCAAAATTTTCCTCAATTTTAAATCACTTTTTTGAAATTCCTAATTAATTATTCCAATTTTTAATTATTTTACTAAAAGTTTATTTAATTTTCTGAATTTAAATAATTAATTTTGGAATTATTAAAAAGGTTTTTGAAATTTAAATGTTTTTTTGGGATTTTTAATTCATTTATCAGACTCGACATGAATTTTGGAGCTATCAGAGACGTTGATCACCTTCAGGCTCGCTCGCTGAGTGCATTGGACGATTATGGAGGCATTGAGGGATGTGGCCTCTCATGAGCCATCAATCACGCGCTAGCGTGCTGTTCACAGCGATAGGGTGGATGATAACTGAGCACAGTGGTGGGGAAGTCATCAGTAGCGTGGTGTGATCTCGAGCGTCGATCTCATTCGGGCACGATTATCTAGGGGATCTAACGGCTAGTGACAGCCACTAGAGCCCCTAGCTTGTTCGACGGTTTCGCCGAGCTACACTCATTTTTTTCTTGGATTTGGAAGCTTCGTTGACCTAGCTCTTCATCGAGATATGAGTTTGGGCGATCAAGTCGGCTTGGATTCCTTCGAACAGGGTATTTCGGCGACCCGGGCTTTTGACGAGCTAGTTTCGGTCGAGCAAAGTTACAAGCGAGCTATTTTCATCGTCGAGATGCTACGGTCGAGCTGTTTTGAGTCGAGCTCTTTTTGGTCGAGCTTTATCTTTTATCGATGTCAACTTCGTCGAGTTATATTCATGTAATGTCCCGAATTCCAAACACAGGTAATTTATAGCACAACTAGAATCTTTACTTCAATTTTGTACAAAAATACAGGGAATTTAAAACTTTTTCAATACAACATACTTCTTTACAATGCACAGCGGAAATACACACATATATAATACTTCTTATGTCATCATCAACATCCCTCGTCACAAGCTCGCGTGCCCATGCCGCTCACTAATCTCCAGAAACACTTGAGAATTGTGGATACGTCAGTTGAATTCAACTGACGCAATGCTATGACAAAGTGATCCTCAACTTTAACGATCTCAAATTTGAATGTAGAAAACAAAGTATAAAAGTGACTATCCTAAGTCTGTTAGTGTATGCCATGAATCTAATGACTAATGCAAACATCTATGCACACAGTGCAATTCTAATGCACACTTGTTAGGATTCTATGCCACCCATACATCATAGGTCTGAGGGCAAGCCCTTAACATTCTCCTCATTACATGGTTGAATCCCTCGCTATGCAATCCTGACTCATTGATAGTACTCCAACACGTAATCACATGCAAATTGCACCCCAGAGATGACGGACTTTACCGGCCTATCCCTAGCCTACACATGTAGATTTCTCGAGCGTAACCTCAGTCGTGAACATTCCTAAGAGCCGCAGCTGTTTACCTGCCATTTCGTCGACCTCACCGGCCTACCCTTAACCCACACATGAAGATTTACTAGACGTATCCTAGAACCTGAACCCAGCGAATCGATCACCCGTAACTACGAACCAGACCTACCCCTAGCCCACCACCCGAGGTTTTACAGAGCATATCCTGTCCGTTCTGGACATTCCTAGGAACCGCAGTTCTTTACCGGATATGTTTTTCATTGTTTTCAACCATAACTCTGCTTGTCCTTATATCCACACATAAGTAATATCACCTAGTGCTAACTTACCTTACTGTTAATCCAACACACCGAGAACACTAGCCCACACCGACCAATTCTCAAATTTTCATCACAAATTTTCCTACACCCTGGGTCTCGCTCAGCCTCTAGAGTTCAGACATTTCAAATATTCATAAACTTTTTTGGTTATCCTTAACCTCTTTATAATCAATACAAATTTTATTCATGGATACACCTAATTTATCTCTTATTCATTCCATCCAACTAGTCATACTCAAATAACTGGATAAATTTTTTAAACTGTTATAATAGGACCTCAAAGATCTTAAGCATAATAAAAATAATCAAATGCTTCAGACCTAAATTATCAAATCTATAGATAATCATTTAATTAAAAAGGCGGAAATTAATTCCTAAATACTTATACCAACTTCTATTTAAGCAAAACTCCAAAATAAAATATTTTATGTTAAAAATACATAAAGTTATGGATTTTACACAAAAATCTGATCCCTACAGGATTTGAACCAAAGCACACACACAATGTTGTTTCCACATGCTCTAACCAAGCTCTTAAGCCTCGCAATCTATTGACTTCCCTCGGGGGAAACCAAAATAAACTTTGTACTCAGATTCTAATCCTCTTCCCAAATCATTTTATTAGACAAAGCCATGCAATTCAACTATTTACCACACACACTACTCTCAATCATGAAAAAAAAAATTTACTCACTCATACTAATAACAACATTTCCAATAACAACATTCAATCTTGGCATTAAATAATTTTATAAATCTTATTATGACCTTTATTAAATCTCATGACTAATATTCAAAAACGAAGATGAAGATTAATATCTAACTTGCTCTCTACTTCATAACACTTCATCTCGTATAATAATCAAACCAGCATACTACGTTTGAAATTTTAAATCGAAAGTTTAAGGAACATTCGGACATTTATATATTCTACAACATAGCAAGCTACTAACAAAAATAAATTAGAAAGTTGAGAAACACCACACAAATAGTTTTCACACACATTATCTAACCACAATCCACACACAATCTAATCATGAATACTACTACACAAAATTTAGAAAGTTGGAGAACACCACACACTTATATATATATATTTTTGTACAATCTAGTATGTTACTACTAAGAATAAATTAGAAAGTAAAAGGAACGCCCATCCAGTCGTTTCCGATAGGCTCAAGTTGGTGTAGCTTTTATGATGCCGATTCCTCTTGCACGTAGAAACTACGCAACTCGTCGTTGTGCTCCGCTTCGTGCTACACCCCGGCAAGCATAGAAGAAGAAGAAGAAGGCAATAGGAGAAGGAAATAGGAGATGGAGTTGGCTTCGGTTTTTGGATGATGAAGAGGGAGTCTCAGATGGGACAAGAAGAAGGAGACTGTGAGGAGTAGGAGACGGTGGATGAATGTAGGTATGATTGAATATATATGTGTGCATATATATAGGGGGGAGAGAGTGAGGGTGTGTGTATGTATTTGTATGTCTGTGTGTCAAAATCTATGTATGAAAGTACGTACGAATGGTTTTATATTTTAAAAATATTTGAGGTGGCTCAAATAGAAGAAATGAATTCAAATACAAAAAAAGAAATCAACAAAGTGATAAAATAAATAGTTGAAATACGTAGAAAATATGTAGAAAATTTTATAATGTTAAAAATATTAGACGTAATGGTACAAAATACATATGTGTAACCCACGTTAGGCAAAATTTTCATAACTCAATTTTCTAGGGTGTTACAATTCAACTTCATCGAGCTATATTCAACTTCGTCGAGCTATGTTTGATCGAGTTATGGCTCTGGTCATCTAGCAATCACTTTGGTCGAGCTATGGATGTTGTCATCGAGCTATGGCTCTGTCGTCAAGCTACAGAGTTGGCGACCAAGAGTGATGAGATCGGGGCTGCAAAGCTCAAAGATGGTGACCTAGGAGGTTGTGCTTTTGTTCGAGTTTCTCATCATCATCGAGCTGTAGAGTTGGTGACCTAGGGTGACCAGTTCAGGGCTCTAAAGCTAAGGGTCATAAGAGGATTTTTTGGAGTAGGGTTTCGGAATGGGTAATTGGTTTTGGACTCTAGCCCTAAGTCTGGTACTTCTTGGGTTTTTGCACTTCGGGTTTCGGGTTTGGAGTTAAGTCAGGGTTCCAACCTGAAGCTTTATACCCTTTAAAAGTTGCATTTTTTAGCTTCTTTTATGCTGTTGGTTTTTTGCACAATTCAAAAACTTTGGTTATGAGCTCTATATCGAGTTCTTTGTGGAGCTTTTAGAGCCGGCTTCGAGGCTTGTCTCCGTCGCCTCTGAGGATGATTTTAAAGCTAAAGTCTTGGCGAAGTTTAAGCATATGGTTGATCGTATTCTCCTCTGTCTCTTGGGCTTGATTTCAATCGAAGCTTGAGGTAGGAGATAGGGTAGTGATACTTTTCATTCTTTGTGTTGGTCAGCTCGTTTTGCTTGGTTGTTTACATGCTTTGTCGATCGAGCGTTTCGTTGTTGGACTAGCATTCTGTTAGTCTAGGAGCTGAGTACTTTGATCATTGGCTCTTTGTATATGTAGCTGACGTAGAAGAGTTGTTGCAAGAATTAACTTCGAAAGGCGGTCAGAATGCGGACTTGCTGTTTGATCCCACCAAATTTGTCGAGGCAACTGCGAGACGAAGTTGAATGTTTGAACTTGCTGTTCACGCCCAACAAGTTTGGAGAGACAACTCTGAAACAGAGTTGAACGTAGATTTTGTCGTTTGATCCAGGCAAGTTTATGGAGAACTAAGACGGCGTTGATCACAGAGCTTGTCGTTTGATCCCAAACAGTTTGTATAGTCAACTCTGTGGCAGAGTTTGGAGAGGCAACTCGAGACGAAGTTGAATGTAGAGTTTGTTGTTTGATCCCGGCAAGTTAATGGAGGACTCTGTAACGGAGTTGGACGTAGAACTTTCCGTTTGAGTTCAGGAAGTTTGGAGAGGCCACTTTGAGATGAAGTTGAACGTTTGAACTTGTTGCTTACACCCAGCTTGTTTGTAGAGAAAACTCTAGGATGGAGTTGAAAGTAGAGCTTTCCATTTGCACCCAACAAGTTTGGAGAGGCAGACGGGGTTGAACATAGAGCTTGCTGTTTGATCCCGGTAAGTTAATAAAGACTCTGTGACGGATTTGGACATAGAACTTGCCGTTTGATTCCAACAAGTTTGGAGAGGCAACTCTGAGACAGAGTTGAACGTTTGAACTTGCTGTTTGCGCCTAGCAAGTTGGGAGAGACAACTATGGGGTGGTGTTGAACGGAGAGTTTGTCGTTTGCGCCCAACAAGTTTGGAGAGGTAAGTTTAGACGGAGTTGAACGTGGAGCTTGTCGTTTGATCCTGAAAAGTTAATAGAGGACTCTATGACAGAGTAGGACGTTGAACTTGCTGTTTGTGTCCAGCAAGTTTTGAAAGGAAACTCTGAGACAGAGTTGAACGTTTGAACTTGTTGTTTAGACCCAACAAGTTTGGAGAGTCAACTCTAGACGAAGTTGAATGTAGAGCTTGTCGTTTGATCAACACGTTTGGAAAGACAACTCTGAGACGGAGTTGGATGTAGATCTTGTCGTTTGATCCCAGTAAGTTTGGAAAGACAACTCTGAGACAAAATTGGACTTTTCAAAATCTGGGGTTGAATTAAATAAAAAAAATAATGATTTGCAGTGTTTGATGGAGAATAAGTTTTGGACATAACAAAATTTAGTCCATATATTGCCACGTAGGTCCACAAATAGACATTTATGGAGTGAAACATATAAACTCTCTTGGAGATGCTCTGTGACTTTATTCTATCCAAAAAAATGGTGAAACAAAAGGTGAAAGAAACGTTAATTTTAGGGATTATTTAATGAATATCACATCAAAGGACTAAATATAGATAGTAGAAGCTACAGGTAATTTTTAATAAAATTGACTATGCTTCAAAGATCAGTATTGCCAATGATGTTTCAGTTCGTCATACTGTATGGGATCGTTGTGCAATATATTGAGCATTAGGTTGTATGAAGGGTGTAGGATGAGCTGGGACACTCGAGCAAAATTATTTACTTATGTGTGTGTATTTATAGATAAAGAAATATATGGAAAATTAACTATATAAACATTATCTACTTGCATTTGCCAAATATAAGAGTAATTACCAAACTAAACTCCATTTCAAATTGAGAGAAGATTGAAGAGAAGTTAATGGATTAATGAGTAACGGTGTTCATTTTAAAGATACGGAAAACACAGAATGCAAATTGCTAATTTAAGAGGTCTGTATAGTAAACCCACTATGAAATCAGATCGCAAGGCCTGGATAGTGGCTTTGATGGTTGGTAGAAGAACAAAGTAACACTTTTGATAGGGGGTAGAAGAACCTAGTAACACTGTCCAAGGTTATAATACCTGGGAATGTTGAATATACAGACTTGGTTCAACCTATACAACAAAATAACATATGCAAAGTATCTGATACTACCAATTTGGCCCATACCGATCTCGCTACCAACAATTTTGGCAACTTGATACTGTTCTCGATACAGAGACTTTGAACCTTTGGTTGTATATCAAATACTTGGTTCAACCAAGCTTGCATTTTGACCTTGTAAACGGGTTGGGTTGGGTATCAATGTGTAATGCCCCTAATTCCATTTACATGTAATTCGTAGCACAACATGATCTTTTACTTCAATTCGTACAATTTTACCTGAAAATTAAAAGTTTTCCATAACAACTTTGTTCTGTTTACAAAAATACACAACAGAAGTTACAACAAAATAAATACAACTTAAACATTCAACAACATTAATCTGGAAATAATCATCAGCACCAATACTTCTTTATGCCCCTTTTGCTAATCCAAGTCCTGCACTTGAAAACTGTGGGCACATCAGTTGCATACAACTGACGCAATGCTATAATACAACGATTCTCTTACTTTCGCAAACACAAACTTGAAAACAACAATAAAGTGTAAAAAGTGACTATCCTAAATATGTCAGTGTATGATATGACTTAAATGCCTAATGCAGATTTACATTATGATGCACTTATGCACACTTGTTCGGATTCTATGCATCCCATACTATATAGGTCCGAGAGCAAGTCCTTAAGGTACTCCTCATTAATGGGTTTACATCCCATGTCATGCAACCTAGCCTAACAAATTTACTCCAATGCGTAGTCATCGCAGAGTTGCACCCCCACAATATTGGACCTTACCAGCCAACCCCTAGCCCACATCATTGGATTTACCGGGCGTATCCTCAACCACGAACCCTTACAAGTCAATCTCTCGCAACTACGAACCAGACCTACCCTTAGCCCACCTCAGTCAATTTACTGGGCGTATCCTGTCCGTCCCGAACATTCCTAGGAACTGCAGACTCTTTACCGCCCTTTCCGATGATAGATGGACATACCCCTAGCCTATATAAATGGATTTACCGGGCGTATTCCTCGATATCGGACCCCTAGGAGCTGCAAATTCTTTACCAGACATTGTCATCGTTGTTTCTATCATATCTTCTTCTCGTGCCTATCCTTAAGTTATAATTATAATCATTACAACCTAGAGCTGGCTTACCCTACCAGACTTAATCAACATATGAGAAATAATAGCCCACACTGGCTACTTCTCAAATTTCTTTATTCATAAATTGACGGTTACCAAGGGTCTCGCCTAGCGTCTAGATTCCAACAACCATCTCAATAAAGGTCGAATATGTTATATCTAACCTCAACATAAACATTTTCTTCATTAATTCCCATTTCTTCTTTACCCAGAAGTATTCAACTTCTATAACAACATTCAAAAACAATTTCTCCAATCAAATTATTTTAGACAAATCCTTGGTTAACGAACCAAATCATTCACTTTAATAATTCTTCAATCTTTCTTTTGATTCATACAACCTTTTCCATTTTTATCTATACTTCAAGTATATTAATACAAAAATTCCCTTTTTAGATTAGATCACTACTTCTTAATACAAAACCTTTTTAAGATTAATCACTAGATATCTCTTATTTTCATCCCATAATTTTGCTTTGTTTTTATTATAAACCAAGTCTTAAAATTTTTAGTCAAGTACGCTTTGTTTTTAATCTTGAAAAACTCATCTAATACATGAATATGGCTTTTAAAACCCCAAAATATCTCTTAGAGTATTATAAAATAATTTCCAAGTGTTCTAATAATATTCTCTAATTTTTCTATAACGTTTCCTAATTTTTAACTTGAAAAATCTCAAAATAAAGCATAAAACACCAGGGTGTAGACACCCGAGATCGAACTCAGGCCAACAGTGAGCCAACTGCAGGCCCCAACAATCAGACCGACTTACTTTGGGGATGAGAACCGCTCTGAGTTACTTTTGTAACACAGCAATGCTAATTCATTAATTTCCCAAAAATTTAAAAGAAGCAGAAGCCTCCCAAGCTCGAACCCGCGATGAAAGAACCCCCCAGTGACAAGTGGCAACGCGAGGGTGCTGGCGCATGCGCTAGCCACAAGATCCAAGTGCTCAACTGATCATATAGGGGTTTACAACTTTTTAACTCCCCTCTCTGTTTACATCTCATTTTTAGTTCTTTCGATAAATTTCGATTTCTATTAATTTCCTACGTAAACAATACTACTAAAATACATTTCTAAACTTCGAGAATACTTTTTCACTGATTTTATCTATATTGAAGTAATTTTTCACACAAATATTGTAAATAGTATTTTTTATGAGATCCTTCATAAACATGCTTTTATTTATTATCAAGACTACATGAATATAATTTTTTTTAGCCATTGTATGGAGAATTCTCATCTCCCTATTTAATTATAATTCTCCCTTAACATTTACACAATTTATTCTACCTAATTTAACAACTTTATGTATATATATGCACAATTTTATATAATCTAATCATGGCATACTATTTGTGCCTAACAACATTACAATATGCTTTAAATAGAGTTACAATTTTACATTATAACAATTCTTTCACCTAGCATGCAACTCACATTTCATTACTACTAAAAAAATTGATAATAGCACAACATGCAACACAAAATTTTCTAGATAACTTACCCCAATTGTCAATTCAACATAAATTATCTACACATGCATTCTACAATAATTTAGAAATCAAAATTGACACCCACCTCTATTGATGCAAAAAATGTAAAATAGAGCTCCTAGAAAATTGCTCCAAAGTTCCAACAAGAATGCCTCTTCCTCTTCAAGCAAAGCAACCGAAATCCTTCCCTCTCTAGCCAAAAAACCGAGCTCCTCTCTTTCTTTTCCTCTCTTTTGTTTTATTTTGATCTTTTGTGTGTTGTGCATACTATCAGAGGGGGTATTTACAGGGGTATTGTTTGGTTGAGAAGACTCCCACTACTCAAATAACTACACTCTGTCAACCCACACTCTCCCTCTACCCTCTCTCTTTTGAACGGCCGGCCTAGCTCTCTAGTGCACACACGTGCACGTGCACCCAATGTGCACACACTTTTTCATTCTTTTATAAATTGTTATTAATTGATCATTAGGCTAGGTGTATGTTATATGACAAGTGTACTAGGATTTAAAGTGTTCATTTAAAACTAGAATTAATCTTGGGCTTCTCTTTTAAATTAATTTTTAATGGGCTTTTAAAAGAGATTTTAGGCCTAATGGGTTTAATTAAAACAAATAACATAAGTGTGACAAATAAAATGAGAATAAAAAGTTGTGCATAACTCTTAGAAAATTTTAGGGACAAAAATGCATAAAATTTTACGTGTAACGCACGTGCAAAAATATAAAAATTTATTTTTCTGGAATGTTACAACACTCTCTCCTTAGAATAATTCCGTACTCGGAACTACGCTTAAAGAGTGAGAAAAGAAAATGAAAAAAAAAATTACAGTGTTTAGTCAAAAAATACGGGATGCTCCCTCAACATCCTCTCCTCAGATTCCCAGGTGGCTTCCTCAACTAGTTGATTCCTCCACATAACCTTGACCGAAGGTATAGTTTTGTTTCTCAAAACTTTTTCCCGTCGGTCCACAGTCTCTACCGAACGTTTCTTGTAGCTCTGATCTAACTGTCCCTCTGGCACTTCTGGTAAGTGATGACTCGATTAGGAATGTAACCACGCAGCATAAACACGTGAAAGACATTGTGTACTTGGGCTAGCTCTTCTGGAAGTTCCAACTGATAAGCTGTCTTCCCAATTCTTTTCAATATATTGTATGGTCCTGTGTATCTTGGGGCCAATTTTCCTCCTTTCCCAAACCAAGTCACACCCCTGGTTGGAGATTTCTTTTAGGAAAACCTAGTCACCTTCTTCGAACTCCAGATCTCTTCTCCAGTTGTCAGCATAACTCTTTTATCTACTTTGTGCATCAACCAGCCTCTTCCTGATCAGCTCAATCTTATATGATGCTTGTTGAACTATTTCTGGCCATACATCTGCTTTTACCCTACTTCATACCAGCACACCGGTGTTCTGCACTTCCTCCCATACAAGGCTTCACACGGAGCCATACCAATGTTAGTCTGAAAGCTATTGTATGCAAATTCCACCAGAGCTAAGTGCCTCTCCCAGCTGCTGCCAAAATCTATCGCACAACACCTCAACATATCTTCCAATATAGGATTGACTCTCTCAGTTTGCCCATCATTTGAGGAGAAAGACAGTACTGAAGTTAGTCCTGGCACCCAAAGCTGTCTGAAGACTTCTCGAAAAGTGAAACGTGAACCACGCATCTCGATCTGACACAATCGATACGGGAATTCCATGTAGTCTTACAATATCCCCAATGTACAATTCTGCCAGCTTCTCCATTAACCAAGTAATCTTCATCGCCAAAAGGTGAGCGGATTTGGTTGATCGATCTACTATTACCCAAGTTGCATCATTTTTTTTGGGACTTCTAGGAAGTCCAGTGATGAAATTTATGCCGATGTTCTCCCATTTCCACTCCGGAACGGGTAATGGCTGCAACAATCCTTCGGGCCTCTGATTCTCTACCTTGATTTGTTGACAAGTTGTACATCTTGCAACAAACTTTGCTACATCCCGCTTCATCACCGACCACTAGAAATGCTGCTTGATATCCTTGTACATCTTGGTACTCCCTGGATGCACTGATAAAAGAGTAGTGTGTGCCTCTTGTAGAATACTCTCCGTGCCTCTTGTAGAATACTCTCCTTCAGTTCTTCTTGATCAGGTACACACAACCTTTCTCCAAACCACAACACTTCATCCTTCACTTGGAATCCTCCTAATTTGCCTTCGCCACCTGCTCTTTCATCTTCTAGATCTCTAGATCAGACTTCTGACCGCTGATAATCTTCTCTCTCAGTGTGGGCTGAAGTCTCAAATGTGCTAAAGACGCTCCCAGTCCTTGCAACACAACTTCAATTTCAGCTCGATTGAGCTCCTCTGCTAGTTTCTCCTGAGTCGTGATCAAACAGGACAAGCTTCTCTTTCGACTGAGCGCATCTGCCACCATATTTGATTTGTCCAGATGGTACTTTATTTCAGGACGGATATTCTCTAGCACCTTCAACCACCTCCTCTGCCTCAAATTCAGATCCCTTTGCTACTAGAAATACTTCAGGCTCTTGTGATCCGTGTACATATTGACCTTCTCTCCATACACATATTGCCTCCATTGCTTCAAAGCAAAAATAATCGCTGCCAACTCAAAATCATGGGTTGGGTAATTTTTCTCATGCGGTCTCAATTGCCTAGACCCATAAGCTACTACCTTTTCCTCCTGCATCAATACACAGCCCAATCCTCAGTGTAAAGCATCATTGGAGACATCATAATCAATCCCGTCTCTCAGCAAAGCCATTATTGGATCAGTAGTCAACCTCTCCTTCAACTCTTGGAAACTTGCTTCGCACTGCTCCGCCCACTTAAAAATCATATTCTTCCTTGTAAGTCCCGTGAGTGGCACGACTATCTGAGCATATGATGTGAATTTTTTGCAAAGTGTACAAAATTGGAACAAATAGTATATATAAGTGAAAAGAGTGTCGAACCTACAATTACTAATTATTTTATTAAGTACCGAAATTACTAGATGATTCACTAATTGGAAAATCGAAATTCAATAAAGAAAGCAACTAATTAAAATTAATCTAAAGAACTAACTAAATAAATTAAAAAGAACGGAATCAAAAAATTTTGTGATTTGTTAATGGCAAAATTAATTCTAGGGATTTTGACTTCACCTAGTTAATCCCACACAATTTATAATTCCATGTGAATTTTTTTTTATTTTTCCAAGTTGTAGACCAAAATCTCCTAAGTATTCAATGCTTTCTTTCGAACAACACCAAAAATATCTCCAAATAACAGTTTATCATAGTTCATGCACAAGTTTAATTAATTAAAGACTCATTAAGTTCTGTGGATTTCTTAACGGTCACATTAACAGTAGTTTACTCTTGTAACGGTGTTTAATTTTATAAATTCGAAATCACAAATTACCAGTTCGGTCTCTCCATGATTTAAGAGATCATACAAAAGTCGGTCAACCAATTGTAAGCATTAAGATCAAAAATCAAACACACAACCATGGAAAAATAGAAAAATAATATGGAATTAAAAATAGTGTTCTCAAAACTAGGCTACATCAAAGCCCTATAAAAGTTAAATTTAGTTCATAATAATATTGCAACTAACATATACTGTCTTGGATTGCATAATAAAAATTAGAGAAAGAAAAGTGATACAGTAAGAACTGTTTTTGTTTGAGAAATTGCAAACCGAACGCCTCGAAATTTGCGCTGCAAAGTAGTCTTTCTCCTATAAAAGCTCTCCCGTTTCGTCTTGAAAACCGAGCCAGCAAGCCCACTTCAGCCTTCCCCTCGTGCCGATGACATCACGCCCCTTCAGCCCCGCTACGTCAACTGAGCACCATGCCGCACGACAGTGTCACAAGCACACGTCAGCCTCTGATCCTTGTCTTCGTCTTGCCTAGCACTCTCCTCTTTTGCATTTAGAACACCGCACCAACAGAGAGAGCTTTGTCTCTCTTTTTGTTTCGTCCTTTTCCTTTTTTTTTAATAGTTGAGGAAGCCATCGCTCTCCTCGTATGGCGTGTGGCCTCTTCTCTTGTTTGTTCTTCTATTTATAGGCACAGGAAGTAGAGATTTGGGTTTATTTTTGCAGAAAAAACCCCAATTCTTTATTTATTTGTTTCCTCCTTAGATTTGCTCTTTATTTCCTGCTTCTTTTTCTTCTCTTTCTTTTTCTTGAAACACGTGCTGTACACAAACAAAATAAATCAGAAATTTGAATTTAAAAATAAAAATAAAAATAATTATTTTAAACTAAATAAACTAAATAAAAATCATATTAGTTCATTTAAATCTTTTAAAATTGTTTATTGTACTTTCAGCTCAATTGGCAAATTAAAATTTTTATCTTGCTTTTCACGCAACTAATTTGTAAATTTTAAAACTCAACAAAACCATAAAATTTAATCAATCACTCTCCTAGTTTTGATTGTTGATTTTTTTTACCAAAAATCTTCACCTTTTGCGTCAAAAATTTTATTCCTTCAAAAATAATTAATTAATTGAAATCTATGAAAATAAAATAAATTATTAACATAATAGACGAATACAAGAAATTTTTATGGGTAAGTGAGTACAAATATTTATTTAAAAATTAGACACATCAAATACCCCCAAACATAAGATTTTGTTTGTCCTGGAGCAAAAATTAAAACCATGAATAAAAGAATAATAATAATCAATATTAGGCTCAACACATCTCACTAAGAGATCTCATCATGCTAGCATCAAAATTGCAATTAAACATATAAACAATAATAAATAAAGTAAAACCAAGCATACTCACTTTCTCCAGTGCAAATATTCATTCCCAACCCAATCATGTTTGTCATGCAATTTGTAGCGCCCCGATTTCCGATACCAGGAAACCGAGACACGAGCCAAGATCTTTTCTTCAATTAGTCACAATACACAGAAAAAACAGGAGAATTTAAAACTTTTTATTCAATATGCAAGTGTTACAAATCTGAATACTGTACAACTGTAATATTTTACAATGGAGTTACAATATTGCCTTTACATTTCTAAGTATTACAACTTTCACATCTTACATCAGAGTACCTCTCACTTAACAGATAATCAATACATATACTGCAGCGGAACTAAAACATAATACTGACTCCTTGCTTTCCTGGCCTTGAGTCCTCTTGAATCTCGCTTTTGTACTTCGGCGATCCAGTACCTATGGAAGTGGGGACGTCAGTATTCACTGACGCTTAAAGGCTGATCATATAGCAGCGAATCTTCCAAACAATATACATAATATAGCAATAGTGTTGGTGTAGTTTAAGTGTTCGTGAGTGCTATGACTAGACTCTAATGCAATACTTCAATAGAACTAATTATACACAACCCGTTCCTGACAATACTCCATGACTCTGTGAGGTTGCAGAAGGGGTCAAGTCCCCCTATGCAGTCTGCTTATGGTGTCTCCGTTTTCCACTACTACCCGGTATGCCGGACCTCACTCAAACAAGGTTGCAGGTGCGGTCTAGTTCCGCCACTGCAGTCGTATAGTGGTGTCCATATTTGCCACTATTGCCCAGTGTATCGGGCCTTAATCCAAAATCCAAATCATAGGGTTTCGCAAGCGCAGGGCAGCGCGAAGCCTACCCTGTGGCACCCTCTGGGGTATCGCAAGCGCAGGACTGCACAATGCATCCTGTGGCACCCCAGCCACGGTATTTCAGGAATTAACAGAGCGAGATACGTAACCCGTGTCCTCAACCTGTGAGATGGCACCGTACGTATCCCTTTGACGGGAAGGTAGGACAAGGACGCTTCCTATTCTAATGTCAGCAAGTCTCCGAAAGTAACATGCAGCCCATAAATACATGCGACTCCATCTCAAGCCGTTTCTCCATATATAGGGATTGAACCCGCGTGACACATTCTAATTGTACACAACCTGTTCCTGACAATACTCCATGACTCTGTGAGGTTGCAGAAGAGGTCAAGTCCCCTTATGCAGTCTACTTATGGTGTCTCCGTTTTCCACTACTAACCGGCAAGCCGGACCTCACTCGATCCCAGTATATCGGGCATCGTTCCAAAATCAAACCATAGAGTTTCGCAAGCGCAGGGCAGCGCGAAGCCTACCCTGTGGTACTCTCTGGGGTCTAGCAAACGCAGGACTGCACCATGCATCCTGTGGCACCCCAGCCACGGTATTTCAGGAATTAACAGCGCGAGATACGCAACCCGTGTCCTCAACTTGTGAGACGGCACCGTACGTATCCCTTTGACAGGAAGGCACAACCCTGTACACCACCTATGATTTGCCTCAAGGGACGAGTTAGTGTAAGGGGCCCCCTACAACTGACCCCTCTCTCCCGGCAAAAGGGTTTAAGTAAACTGATCCTTGTAAGTCACTATCCTAGTGATGTCCCTGACTCGAACGATCCTAGGAATGACAACATTATAACACAACGTGCTATGCCTTAAATTAGGCTTCGCAAGACAACTCTACTAGGCCGCTCAACCTAGACTTACCAGAATCCCTCGGAATCTGGTTTATGGCTCATCGATCCAAGACTTTGGCTGTGCGAGTATACACGCATGCCGCTACCCTAGACTTGGATTCTGTCTATACTCCGGTCCTCGATTAACCTACCCTGGTTAAGATTCGACGGTACCCAAGGAGTGGCTCCTCCACAGTTACTTAGGGTAGACATCATATGTCTTGACGGTCGATAGCCCTTAGGGTAGTAACCTCACCCTTGACGAGCACAACGAACTGTGTACTAGCTAACAAGCTATACACGAGTAACAACCACATACGAGCCCATCAAGCTACGTATGACACAATAACTACCTACGAGCCAGGCGGGCCTCGTAGGAGATAACCACGTACATACCAGCCAACTAGGCCGCGTATGAGACCAACCGCTACGCACGGGCCGGTCGGGTCGCGTACGAGACAATAACCTACATACGAGCCGACTAAGCTATGTATGAGACCCACAGCTACATACGGGCCAGTCGAGCCACGTACGAGCACGACCGTGTGCAAACAACCATACAGGTAATCAATCCTAGAAGCAACCAAACGTGCTTACTAACAAACCTAATCTTCTCCTATTAGAAGCAACAAAGGGATCTACTAGTAGTCTATGATCGGTATTGTACTAGGGAAGGACCGAAGGCGATAAAATGGCCTTTATCGGACTAACTATCCCTAGTGGTCTTCCCAATCTTTATTACTTCAACCTATAGCGCCTTAAGTATGGCATCCAATTGCAAGCAGCTTCCTACGACAATCAATCATATAACACAACCACCATGATATTCCTATGTATAAATGTGATTAATGCTTTATGCTTACATTGAGCTCAAGCATGAAAATCACTAATGTCCTTAAACATAAAATTCTCTATAGTCAATCGTAGGTTACCAATTGAGCATGGAAGCCTACTACTTATCATAACCAACCACCATAACACAAGCATGGATAGATAACTAATATAACATACAATCATTCCAAGGTATAGTAGATATTCTAACATTACTCCTACAATGTTCTAATCATGTATTACTCTAGCATGGCATAGAATCCAACATAAATCACTACAACTAGCCATGGGTAGTTTCTTTACCCTAAGCATGAACATCCTAGTATGGGTACCCTTAACTTAATATGATCAATAATTTGCATGATCCCTACTTACTTAGCATGAATCATGGTCATTCACTAACATAGTATACACTTCTTTACCATTTATCTAGCATGGTATACAATTTACATACAATTTAAACTAGCATGATATGCAAAATACTTACGATTAAGCTAGCATGGTATATCGCTTTCCAACAATTAAACTAGCATGGTATATGATTTTATCAAGGATCCTACAACACTCTAGGCACAATACAATTTATCCAAACATGGTAGGAAACTCTTGGATTGAATCCTACACATTCTAAGCATAAGTGAGTTACTAAACATGATAGGTATTTTTTTTGAATGAGTCCTACAACATCCTAAACATAAAGCATGATGTGCTAATTTTAATAAACATCCTACAACTAATTAAGCATAAAACCATGGTAGGAAAAAGTCCTACAACCTCCTAAACATAAAACATGATGGGATAATTTTAATAGACATCCTACAACTAATTTAGCATAGAATCATGGTAGGATATTTTTATAAGTAATCCTACAACTAATTGAGCATGAAGATGACTTCTAAATATTTTTAGAAGCAAAGCTACAACTAATTAAACATGGTAAACATGGTAGGATATTTTTACAAGCAATCCTACAACTAACTAAGCATGGATATTGCTTCTAATTATTTTTAGAAGCAAAGCTACTACTAACTAAGCATGGTAAACATGGTAGGATATTTTTACAAGCAATCCTACAACTAACTAAGCATGGATATGGCTTCTAACTATTTTTAGAAGCAAAGCTACAACTAACTAAGCATGAATATGACTTCTAATTAATTTTAGAAGTGATCCTACAATATAAGTAGCATGAATATGACTTCTAATTAATTTTAGAAGTGATCCTACAATATAAGTAGCATGAATATGACTTCTAATTAATTTTAGAAGTGATCCTACAATATAAGTAGCATGAATATGACTTCTAATTAATTTTAGAAGTGATCCTACAATATTCTAAGCACAAAACATAAAGGAATAGTTTTAGAAAATATCCTACAACATTCTACTACTACTACTACTTCTATTTTGATCAACACATAACATACAACTTACCTACTACTACTACTACTTCATTCACAACAAAAATCACCACATACAACTATCTATTACTACTACTACTTTATGGACATAAACATACTACTACCTTATTAATTACATACATGCTACTACTACTTCATTTATTACATACTACTAATTACATACATGCTACTACTACTTCATCTATTACATACTACTACTTATTATTTAGCATACTACTACTTAGTTGCCTACTAACCTTATTTATTACTAGTGATAAAAGAAAGGTCATTTTTTATTTTACTTTACTTTACAAAAGAAACGATCTTTTTAATTAATTACAACTAGTGGTTAAAAATAAAAGAAAGATCAGTTTTAATTAATTACAACTAGTGATTAAAAAATAAAAGAAAGATCTTTTTATAGTTTCTACAACTAGTGATTTAATAGAAAGAAAGATCTTTTTATAAGTTTCTACAACTAGTGATTAAAAAGAAAGAAAGATCTTTTTATTAGTTTCTACAACTAGTGATTAAAAAGAAGAAAGATCTTTTTATTAGTTTCTACAACTAGTGATTAAAAAGAAAGAAAGATCTTTTTATTAGTTTCTACAACTAGTGATTAAAAGAAAGAAAGATCTTTTTATTAGTTTCTACAACTAGTGATTAAAAAGAAGAAAGATCTTTTTATTAGTTTCTACAACTAGTGATTAAAAAGAAAGAAAGATCTTTTTATTAGTTTCTACAACTAGTGATTAAAAAGAAAGAAAGATCTTTTTATTAGTTTCTACAACTAGTGATTAAAAAGAAAGAAAGATCTTTTTATAGTTTCTACAACTAGTGATTTAAAAGAAAGAAGGATCTTTTTATAATACATATGCTTTTATTTTATTTTTGTTCAAGTTTAATCAAGAGTCCTACAACCCACAATGGTTGTAAAATGAAGGATCATATGCTTATGTTTTAAGTCCTACAACCACTCATGGTTGTATGTTCAACATTATGCAATGTGTAAGTTTCTTTAGTCCAATAACATACAACAACAACTACAATAATAAAGCTATGATCTTTACAAGCTATTAGTTACCACTACTACTTTTTACTCTTACTTCTTACTACAACAATACACCCAACAAAACTCAAAGAAAACAAAACAAGAGGATGAGAAGAAGAAGTCAAACAACCATACAAACAACAAACAAACAAACAAACAAACAAACAAACAAACAAACAAGAAAGAATCAAAGTGAAGAAACCCCCACCTAGTTCTCTTGTTGGAAGAACTTGCTAGCATAACTTCTCCTTCCCCTAGCTTTAGAAACCTTCTACTAAACCTACAAGAGAACTCTCAAATTAGTATGAGACTTTCTCTCTTTCTTTTCCTTTCCTTTCCTTTCTTTCTTTCTTTCTTTCTTTTGTTTTCTAAAATGAGAGGAGGAGGAGAAGGAGGGGCTATTTATAGAAGGGGATAGGAGGGGGAAAGTACAAATGTGCACACCAAAAATGCACAAAAGCCCTCCCATAATTTATGGGCCGGCCATACTCCTAGGAAATGTAGGGGTGAGGTGGAGGGAGGTGTATGTGGTGGAGGTTGATGTGGAGGAGAAGTTTTCTAGTAAGGGTTTTTACTTAGGCTTCTTATGCATACAAAAACCCTAGATTAAACCTCCTAATCAAACCCTAACCCTCTAATTAGGTTGTCATAACAAGGCAAGTGTTGTCCAAAAATACACAACACACAATTTGTATGACGTACTAATCGACATACTACACGTATGTGCGCCTATATGTCCGTATACCGGAAAATCTTTGCATAATCCGTATAAAAATAATTAAATCTTGGAAATAATAATAAAATAAATTTTATTATTAGTTCGGAAGATCACGGTATCAATTTGATATAATACGGATATATACTGACCGATATCTGGATACAGATATGTCTATGGATAAACCGGGTGAAAATCACCAAAATATTCTAATTTTGGAATTAAAACAAAATAATAATAAAATAATAATAAAATATCAATTTATATACGGTAATATCCGTCCGGGATATTACACAATTAGTGTAATTATAGTATGTAATAACTCTATCCGTGATTACCCCTTCTCATTACTACAAATCGAGTAGCAAACTAGAGTTTTTTTTCTTACAGTGTGTAATAAGTATGCTTACTCTTGCTTTATAACATATTGTCTATACAAAAAATATACATATATTTCAATGCTTTAGCACAATAAAGAACTCAAGTGTAATGGTGAGCCCAATTGCAATCCATTTTTTGTTTTTTTTTTCAAAAATATATAAAATAAAAAATAAATTTGTAACCCTTCCTCCAATCTTGAATATCACATTGTACTCAATGAGGAAGGAAAAAGACAAACAAAAGAATCAAAAAGTTTAGAATTTCCCCCCTGATTCGTGTAAAAATTCTGCACATGCGACATTTACTATTTCAACGATATCTGGAGTTGTAGAAGTCCAAATGGCTTGATTCTTTTTGTTCTGAAAAGCTAAGACAATTGTCTACAATTTCTCTTTGGAACACTTTTCCAGATCCTGAGTCCATCCTGCTCAAAAACAGCAATCAATTCAGATGTTTAAAACAGCTCCGCCCGGCGACTTCTAAACTTATGCAATCATACAAAATAAAATCAAAAATTATAATTATAATAAACTAAAAGAAAAATAAAATCTAAATGCAGTAAAAGAAAATATGGGTTGCCTCCCAAGAAGTGCTAAGTTTTAAGTCTTTAGCTAGACATGATAGCTCGATGGTTATGTAACGCCACGATCCAACAACATCAAAACATCTTTTCTAATAGTTCTCTTCAGGTGTGGATTAGGTTCAAGCTCTAGTTTGAGTTGTTTCTTTCTTGATGATGACGTCTTCGATATCCCTACCTCTTTGAATTTCTGCTGAGAAAATGGATGCATAAAATGTGCAATACATAACACATTCTGTAATTTTTTCTTTCTCAATTTCAAGAGTTGCTAAATTTTTTGGACATACTTCGATGGGTAACTTTTCAACTTTAGCCTTATGTTTCTTGCCCACAATTAAATTCAGTTTCACTTACTTGAAAAGATGACTGTTCTCCAGTAGGAAACTTCATGGATTTAAAGACATCAAAAGTTACTTGCTCATGCTGCATTTGTTCCTCCATAATTGGTTCGTACTCTTCTTCCGTTTCAACCGCATTTTGTTTGCCATTTTCTTCTTGTGGTTACTCAATTATCTTCCCGCTTCTTAGTGTTATTGCTTTGACATGCTCTGTGGGGTTGGTCACGGTGTTGCAGGGTATGTTTCCTGTCGTTCTTTCTTTAAGAATATTTAAAATTTGACCAATTTGAACCTCAAGATTACGAATTGAAGCTGAAGTTGAAATTGCAATATTTTGGATTGCCAAATCTGTCTTCTGCAAGTATTACTCTATTTTCTGCATGTGTTGCATGAACATCTCATCAAGTGTCGGCTTCTTTTCTTGTTGTTGAAAATCTTAAGGTGGTATAATTGCCCTTGATTGTTGATCCATGGACAATTGGGGTGGTTTCTCCATCCGGGATTATATGTGTTCAAATAAGGATTGTCTTGAGGTTGGAAATTGGATATGTAATTTGATTGATAGGAAATTGGTTGACCAGATGGATTTCCACTTGGTAATCTATACTTGAATGATTTCCTGCACAAAGATCACAAATCATATTAGTTTGAATAGCACTAAAATTCATATTGCCTAATTGTTTAGATAAAGTAGCAATTTGTGCAGTTAAAGTAGTAATAGGATCAAGTTCAAAAACTCCAGCCACTTTTCTTCGCATTATTCTCTCTGAAGACCACTGGTAATTATTAGATGTCATCTTCTCTAAAAGCTCATAGGCTGCTTCATGAGTTTTGCTCATAAGTGCACCCCCAGCTGCTGCGTCAACCATAAATCGATTTGTAACTCCCAAACCATTATAGAATATTTGAATTTGCAGCCATTTCGGTAGTTCATGATGAGGACACTTTCTCAATAACTGTTTGTACCTCTCCCATGCATCATACAAAGACTCAGTCTCAAATTGAGTGAATGTGGTAATATCATTTCTTAGCTTCGCTATCTTTGCCGGCGAAAAATACTTAGCCAAAAATTTTTGCGCAAGTCCCTCCCAAGTAGTAATACAACCAGGTAGTAGAAAATTTAGCCAAGCCTTCGCCTTATCTCTTAGTGAAAAAGGAAAGAGTCTCAATCTGATTACATTATCTGATACTCCATTGTGCTTAAAAGTGTCGCAAATTTCCAGAAAGTTTGCAATGTGATAATAAGGATCCTCATGCGGTAGTTCCCAAAATTGAACAGTCTGTTGAATCATTTGAATAATTGTTGGTTTAATTTGAAAGTTTTTTGCTTCAATTGCAGGCCTTTTTATGCTTGATATTGCTCCAGGAATTGAGAGCATAACATAATCTCTCAAAGCCCTGTTTTTCTCATTGTTCACCATGATAATGTACTTGTATGTCCTGAAATATAAGTACTGAAGAAAATAAATAAATAAATAAATAAATAAATAAATAAAAATAAAGTGAGTCAAAAGAAAATAAAGAGGTAAAATAATAATAAAACAAAAATAAAAATAAAAATCCAAACTACTAACAGTCTAGCAATTTTCAATACCAATAAAAGAATAACTAGTCCCCGGCAACGGTGCCAAAAACTTGATGTGAATTTTTTGCAAGGGTACAAAATCGCAACACGTAGTATAGATAAGTGAAAAATGTGTCGAACCCACAAGGACTAATTATTTTAATGAGTAGCAAAATTACTAGATGAATCACTATTTAGAAAATCGAAATTCGATAAAGAAAGCAACTAATTAAAATTAATCTAAAGAACTAACTAAATAAATTAAAAATAACGGAATCAAATTTTTTTTTGATTTATTAATGGAAAAATTAATTCTAGGGCTTTTGACTTCACCTAGTTAATCTCACACAATTTATAATTTCATGTGAATAAAAATATTATTTTTCCAAGTTGTAAACCAAAATCCCCTAAGTATTCAATGCTTTCTCTCGAAGAACAACAAAAATATCTCCAACTAATAGTTTGTCATAGTTCGCATAAATTTAATTAATTGAAGACTCATTAAGTTCTGTGGATTTCTTAACGGTCACATTAACAACAGTTTGCTCTTGTAACGGTGTTTAATTTTATAAATTCGAAAATCACAAATTACCAGTTCGGTCTCTCCATGATTTAATAGATCATACAAAAGTCGGTCAACCAATTGTAAGCATTAAGATCTAAAATCATACACACAACCATGGAAAAATAGAAAAATAATATGGAATTAAAAATTGTGTTCTCAAAACTAAGCTACATCAAAGCCCTAGAAAAATTAAATTTAGTTCATAATAATATTGCAACTAACAAATACCATCTTAGATTGCATAATAAAAATTAGAGAAAGAAAAGAGATACAGTAAGAACTGTTTTTCTTTGAGAAATTGCAAACCGAACAACTAGAAATTTGCGCTGCAAAGTAGTCTTTCTCCTCTAAAAGCTCTGCCATTTCGTCTTGAAAACCTAGTCAGTAATCCCACTTAAGCCTTCCCCTCATGCCGCTGACGTCACGCCCCTTCAGCCCCGCCACGTCAGCTGACGTGGCGCTCGAGCACCGTGCCGCATGTCATTGTCACAAGCACACATCAGCCTCTGATCCCTGTCTTCGTCTTTCCTGGCACTCTCCTCTTCTGCGTCTTGAACACCGCGCCAACAAAGAGAGCTCTGTCTCTCTTTCTATTTCGTCCTTTTTTTTTAATAGTTGAGGAAGCCATCGCTCTCCTCGTATGGCGTGTGACCTCTTCTCTTGTTTGCTATTCTATTTAAAGTCACGGGAAGTAGAGATTAGGGTTCATTTTTGAAGAAAAACACCAATTCTTTATTTATTTGTTTCCTTCTTTAATTTGCTCTTTATTTCTTGCTTCTTTTTCGTCTCTTTCTTTTTCTTGAAACACGTGCTGCACACAAACAAAATAAATCAGAAATTAAAATTTTAAAATCAAAATAAAAATAATTAGTTTAAATTAATTAAACTAACTAATAATCATATTAGTTCATTTAAACCTTTTTTAAATTGTTTATTGCATTTTCAGCTCAATTGGCAAATTAGAATTTTTATCTTGCTTTTCACACGGCTAATTTGTAAATTTTAAAATTCAACAAAACAATAAAAAATAATCAATCACTCTCCTTGTTTTGTTTGTTGATTTTTTTACTGAAAAACTTCACCTTTTGCATCAAAAATATTATTCCTTCAAAAATAATTAATTATTTGAAATCTATAAAAATAAGATAAATTATTAACATAATAGACAAATACAAGCAATTTTTATGGGTAAGTGAGTATAAATATTTATATAAAAATTAGACACATCAGCATAGCCCTGAATAAACCTCCGGTAGCAACCAATCAAACCCAAGAAGCTTCTGATCTTTTTCACTGATGCGGGCCTTGGCCAATCCTTCACTGCCTCTATCTTCTACAGATTGGTGGCCACTCCCTTCTTAGAAAGGCTATGACCCAGGAACACGACTTTAGACTTCCAGAAGTCACACTTGGTTAATTTGGCATACAGCTTCTATTCCTGCAGCTTCTTCAATACCTCTATTAAGTGTCTAGCATGATCTTCCTCTGACTTGAAGTAGACCAAAATATCATCGATAAACACCACGACGAAGGAGTCGGTGAATGGTCGTAGGACCCTGCTCATCATGTCCATGAATATCGTTGGTGCATTCGTCACTCCAAACGGCATAACCAAGAACTCGTAATGCTCATGCCGAGTTTGGAATGTAGTTATGTACATCCTCTTCCTTCACATGAACTTGGTGATACCCTGACCGAGGATCTATCTTGGAGAAAATTGCTACTCCTTATAGTCGGCCAAACAAATCATCGATTCGCAGAATCAGATACTTATTTTAGACGGTCACCTTGTCCAGTTTCCTGTAATCGATTCACATTCTCATCGATCCATCAATATCGATGTGATGCAATTCTTAAGTCTATTATTCATTTTAATCCTAACTAATGCATGTACTACTGCATCCCATACTACAGGTTCGATGCACACAATCAATTTTGTATAGACTGAGTGGTGAATTCTATATATCATGTGTCGGTATGATAATCATTGATACCGTACAATATTGTTGCACGATACATTACGGTGATTCATTTATTCATTGATACAATTATACATTGATACATTGGTACATTGATACATTTCATTGATGCAATACATGATAGATTGGGGTACCGTAAATAGTGCTTCACAATCAATCGATTAACACTGGCCGACACAGTCACTATATTGTTCACTACTCAAGTCATTCCCTTAAACCTCGGCTTGTTAATTATTTTATTAATGCAACAATACAATATGCAAATATGAGACATTGGGTGAATAATGGTAATAATAGGGAAACAATAAGATGGTAACATGAAGTAGGACAATTAGAATAATGACAATAAGACATTAGGATCATGCAATGGAACATACATTCATTAATTCATGAAATAGAACGATATAAGAATAATTAATTCATTAAAAATTGAAAAGTGAAATTCTGGACTTAAAATAGCTGTAGTAAAACGGGCATAACTTTTGCTACACTTCACAATCAATCGATAAATACTGGCCAACACAGTCACTATATTGTTCACTACTCAAGTCATTCCCGTAAACCTCGGCTTGTTAATTATTTTATTAATGCAACAATACAATATGCAAATATGAGACATTGGGTGAATAATGGTAATAATAGGGAAACAATAAGATGGTAACATGAAGTAGGACAATTAGAATAATGACAATAAGACATTAGGATCATGCAATGCAACATACATTCATTAATTCATGCAATAGAACGATATAAGAATAATTAATTCATTAAAAATTAAAAAGTGAAATTCTGGACTTAAAATAGCTATAGTAAAACGGGCATAACTTTTGCTACACAACTCGGAATACAAAAATTCAAGATGTTCTGGAAACTATAAAAATAAGGCTACAATTCATATTCGGGAAGTAATTCATTTTAAGATCATTTACTAGTTCAAAAATAGCAGTCAGCATACAGGTCAGCAAGCAATACACAGGATTTTGGGTAGTTTTCTTGAAAATAAATTAATTAAACATGGGTATCTATTCTTTAGTCAATAAGTTATATAATCATTACGATGAGTGTCAAAATATGATAAACAAAATTTGAACACATACATACAGTAATTTATCATCAATCCACCATCAACCGATCAAACAACATACAACCTAGCAATTGTCTCTACAATAATTAATCGTGTCATGATTATATAGTTAACCCTATTATCAATTCTACATGAATGCATGAAATCCAATCTTTAGACTCAAAAGTGGCACGATGTCAAGAATATTGGGGTTAGCTCGTGTAAACCCTCTACAGACCCAATGAAGAGATGAACAAAGTATAATACGATAAACAAGGGATCTACTTGCAAGAGTTTCAACAAAACTTGAATTTAATACAATTAACAATTCAAGAAGATAGTGAATTGCCATATAAACAGTGAAATTGAATACCAAGAATAACGGGTTGAGAATCCCCGGCGACGAATCTACGAACGCGGAAACACGTGCGAACTATGTGCAATGCTCACACAAAACGGCAAACACCCATTCGGATCCATAACACCAACAACAATATCAAAACACCAAACACAAGATCATTCCCTCCCTCTTCACAAACAGTAAATAGTGATCATCAAGGTGAGATAATCAAGATCGGGTCGATCAGACAGCCCAAATTCGATGATCCAGAATCAACAGAAATCCATCAATGGCTTTGGCCCTGGCTTGGCTCTGACGACGGGCAGTAGCGACGGAGTCTAGGGCAGTGACTGAGCGGGGGCTAGGGCGGCGACGGTCGGTGGTGGTGGTGCTTTGCTTGAGGGCTATTCGACGGTGGTACTTTGATTTGGGCAAGAAACAGAGGCAAGAGCATCAGGGTGCAGCGTCGAGGGGAGCGAAGGTGGGTGAAGGAGTGAAGGACGGGAGGAAGAGTGGAGGACGGGAGGAGGAGTGGAGGACGGGATGGGTTTGTGGCCAGAGGAAGAGGAAAGAGGTTTTGGACGTAGGGGAAGGGTTTATACAGTAGGACGGCTGAGGGTTAGTTAAGGGTTAGGGTTGGTTTAGGTTAGGGTTGGTTTAGGTTAGGGTATTAATTAGGATTAGTATATATATGGAAAAGTGTGGGTTATTGGGTTTTGGGTTAAAATCCAATAGGAGAAATAATAGGATTGTAGGGTTTATAAAATATTCATATATATATATATATATATATATATATATATATATATATATATATATATATACACATTAATCAAATAGAGAAACACATATAAAATAAAGCATGTTCGGGCTTAAAACTAAATAATAATTATAATAATCCTAATAATAATGATAAAAATAATAATACCAATAACAATAATAATAACAACAATAATAACAAATATTAATACCAATAGCAATAAGAATAACAATAACAATAATAATAATGTTATGCATGAAAATATGATTTAAGTTTAACAATTTATTAAAATCCGAAAATTTATAATATGAATAGTCGATCAATTAGGGATAAAAAACAAGTTCAAATATATTATTCAAAATGAATAAAATCTTGATTAGAAAATACTTTAATACAAGATCCGAAATGAATTTAGCACAAAAATAAATTTATAAAAAATCAAATTATAGAAAATACACGGAAAATACTAATTATCGGGAATGGGAGTTATAAGTAGTCAATGTTTCTCCTGATGGTGTAGCTACTGCCAGAACCTTGCCGGGAATTTTTTTTAGCTCAACCCCCAATTCTTTTGCAAATTTAGGAGACACAAAGGTGTGAGACAATCCAGTATCAAATAAGACAATAGCCTTTATTCCATTTATTAGAACTTTCCCTGTTACATAATGAATACTCTCAGTACATATCACTCTTCTAATACAAATAGGAAATAACAGCAGTAAAACTCTATTCAAATGATCCCATACCGGTGATGACATTGTCGGCATCCTCTTCGGGCTGAGCGAACACTTGCCCCTGCCGGTATGGTTTCCTCCTGGGTCAGCCTGCTTCTGATTTGGCCCTCCCCACTGGAACTGAGGATAGTCTGGCATGATATGGCCCTATTTTCTGCAATTGAAGCAAGTTATAGCCTTCCTCCTGTTCTGGTAATCTGCCTTGTAGTGATCATTCCCTCCACACAGGAAACAAATACTTGGCATTCCTGCTACAGCAACTGCATTCGCCCCAGTCGGCTTGAACTTTTGTGCTGGGGGTCCCCTCTTGAAGTTGTAGGAGGTTGCAGGCCTTTTGCCGGTATTCCAGTTGTTCTTCTTCTTCTGTGCCCACAGGTACTGCTCCATGTCGGCTTCTGCATCTGCAGCTCTCCGTACCAACTTGTCGAACCTCCTGATACGAAGGGGTATCGTCCGAGACCTCAGACTTGGCCTCAGCACCTGCTCAAACATCCGTGCCTTCTTAGCGTCATCGGTCATTAACTCCGGTGCAAACCTTGAGAGCTGAGTGACTTTCGTCTCATACTCCTGAACAAACAAACTCCCCTACTGCAGGCTCAGGAACTCCATTGCCTTCTTCTCCTGCACATCCATCGAAAAATAGTGGCTGCGAAACTCTTCCAAAAACTCCTCCCAATTAATGGGCTCCTTTCCCAGGGTCGCTACATGGACTGCCACCAGACCCCGGCATCCTTCTCTAGCTGAATAGTGGCCAGCTTCACCTTGTTAGCCTTGTGGAGTCTCCAAAACCTCGAACACTATTTCTATTTGTCAGATCCAATTGTCTACTACATTAGGATCTGCCTTGCCCTCAAACACGGGTGGTTTCATCTGCTTGAATGATTCCACCAATTTAATTTCCTCCGGGACTTGCACTGCCTGCCCCACTCTTATGTTTCAGTTCACACTTGCAGCAAATGTGTTGAGAGTTTGGTACACTCGGGCCAGTTCCGTTTCCAGATCAAGTCTGTTTCTTTCACCACTGGATCCTTCACCATTTTGAGTTCTTCTTCTGGCCATTTCTGGGTTATAAAACATCTTTAATCACCAAAATAGCAACAACATAGACTTTATTTATTTATTTATTTAATTCCAAAATTTAAACTTTATATATTCAGAAATAAAAACTTATTCATACACCTGTACATAAACACAATAAAACTCCAAACATAAAACAATCTAGATTCTACGGTTTCTTTTAGCTTCTCTGGGCTATCCCCGTAGTTCATCTATTTCCTTCTGCATCTCTGGGCATCTTTGACGACATTCTTGATTTCCCTAACGACCTTTGTTGTCTAGCTGGGTGAAATGCTGAGCATTCCTGTGTCGAATCTTCTCTAGTTCCCATACTCGATGACTCAGGGCTACAATGTTCTACTTGTCCTCCGCATGATGAGCTTCCAATTGGTTTCCTTTACACTTATCGATGATCAGCTGCCTCCGGAGAGAAGCAATGAGGTGGTCCATTCTGTCTTGAACTAACTCTTCATCCGAGGATTCGTCTGGGGAATTAGGTGGAGGTCGAGTGATCTCCCAAGATTTAGGCAGTTCTCCCTCTTCTTCTTCTGGATCTTCCACTTCTTCGAGTTCTTCTTCTTCAGACTCTGCTTCTTCAAGGTCTTCTTCAAAGAACCATTCTACTTCATCCACTGGGTCTTGGTTATCAGCCATCTTATAGGGAAAGGCGTGAGAAGACATAAGTGTATAGAGCAACACAAATGTAAATCAACTTACATTTAAATCTCTATAAACTAAACTCACACTTATAAATGTCAACCCTAATCTGTCGTCCTTGTAATTTTGTACTACTTATTAAAGTTGGTTCTGATACCACTATATAACGCCCCGAATTCTATTTACATGTAATTCATAGCACAACTTGATCTTTTACTTCTATTCCTACAATTTTACAAGGAAATTAAAACTTTTTCATTACAACTTTGTTCTGTTTAAAAAAAATACACAGCGGAAGTTACTACAAAATAAATACAACTTAAACATTCAACAACTTTAATCTGGAAATAATCATCAGCACCAATTCATCTTTATGCCCCTTTTGCTAATCCAAGTCCTGCACTTGAAAATTGTGGGCACGTCAGTTGCATACAACTGAAGAAATTCTATAATACAATGATTGTCTTACTTTAGCAAACACAAACTTGAAAGGAACAATAAAGTATAAAAAGTGACTATCCTAAATATGTCAGTGTATGATATGACTTAAATGCCTAATGCGGATTTACACTACGATGCGCTAATGCACACTTGTTCGGATTCTATGCATCCCACAGTACATAGGTCTGAGGGCAAGCCCTTAAGGTACTCCTCATTAATGGGTTTACATCCCATGTCATGCAACCTAGCCAATTGAATGTACTCCAACGTGTAGTCATCGAAGAGTCGCACCCCCAAGACATTGGACCTTACCGGCCTACCCCTAGCCCACCTTAGTGGATTCACCAGGTGTATCCTCAGCCACGAACCTGATCAGGTCGATCTCACGCAACTACGAACCATGCCTACCCCTAGCCTATCTCAGTGGATTTACAGGGCGTATCATGTTCATCCTGAACATTCCTAGGAACTGCAGACCCTTTACCGGTCTTTCCGATGAAAGACCGATATACCCCTAGCCCATATACATTGATTTACCGGGTGTATTCCTCGATCTCGGAACCCTAGGAGCTGCACATTCTGTACCGGACATGTTCGTCATTTTTTCGATCATATCTTCTTCTAGTGCCTATCCCTAAGTTTTAATTACAATCATCACAACCTAGAGCAAGCTTACCCTACTGGACATAATCAACATACAAGAAATAATAGCCCACACTGGATACTTCTCAAATTTCTTTATTCATAAATTGCCGGTTACCAAGGGCCTCGCCTAGCCTCTAGATTCCAACAACCATCTCAATAGAAGTCAAATTGGTTATATCTAACCTCAAAATAAACATTTCCTTCATTAATTCTCATTTCTTCCTTACCTAGAAGTATTCAACTTATATAACAACATTCAATAACAATTTCTCCAATCAAATTCTTTTAGACAAATACTTGGTTAACGAACCAAGACATTCACTATAATAATTCTTCAAAGTTTCTATTTATTCATACAACCATTTCCATGTTTATCTATACTTCAAGTATATTAATACAAAAGTCCCCCTTTCAGATTAGATCACTAGTTCTTAATACAAAATCTTTTTAAGATTAATCACTAGATATCTCTTCTTTTCATCCCATAATTTTGCGTTGTTTTTATTTGTAACTACCATTTCTGTTCTTTTCCCTTTTTCCTTCAGTGTAATATTTTATTTGCACTTGAACAAAATACTTTTTTTTCTTTGATCCTCGTAAATAAATTTTGTTCATGAACTACTCTTGTTCTTCTTGTTGAGCTATTTTCTTGTTGATCCCATTTTTTTATTTGTTTCTGAGTATTTTATTTGAACCTTATTGTTTTAAATCCATCTCTTATTGAACCCAATACCCAATTGCAATTATTTCTAGACCCAAACCAATTATTATTGGATCCTAGCCCATTAACCCAACAACCTAATTGCATCCTATAAATAATACCCTATTGCAAATCCAAAAAAAATACGAACTCATACCCTAAGCCTAGCCATCTCTCTCTCTCTCCCCGTCTAAACCCATCAACTGACTGCCCATTTGCCTCTTCGGCTTCCCGCCCAAACCATCCTCACCTCCTGCGACCCCCAGTCATCGACCTCCCGAGCACCGCCACTGCCTTACACCCAGCGATGCCCAAACCCCGACGCCGCTTGCCTCCGACCAGCAATGTTGCAGCCGTCAACCAGTCGCGTCATCGCTCGCTGTGGGCCTTGCTGACGTTGCTGTCGCTCCTTCCATTGCTTGCTGTTGCCGCTCATTACTTTTTTTGCTTGCTCTCTTGTGCACGTAGTGTGCACGTGCTTCATGAGTTTGTGGGTTTGTTGCTCTGGGATTCTCATCCTGTTATTCTTTGGTATTCGAATTAATAGTCAATAAGGCAAATCAGTTTCCTCTTGAATTAATATTGTATCAAATTCCAGTTTTCATTGAAATTCTTACAAGTAGATCAAATCGTTCAACGTATCGTATACTATTGTTCCTCTTTCGCTGAGTATATTGAGGGTTTACACGAGCTAACCTAAATATTCTTGACTTTGTGCCTTTGTTGACTTCAAAAATTGAATCTTTCATGCATCCATGTAGTATTAATAGTATGATTTATTCAAGCAAACAACACACAATTAATTTATCGTAGAATTGAATGCTTGGTTGTGTGATTGAATGATCGATTGATGTTTTGTTGTTGTTAAACTAGTGTATATGTGTATTCTAATGATGTTTACCATGCTATTGTGCCTTCCAGGCTGATTATAAGATTTACTGACTAATTGAAATGGAACCCATCATGTTAGATCGCTTTATTTCATAAAATATATTGAAAATACATATGTTTGTTATCTGTTTGGAATTTGTGAAACGTTTTCGACCCAGTATTTGACATCAAAATTAATAACTTTCTGACTAAGAGTTGTATTCCTATGTCTTTAGTTTTCAGAGTATATAAGATCTTTAAATTCCGAGTTGTATTGCAAAAGTTATGTTGACTTTACTACTGCTATTTTTTACTTCCAAAATTTCAGATTCAGGTATGTTTTCATATTTAAATTATTAAAAAGCTAAATTAATGTTAGAATAATACTTTGATAATTTTCAGAATGTTAGTTAACATGTTTAGGAGTCTAATGAATATTTTTGATGAATTTATAATTGAGTTTTCGCTGATTCTAAAGATATAACAACTTGATGTTGATTTTCTGTGAACATGTAATCTGTAAAGAATGATGTGTTTGACCTAGCTACTACTGTCGGATTTGGTATTTTAAATATACGTTAGAATCATTGGGAAGTCTAGTTTCCAGAATTTCTGACGGTTTCAATTTTAGATTTCTGTAGAAGCAGTGAAGCTGACTTTTGTACACTGACACCTTGTTGTCCAGAATTTTGTTTTCCAGATTTCCTTAATGTAACCATACAAATATCATTATATTGCATAAATTGAAATGTATATGTTGCATTGCATGATCCTAATGTAAATTATTTTTCACTTTCAAATTTTTTTTGTTAAAATGTATTCTTGGATCTTCTTTCAAAGCCAATTTTAAAATTTTTTTTTTCGATAGTTTAATTGTAACTATTTCCTATGATTTTTTATACAAATCTTATTATTTTTATTATTACTTTGACTTTATTATTAGTATTTTTACTGTTACTACTATTATTGTTATTACTTTTGAGTTCTTATTAAAAATCCATTTCTAATTGTTAATTGCATTTGTGGTCATTCAAAATAAATTTCATATGGTAATGCAAATTACATTATTTTTATAAATTATATTTTATTGGTTAATTATTTTTTTCTAATGGATTTTATACCCATTTGCTTCTGTATACCCTATAACCCAAAAATCTTATTTACTTTAATAACCAAATCCATTACCCACTTAATTAATGTTTTCCCCTGTTTTCAAAACAATCCTATTCTTTATAAACCCAATACCTTAACCTATTAATTATTACTCACTAACCAAATAGCCACCCGTTTACCATTACCTCCTTATGCACCTAATTACTCTTAACCATAGCCTATTAAACTACCCATACCCGAACCTATACCTACCCATTTTGACCCTATAGCCGGCACCATCTCCTAACACCAGAACCCTAATTTTCCTCCATATATATATTTACCCCATCCTGTTCTTTTTAAACCATGCACCCCAGCCGATTCCTCCTAGCCCCTTCTCTCCCAGCCTCTCCTAAACCTGCCGTCCGCCGTTCTCCCTCCCTCTCTTCCTCGTACTCTCGGGGTTCAGTGTGTGTGCATGGTTATTCATTCGTGGGTTGTGTGTTGGATCTCGGGTGATTGTGGTGTGTTCTCGTTGCTTCATGTTGCGGGACGTTCTTGCTCGTGGGGTTTTGTCCGTTCGTTCTTGGAGTTTTTGGTTCGTAGTCGTATTCGTGGGTTGTGCTCGCTTTCATATGGTAATGCAAATTACATTATTTTTATAAATTATATTTTATTGGTTAATTATTTTTTTCTAATGGAGTTTATACCCATTTGCTTCTTTATACCCTATAACCCAAAAATCTTATTCACTTTAATAACCAAATCTATTACCCACTTAATTACTGTTTTCCTGTTTTCAAAACAATCCTATTCTTTATAAACCCAATACCTTAACCTATTAATTATTACTCACTAACCAAATAGCCACCCGTTTACCATTACCTCCTTATGCACCTAATTACTCTTAACCATAGCCTATTAAACTACCCATACCCGAACCTATACCTACCCATTTTGACCCTACAGTCGGCACCATCTCCTAACACCTGAACCCTAATTTTCCTCCATATATATATTTACCCCATCCTGTTCTTTTTAAACCATGCACCCCAGCCGATTCCTCCTAGCCCCTTCTCTCCCGACCTCTCCTAAACCTGCCGTCCGCCGTTCTCCCTCCCTCTCTTCCTCGTACTCTCGGGGTTGAGTGTGTGTGCATGGTTATTCGTTCGTGGGTTGTGTGTTGGATCTCGGGTGATTGTGGTGTGTTCTCGTTGCTTCGTGTTGCGGGACGTTCTTGCTCGTGGGGTTTTGTCCATTCGTTCTTGGAGTTTTTGGTTCGTAGTCGTATTCGTGGGTTGTGCTCGCTTTGGTTCGTTGACTTGTTCGTTCGCGTTCGTTGTCGGGAATTCATTCATATTATTCTTACTATTCTTTGTTTTCATCTCCGGTTAAGGCAAGTAACTTGTACTCAAATTCTTTTGTACAATACAAGTCAAAAATACTACCTATAATGTAGTTGGGATCTACAGACGACTCTTGTGTGTTATTCTTGTTGGGTAAGTCTCTATAGTGCTATTTGACCATAGATGACTCACGACACAAATTCGACATGAAACAACTAGTTTTTCGTCCGTTCTTGATTTG
Organism: Hemerocallis citrina; assembly: GCA_017893485.1. Lineage (NCBI taxonomy): Eukaryota > Viridiplantae > Streptophyta > Magnoliopsida > Asparagales > Asphodelaceae > Hemerocallis > Hemerocallis citrina. The sequence goes on along the minus strand of CM030360.1, from coordinate 113,193,731 downwards.
ATTATGTATGTGAACTATTTGTGAGAATTTGACAGTTTGATGAGATCCATGTGATTAAGTTGCTGTGGACTTGTTATATACCTTAATCCAAGTTGTTTGGACACTTGGTAGACTCGATTTCATGTTTGGTTGTGTGTGGATCAAGTTTCGTTGAATCTATAATGATTTTGATTTTTGAGGAAATTCTGTATTTTGCCGATAATCTATCTTGATCAGTAATGTAGACCATATTAAGGTCAGAATCTCAATTTTAGTACAAAACATGAACTGTAGAGAAATTCGTGTGCTTTTCAACCCATCTGACCTTTCTTGATTTCCTTTTTGTATGTGTGAGATATGACTGTTTTGCTACGGAGGTGTAGACCTTTTCCAGATTTCATTTATCGGTAATTTTAATGACTAAATTATTTTGATTCTTATGCTACCCATATTATTTTGATCTATAAGTTTGGTCAGTTTTTCTACACTTATCTAGGGGTTACCCAGACTTTTAGCGGATTTTTTGATGAATTTTATATGCCGTTTCATGCTCGTTTATGAAAACTATAACTGCTGTATTTTACTCGTTGGTCTGTAAAGAATCGTATTTTCACCCTGATTCCTTTTACTGTATGAAAAATATTTGTGAAATATAAAAGTTAGCTTATTCTATCAATTTTCATCTCCCTTTGGCGGATTTGGATTTCGTTTCACTGGTTGCGAGATATTATAGTTTTCGTATAGCAGTGTTGGGAATTCCAAATTTGCCAAACTATCGTTTATTGATATTTGATGATAGATCTAATTTTACTGGAAAATTTTGAAACTTTATATTTAGGTACTGGACATATAGGGGAATACCCCATATTTTTTGTGAATTTATTTAATGAGTTTTCATACTGTTTTCCTGCTCATGAATTTGTTTTTCTGATTTCTGGTTGAACCTAATTTCTGAATTCAAATCAGTTTTGAGTTATGTTGTTGTGAAATACTATATGACTTATTTATACTCACTGGATTCGGTTGGAAGTTTACTTTCTAGACGTTTTGATGGATTTAGATTTGCCTATTTGTAACATTGGGAATCACTGTTTTACTACAGTGTAGTCTTACTGTCCTCAACTTGAGATTTGTTTATTTTATTCTTTTATGAGATATCTTGCAATCGTAAATATTTATCTTGCAACTTAAACTTGCCACATGATCATGCCATGTTACTCTTGATATGTTTTGCACACCTACATGCTTGTTGGACACTAGTAATAATAAAATAACCAAGCCGGGATTAAGGGAAAGATCTAGTTGTGGATAGTGTAGAAACATGTCCTCGGAAGAATCTAGTGGTTATTGGAGCTTGTTTACATGTGAAGCTTGACACGATATACATGACCTGTACACACATGACACTGGAGCTTGTTTACATGATACTTGGAGCTTATCCCTGAGTACACTGCCCTGTATGGTCCCCAATGAAATCTAAAGCGAAACTGTTTGTTGTAGCAACCATGTGTTATGTTTTTGGAGCGCATGAAGTACCACCTAGATAGTAATAACTATAAGATTTGGTACATGACACTTGAACATGGTACATGCCCACTTGATACTTGACTACATGATATATGAGATTTGATACTTGATACATACTACATGATTACATGATTCTTGATACTGGTTACTTGGTACATAACACTTGTTTACTTGACACTCGACACATACTATTATACTTTCTCATTTTGCCATGCCATGATTTATATTCTGTTATCATGCTTATACCATGCTAGGTTCGTTACTTAGATTTACCTATCCTATGTACTTGTATCCTACATTATAAGTGGCTCGTAACTTGCAATTGATGGGTACTTGTTTTCTTCTTTCTTCTCCTGCAATTTACAAATTGCAGATCAGGATGGTCAGCTGCCAGATGGTATTGGCGAGATGATTTATTAGTACTGGATTTTCTACTTTATTATTATTATTTTTTGTTTCTAGAACTTGAATAAAATGTACTTGATTACTTGGATATTTATTTTGTAATTTGGCGATGTGACCCAGGATATTTGACTTATTCAGAATTTGATTATTTGAGATTATTATATTTGATTTCAAGTAATTTCTGTTGGTATCTATTTTCAATTGTGCATGCCTGGTTGTATCTTTTGCTTTTGACTCTGATTATTTCGTGGGATGTTGTGAAGATTCTTGAACTGCTTATAGGTGATGAAAATCATTCGTTGGGTTTTTGTCGCATAACCGTATTTCGTATTCTTTTTGGGAAGCGGGGCGTGACCGGATTTTTAGTGGTATCAGAGTATCAGGTTTGGTTAATGTATTAGTTTTACTGATATATTAGACAAGCTTGGCTCAATCTAGAATCGGCTCAACATTTCACCAACCATGCATGCATAAATGAATTATTATTATCAACATTGATCTGGATACTGGTCTTTCTTTTTGATCCGTTCTTATCTCTTGATTTCTTGATTCTACCATCTTTTTCAATCGTCCTCTTTGATTGATTTCTTCTTGGGTATGAATTCATTCATTCGTACCCATATCTTTCTGATTTTGGTGTCATCCATTCGTTTCTTCCTGCTTGGTTTTTCGGTCGGCATCGCTGGATGCTATTGGCAGAGTCTTTCCGATCAGAGTGGCGCAGCAGAAGCATTGTGGGCCCATAACCCACAGGTCCTAGGATTCTATTGTTGTTTCTCTATTCTCTGCAATGTTTGCTTCTCTATTCCTTGTATTCATCTTCATCCATTGACTCATTTGCTTGGTTCATCTCTTCCTTGTCCATCCTTTCTTCGATTCCAGCCCTATTTATTTCTTCATCTCTATGCTTTGTTATCTTGCCAGTCTTGTGTTGGTTCTTCTTTATTTTTGATACCGGTTACTTCTTTCTTGCATTCCATTTTGCCATCATGCACCCATTCATTGCTTGATTCAATTCTTCCCTATCTTTTCTCTCTTTGATTCCAGTTCTGCTTACTCCCCATCTTGCTTGTTATCTTTTGTTGTTTCTTTCCTTTTGTTACTGTTTGTTCTCTTTCTTGCACACCATTTGACCTCATCCTTATCCATCTTCCTTCTTTTTCTGGTGTTGCCTCTTCTTTGTTCCTTACCCTTAGCCTTCTGTTTTGTTGCCCTTCCCCTGAGTTTGCTTGTTTTGCCTTGTCCTATGTACCGCCTAAGCAAATTTCGAGGATAAAATTTTGTTGTAAGGTAGGTAGGATTTGTAACCCCTGTTTTCCCAAAAACATCTTTTTGTGTATTTTATGTATTTAAAATTTTTGTAAATTATTTTTCACTTTCAAATTATTTTCGTTAAAATGTATTCTTGCATATTCTTTCAAAGCTGATTTTAAAAAAAAAAATTTCAATAGTTTGATTGTAACTATTTTCTATGATTTTTTATACAAATTTTATTATTGTTATCATTACTTTGATTTTTATTATTAGTATTGTTACTGTTACTACTATTATTATTATTACTTTTGAGTTCTTATTAAAAATCCATTTCTAATTGTTAATAGCATATGTGGTCATTTCAAAATAAATTTCATATTGTAATGCAAATTACATTATTTTTATAAATTATATTTTATTGGTTAATTATTTTTTTCTATTGGATTTTATACCCATTTGCTTCTTCATACCCTATAACCCAAAAATCCTAATTACTTTAATACCCAAATCCATTACCCACTTAATTAATGTTTTTCCCGGTTTTCAAAACAATCCTATTCTTTATAAACCCAATACCTTAACCAATTAATTATTACTCACTAACCAAATACCCACCAGTTTACCATTACCTCCTTATGCACCTAATTACTCTTAACCATCGCCTATTAAACTACCCATACCCGAACCTATACCTACCTGTTTTGACCCTACAGCCGGCACCAGCTCTTAACACCAGAACCATAAAATTTTCCTCCATATATATATTTACCCCATCCTGTTCTTTTGAAACCATGCACCCCAGCCGATTCCTCCTAGCCCCTTCTCTCAAGACCTCTCCTAAATCCGCCGTCCGTCGTACTCTCTCCCTCTCTTCCTCATACTCTCGGGGTTGAGTGTGTGTGCATGGTTATTCGTTCGTGGGTTGTGTGTTGGATCTCGGGTGATTGTGGTGTGTTCTCGTTGGTTCGTGTTGTGGGACATTCTTGCTCGTGGTGTTTTGTCTGTTCGTTCTTGGAGTTTTTGGTTCGTAGTTGTGTTTGTGGGTTGTGCTCGCTTTGGTTCGTTGACTCGTTCGTTCGTGTTCGTTGCCGGGAATCCGTTCCCGTTATTCTTATTGTTCTTCATTTTCTTCTGATTAAGGCAAGTAACTTGTACTCAAATTCCTTTGTACGATACAAGTCAAAAATACTACCTATAATGTAGTTGGGTTCTACATACGACTCTTGTGTGTTATTCTTGTTGGGTTCGTCTCTATAGTGCTATTTGACCATAGATGACTCACGACACAAATTCGACATGAAACAACTAGATTTTCGTCTGTTCTTGATTTGATCATGTATGTGAACTATTTGTGAGAATTTTACTGTTTGTTTATATCCATGTGATTACTTGTTGTGGACTTGTTATATACCCTAATCCAAGTTGATTGGACACTTGGTAGATTCGATTTCATGTTTGGTTGTATGTGGATCAAGTTTTGTTGGATCTATGTTGATTTTGGTTTTTGAGGAAATTCTGTATTTTGCCGATAATCTATCTTGATCAGTAATTTAGACCATATTTAGGTCAGAATCTTAATTTCAGTATAAAACATGAATTGTATAGAAATTCGTCTACTTTTCAGCCCCTCTGAACTTGCTAGATTTCGTTTTCGTATGTGTGAAATATGACTGTTTTGCTACAGAGGTGTAGAACTTTTCCAGATTTCGTTTCTCGGTGATTTTGATGACTAAATTATTTTGATTCTTGTGCTACACATATTATTTTGACCTATAAGTTTGGTCAGTTCTTCTATACTTATCTAGAGATTATCCAGAATTTTGGTAGATTTTATTGATGAATTTTATATGCTGTTTCATGCTCGTTTATGAAAACTATAACTGCTGTATTTTACTCGTTTTTCTGTAAAGAATCGTATTTTCACCCTGATTCCTTTTACTGTATGGAAAATATTTGTGAAATATAAAAGTTAGCTTATTCTATCAATTTTCATCACCCTTTGGTGGATTTGGATTTCGTTTCACTGGTTGCGAGATATTATAGTTTTCGTACAGTAGTATTGGGAATTCCAGATTTGCCAAACTATCGTTTATTGATGTTTGATGATTTTTGATGATAGATCTAATTTTATTGGAAAATTTTGAAACTTTATATTTAGGTACTGGACATATAGGGGAATACTCCATATTTTTTGTGGATTTATTTAATGAGTTTTCATGGTGTTTTCCTGCTCTTGAATTCGTTTTCCTGGTTTCTAGTTGAACCTAATTTCTAATTTCAAATCAGTTTTGAGTTATGTTGTTGTGAAATACTATATGACTTATTTATACTCGTTGGATTCGGTTGGAAGTGTACTTTCTAGACGTTTTGACAGATTCAGATTTACCTATTTGTAACACTAGGAATCGCTATTTTACTGCAGTGTGGTCTTGTTGTCCTGAACTTGAGATTTGTTTATTTATTCTTTTATGAGATATCTTGCACTCGTACATGTTTATCTTACAACTTAAACTTGCCACATGATCCTGCCATGTTATTCTTGATATGTTTTGCACACCTACATGCTTGTTGGACACTAATAATAATAAAATAATCAAGCTGGGGTTAAGAAAAAGATCTAGTAGTGGATAGTGCAGAAACGTATACTTAGAAGAACCTAGTGGTTATTAGGGCTTGTTTACATGTGGAGCTTGACACGATGTACATGACATGTACACACATGACACTGAAGCTTGTTTAGGTTTTGGAGCTTGTTTACATGATACATGATTACATGATACTTGGAGCTTGTCCCTGAGTACACTGCCATGTATGGTCCCCTATGAAATCTAAAGGAAAACTATTTTTTGTAGCAACCATGTGTTATGTTTTTGGGGCGCATGAAGTGCTACCTACATAGTAATAACTACAATACTTGATACATGACACTTGAACATGATACATGCCCACTTGATACTTGACTATATGACATATGAGATTTGATACTTGATGCATGCTACATGATTACATGATTCTTGATACTGGTTACTTGGTACATGACACTTGTTTACTTGACACTCGACACATACTATTATACTTTCTCATTTTGCCATGCCATGATTTATATTCTGTTATCATGCTTATACCATGCTAGGTTTGTTTCTTAGTTTTACCTATCCCATGTACTTGTATCCTATATTATAAGTGGCCCGTAACTTGCAATTGATGGGTACTTGTTTTCTTTTTTCTTCTCCTGCAATTTACAAATTGCAGATCAGCATGGTCAGCTGCCAGACGGTATTGGTGAGATGATGTATTAGTGCTGGATTTTTTGCTTTATTATTATTATTATTATTTGTTGCTAGAACTTGAATAAAATGTACTTGATTACTTGGATATTTATTTTGTAATTGGACGATGTGACCCAGGATATTTGACTTATTCAGAATTTGATTAATTGAGATTATTATATTTGGTTTCAAGTAATTTCTGTTGGTATCTATTTTCAATTATGCATGCCTGGTTGTATCTTTTGCTTCCGACTCTGATTATTTCGTGAGATGTTGTAAAGATTCTTGAGCAGCTTATGGATGATGGAAATCATTCACTGGGCTTTTGTCGCTTAACCGTATTCCATATTCTTTTTGGGAAGCGGGGCGTGACATTATTATTATTGAATTATTTTAATAAAATTGTTAAACCCGAATACTACTTTATTGTATAATTTTATTACTATTATGATTATGATTATTAATTGTTATTTCAGGATTATCTATTTAAAATTCATCAATTGGATTATTTTATTATTGTATCGGATCTGATTTTCTTGGCGAATTTCTAATTTATTTTCAAGCCGGTTTTATTCTATTCATTTGTATTGTTTATTTATTTATTTGGATTTAAATTTTTGTTCATGAAATTCTTCGTTCTTCGTGATTGAACTATTTTGTTGATCCTATTTTCTTATATTTAATTGTGGGTATTTTTATTTGAACTCGATTGATTTAGATCTATCTCTTATTGAACCCTAAAACCCCAAATTCATTTGTTGTTAACCCAAATCCGCTATTATTGGATCCTAAACCGCTAATCCAACACCCTAATTATACCCTATAAATACAAACTCTACTGTAAACCCTAAAAATTGCACACCATCGAAACCCTAGCAGCTTATTCTCTCTCCTCTCTCCTCTCTCCTCTCTCCTCATCGTTCTCTCTCTCTGTGCCGTTTTCCCGCCAAAAATCCAGAGAACCCATCGCTGTTCGTCTCTTCCGACGAGCTCCCGACTATCTCTAGCCACCCAACCTTTTCACCATCCCCCATCGCGCCTGACACACGCCATCTCACCCTGACCCTCCTCCACTCCCATTGCCTGTTCCGATCGTCGCCAGTAAACCCACAGTAGCCCAATCAAAACCCCCTGCCTCTTCCCTTGCTCCTCTGTCCCGTCATCCAACTCAACTAGCGACACTACCCTCAGTCAGTGATGTCGTCACCGTCGAAATCAGCCAGGTCACCGTCGACGTTGACCAAGATCCCGAGTACCCATTTTGCTGACTGTTATGGCAGTTGCTTTCTCTTACTTGAATTTGCTTTTGCACGTATATTGCACGTGCTATTGGTGGATTGTGTTAGTTTGTGGGTTCGTTGCTTCGGGATTCTTATCCCGTTATTCTAGGTATTCGTTTTTATCGGTTATAAGGCAAGTCACCTTCCTTTTGAATTGTTAATTGTATCATATTCAAGTTTTGTTGAATTTCTTGCAAGTAGATCCAATTCGTTATCATATCGCTGTATTGATTATCTTCGTTAGGTCTATTGAGAGTTTACACGAGCTAACCGCGACATCGTGCCACTTTTGCTCTAAAGGTTGGATCTTTCATGTATTCATGTAGAATTGATAATAGGGTTAACCGTATAAACATGACACAATTAATTATTTTAGAAACAACTACTAGGTTGTATGTTTGGTTGATTGTTTGTTGTTTGATCGATGATAATTTAGTGTATGCATATGATTTCATTTTTATTCATCATGTTATTGCACCCATCATGTTGATTACACAATTTTTGACTAAAGAATCGATACCCATCATGTTTAAATTAATTTATTTTCAAGAAAACAACACAAAACATGTATATTGCTTGCCAGCCTATACGTTGACTACTGTTTTTGAACAAATAAATGATCTTAAAATGAATTACTTTCTGAATATAAGTTGTAGCCTTATCTTTCTAATTTCCAGAATATCTTGAATTTCTGAATTCTGAGTTTTGTAGAAGACGTTATGAACTTTTTACTACAGCTCTATTTTTAATTTCAGATTCTCAGATTATTGTACATTCCATGTTAAAACAGTAAAAAAGCTGATCAAATGATAAAATTTTTCTCTGAAAATTTCCAGATAGATGCTTAACATGTTTAGGAGTCTAGGGAATATTTTTAATGAATTTAATATTGAGTTTTTGCTGATTCTAAAAATAATAACATGATGTCGATTTTTTGCCTGAACATGAAATCTGTAAAGAACAATGTGATTATCAAGAACAACGTGATTGACCTAGCTACTGTTGCCGGATTTTGAACTTTAAATATGTGTTGGAACCGTGTGGAAGTCTAGTTTCTATAATTTCTGATGGATTTGGTTTTTGATTTCTGAAACAGCGGGAAACTGCATTTTTTTACAGACTACTCTTGCTTTCCAAAATTTTATATTCCAGATTTTAATAGATTAATTGTTCTATATAGTAGTATTGCATGAATTAAAGTATGTGTATTGCATTGCATGATCCTAATGAGTTATTGTCACTATTCTAATTGTTCTATCTAAGTCATCGTTCTATTGTTCCCCTATTGGTACTATTGTTCATCTCATGTCTCATATTGCATAATGTATTGTTGTATTGATATATACTTAACAAGCCGGGGTTTAAGGGTTGATTGCCTTTAGTAGTGGACAATATAAGGACTGTACTCGGAGGAGGGGCCCATGTTTTCCTATTTATCGGTCTATCGGTCTATCGGTCTATCGGTCTATCGGTCTATTGGTCTATTGGTCATATCGGTCATCGATTAATTGTAGATTACTGTCTACAGTATTTCGATTGATTCGGTCATCAGTCATTATTGAATATCATTGCCGAGTACATGAACTATAAAATCCACCACTATGTCTAAATGTAACTTTTTTGTATGTAACAATCATGTGGTAAATAAATGGGACGTATGAAGTGCTACATTAGTTAGGATTAAAATGCTTAATAGACTTAAGAATTGACACGACATCGACTCTGCATATTATTCTTTATTGTTCCAATTGGTATCAAATATTGGCTAAATGTTACTATTATTTATCATCGATTACTGTTACCGAATATTGCATCGTTGGTTTCGGTCATTGTACCGATTATCATGATATTGATTATTGTTATTGTCCTATGTTATTGATTCCTATTGATCCATTGAATTCATTGCTATATTATTATTTAATTATTTTTTGCTTTCTCCACTTGTTGTCCATGACTTGCTCTAAGGATAATTTTTCTCCTCTTTTTAGATGAAGTGTTTACAGGTGTTGATGGAGAATTGCCTGATGGATTGGGATAACAATATTGGTGAAGGAGTTAATAGCATCGCCGTTTAATAAATTATTGTTTTATCGTGAAGATTTGATGTCACGCCCTGCTTCTCAAAAATACGGAATACGAGTATATGACATTGGCCTAGAGAATGACTAACGTCACCCATAAGTTGTTTATCCGATTTAATCAACAATATAATCAATACAGAACAATTGCGCAGACAATAATAATAATCCCATGAACAATAATAATTGGAATAAAACAATATGAAATATCTAAATACAATAATAATCAAACATCTGGAAACAATAATAAAAATTTGGGACATATGCCCAATACAATAATAAATCCAACCTCAAATAATAGAAATCTCAATACATTAAGTTCAATAAAATAATAAACAACTAGAAAGCATTAAGTCTTCAGAATGTTTGTTCTCTAATCCCAACAGGTAATTCACCATCATTACCTGTGAACACTTCATCTAAAAAGAGCAGAAAAATTGTCCTTAGAGCAAGTCATGGATAACAAGTAGAGAAAGTAGGGAACAATGGAATAACGATATAACAATGAATTCAATGGATCAATAGGAATCAACTAAAATGACACGATAGAAATAATCAATATCAACGATTGTTAATGCAATGGTTATAAACAATAATTCAATATTCGGTAACAATATTTAATGATCATTAACGCTTATACAATATTTGGTATCAATAGGAACAATGGTGAATAACATGCAATGTTGATGTGTTACAACTGTTAAGTCTATTGTTCATTTTAATCCTAACTAATGCATGTACTACTGCATCCCATACTACAGGTTCAATGCATACATTCAATTTCATTTAGACTGAGTGGTGAATTCTATAGATTATGTGTCGGTACGATAATCATTGATACGATACAATATTATTGCTTGGTACATTACGATGATTCACCGATTTATTGATACATTGATACATTGATACTGATACATTGATACGATTCATTGATATGATTCATTGACGCAATATACGAAATATTGGGGTACCATAGTCAGTGCTCCACAATCAATCGATAAACACTGGCCGACACAATCACTACATTATTCACTACTCAATTCATTCCCTTAAATCCCGGCTTCTTGATTATTTTATTAATGCAACAATACAATACGCAAATATGAGACATTGGGTGAACAATGGTAACAATAAGGGAACAATAAGATGGTAACATGAAGTAGGACAATTAGAATGATGACAATAAGACATTAGGATCATGCAATACAACATAAATACATTAATTCATGCAATAGAACGATATAGGAATAATTAATCTATTAAATATGAACTATGAAATTCTGGACAACAAGAGCAGTCTGTACAAACATACAGTTTTCCGCTATTGCAGAACTCGAAAAGTGAATCTGTCTGAAATTCTAGAAACTAGACTTCCACATGGTTCCAACGCATATTTAAAGTTCAAAATCTGACAACACTAGCTAGGTCAATTACGGTGTTCTTTACAGATTTCATGTTGAGGCAGAATTTCGACATTATGTTATTTTAATTTTAGAATCAGCAAAAAATCTATAATAAATTCATTAAAAATATTTTCTGGACTCATAAATATGATTACTAACAATCTGGAAATTATTAGATAAAAGTTTTATCATTTGATCTGCCTTTCTACTGTTTAGACATGGAAGATATAAGAATCTGAAAATCTGAATGTAAAAACACAGTTGTAGTAAAACGGACATAACTTTTGCTAGACAACTCGGAATTTAGAAATTAAAAATGTTCTGAAAACTAGAAAGATAAGGCTACAATTCTTATTCAGAAAGTAATTCGTTTTAAGATCGTTTACTGGTTCAAAACAGTGGTCAACATACAGACCAGCAAGCAATATACAGGTTTTGTGCAATTTTCTTGAAATAAATTAATTTAAAATGATGGTTATCGATTCGTTAGTCAATAAATAGTGTAATGAGAATGATGGGTGCAATAACATGATGAATAAGAATAAAATCATATATATACACTAAATTATCATCGATCAAACAACAAAAATCAACCAAATATACAACCTAGTATTTGTATCTACAATAATTAATTGTCATGATTATACGGTTAACCCTATTACTTTTTGATGTAAGCGGATAGAGTCTAAAGACTCCAGCCAGAACAAAAAATATATTAAAATAAAGCAACTGTACAATAACAATATGAGTGTTTTACGAAATGTAAAACCCGCGCTTGAAAGCGCCCAAAAATACACAACCAAACAAGAATAACATAGTTGAAAATTGAAGCTACACGCTGACAATCGAGCATCGGTAGGGAATAATCCGGCGGAGGGTGAGGCTAGCGACAGCGACCCAAGCTACAGACCGCTAAGGCGTCTCTCACAGGCACAATAAAAACCGCGCTGAGCGTGACAGGCGCAGGGCCTACACTCCAAACGGACACGCGCGCTAACCCAAGCTGCCTAGCCAAATTAAAACGGAGCTTGCGACTGGAGCTCAGCGAAATGCGAAGCAGCAGGAAAGGGGACGCCGCGCTCTGGGTACCCAATGACAGGCCCAAGATGATCAACTCTGATCGACACTCCCACCAAAACAATGGGGTGAGAGACCTGAGAACTGTGAACCAGGAGCCCACCCACGCAGACTCGATGCACAGACACAACAGCACAACAACAGAAACAGCGGATCAATAAGAAAACAACCACTAAAGGTCGCACGCTCGTGGGTATCCGCTCCAGTCCGGACACAAAACAGAAAGAGCATGTGTGCACGTTCTTGGAGCTCCACGAGCTGGCTGAGCACAAAACCAAGATGAGCAGCCATACAAAGCAATCAAGTAAGGTCACACAAAACCGCACAAGACCTGCGACAGCATGGGGCGAGAACAAGAGAGAAAGATAGCCATCCTAAATACCAGATACAAAACTTACAAGTACCATAAACAGCATAGTCAGGGTAAGGGCATACAAAAGAAAAGGAAAAGAGCTGATCATGCACTGAGACCGCAAGTCCCCAAAAATACAGCCAATCAAGCTGATGCAGACCAAAACAAAGAAGACATAAAAGCTACCACAAAAAGTCCCCAAGAGGGAAACCATAAACACTGCCCAAACACCTGTGCAAAAAAAGCTCAGCGGAGCCAGAGAAACATGCTGGGTACTGTAACAACAGAGACTGGGGATATCCCAGAAGAGGAGGACAAACCATGCGATTAAACCTGCGAAAAAACCATAAGATCAAAATTAACTCATAGGCTAATAACAAAGCATGAAGTCTGAATATGATCAAAAATAACACATGGGCAATCATAAAGCTTGTAGTCTGGAAAGAACTATCACGGAATCATCTAATCGTTGACAATGAAAGTCTAATCTGGCTTCGGCCATCACTTTCGAAGACCAAAAATTAAATAGAAAAATGAATTCTTCTATCAATGATAATATAGGGGAAGCTTTGTGCGAAAAAAGCCTGCGATTTTTTTCCATCCACACGATCCAAATGATGATATGAGTTGAGAGGTTCCAACCTTTGCGAAACCTCGGGAGAGAGGGAGGAGACTTCCAACAAGAGATCAAATTGGAGGGCAAGGAAGGACTTCCCCAAGTTAACCCTATTATTAATTCTACATTAATGCATCAAAGATTCAATCTTTAGTGTCAAAAGTGGCATATGTTAAGAATGTTGGGGTGAGTTCGTGTAAACCCTAAATAGACTCAACGAAGAGATGAACAAAGTATAATACCATAAAACAAGGGATCTACTTGCAAGAATTTCCACAAAACTTGAATTTGATACAATTAACAATTCAAGTTGACGGTGACTTGCCTTATAACTGATGAAAACGAATACCAAGAATAACGGGATAAGGATCCCGAAGCAACGAACCCACGAACTAACACAATCCACCAATAGCACGTACAATATACGTGCAAAAGAGAAACTGGGCAGCAATAGTAAAGAGAGAGAGCTCGGCAGGTAGCAATATGGCAAGGGGCGACGACATTGCAGGTGGCAGTGCAATAGGGACAGGACGATGCGATGGCGGCCCTATCGACGGAGCAGGGGAGCACAATTTGGGGGATTTGGCTGCTGTTGGCGGAAACAGGGAAACAGGTGGTCGAGGGTGGGGTTTTTTGTTGGGGGGCTGTCTGGGAGGCGGCTGAGGTCGAGAGGTGGGGGGCGGGGGGGTTACGACGAGAGGAAGGTTCGCCGGAGGAGAGAGCTCGCCGGTGAAGAAACCCAGCGATGGGTTCACCTGGGTTTGGGCGAGAATTGAACTGGGAGAGAGAAAGCGGAAGGAGAAAGAAAGAGAGGAGAGAGAATAAGCGGTTATGGTTTCAATTATGTACAATTTTTAGGGTTTGCAGTAAAGTTGTATTTATAGAGTATAATTAGGGTGTTAGGTTGGTGATTTAGGATCCAATAATAGTGGGTTTAGGTTGAAAACAACAGCAATTGGGTTTTTAGGGTTCAATAAGAGATGGGTTAAAATACAATATGGTTCAATAAATAAACCCACAATTAAATAAAATGAAATCCACATGACAGATAGCCCAACAAAGGAGAAAATAGTTCATGAATCAAAAAAAGAAATCCAATTAGATAAATAAATAATACAATGAATAAAATATAAATTGGGGCTTGAAAATAAATTTGGAATTCGCCAATAAAATTGCATCTAGTACAATAATAAAATAATTCGATAAATGAACTTTAAATAGATAATCAAGAAATAAAAACTAATAATCATAATCATAATAGTAATAAAATTACATAACAAAATTGTATCCAGGTTTAACAACTTTATTAAAATAATCCAATAATAATAATATATTTGTTTTTAGGCTCAAATAAAAAACAACTGATCAATAAGATATAAAAAATATGACCAAAATACACCACTATTCGAAATGAATAAAATTTTCGAATAGAAAACACTTTAACAAAATATCCTATCGATTTTAGCACTAAATCAAATTATAGAAAATACACGGAAAATACTTATTAGCGGGAATGGGGGTTACATTTGATTATTGGACTATTGTTATTTCATTGTATTGTGGGCTTTTGACCCGAATATTGTTATTTTTGTTCCAGATGTAGGATTATTATTGTATTTGGATATTTTATCTTGCTTCATTACAAGTATTATTGTTCATGAGATCATTATTATTCTCTGTGCAATTAATCTGTATTGATTATATTGTTGAGCTAATTGAATAAACAGCTTATGGGGGACGTTAGTCATTCGCTGGGCCAATGTCATGTACTTTTATTCTGTATTTTTGGAAAGCGGGGCATGACATTTACACAATTTCTGGTGCCTAATTTAACGACTTTATGTATATATATCCACAATTTTATATAATCTAATCATGTCATACTATTTGTGCCTAACAACATTACAATATGCTTTAAAAAGAATTGCAATTTGACATTATAACAATTCTTTCACCTAGCATGCACTATTTACTCACATTTCATTACTACTAAAATTTCTAGATAATAGCACAACATGCAACACAAAATTAACTAGAGAACTTATGCCAATTGTATTTTTAACATAAATTATCTACACATGCGTTCTACAATAATTTAGATAGCAAAAGAGACACCCACCTCTATATAAAGCTCCTATAAAATTGCTCCAAAGCTCTAACAAGAATGCCTCCTCCTCCTCAAGCAAAGCAACCGAAATCCTTCCATCTCTTGCCAAAAAACGGAGCTCCACTCTTTCTTTTCTTCTCTTTTGTTTTCTTTTGATCTTTTGTGTGTTGTTCATACTATAGGAGGGGTATTTATAGGAGTATTATGTGGTTGAGAAGACTCCTACTACTCAAATAACTACCCACTCTCTCAACCCACACTCCCACTCCCCCATCTCTCTTTAGAATGGCCGGCCAAGCTCCACACACGTGCACGTGTACCAAATGTGCACACACTCTCCCATTCTTTTATTAATTGTTATTAATTTATTATTAGGCTAGGTGTATGTTACATGACAAATGTACTAGGATTTAAAGTGTTCAGTTAAAAGTAGAATTAATCTTGGGCTTCTCTTTTTAATTAATTTTCAATGGGCTTTTAAAAGAGATTTTAGGCCTAATGGTTTTAATTAAAATAGATAACATAAGTGTGATAAATAAAATGAGAAGAAAATTTGTGCATAACTCTCAGAAAATTTTAGGGTCTAAAATGCATAAAATTTTACATGCCATGCATGTGCAAAAATATAAAACTTTATTTTTCTGGAATGTTACACAATGGGTACAAGTCATCTGACCCGTGGGTCCAACAGGCCTGGTCGAAATGTAACCTTGGAAACATGTTTAGTTTTCTCTCAACCCGTACGCGGCATGCTGGTACCCGCCAATATTTCAGGTTTTGTTTTTTCTTTTATTTTAGTGTTTTTTTTGTAATTTTTAATTTTTATTTTAATTAAATAACTGGTTAAAAACTTAACCCGTACTATCATTTATTAAAAAAAGAGTAAATGAGAAAATTGAATAACTGAAACAATAAGCAATGTAATGAAGAATCAAGAATGATCTTAACAAGCTTGTTGCTTGGTGCCTAGGCTCCTTGTTGAAATAAATATATGATATCAACAATCGAAATCCAACTAGACTTCAATTTATCATATCATCAACCAAAACAAAAGAGCAATAAATTGCCCAATCATGCTAAGAAAGAGCTATCAATTTTCAAAGTATGCAAATATAATTGAGTTTAAACAAAATTCAAAAATAATCAAAATGTACAATATCAAAATCAAAACAATGAAACCATATGACAAACAAGTTTCTAAAGTCATGGAATTAATTACATCCAAAACAATGAAACCAAATGAAAAACAAACACAAATTACACTCAAATAAATTACAACTGCTAATGAGTATTTAGTTTTTACATGATGATTATTCATATGGGCCTCTTTAGTAGGTCCGGGCCTTCTTCAAGTTTGTCTACAAGAACATGGGGCCGCTTTCTAGTTCATTCAAAGTGTCAGATTAGGTCCACTAGGAGAGACACCCAGCCCATGAGGGTTGTGAGTCAAATCTCTTATCCCCAAGCAGGAGAGCATACATCTAGAGGGTGAGATTCAAACATGAGATAAGGAATTCATATCGATCTAATGAATTCATATCGATCTCTCAGACTATTTCTCAGACCTATAAATATCCTCTCCCATCCTAAGTTAGAAGGTAATCTGCAATTTCTTTCTTAAACTCTCTTTCTCTCTCTCTTGTTCTGACTTGTGTGTCGAAGGATCCATCACTGGGGCCACCCACGGTGTTTCAGACATTTTACAGGTCCATCGGCGGCGTTAGAAACCGTAGGATCAGATCACGATGTTCAATCAACGGTCCAAGTCGCATCTCAGGAGCTGTAACTACCTCTTACGGCGACGATCAATTGCTACATCTTTAGTAATTTCCTTCAAATATAAGCTCATTATCAGTTTGCTCCCAGACCAAAATTAGCAGCAATAGATTTTGCGCCGTCTATGAGAAACTACACAAATCAGACTTCTGCCATGCCACCAAGACTAAGAGGCAGAGCGGCAGCCTTAGGTCGTCGCACTAACTCTCTTCATCAACTAGCTCTTCCCGTGGAGGACCAAATTCCTCCTTATCAATCAGATCTTCCCCGACAGCCTAATCAAGCTCCTGTCAATGGAGAGTCAACGGGGGGCTCCCGACGAAGCCATCATGAACAGGATCCTTTGCACCACTATGTCTCAGTTCCTAATCATTTGTAACACCCTGAATTTTCAAATAATTAAATATAAATTTTTCATTTGTTTTCATGTTTCTGACACGTGCAAATTAATGTGTTTATTTGGCTTTAAAACGTATTTTAATGTTATGAACAAATATTTTCATTCTCTTTTAAACAGCCTATTATTATTATATTTATTCTTAGGCCTAATAGCTTAATTCTAGCCCACCCATAACAAATTAATTAATTAATTAAGAGCCCATGGATTTTTAGCCCACCTAGCTCGCCCACTATTTAATTCTATTATTAATTAAGACAACTTGCATGATAGACATGATCATGTAACAAATTAATTAACTATTAAATGAAAAAACAACTAAGTGTGCATGTGAGGGCACGAGCATTGTACATGCATGTGCAATGGGACAAGAAGGAGAGGTCGGCCAATGCATGGAATGGGAGAGTGGAAGAGTGGAGAGTGGTTGCTCACTAGTGGGTAGTTCTTCTAACTCCCAATTGTATCTTAGCCCTTTATCCAAACTCATCTCAACCCTTCATTGCTCTTGAGATGTGTATAAATACCCCTTCCTTGTAATTCTTTATCACTTACACTTAGAAAATTTTAAAGATAAAAGAAAGAAAAGGCATTGTGAGAAAAAGATTGAGTGAGAAGAACATTGTGTGAGAGAAAGAAAGAGAGAGTGTGCTCTTTTTTTTATTGGAACCCGGCATAGGATCAAGGAGGGGATGCTCGGGTTCTTGCATAGCTATGAGGAGGAGCTCGGATTTTGCACAAGCTAGGAGGAGAAGGAAAAGCGATCGTATTTTCAGGAAGTTTCATTTATGAGTTTTCATTGTTCTTCAAAGAGGTGGGCAATTTCTCAACTTCTAATGTAGATATCATGCTAATAGGTTAATTTATGAACATGCTAGAGAAAATAGCAAAATTTGCCGTATAATTTCTTGAAAAGACTAGTAAGAAAAAGAAAAAAAATCTTAGTTGTCTATATGAGAAAATTAGTAAAATGGATTGAGATTTGTTAATTAATATTTATCATCATGCTTTATTAATATATTGTCATGCTAGAATATATAATTTAATGAACCATGCTTGTATGAGAATTGTGCTTGTGAATGAATTGTAGAATGTAAAATAACACCCATGGATTGTGAAATCAATTGATTAGTATAAAAAGTTGCAATAAGTGTTGATTTTTAATTATATTGTATGAGTAGTATTATATCCACTTGATTGTCTAATATGTTGTGTCTTAGAATCATAAGAAAACGAATTAGTTTTGTAAAACATAAAAATTAACTTAAGAGAATTAACTATGTTAAAGAATGGAAAAAATTGTACAAAAACTTTGTGAATAAATGTAGGAATAAGTAGATAAAAAATTTATCAAGAAAAGAAATTTCAATCTCAATAAATACACTAATATTTAATTTTCTCATAAGAAATAAGAGGAATGGTTCTATTATATTGTGTAAAATGAGAATTTTGTAAATCTAAACAAATATACTATTCTGTTTTTCAAAAGAACACATTCTGGAAAAGATCTAGATTTTAAATAAGTACAATTTGATTGAGAAATCGAGTTTACTAAAGAAGGAGTTAGATACAGATTAGTAGAATAAAGCAATTTTAACTCATGAGTATAACAGAAAGTGAATTTGGGCATACTGGCTTTCGGTGGGAAGTCAGGATGCTGTGTGCAGTAACAGTATTCATGGGTTAGAGTCTTGAAGGGGCTCTGTTTTATTAAATTTTGATTTTAAATCAAATCACCGAAAACATATTTAAATGTAAAGCAGTTCACCTTATAGCAGTTATTCACTCTTGGACTCTTGATCTTCGGGTGCGCTTTGGGTCTGTTACTGTAGCTGGGCGGAGGCGTTGATATTGGGTTCGAATCCGACCACTGCCTTTTTTTTAACGTTTTTTGTTATTTTTGATATATAAGGGTTTTTTAAGAGTATAAAAAATTGAGAAAAATTCTAATATTCTTCTAAAATACCTAGACTTCATAAAAATTATTTCTACAATATTTGACATATTATAATGAGATTGGAAGTAATTTTTGGGAAGAACTTGATAAATTTTCTTAGAATATGACTATTTAAAGAAAAGGAAGATTTTGAATGTAAATAATTGTGTGTAGCGATCAATATTGAGATTTTCGACATGGAAAATTTGAGTAAGTTAATAAATGAAAGTTGATATTTAATATATGCAAGTGTGCATGGAAAATGAAATAAAAATATCATGATGAAATGTGGAAATTGGTGAGTATAAACACTCATTTTTGGTGAACATGAGAGAAAGGTTGAAAACTAGAGTTTAACTAAGTCCTTACATCGGCATGAATTAAATTTTGAAGAGAAATATTGTAATAAAAAACCAATATTGGGTCGTGGTTAACAATTGATGTTTAAGACCGGTGTAGAGGTAACGCTAACTCTAGGGTGTAAATTTATTCATAATTTAAATATCTAAGGACTACACTATAGTAAAGATGTGATGAAAGTAAGAGAAAAATACAAGTATGATGGCCTCGGATCTACGGAATGAGAGTGTTCACAGGATGTCTGCATGATGCATCATGTTATGACGTGGATACATCTCCAGAATTATCGGGATAGTGGTGACGCTTGTGGGGTGCTTTGGTGACTACATAGTGCCAACGTTCCATGACGAAAGCGAATTGTCCACAGGTTGTTTGCATGATGCGTCATCTCATGATGTGAAATTTCTCTCCAGGCTATCTGAACATGGGCTCGTAATTCATACAATATGTAGGATACTTATCGTAGTTACCGTAGTAGTTAAACTCATAACGAGGGATTCAACCCTACAAGATGAAGAACGGTTAAGGGCTTGCCCTCGGATTTATGTAGAATGGGATGCATAAGTTCGTACAAGTGTGCATTAGTGTCATGAAATAATAAATAACTATATTAAGACTAAGTGCACAGTCACACACGATATCAATAAGATAGTCCCCCTTAGCTGTGTTTGTGATCAAGTGTGTGCTTTCCAAGTAAGAGAAATTGATGTATTATATCCTAGCGTCAGTTGTATGAAACTGATGTGCCCACAGTTTCTATGCACGATAAAATAAATGAAAGGACTAAAGAAGGAATGATGCTTAAAGAAATATTTCAATTGTTATTCATGTATCATGTTGTAATTATATTTCTACTGTGTTGATGTAAACATTGTTGTATAAAAAGTTTTAAATTTCTTGTAAAATTGTACGAAGTAAAGTGTAAAGATCTTGTGGAACTTCGAACTCAGACTTATTTGAAAATCGGGGTGTTACAAAGTGTTATCAGAGCCAAGCTTCAAAGTAGTACAAATTTTTACGGAACGACACCCTACAGTGGACATTAGAGTGTGAGTTGGGTATAGAGATTTAAATGTAAGCTGCTTATATTTGTGTTGCTTTATTATTGATGCTTCTTCTTCTCCCTCCCTAAAGTTGGCGAACCACCACGACCCAGGAGGCAATGATGATTGGCACATAATTGAAGAGGACTACTACCCCATACAAGGAGATTCCGACGAAGATGATCCCGAGGTGTATGAAGGTGAATGGCCGGAGTCCTAAGAGATCACTCCACCTCCAGATTCATCAGACATTTCATACGACGATGAATAACCAGTTCTACGAAATCACATCGAATCTCTTCAGAGACAAGTGGAGACTTGGAAGGAGAGAGCGACCAATTGCAGGCCCAGTGTGAAATGTTCAAGGAGAATATTGCAACCCTCAGTCATCGTAGTTGGGAACTTGAGAACATAAAGAACATGTATGATGTGCTGAAGGGAGAGGCAGCAGAACTATGGGAAGAGCTTAGGAAAACCAAGAGGAACCATAGGGATTAGAATGTTGTATAATCTCAATGTTCTTAGCATGGATGTCAGATGATGTTTTAAATTTTAATGTACAAAGTTTGAATTCAATGAAATGAAAAAGTTGATTTAAATTCATGTTTCTACTTCTAATTTAATGGATCTTTTGAATCAAAGTATGGCTGGAAGAAGAGCAAGGAATGGGTGAAGGGCCCAGTTGTGGACTCAACTTGGAAACGGAGTTGGCCAGGGTCTATCAGACCATCAACACCTTCGCCATGAACACCATAGGGGGATGCTTGCAAATCCAGTTCCTGAAGAAATCAATCTTTTGGAATAATTCAAGCGGATGAAGCCGCCAGTGTTTGAAGGAAGTCAGACCCAGATGCAGCTGACAATTGGATTAGGCAAGTCGAGACTAATTTTGAGGCCTTGAAAACTCTAGAAGGTAGAAAGGTGAAGCTGGTTACGTTGCAGCTCCAGAAGGACGCAGGTGTATGGTGGCAGTCATGAAGGGAACTATGGGAAATTGTGCTATCGGCTGGGAGGAATTCTTGGAAGAGTTTCGCGGTCACTACTTCCCATCCGACGTCCAACAGAAGAAAGCAATGCATATCTGTCAGGGAGTATGCGACAAGGTTTACTCAACTTTTGAGGTATGCACCTGAACTTGTGATGGACGAGGCGACGAAAGCTCGGAAGTTCGAGTACGGATTGAGGCCGAGTCTGAGATCGAGGTTGATACCCCTTGGTATCAGGAGGTTTGACAAGTTAGTCAAACGAGTTGCAGCTACAGAGGAGGATATGGAGTAGTTTCAAGCTGCCCATAATAGGAGGGACAATTGGAATGTCAGAAAAGGGCCTGCAGTTTTAGGGAAACGTCAGGGGGTAGCCGCCAGCTCAAAGGTTCAAACCTACGTGAGGTGAACACTGTCAATGTGGATGGAGGACCCAGAAATGGTTAGATGAGACCTCCTGTGATGACTTGTTTCACTTATTTCAATTGTGGAGAGACATGACATTACAGATCTCAATGCCCCAAACTGCGAGATGTCGCCCGAAAGGCACTAACACAGCAAGTTGGGAAGAAGCCGTACCAGTAGGGGCGAGTATTCGCTTTTGACTGAGGCTGACGCTGATGAAGTGGATCACGTCATTAGTAGTACGGGGCGAATGTTTAGAATTTTCTGTTCCTCTTTTCCCTATTTTATTTAGTAAAGACTGTTATGTAATAGGAGTGTATTATATAACAGGAAAACTTTTATTAAATGGAAAGAATGTTTTTATTCTGTTCAATATTGGATCCTCTCAAACTTTTATATCACCTAAATTTGCTAAAGTCATGGGAGTCGAACCGAAGGTCTTTCCAGGAAAGGTCCTAGCAATAGCTACTCCATCAAGGGAAACATTAACCACTGATCGGTATTACGCAGGATGCGAGATCAGAATTGGAGACAGGATTTTCGGAATTGATCTGATCGAGCTGAATATCCTAGGGGTCGATATTGTCATTGACATTGATTGGATGTCGGTGTACAATGCGAACATCGAGTGTAAAACCAAGGAGTTAACAGTGAAGGCTCCAGGAGGTCCTGCAGTCACTTTCCACAGAAAGGAGAGATGTTCAGGTTTGGTAGCAGCTATTAGCAAGAAGAAGATTCTGGTGGAGGTGTAGCAGATTCCAGTGGTTCGGGATTACCCAACGGTGTTCTTGGAGGATTTTCCCAGGTTACCCCTGCATCGTGATGTAGATTTTAGCATCACTATCCAGGCAGGGAGTGCACCTATTTTGAAGGCACCATATAGGATGGCGCATGTGGAGTAGGATGAAGTTAAACGGCAGATTGACGAGCTCTTAGGAAAAGGTTTTATTCAGCCGAGTGCATCACCTTGGGGAGCACTGGTATTGTTGGTGAAGAAGAAGGATGGGTCGATGAGGATGTGCATTGATTACCGGGAGATGAATAAGGCGACTGTTCAGAATAAATATCCTATTCCACGAATTGATGACCTGTTCGATCATCTACAAGGAGCAACTGTTTTCTCCAAAATAGACCTTCGATTAGGGTACCATCATGTTCGAGTGAAAGCAGAAGATGTGCATAATACTGCATTCAGAACTCGATATGGGCATTACGAATTCTTAGTTATGCCATTTGGAGTGACGAATGCACCTACAATCTTTATGGACATGATGAACAGGGTGTTGGGGATGTTTATTGATTCTTTCATCATGGTGTTCATCTACGATATTCTTGTGTACTCCAAGTCAGAGGAGGAGCACACTGAGCATCTAGCTGAGGTTCTAAAGAAGCTTCAAGAATATGAGTTGTACACCAAGTTATCCAAGTGCAATTTGTGGAAATTTGAAGTGGCATTCCTGAGTCACATCTTTTCTAAGGAGGGAGTGGCTACTAATCCTCAAAAGATAGAGGCAGTGAAGGATTGGGCAGGGCCTACTACAGTGAAAGAAGTTAGATATTTTCTTGGGTTAACTGGATACTACAGGAGATTTATTCAAGGCTATGCTCAAATAGCCGTGCTGCTCACTGGTCTGACCAAGAAGAATGTAAATTTCAAGTGGACTGAGCAGTGCGAGGCAAACTTTTAGGAGTTGAAAGAGAGATTGACTACTGCTCCCGTTTTGGCTTTGCCTAAAGCAGGTGTTGAGTATGATGTCTACAGCGATACTTCACATCGTGGACTTGGGTGTGTCTTGATGCAAGAGAAAAAAGTAATCGCTTATGGGTCTAGGAAAATAAGACTATATGAGAAGAATTATCCGACTCATGATCTGGAGTTGGCTGCGATTATCTGTGCCTTGAAGCAATGGAGGCATTACATGTACGGTAAGAAATTAAACATGTACACGGACCACAAAAGTTTGAAGTACATCTATCAGCAAAAGAACCTCAATATGAGGCAACGGAGATGGTTGGAAGTACTTAAGGACATGCGTCCTGAGATTAAATACCATCTGAGTAAGGCTAATGTTGTTGCTGATGCATTTAGCCATAAAAACAGTTTGGCCAGCTTGATCACAACCCAGAGGCATCTTGTAGAGGAGCTGGATCAGGCTGGTATTGAGGTAGTTTTGCAAGGCTTAGGAGCATCTTTGGCTCAGCTGAGGCTTCAGCCCACGCTGAATGAAAGGATTATAGCAGATCAGAAGGAAGATGAAGGAGCAGGTTGTTGCAGGTAGATTTTCTGAGTTTCAGATCAGGGCTGAAGTGTTGGGGTTTGGAGAAAGGCTATGTGTTCTAAACCATTCAGATTTGAGGGAGAGTATTCTTCAGGAGGCACATGCTACTTTTTTGTTTGTACATCCTGGGAGCACCGAGATGTACAAGGACATCAAGCAACATTTCTGATGGTCGGGTTTGAAGCGGGATGTGGCTGAATTTATGGGGAGGTGTGAGATCTGTCAGTAGATGAAAGCCGAGAATCAGAAGCCTGGAGGTTTATTGCAACCGTTACCCATTCCAGAGTGGAAGTGGGATAACATCAGCATGGATTTCATCACGGGTTTGCTCAAGAGTTCGAAGGGTAATAATGCGATTTGGGTCATGGTCGATCGACTAACCAAATCGGCTCACTTTTTGGCAATGAAACTCAGTTTGTCTATGGACAAGTTAGCCGAGCTGTATGTTGGAGACATCGTCAGGCTTCATGGTGTTCTGTTGATCATTGTGTCTAATCGAGATGCGTGGTTCACTTCGCATTTCTGGAGGAGTCTTCAGACAACCTTGGGTATTAAGATGGATTTCAGCATCGCCTTCCATCCTTAGACTGATGGGCAGACTGAGAGGGTCAATCAAGTTCTTGAGGATATGCTTCGGTATTGTGTTCTAGATTTTGGAGGCAGTTAGGAGAGGCATCTAGCTCTAGTAGAGTTTGCCTATAACAACAGTTTTCAGGCTAGTATCGGGATGGCACCATATGAAGCTCTGGACGGCAGGAAGTGCAGAACGCCTGTTTGCTGGTTTGAAGTGGGGGAGCGGTAGATATTTGGGCCCGAGATCGTGCAGCAGACCTCGAAAAAGATTGATTTGATCAGGAATAGGTTAGTTGATGCTCAGAGTAAGTAGAAGAGTTATGCCGATAACCGGAGGAGGGACCTTTAGTTTGAGGAAGGTGACTTTGTCTTCCCGAAGGTATCGCCTAGTAAATGTGTAGTTCATTTTGGCAGAGGAGGGAAATTAGCCCCAACGTACGTAGGCCCTTATAAGATATTGAAGAGGAATGGAAAAACTACTTACCAGTTGGAGTTACTGGAAGAGTTGTCTCAAGTGCACAATGTCTTCCATGTGTCTATGTTGAGAGGTTACATTCCAGATCCAAGTCACCAATTTCCCGTAGTGCCGGAGGGTTTACAGTTAGATCTGAGTTACATTGAGCGACCGGTTGAAATTGTGGATCGTCGGGAGAAAGTCTTGAGGAACAAGACGATACCGATGGTCAAAGTAGTCTGGAGAAACTAGTTGGTTGAAGAAGCTACTTGGGAATCCGAGGAGAGGATGCTGAAGGATCATCTCGAGCACTTTGTTTGATTGTATTGTTTTGTTTTCTTCTTTTATGTTTTGTTTCTCAATCTTTAAACGTAGTTCCGGGGACGGAACTATTCTAATGAGGGAGTGTAGTAACACCCTAAATTTTCAAATAATTAAATATAAAAATTTTCATTTGTTTTCATGTGTTTCGCACGTGCAAATTAATGTGTGTATTTGGCTTTAAAAATTATTTTCATGTTATGAACAAATATTTTCATTCTCTTTTAAAAAGCCTATTATTGTTATTATTATTTATTCTTAGGCCTAATAGCATAATTCTAGCCCACCCAAAATTAATTAATTAATTAATTAAGAGTCCATAGATTTTTAGCCCACCTAACTAGTCCACTAATTAATTCATTAAGAGTCCATAGATTTTTAGCCCACCTAACTAGTCCACTAATTAATTCTATTATTAATTAAGACAACTTGCATGGTAGACATGATCACAATTAAATGAACAAACAACTAAGTGAGAATGTGAAGCCACGTGCATTGCACATGCACGTGCAATGGGACAAGAAGGAGAGGTCGGCCAATGGATGGAGTGGGAGAGTGGGAGAGTGGAGAGTGGTAGCTCACTAGTGGGTTGTTGTTCTAACTCCCAATTGTATCCTATCCCTTCATCCAAACTCATCTCAACCCTTCATTTGCTCTTGAGATGTGTATAAATACCCCTTCCTTGTCATTCTTTATCACTTACACTTAGAAAATTTTAAAGAGAAAAGAAAGAAAAGGCATTGTGAGAGAAAGATTGAATGAGAAGAACATTGTGTGAGAGAAAGAAAGAGAGAGTGTTCTGTTGTTTTCATTGGAGGCCGGCATAGCATCAAGGAGGGGAAGCTCGGGTTCTTGCATAGCTATGAGGAGGAGCTCGGATTTTGCACAAGCTAGGAGGATAAGGGAAGGCGGTCTTCTTTTCAAGAAGTTTTCATTATGAGTTTTCATTGTTCTTCAAAGATGTCGGCAATTTCCCTAATTCTAATGTACATATCATGCTAATAGGTTAATTTATGAACATGCTAGAGAAAATAGCAAAATTTGCCTTATAATTGCTTGAAATGACTAGTAAGAAATAGAGAAAATTCTTGTTTGTCAATATGAGAAAATTAGTAAAATTGATTGAGATTTGTTAATTAAGATTTATCATGATGCTTTATTAATATATTCTCATGCTAGAATATAAAATTTAATGAACCATGCTTGTATGAGAATTGTGTTTGTGAATGAATTGTAGAATGTAAAATAACACCCATGGATTGTGAAATCAATTAATTAGTATAGAAAGTTGCAATAATTGTTGATTTTTAATTATATTTTATGATTAGTATTATATCCAATTGATTGTCAAATATGTTGTCTCTTAGAATCATAAGAAAATGAATTAGTTTTGTAAAAGATAAAAGTTAACTATGTTAAAGAATGGAAAAAATTGTACAAAAACATAGTGAATAAATGTGGGAATAAGTAGATAAAAGATTTATTGAGAAAAGCAATTTCAATGTCAATAAATACACTAATGTTTCAATTCTCAAAAGAAATAAGAGGAATAGTTCTGTTGTGTTGTGTATATTGAGAATTTTGTAAATCTAAACTAATATACTGTACAGTTTTTCATAAGAATACATTCTGGAAAAGTTATAGATTTTAAATAAGTACAATTTTATTGAGAAATCGAGTTTACTAAAGAAGGAGTTAGATACAGATTAGTAGAATAAAGCAATTTTAACTCAAGGGTATAAAAGAAAGTGAATTTTGGCATACTGGCTTTCGATGTGATGTAAGGGCGCTGTGTATAGTAACAGTATTCATGGGTTCGAGTCTTGAAGGGGCTCTGTTTTATTAAATTTCGATTTTAAATCAAATCACCGAAAACATATTTAAATGTAAATCGAGTTCACCTTATAACAGTTAGTCACTCTTGGACTCTTGGTCTTCGGGTGTGCTTTGGGTATGTTACTATAGCTGGGAGGAGGCATTGATCTAGGGTTCGAATCCAACCACTGTCTTTTTTAAAACTTTTTTTAATCTTTTTGATGTAAAGGGTTTTTTTAAGAGTATAAAAAATTGAGAAAAATTCTAACATTCTTCTAAAATTACCTAGAATTCATAAACATTATTTCTACAATATTTGACATATTATAGTGAGATTGGATCTAATTTTTAGGAAGAACTTGGTAAATTTTCTTAGACTATGACTATTTAAAGAAAAAAGAAGATTTTGAATGTAAATAATTTTGTGTAGAGATCAATATTGAGATTTTAGACATGGAAAATTTGAGTAAATTAATAAATGAAATTCGATGTTTAATATATGCAAGTGTGCATGGAAAACAAAAAAAAAGGATCATGATGAAATGTTGAAATTGGTTAGTATAAACACTCATTTTTGGTGAACATGAGAAGAGTTTGAAAACTATAGTTTAGCTAAGTCCTTATATCGGCATGAAGAGAAATGTTGTAGTAAAAGACCAAGATTGGGTCATGGTTAACAATTGATGTTTACCACCGGTGTAGAGGTAACACTAACTCTAGGGTGTTAATTTATTCATGATTCAAATATCCAAGGACTACACTATAGTGAAGATGTGATGAAAGTATGAGAAAAACACAAGTATGAGGGCCTCGGATCTACGGTGTGAGAGTGTTCACAGGCTGTCTGCATGATTCATCATGTCATGATGTGGATACATCTCCGGAATTATCGGGACCGTGGCGACGGTTGTGGGGTGCTTGGTGACTACATAGTGCCATCATTCCATGACGGAGGCAAATTGTCTATAGGTTGTCTGCATGATGCGTCAAGTCATGACGTAGGATTCCCCTCCAGGCCGTCTGGACATGAGCTCTTAATTCATAAAACATCTAGGGTACTTACCATAGTTACCGTAGTAGTTAAACTCATAACGAGGGATTCAACCATACAAGATGAAGAACAGTTAAGGATTTGCCCTCAGATTTATGTAGAATGCGATGCATAAGTTCGAACAAGTGTGCATTAGTGTCATGAAATAATAAATAACTGCATTAAGTCTAAGTGCACAATCACACACGACATCAATAAGATAGTCCCCCTTAGCTGTGTTTGTGATCAATTGTGTGCTTTCAAGGTAAGAGAAATTCATATATTTTATCGTTGACGTGCCCACACTTTCTAAACAGGATAAAATGAATGAAAGGACTAAAGAAGGAATGTTGCTTAAAGAAATATTTCATTTGTTATTCAAGTATCATGTTATAATTATATTTTCGCTGCGTTGATGTAAACATTATTGTATAAATAGTTTTAAATTCCTTATAAAATTGTATGACGTGAAGTGTAACGATCCTGTGGAACTTTGAATTCAGGCTTATTTAGAATTTGGGGTGTTACATCCTTCCTGTGACTCAATGACCTCGCAATATCTCCGGGGGTCAAGTGATTTCCGTCAAAACATCAACATCAGGAAGCAAGTGTAAGACCCCGCAAAATAGTATATAATTATTTTATGCATTAATCCGTGCACGCTTGAGAGTCGCACACGTTATTAAAAAATATTCAAATTTATAGTTGAGAAAATATTGAGACATATTGGCGTGAACTTGGATTCCGTCTACACCCCGGCCCGCAATCAACCTACACTGGTTAAGATCTGATGGTGCATGAGGTGTGACTCATCCACAGTCCACAAGGAGTAAAATAAATATACGTCTTGATGGTCGATGGCTCTTGCGCCAGTGATATCACCCTAGATGAGCACAATAACTGCGTACTAGCTAATAAGCTACATACAAGCAAAACAACTTACATACGAGCCGACTAGCTACGTATGAGCCAAACGAATTACATACGAGCCAACTGGCTATGTATGCGACAAATAAATTATATAGAAGCAACCATTAAAGTCTTACAACAACCTAGAAGCGAAATAACATGCTACTAGCAAATCTTGATCTTTTATACATGAAAGCAACATATAAAGCCTTCTAACAACCTAGAGCAATTAAACGTGCTACTCTTATCGAATTCAACAAAATTAGACTCTTTCGAAAGAACATCTACTACAAATCTCTAGTTGAAATTTTTTTCAAATTTAGTCATTAAGAGGTACAAAAATCTCGAACAATCTAAACAGCGTAGCTTCAGCCGAAATGGCCAACTGCTGTGACTTGTAACGGTCATAACTCCTACTCCGCTTATCGGAATCTAACCCAATAGGAAATTTCTTAAAGGTGAGAACATTTAATACAACTTTCTAGTTGAACTCTTTTTCATGTTCAGTAAGTAAGAGGTACAAAAACTTCGAACAATCTAGGCAGCAACTTCAGCCAAAAATCTAGCCGCTGTCAGTCTTGTAAAAGTCATAACTCCTACTCCGCTTATCGGAATATAACCAAACTCTCTAGCTGATAATTTTTTCAAATTCAGTAAGTAAGAGGTCCAAAAACTTCGAACAATCTAAACAAAGAAGCTTCAGCCAAACAGCTAGCTTCCGTAACTTGTCAAGATCATAACTCCTACTCTGCATGTCCGAATCTAACCAAATAGAACATTTTGGAAAGGTGAGAAACTCTATTACAACTCTCTAGTTGAGAACCTTTTCAGATTCAGTCATTATGGGGTAGAAAAACCTCGAAGAACTTAAACAGCGAAGCTTCAGCCGAAAGGCTAGCTGCTGTGATTTGTAAATGTCATAACTCCTACTCTGCTTATCAGAATCTAACCAAATTAGGCATTTTGGGAAGGAGAGAACATCTACTAAAACTTTCTAGCTGAACACTTTTTCAGATTCTGTATGGAACTCAAAATCCCACTCCTTAAACACAATACAAAACGCAACAAAGACATCCCAAAAGCTGAAACTTCCAAAGCAAGTAACTTTTTCTATACTTATTGGAATCTAGCAAAATTAGGTTTTCTGGAATGGAGAGAACATCTACTATAGCTTTCTAGTTGACCACTTTTTCAGATTCCTTATAGGGCTCAAAATCCAGCTCTTTGAACAAAATTCAAGAACCACAAAAAGCACAAAAAAGCTGAAATTTGTAAAGCATATAACTTTTGCTATACTTATCGGAATCTAGCAAAATTGGGTTTTCTGGAAAGGGGAGAACATCTACTACAACTTTCTAGTTGGATACTTTTCAGATTTCTTATAGAGCTCAAAATCTATCTCTTTCAACACAACTCCAAAACAACAAAAAGCACAACAAAAGCTGGGACTTGTAAAGCTTATAACATTTGCTGTACTTATCAGAATCTTGCAAAATTGAGCTTTATGGAAAGGGGAGCACATCTAATACAATTTTCTAGTTGACAACTTTTCCTTATAGATCTCAAAATCTAGCTCTTTGAACACAACTCATGAACAACAAAAAACACAGCAATAGCTGAAACTTGTAAAGCTTATAACTTTTTTCTATACTTATCAGAATCTAGAAATATTGGGCTTTCTGGAAAAGGGAGAACATCTACTACAACTTTGTAGTTAACCACTTTTCTAGATTCCTTATAGAGCTCAAAATCCTGCTCTTTGAACACAACTCAAGAACAACAAAAATCACCGCAAAAGCTGAAACTTGTAAAGCTTATAACTTTTTCTATACTTATTGGAATCTAGCAAAATTAGGCTTTCTAGGAAGGGGAGAACATCTACTGTAACTTTCTAGTTGACCACTTTTCCAGATTCCTTATAGAGTCAAAATCCAGCTCTTTGAACACAACTCAAGAACAACAAAAAGCATATCAAAAGCAAAAACTTGTAAAGCTTATAAATTTTGTTATACTTATCAGAATCTAGCAGGCTTTCCGGAAAGGGAAGAACATCTACTACAACTTTCTAGTTGACCACTTCTCCAGATTCCTTATAAAGCTCAAAATCTAGCTCTTTGAATACTACTCAAGAACAACAAAAAGCTCAGCAAAAGCAGAAACTTGTAAAGCTTATAACTTTTGCTATACTTATCGGAATCAAGCAAAATTGGGCTTTCCTGGAAAGGGGAGAACATGTTCTACAACTTTATAGTTTACCACATTTCTAGATTCCTTATAGAGCTCAAAATCCAGCCTCTTGAACACAATTCAAAAACTACAAAAAGCACAGAAAAAGTTACAGCAAAACCTGAAACTTGTAAACGTCGTAACATTTGCTATACTTTTCGGAATCTAACAAAATTGGCCATTTTCGACAGGGGAATACAACTACTACAACTTTCTAGTTGACCACTTTTTCGGGATTCCATAAGAAACTCAAAATCCAGTCCTTTGAACACAATTCAAAAACAACAAAAAACACAGCCAAAACTGAAACTTGTAAACCTTATAACTTTTTCTATACTTATCAGAATTTAGCAAAATTGGCCATTTTGAAAAGGGGAGAGCATCTAATACAACTTTCTAGTTGACCACTTTTTCAGATTTCATAAGGAACTCAAAATCCAGTCATTTGAATACAAGGCGAATGAACCAAAATAGCATTTTCTTTTTTTTATGCTCGTTGTTTTGGGGAAATGATTTGTTTCACCCATCAAATTAACCCCAAAAAATCGATAAAAATTAGACCATGGTATTAACACATACCGGAAGCTCTCAAATTAATTTGGAGTCAAAATTCCAACCTTAACATAAGTAATTAATTCTAACTACCTACTAGTTTAGGGCTTATTCTTTAATGTTTTATTTGTGTTCTACTACTTTAATATTGTATGCCCTTTATTCTTGTCCATAAACATTCAATATGCACATGAAGTTTAGTCAAAGTTCTCTAATTTATTGACAATAATAATAATAATAACAACACAAACAAGTTGAGAACCCCACCCAACGATTGGAAGAACTTGCTAGTTTTTCCTTCTCATTCCTTGCTCCTTGTTCTTGCTCCTCTTCAAGAACACACCCTTAAGAAATGAACCCACTCTATTTTGATTTGATTTTGATCTCTCTTTCTTTTCTTTCTTTCTTTATTTTTTCTAAATTAAAACAAGTAAATGAAGAAGAAGAAATGTGAGATGAGAATGGATGGAACAAAAAAATGAAAATGGCTCTTTGCCTTTAGAGATTGGCTGGCCAAGGGTAGGGGGAGGGGTTTTATAGGATGAGAGGGGGTGGGCTTGTGGGTGAGAAGAGAGCCACTTGTTCTCATTCTTGTGGTTAAAACAATTGGAAATCAATTTGCAAATTTAAATTGCAATCAACACCCTACTCATCTCTAACTCTTCATTTTGAACATGATTGATAAAAAATAAAAGACATTTTTCCAAAATCACATACTACATGATTTCGTACAAATGTACGAAATCGATACTGTATATATACGTACATATATCTGCCTATACAGATAATTTTTATTAGTTAAAACGAATAATCTCTAACAAAATTATTTTAATTCAGAAATAATAATAAAAATAATTTTATTACCGGCTCGGAAGATTTCAGCACCAATTTGATACAATACAAATGTACACAGACTGGTATGTATATATACACATAATGTTTATCAACAAAACCTGGTAATATCCACCAAAAATATTTCAATTCTGAAAATAAAATAATATTTTTTAATATCAGCCCGCAATTTTACAGACATTTTCTCAAAAATGCATTTTGAAGGATTTTGTACAAGTGCACAAAACTGATACAATGCATATATACTTACTAGTATATATATACATATAACATTTTATTAGTAAAACCAATAAATTTTCATAAAATTTTTTTGGGTTTAAAAATAATAATATTACAAATATAGTATCCGACCAGGATATTACAATACTCCCTCTTTAGAATAGTTTTGTCCTCAGAACTATGTTTAGTTAGGAGAACAGAAAAATATCCATACACTAAATAACTTGGGGAAAGTAAGCTTATATGGCTTTCTGGCTCCTATGTGGCTTCTCCACTAATGGGTTCTCCAAAGAACCTGACCTTGATCCCAAAGCTGCCTGTAGACTCTACCAAAATTGGGATGTAACCCTTGAATCTTGGTCAGAATCGCAGATACTGGTACTCCATGCTGCTTCATTACGCTTTCAATGCGGACTTCCACTAATTTCTATATTGACTTAGTCATCTTTATCGAAAGAAAATGTGCAGACTTTGTCAACCAATCCCCAATAACCCAAATTGAGTCATACATTTTCGAACTTCTGGGAAATCATGTGATGAAGTCCATATTGATGTTCTGAGATCAACTTGCCACTTCGATGCTTCATTCCCTGCATCTCCTGCCTAAGCCTTCTGACTTGCTTTCTTAGACTCGGTTGCAGCTTCCATCGTGCCAAAACTGAGCTCCAATCTTGAGTAATCACTTCAATACTGGCTTGCCTGATCTTCATTATTTAGCTTCTTACTTTCTTCACGGTCTTTGGCTGAGGCTAATACTTCACTACCTCGATCTTTTTCGGTTCCGTAGCCACTCCCTCCTTAGAATAGGACATGGCCTACGAACGCCACTTCAAATTTCCAGCATTCACTTTCTCAATTTGCACAAAGTTGATGCTCCTGTAGCTGCTCTATACTGCAGTCAAATGCTCAGCGTGCCCTTCTTCCATTCCTGCTGGGTCCAATTTGGAGTTTACAGCCCTTACAAGAATCCCTAAGGATCCTGTTCATAGCCTATCAATCCAAGACCCCAGCAATACGAACGTATTCGCATGCAACTGCCCTGAACTTGGATTCTGTCTCCACTCCCGACCCGCGATTAACCTATACCGGTTACTGACGGTGCACGAGGGGTGACTCTTTCACAGTCCACGAGGAGTAAAATAAAGACACAAATTGATGGTCGATGGCTCCTAGGGCAGTGATATCACCCTAGACGAGCACAATAACTGCGTACTAGCTAATAAGCTACATACGAGCAAAACAACTTACATACGAGCCGACTAGCTATGTATCAGCCAAACAAATAACGTACTAGCCAACTGGCTATGTATGCGACAAATGAATTATATAGAAGCAACCATAAAAGTCTTCTAACAACCTAGAAGCAAAATAATATGCTACTAGCAAAACTTGATGTTTTATACATAAAAGCAACATAGAAAGCCTTCTAACAACCTAGAGAAATTAAACATGCTACTCTTATCAGAATTCAACAAAATTGGACTTTTTCGAAAGGTGAGAACATCTACTACAACTCTCTAGTTGAATCTATATAATAAAACACAAAGAAAGCTGTCAAGTGGCTCTCATTCAATAGAGTTGAAATCAATGGTCCAGATCTAACCCCACAGAACATATTTTTCCGCCAAAAGTTTTCCCCCAAAACTCAAATTCAAATCCCCAAAACAATTCCTTTATTCGTTTATTTATTTATTCATTTATTTATCTCTCTCTCTCTCTCATTCTCTCTCTATTTACTCAGAAATTTATATTTTCAGATTTCATGTTGTGAATTTTCATATTTTTTATGCATTTTTTATTTCTCATGTTACATTGAAAATAGCTATATATCATCAACAGTTAAATTTCATCATTTCCACACTCAAAGTTCTAAGAAGTTGGATTTTACAACTCCATTTATAATTATTTTTAACATATACTAATGGAAATATGGACTTTTATTTACAACTAATTATTATTTTACCTTTTCAAACTTGAGCTACATAATTGTTATTTTACTGTTTACAAGACTTTCATATACTGTATCGTTCCGAAGACGTGCCGTAGGCACGTGGCCATGGGAAAATCTAGTACATTCTCAAATTATGTCAATAAGCGGTACAAAAACCTCGAACAATCTAAACAGCAAAGCTTCAGCCGAAATGGCCAGCTGCTGTGACTTGTAACAGTCATAAATCCTACTCTGCTTATCGGAATCAAACCCAATAGGAAATTTTGGAAAGATGAGAAAATCTAATACAACTTTCTAGTTGAACTCTTTTTCATGTTCAGTAAGTAAGAGGTACAAAAACTTCGAACAATCTAGGCAGCGACTTCAGCCAAAAAGCTAGCTGCTGTCAGTCTTGTAAAGTCATAACTCCAACTCTGCTAATTGGAATCCAACCAAATAGTACATTTTGGAAAGGTGAGAAACTCCAATACAACTCTGTAGTTGATGACCTTCTCAGATTTAGTCATTATGGGGAAGAAAAACCTCGAACAACATAAACAGCGAAGCTTCTGCCACAAGGCTAGCTACTGTGATTTGTAAAGGTCATAACTCCTACTCCGCTTATCAGAATCTAACAAAATTACGCTTTTTGGAAAGGATAGAACACCTACTAAAACTTTCTATTTGAACAATTTTTCAGATTCTACAAGGAACTCGAAATCCAACTCCTTAAACACAATACAAAAAGCAACAAAGACAACCCAAAAGCTGAAACTTTCAAAGCTCATAACTTTTGCAATACATATCAGTGTCTAGCAAATTTTGGCTTTCTAGAATGGGGAGTACATCTACTACAACTTTCTAGTTAACTACTTTTCTAGATTCCTTATAGAGCTTAAAATCCAGCTCTTTGAGCATAGCTCAAGAACAATAAAAAGCACAGCAAAAGCTGAAACTTGTAAAGCTTATAACTTTTGCTATACTTATCGGAATGTAGCAAAAATGGACGGTCTAGAAAGGGGAGAACATCTACTAAAACTTTCTCGTTGACCAATTTTACAGATTCCTTATAGAGCTCAAAATCCAGCTTTTGAACACAACTCAAGAACAACAAAAAGCACAGCAAAAGCTAAAACTTGTAAAGCTTATAACTTTTGCTATACTTATCGGAATATAGCAAAATTGGGATTTATGAAAGGTGCAGAACATTTAATACAACTTTCTAGTTGACCAATTTTCCAGATTCCTTATAGAGCTCAAAATACAGCTCTTTGAACACCACTCAAGAACAACAAAAAGCACAAGAAAAGCTGAAACTTGAAAATTTTATAACTTTTTCTATACTTATCAGAATCCTGCACAATTGGGATTTCCGGAAAGGGGACAACATCTAATACAACTTTCTAGTTGAGCACTTTTCCAGATTCCTTATAGAGCTCAAAAAGTCAGCTCTTTGAACACAACTTAAGAACGACAAAAAGCACAGCAAAATCTGAAACTTGTAAAGCTGATAACTTTGCTATACTTATGAGAATCTAGAAAAATTTGGCTTTATGGATAGGGGAGAACATCTACTACAACTTTCTAGTTGACCACTTTTCTAGATTCCTTATAGAGCTCAAAATCCAACCCTTTGGACATAATTTAAAAACTAAAAAAAGCCCAACAAAAGTTACAAGCAAAACCTGAAACTTGTAAAGGTCGTAATTTTTGCTATACTTATTAGAAGCTAACAAAATTGGCCATTTTGGAAAGGGAAAAACATCTACTACAACTTTCTAGTTGACCACTTTTTCAGATTCCATAAGGAACTCAAAATCCAGTACTTTGAACATAATTCAAAAACAACAAAAACACAGCAAAAGCTGAAACTTGTAAAACTTATAACTTTTGCTATACTTATCGGAATCTAGCAAAATTGGCCATTTTGGAAAGGGGAGAACATCTACTACAACTTCTTAGTTCACCACTTTTTCAGATTCCGTAAGGAACTCAAAATCTAGTCCTTTGAATACAAGTCGAATCAACCAAAACAGCTTTTTCTTTTTGATGCTCACTATTTAGGGGAAACGATTTGTTTCACCCCTCAAATTAACCCCAAAAAATCTGTAAAAGTTAGAGCATTGTTGTAACACATACAAGAAGCTTTCAAATTAATTTGTAGTCAAAATTTCAACTTTAACACAAGT
Organism: Hemerocallis citrina; assembly: GCA_017893485.1. Taxonomy (NCBI): domain Eukaryota; kingdom Viridiplantae; phylum Streptophyta; class Magnoliopsida; order Asparagales; family Asphodelaceae; genus Hemerocallis; species Hemerocallis citrina. The sequence goes on along the minus strand of CM030360.1, from coordinate 113,156,138 downwards.
AAATAATTCTAAGTACATACTAGTTTATGGTTGATTCTTTAGTGTTTTAATTGTGTTCTACTACTTCAATCTTGTATGCCATTTATTCCAGTCTATAAACATTCAATATGCACATGAAATTTAGTCAAAGTTCTCTAATTTATTAACAACAACAATAATAATAACAACAAAAACAAGTTGAGAACGCCCACCCAACGATTTGAAGAACTTGCTAGTTTTTCCTTCTCCTTCCTTGCTCCTTGTTCTTGCTCCTCTTCAAGAACACCCTTAAGAAATGAACCCACTCTATTTTTGATTTGATTTTGATCTCTCTTTCTTTTCTTTCTTTCTTTATTTTTTCTAAATTAACACAAGTAAAAGTAGAAGAAGAAATGTGAGATGAGAATGGATGGAACAAAAAAAATGAAAATGGTCCTTTGCCTTTCGAGATTGGCCGGCCAAGGGTAGGGCGAGGGGCTTTATAGGATGAGAGGGGGTGGGCTTGTGGGTGAGAAGAGAGCCACATGTTCTCATTCTTGTGGTTAAAACAATTGGAAATCAATTTGCAAACGCAATCAACACCCTACTCATCTCTAACCCTTCATTTTGATCATGATTGATCAAAAATAAAATACATTTACCCAAAATCACATACTACATGATTTCGTACAAATGTATAAAATCGATACAGTACATATACGTATAAATATCTGTCTAAACAGATAAGTTTTATGAGTTAAAACGAAAATCTCTACCAAAAATATTAATTCAGAAATAATAATAAAATAGTTTTATTACCGGCTTAGAAGATTTCAGTACCAACTTGATACAATACAGATGTACACAGACTGGTATATATATACAGATAATGTTTATTGACCAAACTGGGTAATATCCACCAAAAATATTTCAATTCTGAAAATAAAAATAAAATAATAATTTTTTAATATCATCCCTAGATTTTACAAACATTTTCTCAAAAACTCATTTTGCAGGATTTTGTACAAGTGTACAAAACCGATACAATGCATATATATACTTACCAGTATATATATACATATAACATTTTATTAGTAAAACCAAGAAATTTCCATAAAAATATTTTAATTTTAAAAATAAAAATAATACAAATATAATATCCGATCGGTATATTACAGCCTCCTCCGCCAAGAAGCTCCAAGAGATTTCACTAAGAACCTGGATGGGAGCAATAAGCACATCAGGGTCGAGGAAGCCCAATATCCACAAGGCAAGAAAGAGTCACCTTCCAGGAACAAACAGAAGAACACAAGCGAGGAAGGCACAAGAAGTTTCAGAAAGACAGTGCATGCCAATGCCGTCCTCCTCCAACACCATCCTTCGACAAATTCACACCCCTAAATGCTAGTGTGTTTGCCATTCTCGTGGCAGTTGAAAAAGACGGAATATTTCGTCCTCCTCCCAAGATGACCACAGCCAGCAAAAGAAGATATATGAACAAGTGGTGCGTTTTTCACAAGGACCATAAACACACCACCAACGGCTGTCGAGCCCTCAAAGAAGAACTGGAAGGTTTGATTTGGTGTGTCTACCTCTCTGAATTCGTTCAGAAAGAAAACAATGGCGAAACCCCTCCACCCCGGTGGCTAATAACCGTCTAGAGAAGCCTACCGAATCCCAAGACTTAGAACATTTGACCATTCTCCACTACATTCATGGAGGCCCAATGGGGGGAGATACCAATTCCTCCAACAAAACCTCTGTGAGGGAGGTCAACTCAGTGCACAACTTTTCACCGGCCAAGAGCATGGGTATCCCGGTGTCATTTTCTGACAAAGGTCTAAAAGGTGTCAAGACACCTTATTATGACACATTGGTCATAAGCCTTTCCATAACAAATCATGAGGTACGGTGCATCCTCGCAGACAAAGGATGCCCTGTAAATATCCTTTTCATAGCCACATTTGATGCTCTCAACCTCCCATGGGACCAGCTCAAGCTAGTTAGATACACACTCCACGGCTTCTCTGGTGTGCCAGTTCAAGTTGAAGAAATTATCATATTAGACGTGACAGCAGAAAAAACCCCCGCAACTCGAGCAGAGACATTAGACTTCGTGGTAGTCAATATCAAAGCCACGTACAATGCCATATTTGGCCTCCTAGGCCTAGCAGCTTTCCATATAGTTGCCTCCTCATTCCACATGAAGATGAAATTCCCCACATCATCAGGTGTAAGCCTTGTTGCATAAAGCTAAGAGGTAGCACGAGCATGCTATACTACCTCAATGGAGGGCTTCATTCTTCCACTTGATGTCATTGAACTACTGCCAGAAAGGAGTCACGCAAACTCAGAACCCATGGATTAATTGGAAGAGATCCATTTTTCTCAAAAGGATCCCACCAAGAGTTTTTGTGTCAGCAAGACCCTCCCTCTCCTACTCAAGGAGAGCCTCATTGCATGCATAATAAGGAATCAAGACTTGTTCGCCTAGACCGCAACCGACATGCCAGGAAATCCCCAAGACCTAATCATGCATCATCTTAGTATGAGTATAGATGCAAAGCCCATTCAACAACGGTACTATAAATTTGCTACAGAGAGGCTACAGGCAGTCAAAGAAGAACTCGGCAAACTCCTAGCCGCACGCTTCATCTAAGAAGTTAACTACCAAGAGTGGTTAGCAAATATCATGATGTTTTAGAAAGCTAACGGTAAGTGGAGAATGTGCATAGACTTTACAGAGCATAACAAGGTTTGTCCATAAGACTCGTTCCCTCTCCCCAGCATAAATGCACTGATCGATGTCATGTTAGATCTGAACTCCTAAGTTTCATGGATGTATTTTCTGGGTATAATCAGATCCTAATGTTTCCACCTGACACCCCAAATTCATCCTTCATCACAGATCAGGGTCTGTACTAATATCGAGTTATGACTTTTGGCCTGAAAAATGCCGACACAATTTATCAACGCCACGTAAATAATGTCATCCAGAGTCAAATCAGCAAGAATATTGAAGTATACGTGGATGATATGTCAATCAAAAGTCTCCAAAAGGAAGACCACGTCACTGACCTCAAACAAGCATTCGAAGAATTACACAAGCATAACATGCGTCTGTGTAACCCCTATTTTCCATTTTATGTATTTTCGGGTGTACTTTTTTGTGAATTTTTCTCATTGTATCCCTTTTTGTACCGTATATTGGATCTTCTTTTTCAATAAATTCATTTATTGATTTTTCGTCTTCTTATTTGAGTTCTTGATTCAATTGTCCACCATTGTATCAACCCTATTTGATCGAGACATTATTTATTTTTTTTTGATCCTCCTTGTTTTATTTATTCATGCCCTGTGTTATTTGTTCATCCTGCTTTCCATCTTTGTTTGGATCACCCTATATTCTATTCTATTTAACTCTAATCCATTTAACTCTATTGGATCTCCAAAACCCTATATTATCCTATACCCTAAAGCCTGTTTTAAATACCTAACCCAAATGGCTAAAACCCTACTCGAAACCCAAAATATACCATCAGCTATCACCCTAAAAACCCTACTTCATCTACATATATATATATTCACCCATGCTGCCTATCCCCGATTCATTAAACCCTAGCCACCCTAGCCCGTTCTCCTTCTCCCTTGCACCCCGACTTCGGCCTTCAACCCCCCTCCTTCCGCTAGTAGCTACCCTGCTCCTCCTGAGCCCTACACACCTCGACGCCGACAGCATCGTGCCGTGCCTCTTTCCAACGCCACGACAGTAGCAGCATCAACACCGACGTCGTGTTATTCCTCTCCGACGAAAGCTGCAGCCCATTGTCGGCCTAGGTCCCCTCGTCGTGCTTCCCCATTACTGCCGCCAGCAGCAACAACACAACAGCGCTGTTCGTCGTATCCCTTGCTCTTTCTTGGTGTGCATGTTTGGTTTTGTTGTGCTCGTGTGCTCGTTATTGTGTTTGTTAGTGGTTCGTGGTTCATTTTTTGTTGATTTCGTTGCACGGGAATCCATTCTCGATATTCATGTTTTTGTGTCGTTCTCGTCATCATCTGAGGAAAGTAACTTGTATTTTTTTCTTTGTGTAATACAAGTACTAAATACCGCCTCTAGTGTAGTTGTGTTCTAGAGACAATTCTTGTGAAAAACCTCTGTTATATCTTGTCTCTATTGTGTAGACCCACCTGTAGTTACCTCATTACACATATGACATAAAATAACTCAGGGATGACCTACTTCTTGTTGTATACATGCATGTTGTTTGTATGATATCGTGTGCTTGGTGGTGTTACTTGTAGTATACTCGTTGTAGACTTGTGAAATACCCTATAACATGTTGCCAGGACATCTAGTACACCATATTTCCTGTTTGTTTATGATTCGGATGTGTTTCATATGATCTATGTGGATTTCATGCAATAAGAAGATTTCAGTTTTTGTGTTACCCTGTTTTTGTTCTGTATTTTAGATCCTATTAAGGTCAGTATATGAAAATTATTTGTGAATATAAATTATAGAGAATTCTGTCTACTTTCCATATTTTCTGACAATCTCAGTTTTCGATTGATGATTTGTGAGTTATGACTATTTTACTATAGATGTATTTAAAATTCCAGATCCAGTTTTATACGTATGCAGTATAGTGATCTATTTTCTACTGATATTAAAGATAATATTTTGAATCAATATTTTGGTGGTTACAACTAGGATTGATTGGGATTAACCCCTAATTTTTGTGGATTTAATTGATGATTTTTCTCAAACTATTCTATGCTTACAAACAACAATACTATACTTACAGAATTTTCATGCTGTTCAGTAAAGAAATATAATTTTGACCGATTCAATTTGTTGTTTACAAAAACATTATGAATATAAATTGTATCCTACTGTATCTATTTTATCACCCTTTTGATGGATCTAGATTTCGATTTATATTTGGTGTGATACTGCTGTTTTAGTACTGCTGTGTTTATAATTTTAGATTTACGAAAACTGTTGTATCTTGCTGCTTTCTGATTTTAATTGACTATTCTATCTAAGTTGGTAAATTATGAAACCCTATTTTCTGTTACTAAACATACTAGGGTATACCCCAGAATTTTTACGGATTTAATTAGTGAGTTTTCATGTTGTTTTCCTGTTTATGAATACAAACTTCTAATTTCTTGCTGAACTTGTTTTCTGGACAAATTTCTGTTTTGAGACTTGTTTTTGTGAAATACCATATTACTTATATATATATTCTGGATTCGACCGGGAGTCTATTTTCCATATTTTCTGACGGATCCAAATTTGCATGTTTGTTGCAATGGAAATTCCAGATTTAGTGCAGTACTGTTTTGCTGTCCTGAACTAGAATTTTTGTTGTTCTATTCTTTTATGAGTTATTTTTCATCTGTACCCGTTTATCTTTCAATCTGAACCTGTTATCTGTTTATGCCATATTATTCTTGCTCTGTTTTGTGACACATGCATGCCTGTTTGGTAATAATAACAAAATAACCAAGCCGGGGTTAAGAGAAAGATCTAGTAGTGAATAATATAGAAATGTGTACTTGGAAAGGGGCCCGTATTTACCACAGGATTATCTGCTATGTTCTCATGACTACATGATACATGACACTGTCTGTCTGATTACCCTGACTGTACACTTTCCTGTAGGAAGGTGTACTTAGAAGAGAACCCATAGTAACTACCTGTCTGTCTGGATTTGCATCTGAAATCTGTCTGTCTGATACCTGAGTACACGGCCCTATAGAATCCCCTACAAAATCTAAAAGTAATTTGTTTGAATGTAGCAACCATATGGTAAAAGTTTGGGACGCATGAAGTGCTACCTAGATAGTAATAACACAAGACCTGTATTTAATATCTGACATCTGCTATTTGTATATCTGTCTGCAAACCATCTGACACTGGACATCTGTTATCAGTATACTGGTCTGCATGACACTAGACTTCTGTTACATATCACCTGTATCTGTTAGTATACCATGTTACTTGATTCTGTTCTTCTGATTCATGTTAGACATTTTGTTTTGCTTTGTTTGTTTCTCTCATTATTTATGTTTGTTATCTTTCCCTGTACTTGTATCTGCACTACAAGAGGGCCATTGTAATATCGCGGACGAATATTATACTTGTGTAATTATTAATTTTTAAGTTAAAATATTTTTCATAGAAATCACATGGTTTTTCTAATAAAAATTTATCTGGATATATATACTAGTAAGTATATATAGGTATTGTATTAGTTTTGTGCACTTGTACAAAATCTTGAAAAACGCTTTTTTGAGAAAATGTCTGGAAAATACAGGACAGATATTAAAAATATATTATTTTATTATTATTTTTTAGAAATGAAATATTTTTGGTGGACATCACCCGGTTTGTTAATAAACAGTATCTGTACGTATAAACTAGTCGATCTATGACCGTTCTGTATCAAGTTGATACTGGAATCTTCCGAACCGGTGATAAAATTATTTTCTCGGAATTAAATGATTTTTGTATAGATTATTCGTTTTAACTAATAAAAATTATCTGTGAAATCATATATATATACGTAGTTGAATCGTATCGATTTCATATGTATTTACAAAATCATGTAGTATGTGATTTTTGGAAAATATCTCTTATTCTTGATCAATCTTGAGGAGATGAATGGTTAGAATTGATTTGGGTTTTGAATGCAAATTTATTGGGTTTGATCGTAATATATTTTTGCAAATAAAATTCCAATTGTTCTAACAATGATAACTTTGCCACTTGGACTCATTTTCCACCACAAAAACTCCACCTCTCTTTCTATAAAAACAACCCCACACCCCTCCCCCTTCCTCCATTTCCGGCCTCAAAGAAAGAGGGCAAAAAATACCTCTTCCATTCTTGTCTTTCCATCTCTTCTCCTTCTCATCTCTTCACATTTCTTCATTCCTTCTACTTATTTTTATTTTAGAAGAAATTTTGTGAAAGAAAAAGAAAGAGAGGATCAAAATCAATAGAAAAGAGAGATCAAATCAAAAGAGGGTTTAAGTTTTCATGGGTTCTCTTTGAAGGGGAGCAAGAACAAGGAGCAAGGAGAAGAAAAGAGCAAGCTAGTTCTTCCAATCGATTGGGTGGGGGTTTCTTAACTGTATGTTTGTTTGTTTGTTTGATTATTGTTGTATGTTGTTTGGACTAAAATATTGATGCATATGAGTAGTATGGACAAGAGTAAAGTGCACATAAAGTTTCAAGTAGTCGAGCTTAAAGAATCAATTTTATGGTTGTAGAGTGGATTTTAATTAACCATGTTAAAAGAGGAATTTTGACACGAAATTTATTGGGGATGTTCTTAGGGGTGTTATTATCATGATAGATTTTTTTTGGATTTTTCAGTCATTTTGATGGGTAAAACGACCGTTTCCCCAAAACAGCGAGCGCGGGTAAAAGACAGCACTGCTGTTTTGGGGGTGAACAGCCTGTTTTACTTTTTTGATGTTTTTGAGTGATTTACCGGATGAATCTGAAGTTCGGACCAACTAGAGAGTTTTAGTAGACATCTTCCCCTTTCCGAATTAACCTCTTGGGTTAAATTCTGATAAGCAGAGTAGGAATTATGGCCCTTGCAACATACAGCAACTAGCTGTCTGACTGTATGCATACTGTTTTACTCCTTCGTAGTTTTGAGTCTTACTGGTTGAATCTGAGGTTCGGGCCAACTAGAGAGTTGTAGTAGACATCTTACCCTTTCCGAATTGGCCTCTCGGGCTAGATTCTGATAAGCGGAATAAGAGTTATGGTCTTGGGAAAATACAGCAACTAGCTGTTGACAGGTTGCTTGTTGTTTGACTTCTTTGGTGTTTTAGAGTGTCTTACTTGTAGAATCTGAGGTTCAAGCCAACTAGGAATTTGTAGTAGACGTTATCACCTTTCCGAATTGACCTCTTGGGTTAAACTCCGATAAGTGGAGCAAAAGTTATAGTCTTTCAAAGTTTCAGCTGTTTTTGTCAGGTCTGCTGTTTTGTTAGCTTTTCCGTGTGTTCGACGGGTAGGAACTTGGTGTTCCTTACAGAATCTGAGAAATTGGACAACTGAGAAGTTTTAGTAGATGTTCCCACCTTTTTAAATTGTCCAGTTTCATTAGATTCAGATAAGTAGAGCAAAAGTTACAAGTTACAGAAGTTTCATCGTTTTATTGAAAATCTGTAGTTTGATAATTGTTTGCATATATTCGAAGTCAGAAATTTGGAATTCCTTCTGGAATCTGAGAATGTGGTCAACTAGGATGTTTATGTAGATGTTCCCACCTTGTCAAATTATCCAGTTTCGTTAGATTCCAATGAGTAAAGCAAAAGTTACCAGCTTGCAAAGTTTCAACTTTTTGTTTAAAATCTGCAGTTTGGGTAAACAGTTTGCGTGTGTTCGATGGACCGGATTTTGAATTCCTTACAGAATCTGAAATAGTGTTCCACTAAAGAGTTGTGGTAGATATTCTTAACTTTGTAAAAAGTATAATTCTGTTAAAATCCGATAAGCATAGCACTGGTTGCTTCTAGGCTGTCGGAATGCCTTATGTCGCTTTTGGGCTTCTCATTGGTAGAATGCTTATTTTAGATTGTTTGTAGGTTCTTCTGTTGCTTCTAATTATAGATGATCAAGTTTTGTTAGAAGCACGTTTGGTTGCTTCTAGGTTGATTACCTGTATGGTTGTTTTCATATGTAGGTTGTCATCTCATACGCGGTTCGACTGGCCCATATAGCTGTTGTCTCATACGTAGCTTATTTGGCACGTATGTATGTTATTTTCTCGTACAAAGTTCATTGGGCTCGTATGTAGGTATTGTCTTGAATAGGTAGGCTATGAGTGGATCCAAGGAGATCTTGAGAAGTCTAGATTAAGACTTAGTTAATTGTGTCGACAAATTGTTCCACTCTCTAGAAGAGGGATACGTACAATGCTTTTTCATGTCAAGTTGGAAGCACAGTGCATGTCTGGCTTGTTTGGTTAGAAGATGGACTCGTACGGTGCTTTTTCATGTCAAGTTGGAAGCACAGTGCATGTCTTGCTTATTTGGTCATATAAGGGATACGTACGGTGCTTTTTCATGCCGAGTTGGAAGCATAGTGGCATGTCTCGCTTGTTGGTTAGAAGATTGACACATACAGTGTTTTTTCATGCTGAGTTGGAAGCACAGTGGCATGTCTCACTTGTTGGTTAGAAGATGGACACGTACGGTGCTTTTTCATGCCGAATTGGAAGCATAGTGCATGTCTTGCTTTTTTGGATAGAAGAAGGACTCGTACGGTGCTTTTTCAAGTCAAGTTGGAAGCACAATGAATGTCTCGCTTGTTTGGTCAGAAAAGGAACACGTACGATGCTTTTTCATGTCGAGTTGGAAGCACAGTGGCATGTCTCGCTTGTTGGTTAAAAGATAGACACGTACGGTGCTTTTTCATGCCGAGTTGGAAGCATAGTGGTATGTCTCGCTTGTTGGTTAGAAGATCGACAAGTACGGTGCTTTTTCATGTCGAGTTGGAAGCACAGTGCATGTCTCACTTGTTTGGTTAAAAGATGGACTCGTACAGTGCTTTTTAATGTCAAGTTGGAAGCACAGTGCATGTCTCCCTTGTTTGGTCAGAAGAGGGACACACACGGCACTTTTTCATGCTGAGTTGGAAGCACAGTGGCATGTCAAGCTTGTTGGTTAGAAGATGGACACGTATGGTACTTTTTCATGCCGAGTTGGAAGCACAGTGGCATGTCTCGCTTGTTAGTTAGAAGATGGACACGTACGGTGCTTTTTCATGACGAGTTGGAAGCATAGTGGCATGTCTCACTTGTTGGTTAGAAGAGGGACACGTACGGTTCTTTTTCATGCTGAGTTGGAAGCACAGTAGTATGTCTCGCTGGTTAGCTTAGGGTTAGTGACATTGTTAGGGTAGTAGTAGTTACTTAACCATTTTCATCTATAAATTGCTGAAGGGTGAGAGTTGGTGTTAGGGGTGATACTCTATAATCCAACCTTTCCTATAGGCTGACACTAGGTGGTGTTATTGGGACATATTCCCCTGTCAAAGGGATACAGAAAGTGCTTTTTCATGACAAATTGGGAGCATGGGATCCGTATCTTGATTGTTAATTACTGAATGTGCCATGATAAGAACAGGAGGTTTTCCTAGGGAAATAGACCATACGATTTCATCAGGTGTTATGCCTTCTGATGATAAGTTGAGGGCACGAAAGAAGGTTGAAGAGTATCTTGTAGTTCATGTTGGCTTTTGAGTGGGGTCCGGTGCGACCAGGTAATAGTGGTAAACAAGGACACCACTATTGACTGCAGTAACGGAATTAGACCATACCTGCAACTTTGCCAGTCAAGTAGTATTATGTCGGGAACAGGATGAGTACAAAAGTAGAATACTTGGTGTGGGTTCAAATCCCTATATATGGAGAAACGGCTTGATATGGGACGTATGTAATATGGGCTGCATAGTTTTGCTTGCATTAGAATATGTGCATCATTGTGTTGGTTAATCTTGCATTAGAGTCTAAGTCATGGCATGCACTAACACATCAAATATATATACATGTTTCTCTTTTCATCAATCTGTTTGCTATAGTTGAGATTCGCTGTTAGTTATCAGCCTTAAAGCATCAGTATATGTATTGACGTTCCCACTTCAATAGGTACCGGATTGCAGAAGTACAGGTACGGGATTCAGGAGGACTCGAGGGAAGAGAAGCAAGGAGTCGATTTCATTTTAAGTTTCTGCTGTAATATATATTGTTCTTTATTCATTGTACTCTGATATAAATTATTGAAAGTTGTAACACTTGGGATTGTAAAGGTATTATTGTAACACTGTTGTAATGTATTACAGTTTTATAACATTCGGACTTGTAACACATTTGTGTTGAATAAAAAGTTTTAAATTTTTCAGTTTTTCTGTGTATTGTGGCTAATTGAAGGAAAGATTCTGGCATATGTCACGGTTTCCCTGTTACCGAAAATCGGGGCGTTACACCCATAACTTGCATTGACAGTCGTTTTGTCTTCTTTTTTCTCTTCCCGCAATTCATTAAATTGCAGATCATGGAGATTAGCTGCCCGATGGAGTAGGTGATCTCAGATTCTAGTTGCTGGAGTTTTGCTATTATCTTTATTTCTTGTTACTTTTTAAATAATTGTATTTGTTACTTGAATTATTTTGTATTGGGCAATGTGACCCAGGATTATTGACTTGTTTAGATTTGGTTTATTTGAAATTTATTAAATTTTGTTTCAAGTAAATTCCTGTTGGTATATTGATTTATATATGCATGCGTGGTTGACTTCTCTTGCTTCCTACTCTGATTATTCCTATGAAATGTTGTGAAGATCTTGACAGCTTATGGATGATGAAAATCATTCGCTGGACTTAGTCACGTATTCTCTTTTTGGGAAGCGGGGCGTGACAAGTTTTTAGTGGTATCAGAGCTCAGGTTTGGCTAATGTATTAGTTTGACCGATATATTGACAAGCTTGGCTCGATCTGGGGTTGGCTCAACAATACACAGACCATGCATATATAAATGAATTATAATCAACTTTAATCTGGATGCTAATTATTTTTTTGATCTTGTGCAGACCATGGCTCGTAGAGGTTCTAATTCTCGTTTTCAGGAAGATCAGCCCGAGCTTGAGGCCATTACTAATGTGTTGGAACGGTTGATCAATATGCAGTAGAACGACAGTGACATTGTGTTGGCTGCTTTGGAAGCTGCTCGGGTTATGCCTCCCGCTTTGCCTATGCAGGCAGCTCTCCCTCCACATCCGGGTACAGCCACAGATTTTATGAGGCTACATCCTGACAGATTCTCCGGCACTGAGACACCTTTGGAGGCAGAACAGTGGTTGATCCGGACTGAGCAGTTACTTTTGGCAGCAAGAGTTGCAGATGCCAATAGAGTGGATGTAGTGGCATCCAGCTAGTGTATCTGGCTCATATTTGGTGGAGGTCTGAGTCTGAAAGGCTCGAACGACCGATTACTTGGACCATGTTCACTAGGAACTTCTTGGAGATGTTCTTCCCTAGCAGCACTCGAGTTGAAATGGAGCAACAGTTCCTGGCCCTGAAACAGGTTGGTCGATATTTCTATTGTTGGAATTTTGTTACATGTTGTTCATGCAATGTTGTAACTTGAGGCTATCTTGAACAGGGTTCCAGGTCGGTGGATGAGTATGCAGCGAAATTTACATGACTTAACTACTTCGCAGCCGTTCTTATGGTGAACGAAGAGGATAGGGCTCGTAGATTCACGTTGGGACTTAAGCGAGAGATTCGGGTGCAGCTCGTCTCCCTTTGCTTGCGTACTTATGGTGAGGCTCTTGAGGTAGCTCAAGCTCAAGAGTTGGCTCGTGGTGGGTTGGCTCCTTCCCAGTGGACTATTTCGCACTCTGTTGTTGCTAGTCCTTCTGGTTGGCCGATTTGGAGGCTTGTTCCTGCCCATCCCGTCAGGACAGCTCCCTATTCTTCTGCTGGTTCTCGGGGAGCGACTTTGTGCGACTACTACCGGATGGCTGGGCATGATTGCAGGAACTGTTGGTGTGCCAACCGCCGATGCTTTAGGTGTGGCGCTATTGACCATTCAGTACGAGACTACCCGCAGCAGCAGATGGCTCTTCCAGCTGGGGGTCCAGTGCAGCAGGTAGCCCCAGCTCGTGGTCCAGTCAGGCCATCGCTTCCTCCTCAGCGCTAGATTGTCGGTCAGAGGACAACTGCCCCCAAGAGAGATCAGGCTTTCAATCTGACTGCTACAGATGCTGAGTAAGCAAAGGGTGTTGTTGTAGATATATTTTACTTTTATTGTTTTGCTGTTTCCCTTTTGCTTCTTTCATTTCTTTTATATTATTCTTCCTTATTATCTTTCTGCATTGTGTTTTCCTCACCCCTGTTCATCCATTCCTTTTCCCTGTCTCTTTAAATTCTATCTTAGGCATTGTCCTTGTTTGCTCTTTTCCTTCTCTTGTTCTCTTTGATTCCGGGACAACCCATTCCTTCGTATCTTCTCGGTTTGTGGCTCGCCATTAGTTGGAGTGCAGCATCATTTCAGAGGCTTGGAACATTGTGACAGGTGGAGGTGTTGTCATTTGTTCCAAGGAGTGCAGGCAATGTCCCGTGATTATTGGCGTCACAGATTTCAAGGCCAACCTGATTGTAATTGGGAATTCAGGATTCAACGTCATTCTCGGTATGGATTGGTTGGGTGAATTCCACACCATTATTGATTTCTGTGCCGGAAAGTTGTATTCCGGATTTCAGATCGCGCCGAGTTTGAGTTTCATGCCAGGGAGATGTCCCTTGGCTGAGCTGAGACTGCAGTTGATCAGGAAGGTTGTGTGATGGAATTGCATTCAGGCTGTGAGGCTGCGCCTCTAGTAGTGCAGGATTTTCGGGATGTTTTTCCAGAGGAGTTGCCTGGGTTACCCCCTTATAGGGATGTAGAATTCGGTATTGAAGTTCAGCCTAGTACGGCACCGATATCGAAGAGTCCCTACAGGATGTCACCAGTTAAGTTAGCAGAACTTAAGGTGCAGATTCAAGAGTTGCTGGATTAGGGATTCATCAGACCCAGTGTTCTGCCGTGGGGAGCTCCAGTCCTTTTTGTCAACAAGAAGGATGGTAGTCGTCGACTATGCATGCATTATCGAGAGCTGAACAGTGTTACTGTGAAGAACCGGTATCTGTTGCCCAGGACCGACGATTTATTTGACCAGTTGAGTGGAGCTACTGTTTTCTTGAAGTTGGATCTTTGTTCTAGGTATCATCAGGTCAAGTTGAAGATGAATGATGTATAGAAGACGACATTCAGGACCAGATATCAACACTATGAGTATCTTGTGATGCCGTTCGGGGTCACGAACATGCCTGCTGTATTTATGAGTCTTATGAACATGGTCTTTTCCCAGTTTCTGGACAGATTTGTGGTGGTCTTCATTGATGACATTCTGGTGTATTCTCGGAGTTGGGAAGATTATGCTGAGGACCATAGGTTGGTTTTGCAGACTTTGAGAGAGAATCAGCTCTATGCAAAACTCAGCAAATGTGAGTTTTGGCTCGACAGGGTCATTTTCTTGGGGCACATTATCTCGGGCGATGGTATTTCTGTGGATCCGTCCAAGGTTTAGGCAGTGGAGGATTGGCCAGTTCCCAAGTTAGTTTCAGATGTGCGGAGTTTCCTTGGTCTAGCTGGCTATTATCGAAAATTTGTCCAAGATTTTTCGATGATAACATGACCATTGACTAAGCTGACTGGGAAGGATAAGAAGTTCTGTTGGTCTGAGGCTTGCAGGGAAGCTTTTGCTGAGTTAAAGAGTAGGTTGACGTCAGCGCTAGTGTTGACTATTCTAGATGGTTCAAGCAGATTTGTAGTTCACTGTGATGCTTCGGGTAAGGGTCTTGGATTAGTTCTGATGCAGAAGGGCCGAGTATTTGCTTATGCATCGAGGTAGTTGAGGCTGCATGAGAAGAACTATCCGACTCATGACTTGGAGTTAGCGGCAGTGATCTTTGCTTTGAACCTGTGGGGACATTATTTACTTGGCGACCGAGTGGAGATCTTTATAGACCACAAAAGTCTCAAGTATGTCTTCACCCAGAAGGAGTTGAATATGAGGCAAAGATGTTGGTTGGAACTTATGGCCGATTATGACATCAGTTTGCAATACCATCCTGGTAGTGTAAACTTGGTGCCAGATGCTTTGAGCAGGAGACCGACAGCTATGTTCCTGACTCAGTAGGGTGATTTGGTTGAGCAGATGCGGAGGTTGGAGTTGGATGTGTTGTTGCCGAGTTTTGATCGGAGTTGTTTGGTGCTCCAGCTTCAGTCGTCTCTTGTTGATCAGATCAAAGAGGCTCAGGCTAGTGATGTACAGTAACAGGGTTTTCAATCTGAAGTTGAGTTTGGTTCCATAACGGACATGGTTATTCATGCTGATGGATCCCTTCGTTTTGGGTCCAGGCTGTATGTCCCGAAGGATGAACTTCGTCAAAGGTTGCTTGAAGAAGCCCACCAGTCATCGTATGTTATTTATCCTGGAGGTACTAAGATGTTTGGGGATTTGAAGCTTCATTTCTGGTGGCACGGTATGAAGAGGGTTGTGGCTTGGTTTGTATCTCAGTGTTTGATTTGCCAGCAGGTGAAGGCAGTGCATGAGCGGACCGCCGGACTTCTTCAACCACTTCCCATTCGAAAGTGAATGTGGGAGCATATTACCATGGACTTTGTGACTGCTTCGCCGAGGAGTCCTAAGGGTCATAATGCCATTTGGGTGATTGTCGACCGACTGACGAAGAGGGCTCATTTCATTCCCTTCCGTGTTGGATAGTCTACTGAGAGCCTAGCTGAGAAGTACATGCAAGATATCGTCAGTGTAACCCCTGTTTTTCATTTTCTTGTATTTTGGGTGTATTTTCTTTTTTCGTGTATTATCTGGGTTAGGGTTCTTCATAAAAATTTTCATTTTCTTAAATTCATTATATTTCAATAAATATTTTGTAACTCCTGTTAAAATCCGTTCTTTTCATTAATTGTACTTATTGTTATTTTCAAATGAGTCTTATATTATAATACAAATCCTATTATTATTATTATTATTATTATTATTATTATTATTATTATTATTATTATTATTATTTTGAAGTACAAACCAAGTATATTATTTGTATGTAACTATCCTAATTGTTTTTGAAAAGTTAAATATTAATCTAATTGTATTTTTCAAATTAATTTTATTGAACCCTGTAAAATATTGTTTTGAACTTATGAGAAATTGTGAATTTGTATTTTATAAATCCAATTTTTTTTTCCTATTGGATTTTAATGCCCTGACCCTATTTTTCTTATTGGATTATTTAAAAAACCCAATACCCATTGTATATATGCCCGTTAACCCAATCTCCTCCTACCCTATTACCCATCTGCATTCTCAACCCTAATAGCCTTCATCTAAACCCCCCAACCTACATATATTTCTGTTCATCCTCACAACCTAGCCGACTATACTCCTTCAACCCCCGACCTACCTATCTTCAACCTCTCATCCCTCCATCCCTGTCCCCCATATCCAGTCCTCCTGCTATAGCCAACATCCTGCTCTCAACTCATCCCCCATCTCTCTGTGCTCCCGACCTCAGTGCCCTCATCCCTGATGCCTTCACACTACAGTGCCTCCCTACCGTGTTGATCCCCCGGTGCCACCCTCCTGCACTCGACAGTAATGCCAGCAACGGCAGCACCCACCCCGAGCACTCACTGTGCTGCCTTCTCCTGAGCGCCGCACGGTAGCGTCACAGCACCCCGCGACCCCTAGCCGTTGTCCCTGTGCCGCCCTCCGACTGCAGCGACCTCCGATCGCTCTTTCGCCCTCCAGTCGCCAACCAGTCGCCACGACAGCCCCCTCCCCTATCTTGATCGATCACCATCAGGGGGGACCAGAGCCTAGCCATGGATTGTCTTGCTGTTGATCAGGGTTTTGATCATGTTGATTCTTGAGCCGTCGATCATCATGATCATCATCATCATGTTTAATTGAATGTGGGCCGTCGATCTCCTCTTGATCATCATCTTCATCATCTTCTTGATCTTGATCTTCGATCTCAACCGTCCGATTGTGTTCGTGATCTCGATAATCTTCATCGTGTTCGCGATCGATTGTTCTTTGTGTTCGTGAATGGTTCGTACCCGGGAATCTGTTCCCGTTATTCTTGTTCTTGCTTCGTCGGATTCATCATCGTCTCCCAGATAAGTAACTTGTAATCTTTTCATTGTGTAATACAAGTACTAAATACCGCCTGTAGTGTAGTGTTTTCTAAAAAAAATTCTTGTGTGAAACCCCTGTTGTATATTTTGTCTATTGTGTTGATGCGCCCGTAGTTGCCACATGACACCCCTAACATGAAATAACATAGGGATGACAACATCTCGATGTATACATGCATGTTGTTCGTACGATATCGTGTGTTTGGTTGTGTTATTTGTAGTATACTTGTTGTAGACTTGTGAGATACCCTATATTTTTTTTTTTGGGCATCTAGTACACCATATTTCATGTTTGGTTATGTTTTGGATGAGTTTCGTATGAACTAGTTGATTTTGTGCATGAAGGATATTTTCTGTTTTTCAGGTTTTCCGTTTTGTTCAGTAGGACCCTATTAAGGTCAGCATATTAAAAATGTTTGTGAATATGATTTGTAGAGAATTATGTCTATTTTCCAACCCTTCCGACAGATCTCAGTTTCGATTTGTGAGTTGCGAGTTATGTCTATTTTACTACAGTGGTGTAGAAAAATTCGAGATTTCATTTTATATGAATTTTGTGGAGTAAACTATTTTTATTCTAATGTTAAAAGTATTATTTTGATCCAATTTTTTTGCTGAGTATAACTAGACCTGATTAGGATTAACCTTGAAATTTTGTGGATTTAATTAATGTGTTTTACCAACTATTTTATACTTGCAAATAATAACTATACTAGTTGAATTTCCTTATTGTTCAGTAAAGATACATAATTTCGAACTAATTCTACTTGCTTTTTGAAAAATCTTTCTGAATATGAAAGTTATCTTATTGTACCTAGTTTATCACCCATTTGACGGATCTGAATTTCGATTTGTATTTTGTGAGATATTGCTGTTTTCATACTGTATTGTTTATAATTCCAGATTTACAAAACTTCTATTTCCTGTTGCTTTCTGATTTTACTTGGCTATTTTATTTATGTTGGAAAATTATGAAAATCTATTTTATGTTACTAAACATACTAGGGAATACCCCAGATTTTTCGTGGATTTAATTAGTGAGTTTTTATGTTATTTTCCTGTTCTTGAATACAAACTTCTGATTTCTGGTTGAATATGTTTTCTGGATTCAAATTTTTTTTGAGTTATATTTTTATGAAATACCATATGACTTATATATATATTTGCTGGATTCAGTCGGGAATCTATTTTCCATATTCTTTGACGGATCTAGGTTTTCATGTTTGTAGCAACGGGAATACCAGATTTAGTGCAGCACTAGCTTACTGTCCTGAACTAGAATCTTCGTAGTTCTATTCTTTTATGAGTTATCTTTCACCTGTACATGTTTATCTTTCACCCTGAGCCTGTTACTTGTTTATGCTATGTTATTCTTGACCTGTTTGTGACACATACATGCCTATTTGAATAATGATAACAAAATAACCAAGTCGGGGTTAAGAGAAAGATCTAGTAGTGGAAAATATAGAAATGTATACTTGAAAGGGGGCCCGTGTTTCCCACCTATTTATCTGTTACCTATTACCTATTATATGATCATGCATGATTCTGATTATCTGATTCCTGACTACATACTTCCTTATTAGAGGGTGTACTCAGAAGGGGACCCATGTTTCCCACCTGTTACGCAACTACATACTTCCTTATGGGAGAGTGTACTTGAAGGGGACTTAGTCCTACCTGATGCATGATTACCTGTTACATGATACCTGTACCTGATGGATGATTACCTGATTATCTGATACATGTACCTGTGCATGTTTACCTGATATCTTAGTACACGGCCCTATGGACTCCACTATGAAATCTACTTGTTTGAATGTAGCAACCATGTGGTAAAAGGATGGACGCATTAAGTGCTACCTAGATTGTAATAAATACATGACATGACACAACATGACATACATGATACCTGTTACCTGTAACAAGTTTACCTGATACATGATTACCTGTACATGCTACTTGATACCTGTTACATGTTCACCTGCTTGCATGATACCTGTTACCTGTTACATGTTATATATACCTGTTTTTACTTGATTATGTTCATGATTCATGCTAGTTGTTCGATTTTGTTATCATGCCTATTCCATGCTATTTGTTTTCTTTTCCATGTACTTGTGTCTACACTACAAGCGGCTAGTAACTTGCATTGAAGGATGTTTTGTTTTCTTTTTCCTCTTCCTGCAATTTATTAAATTGCAGATTTTGGAGATCAGCTGCCCGATGGAGTAGGTGATCTAAGATTCTAGTTGACTGGAGTTCTTGCTATATCTATTTTTTTTATTTTTTGTTGCTTATCTTGAATAATTGTACTCGGTTATTTGGATTATTTTGTATTTGGGCATTGTGACCCGAAATTATTAACTTATTCAGATCTGAATTATTTGAGATTAAAATATTTTATTTCAAGTAAATTCCTGTTGGTATTTTGATTTATATGTGCATGTGGTTGACTTTTCTTGCTTCCGACTCTGATTATTCTTGTGAAATGTTGTAAAGATCCTGACAGCTTATAGATGATGAAAATCATTCGCTGGGCTTAGTCACGTATCCTAATTTTGTATTCTCTTTTTGGGAAGCGAGGCAGGACAGTCAGGCTTCATGGGGTTCCAGTCAATATTGTATCTGACAGGGATATGAGATTCAGATTTCAGTTTTGGAAGAGTCTTCAGAGCAGTTTGGGGAGTAAATTGAATAACAGTACAACTTTTCATCCCCAGACTGATGGATAGTCAGAGAGGACCATCCAGATTCTTGAGGACATGTTGCGGTCATGTATGCTGCAGTTTGGTGGATCATGGGATGACCATTTGCATCTCATAGAATTTTTGTATAATAATAGCTTCCAGGCCAATCATAAAGCTGCATCGTTTGAGACACTTTATGGTCGAAAGTGCAGATCACTAGTGTGTTGGGATGACATTGGTGAGAGGAAGTTGTTGGATTCAGAGTTGATCACCAGGACAGTTGATGCGGTGACTCAGATCAGGAAGCACTTGTAGGAAGCTCTAGATAGGCAGAGGCGATGGGCTGATGTCCATCGGAGAGCTTTGGAGTTTGGGGTTGGTGACCATGTTTTCCTAAAGGTATCGCCTTGGCGGGGTGCATTCGATTTGGTGGTGGGGACAAGCTTAGCCATAGGTTTATTGGACCATTTGACATTGTGGAGTGGGTGGGCAAGGTATCGTCTTGCATTGCAGCCAGCTTTATTAGGAGTGCACGATGTTTTTCGTGTCTCGCAACTTAGGAGATATATCCGAGAAGAGAGCCACGTGATCGACTATTCTGAGTTGACCGTTCGGCCGAATTTAACTTATGAGATTCTGCTAGTTGCTATTTTGGATCGGCGGAAGAAAGTGCTTAAGAACAAGGTCATCAAGTTGGTTTGTGTTTCTTAGAATCCTCACATGCTGGGTGAGTCAAATTGCTAGCTGGAGGAGGAGATTCAGCAGAAGTTTCCTTATCTGTTTGTGTAGCTCTTGTTTTGTTCTTTCTCTCCTTTCGGGGATACCCTATGTATCTTTTTGTTTGAATTTCGAGGAAGAATTTATTCTTGTTAGGTGGGTAAGATTTGTAACCCTTGTTTTCCATTTTATGTATTTTTTGGTGTATTTTTTGGTGTGTATTTTTCTCATTGTATCCCTTTTTGGACCGTATATTGGATTTTCTTTTTCAATAAATTCATTTATGGATTTGTCGTCTTCTTGTTTGAGTTCTTGATTCAATTGTCCGCCATTGTTTCGTCTCTATTTGACTGAGTCATTATTATTATTATTTTTATCCTCTTTGTTTTATTTATTCATGCCCACTGTTATTTGTTCGTCTTGTTTCCCATCTATGTTTGGATCACCCTATATTCTATTCTATTTAACCCTAATCCATTTAACTCCATTGGATCCCAAAAACTCTATGTTATCCTATACCCTAAAGCCTGTTTTAAATACCCTAAACCAAATTGCTAAAACCCTACCCGAAACCCAAAATATACCATCTGCTGTCACCCTAAAAACCCTACTTCATCTACCTATATATATATATGCACCCATGCTGCCTATCCCCTATTCATTAAACCCTAGCCGCCCTAGCCTGTTCACCCTCTCCTTTGCAACCCGACTCTGACCTTCAACCCCCCTCCTTCCTGTCTTTCCTTCTGCCAGCAGCAACCGCACAACACCAGACCCCAGCCCCGTCAACCTCGACAGCGCCCCAGTCCCGCAGCGCTGCCCTGCTCCTTCTGTGCCCTGCACTCCTCGACGCCAATTGCACCGTGTCGTGCCTCCTCCTCACGCCACGATAGTTGCAGCATCAACACCGATGCGGTGCTGTTCCTCTCCGACGACGGTCGCAGCCCACTCTCAGCTTAGGTCCCATTGTCGTGCTTCCTCGCCGCTGCCGCCAGCAGCGACAGCACAACAGTGCCGCCGCTCCCCACTATTCTTCATCTCCCTCGCTCTCTCTTGGTGTGCGTGTTTGGTTCCGTTGTGGTCGTGTGCTTGTTATTGTGTTCGTTAGTGGTTCGTGATTCGTTATTCGTTGAGTTCATTAGTACTTCAACGTGTAATCACGTGCAAATCGCACCCCAGAGATCGTGGACTTTACCGGCCTACCCTTAGCCTACACATGTAGATTTATCGGGCACATCGTTAGTCGTGAACATTCCTAAGAGCCGCAGCTGTTTACCAGCCATTTCGTCAACCTCACCGACCTACTCCTAACCCACACATGAAGATTTACCGGGTATATCCTAGAACCTGAACCCAGCGAATCGATCACCCGTAACTACGAACTAGGCCTACCCCTAGCCCACCACCCGTGGATTTACCGAGCATATCCTGTCCGTTCTGGACATTCCTAGGAATCGCAGTTCTTTATCGGATATGTTTGTCATTGTTTTCAGCCATAACTCCGCCTGTCCTTATAACCATGCATAATATCACCTAGTGCTAACTTACCCTACCGGAGTTAAACCAACACACCGAGAACACTAGCCCACACTAACCAATTCTCAAATTTTCATCACAAATTTTCCTACACCCTGGGTCTCGCTCAGCCTCTAGAGTTCAGACATTTAAAATATTCATAAACTATTTAGGTTATCCTTAACCTCTTTTATAATCAATACAAATTCTATTCATGCATACACCTAATTTATCACGTATTCATTCCATCCAACTAGTCATCCTTAAATAACTAGATAAATTTTTTAAACTATTGTAATAGGACCTCAAAGAGCTTAAGCTTAATAAAAATCATCAAATGCTTCAGACCTAAATTATCAAATATGTAGATAATCATTTAATTAAAAAGGCGGAAATTAATTCCTAAATACTTATACCAACTTCTTTTTAAGCAAAACTCCAAAATAAAATCTTTTATGTTAAAAATTCATAAAGTTATGAATTTTACACAAAAATCCGATCCCCACAGGATTTGAACCAAAGCACACACACAATGCTATAATCCACACGCTCTAACCAAGCTCTGAAGCCTCGCAATTTGTTGACTTCCCTTGGGGGAAACAAATATAAACTTGGTACTCATATTCTAATCCTATTTTGAAATCATTTTATTAGACAAATCCAAGCAATTCAACTATTTACCACACACACTAGTCTCAATCATGAAAAAAAATTACTCACTCATACTAATAAAAATTTCCAATAACAACATTCAATCTTGGCATTAAATAATTTTATAAATCTTATTATGCCCTTTATTAAATCTGATGACTAATATTCAAAAACGAAGATGATGATTAATATCTAACATGGTCTCTACTTCATAACACTTTATCTCGTATAATAATCAAACCAGCATACTACGTTTGAAATTTTAAATCGAAAGTTTAAGGAACATTCGCACATTTATATATTCTACAGCATAGCAAGCTACTAACAAAAATAAATTAGAAAGTTGAGAAACACCACACAAATAGTTTTCACACACATTATCTAACCACAATCCACACACAATCTAAGCATGAATACTACTACACAAAATTTAGAAAGTTGGAGAACACCCACACACTT
The DNA here is from genome assembly GCA_017893485.1 of Hemerocallis citrina. Classification (NCBI taxonomy): domain Eukaryota; kingdom Viridiplantae; phylum Streptophyta; class Magnoliopsida; order Asparagales; family Asphodelaceae; genus Hemerocallis; species Hemerocallis citrina. The sequence continues at coordinate 113,133,355 of CM030360.1, read as the reverse complement.
ATATATATTTTTTTGTACAATCTAGAATGTTACTACTAAGAATAAATTAGAAAGTTAAAGGAACGCCCACCCAGTCGTTTCCGGTAGGCTCAAGCTGGTGTAGCTCTTATGATGCTGATTCCTCGTGCATGTAGAAACTACGCAACTCGTCGTTGTGCTCCGCTTCGTGCTACACCCCAGCAAGCGTAGAAGAAGAAGAAGACCATAGGAGAAGGAAATAGGAGATGGAGTAGGCTTCGGTTTTTGGATGATGAAGAGGGAGTCTAAGATGGGCCAAGAAGAAGGAGACAGTGAGGAGTAGGAGACAGTGAATGAATGTAGGTATGACTGCATATATATGTGTATATATATAGGGGGGAGAGAGTGAGTGAGTGTGTATATATAAATTGTTGAAATACGTAGAAAACATGTAAAAAAATTTATAATGTTACAAATATTAGACGTAATGCTACAAAATACATATGTGTAACCCACATTAGGCAAAATTTTCATAACTCAATTTTGCAGGGTGTTACAATTCAACTTCATCGAGCTATATTCAACTTCATCGAGCTATATTTGATCGAGCTATGGCTCTGTTCGTCTACCTATCGCTTTGGTCGAGCTATGGATGTTGTCATCGAGCTATGGCTCTGTCGTCGAGCTACAAAGTTGGCGACCAAGAGTGATGAGTTCGTGGCTCTGAAGCTCGAAGATGGCGACCTAGGAAGTTATGCTTTTGGTCGAGTTTCTCATTGCCATCGAGCTGCGGAGTTGGAAACCTAGGGTGATGAGTTCAGGGCTGTAAAGCTCAGGATCATAAAAGGATATTTTGGAGTAGGGTTTCGGAATGGGTAATTAGTTTTGGACTCCATCCCTAAGTCTAGTACTTCTTGGGTTTTTGCACTTTGGGTTTCGGGTTTGGAGTTAAGTCAGGGCTCCAACTCGAAGCTTTATACCCTTTAAAAGTTGCATTTTTTTTGCATCTTTTATGCTGTTGGTTTTTTGCACAATTCAAAATTTTTTGGATGAATTGGCCACCATATTTATGAGCTCTATATCAAGTGCTTTGTGGAGCTTTTAGAGTCGGCTTCGAGGCTTGTCTCCGTCGCCTCTGAGGATGATTTTAAAGCTAAAGTCTTGGTGAAGTTTAAGCTTAGGGTTGATCGTATTCTCCTCTGTCGCTTAGGATTGATTTTAACCGAAGCTTGAGGTAGGAGGTAGGGTAGTGATACTTCTCGTTCTTTGTGCTGGTTAGCTCGTTTTGTTTGGTTGTTTACATGCATTGTCGATCGAGCATTTCATTGTTGGACTAGCATTCTGTTTGTCTAGGAGCTGAGTGCTTTGATCGTTGCCTCTTTGTATATGTAGCTGACGTAGAAGAGTTGTTGCAAGAATTAACTTCGAAAGGCGGTCAGAATGCGAACTTGTTGTTTGATCCCACCAAATTTATCGAGGCAACTGTGAGACGGAGTTGAATGTTTGAACTTGTTGTTCATGCCCAATAAGTTTGGAGAGACAACTCTGAAACGGAGTTGAACGTAGATCTTAACGTTTGATCCAGGCAAGTTTATGGAGCACTAGGACGGCATTGAACACAGAGCTTGCCGTTTGATCCCAAAAAGTTTGTATAGTTAACTCTGTGGCAGAGTTGAACGTTGACCTGGTTGTTTGATTTCAGTGAGTTTGTACAGTCAACTCTAGACGGAGTTGAATGTAGAGTTTGTCGTTTGATCCCGGCAAGTTAATAGAGGACTCTGTGATGGAGTTGGACGTGGAACTTTCCGTTTGAGTCCAGGAAGTTCGGAGAGGCCACTTTGAGATGAAGTTGAACGTTTGAACTTGTTGCATGCACCCAGCTTGTTTGTAGAGACAACTCTGGGATGGAGTTAAACGTAGAGCTTGCCGTTTGCGCCCAACAAGTTTGGAGAGGCAACTCTAGACGGGGTTAAACATAAAGCTTACTGTTTGATCCTGTTAAGTTAATAGAGACTCTGTGACGGATTTGGACGTAGAACTTGCCGTTTGAGTCCAACAAGTTTGGAGAGGCAACTCTGAGACAGAGTTGAACATTTGAACTTGTTGTTTGCGCCCAGCAAGTTGGGAGACACAACTCTGGGGTGGAGTTGAACGGAGAGTTTGTCTTTTGCGCCCAACAAGTTTGGAGATGTAACTTTAGACGGAGTTGAACATGGATCTTGTCGTTTGATCCCGAAAAGTTAATAGAGGAATCTATGATGAAGTTGGATGTTGAACTTGCTGTTTGCATCTAGCAAGTTTTAAAAGGCAACTCTGAGACAAAGTTGAACATTTGAACTTGTTGTTTGGACCAACAAGTTTGGAGAGTCAACTCTAGACGGAGTTGAATGTAGAGCTTATTGTTTGATCAACATGTTTGGAGAGACAACTCTGAGATGGAGTAGGATGTAGATCTTGTCGTTTGATACCAGTAAGTTTGGAGAGACAGCTCTGAGACAAAATTGGTTGACTTTTCAAATTTTGGGGTTGAATTAAATAAACAAAATAATGATCTGCAGAGTTTGATGGAGAATAAGTTTTGGACATAACAACATTTATGGAATGTTGTTATGGACTTACGTGACAATATAGTTTGATGGAGAGTTTACATGTTTCACTCCATAAATGTCTATTTGTGGACCTACGTGACAATATATGGAAAATTTTGGACAAAATTGGTCCCTATATTGTCACGTAGGTCCACAAATAGACATTTATGGAGTGAAACATATAAACTCTCTTGGAGATGCTCTATGACTTTATTGTATCCAAAAAAACAGTGAAACAAAAGGTGATAGAAACGTTGATTTTAGGGATTATTTAATGAATATCACATCAAAGGACTAATATAGATAGTAGAAGCTACAAGTATTTTTAATAAAATTGAATATGCTTCAAAGATCAGTATTGCCAATGATGTTTCAGTTCGTCATACTGTATGGGACCGTTGTGCAATATATTGAGCATCAGGTTGTATGAAGGGTGTAGGATGAGCTGGGACACACCAGAGCAAAATTATTTACTTATGTGTGTGTATTTAGAGATAAAGAAATATATGGAAAATTAACTTTATAAACACTATCTACTTGCATTTGCTAAATATAAGAGTAATTATCAAACTTAACTCCATTTAAAATTGAGAGAAGATTGAAGAGAAGTTGATAAATTAATGAGTAATGGTGTTTAATTTAAAGATACCGAAAACACAGAATGCAAATCGCTAATTTAAGAGGTCCATATAGCGAATCCACTATGAAATCAGATCGCAAGGCTTGGATAGTGGCTTTGATGGTTGGTAGAAGAACCCAGTAACACTTTTGATGGGGGGTAGAAGAACCTAGTAACACTGTCCAAGGTTATAATACCTGGGAATGTTGAATATACAGACTTGGTTCAACCTATACAATAAAATAACATGTGCAAAGTATATGATACTGTCAATTTGGCCCATACCGGTCTCGCTACCAACAATTTTGGCAACCTGATACCGTTCCCGATATGGAGACTTTGAACCTTTGGTTCACATACTTGGTTCAACCAAGCTTGCATTTTGACCTTGTAAACGGGTTGGGTTAGGTATCAATGTGTAACGCCCCTAATTCCATTTACATGTAATTCGTAGCACAATAGGATCTTTTACTTCAATTCGTACAATTTTACCTAGAAATTAAAAGTTTTCCATTACAACTTTGTTCTGTTTACAAAAATACACAACAGAAGTTACAACAAAATAAATACAACTTAAACATTCAACAACTTTAATCTGGAAATAATCATCAGCACCATACATCTTTATGCCCCTTTCGCTAATCCAAGTCTTGCAATTGAAAACTGTGGGCACGTCAGTTGCATACAACTGACGCAATGCTATAATACAACAATTCTCTTACTTTTCCAAACACAAACTTGAAAAAAACAATAAAGTGTGAAAGTGACTATCCTAAACATGTCAGTATATGATATGACTAAAATGTCTAATGCAAATTTACATTACGATGCACTAATGCACACTTGTTCGGATTACATGCATCCCATACTACATAGGTACTCCTCAATAAAGGGTTTACATCCCACGTCATGCAACCTAGCCCAACAAATGTACTCCAATGCGTAGTCACCGCAGAGTTGCACCCCCAGGATTTTGGACCTTACCGGCCAACCCCTAGCCCACAACATTGGATTTACCCTGCGTATCCTCAGCTACGAACCCTTACAAGTCAATCTCTCGTAACTACGAATCAGACCTACCCCTAGCCCACCTCAGTTGATTTACTCGGCGTATCCTGTCCATCCCAAACATTTCTAGAAACTGCAGACTCTTTACCGACCTTTCCGATGATAGACGGACATACCCCTAGCCCGTATACATGGATTTACCGGACGTATTCCTCGATCTCGGACCCCTAGGAGCTGCACATTCTTTACCGGACATTGTCGTCGTTGTTTCTATCATATCTTCTTCTAGTGTCTATCCTTAAGTTATAATTACAATCATCACAACCTAGAGCTGGCTTACCCTACTAGACTTAATCAATATACGAGAAATAATAGCCACACTAGCTACTTCTCAAATTTCTTTATTCATAAATTACCGGTTACCAAGGGTCTCGCCTAGCGTCTAGATTCCAACAACCATCTCAATAAAGGTCGAATATGTTATATCTAACCTCAACATAAACATTTCCTTCATTAATTCTCATTTCTTCTTTACCCAGAAGTATTCAACTTCTATAACAACATTCAATAACAATTTCTCCAATCAAATTATTTTAGACAAATCCTTGGTTAACGAACCAAATCATTCACTTTAATAATTCTTCGTTTCTTTTGATTCATACAACCTTTTCCATTTTTATCTATACTTCAAGTATATTAATACAAAAATTCCCTTTTTAGATTAAATCATTACTTCTTAATACAAAACCTTTTAAAGATTAATCACTAGATATCTCTTATTTTCATCCCATAATTTTGCTTTGTTTTTATTATAAACCAAGTCTTAAAATCTTTAGTCAAGTACGCTTTCTTTTTAATCTTGAAAAGCACATCTAATACATGAATATAGCTTTTAAAACCCCAAAATATCTCTTAGAGTATTATAAAATAATTTCCAAGTGTTCTAATAATATCTCTAATTTTTCTATAACGTTTCCTAATTTTTAACTTGAAAAATCTCAAAATAAAAAATAAAAACCCCAGAGTGTAGACACCCGGGATCGAACACAGGCCAACATTGAGCCAACCGCAAGCCCTAACCATCAGATCGACTTACTTTGGGGATGAGAACCGCTCTCAGTTACTTTGGTAACACAGGATTGCTAATTCATTAATTTTCCAAAAATTTAAAAGAAGCAAAAGCCTCTCAGGCTCGAAGCCACGACCAAAGAACCCCCCAATGACAAGTGGCAGTGCGAGGGTGCTGGTGCCTGCACTAGCCACAAGATCCAAGTGCTCAACTGATCATATAGGTGTTCAAAACTTTTTAACTCCCCTCTATATTTTCATCTCATTTTTAGTTCTTTCGATAAATTTCGATTTCTATTAATTTCCTACATAATCAATACTACTAAAATACATTTCTAAACTTCCAGAATACTTTTTCACTGATTCTATATATATTGAAGTAAATTTTTACACAAATATTGTAAATAGTATTTTTTTTAGATCCTTCATAAACATGCTTTTATTTATTATCAAGACTACATGAATATAATTTTTTTAGCCATTGTATGGAGAATTCTCATCTCCCTATTTAATTATAATTCTCCCTCAACATTTACACAATTTCTTGTACCTAATTTAACAACTTTATGTATATATATGAACAATTTTTTATAATCTAATCATGGCATACTATTTGTGCCTAACAACATTACAATATGCTTTAAATAGAGTTACAATTTGACATTATAACAATTCTTTCACCTAGCATGCAACTCACATTTCATTACTACTAAAAATTTTGATAATAGCACAACATGCAACACAAAATTTACTAGAGAACTTACGCCAATTGTCAATTCAACATAAATTATCTACACATGCATTCTACAAAAATTTAGAAAGCAAAATTTATACCCACCTTTATTGATGCAAAAAATGTAAAATATAGCTCCTAGAAAATTGCTTCAAAGCTCCAACAAGAATGCCTCCTCCTCTTCAAGCAAAGCAACCGAAATCCTTCCCTCTCTAGCCAAAAAACCGAGCTCCTCTCTTTGTTTTCCTCTCTTTTGTTTTCTTTTGATCATTTGTGTGTTGTTCATACTATCGGAGGGAGTATTGTGTGGTTGGGAAGACTCCCACTACTCAAATAACTACACACTCTGTCAACCCACACTCCCACTCTACCTTCTCTCTTTTGAATGGCCGGTCTAGCTCTCTAGTGCACACACGTGCACGTGCACCCAATGTGCACACACTTTTTCATTCTTTTATTAAGTGTTATTAATTTATTATTAGGCTAGGTGTATGTTACATGACAAGTGTACTAGGATTTAAAGTGTTCATTTAAAAGTAGAATTAATCTTGGACTTCTATTTTAAATTAATTTTTAATGGGCTTTTAAAAGAGATTTTTGGCCTAATGGGTTTAATTAAAACAAATAAAATGAGAATAAAAAATTGTGCATAACTCTTAAAAAATTTTAGGGACAAAAATGCATAAAATTTTATGTGTAACGCATGTGCAAAAATATAAAAATTTATTTTTCTGAAATGTTACAACACTCCCTCCTTAGAATAGTTCCGTACTCAGAACTATGCTTAAAGAGTGAGAAAAGAAAATGAAAAAAAAACTTACAGTGTTTAGTCAAAAAACACGGGATGATCCCTCAACATCCTCTCCTCAAATTCACAGGTCGCTTCCTCAACCAGTTGATTTCTCCACATAACCTTGACCGAAGGTATAGTTTTGTTTCTCAAAACTTTTTCCTGTCGGTCCATAGTCTCTACCGGACGTTTCTTGTAGCTCAGATCTAACTGCACACCCTCTGGTAGTTCTGGTAAGTGATGACTCGGATTAGGAATGTAACCTCGCAGCATAGACACGTAAAAGACATTGTGTACTTGGGATAGCTCTTCTGGAAGTTCCAACCGATAAGCTGTCTTCCCAATCCTCTTCAATATCTTGTATGGTCCTATGTATCTTGGGGCCAATTTTCCTCCTTTTCCAAACCAAATCACACCCCCCGTTGGAGATTCCTTTCAGAAAACATAGTCACCTTCTTCGAACTCCAGGTCCCTTCTCCATTTTTCAGTAAAACTCTTCTGTCTACTCTGTACGTCAACCAGCCTCTTCCTGATCAGTTCAATCGTATCTGAAGTTTGTCGAACTATTTCTAGCCCATACATCTGCCTTTACCCTACTTCATACCAGCACACCGGTGTTCTGCATTTCCTCCTATACAAGGCTTCATACGGAGCCATACCAATGTTAGTCTGAAAGCCGTTGTAGGAAAATTCCACCAGAGCTAGGTGCATGTAACACCCCTAATTTTTATTTTTTTTCAAAAGCAAACCTTTAAATTCAATTCTTTCAATTTCTATATCACTTTAAATATAAACTAAGAAAGTTATATTTCAAGAAAAATTTTGGCAGAGTTTCCCCTGTAAATTTTGCCCCGAAACACAAATGGCTTACGGAATTCTACTCAAAATTCCGTAGCTCACAATACATGCAATAATTTCACGGGCTCCCCAGGCCAAAATGAGCAGAAACACACAGGCAATATAATATAATGCTCTGGGGGCCAAACTCATAACGGATTATCAAATATTCAATAAAAACCATAAATTCCTTTGAAAACATAAAAGATTTTTGTAAAAATTTAGAAAATTCTTTTTAAAAACCAACCACAGAACCCAATACTCCACAACGAGGTCGGTACGGGCTTTCTCACCTCATTACAGCACTATATACATATACCTTTACCATAATACAAAATAATACATCAACTATTCACTCTTTTACTTATACTAAATACATAAATAATCTAACATCTTGATAAAATAAAATTCCTAACTCTATCACTACCTCGCCATGCTGCTACCAACCTGCAAGAGAGTTAGGGTTGCCCACTCTCAGGGAGGGACCCCCCTAACACCCAGAAAACATCAGGGGTTAGCCATTTCTGGTGTGAGTATAATTTAAAAATCTAACAAATGAATTAAATCGTATAAAGAAAATAATTTAAACTTACAAACATCAAGTAAGAAGGTACACCTTGGACATCTGAACTTAAAAACATCATCAATACGATTTTATATCCAAATACTCTTCAAGTCTGCATCGAATTATAAAATTACCCATAATTCACACATCCCACTATATATTTCACATCAACCTCATATTTATCCTTATTTTATATTCGCACAATACGAATTTCCATTCAATCTGTTCCTTTTCAATTTGAATCCCCTAACCCGAATATTCATTCCTTCACAATTATCACCATCTTAGTATTTCGCTATTTATATAAATATCACTTACATGATGCTATTATATCTTTCTTTAACAACCATTTATATGGATACAAACTCATAACACAACATACTTTCTGCATTAATCATTTTCATAACCACTTTCATAGTACAAGTATTTATTTTATTGTATTAAATCAAGTATCACATCAGAAACATATGCATTCATTCCCTTAATACCATATTCATTCACATCATATAACACAAACAAAACCTCTCCTTACACATTATAATTAACTTGCATTTCATCACATCATCACCATATCACTTATGCGAATGCACATTCTTATTGCATCAAAACACGCTTTATAGCTCATTCATAACTCACTACACCACTTTAGTAATTTCTCTTTCTTATAAACAATAAATCTTATTATCATTTTCACTTAATCCCCAAACACAATCTGGGGCCACCACATATCACACCCCATAGCCGATAGCTTGGGTAATAATCACTGCACCTCAAACACACAGTTTGGGTAATATCACATCACATCTCAAGCCGATAGCTTGGTTATTAATTTACTTCAATCACTTATCATCTTCATTTTACTTTATTTCTCATTTCCATCAATCATTACCACTATTCTACCAACTCACCCTGCAAATTATGCCAAGGCAGGTAGTTCCCACAATTTCCACAGAAATAGCGGGCAAGTAGTTCCCTGACACAATTCCAAGGTGTAACAACTTATATCACACTGTTTTTCATCTTAATGATCCCATACATAATACAATTACTTCGTATTATTCATAAGAACACATGTCTCTTTTATTATTTTCAACTTAAATTAACCACCTACAACATTTATCACTTCTTTTCATAAACTGACTCATAACTCATTTTCTTTCACATTTACTTCATTCACAACTACTTTCTTTCTCATCCACAATTCACAATTCACTTTCCACTTTCTTTACTCTCACATTTTTATTAACACTCAGTTATTTTATTAGTTTGTCGACCAGTGAGTCACAGTATCCCAACATACTGAAAGCCGACAGCCCAGTAAACACGCGGCCAGATGCTCACACAAAGTCTTACTCGTTCGAGGCTACGTCTTCCTCCTAGCCGAACTAGCGAGGGAACCACTAACCCCTAGTCCTACTAGGGTACTTCCTCCTAGCCGAAGCCAAGAGGAAAAAAACCACGTCTTAGTTAAACTGGGTACTTTCTCGTGACGGCTGTCATCGAGGGAAAAACACCACGTCCCAGGTAAACTTGGTACTTCCTCCCAACCGATAGCCAGGAGGGAAAAACCACGTCCCAGGTAAACTGGGTACTTCCTCGCGAAGGCTGTCATCGAGGGAAAAACACCACGTCCCAGGTAAACTGGGTACTTCCTCCCAACCGATAGCCAGGAGGGAAAAACCACGTCCCAGGTAAACTGGGTACTTCCTCGCGACAGCTGTCATCGAGGGAAACCGGGCCTCAAGCCGATAGTTTGGGCGATAAAATCCACTTACCCCAAACAAAGTTTGGGTCCACTATTCCCAAGCCGGTCCTTGGGCATTAGGAGGTCTATCCCAAATCCCCAGGATTGCTGTAGGTACTGGTCAACAAAACCATCTGTTATTTGCATTAATCATTGCATCTTTCCATTTTACTTTATCACACAAGCGCTGCACTTATTAATTCAAGAATAGCTACCACTTTGATTTGAGTCACGTATATTGATAACACATTTAATTAACACTTACCATCTTACCTTTTATCTTGCATTTGATGCACATCCGGCGTCCACGATATTAATTATCATCTCATTGTATCATATATGCACATACACCATGTCATAGTATTACACATCATAAATGCACCATATTAATTAATTTGCCATAGCATCACCCATTATGAATACCAGGCTATTTACTACTTCATTGAATCACATATAAACATACACCAAGTTATAATATTAATCAAAGAACTACATTAGGTTATTCCATATCGTAAGAGTATCAAAATAGATAATTCATCATATTGTAATATCATACTATTGCCCATAAATTCACTTCGAATATAATTAAAATGTAAACATGTACCCAATTATTAATTTCATCAACCATTGCATCACACGTCATAATCATCTATATATATCACAATTACACACCACACATGCGGGTTTTCCAGAAAAAGGGGCCAAAACCACTTATTTCCTCTAATTAAGTCTTATAATATCTAATTATAGCATACTAGCTTATACACAATGCTCCATGTAATTATAATTACCTATAAGGGCCTATATGCCCCAAAACATGCACAAATCATGCACTGAATAAAAATGTGCATAAACAATCTAATATAATTAGTTTTTATACTTCAACACATCGCAATAACCCATACTATAGATTTTATATATGTAAAATAGTCACTTTCACCACATATCTCAAAAACCTATTTTGGATCCTTAAAAATCCGTATTTTCAATAAAAATCCACTTTTAGCATAACTCCCACAAAACATATCAAAAGACCACGAAATTCGGCCACAATATAAAATATTTATAAACACAACATACTTAGCTGACGGATCGAGCAAACGATGTCCCACGTTCGTCCTGTAGCCAGTCGAAGTTCGACTTTTTCCACCTAATTGAAAAATTATAGAACCGATTAGTTTAAAGCTCAAAACTCGACCTACGGACCTCCAAATTTGAATCCGTCTTCACCCACGCGTCACAAATGACATATGTAGGCGAGCTACATTGACAGATTTCAAATTTGAACCCTGATGCATGAACTCACATATTGATCAGAGGCTTCCTAATAAGAAAATTTTCTATTTCCTAATTTCTTCAATCCCTTTGTCCTAATATCTCAAATTAGGGTTAATAACAATAATAAAACCCAATTACACCTCCGAATTCATCAAATTCTCATCTCTATATCGCTTGGGCATTTCACCGAATACCCGGCGTGCACTTTTCACATATAGTCTATTTTACTCAATTTAATTGAGCTGGAAGCCTATAAAAATCATCCTAAATTCATATTAATACTTTCATAATATTCTACACCCTCATATGTATTTTCAACAATTATTTGGATCGAGTTTTCTACCCAATTTCATAAACCCTATAGTTCGAGTTTATGCCAAAATCACTACTCCCCATTTTATTGTAATGGCTCACTACAATTTTTCTCTACCATACAACAGATGATTCTTATATATATATCTCTATTTTACAAACCCAAAATCCTAATTTACTAACAACTTGTAATTTCTCTAACAATCCACTAATTTCTCAAATCTACAACTTCCAACATCTCTAAATCTCTCTACCATAATAATCCTACTCAATAAAACTAACCACGTTTAATTTTATACGAATAAATAAAATAGGGTATACCTTTTCGAAATTCTTTCGAAAATCTGACACTTCCACGATGTAGAGAGCCCTTCAATTAGCTTGCCCCCTAATTTAATCGAAATTTTATGGAGAACGGAGTCGGGATTTCGAGGTAGGAGAGCGCCAGAATGGGGCTTGGTTTTTCTTCGGGTGTGAACGAGATCAGGAAAAGGGAGAAGGAGGAGGAAAGGGAGAGGGTTTTTAAAAAAAGATAATAATAATAATAATAATAATAATAATAATAATAATAATAAGGCATATTTTCATATAAGCCCTCCAAATCCAAAATATTACAACTAAACCCCAACTTTTTCTATAATAATAATACGAACAAGACAAATACATTAAATTATCTCATAATAATTCCCTAAAATTATAAAATAAAATAAACTATATTTCCTAACACAAAATCTCAACTCTTAACTCTCATATAACAATAATACCAATCTACCACAAATACGCAATACCAGTATCGATGTTAAAAATAAATAAAATAAAATATCACTTAAAATAATTCTCACCCCTACAAAATATAAAAGTGAATATTTTTGGTATTTTTTTTAAAATCCGAGGTGTTACACTCTACACACCTCAAAAGAAGCTCGTCCTCGAGCAGTGGGGTTTAAGAAAACTCCTCGAACTAATTCAAGGTACCTCCTCCACACCATTGCCTAGGATTTCCCGGTACATTATTGATATCAGAATTTCATTGCACCTTTAGCAGCTAAACAATTTATCGTCTGGTCAGCTGCACTATCAATCTACAATAACCACTAATTTGATAGGATGCGTCACATCCAATGTCACATCTAGCTGGACTTCAATCTACCACGGCTCCACCACTTGAGATAGATCCTTCACACTTTCTCGACATAGAAACAAGAAATACATAAAAAATGCCAGATATCTTAAAGATACGCTTCAAACAATATACCACAATTCCAATTCTTTCTATAACTTTGAAGGGCCATCACACCTCGGGTCTAACCTTCCCCCCGGTTCCTATAATGACGTGCTCCATGGATAAGGGATACCTTTAAGAATACCCAATCTCCAACTTCTAACTTCCGGAGGCTTTCGCCGCTGATCTACGTCACCTTTTCTTTTGCCGACTACACACCTCAAAAGAGGGTTATCCATGCTTACCTGACAATTAATATTCTTTCTCGTTCCGAACCACTAAAATATTCTCCTAGAGTTTTGATACATTTTCATGCCACCAGGAATGACAATATACTGAGTATAAGGAGCATTCTCCATCTCCCGCTACCGCAAGCCATCCTCATCAAGTACACCAGATCTACGATAATAACAAGAATTTCCTACTGCCCACTGACCAATCTGCATCACATTCATTAATCTCATCCAGAATTCGACCATGCATCCTCTATCACAAACAGAAATTTTTTAATTCATGTTTGACTGATCAATTGTAGGATAGATAGTTGTATTGATAAACTACCAATATATAAGGTCGGACCAACCTCTACTATGAAAATAAAATCAAATGGGTCTAATGAATTTAACACCGTCCGCTTCTGGGACGTCATTAAGACAAAAACCTTCTTTCCATTTATAGCATTCATCACCCTAATTCTTCGCCGGGTTGTATTTTATTTCCATACCAAGCTGCCAAGGTACTCAAGCCATGTTTATTGCCTCCTACTAAAATCATTTACAAGAACAAGTGCGCTAAACTCTTATGATCTGCAAAAAGCTAAAACTATCCTTCCAATGAATAATGTCTCCATATCTTCAATTGCATACAACACTGCTGCCGATTTCAAATCTGCCTAAAATCACACTCTCCATGAAACCTCGACGACCCAAATATATAAGGCACTAACCTGCCCTCATGCACCAACTGCACCTACCTGTACCACCAGCATCAATATATATATAGAGAGGCACTCCCTTCTCGGGATGATCACAACACAAGTTATCGTTAATTCTTCCTTAAAATCTTGAAAATGTCCTTTCACCTTGCTCGGGCCATACAAAAAGCGAATTCTTCCAGGTAAGTTGTGTCATCACTGAAAAATCAATAGAAAATCGAGGAATGAACCTTCGATACTAACTAGCCAAGTCCAAGAAATGCCGAATCTTCGCCCCATTCGGGGATTGTTCTTCATCTTTTCACCATCGAAATTTTCTTTGGATCTACAAATATGCCTTCAACAGACACAATGTGTACCAAAATTCACACTTCTCGCCGCCAAAAATGACAATCTACAGACTTTTCATACCGCTTCTAGTCCCAACGAGTCTACAACTCAATTCTGAGGTGCCATCTATGCCCCTCCATACTGTGAAAATACACCAAATATCATATACAAATACAATCATACCCTGTTAATATAAGGGTGAAAGGCCTAATTCGTCAAATTCATGAAAACTGCAGGGACATTCATCAGCCCAACAAACATCACCAAGAACTCATACACTTCATACCGAGTACAAAAAACAATTCCTGAGATAATTGCTCTCTTCAAGGATTATCTGATAGTACTCGGTGTGCAACTCTAGTCGGGAGATTAGTGGCACTCCCCGCAACTAATCCAACAAATTATCTATTTTCAACAACGAATGCTTAATAGTCACCTTACTTAGTACACCTTCTCTGTGAACTGCCTTCTTTGTTACAATACTGCAGAAGCGCCCTACAACATATCACCTGATCCGATAACCTTTTCCAAAACATCATCTCAAATTCTCTTTCATCTTTTCCCATTCCTTAAGTGCTATAACACAAGCTGATTTAGAAATTGGAGTCATACGAAATATCTAATCGATCTTGAACTCCAGAGTTCGCTAAGGTGGGGGACCAAAAACCTTTTCAAATATATCAAAAACTTTGCAAACCCCATCAACAATCTCAATCTTCGCCTTAGATATTTCCACTAAACCCAACAGACATAATCTTCATCATCCAAGGCATTACATACAATCAAACACTTGGTTTCATCAGGTTGTCTCACCCGAATCCTCCCTTCACCATACCCCAACTATGCATATGACCTGCATAACCCTTCACAACCAATCAATCTCCCCAAATATAGGATAAAACCATAACCATACATCACTACTTAGTCCATAAAATATACACCTATAGGACATATGCCTATAGGTACTACACAAGATCTCCAGGGAATAGCCCCTTACGACACAAAGCAATCAATATACTAGAATACTCCAATAGTACACAAAGTCACACCGGGATTTCTACAGAGGTCAACCCATATGCAGGGCCATGATAATAATGCTAACTCAAGGTCAGACCAAGGTCTAATGAGGATCGCACCATTCCACGACATAATACGTTCTTCAACAAAACACCCGCATAAAAATACACCATCTATCTTTGACTAAGCAATAATGAACCCATACTCACATGGCAAGATCACTAGGATTAACAAAATTCCTAGTTAACCTAGGCTTTGATACCAACTGTAACACCCCTAAATTTTTTATTTTTTATTTTTTTCAATACCAAACCTCTAAATTCAATTCTTTGAATTTCTATATCACTTTAAACATAAACTAAGAAAGTTATATTTCAAGAAAAATTTTGGCAGAGTTTCCCCTGTAAATTTTGCCCCGAAACACAAATGGCTTACGGAATTCTGCTCAGAATTCCGTATCTCACAATACATGCAATAATTTCACGGGCTCCCCAGGCCAAAATGAGCAGAAACACACAGGCAATATAATATAATGCTCCGGGGGCCAAACTCATAACGGATTATCAAATATTCAATAAAAACAATAAATTCTTTTGAAAACATAAAAGATTTTTGTAAAAGTTTAGAAAAACCTTTTTAAAAACCAACCACAGAACTCAATACTCCACAACAAGGTGGGTACGGGCTTTCTCACCTCATCACAGCACTATATACATAAACCTTTACCATAATACAAAATAATACATCAACTATTCACTCTTTTACTTATACTAAATACATAAATAATCTAACATCTCGATAAAATAAAATTCCTAACTCTATCACTACCTTGTCATGCTGCTACCAACCTGCAAGAGAGTTAGGGTTGTCCACTCTCAGGGAGGGACCCCCTAACCCCCAGAAAATATCAGGGGTTAGCCATTTCTGGTGTGAGTATAATTTAAAAATCTAACAAATGAATTAAATCGTATAAAGAAAATAATTTAAACTTACAAGCATCAAGTAAGAAGATACACCTTGAACATCTGAACTTAAAAACATCATCAATATGACTTTATATCCAAATACTCTTCAAGTCTGCATCGAATTATAAAATTACCCATAATTCACACATCCCACTATATATTTCACATCAACCTCATATTTATCCTTATTTATATTCACACAATACGAATTTCCATTCAATTTGTTCCTTTTCAATTTGAATCCCCTAACCCGAATATTCATTCCTTCACAATTATCACCATCTTAGTATTTCGCTATTTATATAAATATCACTTACATGATGCTATTATATCTTTCTTTAACAACCATTTATATGGATACAAACTCATAACACAACATACTTTCTGTATTAATCATTTTAATAACCACTTTCATAGTACAAGTATTTATTTTATTGTATTAAATCAAGTATCACATCAGAAACATATGCATTCATTCCCTTAATACCATATTCATTCACATCATATAACACAAACAAAACCTCTCCTTACACATTATAATTAACTTGCATTTCATCACATCATCACCGTATCACTTATGCGAATGCACATTCTTATTGCATCAAAACACGTTTTATATCTCATTCATAACTCACTACACCATTTTAGTAATTTCTCTTTCTTATAAATAATAAATCATAATATCATTTTCACTTAATCCCCAAACACAATCTTGGGCCACCACATATCACACCCCATAGCCGAGAGCTTGGGTAATAATCACTACACCTCAAACACACAGTTTGGGTAATATCACATCACATCTTAAGCCGATAGCTTGGTTATTAATTTACTTCAATCACTTATCATCTTCATTTTACTTTATTTCTTATTTCCATCAATCATTACCATTATTCTACCAACTCACCCTGCGAATTATGCCAAGGTAGGTAGTTCCCACAATTTCCACAGAAATAGCGGGCAGGTAGTTCCTTGACACAATTCCAAGGTGTAACAACTTATATCACACTGTTTTTCACTTTAATGGTCACATACATAATACAATTACTTCATATTATTTATAAGAACACATGTCTCTTTTATTATTTTCATCTTAAATTAACCACGTACTGCATTTATCACTTCTTTTCATACACTGACTCATAACTCATTTTCTTTCACATTTACTTCATTCACATCTATTTTCTTTCTCATCCACAATTCACAATTAACTTTCCACTTTCTTTACTCTCACATTTTTATTAACACATAGTTATTTTATTAGTTTGTCGACCAGTAAGCCACAGTATCCCAAGATACTGAAAGCCGACAGCCCAGTAAACACGCTGCCCGATGCTCACACAGAGTCTTAACGTCTTCCTCCTAGCCGAACTAGCGAGGGAACCACTAACCCCTAGTCCCACTAAGGTACTTCCTCCGAGCCGAACCCAAGAGGAAAAAAGCCACGTCCCAGGTAAACTGGGTGCTTCCTCGCGATAGCTGTCATCGAGGGAAAAACACCACGTCCCAGGTAAACTGGGTACTTCCTCCCAGCCGATAGCCAGGAGGAAAAAACCACGTCCCAGGTAAACTGGGTACTTCCTCGCGACGGCTGTCATCGAGAGAAAAAACAACGTCCCAGCTAAACTGGGTACTTCCTCCCAGCCGATAGCCAGGAGGGAAAAACCATGTCCCAGGTAAACTGGGTACTTCCTCGCGACAGCTGTCATCGAGGGAAACTGGACCTCAAGCCGATAGCTTGGGCGATAAAATCCACTTAACCCAAACATAGTTTGGGTCCACTATTCCCAAGCCGGTCCTTGGGCGTTAGGAGGTCTATCCCAGACCCCCAGGATTGCTGTAAGTACTGGTCAACAAAACCATCTGTTATTAGCATTAATCATTGCAACTGTCCATTTTACTTTATCACACAAGCGCTTCACTTATTAATTTAAGAATAGCTACCACTTTGATTTGAGTCACGTATATTGATAACACATTTAATTAACACTTACCATCTTACCTTTTATCTTGCATTTGATGCACATCCGGCGTCCACGATATTAATTATCATCTCATTGTATCACATATGCACATACACCATGTCATAGTATTACACATCATAAATGCACCATATTAAATAATTTGCCACAACATCACCCATTATGAATACCAGGCTATTTACTACTTCATTGAATCACATATAAACATACACCATGTTATAATATTAATAAAAGAACTACATTAGGTTACTCCATATCGTAAGAGTATCAAAATAGATAATTCATCATATTTTAATATCATACTATTGCCCATTGATTCACTTCGAACATAATTAAAATGTAAACATGTACCCAATTATTAATTTCATAAACCATTGCATCACACGTCATAATCATCTATATATATATCACAATTACACACCACACATGCGGGTTTCCCAGAAAAAGGGGCCAAAACCACTTATTTCCTCTAATTAAGTCTTATAATATCTAATTATAGCATACCAGCTTATACACCATGCTCCATGTAATTATAATTACCTATAAGGGCCTATATGCCCCAAAACATGCAGAAATCATGCACTGGATAAAAATGTGCATAAACAATCTAATATAATTAGTTTTTATACTTCAACACATCCCAATAACCCATACTATAGATTTTATATATTTAAAATAGTCACTTTCACCACATATCTCAAAAACCTATTCTGGATCCTTAAAAATCCGTATTTTCAATAAAAATCCACGAAATTCAGCCACGAAACATATCAAAAGGCCACGAAATTCGGCCACAATATAAAATATTTATAAACAAAACATAATCACCTGACGGAACGAGCAAACGATGTCCCACTGTTCGTCCTGTAGCCGGTCGAAGTTCGACTTTTTCCACCTAATTGAAAAATTATAGAACCGATTAGTTTAAAACTCAAAACTCGACCTACGGACCTCCAAATTTGAATCCGTTTTCACCCACGCATCACAAATGACATATGTAGGCGAGCTACATTGATGGATTTCAAATTTGAACCCCGATGCAAGAACTCACATATTGATCGGAGGCTTCCTAATAAGAAAATTTCCTATTTCCTAATTTCATCAATCCCTTTGTCCTAATATCTCAAATTAGGGTTAAAACAATAATAAAACCCAATTACACCTCCGAATTCATCAAATTCGCACCTCTATATCGCTCGGACATTTTACCGAATACCCGGCATGCACTTTTCACCTATAGTCTATTTTACTTAATTTAATTGAGCTGGAATCCTATAAATATCATCCTAAATTTATATTATTACTTTCATAATATTCTACACCCTCATATGTATTTTCTACAATTATTTGGATCGAGTTTTCTACCCCGATTTCATAAACTCTATAGTTCTAGTTTATGCCAAAATCACTACTCCCCATTTTATTGTAATGGCTCACTACAATTTTTCTCTACCATACAACAGATGATTCTTATATATATATCTCTATTTTATAAACACAAAATCCTAATTTACTAACAACTTGTAATTTCTCTAACAATCCACTAATTTCTCAAATCTACAACTTCCAACATCTCTAAATCTCTCTACCATAATAATCCTACTCAATAAAACTAACCACGTTTAATTTTATACGAATAAATAAAATAGGGTATACCTTTTCGAAATTCTTTCGAAAATCTGACACTTCCACGATGTAGAGAGCCCTTCAATTAGCTTGCCCCCTAATTTAATCGAAATTTTATGGAGAACGGAGTCGGGATTTCGAGGTAGGAGAGCGCCGGAATGGGGCTTGGTTTTTCTTCGGGTGTGAACGAGATCAGGAAAAGGGAGAAGGAGGAGGAAAGGGAGAGGGTTTTTAAAAAAAGATAATAATAATAATAATAATAATAATAATAATAATAATAATAATAATAATAATAATAAGGCATATTTTCATATAAGCCCTCCAAATCCAAAATATTACAACTAAACCCCAACTTTTTCTATAATAATAATACGAACAAGACAAATACATTAAATTATCTCATAATAATTCCCTAAAATTATAAAATAAAATAAACTATATTTCCTCACACAAAATCTCAACTCTTAACTCTCATATAACAATAATACCAATCTACCACAAATATGCAATACCAGTATCGATGTTAAAAATAAATAAAATAAAATATCACTTAAAATAATTCTCACCCCTACAAAATATAAAAGCGAATATTTTCGGTATTTTTTTTAAAAAATTCGAGGTGTTATACCAAACTGTAACACCCCAAAATTTTTTATTTTTTTTTGAAAACTAAGCCTCCAAATTCAATTCTTTCAATTTCTATATCACTTTAAACATAAAGTAAGAAAGTTATATTTCAAGGAAAATTTTGGCCGAGTTTCCCCTGTAATTTTGCCCCGAAACACAAATAACTTACGAAATTCTGCTCAAAATTCCGTAGCTCACAATACATGCAATAATTTCACGGGCTTCCCAGGCCAAAATGAGCAGAAACACACAGGCAATATAATATAATGCTCTGGAGGCCAAACTCATAACATAATATCAATCAACAATTAAAAACCATAAATTTCCTTTAAAAATTTATATAAGTGATAGAGAACTAAAGAAAAACCTTCCCAAAACCAATCACAGAACCCAATACTCCACAACGAGGTGGGTACAGGTCTCCCAGCTGCCGCCGAAATCCATCACACAACAACTCAACATATCTTCCAACACAGGATTGACTCTCTCAATTTGCCCATCAAATGAGGAGAAAGGCAGTACTGAAGTTAATCCTGGCCCCCAAAGCTGCCTGAAGACTTCTCCAAAAGTGAAACGTGAACCGCGCATCTCGATCTGAGACAATTGATACGGGAATTCCATGTATTCTTACAATCTCCCCAATGTACAATTCTGCCAGCTTCTCTATTGACCAAGTAATCTTCATCGCCAAAAAGTGAGCGGATCTGGTTAATCGATCAACTATTAACCAAATCGCATCATTTCTTTTTGGACATTTAGGAAGTCCAGTGATAAAATCCATGCAGATGTTCTCCCATTTCCACTCTAGAATGGGTAATGGCTGCAACAATCCTCCGAGCCTCTGATTCTCTCTCTTGATTTGTTGACAAGTTGTACATCTTATAACAAACTCTGCTACATCCCGCTTCATCCCCGACCACCAGAAATGCTACTTGATATCCTTGTACATGTTGGTACTCCCTGGATGGATTGATAAAAGAGTGGTGGTGCCTCCTGTAGAATGCTCTCCTTTAGTTCTTCTTAATCAGATACACACAAACTTTCTCCAAACTACAACACTTCATCCTTCACATGGAATCCTCCCAATTTGCCTTCGCTGACTTGCTCTTTCATCTTCTGGATCTCTAGATCAGACTTCTAATCGTTGATAATCTTCTCTCTCAGTATGGGCTGAAGTCTCAAATATGCTAAAGACGCTCCCAGTCCTTGCAACACAACTTCGATTTCAGCTTGATCGAGCTCCTCTACTAGTTTCTCCTGAGTCGTGATCAAACAGGACAAGCTGCTATTTCGACTGAGCGCATCTGCCACCCCATTTGATTTTCCCGAATGGTACTTTATTTTAGGATGGATATTCTCTAGCACCTCCAACCACCTCCTCTGCCTCAAATTCAGATCCCTTTGTTGTTAATATACTTCAGGCTATTGTGATTCGTGTACATATTGACCTTCGCACCATACACATAGTGCCTCTATTGCTTTAAAGCAAAAATAATCGCTGCCAACTCAAAATAATGGGTTGGGCAATTTTTCTCATGTGGTCTCAATTGCCTTGATCCATAAGCTATTACCTTTCCGTCCTGCATCATTGTAGACATCATAATCAATCCCTGCGCTCAGCAAAGACAGTAATGGATCAGTAGTCAACCACTCCTTCAACTCTTGGAAACTTGCTTCCCACTGCTCTGTCCACATAAAAGTCATATTCTTCCTTGTAAGTCCCATAAGTGGCACGACTATCTGAGCATACGATGTGAATTTTTTGCAAGTGTACAAAATTGCAACAAATAGTATAGATAAGTGAACAGAGTGTTGAACCTATAAGGACTAATTATTTTATTGAGTACCGAAATTACTAGATGAATCACTATTTGAAAAATTGAAATTCAATAAAAAAAAGCAACTAATTAAAATTAATCTAAGGAACAAACTAAATAAATTAAAAAGAACAAAATCAGAAATTTTTGTGATTTGTTAATGGCAAAATTAATTCTAGGGCTTTGGACTTCACCTAGTTAATCCCACACAATTTATAATTCCATGTGAATAAAAATTTTATATTTCCAAGTTGTAGACAAAATTCCCTAAGTATTCAATGCTTTCTCTCGAACAACACCAAAAATATCTCCAAATAACAGTTTGTCATAGTTCATGCACAAATTTAATTAATTGAAGACTCATTAGGTTCTATGAATTTCTTAACGGTCACATTAACAGTAGTTTGCTCTTGTAACAGTGTTTAATTTTATATATTCGAAAATCACAAATTACCAGTTCGGTCACTCATGATTTAAGATCATACAAAAGTTTGTCAACCAATTGTAAGCATTAAGATCAAAAATCAAACACACAACCATGGAAAAATAGAAAAAAAATATGGAATCAAAAATTGTGTTCTCAAAACTAGGCTACATCAAAGCCCTAGAAAAATTAAATTTAGTTCATAATAATATTGCAACTAACAAATACTGTCTTGGATTGCATAATAAAAATTAAAGAAAGAAAAGAGATACAGTAAGAACTATTTTTGTTTGAGAAATTGCAAACCGAACGCCTCGAAATTTGCACTGCAAAGTAGTCTTTCTCCTCTAAAAGCTCTCCCGTTTCGTCTTTTAAACCGAGCCAGCAAGCCCACTTCAACCTTCGTCACGTGCCGCTGATGTCACACCTCTTCAGCCCCGCCACGTCAGCTAACGTGGTGCTCGAGCACCGTGCCGCACGTCAGCGTTACAAGCACACATCAGCCTCTGATCCTTGTCTTCGTCTTGCCTGGCACTCTCCTCTTTTCCGTTTCGTCCTTTTCCTCTTTTTTTTCTTAATTGTTGAGGAAGTCGTCGCTCTCCTCGTACGGCATGTGGCCTCTTCTCTTGTTTGCTCTTCTATTTATAGGCACGGGAAGTAGAGATTAGGGTTTATTTTTGCAGAAAAAATCCCAATTCTTTATTTATTTGTTTCCTTATTTAATTTGCTCTTTATTGCTTGCTTCTTTTTCTTCTCTTTCTTTTTCTTGAAATACGTGCTGCACACAAACAAAATAAATCAGAAATTAGAATTTAAAAATAAAAATAAAAATAATTAGTTCAAACTAAATAAACTAAATAAAAATCATATTAATTCATTTAAACCCTTCTAAAATTGATTATTACACTTTCAGCTCAATTGGCAAATTAAAATTTTTATCTTGCTTTTCACACGGCCAATTTGTAAATTTTAAAATTCAACAAAACAATAAAAATTAATCAATCACTCTCCTAGTTTTGTTTGTTGATTTTTTTACCAAAAATCTTCACCTTTTGCGTCAAAAATCTTATTCCTTCAAAAATAATTAATTAATTGAAATCTATAGAAATAAGATAAATTATTAACATAATAGACGCATACAAGCAATTTTTATGGGTAAGTGAGTACAAATATTTATATAAAAATTAGACACATCAAATATCCCCAAACATAAGATTTTGCTTGTCCTGGAGCAAAAATCAAGAGTATTGTTTGTATGCCTCTATCCTTCACTGCCTTTATATTCCAGATTTTAATAGATTAATTGTTCTATATAGTAGTATTGCATGAATTAAAGTATGTGTGTTGCATTACATGATCCTAATGAGATATTGTCACCATTCTAATTGTCATATCTAAGTCATCGTTCTATTGTTCCCCTATTGATACAATTGTTCATCTCATGTCTCAAATTGCATCATGTATTGTTGTATTAATAAATAATTAACAAGTTGGGGTTTAAGGGTTGATTGCCTTTAGTAGTGAACAATATAAGGACTGTACTCGAAGGAGGGACCCATGTTTACCTATTTATCGGTCTATCGGTCTATCTGTCTATTGGTCTATTGGTCTATTGGTCATATCGGTCATTGATTAATTGTAGATTACTGACTATAGTATTTCGATTAATTCGGTCATCAGTCATTATTGAATATCATTGCCGAGTACATGAACTATAAAATCCATCACTAAGTCTAAATGTAACTTGTTTGTATGTAGAAATCATGTGGTAAATAAATGGGACGCATGAAGTGCTACATAAGTTAGGATTAAAATACTTAATAGACTTAAGAATTGACACGACATCGACTCTGCATATTGTTCCTCCTTGTTCCCATTGATATCAAATATTGGCTAAGTGTTACCGTTATTTATCATCGATTACTGTTACCGAATATTGCATCTTTGGTTTCAGCCATTGTACCGATTATCATGATATTGATTATTGTTATTGTCCCACGTTATTGATTCCTATTGATCCATTGAATTCATTGCTATATCATTATTTAATTATTCTTTGGATTTTCTACTTGCTGTCCATGACTTGCTCTAAGGATAATTTTTCTCATCTTTTTAGATGAAGTATTTACAGGTATTGATGGAGAATTGCCTGATGGATTGGGATAACAACATTGGTGAAGTAGTTCATAGCATCGCCGTTTAATAAATTATTGTTTTATCATGAAGATTTGATGTCACGCCCCGCTTTCCAAAAATATGAAATACGAGTACATGACATTGGCCAAATGAATGACTAATGTCACACATAAGTTGTTTATCCAATTAATCAACAATATAATCAATACAGAACAATTGCACAGGCAATAATAATAATCTCATGAACAATAATACTTGGAATAAAATAATATGAAATATCCAAATACAATAATAATCCAACATCTGCAAACAATAATAAAAATCTGGGATATATGCCCAATACAATAATAAATCCAATCTCAAATAATAGAAATCTCAATACATTAAGTTCAATAAAATAATAAACAACTAGAAAGCATTAAGTCTTCAGAATCTTTGTTCTCTAATCCCAGCAGGTAATTCACCATCATTACCTGTGAATACTTCATCTAAAAAGAGCAGAAAAATTATCCTTAGAGCAAGTCATGGACAGCAAATAGAGAAATCAGGGAACAATAGAATAACAGTATAACAATGAATTCAATGGATCAATAGGAATCAATTAAAATGGCACGATAGCAATAATCAATATCAACGATGGTTAATGCAATGGTTATAAACAATGATTCAATATTCGGTAACAATATTCAATGATTATTAACGCTTAGACAATATTAGGTATCAATAGGAACAATGGTGAACACTATGCAATGTCGATGTGATGCAACTCTTAAGTCTATTATTCATTTTAATCATAACTAATGCACGTACTACTGCATCTCATACTACAGGTTCGATGCATACATTCAATTTCATTTAGACTGGGTGGTGAATTCTATAGATCATGTGTCGGTACGATAATGATTGATATGATACAATATTGTTGCTCGGTGCATTACGATGATTCATTGATTCATTGATACATTGATACATTGATACTGATACATTGATACGATTCATTGATACGATTCATTGATGCAATATACGAAAGATTGGAGTGCCATAGTCAGTGCTCCATAATCAATCGATAAACACTGGCCGACACAGTCACTATATTATTCACTAATCAAGTCATTCCTTTAAACCACGATTTATTAATTATTTTATTAATGCAACAGTACAATACGCAAATATGAGACATTGGGTGAACACTGGTAACAATAGGGGAACAATAAGATGGTAATATGAAGTAGGAAAATTATAATGATGACAATAAGACATTAGGATCATGCAATACAACATAAATACATTAATTCATGCAATAGAACGATATAGGAATAATTAATCTATTAAATATGAACTATGAAATTCTGGACAGCAAGAGCAGTCTGTACAAAAATACAGTTTTCCACTGTTTCAGAACTCAAAAAGTGAATCCGTCAGAAATTCTAGAAACTAGACTTCCACATGGTTCCAACGCATATTTAGAGTTCAAAATCCGACAAAACTAGCTAGGTCAATTACAGTGTTCTTTACAGATTTAATGTTGAGACAGAATTTCGACATTATGATATTTTAATTTTAGAATCAACAAAAACTCTATAATAAATTCATTAAAAATATTTTCTGGACTCATAAACATGATTACTAACAATCTGAAAATTATTAGAGCAAGGTTTTATCATTTGATCTGCCTTTCTACTGTTTAGACATGGAAGATACAAGAATCTAAAAATCTGAAAGTAAAAACATAGCTGTAGTAAAACGAACATAACTTTTGCTACACAACTCGGAAATTAGAAATTAAAGATATTCTGAAAACTAGAAAGATAAGGCTACAATTCTTATTCAGAAAGTAATTCGTTTTAAGATCGTTTACTAGTTCAAAAACAGCAGTCAACATACAGACCAGCAAGCAATATACAGGTTTTGTGCAGTTTTGTTGATATAAATTAATTTAAACATGATGGGTATTGATTCGTTAGTCAATAAATTGTGTAATGAGCATGATGGGGATAATAACTTGATGAATAAGAATAAAATCATATACATACACTAAATTATCATCGATCAAAGAACAAACAATCAACCAAATATACAACCTAATACTTGTTTCTACAATAACTAATTGTCATGATTATACGATTAACCCTATTATCAATTCTTCATGAATGCATCAAAGATCCAATCTTTAGTGTCAAAAGTGGCATATGTCAAGAATGTTGGGGTTAGCTCGTGTAAACCCTCAATAGACCCAACGAAGAGATAAACAAAGTATAATACGATAAAATAAGGGATCTACTTGCAAGAATTTCCACAAAACTTGAATTTGATATAATTAACAATTCAAGAGGATGGTGACTTACCTTATAGACGGTGAAAACGAAACCAAGAATAATGGGATAAGGATCCCGAAGCAATGAACCCACAAACTAACACAATCCACCAATAGCACGTGAAATATACGTGCAAAAGAGAAACTGGGCATCAATAGTAAAGAGAGAGAGAGCTTGGTAGGCAGGAATAGGGCAAGGGTCGACAGCGTCGTAGGTGGCACCGCAATGGGGATAGGACGATGCAATGGCGGCACTGTCGACGGAGCAGGGGAGCACAGTTTGGGGGATTTGGCTGCTATTGGCGGAAATAGGGAAACAGGTGGTCGGAGGTGGGGTTTTTGGTTGGGGGGCTATCTGGGAGGCGGCTGAGGTCGACGGGAGGTGGGGTTACGATGAGAGGGGGGTTCGCCGGAGGGGAGGGCTCGCTGGAGAAGAAACCCAGCGATGGGTTCACCTGGGTTTGGGCGAGAATTTAACGTGGGGAGAGAAAGTGGGAGGAGAGAGAAATAGAGAAGAGAGAATAAGCGGTTAGGGTTTCAGTTGTGTGCAATTTTTAGGGTTTGCAGTAGAGTTGTATTTATAAGGTACAATTAGGGTATTAGGTTGGTGATTTAAGATCCAATAAAAGTGGGTTTGGGTTGAAAACAACTGCAATTGGGTTTTTAGGGTTCAATAAGAGATGGGTTGAAATACAATAGGGTTCAATAAATATACCCACAATTAAATAAAATAAAATCCACAAAACAGATAGCCCAACAAAAGAGAAAATAGTTCATGTCATTCCCCGCTTCCCAAAAACACAGAATACGAGCGCGTGACAAAGCCCAGCGAATAATTTCATCATTCTTGAGCTGTACTATCGACTCAGCATCTTAACAAGAATATAACAAAATGTACACATTCACGCATGCATGAATAATTTATTGAACAATAGAAAACAATTGAAACCAAATAATAATATCCCAATGTTTTCATATCTGGAACAAAAGATAAAACTCAGGACTATAACCCGCTACAAGGTTCATGTAGCAAAAGAAATAAATAACTCAAAGAAAACAAATATTTTAAGCAAGTCCTTTCTCCAAGCGAAACCTAGAATGTCTGCTCACCAATTCCAGCAGGTAATTCATCTCGAAAGTCTGTATATATAAATATGAAAAGGAAAAAAATATAGAAAACAAGATAACGCCCTTAGTGCAAGTTAGGGCCACAAATAGTAAAACAAGTACAAAAATATGGAATAAGATTTGGAATCAAGAATGTAATAGGGATGTAACAAGTAGTGGGAATTCAAGAAATTAGCTAGCAAGAAAGACAACTCGAGTGACAAGATTGGGTAACAAAATACTAGTAGTAGAACAAGTGGTTAGTGAACACGTAATGGTATCATGCATCAAGAAATAAGTATCAATTACAAGTGTCAAGTAACAAGTCTCTTGTGTCAAGTTGTCAAGTACAAGTCTCATGTATCAAGTTGTCAAGTGCAAGTATCAAGTAACAAGTGTCAAGTATTATGCTCAAGTATCAAGTCTCATGTATCATTTCATCAAGTATCAAGTAAGCATGTGTCATGTTCAATTATCACGTGTCAAGTCTTGTAGTTATTACTATCTAGGTAGCACTTCATGTGCCATCTTTTTATCACATGGTTGCTACAGTCAATGCAATTTTATTTAGGCCTAGTGGTGGCTTTGTAGGACGGTGTACTCAGGCATCAAGTATCAAGCAAGCATGGTTCATGAATCAGAAAATAAAATAATAAGTTCACGAAACAAGTTCGTGAATCCACTAACAAGTTCAAGAACCACACAGTGGGTTCATGAATCCAACAAGTTCATGAGCCAAGTAATGGCTCCATGAATCCATCAAGATACAACAAGTTCATGAACCAAGTATTGGAAAACTCGGGCCTCCTTCCAAGTACACTTACCTATATTGTCCACTACTATGGTCTTTCCCTTAAACCGAGGCTTATTGTTTATTATTATCATCAAGCAAGCATGAAAGTTTGCGAAACATGTCAAGTAATCATAATCAAGAACATGGGACAAGTGTAGGCTTGGTAGGATACATGTTCGAGGGTCAAAATAAATCAAAGTATTAAGGACAACGAAAATCTCAAATCTGGATAGCATGAGGTTGCTACACCAAAACTACGATTCTCGTTGCTACAAGATAGAAAAAGTGGTTCCGTCAGAAGGTCTAGAAACTAGACTTCTGCCCAGTTCCAACGCATATAATTAAGGTACATAAAAGTTGTGGTAACATGTGTCAAAACAGCAAACTATACAGCTTTTGTGTTCAGCCAGAATTTGTGAATATGAGTTTATACATATGAAACAGGGTTGAAACATCATTAATTAAATCTAAGAAAATTAGGAAATGTTCTATAGGGTGTCCAATGTCAGCATGAAAAATTTCAAGTCATTTACTTACTGTTAGCATCGTTAAAATAATAGTAAACCAAAGGTGGTGCAGCAGTTTTATGAATCTGTGATTACTGACACAGAAGCAGTAACACTGCGATATCTCCTAGACTGTAACTCGAAATTCAAAAATTCTGGACGTTATTGATAAGTAGACACTTAGGGATACATTTCATATTCAAGGTTCAAGTTCAGATTTTGGTTTTATAGGGGTCAAAACAACTAGCCAAGACAGGACAACAAACAAGTAATACACCTTTTTTCCATGAAATATATCATAACTATTTTAGTTGTGAACAACTGTATTGACGAAGGGTTGTAACTCTTAGATCATGAATCGATGAGGAATAATTTAAGATCAACAAACGATGAGACTAGGAGGAGTCACAACTACTATCTATTTGCAGTATTTTCAATTAAAGGCTTGTACTAGAACAATAATTTGTAGAAGAAGAAAACTTGCCTTAGGGTGTAGACGATGAATATGAAAAAAGAGTAACGGAAATAGATCCCGGCGACTAGCACGATCGGCACGGATCTCGATAATGATGAAGATCAAGCGAATCCAACGGTCGAGATCAAACATAAAACTTATAAGAATTAGAAGAGTACCAACATAGTAAATATACCATGATTGACAATTGATAAAAAAGAACAAAAAGTGGATCAAATGTTTAACTCACCAAGTAGAAGACGAACAAGACGATCAAGGGCCGAGATCAAGTGTGATCGGTCGATCGAATGGCTGAGATCGAAGATCAAGATCAAGATCAAGATCAAGATGATGATCATGATCGCAATGATCAAAAGATATCCGACGGTCGAGATTAAGATCTTGATAATGATGATGGTGATGTGATCAACGGCCGAGATCAACGGATCAAGAAGACGATCGTGATTGTGATGAACGACGATCGGACGGCTGAGATGCAATCGAATGGTAATGATTAGATCACGATGCAGGATCAGACGGCCCAGAATCAAATAGATGATGATGATGGAGATCCCGATCGCGATGGGGATCAGATGGCCACCAATCAAGCCATCAAGATCAGGATCAAGAGATCAAACGGACGGCCCACATTCAAAGAAGACCCAAACCCAACCAAACAGCAAACAGATCAATGGCTCTTGGCATGGAGGGGATAGGGCTGCCGGCACGGCATCGGGGTCACGACAGTAGGTGGTGGCCATGGCGGTAATGGCCAGGGGACGCAATGGCAGCCAGGCAGTGGTAGGAGGCTGCACAACGGTGGATGTGAGGTGGGAACGGTGCGGGACTGGGTGAGGATGAGGGCGAGCTTCAATGGGTTTCGGTTCCAACCCATGGGAAGAAGGTAGGGGCTGAGTTCGGAGTGCTGGCTGCGATCAAGGTGGAGGCAGAAGTGGAATGTGGTCGCTGAGGCGATGCTGGTGATGTTTGGAGTACTATCGACGGGGAGGAGAGGAGAAGTCAGGGGGCTCTGTTTGGGTGGAAAAACAGAGGAGGTTGCGGGAGTGGGACAAGTCGATGGAGGTGCTGTGCATCGGTGGTCGACTGACAGGTCGACAGAAGTTGAGACAGGGGTAGTTGCTGCGAAAGTTGAGCTCTGGTGACGGAAGAGAACAGGGACGGTGCACTGGTGGGGATGGGTCTGAGGAGGAGTGGAGAGCTCGACAGGATGACGGTGGGTTCGAGCGGTGGTCGAGAGACATCGGGGTGATCGGAGATGGCGAGAAGAATGAGGATGAAGGGCGGAGCAGTCAAGGTCGTTGTGGTCAGTTGGGTGCTGGAGGTTGAGCGATGGTAGGTTGCGGACGGGGAAGCTGAACAGGACGGGGTAGGGGGTAGTTCAGTGGCGGCTAGTGTTGATTAGGGGTAAAACAATATAGGTTTAGGGTTTAGGCTGAGTTTATATATATAGGGTAACGGGTATGGGTTTACAACCGGGTTTGGGTATGGGTATTAAGAGAATGGGTTTTGGGAATTCAGGTATTGGGTAGATATGATAATGGGTATTCGGGTTTGTAGGGTATAAAATGGATACTGGGTAATCCAATAAGATAATAGAGAAAATATATATAAATAAAAATAGGATATAGTGTTCATAAATGCATATAGGGTTTTATAGAAAATGCTAATAATAATAATAGAAACAATAACCATAACAATAATAATAATAACAGTATAAAAAATAACAGTAATAATAATAATAAGAGTAATAATAATAAGAATTGTATTTCAATATAAAAATCATAGAAATAGTTACAAATAAAAATGTTGATCGAAAACAGACTTTAATAGAAGATCCAATAGTACGATTTGACAAAAGAAATTGAAAGCAGTAAAAATAATTTACGAAAATTTTAAATACACGAAAATTACACAAAATGCGTTTTTGGGAAACAGAGGTTACAGTTCATGAATCGAAAATTGAAATCCAATTAGATAAATAAATAATACAATGAATAAAATATAAATTGGGGCTTGAAAATAAATTTGGAATTTTCCAATAAAATCAGATCCAATATATTAATAAAATTTTCAATAAATGAACTTTAAATAGATAATCAAGAAATAAAAATTAATAATCATAATCATAATAGTAATAAAATTACATAACAAAATCGTATCCAGGTTTAACAACTTTATTAAAATAATCCAATAATAATAATATATTTGTTTTCGGGTTCAAATATAAACAGCCGATCAATAAGTTATAGAAAATAAGACCAAAATAGACCACTATTTGAAATGAATAAAATTTTCAATTAGGAAACACTTTAACAAAAGATCCTATCGATTTGAGCACAAAAACAAATTATAGAAAATACATGGAAAATACTTATTAGTGGGAATGGGGGTTACATTTGATTATTGGACTATTGTTATTTCATTGTATTGTGGGCTTTTGACTCGAATATTGTTTTTTTGTTCCAGATGTTGGATTATTATTGTATTTGGATATTTTATATTGCTTCATTACAAGTATTATTGTTCATGAGATCATTATTATTGCCTGTGCAATTGTTCTGGATTGATTATATTGTTGAGTTAATCGGATAAACAACTTATGGGTGACGTTAGACATTCGTTGGGCCAATGTCATGTACTTATATTCTGTATTTTTGGGAACCGGGGCATGACATTTACACAATTTCTTGTGCCTAATTTAACGACTTTATGTATATATATGCAAAATTTTATATAATATAATCATGTCATACTATTTGTGCCTAACAACATTACAATATGCTTTAAATAGAGTTGCAATTTGACATTATAACAATTCTTTCACCTAGCATGCACTATTTACTCACATTTCATTGCTACTGAAATTTCTATATAATAGCACAACATGCAACACAAAATTAACTAGAAAACTTATGCCAATAGTATTTTCAACATAAATTATCTACACATACAATCTACAATAATTTAGAAAGCAAAAGAGACACCCACCTCTATATAAAGCTCCTATAAAATTGCTCCAAAGTTCCAACAAGAATGCCTCCTCCTCCTCCTCAAGCAAAGCAACCAAAATCCTTCCCTCTCTAGCCAAAAAATGGAGCTCCACTCTTTCTTTTCCTCTCTTTTGTTTTCTTTTGATCTTTTGTGTGTTGTTCATACTATAAGAGGGGGTATTTATAGGAGTATTGTGTTGTTGAGAATATTCGTACTACTCAAATAACTACCCACTCTCTCAACCCACACTCCC
This sequence comes from Hemerocallis citrina, assembly GCA_017893485.1. NCBI lineage: Eukaryota > Viridiplantae > Streptophyta > Magnoliopsida > Asparagales > Asphodelaceae > Hemerocallis > Hemerocallis citrina. The sequence continues at coordinate 113,100,336 of CM030360.1, read as the reverse complement.
ACTCCCCCCTCTCTCTTTTGAATGGCCGGCCTAGCTCTCTAGTCCACACACGCGCATGTGACCCCAATGTGCACAAACTTTCTCATTCTTTTATTAATTGTTATTAATTTATTATTAGGTTAGGTGTATGTTACATGACATGTGTACTAGGATTTAAAGTGTTCATTTAAAAGTAGAACTAATCTTGGCCTTCTCTTTTTAATTAATTTTCAGTGGGCTTTTAAAAGAGATTTTAGGCTTAATGGGTTTAACTAAAATAAATAACATAAGTGTGACAAATAAAATGAGAAGAAAAATTTTGCATAATTCTTAGAAAATTTTAGGGTCTAAAATGCATAAAATTTTACGTGCCATGCACGTGCAAAAATATAAAAAATTATTTTCTGGAATGTTACACAATGGGTACGAGTCGTCTGACCTGCGGGTCCAACAGGCCTGGTCGAAAGGTAACCATGGAAACAAGTTTAGTTTTCTCTCAACCCGGACGCGGCACGCGGGTACCCGCAAATATTTCAGGTTTTGTTTTTTCGTTTCTTTTAGTGTTTTTTGTTTAAAATTTTAAATTTTTATTTTAATTAAATAACTGGTTAAAAACATAACCCATACTATCATTTATTAAAAAAAGAGTAAAAGTGAAAATTGAATAACTGAAACAATAAGCAATGTAATGAAGAATCAAGAATGATCTTAACAAGCTTGTTGCTTGTTACCTAGACTCCTTGTCCAAATAAATATATGATATCAACAATCGGAATCCAACTAGACTTCAATTTATCATATCATCAACCAAAACAAAAGAGCAATAAATTGCCCAATCATGCAAAGAAAGTGCTACAAATTTTCAAAGTATGCAAACATAATTGAGTTTAAACAAAATTCAAACATAATCAAAATGTAAAATTTCAAAATCAATACAATGAAACCATATGACAAACAAGTTTCCAATGTCATGGAATTAATTACATCCAAAACAATGAAACCAAATGAAAAACAAACTCAAATTGCACTCAAATAAATTACAACTGCTGATGAGCATTTAGTTTAATTTTATTTATTTAAATACAAGGGTACTCGAGGTACTCGTGGATATAATTGACCCGACCCACATGATCACGGGCCGGATCGAAAAGTAACCACTATTTATTTTTCCAAATTTTTTCTTATCATACCCGGCCCGTACATGTACACCCACGAGTAACGGGTCGAGATTGCGAGATCTACTTCCATTAGGTTGTAGGTTTACCACAGAATGGATCATCAACTTTTCCCAAGATAAGAAGAGAAGATTAATACAACATAAGCAAGAAATAGTACATCAAAACACTCTAAAGGTGAGAGTAGCACTTGTATTGCCAAGTCTAAATTTGAATTTGCTTAAAGAGATTTTAAATATGCAAAATAAATGAGCAAAAATTATATATATATAGATTTTCTTATTATATTATACTAGTACAGTCCAGATGATGACTCAAATATCTTGCTAGCTTCATCTGTCGTCCTAGACTGTGCATCCTCCACATTTGGGTCATTACATTAGAAAGATAGTAATATTCCTTATAGAATTTGGGATATGTTTCTGGTTTAGTACTTCTTATGGCCAATTATGATATTCAACAAAATAATGGTAACTAGCAAAAAAAACTTAACTTATGGAGGATGACACTTGCATATGAGTCAAGCTTACATGACACTAAGTAACATTGGTAGAGTGAACCTATATTAATTTATCTTCCAAAATAAATAAATAAAAAACCAATTTCATTTTACAATAGGAATGTCAACTTAGAGGCTATTTACCAGTAAAGATGGTCAAGGAAAAGTGGAAGACAGAAAAGAGGGACATGGAGTATACAGTAATTGATGTACAAACGGCTAATGATAATGACCTCTACAAAACAAGTAAATTATCTTTGTAAGGATACAAGGATTAGTACAAAGGGTGGGAACTAATGTGAGAACAGTCAGTAGGGAGGCAGGTTAGGAGAAAAAAAATAAGTATGGAGGCAAATTCAATTCTTATCACTACAGGCCTACACCAAAGATCAGCATTTAGTTTTTATGAATTTGTGTTAGTAATAATAGTAAAAATCACAGTAAATCAGGGTCGAACGATTCCAACACAGATCCTAAAGCTTTTACATAATGATTATTCATATGGGCCACTTTAATAGGTCCGGGCCTTCTTCAAACTTGTCTACAAGAACATAGGGCCGCTTTCAAGTTCATTCAAAGTGTCAGATAAGGTCCACTAGAAGAGACACCCAGCCCATGAAGGTTGTGAGTCAAATCTCTTACCTCCAAGTAAGAGAGCTTATATCTAGACGGTGAGATTTAAATAGGAGATAAGGAATTCATATCGATCTAATGAATTCATATCGATCTCTCAGACTGTTTCTCAGACCTATAAATATCTTCTCCCGTCCTAAGCTAGAAGGTAATATGCAATTTCTTTCTCTCTACCTGGTTCTGACTTTTGTGTCGAAGGGTCTATCACGGGGGCCACCCACGGTATTTCAGGCATTTTACAGGTCCATCGGCCACGTCAGAAACCATAGGATCAGATCACGATGTTCAATCAACGGTCCAAGTCGCATCTCAGGAGCTGTAACTACTTCTTACAGCGACGATCTATTGCTACATCATTATTAATTTCCTTCAAATATAAGCTTACTGTCAGTTTGCTCCCAGACGAAAATTAGCAGCAACAGATTTTGTGCCATCTGCGGGAAACTACACAAATCAGACTTCTGCCATGCCACCAAGACTAAGAGGCAGAGCGGCAGCCTCAGGTCGTTGCACTAACTCACTTCATCAACTAGCTCTTCCCATGGAGGACCAAATTCCTCCTCATCAATCGGATCTTCCCCGACAGCCTAATCACGCTCCTGTCAATGGAGAGGCACCGGGGGGGTCCCGACAAAGCCATCATGAACAGGATCCTCTGCAGCACTACGTCTCAGTTCCTAATAGTTTGTAACACCCTGAATTTTCAAATAATTAAATATAAAATTTTTCATTTGTTTTCACGTGTCTCGCACGTGCAAATTAATTTGTGTATTTGGCTTTAAAAAAGTATTTTAAAGTTATGAACAAACATTTTCATTCTCTTTCAAACAGTCTATTATTATTATTATTATTATTATTTATTGTAAGCCCTATTTTCAAATTTTATTGTATTTTGTATTCTTTTGATTATTGTATTTGAATTCATTTGTTATAGTGTATTTTGTCCTTTCTGAGGTTCTTTTGTTCCCTCTTGATCAATCAGTGTTCTTTTGATTGGATTCTGTTCTTTTGCAAATTTTGCTCTTTCTATTTGAATTTGATTTGTTCTCATTTGTGTTCGTCTCATCTCATTACATTTGTCTGTCTCTTTTTGGAGCCAAAACCGATACCCAGAACCCACATAATCTCAACCCAAAACCCCAATTTCTTGATCCTTATAAATACCCTATTAATTAAACCCTAATAATCTATCTCTCTCTCTGTCTGCCGTTTCTCTCTCCCCTGCACCCCTTCCCTCTCTCTGTTTCCGCTTAACCCAAACCCAACCACAAGCAACCCCTACCCCCGTCACTACTCCGATCGCCCTTCACCACCGTCACCACCATCATCACCATCTCCATCTCCTCGTCACCATCTCACCATCATTATCCCCATCGTCCTCGCCATCCCCATCACCGAAACCCAATACCGAAAGCTTTTCCATTGCCGTAACCCCTCATCGTCGCTCTAAACAATCTCCGTGCACCCCCATTGCCCTCGTCTTCTCTCGCCGCTCCTATGCAATCCCCTAGCGCCGTCATTCAAGGCCCGGAGTCGCCGTTGTCGACGCCCTCTGTTTCCAACCGAAAATAAGGTTCACCGTCGTCATGGTTGTCGTCGTCGCAGTACCGTCGCCTCCCCACCGTGGTGCCGATGCTGCTTCACCCTGCCACAGTGCCATCACAGTCACATTGCGTCGCCGCCGTGTTCTCTCTCTCTCCTTGCCGAAGGTAGAAGACGAGCGCTGATTGGTCGGAGCCGCTGTCCCGTGTTCGGCCACACCAGATACCCTTTTTGCAGTGCCATGTTTGGATCGAATTCGGTGTGAGGAAGAGCTCTCATTAGGCATATTTGGTATTCTGTGTTCTGTGCGCACCAGATCCTGTCTTGTTGTTCTGTGTTCTGTCCCGATCCGGTTTGAGATTGCACATGGATTTTTGGCAGTTGCGGTTGGTTTTTCGCACGTGTTTTTGGGAGATTTTACCCGGGATTCTAATCCTATTATTCCTATTTAATTATATCTGCAATGACAGGCAAGTCTCTTCTTGAACCCCTTTTATTGTTTGTGTTCAAGATTATTTGATCTCATGCAAGTAGATCTCGTCCATTTCGTTATCAATCTGCTTTTCACATTTCCGTTAAGATTATCGAGGGTTTACACGAGCTAACTCGACATACTCTTAACATCGTGCTATCTCCTTAGTCTTAGACCCAGTTCCCATTGTTTCATGCATATGCACATTTAAATAACTAGATTCATACCTAGAACTGCTTGATAAATTGGACATGTTAAATTGAATGTACCGGATCGGTTTTAATTGATAAAATGATACCATGACTATGATAATTGTATCTTAAACATTAGAAATTGCATGTTGACACCTAGGATTGCTTTGATTACCAATTTGCAAGCTATATGTGATCGTATGATTTATTTGTTATCTTTTTATGTTAAGTTGATTTCTAGACTGCTGTATGTTTCACTTTGAATCAGATTTTTAACCATGCTATTCACATAATTTGAAGAACTTGCTAAACATAAAATGTAGCCCGTTATGTCTAGATAATTTTTCCCTGGTCAGGATTTAAATTCCAATTTTTCATCTATTAGTTATCATTACTTTACTGCAACTGTGTTAGAAATTTCAGACTCATAATTACATGCGTACCCTGCTGTTCTGTATTTTATTTAACCCTGTTAATAGTACAAGAAAAATCTGAAATAAATTAGGCTGGACCTAGACATGTATAGGTATCGGCCAGAATTTTTATAGATTTTATTAATGAGTTCTCTAATCTGAAATAAATAGTTGAACACAACCTACTGCATGTTGCCTGAACTTAAAACCTGATTAGAATAGAGTTTTCACCCTAGTTCCTATATCTTTTATATAACTTAATTATACTCGCTGGAACCGTGTGGAAGTCTATTTTGCAGATCATCTACAGCATTCAGATTTGCTAATTTGTAGTGACCATAATCCATATTTTGGTATAGTAAGGTCATGCTGTCCTGATTTTGTAAAATGTGCTTATATGATGTGTTTGCCTCATGTCTTGTCTGTAAAGCTTAGAATTAGTTACACATAGTAATGAACAACATTGACACCCTCTTGCATGCTCACATAGGATAAAAATAAATTGATAACAAGCCGGGGTTATATGGGATTACTTGGTAGTGAACAATCGGAGACTGTACTCGGTCGGACCCTACTGTACTGACCCGTACTGTATGGCCATAAACACGGCCCGATAAACACTGATACTGAATATTAAACACTGATTACTAGGTCAAGTACACGAACCGTGAATTCACCATCAGTCTATAGCGTTCACTGTGTGTTGCACCAAATCTCTAGAATGTGACGCAGTAGTACATGCACTCGATAGACTAATAAAATACATAATAAATTGCATTTCTTGCTTGATCCTGACATCACTCATTACATGCGTGATTTACTGTAGACCTTTGATAAATTTGCCTGCTCTTTGCTTTGTTCTTTTTCTTTGGCCATGTTCTTTTTCCTTGATATTCATGATTTCCTATTATCCTTTGTTTTCTCTACTTGCCGCCCACGACTTGCTCTAAGGGCACTCTTTCCTTTCTTTTTAGATCAAGATTTTACAGGTGCTGAAGGATCTATTCCTGAAGGAATTGGTGAGCAACGTTTCTAAAGATGGATCCAATCTTCGCTGCTTAGTTTTACTTGTTGCTATTTTATTTCTTGAATATTATTATAACTTGTACTTTGTTTTGGGCTCTATGACTCGTAGTTTGTTTTGATCCCGGATGTTGGATATTTATACTGTTGGATTATTTCATTTATTATTGGAATTTATCTTGTTTCATGCGGTTATATTTTTCTGCGTGGTTGTACTTTGTTCTTCTTATTGCTGAGTTAGTCTGCTACAACTTTTGGATGGTATTTACATCATTCGCTGGGCCTACGTTACGTACTCGTATTCTGTATTTTTGGAAGTGGGACGTGACAGGATTTTTAGTGGTATCAGAGCCCAAGATTGAGTAATATATCAATCAAACATGACTATCTTTACGAGGGTTGGCTTTGATTGGTATATTAGTCGAGTTTGGCTCTAGCCGGGTTAACTCAGTGATTTACACACCACGATAATCACATGAATACTTATATAATAACCAACATATGATTGGGTACTGACCATCTTTGATCGTGTTTCAGGCTGTGGATCGTGGGAATTCTTCTTCTCACTTGGGAGATCAGCAGCCGGACAATGTTGCTATTCTCCAGACGATTCAGCAAATGATGGTTCTTTAGCAGGAGCACAATGAGCTGATGAGAGCTACTTTGGCAGCCAATGGGAACGTCACTGGACCTGCCCCTGTTGTTTTGCCACCTAGGCCTGGTACAGTAGCGAATTTCATAAGGCTTCACCCGGATAAGTTTTCGGGTACCGAGTCGCCGTTGGAGGCCGAGCAATGGCTTATCCGAACGGAGCAACTGCTGGTCGCCGCTCGTGCTGCTGAGGTGGATCGTGTGGATGTGGTTCGCTTCCAGTTGGTGGATCTTGCTTGTATCTGGTGGCGGGTTGAATTCGAAAGGATGCCGTGACCCATTGAGTGGGCCACTTTCTCTGAGAGCTTCATGGCGAAGTTCTTTCCCAGTGTCACCAAGACAGAGATGGAGCAAAAATTTGTTTCCCTAACACAGGTCAGCTAGATAATATTCTTAAATGTCATTTGTTGTTGCTTACTTCACTTGTGACAGTATTAATTTGAGCATTATCTTAATCAGGGAAACTATTCCGTGGACGAGTATGCTACAGAGTTTACTCTGCTCAGTCGCTTCGCCCCTATCCTCGTTGCCACTGATGAGGCTCAGGATAGTCATTTTTTGTTGGGCTCGAGCTTTCCCCTCCAGGACCGTTTGGCTGCTCTTTGGCTTCGTGCTTATTCCGATATTCTAGATGTGGCTCGGATCCATGACCAGACTCTTAGCAGATCTAGTGTTCCTCAGAGGACTGTTTCGCACCTTGTTGCAGCTCGACCATCCGTAGGACCTATTCGGAGGCCAGTTCCGCCCCCTCCCGCGAGAGCACAGCCATACGCACATGTTGTCCGGAGGAATGTTGAGACTTGTGGCTATTGCCATAAGACTGGGCATTCATAGCGAGATTGCAGAATGGCCAACCGGCAGTGTTTAATGTGTGGGAGCAGTGAGCATATGGTTCGTGACTGTCAGAGTAGAGTTTCTGCACCGGTTACTGGTGCTGCTCAGCTAGCAGCGTCGACGCATGGTCAGGACTGGCCGCCTCTTGTTTTGTAGAGGCAAGTATTTGATCAGAGGCGTGTGGCTCCGAGAGAAGGTCAGGTTGGTGGTCGTGGTCAGGCTTATAACCTGACAGCTGAGGAAGTAGAAGTTGCTGCTGGAGTGGTTGCAGGTATATCACAATAGTTGTACTTTCTTTTCTTTCTTTCAGTTTTCTGCATGTTATTTTTATTTTTCCCTCCTTTGTATAATTATTCGTGTATATATCCTGCTGGCACCTTATTCTTTGTTTGATCTTCTTCTAGGTGCAATTTTAGTCTTCTCTCTTCCTGCTCATGTGTTGTTTGATTCGGGTGCTACCCACTCTTTCTTTTCTTCTTGCTTTGTCGATCAGCATGGTTTGGCTTGTGATGCCTATGCCTGCAGCTTGGGACATCACCACACGTGGAGGTGTCGTTGTCTGTTCTAGGGTTTGTAAGTAGTGTCCATTGCTTATTGATGCTGTGGTTTTCTCGACGGATTTGAATGTGATTCCCAACTCCGGTTTTGAAGTCATTCTGGGCATGGACTGGTTGGGTGTTTCCTGTGTCGTGATTGATTACCGGGAGAAGAATGTGACTTTCAGGCTTTCTGGTCAGCCAGAATTTGTTTTCCATGCGGGTAAGACACCGTCAGGGCGTGTCAAGAACTCGTAGGATCCCATGGTTGTTTCTCTTGCGTCGCTGGGTTCTGATAGGGTTGTTGCACCCTTATTTGTGCGGGATTTCCTTGATGTGTTTCCCGAGGAATTGCCCGGTCTGCCGCTAGTCCGAGATGTGGAGTTCAACATTAATGTTCTGCCTGGTACGACCCCTATTTCCAAGAGTCTGTATCGTATGGCACCGGTTGAATTGGCAGAATTAAAGGTGCAAGTTCAAGAGCTTCTTGATAAGGGTTTAGTCAGATCTAGTGTCTCTCCATGACGAGCCCCAGTTCTTTTTGTCAGTAAGAAAAATGGAAGCCACAGACTTTGCATGGACTACAGGGAGTTGAACAATGTTACTATCAAGAATCAGTATCCATTGCCGAGGATTGATGATTTGTTCGACCAATTAGGAGGTGCTTCGGTGTTCTCGAAGTTGGATCTACATTCCGGGTACCATCAAGTCAGGGTGAAGTCAGAAGATGTTCCGAAGACGGTTTTCCGAACGAGATATGGGCATTACGAGTTCTTGGTGATGCCTTTTGGAGTGAATAATGCACTGGCTGTGTTCATGAGTCTGATGAATCGTGTGTTTTCACTGTTCTTGGGTCAGTTTATGGTGGTTTTCATCGACGACTTGGTGTACTCGCAGAACAGGGCAGATCATGCCGAGCATTTGAAGGTGGTTCTGCAGACTTTGAGGGAGAACCAGCTGTATGGGAAGCTCAGTAAGTGCGAGTTTTGGCTGGATCAGGTTGCTTTTCTTGGCCACATTATCTCCGATGCCATTGTCTCTGTGGATCCGTCGAAAATTTCTACAGTCAAGGATTGGCCTATTTCAAAGTCTGTTTCTGAGGTGCGGCGTTTCCTTGGTTTGGCTGGTTACTATCAGAAGTTCGTTCAGAATTTCTCCAAGATCGCTGGACAATTGACCAGTTTAACTAGGAAGGAGCAGATGTTCTTCTGGGTTGAAGCTTTCGCCAAGTTAAAGCGTCGGTTGACGTCAGCGACTATGCTGATTGTACCCAACAGTTCGGGTGGATTTTTGATCTTTTGTGATGCTTCTGGGAGAAGTCTGGGAGCAGTGCTGATGCAGCGAGGTAGGGTTGTCGCTTACGCATCGAGGTAGTTGAGACCTCATGAGAAGAACTATCTTACACATGATCTGGAGCTTGCAGCTGTGATTTTTGCCTTGAAATTGTGGAGGCACTATTTGCTTGGGGATAGAGTTAAGATTTTCATAGATCACATGAGCCTCAAGTATGTGTTCACGCAAAAGGAGTTAAACATGAGGCAGAGAAGATGGCTGGAATTGATGGCAGATTTTGACATCAATTTGCAGTATCACCCGGGCAGAGTTAATTCGGTGCCGGATGTTTTGAGTCGGAGGCCTGCCGCTATGTTCCTCACCCATCAGAAGGAACTAGTGGAGGACATGAGGAGGCTGGAGTTAGATGTGTTGCTTCCCGGATCAGATCGGCAGCTTATGTTGTTGCAGTTGTAGTCGTCCTTGGTAGAGTAGATTAAGGCAGCTCAGGGGAGTGATCAGCAATTGCAGGAGTTTCGGAGTAAGGTTGAAGCTGGTTTGAGATCTGATTTGGTTGTCCATGCTGATGGGTCACTTCGGTTTGGCTCTAGGTTGTGTGTACCTTGAGGAGAAGTCAGGCATAAGCTATTCGAGGAAGCTCATCAGTCCCCATATTCTATTCATCCTGGTGGTACCATGATGTACATAGACTTGAAATAGCATTTCTGGTGGCATGGTATGAAGTGGGATGTGGCTCGATTCGTCGGCCAGTGCCTAATCTGTCAGGAGGTGAAGGCGGAGCATTAGAGGATCGCAGGACTTTTACAACCCCATCCTATCCCTGAATCGAAGTGGGAGAATATCATGATGGACTTTGTGACAGCTTTGCCGAAGAGTCCTAAAGGTCATAATGCCATCTGGGTGATAGTGTATCGGCTGACCAAGTGTGCTCACTTCATTCCTTTCCGTGTGGGTCAGTCCACGAAGAGTTTGGTCGAGCAGTACGTTCAGGAGGTTGTTCGTCTACATGGAGTTCCTATCAGTATCGTATCAGATAAAGATACGAGGTTCAGATCTAAGTTTTGGGAGCATTTGCAGAGGAGCTTAAGTACTAAGCTGAGCTACAGTACAACGTTCCATCCTCAGAAGGATGGGCAGTCAGAAAGGACAATTCAGACCCTAGAAGATATGTTGAGATCCTGCGTTCTTCAGTTTGGAGGTTCGTGGGAGGATCATCTTCACTTGGCCGAGTTCTCTTATAATAATAGTTACCAGGCGAGTCTTAAGGCTACTCTATTCGAAGCTTTATATGGAAACAAGTGTAGATCGCCAGTCTGTTGGGATAATATTGGTGAGAGGAAGCTTTTAGGCCCTGAATTGATTATGAAGACAATTGATGTCGTGGCTCAGATCCGCAAGCATTTGCAGACCGCTCAGGATCATTAGAAGAGGTGGGCTGATTATTGTAGGAGACCTCTAGAGTTTGAGGTAGGCGAGTATATGTTCCTCAAGATATCACCTTGGAAAGGTGTTATCCATTTCAGCAAGTTGAGTCCTCGATTCATCATCAGAAAGGTGTGTTCCTCAAGGTATCGCCTTGGAAAGGTGTTATCCATTTCAGCAAGTTGAGTCCTCGATTCATCGGTCATTCGATATTGTGGAACATGTGGGTAAGATAGCTTACAGGCTCGCATTACCGCCAGCTTTAGCATGTGTCCATGATGTATTCCATGTTTCTCAGCTCAGAAAATACATCAGAGATGACAGTCATATGGTTGACTACTCAAACTTGTCTGTGAGGCCGGATTTATCCTGTGAAATTCGACCCGGATCTATCTTAGACCGTCGAGAGAAGCTGCTAAAGAATAGTCATCAAGTTGGTCCGAATTTCTTGGGATCCTCGCTCACCAGGGGAGTTAGAGGAAGAGATTCGGGACGCTCACCAGGGGAGTTTACTTGGGAGTTAGAGGAAGAGATTCGGGAGAGGTTCCCTCATTTGTTTGAGCAGTGGTTGTTTTGTTTTGTTTTGCTTTGTTTGTTTCGGAGTTTGGCCTATACACCTCTTGTATGAATTCGAGGACGAAATTCTTCTTATAAGGTGGGTAGGATTTATAAGCCCTATTTTCAGATTTTATTATATTTTGTATTCTTTTGATTATTGTATTTGAATTCATTTGTTATAGTGTGTTTTGTCCTTTCTTGAGTTCTTTTGTTCCCTCCTGATCGTTCTGTGTTCTTTTGATTGGATTCTGTTCTATTGCAAATTTTGCTTTTTTTATTTTGAGTTTGATTTGTTCTCCTTTGTGTTCGTCTCATCTCATTGCATTTGTTTGCCTCTTTTTGGAGCCATAACCGATACCCAGAACCGACATAATCCCAACCCAAAACCCTAATTTCTTGATCCCTATAAATAACCAAAACCCTCTCTCTCTCTCTCCGCCGTTTCTCTCTACCCGCACCCCTTTCCTCTCTCTCTATTTCCGCTTAACCCAAACCCAACTGCTAGCAACCCCAACCCCCGTCGCTACTCCGATTGCCCTTCACCACCGTCACCACCATCATCACCGTCTCCATCCCCTCGTCACCATCTCACCGTCGTTGTCCCCATCGTCCTCGCCATCCCCATCACTGAAACCCAATACCGAAAGCTTCTCCATTGTCATAACCCCTTATCGTTGCTCTAAACCATCTCCGTGCACCCCCATTGCCGTCGTCGTCTCTCTCCGCACCTGTGCAATCCCCTAATGCCACCGTTCGAGCCCTGGAGTCACCGCTGTCGATGCGCTCTGTTTCCAACCGAAAACAGGGTTCGCCATCGTCATGGTTGTCATCTCCACAGTGCCGCCGCTTCGCCCCACCGCAGTGCCATCGCAGTCGCATCGCGTCGCCGCCATGCTCTTCTCTCTCCTTACCGAAGGTAGAAGATGACCGTTGATTGGTTGAAGCCACTGTCCCGTGTTCGGCCACTCCAGATCCCCCTTTTGCTGTCCCCTATTTGGATCAGATCCGGTGTGAGGAAGAGCTCTCATTGGGTAGATTTGGTGTTCTGTGTTCTGTGCACACCAGATCCTGTCTTGCTGTTCTATGTTCTGTCCCGATCAGGTGTGAGATTGCTCTTGGAATTTTGCCTGTTGCTGTTGGTTTTTCGCACGTGTTTTTGGAAGATTTCGCCCGGGATTCTGATCCCGTTATTCCTATTTAATTATATCTGCAATAACATGAAAGTCTCTTCTTGAACCCTTTTTATTTTTTGTGTTCAAGATTATTTGATCTCATGCAAGTAGATCTCGTCCATTTCGTTATCAATCTGCTTTTGACAATTCCGTTAAGATTATCGAGGGTTTACACGAGCTAACCCGACATACTCTTAACATCGTGCTATCTCCTTGATCTTAGACCTAGTCCCCATTGTTTCATGCATATGTACATTTACATAACTAGATTCATGCCTAGAACTGCTTGACAAATTGGACATGTTAAGTTGAATGTACTGGATCGGTTTTAATTGATGAAATGATACCATGACTGTGATAATTGTATCTTAAACCTTAGAAATTGCATGTTGACACCTAGGATTGCTTTGATTACCAATTTGCATGTTATATGTGATCGTATGATTTATTTGCTATCTTTTTATGTTAAGTTGATTTCTGGACTGCTGTATGTTTCACTTTGAATCAGATTTTTAACCATGCTAATGACATAATTTGAAAGAAATTGATGAATATAAAATGTAGCCCTTGATGTCTAGATAACTTTTCCCTGGTTTGGATTTAAATTCCAATTGGTCATCTGTTAGTTATCATCACTTTACTGCAATTGTGTTAGTAATTTCTGACTCATAATTTCATGCATACCCTGCTGTTCTGTATTTTATTTGACCCTGTTAATAGTACAAGAAAAATCTGAAATAATTTAGGCTGGACCTAGACATGTATACGTATCGCCCAGAATTTTTATAGATTTTATTAATGAATTCTCTGATCTGAAATAAATAGTTGAACACAACCTACTACATGCTGCCTGAATATAAAACCTGATTAGAATAGAGTTTTCACCCTAGTTCCTGTATCTTTTATATACCTAAATTTTACTCGCTGGAAGCATGTGGAAGTCTATTTTCCAGATCTTCCAACGGATTCAAATTTGCTAATTTGTAGTGACCATAATCTATGTTTTGGTACAGCAAGGTCATACTGTCCTGATTTTATGAAATGTGCTTATATGATTTTTTTGCCTCATGCCTTGTCTGTAATGCTTAGAATTAATCACACATAGTAATGAACAACATTGACCCCCTCTTGCATGCTCACATAGGATGAAAATAAGTTGATAACAAGCCGGAGTTATGTGGGATGACTTGGTAGTGAACAATCGGAGATTGTACTCGGTCGGGCCCTACTGTACTGACCCGTAATGTATGGTCATAAACACTGCCCGATAAACACTGATACTGAATATTAAACACGAACTACTTGGCCGAGTACACGAACCATGAATTCAACATCAGTCTAAAGCGTTCACTGTGTGTTGCACCGAATATGTGGAATGGCACGCAGTAGTACGTGCACTAGATAGACTAATAAAATACTTAATAAACTGTATTTCTTGTTTGATCCTGACATCACTCATTACATGCATGATTTACTATAGACCTTTGATAATATTGCCTGCTCTTTGCTTTGTTCTTTGTCTTTGACCATATTCTTTTTCCTTGATATTTATGCTTTCCTATTATCCTTTGTTTTCTCTACTTCCCGCCCGTGACTTGTTCTAAGGGAACTCTTTTCTTTTCTTTTTAGATCAAGATTTTACAGGAGCTGAAGGATCCATTCCTAAAGGAATTGGTGAGCAACGTTTCTAAAGAAGGATCCAGCCTCCGCTATTTAGTTTTACTTGTTTCTATTTTATTTCTTGAATATTGTTATAACTTGTACTTTGTTTTGGGCTCTATATCCCGTAGTTTGTTTTGATCCCGGATGTGGGATATTTATAATGTTGGATTATTTCATTTATTATTGGAATTTATCTTGTTTCATGTGGTTATATTTTCCTGCATGGTTGTACTTTGTTGTTCTTATTGATGAGTTAGTTTGGTACAGCTTATGGATGGTGTTTACATCATTCGCTGGGCCTACGTTACGTACTCGTGTTCCGTATTTTGGAAAGCGGGGCGTGACATTTATTCTTAGGCCAAATAGCTTAATTCTAGCCCACCCATAATTAATTAATTAATTAATTAATTAAGAGCCATGGATTTTTAGCCCACTTAACTAGCCCACTAATTAATTCTATTATTAATTAAGACAACTTGTATGATAGACATGATCATCTAACAAATTAATTAACAATTAAATGAACAAACAACTAAGTGTGCATGTGAGGGCACGTGCATTGCATATGCACGTGTAGTGGGACAAGAAGGAGAGGTCGGCCAATGCATGGAGTGGGGAGAGTGGGAGAGTGGAGAGTGGTTGCTCACTAGTGGGTAGTTTGTCTAATTCCCCATTGTATCCCAGCCATTCATCCAAACTCATCTCAACCCTTCATTTGCTCTTGAGATGTGTATAAATACCCCTTCCTTGTCATTCTTTATCACTTACACTTATAAAATTTTAAAGAGAAAAAGAAAGAAAAGGCATTGTGAGAAAAGTATTGAGTGAGAAGAAAATTGAGGGAGAGAGAGAACGAGGGAGTGTGCTCTTGTTTTTATTGGAGGCCGGCATAGGTTCGACTCCAATAAGCTAGGAGGAGAAGCTCAGGTTCTTGGATAGCTAGGAGGAGGAGTTCGGATTTTGCATAAGCTAGGATGAGAAGGGATAGCGATCGTGTTTTCAGGAAGTTTTCTTTAGGAGTTTTCATTGTTTATCAAAGAGGTGGTCAATTTCTCCACTTCTAATATAGATATCACGCTAATAGGTTAATTTATGAACATGCTAGAGAAAATAGCAAAATTTTTCGTATAATTGCTTGAAAGACTAGTAAGAAAAAGAGAAAAATCTTATTTGTCTATATGAGAAAATTAGTAAAATGGATTGAGATTTGTTAATTAAGATTTATCATGATGCTTTATTAATATTTTGTCATGCTAGAATATATAATTTAATGAACCATGCTTGTATGAGAATTGTGCTTGTGAATGAATTGTAGAATGTAAAATAACACCCATGGATTGTGAAATCAATTGATTAGTATAGAAAGTTGCAATAAGTGTTGATTTTTAATTATATTGTATGAGTAGTATTATATCCACTTGATTGTCAAATATGTTGTCTCTTAGAATCATAAGAAAATGAATTTGTTTTGCAAAAGATAAAAATTAACTTAAGAGAATTAACTATGTTAAAGAATGGAAAAAATTGTACAAAAACATTGTGAATAAATGTGGGAATAAGTAGATAAAAAATTTATCGAGAAAAGAAATTTTAATCTCAATAAATACACTAATGTTTCATTTTCTCAAAAGAAATAATAGGAATAGTTCTATTATGTTGTGTAAAATGAGAATTTTGTAAATCTAGACAAATATACTGTACTGTTTTTCAAAAGAACACATTCTAGAAAAGTTCCAGATTTTAAATAGGTACAATTTGATTGAGAAATCGAGTTTACTAAAGAAGGAGTTAGACACAGATTAGTAAAATAAAGAAATTTTAACTCATGAGTATAACAGAAAGTGAATTTGGGCATACTGGCTTTCAATGGAAAATCAGGGCACTGTGTGCAGTAACAGTATTCATGGGTTCGAGTCTTGAAGGGGCTCTGTTTTATTAAATTTTGATTTTAAATCAAATCACCGAAAACATGTTTAAATGTAAATCAAGTTCACCTTATAGCAGTTAATCACTCCTGGACTCTTGGTCTTCGTGTACGCTTTGGGTCTGTTACTGTAGCTGGGCAGAGGCGTTGGTATTGGGTTCGAATCCGATCACTGCCTTTTTTTAATTTTTTTGATATGTTTGATATATAAGGGTTTTTTAAGAGATTGGACGTAATTTTTGGGAAGAAGAACTTGATAAATTTTCTTAGAATATGAATATTTAAAGAAAAGGAAGATTTTTAATGTAAATAATTGTTTATAGAGATCAATATTGAGATTTTCGACATTAAAAATTTGAGTAAGTTAATAAATGAAAGTTGATGTTTAATATATGCAAGTGTACATGGAAAATGAAATAAAAATATCATGATGAAATGTGGAAATTGGTGAGTATAAACACTCATTTTTGGTGAACACGAGAAAAAAGTTGAAAACTAGAGTTTAGCTAAGCCCTTACATCAGCATGGATGAAATTTTAAGGAGAAATGTTGTAATAAAAGCCCAAGATTGGGTCGTAGTTAATAATTGATGTTTAAGACCAGTGAAGAGGTAATGCTAACTTTAGGGTGTTAATTTATTCATGATTTAAATATCTAAGGACTACACTATAGTGAAGATGTGATAAAAGTAAGTGAAAAACACAAGTATGAGGTCCTCAGATCTACGGTATGAGAGTGTTCACAGGCTGTATGCATGATGCGTCATGTTATGACGTGGAAAGATCTCCGGAATTATCAGGATAGTGGTGATGCTTGTGGGGGTGCTTTGGTGTCTACGTAGTGCCATCGTTCCATGACGGAGGCGAATTGTCCGTAGGTTGTCTGCATGATGCGTCATGTCATGACGTGAGATTTTCCTCCAGGCTATCTAGACATGGTCTCGTAGTTCATAAAACATGTAGGATACTTACCGTAGTTACCGTAGTAGTTAAACTCATAACGAGGGATTCAACCCTACAAGATGAAGAACGGTGAAGGGCTTACCTTTGGATTTATGTAGAATGGGATGCGAAAGTTTGAAAAAGTGTGCATTAGTGTCATGAAAGAATAAATAACTGCATTAAGACTAAGTGCACAGTCACACATGACATCAATAAGATAGTTCACCATAGCTGTGTTTGTGATCAAGTGTGTGCTTTCCAAGTAAGAGAAATTGATGTATTATACCTAGCATCAGTTGTATGGAACTGATGTGCCCACAGTTTCTATGCAGGATAAAATGAATGAAAGGACTAAAGAAGGAATGCTGCTTAAAGAAATATTTCTATTGTTATTCATGTATCATGTTGTAATTATATTTCTGCTGCGTTGATGTAAACATTGTTGTATAAAAAGTTTTAAATTCCTTGTAAAATTGTATGAAGTAAAGTGTAAAGATCTTGTGGAACTTCGAACTCAGACTTATTTGAAAATCAGGGTGTTACAGAGTGGTATCAGAGCTAAGCTTCAAAGTAGTACAAATTTATAAGGAACGACACCCTACTGTGGACATTAGAGTGTGAGTTGGGTATAAAGATTTAAATGTACACTACTTACATTTGTGTTGCTTTATGATTGATGCTTCTTCTTCTCCCTCCCTAAAGTTGGCAAACCACCACGACCCAGGAGGAGATGATGATTGGCACATAATTGAAAAGGGCTACTACCCTAGACAAGGAGATTCCGACGAAGATGATCCCGAGGAGTATGAAGGAGAATGGCCCGAGTCCTGAGAGATAACTCCACCTCTGGATTCATCAGACATTTCATCCGATGAGGAAGAACCAGTTCCGAGAGATCGCAACGAATCTCTTCAGAGGCAAGTGGAGACTCAGGAGGAGAGAGCAGACCAATTGCAGGCCCAGTTTGCAAAGTTCAAGGAGAATATTGCAACCCTCAGTCATCATGGTTGGGAACTCGAGAAGATAAAGAACATGTATGATGTGCTGAAGGGAGAGGCAGCAGAACTACGGGAAGAGCTTAGGAAATCCAAGAGGAACCGTAGGGATTAGAATGTTGTATAATCTCAATGTTCTTAGCATGGATGTCAGACGATATTTTAAATTTGAATGTACAAAGTTTGAATTCAATGAAATGAAAAAGTTGATTTAAATTCATGTTTCTACTTCTAATTTAATGGATCTTTTGAATCAAAGTATGGCTGGAAGAAGATCAAGGAATGGAGAAGGGCCCAGTTGTGGACTCAACTTGGAACAGAGTTGGCTAGGGTCTATCAGACCATCAACGCCGTTGCCATGAACCAAAACCATTGGGGGATGCCTGCAAATCCAGTTCCTGAGGCAATCAAACTTTTGGAATCATTCAAGCGGATGAAGCCGCTAGCGTTTGAAGGGAAGTCAGACCCAGATGCAGCTGACAATTGGATTAGGCAAGTCGAGACTATTTTTGAGGTCTTGAAAACTACAGAAGGTAGCAAGGTGAAGCTGGTTACGTTGCAGCTCGAGAAGGATGCAAGTGTGTGGTGGCAGTCCATGAAGGGAACTATGGGAAAAGGTGCTATTGGCTGGGAGGAATTCTTGGAAGAGTTCCACGGTCACTACTTCCCATCAGACGTCCAAGAGAAGAAAGCGATGGAGTTGCTGCCTCTGCAGCAGGGAAGCATATCTGTCAGGGAGTATGAGACAAGGTTTACTGAACTTTTAAGGTATGCACCCGAACTTATGATGGACGAGGCAAAGAAAGCTCGGACGTTCGAGCACGGATTGAGGCCGAGTCTGAGATCGAGATTGATACCCCGTGGTATCAGGAGGTTTGACAAGTTAGTCAAATGAGCTGCAGCTACATAGGAGGATATGGAGCAGTTTCATGCCGCCCAGAACAGGAGGAACAATTGGATGTCGGGAAGAGGCCCGTAGTTTCTAGGAACGTCAGGGGGCAGCCGCCAGCTCAAAGGTTCAAACCTACGGGGGGCAAATGCTGTCAATGTGGCTGGAGGACTCGGAAATGGTTGGGTGAGACCTCCTGTGATGACTTGTTTCACTTATTTCAATTATGGAGAGACATGTCATTACATATCTCAATGCCCCAAGATGCGAGATGTCGCCCGAAAGGCACCAACACAGCAAGTTGGGAAGAAGCCGTACCAGCAGGGGCAAGTATTTGCTTTGACTGAGGCCGACGCTGATGATGTGGATAACGTCATTACTGGTACGGGGGCGAATGTTTAAATTTTCTGTTACTCTTTTCCCTGTTTTATTTAGTAAAGACTGTTATGTAATGGGAGCGTATTATGTAATAGGAGAACTTTTATTAAATGGAAAGAAAGTTGTTATTCTGTTCAATACTGGATCCTCTCATATTTTTATATCACCTAAATTTGCTAAAGTCTTGGGTGTCGAACCGAAGGTCTTTCCAGGCAAGGTCCTAGCAGTAGCTACTCCATCAGGGGAAACATTAACCACTGTTCGGTATTACGCAGGATGCGAGATCGAAATTGGAGACAGGATTTTCGGGATTGATCTGATCGAGCTGAATATCCTAGGGGTCGATGTTGTCATTGACATTGATTGGATATCGGTATACAATGCGAACATCGAGTGTAAAACCAAGAGGTAAAAGTGAAGGCTCCAGGAGGTTCTACAGTCACTTTCCAGGGAAAGAAGAAATGTTCAGGTTTGGTGGCAGCTATCAACAAGCAAAAGATTCTGGTGGAGGTGCAGTAGATTCTAGTGGTTCAGGACTACCCGACGGTGTTCTTGGAGGATTTTCTCGGGTTACCCCCGCATCGTGATGTAGATTTCAGCATCACTATCCAGCCAGGTAGTGCAACTATTTCGAAGGCACCGTATAGGATGGCGCATGTGGAGAAGGATGAAGTTAAATGGCAGATTGAGGAGCTCTTGGAAAAAGGTTTTATTCAGCCGAGTGCGTCACCTTAGGGAGCACCGGTATTGTTGGTGAAGAAGAAAGATGGGTCGATGAGGATGTGCATCGATTACTGAGAGCTGAATAAGGTGACTATTCGGAATAAATATCCAATTCCACGAATTGATAACCGTTCAATCATCTACAAGGAACAACTGTTTTCGATCGGGATACCATCATGTTTGAGTGAAAGCAGAAGATGTGCGTAAGACTGTATTCAGAACTTGACATGGGCATTACGAATTCTTAGTTATGCCATTTGGAGTGACGAATGCACCTTCAATCTTTATGGACATGATGAACAGGGTGCTGAGGACGTTTATTGATTCTTTCGGCATGGTTTTCATCTACGATATTCTTCTGTACTCCAAGTCAGAGGAGGAGCACACAGAGCATTTGGCTGAGGTTCTGAAGAAGCTTCAAGAACATGAGTTGTACACCAAGTTATCCAAGTGCGATTTGTGGAAATCTGAAGTGGCATTCCTGAGTCACATCCTTTCTAAGGAGAGAGTGGCTACTGATCCTTAAAAGATAGAGGCAGCGAAGGATTGGGCAAGGCCTACTAAAGTGAAAGAAATTAGAAGTTTTCTTAGGTTAACTGGATACTACAGGAGATTTATTCAAGGCTATGCTTAAATAACCATGCCACTCACTGGTCTGACCAAGAGGAATGTAAATTTCAAGTGGTCTGAGCAATGCGAGGCAAGCTTTCAGGAGTTGAAAGAAAAATTGACAACTGCTCCCGTTTTGGCTTTGCCTAAAGCAGGTGTTGAGTATGATGTCTACAACGATGCTTCACATCGTGGACTTAGGTGTGTCTTGATGCAAGAGGGAAAAGTAATCGCTTATGGGTTTAGGCAACTAAGACCACATGAGAAGAATTATTCGACTCATGATCTGGAGTTGGCTGCGATTATCTTCGCCTTGAAGCAATGGAGGCATTACGTGTACGGTGAGAAATTAAACATGTACACTGACCAAAAAAGATTGAAGTACATCTATCAACAAAGGAACCTGAATCTGAGGCAACGGAGATGGTTGGAAGTAATTGAGGACATGCGTCCTGAGATTAAATACCATCCGGGTGAGGCTAATGTTGTTGCTAATGCACTTAGCCGTAAAAGCAGTTTGGCCAGCTTGATTACGACCCAGAGGCATCTTGCAGAGGAGTTGGATCAGGCTGGTATTGAGGTAGATTTGCAAGGCTTTGGAGCATCTTTGGTTAAGCTGAGGCTTTAGCACACGCTGAATGAAAGGATTATAGCAGGTCAGAAGGAAGATGGAGAGATTTAGAAGATGAAGGAGCAGGTTGGTGCAGGCAGATTTTCAGAGTTTCAGATCAGGGATGGAGTGTTAGGGTTTGGAGAAAGGCTATGTGTTCTGGACCAATCAGATTTGAGGGAGAGTATTGTTCAGGAGGCACATGCTACTCTTTTGTTTGTACATCCTGGGAGCACCAAGATGTACAAGGACATCAAGCAACATTTCTCATGGTCAGGTTTGAAGCGGGATGTGGCTGAGTTTGTGGCGAGGTGTGATATATGTCAGCAGGTGAAAGCCGAGAATCAGAAGTCCGGAGGTTTATTACAATCGTTACCCATTCCGAAGTGGAAGTAGGATAACATCAGCATGGATTTCATCACGGGTTTGCCCAATAGTTCGAAGGGTAATGATGCAATTTGGGCCATAGTCGATCGACTAACCAAATCGGCTCACTTTTTGGCAATGAAACTCACTTTTTCTATAGACAGGTTAGTCGAGTTGTATGTTGGAGAGATCATCAGGCTTCATGGTGTTTTGTTGATCATTGTGTCTGATCGAGATGCGTTGTTCACTTCGAATTTCTGGAGGAGTCTTCAGACAGCCTTGGATACTAAGACGGATTTCAGCACTGCCTTTCATCCTCAGACTAATGGGCAGAATGAGAGGGTCAATCGAGTTCTTGAGGATATGCTTCGGTGTTGTGTTCTAGATGTTGGAGGCAATTGGGAGAGGCATGTAGCTCTGGTAGAGTTTACCTACAACAACAGTTTTCAGACTAGTATCGAGATGGCACCGTATGAAGCTCTGTACGGCAGGAAGTGCAGAACGCATATTTGCTAGTTTGAAATGGGGGAGCGGCAGATGTTTGAGCCCGAGATCATTAGCAGACCTCGGAAAAGATCGATTTGATTAGGAAAAGGTTAGTGGATGCTCAGAGTAGGCAGAAGTGATATGCCGACAACTGGAGGAGGGACCTTGATTTCGAGGAAGGTGACTTTGTCCTCCCGAAGGTATCGCCTAGTAAAGATGTGATTCGTTTTGGCATAAGAAGGAAATTATCCCCAAGATACATAGGCCCTTATAAGATATTGAAGAGGAATGGAAAAACTGCTTACCGGTTGGAGTTACCAGAAGAGTTGTCTCATGTGCACAATGTCTTCCATGTGTCTATGTTGAGAGGTTCCATTCAAGATTCAAGTGACCGTTTGCCCATAGGGCCGGAGGGTTTGCAGTTAGATCTGAGTTACATTGAGCGACCGGTTGAGATTGTGGATGGTCGGGAGAAAGTCTTGAGGAACAAGACAATACCGATGGTCAAAGTAGTCTGGAGAAACCAGTTGGTTGAAGAGGCTACTAAGGAATCCGAGGAGAGGATGCTGAAGGATCATCCCGAGCTCTTTGTTTGATTGTATTGTTTTTCTTTCTTCTTTTATGTTTTGTTTCTCACTCTTTAAACATAGTTCCGGGGTCGGAACTATTCTAATGAGGGAGCGTTGTAACACCTTGAATTTTCAAATAATTAAATATAAAAAATTTCATTTGTTTTCATGTGTTTCACACGTGCAAATTAATGTGTATATTTAGCTTTAAAAATTATTTTAATGTTATGAACAAACATTTTCATTCTCTTTTAAAAAGCCTATTATTATTATTATTATTTATTCTTAGGCCTAATAGCTTAATTCTAGCCCAACTAAAATTAATTAATTAATTAATTAATTAAGAGCCCATAAATTTTTAGCCCACCTAACTAGCCCACTAATTAATTCTATTATTAATTAAGACAACTTGTATGGTAGACATGATCGTGTAACAAATTAATTCACAATTAAATGAACAAATAACTAAGTGTGCATGTGAAACCACGTGCATTGCACATGCATGTGCAATGGGACAAGAAGGAGAGGCCAACCAATGGATGGAATGGGAGAGTGGGAGAGTGGAGAGTGGTTGCTCACTAGTGGGTAGTTCTTCTAAGTCCTAATTGTAGCCTAGCCCTTCATCCAAACTCATCTCAACCTTTCATTTGCTCTTGAGATGTGTATAAATACCCCTCCCTTGTCACTCTTTATCACTTACACTTAGAAAACATTAAAGAGAAATGGAAAGAAAAGGCATTGTGACAAAAGATTGAGTGAGAAGAACATTGTGTGAGAGAAAGAAAGAGAGAGTGTTCTCTTGTTTTCATTGGAGGCCGGCATAGAATAAAGGAGGGGAAGCTCGGGTTCTTGCATAGCTATGAGGAGGAGCTCAGATTTTGCACAAGCTAGGAGGAGAAGGGAAGGCGGTCGTGTTTTGAGAAAATTTGCCATATAATTGCTTGAAATGACTAGTAAGAGATAGAGAAAATTCTTGTTTGTCTTTATGAGAAAATTAGTAAAATGGATTGAGATTTGTTAATTAAGATTTATCATGACGCTTTATTAATATATTGTCATGCTAGAATATATAATTTAATGAACCATGCTTGTATGGGAATTGTGCTTGTGAATGAATTGTAGAATGTAAAATAACACCCATGGATTGTGAAATCAATTGATTAGTATAGAAAGTTGCAATAATTATTGATTTTTAATTGTATTTTATGAGTAGTATTATATCCACCTGATTGTCAAATATGTTGTCTCTTAGAATCATAAGAAAATGAACTAGTTTTGTAAAAGATAAAAGTTAACTCAAGAGAATTAACTATGTTAAAGAATGGAAAAAATTGTACATAAACATTGTGAATAAATGTGAGAATAAGTAGATAAAATATTTATCGAGAAAAGCAATTTCAATGTCAATAAATACACTAATGTTTCAATTCTCAAAAGAAATAAGAGGAATGGTTCTATTATGTTGTGTAAAATGAGAATTTTGTAAATCTAAACAAATATACTCTACAACTTTTCAAAAGAACACATTCAGGAAAAGATCTAGATTTTAAATAAGTACAATTTGATTGAGAAATTGAGTTTACTAAAGAAGGAGTTAGATACAGATCAGTAGAATAAAGCAATTTTAACTCATGAGTATAACAGAAAGTGTATTTGGGCATACTGGCTTTCGATGTGATGTAAAGGCACTGTGTATAGTAACAGTATTCATGGGTTCGAGTCTTGAAGGGGCTCTGTTTTATTAAATTTTGATTTTAAATGAAATCACCGAAAACATATTTAAATGTAAATCGAGTTCACCTTATAGTAGTTAGTCACTCTTGGACTCTTGGTCTTCGGGTGCGCTTTGGGTCTGTTACTGTAGCTGGGCGGAGGCGTTGATCTTGGGTTCGAATCCGACCACTGCCTTTTTTTAAACATTTTTTGATATTTTTGATGTAAATGGTTTTTTAGGAGTATAAAAAATTGAGAAAAATTCTAATATTCTTCTAAAATTACCTAGACATCATAAAAATTATTTCTACAATATTTGACATATTATAATGAGATTGGAAATAATTTTTGGGAATAAGAACTTGATAAATTTTCTTAGAATATGACTATTTAAAGAAAAGGAAGATTTTGAATGTTAATAATTTTGTGTAGAGATCAATATTGAGATTTTTGACATGGAAAATTTGAGTAAGTTAATATATGAAATTTTCTGTTTAATATATGCAAGTGTGCTTGGAAAATGAAATAAAAAGATCATGATGAAATGTAGAAGTTGGTGAGTATAAACACTCATTTTTGGTGAACACGAAAAGAGGTTGAAAACTAGAGTTTGCTAAGTCCTTATATCGGCATGAAGAGAAATGTTGTAATAAAAGACCAAGATTGGTTCGTGGTTAACAATTGATGTTTAAGACCGGTGTAGAGGTAACGCTAACTCTATGGTGTTAATTTATTCATGATTCAAATATCTAAGGACTGCACTATAGTGAAGATGTAACGAAAGTAAGAGAAAAATACAAGTATGAAGGCCACAGATCTACGGTGTGAGTGTTCACAGACTGTCTGCATGATTCATCATGTCATGATGTGGTTACATCTCTGAAATTATCGGGACCGTGGCGACGGTTGTGGGGTGCATGAGGACTACGTAGTGCCATCATTCCTGACGGAGGCGAATTGTCCATAGGTTGCCCGCATGATGCGTCATATCATGACGTGGGATTCTCCTCCAAGCTGTTTGGACATGGGCTCGTAATTCATAAAACATCTAGGATACTTACCGTAGTTATCGTAGTAGTTAAACTCATAACGAGTGATTCAACCCTATAAGATGAAGAACGGTTTAGGGTTTGGCCTCAGATTTATGTAGAATGGGATGCATAAGTTCGAACAAGTGTGCATTAGTGTCATGAAATAATAAATAACTGCATTAAGACTAAGTGCACAATTACATACGACATCAATAAGATAGTCCCCCTTAGCTGTGTTTGTGATCATGTGTGTGCTTTCCAAGTAAGAAATTCATGTATTTTATCCTAGTGTTTGTTGTATGCAACTGACATGCCCACAATTTCTATGCAGAATAAAATGAATGAAAGGACTAAAGAAGGAATGCTGCTTAAAAAATATTGCAATTATTATTCTTGTATCATGTTGTAATTATATTTTCGCTGCGTTGATGTAAACATTATTGTATAAATAGTTTTAAATTTCTTGTAAAATTGTACGATGTGAAGTGTAAAGATCATGTGGAACTTCGAATTCAGGCTTATTTGGAATTTGGGGTGTTACATCCTTCCTGCGACTCAATGACCTCGCAATATCTCCGGGGTCAAGTGATCTCTGTTAAAACATCAACGTCAGGAAGTAAGTGTAAGACCCCGCAAAATAGTATATAATTATTTTATGCATTAATCCGTGCACGCTTGAGAGTCGCACACGTTATTAAAAATTATTCAAATTTATAATTAAGAAAATATTGAGACATATTGTTTAATATGTGTCGAAACTAACAAGGTATAATATTGAACCAGAGTTTGGATATTTTCTCAATTGAATTTTGTATTGTCCCGATTATTTTATGTAACAATACTTGTGCGAGCAATTATTTTAAATTGCACTATTTGTGCATTCAAGCATTTTTCTTAAGATTATATATGTATGCATTGTCTTGTATGTACGTAAATATGTATGTATATACACTATCATATATACACTACAATTATACCCTAAACTTTAGGATCCATTAAAACCCTAAATCTAAACCATGAGCTATTCATGATGATTCATGAGTTCCAAGATATGATTTTTGGAGAACACACTGCCATGTCTACTCACACATCAGTCTCTCTCCTTCTCTCTCTCTCTCTTGGTGGCTGGCCTAGCTAAAGGACTGAGCCAGAGCTCATTTTGCTTCACTTTGTTTCATCTTTCTCACTCACAACTCAACATCTACCTACTCAAACACTCCCCACACTTTCTCTCAAACTTCCAAGCCACTGATTTTGGAGAAGAACTCAAGAGAAGAAGAAGATAAGTAGAAGGAAGAGCCAATAGAAGGAGACAAGAAGGAGAAGACAAGGGTGAACAAAAGAGCTAGGAGGAGAGCTTGATGGAAGAAGAAACTAGTATAAGAAATCATCTTCTAAAGTGGGTGTTTCTCTAAACTCGTTTCATGTGTGATTTTTTTTAAACTGTGATGAAATGTTCGGATTTGGCTTGAATAATTTTGTGAACAAAGATTAGTGTGTATCTATAATTTATAACAGTACTAGGAGTACAATAGCTAGAAAAAGGCATGAACTTAGGAAGTTTTAGAAAGATTAATTAGAAAAATTATATCTTTATGGTATGATAGAATATAGGGTTGAAAATTTTACAGTAATATCTCACCTATGTCCCTAATAATCCTACAAAATTTCATAATTTTTGAAAGATGTTTGATATTTTTGGTAAATGCAAAATCTACACTAAGTAAGAAGAAGACTCAGCTATTTTTCTGTTCTTTCTTGATATTGTGGATCTAATTTGATAATTCATTCCTTCTAGAATACATGGATTGTTAAGCTAAAATTTTTTTATACGATTTCTCTATATGTCTATAATAACTTCACCAATTTTCATAATTTTTTTTCATAGTTTGTTATTTTTAAAAAAAATTATGAGTCATTGCTACGACAAAACCTTCTTAGTTTCTGTTTTGTTACACATGCATGATTTCTGGAACTCATATCTCTACGATAAAACAAAAATTAAGACTGAAATTTTTACAGTAGTATCCCAGATCAATATAGAACAACCCCACCAAATTTAATAATTTTTAAGTATCATTTGATATTTTTAAAAGATACAACTTGCTACTGATGTTAAGAAACAGTATGGATGCTAACTTGTAATTTACTTCTAATTTAAAATATCATATCTTCCCGAATACTTGGAATTCTTGGATAAGTTTTGGATGTATGATGATTCTATGTGTCTGCAGCATTCTTACCAAAATTTATAAATTTTGAGATCATTTGTTATTTTAAATGAGCTTTATTCTGCAATTGGTTGATAGTTCTATTAGTTTTGGATGTTTCACATGATTATTAGTTTTGGCCATTTTCTTCTCTAAAATGAAGTATTTGAAGAAAGTATCCAACTGAGAAAATAAAGTAGACTTCATGAACTTTCTAAAGAATCTAAGAACTTGAAATTTAATTGAGAAGATTTTTGCAAACAACACAAGCTGCATGTTGAATAGTTAGCTCGATATTTTGAATGAATATATGTTTCCATCCTACTAGTTTTTTTGAATGATGTTTATCTAACTCTTGAATCATGTTTGACCATGTTAGAGTTTGTGCTTGTAACATATATTGTTCTTTAAGATTAGAATAGCTATTGTCTTATCTTTGCATTGGTGCACTTGCTTTGTTATTCAATTTCATAGCTTGCTTAAGGTTAGAATATCCATGTACTTGTTTTAAATTGATGTTTGGGGATGAACCTATTGCCAGGAGTGCTATTTAACTTGATGATGTTTAGGGTAGTGAATTTTACCATAGGATCTATTAATAATACATGATTACTTTGGTAGATAGGAGCCAATGGCACCTCAAGAGCAATGGATGAAGACAATCTTCGTGCACCGGTGGATTGCTAACCAAGGAGGAATTGATCGCGGGATGGAGACAGGGTCGGGATCCAAGCAAGAGGGTGATGGGCGATCGATGGGGGTCAAATTGCCAATGTCATTGGGTCAAGTTGGGCTAAGTTAGGCCAACTCTTTGAGCCTGGTCTGGAGGTCGGGTTGGTTTCCCCTAGGACATTGTGAAATTGGATAAAGGACTAGGATAATTAACTAGCTTGTAATTGAATGGTATTCACAAATCGCTTCACTAATAAAAGATAAGTAGTTGCTTAACTAAGACTAGTATAGGACTTAAGAACTAGTAATAGTATCCTAAAGACTAGAACCGTCATTATTTGGGAACGGGCAGCGTGATCTCACTTGTTCACTCTTGGGGTTTAGTGTTAAGAATGGGAGATGCTCCTATCGAAAGTATGGAATGGAACCTACTAATCCGTCAAATTCTATGTTGTTTAATACGGACAGGGAGCTAGAGGACAACTCCAGTGTTAGTAAGGACTACGCATCTCAGTGAGCGGGGTTACCGCGGGGCCACCTTATGTTCGTAGCAACTTTTGGGTGATGCCTGGAGCAGTAGGACTGCAGGAGCTGGACATAGTGCAAAATAGGAACACCACTATTGACTGCAGAAACAGAATTGGACCGAACAACTGCAACCTCATCAGTCACTAGATGAATGTCAAGAACGGGAGAGAGTACAAAAGTAGGATGTATGGCGAGTGATTGAACCCCACAATCTGGAGAGTGCGATCTTGATTTGGGGAGTATGTAGTATGAGATGCATTCGTTCCAAATCAAGTGTGCATTAGACTAGGAGCATCGTGTGCATTAAGAATTGTGCATTAGTTTCTAGGTAATGGCATACACCAACACCTGTGTTTAGAATACACGTTTTCCTTACATAAATTATTGGTTGTTGAGTTTGGAAAGTTGTTGATTTTATCAGTATTGCGTTAGTTGCATTTAACTGACATGCCCATAGATTATTAGCTGCAGGATTGCTGATCGTGGAGCAGAGGACTAGAGCTGCGGGAAGCAAATAGTGGATAGATGTTGTCCAATTTGTTGTAGAGATTTCTGGTGGTCGTACAATGTAATCTATGATATAAATTACAGATGTGAATTGATGATGTATTTCTTTGATGAACAAATTTGTACTTGTAAAAAATAATTGTGGCAAAATAAAGTTTTTAATTTCCTGTGATTTCTCTGTGGTTAGACTCATTTGAAAGAATGATTCTGGCTTGTGTCTCAAATATTCGGTATTGGGAATTGGGGCGCTATAGCAAGGGACTGATCTGCAGAACCGTTTGGAAGAATGATGTACCAGGATCGAGGCTTCCTACTTAGAACGTCAAGTGAACCAGAGAAGCAACTCTCCCCTAAGGCAGAGATCAAGACACTCATCCTCTCATATGGGCCTCGCTGCAGAAAGAAGCCCGACTCGTGAAAGCATTTTGACAGAAATAAGGAGGGAGAGGCCCCAATCACTAGGGGAACTGGAGAGTTTCAAGTTAGACATCCTCCAAGTTATCTAAGTCAGTCAAGATCTGGGTCAGCCCTCTAAAGAAGAAGAATCTGGCGACTCAACCGGATCCAAGGGGAAGAACGACAAAGTCCTTAGCCATATCCAATAGGTAGAAGATCGCCTAGAATAGATGAAGAATGCGGGGAACCGCTCCAGTTGGGCCTATAACCCCAGTCGACCGCCTTTCATCAAGACCATCCTTGATGCACCCATCTAGATGAACTTCGAAGCTCCTCAGTTCGATTCATATGATGGAGAATCAGATCCAACTGACCATATTGAGAGTTTCAAGACTCTCATGATGGTCTACAGTGCCACCGATACGCGCATGTGTCGAACATTCTCCACAACTTTGAAAGGATCAATAATGGAATGGTACTCCCGCCTCACTCCAGAGTCAATATTCACCTTCGACCAGCTCGAGGAGCTTTTCATAGCGTACTTCGTTACCAGCCATAAGGCTGAAAAAACAAGTGCCTCCCTGATGGAACTGAAGCAAAAGGATGGAGTATTGCTGAAGGAGTTTGTCAAGCGCTTCACAACCAAAGTAAGGTCCATCTTATCCCTATATTCATCAGTGGCGGTTGTCTCTTCTTGCCACAATGTCACTCATAAAGAACTAAAGGCCTCTGTAACGCCTCGATTTCCTATACTCTGGGAAACCGTGACATAATCCAGAATCTTTTCCTTTAATTAGCCACAATACACAAAAAATATTAAAAATTTTAAATTTTTTATTCAACACAAATGTATTACAAGTCCAAATGTTATAAAACTGCAATACATTATATCAGTGTTACAGTAATACCATACAAGCCCAAGTGTTACAAACTTTCAATAAAAATTAAATCAGAGTACAATGAATAATATACAACACTTGGATGCTTCCCAACATAAATTACAATAGATGTTACAATTGAAAATAAGAATCAACACTTTGCTTCTCTTGCCTTCAGTTCTCCTGAATCATGTACCTATAGTTTTGCAATCCACTACCTGTAGTTTTGCAATCCAGTACCTATTGATGTAGGGACGTCAGTACATATACTGACGCTTTAAGGTTGATGACTAGCAGCGATTCTCAACATTAAACAAACAGATTGATGAAAAACAAAACGTGTATATATAATTGTTGTGTCAGTGTATGCTATGACTTAGACTCTAATGCAAGATTAACTAATGCAATAATGCCCTTATTTTAATGCAAGTGAGTCTCCAGAACAGTATGTAGGCCATATCTACATACTCCTCATATCAAGCCGTTTCTTCATATATAGGAATTTGAACCAGCGCCATAAATTTTACTCTTGTACTCAACTTATTTATGAAGATACAACGTGACTGATGAGGTTTTCCTGAAACGGTCTAATTCTGCCATTTGCAGTCATATAATGGTGTCCCCGTTTGCCACTATTGTCCGGCGTACCGAACCTCATTCAAAAATCTAACGAACGCAGGGTATCCGTAGCACAGGCTAGCTCAAAGCATCCCCTGTGGCCCCCTAGCTGATAAACCGTAGTCTTTGGCTTGTTCGCCTTTCTTGATATAGAGCATGATGGAGTTCCAGGGGTCCATCCCCTAGCTCTGAAAGGAATCTCTCCCGCCCTTATCATGGCACTTCAAAAATTAACAGACGAGATACGGATTCCATGCTCCCAACTCAAGAGAAGGCACAGACCGTATTTCTTTGATAGGAAGGGTACAACCAATAACACCACCTAGTGTTGGCCTATAGAACAGGTTGGATCATAAGGTATCACCCTTAATACCAACTCTTTCCCTTTAGCTAAAATGATAATAAATAATGGTTAAGTAGTAATAGCCAAAAGTTTCTACCCTAACGATGTCACTAACCCTAAACAGTCTGAGGGGTGACAACAGTACTTACCACAACATGCTAGGTCTTAGATAGACTTCGCAAGATAAATCTATGAGGTGCTCAACCTAGACTTACCAGAATCCCTAAGGATCCTGTTCATAGCTTATCAATCCAAGACCCTAGCAATACGAACGTATTCGCATGCTACTTCCTTGAACTTGGATTCCGTCTACACTCCCAGCCCGCGATCAACCTATACCGGTTAAGATCTGATGGTTCACAAGGTGTGACACATCCACAGTCCACGAGGAATAAAGTAAATACATGTCTTGATGGTCGATGGCTCCTAGCGTAGTGATATCACCCTAGACGAGCACAATAACTGCGTACTAGCTAATAAGCTACGTACAAGTAAACAACTTACATACGAGCCGACTAGCTACGTATAAGCCAAACGAATTACATACGAGACAACTGGCTATGTATGCGACAAATGAATTATATAGAAGCAACAATAAAATTCTTATAACAACCTAGAAGCGAAATAACATGCTACTAGCAAAACATGATCTTTTATACATAAAAGCAACATACAAAGCCTTCTAACAACCTAGAGCAATTAAACATGCTACTCTTATTGGAATTCAACAAAATTAAAATTTTTAGAAAGGTGAGAACATCTACTACAACTCTCTTGTTGAAAACTTTCTCAAATTAAGTCAACAAGAGGTACAAAAACCTCGAACAATCTAAACACCGTAGCTTCAGCCGAAATGGCCAACTGCTGTGACTTGTAACGGTCATAACTCCTACACCGCTTATCAGAATCTAACCCAATAGGAAATTTTGGAAAGGTGAGAACATCTAATAAAATTTTCTAGTTGAACTCTTTTTCATGTTCAGTAAGTAAAAGGTACAAAAACTTCGAACAATCTAGACAGCGACTTCAGCCAAAAGGCTAGCTACAGTCAGTCTTGTAAAAGTCATAACTCCTACTCCGCGTATCGGAATATAACCAAATAGGATATTTTGGAAAGGTGAAAACATCTAATACAACTCTCTAGTTGAGAATTTTTCTAAATTCAGTAAGTAAAAGGTCCAAAAACTTTGAACAATCTAAACAGCGAAGCTTTAGCCAAACGGCTAGCTGCTGTGACTTGTCAAGGTCATAACTCCTACTCCATTTATCGGAATCTAACCAAATAGAACATTTTGGAAAGGTGAGAAACTCTATTACAACTCTCTAGTTGAAGACCTTCTCAGATTCACTCATTACGGGGTAGAAAAATCTTGAACAACCTGAACAGCGAAGCTTCTGCCGAAAGGCTAGCTATTGTGATTTGTAAAGGTCACAACTCCTACTCTGCTTATTGGAATCTAACCAAACTAGGCTTTTTGGAAAGGAGAGAACATCTACTAAAACTTTCTAGTTGAACACTTTTTCAGATTCTGTAAGGAACTCAAAATCCAACTCCTTAAACATAATACAAAAAACCACAAAGACAGCCCAAAAGCTTAAAATTCCGAAGCTAATAACTTTTTCTATACTTATCAGAATCTAGCAAAATTGGGCTTTCTGGAATGGGGAGAACATCTACTACAACTTTCTAGTTGACCACTTTTCCAGATTCCTTATAGAGCTCAAAATCTAGCTTTTTGAACAAAAACTCAAAAACAACAAAAAGCACAGTAAAAGCTGAAATTTGTAAAACTTATAACTTTTGCTATACTTATTGCAATCTGTAAAAATTGGGCTTTCTGGAAAGGGGAGAACATCTACTACAACTTTCTAGTTGACCACTTTTCCAGATTTCTTATAGAGCTCAAAATCCAGCTCTTTGAACACAACTCAAAACAACAAAAAACACAACAAAAGCTAAAACTTATAAAGCTTATAACTTTTGCTATACTTATCGGAATCTGGCAAAATTGTGCTTTATTGAAAGGGGAACATCGAATATAATTTTCTAGTTGACTACTTTTCCAGATTCCTTATAGATCTCAAAATCAACCTCTTTGAACACAACTCAAGAACAACAAAAAGCACAACAATAGATGAAACTTGTAAAGCTTATAACTTTTTCTATACTTATCGGAATCTAACAAAATTTTGCTTTCCGGAAAGGGGAGAACATCTATTACAACTTTCTAGTTGACCACTGTAACCCCTGTTTTTCGTTTTTGTGTATTTTGAGTTTTGTTTTTGTTTTGGGGTATTCTCTCCCTTTGTATTTCTCTTGTACTTCTTTTGAACCGTATATTGGATTCTTGTTTCAATATATATATTTTCATTTTATTATTTTGCCTTCTTTTTATTTGAGTTCTTGATTTGTTGTCCGTCTCTTGTTTCGTTCCATATGTTCGGGTCATTATTCCAATTTCCTATATTTATTTTATATCTCTTTTTATTATTGTCATGTCCATTTCTTTGATCCCTAAAACCCATTGTGAACTAATGCCTATTATTAATCCTATTCACTAAACACCCAAAACCATTCTAATATCAATATTCATTAATACCCAAACCCACTACCACATTACTTGAATCCCGTTATCACCCTACTGTGTATATAAAACCCAAAACAAACCCAATTTGTTTCTTTAAAAACCCATCAGCCCAACCTAACACCTAGTTTACCACCCGAAACCCATGCAAACAAACCCATTTCCTACTCTACCCGACCCGTTGGCTAAACCCACACCCGAAAACCCCCAACTCTGCTTCTTCTTCTACCTTCTACCCTATATCCCAAACCCTAAACCATCCCCTATTTATTTTCCATGCACCCATCGTTCCCGAACCCTTTAGCCGCTCTCATCCCTCCCTATGCCACCCTCTCTCTCCCGTTCTTGCTGTGCACCCAGGCCAACCAAAATCCCCCTGCGACCCACCTCCTCCCGGCTTGCAGTCAACAGCAGCGACAACCTCAGTAGCAGCATCGCGGCGTCTACCTCCCTGTGCAGCAGATCCTCCTGCTCCTCCTGAGCGTTGACAACCCCCCTGCAGCGGCCACAGCAGCATTAGCCATCCCGATGCTGTGCGGCCTGGCGTTCCCTGTGCGCTGTCCCCTTTGGACCAACAATGACAGTAACTTGCTACAGTCGTTGGGTCTTGGAGTGCGTGCGTGATCTCGTGGTGTTCGTGCACTCGTTATTGTGTTCGTGGGCTTGTGTTCGTGTTAGTTCATTGATTTCTCGTTCGTGGGTTTTGTTCGTTGCCGGGATCTGTTCCCGTTATTCTTAGTATTTTTTGTTTTCGTCTTCGGTTAAGGCAAGTAACTTGTACTCAAATTTCTTTATATGATACAAGCCAAAAATACCACCTATAATCTAGTTGGGTTCTAGAGATGACTCTTAT
Organism: Hemerocallis citrina; assembly: GCA_017893485.1. Taxonomy (NCBI): domain Eukaryota; kingdom Viridiplantae; phylum Streptophyta; class Magnoliopsida; order Asparagales; family Asphodelaceae; genus Hemerocallis; species Hemerocallis citrina. The sequence continues at coordinate 113,065,457 of CM030360.1, read as the reverse complement.
GTGTTATTCTTGTTCGATTTTGTCTCTATAGTGCTATTTGGCCATAGTTGACCCACGACACAAATTCGACATGAAACAACTAGGTTTTCTCCCGTTCTTGACTTGACCATGTATGTGAACTATTTGTGAGAATTTGACTATTTATTGAGATCCATGTGTTAGACTTGTTTTGGAGAAGTTAATTACCCTATTTCATGTTGTTTGGACACTTGGTAGACTCGATTTCATATTTGGTTGTGTTTGGATAAAATTTCGTTTGAAATATGTTGATTTTGGTTTTTGAGGAAATTCTGTATTTTGCCGATAATCTGTCTCGATCAGTAATTTAAACCATATTAAGATCAGAATCATAATTTCAGTATAAAACATGAATTGTAGAGAAATTTGTCTCCTTTCCAACTCCTCTGACCTAGCTCGATTTCGTTTTCGTATGTGTGAGATATGACTCTTTTACTATAGAGGTGTAGATAAATTCCAGATTTCGTTTCTTGATGATTTTGATGACTAAATTATTTTGATACTTGTGCTACATATATTATTTTGATCTGAAACTTTGGTCAGTGTTTCTATATCTATCTAGGGATTAGCCAGAATTTTGGTGGATTTTATTGATGAGTTTTCATACGCCGTTTTATGCTTCTTTATAAAAGCTATACTTGTTGTATTTTGCTCGCTGATCTGTATAGAATCGTATTTTCACCCTATTTCCTGTTACTGTAGAAAAAATATTTGTGAAATATAAAAGTTATATTATTTTTTCTATTTTAATCTTCCTTTGACGGATCTGGATTTTGTTTCACGGTTTGCGAGATATTACTGTTTTCGTACAGTAGTGTTGGGAACTTCAGATTTGCCAAACTACCATTTCTTGATGATTTCTGATTTTGGTTGACTAAACTAATTTTTCTGGAAAATTATGAAACTTTATATTTTAATACTACACATATAGGGGAATACCCCAGATTTTTCCTAGAATTTGTTATGATGATTTCTTGCTGTTTTCTTGTACTTGAATATAATTTACTGATTCCTGGCTGAATGCATTTCCTTGTTTAGATTCAGTTTTGAGTTATGATTTTTTGAAACACTATATGACTTAAATATACTTGCTGGATTTGGTTGAAAGTCTATTTTCCAGATTCTCTGACGGATCTAGATTTGGATGTTTGTAGTAGCGGGAATCACTGTTTTAGTATAACACTATCTTGCTGTCCTGAATTAGAAAGCTAGTTGTTTTACCCTGTTATGTGTTATCTTGTACCTGTACTTGTTTATTTTGCACCCTGGACCTGATACATATTTATACCCTGTTATCCTTGCTTTGTTTTACGAAACATACTTGCAAGCCTGATAATAATAATAACTGACCAAGCTGGGGTTAAGGGAAAGATCTAGTAGTGGAAACTATAGAAATGTATACTGAGAAGAGGACCTATGTCTTGCCTGCTTGTTACGTGTTCATGACCACATGATTCACGATCCTTTTACCTGTACCTGACTGCATGCTTCCCTATAGAAAGATAACCACTAGCTTATGCTTGTTTCCTGTACCTTACTACATACTTCCCTATAAGAAGGTGTATTCGGAAGAGAGCCACTAGGTTCTACCTGTTCCTGTTTCTTGTTATCCCGATCCTTGAGTACACTGTCCTATGAACTCCACTATGAAATCTAAAGCAAAACTGTTTGTTGTAGCAACCATGTATTATGTTTTTGGGGCCCATGAAGTGCTACCTAGATAGTAATTATAAGACTTGATATGACATAATCTGATTTCTTGTACTTGTTTCCTGATTACCTGATTTCCTGATTACTTATTCCTGATAACCTGATACCTGATTATCCTGTTACATGATTACCTATTCCTATTTACCTGTTACATGATGCATGTTTACCTATTTACCTGTTCACTTGACACTTGATACATGTTACCTGTACCTGTTTGTATACCATGTTGCTTGATTCTGTTTGCTTGATTCATGTTACATATTACATTTCTGTTGACACACTTATACTATGCTATGCTTGTTACTTCAATTTATTTATCCCTTGTACTTGTATCCTACATTAAAAGTGGCCCGTAACTTGCAATTGACGGGTACTTATTTTCTTTTTCCTTCTCCTGCAATTTACTAAATTGCATGTCGGGATGGTCAGCTGCCCGATGGCATTGGAGATATGAAATACTAGAACTGGATTTCCTGCTTTTTTTATTATTATTATTTACATAATTTGAATAAAATGTACTTGAGTACTTGGATAATTATCTTGTATTTGGGCGATGTGACCCAGGATATTTAACTTGTCCAGATTCTGATTTATTTGAGATTATATATTTTTGGTTTCAAGTAAATTTCTATTGGTATCTTGTTTCAATTATGCATGCCTGGTTGTTTCTTTGCTTCCGACTCTGAATATTACTGTGATATGTTGTAAAGATTCCTGAACAGCTTATGGATGATGAAAATCATCCGCTGGGCCAATGTTACGTGCTCGTATTCCGTATTTTTGGGAAGTGGGGTGTGGTAAGGTTTTCAGTGGTATCAGAGCACTAGGTTTGGCTAATGTATTAGTTGCCTAATATATTAGACAAGCTTGGCTCGAACTGGGATCAGCTCAACATTTCACCAACCATGCATACATAAATGAATTAATATCAACTCTGATTCTGGATGCTAGTTGTTTTTTGTTTTGTGCAGACTATGGCTCGCAGAGGTTCTACTTCTCAGTCGCAGGTTGATCCGATGGAGGCTGTCACTACTGTGCTTGAGCGGCTAATTAATCAGCAGCAAAACCACTGTGATCTTATGATGGCTGCTCTTGAAGTTGCCCGGGTTCTGCCTCCTGTTGTGCCTGTGTAGGGAAATCTTTCGTCTCGTCCAGGAATAGTTACAGATTTTATGAGGCTGCATCCTGACCATTTTTCGGTACTGAGACGCCTTTGGAGGCTGAACAGTGGTTGATCCGGGCTGAGCGCTTGATGTTAGTGGCTCGTGTTGCCGAGGCTGATCGGGTGGATGTGGTTTCCATCCAACTGGTGGATCTGGCCCATATCTGGTGGATGGCCGAGTCTGAGTGACTTGAGAAGCCTCTTGCTTGGGCTACTTTCACTCGGGGATTCTTGGAGAAGTTCTTCCCTAGTAGTACTCGGGTTGAGATGGAACAGCAATTCCTGGCTCTAAAACAGGGTTCCAGGTTAGTGGATGAGTACACAGCTGAGTTTACTGGACTTAGCCACTTCTCTGCCGTTCTTGTGGCAACCGAAGAGGATAGGGCTCGTAGATTCATAAATGGGTTTGAGCAGGATATCAAGAGTCATCCTGTCTCTTTTCGCTTGCGTACCTACACTAAGGCTCTTGAGGCAGCCCGAGCTCAGGAGCAGGCTCGAGATGGGGTGACTCCTTCTTAGCGGACTGTTCTCGCTGCTGTTGCTAGGCCTTCTGGTGGGCCTATTCGGAGGCCTGTTCCTGCCCATCCAGTCAAGGCAGCTCCTTACTCTTCTACTGGTTCCTAGAGGGGTAGTTTCTGTGATTTCTATCGGTTGCCTGGGCATGATCGCAGGGAATGTAGGCGCGCCAACCGCCGATGCTTTGGCTGTGGCGTTGTTGATCATTCAGTGCAGGACTGAATGATCTGTGCCGCAAACTGAGCTGCAGAAAAGCTTTTGGCTATTTGTTTGGAGTTTCGATCATGGGTTTGATCTTGTTGGATGTTAGCCGTCCGTTTGATTGTGATCATGATCTCTTGATCTTGATCTTGATGATTGATTCTTGGCCGTCAGATCTACTTTGATCATCATCATCTTGATCGTCACCATCGGGGTGATCTTGGTCGTTCGATCGCGATCGTCATCAACTTCATCATCACCTTGATCTGGACCGTCCGATCTTGTTGATCTTGATCTTCATCTCATCTATGCCGATCTGCCCGATTGATGTTGATCATCTTGATCTTGATCGTCATCGTGATCCGTTCATTAGAGTCTGTTCGTGATCCGTTCGTTGTGTTCGTTCCCCTGGGATCCGTTCCCGTTATTCTTGATCATCGTTGTTCCAGTCGTCGTCTTTCAAGCAAGTAATTTGTACTCAAATTCTTTTGTATGATACAAGTCATAAATTCCACTTGTAGTGTAGTTGGGTTCTAGAGACAACTCTTGTGTGTGTTATTTTTAATGAGTTTTGTCTCTATAGTGCTATTTGACCGTAGTTGACTCACTACACAAATTCAACTTGAAACAACTTAGGTTTTGCTCGTTGTTGATTTGATCATGTATGCAAGATTTTTTGAGAATTTCGGTTTTTGTTGAGAACCATGTGATAGACTTGTTTTAGATATGTTAATTACCCTATTTCATGATGTTTGGACACTTGGTAGACTCGATTTCATGTTTGGTTGTTTTTGGATTATGTTTTGTTGGATCTATGTTGATTTTGATTTTTGAGGAAAATTTGTATTTTGTCGATGTTCAGTTTTGATTCTTATTTTACACCACATTAAGGTCAGAATTTGTGAATTGTGTTATACATGACTTGTAGAGAAATTCGCCTTCTTTCCAACCCCTCTGACCTTGATCGATTTAGTTTTTGTATGTGTAAGATATGACTATTTTACTACAGAGTTGTAGGTCAATTCCAGAGTTCGTTTCTTGATGATTTTGATGACTAAATTATTTCTATACTTTTGGTACACATATTATTTTGATCTAGAACTTTGGTTAGTTTTTCTATACTTATCTAGGGATTACCCAGAATTTAGGCAGATTTTATTGATGAGTTTTATATGCCATTTCATCCTTGCTTATAAAGACTGTACATGCTATATTTTACTAGCTATTCTGTAAAGAATCATATTTTCACCCTGATTCCTTTGACTGTATGAAAAATATTTGTGAAATATGAAAGTTAGTTTATATTGTCTATTTTCATCTCCCTTTGGCGGATTTGGATTTCGTTTCACAGTTTGTGAGATATTACAGTTTTTGTACAACTGTGTTAGGAATTCCAGATTTGCCAAACTATCGTTTCTTGATATTTTATAATTTTTGATGACTGATCTAATTTCACTAAAAAATTATGAAACTTTATATTTTGATACTAGACAGATAGCGGGATATCCCATATTTTTTGTGGATTTATTTATTGAGTTTTGATTCTGTTTTCCTGACTGAGAACTTGATTTACTGATTCCTGGCTGAACCTAATTTTAGAATTCAAATCAGTTTTGAGTTATGCTTTTGTGAAATACTATATAACTTATTTATACTCGCTGGATTTGGTTGGGAGTCTATTTTCTAGATGTTTCGACGGATTCAGATTTGAATGTTTATAACACTGAGAATTTCAGTTTTGCTACAGTATAGTCTTGTTGTCCTGAACTTGAGATTTGGTTATTTCATTCTTTCGTGTGTTACATATTACCCATACGTGTTTATCTTTCATCTTGAAATTGTTACTTGTTTATACCATGATATACTTGCTTGTTTCGTGACACATACATGCTTGTTTTATATTACTAATAAATAACCAAGCAGGGGTTTAAAGGGACAGATCAAATGGTGGATAATTCAGAAACGTGTACTCGGAAGGGAGCCCGTGTTTTCCGTTACTTGTTGCCATGTTTCATAATTACATGATTCATGCTCGATATTACTTATTGCCATGTTCATGATTACATGATTCATGCTTATTATTACTATATAATTATATGTTGCCATGATTCGTGGCAATTCAGGCTTGTTACTACTTGTTGGCATGTCTCATGACTACATGATTCATGCTTGATGCTTGTTGCCATGTGTTCACGATTATGTGACTCGTGCTTGATACTACTTGTTGCCACGTGTTCACGATTATGTGACTCGTGCTTGATACTACTTGCTGCCATGTGTTCACGATACGTGACTCGTACTTGATACTTGTCCCTGAGTCCACTATCCTCTATGGTCCAATATGAAATCTAAAACGAGACTGTTTGTTTTAGCAACCATGTAGATGGACTGCATGGAGTGCTACCTAGATAGTAACCACTAGAAGACTTGATACATAATACTTGAACATGATAAATGATCACTTGACACTTGCTACTTGATACTTGTACTTGACTATTTGACACTTGTTACTTGTTACATGATTTTCTGATACTTGATTCGTGACACTTGATACTAGTTTCTTGTTTACATGACACTTGCTACATTATTACATGATACTTGATATTTGTTACTTGTTTACATGATACTTGTTCACTTGATACTTGATACATGATGCTTGACACTTGATGCTTGTTTACATGATCCTTGTTCACTTGACACTTGATACATGCTACTTGTACTTGTTCCCCTTATCATGCTAGTTGTTATACATTATTATCATGCATATTCCATGTTATTAGTTAGTTTTTCCCATGTACTTGTATCCAGCATTACAAGCGGCCCGTAACTTGCAATTGACGGGTACTTGTTTTCTCTTTTCCTCTTTCCTGCAATTGTTAAATTGCAGATTTTGGAGAACAGGTTCCAGATGGTATCGGTGACATGAAGTATTAGTGCTGGATCTTGTTATTATTATTTCTTTTTCCTGCTTTGAACAATATTGTATTCTTGTACTTGGATTTATTTTTTATTTGGGTAATGTGACCCAGGATTTTGACTTATTCAGATCATGACTATTTGAGGTTAATATATTTTGGTTTCAAGTATTCTTGTTGGTATTTGGTTTATATGTGCATGTGGCTAATTCTTTTGCTTCCGACTCTGATTATTCTGGTGAATGTTGTAAAGATTCTTGTACAGCTTATGGATGATGAAAATCATTCGCTGGGCTTAGTCATGTATCCGTATTCCGTATTCTTTTTTGGAAAGCGGGGCGTGACACTGCCGCTAACTCCAAGTCATGAGTCAAATAGTTCTTTTCATTGGGCCTCAACTGTCTCGATGCATACGCAACGACTCAGCCCTTCTGCATCAAAACTGCTCCAAGACCCTTACCAGAAGCATCACAGTGAACTACAAATCTGCCTAAACTATCTGGAATAGTCAACACAGGTGCTGACGTCAATCTGTTCTTCAACTCAACAAAAGCTTCATTACACTAATCAGACCAACAAAACTTCTGATCCTTCCCAGTCAACTTAGTCAACTGTCCTGCTATCTTAGAAAAGTCTTTGACGAACTTCCAATAATAGCCAGCCAAACCAAGAAAACTCCTGACCTCTGAAACTGACTTGGGAATAAGCCAATCCGTCACAGCCTCAACCATGGCCGGATCCACGGAAACACCCTCGCCTGAGATAATGTGCCCCAAGAAAGAAACTCTGTCGAGCCAAAACTCACACTTGCTAAGTTTCCCATAGAGCTGATTCTTACTCAAAGTCTGCAGAACCACTCTAAGATGCTCAACATGATCTTCCCGATTCTGAGAATACACCAAAATATCATCAATGAAGACCACTACAAATCTATCCAAGTACTAAGAGAAAATCTGGTTCATAAGACTCATGAATACAGCCGGTGCGTTCGTAACCCCGAACGACATCACAAGATACTCATAGTGCCCGTATCTAGTCCTGAATGTAGTCTTTTGTATATCCGCAGCCTTCACTTTGACTTGGTGATACCCAAAACGAAGATCCAACTTCGAGAAAACGGCAGTCCCACTCAACTGATCAAACAAATCATCGATCCTAGGCTACGGATACCAATTCTTCAAAGTAACTCTGTTCACTTCCCAATAATCCATGCACAGTCGACAACCACCATCCTTCTTGTCGACAAAAAGGACTGGATACCCCAAGGGTGTAATATCCCAATCGACTATTAATAATATTATTTTATTAGCACTCAACTAGTTGATTATTTTATTTTTCATATAGAATTATCTTTCGCCATGACAACCTAGTTGATAATTAGGAATTGTTGGATAGTTAAACCTAAGGTTAAAAGACACAAAGGATTAAGGAATTCTTCTGGACCACTCTCTCTTTCACATCACCCTCCACCTCACCTAAGCACCATACCCTCACCATACCTCCACCTCATCCTTTCCTTCCCTAGTAGAAACCGGCCCAAATTTGGGGAGGGGCTTTTGTGCAATTGTGTGCATACACATTTGCACTCTCCACCCTTTTTTCCCACCTATAAATACCCCCTTCCTCCACCTTTGTCTCATTTTAGAAAGACGAAAAGAAAGAAAGGAAAAAGAATGAGTGAACTACTAACTTGAGAGTTTTCTTGTAGGTTTAGTAAGAGTTCTAAAAGCTAGGAGGAAGGAGAAGTAGCATAGCTAGTCATTCCTACAAGTGAAACAAGGTGGGGGTTTCTCTTTGTTTGTTTGTTTGTTTGAATTATTGTTTTGATGTTCTTCTTCTCCTTATCATCCTTGTTTACTTTTCTTTTTGTGTGGTTGTTTTTGTAGTAGTATGGTTGTGTGAGTTCTTATCTTGTATGTTGTAGCATAATCACCTAAAAAGGGAAAAGAATGACCATGGAATACATAAGGAAAGAATGTTGTTATTAGTTATTGTTTGACTAATAAAAGAACTAACTACTTGGACTATTTCATTAAGCATATGGAACAATGCATAAGAAGGAGGAATGGTGGAGTTGATTGTGTTATTGAACGAACAAATTGACATAAACATATGCATATGTGTGTACATACCCATTGGGATGTAGAACTCAACAAGAACTTGACATAAGCATAGTAGAATTTTTATATGCATTGAAGTAGTAAACTCAACAAATAAACTCTTATTCGTTTGCTATTTTTACTCTCTACTTGAAATGCTAATTTTGGTTACAAAAGAAAAAGGATTAAAAAGATCTCTTTTATGTCCACTAGTAATAATAAGAAACATATGCTAATAAAGATTTTTTAGTTAATAATTTAGTTGTAAATATTTATGTTATAGTAAAGGCTCATGGTAGTAGTAGTAGTGATATGTATGTTCAAATAAACTAGTAGTAGTAGGGATTAAAATAAAGTAGTTGTAGATATTTATGTTATATGAAATTTTAGTAGATGATAATGGATATTAAATGGATATTGTGCTTATGTTAAAGTAAATACCATGCTAAGATTGGATTAGATTAATTTATACATGCTTAGAATGTTGTAGGATTTATACTAAAATTTCCTACCATGTTTAGAAATGATATTCATGCTTAGAATGTTGTAGGATTCATTCTAAAATTTCCTACCATGTTTAGGAATGATATTCATGCTTAGAATGTTGTAGGATTCATTCTAAAAATTCCTACCATGTTTAGGAATGATATTCCTGCTTAAATTGTTGTAGGATTTATTCTAAAATTATCTATCATGTTTAGGAAGGATATTCATGCTTAAAACAAAGTAGTTACTCATGCTTAAGTTAAGGTAACTATCCATGGTTAGTTGTAGTAAATTTTTATGTTATGTTCTACCCATGCTAGAATTGTGTAGAAACTCATACAATATTGTAGGTTGATACTTAACCAGTATGCATGCCTAGAATATTACTAAAATGTACACCATGCTTTATGTTAATGTTAAAATAGCCTACCATGTTTAGGAATGATGTATACCATGCTAAAGTTTATATACATGCTTAGAATGTTGTAGGATTTATATTAAAAATCCCTACCATGTTTAGGAATGATGTATACCATGCTAAAGTTTATGTACATGATTAGAATGTTGTAGGATTTATATTAAAAATCCCTACCATGTTTAGGAATGATGTATACCATGCTAAAGTTTATATACATGTTTAGAATGTTGTAGGATTTATATTAAAAATCCCTACCATGTTTAGGAAGGATGTATACCATGCTAAGTCTATACACATGCCTAAAATATTGTAGGATTAATACTAGAATGCCTACCATGCCTTGGAATGTTGTATGTTCATTGTAGTAACTACCCATGCTTAAGAGTGTTACAAGTGCATGCTAAATTGCATTCATAATTAAGAATGTTGTAAGTTGATGGTTATGTCATATATACAATGATTAATTGTTGTAGGTTGATGCTTGCAATTGCATACCAAGATTGAATTGCCATAGGCTAAGTAATAAGAAAAAGCCATGTTGAAATTGTAGTTGTAACTACCTTGTTGTAGTTGATGTTAGTAAGGAACCATACATGCTTGGACGGTATAGTATAGCATCCTAGTTGCATGAGGAAATGTACCGATGTTTTATGTGGGTTAGGAAGAGAACCCATGGACTCTAGTCGAGTAGGTTCTAATTGAAAATGGAACCATAGCATATGAGCACCCTTCATTCATAGCAATAAGGGTTGAGAAGTTCTAATAGTTGTAGCTTGATAAAAAGCTAGTTTGGGATCTTCAATTACCCTAAGGGTCATCGACCATCAAGACCACATCCTACCCCCTTAGAGTAAATGGATAGATCTCACCTCGGGCATCGACGGATCTGAACCAATGTAGGTTGACCGTGGGCCGAGAGTGTTGGTAGGATCCGAGTTAGGGGTAGTGCTGAGTGAGAGTGATCTCGTTACTCAAGTCTTGGATCGAGGGACCACGAGTTGGACCATGATAATCTAAGTTAGAAATTATGTAAGATTGTATAGGAGTAGTAACATCATTAGGGTAGTGACTTATAAAATCATTACTTAACCTTTTTTGCCAGAAAGAAGGGGAGTTGGTAGTAGGGTGCACCGTACGACCAAACCTTTCTTTGGGGCCGATCTTAGGTGGTGTTATTGGGTTGTGCCTTCCTGTTAAAGGGATATGTACGATGCCGTCTCACAAGTTGGGAGCACGGGTTGCGTATCTCGCGCTGTTAATTCCTGAAGTACCGTGGCATGGGGTGCCACAGGATGCATTGGACAGTCCTGCGCTTGCGAAACCCCAGGGGTACCACAGGGTAGGCTTCACGCTACCCTGTGCTTGCGAGACCCTATGATTTGGATTTTGAAATGACGCCCGATACATTGGGTTCGTCTTGTTTTGAGTGACGTCCGGTTAGCCGGGTAGCAGTGGCGAACATAGACACCACTGGCGGGTTGCATTAGTGGGACATGACCATGTCTGCAACCTCATCAGTCACGTGTAGGTGTCAGGAACAGGTTGTGTACAATTAGAAGTTCATAACGCGGGTTCGAATCCCTATATATGGAGAAACGGCTTGAGAAGGGTCGCATGTAGTATGGGCTGCATGTTGACTTCGGAGACTTGCTGACATTAAAATATGAGAATTCTAGTTTAGTTGACCTGGCATTAGTATCCTAGCTTAGTTGACCTGGCATTAGTATCCTAGCTTAGTTGACAGTGCATTAGTATCCTAGCTTAGTTGACAGTGCATTTGTATCCTAGCTTAGTTGACAGCGCATTAGTATTCTAGTTTAGTTGACAGTGCATTGGTATTCCAGTTTGATTGACATTTATTAGATTCTAATCACTGCACTCACGAACACTTAAACTACACCGACATACTTTACCTTGTTTGTATATATTGTTTTGGAGATTCGCTGCTATATGATCAGCCTTTAAGCGTCAGTGAATACTGACGTCCCCACTTCAATAGGTTGTGGACACAAGATCGCGAACCAGAAGGACTCTAGCCGAGGCATGATCTACAAGTGAAAAAGCAATGATTATCTTTTATTCATGTACACTCTGATGTAACTTATTGTATTAGTGGAAACACTCGGCCTGTAATAATATGTTAATAAAAAGTTTTAAATTTTTCTGTTTCTGTGTATTGTGACTAATTGAATGAAAAGGTCCTGGCTCGTGTCTCGGTTTCCCAGTATATGGAAAACAGGGGCGTTACAGAGTGGTATCAGAGCCGACTTCAATTTATAGTCCAAACATAGAAGGAAAATATACTTAGGTGCCTTATAGGGCTTAAGCTTCCTTTTAGCTGGTTGTAGATAATTATAATTCATACTGTTGTTCCTTCAACTTATGTATTATGATGTTCTATATCTATGCTAATTTCCGTGTCCACTCCGTACAGGATGTCGAACGGAGTAGTTCCCCCAGGGATTGGAGGAGCACACGGAGTTGCAGTCGAGGTGGACTCGGACCTGGAGCCCATCATAGATTGGGACGGGTCACCGGTTGGAGTTGGATTGGCCAATGGAGCCACCGCAGCTGCCGCAGTAGGGGGTGCCCCTGCCATTGGCCAGATCCCAGCACCACCACCCCCACCACCTCCTCCGCATAACCCAGTACAGCAAGCTTTCGACCAGGTCTTTCAGGATCTTGAGACATGGGGATGGTGCCATGTCTGCCTGGAAAATAGGATGGACTCATGTGAGTTCGTAGCCCACAACAATGAGAAAGAAATAGTGGAGTTAAGGAGGGCAAGGGCAAGGGCAGACCGCAAGATAGTGATCCTAAAGCACTCCCACCGTGTGCAATTTGCGTGCCTGGAGTGCAAATGGGCGAAGCTGCAGGCACAGGTCTCACACCTACTTGCACTGTTGGCACCACCACCTGGTGAAGGGGACGAGACCTCTAGTAGTACTGACTAGGCAGTTAGGTGCCCTAGGCTACTTTGTTATTTTGGATATTTTGCTTCCTACTGTATGATATAAATGTAAGGAAGTTAATGCTATGTAAGACCTGGGGTTATGATAAAATGAAGTTAGCTTTATGTTTTCTGCAAATCTTATGTGCATGTTAAATTGAATGGATGTTATTATTATTACTATTTTTGTAACAAATATGATGCCCTGCATATTCCGCTACTCTCTTCTACCAGATGTCTCGCAGGACCAGGAGTGGTAGGACCGACAATCTGGAAGGCGAGGGCAGTGGAGGCAATGGCGCAGGTCTTGATTTGGAGACGGAATTCGCTCGTATGTACCAGGCCTTGGGTGACCTCGCAGAAGCGAGCCGAAACAATGTGCAGCAACCAGGAGCACCCGGAGGTAACCGAGGAGCAGCAGCTACCGACCCCATTCAGATGGTCGAGTCTTTCCGAAGGATGAGGCCGCCCATTTTTGAAGGCAAGACAGACCCCACAACGGCTGACAACTGGATTCGTCAAGTCGAGACAGTGTTTGAGGTGATGTTGACACTAGAGGACACAAGGTCAGGTTAGCCAGCGTTCTGCTAAAAAAAGATGCCGGAGTCTGGTGGCAATCAGTAAAGAGAGGCATGGGCGAAGGGCCCATTACCTGGGAATATTTCCTAGCAGAATTCAGGCAACACTATTTTCCGCTAGACGTGCAAGAGGAAAAAGCCATGGAGTTCCACAACCTAAAGCAGGGAAGCATGACGGTTCGAGAATACGAGACCAAGTTCACCCAGCTTTCCCGCTATGCCCCGGAAATGGTACAAGATGAAGTCAAAAAGACCAAGAGGTTTGAGCAGGGGCTTAGGCCCGCACTTAGGACCAAGATGATACCGCTTTGCATCCGGAGGTTCGAGAAGCTAGTCCATCGAGCAGCTACGACAGAGTTAGACATTGATAAAGGGCCTGAACTGCAAGGAAACACTAGAAGGTGGAACAAGGGAAAGAGGCATGCACCAGCGTCAGGATTCAGAAGCCAGGGTGGGAACCAAAAATTTCAGAAGAGGGTTAGCAACATCAGCAACATCAAGCCAGGGAGCTATTTTACATGTGGCGAGCCAGGGCATTTCAGGAACCAATGCCCCAAGAATAGGAACCCTCAAATAGATGCCCGTGCCTGTTACAATTGCGAAAAGGTTGGCCATGTTCGGCCAGACTGTCCCCAACTTCACAGGGGCAACGGTGGACTGGCTCCCAAGGCCAATAGAAAGGGGATAAACTGCCGAGGAAAAGTATTTGCACTCACAGAGGAAGACGCCAATGAAGACGAGAGAGTTATCACCGGTAGGTGAAGGAGTATGGCTAAGCTTTTGTAGTATTTTGAATATTTTGGCATAAGATAGTATTGATGTAACTACTTTTGTAAACAGGTTGGATTAATATAAATGAAATTCAGGCAACTGTTTTATTTGATAGTGGGTCGTCTCATTCCTTTGTGTCTGGAGCATTCTCTAAGAAGTTGAAATGCACCCAGGAGGCAACTCCGGAATCAGTTTTGCTAGTAGGTGCCCCGTCTGGAGCAACTCTCACTGCAAATTCATGCTACAAGGGATGCAATCTCCGGATCGACAAGGAGACCCTGAGTATAGACTTGCTAGAGTTGGGCTTTGTAGGGACAGACGTGATTATCGGGATGGACTGGATGTCCAGGCACAATGCTAGCATCGATTGCAAGGAGAAGAGGATAACCATTACCCCATCCGGAGGACCGGAGCTTGTATTCCAAGGAAGGAAGAAACAGAATGCGGAAATTCTTGCAGTTGTGACTAAGGTACCAGTGCCAAGTGAAGTCAAGGCGATACCAATCATACGAAAATTTCCCCGCGTATTTTTGGAAGAATAACCTGGACTCCCACCACGTAGGGATGTTGAGTTCAGCATTACTATCCAGCCAGGCAGCGCACCAGTGTCAAAAACACCCTATCGGTTGGCACCAGTAGAGCAGAAGGAAGTAAAGGAGCAAATTGAAGAACTGCTGCAAAGAGGATTCATCAGGCCAAGTGCTTCACCCTGGGGAGCACCCTGTGCTACTAATCAAGAAGAAGGATGGAACCTCAAGAATGTGCATCGATTATCGAGAGTTGAACAAGGTTACTATTCGGAATCAGTACCCCATTCCCAGGATCGATGACTTGTTTGATCAGCTTCAGGGAGCGGCTTTATTCTCCAAGATTGACCTGCGTTCAGGCTACCATCAAGTTCGGGTCAGAGAAGAAGATATACCCAAGACTGCGTTCCGGACTCGGCACGGTCATTACGAGTTTTTGGTAATGCCATTCGGGGTGACAAACGCTCCAGCAATCTTCATGGACATGATGAACTGCATCTTGCGGCCATTCATCGATTCATTCGTGGTGGTCTTCCTAGACGATATCTTGGTATATTCAAAAACAGATAAAGAACATGCTGAGCATCTAACTGCAGTATTGATCAAGCTACGAGAGCATCAGCTGTACGCCAAACTGACGAAATGCGAATTCTGGAAGTCAGAAGTGGACTTCTTAGGCCATGTCCTTCTAAGGAGGGAGTAGCTACAGACCTGCAGAAGATAGAGGCAGTAAAAGATTGGCCTCAGCCGAGAACTGTGAAGGAGGTCAGAAGCTTCTTAGGCATGACAGGGTACTACAGGAAGTTCATCCAGAACTATGCCAGAATTGCCGTACCACTTACTGCCCTGACCAAGAAGAACGTGAGTTTTGATTGGACTGAGAAGTGTGAAGATAGTTTCCAAGAGCTGAAGAACAGACTAATTACTGCACCAATTTTGGTTCTGCCTCAACCAGACAAGGGATACGTAATCTTCAGTGATGCTTCACTTTTGGGGTTCGGATGTGTTCTGATGCAAGAGGGAAGAGTCATACCATACGGATCAAGGCAACTTTGACCACACGAGAAGAATTACCCGACACATGACTTGGAATTGGCTGCGATAATCTTTGCTCTAAAATTGTGGCGGCACTACGTCTATGGATCGAAGGTGGAAATGTTTACCGACCATAAGAGCCTGAAGTATATCTACCAACAAAAGGACCGGAATCTCAGGCAAAGGCGATGGTCGGAGGTTCTGGAGGACATAAGACCAGAAATTTTATATCACCCAAGAAAAGCCAATGTCGTGGCCGATGCGCTCAGCAGAAAACGAATTATAGTCATGCTCATCGTGATAAGACGAGAGCTAAAAGATGAGATCAGACAAGCCGGTATTGAACTAGTGGTTCAAGATTTAAGCACCATTTTGGCAAATCTGGAATTACATCCGAGTCTGAACGACCAAGTCAAGAAGGCTCAATTGAGTGATGCAGAGATTGAAGCACAAAAGCGACTAGTCAACGAAGGAAAAGCCTCAGAGTTCAGTATAAGGGAAGGGTCACTTTGGTTTGGGAGTACGTTGTGTGTGCCAAAAGTCGAAGAATTGAGGGAATGTATCATGAAGGAAGCACACTCCACCTTACTCACAGTTCACCCAGGAAGCACAAAGATGTGTAAGGATATAAAACAACATTTTTGGTGGGCTGGAATGAAGCGAGATGTGGCAGAGTTTGTGGCCAAATGCCTTACATGTCAGAAAGTCAAAGCGGAGAACCAGAGACCAGGAGGTCTACTATAGCCACTACCCATTCCGAAGTGGAAATGGGAGAACATCAGCATGGATTTCATCACAGGACTGCCCAGAAGTTCAAAAGGGAACGACTCAATTTGGGTAGTAGTGGACCGCTTGACAAAGTCCGCACACTTTCTTCCAGTGAAGACAACTTGGTTGGTAGAAAAGCTAGCAGAGGTCTACATAGAGGGCATTGTAAAGCTACATGGGGTGCCAGTGTCAATCGTTTCCGACCGGGATGCCAGGTTTACGTCCCGATTTTGGCAAAGTCTGCAAGGAGCCTTGGGGACGAGACCAGATTTTAGCACGGCTTTCCACCCGCAAACGGATGGGCAGACAGAAAGAGTTAACAGAATTCTCGAGGACATGTTGAGGGCGTGCATAATGAACTTTGGTGGGAGCTGGGAACAATAGTTAGCATTGGTAGAGATTGCATATAACAACAGCTATCAAGCAAATATTGGGATGGCTCCATACGAAGCATTGTATGGAAGGAGGTGCAGGACGCCTGTGTGCTGGTTTGAAGTAGGTGAAAGACAAATATTCGGACCTGAAATAGTTCAACAAACGTCCGAAAAGATTGAACTAATCAGAAAAAGGATGCTAGCAGCACAAACCAGACAGAAGAGCTATGCTGACAACCGCCGGCGAGACCTAGAATTCGAGGAAGGTGATTCGGTGTTCCTGAAGGTCTCACTGTAATATTCCGGACGGATATTACCTTGTATAAATTATTATTTTATTATTATTTTGTTTTAATTCCAAAATTAAAATATTTTGGTGATTTTCACCTGGTTTATTCATAGACATTATCTGTACCCAGATATCAGTCAATATACATCCGTATTGTATCAAACTGATACCGTGATCTTCCGAACTAATAATAGAATTTATTTTAATATTATTTTCGAGATTAAATTATTTTTATATGGATTATGCGAAGATTTTCGTTATACAGACATATATGCGCGCATACGTGTAGTATGTCGATTAGTACATTATACAAATTGTGTATTGTGTATTTTTGGACAACACTTGTCTTTGTTATGACAAAACCTATTAGATTGTTAGGGTTTATAAGTATTTAACCTAGGTTAAGTGTGCATGAAGAGGTTAAGGAAACCCTTCTAGAAACCCTCACATAACACCATACTCACATAACACCTCATCCACTTCCTACCTCCACCACATCCCACCTCCCCATAAGTATGGCCGGCGCCCATTTTGTGGGAGGCCCTTTTTGCAAATGTGTATGTGCACATTTGCACTCTCCACCATTCTCTCCACCTATAAATACCCCCTTCTTCACCTTGTCTCATTTTAGAAAACACAAAGAAAGAAAGGAAAGGAAAAGAAAGAGAAGAGACTAACAAGAGAGTTTTCTTGTAGGTTCCATAAGAGTTCTAGGAGCTAGGGGAAGGAGAAGTTTTAGCTAGCTAGTCCTTCCTACAAGTAGAACAAGGTGGGGGTTTCTCTTTGTTTGTTTGTTTGTTTATATTGTTGTTTTGATGTTCTTCTTCTTCTTACCTTCCTTGTTTTGTTTTCTTTGGTTCTTTTTGGAAGGGGTTGTTGTGATAAGTATTGTTGTATGTGATTCTTATGTTGTATGTTGTAAATGTTAAAGATAATAACCACAAGAAATGAATGGAAACAAGTAGTAGTGCTAAATAAATATAAAGATTAAATCTTTATAGTTGTAGTTGTTGTTTGTGTTTGTTAATTGGACTAAAATGACATAAGGCATATGGACTTGTACATACAACCGTTTGGGGTTGTAGGACTTGATGTGAACTCATGGACAAAGCATATGAACCCTTTTTACAACCATTTCGGTTGTAGGACTTGTATTGAACTTGGACTAAAAAAAGATAAGCATATGGTTGGTTGAACCAAATGAAGGTTCTTACCTCATTTTTATTATTGTTGTTTTCTTTTATAATCTTAAGTAAAAAGAACCTAAATTAGATGTTAGTTCTAATTATGAAAAAGAAACTAATCTAATCACTAGTTGTAAAAGGATTAAAAAGATCTCTTTTATGTCCACTAGTAATAATAAGAAACATATGCTAATAAAGACTAGTAGAAATTTAAGTAATAGTATATTAAAATGAAATAGTTGTAGATGTTTTATGTTCATAGTAAAATAAAGTAGTAGTAGTAGTAGATGATTAAAAGAAGTAGTTGTAGATGCTTTATGTTATGTTCTTGGTTAAAATAAAGTAGTAGTAGTAGTAGATAGTTGTAGATGTTTTATATTGTATCCATGTTTAAATAAAATAGTAGTAGTATGTTTAAATAAAGTAGTAGTATGCTTAAATAAAGCAGTAGTAGTAGGGATTAAAATAAAGTAGTTGTAGATATTTTATGTGAAATTTTAGTAGATGATTATGGATATTGAATAGATGTTGTGCTTATGTTAAATACCATGCTAAGATTGGGTTAGATTAATTTATTCATGCTTAGAATGTTGTAGGATTCATTCTAAAATTTCCTATCATGTTTAGGAATGATATTTATGCTTAGAATGTTGTAGGATTTATTCTAAAATTATCCATCATGTTTAGGAATGATATTTATGCTTAGAATGTTGTAGGATTTATTCTAAAATTATCCATCATGTTTGGGGACGATATTTATGCTTAGAATGTTGTAGGATTCATTCTAAAATTATCCATCATGTTTAGGAATGATATTTATGCTTAGAATATTGTAGGATTTATTCTAAAATTTTCTATCATGTTTAGGGATGATATTCATGCTTAGGATGTTGTAGGATTTATTCTAAAATTATCTATCATGTTTAGGGATGATATTCATGCTTAGGATGTTGTAGGATTTATTCTAAAATTACCTATCATGTTTATGGATGATATTCATGCTTAGGATGTTGTAAGATTTATTCTAAAATTTCCTGTCATGTTTAGGGATGATATTCATGCTTAGGATGTTGTAGGATTTATTCTAAAATTACTTATCATGTTTAGGGATGATATTCATGTTTAGGATGTTGTAGGATTTATTCTAAAATTACCTATCATGTTTAGGGATGATATTCATGCTTAGGATGTTGTAAGGATTTATTCTAAAATTACCTATCATGTTTAGGGATGATATTCATGCTTAGGATGTTGTAAGATTTATTCTAAAATTTCTATCATGTTTAGGGATGATATTCATGCTTAGGATGTTGTAGGATTTATTCTAAAATTACCTATCTTGTTTAGGGATGATAAACATGCTTAGAATGTTGTAGGATTTATATTAAAAATACCTACCACGTTTAGGAATGATGTATACCATACTAAGTGTATAAACATGCTTAGAATGTTGTAGGATTTATATTTAAAATACCTACCATGTTTTGGAATGATGTATACCATGCTAAGTGTATAACCATGCTTAGAATGTTGTAGGATTTATATTAAAAATACCTACCATGTTTAGGAATGATATACATGTTGTAGGATTGATGCTTAATTAATCTACCATGCGATGAATGTTGTATGTTCATACTAGTAGTTATCCATGCTCAGTAAGATATTCATGCTAGTAGTTATTCATGCTTAATAAGATTCATGCTAGTAGGAAGGTGGTATACCATGCTAGATTAATTGATCTATGCTTAGATAGTTGTAGGAAAGTGGTATGTCATGCTAGATTAATTTATCCCTGTTCACATGCTTATAGGAAAGTTATACACCATGCGAGATCAAATAAATATTCATGCTCACATGATATCTATGCTTAGATAAGTATATGTTCATGCTATATTAGTAGGTGATCATGCTTAATCATTATTCATGCTAAGTTAGTAGATGTCATGCTAATTATTGTTATGTTAAGTTAGTAGATGACCATGCTAATGATGGTTTATGTTAAGTTAATGGTATCCATACTAATGATATTCATGCTTAGATTAAAGTAACTATCCATGGTTAGTTGTAGTGATTTTTATGTTATGTTCTATCCATGCTAAAATTGTTGTAGAAACTCATGCTATGTTGTAGGTTGATACTTAACTAGTATACATGACTAGAATGTTACTAAAATGTACACCATGCTATATGTTAAGGTTAAAGTAGCATACCATGTCAGGGAATGAGGTATACCATGTTATAGTTTAAATAAATGCTTAGAATGTTGTAGGATTAATGTTAGAATACCTACCATGCCTTGAAATGTTGTATGTTCATATTAGTTAAATATCCATGCTTGGGTTGTGGTGATTAATCATGATAAGTAGTAAGTATTCACACTCAAGTTATAACCTATGCTTGACCATAGTGGACTTCATGTCTAGATCATAGTATTTTCATGCTTAAGCTTGATATAAGCACATACTTAATCATATTCGTACTTAGGAGTATTGTGGTGAGTGGTTATGTTATGTGCCATGAATAGATTGTCATGGATAGATGCTTGCAATTGTATGCCATGCTTAAAGTACTATAGGATGAAGTAATAAGGATTTGGAAGACCACTAGTAATAGTTAGTTTTATAAAGATTGTTATGTCGCCTTCGGTTTTATTTGGTAGAATACCGATCATAGACTATTAGTAGATTCTTCTGTTGCTTCTAATAATAGAAGATCAAGTTTGTTAGTAAGCACGTTTGGTTGCTTCTAGGATTGATTACCTGTATGGTTGTTCTCATATGGTTGTGCTCGTACGTGGCTCGACTGGCCCGTATGTAGCTGTGGGTCTCATACGTAGTTTATTTGGCTCGTATGTAGGTTGTTGTCTCGTACGCGGCTCGACCGGCCCGTGCATAGCTGTTTGTCTCATATGCGGTTTATTTGGCTGGTATGTACGTTGTTATCTACTACGAGGCCTGTCTGGCTCGTAGGTAGCTATTGTTTCATACGTAGCTTATTAGCTCGTATGTGGTTGTTACTCGTGTATAGCTTGTTATCTAGTACACTGTTCGTTGTGCTCGTCTAGGGTGATATTACCACCCTAGGGGCTATCGACCATCAAGACATATGTTTTCTACCCTAAGGAACTGTAGAGGAGTCACTCCTTGTCAACCGTCGAATCTTAACCAGTGTAGGTTGATCGAGGACCCGAGTATAGATGGAATCCAAGTTTAGGGTAGCGGCATGCATGTATGTTCGCACGGCCGAGGTCTTGGATCGATGGGCCAGGAACCGGATCCCGAAGAATGCTGGTAAGTCTAGGTTAAGCAGCCTAGTAGAGTTGTCTTGCGAAGTCTACTTTAAAGGCCTAGCATGTTGTGTTTATAATATTGTCATCCTTAGGATTGTTCGAGTCAGGGACATCATTAGGATAGTGACTTATAAGGATCATTTTACTTAAATCCTTTTTACCGGGAGAGAGGAGTCGGTTGTAGGGAGCCCCTTACAACTAACTCGTCCCTTGAGACAGATCATAGGTGGTGTATTGGATTGTACCTTCCCGTCAAAGGGATACGTACAGTGCCGTCTCACAAGTTGAGGACACGGGTTGCGTATCTCGCACTGTTAATTCCTGAAGTGCCGTGGCTGGGGGTGCCACAGGATGCATTGTGCAGTCCTGCGCTTGCGAGACCCCAGAGGGTGCCACAGGGCAGGCTTCGCGCTGCCCTGCGCTTGCGAGACCCTATGATTTTGGTTTTTGGAACGACGCCCGATACATAGGGTTCGTTTGTTTTTGAGTGAGGTCCGGTTAGCCGGGTAGCAGTGGCGAACATAGACACCACTGGCGGAATGCATTAGTGGGACTTGACCACGTCTGCAATCTCAAATTAGTCACGTGTAGGTGTCAGGTACAGGTTGTGTACAATTAGAATTCATAACGCGGGTTCAAATCCCTATATATGGAGAAACGGCTTGAGATGGGGTTGCATGTAGTATGGGCTGCATGTTGCTTCGGAGACTCGCTGACATTAGAATAGGAAGCATCCTATTTCTATTTAAATATCGCATTAGAGTCTAGTCATAGCACTCACGAACACTTAAACTACACCAACACCATTGTCATGTTTTGTATGTTGTTTGGGAGATTCGCTGCTTTGATATCAACCTTTAAGCGTCAGTGAATATTGGCGTCCCCACTTTCATATGTACTGGATCGCCGAAGTACAAGGGCAAGATTCAGGAAGACTCAAGGCAAGGAAAGCAAGGAGTCAATATCGTATTTAGTTCCGCTGTAAAATCTGTGTTGATCATCTATTAGTTGGAAAGTACTCTGATGTAAGATGTTGAAGGTTGTAATACTTGGAAATGTAAAGGTAATATTATAACTCTATTGTAATGTATCGCAGTGTATAATGTTCAGACTTGTAATACATTGGGTATTGAATGAAAAGTTTTAAATTTTTCTGTTTTTCTGTGTATTGTGACTAATTGAAGAAAAGATCTTGGCTCGTGTCTCAGTTTTCCCAGTATTGGAAATCGGGGCGCTACACTCACCTACAAGGAGAGTGATCCAGTTCGGAAAAGGCGGCAAACTAGCACCAAAGTATATTGGACCCTACCCGATCTTGAAAAGGATCGGAAAGACGGCATACAAACTAGAGCTACCAGCCGAATTGTCCCAGGTACATGATGTGTTCCACGTTTCAATGCTGAAGAAATATGTACCAGATCCAAGTCATCAGCTGCCAGATGTCCCTGAAGACCTACAAGTAAACCTTACATATAAGGAGCGACCGGTGAAAATCATCGATCGTCGGGATAAAGTACTAAGAAACAAGACTATTCCGATGGTCAAGATTCTTTGGAGGAACAAGCTCATGGAAGAAGCCACTTGGGAGACGGAAAGCCAGATGAAGCTCTCTTTTCCCGAGTTATTTTGAGTATCGTCGTTTTCTCCTCGCCCCACTTAGTACAGTTCTGAGGACAGAATTATTCTAAGGAGGGAGTATTGTAATATCCCAATCGACTATTAATAATATTATTTTATTAGCACTCAACTAGTTGATTATTTTATTTTTCATATAGAATTATCTTTAGCCATGACAACCTAGTTGATAATTAGGAATTGTTGGATAGTTAAACCTAAGGTTAAAAGACACAAAGGGTTAAGGAATTCTTCTAGAACACCCTCTCTTCCACATCACCCTCCACCTCACCTAAGCACCATACCCTCACCATACCTCCACCTCATCCTTTCCTTCCCTAGTAGAAACCGGCCCAAATTTGGGGAGGGGCTTTTGTGCAATTGTGTGCATACACATTTGTACTCTCCACCCTTTTTCCCACCTATAAATACCCCCTTCCTCCACCTTTGTCTCATTTTAGAAGACAAAAAGAAAGAAAGGAAAAAGAATGAGTAAACTACTAACTTGAGAGTTTTCTTGTAGGTTTAGTAAGAGTTCTAAAAGCTAGGAGGAAGGAGAAGTAGCATAGCTAGTCATTCCTACAAGTGAAACAAGGTGGGGGTTTCTCTTTGTTTGTTTGTTTGTTTGAATTGTTGTTTTGATGTTCTTCTTCTCCTTATCCTTCTTGTTTACTTTTCTTTTTGTGTGGTTGTTTTTGTAGTAGTATGGTTGTGTGAGTTCTTATCTTATATGTTGTAGCATAATCACCTAAAAAGGGAACAGAATGATAAGAACTTCCATGGAACACATAAGGAAAGAATGTTGTTATAGTTATTGTTTGACTAATAAAAGAACTAACTACTTGGACTATTTCATTAAGCATATGGAACAATGGCATAAGAAGGAGGAATGGTGGAGTTGATTGTGTTATTGAACGAACAAATTGACATAAACATATGCATATGTGTGTACATACCCATTGGGATGTAGAACTCAACAAGAACTTGACATAAGCATAGTAGAAATTTTATATGCATTGAAGTAGTAAACTCAACAAATAAACTCTTATTCTTTTGCTATTTTTACTCTCTACTTGAAATGCTAATTTTGGTTACAAAAGAAAAAGGATTAAAAAGATCTCTTTTATGTCCACTAGTAATAATAAGAAACATATGCTAAAAAAATTTTTTTAGTAAATAATTTAGTTGTAAATATTTATGTTATAGTAGAGGCTCATGGTAGTAGTAGTAGTGATATGTATGTTCAAATAAAGTAGTAGTAGTAGGGATTAAAATAAAGTAGTTGTAGATATTTATGTTATGTGAAATTTTAGTAGATGATTATGGATATTAAATGGATGTTGTGCTTATGTTAAAGTAAATACCATGCTAAGATTGGATTAGATTAATTTATACATGCTTAGAATGTTGTAGGATTTATACTAAAATTTCCTACCATGTTTAGGAATGATATTCATGCTTAGAATGTTGTAGGATTCATTCTAAAATTTCCTACCATGTTTAGGAATGATATTCATGCTTAGAATGTTGTAGGATTCATTCTAAAAATTCCTACCATGTTTAGGAATGATATTCATGCTTAGAATATTGTAGGATTTATTCTAAAATTACCTATCATGTTTAGGAAGGACATTCATGCTTAAAACATAGTAGTTACTCATGCTTAAGTTAAGGTAACTATCCATGGTTAGTTGTAGTAAATTTTTATGTTATGTTCTACCCATGCTAGAATTGTGTAAAAACTCATACTATGTTGTAGGTTGATACTTAACTAGTATGCATGCCTAGAATATTACTAAAATGTACACCATGCTTTACGTTAATGTTAAAATAGCCTACCATGTTTAGGAATGATGTATACCATGCTAAAGTTTATATACATGATTAGAATGTTGTAGAATTTATATTAAAAATCCCTACCATGTTTAGGAATGATGTATACCATGCTAAAGTTTATGTACATGCTTAGAATGTTGTAGGATTTATATTAAAAATTCCTACCATGTTTAGGAAGGATGTATACCATGCTAAGTCTATACACATGCGTAAAATGTTGTAGGATTAATACTAGAATGCCTACCATGCCTTGGAATATTGTATATTCATTGTAGTAACTACCCATGCTTAAGAGTGTTACAAGTGCATGCTAAATCGCATTCATAATTAAGAATGTTGTAAGTTGATGGTTATGTCATATATACCATGATTAATTGTTGTAGGTTGATGCTTGCAATTGCATACCATGATTGAATTGCCATAGGCTAAGTAATAAGAAAGAGCCATGTTGAAATTGTAGTTGTAACTACCTTGTTGTAGTTGATGTTAGTAAGGAACCATACATGCTTTGACGGTATAGTATAGCATCCTAGTTGCATGAGGAAATGTACCGATGTTTTATGTGGGTTAGGAAGAGAACCTATGGACTCTAGTCGAGTAGGTTCTAATTTAAAATGGAACCATAGCATATGAGCACCCTTCATTTATAGCAATAAGGGTTGAGAAGTTCTAATAGTTGTAGCTTGATAAAAGCTAGCTTAGGGTCTTCAATTACCCTAAGGGTCATCGACCATCAAGACCACATCCTACCCCCTTAGAGTAAATGGATAGATCTCACCTCGGGCATCGACGGATCTGAACCAATGTAGGTTGACCGTGGGCCGAGAGTGTTGGTAGAATCCGAGTTAGGGGTAGGGATGAGCGAGAGTGATCTCGTTACTCGAGTCTTGGATCGAGGGACCACGAGTTGGACCATGATAATCTAATTTGGAAATTATGTAAGATTGTATAGGAGTAGTAACATCATTAGGGTAGTGAGTTATAAAATCATTACTTAACCTTTTTGCCAAAAAGAAGGGGAGTTGGTAGTAGGGTGCACCGTATGACCAAACTTTTCTTTGGAGCCGATCTTAGGTGGTGTTATTGGGTTGCGCCTTCCTGTCAAAGGGATACGTACGGTGCCGTCTCACAAGTTGGGAGCACGGGTTGCGTATCTCGAGCTGTTAATTCCTGAAGTACCGTGGCTTGGGGTGCCACAGGATGCATTGGACAGTCCCGCGCTTGCGAGACCCCAGGGGTGCCACAGGGTAGGCTTCGCGCTACCCTGCGCTTGCGAGACCCTATGATTTGGATTTTGAAATGACGTCCGATACATTGGGTTCATCTAGTTTTGAGTGAGGTCCGGTTAGCCGAGTAGCAGTGCCGAACATAGACACCACTGGCGGATTGCATTAGTTGGACATGACCACGTCTGCAACCTCATCAGTTACGTGTAGGTGCAGGAACAGGTTGTGTACAATTAGAAGTTCATAACGCGGGTTCGAATCCCTATATATGGAGAAACGACTTGAGAAGGGTTGCATGTAGTATGGGCTGCATGTTGACTTCGGAGACTTGCTGACATTAGAATATGAGCATTCTAGTTTAGTTGACCTGGCATTAGTATCCTAGCTTAGTTGACAGTGCATTAGTATCCTAGCTTAGTTGACCGCGCATTAGTATTCTAGTTTAGTTGACAGTGCATTGGTATTCCAGTTTGATTGACATTTATTAGATTCTAATCACTGCACTCACGAACACTTAAACTACACCGACATACTTTACCCTGTTTGTATATATTGTTTTGGAGATTCACTGCTATATGATTAGCCTTTAAGCATCAGTGAATACTGATGTCCCCACTTCAATAGGTTGTGGACACAAGATCGCGAACCAGAAGGACTCTAGCCGAGGCATGATCTACAAGTGAAAAAGCAATGATTATCTTTTATTCATGTACACTCTGATGTAACTTATTGTATTAGTGGAAACACTCGGCCTGTAATAATATGTTAATAAAAAGTTTTAAATTTTCCTGTTTCTGTGTATTGTGACTAATTGAATGAAAAGGTCCTGGCTCGTGTCTCGAATTCTTAGTTATGCCATTTGGAGTGACGAATACACCCGCAATCTTCATGGATTTGATGAACAGAATTCTGAGGCTGTTCATTGATTCTTTCGTCGTGGTGTTCATCGAAGATATCCTCGTGTACTCCAAGTCAGAGGAGGAGCACACCGAGCATCTGGCAGCAGTTTTGAAGAAGCTGGAAGAGCAGAAATTGTATGCCAAGTTATCCAAGTGTGATTTCTGGAAATCTGAAGTGGCATTCCTGGTCACATCCTTTCTAAGGAAGGGGTGGCAACTGACCTTCAGAAGATAGAGAGGCAGTGAGAGATTGGGCTAGGCCTACTACAGTGAAGGAAGTCTGAAGTTTTCTTGGGATGACTGGATACTATAGGAGATTCATTCAAGGTTATGCCCAGATAGCCGAGCCGCTTACTGGTCTGACCAAGAAGAATGTGAACTTCAAGTGGACTGAGCAATGTGAGGCAAGCTTTCAGGAACTGAAAGAGAAACTGACTACTGCACCTATTTTGGCTTTGCCTAGAGCAGGTGTTGAGCATGATGTGTATAGCGATGCTTCATATCGTGGGCTTGGTTGTGTCTTAATGCAAGAAGGAAGAGTAATCGCTTATGGGTCCAGGCAACTACGACCACATGAGAAGAATTACCCGACTCATGATCTGGAGTTGGCTGCGATTATCTTTGCCCTGAAGCAATGGAGGCACTACGTGTACGGTGAGAAATTAAACATGTACACAGACGACAAGAGTCTGAATTTGAGGCAGCAGGAGATGGTTGGAAGTGCTCGAGGATATGCGACCTGAGATCAAGTATCATTCAGGGAAGGCTAATGTTGTTGCTGATGTACTTAGTCGCAAGAGTAGTTTAGCAAGTTTGATTACAACTCAGAAGCATCTGATTGAGGAATTAGATCGAGCAGGTATTGAGGTTGTCTTGCAAGGATTGGGAGCATCTTTGGCCCAGTTGAGGCTTCAGCCTACACTGAATGCAAGGATCATTGCAAGTCAGGAGATTGATGCTGATATCTTGGAGATGAAGGAGCAGGTTGATGCTGGCAGGTTGCCCGGATTTCAAATCAGGGATGGAGTGCTGTGGTTCGGAGATAGGCTGTGTGTTCCAAATCAGGCGGACCTGAAAGAGAGTATTCTTTAGGAGGCGCATGCTACTCTTTTGTCGGTACATCCGGGGAGTACTAAGATGTACAAACACATCAAACAGCATTTTTGGTGATCAGGTTTGAAACGGGATGTGGCTGAATTTGTGGCGAAGTGTGAGGTTTGTCTGCAAGTCAATGCCGAAAATTAGAGACCCGGAGGTCTATTACAGCCGTTACCTATTCCGGAATGGAAGTGGGATAACATCAGTATGGATTTTATTACGGGATTGCCTAAGAGTTCTAAGGGCAATGATGCGATTTGGGTTATAGTCGATCGACTAACCAAGTCCACTCACTTTTTGGCGATGAAACTCACTGCTTCGATGGACAAGTTGGCTGAGTTGTATGTTGGAAAGATTGTCCGACTTCATGGTGTTCCGTCAACTATTGTGTCTGATCGAGATGCGCGGTTTGCTTCGCATTTCTGGAGGAGTCTTCAGACGGCTTTGGATACCAAGACAGATTTCAGCACTGCTTTTCATCCGCAAACCGATGGGCAGACCGAGAGAGTCAACCGTATTCTTGAGGATATGCTTCGGTGTTGTGTACTAGACTTTGGAGGCAGTTGGGAAAGGCATTTACCTTTGGTAGAGTTTGCCTACAACAACAGTTTTCAGGCTAGCATCGGGATGGCGCCGTACGAAGCTCTGTATGGCAGGAAGTACAGGACACCTGTTTGTTGGTTTGAAGTTGGGGAGCGTCAGTTGTTTGGTCCTGAGCTTGTGCAGAAAACTTCTGAGAAGATTGTTCTGATCAGGAAAATGTTGGTAGAAGCTCAGAGCAGGCAGAAAAGCTATGCAGACAACCGGAGAAGGGACCTTCAGTTTGAGGTTGGTGACTTCGTCTTTCTAAACGTATCACCCAGTAAAGGTGTGGTTCGATTTGGCAAAGGCGGGAAGTTAGCCCCGAGGTTTATAGGCCCGTACATGATATTGAAAAGGATCGGGAAAACTACTTACAGGCTTGAACTGCCGGAAGAGTTGTCTCAGGTGCACAATGTCTTCCATGTGTCTATGCTGAGAGGTTATATTCCAGATCCGAGTCATCATTTGCCTGAAGTGCCTGAAGGTTTGCAGTTGTTTCTGAATTACATCGAGTCTCCTGTCGAGATTGTTGATCGTCGAGAGAAAGTCTTGAGGAATAAGACGATACTGATGGTCAAGGTAGTCTGGAGAAACCACTTGGTTGAAGAGGCTACTTGGGAGTCTGAGGAGAGGATGTTGAAGGACTATCCTGAGCTTTTTGCTTGATTGTATTTTTTTATTTTTGTTCCTGTTATGAGTGCTTGTTTTCTCACTATTGACTGTAGTTCCGGGGACGGAACTATTCTAAGGAGGGAGTGTTGTAATGCCCTGATTTTTCAATTAATGAAAAATTATTTTATTTTGCACGTAGTGTGCATGTGCAATATTTTGATTGAAATAAATCTTATAATTATTTTCATTGTGATGGGTATAAATATTTAAATTAGTGCTTTCAAATTATTTTATACAAAAAGCCTTCCTTTAAATGGATGAAAAGCCTTTTCTTTTAAAAAGCCAAAAATGTAATTCATTTATTTTATTATAATAATTATTTTGGCCCACAAACTAAAGCCCATGGATTGATCTATTTTTATACAACTTGTCATGTAGAATACAATTTAAAAGACAATTTTATTTTTATACAAATTTAATGTACAATTTTTTGAGACCAAATGCTTGCACGTGCATTGCACGTACACGTGCAAGTGCACTTTCCCTTAGGAGGCCGGGATCACTTCTTTTTGGAGGGAAACTCAAATTTTGGATGGGGATCATGGTGTGGTGGTTACTCATCATGGGTAGTTTGTGTAACTCCTCCTTAAATCTCCACCATTGGTTCCTAACTCCTACTTCAGTCCTAGCAATCTATTTCCCTTGATTTTTAGTATAAATACCCCCTCCCATGGCTAGTATTCTTGTGCAAATAAACTCTTCCAAACCTATAGCTCTATTACTTTATCTAGTAGTTATTTTTGAGAGTTAAAAGATTGAGAGGGTGTGGGATTGTGCTTGCATTTTATCAAGAAGGAGAGGCCGGCTTTGGAAGTGCTCGGGTTGGCTTTGGAGTGCTCGGATCTTGCTAGTGTGCGTGTTCAAGGAGGAGCATTTCGTTGCAAGGACATTTGTCTAGGAGATTGCTAATTGTTCTTTCTTCAATAAGGTAGGGTAAATTTTCCCTATTTCCAAAGTAGGAATGCATGCTAGTTTAATTAGAAAGAATGAAGCATGAAAATGATTAAGAAGAGCACACTTTAGTTGGGAAAAATGACTTCTTGAATAATTGAAATGTGGATATACAAATTTATATGTGGTTCTATTATTTGAGTTGTATATGAATTGATTAGAATCATGGATTGATTGATAAAAACACATTTATTACTATCAAGAATTACACACAAAAGTTAGTAGATTGATAATACCACTTCTTGTGTTAAATGGATCTTTTGTGTGAATATGGGCATGAATAATTTAAAATATGTGTTGTTTGTTGGGTAAATGATTAAGGACAGAGAATTAAGGTGAAAATTTATTGATAAAGAGATTAGAATGCTAAATTCGAAGAAATATCGAAAAGAGAAGAAATGTAGTATTATTATGTATAATTTGAATTAGTGTATGAAAATATGTTTTAATTGTTACAAAAATTTTTTTTGCTCATACTGGTATGTAAATTATGTGAGGAAGAAATAATCTGGAGTTATACAGTAATTTTCATAAAAGCAAAATAAAATGAGGACTAGTTGAACATCGAGACATTTTAACAACAGAGGAAATTGGTCCAAAAAGAGTTTAAATTGTACTGTGACAACCTGAGCACGTAGCTCAAGTGGTAAGAGAGCGCGGATGGGTTCCCTGTGGTGACCGGTTCGAATCCCGTGGGCAACATTATTTTGTTTGTTTTTTTTAAACAATTTTAATAGCGGGCCGAGAGCATTTAATGCTCTCAGCCATGTTTATACCGCTGGCACAAACCGGCCTAGTGGTCTGTGCTCTGGGCTGTGTTCTTCGGGGTGCTGGGTTCGAATCTTGCCCTCAGCAAGATTGAAAAATTGATTTTTTTGGGGTTTTTAATTGTCCAAAAATTATGAGGAAAATATGGTTATTCTTCTAAAAATATATGGGACTTTATAAAAATGATTTGGAAATTATTTGCATGAAATAAAACATGATTTGAGAATAAAATGTGTAATTAGAACTATGGTTTTATAAGTGTATTTTTGGAAAAATTATACCTTGCAAAAAGAACTTGAAATGAAGGATTAAGAAGATTAATATAGTAAAGATTGAAGTGATATTATGTGATGGATGTGATTTATTCCTAATTGAGAATAGTATGAAAAATATGAATTGTGAATATTCGTTAGTGATGTAAAGTATTTCTCATTTTGAGAATAATGTGACAACTATGAAATGTGAATTATTCTCGTTGAAGAATAGTGCGACAAATTATGATGTGTGAATATCCATCTTGATTGAATACTAGTGATGTTGGTTTTTAATGTGAAAAAATAACAATTCATGAATTTCATGATGAATAATTAAAATTCATGTATAGTTATGGACTATTGAACAATTTAGAAATCATGATTGGAAAAAAAAATGCTATTTGAGTATGATAACTCAACATAATGAATTTATGAATTGGAAATGCTCATTTTGAAAATTGTGAATGGAAAATTGAAACAAAAGAGTAGCTAAGTCTCCTCCGGCGTTGGAAATGAAATGAAATGAAATTTGAAAAGAAAGACCAAGGTTGGTCATGTTGAAATGAATGAATAAGTCCGGTTAGTGGAGAGGCCAACTCTAGAGCTTTGACTTTTGGTTCATGATTCTAATAAAAACTAAGGATTAGTGCATAGTGAAGATGTGATGAAAGTGGGAGAAAAACACGAGTATGAGAACTAGGGTTTACGGTGCGGGTGTGTGAGCCACAGAATGCATGCTTGATGAGTCAAGACATGGCGTGGGCACAACTCAAAATGATCGGACTCTAGCCACGCTTGTGGGATGTTTGGTGACTGCAAGAGGATCGTGTGCCATGAAGTGAGGCTGAATTGCCACAGAATGCATGCCTGATGAGTCAAGACATGACGTGGGATTCCCCTCCAGAATTTTCTGTACACGAGCTTGTACCCATAGATCATCTAGGATACTCACCATAGTTACAGTAGTAGATTAAGTTATGGCGAGGGATTGAACCCTACAAAGATGTAGAACGATTAAGAGGCTTGCCCTCGGACCTATGTAGTATGGGATGCATAGAATCCGAACAAGTGCGCATTAGTGTCATGTAACATAAATAATTGCGTTAAGGACTAAGTGCACAATCACGACACGACATCAATAGGGTAGTCCCTTTAGTTTGAAATGTGACAAGTTTGTGTTTGCTAAATATGGAAAATAAGTTATACTATTTCCGGTATAGAGAGGATGGCCGTGTATAATGATCGTCGGTTGAATAAACTGACGTACCCACGGTCTTATATGGAGGTAAATGGCTTGATACAGATTAAAAAGGAACAAATGCTTAAAGATTATTCAATGTTGTTGTATATTTGTCTCATTATTGTAAATTTTACTTCCGCTGTGCAATGTAAAGTGTAATATTGATGTAAACTCTGATGTAAAGTGAAAAGTTCAAATTTCCTTGTAAAATTGTACTAAAGGAAGCGAAAAGATTCTGTAGAACATCTCGAATTCAGTGTATTTGGGATTCGGGGCGTTACAGAGTGGTATCAGAGCCACGCTTTCCACACTTTTACAAATTTATAAGGAAAGACACCCTAGAAGTGGACATTAGAGTGTGTGTTTGAATCTAGAGATTTAATTGTAAGTGACTTACATTTGTGTTGCTCTATGACTTATGCTTCTCCCTCTCTATTTCTAAGATTGCTGATCACTTCGACCCTGTTGGAGACGACGACTGGCATATCATCGAGGAAGAGTACCATCCTGGACAGGCAGATTCCGAGGACGAGTACTACCCAATGCAAGCAGATTCTGACGGAGAAGA
Organism: Hemerocallis citrina; assembly: GCA_017893485.1. NCBI lineage: Eukaryota > Viridiplantae > Streptophyta > Magnoliopsida > Asparagales > Asphodelaceae > Hemerocallis > Hemerocallis citrina. The sequence continues at coordinate 113,032,459 of CM030360.1, read as the reverse complement.
ATGGCCTGAATCCCGAGAGATCACCCCACCTCCAGATTCATCTGATAATTCTTCTGACGAAGAAGAAGAACCAGTTCCAAATAGTCTTGTGACTTCTTCAGAGGCAGGTAGAAACACTGCGAGAGAGAGTCGAATTATTGGAGGCTCAGCTGGCAAAGCGCAAGGACGACTTTTCTGTTCTCAGTCATCGTGTATGGGAACTCGAAAAGAGGAAGAATCTGACCGATGTGCTGACGGATGAAGTTGATGAACTACGGGGCGAACTTCGAGAAGCGAAGAGGAACCGTCGGAGTTAGACTGTTGTAGCTTCTACTATCTTTCATTCTGATGTCAAGAAATGTTTTTCAATTCGAATGTATAAAGTTTGGAATTCAATGAAATGCAAGTTGATTTAAAACTCATGTCTTATACTTCGAATTTGATGGACCTTTTGCATCAGAATATGGAATGAAAGCTGTTGTATTGTTCGATACTGGATCCTATCATACTTTTGTGTCTCCTAAATTTGCTAAAGTGTTGGGAGTTGAACCGAAGATTTTTCTAGGCAAGATCTTAGCAGTAGCTACTCCATCTGGGGAAACTTTAACCACTGATCGGTATTATGCTGATTGCGAGATTGTAATTGGAGATCGAATCTTTGGGATTGATCTAATCGAGCTGATTATCTTGGAAGTCGATGTTATCATTGGCATTGATTGGATGTCGGTGTACAGTGCAAGCATCGAGTGCAAGACCAAGACGATAACAGTGAAGGCTCCAGGTGGACCTGAAGTCACTTTCCAAGGGAAGCAGAAATGTTCTAGGCTGGTGGCAGCTATCCGCAAAGAAGAGACTCCTGTGGAAGTGTAAGGGATTCCTGTGGTTCGGGACTATCCGACTGTGTTCTTGGATGATTCTCCTAGGTTACCCCTGCATCGTGATGTAGAGTTCAGCATCACTGTTCAACCAGGAAGTGCACCCATTTCTAAGGCACCGTATAGGATGGCTCGAGTGGAACAGGATGAGGTGAAACGGCAGACTGAGGAACTGTTGGAGAAAGGGTTTATTCAACCTAGTGCGTCACCTTGGGGAGCACCAGTGCTTTTGGTAAAGAAGAAGGATGGATCGATGAGAATGTGTATCGATTACTGGGAGCTGAATAAGGTCACTGTTTAGAATAAGTATCCTATTCCTCGAATTGATGATTTGTTCGATCGTCTACAAGGAGCAGCTGTATTCTCCAAAATAGATCTTCGATCAGCATATCACCAAGTTCGAGTGAATTCTGTAGATGTGCACAAAACTGCATTTAGAACTCGACATGGGGATTACGAATTCTTAGTTATGCCATTTGGAGTGACGAATGCACTTGCAATCTTCATAGATTTAATGAACAGAGTTCTGAGGCCGTTCATTGATTCTTTCGTCGTGGTGTTCATCGACGATATGCTCGTGTACTCCAAGTCAGAGGAGGAGCACACCGAGCATCTAGCAGCAGTTTTAAAGAAGCTGGAAGAGCAGAAGTTGTATGCCAAGTTATCCAAGTGTGATTTCTGAAAATCTGAAGTGGCATTCCTAGCTCACATCCTTTCTAAGGAGGGAGTGGCAACTGACCCTCAGAAGATAGAGGCAGTGAGAGATTGGGCTAGGCCTACTATGGTGAAGAAAGTCAGAAGTTTTCTTGGGATGACTGGATACTATAGTTGATTCATTCAAGGTTATGCCCAGATAGCCGTGCTGCTTACTGGTCTGACCAAGAAGAATGTGAACTTCAAGTGGACTGAGCAATGTGAGGCAAGCTTTCAGGAACTGAAAGAGAAACTGACTACTGCACCTATTTTGGTTTTGCCTAAAACAGGTGTTGAGTATGATGTTTATAGCGATGCTTCACAACGTGGGCTTGGTTGTGTCTTAAAGCAAGAAGGAAGAGTAATCGCTTATGGGTCTAGGCAACTACGACCACATGAGAAGAATTACCCGACTCATGATCTGGAGTTGTCTGCGATTATCTTTGCCCTGAAGCAATGGAGGCACTACGTGTACGGTGAGAAATTGAACATGTACACGGACCACAAGAGTTTGAAGTATAAATATCAGCAGAGGGATCTGAATTTGAGGCAGCGGAGATGGTTGGAAGTGTTCGAGGACATGCGACCTGAGATCAAATATCATCCTGGAAAGGCTAATGTTGTTGCTGATGTACTTAGTCGCAAGAGCAGTTTAGCCAGTTTGATTACAACTCAGAAGCATCTGATTGAGGAATTGGATCGAGCAGGTATTGAGGTTGTCTTGCAAGGATTGGGAGCATCTTTGGCCCAGTTGAGGCTTCAGCCTACACTGAATGCAAGTATCATTGCAAGTCAGGAGATTGATGCTGATATCTTGGAGATGAAGGAGCAGGTTGATGCTGGCAGGTTGCCCGGATTTCAAATCAGGGATGGAGTGCTGTGGTTCGGAGATAGGCTGTGTGTTCCAAATCAGGCGGACCTGAAAGAGAGTATTCTTCAGGAGGCGCATGCTACTCTTTTGTCGGTACATCCGGGGAGTACTAAGATGTACAAAGACATCAAACAACATTTCTGGTGATCAGGTTTGAAGCGGGATGTGGCTGAATTTGTGGCGAAGTGTGAGGTTTGTCAGCAAGTCAAAGCCGAAAATCAGAGACCTGGAGGTCTATTACAGCCGTTACCGATTCCGGAATGGAAGTGGGATAACATCAGTATGGATTTCATTACGGGATTGCCTAAGAGTTCTGAGGGCAATGATGCGATTTGGGTTATAGTCGATCGACTAACCAAGTCCGCTCACTTTTTGGCGATGAAACTCACTGCTTCGATGGACAAGTTGGCTGAGTTGTATGTTGGCAAGATTGTCCGACTTCATGGTGTTCCGTCAAATATTGTGTCTGATCGAGAAGCGCGGTTTACTTCGCATTTCTGGAGGAGTCTTCAGACGGCTTTGGATACCAAGACAGATTTCAGCACTGCTTTTCATCCGCAAACCGATGGGCAGACTGAGAGAGTCAACCGTATTCTTGAGGATATGCTTCGGTGTTGTGTACTAGACTTTGGAGGCAGTTGGGAAAGGCATTTACCTTTGGTAGAGTTTGCCTACAACAACAGTTTTCAGGCTAGCATCGGGATGGCGCCGTACGAAGCTCTGTATGGCAGGAAGTGCAGGACACCTGTTTGTTGGTTTGAAGTTGGGGAGCGTCAGTTGTTTGGTCCTGAGCTTGTGCAGCAAACTTCTGAGAAGATTATTCTGATCAGGAAAAGGTTGGTAGAAGCTCAGAGCAGGCTGAAAAGCTATGCAGACAACCGGAGAAGGGACCTTGAGTTTGAGGTTGGTGACTTCGTCTTTCTGAAGGTATCACCCAGTAAAGGTGTGGTTCGATTTGGCAAAGGCGGAAAGTTAGCCCCGAGGTTTATAGGCCCGTACATGATATTGAAAAGGATCGGGAAAACTACTTACCAGCTTGAACTACCGGAAGAGTTGTCCCAGGTGCACAATGTCTTCCATGTGTCTATGCTGAGAGGTTATATTCCAGATCCGAGTCATCATTAGCCTGAAGTGCCGGAAGGTTTGCAGTTGGATCTGAATTACATCGAGTCTCCTGTTGAGATTGTTGATCGTCGAGAGAAAGTCTTGAGGAATAAGATGATACTGATGGTCAAGGTAGTCTGGAGAAACCACTTGGTTGAAGAGGCTACTTGGGAGTCTGAAGAGAGGATGTTGAAGGACTATCCTGAGCTTTTTGCTTGATTGTATTTTTGTATTTTTGTTCCTGTTATGAGTGCTTGTTTTTTCACTCTTGACTGTAGTTCCGGGGACGGAACTCTAAGGAGGGAGTGTTGTAATGCCCTGATTTTTCAATTAATGAAAAATTATTTTATTTTGCGCGTAGTGTGCACGTGCAATATTTTGATTGAATTAAATCTTATAATTATTTTCTTTGTGATGGGTATAAATATTTAAATTTGTGCTTTCAAATTATTTTATACAAAAAGCCTTCCTTTAAATAGATGAAAAGCCTGTTCTTTTAAAAAGCCCAAAATGTAATTCATTTATTTTATTATAATAATTATTTTGGCCCACAAACTAAAGTCCATGGATTAATCTATTTTTATACAACTTGTCATGTAGAATACAATTTAAAAGACTATTTTATTTTTATACAAATTTAATGTACAATTTTTTGAGACCAAATGCTTGCAAGTGCATTGCACGTACACGTGCAAGTGCACTTTCCCTTAGGAGGCCGGGATCACTTCTTTTTGGAGGGAAACTCAAATTTTGGATGGGGATCATGGTGTGGTGGTTACTCATCATGGATAGTTTGTGTAACTCCTCCTTAAATCTCCACCATTGGTTCCTAACTCCTACTTCAATCCTAGCCATCTATTTCCCTTGATTTTTAGTATAAATACCCCCTCCCATGGCTAATATTCTTGTGCAAATAAACTCTTCCAAACCTATAGCTCTATTACATTATCTAGTAGTTATTTTTGAGAGTTACAAGATTGAGAGGGTGTGGGATTGTGCTTGAATTTTATCAAGAAGGAGAGGCCGGCTTTGGAAGTGCTCGGATTGGCTTTGGAGTGCTCGGATCTTGCTAGTGTGCGTGTTCAAGGAGGAGCATTTCGTTGCAAGAACATTTGTCTAGGAGATTGCTAATTGTTCTTTCTTCAATAAGGTGGGTAAATTTTCCCTATTTCTAAAGTAGGAATGCATGCTAGTTTAATTAGAAAGAATGAAGCATGAAAATGATTAAGAAGAGCACACTTTAGTTGGGAAAAACGACTTCTTGAATAATTGAAATGTGGATATACAAATTTATATGTGGTTCTATTATTTGAGTTGTATGTGAATTGATTAGAATCATGGATTGATTGATAAAAACACATTTATTACTATCAAGAATTACACACAAAAGTTAGTAGATTGATAATACCACTTCTTGTGTTAAATGGATCTTTTGTGTTAATATGGGCATGAATAATTTAAAATATGTGTTGTATGTTGGGTAAATGATTAAGGACAGAGAATAAAGGTGAAAATTTATTGATAAAGAGATTAGAATGCTAAATACGAAGAAATGTCGAAAAGAGAAGAAATGTAGTATTATTATGTATAATTTGAATTAGTGTATGAAAATATGTTTTAATTGTTACAAAAAATTATTTTGCTCATACTGGTATGTAAATTATGTGAGGAAGAAATAATCTGGAGTTATACAGTAATTTTCATAAAAGCAAAATGAAATGAGGACTAGTTGAACATCGAGACATTTTAACAACAGAGGAAATTGGTCCAAAAAGAGTTTAAATTGTACTGTGACAACCTGAGCACGTAGCTCAAGTGGTAAGAGAGCGCGGTTGGGTTCCCTGTGGTGACCGGTTCGAATCCCGTGGGCAACATTATTTTGTTTCTTTTTTTAAACAAATTTAACAGCGGGCCGAGAGCATTTAATGCTCTCAGCCATGTTTATACCGCTGGCACAAACCGGCCTAGTGGTCTATGCTCTGGGCTGTGTTCTCTGGGGTGCTGGGTTCGAATCTTGCCTTCGGCAAGATTGAAAAATTGATTTTTTCGGGGTTTTTAATTGTCCAAAAATTATGAAGAAAATATGGTTATTCTTCTAAAAATATATGGGACTTTATAAAAATGATTTGGGAATTATTTGCATGAAATAAAACATGATTTGGGAATAAAATGTGTAATTAGAACTATAGTTTTGTAAGTGAATTTTTGGGAAAATTATACCTTGCAAAAAGAACTTGAAATGAAGGATTAAGAAGATTAATATAGTAAAGATTGAAGTGATATTATGTGATGGATGTGATTTATTCCTAATTGAGAATAGTATGAAATATATGAATTGTGAATATTCGTCAGTGATGTAAAGTATTTCTCATTTTGTGGATAATGTGACAACTATGAAATGTGAATTATTCTCGTTGAAGAATAGTGCGACAAATTATGATGTGTGAATATCCATCTTGATTGAATACTAGTGATGTGGGTTTTTAATGTGAAAAAATTAACAATTCATGAGTTTCATGATGAATAATTAAAATTCATGTATAGTTATGGACTATTGAACAATTTAGAAATCATGATTGGAAAAAAAAAATGCTATTTGAGTATGATAACTCAACATAATGAATTTATGAATTGGAAATGCTCATTTTGAAAATTGTGAATGGAAAATTGAAACAAAAGAGTAGCTAAGTCTCCTCCGGCGTTGGAAATGAAATGAAATGAAATTTGAAAAGAAAGACCAAGGTTGGTCATGTTGAAATGAATGAATAAGTCCGGTTAGTGGAGAGGCCAACTCTAGAGCTTTGATTTTTGGTTCATGATTCTAATAAAAACTAAGGATTAGTGCATAGTGAAGATGTGATGAAAGTGGGAGAAAAACACGAGTATGAGAACTAGGGTTTACGGTGCGGGTGTGTGAGCCACAGAATGCATGCTTGATGAGTCAAGACATGGCGTTGGCACAACTCAAAATGATCGGACTCTAGCCACGCTTGTGGGATGTTTGGTGACTGCAAGAGGATCGTGTGCCATGAAGTGAGGCTGAATTGCCACAGAATGCATGCCTGATGAGTCAAGACATGGCGTGGGATTCCCCTCCAGAATTTTCTGTACACGAGCTTGTACCCATAGATCATCTAGGATACTCACCATAGTTACAGTAGTAGATTAAGTTATGGCGAGGGATTGAACCCTACAAAGATGTAGAACGATTAAGAGGCTTGCCCTCGGACCTATGTAGTATGGGATGCATAGAATCCGAACAAGTGCGCATTAGTGTCATGTAACATAAATAATTGCGTTAAGGACTAAGTGCACAATCACGACACGACATCAATAGGGTAGTCCCTTTAGTTTGAAATGTGACAAGTTTGTGTTTGCTAAATATGGAAAATAAGTTATACTATTTCCGGTATAGAGAGGATGGCCGTGTATAATGATCGTCGGTTGAATAAACTGACGTACCCACGGTCTTATATGGAGGTAAATGGCTTGATACAGATTAAAAAGGAACAAATGCTTAAAGATTATTCAATGTTGTTGTATATTTGTCTCATTATTGTAAATTTTACTTCCGCTGTGCAATGTAAAGTGTAATATTGATGTAAACTCTGATGTAAAGTGAAAAGTTCAAATTTCCTTGTAAAATTGTACTTAAGGAAGCAAAAAGTTCCTGTAGAACATCTCGAATTCAGTGTATTTGGGATTCGGGGCGTTACAGGACTGGCCTGAGTTGCTGGCGGCCTGCAGTCGCGAGGAGGGCTGGGGAGGAGGCTGGCTATCATCGCTGCTGTCTTATGCTGTGTCGCGAAGTGGTCGGACAGGAGGCGCGTCAGGGTTCTGCAGGGCTGGTGCACCGCAAGGAGGGGAAGAGCAGACGGGGGAGAGGCTGAGAGGGAGGTCGGGTGTGAGCACAGTGCGAGAGAGAGGAGACGGGAGAGAGAGCAGAAGGTGAAGAGGCGCAAGGATAGCTGCATGGGTTAAAGGGGGATGGGTTTAAATATATATGCAGAGTTAGGGTTTTGTTGGGTTGCGGGTTGGGTTTAAGGGGTAACGGGTTAAAACAGATGGCAATTGGGTTTTCGCGTTAATGGGCGTAACGGGTCTGGGCATGAAGAGTTAACGGGTCTGGGTTAACATGGGTTTCGGGTCTTAAAACAAGATATTGGGTATTCAAGATCCAAAAGGGTGTAGGTGAGATTATAATGGGGTTTAAATGGGTAGGGGTTATGTTAACGGGTCTGGGCATAAATCAAAGATCTAATAGGGTTTTAAATAAATGGGTAATGGGTTTTAAAGTATAAATGGGTTTTGGGTAGTAAAAAAAAATCCAATAGGTTAATAAAATATCCAATAAGAAATTAAATGGGTTATAGGGTTTTAAGAATTCAATAAGAAAATAAAATAACAAATAAAAAGATAAAAATGTAATTTGCAATACAAAAATAGAATTTGTTTAAAACACTACAATACAGTTAGTAGATAAAAAAAATGGATTTTTAATAACCAATCAAAATATCAATAATAACCATAATACTAATAGCAATAATAATAATAAGAGTAAAAATAACAAAAAAATTAGAACTGTATTACAATATAATAATCACAGAAAATATTTAAAATAAGGTTATTGATCGAAAATAGATCTTAATAGGAGATCCAATAATATAATTTGATTAAAAAAAATTGGAAAACGGAAAAAATAATTTACAAAAATTTTAAATACAAAAAATACGAATTTGGGAAAACAGGGGTTAAAATTCCTACCTACCTTACAACAAAATTTCATCCTCAAATTTTGCTTAGGCGGTACATAGGACAAGGCAACAACAAACTGGGGAAGAGTAACAAAGTAGAGGGCTAATGGGGAAAGAACAAAGCAGCGGCAACACCAGAAAAGAAGGAAGGGAATAACAATGAAGTCAAATGGATTGCAAGAAAGAGAATAAACAGTATCAAAAGGAAAGAAACAACACAAGACAACAAGCAAGATAGGGAGTAGGTAGAACTGGAATCAAAGAGAGAAAGACAGGAAAGAATTGAGTCAAACAATGAATGTGTCACGCCCCGCTTCCCAAAAGAGAATACGGAATACGGATACGTGAAAAAAGCCCAGCGAATGATTTTCATCATCCATAAGCTGTTCAAGAATCTTTACAACATATCACAATATAATCAGAGTCGGAAGCTAGAAAAATCAACCACATGCACATATGAACCAAAATACCAACAAGAATACTTAAAATAAAATATATTAATCTCAATTAGTCATGATCTGAAATACACAATAAATCCTAGGTCACATTGCCCAAATACAAGAATAAATCCAAATACATAAATACAATTATTGTTCAAGCAAACTACAAGAAATAATAATAACAAGTTCCAGTACTAATACTTCATGTCACTGATACCATCTGGAACCTGTTCTCCAAAATCTGCAATTTAATAGATTGCAGGAAAGAGAAAAAGAGAAAATACAAGTACCCATCAATTTCAAGTTACGGGCCACTTGTAATGTAGGATACAAGCACATGGAAAAACTAACTAGCACATGGTATAGGTGTGATGTCAAAATAAACAACTAGCATGGTAATGTGATCAAGTGTAATTGGCATGAATCAAGTGTCAAGTAATCAACTAAACAGGTAAACATGTAACAAGTATCAGGTAACAGGTCTACAGGTAAATAGGTAATCATGTAACATGTCTCAAGTATCAAATCTCATGTATCATGTAGTCAAGTATCAAGTGGGCATGTATCATGTGATCAAGTAGCATGTTCAGGTCTCATGTGTCAAGTCTTGTAGTTATTACTATCTGATATAGCTAAAAATGGGGTTAAATCAGAACCGTTCAAATCGGGCACGAATCTTGATGCCCAGGGGTAAAACGGTAATTTCACCTAACAATGGGTCTGAGACGGGTAGTGGATCTCTTAGTCGAAGAACCAATAACCCACGAACGGATCCACCTCAATCGGGTTCGTGTTTCAACCAGCAGAAAGCCCGATCCAGAGGGATAGAATTAGGGTTTCTGATTAGATCCCAATCGACGGCCCTGATTCATACTAATCCTTCCACTGGGAATTAGGGATTACATTCCTAATATGTTTACAAGGAGTATATTCCTTATCAGATCACGGGGATTACATTCCTAATCTGATCCCTAAGATGCCTATAAATACCCCCTATCCATCTCCATTAAGAGGTAATCAATCTTTTGCCAGTTTTCTCGCTCTTTCTTAATCATCCCTGATTACTGACTTGAGCGTTGGAGGGTGCGTCACTGGGAACAACCCCAGTGTCTAGCACTTTTTGCAGGTGTATGGCAGGAGTCAGCGTCAAATTCCGACGGAACAGGTAAACAGGTTTCTTATTCAAAGTTTCCCAAGAATCCACAAATTCTATCTGTTTGCCCCCACACCGAATTTAGCGGAAACAGATTGGCGCCATCTGTGGGAAACTAACGAATAGCAACCTCCCCTCTTCCCATTGGAAAGATCTTCTCCAGCCATGCCTCCTAGGAAAGTCAGATCCAGAGGGTCCAACCGAGGACCCAACCCCGATCAGCAACAAGAAGTTCCCCCTCAACCCGCTCAACAGCAGGGTCAACTTCTTCCTCAAGCGGAGGACCCACTCCAACAGGGCCCGCCTGCTCCTTAGAACCAACAACCTCCTAAGGGTCCCAATCCGCAGAAGCAGCCTCTCCATCCGGACCACGTCTCCATCCACAACGCCTCTTCGGACTCTATGGCCTCTCACCATCCCCGAGCTTCCGATCACCACCACACCGTCCTCAATCGGCAGAAGGATGAGGATCTTCGCCGCTACCTGGATGAGAAGCGGGCCCGGGAGGGAACCTCCCGCCAACAACGTCCGGATGAGCAGTCTCCTCACCGCCGAGAATACAGAAGGTCCCCTACCCGAAGGGGACGGAGAGAGTCCCCCGAGCATTACAGAAGAAGGCCATATTCCCCTGCAGGTTGGCAACAGCCTAGGAACGATGAGGCACCCATCACCCGTGCCGAATTCCAACAGTTCCAAGCGACCGTCCTACAAGCTCTCAATCTCTGTCCTAACACCAATGCTCCGAAGATCCCCTTTCCTCCTCCGGTCCGAAGTCCTCGCCGATGGTCCCCATCTCCTCCTCCGGCTCCCAGCAACTCCTGGCATGTGCAAAGTCCTCACCGCTCTAGGAGCTACCGTCGTTGTAGCCCCTGCTCTCCCTCGTACGAAGACGAGTCCAGAGGCTCGGCTGATTACCATCGAAGGGATGACGTTGTATACCGCCGTCTCCACGAGATGGAGAGGTGCTTGGGTCAGTTAGACCGAGAAGAAGAGCTCAGAGGAAGGACTCTTCGTCCTAGTTGACCTCCTTTTTCACGAACCATAATGGATGCACCTGTGCCGATCGGCTTCAAACCCCCTCAATTTGAGACCTATTCCGGGGAGACCGACCCCGTTGATCACATCGAGAGCTTCAAGACCATAATGCTCATCCATCAAGCTTCTGATGCTCTGCTCTGTAAAACCTTCCCTGCAACTCTCAAGGATCCGGCTCAAGAAATGGTACTCTCGCCTCACCCCATCCTCAATATTCTCCTTTGAGTAATTCGAGACCCACTTCGTCACCCATTTTGTAAGTAGCCGTAGAACTGAGAAGACCAGCATCTCGCTACTGTACCTCCACCAGAAGAAGGGTGAGAAGTTGAGAGACTATGTGAATAGGTTCACAGCTGAAACCAGGTCCATAGCATCCCTCGACCAGTCGGTCGCTGCAGCAGCATTTCAATCCAATGTCCTCAATTCCAACCTCCGCTCCTCCCTCGCCAATAAGCCCCCACAGAACTTCTCTGACCTCCTGCTCCGAAGTGAAAAATATATTCAGGCCGAAGAAGCTGAGCACCGCCCCAACTTGGAGGGGTCTTCCTCCGGGTTCAAGAGAAAGGGAACAGAAGAGGAAGGAGCCAAGAAGCTCCAGAAGGATAATGCCGGCCAGCACCGACCTCCCCCCAGATTTGAAAAATTCACTCCCCTTAATGCCAATATCTCCACAATTCTCATGGAAGTTGAGAAGGAGGGGGTGATACCTCCTGCACCAAAATGAGCACCCCTGGCAAGAAGAGGGATAAAGAGAAGTGGTGCCGTTATCATCGGGACCACGGCCATGACACCAACGATTACCGGGCCTTGAAGAATGAGATAGAAGCCCTCATCCAGAGGGGGCAGCTGACCAGATTCATGAGAAAGGACCGAGCCGACCTTCCTCCCCCGCCTTGGGGAGCTAATAAGCATCCGGAATGCGATGAAACGCCCGACTTCGAAGAGGAGCGTGTCCTACACCTCATTCATGGGGACCCAATGGGGGGCTCCTCAAACTCCTCTCAAAAGGCATTTATAAGAGAAGTCAACTCGGTTCGCACCAACCCTCCTCCTAAAGGCCTCGGAGTGCCCGTCACATTCTCAGATGAAGACCTTGAAGGTGTCCGCACCCCTCATTGTGACGCAATCGTCATCAGCCTCCACAAGGCGAACTTCAAAGTGGAGAGGATCCTAGTGGACAATGGCAGCTCCGTTAACATCCTCTTTCTCACCGCTTTTAAAGGCCTAAAGCTCTCCCGAGACAGACTCAAGCCCGCCGGCTACACGCTCCATAGGTTCACGGGAGTGCCAGTGACTATTGAAGGGGTGATCACCCTCGACGTAACCGCTGGCAAAACTCCTACTACCTGAACAGAGTCGATGGACTTCATGGTCATAGATGTCCCCGCAGCCTACAATGTCATTCTGGGTCGGCCTGGCCCAGCTGCCCTTGAAGCCGTCCCTTCTGCCTATCACCTCAAAATGAAGTTTCCCACTCGGGCCGGAGTAGGGGAAGTAAAAGGCAATTAGGAAACGGCCCGCAAGTGCTACATGACCTCTACCCTCGGTCCCGTCCTCTCCTTAGAAACTCTGAAAATCCCCCAAGATGCTGCCCCACCGACGTCCGAGCCGGTGGATGAATTGGAGGAAGTGCTCTTCTCTGACCAGGATCCAACTCACAAGTTCTTTGTTAGCAAGACCCTCCTGTCCGTCCTATGCTCAGACATTGTACAGTGCATCCGAAGGAACCGAGACCTCTTCGCTTGGTCAGCTGCAGACATGCCTGGAATTTCCAAAGAGCTCTTAGTCCACCACCTCAGCGTTGTTTTGGGGTCCAAACCGGTTCAACAGAAGAGGCGCAAGTTCGCCCCCGAGTGCCAGCTAGCTATAAAAGAGGAGGTGGACAAGCTCTTGAAGGCCTGGTTCATACAAGAGGTAAACTATCCCGAGTGGTTGTCGAATGTAGTAATGGTGAAGAAGTCTAATGGGACTTGGAGGATTTGTATCGATTTTACCGATCTCAACAAGGCTTGCCCCAAAGATCCCTTCCCTCTTCGAGTATTGACACTTTGATTGATGCCACCTCGGGACATGAACTCCTCAGCTTCATGGACGCCTTCTCAGGCTACAACCAGATCCGGATGTTCCCTCCGGATATCCCGAAGACATCATTTGTAACCGATCAGGGCCTCTATTGCTACAGGGTTGTGCCCTTCGGTCTGAAGAACGCAGGAGCCACATACCAATGCCTCATCAACAAGGTTTTCCAAGCTCAAATCGGCCAAAACATGGAGGTGTATGTTGACGACATGCTTGTAAAAAGTATCCGAGGTGCCGATCATATGACCGACCTCTAAGAAGCATTTGAAGTTCTGAGAAAGCACAACATGAGACTCAATCCGAACAAGTATTCGTTCGGTGTCTCGTCAGGAAAGTTCCTCAGCTTTATGGTTAGCCAATGAGGAATTGAAGCAAACCCTGAGAAAATCAAGGCCATATTAGACATGGCCCCTCCCAAAAATGTTAAGGAAGTTCAGAGGTTAACAGGCCGCTTGGCCGCCATAGGGCGTTTTCTCTCGAAGTCCGGGGAGAAATGCCTCCCCTTCTTCAATGCCCTCAGGGGGGCTAAAGGTTTTGAATGGGGACAACAGCAACAGGAGTCCTTCGACCAGCTCAAGGCTTACCTCGTCAATCCTCGTCTCCTCAGCAAACCAATTCCTGAAGAACCCCTCTACCTCTACCTGGCAGCCTCCGAACAGACTCTCAGTGCCGTTTTAGTAAGGGAAGAAGACCGGGCTCAAAAGCCCATTTACTATGTGAGCAAAGTACTTCGGGATGCCGAACTCCGCTACCCGAAGATAGAAAAGATGGCTTATGCCCTGGTGATGGCCGTGAGAAAGCTTCGCTCGTACTTTCAGTCCCATTCGGTGGTCATTCTTACCGACAACCCGCTGAAGCAGGTCCTCCACAAGCCAGAGACCTCGGGTCGCCTTATGAAGTGGTCTATCGAGCTGAGCCAGCACGATATAACTTATCAGCCTCGGACCGTGATCAAGGCTCAGGCCTTAGCAAAATTCATAGTTGAAAGTACCATCCCCGAGTCTAGCCAAACAGTGAAGGGACCACCCGTCTGGTCGGTTTCTGTGGACGGATCCTCCTGCAATGAGGGAAGCAGGGGCAGGAGTCATTCTGGCAAGCACAGATGATTTCATCCTCCAATACTCCCTCCATATAAACTTCAAGGCCTCTAACAACGAAGCAGAATACGAGGCACTCATAGCCGGCCTTGGAATGGCTCGCAACGCAGGTGCGCAACGCCTCAGGATCTTTAGCAACTCTCAGCTAGTCGTGAATTAGGTCCTCAGCGAATATGAAGCACGTGATGATAGGATGGTTAAATACTTAGCCAAGGTCAGGAGCCTCATGGCACTGTTTGAAGAAGCCTTCATCCAACGCATACCCCGGGAAGAAAATGCTCAAGCCGACGCCCTCTCCAAACTAGCCTCTTCATCCCTTCAAGGTCTCGAGCAGACCGTCTTGATAAAGGTCTTTCTGAAGCTGAGTATAGAGGACGAAACTCCCGACTCTATGGAGTCGCTGCCTGTCCTGCTCGAAGACAACTGGATGAAACCCCTCGTCAATTTCTTAAGGGATGGACTCCTTCCCGAGGATCCCAAGGAAGCTCGAAGAGTGAGAACCCGAGCTGAGCATTACATACTAATCGGAGGTATCCTATATAAACGCTCCTTCACACAGGTAGACGGCCGGCCTTACCTGAGATGCCTCTCCCCCGAGCAGGCCGACTACGCCCTGTAAGAACTTCACGAGGGCATCGGCGGGGCACATTCAGGATCCAGATCCTTGGCCCGCAAAGTGTTGAATTACGGATATTTCTGGCCCACTCTCTTACGAGATGCCGAACGACACGTTCGGCAATGCAGCTCCTGTCAGAAGTACTCCGACATCCAACGCCTCCCACAAGCTCCACTAACTTCCCTATCAAGTCCAGTCCCCTTTGCAATGTGGGGGATAGATTTACTAAGGCCATTTCCACCAGCTCCCGGACAGTTCAAATTCTTAGTCGTGGCGATCGACTACATTTCAAAATTGATAGAGGCCGAGCCCTTGGCCACGATCACCGAGAACAAGGTTGTTCAGTTCTTTTGGAAGAGCGTGATCTGCCGATTCGGCATCCCTCGGGTCCTGATAACAGACAACGGAACCCAGTTCACCGGGGCTGCCTTCCGAGCTCTATGCAAAGACCTTGCCATCCAACACAGGTTCTCCTCCGTTTCACATCCCCATTCGAATGGCCAAGCCGAAAATGCTAACCGACAGATCCTCTCCAGCATTAAGAAGAGGTTGGATAAATGTTCCAAAGGCTTATGGGTCGATCAGCTTCCCAACGTGCTGTGGAACTACCGCACCACAAAACGGACCCCTACAGGAGAGAGCCCATTTAATCTCACCTATGGGTCCGAGGCCATCATCCCCCTAGAAGTCGAAATACCCTCTCATCGTCTAATAGCGTATGAAGAAGAACAAAATGCCAGAGAGCTCCGAGCAAATCTAGACCTGATAGATGAGATCCGAGAAAGAGCTGCCATTCGTCAACAAAGCTACCCAAGAAGAATCGAGTTGGCATACAACAAGAGATTCCGCTCCACGGACCTCAAAGAAGGGGACCTGGTCCTCAGAAAGTTAGCCATCTCTTTTCCTGGTCAAAAGAGTAAACTCGCTCCAAATTGGGAGGGACCTTACAAGATCGTCAAAGAAGTTCGGCCCGGCACATACATACTAGAAGACCTCGAAGGTAGGGAGATCCCTGGGACATGGAATGCCGACCATCTCTTAAAATACCAAGAGAGAGCACCAACGCCTCTCTAAGTATTTCGAGATGTCGAACCGTTCCTCTCCTATTACTTGTAATGATTTTCTTTTATTTTTTCCCTTGTAATAACGGCTAGCAACTTTAGAAGCAGCCAACTATTAATCATTAATAAAGAAAGCTTTTTCATACTTTACTACTGTTTACATCTCTCTGCTTTCACTCTTCACTCTAACAATAGTTCGGAGTCCAACACTTAGCTCGATTCTACTTCGCAAGTTCGCTTCTAAGCGAGCTAGAAGTAGTTCGCCATTCGGAATTGTCCCACAACCGTTGAACTAATCTAACGATGGTTCGGAGTCCAACACTTGGCTCGATTCTACTTCGCAAGTTCGTTTCTAAGCGAGCTAGAAGTAGTTCGTCATTCGGAATTTCTCCCACAACCGTTGAACTAATCTAACGATGGTTCGGAGTCCAACACTTGGCTCGATTCTACTTCGCAAGTTCGCTTCTAAGCGAGCTAGAAGTAGTTCGCAATTTGGAATTGCTCCTACAACCGTTGAACTAATCTAACGATGGTTCGGAGTCCAACACTTGGCTCGATTCTACTTCGCAAGTTCGCTTCTAAGAGAGCTAGAAGTAGTTCGCAATTTGGAATTGCTCCTACAACCGTTGAACTAATCTAACGATGGTTCGGAGTCCAACACTTGGCTCGATTCTACTTCGCAAGTTCGCTTCTAAGCGAGGTAGAAGTAGTTTGCCATTCGGAATTGCTCCCACAACCGTTGAACTACTCTAACGATGGTTCGGAGTCCAACACTTGGCTCGATTCTACTTCGCAAGTTCGCTTCTAAGCGAGCTAGAAGTAGTTCGCCATTCGGAATTGCTTCCACAACCGTTGAACTAATCTAACGATGGTTCGGAGTCCAACACTTGGCTCGATTCTACTTCGCAAGTTCGCTTCTAAGCGAGCTAGAAGTAGTTCGCCATTCGAAATTGCTCCCACAACCGTTGAACTAATCTAATGATGGTTCGGAGCCCAACACTTGGCTCGATTGTACTTCGCAAGTTCGCTCCTAAGCGAGCTAGAAGTAGTTCGCCATTCGAAATTGCTCCCACAACCGTTGAACTACTCTAACGATGGTTCGGTCGCGAACACTTGGCTCGATCCCACTCTACGAGCTCACTATCAGAAAAACTCGACACGACTCGCGAAGCTCGCGAGAAGCATGAGCTCGGCACCACTGGCCGAACACTCATGTCACCGACCCCCACACGAGCAAAACACCAGCTCAGGGACCTCGGCACGACGAACACAGTCACGAACAAAACAACTACACAAAGCTAGAAAGAACATGCAAGCCTGAGAGAGAAATATTATTAATAATTGGGATGCAGTACAAAGCGACTCTACCATACAACAAGATTACAAGGCTTTGAAGAGCAAAAATTACAATGCCGACTCACTACACTTAGAATGGTAAATACAAAGGCTTAAAAAATGATCATCAATGCCTCCGTGGCGCAGGGATGCTCCTCTTCAACGACACTCGAGGTCGGTGACGTTTGCCTCCGGAGCCCGACCCCAAACCAGCAAATTGGGACGTGTCCTCGGCACTGCTCCTAGCAGCCGCACCGACGGATGCCCCGCTCGACGAAATGGCCACCGAACTTTGCGCATCCCCCGGGCTAGGATGGCCGAGAGGCGGACGGGTTGCCATCTCGTAAAACGTGATGCCCCGATCGCTCTCCGCGCGAGTACACAAAGTGCTCCTCACATTGATTGGCCCCGAACGCAGGTTTGAGACGAGCCACCTCTGCCTCCAACTCTGAGATCCGGTCTCGCAACGAGTCATCTTTGACATTGATCTCGAAGCGAGGAGGTATCGCGGAGCTCAGGACGCCGGAGCGACTCGCGATAAGACGCCGAAGAAGAGTGACTTCGATGCTCTTGTCTACCGTGGCTCTCTTTAGTGCATCGACCTCGACCGTCAGTTCGTCCCGTTCGGTTGTCAGTTTGGCCACCTCGGCCGTCAGTCCTTCTCCCTCCGTCCGAAGCTCGGTCTCCACAGCTTGCAGGTGGCGGATCTCAGAAAGTAGATCGTCTATCTCCGCCGTTATTTTTGACAAGTTGTGGCGAATGCACTGGATCCGAAGCCCGTAGCTAAAGGCGGTCGACGAACCTTTGTCCTCTCCTAAGGGGGTCATCTCGGCGATCGTGCTCTCCAGACGCCGGATCTCGATGTCTTGCCGACCAAGGATGAGTTGAAGATGGTTCCGCTCGCTTTCGGCTCGGCACAATCCCAGCTCGACTTCATAGAGCCGCTCCCGGCACCTCACCAAACACAGCCTCGTCGCCCCTAAGCCAGCCTCAGCCCGAGCATTGTCATCCGAGCGAGTGGGCTCGACGGCTTGAGTTACCAACACAAGCTGAAAAGAAGTCGAGACAAACAGCAAATTTTTAAGCGCATTGCCGATGTCCTACACTTCAAAAAATATCAAACAAATTTTCAAGAGTTGTTAGGAAAAGATGAAGACACATAGTCGAACCCAAAAAGTTTTTCATTCATAACAAAAAAGCGGTGGCCAGTCCACAATTAGGCGTTACAAAAAAAAGAAAAGAAGAAGAACAGGAGTAAAAACGAGCGGAGTCATGGCACGACCTCTTTCCCAGGGCGGCAAGAGCGGGTGGGGGTCGACATCTCCGAAGGGGGCACCACCGCCAGCGGGGTAACCACAGTGCTCTGGACCTCGCCGGTGACTTCGACTTCAGTCTTGGCTTCGTCCTCCCCTTCTTCTTCTTCCCCCTCTGATTCGGGGTCGAAGCCCTCGACGTGGCCCGGGAACAGTCTCCATCCCAAGCAGTCCACGTCAGGGTACGTCTTCGTCACCTGGGCGATGTCTTCGGCATAAGCCTTAGCCATGTTTTGGGCGGGGAAGCCTTGCGCCTTCGCCAGGGTTACGTCCTCGGCCCCCTTCACCGCTGCAGCCTTCGCCTCTTCAGCTTCGGCCAATTATTTGGCCACCTCCTCCTTCTGGCGAAGAAGGTCGCTCTCCAGCTTCGCGACCTGAGCCTCGAGGAACTCGACCCTTGTCGCCTTCCCTTCGAACTCGACCCTGATCTTGTCGAGCTCGTTCCCCATCTGAGCCTTCTCTTTCCGAGCCTGGTCGGACTCTTGCTTCAGCTCCTTCTCCAAAGCCGCCAACCTCTCGGTGAGGTGTCCAAAATGGATGATGATCTGCGACAAGGAAAGAAGAACTAAAAGAGTTAGAAAAATTATAGCTAAAGAAATTCAACGACAGAAAAAATCCAACACTTACCGAGACCGCCGAACGAGCGTTCTCAATGACGTCGTCGCCTTCTTGTCCGGCCTCCATGGCGGCCCGGTCCTTCGGCGTAGCGAGGTGCTTGACGGCCTGCATGCTCGCCTAGGAGTTGCCGAGGAATCCATCGTGCTTCCGAACTTGCCAGTCTAGAGTATGGATCCTTTTGTGCTCCTCCGTCAGGAGCTCCTCGGCCACCACTGTGAGCGGCGTCGTCCTCATTTCGAGGGCTGTGGCGATGGGGAACTCGCCGACCGCATTTGATGCTGAGGCGCCTGCACCGGCAACGACCGGGCTACTGAGGGTCTCCGTCTCCTCGATCGTCTCCGTAACCCTCGGAGTTTTTGGGGTCGGCAATTTGGTGGCCACCCCTCTTGCACTTCTTCGGCGCCTTACTGGTGAGGCCTGCCCTCAAAGCTAGCACCGCGTCGTAGTCCATCGCCTCTGCATTAAAGACAAAGTTCGTTAGCGCCATGCAACTCATGCAAAATAAAATATGAAAAACAAAGCATAAAAGAAGCCGCGTACTGGGGTCTACGCGGTAGAGCCCTCCCTTGAACAAGATGTCCTCGGTCAGCTCCTTCCAATCGTACTTCGACCGATTGAGAAGTGTCCGGACTGCCTCTTCTTCTTCAGGACGAAGCTTGGGCAGCGCCCTCGCCCTCTTCGTCACCCCTTCCACCCAATCGGAGGGGATCGGCCAGGCCTCCGGACTCCGCACTATCAAGAACTTTTCACGCCAGTGCTTGATGGAGTCGGGGCATATGACGAGCCTGCCGCCATGCCTAAGAGCCAAATAGTATCGGTACTCCGACTTGTTCCCTTGGTGTAGCCGATAGATTGTCCGAAGCACGTTCAGCTCCGGCTCGATCACAGCGGCTTGGCAGTGAAGTACGAAGCCGT
Source organism: Hemerocallis citrina (assembly GCA_017893485.1). NCBI lineage: Eukaryota > Viridiplantae > Streptophyta > Magnoliopsida > Asparagales > Asphodelaceae > Hemerocallis > Hemerocallis citrina. Next base: position 113,012,521 of record CM030360.1, on the reverse strand, counting down.
TTATGACTCTCCATGCGTTCGGCATGAGTTGGATGGGGCTGACCCCGAACCAACTCAGGACGAGGATAGCGAACGGATGGAGAGGTAGCCGAGCCCCAGCGATAAAGGCATCAACCGGCCAGCAACACATGGTCACTAGCAGCGGCGAGTTGGCCCTAACCCCGGGACCCGGCAGCATAAGCTCGTACTCCTCCGGGATCTGGAAACAGTCCCGGATCACTCCCAAGTCCTCTTCGCGAAGGATCGACACCGTCTCATCCGCCTCCGTCGTCTCCCTTGCTGCATTCTCCTCGAAAGACCTCCCCCTCCCATGAACTATGCGCTCGGCGTGCTCCTTCGGAAGATCCCGAACCCTGTGGAGTCCCGTCAGTTGCCCCGGCAATCTGTCGAACTCCCCCATATGCTTCGGGTCCTCCACGATCGAATCTTTGACGAACACCTTCTTGCCCTTGTCTAGCCGACTCGGAGTGTAGGCTTCGACGACTTCAAGGGAGGGCTCGGACCAAGAGGTCGACTCGGAGATAGAAGCAAGAGACATAGTTTATGAAGTAAACTAAGTATAAGTTACCTTAAAAGATTAGCTGCCGGAAACTCCACTAGAAAACGAACGTCGACCACCGGAAACACTCGCTTAGCACAAAAGATCGCCTGAGCGAAAGAGAAGAGAAATGAAAAATGAGAGAGGGGGGTGGGGTTTTATAGAGCGAGGCGCGCAAAACAAGGTTAATGGTCCTGTACTACCGGCCCATTCACACAAAACGACAAAAGCGACCTCAATCGTCACCTTGTTCGCCACGCCAAGCCATACATCGCATTAGTTACTGTCCCGTCTGACAGAAGCTCAGAGGTCACTGCATTAAATGAACGTCTCATTTATCAAAACTGTCAGAAGTTCAGAAGCCATCAAATCTAATGGCTGCCACGTCAGCCAGGAGCACAGAAGCCACCAACTCCCGCAGGGCACGCTCCGCCAAAAACGACAAGTCTTGGGCTTCGGCACCAGTTGCCAAGCGCACTTGACACCGACCCTGTTACAGGAGAAAATTGGGGTTCGGCACCAGCTGCCGAGCACTCTTGCCACCGACCCTGTTACAGGGGAAAAATTGTGGTTCGGCACCAGCTGCCGAGCGCTCTTGCCACCGATCTGTTACAGGGAAAAATTGGGGTTCGGCACCAGCTGCCGAGCGCTCTTGACACCGACCCTGTTACGGGGGAAAATTGGGGTTGGGCACCAGCTGCCGAGCGCTCTTGCCACCGACCCTGTTATAGGGGCAAAATTGGGGTTCGGCACCAGCTGCCGAGCGCTCTTGCCACCGACCCTGTTACAGGGAAAAAGTTGGGGTTCAGCACCAGCTGCCGAGCGCTCTTGCCACCGACCCTGTTATAGGAAAAAATTGGGGTTCGGCACCAGCTGCCGAGCGCTCTTGACACCGACCCGGTTACAGGGGAAAAGTTGGGGTTCAGCACCAGCTGCCGAGCGCTCGTGACACCGACCCTGTTACAGGAGAAAATTGGGGTTCGGCACCAGCTGCCGAGCGCTCTTGACACCGACCCTATTACAGGGGAAAATTGGGGTTCGGCACCAGCTGTCGAGCGCTCTTGACACCGACCCGATTATAGGGAAAAAGTTGGGGTTCGGCACCAGCTGCTGAGCGCTCTTGACACCGACCCTGTTATAGGGGAAAATTGGGGTTCGACGCCAACTGCCGAGTGCTCTTGACACCGACCCAGTTACAGGGGAAAAGTTGGGGTTCGGCACCAGCTGCCGAGCGCTCTTGACACCGACCCTGTTACAGGGAAAAATTGGGATTCGGCACCAGCTGCCGAGCGCTCTTGACACCGACCCTGTTACAGGGGAAAATTGGGGTTCGGCGCCAGCTGCCGAGCGCTCTTGACACCGACCCTGTTACAGGGGAAAAGTTGGGGTTCGGCGCCAGCTACCGAGCGTTCTTGACACCGACCCTGTTACGGGTGAAAAAGCTACCTCGGACCCCGCCGAACTCCATCTCAGCACTCACAACTTAGCCGAGGTCCCTCTCTTCTTCGGAAGAAGGTGCCGAACCCCCTACGGACCTCGGCCTCCTGGACAGCGAGCGCTGGAAGGGGTCGGAAGTGTGATACAAGCATGTAGGCCACTCAACGAAGGAAAACGGCCGAGCCATCCACCAAGAGATCGCGAAAAAACAATTAAAAATTAGAAAAATTAAGGAAGAACTCCTGGAAAGCAATTGTAAAGATAGGGAAGCATTTTCTAGTCCCCAAACAAGCAATTATTGCCAAGAACAATCTTCTAAGACCCCCGAACGACGAATTGACACTTCGCAAAGTTAAAAGGATATTCCTGCAAGAACACCGCATGACCATAAGACCTCAGAAGCGACTCAGAGTTCAATCCACTTGAAAAATCACCACACTACCTCCTTCATGATTCAAAACCTTCCATTTGGACTCCGATACGACTCCACTAGCCATTAAAACAGTTAAACTACTCCTCAAAGGCTGATCAAACTCAGTCTTTAGGAGTGGGGGCTCGTGATATGGCTAAAAATGGGGTTAAATCGGAACCGTCCAAATCGGGCACGAATCTTGATGCCCAGGGGTAAAATAGTAATTTCACCTACCAATGGGTCTGAGACGGGTAATGGATCTCTTCGTCGAAGATCCAATAACCCACGAACAGATCCACCTCAATCGAGTTCGGGTTTCAACTAGCAGATAGCCCGATCCAGAGGGATAGAATTAGGGTTTCTGATTAGATCCTAATCGATGGCCCTGATTCATGCCAATCCTTCCACTGGGAATTAGGGATTACATTCCTAATCTGTTTACAAGGAGTATATTCCTTATCAGATCACGGGAATTACATTCCTAATCTGATCCCTATGACACCTATAAATACCCCCCATCCATCTCCATTAAGAGGTAATCAATCTTTTGCCAGTTTTCACGCTCTTTCTTAATCATCCATGATTACTGACTTAAGCGTCGGATGGTGCATCGCCGGGAACAACCCCGGTGTCTCGCACTTTTTGCAGGTGTACGGCAGGAGTCAGCATCAAACTCCGACGGAATAGGTAAACAGGTTTCTTATTCAAACTTTCCCAAGAATCCACAAATTCCATCTGTTTGCCCCCACACCGAATTTAGCGGCAACACTATCTAGGTAGCACTTCATGCATCCATCCTTTTACTATATGGTTGCTACAGTCAATACAATTTCGTTTTAGATTTCGTAGGGGACCATACAGGGCATGTACTCAGGGACAAGTAATCCAAATCATATACCAAATTTCAAATAATCCAAATCATATACGAAATTCCAAATTAACCAAATCATATACCAAATTACAAATAATCCAATTCATATACCAAATTCCAAATATGGGAAACACGGGCTCCCTTCCGAGTACACATTTCTGAATTATCAACTATTAGATCTTTCCCTTAAACCCCGGCTTGGTTATTTATTATTATAATCAGGCATGCATGTATGTGTCGCAAAACAAAGCATGGACAACAGGATATAAATATGTATCAGTTTCAGGGTGCAAGATAAACAAGTACAGGTATAAGATAACACATAATAAGGTAAAATAACAAGTTTTCTAATTCAGGACAGCAAAACAGTATTGTACTAAAACAGTGATTCTTGCTACTACAAACATCCAAATCTGGATCTGTCGAAGGACCTAGAAAATAGACTTCCACATGAATCCAGCGAGTATAATTAAGCCATATAGTAATTCACAACATCATAGCTCAAAACAGGTTTCAAAACAGAAAACATGTTTAGTCAGAAATCAGAAAAACGAATTCTTAGTCAGGAAAACTGCATCAAAGCCTCTCAAATAAATTCAGAAAAAATCTGGGGTATTCCCCTATATGTCTAGTATCTAAGTATAAATTTTCAGAATTTTCCAGTAAAATTAGTTTAGTTATCAAAAATAAGATAAAATCAAGAAACGATACTTTGGAAAATCTGGAATTCCCAACATTGTTGTACGAAATCTGAAGTATCTCGCAACCAGTGAAATGAAATCCAAATCCACCAAAGGGATATGAAAATAGATAAAATATAAAAATTTTCACATTTCACAAACATTTTGCATACAGTAAAAGGAATCATAATGAAAATAGGGTTCTTTACAGAACAGCAAGCAAAATACAGCATGTATAGATTTTAGAAACGAGCATGGAACATCACATAAAAATTATCAATAAAATTCACCAAAATTCTGGGTGATCCCTAAGTAGATAAAGAAAAAGCTGGCCAAAGTTTCAAATCAAAATAATGTGTATAGCATGGTTCTTGAAAATAGTTTGTTATCAAAATTACCGAAAAACAGAATCTGGAAAAGATCGACACCTCTGTAGTAAAACAGTCATAACTCACTCATACGAAAAAAAATCAAGCAAGGTTAGAGGGGTTTGAAAATAGACGAAATTCTCTAAAAATCATATTTTATACCGAAATTAAGATACTGACTTTAAAACAGTCCAAAACAGCAAACAAAACAGATCAGCGACAAAATACAGATTTTTTCCTTAAAAACAAAATCAACATAGATTTAAGAAAATTGATCCAAATATATCCAAACATAAAATCGAGTCTACCAAGTGTCTATATATCATGAATTAGGGTATCTAGCATGTCCACATCAAGTATTTCACATGAGTCTCAACCAAATAACTAATTTTCACAAAAATCTCACATACATGATCCAAATTCAAGAACGGATAAATCCTAGATTAATTCATGTCAAGATTTATGTCGTAAGTCAACTATGGTCAAGTTTTCACAATAGAGACAAAACCATCAAGAAAATCACAAACAAGAGTTGTCTCTAGACCTAACTACATTATAGGTGAAGTTTTTGACTTGTATCAAACAAATAAATTGGAGTACAAGTTACTTACCTGAAAGACGATGAGAACAACATAAGAGCAAGAATAACGAGACGGATCCCCGGGCACGAACTCACCATCAACGAATCACGAACAAGATCACGAATCCAAAGAACAAATAACCCACGGACACGATCGGACAGCTACAAATCAAAGCAATCAAGAACTCCAAGATGATGATAAGATCAAGATCAAATCGAACAGCTCACATCGAAATGCTCATCAAGATGGTGATCAACGGTCCACGATCCACTTGATCAAAACCGAAGATCAAGATCAAGAGATCCAATGGCTCACATAATCAAAGAGATCAAAACCCATGATATGATGATCATGATGAAGATCGACAGCCCAAAATCAATCCATCCAACCCAATTAACAAAACAGAGCAACAACAACTAATTGGCTATGCGATGCCTTACCATGGGCATCGACGAAGTCGACGAACGGCGGGGGAGCAATGGGCTTAGGGTCGCGCGGCTGGACTGTCGACTGGACTGACGCGGCATAGTGCAGGGGAGGCACTGCAGGGAGGAGCGTCGCGATGGCTCGTTGTTGCCACGGGGAAGCTGCATCGAGGACAGGGAAGGTGAAGTAGGAGGTTCGGGAGGAGGGGTTGATGGCGAGGAGCGGGAGGAGGCAGGGTGCAGTGCGGTGGGACTGGGGCCACTGTGTGATGGCAGCGCAGGCAGGGCAGGGTGGCGCTTTGAAGGTGTCAGAAGGTGCAGTCGCATGTGAGAGGAGGATGGAAGAGCAAGGGTCGGTTGTTGGGTAGTTGAACAGGCAAAGGGTGAAGCATGGGTTAGAGAGGATGGGAGAAGGTGGCTAGGTAGAGCAGGAAGTTGAAGAGGCGATGGGTTGTGTGTAGATATAGGTAGGTATAGACATGATTAAGGTGGGTTTTGGGTAGGATATGTAAACGAGTAGGATTTAAAAATGGGTTTGGTTTAAAAGATTGGATGATGGGTAGTGGTCTGGGTTGGGTTTATGTAATTGGATTTGGGTTTTAAATTAGGGTAATGGATAATTGGGTTGAAAATCCAATAGGGTTTTTAAAAATAAGTTATTGGGTTTATAAAAAGAATCCAATAAGGAAAATACGGTTTATAAAATCCAATAAAAGAAATTTAAATATACATAACATTATTAGATAAATTAGAGTATGAAAAAAAATAATAAAAAAATAATAATGCAAATAATAACACGGACTAAAATAATACTGGTAAAATAATGATAATAATAATAATAATAATAAGATTTGTATTTCAATATTAAATCATATAAAATTGTTACAATTTAAAATTATTGATCGAAAACAGATTTTAAAATAGAAGATCCAAAAAATACATTTTGACAAAAGAATTTGAAAACAGGAAAAAAATAATTTGCGAAAATTTTAAATACAGAAAAGTACGCAAAAATATATTTTTGGGAAAACAGGGGTTACAGAATGGGTGCATAATGGCAAAATGGAATGCAAGAAAAAAGTAACCGGTATCAAAATGAAGAAGAACAACACAAGACTTGCAAGATAATAAAGCAAAGAGATGAAAAAAATAGATAGAGCTGGAATCGAAGAAAGGAGGGACATGGAAGAGACGAACCAAGAAAATGAGTCAACAAATGAAGACGAGTGCAAGGGATAGAAGAGCAAACAACATAGGAAAGAAAAAACTACAAAAGAATCCTAGGACCAGTGGGCTATGGGCTCACAACGCTTCCGCTGTGCCACTCTGATCGAGAAGACTCTGCCAATATCATCCAGCGATGCCGACTGACGGATCAACCAAGAAAGAAAAGAATGGATAGCACCGGAATCAAAAGAATATTGGTACCAAAGAATGAATTGATACCCAACAAAAAATCAACAAATGAGGATGATTAAAAGAGACAGAAGAATCAAGGAATCAAGGGACGGAATAAGAAGGGATCAAAATGGAGGGAATAAGACTAGTATCCAGATCAATGTTGATTATGATTCATTTATGCATGCATGGTTGGTGAAATGTTGAGCAGATCCCAGTTCGAGCCAAGCTTGTCTAATATATCAGTAAAACTAATACATTAGCCTAACCTAGGCTCTGATACCACTAAATACCCTCATGAAATCGAGTCTACCAAGTGTCCAAACATCATGAAATAAGGTAATTAACATATCTAAAACAAGTCTATCACATGGTTCTCAATAAATACCCAAATTCTCACAAAATCTTGCATACATGATCAAATCAAGAACGGACAAAACCTAAGTTGTTGCATGTCGAATTTGTGTCGTGAGTCAACTACGGTCAAATAGCACTATAGAGACAAAACTCATAGAAAATAACACACACAAGAGTTGTCTCTAGAACCCAACTATACTACAAGCGGAATTTATGACTTGTATCTTATAAAGGAATTTGAGTATAAGTTACTTGGCTGAAAGATGACGACTGGAACGATGATGATCAAGAATAACGGGAACGGATCCCGGGGCACGAACACAACCAACAGATCATGAACCAATCACGAACACACTCTAATGAACGGATCACGATGATGATAAAGATCAAGATGATCAACATCAATCAGGCAGATCAGCACGGATGAGATCAAGATCAAGATCAACAAGATCAGACGGTCCAGATCATGATGCTGATGAAGTTGATGACGATCGTGATCGAACGACCAAGATCACCCCGATGGTGACGATCAAGATGATGAAGATCAAAGTCTATCCGATGGCCAAGAATCAATCAATCAAGATCAAGATGAAGAGATCATGATCACAATCACAATCAAATGGGTAATGGGTTTTGGGTAGTAAACAAAAAATCAAATAGGTTAATAAAATATCCAATAAGAAATTAAATGGGTTATAGGGTTTTAAAAATTCAACAAGAAAATAAAATAACAAATAAAAAGATAAAAATGTAATTTGCAATACAAAAATAGAATTTATTTAAAACACTACAATACAGTTAGTAGATAAACAAAATTGGATTTTTAATAACCAATCAAAATATCAATAATAACCATAATACTAATAACAATAATAATAATAAGAGTAATAATAACAAAAAAATAAGAATTGTATTACAATATAATAATTACAGAAAATATTTAAAAATAAGGTTATTGATCGAAAATAGATTTTAATACGAGATCCAATAATACAATTTGATAAAAAAAAATTGAAAACAGAAAAAATAATTTACAAAAATTTTATATACAGGAATACGGATTTTGGGAAACAGGGGTTACAGGCAGTGATCCATGCTTTGAAGCTGTGGAGACATTATTTACTTGGAGACCGAGTGGAAATCTTTACGAACGACAAAAGTCTCAAGTACGTCTTCACCCAGAAGGAGTTAAACATGAGGCAAAGGCGTTGGTTGGAACTTATGGCCGATTATGACATCAGTTTGCAATACCATCCTGGTAAAGTAAACTTAGTGAGCAGGAAACCAGCAGTTATGTTTCATACTCAGCAGAGTGATCTCATTGAGCCGATGAGGAGGTTAGAGCTAGATGTTGTGTTGGCGAGTTCTGGTCGGAGTTGTTTGGCGCTCCAGCTATAGTCGTCTCTTGTTGAGCAGATTAGAGAGACGCAAGCTGCAGATGCGCAGTTGCAAGATTTTTGAACTGAGGTTGAGTATGGGTCCAGAACGGATATGGTTATTCATGCTGATGGTTCGCTTTGTTTTGGTTCCTGGTTGTGTGTCCCTAAAGGTGATGTTCGTCGGAGGTTGCTTGAAGAAGCTCATCAGTACTCGTATTCTATCAATCCTGGCAGTACTAAGATATATCAGGATTTGAAGCTTCATTTCTGGTGGCATGGTATGAAAGGGGCTGTTACTCGGCTTGTGGCTCAGTGTTTGATCTGTCAGTAGGTTAAAGCAGAGCATCAGAGAACCGCTGGACTTCTTCAACCGCTTCCTATTCTAGAGTGGAAGTGGGAGCATATCACTATGAATTTTGTGACCGCTTTGTCGAGGAGTCCTAAGGGTCACAATGCTGTTTGGGTAATTGTCGACCGTTTGACGATGAGTGCTCACTTCATTCCCTTTCGTGTCGGTCAGTCTACTGAGAGCCTAGCCGAGAGGTACGTAATATCCCGGACGGATATTACATTTTATAAATTTATTTTATTATTATTTTTGAAATTAAATTATTTTTATACGAATTATGCGAAGATTTTCGGTATACACACATATACATGCATATATGTATTATATCAAGTAGTACATTATACAAATTGTGTGCTATGTATTTCTTGGATAAAAAAATATCTCTTTGTCATGACAAATCTAATTACATGGCTATGTTTGTTTGGAAGATTAAATCTAGGATTAAGAAGTGTGCATGAGAGAATTAGCAGGTGTTCTTCTAGAAGCTTTCCACCTCACCAATGCACCATACCTCCACCTCACCTCACACCCATACCCTCCCTCACCCTAGTGCATGGCCGGATTGTATCCCCTAGGGGGGTTTGTGCAAAATTATGGGTGCAATTTTGCACTCTCCACCTTCTCTCCATCCTATAAATACCCCTCCCCCCTTCTCTTGTCTCACTTTTACAAAGACAAAAAGAAAGAAAGGAAAAGAAAGAGAGAAAAACCAAACATGAGAGTTTTTCACTGTAGGTTTCCATAGGAGTTTCCTAGGAGCTAAGGGGAAGGAGAAGGGTAGCAAGATAGTTATTCCTTCAAGGAAAATTTAGGTGGGGGCTTCTCGATTTTGCTCTTGTTTGTTTGAGTTTGTCGTTTTTGTTCTCCTTGTTGATTTTTGTTCTATGGGTTGTTTGTTCTCTTTTGTGAGTTGTTTTGTAGTGTTGTTGTTTTTGTGGTATATGTTGTTGGTGATTAAACAACTTGGATTAAGAATAATGGTGTGGATAAAGGGAAATAGAAATAAGTGGTAGTACTAAATAAATAAAAAGATTGAACCTTTGATTGTTGTTGTTGTTGTTGTTCGACTAAATGAACATAAGCATATGGTGATTTGTATATACAACCATTTTGGGTTGTAGGACTTGACATTGGACTCATACACATAAGCATATGGACTTGTATACATACCCATTTTGGGTTGTAGAACATGCAACGTGAACTACTGGGACTAAGAATATGCATATGAATGGTTGAACCCAAGTTGGGGATTCTTTATTTTATTTTGCTTTTTCCTTTTTATTAACCATATAAAAAGAACCCAACTTGGATGCTAATTCTATTGTAGTAATAAAGAAACTAATTAAGGTTATTAGTTGTATAATGTTAAAAGGATCACTCTTTTATGTTGAGTAATTAGTGTAGAAAGAACCCAACTTGGTGTAGTTTCATGTTGTAGTTATTGGAGAAACAATTTGAAGGCCCTTGATTATAGTATGATAAAGAACCCATTTTTTGGGGGTTAGTATTAATAGAACTCATCTTTGTTGTTAAAGATTTAGTCTTACTAATTCTAGTCATAAGAGATAAGTTTTAGTAATTGTTGTGTGTTACTTTTGCTTCTAAATTATAAAAGATTAGTTCCTTGTAGCATGTCTATTTTTACTTTATGTTAGAGAAGACTATTTAGTTTCATGTTTGAATTGTTGTAGACCATGTTAGATTATTGTAGAATTGGTACTCATGCTTTCTACTATACATAACTTGTTGTAGGAATTAAAGTAAGCATCCATGCTTATTTGTAGCAATTTTCCATGTTTAAATAAGCATCCATGCTTAGATTATTGTAGGAAAATTATATACCATGTTAGATTATTGTAGGATTGATGCTCATGCTTTCTACCATGCTTAAGTAGTAGAAGATATCCATGCTTAGTTGTAACAATTTTTCATGTTTAAATAAGCATCTATGCTTAGATAGTTGTAGGAAAAATATATACCATGTTAGATTATTGTAGGATTGATACTCTTGCTTTCAGCCATGCTTAAGTAGTTGTAGGAAAAGATACATGCTTAAGTAGTAGAAGATATCCATGCTTAGTTGTAGCAATTTTCCATGTTTAAATAAGCATCCATGCTTAGATTGTTTTAGGAAAATTATATACCATGTTAGATTATTGTAGAATTGGTACTCATGCTTTCTACTATGCCTAATTTGTTGTAGGATAAGTTAGAAAAGAAACTCATACCTACATTATATACCATGCTTAAGTAGTAGAAGACATCCATGCTTAAGTGTAGTAATCATTCATCCTAAGTTGTAGTGAGTTCATGCTTATGTAGTATGCATGTGGTATAGATTGTAGTAGAGAACTCATGTTTATCTATGCTTAAAATATATACCATGCTTAGGTTGATACTTAAGTAGTATACCATGTTTAGAATGTTGTAGGTTCTTACATAAGATGTATACCATGCTTCAGGTTGGTGCTTAAGTAGTATACCATGCTTAGGAAGGTTGTAGATTCATGCTAAGTATATATCCATGCTTATATTGTTGTAGGATTAATATTTAAATCACCTACCAAGCTTAGGAATGTTGTAGATTCACGCTAAGTATATATCCATGCTTAGATTGTTGTAGGATTAATGTTTAAATTACCTACCATGCTTAGTAATGTTGTAGATTCATGCTATGACATATACCATGCTTAGGAATGTGTAAGATTGATGTTTAAATTACCTACCATGCCTAAGATTGTTGTAGAAATGCTTAAGTAGCATGCCATGCTTAAAGATTGTTGTAGGTTCCTACCATGCTTAAGATTGTTTTTGAATGATGTTTAAAGTGGTATACCATGCTAATTGTTTTAGGTTAAAGTAGTAAAGAAAATCGTGCTTTGTTGTATACCTGCTTTAACTCATAGTAGCTTTCTACTTAAGTTGTATCCATGCATTGTAGTTGTCGTGATTAGCAAGGAAATTTTCATGTTGTAGTTGTAGTATTAACTATCACATTGTAGTAAATTGTGTTAGTAAAGAACTAGCATGTTGTGGTAGTAGTGTTAGTGAAGGACCAATCATATTGTAGTTGCAATATTGTGTTGTGAAGTAGCTCTAGTTAATCCCCTAGAAGGAATCCCATGTTTGAGATTACATAACTAGAGCCATGCACGCTTGAATGCGGTATTGTAGCATTCTAGTCAAAAGAACCATGCTTGAATTGTATAGTGTAGTGAAGGATTAAAAAGGAACCATGAACCCATGCATCTAGCTTGTAGGTGATTCTAGCTCAAACTTGAGAAAGAACCCAAGAATCTAGTTGCATGTAGTTCTAGTTCTTTTTGGGAAAAGAAAACCATGGATTCTAGTCGTGTAAGGTTCTAATTGAAATTGGACCGTATCATGGGGACATTCCTCATCCTTATGGGTAACAAGGGTCGTGAAGGTCACTAGTAATTGTTAGCTCGATAAAAGTTGTTATGTCGCTTTGGGCTTCTCATTAGTAGAATACCTGTTTTAGACTATTAGTAGATTCTTCTGTTGCTTCTAATTATAGAAGATCAAATTTGCTAGTAAGCACATTTGGTAGCTTCTAGGTTTGATTACCTGTATGGTTGTTTTTGTATGTGGTGTTGCTCGTACGTGGCTCGACTGGCCCGTATGTCGCTGTGGGTCTCATACGCGGCTTATTTGGCTCGTAAGTATATTGTCTCATACGCAGCTCGATTGGCCCGTATGTAACTGTTGGTTTCATACGCAGCTTATTTGGCTGGTATGTATGTTGTGGTCTCATACGAAGCCCGCTTGGCTCGTATGTAGTTGTTGGTTTCATACGTAGCTTATTGTCTCATATGTGTTTGGTTTACTCGTATACAGCTTATTAGCCAGTACGCAGTTTTGTTGTGCTCGTCTAGGGTGATACTATTACCCTAGGGGCTATCGACCATCAAGACATGTATTTTCTTACTCCTAAGGGACTGCGGACGAGTCACTCCTTGTGTACCGTCGGATCTTAATCGGTGTAGGTTGATCGCGGACCGGAGTATAAAAGAAATCCAAGTTCAGGATTGTGGCATGCGGGTACATTCGTATTGCCAGGGTCTTGGATCGATAGGCCATGAACCAGATCCTTAGGGATTCTGGTAAGTCTAGGATAAGCAGCCTAGTAGAGTTGTCTTGCAAAGTCTAACTTAAGACTCAGCATGTTGTGTAAGTTCTGTTGTCATCCCTCGGTTTGTTTAGGGTTAGTGACATTGTTAGGGTAGTAACTTATGGCTTTTACTACTTAACCTTAACCTTTTCGCCGAATGGAAGGAGTTGGTGTTAAGGGTAATTCCTTATGATCCGACCTGTCCTATAGGCCTGCATTAGGCAGTGTTATTAGGTTTTACCCTTCTTGTCAAAGGGATACGGTCTGTGCCTTCTCACGGGTTGGGAGCACGGGATCCGTATCTCGTCTGTTAATTTCTGAAGTGCCTTGATAAGCGGGAGCGATTCCTGTTGGAGCTAGGAGGATTGACCCCCCCCCCCCCCCGGAACTCCGTCTTAGCATGTATCTAAGGGCGAGGGGCCATAGACTACGGTCTGGCTAGGGGGTGGCTGGGATGCTTCGAGCTAACCTAATTTTGCGGAAACTCCAAGGATTTGTCAGATATTTGATGGAGGTCTGGTATGCCTGGCTGATGAACACAATATTATTCACATTTTAGAGCAATAACTTTAGTGCAATTAGAAATTTAAATGCTCTATATATGGTATTTTACTCTCATTTTCTCTTTTCCACAGGAAACAGCATAAAAGTGCGAAACAAAGCAAATTCAGGATTTCAAGGATGACACATAAGGAACTGAAGAGATCAGTCTACTGATTATATTAACAAGTGACTGGACAGAGAAGCTGAAGCAGCTCGGCACAGTCGACTCCTCCAACAACAGTCGACTGCGCTGATGAATCATGAAACTACTGAAGTCTCGACACAGTCGACTTATCTCCAATGCCAGTCGACTGATCGGCAGCAGAGTCAACAGATAAGATAATTAAAGATTCATCCAAATCCAAATACAAATCAAAGCAGATACGGAAAGAAAGAAGAAAAGAGAAAGATATATATATATCGCCAATCAGATAAGGAAAGAAATAAATAAAAGAAGAGGGCGTTTATGCAAAAGAGTAAAAAACCCTAAATCTCTAGCCGTGTTCTATAAATACCAACCAAGATACAGGGGATAGGGGAATGCTCGGAATATCTCAAGACGGCTGGACCGACCAAGAAAGGCCATCAACAGCTAGCATCAAAGAAGGAAGACGATTGCTGATTGGGCTCAAGATCAATATCATACAAATCAGTGTTCTTCTATTCTTCTCTTTATTTTCATTGTAGTCATGAACTCTATTATATTAATCAATAAAGGTTGTATTATGTGCAACTAATTTAATAGTTGGGTAGATTGAAACCGTAGTCATGTGATGCTTATATTTTTCTAAATGCTACGTTATTGCTTATTGATTAAATCTGAGAGTATTGGAATAGATCTATAGTAATCAAACTAGTTCAGAAACCTAGGGCAGTCGACTGAAGTGACAGCCAGAGACTGCAGTCGACTGAAGTGACAGCCAGTCGACTGATCCGAACCTAGGATTACAAGTTTGTGTATTGTAGATCTGAATCTGTTATGTGAGCATATTGAGACGACCCATATCTCGTGTTCATAACTTGTAACAAGGGAATCTCTAGGGGTTCTTGGTTTAATCAACTTAAAGGATCTAGATCTGATACCAATTTCTAGAACCTTGAGTGTTTGTTCGTTTCCACTGATCTTATGTTTTCTTCAAGTACAACTTAGTAGATACCATGCTAAACACTTGATGAAAGAAACGAATTAGAGTAGATACCGTGCCTAATTCTTGGCTGAGGGAAACAGTACTTTAAGGAGTAGATACCATGCCCTTGAAGGGAACAAACATGAGTAATAAGAGTAGTGGATAACTCCGCATTACTGACTATAGGTGGAAATCATTGCCCAACTACTTAAATAAATATTTGTGATTCAACATTCCTTAATTTAGTTTTAATCTTTTTATTTCTTTTAGACTTCCAAACAACTCTTTATGATTTTTATTCTTTTTATTGATTAGTAAGTTAAAGTCTACAATCTCTGTGCGATCGACCCTTGCTTGCCGCTACGCTTCTTCAAACGATTCGTGCACTTGCGAGGTTTTTAATTTGTGTCTAGTTTTATCTATATATTTAGGTATCTAGAAACCGACAACACTGGCGGAACTAGACCGTCGAAGGGCCACCTCATCAGTCATGTCCAATCTTCAGAAACAAGTTGAATACAAGAGTAGAACTCATAGCGCGGGTTCAAATTCCTATAATGAAGAGACGACTTGAGATGGGCACATGTAGTATGGGCTGCATGTTGCTTCGGAGACTTGCTGGCATTAGAATATGAGCATCCTAGCTTTAGTCAATATTACATTAGATTCTAGTCATAACACTCACCAACACTTAAACTACACTGACACCCTTGGCATGTTTTTGTATGTTTGTTTTGAGAGATTCGCTGCTAAGTTATCAGCCTTAAAGCATCAGTGAATACTGACGTCCCCACTTCAATAGGTACTGGATCGCAGAAGTACAGGTGCGAGATTCAGGAGGACTCAAGGCAAGGATAGCAAGGAGTCGATGTCTTTTTAAGATCCGCTGTAATATTTATGTTGATTATTTTTAAGTTGAAAAGTACCCAAGTGGGAATTACCAAGTGTTGTTCTTCATTCATTGTACTCTGATATAATTTGTTGAAAGTTGTAATATTTGGGATTGTAAAGGTATTATTGTAACACTATTGTAATGTATTGCAGTTGTATAACATTCAGACTTGTAATACATTTGGTGTTGAATAAAAAGTTTTAAATTTTCCTGTTTTTCTGTGTACTGTGACTAATTGAAGAAAAGATTCTGGCTTATGTCACGGTTTTTCAGTATTTGGAAATTGGGGCGTTACAAGGTATATGTAAGAGATTGTTAGACTTCATGGGGTTCCAGTCCGTATTGTATCCGACAGGGATACGAGATTCAGATCTCAGTTCTAGGAGAGTCTTCAGAACAATTTGGGGAGTAAATTAAAGTACAGTACAGCTTTTCATCTCCAGAATGATGGACAGTCAGAGCGAACTATTCAGATTCTTGATGACATGTTGAGGTCCTGTATGCTTCAGTTTGGTGGATCTTGGGAAGACCATCTGCATCCCGTAGAGTTCTCGTACAATAGCTGCTTTCAAGCCAGTACTAAAGCTGCTCCGTTCGAGGCACTCTATGGACGGAAGTGCAGATCGCTAGTGTGCTGGGATGATATTGGTGAGAGAAAGTTGTTTGGTCCGGAATTGATCACCAGGACAGTTGATGTTGTGGTTCAAATCAGGAATCATTTGCAAGCAGCTCATGATAGGCAGAAGCGATGGGCTGATGTCCATCGGAGAGCTTTGGAGTTTATTGTTGGTGACCATGTTTTCCTTAAGGTATCGCCGTGGCGCGGTATCATTCGGTTCGGTGGTGGGGGCAAGCTTAGCCTAAGGTTTATGAGACTGTTTGAGATTTTGGAGCGAGTAGAAAAGGTGGCCTATCGTCTTGCATTGCCGCCAGCTTTATCGGGGGTGCACGATGTTTTTCATGTCTCACAACTCGGGAGAAATATCTTAGATGAGAGCCACGTGATCAATTATTTTGAGTGACCGTTCGGCCGGATTTGACTTGTGAGATTCTGCCAGTTGCTATTACAGATCGGCGGGAGAAAGTGCTTAAGAACAAGGTCATCAAGTTGGTTCGTGTTGCTTGGAATCCTGACTCACTCGGTGCGTCAACTTGGGAGCTGGAGGAGGAGTTTCAGCAGAAATTTTCTCATTTGTTTAAGTAGTTGTTTTGTTCTTTTGGTTATTTAGGGGTTACCCTATGTATCTTCTTGTTTGAATTTCGAGAACGAAATTCTTCTTGTTAGGTGGGTAGGATTGTAATCCCTGTTTTTTGTTTTTGTGTATTTTGAGTGTAATTTTCGTTTTGGAGTATTCTCTCCCTTTGTATTTTCCTTGTACTTCTTTTGAACCGCATATTGGATTTTTGTTTCAATATATATTTTCATTTTATTATTTTGCCTTCTTTTTATTTGAGTTCTTTATTTGTTGTCCGTCTCTTGTTTCATTCCATTTGTTCGGGCCATTATTTTTGATTTCCTGTACATATTTTATTTCTCTTTTTATTATTGTCATGTCCTTTTCTTTGATCCCTAAAACCCGTGAACCAATGCCTATTATTAATCCTATTCACTAAACACCCAAAACCATTCTAATATCAACATTCATTAATACCCAAACCCACTACCAAATTATTTGAATCCCATTATCACCCTACTATGTATATAAAACCCAAAACAAACCCATTTGTTTCTTTAAAAACCCATCAGCCCAACCTAACACCTTGTTTACCACCCGAAACCCATGCAAACCAACCCATTTCCAACTCTACCCGACCCGTTGGCTAAACCCACACCCGAAAACCCCCCTACTCTGCTTCCGCCGCTACCTTCTACGCTATATCCCTAACCCCAAACCATCCCCTATTTATTTGCCATGCACCCATCGTTCCCAAACCCTTCAGCCGCTCTCATACCTCCATGTGCCACCCTCTCTTTCTCGTTCTTACTGTGCACCCAGGCCAACCCAACTCCCCCTACGACCCACCTCCTCCCGGCCTGCAGTCAACAGCAGCGACAACCTCAGACTGCAGCATCGCGGCATCTACCTCCCTGTGCAGCCGGTCGTCCCGCTCCTCCTAAGCATCGACAACCCCCTGCAGCGGCCACAGCAGCGTCAGCCATCCCGAGGCTGTGCGGCTCGGCGATCCTTGTGCGCTGTCCCCTTTGGACCAACAACGACAGCAACTTGCTGCAGTCATTGGGTCTTGGAGTGCGTGTGTGATCTCGTGGTGGTCGTGCACTCGTTATTGTGTTTATGGGCTTGTGTTCGTGTTAGTTCGTTGATTTCTCGTTCGTGGGTTTTGTTCGTTACCGGGATCTGTTCCCATTATTCTTGGTGTTCTTTGTTTTTGTTTTCAGTTAAGGCAAGTAACTTGTACTCAAATTCCTTTGTATGATACAAGTCAAAAATAACACCTATAATGTAGTTGGGTTCTAGAGACGACCCTTGTGTGTTATTCTTGTTGGGTTTTGTCTCTATAGTGCTATTTGACCGTAGTTGACTCACGACACAAATTCGACATGAAACAACTAGGTTTTCGCCCGTTCTTGAGTTGATCATGTATGTGAACTATTTGTGAGAATTTTAATATTTGTTGAGATCCATGTGTTAGACTTGTTTTAGAGATGTTAATTACCCTATTTCATGTTGTTTGGACACTTGGTAGACTTGATTTCATGTTTGGTTGCATTTGGATCAAGTTTCGTTTGAAATATGTTGATTTTGGTTTTTGAGGAAATTCTGTATTTTGCCGATAATCTGTCTTTATCAGTAATTTAGACCATATTAAGGTCAGAATCTTAATTTTAATATAAAACATGAATTGTAGAGAAATTTGTGTGCTTTCCAATCCCTTTGACCTTGCTCGATTTCATTTTCATTTATGTGAGATATGACTGTTTTACTATATAGGTGTAGATAAATTCCAGATTTTGTTTCATGATGATTTTTGTGACTAAATTATTTTGATATTTGTACTGCACATATTATTTTGATCTGAAACTTTGGTCAGTATTTCTATATCTATCTAGGGATTACCCAGAATTTTGGTGGATTTTATTGATGAGTTTCATATGCCGTTTCTTGCTTGTTTATAAAAGCAATACTTGTTGTATTTTGCTCACTGTTCTGTATAGAATCATATTTTCACCGTATTTCCTGTTACCGTAGGACAAATATTTGTGAAATATGAAAGTTATATCATTTTGTATATTTTAATCTCCCATTGATGGATTTGGATTTAGTTTCACGGTTAGCGAGATATTACTGTTTTCGTACAGCAGTGTTGGGAACTCCAAATTTGCCAAACTACCGTTTCTTGATGTTTTCTGATTTTGGTTGACTAAACAAATTTTTCTGGAAAATTATGAAACTTTATATTTTGATGCTAGGCATATAGGGGAATACCACAGATTTTTCCTGGAATTTATTATGATGATTTCTTGCTGTTTTCCGATACTTGAATATAATTTATTGATTCCTGGCTGAACACATTTCCTGGTTTAGATTCAGTTTTGAGTTATGATTTTGTGAGACACAATATGAATTATATATTCTTGCTGGATTCGGTTGGAAGTCTATTTTTTGGATTCTCTGACGGATCCAGATTTGGATGTTTGTAGTAGCAGAAATCACTGTTTTAGTACAACACTGTCATGTTGTCCTGAATTAAAAAGTTAGTTGTTTTACCCCGTTATGTGTTATTTTGTACCTGTACTTATTTATTTTACACCCTGGACCTGATATATGTTTATACCCTGTTATTCTTGCTGTGTTTTGTGACATATACATGCATGCATGATTATAATAATAAATGACCAAGCCGGGGTTAAGGGAAAGATCTAGTAGTAGAAAATATAGAAACGTGTACTAAGAAGATGACTTGTTTCCTGCCTGCCTGTTACGTGTTCATGACTACATGATTCACTATCCTGTTACCTGTATCTGACTGCATGCTTCCCTATAGGAAGGTGTACTCGGAAGATAACCACAAGGTTATGCCTAATTCATGTACTTGACTACATACTTCTGTATAGAAAGGTGTATTCCGAAGAGAGCCACTAGGTTCTACCTGTTCCTATTTCCTATTATCCTGATCCCTTAGTACACTGCCCTATGGACTCCACTATGAAATCTAAAGCGAAACTATTTGTTGTAGAAATCATGTGTTATGTTTTTGGGGCACATGATGTAATACCCCGCATTTGCAGCGAACAGTCGACTGGTCCATTTAGCAGTCGACTGCTTGTAATATCCCGGACGGATATTAACTTGTATAAATTACTATCTTAGTATTATTTTATTATTATTTTATTATTATTCCAAAGTCAAATCATTTTGATGATTTTTCGCCGGTTTGCCCACAAACAGTGTCTATGCGCATCTACCGGTCGATGTGCATCCGAAGCGCATCAAATTGATAGCGCGATCCTCCGAATTAATAATAAAATTTATTTTACTATTATTTTCTAAATTAAACTGTTTTATGGAAATTTTATGAGAATTTTATAAGGAAATTTT
This sequence comes from Hemerocallis citrina, assembly GCA_017893485.1. Lineage (NCBI taxonomy): Eukaryota > Viridiplantae > Streptophyta > Magnoliopsida > Asparagales > Asphodelaceae > Hemerocallis > Hemerocallis citrina. The sequence continues at coordinate 112,992,473 of CM030360.1, read as the reverse complement.
AGTATACACATACATGCACACATACATACCATTGTATGGTACTTAGTACATTATGCAAAGTATATGGCATATACTCAAAGAACAATGTACTCATTCTTGTCATGACAACTTAATTAGAAGGTTAAGGTTGATTAGGAGGTTTGAACTAGGGCTTGTATACATGAGAAGAGTTAAACCCCTTCTAGAAGCCTTATCCCTCCACCTCACAAAGCCTACACCATACCCCTCCCCCCGCTAGGGCATGGCCGGCCACCCCTCTTCGTGGGGTTTTTGTGCAAATGTGAGTGCACACTTGCACTTACCACCTCCTATTCCCTCCTATAAATACCCCCTCCTTCTCCTCCTTCTCTCATTTTAGAAAACAAAAAGAAAGAAAGAAAGGAAAGGAAAAGAAAGAGAGATAGTCTCATACTAACAAAGAGAGTTTTTATTGTAGGGTTTTTCTAGGTGATTCTAAAAGCTAGGGGAAGGAGAAGGTTAGCAAGCAAGTCCTTCCAATAGAAACCAAGGTGGGGGTTCTCCATTTGCTTGTTTAGTTGTTTGTTTGTTTGTTTGTTTGTTTTGATAGTTGACTTCTTCTTCTACCTTCTTGTTTTGTTTAGTTTTTTTTGGGTTAGTTCTTGTGAATGGGTGTGTTGAATGTTGTGGTAAATAAAAGAAAGAAAGTAGTAGTAGTAACTACTAAAAACATATAAATATCACATCTTTAACATTGTAGTTGTTGTTTTGTATGTTGTTGGACTAAAAAGGCATATTGCATATGAACATTGAACATACAACCGATTGGGGGTTGTAGGACTTGTAGGACTTGGTATACATAAGCATATGAGCATTTTTACAACCATTGTGGGTTGTAGGACTTTGATTGAACTTGGACTAATGATAATAAGCATATGTTCTATTGTAGTTTTCTTTCTTAAATAAAATGATCTTTTTTTTTTATTAATCACTAGTTGTAGAAAATAAAAAGATCTTTTCTTTTTATTAATCACTAGTTGTAGAAAATAAAAAGATCTTTTCTTTTTATTAAATCACTAGTTGTAGAAAATAAAAAGATCTTTTCTTTTTATTAATCACTAGTTGTAGAAAATAAAAAGATCTTTTCTTTTTATTAATCACTAGTTGTAGAAAATAAAAAGATCTCTTCTTTTTATTAATCACTAGTTGTAGATTAAAAAGATCTTTTCTTTATTAATCACTAGTTGTAGAAATAATCTTCTCTTTCTTAACCACTAGTTGTAAAATAAATAGAAATGATCTTTTCTTTTATCACTAGTGATAATAAAGACCAATAGACAACTAAGTAGTAGCATGCTAAAATATAAAGTAGTAGTATATTGATTAAATGAAGAAGTAGTAGCAAGTAGTATAAATGTCTATGTCCATAAAGTAGTAGTAGTAGTAAGTTGTATGTTGTGAATGAAGTAGTAGTAGTAGTAGATAGTTGGGTGTTATGTTTTTGATTAAAATGGAGTAGTAGTAGTAGTAGATAGTTGTAGGATGTTTTCTAAAAATATCCTATCATGTTTTTATGTTTAGAATGTTGTAGGACTATTTCTAAAAATATCCTATCATGCTTTATGTTTAGAATGTTGTAGGATTATTTCTAAAAATATCCTATCATGCTTTATGTTTAGAATGTTGTAGGACTATTTCTAAAAATATCCTATCATGCTTTATGTTTGGAATGTTGTAGGATTATTTCAAAAAATATCCTATCATGCTTTATGTTTAGAATGCGGTAGGATTATTTCTAAAAATATCCTATCATGCTTAGAATGTTATTGGATTAATCCTAAAATTGCCTATCACATGTAGGAATGACATATATGTTGTAGGTTTCTTTCTAAGATTACCTATCATATTTTTATGCTTAGAATGTTGTAGTATGCTTTCCAAAATTACCTATCATGTTTTAGGAATACTATTTCATGCTTAGAATGTTGTAGGATTAATTCTAAAATTCCTACCATGTTTAGATTAGTCTATTTATGCTTGGAATGTTGTAGGATTCAACCTAAGAGTTTCCTACCATGTTTAGATCAACTCATTGATGCTTAGAATGTTGTAGGATTCAATCTAAGGGTTCCCTACCATGTTTGGATTAATTTTATTATGCTTAGGATGTTGTAGGATCCATGATAAAATTACTTACCATATTAGTTTAATTGTAGGTAAGTGAAACACCATGCTAGTTTAATTGTAGGTATGTGATATACCATGCTAGTTTAATTGTAGGTATGTGATATACCATGCTAGTTTAATTGTAGGTAAGTGATATACCATGCTAGTTTAATTGTAGGTATGTGATATACCATGCTAGTTTTAATTGTAAGTAAGATCTATGCCATGCTAGCTTAATTACAAGTAAGTTGTATGCCATGCTAGCTTAATGGTAATTAAGTTGTATGCCATGCTAGATTAAATGAATACTCATGATACCCATGCTTAGATAAGTATTTGTTCATGCTATGTTAGTAGATGGTCATGCTTAATCATTATTTATGCTAAGTAAGTAGGTGTCATGCTAATTATTGATCATGTTAAGTTAATGGTATCCATACTATGACATTCATGCTTAGAGAAAAGAAACTACCCATGGTTAGTTGTAGAGATTTTATGTTATGTTCCATACCATGTTAAAGTTCAAATGCATGTTTAGAACGTTGTAGGAGTAATGTTAGACTACCTACCATGCCTTGGAATGTTGTATGTTATATTAGTTATCTTTCCATGCTTGGGTTATGGTGATTAGCCAAGATAAGTAGTAAGCTTTCACGCTCGCTTGACTATAGTGGACTCTATGTCTAGGTCGTAGTGATTTTTATGCTTAAGCTCGATGTAAGCACAAGCGAAATCACATTCATACTTAGGAGTGTGATGGTGAGTAGTTCATTTTTGTAATTGGATTACCGTAGGAAGATGCTTACGAGTGTATGTCATGCTTTAGGCATTATAGGTCGAAGTAATAAGATCGGGAAGACCACTAGTAATAGTTAGTTGATAAAGGCTGTTATGCCGCCTTCGGTTCTTCCTTAATAGAATACTGATCATAGACTATTGGTAGATCCTTCTGTTGCTTCTAATAATAGATGACCAAGTTTGTTAGTAAGCACGTTTGGTTGCTTCTAGGATTGATTACCTGTATGGTTGTTTGCATATGGTTATGCTCGTACGTGGCTCGACTGGCCCGTATGTAGCTGTGGGTCTCATACGTAGCTTAGTTGGCTCGTATGTAGGTTGTCGTCTCGTACGCGGCTCGACCGGCCCGTGTGTAGCGATTGGTCTCATACACGGCTTATTTGGCTGGTATGTACGTGGTTATCTCCTACGAGGCCCTCCTGGCTCGTAGGTAGTTATTGTTTCATACGTAGCTTATTGGCTCGTATGTGGTTGTTACTCGTGTATAGCTTGTTAGCTAGTACACAGTTCGTTGTGCTCGTCTGGGGTGATATTACCACCCTACGGGCTATCAACCATCAAGACATATGTTTTCTCACCCTAAGGAACCGTGGAGGAGTCACTCCTTGCGTACCGTCGAATCTTAACCAGGGTAGGTTGATCGAGGACCGGAGTATAGACGAAATCCAAGTCTAGGGTAACGACATGCATGTATATTCGCACGGCCAAAGTCTTGGATCGATGCGCCACGAACCGGATCCTGAGGGATTCTGGTAAGTCTAGGTTGAGCAGCCTAGTAGAGTTGTCTTGCGAAGCCTAAATTAAAGGCCTAGCAGGTTGTGTTTATAACATTGTCATCCCTAGGATTGTTCGAGTCAGGGACATCATTAGGATAGTGACTTACAAGGTCTATTTTACTTAAACCATTTTTGCCGGGAGAGAGGAGTCAGTTGTAGGGGGCCCCTTACACTAACTCGTCCCTTGAGGCAGATCATAGGTGGTGTATTGGGTTGTACCTTCCCGTCAAGGGATACGCATGGTGCCGTCTCACAAGTTGAGGACACGGGTTGCGTATCTCGCTCTGTTAATTCCTGAAATACCGTGGCTGGGGTGCCACAGGATGCATTTGGGCAGTCCTGCGCTTGCGATACCCCAGAGGGTACCACAGGGTAGGCTTCGTGCTACCCCGCGCTTGCGAAACCCTATGGTTTGATTTTGGAACGATGCCCGATATACTGGGATCGAGTGAGGTCCGGCATGCCGGGTAGTAGTGGAAAACAGAGACACCATAAGCAGACTGCATAGGGGGGACTTGACCTCTTCTGCAACCTCACAGAGTCATGGAGTATTGTCAGGAACAGGTTGTGTACAATTAGAGTTCATAACGCGGGTTCAATCCCTATATATGGAGAAACGGCTTGAGATGAGGTCGCATGTAGTATAGGCTGCATGTTGCTTCGGAAACTTGCTGACATTAAAATAGGAAGCGTCCTAGTTCTATTTAAATATCGCATTAGAGTCTAGTCCCAGAACTCATGAACACTTAAACTACACCAACACCATTGCTATATTTTGTATATTGTTTGGGAGATTCGGTGCTATATGATCAGCCTTTAAGCGTCAGTGAATACTGACGTCCCCACTTCCATAGATACTGGATCGCCGAAGTACAAAGGCGAAATTCAGGAGGACTCAAGGCAAGGGAAGCAAGGAGTCAGTGTTATGTTTAGTTCCACTGCAGTATATGTATTGATTATGCATTAGTTGAGAAGTACTCTGATGTAAGATGTTGAAGGTTGTAATACTTAGAAATGTAAAGGTAATATTGTAACTCTATTGTAAGGTATTACAGTTGTACAATATTCAGACTTGTAACACATTGTGTATTGAATAAAAAGTTTTAAATTCTCCTGTTTTTCTGTGTATTGTGACTAATTGAAGAAAAGGTCTTGGCTCGTGTCACGGTTTCCCAATATTGAAAATCGGGGCACTACAGAGTGGTATCAGAGCTAACTTCAATTAACAGTCCAACACAGTAGGAAAATTTAAACTTAGATGCCTTTAGGAGATTGGGTTTTAGCTAGTTATAGACAATTATAACTCATATTGTTGTTCTTTCAACTTATGTTTTATAATATTTCTATATCGATGCTAATTTCTGTATCTACTCCTTGCAGGATGACGGACCGATCAGTTCCCACGGGGAGTGGGTGGGGTCAGGAAGATGTGATAGAGATAGACTCGGACACCGAGCCTATCCTGGAGGAGACTCAGCCACCAGTGGAGGCTGGGTTGGCCAGCAGGGCTCCTACAGTTGCCACAGCTGGGGCTTTTCCTTTCGGGGGTCAGGCCCCAGTACCGCCACCTTCCCAGCTTACCCCCGTGGAGGAGGCCTTCCAGCAGGTCTTCGAAGACATCTCTACACTGACCTGGTCTCACGTCCATCTGGAGAACAAGATGGACTCATGCGAGTTCGTCAACTATCACCACGCAAGGGAGGTAGAAAGATTGAGGAGCGCCAACGCAAGGGCTCAACGCCGAATGGTCATCCTGAACCGTGCCTACAAGATCCAGTTTGAGTGGATGGAGCGCCGGTGCGCAGACCTTCAGGTTCAGATTGCACAGCTGCTGGCACTGATGACTGGACAGGACCCACCTGAGGGCGCCAGCAGTACCGACTAGGGGTGTCGGGTACTCAAAAGATATTTTGTTATTTTGTGATTTTGGCCCCTACACCTGTGATGTATAGGTAGGGAGGATGTCACTTAGGAAAGAACGTGAAATCTTGTAACCAAGTAGGTTTAGGTAGACGGTGTTGTTATTTTATGATCTTGACTCCTACTCCTGTAAAGTATAGGTAGGAAAGTTATTACTTAGGAAGATATGACATTTTGTAAACCAGGGGTTTATGTATATATAAGTGTAACCCATTGGATGGATGTTCAAAGAAAAATTTCGGTTCATCTCTTGTTCTCCGACTATGCTATTTTGTATCTGTCGGTTCATTCGCCTAACTTAAAGTAGTTCTGAGGACAGAACTATTCTAAGGAGGGAGTAATGTAATATCCCGGACGGATATTAACTCGTATAAATTACTATCTTAGTATTATTTTATTATTATTTTATTTTAATTCCATAATCAAATCATTTTGATGATTTTTCGCAGGTTTGCCCATAAACAGTGTCTACGCGCATCTACCGGTCGATGTGCATCCGAAGCGCATCAAATTGATAGCGCGATCCTCCGAATTAATAATAAAATTTATTTTACTATTATTTTCTAAATTAAACTATTTTATGGGAATTTTATGAGGATTTTATAAGGAAATTTTAGTATACACATACATACCATTGTATGGTACTTAGTACATTATGCAAAGTATATGGCATATACTCAAAGAACAATGTACTCATTCTTGTCATGACAACTTAATTAGAAGGTTAAGGTTGATTCGGAGGTTTAAACTAGGGCTTGTATACATGAGAAGAGTTAAACCCCTTCTAGAAGCCTTATCCCTCCACTTCACCAAGCCTACACCATATCCCTCCCCCCCCTAGGGCATGGCCGGCCACCCCTCTTCTTGGGGTTTTTGTGCAAATGTGAGTGCACACTTGCACTTACCACCTCTTATTCCCTCCTATAAATACCCCCTCCTTTTCCTCCTTCTCTCATTTTAGAAAACAAAAAGAAAGAAAGGATAGGAAAAGAAAGAGAGATAGTCTCATACTAACAAAGAGTGTTTTTATTGTAGGGTTTTTCTAGGTGATTCTAAAAGCTAGGGGAAGGAGAAGGTTAGCAAGCAAGTCCTTCCAATAGAAACCAAGGTGGGGGTTCTCCATTTGCTTGTTTAGTTGTTTGTTTGTTTGTTTGTTTGTTTGTTTAGATAGTTGACTTCTTCTTCTACCTTCTTGTTTTGTTTTGTTTTTTTTGGGTTTGTTCTTGTGAATGGGTGTGTTGAATGTTGTGGTAAATAAAAGAAAGAAAGTAGTAGTAGTAACTACTAAAAACATATAAAGATCACATCTTTAACATTGTAATTGTTGTTTTGGATGTGGTTGGACTAAAAAGGCATATTGCACATGAACATTGAACATACAACCGATTGGGGGTTGTAGGACTTGTAGGACTTGGTATACATAAGCATATGAGCATTTTTACAACCATTGTGGGTTGTAGGACTTTGATTGAACTTGGACTAATGATAATAAGCATATGTTCTATTGTAGTTTTCTTTCTTAAATAAAAAGATATTTTCTTTTTATTAATCACTAGTTGTAGAAAATAAAAAGATCTTTTCTTTTTATTAATAACTAGTTATAGAAAATAAAAAGATCTTTTCTTTTTATTAAATCACTAGTAGTAGAAAATAAAAAGATCTTTTCTTTTTATTAATCACTAGTTGTAGAAAATAAAAAGATCTTTTCTTTTTATTAATCACTAGTTGTAGAAAATAAAAAGATCTTTTCCTTTTATTAATCACTAGTTGTAGATTAAAAAGATCTTTTCTTTATTAATCACTAGTTGTAGAAATAATCTTCTCTTTCTTAACCACTAGTTGTAAAATAAATAAAAATGATCTTTTCTTTTATCACTAGTGATAATAAAGACCAATAGACAACTAAGTAGTAGCATGCTAAAATATAAAGTAGTAGTATATTGATTAAATGAAGAAGTAGTAGCAAGTAGTATAAATGTCTATGTCCATAAAGTAGTAGTAGTAGTAAGTTGTATGTTGTGAATGAAGTAGTAGTAGTAGTAGATAGTTGGGTGTTATGTTTTTGATTAAAATGGAGTAGTAGTAGTAGTAGATAGTTGTAGGATGTTTTCTAAAAATATCCTATCATGTTTTTATGTTTAGAATGTTGTAGGACTATTTCTAAAAATATCCTATCATGCTTTATGTTTAGAATGTTGTAGGATTATTTCTAAAAATATCCTATCATGCTTTATGTTTAGAATGTTGTAGGACTATTTCTAAAAATATCCTATCATGCTTTATGTTTGGAATGTTGTAGGATTATTTCTAAAAATATCCTATCATGCTTTATGTTTAGAATGTGGTAGGATTATTTCTAAAAATATCCTATCATGTTTAGAATGTTGTAGGATTAATTCTAAAATTGCCTATCACATGTAGGAATGACATATATGTTGTAGGTTTCTTTCTAAGATTACCTATCATATTTTTATGCTTAGAATGTTGTAGTATGCTTTCCAAAATTACCTATCATGTTTTAGGAATACTATTTCATGGTTAGAATGTTGTAGGATTAATTCTAAAATTCCTACCATGTTTAGATTAGTCTATTTATGCTTGGAATGTTGTAGGATTCAACCTAAGAGTTTCCTACCATGTTTAGATCAACTCATTCATGCTTAGAATGTTGTAGGATTCAATCTAAGAGTTCCCTACCATGTTTGGATTAATTTTATTATGCTTAGGATGTTGTAGGATCCATGATAAAATTACTTACCATGTTAGTTTAATTGTAGCTAAGTGATACACCATGCTAGTTTAATTGTAGGTATGTGATATACCATGCTAGTTTAATTGTAGGTATGTGATATACCATGCTAGTTTAATTGTAGGTGGGTGATGTACCATGCTAGTTTAATTGTAGGTAAGTGATATACCATGCTAGTTTAATTGTAGGTATGTGATATACCATGCTAGTTTTAATTGTAAGTAAGATCTATGCCATGCTAGCTTAATTACAAGTAAGTTGTATGCCATGCTAACTTAATGGTAATTAAGTTGTATGCCATGCTAGATTAAATGAATACTCATGATACCCATGCTTAGATAAGTATTTGTTCATGCTATGTTAGTAGATGGTCATGCTTAATCATTATTTATGCTAAGTAAGTAGGTGTCATGCTAATTATTGATCATGTTAAGTTAATGGTATCCATACTATGACATTCATGCTTAGAGAAAAGAAACTACCCATGGTTAGTTGTTGAGATTTTATGTTATGTTCCATACCATGCTAAAGTTCAAATGCATGTTTAGAACGTTGTAGGAGTAATGTTAGACTACCTACCATGTCTTGGAATGTTGTATGTTATATTAGTTATCTATCCATGCTTGGGTTATGGTGATTAGTCAAGATAAGTAGTAAGCTTTCACGCTCGCTTGACTATAGTGGACTCTATGTCTAGGTCGTAGTGATTTTTATGCTTAAGCTCGATGTAAGCACAAGCGAAATCACATTCATACTTAGGAGTGTGATGGTGAGTAGTTCTGTTTTGTAATTGGATTACCGTAGGAAGATGCTTACGAGTGTATGTCATGCTTAAGGCATTATAGGTCGAAGTAATAAGATCAGGAAGACCACTAGTAATAGTTAGTTGATAAAGGCTATTATGCCGCCTTCGGTTCTTCCTTAGTAGAATACCGATTATAGACTATTGGTAGATCCCTCTGTTGCTTCTAATAATAGATGACCAAGTTTGTTAGTAAGCACGTTTGGTTGCTTCAAGGATTGATTACCTGTATGGTTGTTTGCATATGGTTATGCTCGTACGTGGCTCGACTGGTCCGTATGTAATTGTGGGTCTCATACGTAGCTTAGTTGGCTCGTATGTAGGTTGTCGTCTCGTACGCGGCTCGACTGGCCCGTGCGTAGCGATTGGTCTCATACACGGCTTATTTGGCTGGTATGTACGTGGTTATCTCCTACGAGGCCCGCCTGGCTCGTAGGTAGTTATTGTTTCATACGTAGCTTATTGGCTCGTATGTGGTTGTTACTCGTGTATAGCTTGTTAGCTAGTACACAGTTCGTTGTGCTCGTCTGGGGTGATATTACCACCCTAAGAGCTATCGACCATCAAGACATATATTTTCTCACCCTAAGGAACTGTGGAGGAGTCACTCCTTGCGTACCGTCGAATCTTAACCAGGGTAGGTTGATCGAGGACCGGAGTATAGACGAAATCCAAGTCTAGGGTAACGACATGCATGTATATTCGCACGGCCAAAGTCTTGGATCGATGAGCCACGAACCGGATCCTGAGGGATTCTGGTAAGTCTAGGTTGAGCAGCCTAGTAGAATTGTCTTGGGAAGCCTAAAATAAAGGCCTAGCACGTTGTGTTTATAACATTGTCATCCCTAGGATTGTTCGAGTCAGGGACATCATTAGGATAGTGACTTACAAGGACTATTTTACTTAAACCCTTTTTGCCGGGAGAGAGGAGTCAGTTGTAGGGGGCCCCTTACAATAACTCGTCCCTTAAGACAAATCATAGGTGGTGTATTGAGTTGTACCTTCCCGTCAAAGGGATACGCACGGTGCCGTCTCACAAGTTGAGGACACGGGTTGCGTATCTCGCTCTGTTAATTCCTGAAATACCGTGGCTGGGGTGCCACAGGATGTATTTGGGCAGTCCTGCGCTTGCGATACCCCAGAGGGTGCCACAGGGTAGGCTTCGTGCTACCCCGCCCTTGCAAAACCCTATGCTTTGATTTTGGAACGATGCCCGATATACTGGGATCGAGTGAGGTCCGGCATGCCGAGTAGTAGTGGAAAACGGAGACACCATAAGCATACTGCATGGGGGGGACTTGACCCCTTCTGCAACCTCACAGAGTCATGGAGTATTGTCAGGAACAGGTTGTGTACAATTAGAGTCCATAACGCAGGTTCAATCCCTATATATGGAGAAACGGCTTGAGATGGGGTCGCATGTAGTATGGGCTGCATGTTGCTTCGGAGACTTGTTGACATTAGAATAGGAAGCGTCCTAGTTCTATTTAAATATCGCATTAGAGTTTAGTCCCAGCACTCACGAACACTTAAACTACACCAACACCATTGCTATATTTTGTATATTGTATGGGAGATTCGCTGCTATATGATCAGCCTTTAAGCGTCAGTGAATACTGACGTCCCCACTTTCATAGGTACTGGATCGCCGAAGTACAAAGGCGAAATTCAGGAGGACTCAAGGCAAGGGAAGCAAGGAGTCAGTGTTATGTTTAGTTCCGCTGCAGTATATGTATTGATTATGCATTAGTTGAGAAGTACTCTGATGTAAGATGTTGAAGGTTGTAATACTTAGAAATGTAAAGCTAATATTGTAACTCTATTGTAAGGTATTACAGTTGTACAATATTCAGACTTGTAACACATTGTGTATTGAATAAAAAGTTTTAAATTCTCCTGTTTTTCTGTGTATTGTGACTAATTGAAGAAAAGGTCTTGGCTCGTGTCACGGTTTCCCAGTATTGGAAATCGGGGCGCTACACTGCTACTGTATAGTTGGGCTGGATTAGGCCGGATTGGTTGAGAAGGATTTGAAAAGGATTTGAGAAATATAGTCCCACATGGGAAGTGCACAAAAATAATTTGAGTATAAATATAATTAGCCAATGATCAAGAGTCACCTAATTGGTTAACCACCTTTTGAGAGGCAGCCTGTGGTGGGCAGTTGTACTACATAGTATCTAATTTGTCTTCTAAAAATAATAAAATTTTCTGGGTATTGGGGCAGGGCGTTACAAATGGTATCAGAGCCGATTTTCGACACCGGGTATAGTAGAGGTCAGTATGATCTGCGGTGCTGAGAGTCATTGATCTCCGGGGTCGGGTATATTCTGCGGTATTGAGAGTCACAGGTTGTGATTGATAGTCGGGTATCCGATCTGCGGTGTTGAGAGTGATTGATCTCCGGGATCTAGGACTATACTACATCGGCTAGAAAGGGCGGATCCTACACTAGATGTGTACCCTGTACTCAGCAAGGACGCTGATTTCTACGGTGAGGTGTATGTAATACCCCGTATTTGCAGCGAACAGTCGATTGGTCCATTTAGCAGTCGACTGCTACTGTATAGTTGGGCCGGATTGGGCCGGATTAGTTGAGAAGGATTTGAGAAATATAGTCCCACATGGGAAGTGCACAAAAATAATTTGAGTATAAATATAATTAGCCAATGATCAAGAGTCACCTAATTGGTTAACCACCTTTTGAGAGGCAGTCTGTGGTGGGCAGTTGTACTACATAGTATCTAATTTGTCTTCTAAAAATAATAAAATTGTCTGAGTATTGGTGCGGGGCGTTACAGCGAACAGTCGACTGGTAACACTGTTTACACGGGATTTGAGAAAGGATTTGAGAAATTTAGTCCCACATTTGAGGTGCACAAAAACTAATTTGAGTATAAATATAATTAGCCAATGATCAAGAGTCACCTAATTGGTTAACCACCTTTTGAGAGGCAGCCTGTGGTGGGCAGTTGTACTACATAGTATCTAATTTGTCTTCTAAAAATAAGAAAAATTATCTGAGTATTGGGGCGGGGCGTTACAAATGGTATCAAAGCCGACTTTTCAACACCGGGTGTAGTAGAGGTCAGTATGATCTGCGGTGCTGAGAGTCATTGATCTCCGGGGTCGGGTATATTCTGCGGTATTGAGAGTCACAGGTATGTAACACCCCGAATCCCAAATATACTGAATTCGAGATGTTCTACAGGATCTTTTCACTTTTCTGAGTACAATTTTATAAGGAAGTTAAACCTTTTACTTTACATCAGAGTTTACATCATTTATTACATTTACATTGCACAGCGGAAGTAAAAATTTACAACATTTAAATAAATGTACAACAACATGGTATAATCTTTAAGCATCCATTCCTCTTTACTCTTTAACATGTCATTTACCTGCATATAAGACTGTGGGTACGTCAGTTTATTCAACCGACGATCATTATACACGGTCATCCTCTCTATGCCGGAAATAGTATAACTTAATTTTTCATATTTAGCAAAAACAAACATGTCACATTACAACTAAAGGGACTACCCTATTGATGTCGTGTTGTGATTGTGCACTTAGTCCTTAGTGCAATTATTTATATTAGATGACACTAATGCGTACTTGTTCGGATTCTATGCATCCCATACTACATAGGTCCGAGGGCAAACCTCTTAATCGTTCATCATCTTTGTAGGGTTCAATCCCTCGCCATGACTTAATCTACTACTGTAACTACGGTAGGTATCCTAGATGATCTATGAGTGCAAGCACGTGTACAGAAAACCTGGAAGGGAATCCCACGTCATGTCACGACTCATCGTGAAGAACCTGTGGCCATTTCAGCCTCCTTCATGGCACACGATCCTCCTGCAGTCACCAAACATCCCACAAGCATCACCACCGGGATGGTACCCTGGAGCAGTATCCACATCATGTCACGACGCATCGTGAAGAGCCTGTGAAATACTCTCCGCCATCACGGTACCCTGGAGCCGTATCCACGTCATGTCACGACTCATCGTGAAGAACCTGTGAAATACTCTCCGCCGCAAATCCGATGGCCCTCACTCATATTTTTCTCCTACTTTCATCACATCTCCACTATGTACTAATCCTTAGTTTTTATTAGAATCATGAACAAAATTAAAGCTCTAGAGTTAGCCTCTCCACTAAACCGGACTTATTCATTCATTTCAACATGACCAACCTTGGTCTTTCTTTTCAATATTCATTTCATTTCTTTCCAAATGCCGGGGGAGACTTAGCTACTCTTTTGTTTCAATTCCAATTCACAATTTCCAACATTGAGCGTTACTAGCTCATAAGTTCATTTTTCACAATCGCAATGGATTTTCTTTTCCATGTTCATAGCTTTCTCATTCATACAACTTTCATAATTTAAATAAATGATTCACTTCGTAAAGACAAATTGAATTCACTGTCATAACCAAACAATCAACATAAGATTCATAACCTTTATTATAAACCAATCATAGAGTTTCTGATATACCAAAAGTACTTCTGAACAGTCGACTTGGAGCACATCCAGTCGACTTGTTCGGTTATAATAAGTTATTCAATAATCGCTCGGAAGAGTCGACTGCTGCACATGGCAGTCGGCTGTTCCGCAGTATTCCAATTTCAATTATCATCCTCAGGACAGTCGACTGTCGTTCAACACTGTCGGCTGTTTTGCAGAGTTCAATTATGTAATTTCTCAGGTTCTATACAGTCGACTGCTACACACATTCGGTCGACTGAACAGTTTAAAATATCAAATTAAGGAATCACACATCATAGTTTGTCACGCTATTCTTCAACAAGAATAATTCACATTTCCTGGTTATCACATTGTTCTCAAAATAAGAAGTACTAACGAATATTCACAATTCATATTCTCATACATCTATCACATAATGTCACTTCAATCTTTACTATACTAATCTTCTTCATTTCCAATTCTTTTGCAAGGTATACTTTCCCAAAAATACACATGTCAGAATCATAGTTCTAATTATACCTTTTATCCTCAAATCACATTTTATTTTATGCAACAATTTCCAAATTATCTTTATAAAATCTCGTGTATTTTTAGAAGAATGGAACATTCGAGTTTATAAACATTTCATCAGTACCAGTCGACTTATACTATAGTAAGTCGACTGTCTAGGGGAAAACATCCATGATTTTAAGAAAATAAATTAAGCAAGAAGTTGACTTATAAAAGCACAAGTCGACTTGAAAGAGCATATAAGTCGACTTACAAGGTCCTAAGTCGACTTACCAGAAAGATTCCTTTTCGACATTTCCCAACAATTAATGCCACTAATCTCTTTATTAGCCAATTACACATTCATGGTTATAATTAATCCATACCAACTTAGATTTTTACTAATCCAATCACATACAATTTCATACTCACATTCCAATCCATTCATAGGTCAATTTTCCAATTAGGAGTGTACTCTTATTAGTATTTTTCATGCATCATTACTCAATATATTACTAGCATGATTCCTAATAAGGAAAATTAAACCCACTATCATTCATTCATTCTAACAAGCATTTCTACTTTAGAAATATAGAGAATTTTACCCACCTTGTATGGAGAGAACAAACACAATAGCAACTAAGTCCTTTGCAAATGAGATGCACCTTCTCCTAGATGATGCGCGCACAAGCTCCACAAGTACCACCGAAAGCTCCTAGCCGGCCCTTCTCCTCCTTGGTAGAATGCAAGCACAATCCCACTCACCACTCAATCTTTTTAACTCACAAACTACTACTAATTAGACTATAGATTTGGAATGGATATTAAGCACAAAACAACTAGCCATGGGAGGGGGGTATTTATACTAAAAATCAACTAGAATGGAGGGCTAGGATTAATTGGTTGGTTGTAGGATGGAAGGCTAGGATGAGAGTAGGAGTTACAATAACTACCTACATCTAAATAACCACCACCATGATCACCATTTAACTTTTGAATCTCCCTCCAAAAAGAAGTGTACCTGGCCATGCCTAAGGAAGTGCACTTGCACGTGTACGTGTAGTGCGCGTGCAAGCACTAGGCCCAAAATTGTACATTTAATTTTTTGCATAAAAATAAAATAGACTTTTTTAAAATTATATTCTACATGACAAGTTGTACTTTTAAAATGAATTAATCCATGGGCTTTAGTTTTATGGGCCAAAATAGTTATTTTAAAATGAATAATTTACATTTTGGGCTTTAAGAAAAGGCTTTAAAATATGGCTTTCTATCCATTTAAAGAAAAGGATTTTGTATAAAAATAGTTTGAAAACATATATTTAAATGTTTATACATATCACAATAAAAATAATTATAAGATTCAATTCAACCAAAATATTGCACGTGCACACTACGTGCCAAATATTACAGGATATCCGATCTGCGGTGTTGAGAGTGATTGATCTCCGGGATCGAGGACTATACTACATCGGCTAGAAAGGGCGGATGCTACACTAGATGTGTGCCATGTACTCAGCGAGAACGCTGATTTCTAAGGTGGGGTGTATGTAATACCCCAGATTTACAGCGAACAGTCGACTGGTCGATTGTTCAGTCGACTAGTAACACTGTTTACACGGGATTTGAGAAATTTAGTCCCACATTTGAGGTGCACAAAAACTAATTTGAGTATAAATATAATTAGCCAATGATCAAGAGTCACCTAATTGGTTAACCACCTTTTGAGAGGCAGCCTGTGGTGGGCAGTTGTACTACATAGTATCTAATTGTCTTCTAAAAATAAGAAAAATTGTCTAAGTATTGGGGCGGGGCGTTACACATGAAGTGTTACCTAGATAGTAATAAAACCAGACTTGACATGACATAATCAGATTTTCTGTACTTGTTTCCTGATTACCTATTTTCCTCATTACTTGTTCCTGATCACCAGATTCCTGATTATCCTGTTACATGATTACCTGTTCCTATTTACCTGTTACATGATACATATTTACCTATTAACTTGACACTTGATACATGTTACTAGTACCTATTTGTATACCATGTTGCTTGATTCTGTTTGCTTGATTCATGTTACATATTATATTTCTGTTGACACACGTATAGCATGCTATGCTTGTTACTTAGATTTTTCTATCACATGTACTTGTATCCTACATTATAAGTGGCCCGTAACTTGCAATTAACGGGTACTTGTTTTCTTTTTCCTTTTCCTGCAATTTACTAAATTGCAGATCAGGATGGTCAGCTGCCCGATGGCTATGGAGATATGAGATACTAGTGCTGGATTTCCTGCTTTATTATTATTATTATTTGCATGATTTGAATAAAATGTACTTGAGTAATTGCATAATTATATTGTATTTGGGCGATGTGACCCAGGATATTTGACTTGTCCAGATTCTGATTTATTGGAGATTATATATTTTTGGTTTCAAGTAAATTTCTGTTGGTATCTTGTTTCAATTATGCATGCCTGGTTATTTCTTTGCTTCCGACTCTGATTATTCCTGTGATATGTTGTAAAGATTCCTGAACAGCTTATGGATGATGAAAATCATTCGCCGGGCCAAGGTTACGTGCTCGTATTCCATATTTTTGGGAAGCGGGGCGTGACAACCACTTTTCTAGATTCCTTATAGAGCTCAAAATCCTGCTCTTTGAACACAACTCAAGGACAACAAAAACCACAGCGAAAGCTGAAACTTGTAAAGCATATAAATTTTTCTATACTTATTATAATCTAGCTGTAACTCATGTTTTTCAATTTTCATATTTTTGGTGTATTTTTCTTTTCTTGTGTATTTGTACTCTTTTGTTTTTTTGCTTTGACCGTATATTGAGTTGTTTCTATATATTTTCATTTTCTTTTCTCATTCTTGATTTTTGCAAGTTATTTCTGATTTCTTGGTTGTTCTTGTTCATGGTTGTTGTTTTCGGTCTTTATTGTTGTCTCGTTCTCTTTATTTGTATTTTTGGGTGCTCTTGGTGATTTGGTGGTCTACCTCATTCCTAATCCTATTATTTTGATCCCTAATTGATTACCAAAGCCAAATTACCCAATCCTAGTTTGAATCCTATTCAATTTGATCCTCATTTGTCTTATTAGATTAATCTTATTACTACTCCTAAACTACCTACAACCCAATACCCATACCCACATCAACCCTAAACTCCACTATATATATAAACCCTTATCTCCTACTAAAACCCTAACCCTAATAACCTAAACCTATCCCCCTGGACTCTCTCTCCCACTGCTTGCATCGCACAACCCAACCCGAGCCCTCCTCCCTGCCTGAACTCCAACCCGCACACACCCCCTGCTTGGCCTGCACATCCCGACAACAAACCCCGATCTTCCCCTTGCCACACACAACCACCATCCACCTCCTCATCCATCCATCGACTCTCTCCCCCTTGGTTCTACCCGCCGCGACCAAGCCAGCGACAGCCGGAGAGACACGAGGCCGATGCCACCATCTCTCGCACTCTTGATCTCTCTCTCTCTCTTTGTGGAGTTTTGCTCATGTGGTGATTTTGCACGAGTTTGCTTGGACTCGTTGATTCGTGGATTTTCGTTCGTGAGTTTTGTTCATTGTCGGGATTCACTCCCGTCACTCTTGATTTTCATCCGTTCTTCATCTTCGGTTAAGGCAAGTAACCTGTACGCCAATTTCTTAGTTTGATACAGGTTAAAAATACCACCTATAGTGTAGTTGGGTCTACAGACAACTCATGTGTGTGTTATCTTTGATGGGTTTTGTCTCTATTGTGAAAATTTGACCATAGTTGCCTCACGACACAATATTGAAATGAATTAACTTAGGTTTTACCCGTTCTTGATTTGATCATGTATGTGAGACTTCTCGTGAGAATTTGGGTATTTGTGAGAACCTTGTGGTAGACTTGTTTTAGATATATTAATTACCCTAATTCATGATATTTGGATACTTGGTAGACTCGATTTCATGTCTGGTTGTGCTTTGAACAAGTTTTGTATGATATATGTTGAGTTGTTATTAAAGGGAAAAATCTGTATTTTGTCGCTGATCTGTTTTGTTTGCTGTTTTGGACTGTCTTGTAGTCAGTAACTTAATTTTTGTATAAAACATGAGTTTTAGAGGATTTCGTCTATTTTCCAACCCCTCTGACCTTGCTTGATTTCGTTTTTGTATGAGTGACTTATGACTGTTTTACAATAAAGATGTATTATGTTTCCAGATTTCGTTTCTCGACGATTTTGTTAATTAAACTATTTTGATACTTGAGATACACCTATTATTTTGATATGAAACTTTGGTTAGTTTTTCTATACCTATCTAGGGATTAGCCAGAATTTTGGTAGATTTTATTGATGAGTTTTATATGTCGTTTCATGCATGTTTACAAAAATCATACTTGCTGCATTTTGCTCGTTGTCCTGTAAAGAATTGCATTTTAACCCTGATTTCTTTTACTGTATGGAAAATGTTTGTGAAATATGAAAGTTATATTTTGTCTATTTTCATATCCCTTTGGCGGATTTGGATTTCGTTTCACGGCTTGCTAGATATTTCAGTTTTCGTACAGAAGTGTTGGGAATTCCAGATTTGCCAAACTACTGTTTCTTGATGTTTTCATATTTTTGATGACTGGACTAATTTTATTGAAATATTATGAAACTTTATATTTTTATTCTAGACATATAGGGGAATACCCCAGATTTTCCCTGGATTTATTTGAGAGGTTTTGATGCTCTTTTTCGGACTGAGAATTCGTTTTACTGATTTATGACTGAACATGTTTTCTGGATTCAAATCAATTTTGAGTTATGATTTTGTGAAATACTATATAGCTTATTTATATTCACTGGATTCGGTTGGGAGTCTATTTTCCAGATTTTTCGACGGATCCAGATTTGGATTTCTGTAGTAATAGGAATCACTATTTTAGTATTGTACTATCTTGTTGTCCTGAATATGAACATACATTGTTTTGCTCGTTTGTGTGACTGTATGTCATCTATGCATGCTTGATTGTTTTTCTGAACCTAATACTAGTTATACCATGTTAGTTTGACACTATTTCATGCACCATCATGTCTGTTTGATGACCATAATAAAAGTAACCAACCTGGGGTTTCTTAAGGGAAGATCTAGTAGTGGAAAATATGGAAACGTGTACTTGGAAGGGAACTAGTGTTCCGTACTGCTACTGTTACTGTTACTCTTCAGCAACTACTACTATTACTATTACTTTTCTGCTACTGCTACTGTTACTGTTACTTTACTGCTACTGCTACTGTTACTGCTACCTGAGTTCACTGTCCCATTATGGTCCACTATGAAATCTAAATGCAAAACTGTTTGTTGTAGCAACCATGTAGTAAAAACCGGGATGCCTGAAGTGCTACCTAGCTAGTAATACACACAAGACTGTAAGAACATAATACTGATACTGTTAGACTGAGACTGTTAGACAGATATTGTTATAATGTTACACTGATATACTAAGATTACTATTACTGGACACTGTTAGTTGACATATGACACTATTACTGACACATTCATTTGTACTGTTAGTATACCATGATAGTTTACTTTGTTTTACTGATTCATGCTAGTTATCACTGTTGATGCATTATTCCATGTTATTTGTTAGTTTTTCCATGTGCTTGTATCCTACATTATAAGTGGCCCGTAACTTGCAATTGACAGGTATTTGTTTTCTCTTTCCTTTTCCTGCAATTATTAATTGCAGATCAGGATGGTCAGCTACCTGACGGTATTAGCAAAATAAGATATTAGTGCTGGATTTCTTGTTTATTAGTATTATTATTATTATTTTGGAACAATGTATTTTGAGTACTTGAATATTTATTTTGTATTTGGGCGATGTGACCAAGGATATTTGATTTGTCCAGATTCTGATTTATTTGATAATATTATATATTGTTTCAAGTAAATTCTGTTGGGTTATTAATTTCGTTATGCATGTATGGCTGACTCTTTTGCTTCTGACTCTGATTATTTTGTGAGAAATTGTAAAGATTCCTGAACAGCTTATGGATGATGAAAATTATTCGTTAAACTTTTGTTGCGTTTTCGTATTCCGTATTCTTTTTGGGAAATGGGGCGTGACAAGATTTTTAGTGGTATCAGAGCCCAGGTTTGGCTAATGTATTAGCTGCCTAATATATTAGACAAGCTTGGCTCGAACTGGGATTGGCTCAATATTTTACCAACCATGCATACGTAAATAAATTATTATCAACTCTGATTCTGGATGCTAATCGTTTTTGGTTTTGTGCAGACTATGGCTCGTGGAAATTCTTCTCAGCCTGATCCAGTTGAGGCTGTCACTGCTGTGCTTGAGCGGTTGATTAATCAGCAGCAAAACCACAGTGATCTTGTGATGGCTGCTCTTGAAGCCGCCCGGGTTCTGCCTCCTGTTGTACTTGTACAAGCAAATCTTCCGCCTCGTCCAAGAACAGTTACAGATTTTATAAGGCTGCATCCCGACCATTTTTCCGGCAATGAGACGCCTTTGGAGGCTGAACAGTGGTTGATCCGGACCGAGCGCTTGCTCTTGCCGGCACGTGTTGCCGAAGCTGATAGGGTGGACGTGGTTTCCATCCAGCTGGTGGATTTAGCTCATATTTGGTGGATGGCCGAGTCCGAGCGTCTTGAGAGGCCTATTGCTTGGGCTACTTTCACTCGGAGATTCTTGGAGAAGTTCTTTCCAGTAGTACTCGAGTTGAGATGGAACAACGATTCATGGCCCTAAAACAGGTTAAGTCACTATTCTATTTTGGAATTTTGTTACATAATTGTTCAAACAATGTTGTAACATGGACTTCTTGAAACAGGATTTTAGGTTAGTGGATGAGTACGTAGCTAAGTTTACTGGACTAAGCTGCATCGTTGCCGTTCTTGTGGCAATGAAGAGAATAAGGCTGGTAGATTCACTAATGGGCTTGAGCAGGATATCAAGAGGCATCTTGTCTCTCTTTGCTTGCGTACTTACGCTGAAGCTCTTGAGGCAGCTCGAGCTCAGGAGCAGGCTCGTAATAGTTTGGTTCCTTCTTTGCGAAGTGTTCCGCATTCTGCTGCTAGGCCTTCTGGTGGTCCTATTCGGAGGCTTGTCCCAACCCATCTGGTTAGGGCAGCTCCGTATCCTTCTGTTGGCTTCCAGAAGGGTGGTTTTTGCGACTTCTGTCAGATGTCTGGGCATGAGCATAAGAATTGTTGGCGCATCAACCGCCAGTGCTTTAGGTGTGGCACCGCTGATCATTCTGTACGCGATTGTCCGCAGCAGCAGCAGGTGGCTCTTCCAGCCAGGGGTCCTGTTCAGCAAGCAGGCCCAGCTCATGGTCTAGTTAGGCCTCCGCTTCCTCCTCAACGCCAGATTGTCGGTCAGAGGACCGCTATTCCGATGAGAGGTCAGGCTTTTAACTTGACTATTGCAGATGCTGAGATAGCTGAAGGAGTTGTGGCAGTATCTTGTTTTGTTGTTTTGTTATTTTGTTTCTCTTTGTTTTATTTCTTTTAGTCTTACTTTGCTTCCTTATGTTATTTTTCTGCATTGTTTTTCCCTCACCCTTGATTCTCTATTCTTTCTCCTTGTCTTTTGATTCTTTTAGGTATCATTCTTGTTTTCTCTTTTCCTGCCTATGTTCTTTTTGATTCTGGGGCAACCCATTCTTTTGTCTCCTCTCGATTTGTCGCTCGCCATCAGTTGGAGTGTAGCAACATGTCAGAGGCTTAGAATATTGTGACAGGTGGTGGAGTTGTCATATGTTCCCGTGAGTGCAGGCAATGTCCCGTTGTTATTGGGGACGCAGATTTCAAAGCCAACCTGATTGTAATTGGAAATTTAGGATTCGACGTTATTCTCGGTATGGATTGGTTGGGTGAAGCCCATGCCATTATTGATTGCCCTGCCAAGAATGCTGTCTTCAGAATTCCAGATCGAGCAGAATTTGAGTTCCATGCCAGGGGAGTCTTCCGTTGGCCGAGCAAAGACTATAGTTGAATAGGTGGATTGTGCGATGGAATTGCACTCAGTCTGTGAGGCTGTGCCTCTAGCAGTTTGAGATTTCCTGGATGTTTTTCCAGATGAGTTGCCTGGCTTACCCCCTGATAGGAAAGTGGAATTTGGTATTGATGTTCAGCCTGGAAGACGTCGATATCGAAGAGCCCCTATAGGATGGCACCCGTTGAGCTGGTAGAGCCTAAGGTGCAGATTCAGGAGTTTCTTGAATTGGGTTTTATCAGACCATGTGTTTCGCCTTGGGGTGCTCCGGTCCTTTTTGTCAACAAGAAGGATGGTAGTCGTCGACTGTGTGTGGATTATCAGGAGCTGAACAGAGTTACTGTAAAGAATCGGTATCCGTTGGCCAGGATCGATGATTTATTTGATCAGTTGAGTGGTGCTGCTGTTTTCTCGAAGTTGGATTTTCGTTCTGGGTATCACAAAGTCAAGGTGATGGCTACAGATATACAGAAGACTGCATTTAGGACTAGATACGGGCACTATGAGTATCTTGTGATGCCATTCAGAGTCACGAACGCGCCGGCTGTATTCATGAGTCTTATGAACCGGGTCTTCTCTCAGTTCTTGGATAGATTTATGGTGGTCTTCATTGATGATATTTCGGTGTATTCTCGGAATCGGGAAGATCATGCTGAGCATCTTAGAGTGGTTCTGCAAACTTTGAGAGAGAATCAGTTCTATGGAAAACTCAGCAAGTGCGAGTTTTTGCTCGTCAGGGTTTTTTTCTTGGGGCACATTATTTCTGGAGATGGTCTTTCTGTGGATCCTTCTATGGTTGAAGCTGTAAAGGATTGGCCTATTCCTAAGTCGGTTTCCGAAGTGCAGAGTTTTCTTGGTCTCGCTAGCTATTATCCGAAATTTGTCCAAGATTTTTCTATGATAGCAGGACCGCTGACTAAACTAACAGGAAAGGATCAGAATTTTTGTTGGTCTGATGAGTGCAATAAGGCTTTTTTTGAGTTGAAGAACAGATTGATGTCAGCACCTGTGTTGACTATTCCAGATGGTTCAGGCGGATTTGTAATTCACTGTGATGCTTCTGGTAAGGGTCTTGGAGCAGTTCTTATGCAGAAGGGCCGAGTCGTTGCATATGCATCGAGGCAGTTGAGGCCACATGAGAAGAACTATCCTACTCATGACTTCGAGTTAGCAGCAGTGATTTATGCTTTGAAGCTGTGGAGACATTATTTACTTGGAAACCGAGTGGAGATCTTTACAGACCATAAAAGTCTCAAGTAAGTCTTCACCCAAAAGGAGTTAAACATAAGGCAAAGGCATTGGTTGGAACTTATGGCTGATTATGACATCTGTTTGCAGTACCATCCTGGTAAGTAGACTTGGTACCTGATGCTTTGAGCCAGAGACCAACAGTTATATTTCTTACTCAGCAGAGTGATCTCATTGAGCATATGAGGATGTGGGAGTTGGATGTTGTGTTGCCAATTTCTATTCGGAGTTGTTTGGCGCTCCAGCTTCATTCTGCTCATGTTGATCAGATCAAAGAGGCACAGGCTGGTGATGCGCAGTTGTACAGTTTTCGAGCTGAGGTTGTGTCTGGGTCCAGGACGGACATGGTTATTCATGCAGATGGTTCGCTTCGTTTTGGTTCCTGGTTGTGTGTCCCTAAGGGTGAAATTCGTCAGAGGTTGCTTGAAGAAGCTCATTAGTCTTCGTATTCTATCCATCCTAGCGGTACTAAGATGTATCGGGATTTGAAGCTTCATTTCTGGTAGCATGGTATGAATAGGGCTGTCGCTCGGTTCATTTCTCAGTGCTTGACCCGCCAGCAGGTTAAGGCAGAACATCAGAGGACCGCTGGACTTCTTCAACCGCTTCCTATTCTAGAGTGGAAGTGGGAACATATCACTATGGATTTTGTGTCTGCTTTGCCAAGGAGTCCTAAGGGTCATAATGCTATATGGGTGATTGTCTATCATTTGACGAAGAGTGCTCACTTCATTCCTTTTCGTGTCGAATAGTCTACTGAGAGCCTAGCTGAGAGGCATATGCAAGAGATTGTTAGACTTCATGGGGTTCGAGTCAGTATTGTATCCGACAAGTGTTCCAAGATTCAGATCTAAGTTCTGGGAGATTCTTCAGGATAGTTTGGGGAGTAAATTAAAGTACCGAACAACTTTTCATCCCCAGAATGATGGATAGTCAGAGCGGACTATTCAGTTTCTTGAGGACATGTTGAGGTCCTGTATGCTTCAGTTTGGTGGATCGTGGGAGGATCATTTGCATCTCATAGAGTTCTCGTACAATAAGCTTTCAAGCTAGTATTAAAGCTGCTCCGTTCGAGGCACTCTATGGGCAGAAGTGCAGATCGCCAGTGTGCTGGAATGACATTGGTGAGAGGAAGTTGTTGGGTCCAGAGTTGATCACCAAGACAGTTGATGCGGTGGTTCAGATCAGGACGCATTTGCTGGCAGCTCAGGATCGGTAGAAGCGATGGGCTGATGTCCATCGGAGGGCTTTGGAGTTTGTTGTTGGTGACCATGTTTTCCTTAAGATATTGCCATGGTGCGGTGTCATTCAGTTCGGTGGTGGGGGCAAGCTTAGCCCTAGGTTTATTGGACCATTTGAGATTTTGAAGCAAGTAGGCAAGGTGGCATATCGTCTTGCATTATCGTCAGCTTTATCAGTAGTGCACGATGTTTTCCTTGTCTCATAACTCAGGAGGTATATCCGAGATAATAGCCACGTGATCAACTGTTCTGAGTTGATCGTTCGGCCGGATTTCACTTGTGAGATTCCGCTAGTTGCTATTGTGATCGGCGGGAGAAAGTGCTTAATAACTAGGTCATCAAGTTGGTTCGTGTTCCTTGGAATCCTCACTCGCCCGGTGAGTCGACTTGGGAGTTGGAGGAGGAGATTCAGCAGAAGTTTCCTCATTTGTTTGAGTGGGTGTTTTGTTTTTTTTTTTACCGTTTGGGGGCTACCCTATGTATGACGAAATTCTTTTTGTTAGGTGAGTAGGATTGTTACTCCTGTTTTTCATTTCTCGTATTTTTAGTGTATTTTTCTTTTCTTGTGTATTTGTGTTCTCCTGTTTTTTTTTTCCTTGGACCGTATATTGAGTTGTTTCAATATATTTTCATTTTCTTTTCTCATTCTTGATTTTTGCGAGTTATTTCCGATTTCTTGGTTGTTCTTGTTCATGGTTGTTGTTTTCGCTCTTTATTGTTGTCTCGTTCTCTTTATTTGTATTTTTGGGTGCTCTTGGTGATTTGGTGGTTTACCCGCATTCCTAATCCTATTATTTTGATCCCTAATTAATTACCAAAGCCAAATTACCCAATCCTAGTTTGAATCCTATTCAATTTGATCCCCATTTGTCTTATTGGATTAAACCTATTACTACTCCTAAACTACCCATAACCCAATACCCATACCCACATCAACCCTAAACTCCACTACATATATAAACCCTCATCTCCTACTAAAACACTAACCCTAATCACCTAAACCTACCCCCCGACCTCTCTCTCCCGCTGCTTGCGCCGCACACCCCAACCCGAGCCCTCCTCCCGGCCTGCACTCCAACCCGCACACACCCCTGCTCGGCTTGCACATCCCGACACCCAACCCCGACCTTCCCCTTGCCGCAACTGACCACCATCCACCTCCTGATCCATCCATCGACTCCTCCCCCTTGCTTCCGTCCGCCGTCGACCAAGCCAGCGATAGCCGGAGCGACACCAGGCCGACACCACCATCTCTCGCTCTCTTGATCTCTCTCTCTCTTTGTGGAGTTTTCCTCGTGTGGTGATTTTGCGCGAGTTTACTTGGATTCGTTGATTCATGGATTTTCGTTCGTGGGTTTTGTTCGTTGTTGGGATCCACTCCGGTCACTCTTGATTTTCGTCGTTCTTCATCTTCGGTTAAGGCAAGTAACCTGTACTCCAATTCCTTTGTTTGATACAAGTCAGAAATACCACCTATAGTGTAGTTGGGTCTTGAGACAACTCGTGTGTGTGTTATCTTTGATGGATTTGGTCTCTATTGTGAAAATTTGACCATAGTTGCCTCACCACAGAATATTGATATGAATTAACTTAGGTTTTACCCGTTCTTTATTTGATCAGGTATGTGAGACTTATCGCGAGAATTTGGGTATTTGTGAGAACCATGTGGTAGACTTGTTTTAGATATGTTAATTACCCTAATTCATGTTGTTTGGATACTTGGTAGACTCGATTTCGTGTTTGGTTGTATTTTGAACAAGTTTTGTATGATATATGTTGAGTTGTTGTTAAAGGGAAAAATCTGTATTTTGTCGCTGATCTGTTTTGTTTGCTGTTTTGTCGTCTAGAAGTCAGTAACATAATTTCGGTATAAAACATGAGTTTTAGTGCGTTTCGTCTATTTTCCAACCCCTCTGACCTTGCTTGATTTCATTTTCGTATGAGTGACTTACGACTGTTTTACTACAAATGTGTATTATGTTTCCAGATTTCGTTTCTCGACGATTTTGTTGATTAAACTATTTTTATACTTGAGCTACAACAATTATTTTGATCTTAAACATTGGTTACTTTTTCTATACCTATCTAGGGATTACCTAGAATTTTGGTAGATTTTATTGATGAGTTTTATAGGTCGTTTCATACATGTTTACAAAAGTCATACTTGCTGCATTTTGCTCGTTGTCCTGTAAAGAATTGTGCTTTCACCCTGATTTCTTTTACTGTATGGAAAATGTTTGTGAAATATGAAAGTTAATATATTTTGTCAATTTTCATATCCCTTTGACGGATTTGGATTTCGTTTCACAGCTTGCGAGATATTTCAGTTTTCGTACAGCAGTGTTGGGAATTCCAAATTTGCCAAAGTACCGTTTCTTGATGTTTTCTTATTTTTGATGACTGGAATAATTTTACTGAAATATTATGAAAATTTATATTTTTATTATAGACATATCGGGGAATACCCTAGATTTTTTCTGGATTTATTAGAGAGGTTTTGATGCTATTTTTCGGACTGAGAATTCGTTTTACTGATTTCTGACTGAACATGTTTTCTGGATTCAAATCAGTTTTGAGTTATGATTTTGTGAAATACTATATGGCTTATTTATATTCGCTGGATTCGGTTGGGAGTCTATTTTCCATATTATTTGACGAATCCAGATTTGGATTTCTGTAGTAACAGGAATCACTATTTTAGTACTATACTGTCTTACTGTCCTGAATATGAACATACACTGTTTTGCTCGTTTATGTGACTGTATATAATTTATGCGTGCTTGATTGTTTTCCTAAACCTAATGCTGATTATACCATGTTAGTTTGACACTATTTCATGCACCATCATGTCTGTTTGATGACCCTAATAAAAGTAACCAAGCCGGGATTTCTTAAGGGTAGATCTAGTAGTGGAAAATATGGAAACGTGTACTTGAAAGGGAACTAATATTCCGTACTGCTACTGTTACTGTTACTTTTCTGCTACTGCTACTGTTACTGTTACTTTACTGCTAATGCTATTGTTACTGCTACCTGAGTACACTGCCCCATTATGGTCCACTATGAAATCCAAAAACAAAACTGTTTGTTGTAGCAACCATGTAGTAAAAACTGGGATGCATGACGTGCTACCTAACTATTAATACATACAAGACTGTAAGAACATAAGACTGATACTGTTAGACTGAGACTATTGGACTGATACTGTTATACTGTTACACTGATATACTGAGATTACTGATTCATGCTAGTTATCACTGTTGATGCTTTATTCCCTGCTATTTGTTAGTTTTTCTATGTGCTTGTATCCTACATTATAAATGGCCCATAACTTGCAATTGACGGGTACTTGTTTTCTCTTTCCATCTCCTGCAATTATTTATTGTAGATCAGGATGGTCAGCTGCCCGACGGTATTGACGAAATGAGATATTAGTGTTAGATTTCTTGTTTATTAGTATTATTATTAATGTTGTTTTAGAACAATGTATTTTGAGTACTTGAATATTTATTTTGTATTTTGTGCCCAGGATATTTGACTTGTCCAAATTCTGATTTATTTGAGAATATTATTTATTGTTTCGAATAAATTTTGTTGGTTTATTAATTTCGTTATGCATGTGTGGTTGACTCTTTTGCTTCCGACTCTAATTATTTTGTAAGATATTGTAAAGATTCTTGAACAGCTTATGGATGATGAAAATAATTCGCTGGGCTTTTGTTGCGTATCCATATTCCATATTTTTTTGAGAAGCGGGGCGTGACACTAGCAAAATTGGGCTTTCTGTGAAGGAAGAACATCTACTGGAACTTTTCAATTGACCACTTTTTCAGATTCCTTATAGAGCTCAAAATTCAGCTCTTTGAAGACAACTCAAGAACAACAAAAAACACAGCAAAAGCAGAAACTTGTAAAGCTTATAACTTTTGCTATACTTATCAGAATCTAGCAAAAGTTGGGCTTTCTGGAAAGAGGAGAACATCTACTACAACTTTCTAGTTGACCATTTTTCCAGATTCCTTATAGAGATTAAAATCTAGCTCTTTGAACACTACTCAAGAACAACGAAAAGCACAGCAAAAGCTGAAACTTGTAAAACTTATAATTTTTGCTATACTTATCGGAATCTAGCAAAATTGGGTTTTCTGGAAAGGGGAGAACATCTTCTACAACTTTGTAGTTTACCACATTTCCAGATTCCTAATAGAGCTCAAAATCCAGCCCTAAGAACACAATTCAAAAACTACAAAAAGCACAGCAAAAGTTACAGCAAAAGTTGAAACTTGTAAAGGTCGTAACTTTTTCTATACTCATAGGAATCTTACAAATTGGCTATTTTGGAAAGAGGAATACATCTACTACAACTTTCTAGTTGACCACTTTTTCAAATTCCATAAGGAACTCAAAATCCAGTCCTTTAGACACAATTCAAAAACAACAAGAAACACAGCAGAAGCTGAAACTTGTAAAGCTTATAACTTTTGCTATACTTATTAGAATTTAGCAAAATTAGCCATTTTGGAAAGGGGAGAGCATCTAATATAACTTTCCAGTTTACCACTTTTTCATATTCCATATGGAACTCAAAATCCAGTCATTTGAATACAAGTCGAATCAACCAAAACAGCTTTTTCTTTTTTATGCTTGCTGTTTTGGGAAAACGATTTGTTCCACCCATCAAATTAACCCCAAAAATTCTATAAAAGTTAGACCATGGTATTAACACATACAAGAAGCTTTCAAATTAATTTGGAGTCAAAATTCCAACTTTATCATAAGTAATTAATTCTAACTACATACTAGTTTAGGGCTGATTCTTTCATGTTTTATTTGTGTTCTACTACTTCAATATTGTGTGCCCTTTATTCTAGTCCCTAAGCATTCAATATGCACATGAAGTTTAGTCAAAGTTCTCTTATTTATTGACAATAATAATAATAATAATAACAACAAACACAAGTTGAGAACCCCCACCGAACGATTGGAAGAACTTGCTAGTTTTTCCTTCTCATTCCTTGCTCCTTGTTCTTGCTCCTATTCAAGAACACCCTTAAGAAATGAACCCACTCTATTTTGATTTGATTTTGATCTCTCTTTCTTTTCGTTCTTTCTTTATTTTTTCTAAATTAAAACAAGTAAATGTAGAAGAAGAAATGTGAGATGAGAATGGATGGAACAAAAAAATGAAAATGGCTCTTTGCCTTTTCAGATTGGCCGGCCAAGGGTAGGGGGAGGGGTTTTAATGGATGAGAGGGGGTGGGCTTGTGGGTGATAAGAGAGCCACTTGCTTTCATTCTTGTGGTTAAAACAATTGGAAAACAATTTGCAAATTTAAATTTCAATCAACACCCTACTCATCTCTAACCCTTCATTTTGATCATGATTGATAAAAAATAAAAGACATTATTCCAAAATCACATACTACATGATTTCGTACAAACGTACGAAATCGATATAGTATATATACGTACATATATCTGCCTACACAGATAATTTTTTTAGTTAAAACGAATAATCTCTACCAAAAATATTTTAATTCAGAAATAATAATAAAATTAATTTTATTACCGGCTCGGAAGATTTCAGTACCAATTTGATACAATACAGATGTACACAGATTGGTATATATATATACAGATAATGTTTAGTAACAAAACCGGGTAATATCCACAAAAAATATTTCAATTTTAAAAATAAAAATAAAATAAAAATAAAACAATATTTTCTTAATATCAGCTTGGGATTTTACAGACATTTTGTCAAAAACGCATTTTGTAGAATTTTTTACAAGTGCATAAAATCGATACAATGCATATATATACTTACTAGTATATATATATATATATACAAATAACTTTTTATTAGGTAAACAAAGAAATTTCCATAAAAATATTTTAAGTTTAAAAATAATAATAATAAAAATATAATATCCGACCGGAATATTACAATACTCCCTCTTTAGAATAGTTCTTTCCTCGGAAGTACGTTTAGTCAGGAGAACAGAAAAATATCCATATACTAAATAACTCAAGGAAAGAAAGCTTATATGGCTTTCCGGCTCCCAAGTGGCTTCTCCACGAACGGGTTCTCCAAAGAACCCGACCTTGATCCCAAAGCTGTTTGTAGAATCTACCAAAATTGAGATGTAACCCTCGAATCTTGGTCAGAATCGCTGATACTGGTACTCCATGCTGCTTCATTACTCCTTCAATGCAGATTTCCACTAATTTCTATAGCGACTAAGTCATCTTTTCGAACTTCTGGGAATTCATGTGATGAAGTCCATATTAATGTTCTGAGATCAACTTGCCACTTCGGTGCTTCAATCCCTGCATCTCCTGCCTCACCCTTCTGACTTGTTTTCTTAGACTCGGTTACAGCTTCCATCGTGCCAAAACTGAGCTCCAATCTTGAGTAATTATTTCAATACTGGCTTGCCTGATCTTCATTATTTAGCTTCTTACTTCTTTCACGGCCTTTGGCTGAGGCTAATACTTCAGTACCTCGATCTTTTGCGGTTCGGTAGCCACTCCCCCCTTAGAATAAGACGTGGCCTACGAACGCCACTTCAAACTTCCAGCATTCACTTAGACAATTTGCACAAAGTTGATGCTCCTGTAGCTGCTCTAAACTGCAGTCAAATGCTCAGCGTGCCCTTCTACCGTTCCTGCTAGGTCTAATTTGGAGTTTACAGCCCTTACCAGAATTCCTAAGGATCTTGTTCATAGTCTATTTATCCAAGACCCCGGCCATACGAACGTATTCGCTTGCTACTACCCTGAACTTGGATTCTGTCTACACTCCCAGTCCGCGATTAACTTACACCGGTTAAGACCTGACGGTGCACGAGGGGTGACTCTTCCACAGTCCACGAGGATTAAAATAAATACACAACATGATGGTCATGGCTCCTAGGGTAGTGATATCACCCTAGATGAGCATAATAATTGCGTACTAGCTAATAAACTACATACGAGCAAAACAACTTACATACGAGCCGACTAGCTACGTATGAGCCAAACGAATTACATACGAGCCAACTGGCTATGTATGCGACAAATGAATTACATAGAAGCAACCATAAAATTCTTCTAAAAACCTAAAAGCGAATAATATGCTACTAGCAAAATTTGATGTTTTATACATAAAAGCAACATATAAAGCCTTCTAACAACCTAGAGCAATTAAACAAGCTACTCTTATCGAAATTTAACAAAATTGGACTATTTAGATAGGTGAGAACATCTACTACAACTCTCTAGTTGAATACATTCTCAAATTAAGTCAATAAGAGATACAAAAACCTTGAACAATCTAAACAGCGAAGCTTTAGCCGAAATGACCAGCTGCTGTGACTTGTAACAGTCATAACTTCTACTATGCTTATCGAAATGTAACCCAATAGGAAATTTTGGAAAGGTGAGAACATCTACTACAACTTTCTAATTGAATACTTTTTCAGATTCAGTAAGTAAGAGGTACAGAAACTTCGAACAATGTAGGTAGCTACTTTTGCCAAAAGGTTAACTGCTGTCAATCTTGTAAAAGTCATAACTCATACTCCGCTTATTGGAATCTAACGAAATAGGACATTTTAGAAAGGTGAGAATCTCTACTACAACTCTCTAGTTGATGACCTTCTCAGATTCAGTCATTACGGGGAAGAAAAACCTCGAACAATCTAAACAGCGAAGCCTCAGCCACAAGGCTAGCTGCTGTGATTTGTAAAGGTCATAACTCCTACTCCGTTTATCAGAATCTAACAAAATTAGGCTTTTTGGAAAGGAGAGAACATCTACTAAAACTTTATAGTTGAACAGTTTTTCAGATTCTGTAAGGAACTCAAAATCCAACTCCTTAAACATAATACAAAAAGCAACAAAGACAGCCCAAAAGCCGAAACTTCCAAACTTCATAACTTTTGCTATATATATTAGAGTCTAGCAAAATTTGGCTTCCTGGAATAGGGATTACATCTACTACAACTTTCTAGTTTACCACTTTTCCAGATTCCTTATAGAGCTCAATATCCAGCTATTTCAACACAACTCAAGAACAACAAAAAGCACAACAAAAGCTGAAACTTGTAAGGCTTATAACTTTTGCTACACTTATCAGAATCTAGCAAAAATGAGCTGTGTGGAAAGGAAAGAACATCTACTACAACTTTCTAGTTAACCACTTTTCCATATTCCTTATAGAGCTCAAAATCCAGCTTTTTGAACACAACTCAAGAACAACAAAAAGCACAGCAAAAACTGAAACTTGTAAAGCTTATAACTTTTGCTATACTTATCAGAATGTAACAAAATTGGTATTTATCGAAAGGAGAGAACATCTAATACAACTTTCTAGTTGACCAATTTTCCAGATTCCTTATAGAGCTCAAAATCCAGCTATTTGAACACCACTTAAGAACAACAAAAAGCACAAGAAAAGCTGAAACTTGTAAAGTTTATAACTTTTTCTATACTTATCCAAATCTAGCACAATTGGGATTTCCGGAAAGGGGAGAACATCTACTACAACTTTCTAGTTGACCACTTTTCCAGATTCCTTATAGAGCTAAAAATTTCAGCTCTTTGAACACAACTGAACAACAACAAAAAACACAACAAAAGCTAAAACTTGTAAAGCTTATAGCTTTTGCTATACTTATCGGAATCTAGCAAAATTCTACTTTCTAGATATTAGAGAACATCTACTACAACTTTCTAGTTGACCACTTTTTCAGATTCCTTATTGAGCTCAAAATCCAGCCATTTGAAAACAATTCAAAAACTAAAAGAAACCCAGCAAAAGTTACAACAAAAGTTGAAACTTGTGAAGGTCGTAACTTTTGCTATACTTATCGGAATCTAACAAATTGGCCATTTTGGAAAGGAAAAAACATCTACTACAACATTCGAGTTGACCACTTTTTTAGATTCCATAAAGAATTCAGAATCCAGTCTTTTGAACACAATTCAAAAACAACAAAAAACACAACAAAAGTTGAAACTTGTAAAGCTTATAACTTTTGCTATACTTATCTGAATCTTGCAAAATTGGCCATTTTGAAAAGGGAAGAACATCTACTACAACTTTCTAGTTGACCACTATTTCAGATTTCGTAAGGAACTAAAAATCTAGTCCTTTGAATACAAGTCGAATCAACCAAAACAGCTTTTTCTTTTTTATGCATGCTGTTTGGGGGGAACGATTTGTTTCACCAATCAAATTAAACCCAAAAAATCTATAAAAGTTAGATCATTGCAGTAACACATACAAGAAGCTCTCAAATTAATTTGGAGTCAAAATTTCAACTTTAACACAGGTAAATAATTCTAAGTACATACTAGTTTAGGGTTGATTCTTTAGTGTTTTATTTGTATTCTACTACTTTAATCTTGTATGCTCTTTATTCTAGTCCATAAACATTTAATATGTACATGAAATTTAGTCCAAGTTCTCTAATTTATTGACAATAATAATAATAATAACAACAACAACAAGTTCAGAACCCCCACCCAATGATTGGAAGAACTTGTTAGTTTTTCCTTCTCCTTTCTTGCTCCTTGTTCTTGCTCCTCTTCAAGAACACCCTTAAGAAATGAACCCACTCTATTTTGATTTGATTTTGATCTTTCTTTCTTTTCTTTCTTTCTTTATTTTTTCTAAATTAAAACAAGTAAAAGTAGAAGAAGAAATGTGAGATGAGAATGGATGGAACAAAAAAATGAAAATGGCTCTTTGCTTTTTGAGATTGGCCGGCCAAGGGTAGGGGGAGGGGTTTTATAGGATGAAAGGGGGTGGGCTTGTGGGTGAGAAGAGCCACTTGTTCTCATTCTTGTGGTTAAAACAATTGGAAATCAATTTGCAAACGCAAGCAACACCCTACTCATCTCTAACCGTTCATTTTGATCATGACTGATAAAAAATTAAATACATTTTCCCAAAATCACATACTACATGATTTCGTACAAATGTACGAAATCGATACAGTACATATGCGTATATATATCTGTTTAAACAAGTAATTTTATTAGTTAAAACGAATAATCTCAACCAAAAATATTAATTCAGAAATAATAATAAAAATAGTTTTATTACCGGTTTGGAAGATTTCAGTTTCAATTTGATACAATACTAATATGGCTAAAAATGGGTGTAAATCGGAACCGTTCAAAGTGGGCACGAATCTTAAAGTCTCAGGGGGGAGATGGTAATTTCACCTACAGACGGGTCCGAATTGGGTACCGGGTCTCTCCTCTTGGACCCGCTAGCCCATGAACGGGTCTGTTCGGCAGAGAACGGGTCTCAACCAATTAAGGACCAACTCAACGGGATAGGAGGAAATCCTGTCTCGTCCTTATCTACAGGAGGTGGTTACAACCACTTCTATCCAGTCACTCAGGGAAGTAGGGATTGGATCTTATCTCGAAGCAGATCCCTATGGCGAGTATAAATACCTCCCCTACCTCCTACTGTCACAGGTGATCACACTTTGCACACTTGAGCTCTTTCTCTTCACTTTTTTTGTGTAATCTTGAGCGTCGGAGGGTTCGTCGCTTGGATCCATCCCGGTGTTTCGAACGTTTGTGTAGGTTCAAAGGAGCACCAAGGAGTCAATTTGTCAACCAGGAAGAAGAAGGGTTCCGCTCGTTCGAGTTCCTACGAACCTACAAATCTCATCTATTGCCCCCACACCAAATTCATCGGCAACAGATTTGCGCCATCTGTGGGAACCTCTCTCGACAAAGCAATCCAGCCTTCCTCCTTCCACCAAAGCCACTCTCAACAATGCCTCCCAAGAAGAGTCCCGCAAACCCCAATCGAAGAACAACCTCTTCTCATCCTCCTCCTCCTCCTCCTCCTTCGTAGGGGGACCTGCCTCCTCCCAACCAACCGACCCAGCAGCTCGATCCACTGGCTCCGCAGTCCATTTAGCAACCTTTGGGGCCCTAAGACACAGTGGGGGAACACTCTCGACGGAGCCGCCACAAGCAACCAGTCCATCAGGTTTTAGTTTCCATCCACAATGCTAACACAGACTCAATGGCTTCCTATACTCCTCCCACTCCAAAGGATCTGCGGAACGTGATCAACAACCGGCAGACCGAGCATGGACCCGATCTTTGCACCTATCCAGATGAGAGGCGGGCCCAAGAGGCAAACCCTCGCCACGAGCCCCCGCAGGATCGCTCGCCTCGCCGATCCAACCAAGGAGGGTCTAACTCTCCCCGGAGGCGAAGAGAGTCGCCTCAACGTTGCCCAAGACGGAGCCACTCCCCGGTAGGCTGCCGTGCACCTCGGGGCCGTCTTGAGCAGGAGGCCCCCATCACAAGGGCAGAATTCCAGCAATTCCAGTAGGCAGTTCTTCGGGTGCTCAACGCTGCCCTCAATAATGGCCGTCGGGCTCCCAGCCCTCCGCCAGATCCTCGCTATCCTCGTCGCTCCTGTAGTCCCCGACCAGTTACTCGCCATCCTCACCGTTCCCGCAGTCCTCGACCAGCTTCGAGCCATCCTCGCCGCTCCCGAAGTCCCAAGCCGGCTCCGAACCATCACCGCCCTTCTCCCAACCATCACCGTCGCTCCCGGAGTCCGCGGCCTGCTCCAAGCCGTCCCTATCATTCTATCAGTCCACCACCTACTCAAAGCCATCGCCATCGCAGCCCCATCCCTCCTCGGCATGAGGAGGAGTGTCGAGGCTCAGTAAGACATGACCGAAGGGAGAAATCGGTCTACCGCCGTCTCCACGAGATGGAGAGGTGCCTCGGCCAGCTCGATCGGGACGAGGACCTCCGTCCAAGTAGGCCCCCATTCTCTTGCACCATCATAGGGGCTCCAGTCCCGGACAACTTCAAACATCCACACTTTGAGACCTACACCGGGGAGTCGGACCCCCGCAGACCACATCGAGAGTTTTAAAACTCTCATGATGATCCACCATGCATTCGATGCCCTCCTTTGCAAGACATTCCCAACCACACTTAAGGGGCCGGCCCGGGAGTGGTACTCTTGACTGGCACCGGCATCCATCTTTTCCTTCAACCAATTGAGGGTCTTTTCCTCACGCATTTCGTGAGCAGTCGCCGCACCGAGAAGACGAGCGACTCCCTACTGTTCCTTAGTCAAAAGAAGGGCGAACGATTGAGGGACTCTGTCAAGTGCTTCACTGCTGAAGCCAGGTCCATCGCTTCCATGGAACCCTCGGTCGCCACTGTCGCCTTCCGGTCAAATATCCTCAATGCTGACTTCAGGGCATCCCTCGCCAAGAAGCCCCATCGGGACTTCTTAGAGCTCCTTCTCCGAAGCGAGAAGTATATTCGAGCGGAGGAGTCTCTCCACTGCCCCACCTTCGAGGCATCGTCATCCACGAACAAGCGGAAGGGTACAGAAGAAGGGGCTAAGAAGCTCCAAAAGGACAATAGGGGTCAGCATCGTCCACCTCCACGGTTCGAGAAATTCACTATACTGATGCCAGTGTATCTACTATACTGATGGAGATCAGGAACGAAGGTCGCTTACCACCTCCCCTCAAGATGAATACTCTAGGAAAGAGTCGGGATCCGAACAAGTGGTGCCATTTCCACCGGGACCACGGGCATGACACAGATGAATGTTGGGTCCTTAAAGACGAGATTGAGGCCCTCATCTACTGTGGGCAACTCAATCGCTTCGTCAGGATGGACAGGGCCGTTCCACCTCTATTCCATGGGGGGCTAATAGGCGAATGGTGCATGCGGAGGCTCCGGAGGTTGAAACAGAGGTCATCCTGCACCTGATACACGGAGGCCCAATGGGGGGAGATTCTAACTCCTCCCGAAAAGCCTTTGTTAGGGAAGTCAGTTCCGTGAAGAGTCATCCTCCCCCTAGGGGCCTAGGAGTCCCTATGACATTCTCCGATCGGGACCTAGAGGGCGTCCGCACACCCCACTGCGATGCCCTCATTATCAACCTCCAAATGGCGAACTTCGACGTTCGTCGAATTTTGGTGGACAACGGGAGCTCAATCAACATCCTCTTCTTGGAGGCTTTTAAGGGCCTCCAGATGTCGAAGGACCAGCTAAAGCCTGCAGGCTACACTCTTCACAGGTTTACTGGGGCCCCGGTTATGATGGAGGGAGTTATAACCCTCGACATAAATGCTGAAAATGTCCCGACGACCCGCACAGAGCCGATGGATTTTATGGTGGTAGACGTCAAGGCTGCCTATAATGTTATCCTGGGTAGACCAGGTTTGGCCGCACTTCAAGCCATTCCTTCAGCATACCACATGAAGATGAAGTTCCCCACACCCTTCGGAGTAGGAGAAGTGAGGGGAATCCAAGAAGTAGCTCGGAAGTGCCATATGACCTTGATGGGGGGTCCAGTTCTCTCTTTAGAAGTGCTCGAACTTCCTCAAGAAGGTAGTCAAACTATTTCCGAGCCCGTCGACGAATTGGAAGAAGTGGCGTTCTCCGAAGAAGATGCCACTAAGAGGTTCTGCATCAGCAAGGCTCTCTCCCCTTCCATTAAGCAAGACATCTCCCGATGTATACGGGGGAACCGCGACCTCTTCGCCTAGACTGCGGCCGACATGCCCGGGATCTCGGAGGAGCTTTTGATGCACTGTCTGAGCGTCGTCCCCGGGGCCAAGCCCATCCAACAGAAGAGGCAGAAGTTCGCTCCCGAGCGACAACTGGCGATCAAAGAGGCGGTCGAGAAGCTCCTCAACGGCTGATTTATCCAGGAGGTAAACTACCCTGAATGGCTTTCCAATGTGGTGATCATCAAGAAGGCCAATAGGAATTGGAAAATATGCATTGA
Organism: Hemerocallis citrina; assembly: GCA_017893485.1. Taxonomy (NCBI): domain Eukaryota; kingdom Viridiplantae; phylum Streptophyta; class Magnoliopsida; order Asparagales; family Asphodelaceae; genus Hemerocallis; species Hemerocallis citrina. The sequence goes on along the minus strand of CM030360.1, from coordinate 112,954,018 downwards.
CTTCACCAACCTTAATAAGGCGTGCCCGAAGGACCCTTTTTCTCTTCCCAGCATCGACGTCCTGATCGATGCGACCTCTGGACACGAGCTTATCAATTTTATGGATGCCTTCTCAGGGTACAACCAAATCCGAATGTTCCCTCCCGACATCCCAAAGACCTCGTTCGTGACGGACCAAGGCATTTATTGCTACCGAGTTATGCCGTTCGGCGTGAAAAATGCGGGAGCTACTTATTAGCGCCTTGTGAACAGGGTCTTCTAAGACCAAATTGGCCGAATCATGGAGGTTTACGTAGACAACATGTTTGTCAAGAGCACCCAAGGGCAAGAACATTTTCTCGACCTTCAAGAAGCTTCGGGGTGCTAAGAAGGCACAATATGAAACTGAACCTGAGCAAGTGTGCGTTCGGAGTCTCATCGGGCAAAATTTTGGGGTTTATTGTCAACCAGAGGGGAATAGAGGCCAACCCCAAGAAGATCCAGGTCATCCTCAAGATGGCTCCTCCCTCTAACATCAAGGAAGTGCAGAGGCTCACAGGGTGCCTCGCCGCAATTGGGCGAGTCCACTCCAAGTTTGAAGAGAAGTGCCTTCCTTTCTTCAAAGCCCACTGGGAGCTAAAGGCTTCAACAGTAGCACAGGAGTCCTTTGACAAGCTCAAGGAATATTTAGCTAACCCACCTCTCCTGAGCAAGCCAGTACCTGGGGAAGTCCTCCACCTCTATCTCGCAACTTCGAAGTAGATGCTCAGCATGGTCCTTGTAAGGGAAGAGGATAAGACGCATAAGCCCATCTATTATGTGAGTAAGGTGCTTTGTGATGCGGTACTCCGTTATCCAAAGCTGGAGAAGATGGCTCTCGCCCTGTCATGGTAGCCCAGAAGCTTCGTCCTTCCTTCCAATCTCATTCAGTGGTCGTCCTTACCGACCAGTCACTGAAACAAGTTCTTCACAAGCCCGAGACCTCCGGGCGGATCATGAAATGGTTCATCGAGCTAAGTCAGCATGACATCAGCTACCAGCCCAGAACTGCGATAAAGGCCCAAGCTCCGACTGAGTACATTGTGGAGAACACCATCCTTGACTCATGCGAGTTGCCTGCCGACCCCTTGATCTAGACCATTTATGTAGAAGGGTCCTCTTGCGCCGATGGGAGCGGAGCTAGCATCATCTTAACTAGCCCTGATGCCTTCGTCCTCCAATACTCCCTCCACTTAAACTTCCCGGCATTAAATAATGAGGCAGAGTATGAGGCCCTCATAGTAGGGCTCTGCATGGTTCGCAAGGTAGGTGCCGAGCGAGTAAGGGTCTTCAGCGACTCCTAGTTAGTCGTCAACCAGGTGTCCGGGGAATATGAGGCTAGAGACAAGCGCATCCTACTTAGCAAAGGTGAAGGAGCTTCTGGTTTTATTTAAAGATGTTCTACTCCAATGCATCCCTCGAAAGGAAAATGCATAGGCGGATGCTCTCACTAAGCTTGCCTCCTCTTCCCTCCAAGGTCTAGAGCAGACCGTCTTGATAGAGGTCCTGCTCAGACCAAGCTTTGATGCAGATAGTCTGGAGCCAATGGAATCCTACCCCTTAACACTTGGGGAAAACTGAAGGAAGCCCCTCCCCGAGTATCTAAGGGATGAAGTCCTTCCTGAAGATCCGAAAGAGGCTAGGAGGATCAGGACGCGAGCCGAGCGGTACACACTCTTTGACAGAGTCATGTACAAATGCTCTTACACTCAGATAGACGGGCGACCCTATCTGAGATGCCTCTCCCCGGAAGAAGCACTTTATGCCCTAAGAGAAGCCCACGATGATATTTGCGAGCGCACTTGGGAGCAAGATCCCTCGCCCGTAAGCTCCTGAACTACAGCTACTTCTGGCCCACACTATTGAGTGACTCCGAGAAATACGTCCGCCAGTGCTACTCCTGCTAGAAATTTGTCCCAATTCGTCGCCTACCCCAAGCCCAACTCACTTCTTTGCAAAGTTGATCCCCTTTGCAATGTAGGGATGGATTTGCTCGGACCTTTCCCCCCAGCGCCGAGCCAGCTAAAGTTCTTAAAAGTAGCAATAGACTACTTCTCGAAATGGATCGAGGTCGAACCACTTTCGACAATCACTGAGCACAAGGTCCAGAAGTTCTTTTGGAAGAACATCATTTGCCGGTTCGGGATACCTCGCATCCTCATAACTGACAACAGGACTCAATTTACGGGAGCAACCTTCCGTAGTTTTTGCGAAGACCTTAACATTCAGCAGCGCTTCTCTTCGGTAGCTCACCCTCAGTCCAATGGCCGAGCGGAGAATGCAAACCGACAAATCCTCTCTGGCTTGAAGAAGAGGACAAATCTGCCAAGGGGCTATGGGTCGAGCAACTCCTCAACGTGCTTTGGAACTATTGCACCACCAAAAGAACTCCTACGGGGGAGTCCCCCTTCAACCTCACATATGGTTCCGAAGCTCTCGTCCCATTGGAAGTGGGCCTCCCATTGTAATACCCCGCAAAATAGCATATGGCTATTTTGTATCGTAATCTGTGCGCAATTGAGAATTGCACGCGATTATGTATTTTTTCTAATAATGATTGTTTTTAATTTTGAAATATCTGATATATATCTACTTTATTTATAATTTTGAAGAATTATTACGAGGTATTTTTAATATATTTTGTATTTATTGGTATTGTTAAAGTAGAAATTTGGGGCTTATTTGATATATTTTAGAGACTTGGGAGCTTATTGGTAATATTCCCTTACTTTATTTATTTACCTAATTATTTATTTATTTACATTTTACAACCCCCCCCCCTTCTCCTTCCTCCCTTCTTTCTTTCTTTCTCCCATTCCCTTCCCAAACCGAAAGAAAAACCCCCACCTCGAACCCACTTCGGTGCCCTCTCTCTCCGCTAAAATCCCCCACCCATTTCTTCGTCTTTTTCAAATTAAATCGAGGGATAGACTAATTGAAGGGCTCTCTACATCGTGGTGGCATCGGATTTTTGAAAGGATTTCAGGAAGGTAAATCCTAAATTATTTTATTGTATAAAATTGAGTGTGGTTAATTTCTTTTGAGTAGGAGTATTATGGTAGGAAGATTAGAAGATGTTGGGAAGGGCAGATGTGAGAAATTAGCAGATTCTTAGAGGGTTTGCAAGTTGTAAATAAATTAGGGTTTTGGGTTTGTAAAATAGAATTATATGTGTATGAATTATTTCTCGTATAGTAGTGGAAAGTATAGTTGGGCCACTAGAAAATTTAGGAGTAGTTCTAGTAGTTATTTGGGGATAAAAATTCTATAGGCATTAGATTATTACGTGCATTGCACGTGCGTATCCCAGGCATTCAACAAACGCTTGTGTAATATTTGGAATAGTGTTATTGGCTCTTATAATTGGTTTGGATGATTTGAGTTTTAATTATTTTGAAATTTGATGACACGATATATTAGCGACTTTGGATGTGGGGTGGCATAGTGGCGCTTCGAATCTTCACAGGAAATATGTGAGTATAAATTTATTTACGTATTTTTATGTTTTAAGAAAATTTTGTAATAACCTGAATGGTTGGTATGATTTATGGATAAGGCGTATTTGGATCAAGGGTATCGGAATAACGTATATGTGTATATGGGGATGAGTTATATTTATATGATGATATCAAAATATGGTGAGTATGGTTTTATATACGTATTTGATGTTTTGAAGAAGTTCGAATAAAATGAATTGTTGTTATGATTTATGGATGAAGCATATTGGGATGAAGTGTATTGGTATAAATTAATGGATCAGTTATGTATATGGGGATGAGTTACACTTATATGATAATATCGAAATATGTGAGTGTGATCTCTTTTGTTTTATGTACGTGGTGTGTTGTTGGATTGTTGTAGGATTGAGACACATGCTATATACCATGCTTAGATTATTGTAGAAAAATTATATACTATGAATGAATGGTAGTGAATGTTTATGGTTAAGTTGTAGTAACATACATGCTTAAGTTGTAGTAACCACACGCTTAAGTCGTATTCATGCTTTAGATTGTTGTAAGTCCATGCTTAAGTTATATTCATGGTTAAGATTGTTGTGAGTACATGCTTAAGTTGTATTCATGCTTAAGAGTATTGTAGGTTGATGTTCAAGTTATATACCATGATTAAGGCCATTGTAGATTTTTGCTTAAGTAATAGAAAAGAATCATGTTGTAGTAGTTGTGGAGTTAACTATCGTGTGGTAGTCGTAGTATTAGTAAAGAACTATCACGTTATAGTTGTAGTGTAGTAGAGAACTATCATGTTGTGGTTGTAGCGTTAGTAAAGAACTATCGCGTTATAGTTGTAGGGTAGTAGAGAACTATCATGTTGTGGTGGTAGCGTTAGTGAAGTACTATCGTGTTGTAGTTGCAATACTCGAGTTGTATAGTAGTTCTAGATTCAAAGGAACCAAACTCGAATTGTATTATGATTGTAGTGGAAGATTAAAAAGAACCCACGAGCCCATGCTTTTAGTGCTAGGTGATTCTAGCTCAAACTTGAAGAAAGAACCCAAGAATCTAGTGCATGTAGTTCTAGTTCAATTGTGGAGGGTAACCACGGATTCTAGTTGTATGAGACCCTAAGTAAAGTTGGACCATATCACATGAACATTACTCATCTTCATGGGTAATAAGGGTTGGGAATGTCACTAATAATCGTTAGCTTGATAAAAGTTTGATGTCGCTTCTTGGGCTTCTCATTGGTAGAATGTCTATTTTAGACTGTTAGTAGATTCTTCTGTTGATTCTAATTCTAGAAGATCAAGTTTGCTAGAAGATCAACCTGCATGGTTGTTTTGTATGTGATTTTGCTTGTACGTGGCTCGACTGACCCGTATGTTGCTGTGGGTTTCATACACAGCTTATTTGACTCGTATGTAGGTTGCTGTCTCATACGCTGCTCGACTGGCCGTATGTAGCTGTTGGTCTCATACGCAGCTTATTTGGCTGGTATGTATATTGTTGTCTCATACGTAGCCTGCATGGCTTGTATGTAGATGTTGGTCTCATACCTAGCTTGTTGGCTCATATGTGTTCTGTTTACTCGTATATAGCTTATTAGCTAGTACGCAGTTTTGTTGTGCTCGTCTAGGGTGATATTATTACCCTAGGGGCTATCGACCATCAAGACGTGTTTCCTTACTCTTAAGGGACGGTGGACGAGTCATTTCGCATGTACCGTCAGATCTTAATCGGTATAGGTTGATCGCAGACCGGAGTGTTGATGAAATCAAAGTTCAGGGTAGTAGCCTGCGAATACATTCATATTGCCGGGGTCTTGGAATGATCGGCCATGAACCAGATCTTTAGGGATTCTGGTAAGTCTAGGTTGAGCAGCCTAGTAGAGTTATCTTGCGAAGTCTAATTTAAGACCTAGCATGTTGTGTTTATAATATTTTCATCCATAGGATTGTTCAAGGTTAGTGACATCATTAGGGTAGTGCCTTATAAAGATCCTTTACTTAACCATTTTGCCAGAAAGAGAGGAGTTGGTATTAGGGGGCACCTTACGACCAACTCATCCTTTGGGCCGACTTTAGGTGGTGTTATTGGGTTGTACCTTCTCGTCAAAGGGATACGTACGGTGCCTTCTCACGAGTTGGGAGTACGGGTTGCGTTTCTCACACTGTTAATTCCTGAAGTGCCATGATAAGGGTGGCGGAGCTAGGGGATGGACCTCGGAACTCCGTCGAGTCCTATACCGGGGAAGCGAATAGGCCATAGACTGTGATCTATGAGTTAGGGAGCAACAGGGAATGCTTCGAGCTAACCTGTGTTGTGGTAACTCTAAGGGTTCGTCTGGTTTTTGAGTGAGGTCCGTTTAGCCGGGTAGTAGTAGCTAACATAGACACTATCAGCGTACTGCATTGGTGGGACTTGACCACGTCTGCATCCTCATCAGTCACATTGTATCTGTCAGGAATAGATTGTGTACAAATAGAAATTCATAATGCGGGTTCAAATCCCTATATATGGATAAACGGCTTGAGATTGGAGCGTATGTAGTATGGGATGCATACTGTTCCGGAGACTTGCTTGCATTAGAATAAGAGCATCATTGTATTGGTAATGTTACATTAGTATTAAGTCATAACATACACTGGCACATCAATTATATGTACACGTTTCTTTTCCATTCAAGATGAATTGCGAGTGTGATAGTTGAAGTGTATAATGAGTGTGAAAGTGATGTATTGCAGGGTGTGATGATATGTGTTGTAATAAATGAATGAATGCAATGTTGTGTAATATGAGATTGAGAAAGAATATAAGTCGTGAGTCTGTAAAGGTAAATGAATGGTAAATGAGGTGCACTTTATGTGAAAGTAGAGTTATTATGAATGAAAAGCCTTATGGGAAAGTAAATTTATAGGAATAATTTGTATAAGGCATAAAGTGATGGGCGTTAAGCATTGTGAGTTAAGCGACTAATTGTGAATGATTTCCAACTAAAGATAAGTATGTTATGGGCAGGTATGGGTATACATACAGGTGATGACTTAGAGGGTATTTGTGGTGAAATCCCATTTATGATGTTTACATGTTCAGTTGTCAAGTAAAATTTGATTATCTTGGTATTCGTAGTTCATTCTGTTTTTACTTATAAAGTTTAATTTATTTGCTTAATTAATAAATTATACTCACACCAGAAATGACTAACCCCTTAGTGTTTGGGGGTTAGGGAGTCCCTGGACTACCCTAGGTCCCCTACTGTTACAGGTCCTCAGCAGTGCAGAGGTGAGGTGTAGATTCATGGTTCTGTGGTGTGGAGCTTCATTTTACATTTGTTGTTTAAGGTTTAATTATGTGAATAGTGAAATTTATGTTTCAAATTGTATTTTTGATGTATAAGTATGTGGATAATGATGATGAGTATAGGGTGGAGTAGCATGATCTGTTTTTGACCCGTACCCATCTCATTGTGGAGTACCGGGCTCTGTGGTATGATTTATAAGTTATTTTCTAAAAACTTTACTACGTTTTCAAAGAAATTATGGTTTTTAATTGATAATTGATATCCTGTTATGAGTTTGGCCCCCCAGAGCATGATATTTATATTGCCTGTGTGATTCTGCTCATTTTGGCCGGGGGAGCCCATGATATTATTGCCTATGATGTGAGCTGCGGAACTTAGAGCAGAATTTTGTAAGCTTTTTGTGTTTTGGGGCAGAAATTTCATGGGAAACTCTGCCGAAATTTTCTTGGAAATATAACTACCTTAGTTTATATTTAAAGTGATATAAAATTGAAAGAATTGATTTTTGGAGTCAAAGAAAAAAAGGGGCAGGCGTTACAGTTTGATATGACAAATTGATATTTGTAATTATTGTTTAATAACTCTTATGGCAATAAAAGTGTTTAAAATTCTGTATTATTTACTGTGTTGAGATGCATTTGAAGGCAAAGATTTTGGCATGTGTCACGGTTTTCCAGTTACCGAAAATCGGGGCGCTATAGAGTGGTATCAGAGCTGACTTCAAATTACCGTCCAACACAGTAAGAAAATTAAACTTGGATGCCTTTTAGGAGTTGGCTTTTATCTAGTTGTAGATAGTTATAATTCATATTGTTGGTTCTTTCAACTTTTGTTGTATAATTTTTCTATATCTGGACTAATTCTAGTACACATGATGGTATTCGAGGATATCCTTACCGATGATGTGCTAGTGAAAGAGAGTGAACCGATATCGATGGACGATCCGATGATCTTGAGCCCGGAGCCGAAGGAGATTTCACCACCGCAGGGGCTAGGTGTGGATCAGCACATGGCGGCGGTTGCCAGCATATATCGAAAAATTAAAGAAGCTGAGGAAGCGCAGGTTTAGGAAAGGTCGTCACGCTAACCAACTGGGTGATGCCTTCGGAGCTATTTTAGTAGGCCTAGCAAAGGAGCAAGAACACCTTGATTCCAGATTGGTACGACTACAACATGAATGGGAGCAAATCCGAGAGACCACCAAGGTTATAGTATGCAATCTTTGTGAGAGAGTCGGGCACAAGAAATCAATCTGTCCACGACTACAAGGGACAAGATCTGCACCAGCATCATGGTTCAAGAACCAAGGTCAGAAGCAGAAGACTCAGAAAATGGAGGGCAAACTTGAGGCACAAGACAGGAAGTTGTTTCCTATGTGGTGATCATGGTCATCTCAAGAACCAGTGTCCGAGGAAGGACACTCAGATAGATACTTGTACATGTTACAAATATGGGAGGATTGGTCATATCCGACCAGATTGTCCCCAGATTCACAGGAGGGACGGCAGATCAACCCCGAAGATGAACAATAAAGGAAAGGAGCATGTTCACCAAGGGTAGAGTTCACACTTACTACCAGCAAGCTGTAGAAGGCAGGAGTGCTAGTTCCAATATGTGCATATAGTACTGCAACTAAGTTAAATGTTGTATTTTTGAAATTTAATTTGGACTAAGAAGTAATGTATGATGAAACACTTTCGTAACCAGTTGGATTTATATATATATGGAATCCATGCAATTGTTTTGTTCAATTGTGGTTCATCACATTCTTTTGTCTGAATTATTTTTCAAGAGTTGAGATGTGTACGGGTGGCAACCCTAGATTTGGATTGGTTGAATACACCATCTGGAGCATCAGCTTTAAGCAAATTATAGGAGAGAATCCTGGAAGTCTGAAGTAATGATCGTAGGCCATGTCCTATTCTAAGGAGGCAGTGGCTACTGAACTGCAAATTATCGAGATATGTGAGGGATTGACCTCAGCCAAAGACCATGTAGGAAGCAAGAAGCTAAATGATGAGATCATGAAAGCCAATATTAGAGTGATTACTCAAGTTTAGAGCTCAGTTTTGGCATGATGGGAGCTGCAACCGAGTCCAAGTGAGCAAGTTAGAAGGCTTAGGCAGGAAATGCAGGGATTAAAGCACTGAAGTGGCAGAGTTCTCCAAGATCAGCTTATGATTAAGCAGCCACTAAGAGCACGCCAAGAAGGGAATCTTGCTCAGGCAGAGGGCAATCGTGTTAACAATTCAGTAAGGTCACCATTAGGAGCTGCTCAAGGGCTGAAGCGGCAATGTGTGACTTCGTCATTTCTAAGGAAGGAGTGGTCACCAACCAACAGGAGTCGTAATCAAGGTGTAAATCAACATCACTTGTAGACAAGGATAGAGCAAGGTAATGCAGCCACTGTCTACTCTAGAGCAGGAGCAGAAGAATGTCAGCATCAAATTCATGGTGGGTCTGTCCAGAATGCTGAAGGACAATATTTCAACATGGTAGAAGACCAGTTTTTCGATAATATCACTCGAGAAACTGGAGATGGTTCAGGAAAATATCTCGTGAACCATTGATGTTTGTGTTTGTTTTTCTCTCCACTAGTAGCGTTCTGAGGACAGAACGATTCTAAGGAGGGAGTAATGTAATACCCTGCAAAATAGCATATGGCTATTTTGCATCGTAATCTGTGCGCAATTGAGAATTGCACGCGATTATGTATTTTTCTATTAATGATTGTTTTTAATTGAGAAATATCTGATATGTGTCTACTTTATTTATAATTTTGAAGGATTATTACGAGGTAGTTTTAATGTATTTTGTATTGATTGGTATTATTAAAGTGGATATTTAGGGCTTATTTGATATATTTTAGAGACTTCGGGATGTTTTGGTAATATTCCCTTACTTTATTTATTCACCTAATTAATTATTTATTTACTTTTACAACCCCCCCCCCCTCTCCTTCCTTCCTTCTATCTTTCTTTCTCCCGTTTCCCTTCCCAAACCGAAAGAAAAACCCCCACTCCGAACCCCCTTCGGTGCCCTTTCTCTCCGCTCAAATCCCCCCCCCCATTTCTTCGTCTTTTTCAAATTAAATCGAGGGTTAGACTAATAGAAGGGTTCTCTACATTGTGGTGGCATCGAATTTTCGAAAGGATTTCGGGAAGGTAAACCCTAAATTATTTTATTGTATAAAATTGAGTGTGGTTAATTTCTTTTGAATAGGAGTATTATGGTAGGAAGATTAGGAGATGTTGGGAAGGGCAGATGTGAGAAATTAGCAGATTCTTAGAGGGTTTGCAAGTTGTTAATAAATTAGGGTTTTGGGTTTGTAAAAGAAAACTATATGTTTCTGAATTATTTCTCGTATAATAGTGGAAAGTATAGTTGGGCCACTAGAAAATTTAGGAGGGGTTCTAGTAATTATTTGGAGATAAAAATTCCATAGGCAATAGATTATTACGTGCATTGCACGTGTGTGTCCCAGGCATTCAACAAACGCTTGTGTGATATTTGGAATAGTGTTATTAGCTCTTATGATTGGTTTGGATGATTTGAGTTTTAATTGCTTTGAAATTTGATCATACGATATGTTAGCGACTTTGGATGCGGGGTGGCAATGTGGTGCTTTGAATCTTCGTGGGAAATATGTTAGTATAAATTTATTTACGTATTTTTCTGTTTTAAGAAAATTTTATAATAACCTGAATGGTTGGTATGATTTATGGATAAGGCGTATTTGGATCAAGGGGATCAGAATAACGTATATGTGTATATGGGGATGAGTTATATTTATATGATGATATCAAAATATGGTGAGTATGGTTTTATATACGTATTTGATGTTTTGAAGAAGTTCGAATAAACTGAATTGTTGTTATGATTTATGGATGAAGCGTATTGGGATGAATTGTATTGGTATAAATTAATGGATCAGTTATGTATATGGGGATGAGTTACACTTATATAATAATATCGAAATATGTGAGTGTGATCTCTTTTGTTTTATGTACGTGGTGTGTTGTTGGATTGTTGTAGGATTGAGGCTCGTGCTGTATACCATGCTTAGATTATTGTAGAAAAATTATATACCATGATTGAATGGTAGTGAATGCTCATGGTTAAGTTGTAGTAACATACATGCTTAAGTTGTAGTAACCAGTCACGCTTAAGTCGTATTCATGCTTTAGATTGTTCTAAGTCCATGCTTAAGTTGTATTCATGGTTAAGATTGTTGTGAGTACATGCTTAAGTTGTATTCATGCTTAAGAGTATTGTAGGTTGATGTTTAAATTATATACCATGCTTAAGGCCATTGTTGACTTTTGCTTAAGTAATAGAAAAGAATCATGTTGTAGTTGTGGAGTTAACTATCGTGTGGTAGTCGTAGTATTAGTAAAGAACTATCGCGTTATAGTTATAGTGTAGTAGAGAACTATCATGTTGTGGTTGTAGCGTTAGTAAAGAACTATCGCGTTATAGTTGTAGGGTAGTATAGAACTATCATGTTGTGGTGGTAGCATTAGTGAAGAACCATCGTGTTGTAGTTGCAATACTCGAGTTGTATAGTAGTTCTAGATTCAAAGGAACCAAACTCGAATTGTATTATGATTGTAGTGGAAGATTAAAAAGAACCCATGAGCCCATGCTTTTAGTCCTAGGTGATTCTAGCTCAAACTTGAAGAAAGAACCCAAGAATATAGTGTATGTAGTTCTAGTTCAATTGGGGAGGGAAACCACGGATTCTAGTTGTATGAGACCCTAAGTAAAGTTGGACCATATCACATGAATATTACCCATCTTCATGGATAATAAGGAGTGGGAATGTCACTAATAATCATTAGCTTAATAAAAGTTTGATGTCGCTTCTTGGGCTCCTCATTGGTAGAATGTCGATTTTAGACTGTTAGTAGATTCTTCTGTTGCTTCTAATTCTAGAAGATCAAGTTTGCTAGTAAGCATGTTTGGTTGCTTCTAGGTTTAATTACCTATATGGTTGTTTTTGTATGTGATTTTGCTCGTACGAGGCTCGACTGGCCCGTATGTAGCTGTGGGTCTCATACGCAGCTTATTTGGCTCGTATGTAGGTTGTTGTCTCATACGCGCCTCGACTTGCCGTATGTCGCTGTTGGTCTCATACGCAGCTTATTTGGCCAGTATGTACATTATTGTCTCATACGTAGCCTGCATAGCTCGTATGTAGTTGTTGGTGTCATACGTAGCTTGTTGGCTCATATGTGTTCCGTTTACTCGTATATTGCTTATTAGCTAGTACGCAGTTTTGTTATGGTCGTCTAGGGTGATATTATTACCCTAGGGGCTATCAACCATCAAGACGTGTTTCCTTACTCTTAAGGGACGGTGGACGAGTCACTTCGCATGTACCGTCAGATCTTAACCGGTATAGGTTAATCGCGGACCGGAGTGTTGATGAAATCAAAGTTCAGGGTAGTAGCCTGCGAATACATTCGTATTGCCGGGGTCTTGGATCGATCGGCCATGAACCAGATCTTTAGGGATTCTGGTAAGTCTAGGTTGAGTAGCCTAGTAGAGTTATCTTGCGAAGTCTAATTTAAGACCTAGCATGTTGTGTTTATAATATTTTCATCCATAGGATTGTTCAAGGTTAGTGACATCATTAGGGTAGTGACTTATAAAGATCCTTTACTTAACCATTTTGCCAGAAAGAGAGGAGTTGGTATTAGGGGGCACCTTACGACCAACTCGTTCTTTGGGTCGACTTTAGGTGGTGTTATTGGGTTGTACCTTCCCATCAAAGGGATACGTACGGTGCCTTCTCACGAGTTGGGAGTACGGTGCCTTCTCACGAGTTGTGTTTCTTACACTGTTAATTCCTGAAGTGCCATGATAAGGGCGGCGGAGCTACGGGATGGACCTCAAAACTCTGTCCTGTCCTATGCCGGGGAAGCGAACAGGCCATAGACTACGGTCTATGAGTTAGGTGGCCACAAGGAATGCTTCGAGCTAACCTGCGTTGCGGTAACTCTGAGGGTTCGTCTGGTTTTTTAGTGAGGTCCGGTTAGCCGGGTAGTAGTGGCAAACATAGACACCATGAGCGTTCTACATTGGTGGGACTTAACCACGTCTGTAACCTCATCAGTCACGTTGTATCTGTCAGGAACATATTGTGTACAAATAGAAATACGTAATGCGGGTTCAAATCCCTATATATAGATAAACGGCTTGAGATGGAGCGTATGTAGTATAGGATGCATACAGTTCCGGAGACTTGCTTGCATCAGAATAAGAGCATCATTGTATTGGTAATCTTGCATTAGTGTTAAGTCATAACATACACTGGCTCATCAATTATATGTACACGTTTCTTTTCCATTCAAGATAAATTGCGAGTGTGATTGTTGAAGTATATAATGAGTGTGAAAGTGATGTATTGCGGGGCGTGATGATATGTGTTGTAATTAATGAATGAATGCGATGTTGTGTGATATGAGATTCGTGAGTCTGTAAATGCAAATGAATGGTAAATGAGGTGCATTTTATGTGAAAGTAGAGTTATTGTGAATGTAAAGAATTATGGGAAAGTAAAGTTATAGGAATAATTTGTATAAGGCATAAAGTGATGGGCGTTAAGCATTGTGAGTTAAGCGACTAATTGTGAATGATTTCCAACTAAAGATAAGTATGTTATGAGCGGGTATGGGTATACATACAGGTGATGACTTAGAGGGTGAAATCCCATTTATGATGTTTACATGTTCAGTTGTCAAGTAAAATTTGATTATCTTGGTATTCGTAGTTCGTTCTGTTTTTACTTATAAAGTTTAATTTATTTGCTTAATTAATAAATTACATCACACCAGAAATGGTGAAACCCTTAGTGTTTGGGGGTTAGGGAGTCCATGGACTACCCTAGGTCCCCTACTGTTACAGGTCCTCAGCAGTGCAGAGGTGAGGTGTAGATTTATGGTTCTGTGGTGTGGAGCTTCATTTTACATTTGTTGTTTAAGGTTTAATTATGTGAATAGTGAAATTCATGTTTCAAATTGTATTTTTGATGTATATGTATGTGGATGATGATGATGAGTATAGTGTGGAGTGGCATGATATGTTTTTGACCCGTACCCATCTCGTTGTGGAGTACCGGGCCCTGTGGTATGATTTATAAGTTATTTTCTAAAAACTTTACTATGTTTTCAAAGGAAATTATGGTTTTTAATTGATAATTGATATCCTGTTATGAGTTTGGCCCCCAGAGAATGATATTTATATTGCCTGTATGATTCTGCTCATTTTGGCCTGGGGAGCCCATGATATTATTGCCTGTGATGTGAGGTACGGAATTTATAGCATAATTCCGTAAGCTTTTTGTGTTTCGGGGCAGAAATTTCAGGGGAAACTCTGCCGAAATTTTCTTGGAAATATAACTACCTTAGTTTATGCTTAAAGTTAAATAGAAATTGAAAGAATTTATTTTTGGAGTCAAAGAAAAAAAAGGGGCAGGCGTTACAGTTTGATATGATGAATTTATATTTGTAATTATTGTGTAATAACTCTTGTGGCAATAAAAAGTGTTTAAAATTCCTTGTTATTTACTGTGTTGCGATACATTTGAAGGCAAAGATTCTGGCATATGTCACGGTTTTCCAGTTACCGAAAATCGGGGCGCTACAGAGTGGTATCAGAGCTGACTTCAAATTACCGACCAACACATTAGGAAAATTAAACTTGGATGCCTTTTAGGAGTCGGCTTTTAGCAAGTTGTAGATAGTTATAATTCATATTGTTGGTTCTTTCAACTTATGTTGTATAATTTTTCTATATCTGGACTAATTCTAGTATATGTATTACCATCTTTTAAACACATGATGGTATTCGAGGATATCCTTACCGAGGATGTGCTGGTGAAAGATAGTGAACCGATATCAATGGACAATCCGATGATCTTGAGCGCGGAGCCAAAGGAGATTTTACCACCGCAGGGGCTAAGTGTGGATCAGCGCATGGCGGCGGTTGCCAGCATATGTCGAAAAATTAAAGAAGCTGAGGAAGCACAGGTTTAGGAAAGGTCATCATGCTAAGCAACTGGGTGATGCCTTCGGAGCTATATTAGTAGGCCTAGCAAAGGAGCAAGAACACCTTGATTCCAGATTGGCACGACTACAACATGAATGGGAGCAAATCCTAGAGACCACCAAGGTTGTAGTATGCAATCTTTGTGAGAGATTCGGGCACAAGAAATCAATCTGTCAACGACTACAAGGGACAAGATCTGCACCAGCATCAGTATTCAAGAACCAAGGTCAGAAGCAGAAGACTCAGAAAATGGAGGGCAAACTTGGAGGCATAAGACAGGAAGTTGTTTCCTATGTGGTGATCATGGTCATCTCAAGAACCAGTGCCCGGGGAAGGACACTCAGATAGATACCCGTACATGTTACAAATATGGGAGGATTGGTCATATCCGACCAGATTGTCCCCAGATTCACAGTAGGGATGGCAAATCAACCCCGAAGATGAACAATAAAGGAAATGAGCATGTTCACCAAGGGTAGAGTTCACACTTACTACCAGCAAGCTGTAGAAGGCAGGAGTGCTAGTACCAATATGTGCATATAGAACTGCAACTAAGTTAAAAGTTGTATTTTTGAAATTTAATTTGGACTAAGAAGTAATGTATGATGAAACACTTTCGTAACCAGTTGGATTTATATATATATGGAATCCATGCAATTGTTTTGTTCAATTGTGGTTCATCACATTCTTTTGTCTGAATTATTTTTCAAGAGTTGAGATGTGTACGGGAGGCAACTCTAGATTTGGTTTGGTTGAATACACCATCTGGAGCATCAGCTTTAAGCAAATTATAGGAGAGAATCCTGGAAGTCTGAAGTAATGATCGTAGGCCATGTCCTATTCTAAGGAGGGAGTGGCTATTGAAATGCAAATGATCGAGATAAGTGAGGGATTGACCTCAGCCAAAGACCATGAAGGAAGCAAGAAGCTAAATAATGAGATCAAGCAAGCCAGTATTAGAGTGATTACTCAAGTTTAGAGCTCAGTTTTGGCATGATGGGAGCTGCAACCGAGTCCAAGTGAGCAAGTTAGAAGGCTTAGGCAGGAAATGCAGGGATTGAAGCACTGAAGCGGCAGAGTTCTCCAAGATCAGCTTATGATTAAGCAGCCACTAAGAGCATGCCAAGGAGGGAATCTCGCTCAGACAGAGGGCAATCGTGTTAACAATTCAGTAAGGTCACCATGAGAAGCTGCTCAGGGGCTAAAGCGGCAATGTGTGACTTCTTCATTTCTAAGGAGGGAGTGGTCACCAACCAACAGGAGTCGTAATCAAGGAGTAAATCAACATCACTTGTAGATAAGGATAGAGCAAGGTAATGTAGCCACTGTCTACTCCATAGTAGGAGCAGAAGAATGTTAGCATCAAATTCATGGTGGGTCTGTCCAGAAGGCTGAAGGACAACATTTCAACTTGGTAGAAGACTAGTTTTTCGAGTGATGGAACTGCGATGAGTCCCAGGACCACGGATTGGTGTGCGTATCGATCATAAAAGCTTAACGGATTTAATACGTGATCTAACCCTTTATAGCAGAATTTAGGGTTCACGAATTATACCTGCGATGAGAAGAAGACGATAGTTTCTAGCAACCTCGAGCCGTCAGCGATCTCAAGATCTTCTGCACGTATTCCTTCCTCGGGTTGGACGTCGTGTGGGCGACGGTGTACCAACCTTTCTTCTCCTTGGCTGACCTCTCTTTCTCTCCTTACGTGAATCACGAATTTAGAGAAAACTTCTTATCTCTGATCATAATATGACAGCCAGAGAATAGAGGATATATATATAAGGCTACGGCAGGGACCATGAGGAGAAATTAGGGTTAGGTCTCCTAACGAATCTGGGTATCCCGTGTTCAGCCCGAACACACAACCCAGGCCCATTAACAATAGCTCGGTCCACTAAAGAGCTATTGTTGTACTACCTTCCTAATCCTAAATTATATTTATGGGCTCCTTTTATTATATGCTCGTTCAGCTCCCCATGTTAAGATATCGAATGTCCGTCGATCAAATTAAGTTACTGACAACTATATTGATCAACATCTTTTATCCTTAGGTAGTACCACTCAACTTTATTTGTCATGTCGGATGTAATCCACCAGCAGGGTTTACACGACAATCCTTATGAGCTCCTTAAGGGGACATCATCAACCCGATGTATCGGGACATGGATTCCTTTTACAATCAACAGCCCATCATACATACAATGCTATTACCCAATTCATAGAGGTTGTTGATCCATAATGAATCTCACTCTTTTATGAGTCAAAGTAATGTACACTGCATATACATGTCTGTTATTATATCTGGATTAAGTGCATAAGCATCCATAATAACAGAGGTGTTTGTTCTCTTTTGTAGTCAGTACAAAGAGAACAACCTCAAGTGGTTCTGTTCAATACACACAAAGTGTACTAGTGTAAACCTATAGTCAAGATAGACTAATACCAGATTACACTATAACCTTTCCAATGGATTGTCCAAGTCCGTCTAGGTTGTGAACTATTTATATATTCCATAGGGAACTGATAATATGATCTTCTGTGTGTCTCCTCACACCATATTATCAACCTTATAGAATATCAGATACTTGCATTAATATTATAATAAACACAATATGCAAACATATGCCCATATGATTCTCATTCAAAAAAATAAGGAAATAAAGTTAATACAAAAGTGATGCTTTCAGTATATAACCCTAACATCGAGAATATCACTCGAGAAACTGGAGATGGTTTAGGAAATTATCTCGTGAACCATTGTTGTTTGTGTTTGTTTTCCTCTCCACTAGTAGCGTTCTGAAGACAGAACGATTCTAAGGAGGGAGTAATGTAATACCCCGGAAAATAACATATGGCTATTTTGCATCGTAATCTATGCACAATTGAGAATTGCACACGATTATGTATTTTTCTTATAATGGTTGTTTTTAATTGAGAAATATCTGATATATGTCTACTTTATTTATAATTTTGAAGAATTATTACGAGGTAGTTTTAATGTATTTTGTATTGATTGGTATTATTAAAGTGGATATTTAGGGCTTATTTGATATATTTTAGAGACTTCGGGGTGTTTTGGTAATATTCCCTTACATTATTTATTCACCTAATTAATTATTTATTTACTTTTACAACCCCCCCCCCCCCCCCTCTCCTTCCTTCCTTCTATCTTTCTTTCTCCTGTTTCCCTTCCCAAACCGAAAGAAAACCCCCCACTCCGAACCCCCTTCGGTGCCCTTTCTCTCCGCTCAAATCCCCCCCCCCCCATTTCTTCGTCTTTTTCAAATTAAATCGAGGGTTAGACTAATAGAAGGGTTCTCTACATTGTGGTGGCATCGAATTTTCGAAAGGATTTCGGGAAGGTAAACCCTAAATTATTTTATTGTATAAAATTGAGTGTGGTTAATTTCTTTTGAATAGGAGTATTATGGTAGGAAGATTAGGAGATGTTGGGAAGGACAGATGTGAGAAATTAGCAGATTCTTAGAGGGTTTGCAAGTTGTTAATAAATTAGGGTTTTGGATTTGTAAAAGAGAACTATATGTGTATGAATTATTTCTCGTATAGTAGTGGAAAGTATAGTTGGGCCACTAAAAAATTTACGAGTGGTTCTAGTAATTATTTGGGGATAAAAATTCCATAGGCATTAGATTACTACGTGCATTGTACGTGTGTATCCCAGGCATTCAATAAACGCTTGTGTGATATTTGGAATAGTGTTATTAGCTCTTATGATTGGTTTGGATGATTTGAGTTTTAATTGCTTTGAAATTTCATCATAGGATATATTAGCAACTTTGGATGCTGGGTGGCAATGTGGTGGTTCGAATCTTCGTGGGAAATATGTAAGTACGAATTTATTTACATATTTTTGTGTTTTAAGAAAATTTTATAATAACGTGAATGGTTTGTATGATTTATGGATAAGGCGTATTTGGATCAAGGGTATCAGAATAACGTATATGTGTATATGGGGATGAGTTATGTTTATATGATGATATCAAAATATGGTGAGTATGGTTTTATATACGTATTTGATGTTTTGAAGAAGTTCGAATAAGCTGAATTGTTGTTATGATTTATGGATGAAGCATATTGGGATGAAGTGTATTGGTATAAATTAATGGATCAGTTATGTATATGGGGATGAGTTACACTTATATAATAATATCGAAATATGTGAGTGTGATCTCTTTTGTTTTATGTACGTGGTGTGTTGTTGGATTGTTGTAGGATTGAGGCTCATGCTATATACCATGCTTAGATTATTGTAGAAAAATTATATACCATGCTTGAATGATAGTGAATGCTCATGGTTAAGTTGTAGTAACATACATGCTTAAGTTGTAGTAACCAGTCACGCATAAGTCGTATTCATGCTTTAGATTGTTGTAAGTCCATGCTTAAGTTGTATTCATGGTTAAGATTGTTGTGAGTACATGCTTAAGTTGTATTCATGCTTAAAAGTATTGTAGGTTGATGTTTAAGTTATATACCATGCTTAAGGCCATTGTAGATTTTTGCTTAAGTAATAGAAAAGAATCATGTTGTTGTAGTTGTGGAGTTAACTATCGTGTGGTAGTCGTAGTATTAGTAAAGAACTATCGCGTTATAGTTGTAGTGTAGTAGAGAACTATCATGTTGTGGTGGTAGCGTTAGTAAAGAACTATCGTGTTATAGTTGTAGGGTAGTAGAGAACTATCATGTTGTGGTGGTAGCGTTAGTGAAGAACCATCGTTTTGTAGTTGCAATACTCGAGTTGTATAGTAGTTCTAGATTCAAAGGAACCAAACTCGAATTGTATTATGATTGTAGTGGAAGATTAAAAAGAACCCATGAGCCCTTGCTTTTAGTCCTAGGTGATTCTAGCTCAAACTTGAAGAAAGAACCCAAGAATCTAGTGCATGTAGTTCTAGTTCAATTGGGGAGGGAAACCACAGATTCTAGTTGTATGAGACCCTAAGTAAAGTTGGACCATATCACTTGAACATTACTCATCTTCATGGGTAATAAGGGTTGGGAATGTCACTAATAATCGTTAGCTTGTTAAAAGTTTGATGTTGCTTCTTGGGCTTCTCATTGGTAGAATGTCTATTTAGACTGCTAGTAAATTCTTCTGTTGCTTCTAATTCTAGAAGATCAAGTTTTCTAGTAAGCTTGTTTTGTTGCTTCTAAGTTTGATTACCTGTATTGTTGTTTTTTGTATGTGATTTTGCTCGTACGTGGCTCGACTGACCCATATGTAGTTATGGGTCTCATACGCAGCTTATTTGGCTCGTATGTAGGTTGTTGTCTCATACGCGGCTCAACTGCCCCGTATGTAGCTGTTGGTCTCATACGCAGCTTATTTGGCTTGTATGTATATTGTTGTCTCATACGTATCCTGCCTTGCACGTATATAGTTGTTGGTCTCATACGTAGCTTGTTGGCTCGTGTGTGTTCTGTTTACTCGTATATAGCTTATTAGCTAGTACGCAGTTTTGTTGTACTCGTCTAGGGTGATAATATTACCCGTAGGGGCTATCGACCATCAAGACGTGTTTCCTTACTCTTAAGGGACTGTGGACATGTCACTTCGCATGTACCGTCAGATTTTACCCGGTGTAGGTTGATCGTGGATCGGAGTGTTGAAGAAATCCAAGTTCAAGGTAGTAGCATGCTAATACATTGGTATTGCCAGGGTCTTGGATCGATAGGCCATGAACCAGTTCTTTAGGTATTCTGCTAAGTCTAGGTTGAGCAGCCTAGTAGAGTTATCTTGCGAAGTCTAATTTAAGACCTAGCATGTTGTGTTTATAATATTTTCATCCCTAAGATTGTTCAGGGTTAGTGACATCATTATGGTAGTGACTTATAAAGATCCTTTACTTAACCATTTTGCCAGAAAGAGAGGAGTTGGTATTAAGGGGCACCTTACGACCAACTCATCCTTTGGGCCGACTTTAGGTGGTGTTATTGAGTTGTACCTTCCTATCAAAGGGATACGTACGGTGCCTTCTCACGAGTTGGGAGCACTGGTTGCATATCTCACACTGTTAATTCCTGAAGTGCCATGATAAAGGCAGCGGAGCTAGGGGATGGACCCCGAAACTCCGTCGTGCCCTATGCCAGGGAAGCGAACAGGCCATAGACTGCGGTCTATAAGTTAGGGGGCCACAGGGGATGCTTCGAGCTAACCTGCGTTGCGGTAACTCCTAGGGTTCATCTGGTTTTTGAGTGAGGTCCGGTTAGCCGGGTAGTAGTGGCAAACATAGCCACCATGAGCGTACTGCATTGGTGGGACTTGACCATGTCTACAACCTCATCAGTCACGTTGTATCTGTCAGGAACAGATTGTGTACAAATAGTAATTCATAATGCGGGTTCAAATCTCTATATATGGAGAAACGGCATGAGATGGGGCGTATGTAGTATGGGATGCATACTGTTCCGGATACTTGCTTGCATTAGAATAAGAGCATCATTGTATTGGTAATCTTGCATTAGTGTTAAGTCATAACATACACTGGTACATCAATTATATGTACACGTTTCTTTTCCATTCAAGATGAATTGCGAGTGTGATAGTTGAAGTGTATAATGAGTGTGAAAGTAATGTATTGCGGGGCGTGATGATATGTGTTGTAATAAAAGAATGAATGCGATGTTGTGTGATATGAGATTGAGAAAGAATATAAGTCATGAGTCTGTAAATGCAAATGAATGGTAAATGAGGTGCACTTTATGTGAATGTAAAGCCTTATGGGAAAATAAAGTTATAGGAATAATTTGTATAAGGCATAAAGTGATGGGCGTTAAGCATTGTGAGTTAAGCGACTAATTGTGAATGATTTCCAACTAAAGATAAGTATGTTATGAGCGGGTATGGGTATACATACAGGTGATGACTTAAAGGGTATTTGAGGTAAAATCCCATTTATGATGTTTACATGTTCAGTAGTCAAGTAAAATTTGATTATCTTGGTATTCGTAGTTCGTTCTGTTTTTACTTATAAATTTTAATTTATTTGCTTAATTAATAAATTATACTCACACCAGAAATGGCTAACCCCTTAGTGTTTGGGGGTTAGGCAGTCCCTGGACTACCCTAAGTCCGCTACTGTTACAGGTCGTCAGCAGTGCAGAGGTGAGGTGTAGATTCATGGTTATGTGGTGTGGAGCTTCATTTTACATTTGTTGTTTAAGGTTTAATTATGTGAATAGTGAAATTTATGTTTTAAATTGTATTTTTGATGTATAAATATGTGGATGATGATGATGAGTATAGTGTGGAGTGGCATGATATGTTTTTGACCCATACCCATCTCGTTGTTGAGTACCCGGCCCTGTGGTATGATTTATAAGTTATTTTCTAAAAACTTTACTACGTTTTCAAAGGAAATTATGGTTTTTAATTGATAATTGATATCCTGTTATGAGTTTGGCCCCCAGAGCATGATATTTATATTGCCTGTGTGATTCTGCTCATTTTGGCCTGGGGAGCCCATGATATTATTACCTGTGATGTGAGCTACGAAATTTAGAGCAGAATTTCGTAAACTTTTTGTGTTTCGGGGCAAAAATATCAGGGGAAACTCTGTCGAAATTTTCTTGGAAATATAAATATCTTAGTTTATGTTTAAAGTAATATAGAAATTGAAAGAATTGATTTTTGGAGTTAAAAAGAAAAAAAAGGGGTAGGCGTTACAGTTTGATTTGACAAATTGATATTTGTAATTATTGTGTAATAACTCTAATGACAATAAAAGTGTTTAAAATTCCGTGTTATTTACTGTGTTGAGATGCATTTGAAGGCAAAGATTCTGGCATGTGTCACGGTTTCCCAGTTACCGAAAATCGGGGCGCTACACTCTTCACCTCGGCTGATAGCATACAACGAAGCACAAAATGTGAACCAACTTCGCAACTGCCTGGACATCATAGATGAGATTTGTGAGATAGCCGCAATTCGACAACAGTCCTACCGCCGTAGGTTCAATCAGGCTTACAATAAGAGGGTACGGCCAGCCAATCTAACAGAGGGTGACCTGGTGCTTAGAAAGTTGTCGATCTCCGATCCAAGCAAGAGGGGCAAGTTAGCGCCAAACTGGGAAGGACCATACAGGGTCTCCAGAGTTGTTTGCCCAGGAGTGTATCAACTCGAAGACTGGGGGGGGGGGGGGGGGCAGGAAGATACTGAGGACATGGAACGCAGAGCACTTGATGAAGTACCGAGAGGAAACACCCCTCCAAGCAACTTCACCAAGAGCACTCCATGAAGTACCGAGAGGAAACACCCCTCCAAGCAACTTCACCAAGAGCACTCCAGAAGACATGTCTAGAGTCCTTACTTGTATTTTCTTGTTATCAAAGTGTAAAGGCGGCTCGCAACATAGAAGCGGCCGCCGAGTTATTCTCAATAAAAAGAAATATCTTATTCTCAAAGTTCTTTATTTTTAGGCAGTCTAACTCTACTTACAAAAAAATTTAAAATTTTTTTGCATTAAAACGACATGCTTGGAGTCCAACACTTGGTTCGACTACGCTTCCACTACTTTCTTCTAAGCGAGTAAAAAGCGGATCACCATTCGGAATTGCTCCTGCAGCTGTTGATATTTTCTAAACGACAAGCTTGGAGTCCAACACTTGGTTCGACTCTGCTTCCACTACTTGCTTCTAAGCGAGTAAAAAGCGGATCACCATTCAGAAATGCTTCTACAGCTTTTGATATTTTCTAAACGACAAGCTTGGAGTGTAACACCCTGCAAAATTAGAAATGACAATTTTGCCCTCGGGTGTTAATCATGTGCATTTTTTACCCTTATTAGTGATATCCGTAATGTATTTCGATTTGTATTTTGGATTCCGAAAATTTATGCATTTCTCGTATTCTTAAAATCCCATTTGAGACAACTCAAATGCTAAATTTCAATTTTTTTATTTTTACGAGCTTTTTACGTATTATCGATGCACGTGTCGATTTCAGGTATTCTACCGTAACGTGCGATGTTTTCGATATATTTCAATTGTTTATTTTTTATAACGTATTTAAATTTGTTTTATAAATGGAAACTTATTTTCTCTCATTTTATTAAATAATTTTTCTACGTGCATTACACGTGTTTTAGGTGTACGTTTTAAGTACATTATCGAGTGATTATATTAAATATATTTGTCCTATGTTGTTTTCAATTATATTTTAATAATTTTTCATTAATAAAGTCAATTTCATATTTTACGATTTTACGCCCAATGCACGTGTTTTCGGTGCACGTGTTTAAACGTATTCTTCTTCAAAATAATTTCATGAAATGTATGTCTATTTTTATCGTGCATGAAAAGTATAATTTTTAAGTTAATTTTATATGTTTATTACATATATAAATAATTGTTTTAAAGGAATTAAATAAATAATTTATTTTGGGGTGTACACAAAGCACGTGCACGTGCACACGTGCGATGTGCACACATTTTGGGGCCGGGCTGTTTTTAAGAAGAGGGAAATCAGAATTTTTCGTTTTTGAAAGTAGCAGGGAAAGCAAGTTTGGAATTTTAGAATGTGGGGTTAGTGGTGTTCATGTGGGAGTAGTTATAATAACTATCCAACCAACCCCTATAAAAATACCCCCACTCCTTCACTTATCCTCATCTTCTTCCCTTCCTCTGTGTAATTCTGAAAGCCCCAAAATCATCCAGCTTTCCACTTTTGCTTTATCCACCATAGTATTTGAAGTATCCATACATATATATATGTGTTTATATATGCATTAGTCCAAACTCCTTCACATTATTTCTATCTCCTTTCTTCTTTCTCTCCTGTCAATTCCGAAAACTACCCAGACCATTGCTTTTCCCAAAACCTACCACTCTACCTATAAGCCAATACTAGGTATGTATGTATAGTTGTATATATATATATATAGATGTATATACACATATGTATATATCTGAGATGAGTTCAGATGCTCCTATTGTTTGCTTGCTGAAAATGGATTGGAAGGAGCTCACTGTTGCTGACTGAAAGTGAAGATGGGGAGCTTTGCTTTGGTGCGTGGATTTTGAGGAGTTTGCAATTGGAGTTTCTCGGAGCTCTTATTCTAGGAGTTTAATTGAGTACAATTACAAATTCTTCAACCTTGGGTGGGTGTTTTTCATACTTCTAGAACTAGATACCATGCTAGGGATTATTTAATGAAATTATTATGAATCAATTAGTTGAAATTGGAACCATGCTTGTTTAATTAAAAATGGAATGGCAACTTAGAGAATGTTTGATAGAATGATTGCTAATGGATGAATTGTGAATTAAATTGCTTGAAATCACCATATTGTTATGGTACATGTTCTAATTGAATACTATGGTAAAATTTGTACTTATGAGACAACTAGTTGAATTAAATGCCCTTTTGTGTAATTGATTGCTTAAAATAAAGTTTCTTTGTTGTAGAAAGATTAGAAATTGCCTCTAAATTATTGTAGGTGGTTAATGAATAAAAGAACAATGAAATATAGTAGTTGAGAAAATTTAACTCTTAAGTTATGAAGAAATAAGGTGTTTGTTCTCAAAGTCGAAATTATGGACATAGAACATAAAGTAGGGCTAAAATAATTTTATAAAGAAAATAATGGTTATAAAAATCCTGGTTTACTGTAAATTCATGTTTGGTAAAATTTGGAGCGTTTTGGTTTCAAAAGAGAAGAAAAAGAAACAAAATCGTTTTGAGATTTATAAAATTTAGAAATGAACAGAGAACTGGGTTATAAACAACCCAATACGCTTTGAGACAATCTGGTCCCTTAGACCAAGTGGTTAATAGTGCGGTGGCTTTTACTGTAGCCGTGGTCAAACCCTAAGGTCTCGGGTTCGAAACCCAAGCCCTGCTTTTTATTTCAGTTTTTTTGAATAAAAACCCAAAATCCGAGAACAAGCTTATCTCATTAAAACCCCCCTTTCATATTGGTTAGGCGCCTTAGCCCAATTGGCTTGCGGTGGCTGTTGACTTGGTCCAGGTCGCAGGTTCAAATCCGGTTTTCGGCAGTTTTGAACATTTTTTTTTATTTTTGAGTTTAAAATCAATTTTTTGACTTTTAAAAATCCCCAAAAAATACTACAATTATTCTAAAAATATGTAGATCTTGTGAAAAATATTTGAACACTATTTAGACAAAGTGAAAATGAGTTAGAGGTGAAAAATGGGTAGAATTCCATAGAAATTTGTATTATTGTTAACTATAAAAGTAATCTATTTTACGAGAAATTATACTAAGTGATGAAGGATAATTTTTTTGGAAGTAAGAAGATTCAAGTGTGTTAGCTATGGACTCTCACTGTTAAATTAAGTATTGTTTATAAATGAAAATACGACTTTGTGCCTTTGAATTAGATAAATGAAATGAACATTAGTAGGAGAATTAAATAAAGGTTAGTGTTGATTAAAATAAGATTAAGAAAGTTTCGTGGACAGAATAAACTATTTGAGTATGACTTATTGTATTTATTTATTTATGGATGATGTGCACATGAAATGGAAATTGAATGACTTGATGAATTTATGAATATACAAGTGCTACAAACATGAATGGAAATTATTGTTAACCATGAAAAAGAGAACTTATGAGTATGAAAAACTCAATGTTGTGATTATGTGTTGAAATTAAGAACTAGGGTGTAGCTAAGCCTTATACTGGAAATAAAAGACATGCTGAGATGAAATTTGAAACGAAAAGACCAAGAGTTGGGTCATGTGAAATGAAGGAATAAGACCGGTATAGTGGGAGTGCTAACCTTAAGGGTTTGATTTTGTTCATGATTCAATTAAATTAAGGATTAGATACATAGTGAAGATGTGATGAAAGTAAGAGAAAAAAATGAGTATGAGGGCCATTGGATTGGTGACGTGAGAGTATTCACAGGATGTCCCATGATGCGTCATGAGTAGGACGCGGATACGGCTCCAGAGTACCGTTCCAGTGGCGACGCTCGTGGGGTGTTTGGTGACTGCGGGTGGTGTCATGTCTATGGTAGGAGGTGAATTTTCACAGTATGCCTGCATGATGAGTCATGTGACAGTGCGATGGGATTCTCTCCAAGGCGCCTAGACGTGAGTTCGTAGGTCATAGAACGTCTAGGATACTTACCGTAGTTACAGTAATAAATTAATTCATGGCAAGGGATTGAACCCTACAGGATGAAGAACGGTTAAGGGCTTGCCCTCGGACCTATGTAGTATGGGCTGTATAGACTCTGAACAAGTGCACATTAGTGTCATATAACATAAATAATTGCATTAAGGATTAAGTGCACATTCAAAACAAGACATCAATAGGATAGTCCCATTAGCTTTGATTGTGAACAAGTTTGTAGTTTGTTAAGTATTGAGAATCTTTATACTATTTTCGGCATAGAGAGGATGGTCGTGTATAATATTTCGTCAGTTGAATGAACTGACGTGCCCACAGTTTCTATGCAGGGTAAAGCACATGAAAAAGACTAAAGAAGACTTGATGCTTAAAGATTATTCAACTGTTGTTGTATTTCATTCATTGATGTAAAATTTGCTTTCACTGTATAAATGTTAATGTAATTGTAACTCTGATGTAAAGTAAAGTTTTATTTCCTTGTAAAATTGTACGAAGAGAAGTGAAAAGATCTTGTGGGACTCGAATTCAGTTGTATTTGGGATCCGGGGCGTTACATGGAGTCCAACACTTGGTTTGACTCCGCTTCCACCATTCAGAATTGTTCCTACAACTGTGGACAACTACAATAGCTAGCAAAACACACGAGTGCGACAACAAGTATTATTTCATTAAAGTTTGAGAAACGAGTCTAATCACAAGACCAACTACTCATCTTTACAACGATATACGACACTTGTAAAACCAAAAATACAAGACTGCAGAGACCTAAGACCTACTTCAACGCCTCCTAGGCGTAGGGATACTTCGATTGAGAGACACACGGGGGTGACGAATGTTGTACTATCGATGCCCCATTTCGCCCTCGTCTCCAGGCCGGCGAGCCGAGAAGCATCGTCCGTACCTGTCCTAACAGTCGCTCCAATAGATGCTCCACTCAATGAAACTGCGACCCCGCTTTAGGCATCGCCTGGACTTCGATGCATTGATGGCGAGCAACGCGCGAGCTCATAGAAAGTTATCCCTCTATTGTGCTCTTTGCGAGTGCACGAAGTGGATCTAACAATGCTCCGCTCGGGTCGTGGTTGAAGACGGGCGACCTCTGCCTCGAGCTCGACAGTTTGCACTTTAAGCGAGTCGTCTTTCACCTTTATCTTCAGATGAGGCAGTCGCACCGAGCTCGCACCACGAGAACTGTCGACAATTGTCTGCCGAAGGTAAGCAACTTCCATACTCTTGCCAACAGTGATGTAGCGCCCCGATTTCTGACACTGGAAAACCGTGACACGAGCCAAGACCTTTTCTTCAATTAGTCACAATACACAGAAAAACAGGAGAATTTAAAACTTTTATTCAATACACAATGTGTTACAAGTCTGAATATTGTACAACTGTAATACCTTACAATAGAGTTACAATATTACCTTTATATTTCTAAGTATTACAACTTTCAACGTCTTACATCAGAGTACTTCTCAACCAATGCATAATCAATACATATACTGCAGCGGAACTAAACATAACACTGACTCCTTGCTCTCTTTGCCTTGAGTCCTCCTCAACCTCGCCTTTGTACTTCGGCGATCCAGTACCTATGGAAGTGGGGACGTCAGTATTCGCTGACACTTAAGGGCTAATCGTATAGCAGCGAATCTCCCAAACAATATACAAAATATAGCAATGGTGTTGGTGTAGTTTAAGTGTTCGTGAGTTCTAAGACTAGACTCTAATGCGAAATTTAAATAGAACTAGGACGCTTCCTATTCTAATGTCAGCAAGTCTCCGAAGCAACATGCAGCCCATACTACATGCGACCCCATCTCAAGCCGTTTCTCCATATATAGGGATTGGAACCCGCGTTATGAACTTCTAATTGTACTCAACCTGTTCCCGACACCTACACGTAGCTAATGAGACTGCAGATGTGGTCATGTGCCAGTGTTGCATTTCGCCAGTGGTGTCTATGTTCGCCACTGCGACCCGGCCAACCGGACCTCTCTCAAAATAGACGAACCCAATGTATCGGGCGTCATTCCAAAACCAAACTATAGGGATTCGCAAGCGCAGGGTAGCACGAAGCCTACCCTGTGGCACCCTCTGGGGTATCGCAAGTGCAGGACTGCACAATGCATCCTGTGGCACCCCCAGCCACTGTACTTCAGGAATTAACAGCGCGAGATACGCAACCCGTGTCCTCAACTTGTTAGACGGCACCGTACGTATCCCTTTGATGGGAAGGTACAACCCAGTACACCACCTATGATCTGCCTCAAGGGACGAGTTAGTGTAAGGGGCCCCCTACCACTGACTCCTCTCTCCCGCCAAAAGGGTTTAAATAAACTGATCCTTGTAAGTTACTATCCTAATGATGTCCCTGACTCGAACAATCCTAGGGGTGACAATATTATAACCACAACATGCTAGGCCTTAAATTAGGCTTCGCAAGACAACTCTACTAGGCTGCTCAACCTAGATTTACCAGAATCCCTTAGGATCCGGTTCGTGGCTCATCGATCAAAGACTTTGGCCGTGCGAATATACACGCATGCCGCTACCCTAGACTTGGATTCTGTCTATACTCCGATCCTCGATTAACCTATACTGGTTAAGATTCGACGGTACACAAGGAGTGACTCCTCCACAGTTTCTTAGGGTAAGAAAACATATGTCTTGATGGTCGATAGCCCTTAGGGTGGTAATATCAGCCTAAACGAGCACAACGAACCCTGTACTAGCCAACAAGCTATACACGAGTAACAACCACATACGAGCCAATTAAGCTACGTATGAAACAATAACTACCTACGAGCCAGGCGGGCCTCGTAGGAGATAACCACGTACATACCAGCCAAATAAGCCGCGTATGAGACCAACAGCTATGCACGGGCCGGTCGGGCCGCGTACGAGACAACCACCTACATACGAGCCAACTAAGCTACGTATGAGACCCACAGCTACATACGGGCCAGTCGAGCCACGTACGAGCACAACCATGTGCAAACAACCATACAGGTAATCAATCCTAGAAGCAACCAAACGTGCTTACTAACAAACATGGTCCTCTAATATTAGAAGCAACAGAGGGATCTACCAATAATCTATGATCGGTATTCTACTAAGGAAGAATCCGAAGGCGACATAACAGCCTTTATCGGACTAACTATCATTAGTGGTCTTCCTAATCCTTATTACTTCAACCTATAGCGCCTTAAGTACAACGCACAATTGCAAGCATCTTCCTACGACAATCTAATCATATAACACAACCACTCACCATGATACTCCTAAGTATGAATATGATTAATGCTTGTGCCCATATCGAGCTTAAGCATAAAAATCACTGCGACCTAGACATAAAGCCCACTATAGTCAAGCGAGCGTGAAGCTTACTACTTATCTTGACTAATCACCACAACCCAAGCATGGATAGATAACTAATATAAATATACAACATTCCAAGGCATAGTAGGCATTTCTAACACTACTCCTACAACATTCTAAGTAAGTATTTGAACTTTAGCATGGTATAGAACACAACATAAAATCACTACAACTAACCATGGGTAGTTCCTTTACTCTAAGCATGAATATCATAGTATGGATGTCATTAACTTAACATGATCAATAATTAGCACGATACCTACTTACTTAGCATGAATCATGCTCATCTACTAACATAGCATGAACAACACTTATCTAAGCATGGGTACCATGTAAACATGAGTATTCATATAACCTAGCATAGTATACAACTTACTCACAATCTAAACTAGCATGACATACAACTTACTTACAATTAAGTTAGCATGGCATACAACTTACTTGTAGTTAAACTAGCATGGCATATCTATAATTAAACTAACATGGTATATCACATATCTACAATTAAACTAGCATGGTATATCACTTACCTACAATTAAGCTAACATGGTATATCACATACCTACAATCAAACTAGCATGGTAAGCAACTTACTTGTAATTAAGCTAGCATGGCATAGATAAAACTAGCGTGGTATATCACTTATCTACAATTTAACTTATGATGGTATATCACTTACCTACAATTAAGCTAACATGGTATATCACATATCTACAATCAAACTAGCATGGTAAGCAACTTACTTGTAACTAAGCTAGCATGGCATAGATAAAACTAGCACGGTATATCACATACCTACAATTAACTAGCATGGTATATTACATACCTACAATTAAACTAACACGGTAAGTAATTTTATTATGGATCCTACAACATCCTAAGCAAAATGAAATTGATCCAAGCATGGTAGGAAACTCTTAGATTGATTCCTACAACATTCTAAGCATAAATGAGTGGATCTAAACATAGTAGGAAACTCTTAGATTGCATCCGATAACATTCTAAACATAAAGCATGATAGAATATTTTTTTAGAAAACATCCTTCAATATTTCAAGTATAAAAGCATGATAGGATATTTTTAGAAACAATTCTACAACATTTTAAACATAAAGCATGATAGGATATTTTTAGAAACAATCCTACAACTAACTAAGTATGAAAACATTGTAGGATATTTTTAGAAAAAGTCCTACAACATTCTAACATGAAATAGCATGATAGGATATTTATAGAAGAAATCCTACAACTAACTAAGCTTGGAACATGGTAGGATATTTTTTTAGCAAAAGTCCTACAACATTGTAACATAAAGCATGATAGGATATTTTTATAAAACATCCTACAACATTCTAAACATGAGAGGATATTTATAGAAGAAATCTTACAACTAACTAAGCATGAAAGATGGTAGGATATTTTTTCAGAAGAAATCCTACAACTAATTAAGCATAGAAACATTGTAGGATATTTTTATTAGGCATCCCACAATATTTGAAGCATGGGTATTGCTTCTAAACATTTTTAGAAGTGATCCTACAACATTTGAAGCATGAATATTGCTTCTAAATATTTTTAGAAGTGATCCTACAACATTTGAAGCATGA
This sequence comes from Hemerocallis citrina, assembly GCA_017893485.1. Classification (NCBI taxonomy): domain Eukaryota; kingdom Viridiplantae; phylum Streptophyta; class Magnoliopsida; order Asparagales; family Asphodelaceae; genus Hemerocallis; species Hemerocallis citrina. Next base: position 112,922,079 of record CM030360.1, on the reverse strand, counting down.
ATATTACTTCTAAATATTTTTAGAAGTGATCCTACAGCATTTGAAGCATGGATATTACTTCTAAATATTTTTAGAAGTGATCCTACAACATTTGAAGCATGGATATTACTTCTAAATATTTTTAGAAGTGATCCTACAATATTTTACTACTACTACTACTCCTATTTTAATCAAAACATAACACACAATTATCTATTACTACTCCTACTTCATTCTTATCAAGAACATAACATACAACTTACTACTACTACTTTATGGACATAAACATCTATACTACTTACTACCACTTCTTTCTTTAATCAACATACTACCACTTTATATCAACCATACTACTACTTTATTTAATCACCCATACTACTACTACCTTACTAATCAACATACATGCTACTACTACCTCATTTAATCACATACTACTACTTTATATCTTAGCATGCTACTACTTAGTTGCTTACTAATCTTTATTATTACTAGTGATAAAAGAAAAGATCATTTTTATTTTATTTTACTTTACAACTAGTAAATATGAAAGAAAAGATCTTTTTCATTTATTTCTATAACTAGTGATTAAAAGAAAAGATCTTTTTAATAGCTACAACTAGTGATTAATAAAAAGAGAAGATCTTTTTAATCTACAATTAGTGTTTAGTAAAAAGAAAGATCTTTTTTAATAGCTACAACTAGTGGTTAACAAAAGGATCTTTTTATTACAATAAACATACACTTATTATTATTAGTCCAATGTTTAATCAAAGTCCTACAACCCACAATGGTTGTAAAATGTTCATGTGCTCATGTATGCCAAGTCCTACAAGTCCTACAACCAACAATGGTTGTATGTTCAATGTCATATGCCATATTTGAATTTTAGTCCAATCGATAAACATAAACAACAACTACTATAATAAAGGTGTGATCTTTATGTGTTTTAGTAGGTTCTACTACTACTTTCTTACTTTTTCTCATCATTCACAACAATAACAACACACCCATCAAAACAAAAGAAAACAAAACAAGAAGGTAAGGAGAAGAAGTCAAACAACAAAACAAACAACCAAACAAACAAACAAACAAAGAAAGAAGCATGAAGAAACCCCCACCTTATTTTCTATTGGAAGGACTTGCTTGCTAATCCTTCTCCTTCCCCTAGCTTTTTAGAAGGCTTCTATCAACCTACAAAACAAAACTCTCAAGTTAATTTTGTTCTCTCTTTCTTTTCCTTTCTTTCTTTCTTTCTTTCCTTTTGTTTTCTAAAATGATAGAAGGAGGAGAATGAGGGGCTGTTTATAGGAGAGATAGAAGGTGGTAAGTGCACAACATTGGCACAAGATAACCCCAAGGGGTGGCCGGCCATGCTCCTAGGGGGGGGGGGAGGAGGGGTATGGTGTAGGCTAGGTGAGGTGGAGGGATAAGGCTTCTAGAATGGTTTAGTTCTTCTCTTATGCATACAACCCTCCTTTTAAACCTCCTAATCAAACCTTAATTATCTCATTAAGTTGCCATGACAAGAGCAAGTATATTGACCAAAAGTATATACTACATACTTGTATGATGTACTAAGAACCATACAATTTTTATGTATGTGTACATGTATGTGTATACAAAAATTTTCTTATAAAATCTTCATAAAATTCCCGTAAAAATAGTTTAATTTAGAAAATAATAATAAAATAAATTTTATTATTAATTCGGAGGATCGCGCTATCAATTTGATGCGCTTCGGATGCACACTGACCGATAGATGCGCGTAGGCACTGTTTGTGGGAAATCCGGCGAAAATCACCAAAATGGTCTGATTTTGGAATTAAAATGTAATGATAATAAAATAATAATAGAATAGTAATTTATATGAGTTAATATCCGTCCGGGATATTACATTACTCCCTCCTTAGAATAGTTCTGTCCTCAGAACTACCTTAAGTTAGGAGAATGAATCGACAAATACGAAATAACATAGTCGGAGAACAAGAGATGAACCGAAACTTTTCTTTGAACATCCATCCAAAGGGTTACACTTATATATACACAAACCTACTGGTTTACAAAATATCGTCTCCTCCTATGTAATGACTTTCCTACCTATATATTACAGGAGTAGGAGTCAAGATCTCAAAATAATAAAACGGTCTACCTAAACCTACTGGTTACAAGTGTCACATTTTTTCTCAAGTGACATCCTCCCTATCTATACATCACAGATGCAGGGGCAAAAATCACAAAATAACAAAACAACTCCTAAGTACTCGACTGCCTAGTCGGTACTGCTGGCTCCTTCAGGCGGGTCCTGTCCGGTCATTAGTGCCAGCAGCTGTGCAATCTGTACCTGAAGGTCTGCACACCGGCGCTCCAGGCGCTCAAACTGTGCCCTATAGGCACTGTTCTGGATCACCATTCGGCGTTGCGCCCTGGCATTGGCACTCCTCAGCCTTTCCACCTCCCTTGCATGGTGATAGTTGACGAACTCGCAGGAGTCCATCTTGGTCTCTAGGTGGACGTGCGACCAAGTCAGTGTGGAGATATCCTCGAAGACCTGCTGAAAGGCCTCCTCGACAGGGGTAAGCTGGGGAGGTGGCGGTACCGGGGCCTGACCTCCAAAAGCAAAAGCCCCTGCTGTGGCAGTTGCGGGGGCTCTGTGGGCCAGTCCGGCCTCCACCGGTGGCTGAGCCTCCTCTAAGATAGGCTCGGTGTCCGAGTCAATCTCTATCACCTCCCCCTGTCCCCACCCACTCCCCGTGGGAACTGATCTGTCCGCCATCCTGCAAGGAGTGGATACAGAAATTAGCATCAATATAGAAATATTATAAAACATAAGTTGAAAGAACAACAATATGAGTTATAATTATCTACAACTAGTTAAAACCCAATCTCCTAAAGGCATCTAAGTTTAAATTTTCCTACTGTGTTGGACTGTAAATTGACGCTAGCTCTGATATCACTCTGTAGCGCCCCGATTTCCGACACTGGAAAACCGTGACACGAGCCAAGACCTTTTCTTCAATTAGTCACAATACACAGAAAAACAGGAGAATTTAAAACTTTTATTCAATACACAATGTGTTACAAGTCTGAATATTGTACAACTGTAATACCTTATAATAGAGTTACAATATTACCTTTACATTTCTAAGTATTACAACTTTCAACGTCTTACATCAGAGTACTTCTCAACCAATGCATAATCAATACATATACTGCAGCGGAACTAAACATAACACTGACTCCTTGCTCTCTTTGCCTTGAGTCCTCCTGAATCTCGCCTTTGTACTTCGGCGATCCAGTACCTATAGAAGTGGGGACGTCAGTATTCGCTGACACTTAAGGGCTAATCGTATAGCAGCGAATCTCCCAAATAATATACAAAATATAGCAATGGTGTTGGTGTAGTTTAAGTGTTCGTGAGTGCTAAGACTAGACTCTAATGCGATATTTAAATAGAACTAGGACGCTTCCTATTCTAATGTCAGCAAGTCTCCGAAGCAACATGCAGCCCATACTACATGCGACCCCATCTCAAGCCGTTTCTCCATATATAGGGATTGGAACCCGCGTTATGAACTTCTAATTGTACTCAACCTGTTCCCGACACCTACACGTGGCTAATGAGACTGCAGATGTGGTCATGTGCCACTGTTGCATTTCTCCAGTGGTGTCTATGTTCGCCACTGCGACCCGGCCAACCGGACCTCTCTCAAAATAGACGAACCCAATGTATCGGGCGTCATTCCAAAACCAAACTATAGGGTTTCGCAAGCGCAGGGTAGCACGAAGCCTACCCTGTGGCACCCTCTGGGGTATCGCAAGCGCAGGACTGCACAATGCATCCTGTGGCACCACCAGCCACTGTACTTCAGGAATTAACAGCGCGAGATACGCAACCCGTGTCCTCAACTTGTGAGACGGCACCGTACGTATCCCTTTGACGGGAAGGTACAACCCAGTACACCACCTATGATCTGCCTCAAGGGACGAGTTAGTGTAAGTGGCCCCCTACCACTGACTCCTCTCTCCCGGCAAAAGGGTTTAAATAAACTGATCCTTGTAAGTCACTATGCTGATGATGTCCCTGACTCGAACAATCCTAGGGGTGACAATATTATAACCACAACATGCTAGGACTTAAATTAGGCTTCGCAAGACAACTCTACTTGGCTGCTCAATCTAGATTTACCAGAATCCCTCAGGATCCGGTTCGTGGCTCATCGATCCAAGACTTTAGCCGTGCGAATATACACGCATGCCGCTACCCTAGACTTGGATTCTGTCTATACTTCGATCCTCGTTTAACCTACCCTGGTTAAGATTCGACGGTACACAAGGAGTGACTCCTCCACAGTTTTTTAGGGTAAGAAAATAAATGTCTTGATGGTCGATAGCCCTTAGGGTGGTAATATCAGCCTAAACGAGCACAACGAACCCTGTACTAGCCAACAAGCTATACACGAGTAACAACCACATACGAGCCAATTAAGCTACGTATGAAACAATAACTACCTACGAGCCAGGCGGGCCTCGTAGGAGATAACCACGTACATACCAGCCAAATAAGCCGCGTATGAGACCAACAGCTATGTACGGGCCGGTCTGGCCGCGTACGAGACAACCACCTACATACGAGCCAACTAAGCTACGTATGAGACCCACAGCTACATACGGGCCAGTCGAGCCACGTACGAGCACAACCATGTGCAAACAACCATACAGGTAATCAATCCTAGAAGCAACCAAACGTGCTTACTAACAAACATGGTCCTCTAATATTAGAAGCAACAGAGGGATCTACCAATAATCTATGATCGGTATTCTACTAAGGAAGAATCCGAAGGCGACATAACAGCCTTTATCGGACTAACTATCATTAGTGGTCTTCCTAATCCTTATTACTTCAACCTATAGCGCCTTAAGTACGACGCACAATTGCAAGCATCTTCCTACGACAATCTAATCATATAACACAACCACTCACCATGATACTCCTAAGTATGAATATGATTAATGTTTGTGCTCATATCGAGCTTAAGCATAAAAATCACTGCGACCTAGAAATAAAGCCCACTATAGTCAAGCGAGCGTGAAGCTTACTACTTATCTTGACTAATCACCACAACCCAAGCATGGATAGATAACTAATATAAACATACAACATTCCAAGGCATAGTAGGCAGTTCTAACACTACTCCTACAACATTCTAAGTAAGTATTTGAACTTTAGCATGGTATAGAACACAACATAAAATCACTACAACTAACTATGGGTAGTTCCTTTACTCTAAGCATGAATATCATAGTATGGATGTCATTAACTTAACATGATCAATAATTAGCACGATACCTACTTACTTAGCATGAATCATGCTCATCCACAAACATAGCATGAACAACATTTATCTAAGCATGGGTACCATGTAAACATGAGTATTCATATAACCTAGCATAGTATACAACTTACTCACAATCTAAACTAGCATGACATACAACTTACTTACAATTAAGTTAGCATGGCATACAACTTACTTGTAGTTAAACTAGCATGGTATATCACTTACCTACAATTAAGCTAACATGGTATATCACATACCTACAATCAAACTAGCATGGTAAGCAACTTGCTTGTAATTAAGCTAGCATGGCATAGATAAAACTAGCATGGTATATCACTTATCTACAATTTAACTTATGATGGTATATCACTTACCTACAATTAAGCTAACATGGTATATCACATATCTACAATCAAACTAGCATGGTAAGCAACTTACTTGTAACTAAGCTAGCATGGCATAGATAAAACTAGCATGGTATATCACTTACCTACAATTTAACTTAGCATGGTATATCACATACCTACAATTAACTAGCATGGTATATTACATACCTACAATTAAACTAACACGGTAAGTAATTTTATTATGTATCCTACAACATCCTAAGCAAAATGAAATTGATCCAAGCATGGTAGGAAACTCTTAGATTGATTCCTACAACATTCTAAGCATAAATGAGTGGATCTAAACATAGTAGGAAACTCTTAGATTGCATCCGATAACATTCTAAACATAAAGCATGATAGAATATTTTTTTAGAAAACATCCTTCAATATTTCAAGTATAAAAGCATGATAGGATATTTTTAGAAACAATTCTACAACATTTTAAACATAAAGCATGATAGGATATTTTTAGAAATAATCCTACAACTAACTAAGCATGAAAACATGGTAGGATATTTTTAGAAAAAGTCCTACAACATTCTAACATGAAATAGCATGATAGGATATTTATAGAAGAAATCCTACAACTAACTAAGCTTGGAACATGGTAGGATATTTTTTTAGCAAAAGTCCTACAACATTGTAACATAAAGCATGATAGGATATTTTTATAAAACATCCTACAACATTCTAAACATGAGAGGATATTTATAGAAGAAATCTTACAACTAACTAAGCATGAAAGATGGTAGGATATTTTTTCAGAAGAAATCCTACAACTAATTAAGCATAGAAACATTGTAGGATATTTTTATTAGGCATCCCACAATATTTGAAGCATGGGTATTGCTTCTAAACATTTTTAGAAGTGATCCTACAACATTTGAAGCATGAATATTGCTTCTAAATATTTTTAGAAGTGATCCTACAGCATTTGAAGCATGAATATTACTTCTAAATATTTTTAGAAGTGATCCTACAGCATTTGAAGCATGGATATTACTTCTAAATATTTTTAGAAGTGATCCTACAACATTTGAAGCATGGATATTACTTCTAAATATTTTTAGAAGTGATCCTACAACATTTTACTACTACTACTACTCCTATTTTAATCAAAACATAACACACAATTATCTACTACTACTCCTACTTCATTCTTATCAAGAACATAACATACAACTTACTACTACTACTTTATGGACATAAACATCTATACTACTTACTACCACTTCTTTCTTTAATCAACGTACTACCACTTTATATCAACCATACTACTACTTTATTTAATCACCCATACTACTACTACCTTACTAATCAACATACATGCTACTACTACCTCATTTAATCACATACTACTACATTATATCTTAGCATGCTACTACTTAGTTGCTTACTAATCTTTATTATTACTAGTGATAAAAGAAAAGATCATTTTTATTTTATTTTACTTTACAACTAGTAAATATGAAAGAAAAGATCTTTTTCATTTATTTCTATAACTAGTGATTAAAAGAAAAGATCTTTTTAATAGCTACAACTAGTGATTAATAAAAAGAGAAGATCTTTTTAATCTACAACTAGTGTTTAGTAAAAAGAAAGATCTTTTTTAATAGCTACAACTAGTGGTTAACAAAAGGATCTTTTTATTACAATAAACATACACTTATTATTATTAGTCCAATGTTTAATCAAAGTCCTACAACCCACAATGGTTGTAAAATGTTCATGTGCTCATGTATGCCAAGTCCTACAAGTCCTACAACCAACAATGGTTGTATGTTCAATGTCATATGCCATATGTGAATTTTAGTCCAATCGATAAACATAAACAACAACTACTATAATAAAGGTGTGATCTTTATGTGTTTTAGTAGGTTCTACTACTACTTTCTTACTTTTTCTCATCATTCACAACAATAACAACACACCCATCAAAACAAAAGAAAACAAAACAAGAAGGTAAGGAGAAGAAGTCAAACAACAAAACAAACAACCAAACAAACAAACAAACAAAGAAAGAAGCATGAAGAAACCCCCACCTTATTTTCTATTGGAAGGACTTGCTTGCTAATCCTTCTCCTTCCCCTAGCTTTTTAGAAGGCTTCTATCAACCTACAAAACAAAACTCTCAAGTTAATTTTGTTCTCTCTTTCTTTTCCTTTCTTTCTTTCTTTCTTTCCTTTTGTTTTCTAAAATGATAGAAGGAGGAGAATGAGGGGCTGTTTATAGGAGAGATAGAAGGTGGTAAGTGCACCACATTGGCACAAAATAACCCCAAGGGGTGACCGGCCATGCTCCTAGGGGGGGGGGGGAGGGGTATGGTGTAGGCTTGGTGAGGTGGAGGGATAAGGCTTCTAGAAGGGTTTAGTTCTTCTCTTATGCATACAACCCTTCTTTTAAACCTCCTAATCAAACCCTAATTATCTCATTAAGTTGCCATGACAAGAGCAAGTATATTGACCCAAAGTATATACTACATACTTGTAAGATGTACTAAGAACCATACAATTTTTATGTATGTGTACATGTATGTGTATACAAAAATTTTCTTATAAAATCTTCATAAAATTCCCATAAAAATAGTTTAATTTAGAAAATAATAATAAAATAAATTTTATTATTAATTCGGAGGATCGCGCTATCAATTTGATGCATTTCGGATGCACACTGACCGATAGATGCGCGTAGGCACTGTTTGTGGGCAATCCGGCGAAAATCACCAAAATGGTCTAATTTTGGAATTAAAATGTAATAATAATAAAATAATAATAAAATAGTAATTTATATGAGTTAATATCCATCCGGGATATTACAAGTGACCTTCTTCAGCTCGTCCCTATCTGCTCTCACCTTCGTCAGAGAATGTCAAAGATGCTTAAATCTTAGGCCGAGGTTGACAGCCGCTGACGATTCCGTACCAATGCCTTCAGGGGTCGACTCGCAAAGCCTCTCCTCCAGCCGCCTGATCTTGGGGTTTCGATGGTTTAAGATCAATCTCAGGTGATTCCGCTCACATTCTGCTTTGCGGAGCTCCCACTCTACTTCACGAAGTCGCACTCGGCTCCTAGCAAGGCACAACTTTGTCACCCCTAGACCAACCTCGGGACGAGCCTCTGTGGCCACATGAGGCACTTCGGCGAGTGGCATCACTTCGACAGTCTGAAAAGGCCAAGTCAAACTGTTGTGAACACTTAGCCAAAATACTATTCGTTGGGCATGTTCCACTGAAAGCTCCCGAACCCTGTGGGAGCCCGGTCAGAACACCAGGCAATCTCCTGAACTCCGCCATTCTGCTCGGGTTCTCCACTACCACCGAAGTAGGTGCTTCTGCGCCTTTGCCCCTATCGACGAGAGGAACCTGGCTCGAAGACGGCTCATCGACAACAGAATGGGAGGGCTCTGAACTTGGGTGGAGGATAGACATTTGCTAAAAAAATAAACTAAGTGTGGAGTTACCCTTGAAATGACAGTTGCGGTCGAAAAGATCACCGAAAATGGTTAGTTGTCGCCGGAAGCTCTCGTTAGGAAAAAAACCTATCACCTGAGTAAAAATCTGACAAATGAACAAATGGGGGGGTGAAGTCTTATAGAGGCAGCACGCAAAATGAGAATAATGGGCTCCAAAAACACAACGGTCAGGCCCATTTACCACAAGACAACAAAAGAATTTGACCGCCTCTTTAATGGTCAACAGTCCATGTGTCGTGGACTTGTCACCAATGAACTATCAATAGGTCACCAAAGAGCTTCGGCACGCATCGCCGAGCATTCTTGCCACCGACGCTCAAACGTGAGCAAAAAAATCTCACCTGGACTTCGACACGCTTCGTTCGAGCGTTCTTGCCACCGACGCTCAAACGTGAGAAAAAATCTCACTTGGACTTCGGCACGCTTCGCCGAGCGTTCCTGCCACCGATGCTCAAACGTGAGAAAAAATTCTCACTTGGACTTCGGCACGCCTCGCCGAGCGTTCTTGTCACCGACGCTCAAACGTGAGAAAAAATCTCACTTGGACTTCGGCACGTTTCGCCGAGCATTCTTGCCACCGACGCTCAAACGTGAGAAAAAGTCTCACTTGGACTTTGGCACGCTTCGTTCGAGCGTCTTGCCACCGACGCTCAAACGTGAGAAAAAATCTCACTTAGACTTCGGCACGCCTCGCTGAGCGTTCTTGCCACTGACGCTTAAACGTGAGAAAAAATCTCACTTGGACTTCGGCATGCTTCTCCGAGCGTTCTTGCCACCGATGCTCAAACGTGAGGAAAAATCTCACTTGGACTTCGGCACGCTTTGCCGAGCGTTCTTGCCACCGACGCTCAAACGTGAGAAAATACCTCACTTGGACTTCAACACGCTTCGTTGCGCGTTCTTGCCACCCACGCTCAAACGTGAGAAAAAAATCTCACTTGGACTTCGGCATGCTTCTCTGAGCGTTCTTGCCACCGATGCTCAAACGTGAGAAAAAATATCACTTGGATTCGGTCACGCTTCGCCGAGCGTTCTTGCCACCGATGCTCAAACATGAGAAAAAACCTCAGTTGGACTTCGGCACGCTTCGCCGAGCGTTCTTGCCACCGACGCTCAAACGTGAGAAAAAATCTTACTTGGACTTCAGCATGCTTCGCCGAGCGTTCTTGCCACCGACGCTCAAACGTGAGAAAATATCTTACTTGGACTTCGGCATGCTTCGCCGAGCGTTCTTGCCACCGATGCTCAAACGTGAGAAAAAACCTCACTTGGACTTCGGCACGCTTCGCCGAGCATTCTTGCCACCGACGCTCAAACGTTAGAAAAAATATCACTTGGATTTCGGAACGCTTCGCCGAGCGTTCTTGCCTTCAATGCTCAAACGTGAAAAAAACCTCACTTAGACCTCGGCAACATATGCCGAACCACCCCGACCTCAACCTCCACCTTGACACGCGTCATTCGACCGAGGTGTTCGAAGGGGGTCGGCAACTGCTGCCGATCATTCTTGCCACCGACCCCTGAACAAGAGAAAGAGTGCCTTCGAACCATTTGGGCCGTCGGATCACTTCGAGAGTTGCCCGACGATCTGATCAACGACTAGGATTACTCCACGTCATTAAGTACAGATCTGCCGTTCGATCTCCCAGATTTTTGCATCTAGATCAGATGGACAAACCAGATCTTGCCACATCATAAATAGGTATAAAAATTTGTTTTTTATTTATTAAATTCGAATTATTTATTTAAAAATTGCGAAATAATTATTAAAAATACAGGGAAAATAAATAAAAATACTAGAAAATGATTATAAATTGGCGGAAAATTTTTTGGCCCCTGGTCGAATAATTATTCATTGGAATAATTAATTGCTGCTCCTGAAAAATAAATCATCGGTTCGCAAAATTGAATAAACGGTCCGAAAAATAAATAAAAAATCGAGAAAAATTACCAAAAAATCTAGAAGAGTCAGGAAGCATCTTTGAGCATGCCGACAACTCAGAGGAACACCATCACCCCTCAAATAGGATTCGAGCACCCTTTGGAGGCTCCGATAAAGCCCTATACACCATTAAAACAACAAAACTACTCCCCAAAGGCTGCAACACACAGTCTTCGGGAGTGGGGGGCTCGTGATATGGCCAAAAATGGGGGTATATTGGAACAGTTCAAAGTAGGCACGAATCTTAAAGTCTCAAGGGCGAGATGGTAATTTCACCTATAAACGGGTCGAATTGGGTATCAGGTCTCACCTCTTGGACCTGCTAGCCATGATCAGGGTCTGTTCGGCAGAGAACTGGTCTCAATCCGTTAAGGACCAACTCAATAGGATAGGAGGATATCCCGTCTCGTCCTTATCTACAGGAGGTGGTTACAACCACTTCTATCCATTCACACCGGGAAGTAGGGATTGGATCTTATCCTGAAGTAGATCCCTATGGCGAGTATAAATACCCCCTACCTCCTACTGTCACAGGTGATCACACTTTGCACACTTGAGCTCTTTCTCTTCACTTTTTTTGTGTATTGACTTGAACGTCGGAGGGTTCGTCGCCGAGATCCATCCCGGTGTTTCGAACATTTGTGCAGGTTCAAGGGAGCACCAAGGAGTCAATTTATCAGCAAGGAAGAAGAAGGGTTCCGCCCGTTCGAGTTCCTACGAACCTACAAATCTCATCTATTGCCCCCACAACACACAGGATTCGGGAGTGGGGGGCTCATGATATGGCTAAAAATGGGGGTAAATCAGAACCATTCAAAGTGGGCATGAATCTTAAAGTTTCAGGGGCGAGATGGTAATTTCACCTACAGACGGGTCCGAATTGGGTACCGGGTCTCTCCTCTTGGACCCACTAGCCCATGAACGGGTTTGTTCGTCAGAGAACGGGTCTCAACCCGTTAAGGACCAACTCAACGGGATAGGAGGAAATCCCATCCCGTCTTTATCCGCAAGAGGTGGTTACAACCACTTCTATCTAGTCACACCGGGAAGTAGGGATTGGATGTTATCCCAAAGCCCCCTACCTTCTATTGTCACAGGTAATCAAACTTTGCACACTTGTGCTCTTTCTCTTCACTTTTTCTGTGTATTGACTTGAGCATCAGAGCGTTCGTCGCCGGGATCCATCCCGATGTTTCGAACATTTGTGCAGGTACAAGGGAGCACCCAGGAGTCAATTTGTCAACAAGGAAGAAGAAGGGTTCCGCCCGTTCGAGTTCTTACGAACCTACAAATCACATCTTTTACCCCCACACTAGATTCAGCGGCAACAAATACAGATGTACACAGACTGGTATATATATACAGATAATATTTATTAACAAAATCGGGTAATATCCCTAAAAAATATTTCAATTATGAAAATAAAAATAAAATAATGATAAAATAATAATTTTTTAATATCAACCCAAGATTTTACACATTTTCTCAAAAACTAATTTTGCAGGATTTTGTACAAGTGCACAAAACCAATACAATGCATATATATACTTACCAGTATATATATACATATAACATTTTCTTAGTAAAACCAAGAAATTTTCATAAAAATATTTTAATTTTAAAAATAATAATAATACAAATATAATATCTGATCGGAATATTACAGCATCCTCCGCCAAGAAGCTCCAAGAGATTTCACCAACAACCTGGATGGGAGCGATAAGTACATCAGGGTCGAGGAAGCCCAATATCCACAAGGCAAGAAAGAGTCACCTTCCAGGAACAAACAGAAGAACACAAGCAAGGAAAGAACAAGAAGTTTCAGAAAGACAGTGCATGCCAACGCTGTCCTCCTCCAACACCATCCTTCGACAAGTTCACACCCCTAAATGCTAGTGTGTCTGTCATTCTCGTGGCAGTTGAAAAAAATGGAATATTCCGTCCTCCTTCAAAGATGACCACAGCCAGTAAAAGAAGATATATGAACAAGTGGTGCATTTTTCACATGGACCATAGACACACCACCGACGACTGTCGAGCCCTCAAAGAAAAACTGGAAGGTCTGATTTGGGTGGCTACCTCTCTAAATTCGTTCAGAACGAAAATAATGGCAAAACCCCTCCACCCTGGTGGCTAATAACCGTCTAGAGAAGCCTACCGAATCCCAAGACTTAGAACATTTGACCATTCTCAACTCCATTCATGGAGGCCTAATGGGGGGAGATCCCAATTCCTCCAGCAAAGCCTTTGTCAGAGAGGTTAACTCAGTACACAAATTTTCACCGGCCAAGAGCATGGGTATCCCAGTGTCATTTTCTGACAAAGATCTAGAAGGTGTCAAGACACCTTACTGTGACACATTGGTCATAAGGCTTTCCATAACAAATCATGAGGTACGGTGCATCCTCGTAGACAAAGGAAGCTCTGTAAATATCCTTTTCATGGCCACATTTGATGCTCTCAACCTCCCATTGGACCAGCTCAAGCTAGCTAGATACACACTCCACAGCTTCTCCGGTGTGCCAATTCAAGTTGAAGAAATTATCATATTAGACGTGACAGCAGAAAAAGCCCCCGCAACTCGAACAGAGGCATTAGACTTCATGGTAGTCAATATCAATGCCACGTGCAATGCCATATTTGGCCTCTTAGGCCTAGCAGCTTTCCATGTAGTTGCCTCCTCATTCCACATGAACATGAAATACCCCACATCATCGGGTGCAAGCCAAGTTGCATGAAGTCAAGAGGTAGCACGAGCATGCTATACCGCCACAATGGAGGGCTTCGTTCTTCCACTTGATGTCATTGAGCTACTGCCAGAAAGGAGTCATGCAAACTCAGAACCCGTGGATTAATTGGAAGAGATTCATTTTTCTCAAGAGGATCCCACCAAGAGTTTTTGTGTCACCAAGACTGTAATATCCCGATCGACTATTAATAATATTATTTTTATTAGTATTCAACTACTTAATTATTTTTATTTTCTTTCATGTGAGTTATCTTTTAGCCATGACAACCTAATTGATAATTAAGTTTGTTGGATAGTTAAACCTAGGATTACAAAGACATAAGGGATTAAGGAAATCTTCTAGAAGCTCTCTCTCTTCCACCTCACCTAGCACCATACCCACACCATACCTCCACCTCACCACCACCTCCCCTAGTGAAACCGTACCCATATTGTGGGAGGGCTTTTGTGCAAGTTTGTGTGTGCAAATTTGCACTATCCACCCTTTCCTCCACCTATAAATATCCCCTACCTCCACCTTTGTCTCCTTTTTAGAAAGACAAAAAGAAAGAAGAAAAGAAAGAGAGAAAAACTAACTTGAGAGTTTTCCATTGTAGGTTCCAGAGGAGCTCCTAGGAGCTAAGGGAAAGGAGAAGGAGCTAGTCTAGTTCTTGCATCAAAAAAAGGATTAAGGTGGGGGTTTCTCTTTTGGTTGTTTGTTTGTTGAGTTGTTGTTTTGGGGTCTCTTCTTCTTCTTATCATCCTTGTTTATTTTTCTTTTGGTGTGGATGTTTTTGTAGTGGTGTGGTAGTATGTTGTTCTTATCTTATATGTTGTAGCATAACCACTTAAAAAGGGAAAAGAGTGATAAGAACTTTAATGGAACACATAAAGAAGGAATTTTGTTAGTAGTTATTGTTTGGCTAATAAAAGGAACTAATAACTTGGACTATTTCCCTAAGCATATGGAACAATGGCATAAGAAAGGAGGGATGGTGGAGTCTTGATTGTGTTGTGGAATGAACAGCTTGACATGAACATATGCATATGTGTGTACATACCCATTGGGATGTAGAACTCAACAAGAACTTTGGCATAAGCACATAGTAGAATTATTAAATGCATTGAAGTTGTATAGCTCAATAAATAAATCCTTACTTTTACTCATTGCTCTCTACTTGATAAATGCTAGCTTTTGTTTACAAAAGAAAGAAAGAAAGAAAGGAATGCTAAGTAGGGCTTGTAACTCATTATATGTAAATTGTAGTTCATAAAGAAAGAAAGAAAGAAGGAAAGATAAATGGTCCTTATAATAGCTAGTAACTAGTTATCCATGCTTAGATGATATTAATGCTTAGATAGAAAATGCCATGCTTGAATGTTGTTCATACTTGAGTTAATAGATATTCATGCTCAATGCCATTTATGCTTTGTTAACGGATAAGGATATTCATGCTTAAGTAGTTAGTAGATATTCATGCTTAATGATGTTCATGCATAAGTAGTTAGTAGATATTCACGCTAGATGATACCATGTTTAAAGTAACAAATCTATGCTAAATTGTTGTAGTTGAAGTAAGGAAGTAGCATACCATGCTTGATTTATTGTAGGAAAAATAAATACCATGTTTAGATTATGGTAGGAAAGTAGCATACCATGCTTGTTTTATTGTAGGAAAAATAAATTCCATGTTTAGATTATGGTAGGAAAGTAGCATACCATGCTTGAAGTATTGTAGGAAAAATAAATACCATGTTTAGATTATGGTAGGAAAGTAGCATACCACGCTTGATTTATTGTAGGAAAAATAAATACCATGTTTAGATTATGGTAGGAAAGTAGCATACCACGCTTGATTTATTGTAGGAAAAATAAATACCATATTTAGATTATGGTAGGAAAGTAGCATACCATGCTTGATTTATTGTAAGAAAAATAATTACCATGTTTAGATTATGGTAGGAAAGTAGCATACCATGCCTGATTTATTGTAGGAAAAATAAATACCATGTTTAGATTATGGTAGGAAAGTAGCATACCATGCTTGATTCATTGTAGGAAAAATAATTACCATGTTTAGATTATGGTAGGGAAGTATCATACCCTGCTTGATCATTGTAGGAAAAAATATATACCATGCTAGACTATGATAGGAAACTCTTAAACCATGCATGATGTGTAACATGTTGTATGTTATTGGAACCATGCTCTTGATGTGTGCCATGTTGTAGGAACCATGCTTATGTTGTGTACATGTTGTAAGGAGTTCATGCTTAAATTATAGTAAAGCTTCATGTTTAGATTGTAGTAACTATTCATGCTTAAGATTGTTACAAGTGCATGCTAAATCGCATTCATAATTAAGAATGTTGTAAGTTGATGGTTACATTATATGTACCATGATTAGTTGTTGGAGGTTGATGCTTAC
This sequence comes from Hemerocallis citrina, assembly GCA_017893485.1. Taxonomy (NCBI): domain Eukaryota; kingdom Viridiplantae; phylum Streptophyta; class Magnoliopsida; order Asparagales; family Asphodelaceae; genus Hemerocallis; species Hemerocallis citrina. The sequence goes on along the minus strand of CM030360.1, from coordinate 112,905,805 downwards.
GATCATATACCATGTTTAAATTGCCATAGGTTAAGTAATGGGGAAGAATCATGTTGTCATTGTAATAATAACTACCTTGTTGTAGTTAATGTTAGTAAGGAGCCATACATGCTTGAATGGTATAGTGTAGCATCCTAGTTACATGTTGAAATATACCTATGTTTTAGGTTGTTCTAGTTCAATTGGGAAATGAACCCATGGACTCTAGTCAGGTGGGGTTCTAATTTAAAATGGAACCATAGCATGTGAGCGCCCTTCGTTTCATGGTAATAAGGATTGGGAAGTTCTAATAATTGTAAGCTTGATAAAAAGCTAAGTCTAGGGTCTTCTAATTACCCTAGGAGTCATCGACCATCAAGACCGCATCCTACCACCTTAGAGGAGATGGATAGATCTCACCTCGGGCATCGACGGATCTTAACCGGTGTAAGTTGATCGTGGGCCGAGAGTGTTGGTAGAATCCGAGTTAGGGGTAGGGATGAGTAAGGGAAATCTCGTTACTAGAGTCTTGGATCGAGGGACCACGAGTTGGACCATGTTAATCTAAGTTGGAACTATGTAAGATTGCGTAGGAGTAGTAACATCATTAGGGTAGCGACTTATAAGATCATTACTTAACCTTTTTGTCAGAAAGACAGTTGTTGGTAGTAGGGTGCACCGTACGACCAACCCGTTTTTTGGGGCCGACCTTAGGTGGTGTTATTGGGTTGTACCTTCCCGTCAAAGGGATACGTACGGTGGCGTCTCACGAGTTGGGAGCACGGGTTGCGTATCTCACACTGTTAATTCCTGAAGTGCCATGATAAGGCGGGCGGAGCTGGGGATGGATCTCGGAACTCCGTTGGGTCCTATGCTGGGGATACGAACAGTCCATGGACTACGGTCTGGCTAGGGGGCGGCAGGGGGCTCTCCTGTTGGCGGAAACTCCAAGGGTTCGTCTGGTTTTTGAGTGAGGTCCGGTTAGCCAGGTAGTAGTGGCAAACATAACACCACGAGCGGACTGCATTAGTGAGACATAGACACTATTACAGCTGAACAAATGAACAAATGAACAAGCACACACTCTGGATAAAGACAATGGCTTCACTCAAGACTCAAGTCAAGACCTATGCTTCAAGTGTCATATATTTTTATGCCTTGTAAACAAATGTAATATTTTGCTTTATTTGAGTCTTAGAATGATGTACAACCTTGTCACACACACATACACTCACATATAACTCTTTTAAATGTGTGATTTTTCAAAACCAAAAGTCAAAACAGCTTGAACTAGATCAGCTGTTGCGTACCAGTCGACTGCTACTTGCTCCAGTCGACTGAGTTGGTACAAAACTGCCTAATCTTATTCAAACTCTGACCATTCGACTCATTATGGCAACCCAGTCGACTGTTCAAGTGCGTTTGACAGTTTTCTATTTTTAAAATCATTTTTCAAATTCAAATCTTTTTTAGATCTGTTGGTTGACAGTTGAACAACTGATTCCCAATGTCCAGTGTATCTACCTCTATAAATAGAGATTAGAATCCACTGTTAAAAACAACTAATACTCCAAGCATTTCTTTGAGATATTAAGTTTTACATTTTTCAAGAGACAAAAGCTTTCAACTCACTAAGACTTGGTTCTCTGTCTTCAGTCCAGTATAACATTTGATTTTGTTCTGGACTGGATATAGAAGTCAACCATTTAGCCACGTACTATATCACAATCACAAACAAGGCTATAGGTTGATTGTAAACAATTTTTATTGTTTTCTTTTCCTCTCGGTTAGAGAGTAGGACTCTAGGGTGTAAAGTCAGGTTTGTCACTCTTGGTGGAAGAGTGGGTTGCTTTCTCGGGTTGAGAGAAAGGACTATGGGTTAGACAAGGTTGTTGTCTGAACGCCGTAGGGTATTCTTGTAAACTTTTTCATGAATAGTGGAAATCTCAAGTGGGTTGTTTGGGGACTGGATGTAGGTCGGGAGGACTGAACCAGGATACATCGTGTGCACTCTGTGGTTGTATCTCTCTAACTTGCATTTATATTTTCTCAGCTTGTATTGTTAATGTGTAACTTGTCTGGACAGTCGACTGATAAGTCGACTGGTCAGACTCGTATACTCTGATAGTTTTCTGGTTGTTAAGTCGACTGTCTCAACTCTAAGTCGACTTCACAGACTTGATTAAATTACTTTTTCATTTTGTTAATTCAGTCGACTGGTTGATCCCTTAAGTCGACTGTTCAGAAGAAAAATCTCTATTCCGCAATTTAATTTTTTACAAACACTATTCACCCCCCTCTAGTGTTTCTTGCATCGCCTACAGGATCCAACAGGTGGATGCTCAGAGTAGGCAGAAGAGTTATGCAGACAACCGGAAGAGGGACCTTGAGTTCGAGGTTGGTGACATCGTCTTTTTGAAAGTATCACCTAGTAATGGTGTGATTTGCTGTGGCAGAGGCGGGAAGTTAGCCCCAAGGTTCATAGACCCGTATAAGATATTGAAAAGGATCGGGAAAACTACATACCGACTGGAGTTACCGGAAGAGTTGTCTCAGATGCACAATGTCTTCCGTGTGTCTATGCTGAAGGGTTACATTCCAGACTCAAGTCACCATTTGCCCGAAGTGCCGGAGGGTTTGCAGTTCGATCTAAGTTACATTGAGCTACCGGCTGAGATTGTGGATCGTCGGGAGAAAGTCTTGAGGAACAAGACGGTACCGATGGTCAAACTAGTTTGGTGAAACCAGTTGGTTGAAGAGGCTACTTGGGAATCCGAGGAGAGGATGTTGAAAGATCCTCCTGAGCTCTTTGTTTGATTTGTATTTGTTTTCTTTCTTGTTCTGTTTTGTTTTCTCACTCTTTAAGCGTAGTTACGAAAACGGAACTATTCTAAGGAGGGAGTGTTGTAGCATCCTGAATTTTCAATTATAATTAAATAAGAGTTTGGTTTGGATTTCACGTGTTTTGCACGTGAAAATTTATGTACATTTTACCATTAAAAACAATTTATTTTTATAACCATGAACAAGTATTTTTAATTCTTCTGTTTTAATCTAAAATACCAATTTAAACTCTAGGCCTAATTGTCTAATCTAGCCCATCCTAATTAAATTAATTATTTTAATTAAAAGCCCATAGACTTTTAGCCCACTAGATTGAGCCCACTAATTTAATTATCTTTTAATTATCACAACTTGTAAGGTAGATTAGTTTTTGTAACCAATTAATTAATTAAACATGTACAACTAGTAACTAGGGAGGCCTTGTGTGACACGTGCATTGCACTTGCACGTGCCATGCACAAGAAGGGGTTCAGCCGGATAGGATCAAGAGAGAGGGGAGAAGTGGTTCTGAGTTCATGGGTAGTTGCTCTAACTGCCTAATTCTTCCTAGCCCCTAATCTACAACCATCTAGTTCAATTTTTGCCCTCAATTTCACCTTGAAAAAAAGTTTAAGACCCCCTTTTCTCTTCATGAAATAAACTAGATTGAATTGGTAAAAAGAAAGAGAAAGAAAGAAACAAGTGTGAGAAAAAGATTGAGATTTTGAGTAAGAAGATTTAGTTGCATTTAGTTGTGTGTTCTTCGTCCATTGGAGGCAGGCCTACACCTAGAGGAGCAAGGAGAGCTCGGGTTCATCATGTACAAGGAGGTGGAGCGCTTTGGTGTCCACAAGTAAGGAGGAGAAGGCTTACAACTAGGAGGGGATCATGTTTTCAAGAAGATTTCCAGGAGTTTTCAATTGTTTTCTCCAAAATAGGTGAGTGATTTCTCAAGCTTCTAATGTAGATATCATGCTAGGAAATAAATTGATGAAATTGCTAAGAATAAACTAGTTAATTTGGCCATGTGTTGCTTTAAAAGAGACTAGTTAGAATTGAAGTGAATGGTTGATGAATTGTTTGATAGTTGCTATAAATTGTGATTTGCTACATTAGAATTATCATGTTCCTATGAAAATGTGAAGTTCGAACCGTGCTAGATGTAGAATATATGTTGGTAAATGGCTAGCTGGTTAATTGAAATATTGGTTATGTTCTATTTTAATTAATGTAACACTAGTGGGATAAAGGGAATTATGTCCTAGAAATGTTTGTAGAAATAAAAGAAAATAAGAAAACAATCTTTGTGATAATTGTAGTGCCATATTATGAAGAAGTTATCGTTCAATTTCAATGTCTAAAATATATTCATGATCCACTTTAACTGCAACCTGGTACAATTGACAGTCGACCGAACTAGATTCGACAGTAGACTGTCACGTACTGAATTTTGGATTTTAGTTTGCAGAACAGTTGACTGTCACTGTCTTGACTGTCGGTTGTCATGTTTTAAATCTTCGTAGGACAGTCGACTGACCTATCTCAACAGTCGACTATCACTGCCTCGGCTGATGAAATATTTCAATCTTATTAAAAATAGTTTTCAAGTGTTTTAAAAATAAAAAAAAAATATTATAAGTATTAAAAAACTGCCTAGACTTCATGAGAAATTTTCTATAGTTTTTTTTTATTATGATGAGAATTAGCGGCTATTTTTAGAAAAGAACTTAATACAAATTATTAGAATGAGATATGGATTAATTAAAGAAAATAAACATTTCCCTTTCAAAGAAAATTTTTAATAGAGATTTTACATGAGATGTGTATTGGAAAATTTGAGTAAAGATAATTGTCATGTTTGCTTAATAAGTGAAAGAATGTTATTATGAAAGTAAAGGAAATTTGTGAAATCTATTATGAATGTGGTAAGCTTGAAAAATGAATTCGTCACTTTATAAATGAAATTGTACATGAAAATGAAATAAAGATCCTGATAAGCAATGAGAAAAATTGTGAGTGTGAATACTCAATTTTATGAACATGAAATGAGATTAAAGACTAGAGTGCAACTAAGTCCTTATACCGGCATTGAATAAATTCTTTTGAGATAAAATGTTTAAATGAAAGACCAAGGTTGGGTCGTTATTGTTGATTGATGGTTATGATCAGTACAGAGGAAGTGCTAGCTCTAGGGTGTTGATTTTATTCATGATTCAAACAACTAAGGACAATACATTAGTGAAGATGTGATGAAAGTAAGAGAAAGACACAAGTATGAGGACCTCGGATATATGGTGTGAGAATATTCATAGGTTGCCTGCTTGATGAGTCATGTCATGGCGTGGATGCTACTTCGGAATTATCGGGACCGTGGTGACGCTTGTTGGGTGTTTGGTAACTACGGGTGGTGCTATCGTACCATGATGGAGACTGAATTGTCCATAGGCTCTGCATGATGCGTCATGTCACGACGTGGGATTCTCCTCCCGGCCGTCTGGACATGGGATCGTAACTCATAGAACATCTAGGATACTTATCGTAGTTACCGTAGTAGTTTAAGTCATGGGGATGGAATCAACCCTACAAGATGAAGAACGATTAAGGGCTTGCCCTCGGACCTATGTAGTATGGGATGCATAGAATCCGAACAAGTGCGTATTAGTGTCATGTATTATATTGGAAATCTGGGGCACTACAGAGATCCACATTTCACAGAGCCCCCTCATTTTACCCTGGGCCCCACTCCATCTCACTCTCACGTCATCAGCCAAAGCACATCATTCAATTCCACTTTCTTAATTAATCCCCTACACTAACTCCCATACATCACCCCGATAGAGCTTTCAATGGGGCAACGTCCTCCATTCTCTTGTATATATATTATATATATTAACATATTTTATATCTTTTGAAATTTACAGGGTGTTACATATACCCCCTCTTTAGAAATCGGCGTCCTCGCTGAGTATGGGGCATACACATCTAGCATAGGATCCTTATTTGTAGCCCATGTGCAGCAGTCCGTGAGCATCGCCTCGATCCCGATAATCAGGAAGACTAGCCACATCGCAAGTGCCGTACACCCCGATAACCAGTGAAACTATCTTCACATCCTCTTCACACCTAGTGTCGAAAGTCGTCTCTGATACCATTTGTAATGCCCCACCCCAATACTCAAACAATTTGTCTTACTTTTAAGAGACAAATTAATATTTATAGTACAACTGCCCACCACAGGCTACCTCATAAAAGGTGCTATAGCTTATTGGTGACCTCTAATCCCAGACTATTATATTTATATTTAATTATTCTATAAATATTCCTGATATGGGACTATTATTAAACATCCCCGCTGTCTTTCTTGCATGCTGACGTCAGCCCGACCCTGGGCCCCACACGTCAGCGCTCTCACACAGAGCACAACAGCACTCAGCACCTGCTACCTCTGACACGGGTGGGTCCCCTGCTGATGTCATCAATGGCGTCAGCCTCAAACCACAGCAGCAATACCTGTTGTTTCTCAACCGTGGGCCCCCCTCTGAACCCAATTAATCCATACTCAACTCCTATAGGACCATTCTATAGGACATCTCCAATTTATTATTATTATATATATATACTATTATATCTCTTTGAAATTACGGGGTGTTACACCCCTAGCTGCCTCCTTCCCCTAATTCTTCTTCCCAAAGTTACTCCTCGCGCCTCTTGCGGGAGTACCCTTATCGCTACCATCCTCCTTGCCTTTATAAAGGACCTCCTCGGGATGAAGCAGCAAGTGGTATCCCTTCCCATCAAAACAAGGAATGCACTTCACCACATGCGAAATTGCCGCCGCATAAGACTTAACCATCACCCGTGCAATTTGGACTTGGCCTCGGTGTCAACCTTAGCCACCTCGGCCATCAGTTCTAAGGCCACGTCAACTCGGGCCTTTTCCAACTCCAACAAGAGGTCGGCAATCCTTTTCACCGATGCCTCCTCTATTTTCTTTGATGCCTCCAACTCGAGGCACACTCCTCCTCCCTTTTCGCCAATGCCTCCAACTCAAGTCATGCCTCCCCTTCCTTCTTCTTCAGCGTCCCCAACTTTGCCTTCAGATCCTTGACGTCTTTTTTCTTGTCTCTCTCAGTGCAAGAGATCTGTGCCTTCAAGTTATTCTCTTCAGCAGTAGAAAAGTCAACTAGGTGGCCGGAGTGACATGCCATCCGAAACAAGGAGAAAATGATTAAGATGTCATATTTCGAAACGGGGGTAACGGAAGCCAAAAACCAAAAAAAGAATAGATCAAACCGTCATTTGAGTCCGCATGATTTTCAAGACCAATCCCTCGGGGGGCTCCATCTTCAACCTCTCTCGGTCAGCATCAGTAGGTAAGTGACGGAACCTATTTGAGGTAGGCGGCAGATTTCACCAAGAAGATCTCTCCAATCTGGAACATGAACCATCTCCCTCCCATCAGAGAGAATCGTTGCAGCCTGGACGATCAGCAGAACAGGAGTGGAACTTGCCACAATCACTGCCAAGGAAGAGTCCTCCGCAGCAACAGTGGGCGGTGCCCTAAGAGCTGACTCAGTCGGGACAGCAGTAGGGGCCGAGGGCAATGGGTCCTTGAGAGCAGAAGGATGATTCACCGACCTCAGTCCTCTGTTGCATAGCACCTCCATGTCCGCCAACAAGTTTTCGTAGTCCATGTCTGTTTTTCTTGCAATGTGAAACACGAAGTAGTTAGAACTCGTGATACAAAACAAAAGCAATACAAAACTAGCGAAAGCATGAATGAAATGACTAGATATGCAAGTAAGTGAAAGCTGTAAATCATACTGGAAACAGCCGGGCCAAGACCACCTTCGAAGTGTACTTCATCGATATCTTGCCATGCCAACACCTTCAATGTGAGAAGAGCATCACTAACACTTTTATCCACTACAGCCAACTAGTTCTGCCCTCATCTCTACCACCGTTCCTATTTGATTAAACCGATTACATGTTCATGATTGAACATAATAAAAGAATAAGAAGCCAGGGTAATCAAGGGTATGACTTAGTTGTGGACAATATAGAAGAGTGTACTTTGAAGGGGGCTCATCTCCCTAATAGTGACTTCCTATTTATAAGTTTTCATGTTTCACGTTTACCTGTTTACATGTTTCTATTTACATGACATGAAACCTGATATTGTAACTACAAAACCCTTACATATAATCCTATAGAATTCACCACTTGGGTCTAAACATTCACTTGAATGTCACGCACCCGAACCTGTGGTATGAGACACAAGATTGCATGCACCTAAACCTGTGGTATGAGACACAAGATTGATAGACTTAGGATTAACACTGTGCATTGACATATTTTTTTTATTACCGAATTTCTTGATGGAATGAATTCATGCTTACTTGTTTCTCGGGTACAAGTTTACATGTTTCCCGATTCAATGATTCCTAATTCCTTATTGACCATACCTTGAGACTTGATTCAGTTGTCACTTGCATCGCAAAGAATCATGTTGTTTTAGAAATTGCATTGCTAGTTCTTGCTTCTTTTCTTGTTATACATTATTTCTGGTTATCATGTTGTTTGTTACTACTTGTCGTCCGTATCTTTCTCTAACAAACACCCCCCAACTCTAGATGTTGAGCTTACAGGTACCGAGGAGGAACTAATAGAAGGACTTGGCGATCAAACCTTCTAGAGGATGGAGTCGGATTTTAGCTTCCATTAGTCTATCTTGTTTTACATTTTTCCCCAGTTACTATTATTATTATTTCGTACATTGTATATCTGGGCGTTTCAACTCAAGGTTTTTATTTCAAGATGTTGTTTATTTTACAGATTACTTTAGTTCATTTCTTGTTTATCTGATTATGTTATTTCATGCGTGGTTGTGACCATGATTATATTGTTGAGTTATATCAGTACAACTTATGAATGATGTATATCATTCGCTCGGCGTTGGCTGCGTGCTCGTACTTCCGTATTTTGGGAAGCACTGCATGACAAAAGTACTCCATGATGCCGAGCTTTAATACTCAAAAATGGAGAAGATGTGCCGCCCGAAGCTTCGGTCCTACTTCCAAGCGCACTCCATCTGGGTCCTCACTGAACAGCCACTTAAGCAAGTGCTCCACAAGTCGGAAAGCTCCGGAAGACTTATGAAGTGGTCTATTGAGTTGATTCAACATGATATCACTTAACGATCGAGAATAGCAATCAAGGCCCAAGCCTTAGCCGAAATGATCTTCAAAAGCACTATCCTTGATCCCCCGGAGGAAGGTGACATCCTCCCACTCTTGAATGTTTATGTGGATGCGACCTCTTGCCTTGAAGGGAGTGGAGCCGAAGTGATCTTGCTAAGTACCGACCAGTTCACTCACCAGCACTCTCTACGCCTCAAATTTCTTACCTTGAACAACGATGCCAAGTATGAAACCCTCATCGCGGTACTCCTCTTATCCAGAAAAGTAGGGGCACGAAGAGTCGGGGTATTCAATGACTCCTAAATGGTAGTGAATCAAATTCGAGGCAACAATGAAGCCAGAGATGGCTACATGATTAAATACTTTGCCCGTGTGAAGAAGCTCATGTCCACATTGAAGGAAGCCAAAGTCACTCGCATCCCACATGAGGAAAACGGGCAAACAGATGCCCTCTCTAAGCTAGCTTCCTCATCGTTCGAAGGACTCGACCATACTGTGCTCATTGAGGTCCTACTCAAGGCAAGCATTGAAAGGATACATTGGAGCTCATGTTCATCGTACCCCAAACACCTAGAGATTGCTGGATGAAACCCTTGATCGACTTCCTCGACAAGGGAGTCCTCCCATTGGACCCTACAGAAGCAAGACAGATCCAAGTGTAGCCTGAAAGATATACACGATTTGAGGAGTTCCATACAAGCTATCCTACACCCAGGTTGACGGCTGATCTTCTTACGATGCCCCTCCGTTGAAGATGTCTATTACACTATCAAAGAGGTACATGAAGGAATATGAGGTAGTCATCTAGGCACGAAATCCCATGCACGAAAAAATCTCAATCACACATACTATTGGCTCAATCTCCTCAAGCATATGTCCGCCAATGCATCCCTTGCTAGAAGTACTTCTCCATCAAACAGGTACCTCAAGCTAACCTCAGCTCTATGTCAAGCCCCATCCCCTATGCTATGTGGGGAATGGACTTGCTCGGACCATTTCCTCTTGCTACTTGACAACTGAACTTCCTAGTGGTAGCCATCAACTACTTTAAAAAGTGGGTTGAGGCGGAATCACTGGTTTCAATTACAGATCATAAGGTTCTTCAATTCTTTTGAAAGAACATAGTCTGCCAACTCGGGATTGTCCATACACTAGTCACTGACATTGGAACACAATTCACCGGTAAGGGATTCCGCAATTTTTGCACCGGTCTGGGGTTGAACAATACTTCTCCTCTATCTCACACCACCAGACCAATGGCCAAACCGAAAATTGCAATCGGTAGAATCTTTGATGGCCTCAAGAAGATACTTGGTGAAGCTCCAAAAGGGCTATGGGTCGAAGAACTCCGAAACGTGCTCTTGTCATACAGAACCACAGAGAGAATCCCCACAGGAGAATCCCTTTTCAAACCTCTAGAATTAGGATTACCTTACCCTCGCCATCTTACTTTCAACAAATAACGAAACTCAAATGACCTGCGGGCCAATCTAGATCTCGTTGAAGAAGTGCGAGCGAAGACCACCCTGTGAAGAAATATCTATCAGCAGAGGGTAGAGAAGTTCTATAACAAGAAGGTCCGTCTGACCAACCTCAAAGAGAGGGATTGTCCTTCGAAAGCTTGAGATATCCAACCCACACAAGAATGAAAAGATCGCCTTAATCGGGAAGGACCATACAAGGTCTCACAAGTACTCCACCCAGGAGCTTACCGACATGAAGACCTAGAGGTGAAGAAGATATCAAGGACTGAGAACTGTGAGCACTTGATGAAGTACAACTAGGGTGCTTAACGCAGTCACCTAATAGTTAGCTTTAAACATGTAAAAAAGACCGACACTTACTAACGGTCATAGCATGTAATAAAGGCTAGCTTTCGAATAGCCACTTAGTTTGGTTTTCCATAAAAATGTTTAATCATTTATTTCGGAGAGTTCTTGTACAACTCCTTAGATGCAAACATTGAGTCAGACATCAAGTCCACCCCCTAAGTAACACAAACTACTCATTAAGCACCCCAAATGTCGGTTCAGAGTCCATACTCTTAGTTCAAGAGTTGCTCTAGCAACTTGCTACCATGCAAGTGTGGGGCTCAACTCGCCATTCAATATGCTCCCAAAACTCGTTATCAACTCGTTCGGAGTCTGTAATCATGGTTCAGAGAGTTTCTCTGCTTGCACCTAAGCATGCTCAGAGACTCAACTCGCCACTCGATCAACTCTGAAAACACTTAAAGGACGAGTGCAGAGTCTATACTCATGGTTTAAGGAATTTATCTACCAACTTGCCACCGAGCAAGTGTGAGGCTCGACTCGCCATACGATCTACTCCTAAAACTCATTATTAACCCATTCAGAGTCCGGACTCATGGTTCAGATAGTTGTTCCAGCGGCTTACAGCCAAGCAAGCTCAGAAATTCAACTCGCCACTCGATCTTCACCTGAAACACCTAAAGGACGAGTTTGGAGTCCATACTCATGGTTCAAGAGTTGCTATAGTAACTTGCCACTGAGAAAGTGCGGGGTTCGACTCGCCATTCGATCTGCTCATAAAAACCCATTATCATCCTGTTCGATGTCCATACTCGTGATTCAAAGAGTTTATCAAATAGCCTGCACCCGAACAGGCTCAGAGACTCAACTCGGCACTCGATCTGCTACTGAAATAACTAAAGGACGAGTTCAGAGTCCATATGGTTTAGAGAGTTGCTCTAGCAACTAGCCACCAAGCAAGTGCAGAGCTCAACTCATCATTCGATTTGCTCCTAAAACCCTTTATCAACCTTTTCAGAGTCCATACTCGTGGTTCAGAGAGTTGTTCTGGTAGCCTGCACCCGCACAAGCTCAGAGACTAAACAAGCCACTCGATCTGCTCCTAAAACACTCAAAGGATGAGTTCGGAGTCCATATCAATGGTTCAAGAGTTGCTTTAGAAACTTGCCACCGAGCAAGTGCGGGGCTCGACTCGCCATTCGATATGCTCCTAAAAGTTGTTATCAACCCGTTTAGAGTACATACTTGTGGTTCAGATATTTGCTTTAGATCAGAGAGTTGGTTTACACTCGTGCAAGATTAGAGACACAACTTACCACTCGACCTGCTTCTGAAACACCTGAAGGATGAGTTCGGGGTACCCATGGTTCAGGAGTTGCTCTAGTAACTTACCACCAAGTATGTGTGGAAGCCCAGCTCGCCATTTGATCTATTCCTAAACTTTGTTATCAACCCGTCCAAAGTGCATACTTGTGGTTCAGATATTTGCTTAGGATCTTGCACCGAAGCAAGCTTAAAAGACTCAACACGCCATTCAATTGTTGCCTGAATGCTTAAAGAACTACCCTGATTTTCACACACATGGATCAAAGTTGTTATAGCGACGTACAAACAATCCGGTTAGAGAGCTCAACTCGCTATCCAAAACAAGCTATCACAACTCGTTATCAATCTTGACTAACAAAAATGTGGTCAAGCCCCTCTCAAAAAACACTCCCACAACTTGCCACCACATGGAAAAAAGAGATCCAACTATCTACTTAAGCTGCCTCAGCTACTCTAACACAGAGAGCTGCTACACTAACACAAAGAGCTCCTACTCAAAAGGACAAGAGATAATGCTTTAACACTAGAAGAATTTCATACCACATGTACATCTCAATACAAAAGAAGTGATCAACAAGATTACAGGTCTCCCTCAGATTCGTCTCTACTACCTTTAGGTATGGGGATATTCCTACTAAGGGAACATGCATAGCCTACGGTCCCCATGGCTACTGAAGAACAACTTCGATTTCTCAAATGGTCCAAAAGAAATTCCAAACCCGCATATTGAGTTTGAGCTAGTAACCACCAACACGCGCCTCCCACTCAGTCGAAGCAACACTTGACGAACGGCCACCCCACTTTGGGCATCTCCCGAATTCCTCGAGATCCCCTCCAGATGTAAGGCCAGTTCATGAAATGACCTCCCCTAATTTATGTCATCAAGAAAGCAAGAAGTGCTCTTAGTACTAGCCCCTTCAAGAAGTCGCTTCAGCCGGTGAATCTCCACTTCCTGCTCGACAAGCCTTTCCTTGAAATGGGCTTCACCCTAATCTTCTAACAGACCATACGAGGACATGCCGAACAGTTCGAAAGAGTATCTCCTGGGTATTTAGGGACAACCTCCTTCAGATGAGCAATTTCTAAACTCTTCTAAAGCACTATGTTCTTCAACCCATCCCTCTCGGTGGTAGCCGCAAGTAAAGACCGACGAAGGGATTTAATCTCCAAGTCCCTCGCAACGTTTGTCTTAGAAAGAGGAGTCTAAAAATCTCTCAAACGTCCCTCCACCTAGAGAGGAGGCTTCACCAAGGCAAGTAGCTTCAATATTCCTCTTGGTCAACACGCTCCTCAAGTAACCAAGATCTACTTCCGACGAAAGTGGATTCTCCCGTAAGTGAGTAAGCCCCAATTCTACCACACACAACTTTGATTAGAGGCCAGTAATCTCACAATCACGGGGATCATCCCCGACATGCACAACAACCTGCTAGTGGGGAAAAGCAGGGGGTCACTACAACAGTAGCAATTAAAGCTACAAAAGATGAGAAGACTAAAGAGTTCTAATCCAACACATCACAAGCAGTCATCAACTAAGAACAACACAAGTGTTGAAAACAATTTTTCATTTCGATTCAAAATGTGGAAGATACATCAAGTGGGGGCTAGTCTGCTATTAGGAACATACAACAACAACAACAACAACAACAACAAAACCAAGTCAAAAACAAGAAAAGGAGTCAGGGATCCACCTTAGTAGAAGGAGTTGGGGGAGAAGAAGTCCAAACAACCTCCTTCCCCTTCGCTCTTGCACCCCTTCCAGGGCTCTCTGCATCCACAATGGTCATCTCTCCCTGCTCCATCTCCTTCTCCTTTTCATCCCTCGGTATTGGCTCCACTCCAAGTTGCAAGCCCAGTTGGTACCCCTTCCCGTCGAAGTTGGGGACGCACTCGATAACATCCTCAATAGCTTTGCAGTAGGACTTCCTCATGTTGGAAAGTATGTGCTACTTTGCCTCAACTCTAACACGGGTGACCACATCCTCCTTTGCCCTGATCCCTTCCTCCTCCTCCTTCCTCTTCAGCTCCACCTCAAGCTGAATAAATCCTTCGTCAGGAGCCTCTCCCTGGAGCTCGACCGCCTCCCAAGCATTCACAACCTACAACTTTTCAAACAACCAGCAAACCCTAATGCTTTTCATCCTTCATAACCTATTTACATAGGTTTCTAAAATGGGAGGTGATCTACAAAAGGAGGATGATGAACTTCAGAACATTAGAGAATCATACAAGAACTTTAAAAATGAACAAGAAAAGCAAAACTACAGCACTTATCGACAAGTTGTCCCAAGCCAATCCAAGGCAAAAGAGCCAAGCCCCTCTGTGGCCATCCTGTCCCAATCCTTTAGGGGTTGAGAGGTGCCGAACTGTCTCCATGTTGCTATCACCATCCTGATGAACACAAGAATATTCACATTTAGAAGCAATAATCTTATTATAAATGCACATGTAAAAGCTCTATATGTGGTGTTTAACTCTTATTCTCTCTTTTCAATAGGAAATAACCAAAAGCAGCAAAACAAAGCAGATTCCAGACGAATACAGACTGAGAAATAATATACAGGGAACTGCAGAAGCAACAGTCGACTGGCTCTTCAGCAGTCGACCAGACAGAGAGTTTGCTAAGCCTTGGCACAATCGACTTCCCCAAACACCAGTCGACTTGACCGAGAAATCGTGAAGCCACAGATGTCTCAGAAACCAGTCGACTTATATCCAAGGCAGTCGACTGGTACGCGGCGGAGTAAACAGATAAGATATTCGAAGATTCATCCAAATCTAATTTCAAATCTATCTGAATCCAGATTTATGCAAATCAAATCTAGAGACTGGGGATTTCCAGGAGCACGTGGTTAACAGATAAGGAAGGAAAGAAGAAAAGAGAAAGAAATAAATCATCAAATAAAACAAAGAAGGAGTTTCCTGAAAAAGTGCAAAACCCTAATTCTCAGCCGTGTTATATAAATATCAGAAAAGAAGCATCAACAGGGGACTCTCGCGGTTGGCTCTCTTCCACGTTCCAAAAACCACCGAATCACAAGAGTTCTGGGCATTCAAGTCATCAACCAGTGCATTATTCTATCAGCATCGAGGAAGGAGAGAGGAGATTCAGTATTCGAAGGCAGTCGACTGTGTGACAGTCAGTCGACCTCATTGCCGGACTTCATTAGTTTATTTCTCTTCTCTTTATTCTTTTATGTTGATCATGTATTCGAACTTGTTGATTAATAAAAGTATTATTATGTGGAACTAAATTCTATAGTTGGGTAGACTGAAGCCGTAGTTATGTAGTGCTATATTCTTCTGAACTCTTCTGTTTTACTTAGTGATTGACTCCGTTTGTATTGGTATAGATTGATGATAACCAAACTAGTTCTCAAAGTCTGAGAGCAGTCGACTGAGGTGAGAGCCAGTCGACTGACGTACAGAACTTGCGAAATCCAAGTTTGCATTACCATCTATCTGAATCTGTTATATGAGCATATTGAGACGACCCGTATCTCGTGCCCGTAGTTGTAACAAAGGAATCTTTAGGGGTTCCTGGTTCAATCAACTTAAGGGATCTAGATCTGATACCAATTTCTAGGACCTTGACTGTTTGTTCGTTTCCACTGATCTTAGGTTTTCTTTAAGCACAACTTAGTAGATACCATGCTAAACACTTAATGAAAGAAACGAATTAGAGTAGATACCATACCTAATTCTTGGCCTAGGGAAACAATACATTAAGGAGTAGATACCATGCCCTTGAAGTGAACAAACATGAGTAATAAGAAGAAGTTCAGAAGGTGACTTAGCATTACTGACTATTGGTGGAGATCTAAATCCAGCTACTTCAGAAATATCTGTGATTCAACATTCCTTAATTTAGTTTAAATCTTTTTATTTCTTTTAGACTTTTAAACCAACCCTTTATGATTCTTAGTCTTTTTATTGATTAGTAAGTTAAAGTCTACAATCTCTGTGGGATCGACCCTTGCTATTGCTACGCTTTGTCAAACGATTCGTGCACTTGCGAGGTTTTATAATTTGTGTCTAGTTTTATCTATATATTTAGGTATCTAGAAACCAACAACACATCCCCAAGAAAGCTGTCGTGCAGCTTGATGGTTCAGTTTGAGGCATAGATCGGTTTAAGCCTGTCGGGCACCAAAGTACTTCCCCCCAGGCCGCAACTCCTGGAAGACGCCTGGGGTGAACCCAGATCCACTACAGCTGTGGAGGTGGATGAGCTCCTGGATGCCACCGAACACCTAGGCATGGCCACAGACCGCTTCCTCTTCTTCCATTAGGGTGCTTTGGAGCTAAGCCGGTGTGATTCACCATAATCACCACGGATACCCTCAGTATTTGCCAACAAAAAACAAGGGAAGACGTCAAAATTAGGAGTAAAACACAAGGAAACGAGATAATAAAACACTTAAGAAAATAAGAAGCTAAAGTCGTACTAGGGTCTATCGGGCTCAAACCCCCTAAAAAGAACCTTCTCCGTGACCTGTCTCCACCTCAGCGGTTCCCGCTTGAAGAGTCTTCACACAACTTCTTCTCAGCATCGCCAAACACTCGATACACCCTAACACTCTTCGGCACTACGGTCTGCCACTTTGTTCGGATCCCTCACGGCTCCGAATTATGCACTACAAAGAACTTCTACCTCCAAAATTTGATTGAAAATGGGACCTTAATCAGCTTCACCCCTGAATGAGGAGTACGGTCGAAGCAAAACTCTGACTTGTTTTTCTGATGAAGCCTGAAGAGCACCCTGAGAACCACTAAACCCGGCTCGGCTCCCACTGCCTGACAGTGTAGGATGAAGGCATTCACCTGCTTCTACATGTTCGGCATAAACTGGCTAATCGTATACAAACTCAAGACCTCCCTGATAAAGGGGTGTATCGAGAACTGCCGGCATGGCGGGCATCAAAAGAAAAGTAGTACTCATTGATGAGTGTCGAGCATACCCTAGCTCCTGAATAGGGCAGAAGAAGCTCAAACTGGGGGGGAGGGGGAAATCGTGAAACTGTCTCTAACTAGATGGAGATCCGCCTCCAATAGGTTATTCGAGATATAGTCGGCCTTAGTGACCTCACGAAACTCAGGATCTTCATATCGAAGATCGTGCTCCACTAGATCCCCCAAGTCATCAGGGTACTGTCAAATACAAGTAAGACACATAAGAGGACCAGAGTATCTACCAAACTCGCCTGCCCACCTATCCAACTCTACCAAACTCGCATGACCAGAGTATCAACGAGTAAGGCGAATTTACTGCAACACTATTATTGACTGCAGCGGTGGGGGTAAACCGTCCGACTGCAACACCAGGCATAGTGGAAAACAAACAGGTTACCTGACACCACTACTAACTACAGTGGCAGAAGTATACGGTACGACCGCAATCTCTCATCAATGGAACGTCAGAAACATGAGAGAGTACACGAGTAGGATGCTTGGCGGGGGACCTAACCCTATTAATTGAAGAATGTAGTTTGATCAGGGAATATGTAGTGTGGGATGCATATCTCTTCAATCAAGCATGCATTAGAGTAGGAGCATCGGTTGCATTTGCGTGTGCATTAGATCCTAGGTCATGGCATACACCAACACTTGGTTTGACACACTTTTTCTCTACATCAGTATTTTTGGTTGTTGAGGTTTTGGAGTCGCTGGTTTTATAAACATTGTGTCAGTTGCATTCAACTTACATTCCCACTGTTTGATAGGTGTAGGATCGTTGTTCGTGGAGCGAGACGCTCCAGTCGTGAGATGTAACTCATGTATCCCATTTTCTGTATTTCTGTACTGTATTCTTTCTTCCAGTGTATATTTTATCTATTTGTACTCTTTCTCTTTCCTGAACCGTGCATTTGTTCTTCTTTCCGTATATATTTTCATCTATTGTTTGTCAGCTGTGATTTGACATTTTGTGATTTATTTGTCTGCCAATTATTCTGTCTCTGGATGATTTATTATTTCTGATCTATTGCATTTCATGGCCTAATTGCTATATTGTTTCCTGTATTATTGGATCTGGATTATGTAATATCCCGGTCGGATATTATATTTGTATTATTATTATTTTAAAATAAAAATATTTTTATGGAAATTTCTTTGTTTTACTAATAAAAAGTTATCTGTATATATATACTAGTAAGTATATATATGCATTATATCAGTTTTGTACACTTGTACTAAATCCTGTAAAATACGTGTTTGAGAAAATGTCTGTAAAATCTCGAGCTAATATTAAAAAATATTATTTTATTATTATTTCAATTTTTGGTGGATATTACCCGGTTTTGTTAATAAACATTATCTATATATATACCAGTCTGTATAAATCTGTATTGTATCAAATTGGAACTGTAATCTTCTGAGCTGGTAATAAAATATGTTTTATTATTATTTCTAAAATAAAATATTTTCGGTACAGATTATTCGTCGTAACTAATAAAAATTACCTGTATAGACAGATATATGTACTGTATCGATTTTGTACGTTTGTACGAAATCATGTAGTATGTGATTTTCGAAAACTGTCTATTATATTTTATCAATCAAGATCAAATAGAGGGTTAGGATTGGATTAGGATGTGGATTGCAATTTAAATTTGCAATTTGATATCAAATTTGTTAAGCCATGAGAATGAGAACACTTGTCTCATTCTCTACCACACCCCTCTCCCCCCTTCTACTATAAAAACACCCCCAACCCCCTTTGGCCAGCCAAACAAAAAGGGCAAAGCCCTCTTTCTTTTGTGTCTCTCCATCTCTTCTCACTCTCTCTTTTTCTCTCTTATATTTCTTCTTTTTGTTTTAATTTTTAAATAAAAGAATTGAGAAGAAAAGAAAGAGAAGATCAAAAGATGGGTTAGGGTTTCATTGGTTTCATTTGTGAGGTGTTCTTGAAGAGGAGCAAGAACAAGGAGCAAGGAGGAGAAGTAGCAAGCTAGTTCTTCCTACACTTTGGGTGGGGGTTTCTTAACTCGTTAGTTATTGCTTTATTGTTTTATTTGATTATCATATGAAGATCTTGGACTAATTGCATGTGCATATGATCATCATGGACTAGAATAAACTTGCATATAAAGGTTGAAGTGGTAGAACACAAAAATAAAACATAATGATTCAATCTTTGTAGTTTTAGGGTTAGAATTAATTACCTATGCTAAAGGTGGAATCTTGAGCCCAAATTAATTTTAGAGGCTCTCCTATGTGTTGTTACCATGCTCTAACTTTTATAAAATTTTCTGGGTTAATTTACTAGGTTAAATAGACGTTTCCCCCAAAACAACGAGTTTCAAAGCAAAAACAGCAAACTGCTGTTTTGGGGTTAACATGACATGTGTTCAAGGGGCTGTATTTTGATTTTCATAAGGAATCTGGAAAAGTGGTCAACTAGAGAGTTGTAGGAGAGATTCTTACCTTTCCAAAATGCCCTATTTGGTTAGATTCTGATAAGCAGAGTAGGAATTATGGCTTTTACAAATCGCAGTAGCCAGCTTTTGGTTGAAAGCTCTCTGTTTAGATTGTCTGATGTTTTTTAACTCTTACTTACTAAATTTGGAAAAGTATTCAACTACAGAGTTGTAGTATAGATTCTCACCTTTCCAAAATATTCTATTTGGTTAGATTCTGATAAGCAGAGTAGGAGTTATGGCTTTTACAAATCACAGCAGCCAGCTTTTGGCTGAAATCTCGTTGTTTAGATTGTTTAATATTTTTGTACCTCTTACTTACTAAATTTGGAAAAGTGGTCAACTAGAGAGTTGTAGTAGATGTTCCCACCTTTTCAAAATGTCTAGTTTTGTTAGATTCCGACAAGCAGCGCAAAAGTTACAAGCTTTAGAAGTTTCCGCTTTTCTGTTGAAAATCTGCAGTTTTGTTAACTTTTGCGTGTGTTCAAGTGACCGGATTTTGAGTTCCTTACGAAATTTGAGAAAGTGGTCAACTAGAAAGTTGTAGTAGACGTTCTCCCCTTTTCAAAATGTCCAGTTTTGTTAGATTCCGAGAGCAAAAGTCACAAGATTTAGAAGTTTCAGCTTTTCTGTTGAAAATTGGCAGTTTGGTTAATTTTTGCGTGTGTTAATGTGACCGAATTTTGATTTCCTTGCTGAATCTGGAAAAGTGTTCAACTAGAGAGTTGTAGTAGAAGTTCTTCCCTTTTCAAAATGTCTAGTTTTGTTATATTCCAATAAGTAGAGCAAAAGTTACAAGCTTTAGAAGTTTCAATTTCTGTTGAAATTCTGCAGTTTGGTTAATCTTTGCGTGTGTTTAAGTAACCTGATTTTGATTTCCTTGCGAAATCTAAAAAAGTGTTCAACTAGAGAGTTGTAGTAGATGTTCTCCCATTTTCAAAATTTCTAGTTTCATTAGATTCCGACAAGTAGAGCAAAAGTTACAAGCTTTAGAAGTTTCAGCTTTTCTGTTGAAAATCTGCACTTTGGTTAACTTTTGCGTGTGATCAAGTGATCGGATTTTACTCCTTACGGAATCTGAGAAAATGGTCAACTAGAAAGTTGTAGTAGATGTTCTCCCCTTTTCAAAATGTCCAGTGTTTTTACAATCCGATAAGTAGAGAAAAAGTTACATGCTTTAGAAGTTTCAGCTTTTCTGTTGAAAATCTGCTGTTTGGTTAATTTTTGCGTGTGTTCAAGTGACAGGATTTTGATTTCCTTGCGGAATCTGAAAAGTGTTCAACTAGAGAGTTGTATTAGATGTTCTCCCCTTTTCAAAATGTCTAGTTTCGTTAGATTCCAACAAGTAGAACAAGAGTTACAAGCTTTGGAAGTTTCAGCTTTTCTGTTTAAAATCTGCAGTTTGGTTAGCTTTTCAGTGTGTTCAAGTCACCGGATTTTGAGTTCCTTACGGAATCTGAGAAAATGGTCAACTAGAAAGTTGTAGTAGATGTTCTCACCTTTTCAAAATGTCCTATTTCATTAAATTCCGACAAGTATAGCAAAAGTGATGCGCTTGGAAAGTTTCAGCATTTGGATGTACTGTTATTGTTTGAAATGATGTTTAACGGACCGGATTTTGAGTTCCTTACCGAATCTGAAAAAGTGTTCAACTAGAGAGTTGTAGTAGATGTTCTCACCTTCTAAAAAGTCTAATTTGGCAGAATTACGATAAGCGCAGCACTGGAAGCTTCTAGGTTGTTAGAAGGCTTTTTATGTCACTTTTGTGTACTCATTAGTAGTATACTTATATTAGGCTATTAAAAGATTCTTCTGTTGCTTCCAATTATAAAAGATAAAGTTTTACTAGTAAGCATGTTACTTTGCTTCTAGGTTGTTAGAAGACTTTATGTTACTTCTATGTGATTCATCTGTCTCGTATGTAGCTTATTTGACGTAGATATGTGGTTGTCTCATATGCAGCTCACCTGGCTCGTACGTAGTTGTTGGTTTCATACACATCTTGTTTAGCTTGTATGTGTTTTGTTTACTCGTATATAGCTTATTAGCTTGTACGCAGTTTGTTGTGCTCATTTAGGGTGATATCATTCTCCTAGGGGCTATCGACCATCAAGACGTGTATTTATTTTACTTTTAAGGGACTGTGGACGAGTCACTCCTTGTGTACCATCAGATCTTAACTGGTGTAGGTTGATCGCGGACCGGAGCATAGACAAAATCCAAGTTTAGGATAGTAGCATGCAAATACGTTTGTATTGCCGGGGTCTTGGATCGATAGGCTATGAATAGGATCCTTAGGAATTCTTGTAAGTCTAGGTTGTGCACCTAGTAGAATTATCTTGCGAAGTCTAACTTAAGACCTAGAATGTTGTGGCAATACTATTGTCATCCCTCGGATTGTTTAAGGTTAGCAACATCGTTAGAATAGTAACTTATGGCTATTACTACTTAACCCTTATTTATTATCATTTTTGCCAAAGGAAAAGAGTTGGTATTAAGGGTGATACATTATGATCCGACCTGTTCTATTGGCCAACACTAGGTGGTGTTATTGGTTGTACCCTTCCTGTCAAAGAGATACGGTTTGTGCCTTCTCACGAGTTGGGAGTACGAGATTCGCATCTCATCTGTTAATTTTTGAAGTTCAATGATAAGGGCGGGAGAGATTCCTATCGAAGCAAGGGGATGGACCCGCAGAACTTTGTCATGCTCTATATCAAGAAAGACAAGCAAGCCATAGACTACGGTCTATCTGCTAGGGGGCCACAGGGGATGCTTCGAGCTAACCTGTGCTGCGGATACCTACCCAGGGTTGGTCAGATTTTTGAGTGATGTCCGGTACGACGGGCAATAGTGGCAAACGGAGACACCATTATATGACTGTAAATAGTGAGATTAGACCGTTTCAGAGCAACCTTATTAGTCACACTGTATCTTCAGAAACAGGTTGAGTACAAGAGTAGAATTCATGGTGTGGGTTCAAATCCCTATATATGAAGAAACAGCTTGCTATGGGGCGTATGTTGATATGGACTGCATACTGTTCCAGATACTTGCTTGCATTAGAATAAGAGCATCCTTGCATTAGTTATTCTTGCATTAGAGTCTAAGTCATAGCATAGACTGACAGATCAATTATATATAATATACACGTTTCTCTGTTCATCAATCTGTTTGTTTAAAGTTGAGAATCGCTGTTAGGCATCAGCCTTAAAGCGTCAGTATATGTACTGATCTCCCCATTTCAATAGGTACTAGATTGCAAAACTACAGGTACAGGACTCAGGAGGACTCCAAGCAAGAGAAGCAAAGTGTTAATTTCAATTGTAATATATGCTATAATTTATCAACCTGTTGAGAGGCATCTAAGTGAACCAAGTGTTAATTATTATTCATTGTACTCTGATGTAATTTTTATTGAAAGTTTGTAACACTTGGGCTTGTATGGCATTATTGTAATACTGATGTAATGTACTGTAGTTTTATAACATTCGGACTTGTAATACATTTGTGTTGAATAAAAAGTTTTAAATTTTCCTGTTTTTCTGTGTATTGTGGCTAATTGAAGAAAAATATTCTGGCTTATGTCACGGTTTTCCAGTGTATGAAAATCGGGGCGTTCCAGTTTCTACCCAATCTACCCTATTTGAACCCTTCTACCCGTCCTATTGGATCCTAACCCGCTACCCAATACCCTCTTCTTTGACCCAGTCTTCCCCAGATATTTCTTCACGTCTGTATCTGCCTAACAAGCAGATCATATTTTCCCCCATCTTCTCTTGATTCTCCAAATCACTACTTGCCAAAATCTCTCATTATAATCGCTAACAAATTTTGTTATTGCTATCTACAATTGCTATACCCTAAACCCTAACCATAATTCTCTCATCTCTCTCCTCTCCCTACCAGTGTACCCCCTTCTTCCCCGACCTGCATCCCGTCGGCCTAACCTCGCCTTTGTGCGCCTTCGACTGCCGACCACCCTCGGCGACCCCCTGTGCCGCGCCCTCCTCCCGAGCCCTGTACACCAGCCACCTCGACAGCAGCCCCCTCCTTTATCCCCTTCTCCTCCCGAAGCCACAACACCAGCTCCATTGTGCCACTCTGTCCGCCGTCGTCCTCATCGCCATGCACGCACCCCTCTGCCTTGGTTTCTGTGTATGCAATTGATCCCCCGGCTACTCTTCTTTGTGTGCTTGCGATCGATTTCGTGAGCGTAGTGTTCGTGATCATCTTGGGCATCTCGTTCGTGATCTGTTGGTATTGTGTTCGTTGCCGGGAACCTATTCCTGTTATTCTCATTCTCTCGTCAGATTCGTCGACTATAAGGCAAGTAGCTTGTATTATTTTTGTTGTATATACAAGTACCGAATACCGCCTGTAGTGCCACTTTCGTTTCTAGATTCGTTATTATGAAAAACTCTTGTTAGAAATTGACCCTATTTGTTGATCCATCTATTGTTTCGATCTGTCATCATATTTGTTACACCATGACATGAAATAAATTTAGACCTAATTAGATTCTTGATGTGTTGTTCGTGATTCATGATATGTTGTACACTCGTTAGATGCTTGATGTGTTAGTTCTAGTATCTTGTGGTAGATTTGTTAAACACCCATACCATGTTGTTTTGGATATCTATTATACCATGTTTTGTATTTTGTTATAATTTGAATTTGTTGCATATGAACTATTTGGTTTAATGCATAAGAAGAGATTTCTGTTTTGCTACTGCCCAGTTTTGTTTCAGTAGTTTAGACCCTATTAAGGTCAGTAAATCAAATTAATTTGTGAATATAAATCGTATACCCTGGTTTCTATTTTCCAGAATTTTTGACAAATCTCAGTTTCGATTTCTGAGGTATGAATTATTACCGTTTTGTTACAGATGTGTTGAGAATTCCAGTTTGTGTTTAATGTGACTCTGTATAGTTATTCATTTTTAAATTTTTGTTAAAGGTAAGATTTGGATCTAATATTTTTCTGGGTATAACTAGATATGACTGATTAACCCCGTTTTTTTCTAGATTTATTTGATGACATTTATAAACCATTCTATGCTTGTGAACAAACTACAATATTTTCCAAACTGCATGCTGTTCAGTAAAGAACCATACTTTCAACAAGATTCCAGTCGCTGTTGATAAAAACTTTGTGAAGATAAAATGTAGCTTGTTGTATCTATTTTCCAACCCTTTTTACAGATTTCGATTTCGTGTTATACTTTGTAATCTATCGCTGTTTTAGTACTACTGTGTCAAGAATTTCAGATTCATAAAGTTGCTATATCTCGATGTTTTTCGAACTTATTTGACTATGGTATCTCAGTTGGAAAATTATGAGATTTTATTTGCTGATACTAGATATACTAGGGAATACCCTAGACTTTTATTGGAATTAAATCAGTAAGTTTTATGCCATTTTCATGTTTATGAATACAACATTGTGATTTCTGGCTGAACATGATTTCTGTATATTTTGGGGCTTGTTTCGGTGATTATTATATGACTTGTATATATGTGCTGGTGTCACGCCCTGGTTCCCAAAAGAATACAGAATACGATTACGCGACAAAAGCCCAGCAAATGATTTACATCATCCATAAGCTGTTCAAGAATCTTTACAACATTTCACTAGATAATGAGAGTCGGAAGCAAAAGATACAACCAACATGCACATATGAACCAAAATAACGACAAGAATTTTTGAAAACAAAATATATTAATCTCAAATATATCCATATCTGAATAAGTCAAATATCATGGATCATATTGCCCAAATACAAATAAATCCAAGTACAAGGTACATTATTCAAATAGCAACAGGAAATAAATAGATATAGAAAAATCTCCAGCAACTAGTATCTCATCTCGTCTATTTAATCTGGCAACTGATATCTAAAATCTACAATTTAATAAATTGCAGGAAAGAGAAAAAGAGAAAACAAGGTACCCATCAATTGCAAGTTACGGGCCACTTATAATGTAGGATACAAGTACATGGGGAAGGTAAACAAATAGCATGGGATAATGCATCAACAATGATATCTAATGTGAATCAGTATGGCAAAGTCAACTAGCATGGTATACTAACAGTACAAATGAATGTGTCAAGTATGGTGTCATATGGCAACTAACAGTGTCCAGTAACAGTAAGCTCAGTATATCAGTGTGACAGTGTAACAGTATCAGTCTAAAAGTCTCAGTCTAACAGTATCAGTCTAACAGTACCAGTCTTATGTTCTTACAGTCTTGTGTGTATTACTAGCTAGGTAGCACTTCATGCAGCCCACCTTACATGGTTGCTACATTCAAACAGTTTCACTTTAGATTTCGTAGGGGATCATATAGGGCCCTGTACTTAGGTATCAGTAACAGTAACAGTAGCAGTAACAGTCAGAACCTAGTGGTCTTCATCCGATTACGCCTTCCTATGGGGAAGTGTGCAGTTAGGTAATCAGTAACAGAAATCAGACAGTTAGAACATATTGGTCCTCCTCCGAGTACACCTTCCTATAGGGAAGTGTGTAGTCAGTAATCAGTGTAACAGTATAACAGATGCTCAGTATGGGAAACACGGGCCCCCTTCTAAGTACACATTTCTATAATTTCCCACTCCTAGATCTTTCCCTTAAACCCCGGCTTGGTTACTTTTATTATGGTCATCAAACATGCATGAATGTGTATGAAATAGTATCAAACTAACATGGTATAATCAGTATTTGGTTCAGGGAAACAAATAAACATGCATAGATGATATACGGTCACATAAACAAGCAAAACGGTGTATGTTCATATTCAGGACAGCATGATAGTACAGTACTAAAAAAGTAATTTTCGTAACTAAAGAAATCCAAATCTGAATCTGTCGAAGAATCTAGAAAATAGACTTCCACACAAATCTAGCGACTATATATAAGCTATATAGTATTTCACAAAATCATAGCTCAAAACTGATTTGAATCCAGAAAACACGTTCAGCCAGAAATCAGAAAAACTAATTCTCCTTCAGAAACACAGCATTAAAACCACTCAAATAAATCCAGGAAAAATCGGGGGTAATCCCCTACATGTTTAGTATCAAAATATAGAGTTTCATAATATTCCAGTAAAATTAGTTCAATCAACAAAAATCGGAAAACCTCAAGAACCATAGTTTGGCAACTCTGGAATTCCCAACATTGCTGTAGGAAAACTGAAATATCTCGCAAGCCGTGAATCGAAATCCAAATCCGCCAAAGGGAGATGAAAATAGAAAAAACAATCTAGCTTTCACATTTCATAAATATTTTTCATACAGTGAGGAAATAGGGTGAAAATACGATTCTTTACAGAACAGCGAGGAAAATCCAGCGAGTATACCTTTCATAAACAAGCATGAAATGGCATATAAAACTCATCAATAAAATCTACCAAAATTCTGGGTAATCCCTAAATAGATATAGAAGTGCTGACCAAAATTTCAGATCAAAATAATATGTGTAGCACAAGTATCAAAATAATTTAGTCATCAAAATCATCCTGAAACAAAATCTGAAATTTAATCTACACCTCTGTAGTAAAACAGTCATATCTCACACATACGAAAACGAAATCGATCAACGTCAAAGGGGTTAAAAAGAAGACGAATTCCTCTAAAACTCATGTTTTATACTGAAATTATGTGCTGACCTTAATATGGTCTAAATTACTGATCAAGACAGAAAATAGGCAAAACACAGAATTTCCTCAAAAACCAAAATCAAACATAGATTCAATAAAACTTGGTCCAAACACACCAGAACATGAAATCGAGTCTACCAAGTGTCCAAACAACATGAAATAGGGTATACTAAATGTCCACAACAATTATATCACAAGGATCCAACAAACGCACAACTTCTCATAACTAACCCACATATTCGATCACATCAAATAAATGGTAAATCCTAGTTTGTACTCATGTCATATGTGTTGTGAGGCAGCTATGGTCAAGTAGCACTATAGAGATAAAACCCATCAAGAATAACACACACAAGAGTCGTCTCTAGATCCCAACTACATTATAGGTGGTATTTCTGACTTGTATCATACAAAGAAATTTGAGTACAAGTTACTTGCCTGTGAGATGACGAAAATGACGATCCAACAAACAAGAATAACAGGAATAGATTCCCGAGGCACAAGCACGATCGAAAAATCACGAGCCAAGAACGAACAACGGAATAACCAAAACTTCACGTGCACGAGATGCACGTGCACCAAGAATCAAACAAACAAGAACCCAACAACGAACATAATAACGTGCACACGAATGAAGAACACACGGCCCCAAAAACGAGTGCAACTCACGAACCACAGACAACACCTAACCACAATCGGAACACCCAACACACGAACTCAAGAGAGTAGTCGGGGGTTGCAGTTATGGCCGTGGGCTGATGTGCTTCGACTAAGCGGAGGAGAGGCACCGGGGAGCATGTTGCGGTGGTTGAAGGCACTGCGACGGCACAGCGAAGTTGCTATTGCTGGTGCTGCAGTTGCCGGAGAAAGCAACACCCAGGGTAGGGAACGATAGGGGGCTGGTCTGGTGCAGCTGTCGGAGCGCCGACAGGGAGGGGACACTAGCGGCAAGAATGCCCGCCTTCGAGAGATGGAGAGGCATCTTTGCAAAATCAGCCTCGAAGAAGGTCAACAGACCAAGAATTTCCACCCAAGCGGAACCCCAACTTCTCCAATGCCATCATGGAATTCCCGGTCCCTGAGACCTTCGAGCTGCCCCACTTTGAATCCAACAACGGGGAGTCTGACCCGGCCGATCATATTGAGAGTTTTATAACTCCCATGATGATTCATCAGGCCATTATACCCTCGAGTCGGCCTACCCTTTCCCTGCCTGCTAGCCTTCAGTGAAGAAAAAAACTCAAACAACCTCCATGACAACCTCGTCCTCAATGACGAAATCTGGGAGAGAGCATCCATTCGACAAAAAGTCTACCAACAAAGAGTCGAGCAATCCTACAACAAGAAGGTCCACCCCACGAACCTCAGAGAAGGAGACCTAGTTCTTCGCATCCTAGAAATTTCCTAACCTCATAAGAAAGGAAAACGAGCACCGAATTGGGAAGGACCGTACAGGATCGCCAAAGTGGTCCACCCTGGAGCATATCAACTTGAAGAGCCGAAGGGAAAGAAGGTGCCAAGGACCAGGAATGCCGAGCACTTGATGAAGTATCATGAAAGCTAGTTTCCCTTGGTTTTTAATTTTTTTATTCCAATAAGGCCCATGCTTGTGACGAAGCCAAAACATGTAATTAAGGCTTGCAACATAAAAGAAGCCACTTAGTTTCCCTCTTTGATAAAAGACTGATGTAGCACCCCGGATCCCCGTTACCGGACATCCGTGACACAAACCAGAAATCTTTTGCTTCAAATTCATCTCAATACAGTAATAACTTTGAAATTAAAAAACTTTTTCATCCCAGATAAAATCATTACATCATCAATTACAATCATTATCTTGTTCTTGGACAAGGAGTACAAATCACATTAAAGTATAACAAATACTACTCAACCATTTCGCCTGCCCTTCAGGTCGGTAGTCAACTGATCTCCCACTGGAACTCTACTGGGTGGTCAATCTGCTTTCCTAAGATGCACCCTGTAGCTCGAATCTTCCGCTGTGCTGCTCTGATATCTCTTCACCTGCTCTACGGGTGGAAGGTAGGTATGTTGCTACTACACTTGGTTGCCCTGCTAGTCTTGAGTCCTCCTGCACTCGTGACCCGATATCCAGCACCTAATTGAGTGGGCATGTCAGTACATATACTAATGCAATGTTGATAAGAAAACAACAATGTCCAACTAGCAATCACAACCAGCCTTGATTAAAACAGAAACATGCATCCTAATTTCCTAGTGCCAGTGTATGCCATGACCTGAAGCCTAATGCATAGTATACAATGCACAGAAAACAGATGCACTTAGTCTAATGTCAGTAAGACTTTGGACACGCATGCATCCCATACTACATACGCTCCAAATCAAGCCGTCTTCTCCAGTTTCGGGTTTCGAACCCTCACCATGCAATGTATTCTACTATTACACACTTCCTGTTCCTGCCATACACGTGGCTGGTTAGGCATACAGTTTTGGGTCTAGTCCCGTTACTGCGAATATGTAGTAGTAATTATCTCACCAAAAGCTGTGACAAACTACAAGGTACCCCACGTACCAAGTTGGCACCGAGACTCATGGGGAACCCCACCCATGGTCCGTTCAACACCATTATAAAACAAAAAAACATCCCATTCTTATCACGGTACCTGGGAATTAACAGAACAAGCTACGCAAACTCACCACGTATCTCTACGACAAGAAGAGACAATCCTGGTTAACACCGCCTACTGCTGGCCCTTACAACAAATCATATTATACTGTATCTGTAACTACCGTTTTAGTAATTTCCAATTTTTCCCCTTTGTAATTTTTTTATTTGCAATTTTTCCCCTATTTTCTTTCTTAATTTTTATTTTAATTAAGAATTGTTCATGAACCTCCGTTCTTTTTTATTGAGCCATTCTTGTTGACCCTATTATCTCTTTTTTAAATGTGGGTATTTTTATTTGAACCCTATTGATTTTGATCTATCTCTTAGTTGAAACCTAAAACCCAATTTCATTTATTCTTGACCCAAAGCCACTATAATTGGATCCTAAACCACTAACCCAATACCCTAATTGTACCTTATAAATACAAGCCTAATACAAACCCTAAATTGCACACAAATCGAAACCGTAGCTGTCTACTCTCTCCTACTCTCTCTCTCCTCCCGTTCTCTCTCTCCCGTTTGGATTTTCTCGCCAAAACACCCAAACCCATCCCGGCTGTCTTCCCCGGCCACCCTCCGGCGACCACTTCCCCAGCGTCACCCTCCACCTCCCCTCGATGCCCAATGGCCCAAATCCCGACCCCGTTCATCCTCTTCCCTGTCCTCGACATTAATGACGTGCAACAGAACCGAAAACCCCGAGCCCCTATGCCTCGTGCCTACGCCATCGCACCACCTGCATCACCAGCGATCCCCTTACCTCTCTTGCATTGTGCTAATGTTGCTGCTTGACTCTTTGTGTGCTTTGTTGTTATTTGTACGTATATTGCACGTGTTGTTGGTGGATTGAGCTTGTTCGTGAGTTCGTTGCTTCAGGATCCTTATCCCGTTATTCTTGGTATTCGTTTTCACTGGTTATAAGGCAAGTCACTGTCCACTTGAATTGTTAATTGTATCAAATTCTAATTTTGTTGAAACTCTTGCAAGTAGATCTCTTTGTTATCGTATTATCCATTGTTCATCTCTTCGTTGGGTATATTGAGGGTTTACACGAGCTAACCCCAATATTCTTGACATCGTGCCACTTTTGACTCTAAAGTTTGGATCTTTCATGAGTGCATATAGAATTGATAATATGGTTGTTCATGTAACCGTCACATAAATAAATTTGTGTACAGATAATTGATAGGTTGTATATTGTTTGATTGATTGATGATTGATTGATAAAAATTGATCTATAAGCGTGTTTTAGTTTTATTTATTATGTATTGACACCCATCATGTTGATTACAGAATTTATTCACTAGAGAATTGATGCCCATATAGTCTAATTAATTCACTTTCAAGAAAAACTACACAAATCCTGTATATTGCTTGCTGACCTAAATGTTAACAGCTAGTTTCAAACCAGTAAACGATCTTAAAATGTAATACTTTATGAATTTGAATTGTAGCCTTATTTTTCTAGTTTTTCAAAAATTTTGAAATTTTGAATTCCAAGTTTTGTAGTAAAAGTTATACCTGTTTTACTACAGCTGTTTTTTTGTTTCAGATTTTCAGATTCTTGTATATTTCATGCTTAAACAGTAAAATGCTGATCAAATGATAAAATTTTAATTTGAAAATTTCCAGATTGTTACTTGACATGTTTAGGAGTCCATGAAATAGTTATACTGAATTTAATATTGAGTTTTTGCTATTTATAAAATTTAAAATAACGTGATGTCGAAATTCTGCCTGAACCTAAAATCTGTAAGGAATAGTGTGATTGCCCTAGTTACGGTTGTCAGATTTTGAACTTTAATTATGCATTGGAACCGTGTGAAAGTCCGATTTCTTGAACTTCTGACGGATTCACTTTTCAATTTCTGAAACAACGGGAAACTGCATTTTTGTATAGACTTCTCTTGCTTTTAAAAATTTTATATTTTAGATTTTAATCGGTTAATTATTCCTCTATTGCACTATTGCATGAATTAATGAATTTCTGTTGCATTGCATGATTCTAATGTCTTATTGTCACCTTTCTAATTGTCCTATTCCATGTTATCATCCTATTGTTCCCCTATTGATACTATGGTTCACCTCATGTCCCAAATTGTATATTATATTGTTGCATTGATAAATAATTAACAAGCCAGGGTTAAGGGATTGACTAGAGCAGTTGATGGTATAGGGACTGTACTCGGATGATGGCCTGTGTTATTATCGTTATCGTCATTGTGTAAGAAATTGCACATTGGCCCGTGTTCTTGTTGTTATCGTCATTGTGTAAGAAATTGCACCTTGGCCTGTGTTATATTTTTATCGTCATCATACCCAGTACATGAACTAGAGAGTCTACCACTATAGTTTAAACGAAATTGATTGTATGCATCGAACCTATGGTATGAAACAGATGGGACACAGTAGTACGTTCATTAGATAAGATTTAAAATAATTAATAGACATAAGAATTGACACATCATCGACACTACATATTGTTCATCATCGTTCCTACTGATATCGAATATTGGCTAAGTGTTACCTTTATTGATCGTTGATTACCGTTACCGAATATTGCATCATTGTTTTAGCCATTATACCGATTATCATGATATAGATTATTGTTAATGTCCCATGTTTTTTATTCCTATTGATCCATTAATTTATTGTTACATCGTTATTCTATTATTCCTTGCTTTCTCTACTTGCTGTCCATGACTTGCTCTAAGGAAAATTTTTCTTCTCTTTTTAGATGCAGTGTATATAGGTAATAATGGAGAATTGCCTATTGGGATTGGAGTACAACCTTTTTGAAGAACTATTGCTTTAATAATAAAATGTTATTTCATTAAACTATTGTATTGAGACCCATTGCTATTTTGTTTGAGATTTAATATTGTTTTGGGCTTATGTCCCGAATTTTATTATTGTTCCAGATGTTGGATTATTATTGTATTTGGATATTTTTATTGCTTCATTCCAACTATTATTGTTCATGAGATTATTATTATTGCCTGCACAAATATTCTGTATTGATTATATTGTTGAGTTAATCGGATAAACAGCTTATGGGTGACGTTAGTCATTCGCTAGGCTATTTTCTTGTACTCGTATTCTGTTTTTTTTTTAAGCGAAACATGAGAAGGTTTTTAGTGGTATCAGAGCCCGGGTTTGGATGACATATCAGTCAAACGTGACTAACGAAAGGATGTTTGGTTTTTATTGATATATTAATCAGATTTGGGTTTTATTAGTTTGACTCAACAGTATGTGCAATACAGAGATCACATGAACAATTGATATCCAACATGATCTGGAAACTATTTTTATTTGATTCCTCTTTGATCCCTTCCATTCACTGATTCCTTACTGGGTATGATTTCATCCTTTTCATACCAATATTCTTTAGATTATGGTGTCATCCGTTCTTTTTCTTGTTGCTTGGTCCTTCGATCGCATGGCTTGATCTACAATGACATGTCTACAGCTTAGAGTTTCACCATCAGAGTAACATAGCAGAAGCGTGGTGGGCCCATAATCCACAAGTCCCAGGATTCTAATGTTGCTTCTCCTTCCCTGCATTGTTTGCTTCCTTTTCCCTTTCTATTTTATTCTTCTATCCTGTTGTTATTCATGTTACCCTCCATTCATGCATGTTTCTTGCATTTTGCTTCAAACTTTGTGTTCTTACTTGGACTTCTTGCTGGGCATTATCCTTGTTCATTCCCTTCCTGCTCACGCTCTCTTTGATTCTGGTGCACCTCATTCATTTGTTTTTTCCCGCTTTGTCGATTTGCATCTTTTGGCTAGCAGCGCTATGCCACTGGCTTGGGACATTTCTACAGGTGGAGGTGTTGTCGTGTGTTCTCAGATTTGTGTGTAAAGTCCCTTGGTTATTGGTGGTATTAATTTTGTTGCCGATCTGATTGTCATCAGCAATTTTGGTTTTGTTGTGATTCAGGGGATGGATTGGCTTAGTGCCACTCATGCTGTGATTGACTGCCGCAAGAAGAAGGTAGTGTTTCGTATGCCAGAATGGCAGAAATTTGAATTCTGTACTGGTGAAACATTGCTTTCTTGTGTTGAGAAGTTGCCTAGTCACAAAGTTGGAGTTATGGAGGAAGTGTGTGCTGATGATGTTGTCGCACCGTTAGTTGTACAGAGTTTTCTGAATGTTTTTTCGGAGGAATTGCTGGAATTATCGCCAGATCGTGAAGTGGTGTTCAGTATTGATGTTCAGTTAGGAACAACTCCAATCTCTAAAAGTCCGTACATAATAGCTCCTGTTGAATTGGCTGAGTTGAAAGAGCAAATTCAGGAGTAGTTGGATAGAGGTTTTATCAGGCCAAGTGTTTCGCCTTGGGGAGCTCCAGTTTTGTTTGTCAAAAAGAAGGATTGTAGTCGAAAGTTGTGCATTGACTACCGTGAGCTCAATATTGTCACAGTGAAGAACAGGTATCTGTTGCCAAGAATTAATGACCTATTTGATCAATTGGGAGGAGCTTCTGTATTTTCAAAATTGGATCTTCGTTCTGGTTACCATCAGGTTAAGGTGAAAGCTGAGAATGTACAGAAGATTGTTTTTCGTACAAGATATGGGCACTATGAATTCTTGGTGGTGCCTTTTGGAGTTACTAATGCTATAGGTGTATTTATGAGCTTGATGAATCGGGTTTTCTCCCCCTTCTTGGACAAGTTTGTTGTGGTGTTCATTGATGACATCCTTGTCTATTCTCAAAATTGGGACGAGCATGCTGAGCACTTGAAGATTGTTTTGCAAACTTTGAGAGATCATCAGTTGTATGGGAAGCTTAGAAAGTGTGAGTTTTGGTTGGATCGTATGTATCACGTCCCGCTTCCCAAAAATACGGAATACGAGCACGTAACATTAGCCCCCCGAATGACCCATAAGTTGTTTATTCGATTAAATTAATAAGAAAGCATTAAATCTTCAGAATCTCTGTCGTCCAATTCTAGCAAGAAATTCTTCATCAACACCTGTAAACACTTCATCTAAAAAAAGGAGAAAAGTTGTCCTTAGAGCAAGTCATTGATAGTAAGTAAAGAAAGCAGGGAACAATGGAATAACGGTATAGCAATGGATCAATGGATCAATAGGAATCAATTTCATGGCACGATAATCAGTAATCAATATTACGGTAATCGATACAATGGCTATAAACAATAATGCAATATTCGGTAACATAATCAATCATCAATTCAATATCAACAGGAATCAATGAGGAACAATATGCAGTGTCGATGTTGTATGATCCTTAAGTCTATTAATCATTTTAATCCTAACTAATGCATGTACTACTGCATCCCATACTACAGGTTCGATGCATACAATCAATGTCGTTTTAGACTTAAGTGGAAGATTCCATAGTTTATGTACTGGGTATGATGACGATAACAATATAACACGGGCCATGTGTAATTTCTTACACGATGACGATAATAATAATAATACGGGCCATGTGTAATTTCTTACATAACGATGATAACAATAATAACACGGGCCATCATTCAAGTACAGTCCCCATATCATCAACTGCTCTAGCCAATCCCTTAAACCCCGGCTTGTTAATTATTTCATCAATACAACAATACATGCAATTTGGGACATGAGGTGAACCATAGTATCAATAGGGGAAACAATAGGATGATAATATGAAATAGGACAATTAGAATGAGGACAATGAGACACTAGGATCATGCAATGTAACACACATATGTTAATTCATGCAATACTACTGTATAGGAACAATTAATTCAAGAAAATCTGAAAAGTGTAATTCTGGAAATAAAAACACAGTTGTAGTAAAACGGGCATAAATTTTTTGCTACAAAACTCGGAATTAAAAAATTCAAGATGTTCTGGAAACTAGAAAGATAAGGCTACAATTCATATTCAGAAAGTATTTCATTTTAAGATAGTTTACTGGTTCGAAAATAGCAGTTAACATTTAGGTCAGCAAGCAATATACAGGATTTGTGTAGTTTTTCTTGAAAATAAATTAATTAGACTATATGGGCATCGATTCTCTAGTCAATAAATTGTGTAATAAAAATGATGGGTGTCAAAACATGATAAATAAAATTAGAACATGCTCACACATCAATTTATCATCAATCAATCAGCAATCGATCAAACAACATACAACCTATGAATTGTTAATACAATAATTTATTTGTGTGACAATTATATAAACAACCCTATTATCAATTCTATATGCACTCATGAAAGATCCAAACTTTAGAGTCAAAAGTGGCACGATGTCAAAATATTGGGGTTAGCTCGTGTAAACCCTCAACAGACCCAACGAAGAGATGAACAAAGGATAATCTGATAACACAGAGATCTACTTGCAAGAGTTTTAAAAAAACTTGAATTTTATACAATGTACAATTCAAGAGGATAGTGACTTGCCTGTTAGATGGTTAATTTGAATACCAAGAATAATGGGATAGGAATCCCGAAGCAACGAACACAAATTCACAACAACACGATCTTAGGAACACACAATAAAACACGTGTGAACCACGTGTAAAAGAGAACCAAACAAATAGCCGCACACAAAGAGACAGCAGCGACTGCATAATGGCCGACCTAGGGCGCCGGCGCTGGCGACCAAAGGGCGGTGACAGGGTCGACACAACAGTATGGCGACGGCGGGAAGGAAGGGTTGATCGGAATTTTGGGTCTATTGCTGTCATTGAGCGAAGCAGAGGAGGAAGACAGGGGTTCGCAGTTGTTGATCTAGGAGAGGGTGGCGATGGGTGGTGTCGCCGAAGTAGGGGATGGCCGAAATTCGATCGGAGAAGACGACAGCTACAGCGGTGGGGTGTTTTGGTGGGAAAACTAGGACGGGGAGAGAGAAATAGAGAGGAGAGAGAATAGGAGAGAGAATAAATGGCTAGGGTTTCGAAATTGTGCATTTTTTGGTTTTGCATTAGGGTTGTATTTATAGGATACAATTAGGGTACTGGGTTAGTGGTTTAGGGTTCAATAATAGCAGTTATGGGTCAAGAACAATCAAATTGGGTTTTAGGGTTCAATTAAGAAATAGATCAAAATCAATAGGGGTTAAATAAAAATACGCACAATTCAATAAAAGAAAAAAATAGGATTAAAAAGAAAACAGTTCAATTAAGAAAAACAAAGAATTCCATGAACAAAAATTTAAATCCAAATGAATAAATAAGTAATACAATAAATATAAATTGGCTTGAAAATAAATCAGAATTTGCCATGAAAATTAGATCAAGTATGAAAACAAAATAATTTGTTCAATGTACTTTAATTAAATAATCAAGTAATAACAATTAATAGTTATAATTATGAAAATAAAAAAGCCATACAATAAAATAATTATTCGGGTTTAACAAATTGTATTAAAATAATCCAATAATAATAATATATATGATTTGGGCCCAAATATAATTAACCGATAAATTAAGATTATAAAACAAGTTTAAAATAAACCATCATTCGAAATAATATAATTTTCGATCGGAAGATATATTAATAGAAATCCCAAAACGAATTTAACAAAAAATCAATTTATCAATAATCAAAATACAGAAGATATTCAGAAAATACGTATTTACAGGAATGGGGGTTACAGTGTGGCTTTCTTGAGTCATATTATTTCCTGTGATGGTGTTTCTATCGATCCATCCAAGATTTCTGCAGTTAAGGATTGGCCGACGCCAAAATCTGTATCTGATGTTCAGAGTTTTCTTGGGTCTAGCGTGTTACTACATGATGGTTTTTTGGGATTTCTCGAAGATTGCAGGGCCGTTGACCATGTTGACTGAGAAGGATCAGAAGTTTGTGTGGGATGAGTTCTGTGAAGATGCCTTCGTTGAACTGAAGAATCGGTTGACATCAGCACCTGTGTTGACTAAACTGGTTGGATCAGGAGGTTTCGTAATTCACTGTGATGCTTCAGGTAGAGATTTGGGTGCTATTTTTATGCAACGAGGCAAGGTTGTTGCTTATGCATCTAAGCAGTTGAGGCCGCATGAGAAGAATTATCCTACACATGATTAGGAACTTGCTGCTGTGATTTTTGCCTTTAAGCTTTGGAGGCATTATTTACTGGTAGACAGAGTGGAGATCTTCACTGACCATAAAAGTCTCAAGTATGTGTTCACTCAGAAGGAGCTGAATTTGAGGCAAAGGCGATGGTTGGAACTAATGGCAGATTATGATTTTAGTTTGTAGTATCACCCTGGCAAGATTAATTTAGTACTGGATGCTTTGAGTAAAAGACCTGTTGCTATGGTTCTTACTGAGCAAAAGGAACTTGTGGAAGCTATGAGGAGATTGGAATTGATTGTGGTATTGCTTCGTTCTGGGTAGAGATGTATGGTGCTTCAGTTGCAGTCATCTATGGTGGATCAGATTATGTAGGCATAGTCTGGTGATGTGTAATTGCAGGAGTTTCGAGCTGAAGTTGAAGCTGGTTCAAGAACTGATATGGTGATTCATGAAGATGGATCTCTCCGCTGTAGGACTCGTCTATGTGTTCCAAAGGAAGAAGTCAGGCAGAAGTTACTTGACGAAGCACTTTTCTCGTCATACTCTATTTGTCCCGGTGGTACGAAGATGTGTCGTGGTTTGAAGTTGCATTTCTGGTGGCATGATATGAAGAAGGCTGTTGCGAGAAGTGTTTCTCGATATCTGATTTGTCAGCATGTGAAAGCAGAACATCAGAGTATTGCTGGACTTCTTTAATCACTTCCTATTTCGGAGTGGAAGTGGGAGAATATCACTATGGATTTTGTCACTGCTTTGCCTAGAAGTCCCAAGGGTCACAATGCCATTTGGGTGATTGTGGATCGCTTGACGAAGAGTACTCATTTCATTCCTTTCAAAGTTGGTCAGTCTACAGAGAGCCTGGCAGAAAGATATATGTAGTTGATTGTGAGATTGCACGGTTTTACTGTCAGTATTAGATTAGACAGAGATACTAGATTCAGATCTTAATTTTGGGAGTCTTCAGAATAGTCTTGGGAGCAAGCTGAAATTTAGTACTGCATTCCATCCACAGACAGATGGTCAATCTGAGAGAACTATTCAGAGCTTGGAGGATATGTTGAGGTCCTGTGTGCTTTAGTTTTGAAAATCTTGGGAAGATCATTTACACTTGGTGGAGTTTTCATACAATAACACCTACGAAGCTAGTCTTCAGGCAGGTCCGTATAAAGTTTTGTATGGTCGGAAGTGTAGATCACTAGTGTGCTGAGATGACATTGGTGAGAGGAAACTTGTGGGGCTCGAATTGATCACGTGGACTGTTGATGTAGTGGCCCAGACCAGGAAGCATTTGCAAGTCGCACAGGACAGGCAGAGAAAATGGGCGGACATGCACAGGAGACTATTTGTAATACCCCAGATTTGCAATGAACAGTCGACTGGTCGATTGTTCAGTCGACTGGTAACACTGTTTACACGGGATTTGAGAAGGATTTGAGAAATTTAGTCCCACATGGGAAGTATACAAAAATAGTTTGAGTATAAATATAATTAGCCAATGATCAAGAGTCACCTAATTGGTTAACCACCTTTTGAGAGGCAGCCTGTGGTGGGCAGTTGTACTACATAGTATCTAATTTGTCTTCTAAAAATATTAAAATTGTCTGAGTATTGGGGTGGGGCGTTACACCATTAGAGTTCGAAGTGGGTGATCATGTGTTCCTCATGGTGTCTCCAGGGAAAGGTATGATTCAATTTGGTGGTGGGGGCCAGTTGAGCCTTGGATTCATTGGTCCGTTCGATGTGGTGGAGCGAGTAGGCAAGGTGGCCTATAGACTTGCATTGCTGCCAGCTCTTGCTGTGGTGCATGACGTCTTCCATGATTCTCAGCTCAGGAAGTACGTTTGGGATGATAGTATTGTTATTGACTATTTGGAGTTGTCAGTTCGACCAGATTTATCTTGTGAGATTCATCCAGTATTAGTTGTGGACCGGCGGGAGAATATTTTGAAGAATTAGGCTATCAAGTTGGTTCGTGTTGCTTGGAATCCTCACTCGCCTAGTGAGTCAACATGGGAGCTTGAAAGTGTGATTCGGAAGAGATTTCCCCAACTTTTTGAGTAGTTTTTATTCTTTCTTTTCCTCAGAGTTACCCTACTACCACTTGCTTAAATTTCGAGGGTGAAATTTTATTATAAGGAAGGTAGGATTGTAACTACCCCTTTTGTAATATTTTTTATTTGCAATTGAACAAAAACCCTATTTTCTTTCTTGATTATTATTTTAATTAAGAATTTTTCATGAACCTCCGTTCTTTTTGATTGAGCCATTCTTGTTGATCCTTTTATCTCTTATTTAAATGTGGGTATTTTTATTTGAACCCTATTGATTTTGATATATCTCTTAGTTGAACCCTAAAACCCAATTTTATTTGTTCTTGACCCAAAACTGCTATAATTGGATCCTAAACCACTAACGCAATACCCTAATTGTACCTTATAAATACAACTCTAATGCAAACCCTAAATTGCACACAAATCGAAACCCTACACGTCTACTCTCTCTCCTACTCTCTCTCTCTCCTCCCGTTCTCTCTCTCCCGATTAGATTTTCCCGCCAAAACACCCAAACCTATCCCGGCCGTCTTCCCCGGCCACCCTTTGGTGACTACTTCCCCAGCGCCACCCTCCGCCTCCCCTCGACGCCCAATTGTCCAAATCCCGACCGCGTTCATCCTCTTCCCTATCCTCGACATTAACGGCACCCAACAGAACCCAATACCTCGAGCCCTTGTTCCCTATTCTGATCACTGACCACAGCCCAGCGCTGCCCTGCCCCTCACACCTCCACCATCGCACCACCTGCATTGTCGGCGACCCCCTTGCCTCTCTCACTCTGTGCTACTGTTGCTGCTTGTCCCTTTGTGTGTTGTGTTGTTATTTGCACGTATATTGCAAGTGTTATTTGTGGGTTGAGCTAGTACGAGAGTCGTTGCTTCGCGATCCTTATCCCGTTATTCTTGGTATTCATTTTCACTGGTTATAAGGCAAGTCACCGTCCACATGAATTGTTAACCGTATCAAATTCAAATTTTGTTGAAACTCTTACAAGTAGATCTCTTTGTTATCGTATTATCCATTGTTCATCTCTTTTTTGGGTCAATTGAGGGTTTACACGAGCTAACCGCAATATTTTTGACATCGTGCCACTTTTGATTCTAAATTTTGGATCTTTCGTGAGTGCATATAGAATTGATAATAGGGTTGTTCATATAACCGTCACACAAATAAATTATTGTAGAGACAATTGATAGATTGTATGTTGTTTGATTGATTGATGATTGATTGATGACAAATTGATGTATGAGCGTGTTCTAGTTTTATTTATCATGTTTTGATACCCATCATGTTGATTACATAATTTATTGACTAGAGAATTGATGCCCAAATAGTCTAATTAGTTTATTTTGAAGAAAAACTACACAAATCCTGTATATTGCTTTCTGACCTGAATGTTAACTACCAATTTCGAACTAGTAAACAATCTTAAAATGAAATACTTTCTGAATATGAATTGTAGACTTATCTTTCTAGTTTCCAGAACATCCTGAATTTTTGAATCCGAGTTTGTAGTAAAAGTTATGCCCGTTTTACTACTGCTGTGTTTTTGTTTCAGATTTTCAGATTCTTGTATCTTTCGCGCTTAAATAGTAAAAATTCTGATCAAATGATAAAATTTTAATCTGAAAACTTCCAGATTGTTGCTTAACATGTTTAGGAGTCCAGAAAATATTTTTACTGAATTTAATATCGACTTTTTTCTGTTTACAAAATTTAAAATAACGTGATGTCAAAATTCTTCCTGAACCTGAAATCTGTGAAGAAAAGTGTGATTGACCTAGTTACTGTTGTCAGATTTTTAACTTTAAATAAGCATTGGAACCGTGAGGAAGTCTAGTTTCTAAAACTTTTGATGGATTCACTTTTCGATTTTTGAGATAATAGGAAACTGCATTTTTGTATAGACTGGTCTTACTGTCTAGAATTTCATATTTCAAATTTTAATCGATTAATTATTCATCTATCACATGATCGCATGAATTAATGAATGTATGTTTCATTGCATGATTCTAATGTCTTATTGTCACCATTCTAAGTATCCTATTCCATGTTATCATCCTATTGTTCCCCCATTGATACTATGGTTTACCTCATGTCCCAAATTGCATATTATATTGTTGTATTGATAAATAATTAACAAGCCAAGGTTAAGGGATTGACTAGGGTAGTTGATGATATAGGGACTGTACTCGGATGATGGCTCGTGTTATTATCGTTATCGTCATTGCGTAAGAAATTGCACATTGGCCCGTGTTATTATTATTTTCATCATTGTATAGAAATTGCACCATGGCCCTATGTTATATTATTATCGTCATTATACCCAGTACCTGAACTATAGAGTCTACCACTATAGTCTAAACGAAATTGATTGTATGCATCGAACCTGCAGTATGGAACAGATAGGACATAGTAGTAGGTGCATTAGATAGGATTTAAAATGATTAATAGACATACGGATTAATACATCACCGACATTGCATATTGTTCATCACTGTTCCTACTGATATCGAATATTGGCTAATTGTTACCGTTATTGATCATTGATTACCGTTACAGAATATTGCATCAATTTTTATAGCCATTGTACCGATTATCATGATATCGATTATTGTTATTGTCCCATGTTATTGATTCCTATTGATCCATTGATTCATTACTACATCGTTATTCCATTGATCCTTACTTTCTCTACTTGTTGTCCACGACTTGCTCTAAGGACAATTTTTCTTCTCTTTTTAGATGGAGTTTAAACAAGTAATGATGGAGAATTGCATACTGGGATTGGAGAACAAACTTTTTGAAGAACTATTGCTTTAATAATAAAATGTTATTTCATTGAACTATTATATTGAGACTCATTGCTTTTGTGTTTGAGATTTATTATTGTTTTGGGCTTATGTCCCGGATTTAATTATAGTTCCAGATGTTGGATTATTATTGTATTTGATATTTTTATTGCTTCACTCCAAGTATTATTTGTTCATGAAATTATTATCATTGCGAGTGCAAATATTCTGTATTGATTATATTGTTGAGTTAATCGGATAAACAGCTAATGGGCGACGTTAGTCATTCGCTGGGCTATTGTCACGTACTCGTATTCCGTAATTTCGGGGAAGCGGGGTGTGACAATATTTTTAGTGGTATGATTTCTCTTTAATCCTTTCCATTCATTGATTCCTTATTGGGTATGATTTCATCTTTTTCATACCCAAATTCTTTTGATTCTGGTGTCATCCGTTCTCCTTTTTCCTGCTTGGTCCTTCAATCGGCATTGCTTGATCTACAACAACATGTCTATAGCTTGGAGATTTGACCATCAAAGTAGCACAGCGGAAGCGTGGTGGGCCCATAACCCACTGGGTGAGGAATCTAAAGAATAATTTTTATGAAATTATAACTGAGTTTTCGCTGATTCTAATAAATATAACAACTTGATGTCGATTTTCTGTTTGAATGTATAATATGTAAATAATGATGTATTTGACCTAGCTACTGCTGTCGGGTTTTGTAATTTAAATATGCATTGAAATCGTTAGGATGTCTAGTTTCAAAAATTTCTGACAGTTTCATTTTTCTGTTTCTGTAACAACAAA
Source organism: Hemerocallis citrina (assembly GCA_017893485.1). Classification (NCBI taxonomy): domain Eukaryota; kingdom Viridiplantae; phylum Streptophyta; class Magnoliopsida; order Asparagales; family Asphodelaceae; genus Hemerocallis; species Hemerocallis citrina. The sequence continues at coordinate 112,862,287 of CM030360.1, read as the reverse complement.
AAAACTGATTTTTGTACATTGACCTCTTGATGTCCAGAATTTGTTTTCTAAATGTTCTTAATGTAAATATATATATATATATATATATATATATATATATATATCATTTCATCGAGAAAATAATTGTTTTCTAAATGTTCTAAATGTTCTTAATGTATTGTTTCATCGAGAAAATAATTAACAAGGCATGGTTTAAGGGATTGACTGGAGTAGTTGATGATATCGTGACTGTACTCGAAAGTATGGGCCACGTTTCCCAAAATAATGTGTATCGGCTTGTGTTATCATTATCGATTTATTATTGGATTACTGACTACAGTATCCAAATTCATCGTGTATTGTTTAGTGTTATTTGTGCCGACCAGTGTGCACAAATGTTTCAATTAATGTTTTCATGCCGTGTACATGATCTATAGAATCTTCCACATAAGTCTAAACAAAATTGATTGTATGCATCGAACCTGTAGTTATTGGATGGAGTAGTTCGTGCATTAGTTAGGATTAAAATGATTAATAGACATAAGAATTGACCCAACATCAACATTGCATATTGTACATCATTGTTTCTATTGATATCGAATATTGTCTAAGTGTTTTTGACATCGACAACTGAACATTATCATCGAATATTGAATCATTGTTTATAACTATTGCATCGATCCCCATTGATATTGATTGTTGCTATCGTCTAATGTTATTGATTCCTAATGATTTATTGAAGTCATTGTTATATCGCTATTCCATTATTTTATTGGTTTCTCTACTTGATGTCCATGACTTGCTCTGAGGACAATTTTTCTTCTTTTTTAGATGAAGTGTTCACATGTGATCATGGAGAATTACCTACAGCAATTGGAAAACAAGCTTTCTAAAGATTTATCGCTATCAAGTTGAATGTTATTTCATTGAACTTATTTAATGAGATTTAGTATCATTGTGTTTGGATTTATTATTGTATTGGGCTTATGACCCGTTTGTTTTCAGATATTGGATTATTGTATTTGGATATTTCATATTGTCTTATTCCAAGTATTATTGTTCATGTGGTTGTTATTATTACCTACACAATTGTTTTGTATTATTCATATTGTTGAGTTGAATGGGTAAACAGCTTATGGATGACACAAGTCATTTGCTGGGCCACTGTCACGTGCTTGTGTTCTGTATTTTTGGGAAGCGGGGCGTGACAAGATTTTTAGTGGTATCAGAGCCCGAGTTTGGATAATATATTAGTCAAACATGACTAATATATGGAGGTTTGACTCTGACTAATATATTAGTCAGATTTGGGTTTTAACTAGTTTGACTCAATAGTATGTGCAATACATGAATCACATGGATAATTGATAACCAACTTATGATCTGGACCCTAACCATTTGACTTTTATTGTAGACCATAGCTAGAAAAGGTGCTTCATTTTTCCGAGCTGGGGATGATCAGTCTGATGAGCCCCACTGTTGCACATATGATGCAGATGTAGTGGGAGCACAATTATCTGATGATGCAGATGCAGCAGGAGCATAATGAACTGATGATGGTGGCTTTCAAAGTTGCTAACAGGGAACCCGCTGTACCGGCAGCCATATTGCTGCAACAGAGACCTGGTAATGTGGCAGATTTCATGAGGCTCCATCTAGATAAGTTCTCGGACACCGAGGGTTCGCTAGAAGCCGAGCAATGGCTTACCAGGACTGAGCAACTGTTGACTACAGTACGGATAGTGGATGTTGATCATGTGGACATTGTGAGCATCCAACTAGTTGATCTTGCCCACATCTGGTGGTAAGCTGAGGCTAAACGATTGGGGAGACCCATCCACTAGGCCATCTTCACTGAGAACTTCTTCACAAAATTCTTCCCCAATGCCACCAACATTCAATGGAACGACAGTTTGTCTCATTAACCAAAAATATAGTGTTTAATCATGCTTTTTTGTTGTTATTTCATAAAGTACCGACGTTAAACTAACCACTGTCTTGAATCAAGGGAGTCAGACCATGGACGAGTACGTTGCGGAATTCACCCGACTAAATTGTTTTGCTACTTCTATGGTGGCAAATGATGAAGATAGAGGCCGTCATTTCTTGTTGGGCTTTGATATTGAGATTCAAGATCATCTTGCTGCCCTGCGAATTCGTTCTTATGCTGATATCATGGATGCTACTAGAATTCAGGAGCAGACTAGTACGAGGAAACGTGCCATTCAGCTGTTTGTTCCGCAGCCTGTTACTGCCAGGCCTTCTGGAGGGCCTATTAAGAGGCATGTTCGAACCTTTCTTGCAAGGGCATTTCCATACCCACCTGCTGTTCTGAGGTCAGATATGATTTGTTTGCACTGTCGAAAGACTAGGCATTTGCGCCAAGATTGCAGGATAGCAAATATCCTGCGCCTTCTGTGTGGAGACCATGATCACATGGTTCGTGATTGCCCAAGGTCCAGATCTCTTGCACTAGTTGGAGGTTCCGCTCTGCATGGAGTACTTGCTCGTGGTCAGGGCGAACCACCACCCCCACCTCAGAGGCAGATTTTTTATCAGAGGAGAGCCTCTCCTAGGAGTAATCTTCCTGCAGGTCGTGGTCAGGCCTACAACCTGACTACACACGATGCTGAAACCGCTTTGTGCGTTATTGCAGGTATATCTTTAGTTGTGTTTATTTGGATTTTATTCTTCCTTGCTACATTCTTATTCTATTCTGTTGCTTTATCATGCTATCCTTCCATTCATGCCTGTTTCTTGCATTTTGCTTCTGCATATTGTAATCTCATCTTTGACTTCTTGCTAGGCATTATCCTTGTTTACACCTTTCCCGCTCATGTTCTTTTCGACTCTGGTGCAGCTCATTCCTTTGTTTCCTCCCGCTTTTTCGACCTGCATCACTTGGCTAGCAGCACTATGTCAGCAACATGGAATATTACTATAGGTGGAGGTGTTGTCGTGCGTTCTCAGATCTGTAAGCAGAGTTCATTGGTTATTGGTGGTGTTGATTTTTTTGCCGATCTGATTGTCATCAACAATTCTGGTTTTCATGTTATCTTGGGGATGGATTGGCTTGGTGTCACTCATGCGGTAATTGACTGCTTTGTGAAGAAGGTGGCGTTCCGAATGCCATGATGTCAAAAATTTGAATTTTGTGCCGGTGAAACACCGCTTGCCTGTGTGGAGAAATTGGCAAGTCAGGAAGTTGGAGTGATGGAAGAAGTGTGTGCTGAAGGCGATGTTGCACCGTTGGTTGTGCGAGACTTTCTGGATGTTTTTCCTAAGAAATTACCAGGATTACCGCCAGATCGTGAAGCGGTGTTCAGTAATGATGTTCAGCCGAGTACAACTCCGATCTTTAAGAGTCCATACAGAATGGCTCCTGTTGAGTTAGCTGAGTTGAAGGAGCAGATTCAGAAGTTGCTGGATAGAGGTTTTATCAGGCCAGGTGTCTCACCTTGGGGAGATCCATTACTATTCGTCAATAAGAAGGATGGTAGTCGCAGGTTGTGTATTGACTACCGAGAGCTGAATAATGTCACAGTGAAGAACCAGTATCTGTTGCCAAGGATTGATGACCTATTTGATCAATTGGGAGACGCTTTTGTATTTTCGAAGCTGGATCTTCATTCTGGTTAGCATCAAGTTAAGGTGAAAGCCGAGGATGTACAGAAGACTACTTTTCGTACTAGATATGAGCACTATGAATACATGGAGATGCTTTTCGGAGTTACTAATGCTCCAGCTGTGTTCATGAGCTTGATGAATCAGGTTTTCTCTCTCTCTCTAGACAAGTTAGTTGTGGTGTTCATTGATTATATTCTCGTCTATTCTCGGAACCGTGATGAGCATGCTGAGCACTTGAAGGTTGTTTTGCAAACATTGAGGGAGAATCAACTGTATAGGAAGCTTAGCAAGTTTGAGTTTTGGCTGGATCGTGTGGCATTCTTGGGCCATATCATTTCTGGTGATGGAGTTTCTGTAGATCCGTCCAAGATCTCTACAATTAAGGGTTGGCCGACACTTTTGCTGATGTTTGGAGTTTTCTTGATCTAACGGGGTACTACAGGGAGTTTGTTCGGGATTTTTCAAAGATTGCTTGGCCATTGACCAAGTTAACTGGGAAGGATCAGATGTTTGTTTGGGATGAGTGTTATGATGAAGCCTTCACTAAACTGAAGAATCGGTTGACATCAGCACTTGTGTTGACTATATCAGATGGATCAGGAGGTTTCATAATTCACTGTGTTGCTTAAGATGAGGTTTGGGTGCTATTTTGATGCAACGAGGCACGGTTGTCGCATATGCATCTAAAATATTAAGGCACCATGAGAAGAATTATCCTACACATAATTTGGAGCTTGCAGCTGTGATTTTTTACTTGAAGATTTGGAGGAATTGTTTACTTGGAGACCGAGTGGAGATCTCCACTGATCACATAAGTCTCAAGTATGTGTTCCCTCAGAAGGAGCTGAATATGAGGCAGAGGGGATGGTTGGAATTGATGGCAGATTATGACATCAGTTTGCAGTCTCATCCTGGTAAGATTAATTTGGTGCTTGATGCTTTGAGCAGAAGACCAGTTTCTACGGTTCTAACTGATCAGGATAAGCTTGTGGAAGGTATGAGGAGATTAAATTTGGAAGTGGTTTTGCCTAATTCCGAGCATAGTTATATGGTGCTTCAGTTGCAGTCGTTCTTGGTGGATCAGATTAAGGAAGCACAGTCTGGTGATGTGCAGTTGCAGAAGTTTCGAGCTGAAGTCAAAGCTGGTTCAAGGACTGATATGCTTATTCACGGGGATGTATCTCTCCGCTTTAGGACTCGTCTATGTGTTTCGAATGCGGAAGTCAAGAAGAAGTTACTCAAAGAAGCTCACCGTTCACCATATCTATTTATCCTAGTGGTACGAAGATGTATCGGTATTTGAAGTTGCATTTTTGGTGGCATGGTATGAAGAGAGTTGTTGCAAGATTTGTTTCGCAGTGTCTGATATGTCAGCTTGTGAAAGCAGAACATCAGAGGACTGTTGGACTTCTTCAACCGCTTCCTATTACGAAGTGAAAGTGGGAGAACATTACCATTGATTTTGTGAATGCTTTGCCTAGAAGTCCCAAGGGTCACAATGCCATCTTGGTGATTGTGGATGGCTTGACGAAGAGTGCTCATTTTATTCCCTTCAGAGTGGGTGAGTCTACGGAGAGCCTTGCGGAGAAGTATATGCATGAGATTGTCAGATTGCATGGGGTCCCTGTCAGCATTATATTAGACAGAGACACTAGAACCAGATCTCAATTTTGGGAGTCTTTAGAACAATCTTGGGAGTAAGCTGAAATTTATTGCTGCATTCCATCCGTAGACAAATTGATAATCGGAGAGCACTATTAAAACATTGGAGGTTATGTTGAGGTCATGTGTTCTTCAGTTTGGAGGATCTTGGGAAGATCATCTACACTTGGTGGAGTTTTCATACAATAATTGCTACGAAGCAAGTCTTAAGGCAGCTCCGTACGAAGCTTTGTATGGTCGGAAGTATAGATCACCAGTGTTCTGGGCTGACAATGGTGAGAGGAAGCTTTTGGAGCCAGAGTTGATCACGAGGACTCTTGATGCAGTGGCCCAGATCATGAAGTATCTTCAGGCAGCTTAGGACAGATAGAGAAAATGGCCAGACATTCACAGGAGACCATTGGAATTCGAAGTGGGGGATCATGTGTTCCTCAAGGTATCACCATGGAGATGTGTTATTCGGTTTGGAGGAGGGGACAAGCTAAGCCCTAGATTCATTGGTCTGTTTGATGTGGTGGAGAGAGTAGGCAAGGTGGTTTATACATTCGCGTTACCACCGGCTCTATCTGTAGTGCATGATGTCTTCCATGTTTCCCATTTGCTGCTAGATTTGGTGTGGGGGCAAACAGATAGTATTTGTGGATTCTTAGAAAAACTGAATAGCAAACCTGTATACCTGTTCCGTCGGAGTTTGACACTGACTCCTGCCGTATGCCTGCAAAAAGTGCGAGACACCGGGGAGTTTGACACTGACTCCTGCCGTATGCCTGCAAAAAGTGCGAGACACCGGAGTTGTTCCCGGTGACGCACCCTCCGACGCCCAAGTCAGTAATCAGGGAAGATTATGAAAGAGCGTAAAAACTAGCAAAAGATTGATTACCTCTTAATGGAGATGGATGGGGGGTATTTATAGGCGTCTTAGCGATCAGATTAGGAATGTAATCCCCGTGATCTGATAAGGAATATACTCCTTTTAAACAGATTAGGATTGTAATCCCTAATTTCCAGTGGAAGGATAGGCATGAATCTGGGCCGTTGATTAGGATTTAATCAGAAACCCTAATTCTATCCCTCTCGATCGGGCTTTCTGCTGGTTGAAACCCACACCCGATTGAGGCGGATCTATTCGAAGGTTATTGGATCTTCGACTAAGAGATCCAGTACCCATCTCAGACCCATTGGTAGGTGAAATTACCGTTTTACCCCTGGGCTTCAAGACTCATGCCCGATTTGGACAGTTCCGATTAAACCCCATTTTTAGCAATATCACGAGCCCCCCACTCCCGAAGACTGAGCTTGATCAGCCTTTGAGGAGTAGTTTAACTGTTTTAATGGCTAGTGGAGTTGTATCGGAGTCCAATACGGGAGGTTTTGAATCTTGAAGGAGGGAGTGTGGTAATTTTTTTCAAGTTGATTGTACTTTGAGTTGTTCCTGAGTTTTCCGGATCATGTGGTGTTCTCGTTCACCTTTGCGATGTGTCAATTCGTCGTTCGGGGGTCTTAGAAGATTGTTCTTGATAATAATTGCTTGTTTGGGGACTAGAAAATGCTTCCCCAACTTTACAATTGCTTTTCAGGAGTTCTTCCTTAACCTCCTAAATTTTTAATTGTTTTTTCGCGATCTCCTGGTGGACGGCTTGGCCGTTTTCCTTCGTTGTGTGGCCTACATGCTTGTTTCACACTTCCGACCCCTTCCAGCACTTGCTGCCCAGGAGGCCGAGGTCTGTAGGTGGTTCGGCACCTTCTTCCGAAGAAGAGAGGGACCTCGGCTAGGTTGTGAGGGCTGAGAGCGAGTTCGGCGAAGTTCGAGGTCCAACTTTCCATGCAATAGGGTCGGTGTCAAGAGTGCTCAGCAGCTGGTGCCGGACCCCAATTTTTTCATGTAACAGGATCGATGTCAAGAGCGCTCTGCAGCTGGTGCCGAACCCCAATTTTTCCCTACAACAGGGTCGGTGTCAAGAGCGCTCGGCAGCTGGTGGCCGAACCCCTAATTTTTTCCCTGTAACAGGGTCGGTGTCAAGAACGCTCGGCAGCTGGTGCCGAACCCCGATTTTTCCCTGTAACAGGGTCGGTGTCAAGAACCCTCGGCAGCTGGTGCCGAGGTCCAATTTTTTCCCTGTAACAGGGTCAGTGTCAAGAACGCTCGGCAGCTGGTGCCGAGGTCCAATTTTTCCTGTAACATAGTCGGTGTCAAGAACGCTCGGCCGCTGGTGCCGAACCACGATTTTTCCCTGTAACAGGGTCGGTGTCAAGAATGCTCGGCAGCTAGGTGCCGAGGTCCAATTTTTCCCTGTAACAGAGTCGGTGTCAAGAACGCTCGGCAGCTGGTGCCGAGGTCCAACTTTTTCCTGTAACAGGGTCGGCTGTCAAGAACACTCGGCAGCTGCTGCCGAGGTCCAACTTTTTCCCATAACAGGGTCGATGTTAAGAACGCTCGGCAGCTGGTGCCGAGGTCCAACTTTTTCCCGTAACAGGGTTGGTGTTAAGAACGCTCGGCAGCTTGTGCCGAGGTCCAACTTTTCCCTGTAACAGGTTCGGTGTCAAGAACTCTCGGCAGCTGGTGCCGAAGTCCTTGACTTGTCATTTTCTGGCTCAGCGTTGGTGGCTTCTGTGCTCTTAGCTGACACGGCGGCCATTAAATGTGATGGCTTCTGAACTTCTGACAGCTCTGACGGATGAGATGCTCATTTAATGCTGTGACCTCTGAGCTTCTGCCAGATGGGGTAGTAATTAATGCGATGTACGGCTTGGCGTGGTAAACAAGGCGACGTTTGAGGTCGCTTTTGGCGTTTGGTGTGAATGGACCGGCAGTACAGGCCCATTAACCTCGTTTTGCGCACCTCGCTCTATAAAACCCCACCCCCCTCTCTCATTTTTCACTTCTCTTCTCTTTTGCTCAGGCGATCTTTTGTGCTAAGCGAGTGCTTCCGGTGATCGCCGTTCGTTTTTTGGTGGAGTTTTCGGCAGCTAATATTTTAAGGTAATTTATACTTAGTTTATTTCATAAACTATGTCTCTTGCTTCTGTCTCCGAGTCGACCTCTTGGTCCGAGCCCTCCCTTGAAGTTGTCGAAGCTCACACTCCGAGTCGGCCAGACAAGGGAAAGAAGGTGTTCAGCAAAGATTCGATCGTGGAGGAGTCGAAGCGTATGGGGGAGTTCGGCAGATTGCCGGGGCAACTGACGGGACTCCACAGGGTTCGGGAGCTTCCGGAGGAGCATGCCGAGCGCATAGTTCATGGGAGGGGGTGTAATATCCTAGACGGATATTACCTCATATAAATTACTATTTTATTATTATTTTTTTATTATTTTGTTTTAATTCTAAAATCAGATTATTTTGGTAGTTTTTCGTCGGGTTGTCCACAAACATTGTCTACGCGCATATATCGGTCGGTGTACATCCGAAATACATCAAATTGGTAGTGCGATCCTCCGAATTGATAATAAAACTTATTTTATTATTATTTTCAAATTAAACTATTTTATGAGGATTATGTAAGGAATTTTTGGTATACACATACATATACATATACATACATTGTATTATACTTAGTACATTATACAAAATATGTAGCATGAACTCTTGGACAATGTACTCATCTTGTCATGACAACTTAATTAGATGGTTAGGGTTTGATTAGGAGGCTTAATCTAGGGTTGTATGCATGAGAAGATTAAAATCCCTTCTAAAAACCTTATCCATTTCTACCAGGCTTCCAACTCATACTTAGGACCATACCCTACACCTTACCCCTCTCCACCTAGGGCATGGCCGGTTGGCTTCTTCTTGGGGTTTTTGTGCAAAATGTGAGTGCACATTTACACTTTTCCCCTCCTCTCCCCTCCTATAAATACCCCCTCCTTCTCCACCTTGTCTCATTTTAGAAAACAAAAAAAGAAAGAAAGGAAAGGAAAAGAAAGAGAAGAAACTAACAAGAGAGTTTTCTTGTAGGTTCCAAAAGAAGTTCTAGGAGCTAGGGGAAGGAGAAGTTTTAGCTAGCTAGTCCTTCCTACAAGTAGAACAAGGTGGGGGTTTCTCTTTGTTTGTTTTTTGTTTGTATTGTTGTTTTGATGTTCTTCTTCTTCTTATCCTCCTTATTTTGTTTTCTTTGGCTTTTGAGATGGTTGTTGTGATAGTATGGTGGTATGTGGTTATTGCTTTGTATGTTTGTAAATGTTAAAGATAATAACCACAAGAAATGAATGGAAACAAGTAGTAGTGCTAAACAAACATAAAGATTAAATCTTTATAGTTGTAGTTGTTGTTTGTGTTTGTTAATTGGACTAAAATGACATAAGGCATATGGACTTGTACATACAACCGTTTGGGGTTGTAGGACTTGATGTGAACACTTGAACAAAGCATATGAACCTTTTTACAACAATTTTTGGTTGTAGGACTTGTTTTGAACTTGGACTAAAAAGATAAGCATATGTTGGTTGAACCAAATGAAGGTTCTTACCTTATTGTTGTTTTCTTTTATAAAGTAAAAAAGAACCTAAATTAGATGTTAGTTCTAATTATGAAAAAGAAATCACTAGTTGTAGAATGAATAAAAAGATTTTTTTTTTATGATCACTAGTAATAATAAGAAATCAATGATAATAAAGATTTAGTAGATATCTAAGTAGTAGATGCTTCATGATTAAATAAAATAGTAGTAGTATGTTTAAGTAAAGTAGTAGTAGTATGTTGAAATAAATGAGTAGTATTATGCTTAAATAAAGTAGTAGTAGTATGTTGAAATAAAGTAGTGGTATTATGGTTAAATAAAGTAGTAGTAGTAGATACTAAAATGAAGTAGTTATAGATGTTATGTAAATTTTGGTATACACTTATGGTTAAATAAAGAAGTAGTAGTAGATGTGTATGTTCCAAATAAAATGGTTGTAGTAGATATCTACACAATTTTGTAGAAAAGGTTTATGTTTTATAGATGCTTGTTATGACTAGATAAAGATTTTTGGTAGAAGTTTTGGTAGTAGATGTTTTATGTTCATATTAAAATAAAGTAGTAGTAGTAGTAAATGTTAAAAAGAAGTAGTTGTAGATGGTTATGATATGTAAAATGTTAGTGGCTATCCATGATTAAAATAAAGTAGTAGTAGTTGATGTTCATGTTTTAAGTAAAATAGTGTAGTAAATGTCCATGTTAAATAAAGTAGCATTAGTGGATGTTTATAAAGTTGCAATAGATGTTCATGTTTAAATAGAGTTTTAGTAGAGGTTTATGTTCAAATAAAATTGTAGTAGATGTTATGTTTCAATAAAGATAGTAGATGTTCATGCTTCATGCTAAGTTAGTAAGTATCATGCTTAACTATTATTCATGCTAAGCATCTATACATGCTTAGAATGTTGTAGGATTTATATTAAAAATACCTACCATGTTTAGGAATGATGTATACCATGCTAAGTGTATAACCATGCTTAGAATGTTGTAGGATTTACATTAAAAATACCTATCATGTTTAGGAGGGATATACATGTTGTAGGATTAATGCTACAATTATCTATCATGTTTAGGAGTGATAAACATGTTGTAGGATAAATGCTAAAATTACTTACAATGTTTAGAAGTATATATATATATATATATACTTAGGAATGTTGTATGTTCATACTAGTAGTTATCTGTAACGCCCCGAATCCCAAATACACTGAATTCGAGATGTTCTACAGGATCTTTTCACTTTCTTTAGCACAATTTTACAAGGAAATTTAAACTTTCATCTTTACATCAGAGTTTACATCAATATTACACTTTTCATTTTGCACAGCGGAAGTAAAATATACAACATTTACATCAATGTACAACAATATGGTAAATCTCTATGCATCCATTCCTCTTTAACATGTAAATTATCCTGCATACAAAACTGTGGGTACGTCAGTTTATTCAACCGACGATAATTATACATGGCCATCCTCTCTATGCCAGAAACAGTATAACGATTCTCATTTCTTAATAGATCACAAACTTGTTCATAATAAGAATATAAATCAAAGGGAACTCTTAATGATGTCATGTCGTGATTGTGCACTTAATCCTTAATGCAATTACTTAATTTACATGACACTAATGTGCACTTGTTCGGATTCTATGCATCCCATACTACATAGGTCCGAGGGCAAGCCTCTTAACCGTTCTTCACTTTTGTAGGGTTCAATCCCTCGCCATGACTTACTCTACTTCTGTAATTACGGTGAGTATCCTAGATGATCTATGAGTACAACCACGTGTCCTGGTCCCTGGAGTAGAATTCCGCGCCATGTCTTGACTCATCAAGCATGCATTCTGCGACAATTCAGCCTCCTCCCTGAACACGATCCTCTTGCAGTCACCAAACATCCCACAAGCGTGACTAAAGTCCGATCATTCTGAGTTGTGCCCGCGCCATGTCTTGACTCATCAAGTATGCATTCTGCGGCTCACACACCCGCACCGTAAACTCTAGTTCTCATACTTATGTTTTTCTCTCACTTTCATCACTTCTTCACTATGTACTAAATATTAGAATCATGAATCAAAATCAAAGATCTAGAGTTAGCCTCTCCACCAAACCGGACTTATCATTTAATTTCAATACATGACCATCCTTGGTCTTCTTTTCAATTTCATTTCATTTCCATTGCCGGGGGAGACTTAGCTACTCTTGGTTTCAGTTTACAATTCACAACTTCCAATTGAGCACTTTCAGCTCATAATTCCATTTAGAGCCTCACAGACTTTCTTATCATGATCTTAGCCTTTTTCATGTTCATTTAATTCTAATCTCACATCTATGATTCTTTTCATGTAAATCTATGCAGCCATAAGAGTTCATTGACATCAATCATAAAGTTCACAACTTTCAGCAATAAGCAAAACTAGAATCTCTGACATATCAAAATCCACTCTGTACAGTCGACTTGGAAGTATACCAGTCGACTCGTACAGTCAATACAAGTTCATCATAAACACTCGGGAGAGTCGACTGCTGCACACGGCCAGTCGGCTGTCCCGTAACTTTTCATGTTCACAGTGTTATCCACGTGACAGTCGACTGTTCATCCATCAGTCGTCTGTTCTGGGATTCTTTTAATAGTACATTTCTATGTTCAGCTCAGTCGACTTGCTACACGCATTAAGTCGACTGGACATTTTCAGAATTCAAATCAGGAATGCACTTTCATCACAGTACACATACATTCATGTTTCATAAAGACCACACTTTTTACTTGTTCAGTAACCTCGCAGCATGAAATCTCAAGTTACTAATATTATCTTTTCTTTAGGGAAATTACTTTAAACATGCATTTACACTATTCATAACTTTCTTGCGAAGATGAAGATATAAATCTCAAGTCATTATACTAAGTCAACATAACAAAATGTCTCATTTCATGGAATTGCCGAATGATCATAATTAAATCAATGCACCAGTCGGCTGAACACATCGTCAGTCGACTGCACCGACCGTTCTTAATTTTGTTAATCATCGCTAGTTCTTTTCATCCGTTCACCTTCCCTCCATCATATGTGGCATCGGGAAATATGAACTTAATAATCGTACTATTACGTCTGTCTTGCATACATGTTGATTACCACATCATAAAAAAAATAATTGTCTCGTATCAGTCGACTTGTTCTTGTGACAGTCGACTGTACCGACCCTTTTGTTCTTATTATCATCAGCATGCTCAGTCAATTTCTAATACATTGCATTTACTTCTCATAACATGGTAGCAATTATAATAATCATGGTATAATTCCTACATTAGAAGTCCTGAGAAACACCCACCTTATTTGAAGAAATAATCAAAATCCAGCAAAAGCTCCTTAGTGTAGTGAACGACTCCTCGCTCCTTGCTCCTTTGCTCCACACCGAACCCTTCAGAGAACTACTCGGCCTCCACAGAAAAGCTCCCACACACAACTCACAGAATGCCTCTCTTACAATAATAATTTTAATGTAAAAGAGATAGGGAAAGAGAGGGGGTATTTATACTAGAAAATAGGTGGAATGGAGGGCTAGGATTCATTAGATGGTTATAGGATCAAAGGCTAGGATTGATTAAGGGGTTGTAAAAACTACCCACACCTCAAAAGTAACCGCCCCTGATCACAGTCCACTACTCCACCCAACCGGCCAAAAATTGTGCCTTGTGCACGTGTACATTGAGTGCACGTGCACACACAAACCACCCTACAAAATTTGTACATTAAATAATAAGTCTCTTTAAAGGGAAAATGTTACACATACAAGTTGTAGAAAATAAAGGATTAATTTCATGGGCTTAAAATCAGTTGGGCCAAAATATGTAAATTAACCTTTGGGCTTTAGGGAAAATACTTTATAAAGACAATATTTTTACTCATCATGTTGAAATAATAGCCGAAATACTACACGTGCATACCACGTGCAACAAAATAAATAATCTTCATATATTAGGAAAATCGGGGTATTACATCACTCCCTCCTTAGAATAGTTCCGTCCCCGGAACTACAGCCAAGAGCAAGTAACAAAACACAACATCAACAACAGACAAAAGATACAAAGACACAATCAAGCAAAAAGCTCAGGATAGTCCTTCAACATCCTCTCCTCAGATTCCCAAGTAGCCTCTTCAACCAAGTGGTTTCTCCAGACTACTTTGACCATTGGTATCGTCTTATTCCTCAAGACTTTCTCCCTACGGTCAACAATCTCGATAGGAGACTCGATGTAATTCAGGTCTAACTGCAAACCTTCCGGCACTTCAGGCAAATGATGACTCGGATCTGGAATATAACCTCTCAGCATAGACACATGGAAGACATTGTGTACCTGAGACAACTCTTCCGGTAATTCAAGCCGGTAAGCAGTTTTCCCGATCCTTTTCAATATCTTTTACGGGCCTATAAACCTCGGGGCTAACTTCCCGCCTTTGCCAAAACGAACCATACCTTTACTGGGTGATACCTTCAGGAAGACGAAGTCACCAACCTCAAACTCAAGGTCCCTTCTCCGGTTATCTGCATAGCTTTTCTGCCTGCTCTGAGCTTCTACCATCCTTTTCCTGATCAGATCAATCTTCTCAGAAGTTAGCTGCACAAGCTCAGGACCAAACAACTGCCGCTCCCCAACTTCATGCCAACAAACAGGAGTCCTGCACTTCCTGCCATACAAAGCTTTGTACGGCGCCATCCCAATGCTAACTTGAAAACTGTTGTTGTAGGCAAACTCCACCAAAGGTAAATGCCTTTCCCAACTGCCTCCAAAGTCTAGTATACAACACCTAAGCATATCCTCAAGAATACGATTGACTCTCTCGGTCTGCCCATCGGTTTGCGGATGAAAAGCAGTGCTGAAATCTGTCTTGGTACCCAAAGCTGTCTGAAGACTCCTCCAGAAATGCGAAGTAAACCGCGCATCTCGATCAGACACAATAGTTGAGGGAACACCATGAAGCCGGACAATCTCACCAACATACAACTCAGCCACCCTGTCCATCGAAGCAGTGAGTTTCATCGCCAAAAAGTGAGCGGACTTGGTTAGTCGATCAACTATAACCCAAATCGCATCATTGCCTTTAGGACTCTTAGGCAATCCCGTGATGAAATCCATACTGATGTTATCCCACTTCCATTCTGGAATAGGTAACGGCTGTAATAGACCTCCGGGCCTCTGATTTTCGGCTTTGACTTGCTGACAAACCTCACACTTCGCAACAAATTCAGCCACATCCCGCTTCAAACCTGACCACCAGAAATGCTGTTTGATGTCTTTGTACATCTTAGTACTCCCAGGATATACAGACAGAAGAGTAGCATGTGCCCCCTGAAGAATACTCTCTTTCAGGTCCGCCTGATTTGGAACACACAGCCTATCTCCGAACCACAGCACTCCATCCCTAATTTGAAATCCGGGTAACCTGCAAGCACTGACCTGCTCCTTCATCTCCAAGATATCAGCATCAACTTCCTGACTTGCAATGATCTTTGCATTTAAAGTAGGCTGAAGCCTCAACTGAGCCAAAAATGCTCCCATTCCTTGCAAGACAACCTCAATACCTGCTCGATCCAACTTCTCAATCAAATGCCTCTGAGTCGTAATCAAACTGGCCAAACTGCTCTTGCGACTAAGTGCATCAGCAACAACATTAGCTTTTCCAGGATGATACTTGATCTCAGGTCGCATATCCTCGAGCACTTCCAACCATCTCTGCTGCCTCAGATTCAGATCCCTCTGCTGATATATATACTTCAAGCTCTTGTGGTCCGTATACATGTTCAACTTCTCACCGTACACATAGTGCCTCCATTGCTTCAGGGCAAAGATAATCACAGCCAACTCTAGATCATGAGTCGGGTAATTCTTCTCATGTGGTCGTAGTTGCCTAGACCCATAAGCGATTACTCTACCTTCTTGCATTAAGACACAACCAAGCCCCCGATGTGAAGCATCGCTATACACGTCATACTCAACACCTGCTCTAGGCAAAGCCAGGATAGGTGCAGTAGTCAGCCTATCTTTCAACTCCTGAAAGTTCGCCTCACATTGCTCAGTTCACTTGAAGTTCACATTCTTCTTGGTCAGTCCAGTAAGCGGTACAGCTATCTGAGCATAACCTTGAATGAATCTCCTGTAGTATCCAGTCATCCCAAGAAACCTTCTGACTTCTTTTCCTTAAGTAGGCCTAGCCCAATCTCTCACTGCCTCTATCTTCTGAGGGTCAGTTGCCACTACCTCCTTAGAAAGGATGTGACCTAGGAATGCCACTTCAGATTTCCAGAAATCACACTTGGATAACTTGGCATATAACCTCTGCTCTTCCAGCTTCTGCAAAACTGCTGTCGGATGCTCGGTGTGCTCCTCCTCTGACTTGGAATACACGAGAATATCGTCGATAAACACCACGACGAAAGAATCAATAAACGGCCTCAGAACTCTGTTCATCAAATCCATGAAGATCGCGGGTGCATTTGTCACTCCGAATGGCATAACTAAGAATTCGTAATGCCCATACCGAGTTCTAAATGTAGTTTTATGCACATCTTCAGCTTTCACTCGCACTTGGTGATATCCTGATCGAAGATCTATTTTGGAGAATACAGCTTGTAGCGCCCCGATTTCCGATACCGGGAAACCGTGACACGAGCCAAGATCTTTGCTTCAATTAGTCACAATACACAGAAAAACAGGAGAATTTAAAACTTTTTATTCAATACACAAAGTGTTACAAGTCTGAATACTGTACAACTGTAATACTCTACAATGGAGTTACAATATTGCCTTTACATTTCTAAGTATTACAACCTTCACATCTTACATCAGAGTACTTCTTAACTAATACAGAATCAATACATATTTTGCAGCGGAACTAAACTTAATACTGACTCCTTACTTTCCTTGCCTTGAGTCCTCCTGAATATCGCCTTTGTACTTCGGCGATCCAGTACCTATGGAAGTGGGGACGTCAGTATTCACTGACGCTTAAGGGCTGATCATATAGCAGCGAATCTTCCAAACAATATACAAAATACAGCAATGGTGTCAGTGTAGTTTAAGTGTCTGTGAGTGCTATGACTAGACTCTAATGCGATGTTTTCATAGAACTAGGATGCTCCTATTCTAATATCAGCAAGTCTCCGAAAGCAACATGCAGCCCATACTACATGCGACTCCATCTCAAGCCGTTTCTCCATATATAGGGATTGAACCCGCGTTATGAATTCTAATTGTACACAACCTGTTCCTGACACCTACACGTGACTCGCGAGGCTGCAGATGTGGTCATGTGCCACTGTTGCATTTCGCCCGTGGTGTCTATGTTCGCCACCGCGACCCGGCTAACCGGACCTCACTCAAATTAGACGATCCCGACGTATCGGGTGTCATTACAAAAATCAAACCATAGAGTTTCGCAAGCTCAGGGTAGCACGAAGCCTACCCTGTGGCACTCTCTGGGGTATCGTAAGCGCAGGACTGCACAATGCATCCTGTGGCACCCCTAGCCACGGTACTTCAGGAATTAACAGAGCGAGATACGCAACCCGTGTCCTCAACTTGTGAGACGGCACCGTACGTATCCCTTCGACGGGAAGGTACAACCCGGTACACCACCTATGATCTGCCTCAAGAGACGAGTTAGTGTCGGGGCCCCCTACAACTGACCCCTCTCTCCCGGCAAAAGGGTTTAAGTAAACTGATCCTTAGAAGTTACTATCCTAGTGATGTCCCTGACTCGAACAATCCTAGGGATGACGATATTATAACACAACATGCTAGGCCTTAAATTAAGCTTCGCAAAACAACTCTACTAGGCCGCTCAACCTAGATTTACCAGAATCCTTCAGGACCCGGTTCGTGGCTCATCGATCCAAGACTTTGGCCGTCGCGAATATATACGCACGCCGCTACCCTAGACTTGGATTCTGTCTATACTCCGGTCCTCGATCAACCTACCCTGGTTAAGATTCGACGGTACACAAGGAGGGACTCCTCCACAGTTCCTTAGGGTAGAAACACATGTCTTGATGGTCGATAGCCCTTAGGGTGGTAACATCACCCTAGATAGCACAACTAACTGTGTACTAGCTAACAAGCTATACACGAGTAATAACCTCATACGAGCCAACTAAGCTACGTATGAAACAATAACTACCTACGAGCCAGGCGGGCCTCGTAGGAGATAACCACGTACATACCAGCCAAATAAGCCGCGTATGAGACCAACAGCTACGTACGGGCCAGTCGGGCCGCGTACGAGACAACAACCTACATACGAGTCAACTAAGCTACGTATGAGACCCACCACTACATACGGGCCAGTCGAGCCACGTACGTGCACGACCGTGTGCAAACAACCATACAGGTAATCAATCCTAGAAGCAACCAAGCGTGCTTAATAACAAACTTAATCTTCTACTATTAGAAGCAACAAAGGGATCTACTAGTAGTCTAAGATCGGTATTCTACTAAGGAAGAATCCGAAGGCGACATAACCGCCTTTATCGAATTAACTATCGCTAGTGGTCTTCCCGATCTTACTACTTCGACCTATAATATCTTAGGCATGACATACACTCGTAGGCATCTTCCTAAAGTAATCCAATTACAAAATAGAACTACTCACCATCACACTCCTAAGTATGAATATGATTAATGCTTGTGTCTTCATCGAGCTTAAACATAAAAACCACTACGACCTAGACATAGAGTCTACTATAGTCAAGCGAGCATGAAAACTTACTACTTATCTTGACTAATCACCATAACACAAGCATGGATAGATAACTAATATAACATACAATCATTCCAAGGTATAGTAGATATTCTAACATTACTCCTACAATGTTCTAATCATGTATTACTCTAGCATGGCATAGAATCCAACATAAATCACTACAACTAGCCATGGGTAGTTTCTTTACCCTAAGCATGAACATCCTAGTATGGGTATCCTTAACTTAATATGATCAATAATTTGCATGATCCCTACTTACTTAGCATGAATCATGGTCATTCACTAACATAGTATACACTTCTCTACCATTTATATAGCATGGTATACAATTTGCATACAATTTAAACTAGCATGATATGCCAAATACTTCCAATTAAGCTAGCATGATATATCGCTTTTCAACAATTAAACTAGCATGGTATATGATTTTATCATGGATCCTACAACACTCTAGGCACAATAAAATTTATTCAAACATTGTAGGAAACTTTTGGATCGAATCCTACACATTCTAAGCATAACTAAGTCACTAAACATAATAGGAAACTTTAGGAATGAATCCTACAAAATTCTAGTATAAGTGAGTTACTAAACATGATAGGAAAAGAATCCTACAACATTACCAAGCCTGCTAGGAAAAGAATCCTACAACATTCTAAACGTTAAGCATGGTAGGATAAGTTTATAAAACATTCTACAATTAATTAAGCATAGAATCATGGTAGGATATTTTTATAAGTAATCCTACAACTAGCTAAGCATGGATTATGGCTTCTAAGCATTTCTAGAAGCAAAGCTACCACTAACTAAGCATGGTAGACATGGTAGGATATTTTTAAAGCAATCTTACAACTAATTAAGCATAGATATGGCTTCTAATTATTTTTAGAAGCAAAGCTACAACTAACTAAGCATGGTAAGCATGGTAGGATATTTTTAAATGCAATCCTACAACTAACTAAGCATGAATATGGCTTCTAATTATTTTTAGAAGCAAAGCTACAACTAACTAAGCATGGTAAGCATGGTAGGATATTTTTAAATGCAATCCTACAACTAATTAAGCATAGATATGACTTCTAATTATTTTTAGAAGCAAAGCTACAACTAACTAAGCATGGTAAGCATGGTAGGATATTTTTAAATGCAATCCTACAACTAATTAAGCATAGATATGGCTTCTAATTATTTTTAGAAGCAAAGCTACAACTAACTAAGCATGGTAAGCATGGTAGGATATTTTTTTAGAAAAAGTCCTACAACATCCTAAACATAAAGCATGATGGGATAATTTTAATAAACATCCTACAACTAATCAAGCATAGAATCATGGTATGATATTTTTTTATAAGTAATCCTACAACTAATTGAGCATGGAGATGGCTTCTAAATATTTTTTGATGCAAAGCTACAACTAATTAAGCATGGTAAACATGGTAGGATATTTTTACAAGCAATCCTACAACTAACTAAGCATGGATATGGCTTCTAATTATTTTTAGAAGTAATCCTACAACAATTGAAGCATAAACATGGCTTCTAATTATTTTTAGGAACAATCCTACAACATGTAAAGCATAAACATGGCTTCTAATTATTTTTAGAAGTAATCCTACAACAATTGAAGCATAAACATGGCTTCTAAATATTTTTAGGAATGAGCCTACAACATGTAAAGCATAAACATGGCTTCTAATTATTTTTAGGAATAATCCTACAACATGAGTAGCATGAATATGGTCTCTAATTATTTTTAGAAATGATCCTACAACATGTAAAGCATAAACATGGCTTCTAATTATTTTTAGAAGCAAAGCTACAACTAACTAAGCATGGTAAGCATGGTAGGATATTTTTAAATGCAATCCTACAACTAGCTACTACTACTACTACTACTTCATTCACAACAAAATCATCACATACAACTATCCATTACTACTACTACTTTATGGACATAAACATACTACTACTTTATTAATTACATACATGCTACTACTACTTCATTTATTACATACTATTACTTATTATTTTAGCTTTCTACTACTTAGTTTCTTACTAATCTTATTTATTACTAGTGATAAAGAAAAGATTATTTTTTATTTATTTTACTTTACTAAAGAAAAGATCTTTTTAATTAATTACAACTAGTGATTTAAAATAAAAGAAAGATCTTTTTAATTAATTACAACTAGTGATTAAAATAAAAGAAAGATCTTTTTAATTAATTACAACTAGTGGTTAAAAATAAAAGAAGATCTTTTTATTAAGTTACAACTAGTGATTAAAAATAAAAGAAAGATCTTTTTAATTAATTACAACTAGTGGTTAAAAATAAAAGAAGATCTTTTTATTAAGTTACAACTAGTGATTAAAAATAAAAGAAGATCTTTTTAATTAATTACAACTAGTGGTTAAAAATAAAAGAAGATCTTTTTATTAAGTTACAACTAGTGATTAAAAATAAAAGAAGATCTTTTTATTAAGTTACAACTAGTGATTAAAATAAAAGAAAGATCTTTTTGATTATTACATTAGTTCAATCAAGTCCTACAACCAACAATGGTTGTATTGTTCAACAATATGCAATATGTGAGTTCTTAGTCCACAACAACAACTACAACTTAAAGGTGTGATCTTTATGCATTTCGGTAGCTACTATTACTCCTTTCTTTCTTTTTCATACAACATAACAACATACCCACAAAAGAAAGAAACAAAACAAGAAGGCAAGAAGAAGAAGTCAAACAACAAACAACAAACAAACAAACAAACAAACAAACAAAGAAATCAAAGTGAAGAAACCCCCACCTTCTCTAACTTGTTGGAAGAACTAGCTTTGCTACCTTCTCCTTCCCCTAAGCTTTCTTTTAGAAGTCTTCTATTACCTACAAAACAAAACTCTCTAGTTATTTGTTCTCTCTTTCTTTTCCTTTCCTTCTTTCTTTCTTTCTTTTGTTTTTTTCTAAAATGAGAGAAGGAGGTGAATGAGGGGTGATTTATAGAAGAGAATGGAGGAGGTAAGTGCACCTATTGGCACAAATTAACCCCAAAACAAGGGCCGGCCATGCTCTAGGGGGGGGGGGGGGAGGGGCATGGTGTAGACTAGTGAGGTGGAGTGATAAGGGTTCTAGAAGAGTATTAGTTCTATTCATGCATACAACTCTCTTTTAACCTTCTAATTAAACCCTAATTCTCTAACTAAGTAGCCATGACAAGCATAAGTATATTGTCCTAAAGTACATACTATATACTAGGTATAATATACTAAGTATCATACAATTATGTGTATGTGTACATGTATGTGTATACAAAAATCTTTTTATAAAATCCTCACAAAGTTCCCAAAAATAATTTAATTTAGAAAATAATAGTGAAATAAATTTTATTATTACTTCGGAGAGTTGCGTTATCAATTTGATGCGCTTTGGATGCGCACCGACCGATAGACGTGCGTAGGCACTGTTTGTGGGCAACCCGGCGAAAAATCGCCAAAATAGTCCGATTTTGGAGTTAAAATAAAATAATAATAAAATAATAATAAAATAATAATTTATATGAGTTAATATCCGTCCGGGATATTACACAGCTGCTCCTTGTAGACGATCGAACAAGTCATCAATTCGAGGAATCGGATACTTATTCTGAACAGTGACCTTATTCAGCTCTCGGTAATCGATACACATTCTCATCGATCCATCCTTCTTCTTTACCAAAAGCACGGGTGCTCCCCAAGGTGACGCACTAGGTTGAATAAAGCCTTTCTCCAACAGTTCCTCAATCTGCCGTTTCACCTCATCCTGTTCCACTGGAGCCATCCTATAAGGTGCTTTAGAAATGGGTGCACTTCCCGGTTAAACAGTGATGCTAAACTCTACATCACGATGCGGAGGTAACCCAGGAAAATCTTCCAAGAACACAGTCGGATAGTCCCGAACCACAGGAATCCCTTGCAATTCCACAGGAATCTCTTATTTGCGGATAGTTGCCACCAGCTTAGCACACTTCTGCTTCCCTTGGAAAGTGACTTCAGGTCCACCTGGAGCCTTCACTATTACCGTCTTGGTCTTGCACTCGATGCTTGCACTGTACACCGACATCCAATCAATGCCAATGATAACATCGACTCCCAAGATAGTCAGCTCGATCAGATCAATGCCAAAGATTCGATCTCCAATCACGATCTCGCAATCAGCGTAATACCGATCAGTGGTCAAAGTTTTTCCTGATGGAGTAGCTACTGCTAAGATCTTGCCTGGAAAAGTCTTCGGTTCCACTCCTAACACTTTAGCAAACTTAGGAGACACAAAAGTATGAGAGGATCCAGTATCGAACAATACGACAGCTTTCATTCCATTAAGATATAGTTCTCCTGTTATATAGTACACACCATTACATAACAGTTTCACAATATGAGCGGGAAGAAGAAATGACAAAAACCACACTAAACATCAGCCCTCGTACCAGAGATGACCTGATCTGCTTCCTCAGCATCAGCCTCTGTCAAAGCAAATACTCGCCCTGACTGGTACGGCCTCTTCCCAGTCTGCTGTATTGGCACATTGTGATTGCCAGCCCGTAGTTTGAGACATCGAGATTGGTAATGTCCCACTTCCCCACAGTTGTAACAGGTGACTGCAGAAGGTCTCCCCACATTGTTTCCAGATCCTCCAGCCACACCAATAGCGTTCGCCCCTGTCGGTTTGAACCTCTGTGCAGATGGTTGCCCCTTGAAACTCCCCGATTGAGTAGGCCTCTTCCCGGACTGCCAGTTGTTCCTCTAGTGCTGAGCAACATGGAACTGCTCCATATCCGCCTTCGTTGATGCCGCCCTCTTGACCAGCTTATCGAATCGCCTGATACCGAGGGGTATCATCCGGGATCTCAAGCTTGGCCTCAATCCATGCTCGAACTTGCGAGCCTTCTTAGCCTCATCCATCACCAGTTCAGGCGCATACCTAGAGAGCTGAGTAAACTTAGTCTCATACTCCCTCACTGACATGCCGCCTTGCTGAAGTGACAAAAACTCCATCGCCTTCTTCTCTTGAACATCGGAGGGGAAATAGTGGTTGCAGAATTCTTCCAGAAATTCCTTCCAGCCGAGCAACAAGCCTCCCATAGTCCTCTTCACCGACTGCCACCAAACAGCCGCATCCTTCTCGAATTGCAAAGTCGCCAACTTGACCTTGCTGCCCTCCGGTGCCTCCAACACCTCAAAGATTGTCTCCACTTGCCGAATCCAGTTGTCAGCCGCATCTGGGTCTGCTTTCCCTCGAATAGAGGTGGTTTCATTCTCTTGAATGATTCTACTAGCTTAATCGCCTCGGGTACTGGATTCACCGGC
This sequence comes from Hemerocallis citrina, assembly GCA_017893485.1. Lineage (NCBI taxonomy): Eukaryota > Viridiplantae > Streptophyta > Magnoliopsida > Asparagales > Asphodelaceae > Hemerocallis > Hemerocallis citrina. The sequence continues at coordinate 112,838,463 of CM030360.1, read as the reverse complement.
CCCCTTTTTTGGTTCATGGCCACTGCATTCAACGTCTGGTAGACCCTAGCAAGTTCGGTCTCCAGATCCAACCCTTCCCCATTCCTAACTCCTCTTCTCGACATATTCTGATGCAAAAGATCCATTTAAATTCGAAGTATAAGACAAGAACTTAAATCAACTTGCATTTCATTGAATTCCAAAGTTTATACATTCGAATTAACAGCATTTCTTAACATCAGAATAGAAGATAGTAGAAACTAAGACAATCTAATCCCTACGGGTCCTTTTCGCTGCTCGAAGTTCATCCCGTAGTTCATCCACTTCATCCTTCAGCACATCCGTCAGGTTCTTTCTCTTCTCAAGTTCCCACACCCGGTGACTGAGAACAGAGAAATCGTCCTTTCGCTTCGCCAGCTGAGCTTCCAAAACTCCAACTCTCTCTTTCAGGGTCTCCACCTGCCTCTGAAGAGAAGCCATAGTGCCACTCAGAGCTGGTCCCTCTTCTTCATCGGAAGAAGAATCGTCAGATGAATCTGGAGGTGGGGTAATCTCTTGAGATTCAGGCCACTCCTCATCATCAGAATCTGCTTGCCCAGGGTGATACTCGTCCTCAGAATCAGCCTGTCCAGGATGGTACTCTTCCTCAATAATATGCCAGACGTCATCTCCAGCAGGGTCGAAGTGATCAGCCATCTTAGAATTGAGAGGAAGAAGCATAAATCTTAGAGCAACACAAATATAAGTCACTTACATTGAAATCTCTAGACTCAAACACACACTCTAATGTCCACATCTAGGTTTTCGTTCCTTATAAACTTGTACCAACAGGAAAGCGTAGAAAGCGTGGCTCTGATACCACTCTGTAACGCCCCGAATCCCAAATACACTGAATTCGAGATGTTCTACTGGATCTTTTCACTTTCTTTAGTACAATTTTACAAGGAAATTTAAACTTTCATCTTTACATCAGAGTTTACATCAATATTACACTTTTCATTTTGCACAGCGGAAGTAAAATATACAACATTTACATCAATGTACAACAACATGGTAAATCTCTATGCATCCATTCCTCTTTAACATGTAAATTATTCTGCATACAAAACTGTGGGTACGTCAGTTTATTCAACCGACGATAATTATACATGGCCATCCTCTCTATGCCAGAAACAGTATAACGATTCTCATTTCTTAACAGATCACAAACTTGTTCATAATAAGAATATAAATCAAAGGGAACTCTTAATGATGTCGTGTCGTGATTGTGCACTTAATCCTTAATGCAATTACTTAATTTACATGACACTAATGCGCACATGTTTGGATTCTATGCATCCCATACTACATAGGTCCGAGGGCAAGCCTCTTAACCGTTCTTCACTTTTGTAGGGTTCAATCCCTCGCCATGACTTACTCTACTTCTGTAATTACGGTGAGTATCCTAGATGATCTATGAGTACAAGCACGTGTCCTAGCCCCTGGAGTAGAATTCCGTGCCATGTCTTGACTCATCAAGTATGCATTCGGTGACAATTCAGCCTCCTCCCTGAACACGATCCTCTTGCAGTCACCAAACATCCCACAAGCGTGACTAAAGTCCGATCATTCTGAGTTGTGCCCGCGCCATGTCTTGACTCATCAAGCATGCATTCTGCGGCTCACACACCCGCACCGTAAACTCTAGTTCTCATGCTTATATTTTTATCTCACTTTCATCACTTCTTCACTATGTACTAAATATTAGAATCATGAATCAAAATCAAAGCTCTAGAGTTAGCCTCTCCACCAAACCGGACATATCATTCAATTTCAATACATGACCATCCTTGGTCTTCTTTTCAATTTCATTTCATTTTCATTGCCGGGGGAGACTTAGCTACTCTTGGTTTCAATTTACAATTCACAACTTCTAATTGAGCACTTTCAGCTCATAATTCCATTCAGAGTCTCACAGACTTTCTTATCATGATCTTAGCCTTTTTCATGTTCATTTAATTCTAATCTCACATCTATGATTCTTTTCATGTAAATCTATACAGCCATAAGAGTTCATTGACATCAATCATAAAGTTCACAACTTTCAGCAATAAGCAAAACTAGAATCTCTGACATATCAAAATCCACTCTGTACAGTCGACTTGGAAGTATACCAGTCGACTCGTACAGTCAATACAAGTTTATCATAAACACTCGGGAGAGTCGACTGCTGCACACGGCCAGTCGGCTGTCCCGTAACTTTTCATGTTCACAGTGTTATCCACGTGACAGTCGACTGTTCATCCATCAGTCGTCTGTTCTGGGATTCTTTTAATAGTACATTTCTATGTTCAGCTCAGTCGACTTGCTACACGCATTAAGTCGACTGGACAGTTTCAGAATTCAAATCAGGAATGCACTTTCATCACAGTACACATACATTCATGTTTCATAAACACCACACTTTTTACTTGTTCAGTAACCTCGCAGCATGAAATCTCAAGTTACTAATATTATCTTTTCTTTAAGGAAATTACTTTAAACATGCATTTACACTATTCATAACTTTCTTGCGAAGATGAAGATATAAATCTCAAGTCATTATACTAGGTCAACATAACAAAATGTATCATTTCATGGAATTGCCGAATGATCATAATTAAATCAATGCACCAGTCGGCTGAACACATCGTCAGTCGACTGCACCGACCGTTCTTAATTTTGTTAATCATCGCTAGTTCTTTTCATCCGTTCACCTTCCCTCCATCATATGTGGCATAGGGAAATATGAACTTAATAATCGTACTATTACGTCTGTCTTGCATACATGTTGATTACCACATCATAAAAAAAATAATTGTCTCGTATCAGTCGACTTGTTCTTGTGACAGTCGACTGTACCGACCCTTTTGTTCTTATTATCATCAGCATGCTCAGTCAATTTCTAATACATTGCATTTACTTCTCATAATATGGTAGCAATTATAATAATCATGGTATAATTCCTACATTAGAAGTCCTGAGAAACACCCACCTTATTTGAAGAAATAATCAAAATCCAACAAAAGCTCCTTAGTGTAGTGAACGACTCCTCGCTCCTTGCTCCTTTGCTCCACACCGAACCCTTCAGAGAACTACTCGGCCTCCACAGAAAAGCTCCCACACACAACTCACAGAATGCCTCTCTTACAATAATAATTTTAATGTAAAAGAGATAGGGAAAGAGAGGGGGTATTTATACTAGAAAATAGATGGAATGAAGGGCTAGGATTCATTAGATGGTTATAGGATCAAAGGCTAGGATTGATTAGGGGGTTGTAAAAACTACCCACACCTCAAAAGTAACCGCCCATGATCACAGTTCACTACTCCACCCAACCGACCAAAAATTGTGCCGTGTGCACGTGTACATTGAGTGCACGTGCACACACAAACCACCCTACAAAATTTGTACATTAAATAATAAGTCTCTTTAAAGGGAAAATGTTACACATACAAGTTGTAGAAAATAAAGGATTAATTTCGTGGGCTTAAAATTAGTTGGGCCAAAATATGTAAATTAACCTTTGGGCTTTAGGGAAATACTTTATAAAGACAATGTTCTTACTCATCATGTTGAAATTATAGCCGAAATACTACACGTGCATACCACGTGCAACAAAATAAATAATCTTCATATATCAGGAAAATCGGGGTATTACATTATCCATGCTTAGTAAGATATTCATGCTTAGTAATTATTCATGCTTAATAAGATTCATGCTTAGAGGATAGTGGAAAAGTAGTATACCATGCTAGCTAAATTTGTCTATACTTAGATGATTGTAAGAAAGTAGTATACCATGCTAGTTTCATTTATCTATGCTTAGATAGTTGTAGGAAAGTGGTATATCATGTTAGATTGATTTATCCATGCTTACATGCTTATAGGAAAGTTGTATACCATGCTAGATTAATTTATCTATGTTTAGATAATTGTAGGAAAGTGGATATCATGTTAGATTGATTTATCCATGCTTGCATGCTTTTAGGAAAGTTGTATACCATGCTAGATTAATTTATCTATGTTTGGATAATTGTAGGAAAGTGGGTATCATGTTAGATTGATTTATCCATGATTACATGCTTATAAGAAAGTCATATACCATGCTAGAGCAAATAAATATTCATGCTTACATGATATCTATGCTTAGATAAGTATATGTTCATGCTATGTTAGTAGGTGATCATAGTTAATCATTATTCATGCTAAGTTAGGAGATGTCATGCTAATTATTGTTATGATAAGTTAGTAGATGGCCATGCCAATGATGGTTTATGTTAAGTTAATAGCATCCATGCTAACGATATTCATGCTTAAAATATAGTAGATACTCGTGCTTAAATTAAGGGAACTATCCATGGTTAAGTTGTAGTGATTTTTATGCTATGTTCTATCCATGCTAGAATTGTTGTAGAAACTCATGCTATGTTGTAGGTTGATACTTAACTAGTATACATGACTAGAATGTTACTAAAACGTACACCATGCTATATGTTAATGTTAAAGTAGCATACCATGTCTACGAATGAGGTATACCATGTTAAAGTTTCGATACATGCTTAGAATGTTGTAGGATTAATGTTAGAATACCTACCATGCCTTGGAATGTTGTATGTTCATATTAGTTAAATATCCATGCTTGGGTTGTGGTGATGAATCATGATAAGTAGTAAGCATTCACGCTCAAGTTATAACCTATGCTTGACCATAGTGGACTTCATGTCCAGATCATAGTAATTTTCATGCTTAAGCTAGATATAAGCACATGCTTAATAATATTCGTACTTAGGAGTATTGTGGTGAGTAGTTATGTTATGTACCATAAATAGATTATAGTGGATAGATGCTTGCAATTGTATGCCATGCTCAAAGTACTATAGGTTGAAGTAATAAGGATTTGAAAGACCACTAGTAATAGTTAGTTTGATAAAGAATGTTATGTCATCTTCGGTTTTCATTGGTAGAATACCGATCATAGACTATTAGTAGATTCTTCTATTGCTTCTAATAATAGAAGATCAAGTTTGCTAGTAAGCACGTTTGGTTGCTTCTAGGATTGATTATCTGTATGGTTGTTTGCATATGGTTGTGCTCGTACGTGGCTCGACTGGCCCGTATGTAGCTGTGGGTCTCATACGTAGTTTATTTGGCTCGTATGTAGGTTGTTGTCTCGTACGCTGCTCGACCGGCCCGTGAGTAACTGTTGGTCTCATACGCGGCTTTTTTTGGCTGGTATGTACGTTGTTATCTCCTACGAGACCCGCCTAGCTCGTAGGTAGCTATTGTTTCATACGTAGCTTATTAGCTCGTATGTGGTTGTTACTCGTGTATAGCTTGTTAGCTAGTACACTGTTCGTTGCACTCGTCTAGGGTGATATTACCACCCTAGGGGCTATCGACCATCAAGACATATGTTTTCTATCCTAAGGAACTGTGGAGGAGTCACTCCTTGTGTACCATCGAATCTTAACCAGTGTAGGTTGATCGAGGACCTGAGTATAGACGGAATCCATGTTTAGGGTAGCAGCATGCATGTATGTTCGCACGGCCGAGGTCTTGGATCGATGGGCCAGGAACCGGATCTCGAAGGATTCTGGTAAGTCTAGGTTGAGCAGCCTAGTAGAGTTGTCTTGCAAAGTCTACTTTAAAGGCCTAGCATGTTGTGTTTATAATATTGTCATCCCTAGGATTGTTCGAGTCAGGGACATCATTAGGATAGTGACTTATAAGGATCATTTTACTTAAACCCTTTTGTCGGGAGAGAGGAGTCGGTTGTAGGGGGCCCCTTACAACTAACCCGTCCCTTGAGGCAGATCATAGGTGGTGTATTGGGTTGTACCTTCCCGTCAAAGGGATACGTACGGTGCCGTCTCACGAGTTGAGGACACGGGTTGCGTATCTCGCGCTGTTAATTCCTGAAGTGCCGTGGCTGGGGGTGCCACAGGATGCATTGTGCAGTCCTGCGCTAGCGAGACCCCAGAGGGTGCCACAGGACAGGCTTCGCGCTGCCCTGCGCTTGCGAGACCCTATGATTTTGGTTTCTGGAACGACGCCCGATACACTGGGTTCGTCTGTTTTTGAGTGAGGTCCGGTTAGCCGGGTAGCAGTGGCGAACATAGACGCCACTGGCGGAATGCATTAGTGGGACTTGACCATGTCTGCAACCTCAAATTAGTCACGTGTAGGTGTCAGGAACAGGTTGTGTACAATTAGAATTCATAACGCGGGTTCAAATCCCTATATATGGAGAAACGGCTTGAGATGGGGTCGCATGTAGTATGGGCTGCATGTTGCTTCGGAGACTCGCTGACATTAGAATAGGAAGCATCCTAGTTCTATTTAAATATCGCATTAGAGTCTAGTCATAGCACTCACGAATACTTAAACTACACTAACACCATTGCCATGTTTTGTATGTTGTTTGGGAGATTCGCTGCTTTGATATCAACCTTTAAGCATCAGTGAATACTGACGTCCCCACTTCCATAGGTACTGGATCGCGAAGTACAATGGCGAGATTCAGGAGGACTCAAGGCAAGGAAAGCAAGGAGTCAATGTCGTATTTAGTTCCGCTGTAAAATGTGTGTTGATCATCTATTAGTTGGAAAGTACTCTGATGTAAGATGTTGAAGGTTGTAATACTTGGAAATGTAAAGGTAATATTGTAACTCTATTGTAATGTATCGCAGTGTATAATGTTCAGACTTGTAATACATTGGGTGTTGAATGAAAAGTTTTAAATTCTCCTGTTTTTCTGTGTATTGTGACTAATTGAAGAAAAGACCCTGGCTCGTGTCACGCTTTCCCAGTATATGGAAATCGGGGCGCTACAGGGGGAGGTCCTTCGAGGAGAATGCGGTGAGGGAGACGACGGAGGCGGACGAGACGGTGTCGATCCTTCGTGAAGAGGACTTGTGTAATATCCCGAACGGATATTACCGTATATAAATTATTATTTTATTAATAATTTTATTATTATTCCAAAATTAGAATATTTTGGTGATTTTCACCCGGTTTATTCATAGACATTATCTGTACCCAGATATCGGTCAATATACATCCGTATTGTATCAAATTGATACCGTGACCTTCCGAACTAATAATAGAATTTATTTTATTATTATTTCCTAGATCAAATTATTTTTATACGGATTATGCGAAGATTTTCGGTATATAGACATATATGCGCACATACGTGTAGTATGTCGATTAGTACATTATACAAATTGTGTGTTGTGTATTTTTGGACAACACTTATTTTGTTATGACAAAACCTATTAGATTGTTAGGGTTTATAAGTATTTAACCTAGGTTAAGTATGCATGAAAAGGTTAAGGAAACCCTTCTAGAAACTCTCACATAACACCTCCCCCACATAACACCATACCACACCCATACCTCCACCTCACCCCTACCTTCCCTAAGGTATGGCCGGCCCCATTTTTATGGGGGGGCTTTTGTGCATTTTTGGTGTGCACATTTGCACTCTCCACCCTCTCCCTCATCCTATAAATACTCCCTCCTTCTCCACCTTGTCTCATTTTAGAAAACACAAAGAAAGAAAGAAAAGGAAAAGAAAGAGTAGATTCTAACAAGAGAGTTTTCTTGTAGGTTTTTTCTAGGAGTTCTAAGAGCTAGGGGAAGGAGAAGGTTAAGCTAGCAAGTCCTTCCAACCAAGAGATTAAGGTGTGGGTTTCTCCATCTTTGTTTGTTTGTTTGTTTGTTTGTTTGAATAGTTGTTTTGATGTTCTTCTTCTTCTTACCCTCCTTGTTTTACTTTCTTTTTGGATGGTTGTTTTAGTAATGTGGTTGTATGAGATTCTTATTTGTATGTTTGAAAATATTAAGAGTAATAACCACATGAAAAGAAAAGAACAAATGTTAGTGCTAATACACCTAAAGATTGAATCTTTATAGTTGTAGTTGTTGTTTGTGTTTGTTATTGGACTAAAATGACATAAGGCATATGGACTTGCACATACAACCATTTTGGGGTTGTAAGATTTGAATATGGACTTATACATAAAGCATATGAACCATTTTATACAACCTTGTTTGGTTGTTGGACTTGTATTGGACTTTGACTAAAAAGATAAGCATATGGTTGGTTGAACCAAATGAAGGTTCTTACTTTATTTTATTACTAGATTTGCCCGTGGGCACGTGCCGACGGCACATCTTCGAAACGATACAGCATATGAAAGTCTTGTAAACAGTAAAACAACAATTATGTAGCTCAAGTTTGAATAGTAAAACAATAATTAGTTGTAAATAAAAGTCCATTTTTCCATTAGTATATGTTGAAAAATAATTCTAAATGGGGGTGTAAAATCCAACTTCTTAGAACTTTGAGTGTGGAAAATGATGAAATTTAACTGTTGATGAGATATTTGCTATTTTCAATGTAACATGAGCAATAAAAAATGTATAAAAAATCTAAAAATTTATAAACCATAAATCCGAAAATTTAAATTTACGAGTAAATTGAGAGAATGAGAATGAGAGAGAGAGAGATAAATAAATAAATAAAGGAGTTGTTTTGAGGGAATTTGAATTTGAGTTTTGGGGGAAAACTTTTGGGCGGGAAAATATGTTTTGTAAGGTTAGATCTTGACCATTGATTTTAACTCTATTGAATGAAAGCCACTTGATAGCTTTCTTTGTGTTTTATTATATAGTTTGTTATTTTCTTTAATAATCTTAAGTAAAAGAACCTAAATTAGATGTTAGTTTTAATTAATGAAAAAGAAACTAACCTAAATCACTAGTTGTAGAATGAATAAAAAGATCTTCTCTTTTTATGATCACTAGTAATAAATAAATGCTAATAAAGAATAGTAGACATTAAAGTAGTAGTAGTATGTTGATTAAATAAAATGGTAGTAGCAAGTTTTAATAAAATAGTAGTAGTATGCTTAAATAAAGTAGTAGTAGTAAGGATTCAAATAAAATAGTTGTAGATGGTTATGATATGTAAAATGTTAGTAGCTATTCATGATTAAAATAAAGTAGTAGTAGTTGATGTTCATGTTTTAAGTAAAATAGTGTAGCAAATGTCCATGTTAAATAAAGTAGCATTAGTGGATGTTTATAAAGTTGCAATAGATGTTCATGTTTAAATAGAGTTTTAGTAGAGGTTTATGTTCAAATAAAATTGTAGCAGGTGTTATGTTTCAATATAGATGGTAGATGTTCATGCTTCATGCTAGGTTAGTAAGTATCATGCCTAGATAGTTGTAGGAAAAATCATGCACCATTGTTGTTCATGCTTGGTTAGTAGACATACATGCTTAGATTGTTGTAGGATTTATTCTAAAAATACCCACCATGTTTAGGAATGATGTATACCATGCTAAGTGTATATTTATGCTTAGAATGTTGTACGATTTATTCTAAAAATACCCACCATATTTAGGAATGATGTATACCATGCTAAGTGTATATTTACGCTTAGAATGTTGTAGGATTTATTCTAAAAATACCCACCATGTTTAGGAATGATGTATACCATGGTAAGTGTATATTTATGCTTAGAATGTAGTAGGATTTATTCTAAAAATACCCACCATGTTTAGGAATGATGTATACCATGCTAAGTGTATATTTATGCTTAGAATGTTGTAAGATTTATTCTAAAAAAACCCACCATGTGTTAGGAATGATGTATAACATGCTAAGTGTATATTTATGCTTAGAATGTTGTAGGATTTATTCTAAACATACCTACCATATTTAGGAATGATGTATACCATGCTAAGTGTATATTTATGCTTAGAATGTTGTAGGATTTATTCTAAAAAAAATACCTACCATGTTTAGGAATGACATACATGCTTAGAATGTTGTAGGATAAATGCTAAAATTACTTACCATGATTAGAAGTATATATATATATACTTAGGAATGTTGTATGTTCATACTAGTGGTTATCCATGCTTAGTAAGACGTTCATGCTTAGTAGTCATTCATGCTTAATAAGATTCATGCTTAGATGATTGTAGGAAAGCATATACCATGCTAGATTAATTTATCTATGCTTAGATGATGGTAGGAAAGCATATACCATGCTAGATTAATTTTTCTATGCTTAGATGATTGTAGGAAAGCATATACCATGATAGATTAATTTATCTATGCTTAGATGATTGTAGGAAAACATATACCATGCTAGATTAGTTTATCTATGCTTAGATGATTGTAGGAAAGCATATACCATGCTAAATTAATTTATCTATGCTTAGATGATGGTAGGAAAGCATATACCATGCTAGATTAATTTATCTATGCTTAGATGATTGTAGGAAAGCATATACCATGCTAGATTAATTTATCTATACTTAGATGATTGTAGGAAAGTAGTATACCATGCTAGATTAATTTATTTATGTTTAGATAAGTGGTATATAATGCTAGATTAATTTATCCACGCTTACATGTTAGTAGGAAAGTTGTATACCATGCTAGATTCATTTATCTATACTTAGATTGTAGTAGGAACCATTATACATGCTTATAATGTTGTAGGATTGATGTTTAATTAACCTACCATGTTTAGAACATTGTAGGAGTGTTATGGTTGGTGGTTATGTTATGTACCATAATTAGATTGTCGTACGTAGATGCTTGCAATTGTATGCCATGCTTAAAGCACTATATGTTGAAATAATAAGGATTTGGGAGACCACTAGTAATAGTTAGTTTGATAAAGATTGTCATGTCACCTTCGATTTTTCATTGGTAGAATACCGATCATTGACTATTAATAGATTCTTCTGTTGCTTCTAATAATAGAAGATCAAGTTTGCTAGTAAGCACGTTTGGTTGCTTCTAGGTTGATTGCCTGTATGGTTGTTTGCATATGGTGCTCGTACGTGGCTCGACTGGCCCGTGTGTAGCTGTGAGTCTCATACGTAGTTTATTCAGTTCATATGTAGGTTATTGTCTCGTACGCGGCCTGACCGGCCCGTGCGTAGCTGTTGGTCTCATACGCGGCTTATTTGGCTGGTATGTACCTGGTTATCTCCTACGGGGCCCGCCTGGTTCATAGGTAGTTATTGTTTCATACATAGCTTATTGGCTCGTATGTGGTTGTTACTCGTGTATAGCTTGTTAGCTAGTACACAGTTCGTTGTGCTCGTCTAGGGTGATATTACTACCCTAAGGGCTATCGACCATCAAGACATATGTTTTCTTACCCTAAGGAACTGTGGAGGAGTCACTCCTTGAGTACCGTCGAATCTTAACCAAGGTAGGTTGATCGAGGACCGGAGTACAGACGGAATCACAGTCTAGGGTAACGGCATGCATGTATATTCGCACGGCCGAAGTCTTGGATCGATGAGCCACGAACCGGATCCTGAGGGGTTCTGCTGAGTCTAGGTTGAGCAGCCTAGTAGAGTTGTCTTGCGAAGCCTAATTTAAAGGCCTAGCATGTTTATAATATTGTCATCCCTAGGATTGTTCGAGTTAGGGACATCACTAAGGTAGTGACTTATCAAGATCATTTTACTTGGACCCTTGCCGGAAGAGAAGAGTCGGTTGTAGGGGGCACCTTATGACTAACTCGTCCCTTGAGGTAGACTAGGTGGTGTTATTGGGTTGTACCTTCCTGTCAAAGGGATACGTACGGTGCCGTCTCACAGGTTGAGGGTACGGGTTGCGTATCTCGCGCTGTTAATTCCTGAAGTGCCGTGGCTAGGAGTGCCACAGGATGCATTGTGCAGTCCTGCGCTTGCGAGACCCCAGAGGGTGCCATAGGGTAGGCTTCGCGCTACCCTGTGCTTGCGAGACCCTATAGTTTGATTTTGGAATGACATTCGATACATTGGGTTCGTCTGTTTTGAGTGAGGTCCGGTTAGCCGGGTCGCAGTGGCGAACATAGACACCACTGGCAATCTGCATTAGTGGGACTTGACCACTTCTGCAACCTCATTAGCCACGTGTATGTGTCAGGAACAGGTTGTGTGCAATTAGAATTCATAATGCGGGTTCAAATCCCTATATATGGAGAAACGGCTTGAGAAGGGTTGCATGTAGTATGGGCAGCATGTTGACTTCGGAGACTTGCTGACATTAGAATAGGAAGCATCCTAGTTCTATTTAAATATCGCATTAGAGTCTAGTCATAGCACTCTCGAACACTTAAACTACACCAACACCAATGCTATATTTTGTATGTTGTTTGGGAGATTCGCTGCTATATGATCAGCCTTTAAGCGTCAGTGAATACTAACGTCCCCACTTCCATAGGTACTGGATAGCCGAAGTACAAAGGCGAGACTCAGAAGGACTCAAGTCAAGGAAAGCAAGGAGTCAGTGTTATGTTTAGTTCCGCTGCAGTATATGTATTGATTATCTATTAGTTGAGAAGTACTCAAGTGAGAGTTACCAAGTGTTGTTCTTCATTTCTTGTACTCTGATGTAAGATGTTGAAGGTTGTAATACTTGAAAATGTAAAGGTAATATTGTAGCTCTATTGTAAGGTATTACAGTTGTACAATATTCAGACTTGTAACACATTGTGTATTGAATAAAAAGTTTTAAATTCTTCTGTTTTTCTGTGTATTGTGACTAATTGAAGAAAATGTCTTGACTCGTGTCACGGTTTTCCAGTGTATGGAAATCGGGGTGCTACAGTGTGGTATCAGAGCTAACTTCAATTTACAGTCCAACACAGCAGGAAAAATTAAACTTGGATACCTTTTAGGAGTCGGATCTTAGTTAGTTGTAGGCAATTGTAATTCATATTGTTGTTCCTTTCAACTTATGTTTTATGATTTTCCTATATCTGGACTAATTCCAGTATGTATATTTTAGGATGGTATTCGAACATATCCTAACCGAGGATGTATTGATGGAGGAGAGTGACCCAATTTCAACGGATGATCCGATGATCTTGAGCGGGGAGCCGAAAGAGATTTCACTACAAGTTAACCTCAAGATGAACTCGCCTTCACCACCACGAGGGCCAAGTATGGATCAACGCAGGGCGGCGGCGGCCAGCATATATCGAGAAATGAGGAAGCTAATGAAGTACGTAGCCAGGATAGATCGTCAAGCTAAGCAACTGGGTGATGCTTGCATAGCCACATTAGCAGGCCTGGCAGAGGAGCGGGAATATTTCAACGCCAGATTGGCACAACTACGGCGTGAGTGGGAGCAAATTCTAGAGACCGCCAAGGTTATAGTATGCCATTTCTATGAGGAGGATGGGCACGAGAAATCCGTCTGTCCACGACGACAAGGAAAAAGACCTACCCCAGTGTCAGGATTCGAGGACCAAGGTCGGAAACCGATGACCCAGAAAGTGGAGGGCTAACTCAAAGGCACCAAGACAGGGGGATGTTTCCTATGTAGTAAGCAAGGTCATTTCAAGAAACAATGCCCGATGAAGAACTTTCGGGCGGAAACCCGTACATGTCACAACTGTGGGAAGATTGGTCATATTAAGCCAAACTGTCCCCAACTTCACAAAAATGACGACAGATCAGCCTTAAGGATGGACAACAAAGGAAAGGAGCCTGTTCACCAAGGGTGATAATTCGCACGTACTAAGAGCAAGTTGAAGGAGCTAGTAACAATATGTGCATATAGAACTGCAACTAAGTCTAAAGGTTGCATCTTTTGAAACTTATTTTTGGATGGAAGAAGTTATATATGATGTAACACTTTTTGTAACCCGTCGGATCTATATATATATGAAATCTAGGCAACTGTTTTGTTCAAACTTGGTTCATCATAATCTTTGGTCTAAATTATTTTCCAAGAGTTGAGGTGTGTGCGAGAGGCAACTCCAGAATTGGTTCTGTTGATTACAACATCTGGAGCGTCAACTTGAGCAAATTACAGGAGAGAATCCTGGAAGTTGGAAGTGATGTTCATAGGACACGTCCTATTCTAAGGAGGGAGTAGCTACCGAATTGCAAGGTCGGGTTCTTTGGGGAACCAGTTCGTGAATGAGCCACTTGGGAGCCGGAAAACAGTATAAGCTTTCTTTCCCCGAGTTATTAAGGCATGGATGTTGCCTGTTTTCCTAACTTAACGTAGTTCTGAGGACAGAACTATTCTAAGAAGGGAGTATTGTAATATCCCGGATGGATATTACCGTATATAAATTATTATTTTATTAATTATTTTATTATTATTCTAAAATTAGAATATTTTGGTGATTTTCATCCGGTTTATTCATAGACATTATCTGTACCCAGATATCGGTCAGTATACATCCGTATTGTATCAAATTGATACCGTGACCTTCCGAACTAATAATAGAATTTATTTTATTATTATTTCTGAGATCAAATTATTTTTATACGGATTATGCGAAGATTTTCGGTATACAGACATATATGCGCACATACGTGTAGTATGTCGATTAGTACATTATACAAATTGTGTGTTGTGTATTTTTGGACAACACTTGTTTTGTTATGACAAAACCTATTAGATTGTTAGGGTTGATAAGTATTTAACCTAGGTTAAGTATGCATGAAAAGGTTAAGGAAACCCTTCTAGAAACCCTCACATAACACCTCCCCCACATAACACCATACCACACCCATACCTCCACCTCACCCCTACCTTCCCTAAGGTATGGCCGGCCCCATTTTTATGGGGGGGGGCTTTTGTGCATTTTTGGTGTGCACATTTTCACTCTCCACCCTCTCCCTCATCCTATAAATACCCCCTCCTTCTCCACCTTGTCTCATTTTAGAAAACACAAAGAAAGAACGGAAAGGAAAAGAAAGAGTAGATTCTAACAAGAGAGTTTTCTTGTAGGTTTTTTGTAGGAGTTCTAAGAGCTAGGGGAAGGAGAAGGTTAAGCTAGCAAGTCCTTCCAACCAAGAGATTAAGGTGGGGGTTTCTCCATATTTGTTTGTTTGTTTGTTTGTTTGTTTGAATGGTTGTTTTGATATTCTTCTTCTTCTTACCCTCCTTGTTTTACTTCCTTTTTGGATGGTTGTTTTAGTAATGTGGTTGTATGAGATTCTTATTTGTATGTTTGAAAATTTTAAGAGTAATAACCACATGAAAAGAAAAGAACAAATGGTAGTGCTAATACACCTAAAGATTGAATCTTTATAGTTGTAGTTGTTGTTTGTGTTTGTTATTAGACTAAAATGACATAAGACATATGGACTTGCACATACAACCATTTTGGGGTTGTAGGACTTGAATATGGACTTATACATAAAGCATAAGAACCATTTTATACAACCTTGTTTGGTTGTAGGACTTGTATTGGACTTTGACTAAAAAGATAAGCATATGGTTGGTTGAACCAAATGAAGGTTCTTACTTTATTTTATTATTGGTATTTTCTTTAATAATCTTAAGTAAAAGAACCTAAATTAGATGTTAGTTTTAATTAATAAAAAAGAAAGTAACCTAAATCACTAGTTGTAGAATGAATAAAAAGATCTTCTCTTTTTATGATCACTAGTAATAAATAAATGCTAATAAAGATTAGTAGACATTTAAGTAGTAGTAGTATGTTGATTAAATAAAATAGTAGTAGCATGTTTTAATAAAATAGTAGTAGTATGCTTAAATAAAGTAGTAGTAGTAAGGATTAAAATAAAATAGTTGTAGATGGTTATGATATGTAAAATGTTAGTAGCTATTCATGATTAAAATAAAGTAGTAGTAGTTGATGTTCATGTTTTAAGTAAAATAGTGTAGTAAATGTCCATGTTAGATAAAGTAGCATTAGTTGATGTTTATAAAGTTGCAATAGATGTTCATGTTTAAATAGAGTTTTAGTAGAGGTTTATGTTCAAATAAAATTGTAGTAGGTGTTATGTTTCAATAAAGATGGTAGATGTTCATGCTTCATGCTAAGTTAGTAAGTATCATGCCAAGATAGTTGTAGGAAAAATCATGCACCATTGTTGTTCATGCTTGGTTAGTAGACATACATGCTTAGAATGTTGTAGGATTTATTCTAAAAATACCCACCATGTTTAGGAATGATGTATACCATGCTAAGTGTATATTTATGCTTAGAATGTTGTAGGATTTATTCTAAAACTACCCACCATGTTTAGGAATGATGTATACCATGCTAAGTGTATATTTATGCTTAGAATGTTGTAGGATTTTTTAAAAATACCCACCATGTTTAGGAATGATGTATACCATGCTAAGTGTATATTTATGCTTAGAATGTTGTAGGATTTATTCTAAAAATACCCACCATGTTTAGGAATGATGTATACCATGCTAAGTGTATATTTATGCTTAGAATGTTGTAAGATTTATTCTAAAAAAACCCACCATGTGTTAGGAATGATGTATAACATGCTAAGTGTATATTTATGCTTAGAATGTTGTAGGATTTATTCTAAACATACCTACCATATTTAGGAATGATGTATACCATGCTAAGTGTATATTTATGCTTAGAATGTTGTAGGATTTATTCTAAAAAAAATACCTACCATGTTTAGGAATGACATAAATGCTTAGAATATTGTAGGATAAATGCTAAAATTACTTACCATGTTTAGAAGTATATACATATATACTTAGGAATGTTGTATGTTCATACTAGTGGTTATCCATGCTTAGTAAGACATTCATGCTTAGTAGTCATTCATGCTTAATAAGATTCATGCTTAGATGATTGTAGGAAAGCATATACCATGCTAGATTAATTTATCTATGCTTAGATGATGGTAAGAAAGCATATACCATGCTAGATTAATTTATCTATGCTTAGATGATTGTAGGAAAACATATATCATGCTAGATTAGTTTATCTATGCTTAGATGATTGTAGGAAAGCATATACCATGCTAGATTAATTTATCTATGCTTAGATGATTGTAGGAAAGCATATACCATGCTAGATTAATTTATCTATGCTTAGATGATTGTAGGAAAGCATATACCATGCTAGATTAATTTATCTATACTTAGATGATTGTAGGAAAGTAGTATACCATGCTAGATTAATTTATCTATGTTTAGATAAGTGGTATTTAATGCTAGATTAATTTATCCATGCTTACATGTTAGTAGGAAAGTTGTATACCATGCTAGATTCATTTATCTATACTTAGATTGTAGTAGGAACCATTATACATGCTTATAATATTGTAGGATTGGTGTTTAATTAACCTACCATGTTTAGAACATTGTAGGAGTGTTATGGTTGGTGGTTATGTTATGTACCATAATTAGATTGTCGTACGTAGATGCTTGCAATTGTATGCCATGCTTAAAGTACTATAGGTTGAAGTAATAAGGATTTGGGAGACCACTAGTAATAGTTAGTTTGATAAAGGTTGTTATGTCACCTTCAGTTTTTCATTGGTAGAATACCGATCATAGACTATTAATAGATTCTTCTGTTGCTTCTAATAATAGAAGATCAAGTTTGCTAGTAAGCACGTTTGGTTGCTTCTAGGTTGATTGCCTGTATGGTTGTTTGCATATGGTGCTCGTACGTGGCTCGACTGGCCCGTGTGTAGCTGTGAGTCTCATACGTAGTTTATTCGGCTCGTATGTAGGTTACTGTCTCGTACGGGGCCCGATCGGCCCGTGCGTAGCTGTTGGTCTCATACGCGGCTTATTTGGCTGGTATGTACGTGGTTATCTCCTACGGGGCCCGCCTGGCTCGTAGGTAGTTATTGTTTTATACATAGCTTATTGGCTCGTATGTGGTTGTTACTCGTGTATAGCTTGTTAGCTAGTACACAGTTCGTTGTGCTCGTCTAGGGTGATATTACTACCCTAAGGGCTATCGACCATCAAGACATATGTTTTCTTACCCTAAGGAACTGTGGAGGAGCCACTCCTTGTGTACTGTCGAATCTTAACCAAGGTAGGTTGATCGAGAACCGGAGTAGAGACGGAATCCCAGTCTAGGGTAACGGCATGCATGTATATTCGCACGGCCGAAGTCTAGGATCGATGAGCCACGAACCTGGATCCTGAGGGGTTCTGGTGAGTCTAGGTTGAGCAGCCTAGTAGAGTTGTCTTGCGAAGCCTAATTTAAAGGCTTAGCATGTTTATAATATTGTCATCACTAGGATTGTTCGAGTTAGGGACATCACTAAGGTAGTGACTTATCAAGATCTTTTTACTTAGACCCTTGCCGGAAGAGAAGAGTCGGTTGTAGGGGGCACCTTATGACTAACTCGTCCCTTGAGGCAGACTAGGTGGTGTTATTGGGTTGTACCTTCCTGTCAAAGGGATACGTACGGTGCCGTCTCACAGGTTGAGGACACGGGTTGCGTATCTCATGCTGTTAATTCCTGAAGTGCCGTGGCTAGGGGTGTCACAGGATGCATTGTGCATTCCTGCGCTTGCGAGACCCCTAGAGGGTGCCACAGGGTAGGCTTCGCGCTACCCTGCACTTGCGAGACCCTATAGTTTGATTTTGGAATGATGCCCGATACATTGGGTTCGTCTGTTTTGAGTGAGGTCCGGTTAGCCGGATCGTAGTGGCGAACATAGACACCACCGGCGATCTGCATTAGTGGGACTTGACCACGTCTACAACCTCATTAGCCACGTGTAGGTGTCAGGAATAGGTTGTGTGCAATTAGAATTCATAACGCGGGTTCAAATCCCTATATATGGAGAAACGGCTTGAGAAGGGTTGCATGTAGTATGGGCTGCATGTTGACTTCGGAGACTTGCTGACATTAGAATAGGAAGCATCCTAGTTCTATTTAAATATCGCATTAGAGTCTAGTCATAGCACTCACGAACACTTAAACTACACCAACACCATTGCTATATTTTGTATGTTGTTTGGGAGATTCGCTGTTATATGATCAGCCTTTAAGCGTCAGTGAATACTGACGTCCCCACTTCCATAGGTACTGGATAGCCGAAGTACAAAGGCGAGACTCAGAAGGACTCAAGTCAAGGAAAGCAAGGAGTCAGTGTTATGTTTAGTTCCGCTGCAGTATATGTATTGATTATCAATTAGTTGAGAAGTACTCAAGTGAGAGTTACCAAGTGTTGTTCTTCATTCCTTGTACTCTGATGTAAGATGTTGAAGGTTGTAATACTTGGAAATGTAAAGGTAATATTGTAGCTCTATTGTAAGGTATTACAGTTGTACAATATTCACACTTGTAACACATTGTGTATTGAATAAAAAGTTTTAAATTCTCCTGTTTTTCTGTGTATTGTGACTAATTGAATAAAATTTCTTGGCTCGTGTCACGGTTTGTCAGTGTATGGAAATCGGGGCGCTACAACTTGGGAGTGATCGGGACTGTTTCCAGATCCCAAGGAGTACGAGCTTATGCGGCCGGGTCCTAGGGTTACGGCCAACTTGCCGCTGCCAGTGACCATGTGTTGCTGGCCGGTTAACGCCTTTATCGCCGGGGCTCGGCTACCTCTCCATCCGTTCGCTATCCTCGTCCTGAGTTGATTCGGGGTCAGCCCCATCCAACTCATGCCGAACGCATGGAGAGCCATAAACGGCTTCGTACTTCATTGCCAAGCTGTTGGGATCGAGCCGGAGCTGAACGTGTTTTGGACAGTCTATCGGCTACACCAAGGGAACAGGTCGGAGTACTGATACTATTTGGCTCCGAGGCATGGCGGCAGGCTCGTCATATGCCCCGACTCCATCAAGCACTGGCGTGAAAAGTTCTTGATAGTGCAGAGTCCGGTGGCCTGGCCGATCCCCTCCAGTTGGGTGGAAAGGGTGCCGAAGAGGGCGAAGGCGCTGCCCAAGCTTTGTCCTGAAGAAGAAAAGGCAGTCCGGACACTTCTCGATGATAGCCGAAGTATGATTGGAAGGAGCTGACCGAGGATGTCTTGTTCAAGGGAGGGCTCTGCCGTGTAGATCCCAGTACGCGGCTTCTTTTATGCTTTGTTTTCCATACTTTACTTCTCATGACTTGTGTTGTGCTAACTAACTTCGTTTTTAATGCAGAGATGATGGACTACGATGCGGTGTTGGCTCTCAGAGCTGGGCTCGCCAGTAAGGCGCCGAAGAAGTGCAAGAGGGTGGTCACCAAGTTACCGACCCCAAAGACTCCGAGGGTCACGGAGACGGTCGAGGAGGCGGAGACCCTTCGGAGTCCGGCCGTTGTCGATGCAGGCGCTTCGGCGTCAACCGGGGTTGGTGACTTCCCCATCGCCGCAGCCCTCGGGATGACGACGCCGCCACTGTCAGTGGCGGCCGAGGAGCTCCTGACCGAGGAGCACAAGAGGATCCATATTCCAGACTGGCAAGTTCGGAAACATGATGGATTCCTCGGTAACTCCTTGGCGAGCATGTAGGCCGTCAAGCATCTGGCGAGGCCGAAGGATCGCGCCGCTATGGAGGCCGGGCAAGAGGTTGACGACGTCATCAAGATTTCTCGCTCGACCGTCTCGGTAAGTATTAGATTTTTGCCGTCGTTGAATTTCCTTAGCTATAATTTTTCTAACTCTTTTAATTCTTCTTTCCTTGTCGCAGGTCATTGTCCATTTTGGATACCTCACCGAGAGGTTGGTGGCTCTGGAGAAGGAGCTGAAGCAGGAGTCCATCCAGGCTCGGAAGGACAAAGCTCGGATGGGGAATGAGCTCGACAAGCTCACGGTCGAGTTCGAGGCGAAGTCGACGAGGGTCGATTACCTCGAGGGGCAGGTCGCGAAGCTGGAGAGCATCCTTCTTCGCCAGAAGGAGGAGGCGGCCAAACAATTGGCCGAAGTCGAAGAGGCCAAGGCTGCGGCGGTGAAGGGGGCCGAGGAAGCGACCCTGGCGAAGGCGCAAGGTTTCCTCGCCCAAAACATGGCCAAACCTTATGCCGAAGCCATCGCCCGGGTGACTAAAACGTACGGGAGGACGAAGCCGAGACTGAAGTTGAAGTCGCCGGCGAGGTCCCGAGCTCTGTGGTTACCCCACTGGCGGTGATAACCCCTTCAGAGACTTCGACCCCCACCCGTTCTTGTCGCCCCGGGAAAGAGGTCACGCCCTGACTCCGCTTGATTTTACTTCTGTTCTTCTTCTTTTTCTTTCTTTTTTGTAACGCCTAATCGCGGACTGGTCACCGCTTTTTGTTATGAATGAAAGCGACTTTTTGGGCTCGACTCTGTCCCTCTATTTTTTCTTAGAGATTTTTGAAATTTTCGCAAGTGTAGGAGTTCGGCAATGTATTTGAGAATTTGTTGCTTGCTTCGACTTCTTTTCAGCTTGCGGTGGTAACTCAAGCCGTCGAGCCCACTGGCTCGGGGGACAACACTCGTCCCAAGATCGGCTTAGGAGCGACGAGGCTGTGCTTGGTGAGGTGCCGGGAGTGGCTCTACGAAGTTGAGCTGGGATTGTGCAGAGCCGAAAGCAAGCGGAACCATCTTCAACTCATCCTGGGTCGGCGAGACATCGAGAACCGGCGACTGGAGAGCAGGATCGCCGAGATGACCCCTTTAGGAGAGGGTGAGGGTTCGTCGATTGCATTCAGCTATGGCCTTCGGATCAAGTGCATTCGCCACACCTTATCCAAAATAACAGCGGAGACGGACGATCTGCTTTCTGCGATCCACCACCTGCAAACAGTAGAGATAGAGCTTCGGACGGAGGGAGAGGGATTGACGGCCGAGGTGGCCAAACTGACGACCGAACATGACGAACTGACCGCTAGGTCGATGCGCTGAAGAGAGCCACGGTGGATAAGAGCATCAAAGTCACTCACCTTCGTCGTCTTATCGCGAGTCGCTCCGGTGTCCCGAGCTCCGCGATACCTCCTCGCTTCGAGGTCAATGTCAAAGATGACTCATTGCGAGACCGGATCTCAGAGCTGGCGGCGGAGGTGGCTCGTCTCAAACCGTGTTTGGGGCCGATCATTGTGAGGAGCACTTCGTGTACTCACGCGGAGAGCGATCGGGGCATCACGTTTTACGAGCTCGCGACCCGTCCGCCTATCGGCCATCCTAGTCCGGGAGATGCGCAAAGTGCTGTGGCCATTTCATCGAGCGGAGCATCTGTCGGAGCGGCCGCTAGGAGCGGCACTGAGGATACGTCCCAATTCGATGGTTTGGGGTTGGGATCCGGAGGCAAACGTCGCCGACCTCGAGTGTCCTTGAAGAGGAGCATCCCTGCGCCACGGAGGCATTGATGATCATTTTTGAAGCCTTTGTATTTAGTCCAAGTGTAGTGAGTCGGCATTGTAGTTTTTGCTCTTTAAAGCCTTGTAATCTTGTTGTATGGAAGAGTCGCTTTGTACTGCGCCCCAATTATTAATAATATTTCTTTCTCAAACTTGCGTGTTTTTCGTAGCACTTTGTAGTTGTTTTGTTTTTAACTGTGCTCATCGTGCCGAGGTCCCTGAGCTGGTCTTATACTCGTTTGGGGGTCGGCGTCATGAGTGTTCGGCCAATGGTGCCGAGCTGTGCTTCGGTCATAAGTAGAATCGAGCCAAGTATTGGACACCGAATCATCGTTAGAGTAGTTCAACGGTTATGAGAGCAATTCCGAATGGCGAACTACTTCTATCTTGCTTGGGAGCGAACTTGCGAAGTAGAATCGAGCCAAGTGTTGGAATCCGAACCATCGTTAGAGTAGTTCAACGGTTGTGGGAGCAATTCCGAATGGAAAACTACTTCTAGCTCGCTTGGGAGCGAACTTGCGAAGTAAAATTGAGCCAAGTGTTGGACTCCGAACCATCGTTAGAGTAGTTCAACTGTTGTGGGAGCAATTCCGAATGGCGAACTACTTCAAGCTCGCTTAGAAGAAAAATTGCAAAGTAGAATTGAGCAAAGTGTTGGACTCCGAACCATCGTTAGAGTAGTTCAACGGTTGTGGGAGCAATTCCGAATGCCGAACTACTTCTAGCTCGCTTAGAAGCAAACTTGCAAAGTAGAATCGAGCCAAGTGTTGGACTCTGAACCATCGTTAGAGTAGTTCAACGGTTGTTGGAGCAATTCCGAATGGCGAACTACTTTTAGCTCGCTTAGAAGCGAACTTGCGAAGTAGAGCCAAGTGTTGGACTCCGAACCATTGTTAAAGTAGTTCAACGGTTGTGGGAGCAATTCCGAATGGCGAACTACTTCTCACTCGCTTGGGAGCGAACTTGCAAAGTAGAATCGAGCCAAGTGTTGGACTCCGAACCATCGTTAGAGTAGTTCAACGGGTGTGGGAGCAATTCCGGATGGCGAACTACTTCTAGCTCGCTTAGAAGCGAACTTGCGAAGTAGAATCGAGCCAAGTGTTGGACTTCGAACCATCATTAAAGTAGTTCAACGGTTGTGGGAGCAATTCCAAATGGCAAACTACTTCTAGCTTGCTTAGAAGCGAACTTGCAAAGTAGAATTGAGCCAAGTATTGGACTCCGAACTATCGTTAGAGTAGTTCCACGGTTGTCGGGGCAATTCCGAATGGCGAACTACTTCTAGCTCGCTTGGGAGAGAACTTGCGAAGTAGAATCGAGCCAAGTGTTGGACTCCAAACCATCGTTATCGTAGTTCAACGGTTTTGGGAGCAATTCCGAATGGCGAACTACTTCTAGCTCTCTTGGGAGCGAACTTGCAAAGTAGAATCGAGCCAAGTGTTGGACTCCGAACCATCGTTAGAGTAGTTCAACGGTTGTGGGAGCAATTCCGAATGGCGAACTACTTTTAGCTCGCTTAGAAGCGAACTTGCGAAGTAGAATCGAGCCAAGTATTGGACTCCAAACCATCGTTAGAGTAGTTCAACGGTTGTGGAAGCAATTTCGAATGGCGAACTACTTCTAGCTCGCTTAGAAGCAAACTTGCGAAGTAGAATCGAGCCAAGTGTTGGACTCCGAACCATCGTTAGAGTCGTTCAACGGTTTCCGAACCATCGTTAGAGTGGTTCAACGGTTGTGGGAGCAATTCCGAATGGTGAACTACTTCTAGCTTCCTTAGAAGCGAACTTGCAAAGTAGAATCAAGCCAAGTGTTGGACTCTGAACCATCGGTAGAGCGAAGAGTAAAGGCAGAGAGAAGTAACAATTTTTACAAGTAAAATATGAAAAAGCTTTTTTTTATTGATGACTAATGGTCGGCTGCTTCTAAAGTTGCGAGCCGTTATTACAAGAGTGAAATAAAAGAAAAACATTACAAGTAATAGGAGCGGAACGGTTCGACAACCCTGAAATACTTAGAGAGGCGTTGGTGCCTTCTCTTGGTATTTTAAGAGATGGTCGGCATTCCAGGTCCTGGGGATCTCCCTGCCTTCGAGATCTTCTAGTCTGTATGTGCCGGGCCGAACCACTTTTGCGATCTTATAGGGTCACTCCCAATTTGGGGCCAATTTGCTCTTCTGACCTGAAATGAGATGGCTAACTTTCTGAGGACCAGGTCCCCTTCTTTGAGGTCCGTAGGGCGGACTCTCTTGTTGTATGCCGACTCGATCCTTCTCCAGTAGATTTGTTGACGAATGGCGGCTCTTTCTCGGATCTCATCTATTAGGTCTAGATTTGCTCGGAACTCTCTGGCATTTTGTTCTTCTTCATAAGCCATTAGACGGGGAGAAGGTATTTCGACCTCTAGGGGGATCATAGCTTCGAACCCATAGGTGAGGTTGAATGGGGACTCGCCTGTGGGGGTCCGTTTTGTGGTGCGGTAGTTTCACAGCACGTTGGGGAGCTGATCGACCCATAAGCCTTTGGAACATTTATCTAACCTCCTCTTAATGCCGGGGAGGATCTGTCGGTTAGCATTCTCGACTTGGCCATTCGACTGGGGATGGAAAACGGAGGAGAATCGGTGTTGGATGGCGAGGTCTTCACATAGAGCTTGGAAGGCGGCCCCCGTGAACTGGGTTCCATTGTCTGTTATGAGGACCCGAGGGACCCCGAATCGGCAGATGACATTTTTCCAAAAGAACTGAATGACCTTGTTCTCAGTGATCGTGGCCAAGGGCTCGGCCTCTATCCATTTTGAAAAGTAGTCGATTACAACGACTAAGAATTTGAACTGACCGGGAGCCGGTGGAAATGGCCCTAGTAAATCCATCCCCCACATTGCGAAAGGGATCAGACTTGATAGGGAAGCGAGTGGAGCTTGTGGGAGGCATCGAATGTCAGAGTACTTCTGACAAGAGCTGCATTGCCGAACGTGTCGTTCGGCATCTCGTAGGAGAGTGGGCCAGAAATATCCGTAATTCAACACTTTACGAGCTAGAGCTCTGGATCCCGAATGTGCCCCGCCGATGCCCTCATGAAGTTCTTGCAGGAAGTAGTCAGCTTGCCCGGGGGAGAGGCATCTCATGTACGGCCTACCGTCCACCTGTGTGAAAGAGCATTTATATAGGATACCTCCGATTAGTGTGTAACGCTCGGCTCGGGTTCTCACTCTTCGAGCTTCCTTAGGATCTTCGAGGAGGAGCCCGTCCCTCAAGAATTCAACGAGGGGTTTCATCCAGTTATCTTCAAGCAGGACAGGCAACGACTCCATAGAGTTGGGAGTTTCGTCCTCTATACTTGGCTTCAGAAGGACCTCTATCAAGACGGTCTGCTCGAGACCTTGAAAGGAGGAAGAGGCTAGTTTGGAGAGGGCATCGGCCTGAGCATTTTCTTTCCAGGGTATTAGTTGGATGAGGGCTTCTTCAAACAGTGCCATGAGGCTCCTGACCTTGGCTAAGTATTTAACCATCCTATCATCACGTGCTTCATATTCGCCGAGGACCTGATTCACGACTAGCTGAGAGTCGCTAAAGATCCTGAGGCATTGCGCCCCTGCGTTACGAGACATTCCAAGGCCGGCTATGAGTGCCTCGTATTCTGCTTCGTTGTTAGAGGCCTTGAAGTTGATACGGAGGGAGTATTGGAGGATGAAATCATCTGGGCCTGCCAGAATGACCCCTGCCCCGCTTCCCTCTTTGCAGGAGGATCCGTCCACATAAACCGACCAGACGGGTGGTCCCTTCACTGTTTGGCTGGACTCGGGGATGGTACTTTCAACTATGAATTCTGCTAAGGCCTGAGCGTTGATCGCGGTCCGAGGCTGATAAGTTATATCGTGCTGGCTCACTTCATATGATGACCGAAGGTCTCCGGCTTGTGGAGCACTTGCTTTAGCGGTTGGTCGGTAAGAACGACCACCGAATGGGACTGAAAATATGGGCGAAGCTTTCTCGCGGCCATCACCAGGGCATAAGCCATCTTTTCTATCTTCAGGTAGCGGAGCTCGGCATCCCGAAATACTTTGCTCACATAGTAGATGGGCTTTTGAGCCCGGTCTTCTTCCCTTACTAAAACGGCACTGAGGGTCTGCTCAGAGGCTGCCAGGTAAAGGTAAAGGGGTTCACCAGGAATGGGTTTGCTGAGGAGAGGAGGGTTGACGAGGTAAGCCTTGAGCTGTTCGAACGACTCCTGTTGCTGCTGTCCCCATTCGAAACCTTTAGCCCCCCTGAGGGCCTTGAAGAAGGGGAGGCATTTCTCCCCGGACTTCGAGAGAAAATGCCCTATGGAGGCTAGGCGGCCTGTTAGCCTCCTTAACACTCTTGGGAGGGGCCATGTCTAATATGGCCTTGATTTTCTCAGGGTTTGCTTCAATTCCTCGTTGGCTGACCATGAAGCCGAGGAACATTCCTGACGAGACACCGAATGCACACTTGTTCGGATTGAGTCTCATATTGTGCTTCCTCAAAACATCGAACGCCTCCTGGAGGTCGGTTACATGATCGGCACCTCGGATGCTTTTTACAAGTATGTCGTCAACATATACCTCCATATTCCGGCCGATTTGAGCTTGAATAAACTTGTTGACGAGGCGTTGATATGTTGTGCCTGCATTCTTCAAACCGAAGGGCATGACCCTATAGCAGTAGAGGCCCTGGTCGGTCACGAATGAGGTCTTCGGGATATCCGGAGGAAACATCCGAATCTGGTTGTAGCGTGAGAAGGCGTTCATGAAGCTGAGGAGCTCATGTCCCGTGGTGGCATCAATCAGAGTGTCAATACTCGGAAGTGGGAAGGGATCCTTGGGGCAAGCCTTGTTGAGATCGGTAAAATCGATACAAATCCTCCAAGTCCCATTGGACTTCTTCATCATTACTACATTCGACAACCACTCGGGATAGTTCACTTCTTGTATGAACCAAGCCTCCAAGAGCTTGTCCACCTCTTCTTTTATGGCTAGCTGGCTCTCGGGGGCGAACTTGCGCCTCTTCTATTGAACCGGTTTGGACCCCGGAACAACGCTGAGGTGGTGGACTAAGAGCTCTTCGAAAATTCCGGGCATGTCTGCAGTTGACCAAGCAAAGAGGTCTCGGTTCCTTCGGATGCACTGTACAATGTCCGAGCATAGGGCGGACGAGAGGGTCTTGCTAACAAAGAACTTGCGAGTTGGATCCTGCTCAGAGAAGAGCACTTCCTCCAATTCATCCACCGGCTCGGACGTCGGTCGGGCAGCATCTTGGGGGATTTCTATAGTTTCTAAGGAGAGGACGGGACCGAGGGTAGAGGTCATGTAGCACTTGTGGGCCATTTCATGATTGCCTTTTACTTCCCCTACTCCGGCCCGAGTGGGAAACTTCATTTTGAGGTGAAAGGTGGAGGGGACGGCTTCAAGGGCGGCAAGGCCGGGCCGACCCAATATGATGTTGTAGGCTGCCGGGACATCTACGACCATGAAGTCCATCGACTCCGTTTGGGTGGTAGGAGTTTTGCCCTCGGTTGCATCGAGGGTGATCACCCCTTCAATAGTCACTGGCACTCCCGTGAACCCATGGAGCGTGTAGCCGGCGGGCTTGAATCTGTCTCAGGAGAGCGTTAGGCCTTTAAAAGCGGCGAGGAAGAGGATGTTAACGGAGCTGCCATTGTCCACTAGGATCCTCTCCACTTTGAAGTTCGCCATGTGGAGGCTAATGACGAGTGCGTCACAATGAGGGGTGCGGAAACCTTCAAGATCTTTGTCTGAGAATGTGACGGGCACTCCGAGGCCTTTGGGAGGAGGGGTTGCGTGAACGGAATTGACCTTTCTTATAAATGCCTTTCGAGAGGAGTTTGAGGAGCCCCCCATTACGCCCCCATGAATGAGGTGTAGGACACGCTCCTCTTCGAAGTCGGGCGTTTCATCGCACTCCGGACGCTTATTAGCCCACCGAGGCGGGGGAGGAAGGTTGGCTCGGTCCTTTCTCACGAATCTGGTCAGCTGCCCCCTCTGGATGAGGGCTTCTATCTTATTCTTCAAGGCCCGACAATCGTTGGTGTCGTGGCCGTAGTCTCGATGATAACGGCACCACTTCTCTTTATCCCTCTTCTTGCCAGGGGTGTTCATTTTTGGTGCAGGAGGTATCACCCCCTCCTTCTCAACTTCCATGAGAATTGTGGAGATATTGGCGTTAAGGGGAGTAAATTTTTTAAATCTGGAGGGAGGTCGGTGCTGGCCGGCATTATCCTTCTGGAGCTTCTTGGCTTCTCTTCTGTTCCTTTTCTCTTGAACCCGGAGGAAGGCCCCTCCAAGTTGGGACGGTGCTCAGCTTCTTCGGCCTGAATATACTTTTCGCTCCGGAGGAGGAGGCCAGAGAAGTTCTATGGGGGTTTCTTGGCGAGGGAGGAGCGAAGGTTGGAGTTGAGGACATTGGATTGAAAAGCTGCTGCAGCGACCGACTGGTCGAGGGATGCTATGGATCTGGCTTCAGCCGTGAATCTCTTCACATAGTCTCTCAACTTCTCACCATTCTTCTGGTGGAGGTACAGTTGCGAGATGCTGGTCTTCTCAGTTCTACGGCTACTTACAAAATGGGTGACGAAGAGGGTCTCGAATTTCTCGAAGGAGAATATTGAGGATGGGGCAAGGCGAGAGTACCATTCTCGAGCCGGACCCTTGAGAGTTGTGGGGAAAGTTTTACAGAGCAGAGCATCAGAAGCTTGATGAATGAGCATTAGGGTCTTGAAGCTCTCGATGTGATCGAGGGGGTCAGTCTCCCCGGAGTAGGTCTAAAATTGAGGAGGCTTGAAGCCGATTGGTACAGGTGCATCCATTATGGTTCGGGAAAAAGGAGGTCTGCTCGGATGAAGAGTCCTTCCTCTAAGCTCTTCTTATCGGTCTAACTGACCCAAGCGCCTCTCCATCTCATGGAGACTGCGGTATAAAGCGTCGTCCCTTCGACTGTGATCAGCCGAGCCTCTAGACTCGTCTTCGTACGAGGGAGAGCGGGGGCTACGACGACGGTTGCTCCTGGAGCAGCGAGGACTTGGCATATGCCGGGAGTTGCTAGGAGCTAGAGGAGGAGTTGGGGACCGTCGGCGAGGACTTCGGACCGGAGGAGGAGAGGGGATCTTTGGAGCATTGGTGTTAGGACGGAGATTCAGAGCTTGTAGGACGGTTGCTTGGAACTGCTGGAACTCGGCACGGGTGATGGGTGCCTCATCGTTCCTAGGCTGTTGCCGACTGCAGGGGAGTGTGGCCTTCTTCTGTAATGCTCGAGGGACTCTCTCCGCCCCCTTCGGGTAGGGGACCTTTTGTATTCTCGGCGGTGAGGAGATCGCTCATCCGGATGGTGTTGGCAGGAGGTTCCCTCTCGGGCCCACTTTTCATCCAGACGGTGGCGAAGATCCTCATCCTTCTGCCGATCGAGGACGGTGTTGTGGAGATCGGAAGCTCGGGGATGATGGAGGGCATAGTGTCCGAAGAGGCATTGTGGATGGAGACGTGGTCCGGATGGAGGGGCTGTTTCTGCGGATTGGGACCCTTAGGAGGTTGTTGGTTCTGAGGAGCGGGTTGTTCCTGTTGGAGTGGGCCCTTCGCTTGAGGAAAAAGTTGCCCCTGCTGTTGAGCTGGCTGAGGGGAAACTTCCTGTTGCTGATCGGGGTTTGGTCCTCGGTTGGACCCTCTGGATCTGACTTTCCTAGAAGGCATGGCTGGAGAGATCTGACCAACGGGAAGAGGGGAGGTTGCTATTCGTTAGTTTTCCACAGACGGCGCCAATCTGTTGCCGCTAAATTTGGTGTGGGGGCAAACAATAGTATTTGTCGATTCTTAGGAAAACTGAATAGCAGACCTGTATACCTGTTCTGTCGAAGTTTGACGCTGACTCCTGTCGTACGCCTGCAAAAAATGCTAGACAGCGGGGTTGTTCCCAGTGATGCACCCTCCGGCGATCAAGTCAGTAATCAGGGAAGATTATGAAAGAGCGTAAAAACTGGCAAAAGATTGATTACCTCTTAATGGAGATGGATGAGGGGTATTTATAGGCATCTTAGGGATCAGATTAGGAATGTAATCCCCGTGATCTGATAAGGAATATACTCCTTATAAACAGATTAGGAATGTAATCCCTAATTCCCAGTGGAAGGATAGGCATGAATCAGGGCTTTTGAGTAGGATTTAATCAGAAACCCTAATTCTATCCCTCTGGATCGGGCCTTCTGCTGGTTGAAACCCGCACCCGATTGAGGCGGATCTGTTCGAGGGTTATTGGATCTTTGACGAAGAGATCCAGTACCCATCTCAGACCCATTGGTAGGAAAAATTACCGTTTTACCCTTGGGCTTCAAGATTCGTACCCGATTTGGAAGGTTCCGATTAAACCCCATTTTTAGCCATATCATATGTCAATGATGATAATCATGTTATTGACTAGTCAGAATTGTCTGTTCGACCAGATTTGTCCTGTGATTTCCATCCGGTTTCGATTGTGGACCGACGGGAGAAAATTTTGAAGAATAAGGTTATCAAACTGGTTCGAGTTGCTTGGAATCCTAACTCGCCGAGTGAGTCGACTTGGGAGCTTGAGGAAGCAATTTAGAAGAAGATTCCCCATCATTTTGTGTAGTTCTTTTCTTTCCTTCGGGGTTACCCAACTACCACTTGCTTAAATTTTGAGGACGAAATTTTATTATAAGGTGGGTAGGATTGTAACTACAGTTTTTATCCTTTTCATTTTTTCCTTCATTGCAATATTTTATTTGCGTTTGAATAAAATACTCTATTTTTTCTTAATCATCTTAATTAAATTTAGTTCATGAATTACTCTTCTTCTTTTTGTTGAGCTATTTTTCTTGTTGATCCCATTTTTATTTGATTATGAGCATTTTATTTGAACCCTATTGTCTTTAAATCCATCTCTTTTTGAACCCAAAATCCAATTGCAATTATTTCTGGACCCAAACCCATTATTATTGGATCCTGCCCCATTAACCTAACAACCTAATTGCATCCTATAAATAATACCCTATTGCAAACCCTTAAAATATAAAATACAAACCCTAAACCTAGCCGTCTCTCTCTCATCATCTTTATCCTCTCCCGATTGTCAGTCATCTGCCTGAACTTACCCGCCCAAACCCATCTTCATCTCCGACGACCTCCCTGATGTCTGCACCCCTATCCGGCGACCTCCCAATCGTCAAACCCTCCGCCCAGCATAGCCGCGATGACCCTTTGCTGCTTCCCTTATTTCTGATCGATGAATAGCACACAGACCCGAGCAAGTCGTCGCTTCTGTCCTCCCATATCACCGTGCCACAAGTTGCGCCCCCGCTCGACCACCAAATCCCATAGTGTCGTCGCCAATGGTTACTGTTGCTGACCCTTTTGCTGTTGCCACTCTTTACTGTTGTTTCTTCGTTTCTTGTGCACATAGTGTGCACGTGATTCGTGGTTTCATGTTGGTTACTCCGAGATTCTCATCCCGTTATTCTTTGGTATTCGAACTAATCGTCTATAAGGCAAGTCACTTTTCCTCTTAAATTTAATATAATCAAATTCAAGTTTTTATTGAAATTCTTGCAAGTAGATCCAATCGTTTATCGTATCACATATTGTTGTTCCTCTTTCGTTGAGTATATTGAGGGTTTACATGAGCTAATCCAAATATCCTCGACTTCATCCCTTTATTGACTCTAAAGATCAAATCTTTCATGCATTCATGTAGTATTGGGGACAGAGTTATTCATATAAACATCACATAAAGATACTATCGTAGAATCGAATGCTAGGTTGATTGCTTGAATAATTGATTGGTGAATTGTGTGGTTAATTTAGTGTATGTGTGTATTCTTAATAATGCTTACCATGATATTATACCTTCCATGTTGATTATGAAGTTATTGACTAATTGATGTGGAACACATTATGTTAGATCACTTTATTTCACAAAAAAATTTGAAAATCTGTATGTTTGTTTGCTGTCTGTAATTTGTGAGGCACTTTCGACCCAATATTTGACATAAAAAAAAAATAACTTTCTGAATAAGAGTTGTATCCCTATCTCTCTAGTTTCCAGAACATCTAAGATCTTCAAATTCCGAGTTGTATTGCAAAAGTTATGATGATTTTAGTACTGCTGTATTTTATTTCCAGAATTTCAGATTCATGTATGTTTCTATATTTAAACTATTATAAAGCCAAATTAGTGTAAGAATAATGTGCTGATAATTTCTAGAATGATAGTTAACATGTTTAGGAGTCTAAAGAATATTTTTGATGAATTTATAACTGAGTTTTCGCTGATTCTAAAACATATTACAACTTGATGTCGATTTTCTGTCTGAACATATAATCTGTAAAAAATGATGTATTTGACCTAGCTACTATTTTCGGATTTTGTGTTTTAAATATCCGTTGGTATCGTTGGGAAGTCTAGTTTCGAAAATTTCTTACAGTTTCAGTTTTCGATTTCTGTAGCAGCGGGAAAACTAACTTTTGTAAAGTGACCTCTTGCTGTAAAGAAATTCGTTTTCCAGATTTTCTTAATATAAATATATATATATATCATTGTATTGCATGAATTGAAGTGTATATGTTGCATTGCATGATCCTAATGTCCTATTTTCATCTTTCTATTTGTTTCATCCAAAGTTATCATCTTATTGTTTACCTATTGTTAGTATTGTTCATCTAATGTCTCTAAAATGTCTAATGTATTGTTGCATCGATAAAATAATTAACAAGTAGGAGTTTAAGCGATTGACTAGAATAGTTGATGATAATGACTCTACTCGGAAGTGTGGGCCATGTTTCCCAAAATAATGTGTGTCCGCTAGCATTATCGTTATCGATTTATTGTTAGATTACTAACTACAGTAAGCTAATTGATCGAGTGTTTAGTATTATTGTGCCGACCAGTTAGCACCAACGTTGCAATTAATGTTATCGTGCCGTGTACATGATCTATAGCATCTTCCACTTAAATCTAAACGAAATTGATTGTATGCATCGAACCTGTAATTATGAGAGGCAGTCCTACATGAATTAGTTAGGATTAAAATGATTAATAGACCTAAGAATTGACCCAACATCGACATTGCATATTGTACATCATTGTTTCTATTGATATCGAATATTATCTAAGTGTTATTGACTTCGACCATTGAATATTGTCATCGAATATTGAATCATTGTTTATAACTATTGCATCGATCCCAATTGATATTGATTATTCCTATCGTCCCATGTTATTTATTCCTAATGATTTTTTGAATTCATTGTTATATCGTTATTTTATTGTTTCCTTACTTTTTTTACTTGCTGACCATGACTTGCTCTAAGGACTATTTTTTAAATTTTTTTAAATGAAGTGTGAATAGGTGATCATGGACAATTACCTGCAGTTATTAGAGAACAAGCTTTCTAAAGATTTATTGCTTTCTAGTAGAATATTTTACATCATTGAACTTATTGTAAAGAGATTTAGTATCATTGTATTTTGATTTGTTATTGTATTGGACTTATGACCCGGATATTATTATTTGTTTCCAGATGTTGGATTATTTTATTTGGATATTTCAGATTGTCATTTTCCAAGTAGTTGTTATTATTGCCTACGCAATTGTTTTGTATTGTTTATATTGTTGAGTTGAATGGGTAAACAGCTTATGGATGACACAAGTCATTCGCTGGGCCAATGTCACCTGCTTGTGTTCCGTATTTTTGGGAAGCGGGGCATGACAATAACGGTGCCCAAAGGGAGGGTATCTCATACCCGACAAATGTGGTGAAATATTCACAATTTAATAATATCTAATTGTTGACAGACCTAGGGCATCAGCACATTCTAGACGAGGAAAATAATTTGATCAGATCATGCAATGCTTATAAGTAGCTATAACATCCAGTCATATTAGACCTAGCCTACCAAACTCCAAACACTAGTGACTCGTTCTCCCATTGTTCGCCAGCACCTCAGACTCCGATCGCATGTAGTATCTCGGCCCGCGATCAATTACCCATTGGGTAAGAATTCATCGGCGCACGAGGGATGACTATCTAGTTCTCGATGCGGAAGAATTAAATTTTAGCTTAAGGGTTGTTAGTCGTAGGGTAATACCTTACCCTAGAAGATCCCCAGATAACTCAAATCAAGCCCACCATCACACACATTTAGATAAACTCAACCCTAAAAGAATCAATTATTTCCAATGTATAAATATGACTAACACACATGTCCAAGACTTAGGTGTAGAATAATTACACAACTACTATGAACATGAATCTTCACTGCTATTGAAACATTCATAAAATCTAATCCACACACTGGAATTCCATGAATTCAAACTCTTTGGAAAGCTAAGAGGGTGTACTTCAATTCTTCAGTTATCCAGTTCCTCAGATTCTAACCACACAGGGATAGGAAACCACAAATTATCAAACATGCTATGTCTAAACTCATAGTTGCCGTTTCTTGTCAATATCACAACAACTCACTCGCTTATCGGAATTACATGATTCTGAGTTTTTTGGAAAGCTATGTGTGTCGACTACAACTCTCTAGTTGATCACATCTTCAAATTTATCCATTAAAGTACTATAAAACCCCTACTTTCATTAGGTGTGCATAGGAAAATAAACTTACTCTACAAAAACAAAGTCTTCTACTAGGACTGGTTATGTCTAGAACTTAGGAAAATCATATCTGTCTGACACGGTCCGCTTTGCAAAAATACAGAATACGAGCACATGACATTGGCCCAGCAAATGACTAACATCACTTATAAGCTGTTTATTCAATCAATTCAACAATATAATCAATACAGAACAATTGCGCAGGCAATAATAACTCATGAATAATAATACTTGGAATGAAACAATATGAAATATCCAAATACAATAACCCAACGTCTGGAAACGATAATAAAATCCGGGACATAAGCCCAATACAATAATAATCCAATCACAAATAGATAATAAGTCTCAATACATTAAGTTTGATAAAACAATAAGCAATTAAAAACACTAAAATCTTCAGAATTTTTGTTCTCCAATCCCAGTAGGTAATTCTCCTTCATTACCTGCGTACACTTCATCAAAAAAAGATGAAATTTTTTTTCCTTAGAACAAGTCATGGACAACAAGTAGAGAATGCAAGGAACAATGGAATAACGATATAACAATGAATTCAATTGATCATTAAAATTCAATAACATGGAATAATAGCAATGATCAATATCATGGTAAACGATGCAATGGTATAGACAAATGGTTCAATATTCGATAACAATATTCAATGGTATCAATAACACTTAAACAATATTTGGTATCAATATGACCAATGATGTACAATATGCAATGTCGATGTCGGGTCAATCCTCATGTATATTAATCATTTTAATCCTAACTAATGCACGTACCACTGCATCCCATATTACAGGTTTGATTCATACAATCAATTTTGTTTAAACCGAGTGGTGAATTCTATAGATCATGTGTCCGTATGATAATCACTGATACGATACAATATTGTTGCATGATACATTATGATTATTTACTGATTCACTGATACGATACATTGATACGATTCGTTGATATGATTCATTGATGCAATACACGAGAGATTGGGGTGCCACAGTCAGCGCTCCATAATCAATCGATAAACATTGGCCGACACAGTCACTATATTATTTACTACTCAAGTCAATCCCTTAAACCCCGACTTGTTGATTATTTTATTAATGCAACAATACAATATACAATTCGAGACATTGGATGAACAGTAGTGACAATAGGGGAACAATAAGATGGTAACATGAAATAGGACAATTAGAATGATGACATTAGGAATTTAGGATCATGCAATGCAACATACATACTTCAATTCATGCAATACTATGATGTAGGATTAATTAAACTATTAAAAACTGGAATATAAAATTCTGGATAGCAAGAGTAGTCTGTACAAAAATACAGTTTCCTACTGTTTCAGAAATTGAAAACTGAACCCGTCAGACATTCTAGAAACTAGACTTTCTCACAATTCCAATGCATATTTGAAGTTTAAAATCCGACAACATTAACTAGGTCAAACACATTATTCTTTTCAGATTTCATGTTCAGGCAGAATCTCAATATTGTGTTATTATAATTGTTGAATCAGCAAAAATTCAATATTAAATTCATTTAAAATATTTATTAGACTGCTAAACATGATTACTAACAATCTGGAAATTATCAGAGCAAAATTTTATCATTTGATAGCCTTTTTACTGCTTAAACATGAAACGTACAAGAATATGAGAATCTGGAATTAAAAATGCAGCTGTAGTAAAACAGATATAACTTTTGCTATACAACTCGGAATTTAGAAATTCAAGATGTTCTGAAAACTAGAAAGATAAGGCTACAATTCTTATTCAGAAAATAATTTACTTTAAGACAATTTACCAAGTAAAAAATTGCATACAATATACAGCTAGTAAGCAAGATACAGGTTTTAGGGTATTCTTCATGAAATAATTTAATTAAACATGATGGGTATCAATTCTATAGTCAATAATTAAATAATCAGCATGATGGGTGAAATAACAAGATGAATAAAATTAGAATACACGCATACATCAATTTATCATCAACAAACATCAATCAGTTAATCACATACAACCTACCAATTCTCTCTATAATAATTTATTTGTGTGATAATTATATGAACAACCCTATTATCAATTCTATATGCACACATGAAAGATTCAACCATTGGAGTGAAAAGTGACATGATGTCAAGTAAATTGGGGTTAGCTCCTGTAAACCATCAATATACCCAACGAAAGAGATTAACAATGTATAATAAGATAAACGAAGGGATCTACTTGCAAGAGTTTTAACAAAACTTGAATTTGATACAATTAACAAATCAAGAGGAAGTGACTTGCCTTATAGATGGTAAAAATGAATACCAAGAATAACGGGATAAGGATCCCAAAGCAACGAACCACAAACTAGCATAATTTAGCACGTGCAATATACGTGTAGTAAAATCCAAGCAACAACAGCCAAAGAGAACTCAGCAACAACTGCACAAGTGACAGCAGCAGCAGCGTTAGCAATGGGCGACTGTGCGGGGTCGACAGCGTCGCAGGTAGTGGAGCTGACGTCAGGCAATCAGAGGCGGCACTACTATGGTCATTAGGAGCAAAGGAGCAGCATCGGGGGGGGGGTGTTTGGCTACTGTCGACGGAAAACAAAGAAAGGGGCTTAGGGTTTTGGTGCTGGGCATCGACGGGGGTTGTCGACAAGGAGGGCGGTGCTCAGGAGGGCGCCGGAGGTCACGGGGATGGCCGGAGTTGGCCGGGGAAGAAGACTGCGATGGGTCTTCGGATTTTGGGCTGGAAATCACAGTCGGGGAGAGAGAACGGGAGGAGAAAGGAAGAGAAGAGAGAGTAGACGGCTTTAGGGTTTCAAATTGTGCAATTTTTAAGGTTGGCAGTGGAGTTGTGTTTATTAGGTACAATTAGGGTATTGGGTTAGTGGTTTAGGTTCCAATAATAGCGGTTTTAGGTCAAGAACAAATGATATTGGGTTTTATGGTTCAATAAGAGATGGGTTTAAAATAATAGGGTTCAAATAAAAATACCCACAATTAAATAGAAGAAAATAGAATCAATAAGAACATCTCAACCAGAAGAACGGAGAATTTCATTAACAAAATCTTAATTAAAATAATCAAGAAAGTAATAAAATATAGTGTTTTTTTCAATTACAGATAAAATATTACAAAAGGGGGAAAATTGAAAATTGCGGAAACGGTAGTTACAATCCTACCTACCTTACAATAAAATTACGTCCTCGAAATTTAAGCAAGTGGTAGTAGGGTAACCCCGAAGAAAAGAAGCAACAAGAACTACTCAAAAAGATGGGGAAACCTCTTCCGAACCACACTTTCAAGCTCTCAAGTCGACTCACGAGGCGAGTGAGGGTTCCAAGCAACATGAACCAACTTGATAACCTTAGTTTTCAAAATCTTCTCCTGCCGGTCCACAATCAACACTGGATGAATCTCACATGACAAATATGGTCGAACCGACAACTCCGAATAGTCAATACATGACTATCATCCCGAACATACTTCCTGTGCTGAGAAATATGGAAGACATCATGAACTCCGAAAAGAGCTGGCGGCAATGCGAGTCTGTAGGCCACCTTGCCTACTCGCTCCACCATATCAAACATACCAGTAAATCTAGGGCTCAGCTTGCCCCCACCACCAAAACCAATCACACCACTCCATAGAGACACCTTAAGGAACACATGATCACCCACTGCGAACTCTAACGGTCTCCTGTGCATGTCTACCCATTTCCTCTGCCTGTCCTGTGCGGCTTGCAAATGCTTCCTGATTTGGGCCACAGTATCCACAGTCTTCATGATCAACTCTGGCTCCAAAAGCTTTCTCTCACCAATGTCATCCCAACACACTGGTGATCTACACTTCCTACCACACAATACTTCATACGGAGCTACCTGGAGACTAGCTTGGTAGCTATTATTGTATGAATACTCCACCAAGTGTAGATGATCTTCTCAAGATCCTCCAAACAGAAGCACACATGACCTCAACATATCCTCCAAGGTCTGAATAGTCTTCTCTGATTGTCCATCTATATGCAAATGGAATGTAGTACTGAACTTCAGCTTACTCCCAAGAATGTTCTGAAGACTCTCCTAAAATTGAGATATGAATCTAGTATCTCTGTATGATATAATACTGACACGAACACCATGCAATCTCACAATCTTTTGCATATACTTCTCTGCAAGGCTCTCCGTAGACTGACCAACTCTAAAGGGAATGAAATGAGCACTCTTCGTCAAGCGATCCATAACTACCCAGATGGCATTGTGACCCTTGGGACTTCTAGGCAAAGCAGTCACAAAATCTATAGTGATATTCTCCCACTTCCACTCCGGAATAGGATGCGGTTGAAGAATTCCAGTAGTCCTCTGATGTTCAGCTTTTCATTGCTGACAGATCAGACACCGAGAAACAAATCTTGCAATATCCATCTCATACCACACCACCATAAATGCAACTTCAAATCCCGATACTTCTTCGTACCACCAGGATGAATAGAATATGGCGAACGGTGAGCTTCTTCAAGTAACTTCGGCCTGCCTTCTCCCTTCGGAACACACACACGAGTCCCAAAGCGGAAAGATCCATCCTCCTGGGTCACCATATCAGTTCTCAAACCAACCTCAAGTTTAGTTCGAAACTACTGCAATTGCACATCACTAGACTGTGCCTCCTTAGTCTGATCCACCAAGGACGACTGCAACTGAAGCACCATACAACTCTGCTCAGAACCAAGCAATACCACATCAAAATCCAACCTCTTCATAGCCTCCACAAACTCATTCTGCTTAGTAAGAACCATAGCAACAGGTCTTCTGCTCAAAGCATCAGGTACTGAATTAGTCTTGCCAGGGTGATACTGCAAACTAATATCATAATCTGCCATCAGTTCCAACCATCGCCTTTCCCTCATATTTAGCTCCATCTGGGTGAACACATACTTGAGTCTTTTGTGATTAGTGAAGATTTCCACTCGGTCTCCAAGTAAATAATGCCTCCAAAGCTTCGAGCCAGAAGTCACAGTAGCAAGTTCCAAATCTTGTGTAGGATAATTCTTCTCATGCGGCCTCAATTGTCTAGATGCAAATGCAACCACCTTGCCTCGTTGCATCAAAACAACACCTAAACCTCTACCTAAAGTATCACAACAAATTGCGAAACCTCCTGATCCATCTGGTATGGTCAACACATGTGCTGATGGCAACCGATTCTTTAGTTCAACGAAGGCCTCTTCACAGGACTCATCCCACACAAACTTCTGATCCTTCCCAATCAACTTGGTCAACGACCCTACAATCTTCGTGAAATTGCCCTGCAATATTCGAGAAATCCCGAACAAACTTCCTGTAGTAACCCGCTATACCAAGAAAATTCTGAACTTCCGATAATGACTTCGGCATCAGCCAATCCTTAACAGCAGAAGTTTTGGACGGATCGACACAAAATCCATCACAAGAAATGATATGACCCAAGAAAGCCACATGTGATGGAACTGAGATGATTCCCAGGATTACGGATTGGTGTGCGTATCGATCATAAAAGATTAACAAATTAAATACGTGATCTAACCCTATATAGCGGAATCTAGGGTTCACGAATTATACCTGAGATGAGAAGAAGACGACAGCGACCCCAAGATCTTATGCACGTATTCCTTCCTCGGGTTGGATGTCGTGTGGGCGACGATCTCCCAACCTTTCTTCTCCTTGGCTGACCTCACTTTCTCTCCTTACGTGAATCACGAATTTAGAGAAAAAATCTTATATTTCAGATGATCTATGACGGCCAGAGAAATAGAGGATATATATAAGGTTACGGCAGGGACCATGAGAAGAAATTAGGGTTAGGCCTCCTAACGAATCTGGGTATCCCGTGTTCAGCCCGAACACACAACCCAGGCCCATTAACAATAGCTCGGTCCACTAAGGAGCTATTGTTGCACTACCTTCCTAATCCCAAATTATATTTATGGGCTCCTTTTATTATATGCTCGTTGAGCTCCCCATGTTGAGATATCGAATGTCCGTCGATCAAATTAAGTTACTGACAACTATATTGATCAACATCTTTTATCCTTAAGTAGTACCACTCAACTTTATTTGTCATGTCGGATGTAATCCACCTGCAGGGTTTACATGACAATCCTTATGAGCTCCTTAAGGAGACATCATCAACCCGACGTATCGGGACATGGATTCCTTTTACAATCAACAGCCCATCATACATACAATGCTATTACCCAATTCATAGATGTTGTTGATCCATAATGAATCTCACTCTTTTATGAGTCAAAGTAATGCACACTGCATATACATGTCCGTTATTATATCTGGATTAAGAACATAAGCATCCATAATAACAAAGGTGTTTGTTCTCTTTTATAGTCAGTACAAAGAGAACAACCTCAAGTGTTCCTGTTCAATACACACAAAGTG
Organism: Hemerocallis citrina; assembly: GCA_017893485.1. NCBI lineage: Eukaryota > Viridiplantae > Streptophyta > Magnoliopsida > Asparagales > Asphodelaceae > Hemerocallis > Hemerocallis citrina. The sequence continues at coordinate 112,797,324 of CM030360.1, read as the reverse complement.
TACTAGTGTAAACCTATAATCAAGATAGACTAATACCAGAATACACTACAACCTTTCCAATGGATTATCCAAGTTCGTCTAGGTTGTGAACTATTTATATATTCCATAGGGAACTGATAATATGATCTTCTGTGTGTCACCTAACACCATATTATCAACCTTATAGAATATCAGATACTTGCATTAATATTATAATAAACACAATATGCAAACATATGCTCATATGATTCTCACTCAAAAAAAATAAGGAAATAAAGTTAATACAAAAGTGAAGCTTTCAGTATATAACCCTAACAACATGATCCAACCAAAACTCACACTTGCTAAGCTTCCCATACAACTGATTCTCCTTCAAAGTTTGCAAAACAACCTTCGAGTGCTCAGCATGCTCATCACAGTTCCGAGAGTAGACAAGAATATCATTCATGAACACCACCACAAACTTGTCTAGAAAGGGAGAGAAAAACCGATTCATCAAGCTCATAAACACAGCTAGAGCATTAGTAACTCCAAACGGGATCACCAGGAATTCATAGTGCCCATATCTTGTACGAAAACCAATCTTCTGTACATCCTCAGCTTTCATCTGAACCTGATGATAACCAAAACGATGATCCAACTTCAAAAATACAGAAGCGCCTCCCAATTTGTCAAATTGGTCATCAATCTTTGGCAACGGATACCTGTTAGTCACTGTGACACTATTGAGCTCACGGTAGTGAATACACAACCTCCGACTACCATCCTTCTTATCGACGAACAGAACTGGAGCTCCCCAAGGAGAAAAACTTGGCCTGATAAAGCCACTATCCAACTACTCCTGAATTTGCTTCTTCAACCCATCCAACTCAACAGGAGCCATTCTGTACAGACTCTTAGAGAATGGAGTTGTACTCGGCTGAACATCAATACTGAATACCACTTCACGATCTGGCAATAATCTCGACAATTCCTTAGGAAAAACATCCAGAAAATCCCACACAACCAACAGTGCGACAACATCATCAGCACACACTTCCTCCATAACTCCAACTTCCTGACTAGACAACTTCTCCACACAAGCAAGTAGCATTTTACCGGCACAGAATTCAAATTCCTGACGTTCTGGCATACAAAACATGTAGCGCCCCGATTTTTAATACTGGAAAACCGTGACACGAGCCAAGACCTTTTCTTCAATTAGTCACAATACACAGAAAAACAGGAGATTTTAAACTTTTTATTCAACACTCAATGTATTACAAGTCTGAACATTATATAACTGCAATACATTACAATAGAGTTACAATAATACCTTTACATTTCCAAGTATTACAACCTTCACATCCTACATCAGAGTACTTCTCAACTAATACATAATCAATATATATACTGCAGCGGAACTAAACATAACACTGACTCCTTGCTTTCCTTGTCTTGAGTCCTCTGAATCTCGCCTTTGTACTTCGAAGATCCAGTACCTATGGAAGTGGGGACGTCAGTATTCACTGACGCTTAAAGGCTGATCATATAGCAGCGAATCTCCCAAATAATATACAAAATATAGCAATGGTGTTGGTGTAGTTTAAGTGTTCGTGAGTGCTAGGACTAGACTCTAATGCGATATTTAAATAGGACTAGGATGCTTCCTATTCTAATGTCAGCAAGTCTCCTGAGAGCAACATGCAACCCATACTACATGCACCCCATCTCAAACTGTTTCTTCATATATAGGGATTGAACCCGCGTTATGAATTCTAATTGTACACAACCTGTTCCTGACACCTACACGTGGCTAATGAGGTTGCAGACGTGGTCAAGTCCCACTAATTCAGTTCGCCAGTGGTGTCTATGTTCGCCACTGCGACCCGGCTAACCGGACCTCTCTCAAAATAGACGAACCCAATGTATCGGGCGTTATTTCAAAATCAAACTATAGGGTTTCGCAAGCGCAGGGTAGCGCGAAGTCTACCCTGTGGCACCCTCTGGGGTTTCGCAAGCGCAGGACTGCACAATACATCCTGTGGCACCCCAACCACGGTAGTTCAGGAATTAACAGCGCGAGATACGCAACCTGTGTCCTCAACTTGTGAGACGGCACCGTACGTATCCCTTTAACGGGAAGGTAGAACTAGGACGCTTCTTATTCTAATATCAGCAAGTCTCCGAAGTCAACATGCATCCCATACTACATGCGACCCCATCTCAAGCCGTTTCTCCATATATAGGGATTTGAACCCGCGTTACGCATTCTAATTGTACACAACCTGTTCCTGACAATACTCCATGACTCTGTGAGGTTGCAGAAGGGGTCAAGTCCCCCCTATGCAGTCTGCTTATGGTGTCTCCGTTTTTCCACTACTACCCGGCACGCCGGACCTCACTCGATCCCAATGTATTGGGCCTCGTTTCAAAATCAAACTATAGGGTTTCGCAAGTGCAGGGCAGCGTGAAGCCTACCCTGTGGCACCCTTTGGGGTCTAGCAAGCGCAGGACTGCACCATGCATCCTATGGCACCCCAGCCACGGTATTTCAGGAATTAACAGAGCGAGATACGCAACCCGTGTCCTCAACTTGTGAGACGGCACCGTACGTATCCCTTTGACGGGAAGGTACAACCCACTATCACCACCTAAGGCCTGCCTCAAGGGACAAGTTGGTCGTAAGGTGCCCCCTACAACCAACTCCTCTCTCTTCGGCAAGGGTCTGAGCAAAATGACCTTTATAAGTCACTACCCTAATGATGTCCCTGACTCGACGATCCTAGGGACGATAATATTATAAACATAATCATGCTAGGCCTTAAATTAGGCTTCGCAAGACAACTCTACTAGGCTGGTCAACCTAGACTTACCAGAACCCCTCAGGATCCGGTTTGTGGCTCATCGATCCAAGACTTTGGCCGTGCGAATATGCACGCATGCCACTACCCTAGACTTGGATTTTGTCTATTCTCCGGTCCTCGATTAACCTACCCTGGTTAAGATTCGACGGTACACAAGGAGTGACTCCTCCACAGTTCCTTAGGGTAAGAAAACATATGTCTTGATGGTCGATAACCCTTAGGGTGGTAATATCACCCTAGACGAGCACAACGAACTGTGTACTAGCTAACAAGCTATACACGAGTAACAACCACATACGAGCCAATAAGCTACGTATGAAATAATAACTACCTACGAGTCAGGCGGGCCTCGTAGGAGATAACCACGTACATACCAGCCAAATAAGCCGCGTATGAGACCAACTGCTACGCACGGGCCAGTCGAGCCGCGTACGAGACAACAACCTACATACGAGCCAAATAAGCTACGTATGAGACCTACAGCTACATACGGACCAGTCGAGCCACGTACGAGCACAACCATATGCAAACAATCATACAGGTAATCAATCTTAAAAGCAACCAAACGTGCTACTAGCAAACTTGATCTCCTATTATTAGAAGCAACAGAAGAGTCTACTGATATTCTATGGTCGGTATTCTACTAAAAAAGAATCCGAATGCGACATAACGGCCTTTATCGAACTAACTATTACTAGTGGTCTTCCCAATCCTTATTACTTCAACCTATAGCGCCTTAAGTATGGCATACAATTACAAGCATCTTCCTACGACAATCTAATTGTATAACACAACCACTCATCATGATACTCCTAAGTATGAATATGATTAAGCTTGTTCTTACATCGAGCTTGAGCATAAAAATCACTACGACCTAGACATGAAGTCCACTATAGTCAAGCATAGGTTACATTTTGAGCATGAAAGCTTACTACTTATCATGACTAATCACCACAACCCAAGCATGGATAGATAACCAATATAAACATACAACCTTCCAAGGCATAGTAGGTATTCTAAAATTACTCCTACAACATTCTAAGCATGTATTTGAACTTAGCATGGTATAGAACATAACATAAAATCACTACAACTAATCATGGGTAGTTTCTTTAATCTAAGCATGAATATCATAGTAACATGAGTATTCATTTAATCTGGCATGGTATACAACTTAATTAAAACTAGTATGGCATACAACTTAATTAAAACTAGTATGGCATACAACTTTCTTGCCATTAGCTAGCATGACATAGATCTTACTTACAATTAAAACTAGCATGGTATATCACTTACCTACAATTCAACTAGCATGGTATATCACATACCTACAATTAAACTAGCATGGTATATCACGTACCTACAATTAAACTAGCATGATAAGTAATTTTATCATGGATTCTACAACATCCTAAGCATAATAAAATTAATCCAACCATGGTAGGAAACTCTTAGATTGAATCCTACAACATTCTAAGCATAAATGAGTTGATCTAAACATGGTAGGAAACTCTTAGAATGAATCCTACAACATTCTAAGCACAATTAAATTAATCTAAACATGGTAGGAAACTTTTAGAAAGAATCCTACAACATTCTAAGCATAAGGCATGATAGGAAAATTTAGAATGAATCCTATAACATGTATGTCATTCCTACATGTGATAGGCAATTTTAGCATTAATCCTACAACATTCTAGCACCATTAAGCATGCTAGATATTTTTAAAAGAAATCCTACAACATTCTAAGCATCATTAAGCATGCTAGATATATTTAGACGAAATCCTACAACATTCTAAGCATCATTAAGCATGCTAGATATTTTTAGACGAAATCCTACAACATTCTAAGCATCATTAAGCATGCTAGATATTTTTAGAAGAAATCCTACAACATTCTAAGCATATTTAAATTAATCTAATATAATCTTAGCATGGTAGTTACTTTATGAACACAAAATAAACATCTACAACCATCTACTACTACTACTACTCCATTTTAATCAAAAACATAACACGCAACTATCTACCAGTACTACTACTTTATTAAGAATACAACATACAACTATCTACTACTTTATGGACATAAAACATCTATAACTACTTACTACTACTTCTTCAACATACCATTACTACTTTATTTAATCCACATACTACTACTACTTCATTTAATCAACATACTACTTTATTTTAACATGCTACTACTTAGTTGCCTATTGGTCTTTATTATCACTACTGATAAAAGAAAAGATCATTTTTATTTTATTTTATTCTACAACTAGTGAATAATAAGGATCTTTTTATTTTCTACAACTAGTGCTTAATAGAGAAAGATCTTTTTATTATTTCTACAACTAGTGATTAATAAAAGAAAGATCTTTTTATTATTTCTACAACTAGTGATTAATAAAAGAAAATATCTCTTTTTATTTTCTACAACTAGTGGTTAACAAAAGAAAGGAAAATTACAATAGAACATATGCTTATTATTATTAGTCCAAGTTCAATCAATGTCCTACAACCAACAGTGGTTGTAAAAATGTTCATATGCTTATGTATACCAAGTCCTACAAGTCCTATAACCCCCAATCGGTTGTATGTTCAATGTCATATGCAATATGTCTTTTTAGTCCAACAATCATACATAAATAACAACCACAATAATAAAGGTTTGATCTTTATATGCTTAGTAGTTACTACTACTACTTTCTTTCTTTTATTTATCATTCACAACACAACAACACACCCATCAAAACAAAAGAAAACAAAACAAGAAGATGAGAAGAAGAAGTCAAACAACAAAACAAATAAACAAACAAACAAACAAACAACCAAAGAAACAATGGAGAACCCCCACCTTATTTTACTTGTAGGAAGAACTTGCTAGTAAAACTTCTCCTTCCCCTAGCTTTTAGAAATCTCTACTAAACCTACAAGAAAACTCTCAAGTTAGTATTGTGATCTCTCTTTCTTTTCCTTTCTTTCTTCCTTTCTTTTTGTTTTATAAAAATGAGAGAAGGAGGAGAAGGAGGGGGTATTTATAGAGGGGAATAGGAGGTGGTAAGTGCAAATGTGCACTCACATTTGCACAAAAGCCCTCCCCTAAAATATGGGCCGGCCATACCATGGTAGGGGGTAGGGGTGAGGTGTAGGGCATGGTGTGGGGGAGGTGTTATGTGAGGGAGGGGAGTTTCTAGAAGATTACCTCCTAATTCTCTTATGCCTTTTAACCCTAGGTTTAACCTCCTAATCAAACCCTAACAATCTAATTGAGTTTTGTCATTACAAAACAAGTGCTGTCCAAAATATACAACACACAATTTGTATAATGTACCAATCGACATACTACACGTATGTGCGCATATATGTCTGTATACCGAAAATCTTCGCATAATCCGTATAAAAATAATTAAATCTTAGAAATAATAATAAAATAAATTTTATTATTATTCGGAAGATCACGGTATCAATTTGATACAATACGGATATATACTGACCGATATCTGGATACAGATAATGTCTATGGACAAACCGAGTGAAAAACAGCAAAATATTCTAATTTTAGAATTTAAACAAAATAATAATAAAATAATAATAAAATAATAATTTATATACGATAATATCCGTCCGGGATATTACAAAACACCACTTTCTTCTTGCATCAGTCAATCACAACATGAGTGGCACCAAGCTAATCCATCCCCAAGATAACATCGAAACCAGAATTGCTGATGACAATCAGATCGGTAACAAAATCAACACCACCAATAACAAAGGGACTCTGCTCACAAATTTGAGAACACATGACAACACCTCCTCTAATATCCCGAATTTCATTTTTAATAAAATATTATTTTAATTATTTTTAATTTTATTTTTATTTTTATTTTTTTCTCACATGTTGTGCAAGTGCAAATTTCATGCACATACTATTTATAAGAATCTCATTTTTGTATGAACAATTATTTTCATTTATTTTTCTAAAAGCTTATTTCTAAAGCCTAAAAGCACTATTTATTTATTTTAGCCCACTTTAACTAATTATAGATTTGGTTGTCTTAGCCCACAACCTAAGCCCACTATTTATGAAGCCCACAATTTAATTAATCAATTAAAAGGCTCACACTTGTCATGTAGAGACAAATAGTGAACAATTTGAATAATTAAAATTGTACAAGTTTTAATATGGGGACTAGGTGGCACGTGCGAAGCACGTAGTGTAAAATGCACACCAATTCTTGGTGGCCGGATATGGGTTTCAATGATGGAGAGTGGGTTTGTGCACATGGGTAGTAACTTGATGTGTGGGTGGTTACTATAACTCCTACTCCTATCCTAGTCCTCCATTCTATAACTATCTACTAAATCCTAGCCTTCTAATCTACTTCAAAGTTAGTATAAATACCCCTTCCATCTATTTGTATTTTACACTAGTAATCTATTGAAAGAAGAGAAAATATTATAGAAGATACATATTAGTGTGAGTTGAGTGTGAGTGTTCCTTTGGAGGCCGGCCATCACTACAGGAAGAGTTCTCGGTTTCTGGCAAGGAGCAAGGAGGAGGAGACGTACATCGCAACTAGGAAGCTTTAAGGAATTTCGCTTTATTTCTTCAAAAATGTGGGTGTTTCTCATGACTTCTAGAATAGAAATCATGCTAGGATTGAGATTGAATTGTCATTATGCGTGCGAAAAAATGGATTGATAGAAAGATTGTTATATTGAAATCTTCCATGCTGAAAATTTAAATGAATGGAAAAGAACTAAAGACATTTTGAGAAACTGGAATTCATCTGTGCAGTCGACCGATTATGTCGAACAGTCAACTGGTCTTATGAAATGTATATATACAGTTCGAAACTCCATGAAATGATACGTTTAATGTGTGTCATTATCTTGACTTTTAATCTAGCAAGCTAATTCGGCGTTAATATTCATCTCCGTAGACAAACAATGAGTAAAGGAAAAATGGGTTGTCAGAAATCGTGATTGTGTGAAATAAAACACTAGTTATGAGAATTCTACATTAAATTGTAAACTATGTTTATGATGATGGTAACCGGATGAAATTGCATGTTTGTATCGATATTGAACATACTGTAGTTTAATAAAAGTGCTGTGTGCTAATCGAATGACAGAAGGAAGAAATATTTCCTTAATTCGAAATTTAACTCTATTCAGTCGACCGAATAAATGTAGTAGTCGACTGTCCTGAACATTAAAAGTTTTTGAATCAAAACCCTGCAGAACAGCCGACTAGTTTGAGTAACAGTCGACTTCCCCGTAATTGATAATTTGGAGTTTTGAACATCGCGGAACAATCGACTGGTCTTGTGCAGCAATCGACTATTCCGAATGCTTTTTGAATAATTTTCCTTAGCTGAACAGCCGACTGGGTATATTTTTGAGTCGACTGTCCAGACTCTTTTACAACATCTCAGATTTCTAGAATTGCTCTATGATAAAAAAATGTGTACCTTACTGTTGAAAGAGATGAATGAAGTTCTGTTGTGACAATTTAGAAAAGTAAATTCTTATATGTTCTTGCATGATATTGTACATGAATGAAATATTCTATTTATGAAATATTTTACGATTATGAATGATATGAACATGACAAGGAAAATCTGATGTAATTATGAAAAATAAACTTATGGGCGTGAAAGGCTCAATTCTTGGTAATTGTGAATTGAAATTGAGGACTAAAGGGTAGCTAAGTCTCACACCGGCACTGAAAAGAAAGGAATTGAAATAAAATTTGAAATGAAAGACCAAGGTTTGGGTCATGTTGAATGAATGATTAAGACCGGTATAGTGGAGAGGCTAACTGCAGAGAATTGATTTTGTTCATGATTCTAATAAATTAAGGATTTGATACATAGTGGAGATGTGATGAAAGTAAGAGAAAACATGAGTATGAGGGCCATCATATTGGCGGTGTGAGGGTGTTTCACAGGCTGTCTTCACGATGCGTCGTGACATGACGTGAGCACTGTTCCAGAATTATCGTCCCGGTGGCTACGCTCGTGGGGTGTTTGGTGACTGCGGGTGGTGTCATGTCCCATGACGGAGGCTGAATTGACCACAGCTGTCTTCCCGATGCGTCGTGACATGACGTGGGATTCCTCTCCAGGCTGTCTGGACATGAGCTCGTAACTCATAGAACATCTAGGATACTTACCATAGTTACAGTAGTAGATTAAGCCATGGCGAGGGATTGAACCCTATAAGATGAAGTACGATTAAGGGCTTGCCCTCAGACCTATGTAGTATGGGATGCATAGAATCTAAACAAGTGTGCATTAGTGTCATATAACATAATAACTGCAATAAGGACTAAGTGCACAATCACAACACGACATCAATAGGATAGTCCCTTTAGCTTTGTTTGTGAACAAGTTTGTGATTTGTTAAGAAATGAGAATCGTTATACTGTTTCCAGCATAGAGAGGATGGCCGTGTATAATTTTTGTCGGTTGAATAAACTGACATACCTACAGTTTTGTATGCAGGATAAATGGCTTGATAAAAATTAAAGGAGAACTGATGCTTATCGATTATTCATTGTTGTATCTTTGTATAATGTTGTAAATTGCTTCTGCTGTCATTACATGTAAATTATTATGATATATGCTTCGGCTGTAAAATGTAAAGTGTAAAGATCTCATGTAACTCTGATGTAAAGTGAAAAGTTTTAAATTCCTTGAAAAATTGTACGAAGGAAGTGTAAAGATCCTATGGAATCTCGAATTCAGTGTATTTTTGAAATTCGGGGTGTTACAGAGTGGTATCAGAGCCACGCTTCACACTAGTACAAATTTATAAGGAACGACACCTTAGAAGTGGACATTAGAGTGTGTGTTTGAGTCTAGAGATTTAAATGTAAGTTACTCACATTTGTGTTATTCTATGATTTATGCTTCTTCCTCCTTATTTCTAAGATGGCTGATCACTTCGACCCTGCTGGAGACGACAATTTGCATATCATAGAGGAAGATTACTATCCTGGACAAGTAGATTCCGAGGAAGAGTACTACCCAGGGCAAGCAGACTCCGACGGAGAAGAATGGCCTGAGTCCCGAGAGATTACCCCACCTCCGGACTCATCTGATGAATCTTCTGACGAAGAAGAAGAACCAGTTCCAAACAGTCTTGTGATATCTCTTCAGAGGGAGGTAGAAACACTGTGGGAGAGTGTCGGATTATTGGAAGCTCAGTTGGCAAAGTGCAAGGATGACTTTGCAATTCTCAGTCATCGTGTATGGAAACTCGAGAAGAGGAAGAATATGACCGATGTGCTGAAGGAAGAAGTTGATGAACTACGGGGAGAACTTCGTGAAGCGAAAAGGAACCGTAGGAGTTAGACTGTTGTAGCTTCTACTATTTTCATTCTGATGTCAGGAAATGTTTTTCAATTCGAATGTATAAAGTTTGGAATTCAATGAAATGCGAGTTGATTTAAAATTCATGTCTTATACTTCGAATTTAATGGATCCTTTGCATTAGAATATAGCTAGAAGAGGAGCTAGAAACGGTGAAGGTATGCACTTGGAAACGGAACTCGCGAGGGTCTATCAGACACTCAACGACGTGGCCATGAATCAGAACCAAGGAAGGGGGCCTGTGAATCCAGTGCCCGAGGTAATTAAACTTGTAGAATCGTTCAAACGAATGAAACCACCTGTGTTCGAAGGGAAGTTAGACCCTGACGCGGCTGACAATTTGATCCGGCAGGTAGAGACTATCTTCGAAGTCTTGGAGACCCCGAAAGGCAGTAAGGTGAAGTTGGCGACTCTACAGCTCGAGAAGGATGCGGCTGTTTGGTGGCAGTCGATGAAGCGGACAATGGGAGATATTGTTCTTGGCTGGAAGGAATTTTTGGAAGAATTCCGCGGTCACTATTTCCCCTCCGATGTCCAGGAGAAGAAGGCTATGGAGTTCCTATCACTACAGCAAGGTGGCATGTCAGTCAGGGAGTATGAGACTAAATTCACTCAGCTCTCAAGGTATGCTCCTGAGTTAGTGATAGATGAGGCGAAGAAGGCTCGTAAGTTCGAGCATGGGTTGAGGCAGAGCTTGATGTCCAGGATGATACCTCTCGGTATCAGGAGGTTTGACAAGCTAGTCAAACGAGCGGCAGCCATGGAGGCAGACATGGAGCAGTTCCACACTGTTCAGAATAGGAAGAACAACTGGAACGTTGGGAAGAGGCCCGCAATTACTGGGAATACCAGGGGACAGCCATCAGCCCAGAGGTTCAATCCAACGGGAGCGAATGTTGTCAACATAGATGGGAGACCCGGAAACAATTGGGTGAGACCTCCTATGGTGACTTGTTTCAATTGTGGGGAGACAGGTCATTACCGATCCCACTGGCCAAAGTTGCAGGATGTTGTCCAGAGGGGACCAATGCAGCAGGCTGGGAAGAGACCGTACCAACAAGGGCGAGTATTTGTCTTGACCGAAGCTGATACCGATGAGGTGGATCATGTCATCACTGATACGAGGGCAGATGTTTAGAGGTTCATGTTGTTTCTTTTTCCCGTTTATTTAGTGAACTGTTGCGTAATGAGTATATATTATGTAACAGGAGAACTTTATTTGAATGGAATGAAAGCTGTTGTTCTGTTCGATACTAGATCCTCTCATACTTTTGTGTCTCCTAAATTTGCTAAAGTGTTGGGAGTTGAACCAAAGATTTTTTCAGGCAAGATTTTAGCTGTCGCTACTCCATCAGGGAAGACTCTAACCACTGATCGGTACTATGCCAACTGCAGATCGTGATTGGAAATCGAATCATTGGGATCGATCTGACTGAGCTGAATATTTTGGGAGTTGATGTTATCATTGGCATTGACTGGATGTCAGTGTACAGTGCAAGCATCGAGTGCAAGACCAAGACGGTAACAGTGAAGGCTCCAGGTGGACCTGAAGTCACTTTCCAAGGAAAGAGAAGATGTTCAGAGTTGGTTGCTGCTATCAGCCAGAAGGAAGGGATTCCTGCTGAAGTGCAGCTGATTCCTGTGGTTCGGAACTATCCGACAGTGTTCTTGGATGATTTTCCTGGGTTACCCCCGCATCGTGATGTAGAGTTCAGCATCACTATTCAACCAGGGAGTGCACCCATTTCTAAGGCACCGTGTAGGATGGCACCGGTGGAGCAGGATGAGATCAAATGGCAGATTGAAGAACTGTTGGAGAAATGCTTTATTCAACCTAGTGCGTCACCTTGGGGAGCACCAGCACTTTTGGTAAAGAAGAAGGATGGTTCGATGAGGATGTGCATCGATAACCGAGAGCTGAATAAGGTCAGTGTTCAGAATAAGTATCCTATTTCCCGAATTGATGATTTGTTCGATCGTCTACAAGAAGCTGCTGTTTTCTCCAAAATAGATCTTCGATCGGGATATCATCAAGTTCGAGAGAAAGCTGAAGATGTGCATAAAACTGCATTTAGAACTTGACACGGTCATTACGAATTCTTAGTTATGCCGTTTGGAGTGATGAATGCACCCGCAATCTTCATGGACATGATGAACAGAGTTCTAAGGCCGTTCATTGATTCTTTCGTCGTGGTGTTTATCAACGATATTCTCGTGTACTCCAAGTCGGAGGAGGAGCACACTGAGCATTTGGCAGTAGTTTTGAGGAAGCTGGAAGAGCAGGAGTTGTATGCCAAGCTATCCAAGTGTGATTTCTGGAAATCTGAAGTGGCATTCCTAGGTCACATCCTTTCTAAGGAGGGAGTGGCAACTGATCCTCAGAAGATAGAGGCAGTGAGAGATTGAGCTAGGCCTACTACAGTGAAGGAAGTCAGAAGTTTTCTTGGATTAACTGAATATTACAAGAGATTTATCCAGGGCTACGTTCAGACAGTCGTGCCGCTCACTGGTCTGACCAAGAAGAATGTGAACTTCAAGTGGACTGAACAGTGCGAGGCAAGCTTTCAGGAGTTGAAAGAGAGGTTGATTACTGCACCTATTTTGGCTTTGCCTAGGGCAGGTGTTGAGTATGATGTTTACCGCGATGCTTCACATCGTGGGCTTGGTTGTGTCGTTATTCAAGAAGGAAAAGTGATCGCTTATGGGTCTAGGCAACTAAGACCGCATGAGAAGAATTATCCAACTCATGATCTAGAGTTGGCCGCGATTATCTTTGCGTTAAAGCAATGGAGACATTGTGTGTGTGGTGAAAAGCTGAACATGTACACAGACCATAAAATCTTGAAGTACATATACGAGCAGAAGGATCTGAATCTGAGGCAGTGAAGATGGCTTGAGGTACTTGAGGACATTCGTCCGGAGATTAAGTATCACCCAGGGAAGGCTAATGTTGTTGTCGATGCACTTAGCTGCAAGAGCAGTCTTGCAAGTTTGATTACAACTCAGAAGCACCTGGCAGAGGATTTGGATCGGGCTGGTATTGAAGTTGTTCTGCATGACTTGGGATCATCGTTAGCTCAGTTGAGGCTTCAACTGACACTAAACGAAAGGATTATTACAAGTCAGGAGGTTGATGCAGAGATTCAGAAGATGTTGGAGTAGGTTAGTGCTGGGAAGTTGCCCGGATTTCAAATCAGGGATGGAGTGTTGTGGTTTGTAGAGAGGCTGTGTGTTCCGGATCAGTCGGACTTGAAAGAAATTATTCTTTAGGAGGCACATGGTATTCTTTTGTCTGTACATCCTGGAAGTACCAAGATGTATAGGGACAGTAAGTAGCATTTCTGGTGGTCAGGTTTGAAGCGGGATGTGGCTGAATTTGTGTCGAGGTGTGAGGTTTGTCAAAAAGTTAAAGCTGAGAATCAGAAACCTGGAGGTCTATTGCAACCGTTACCTATTCCGGAATGGAAGTGGGATAGCATCAGTATGGATTTCATCACGGGTTTGCCTAAGAGTTCTAAAGGCAATGATGCGATTTGGGTCATAGTCGATCGACTAACAAAGTCTGCTCACTTTTTGGCAATGAAACTTACTGCTTCGATGGACAAGTTGGCTGAGATGTAAGTTGGCGAGATTGTCAGGCTTCATGGCGTTCCGTTGACTATTGAGTCTGATCGAGATGTGCGGTTTAGTTCGCATTTCTGGAGTAGTCTTCAGACAGCTTTGGGTACTAAGACAGATTTCAGCATTGCTTTTCATCCCCAGACCGATGGGCAGACCGAGAGAGAGTCAACCATATTCTTGAGGATATGCTTTGGTGTTGTGTACTAGATTTTGGGGGGTAGTTTGGAAAGGCATTTACCTTTGGTGGAGTTTTCCTACAACAACAATTTTCAGACTAGTATTGGGATGGCGCCGTACGAAGCTTTGTACGGCAGGAAGTGCAGGACGCCTGTTTGGTTGTCGAAGTTGGGGAGCGTCAGATGTTTGGACCTGAGATTGTGCAGAAAACCTCTGAAAAGATTGATCTGATCAGGAAGAGGTTGGTGGAAGCTCAGAGTAGGCAGAAGAGCTATGCAAACAACCGGAGAAGGGACCTTGAGTTTGAGGTTGGTGACTTTGTCTTTCTGAAGGTATCGCCCAGCAAAGGCGTGAATCGTTTCGGCAAGAGTGGGAAGTTAGCCCCGAGATTTATAGGCCCATACAAGATATTGAAAAGGATTGGGAAAACTGCTTACCAGCTTGAATTACCGGAAGAGTTGTCTCAGGTACACAATGTCTTTTATGTGTCTATGCTGAGAGGTTATATTCCAGATCCGAGTCATCATTTGCCTGAAGTACCGGAAGGTTTGCAGTTGGATCTGAATTACATCGAGTCTCCTGTCGAGATTGTTGATCGGCAGGAGAAGGTTTTGAGGAATAAGACGATACCGATGGTCAAGGTAGTCTGGAGAAACCATTTGGTTGAATAGGCTACTTGGGAATCTGAGGAGAGGATGATGAAGGATCATCCTGAGCTTTTTGCTTGATTGTATTTTTCTTGTATTTTGTTTTCTCACTCTTTAATTGTAGTTCCGGGGACGAAACTATTCTAATGAGGGAGTGCTGCAATATCCCGAATTTCATTTTTAATAAAATATTATTTTAATTATTTTAATTTTAATTTTTTAATTTTTTTCTCACGTGTTGTGCACGTGCAAATTTCATGTACATACTATTTATAAGAATCTCATTTTTGTATGAACAATTATTTTCATTTATTTTTCTAAAAGCTTATTTCTAAAGCCTAAAACACTATTTATTTATTTTAGCCCACTTTAACTAATTATAGATTTGGTTGTCTTGGCCCACAACCTAAGCCCACTATTTATGAAGCCCACAATTTAATTAATCAAATAAAGGGCTCACATTTGTCATGTAGAGACAAATAGTGAATAATTTGATTAATTAAAATTGTACAACTTTTAATATGGAGACTAGGTGGCACGTGCGAAGCACGTAGTGTGCAATGCACACCAATTCTTGGTGGCCGGATATGGGTTTGAATGATGGAGAGTGGGTTTGTGCACATGGGTTCTTACTTGATGTGTGGGTGGTTACTATAACTCCTACTCCTAACCTAACCATCCATTCTATAACTATCTACTAAATCCTAGCCTTCCAATCTACTTCAAAGTTAGTATAAATACCCCTTCCATCTATTTGTATTTTACACTAGTAATCTATTGAAAGAAGAGAAAATATTATAGAAGATACATATTATTGTGAGTTGAGTGTGAGTGTTCCTTTGGAGGCCGGCCATCATAACAGGAAGAGTTCTCGGTTTCTGGCAAGGAGCAAGGAGGAGGAGACGTACATCGCAACTAGGAAGCTTTAAGGGATTTCGCTTTATTTCTTCAAAAATGTGGGTGTTTCTCATGACTTCTAGAATAGAAATCATGCTAGGATTGAGATTGAATTGTCATTATGCATGTGAAAAATTGGATTGATAGAAATATTGTTATATTGAAATCTTCCATGCTGAAAATTTAAATGAATGGAAAAGAACTAAAGACATTTTGAGAAACTGGAATTCATCTGTGCAGTTGACCGATCATGTCGAACAGTCGACTGGTCTGATGAAATGTATATATACAGTTCGAAACTCCATGAAATGATATGTTTAATGTGTGTCATTATATTCACTTTTAATCTAGCATGCTAATTCGGAGTTAATATTCATCTCCGAAGACAAACAATGAGTAAAGGAAAAATGGGTTGTTAGAAATCGTGATTGTGTGAAATAAAACACTAGTTATGAGAATTCTACATTAAATTGTAAACTATGTTTATGATGATGGTAACCGGATAAAATTGCATGTTTTTATCAATATTGAACATACTGTAGTTTAATAAAAGTGATGTGTGCTAATCGAAAGACAGAAGGAAGAAATATTTCCTTAATTCGAAATTTAACTCTATTCAGTCGACCGAATAAATGTATTAGTCGACTGTCCTGAACATTAAAAGTTTTCGAATCAAAACCCTGCAGAACAGCCGACTGGTTTGAGTAACAGTCGACTGCCCCGTAAATGATAATTTGGAGTTTTAAACATCGTGGAACAGTCGACTGGTCTCGTGCAGCAGTCGACTATTTCGAACGCTTCTTGAATAATTTTCCTTGGCTGAACAGCCGACAGGATATATTTTTGAGTCAACTGTCCAGCCTCTTTTACAACATCTCAGATTTCTAGAATTCCTCTATGATAAAAAAAATGTGTACCTTACTGTTGAAAGAGATGAATGAAGTTTTGTAGTGACAATTTAGAAAAGTAAATTCTTATCTGTTCTTGCATGATATTGTACATGAATGAAATATTCTATTTATGAAAGATTTTATGATTATGAATGATATGAACATGACAAGGAAAATCTGATGTGATTATGAAAAATAAACTTATGGGCGTGAAAGGCTCAATTCTTCGTAATTGTGAATTGAAATTGAGGACTAGAGGGTAGTTAAGTCTCACACCGGCATTGAAAAGAAAGGAATTGAAATGAAATTTGAAATGAAAGACCAAGGTTTGGGTCATGTTCAATGAATGATTAAGACCGGTATAGTGGAGAGGCTAACTCTAGAGAATTGATTTTGTTCATGATTCTAATAAATTAAGGATTTGATACATAGTGGAGATGTGATGAAAGTAAGAGAAAAACATGAGTATGAGGGCCATCGGATTGGTGGTGTGAGGGTGTTTCACAGGCTGTCTTTACGATGTGTCGTGACATGACGTGAGCACTGCTCCAGAATTATCGTCCCGGTGGAGACGCTCGTGGGGTATTTTGTGACTGCGGGTGGTGTCATATTCCATGACGGAGGCTGAATTAACCACAGCTGTCTTCACGATGCGTCGTGACATGATATGGGATTCCCCTCCAGGCTATCTGGACATGAGCTCGTAACTCATAGAACATCTAGGATACTTACCGTAGTTACAGTAGTAGAATAAGCCATGGCGAGGGATTGAACCCTATAAAATGAAGTACAATTAAGGGCTTGCCCTCGGACCTATGTAGTATGGGATGCATAGAATCCGAACAAATGCGCATTAGTGTCATATAACATAATAACTGCATTAAGGATTAAGTGCACAATCACAACACGACATCAACAGGATAGTCCTTTTAGCTTTGTTTGTGAACATGTTTGTGATTTGTTAAGAAATGAGAATTGTTATACTGTTTCTGGCATAGAGAGGATGACCGTGTATAATTTTCGTCGGTTGAATAGACTAACGTACCCACAGTTTCGTATGCAGGATAAATGGCTTGATAAAGATTAAAGGAGAACTGATGCTTATCGATTATTCATTGTTGTATCTTTGTATAATGTTGTAAATTGCTTCCGCTGTCATTACATGTAAATTATTGTGATATATGCTTCCGCTGTAAAATGTAAAGTGTAAAGATCTCATGTAATTCTGATGTAAAGTGAAAAGTTTTAAATTCCTTGTAAAATTGTACGAAAGAAGTGTAAAGATCCCGTGGAATCTCGAATTCAGTGTATTTTTGAAATTCGGGGTGTTACACCTCCACCTATAGTAATGTTCCAAGCTACCGGCATAGCACTGCTAGCAAGTGATGCAAATCGACGAAGCGGGAAGAAACAAAAGAATGAGTAGCACTAAAGTCAAAGAGAACCTAAGTAGGAAAGGAATGGACAAAAATACTGCCTAGCAAGAACTGAATGTGAGAACACTAAAGACAGAAGTAAAATGCAAGAAACAGACATGAATGGAAGGCTAACATGTATGAGCAACAGGATAGAATCACAAAATAGCAAGGAAATAAAAATGATACAAAGAAATACAAAATGAAAACCACTAAAGATATACCTAAAACAATGCCCAAAGCAGTCTCAGCATCCTACGTTGTCAAGTTGTAGACCTGACCACGAACCGCAAGAAGATTACCTCTAGGAGCGTCTCTCCTCTGGTCAAAGATCTGCCTCTGCGGAGGAAATGGTGGTCCACCTTGACCACGAACAAGCGCTCCCTGTGGAGCGGAACCTCCAACAGGTGCCTGGGGCATGGACTTAGGGGCAATCGTGGACCATGTGATCATTTCCTCCACACAGAAGGCATAGGCAATGTAACACCCCGTAGTTTCAAAAATATAGTATACAATATATATATATATATATATATATATATATATATATATATATAAAGTAATGTTGGCTGATTTGATAAATGAATAAAAACGATAGGTGGTAAGGTCGTAGGGGGCCCAAGTGATGGAGAAGGAAGAAAGAACAGCATGTATGCTGTATTGTTGTGCTGTTGACCTTGGTCAAAATGCAGCGATGACGTGGCATTTCCTCCTAGGGCCCACACGTGAAAAGGTAAAAAGAGAACAACAAGGTAAGAGTAAGGGAAGATTATCCCATATTGGTAAATCAAAGGAATATAATAATATATAAATAATATAGCCTATGATCAAGAGTCATCTAATCGGTTAACCACCTTTTGAGAGGCAGCCTGTAGTGGGCAGTTGTACTACATAGTATCTAATTTGTCTTATAAATTTTATAAAATGTCTGAGCTAGGGGTAGGGGCGTTACAGGAAATTAGCTATCCTGCAATCTTGGCGCAAATGCCGAGTCTTCCGGCAGTATGAACAAACCAACTGTGGCCTTTGATCAACAGGTGGGTATGGTAGTGCACTAGCAGGAGGGGGTAGAACCGGCCTCCTAATAGGCCCTCCTGAAGGCCTAGCAACAACAGGGTGCGAGGCAGAATGCTGAATAGCATGCTTCCTCGTACTAGTCTGTTCTTGAATTCTTGTAGCATCTAGGATATCCGCATAAGAAAGAAGTTGCAAGCCAGCAAGACGATCCTGAATCTCAATATCCAAGACCAATATGAAACGACAGCCTCTATCTTCATCATTCGCCACCATGGAGCTAGCAAAACGACTTAGTCGGGTGAATTCCGCAACGTACTCGTTCACAGTCCGACTTTCCTAATTCATGATAGTGTTTAGTTTAACGTCTGTACTTTATGAAATAACAACGAAAAAGCGTAAATAAATATTATCCAACGAACCTAAGTTAAAGAAACAAATTGTCATTCCATCTCATTCTTGGTGGCATTAGGGAAGAACTTCATGAGGAATCTCTCAGTGAAGGTCGCCTAGGGAATGGGTCGCCCCAATCATTCAGCCTCAGCTTGCCACCAGATATGGGTAAGATTAACAAGTTGGATGCTGATAACAACCACACGATCAACATCTGCTATACGCGCTGCATTCAATAGCTGAGCTGTCCTACTAAGCCATTGCTCGGCTTCAAGTGGACCTTCAGTGCCCGAGAACTTGTCTGGATGGAGCCTCATGAAATCAGCCATAATACCAGGTCTCGGTGGCGGCAATGCGAGGACAGGCAGAACGGGTTCCTATTAGCAGCTTTGTAAGCCATTCTCAACTGTTTATTATGTTCCTGTTGCATCCGCAACATCAGTTCGTTGTACTCATGCTGCATTTACATCATCTGTGCAATAGTGGGCTCATCAGACTGATCATCCCCAGCATGGAAAGATGAAACACCTCTCCTAACCATGGTCTGCAATAAAAATCAATTGGTTAGCATCCAGATCATGAGTTAGTTATCGATTATTCATGTGATTACTGCATTGCACATACTGTTCAGTCAAACCGATATAACCTAAATCTGATTAATATATCAATCAAAGCCAAACTTCAGTTTGTTAGTCACATTTGACTGATATATTATCCAAACCCGGACTCTGATACCATTAAAAACCATGTCATGCCCCGCTTTACAAAAATACGGAATACAGGTACATGACATTGGCCCAGTGTAATATCCCGATCGACTATTAATAATATTATTTTATTAACGTATGACTACTTGATTATTTTATTTTTCTTTCACCATTGTGTTATCTTTTAGCCATGACAATCTAATGAATAATTAGAGATGGTTGTGTAGCTAAACCTAGGGTTTGTTGTAGTTAAACCTAGGGTTACAAAGACATAAGAATCCTTCTAGAACACCCTCCCCTCCACATCACCCTCCACCTCACCAAGGACCCATACCCTCACCATACCTCCACATCACCTCCCCTCCACTAGATGCAACCGGGCATGAAAGGAGGAGGGGGTTTTGGATAATTGTGTGGGTGCACAATTGCAATGACCTCCCTTCTCTCCTCCTATAAATACCCCCTTCCTTCTCCATAATCTTACTTTAGAAATATCAAAGAAAAAAAAGAGAAAGGAAAAGAATGAGTGATCTAACTTGAGAGTTTTTAATTGTAGGTTGATAGGAGTTCTAGGAGAAAGAAGGAAAGTAGTCTAGTCTTCCATCAAGAAAGAAACAAGGTGGGGGTTTCTCATGGTTTGTGTTATTTATTTGTTGTTTGTTTGTTTATTGAATGATGGTTTTTGATGCTCTTCTTCTTCTTACCCTCTTGTTTACCTTTCTTTTTTTGGTATGGATATTATGTTGTATGTTGTAGTAGGAATCATCTAAAAATAGTTCTTTTGTTTGTTGTTGTATGATAAAAAGTTAACTACTTGGACTAAAATAATACATGCACATAAACTCTTTGCATACAACCATGTAAGGTTGTAGGACTTGAATGTGAGACCATACATAAGGCATATGAATATTGTTTACAACCATGTAAGGTTGTAGGACCTATGATTGAACCTTGGACTAAGAGAGAACATATGTTGATTAAACCTAAAGAAATAAAGTGTTCTTATTTGTTGTATTATTGTTTAGTTTTAATCTTAAAGTATGAAAAGAAAAAGAAACTAGCTAAATCACTAGTGTAGAATAAATAAATAAAAAGATCTTTCTTTCCTAAACACTAGTTGTAAAAAGATCAAAAAGATCTCTTTTATGTCCACTAGTAAGAAACTTATGTTAATAAAGATCTCTTTTTGTAGTAATTTAATTGTAGATGTTTATGCTAAATTTTAGTTGATACTTATAGTAGTAGTAGTAGATATGTATGTTTCTAATAAAGTTGTAGTAATAGTAGATATGTATGCTTCTACTAAGTAGCAATAGTAGATGTATGTTTCATTAAAAGTAGTAATAGTAGATGTATGTTCCCATTAAAGTAGTAGATGTATTATATCATATTTAAGGATGAGATTCATACTACACATGTTGTAGGATCATTCTTAAAAATATTTAGAAGCTATATTCATGCTACACATGTTGTAGGATCATTCCTAAAAATATTTAGAAGCTATATTCATGCTACACATGTTGTAGGATCATTCCTAAAAATATTTAGAAGCTATATTTATGCTTCAAGTGTTGTAGGATTACTTCTAAAAATATTTAGAAGCCAAGTTTATGCTTCAAGTGTTGTAGGATTACTTCTAAAAATATTTAGAAGCCATGTTTATGCTTCAAGTGTTGTAGGATCACTTCTAAAAATATTAGAAGTCATATTTATGCTTTACTTGTTGTAGGATCACTTCTAAAAATATTAGAAGTCATATTCATGCTTTACATGTTGTAGGATCACTTCTAAAAATATTAGAAGTCATATTCATGCTTTACATGTTGTAGGATCACTTCTAAAAATATTAGAAGTCATATTCATGCTTTACTTGTTGTAGGATCACTTCTAAAAATATTAGAAGTCATATTCATGCTTTACATGTTGTAGGATCACTTCTAAAAATATTAGAAGTCATATTCATGCTTTACATGTCTAAAAATATTAGAAGTCATATTCATGCTTTACATGTTGTAGGATCACTTCTAAAAATATTAGAAGTCATATTCATGCTTTACATGCTGTAGGATCACTTCTAAAAATATTAGAAGTCATATTCATGCTACAATTGTTGTAGGATTACTTCTAAAAATATTTAGAAGCCATATTTATGCTTCAAGTGTTGTAGGATTACTTTTAAAAATATTTAGAAGCCATATTTATGCTTCAATTGTTGTAGGATTACTTCTAAAAATATTTAGAAGCCATATTTATGCTTCAAGTGTTGTAGGATTACTTCTAAAAATATTTAGAAGCCATATTTATGCTTCAAGTGTTGTAGGATTACTTCTAAAAATATTTAGAAGCCATATTTATGCTTCAAGTGTTGTAGGATTACTTCTAAAATGTTTAGAAGTCATATTCATGCTACTAATGTTGTAGGATCCTTTCTAAAAATGTTTAGAAGCCATATTCACGCTACAAATGTTGTAGGATTGATTCTAAAATTCCTACCATGTTTAGACTACCTTATTTATGCTTAGAATGTTGTAGGATTTAAATTAAAAATGCCTACCATGCTTGGAATGCGGTATGTTCATACTAGTCATATATCCATGCTTAAGACTTGTTACAAGTGCATGCTAAATCATTTCGTAATTAAGAATATTGTGAGATTGCCATGATTAATTGTCGTAGATTGATGCTTGAAATTGCATGCCATGATTGAATTGCCATAGGCTAAGTAATAAGAAAGAGCCATGTTGGAATTGTAGTTATACTACCTTGTTGTATTTGATATTAGTAAAGGACCATACATGCTTGTACGGCATAGTATAGCATCCTAGATTGCATGAGGATATGTACCAATGTTTATGTGGGTTAGGAAGAGAACCCATGGACTCTAGTCGAGTAGGTTCTAATTTAAAATGGAACCATAAGCATATGAGCACCCTTCATTCATAGTAATAAGGGTTGAGAAGTTCTAATAGTTGTAGCTTGATAAGAAGCTAAGTATAGGGTATTCAATTACCCTAGGGGTCATCGACCATCAAGACCACATCCTACCTCCTTAGAGTAAAACGGATAGATCTCACTTCGGACGTTGACGGATCTTAACCAATGTAGGTTGACCGTGGGCCGAGAGTGTTGGTAGAATCCGAGTTAGGGGTAGTGATGATTGAGAGAGATATTATTACCAGAGTCTTGGATCGAGGGACCACGAGTTGGACCATGATTGGAAACTATGCAAGATTGCATAGGAATAATAACCTCATTAGGATAGTGACTTATAAAATCATTACTTAACCTTTTGCCCGAAAGAAGGGGAATTGGTAGTAGGGTGCACCATACGACCAAACCTTTCTTTAGGGCCGATCTTAGGTGGTGTTATTGGGTTGTGCCTTCCTGTCAAAGGGATACGTACGGTGCCGTCTCACAAGTTGAGGACACGGGTTGCATATCTAGCGCTGTTAATTCCTGAAGTACAAGTGGCTGGGGGTACCACAGGATGCATTGGGTAGTCCTGCGCTTGCAATACCCCAGAGGGTGCCACAGGGTAGGCATCGCGCTACCCTGCGCTTGCGAAACCCTATAGTTTGATTTTGGAATGACGCCCGATACATTGGGTTCGTCTAGTTGAGAGAGGTCCGGATGGCCGGGTCACAGTGGCGAACATAGACACCACTGGCGATATGCAACAGTGGCATATGACCACATCTGCAGCCTCATTAGCCACGTGTAGGTGTCGGGAACAGGTTGTGTACAATTAGAATTCATAACGCGGGTTCAATCCCTATATTTGGAGAAACGGCTTGAGATGGAGTCGCATGTAGTATGGGCTGCATGTTGCTTCGGAGACTTGCTGAATATTAGAATAAGAGCATTCTAGTATTAGTCGACATGGCAGTAGTACCCTAGCTTAGTTGACAGTGCATTAGTATTCTAGTTTAGTCGACAGTACATTAGCGTTCCAGGTTAGTTGACAGTGCACTGGTATTCCAATTTGATTGACATTCGTTGGATTCTTGCACGCACGAACACTTAAACTACACCGACATACTTTACTATGTTTGTATATATTGTTTTGGAGATCCGCTGCTATATGATCAGCCTTTAAGCGTCAGTGAATACTGACGTCCCCACTTCCATAGGTACTGGACCGTAAAAATACAGGTACGAGATTCAGGAGGACTCAAGGCAAGGAAAGTGAGGAGTCAACGTCAAGTTTTAATTTCCGCTGTAATAACTATTTCATGTATACTCTGATGTAATCTAGTGTATTGATGGGAATACTCGGCCTGTAATATTGAGTTAATAAGAAGTTTTAAATTTTCCTGTTTTCTGGGTTTTGTGACTTATTCAAGGAAAGGTCTTGGCTCGTGTCTCGATTTCCCAGTATATGGAAAACGGGGCGCTACACCCAGCGAATGACTAACGTCACCCATAAGCTGTTTATTCGATCAATACAGAATAATTGCGCAGGCAATAATAATAATCTCATGAACAATAATACTTGGAATGAAGCAATATAAAATATCCAAATATAATAATCGAACATCTGGAAACGATAATAAAATCTGGGACATAAGCCCAATACAATAATAATCCAATCACAAATAGATAATAAGTATCAATACATTAAGTTTGATAAAACAATAAGCAATTAAAAGCAATAAATATTTGTTCTTCAATCCCAGTATGCAATTCTCCTTCATTACTTGTGTACACTTCATCAAAAAGAAGAGAATATTTTTCCTTAAAGCAAGTCATGGACAGCAAGTAGAGAAAGCAAGGAACAATGGAATAACGATATAAAAATGAATTCAATGGATCAATAAGAGTTAATAACATGGGACAATAGCAATAATCAATATCATGGTAAACAATGCAATGATGTAAACAATGGTTCAATATTCGATAACAATATTCAGCGGTATCAATAACACTAAATAATATTTGGTATCAATAGGAACAAGGATGTACAATATGCAATGTCGATGTCGTGTCAATCCTCATGTCTATTAATGATTTTAATCCTAACTAATGTACATACAACTGCATCCCATACTATAGGTTCGATGCATACAATCAATTTCTTTTAGACCGAGTGGTGAATTCTATAGATCATGTGTCGGTACGATAATCACTGATATGATACAATATTGTTGCACAATACATTATGACGATTCACTGATTCACTGATACGATTCATTGATACAATTCAATCATGTAATACACGAGAGATTAGGGTGTCGTAGTCAACACTCCACAATCAATCGATAAATACTGGCCGACACAGTCACTATATTATTCACTACTCAAGTTAATCCCTTAAACCCCGACTTGTTAATTATTTTATTAATGTAACAATATAATATGCAATTCGAGACATTGGATGAACAATAGTGACAATAGAGGAACAATAAGATGGTAACATGAAATAGGACAATTAGAATGATGACATTAGTACATTAGGATTATACAATGCAACATACATACTTCAATTCATGCAATACTACGATGTAGGATTAATTAAACTATTAAAAACTGGAATATAAAATTATGGACAGCAAGAGTAGTCGGTACAAAAATGCATTTTTCCGCTGTTTCAGAAATTGAAAACTGAATTTGTCAGAAATTCTAGAAACTAGAATTCCTCACGGTTCCAATGCATAATTAAGCTCAAAACCCGACAATAGTAATTAGGTCAAACACATTATTCTTTACAGATTTCATGTTCAGGCACAATCTCAATATCATGTTATTATAATTTTAGAATCAGCAAAAACTCTATATTAAATTCATTAAAAATATTTATTAGACTCCTAAACATGATTACTAACAATCTGAAAATTATCAGAGCAAAATTTTATCATTTCACCAACCTTTTTATAGTTTCAACATGAAACGTACAAGAATCTGAGAATCTGGAATAAAAAACACAGCTGTACTAAAACGGGCATAACTTTTGTTGTACAACTCTGAACATAGAAATTCAAGATGTTCTGCAAACTAGAAAGATAAGGCTACAATTTTTATTCAGAAAATAATTTACTTTAAGATCATTTACTTGGTAAAAAATAGTAGACAACATACAATCAACAAGCAAGATACAGGTTTTAGGGTATTCTTCATGAAATAATTTGATTAAATATGATGTGTATCAATTCTATAGTCAATAAATTATATAATCAGCATAAAAAGATGAATAAAATGAGAATACACGCATACATCAATTTATCATCAAAAAACATCAATCGGTCAACCACATACAACCTATCAATTCTCTCTACAATAATTTATTTGTGTGACAAATATATGAACAACCCTATTATCAATTCTATATGCACACATGAAAGATTCAATCTTTGGAGTCAAAACTGGCATGATGTCAAGTAAATTAGGGTTAGCTCATGTAAACCCTCAATATACCGAACAAAAGAGATGAACAATGTATAATACGATAAACGAAGGGATCTACTTGGAAGAGTTTTAACAAAACTTGAATTTGATACAATTAACAAATCAAGAAGAAGTGACTTGCCTTAGAGACGGTAAAAACGAATACCAAGAATAACGCGATAAGGATCCTGAAGCAATGAACCACGAACTAGCATAGTTTAGCATGTGCAATATACGTGCAGTAAAATCCAAGCAACAACAGCCAAACAGAACTCAGCAACAACTGCACAAGGTACAGCAGCAGCAACATTAGCAACTTCCTAGGGAGATGGAGGCTGTAGATTGAGTCAACTTAGTCCTAGGGAAAGTTCCTAGCAACTTCCTAACTCTCATCTCCACCACATACTTGGCAAACATAGAGCCCTTAGATCTCATCAAGATCCCATCCAATCTCATCTCATCTCATTTAGAAGTAGGGTTCCTAACCCTAGGTTTAGGTTAAAGAACTCTAACCCTAGGTTAAGCAAATTTTAACTATAAAATAAAATAAAATGTATGATTATTTATAATTCAAATTAATATGTATATCGATAGAAAAAAAAATATTCTAATATTTATATTATAAAATATACCTGGTCGTATTCACATTCAAGCAATTATAGATCGTACATCATATACGATCCAATAGAATCAAATCAGATATATATATAGAGATATTTTATCTGTATACATAAAATAAGATAATTTGAATTTATAAAAAATATATGTTTGTAAAAATTATTATTTTCCCGAAGATTGTCTTGTTAAATCAATCGGGGAAAAACCACAATTTAATTTAGAAGATATCTCGGGTCTTTCTCATCGGTTCAGAATAACTAATAATATGAAATTTCTCAATTAAAACTAATAATTACTAGAAAAATATGTAATCGCATGCAATTCTCAATTGTGCATAGATTACAATTCAAAATAGTTATATACTATTTTGCAGGGTGTTACATGGGTAGGTGAAGGAATTGAATGGTTGGATGAAAAGCCAACACATAATCAATTAGAAACTTCTTGGATATTCTTATTCTTACATGAAGATCAAACATTGCATACTCTCCACCACTGGATCTCATCACTCTCATTCAAGATCATCATGGTATAGGGTTTCCTAACCCTAGGTTAGGTCAAGTAGCCCTAGGTTACTAACCTTAACCCTAGGTCAAACAACCATAACCCTAATGAAAAAGAATGTATGATATTTACAATTCAAATTAATATCTATATCCATTGCAAAATGTATTCAAATATTAAATTATATAATATGTACGGACATATTCTCATTCAAAACAATTATAGATCATATATCATATACAATCTAATATGATCCAAACAAATATATGTAGATATATATATATGAGCAATCTTCCATTGAAAACGCACATGTTGTGAAAACTTATGAAAACCACCTAGGCCATTGTTGGGAACAACGGCCTAGGTTATAATGCATTATAACCATGGTCGTTCTTCCCAACAACGGCCTAGGTTGTTTTCATGTTTTCAACGCTACAATAACATTTTCAATGGAGCATTGCTCTCTCTCTTTATATACATACATAAATACATATCTATATAATAAAACACAAAGAAAGCTATCAAGTGGCTCTCCTTCAATTTCCCCAAAAATTAAAGGCCCAGATCTAACCTCACAAAACATATTTTCCCCCCAAAACTCAAATTCAAATCCCCCACCCAAAACAACTCCTATATTTATTTAATTAATTTTTTTTTCTCTCTATCTTCCTCCCTCTTCTATTCAAAAAATGAAGAAATTAAAAATTTTAAAAATTTTTTAAAAATAAAAAATACTAAAAAAAATTAAAAATTAAAAACTTTTCAAAAAATTCAAAAAATTAAAAAAAATCATATAATATGTTTTTTGCTGGACCCCAAAAAGTTTCTCATATAATATATTTGCTACTTCAATAAATTTGCTGGATCTCCAAAACAAATTTATATGATCAAACATGGTGCACCGTTCTGAAGACGTGCCGTAGACACGTGTCAACGGGCAAACGTAGTATATATATATATATATATATATATATATATATATATATATATATATACACTTACAACTAAGATAATTTGAATTTATAAAAATATATGTTAATAAAAATTATTATTTTTCCGAAGATTGTCATGTCAAGACAATCAGGGCAAATCCACAATTTAATTGAGAAGATATCCCGAGTTTATCTCATCGGGTTCAGAATAACTCATATTTCTGAAATTTCTCAATTAAAAATGAAAATTACTTTTCTGCAATTCTCAACAGTACACGAATTACAATGCAAAATAGCTATATACTACTTTGCAAGGGTGTTACAACTTAGTTTATTTTTATGCAAAAATTGTTGTTCTAGCCTAATGCATACGTTCCCGAGTCACGTCGAACACAAACACAAAAAAACAAGTTCGGAGTCCAACACTTGGTTCGACGCCACTTTAACCACTTGCAAACAAACAAGTGCAGAGAGGCTCACCATTCGAAATTGCTCCCACAACTGTTGAAACTCTCAAACAATAAGTTCGGAGTACAAGTTCAACGTAGCTTTAGCGACTTGCAAAAATGCATGTGCGGAGCAGCTCACCATTCAGAATTGCTCCCACAACTGTTGAAACTCTCAAACTACAAGTTCGGAGTCCAACACTTTGTTCGATGCAAATTTAGCCGCTTACAAACAAACAAGTGCGAAGCAGCTCACCATTCAGAATTGCTCCCACAACTGTTGAAACACTCAATCGACAAGTTCAGAGTCCAACACTTGGTTTGACGCCACTTTGGCCACTTGCAAACAAGCAAGTGCAGAGCAGCTCACCATTCGGAATTACTCCCACAACTATTGAAACTTGTAAACAATACTCATAATACAGATGGAATACAATGAAAAGAAACAATTCTTTAACACTTAAAGAATCTCTTCATTCAAATCAAAAACCTCGATACAAGCTCAAAGAAACAAGAAAGAAATGACGACTCCCTACAACCTTAGATATTCTCCTCAGAACCACCTTTACCCCTTTATGGCAAGGGATGCTCCTTCTGAGGACACTCATGGTCTGCTGCTCCCTTCGATGCCTAAAGCTCCTCCCCACTCCTAATCACATGATTTACACTACGTGCCACCTCTCCAGCCCAACAGATCGAGTCTGAACCACATGATTTACACTACGTGCCACCTCTCCAGCCGAAGAAGTGCTCGAAGCACTAGCCACAGCGCTTTGAGCGTCTCCCAAATTCTTCGAAGCTCCATACGAGTGAAGAGTTAATTCGTGGAACGACCACCCTTTGCTTGTACTCTTCATAGGAACAGGATGACCACCCTTTGCTTGTACCATGTTTTCCCCGAAGCCTCAAAGATGGCCTTCCTCAAGAAAGTCACCTCTAAGCTCTTCTCGAGTACCACGTTCTTTATCTCATCCCTGTGATGGTGGCCACGAGTAAAGAGCAACGAAGAGATTCAATTGTTGAATCCTTTCCAACTACAGCCTTGGCGGAAGGATCTTTGTTTTCGCAAGAACAATCCTCCACTTCAGCTGGGAGCTGATCTCGAACAACCTCGCCACAACGCCTTGCTTCGGTCTCCCTACGGGTCAACACCCTTGTTAAGTGACCAAGCTCCGTCTCAGCCTTAAAATGCCTGTCTCATGAGCAACTAAGCCCCAGCTCCACCACTCAGAGTTTCGTACGGAGGCGGAAGATCTCACTGGAAAAGTAAGTTCCCCTGTCGTACACGACAATCTACTAGGGCAAAAGAAAAAATAGTTACTTCAACAAGAACGAACGCGATCATAAAAAGGCCGGAGACTCAAACACAAAGCTTCTAAACTTCCAACATGGGTTAGGAGAACAAAAATTGGGTTTCATGAACTCAAAATGAAGATACATACAGCAGTGGCCAGTCCACTATTAGTAATCCAAACAAAAGAAAAAACAACTTAGAAGAAGAATCAGGGGTCCACCTCAATATAGGAACCTCGGGAGCCTGCATCTTGTAACACCCCGCAAAATTGAGTTATGATAATTTTGCCAACGGGTATTACGCACATGTATTTTGTACTGTTACGAGTAAAATCTATAACATATTTTAATGTAAATGTCCCTCTATATTTTTTCATTTCAATTATTTATACATTTTTCATCATCTCAAAATTTATTTTTATCCTATTCTGTGCTAACTTAAACATTTATTTTAACATTTGTGTTTTTACGTGCATTGCAGGTGCTTTTCAATACATGTGTCAATTACGTATATTCTGCTGTTACATGTAATATTATAAAATTTCTACGTGTTCAGTTATTTATTTTATAACTTGTTCAAATTTATTTCCTAAACTCAAATTCTTTTTCACTCTTATTTTGACTTAAATATATTTTTACACGTGCGGTGCACATATTTTCTATGCACGCATTGATTATAATGTTAAATACATATATAGAATTAACGAAACGTATTTTACGTATTTTTTAGTTCTATTGTTAGAGACATTTTTCGTTTTCTCAAATTTATCTTATATATGAATATTTATTTGCACGTGCGTTACACATGTTTCTTTTTATGCATGTGCAAAATGTGCTATTTTATTACAAAGTTGTGCACTAAAAATTCCACAAGGCTAACTATGCTAAATTTAATATGAGTATTTATTAAATAAATTAATTTAAAATGGAATAAAATAATAAAGTAAAATAGAATGAAAAATGTACAGAACACGTGCACACATGCACATGTGCACACGTGCATTGTGCACTCTTTCCAATGGTTAGCTGCACATGGACAGAGTGGGCTGAGTGAGTGATGTGAGTGTGTGAGTGGGGGTGTGTGTGGGGTAGTGGGGTGGTTAGTTGCTAAAACTCCTCCTAAATTCCCAAATAAATATCCCCCTATCCTAACCCCAAATGAACACAAAAATAAATCAAACAAAATTGAAACTCAAGAGAAGGAAACTTGCTGTTTTTTTGGCTTTCGGGGTTGGAATAAAGGCTTGCGGGTTGTGCTTGTGGGGTCTCTTGGAGCTTTTTGCTAAGGGGTTAAACTACTAGGAGGTCTTTTGAGGTGTGTGTTCTCCAACTTTCTAATATAATTTATCAGTAGAAAGCTAGATTGTAGAATGTATATGTGTGAATTGTTAGATGCATGATGGCCTGTATAGATTGAGTATTTATGTTTAGATTATGTGTTGTTGAGTAGATGTGTAAAATTATGATATGATTGATTTGGGGATATTTTTAAAGTTTCTGTTTTAAGTTTTAGTTGCACTTCAGAAAATCATATCTATTAAACTATGTCAAATCTGGAACTTATTTTTTTATAGGAGCATCTCGTACATGTCAAGAACTTCTCCTTAAAATTTCATAATATTTGGATGTCGTTTACTATTTTAATAAAATCGAAACTTAGGACTGGTTGGCAGTTGGCTAGTTGTTGGAAATTCGTATACATTTCGGATTTGATTATTTTAGCATCTTAGATGCGGTATTTTGAGAAAGGTCAAAACTAAGAAGTTGAAGTAGACTCGTTAACCTTTATGTAGAGCCTAAGAAATTAATTTTCCATGAAGAATAGAATTTATATTGAATTTTATGAGATTGAACAGTGGCAGTCTGTATAACATTTCGACAAGACTATGGATTCAAATAATTCAGGGTTATAGACATATCATTTTGGAGAAGCTTATAACTATAAACTTATAGTAGCCATTTATACCTTTAATTTGATCTAAAGAACAAACTTTTCATAAAGTATAGATTTTTTATGTGATTTTTACAAGTAGCATGAGCGTCGGTTTTCGGATTTTGAACCTAATGTTAATACAAGTATAGAAAATTCTAAAATTCGAAACTAATGTTTTTGATACAACCAAGTACCTCCAGTAAACATTTCATTCCAAAATATTTTACCAATTTCATGTTATGATTTTACAAACTTCTCTTCACAACAAGGAAAAACACAGACTTTTTACTGCTCCCTGTTCCGAGGAAGAACAATTTTGTTGGGCTACTAGATCAACCCAGAAAAGTATGAAGAAAATTAAGGATGCTCTAAACTCATCCTAGAACACGAAAATAAAATTTTATGCCCATATTCTAAGTCGTTTGCCTAGTATAAAATCTTAAGTCAGCATGCTACATATATGTTCTCTAACATGAATCATGATATGAACTGTACTATCATACAAGTTTAATTTATCTTAGCATATCAAACACTTATACATGGTAACATGCCTTCTTAGCTAAAACTAAACACCAATCGATACACAAAAATTTCTAATTTAGAGTTAAGAAATCACCCACCCTTCCAAGTAACAAAAGAGAATCCTAGCTTAAGACTGCCTTCCTTCCTTCCTTCTCCAAGTTGCCTCCACTTGATTTTCCTACAACCAAAGAGTAGATGCTTGTCGGCTAAACTCTGACTACTCTTTCCCTATTCTACTTCTTCTTAAAAATCCCTTTATTTATTTTTTTTTGAACAAGTTTACATGAAGAACAAGGTGAAGAAGAAAAAAGCTAGTAGGTTTTATAGAATGGAGGGATGGGTGTTTAGTGTTTGGCCGGCCATTCTATTGGAGGGTGGAGACTGGATGGGGTGTGAGTGAGTGGAAATGAAGGGTGGATGGGTTGCTAACACACCAAGATGATAGAACAATCAAGGAGTTACTTGGTGGTTCATGAAGATTTTCTTCATGGTTAATTCAAACCATTGGATCTCATCAAGATGATCCTAGGTTAATCATGATTGATGGGGAGGGTTAGCTTCTAACCCTAGGCCACCAAAAACCCTCAGTCGAAATAGTAACCCTAACCCTAACTCATATGCATAAATATGAACATACATTCCACATTCAATTCACATTATTCATATACTCAATCAATTTGAATCTATATATATATATATATAGTTCATTTAATAGACTATATATATATATATATATATATATATATATAAGTTTATTTTATCTGGGGTATTACAGAATCTAAACTCCACCATGTTCTTCTGCTGGAGCTTATAAAGCCTCCAGAACACATCTAATCGGAGCTTGAGTCCGACCACCTGGCAGTGCAAAAATAAAACTATTCCTATGCCTCCACATGACTGAGCGGGACTCAGAGTAAACCACCTCAAAGACTTCTCTAACAAAGGGATGTAGAGGGAGCCGGAGACCCGCATGAAAAGCGTTAAAAGGAAAGATGCACATATTCAAGAAAACCGGAGAACAAGCTCTAACTCCGGGACCAGGGAGAAATAAATCGAACTCTGGTGGAATCTGATTGCACTCTCGAACAAGCCCTATGTCCTTTTCGAAAGAATAGAAGACATCTCACCAGCCTCCGTAGACTCCTGATGCTCATTTTCTTCATAAAACCTCCCTATTCCACACTCGACTTGCCCCTCCCCCCCCATTCGGTGGGGTAGTCTCTAATGCCAGTACTATGAGATAAAGAGCAAGGATATCTCCCGAACTTTATTTGCCTCTACAAGAGTCTCCACAACGACGAATGGCTTGGCAGGCCCCATACCCCGATAAGCTCTAGAAAAGGGAATCTGAGATGATCATTCCCCTCTGCTCGCAGGGGAGGTCTCTCCGCCCTAAGAAAACCTAGACATCATGAATAAGATATATATCTATAATAATAATTTACCTACAATGTGACGACTGCGGTCGGAATTGCATGCCGGAGACTGCGGCCAGAATTGCTCGCCGGAGATCGAAAAATCTGACGGAGCCTCTTTAGAGCCAATTCATTGAGGAGGAGGTGAAGTGAGGAGAATGAGAGAGAAGTGAAGGGGGGGATTTATAGCCAAGGAAGAAATGATTGGGCTTCCGAGTTCATGGGCTGCTAAAACTTGGGAAAGCCCAACTAACGCGGAAGCTCAAGCGGCACCCACTAAGGAAAGATATCAAGATCAGCGTAAGTCGTTCGATCTCCAAAAAAATCGTGCCACCAAGATCAACGGCCAAGATCTGAGGAGATCCACCCTGGTCAACGATCAACATTGATCAGTCAACGCCACGTGGCACCTCCCCACAAGTCCACGTGGGTTCTGCAACGCATCAGCTCGGGGTGATTCCGAGCTACCCTCGATTCGACCCTGTGTGATGCATCTACCGTTGGATCTCCTAAAAAATCATGCCATCAAGATCAACGACCATGATCTGAGGAGATCGACCCCGATCAATGGTCAACGTTGACTGGTCAAACATTAACCAGTCAACGCAACATGGTGCCTCCCCACCGGTCCATGTGGGATCGACAACATGCCGCATCTGGGCAAAACCTAGCTACCCTTGATCCGACCCTGTGTGAAGCATTTGCCGTTCGATCTCCTCAAAAATAATGTCATCAAGATCAGCAACCAAGATCTAAGGAGATCCACTGCGGTCAACATTCAACGTTGAATGGTCAAACATTGACCATTCAACACCACATGCTGCCTCCCCATAGGTCCATGTTAGTTTGGCAACATGCCAGCCTGGGGTGATTCCGATCTACCCTCGATCTGACCTTGTGTGAAGTGTCTGACATTTGGTCTCCTCAAAAGTCGTGCCATGAGATCCACCCCGGTCAATGGTCAGTGTAGACTGGTCAAATGTTGACTAGTCAATGCCATGTGGCACTATCGTATTGGACCACATTGCTCAGGACTGATGTAGCTCGGATTCGATCCGAGCAGAAGCCAAATCGGGCTGATGGAACGCGTTTACCGTACGATCTCCAAGATCTTCATGCCAGATCATGATGAACA
Organism: Hemerocallis citrina; assembly: GCA_017893485.1. Classification (NCBI taxonomy): domain Eukaryota; kingdom Viridiplantae; phylum Streptophyta; class Magnoliopsida; order Asparagales; family Asphodelaceae; genus Hemerocallis; species Hemerocallis citrina. The sequence continues at coordinate 112,762,176 of CM030360.1, read as the reverse complement.
GCTATGATCTGAGCATGGTATTTTCTATTTAATTCATTTCATTATTTAACTATTAATTTGAATTATTTATTAAAAATTGGAAATTGAATAAAAAAAGTCAAAAATTGATTAAAAATTAGAAAAAAGTTCAGAAAAATCTAGAAAAGTCTTAAAAAATCAAGAAAATTCTAAGATAATCTTGGGTATTTTATAAACCCAAGATTGCATCGTTACACCCCAAGCGAGATCTAAACGTCCACGACTCACTAACTCAAAGGCTATGAGACCTAGTCTTCGGTAGATGTAGAGCTCGTTGTTAGCACCAAACAACTTTGGAGAGGCAACTCTAGGACAGAGTTGGTGTTGAACTTATTATTGCCACCCAACAACTCTGTAGAAGAAACTCAATGACGGAGTTGACGTTGAACTTGCTGTTTGTGCCCAGCAAATTTGTAAAGGAAACACTATATCAGAGTTGGACATAAAGCTTGCTATTTATGTCCAGATAGTTTGTGGAGACAATCTAGGATAGAGTTGAAGTTGGACCCATTGTATGTAATAAATGTGTTGTCTAGGAGCGCTTGAGCGAAGAGGGATGCCGAGCACATTGTACGGAGTTAACAAGTTGTTGACAGAGCTCGAGCGAAGAGCAAGGCATTGACCTCGTTGTGTAGAGTTAATGAGTTCTTAACGAGTTGGTAACTGACCTGGAGCGAATAGCAAGGCATTGAACTCGTCATATTGACTTTGCGATTCATTGATGAAGCTCGAGCAAGAAGCGGGGCACAGAACTCGTTGTACGGAGTTAACGAGTTGTTGACAGTACTCTAGCGAAGAGCAAGGCATTGACCTTGTTTTGTAGAGTTAACGAGGTTTTAACAAGTTGTTAACTGATCTTGAGCGAAGAGCAAGACATTGAACTCGTCATATTGAGTTAGTGAGTCGTTGACGAAGCTCGAGCAAAGAGCCGGCCACAGAATTGATTGTACTGAGTTAACGAGTTCTTGACAGAGCTCGAGAGAAGAGCAGGGCCTCGAACTTGTTGTAGGAAGTTAGTGTGTTGTTCAGCAAAGCTTGACGGAAGAGCTGGGAACCGAGCACATTGTATAGAGCGAATGTGTGGTTTGGTGGAGCTCGAGCGAAGAGTAAGACGCTGAACTTATTGTTGGGAGTTAATGAGTTGATGATGGAGTTTAAGCGAAGAGCAGGGCATCGAACACGTTGTAGTGAGTTAACAAATTATTGACGGAGCTTGAGCCAAGAACAAGGCATTGAACTCATTGTATAAAGTTAATGAATTGTAGATGGAGCTCGAACGGGGAGCAAGGCATTGAACTCGTTGTATGGAGTTAACGAGTTATTAAAGGAGCTTGAGCGATGAGCATGTAACTCCCCGAATTCCATTCACAGGAAATTTGTGACTTGCCATAATATTTTACTTCAATTTAGTACAAACACACTTCAAATTATAGGAAAAATTAAAAAAAACTTTAATACATCATCATTCATTACAAATATTAGTGAACTATACACAATAAACTACAACTTGTTCCAAAACTCAAGCATCAGTTTCCACTAGAGTCCGCAAAAAACTCAAGTCCATACCACCCACTGAAAATGAATCCTACAAATCTTCCAAAATGTGGGCACGTCAGTTGAATGCAACTTACACAAAACTAACATTAACAGTGATCTTCTAATTCTCAACAACCATTGAATTTCTTGCCAAAATAAATGCGAAAAGTAAATTTATTCAAAGTGAATAATGTATGTCGTGATCCTTGTCATGCCCCGCTTCCCATTATACGGAAACACAGGCACGCAACTGAGGCCCAGTGGATGATGGGTACATCATCCATAAGTTGTACAGTTTAACTCAATAATATGAAATATAACAATAACCACGCATGCAATAAGATATCAAAAAAACATAAATAATCCGTGAAATATCTCATACATAACCAACATCTGGAAAGCAAATAACTTCGGGTCAACAAAGCCAGGAATACAAAGTACGAAAGTAATACAATGCTAGGAATAAAATAACATGAATACAATAACTATGAGTATTAATTCCACTCCAATCTTTAGAACATCAGTTCTCCATGTCCTTCAGTTGCTTCCTCCGCGATGCCTGTAATCTCCGCATCTAGAGATGGGAAAAAATGCCCGTTAGAGCAAGCTATAGGCGACAAGAAGTAGCAAGCAGTAATATAAGAAACAAGAGATTATATAACAAGAGCAAGAAATTGGGACGATATCAGAGTCAATAAATGATAAATGTTAACAAAATCAAAAGTCGATAATTAATAATTCAGTTTTCGAGAATCAATGTTCAGTAACCAATATTCAATATTAGTGTTAATGTTCAGTGTTTATCTCTTGTATATCAGTATTTTAATAACATGTCTAATGCACGCAATCCTGCGTCCTATACCACAGGTTTGGGTGAATTAGTGAAGTGAACGTTTAGACTATAATGGTGAATTTTACAGGGTCCTATACTCGGGTCTTGCAATATCAATGACCTATGACCAATGACCAATGACCGATGTACGATTAATCGAGATACTGTAGTAAGCAGTCCACAATCAATCGATGACTAATATGACCGATAACAATGACCAATATGGGTTGTGACCAATATTCCCTTCTGAGTACACTCTCCTATATTCTCCACTACTAAGTCGACCCTTATTTCCCTGCTTGTTATAATTTTATTAACAATTAGTTATGAACATGCAATAAATATGATCAATGAGAACAGTGGTATTAATACAATATCAAGCAGATATCAAGACTGTGCAATATATGAAATACACATAGTACAATACATTGAATATGGAAAATACGGGTTTATATGCAAAACATAACAATATATGGACTCAGTGTACTATAATTTCTATGTTCTAGGTTTTCAGTCTCGGTGTCAGGAACTGGGTCGAAACCTCTGTACAAACCCGAGAAAACGACAGGGCAGCATATTTGAATGTTCAACAATGCGATAAATTTACTGTTCAAGTTTTAAATCAATAATAATGGCACGATAAGACGACTCTGAATCAATAATATGATACAATAAAGAAAACAACAAAGTTCAATTAGATGTGATATTCAATTCGATTACTACTTGCCAGAATTCAAGGAGTGTTTTCTTGAACAAGAACAATAAAAATTAGTTCAAGAGATGCTTGCCAGTTATAAGACGATTCTGAATATGAAAGAATAACGGGATAAGAATCCCGATGGCAACATATGCAAGACACGTACAATCACGCACTCGAAAAGGCACATGCACACAACGTGCACCAGAATCCTCAGCCACAACAAGACTCCCCCAAAACATCAAACACCGGATCGTCAAATCACACAGTAACCAAAACAGCAAATGGTGAAATCCAGCACAACAGTGGACAACAGATCATCATGGCAAGCAACCGTTAGCCATTGGATGAATAGCAAATAGCGGTTGCGATCCAATCCAACAAACAGCAAGAGCGACGGTGACTATGGCAGTTCTGCGGTGGTCGAGGAAGGAGGACAGCTGCGGTTTGCGAGGCTGGAGCGGCGTCGAGGCATGGCGATGGGACTGAGGGTGCAGTCGAGGAGGGAGGTGCTGAAAATAGTGGAAAAGGGAGGATCGATGGGTTCAGATGTAAGGGTTCTTCTACAGAGTGATGTGAGGCGACTAGAGGGTGGTGATCGCTGGCGGCAATCGAGGTGGGGATAGGGCTCGATGGGGCCATCGACGAGCTAGATGGAGGGGTTTTGGAAATAGCAGAGGAGGAAGATGGTAGGAAGTTGATGGCGACAATCGATAACGGAGTTCGACGATAGCTAGATGAGGAAGGCAGAGGAGGATGGCAGGGTGCATCGGTGATGACGACAAGCAGAGTGTTCGGTTCAGGGGGTTGCAGGCGGTTTACAGGGATGAAGACAGGGCAAGATGAGGGTGGAGTAGATCTGCAGGGGCATGGTGCTCGGTTGACGAGGAGGGTAGGGCATCGAGGGCGGAGAGGTTGGCTGGCAGCAAGGATGATTAGCGGTGATGTTGAGACACCGGGGAGGATTGTAGCGGGGGCGATGGAGAAAGCCTACAGTAGAGGTGAAGGTCGATGGGGTTCTATTGGGTTCAACTAAAATGGAGGGAGGAGGAAGATGCTCGAATAGAGGTGGCAGCGGTGGCACTCGGGACTCGAGCGGAGGAGGAAAACGACGGGATGGTCAGTAGCGAAGCGGGGTGGTGGTAGTGACGGAGAGCGGGAGGCGGAGCTAGGGCACTCTGTTTCATTCTGAAATAGAGGAAGAGGGAGATAGGGGATAGAGAGATCGGGAGAGAGAAACAGAGTGGGGAGAGAGAGAATAGGGGGAGATTATTATATTATATAATAGTATAATAATAGTGAGTTAGTGGGGTTAGTTATGAGGTAGTGGGAACAAGGAGAGAATTGTAGGGATATGCGGTACGTGAATGTTAAGAGATTTGGGATAATTAGCAGATTAGATGATTGAGTTAATGGGTTGAGTATATAAATGTGGGTTTGGGTTAATAGACTTGGGCTTTAGGTTTGGGCTTCACAAAATAAAATACTAATTATAGAAGGGTTAAAAGAATGGGCTTAGACACTATAAGATGGTTTGGGCTTGATAAAAAAAAAATTGATTATTCAAATACTTGCTATAGAGTCTAGAAGAATAGAAAGAATTACAAGAAAAATTAAAAAATACAATAATACGGAGAAAAGAAAAATGCAAATCCATATAAATGGGAATCGGGGTTACAATCATACCTACCTTACAACAAAATTTCGTCATCAAAATTGATTTAGGTGGAGAAGAGGATAGTGCCCGAGGAACTAGAAGGTAGTGATTTAAGTAAATGGATAGCATAGAAATCGAAGAGGATATGATAGTACAAATTAAACTAGCATGATACCGAAAGAAATAAACGATGAAAGAATGGAATATAAACGGTGAGAAACGAATGTAATCTGTTGCGGAATACCTGCAGCCACATCACGATCATGTTATAAGCCTGACAACGCATTCCAGTCTGTCCACTATTCATTATTGGGAGTTGATCCTCCTACTAGCGCATTGTACCTGTTGCTTGGGAAGTCTTGAACCATGTGATCACTTCCTCCACATAAAAGGCATTGGCCATTGGCTGCTCTACAATCCTTCCGTGTGTGTCCAACCCTATGGCAGTAGTTGCACTTCTGATCTGTCATTGGGGCTGCAAGCGAGTAGGGTAATGTCCTTGCTGAAGGAGTCAGAGATGGCCTTCGTATCGACCCTCTTGATGGCCGGGTGACAATAGTGGGTTGCAGAGTCTGCTGAGATGCTTTCCTCTTGCTGTGAGCTTGATCCTGGATTCTCGCTGCATCAAGAACTATGACGTAGGTACGGTGCTGGTGGGCAACCAGACGATCCTGGATGTTAAAATATAGCCCCATCAAAAACCTTCGGGCCATGTCTTCATCATTAGCCAGTATGACCGTTGCAAAGCGACTAAGTGATGAACACATTATTATTCACTTTTTAGAGCAATAACCTTAATATAATTAGACATTTAAAAGCTCTCTATATGGTATTTAACTCCTATTTTCTCTTTTCCATAGGAAACAGCTTATAACAGCAAAACGAAGTAGATTCAGGACTTCAAGGACAATACACAGAGAACTGCAGAGGATAAGTCGACTGGTTCCTCAACCAGGCGACTGGACAGGAGAAGCTGATTTTCCACAACTATCGTCACAGTCGACTTATTCCCAAAGACAGTCGACTGGTATGATCAAAGATGAAATCTTCAGAAGTCTCGACTCAGTCGACTGGTTCGAAGACAAGTCGACTGGTCTGCGGCGGAGTAAACAGATAAGATCTTCAAAGATACACCTGCATCTAAATTCAAATCTACTTGGATCAAGATTTTATACAGCGAATCAAATCTAAAGACAGGGTATTTTCCAAGTGGACGTGGTGAACAGATAAGGAAAGAAAGGAGAAAAGAGAAAGATATTAATCATCAAATCAAATAAAGAAGGATCTTCCTGAAAAAGTGGAAACCCTAATTCTCAGCCGTGTTCTATAAATATCAGAATACCATCTCCAGAACAACTCTCCGCTCTTTCTCCACTCCACAACTCCATCCAACGATCATATATCTCTGGAAGGCGACTCAATCACCAAGTTCCTGAACAAGCATCGAGAACATCACTCCATCAACATCGAAGAAGGAGAGAGAAGATCCAGCAAACACGAAGGCAGTCGACTGTGTGACAGCCAGTCGACCATATTGCCGGAATCCATTAGTTTATTTCTTCTTCTCTCTTTATTCTTTTTATGTTGATCATGTATTCAAACTTGTTAAGCAATAAAGTTATTATTATGTGGAACTAATTTCATAGTTGGGTAGATCGAAACCGTAGTTATGTAGTGCTATATTCTTCTGAGATCTTCTAATTACTTATTGATTGAATCTGGTTGAATTGACATAGATTAATGATCATCAAACTTGGATCTTGAAGTCTGAGAGCAGTCGACTGAGGTGAGAGCCAGTCGACTGACACCGCGTACTCTTCAGAAAGATGCATAGAATTCGGTTGCAAGACCGTGTAATTCATGTGTCCACCCCTAACCCGACTATAGACTGTCCACCCCTAACCCGGCTGTGGACTGACGCATGCGTGTTCACCCCTAGCTCGGCTGTGAACTGATATATATAAACAACAAAACCTACGTGCATTGGAACGTGATGGCCTCGGGGGTCAAATCCCCCTAGCCTCCTGTAGCTTACTCCAGCAAAACTTTGGAAATTAACAGATCGAGATACGAGCCAATGACTCACTCATGAGTGTCGAAAACGTATCCCTATGACAGGAAGGTACAACACTGACTATGGTCTACTAGTACTAATGCAATTACCCAACCCCTTAATATGTCGCTCTAATCCCAGCCTCATTCTATTCACTTTGGGCAAACGATAAGATTGCTTCCAAACATGCTTATTGACCTCTGGCCTTGGCGATACTAGTCTGGTTTACCTCTTTCCCCAGCTTGGAATTGTCCAGCACTACGGCCTACATTCACCCCTAACCCGGGCTATAAATTTAAATTAATGGCACGGCTCGGATGTCCTACGCTTCGGTAGAAGTTCATAACTTAGGGTTGACAGATGCAGGGTATCCCTTACCCTAGTGACTAACTCGAGCCACACCCACCATAGGAGTCAACAAAACCAACAACAGATACCAAACATCCCCATACAAGAATTATCAACACTATAGTACACGGGGGGAATAAGTCCTCACAATACCTAGTCAACAACCAGACTAAGCAACCTATGGGGTTTCTGCCCGAAAGTTTAAAATGTCATAACTCCCTTGATACAACTCCGATTGGGGTGTACGAGCCCAATCCAGAAAGGTAAGAACCTAGGCTACAACTTTCTAGTTGCTCATAAACTCAAATTCCATCATCTAGGTCCTCAAAATAGTCTCTCAAGCCTCAGCCTGTGTATTTCCTGTACACGGACTGCGCCTTACCGTTAGCAATAAACACTGCCTACTCATCAGAGCTACAAACCCAAGTTCTATGGAAAGGTATGGATATCCTCAACAATCCTCTGGTGGTCATAAGTCCAAAATATACCAATAGATCACCCTAACACACACATCTTTCACAAATGTACCAAGTCACACCCTAGGACTTCCTAAATTAGAGCACTCAGCTCAATTCCTGGCCTCTGTCCAGTATTGCAAAAATCACAATAAATCAACCACTTACTGGAAACTCCTTAAATAGGTTTTGTTGGAAATTTCTTGATGTCTACTACAAAACTCTAAGGAAACAGTTTCTCAAATATTGCTCTTAAGGAGCCTCAAATGTGCAATCTCTCCAGGGTATCCAGCACAGTACATGCTAATAAAATCATCATAAATTCTATACTTATCCAATTGACACAAAATTTACACTAAAGAAACTAGATATCAATATGAACAACATGCAAAAGGTTTCATGTTCAAACTCCAAGTCTACACTGAGTTCTTCATATTTCAATTCAGCACAGAAATCAGCAGGTTCTTCAGTTACATCTCTAGCTACTGCTTAAAGATCAATTTTTAACATGTCTATAGATTCATCCAAGTACTTCCCTAATTTTTATGTAGAATCTAGATACAAGTGGGAATACACGGTAAAAATTTCAGGTAAAGAACTTGCTCCAATTATTTATGAAAATTCCAACAATCTCAGGCATCATGTTAACCAACTGCTGCTGCTACCTTACGACACAGTTCCACAAATGAATTTTATTAAAATATCAAACCATCTCAGAAAAATCCTAAATATTCATGTACCATCTAGACATATATAGGAACAATCTGTAAAAATTTGATGATCTAATTCCATGTGGTTTGCTCTCGGGAAAATCTAGAAAATAGCATTCAGATCAAGGTTCTAGTTCTAGTTTCTGATTTCATCTTCCAATCTTCTTAGATATTCCTCCTAACACTTACTACCACACATGCATGCAAGAAACCATTAAAGAAACAATAAGAAAGGTTTAGAGTAACTCTCCACCCAGAGTTGATGTAGAGTAGACAGCTCCTTCTTCAATCTCTCTTCTTACTCTCCATCTCTTCTTTTTTTTTTCTTGGTTGAATTCTGAAATTTTAGAACAAGAGAGACGGAAATGAGGGGTTTTCGATGGAGGAGTGAGTGAGGAAAGAACGATGAGGGTGAGGCCGCTGTTTAGGTAGTAGGGGTAGGGTTGTAGGGTGGTTTTGAAGTAAAACCATGGCCTAGCCAATGGTTTTGAGGTGTGGTGTGTTGGCTGCCCATTTTAATACTTAAACAGGTTCTTTGATGTGAGACGAGAGGTTAATCGAGTGTGTGCAAGATATATCCACCGTAGTATCATAAAGTATTATATTTGCATAGGCATCGTACCAAAAACTAGTATTTTCACCAGTATCGGTCCTCCTCATTCTCGTGCAACTTTTAGAACGCAACCCTCCTATGAACCACCCCACAAACCTAACCGAACACCACGATAGCAAAACCAACCAAAACACTGCAATCATGTGCACGCATACAAACAATATACATATATACATATAGAAGTGTCGTACAATCCGGGGTATTATCTTACTCCCTCCTTAGAATCGTTCTGTCCCCAGAACGACGCTAGGGGCATAAATAGCAGACAATCATCAATGATCAGAAGATACTTTTCTGGACCATCACCAATTCCTCGAGGAACACTCTCGAAACTGATTCTTAAAGTGCTCAGTACCGGCTCCCAAGCCTCAAGTGCTCAACGCACTCCTCCATCCTGGAGATCAATCTCATAATGTGTATCATTTTGGGGCATACCACATACCGTATCCACCGTACTAGGGTGAATCACCTTGGGATGTGTTGCTCTCATCTTGGACTACTGGAGATCATTCCCTTTCCATTGAACTTTCTGAGGTCTATGGTGTCCTACGTTCGGAAATACTGGAGAATATCTCGCTCTACGGATTGTTCTGGAGCCCTCACCACACGAACTCCTCATGAGTTTTGCTCTCGTCCCGAACTACTGGAGATCATTCCCACTCCACAGAACGCTCTGGGGCCTATTTCGTCCCTCGTCTAGAATGCTAAGGAATATCTCTCTTCGCGGATCGTTCTAGAGCCCTCTATTCATCCTTGAATTTCTTCGTGGGTACTACTCTCGTCCTCGGAATTCTAGAGATCAATTCCTACTCCACAGATCATTCTGGGATATATGTCATACCTCGTCCGGAATACTGAGGAATGTCTCGCTCCTTGGATCGTTCTGGAGTCAACGTCCCACTAACCTATTTGTGTATGTTGCTCTCGTCCCTCGAATACTGGAGACCAATTCCTACTCCACAGATCATTCTGGGGCATATTTCATCCCTCATCTAGAATACTGAGGAATTTCTCACTCCATGGATCATTCTGGAGTCAACGTCATACATGACCTTCCATGCGCATCGCTCTCGTCCTCGGAATACTGGAGACCAATTCGTACTCCACAGACCATTCTGGGGCATATTTCATCCCTCTTCTGGAATACTGAGGAACTTCTCACTCCGTGGACCATTTTGGAGCCAATGTCACACCATCCTTCCCATGAGTGTCGCACTCATCATCGGAATACTAGAGACCAATTCCTACTCCACACATCATTCTGGGGCATATTTCATCCCTCGTCTGGAATACTGAGGAACTTCTCACTCCGTGGATCATTCTGGAGCCAACGTCATTATTCGAATTTCCCGTAAGTATTACTCTCGTCCTGAAATACTGGAGATCATTCCCACTTCACAGAACGCTCTGGGGCCTATTTCATCCCTCGTCTGGAATGCTGGGGAACCTCTCACTCCGTGGATCATGCTGGAGCCTTTCTACTCACAATCGTTCTCACTTCATCATATCTCCTTTTTAGTGCCTAAGTCAAGTTCTCAGTATATCTTCCAGCTCTCGGTTGCACTACTTAAGGGTCAGTGACCACTCACTCCTTAGAAGAAAACGAGGCTTTCCATGGAGAAGGCAAAAATTTTAGTTTTACACCTTATCCCAAACACTTAAATAAATAAGAGCAAGACACGAGATGACCAAATGCGCAAGAAAAATTTCATGCTTTATAAAAGTGATAATATCTTGCTACAGAACATAGTAAAAGTTTACCATTCATGGTTAGCAAGAAATGCAGCTAACAAAATATATTACTATTCTAGACCATGCACCACTTCACACTTCCTTCCAGTTAAGCTGAAGTTTGTCCCTGACGAACCGACTTCTTCCCTTTATCGACCACCTTTAGTAACTGGTCATTGGGGTTCCCTTGCAGTTGTGGACAATTCGATTTCTTGTGACCAGCTTCTCCTTAGTTATAGCAGGTGCTTGTCTGGGTTCTTTTTGGGCATTGACTCTTGAAATGACCTTGTTCCTTACAAAAGTAACACACCACCATCCGACTAGGTTTTTTAAGCTTTCTGGACTCGGGAGTTGAATTCCGCTTGTCATGGTCAGGGGTGAGAATATCCTTCTTCCTCTTTTTCTTCGGCTCGACCTCGCCTTGACTCTGTCTCATGTCCATTTCTATTACCGCAGCTCGCCTTACTAGCTTGTCGAAACGGCGAATGCCTAACGGAACCATCCTCGACCTCAGTCCATGCCTAAGCCCTTGCTCAAACCTCTGAGATTTCTTCGCTTCCTCCTGGACCATCTCTAGTGCATACCGTGACAGTTGAGAAAACTTTGTCTCATATTTCCTGACAGACATATTTCCCTGCTTCAAATTGTGGAACTCCATTGCCTTTTCTTCTTGCACATCCATGGGAAAATAGTGCTGTCGGAATTCCTCAAGGAAAACTTCCCAAGTGATCTAGCCTCCTCCAAGACCTTGCTTCACGGACTGCCACCAAACTCCGGCATCCTTCTCCAGCAGAATTGTGGCCAAACAAACCTTGCTGTCCTCTGGAGTCACCAGTACCTCAAACACCGTCTCCACCTGAAGTATCCAATCATCAGCAGCCGTGGGGTCGTCCTGTCCTTCAAAAACTGACGATTTCATCATCTTGAACGATTCCACCATCTTTATTGGGTCTGCCGGTACAGCGACTCCTGGTGTTCCCTGTGGCGGCACTAGGTTTCTGCTAGCTTCCACAAATGCTCCCATCATCTGATATATGCGGGTAAACTCTGCTTCAACATTGAAGTTTGTGCAGTTGGTCCTACTGCCTTCGCCCTTAGCCATTCCGCAGTGGTTGTTTCTGATTCTTCTGGACACCCTTCAAAGAAAGAAAGCACACAGGGTTAGTTCGGGATATAGGGAAGATCACCACATAAGTAGAAAGTGAAAAATTATGATTTTGACCTTCCTACAGTCCAAACTGGACCCAGCTATTTGGTATTTCAAGTCAAATTTCTTACTGTGTTAGCCTGCAATTTGAAGTCAGCTCTGATACCACTTTTGTAACGCTCCGGATCCCCTGGTACCGGACATCCGTGATGCAACCAGAATCTTTGCCTTCAAATGCATCTCAACATAGTAATAACACGGAAATTTAAAAATATTTTATTGCCAAATAAAGTCATTACATTATTGATTACAACCAATATCTTGTTCCTGAACAAGAATACAAATTACATCAACTTATTGCATCTTGTTACATATATATCATCTCCTCTTGTAAAGTTAACAGCTATCTCCCGGAATGGTAGTCAACGGATCACTACCGAACTCCACTGAACGGTTAATCTGCTTCCCTGGGGCTTGCTCCTCAGTTTGAGACTTCTGCTACGCGACTCTGATATCTCTGCACCAGTTCGAAAGGTGGAATTGGTATCTAAAAGGTGGGGAACATCAGTACTTCGACTGACGCAATACTGATAATAACATCGATCCTCCAAATTGGCAACCACAAACCATCTTGAATGGAAAGAGAAACGTGCATCCTAAATTATGTAGTGCTCGTGTATGCCATGATCTAACAACTAAATGCACGAATCACAAGCCTATTCTAAAGCTAGCAAGACTTGGGAATCTAGATCCGCATGCATCCCATACTACATGCATTCCAGACCCATGCATGGCATAATCTATTACGCAAAACAAGAATGCACATGATGCACCTACTCTAATTCAATTCATTTGGGAACGTATGCATCCCATACTACATACTTCCCCAAAATCAACATCGATGGAAACGTATGCATCCCATACTATATACTTTCCAAAGAGTTTGCCTCTTCTGACTGTAGGGTTCAACCCCTCACCATGCATCCTATCCTTGTACTAATCCTGTTCCAAATAGTTTGTTCGTTGCCCAAAGAGGTTGCAGTTGGTCGGTCTAGTTCCGCCACTACAGTGCCTAAGTGGTAGTCATGTTTGCCACTCGGTACTCGCGTACAGACCTCTTCAGAAAGCCGTATTGAATTCGGTCGTAAGACAGTGTAATTCATGTGTCCACCTCTGACCCGGTTGTGGACTGTCCACCTCTAACCCTGGCTGTGGACTGACGCATGCGTGTTGACCCCTAGCCCGGATGTGAACTGATATATATAAACAACAAAACCCATGTGCATCAGAATGTAATGGCCTCGAGGGTCAAATCCACCTAGCCTCCCGTACCTTACTCCGGCAAAACTTTGGGAATTAATAGATCGAGATACGAGCCGAGGACTCACTCATGAGTGCCGCAAATGTATCCCTATGACAGGAAGGTACAACACCGACTATGGTCTGCTAGTACTAATGCAATTACCCAACCCCTTAATATGTCACTCTAATCCCAGCCTCATTCTATTCACTTTGGGTAAACGATAAGATTGCTTCCAAACTTGCTCATCGACCACTTGCTCAGGCGATACCGGTCCGGTTCACCTCTTCTCCTACTTGGAATTGTCTAGAACTATGGCCTACATTCACCCCTAACCCGGCTGTGAATGTATGCGTTCACCCCTAATCCGGGCTATTAACTAATATTAACGGCACGGCTCGGATGTCCTACGCTTCGGCAGAAGTTCATAACTTAGGGTCGACAGATGCAAGGTATCCCTTACCCTAGTGACTAACTCGAGTCACACACCCACCATGGGAGTCAAAAAAACCAACAACAGATACCAAACATCCCCATACAAGAATTATCAATACTGTAGTACACAGGGGGAACATGTCCTCCCAATACCTAGTCAACAACCAGAGTAAGCAACCTATGGGGTTTTTCCCTGAAACTTAAAAAGGTCATAACTCCGTCGATACAACTCCGATTGAGGTGTACGAGCCCAATCCAGAAAGGTAAGAACCTAGGCTACAACTTCCTAGTTGCTCATAAACTCAAATTCCATCATGTAGGTCCTCAAAATAGTCTCTCAAGCCTCAGCCTGTGTATTTCCTATACACGGGCTGCGCCTTACCGGTAGCATAAAACAGTGCCTACTCATCATAATGCTACAAGCCCAAGTTCTATGGGAAGGTGTGGATGTTCTCCACAATCCTCTAGTCAGTCATAAGTCCAAAATATACCAATAGATCACCCTAACACACACATCTCTCACAAACGTACCAAATTACACCCTAGGACTTCCTAAATCAGAGCACTTAGCTCAATTCCTGGCCTCTGTCCAGTATTGCAAAAATCACAATAAATCAACCACTTGCTGGAAACACCTCAAATAGGTCTTGTTGGAAAGATCTTGATATCTACTACAAACCTCTAACAAAACAGTTCCTCAAATTTTGCTCTTAAGGAGCCTCAAATGTGCAATCTATACAGGGTATCAAATTTGGCTGAAACCATTACAGTACATGCTAATAAAATCATCATAAATTCTATGCTCATCCAATTGACACAAAATTTACAGTGAAGAAACTATATATCAATATGAACAATATGCATAAGGTTTCATATTCAAACTCCAAGTCTACACTGAGTTCTTCATATTTCAATTAAGCACGGAAATCAGCATGTTCTTCAGTTACCGCTCTAGCTACTGCTTAAAGATCAATTTTTAACATGTCTATAGATTCATCCAAATACTTCCCCAATTTTTCTGTAAAATCTAGATACAAGTGAAAATACAGGGTAAAATTTTCATATAAAGAACTTGCACCAAGTAATTATGAAAATTCCAACAATTTTAGGCATCAGGTTAACCAACTGTTGCTGCTGCCTTACAACACAGTTCCACAAATGGATTTTATTAAAATATCAAACCATCTCAAAAAAATTCTAAATAATCCATGAACCTAGGAACAATTTTTAAAAATTTGATGGGCTAATTCCATGTGGTTTGCTCTCGGGAAAATCTAGAAAATAGCATTCAGATCAAGATTCTAGTTCTAGTTTCTGATTTCATCTTCCAATCTTTTCAGATATTCCTCCTAACACTTACTACCACACATGCATGCAAGAAATCATTCAAGAAACAATAAGAAAGGTTTAGAGTAACTCCCCACCCGGAGTTGATGTAGAGTAGTTGATTTCCTTGAGCTTTCCTTCCTTGAGAATCCCTCCTAAAGCTCCTTCTTCAATCTCTCTTCTTACTCTCCTTCTCTTCTTTTTTTTTTCTTGGGTGAGTTCTGAAATTATAACGCCCCGAATCCCAAATACACTGAATTCGAGATGTTCTACAGGATCTTTCTGCATCCTTTAGTACAATTTTACAAGAAAATTTGAACTTTTCACTTTACATCAGAGTTTACATGAATACATTACAATTTACACTGCACAGCGAAAGTAAACTTTACAACAATGAAACAAATGTATAATAACATTGAATAATCTTTAAGCATTTGTTCCTCTTTAATCTGTATCAAGCCATTTACCTGCATATAAGAATGTGGGTACGTCAGTTTATTCAACCGACGATCATTATACACGGCCATCCTCTCTATGCCAGAAATAATATAACTTATTTTCCATATTTAGCAAACACAAACTTATCACATTTCAAACTAAAGGGACTACCCTATTGATGTCGTGTTGTGATTGTGCACTTAGTCCTTAATGCATTTATTTATATTACATGACACTAATGCACACTTGTTCGGATTCTATGCATCCCATACTATATAGGTCTGAGGGCAAGCCCTTAATAGTTCTTCATTTTTGTACGGTTCAATCCCTCGCTATGGCTTAATCTACTACTGTAATTACGGTAGGTATCTTAGATGATCCATGAGTACAAGCACGTGTACAGAAAATTCTGGAGGGGAATCCCACGTCATGTCACGACGTATCGTGAAGACAGCCTGTGGCAATTCGGCCTCACTTCATGGCACACGATCCACTTGCAGTCACCAAACATCCCACAAGCGTCGCCACGGGGACGATAATTCTAGAGTAGTGCCCACGCCATGTCTTGACGCATCAAGCAGGCAGCCTGTGGATCACTCTCACACCGCCAATCCGATGGCCCTCATACTCGTATTTTTCTCCTATTTCATCACGTCTCCACTATGTACTAATCCTTAGTTTTTATTAAAATCATAAACAAAAATCAAAGCTCTAGAGTTAGTCTCTCCACTAAACCGGACTTATTCATTTATTCAAACATGACCAACCTTAGTCTTTCTTTTCAATTTTCATTTCATTTATTCCCCAATGCCGGGGGAGACTTAGCTACTCTTTTGTTTCAATTTTCAATTCACAATTTTCAAAATAAGCATTTCCAACTCATAAATTTTCATGTTGAGTCATCATACACAAAAGTATTTCTCTTTTCAAATCATGATTTCTAATTCGTTCAAATAGTCCATAACTATACATGAATTTTAATTATTCATCATGTAACTCATGAAATGTTACTTTCACTTTGAAATTCACATCACTAACGAATATTCACATTTCATATTTTTCACACTATTCTCAAATGGGAATAATTTGCATCACATCACACAATATAATTTCTTTTTGCCACATTAATTCTCTAATCCTTCATTTCAAGTCATTTTTACAAGATATAATTTCACAACAATAAAAATATAGAACCATACTTCTATTTACACATTTTATTCTCAAATCATGTTTTATTTCTTGCAAATAATCCCCAAATTATTTTTCTTAGGTCCTACATATTTTTAGAAGAATAGTCATATTTTTTCCCTAATTTTTTGATCACCAAAACATCCAAAAAAAACATTTTTTTTTTAACTGCCGAGCCCCAGATTCGAACCCAGCACCACAGAGAAGACAGCCGAGGGCACAGGCCACTAGGCCGCTCGCGCCAGCCGTATAGATAGGCGCTGAGAGTATTATATACTCTCGGCCGCTGATCTTATCCGTTTAAAAGAACGAAACAAAAGTATGGTGCCACAGAGATTTGAACCAGCAACCTTAGGCCGAAGGGCACCGTAGCGATCAGAGCCATCCCGACCGCTTGAGCTACGCGCTTAAGTTGTCACTAGCTTAATTCAAATTCCATTTAACCCATACTCTCTGTTATTTAGAACATTTCAACGTTCATCAAAATTTTATTTCACATTGTTCTTATTAACATACTGTAAAAAATCCAAATTAATTATTCCCATCATGAATTTTATTCCAGTATATGAAAATAATTTTCTTAAATAATTAAACATATTTTTTCTCAATAATTAACAGATTTCTACCATACAATTTGGTTAATGTGATATACTACTACTAATACATTCTTTTTCGACATTATAATTTCATTAATCTCTACACCAATTCTTTACTCTTATTCATTTTCCAAACATAAAAATTACATCTCAATTTATTCGTTACAACGCCATACGAAGTTTCCATTTTAGCACATAAAAGTGACATAGTCGATATACTAATTTTTGCACATAATTTTTCATGCTACTAACAAAAGGTTTCTTCACACCATTTATAACCATATTCGTATTGCACACAATCTTGAATTTTACTAATAGCAACACACATAATTTGCATATCAACAATTCAATCAATTAGAGATCATCTTTTCAATTAAATGTGCATTCTTATTAATCATTTTCATGCATCATCTTGCTAATTAAATCTAGCATGCATTCCTATGTTAGAAATAGGGAAAATTTACTCACCTTATTGAAGAAAGATACAATTAACAACCTCCTAGACGAATGTCCTTGCAATAAGAGTGCTCCTCCTCCTAGACGACGCGCACACAAGCCTCCAAGCACACCTCACCGAGAGCTCCTTGATGGTAGCCGGCCTCTCCTTTCCTCCTTGATGTTGCACGCACAATCCCACACACTCTCAATCTTTTAACTCACAAAATCACTACTAGATAATATAATTTAGACTATAGGTTTGGAGGGATTAATAAGCACAAGAATAACTAGCCATGGGGGGGGGGGGGGTATTTATACTAAAAATCAAAGTGAATGGGGGGCTAGGATCATGTAGTTGGTTATAAGATGGAGGGTTAGGATGAAAGTAGGAGTTGCATTAACTACCCACAACCAAGCAACCACCAAGCATGATCTCCATTAAAATTTTGATTTTCCCTCCAAAAGAAGCAATCCGGCCTACACTAGGAAGTGCATTTGCACGTGTACGTGCAAGCATTTGGCTCCAAAAATTTGTACATTAAATTTTTGTATAAAAATAAAATAGTATTTAAATTGTATTCTACATGACAAGTTGTATAAAAATAGTTCATGGGCTTTAGTTTATGGGCCAAAATAATTATTATAAAAATAATAAATTAAATTAACTTTGGGCTTTTAAAAGAAAAGGCTTTTTGTCTAATTGAAAGAAGGCTTTGTGAAAATAATTTAAAAGCACATACTTAAAAATCCATACCCATCATAATGAAAATAATCATAACATTTAATTCAACCAAAAATATTGCACGTGCATACTACGTGCAAAATAAATAATTTTTCATTAAAGAAATATCAGGGCATTACAACACTCCCTCCTTAGAATAGTTCCGTCCCCGGAACTACAGTCAAGAGTGAGAACAAAAATACAACACTCACAACAAAAAGATACAAAGATACAAATCAAGCAAAAAGCTTAGGATAGTCCTTCAACATCCTCTCCTCAGACTCCAAGTAGCCTCTTCAACCAAATGGTTCCTCCAGACTACCTTGACCATCGGTATCGTCTTATTCCTCAAGACTTTCTCTCGACGATCAACAATCTCGACAGGAGACTCGATGTAATTCACATCCTATTGCAAACCTGCCGGCACTTCAGGCAAATGATGACTCGGATCTGGAATATAACCTCTCGGCATAGACACATGAAAGACATTGTGCACCTGAGACAACTCTTCCGTTAACTCAAGTCGGTAAGCAGTTTTCCTGATCCTTTTCAATATCTTGTACGGGCCTATAAACCTCGGGGCTAATTTTCTGCCTTTGCCAAATCGAAACACACCTTTACTAGGTGATACTTTCAGAAAGATGAAGTCGCCAACCTCAAACTCAAGGTCCCTTCTCCGGTTGTCTACATAGCTTTTCTGCCTGCTCTGAGCTTCTACCAACCTTTTCCTGATCAGATCAATCTGCTCAGAGGTTTGCTGTACAAGCTCAGGACCAAACAACTGACGCTCCCCAACTTCAAACCAACAAACAGGTGTTCTGCACTTCATGCCATACAAAGCTTCGTACGGCGTCATCCCAATGCTAGACTGAAAACTGTTGTTGTAGGCCAACTCTACCACAGGTAAATGCCTTTCCTAACTGCCTCCAAAATCTAGTATACAACACCAAAGCATATCTTCAAGAATACGGTTGACTCTCTCAGTCTGCCCATCGGTTTGCAGATGAAAAGTAATGCTGAAATCTGTCTTGGTACCCAAAGCTATCTAAAGAATCCTCCAGAAATGCGAAGTAAATCGCGCATCTCGATCAGACATAGAAGTTGACGGAACACCATGAAGTCGGACGATCTCGCCAACATACAACTCAGCCAACTTGTCCATCGAAGCAGTGAGTTTCATCGCCAAAAAGTGAACGGACTTGGTTAGTCGATCGACTATAACCTAAATCGCATCATTGCCTTTAGAACTCTTAGGCAATCTCGTAATGAAATCCATACTGATGTTATCCCACTTC
Organism: Hemerocallis citrina; assembly: GCA_017893485.1. NCBI lineage: Eukaryota > Viridiplantae > Streptophyta > Magnoliopsida > Asparagales > Asphodelaceae > Hemerocallis > Hemerocallis citrina. The sequence continues at coordinate 112,742,642 of CM030360.1, read as the reverse complement.
CATTGCGGAAAAGGTAACGACTGTAATAGACCTCCGGGTCTCTGATTTTCGGCTTTGACTTGCTGACAAACCTCACACTTTGCCACAAATTCAGCCACATCCCGCTACAAACCTGACCACCAGAAATGCTTTTTGATGTCTTTGTACATCTTAGTACTTCCAGGATGTACCGACAAAAGAGTAGCATGCGCCTCCTGAAGAATACTCTCTTTCAGGTCTGCTTGATTTGGAACACACAGTCTATCTCCGAACCACATCACTCCATCCCTGATTTGAAATCCGGGCAACCTGCTAGCACCAACCTGCTCCTTCATCTCCCAGATATCAGCGTCAACCTCCTGACTTGCAATGATCCTTCCATTCAGTGTAGGCTGAAGCCTCAACTAAGCTAAAGATGCTTCCAATCCTTGCAAGACAACTTCAATACCTGCTCGGTCCAATTCCTCAATCAGATGCTTCTGAGTTGTAATCAAACTGGCTAAACTGCTCTTGCAACTAAGTGCATCAGCAACAACATTAGCTTTCCCAGGATGATACTTGATCTCAGGTCGCATGTCCTCAAGCACTTCCAACCATCTCCGCTGCCTCAGATTCAGATCCCTCTGCTGAACTCTTGTGGTCCGTGTACATCTTCAATTTCTCACCGTACACGTAGTCCCTCCATTGCTTCAGGGCAAAGATAATCACAGCCAACTCCAAATCATGAGTCAGGTAATTCTTCTCATGCGATCGTAGTTGCCTAGACCCATAAGCGATTACTCTTCCTTCTTGCATTAAGACACAACCAAGCCCACGATGTGAAGCATCGTTATAAACATCATACTCAACACCTGCTCTAGGCAAAGCCAAAATAGGTGCAGTAGTCAGCTTATCTTTCAACTCCTGAAAGCTCGCCTCACATTGCTCAGTCCACTTGAAGTTCACATTCCTCTTGGTCAGACTAGTAAGCGGCACGGCTATCTGAGCATAACCTTGAATGAATCTCCTGTAGTATCCAGTCATCCTAAGAAAACTTCTGACTTTCTTTACTGTAGTAGGCCATGCCCAATCTCTCACTGCCTCTATCTTTTGAGGGTCAGTTGCCACTCCCTCCTTAGAAAGGATGTGACCTAGGAATGCCACTTCAGATTTCCAGAAATCACACTTGGATAACTTGGCATACAACTTCTGCTCTTCCAGCTTCTTCAAAACTGCTGCCAGATGCTCGGTGTGCTCCTCCTCTGACTTGGAGTACACGAGAATCAATGAACGGCCTCAGAACTCTGTTCATCAAATCCATGAAGATTGCGGGTGCATTCATCACTCCGAACGGCATAACTAAGAATTCGTAATGTCCATGTCGAGTTCTAAATGCAGTTTTGTGCACATCTTCAGCTTTCACTCGAACTTGGTGATATCCTGATCGAAGATCTATTTTGGAGAAAACAGATGCTCCTTGTAAACGATCGAACATGTCATCAATTCGAGGAATAGGATACTTATTCTGAACAGTGACCTTATTTAGCTCCCGGTAATCGATACACATTCTCATCGATCCATCCTTCTTCTTTACCAAAAGCACTGGTGCTCCCCAAGGTGACGCACTAGGTTGAATAAAGCCTTTCTCCAACAGTTCCTCAATCTGCCATTTCACCTCATCCTGTTCCACTGGAGCCATCCTATATGGTGCCTTAGAAATGGGTGCACTTCTGGGTTGAACAGTGATGCTGAACTCTACATCACGATGCGGGGGTAACCCAGGAAAATCATCCAAGAACACAGTCGGATAGTCCCGAACCACATGAATCCCTTGCACTTCCACAGGAGTCTCTTCCTTGCGGATAGCTGCCACCAGCCTAGAACACTTCTTCTTCCCTTGGAAAGTGACTTCAGGTCCACCTGGAGCCTTCACTGTTACCGTCTTGGTCTTACACTCGATGCTTGCACTGTACACGGACATCCAATCAATGCCAATGATAACATCGACTCCCAAGATAGTCAGCTCGATTAGATCAATCCCAAAGATTCGATCTCCAATCACAATCTCGCAATCAGCGTAATACCGATCAGTGGTTAGAGTTTCCCATGATGGAGTAGCTACTGCCAAGATCTTGCGTGGAAAAATATTCGGTTCAACTCCCAACACTTTAGCAAATTTAGATGACACAAAAGTATGAGAGGATCCAGTATCGAACAACACAACAGCTTTCATTCCATTAAGATAAAGTTCTCATGTTACATAATACACACTCATTACGTAACAGTTCACTAAATAGCGGGAAAAAGAAATGACAAAAACCTCTAAACATCAGCCCTCGTACCAGTGATGACATGATCTACTTCATCAGCATCAGCTTCCGTCAAGGCAAATACTCGTCCTGGTTGGTACGGTCTCTTCCCAGTCTGCTGTGTTGGTGCGTTGCTATTACCATTCCGTGGTTTGAGACATTAAGATCGGTAATGTTCCATTTCACCACAGTTGTAGCAAGTTACCGTAGGAGGTCTAACCACATTGTTCCTAGATCCTCTAGCCACACTAATAGCGTTCGCCCCTGTCGGTTTGAACCTTTGTGCAGATGGCTACCCCTTGAAACTCCCAGAATTTGCAGGCCTCTTTTCAGACTGCCAGTTGTTCCTCTGGTTCTGAACAACATGAAACTACTCTATGTCAGCTTCCGTCGCTGCTGCTCTCTTGACCAACTTGTCGAACCTTCTGATACCAAGAGGTATCATCCGGGACTTCAACCTCGACCTCAATCCATGCTTGAACTTACGAGCCTTCTTAGCCTCATCCATCACTAGTTCAGGAGCGTACCTAGAGAGATGAGTAAACTTGGTCTCATACTCTCTCACTGACATGACGCCTTGCTGTAGTGATAGAAACTCCATAGCCTTTTTCTCTTGAACGTCGGAGGGGAAATAGTGACTGAGGAATTCTTCCAGAAATTCCTCCCAGCCAAGCACTATGCCTCCCATGGTCCTCTTCATCGACTGCCACCAAACAGCCGCATCCTTCTCAAGTTGTAGAGTCGCCAACTTCACCTTACTACCTTTAGGGGTCTCCAGCACTTCGAAGATTGTCTCTACTTGACGAATCCAGTTGTCAGTCGCATCAGGGTCTGACTTCCCTTCGAATAGCGGTGGTTTCATTCGTTTGAACGATTCCACTAGTTTAATCGCTTCGAGCACCGGATTCGCAGGTCCCCTTCCTTGGTTCTGATTCATAGCCACGGCGTTGAGCGTCTGATAGACCCTCGCAAGTTCTGTTTCCAGATCCAGACCTTCACCATTTCTAGCTCCTCTTCTAGACATATTCTGATGCAAAAAGATCCATTAAATTCGAAGTATAAGTCATGAATTTTAAATCAACTTGCATTTCATTAAATTCCAAACTTTATACATTCGAATTGAAAAACATTTCTTGACATCAGAATGAAAACAGTAGAAGCTACAACAGTCTAACTCCTACGGTTCCTCTTCGCTTCTCGAAGTTCTCCCCGTAGTTCATCAACTTCATCCTTCAGCACATCGGTCAGATTTTTCCTCTTCTCGAGTTCCCATACCCGATGACTGAGAACTGCAAAGTCGTCCTTATGCTTTGCCAATTGAGCCTCCAATAATCTGACTCTCTCCCACGGTGTTTCTACCTACCTCTGATGAGAAATCACAAGACTATTCGGAACTGGTTCTTCTTCTTCATCAGAAGAGTCATCAGATGAATCCGGAGGTGGGGTCATCTCTCGGAATTCAGGCCATTCTTCTCCGTCAGAATCTGCTTGCCCTGGGTAGTACTCTTCCTTAGAATCTGCTTGTCCAGGATGGTACTCTTCCTCGATGATATGCCAGTCGTCGTCTCCAGCAGGGTCGAAGTGATCAGCCATCTTAGAAATAGAGAGGAAGAAGCATAAGTCATAGCGCAACACAAATGTGAGTCACTTACATTTAAATCTCTAGACTCAAACACACACTCTAATGTCCACTACTAGGGTGTCGTTCCTTATAAATTTGTACAAGTGTGGAAAGCGTGGTTCTGATACCACTCTGTAACGCCCCGAATCCCAAATACACTAAATTCGAGATGTTCTACAGGATCTTTCCGCTTCCTTTAGTACAATTTTACTAGGAAATTTGAACTTTTCACTTTACATCAGAGTTTACATGAATACATTACAATTTACACTGCATAGCGGAAGAAAACTTTACAACAATGAAACAAATGTACAACAACATTGAATAATCTTTAAGCATTTGTTCCTCTTTAATCTGTATCAAGCCATTTACCTGCATATAAGACTGTGGGTACATCAGTTTATTCAACCGATGATCATTATACACGGCCATCCTCTCTATGCCGGAAATAGTATAACTTATTTTCCATATTTAGCAAACACAAACTTGTCACATTTCAAACTAAAGGGACTACCCTATTGATGCCGTGTTGTGATTGTGCACTTAGTCCTTAATGCATTTATTTATATTACATGATTCTAATGCCCACTTGTTCGGATTCGATGCATCCCATACTACATAGGTCCGAGGGCAAGCTCTTAATCGTTCTTCATCTTTGTAGGGTTCAATCCCTCGTTATGGCTTAATCTACTACTGTAATTACGGTAGGTATCTTAAATGATCTATGAGTACAAGCACGTGTACAGAAAATTCTGGAGGGGAATCCCACGTCATGTCACGACACATCGTGAAGACAGCCTGTGGCAATTCAGCCTCACTTCATGGCATACAATCCTCTTGCAGTCACCAAACATCCCACAAGCGTCGCCACCGGGACGATAATTCTGGAGTAGTGCCCACGCCATGTCTTGACGTATCAAGCAGGGAGCCTCTGGATCACTCTCACACCGCCAATCTGATGGCCCTCATACTCGTATTTTTCTCCTACTCTCATTACGTCTCCACTACGTACTAATCCTTAGTTTTTATTAAAATCATGAACAAAAATCAAAGCTCTAGAGTTAGCCTCTCCACTAAACCGGACTTATTCATTCATTCAAACATGACCAACCTGGTCTTTCTTTTCAATTTTCATTTCATTTATTCCCAAATGCCGGGGGTGACTTAGCTACTCTTTTGTTTCAATTTTCAATTCACAATTTCCAAAATGAACATTTCCAACTCATAAATTCCCATGTTGAGTCATCATACTCAAAAGTATTTCTCTTTTCAAATCATGATTTCTAATTCGTTCAAATAGTCCATAACTATACATGAATTTTAATTATTCATCATGTAACTCATGAAATGTTACTTTCACATTGAAATTCACATTACTAACGAATATTCACATTTCATATTTTTCACACTATTCTCAAATGAGAATAATTTGCATCACCTCACACAATATAATTACTTTTTGCCACATTAATTCTCTAATCCTTCATTTCAAGTCATTTTTGCAAGATATAATTTCACAACAATAAAAATATAGAACCATAGTTCTATTTACACATTTTATTCTCACATCATGTTTTATTTCATGCAAATAATCCCCAAATTATTTTTCTTAAGTCCTACATATTTTTAGAAGAATAGTCATATTTTTTTCCCTATTTTTTTGATCACCAAAACATCCTAAAAAAACATTTTTTTTATAACTGTCGAGCCCCAGATTCGAACCCAGCACCACAGAGAAGACAGCCGAAGGCACAGGCCACTAGGCCGCTCGCGCCAGCCATATAGATAGGTGGTGATCTTATCCGTATTATATACTCTCGGCCGCTGATCTTATCCGTTTAAAAGAACGAAACAAAAGTATGGTGTCACAGAGATTCGAACCAGCAACCTTAGGCCGAAAGGCACCGTAGCGATCAGAGCCATCCCGACTGCTTGAGCTACGTGCTCAAGTTGTCACTAGCTTAATTCAAATTCCATTTAACCCATACTCTCTGTTATTTAGAACATTTCCACGTTAATCAAAATTTCATTTCACATTGTTCTTACTAACATACTGTAAAAAATCCAAATTAATTATTCCCATCATGAATTTTATTTCAGTATATGAAAATAATTTTCTTAAATAATTAAACATATTTTTTCTCAATAATTAATACATTTCTACCATACAATTTGGTTAATGTGATATACTACTACTAATACATTCTTTTTCGACATTATAATTTCATTAATCTCTACACCAATTCTCTACTCTTATTCATTTTCCAAACATAAAAATTACATCTCAATTTATTCGTTACAACGACATACGAAGTTTCCAATTTAGCACATAAAAGTGACATAATCGATATACTAATTTTTGCACATAATTTTTCATGCTACTTACAAAGGTTTCTTCACACCATTTATAACCATATTCGTAGTGCACACAATCTTGAATTTTACTAATAGCAACACACATAATTTGCATATCAACAATTCAATCAATTAGAGATCATCTTTTCAATTAAATGTGCATTCTTATTAATCATTTTCATGCATCATCATGCTAATTAAATCTAGCATGCATTCCTACGTTAGAAATAGGGAAAATTTACCCACCTTATTGAAGAAAGATACAATTAACAACCTCCTAGACGAATGTCCTTGCAACAAGAGTGCTCCTCCTCCTAGACGACACGCACACAAGCCTCCAAGCACACCTCACCGAGAGCTCCTTGATGGTAGCCGGCCTCTCCTTTCCTCCTTGATGTTGCAAGCACAATCCCACACACTCTCAATCTTTTAACTCACAAAATCACTACTAGATAATATATTTTAGACTATAGGTTTAGAGGGATTAATAAGCACAAGAATAACTAGCCATGGGGAGGGGGGGGAGGTATTTATACTAAAAATCAATGAGAATGGAGGGCTAGGATCCAGTAGTTGGTTATAAGATGGAGGGCTAGGATGAAAGTAGGAGTTGCATTAACTACCCACAACCAAGCAACCACCAAGCATGATCTCCATTAAAATTTTGATTTTCCCTCCAAAAGAAGCAATCCGGCCTACACTAGGAAGTGCATTTGCACGTGCAAGCATTTGCCTCCAAAAATTTGTACATTAAATTTTTGTATAAAAATAAAATAGTCTTTAAATTATATTCTACATGACAAGTTGTATAAAAATAGTTCATGGGCTTTAGTTTATGGGCCAAAATAATTATTATAAAAATAATAAATTAAATTAACTTTGAGCTTTAAAAGAAAAGGTTTTTTGTCTAATTGAAAGAAGACTTTGTGAAAATAATTTAAAAGCAAATATTTAAAAATCCATACCCATCATAATGGAAATAATCATAACATTTAATTTAACAAAAAATATTGCACGTGCATACTATGTGCAAAATAAATAATTTTTCATTAAATGAAAAATCAGGGCATTACAGAAATTTCAGAACAAGGGAGATGGAAATGCGGGGTTTTCGATGGAGGAGTGAGTGAGTAAAGAGGGGGGAGGGTGAGGCCGGTTTTTAGGTAGTAGGGGGTAGGGTTGTAGGGTGGTTTTGATGTAAAACCATGGCCTAGCCAATGGTTTTGAGGTGTGGTGTGTTGGCTGCTCATTTTAATACTTAAACGGGTTCTTTGATGCAAGACGAGAGGTTAATCGAGTGTGTGCAAAATATATCCACCGTAGTATCATACAGTGTTATATTTGCATAGGCGTCGTACCAAAACTAGTGTTTTCACCAATATCGTTCTTCCTTATTCTCGTGCATCTTTTAGAATGCAACCCTCCTATGAACCTGCCCCGCAAACCTAACTGCACACCACGATAGCAAAATCAACCAAAACACTTCAATCATGTGCACGCATACAGACAATATACATATATACATATAGAAGTGTCATACAATTCGGGGTATTACAAATTTCGTCAAGAAGCTCTTGGTGAAGGTAGCCAAAGTGATAGGCCTCTCCAGCCTCTCCATTTCTGCACTCCACCTGATCTGGGCAAGATCGATGAGCTGGATGCTTATTACATCCACTCGATCAACATCAGAGATCCGCACTGCTTGCAACACCTGCTCAGTCCCAGTCAGGCACTGCTCAGCTTCCAGTAGAGTCTCGGTACCCGTGAACTTGTCCGGTGCAACCTCATGAAATCAGCAACTGTGCCATGTCTCGGCGGTAATAACTTTGGAGCGTGTCCAACGGTGGTTCGATTAATGGCCTCCAAGGTAGCTCTCACAAGTTTGTTATGCTCATGTTGCAGTGCCATCATTTGCTGCAATGCCTGGAGGACAGCAGCATTGTCCGGCTGCTCATCCCTGGGTCGGGAAGTAGAAGATCATCCACGAGCCATGATCTGCTATTCCATCAATTCAGGTTAATGTCCATATTACAAATTGGTTATTGGATATCCATGTGATTAACGTGGTTGCACATCGTCGAGTTAAACTGGTTAAAGCCAAAATCTGGCTAACATATTAGCCAAACATGACTAACACATTGGCCAAACCTGGCAGTGATACCACTGAAACCTTGTCATGCCCTGCTTCTCATTATACGAAAATACGAGCACGCAACTGAGGCCCAATGGATGATGGGTACATCATCCATAACCTGTACAATTTAACTCAACGATATAAAATATAACAATAACCACGCATGCAATAAGATATCACAAAAACTTGAATAATCCATAAAATATCTCATACATAACCAACATCTGGAAAGCAAATAATTTTGGGTCAACAAAGCCCAGAATACAAAGTATGAAAGTAATACAATGCTAGGAATAAAATAACATGAATAAAATAACTATGGCTACCAATTCCACTCAAATCTTTAGAACATTAGTTCTCCAAGTCCTTCAATTGCTTCCTCTACAACACCTGTAATCTCAGCATCTAGAGATGGGAAAAAATACCCGTAAGAGCAAGCTCCGTGCGACAAGTAGTAGCAAGCAGTAACATATGAAATAAGGGATTATATAACAAGAGCAAGAAATTGGGACAATATCAGACTTAATAATTGATAAACATTAACGAAAGCAAAAGTCGATAATTAATAATTCAGTAATCGAGAATCAATGTTCAATAACCAATATTCAGTATTAATGTCAATGTTCAGTGTTCATCCAATGTCTATCAGTCTTTTAATAACCTATCTAATGCACACAATCCTGTGTTCCATACCACAGGTTCGGGTGCATACAATAAAGTAAACGTTTAAATAATAGTGGTGAATTCTACAGGGTCCTGTACTCGAGTCTGACAATATCAATGACCAATGACCGATGACCGATGACCGGTGCCCAATATGCGATGAATCCGAATACTGTAGTTAGTAATCCACAATCAATCGATGACCAATATCCCCTTCTGAGTAGACTTTCCTATATTGTCCATTAGTAAGTCGACCCTTATTTTCCAGCTTGTTATTATTTATTAACAATTAGTTATGAACATGTAATCAATATGATCAATGAGAACGGTGGTATGAATATAATATCAAGGAGACATCAAGGCTGTGCAATACATGAAATATACATAGTATAATTCATTGAATATGGAAAATACGGGTTTATATGCAAAACATAACAATATATGGAATCAGTGTACTAAAATTTCTATGTACAAGGTTTTAAGTTTCGATGTCAAGAACCGGATCGAAACCTCAGTACAAACTTGGGCGAACAACATTGCAGCAAATTTGAATGTTCAACAGTGCGATAATTTTACGGTTCAAGTTTTAAATAAAAAACAATGGCACGATAAGACGACTATGAATCAATAATATGATACAATAAAGAAAACAACGGAGTTCAATTAGATGCGATACTCAATTCGATTACTGCTTGCCGGAATTCAAGGAGTGTTTTCTAGAACTAGAACAATTAAAATGAGTTCAAGGGACGCTTGCCCTGTTAGAAGACGATTCTGAATATTAAAGAATAACGAGATAAGAATCCCAACACCAACACATGCACGACACGTACCATCACGCACTGGCAAAGGCACGTGCACACAACGTGCACAAGAATCCACAGTGTAACTACCATTTTTGTTCTTTTCCTTTTTCTCTTCATTGTAATATTTTAATTGCATTGAATAAAATACTTTATTTTTTCCTTGACCATTTTAATGAAATTTAGTTCATGAACTACTCTTTTTCATCTTGTTGGACTATTTTCTTGTTGTTCCCATTTTTACTTGATTGTGAGTATTTTATTTGAACCCTATTGTCTTCAAGTCCATCTCTTATTGAACCCAAAACCCAATTGCAATTATTTATAGAGCCAAATCCATTATTATTGGATCCTAGCCCATTAGCCTAACAACCTAATTGTATCCTATAAATAATACCCTAATGCAAACCCTAAAAATACAACCTAAAACCCTAGCCGTCTTCTCTCTCTCTCTTTTTCCTCTCTACCGTCAGCAAAACCCACCCCGATCAACCCCTTCATCCCTTTCGACCTCCCTCCGGTGACCCAACCCCGAGCATAACCTAGCACAGCTCTGCCTGCGATGCCTAGTACCACCCTACACCCTCTGCTGCTCCTCCGTTCCTCCACAACGACAGACCCGAAGACCCCTCTGTTGATGTCCTTGTCTGTCGCAGCAAAAGCCAACACCAGTGCCCCAGTCTTGTCGACATCAGCCTGTAGCAGCCGCCATCGGCCTTACTGCCGTTGCTACTGCTCCTTTATTATTGCTACCGTTGTTGTCTTCTCTTTTGCTTGTTGCTTGCTCTTGTGCACGTAGTGTGCACATGGTTTGTGGGTTCGTATTCGTTGCTCCGGGATTCCCATTCCATTATTCTTTGGTATTCGAATTAATCGTCCATAAGGCAAGTCACTTTTTCTCTTGAATTGAATGTTGTATCAAATTCAAATTTTTTTTGAAATTCTTGCAAGTAGATCCAATCTTTTTTGTATTGTATACTATTGTTCATCTTTCGTTGAGTATATTGAGGGTTTACACGAGCTAACCAAAATATTCTTGACTTCGTGCCTTAGTAGACTCCAAAAATTGAATCTTTCATGCATTCATGTAGTAGTGATAGTAGAATTTATTGATACAAACAACACACATAATTTATCGTAGAATTAATTGCTAGGTTGTGTGATTGAATGATCGACTGATGTTTTGTTATTGTTAAATTAGTGTATGTGTGTATTCTTGATGATGTTTACCACGCTATTGTGTCTACCATGCTGATTATAAGATTCATTGACTAATTGAAGTAGAACCCATCATGTTAGATCGCGTTATTAGTTGAAATACACTGAAAATCTGTATGTTTGTTGTCTGTCTGGTATTTGTGCGACATTTCCGACCATGTATTTGACATCAAAATTAATAACTTTATGAATAGGAGTTGTAGCCCTATGTCTCTAGTTTCCAGAACATCTAAGATCTTTAAATTCCGAGCTGTATTATATAAGTTATGATGATATACTACTGTTGTGTTTTATTTCCAAAATTTCAGATTTCTGTATGTTTTCATGTTTAAACTTTTAAATGGCTAAGTTAATATTCGAATAATTATTTGATAATTTAGATAACATGATTAGGAGTCTAATGAATATTTTTTATGAATTTATGATTGAGTTTTCGCCGATTCTAAAAATATAACAACATAATGTCAATTTTTGGTCAAAACATATAACCTGTAAAGAATGATACATTTGACCTAGCTACTATTGTCGGATTTTGTATTTTAAATATGCATTGGAATCGTTGGGAATCCTAGTTTCAAGAACGTCTTACGGTTTCAGTTTTTTATTTCTATAGGATCTACAAAACTGATTTTTGTACATAACCTCTGGCTGTCCAAAATTGTGATTTCAGATTTCCTTTATATAATTATATATACATCATTGTTATCATTCTATTTGTTTCATCCAAAGTTATCATCTTATTGATCTTCAATTGTTACAATCGTCCATCTAATGTCCCTAATTGCATAATGTATTGTTGCATTGATAAAATTATTAACAAGTCGTGATTTAAGGGATTGACTTGGGTAGTGAACAATTTAGAGACAGTGTCGGCCAATATTTTATCGATTGATAGTTGAAGTGCTGAATACGACACCCCAGTTTTTCATGTATCGTTTCAGTATATCGTTTCAGTGTATCATTATAGTGTATTGTACAACAATATTGCTATCGTATCAGTGATTATCGTACTGACACATGACCTATAGAATTCACCACTAGAGTCTAAACGACATTGATTGTATGCATCGAACTTGTATTAGGGATGCAGTCGTACATGCATTAGTTACGTTGAAAATTAATAGACTTAAGAATTGACATAACATCGACCTTGCATATTTTACATCATCATGTCTATTGATATCGAATATTGCCTAAGTGTTATTGACACCAAACTTTGCACATTAACATCGAATGTTGAATCATTGTATATAACCATTGTATCAATTATCATTGATAGTTATATTTGCCATCGTCCATTATTATTGATTCCTATTGATCCATCGATTTCATTGTTATTTCGCTACTTCATTGTTTCCTTACTTTCTCTACTTGTTGTCCATAACTTGCTCTAAGGACAAATTTTCCTCTCTTTTTAGATAAAGTGTTCACAGGTGATCAAGGAGAATTACCTGCATGAATTGGAGAACAAGCTTTCTAAAAATTTATTGCTTTCTAGTTGATTGTTATTTCATTGAACTTATTGTATCAAGACTTAGTATCATTGTGTTTGGATTTATTATTGTATTGGGCTTATGACCCGGATATTATTTGTTTCCAGATGTTGGATTATCATATTAGGTTATTTCATATTGTCTTATTCCAAATATTATTGTTCATGTGGTTGCTATTATTGCTTGCGCAATTGTTTTGTATTGTTATTATTGTTGAGTTGAATGGGTAAACAGCTTATGGATGACGCAAGTCATTCGCTGGGCTAATGTCACATGCTTATGTTCCGTATTTTTTGGAAGAAGGGCGCGACAAGGTTTTTTAGTGGTATCAGAGCCCGGGTTTGGATGATATATCAGTCAAACATAACTAACATATGGAAGTTTGGCTTTGACTGATATATTAGTTAGATTTGGGTTTTACTGTTTTGACTCAATAGTATGTGCAATACAGGAATCGCATGGATATTTGGTAACAAACTTACTATCTCGATGCTAACCATTCAAATTTTATTGCAGACCATGGTCAGAAAGGGTGTTTTATATTCCCGAGCCGGGCATGGTCTGTGTGATGAGCTGACTGTTGCACAGATGCAACAGATAATGTAGATGCAGCGTGAGCACAACAACTAATGAGGGTGGATTTTGAAGCTACCAACAGCAAACCCGTTGTACCTACACCCGGATTGCTGCCAACGAGACCAAGTAATGTGGCTGATTTCAAGAGGCTCCATCCAGATAAATTCTCAGGAACTGAGGGTCTACTTGAAGCCGAGCAATGGCATATTCGTTCTGAGCAGCTGTTGTCCGCAGCACGGATCTCGGATGTCGACCTTGTGGATGTTGTGAGCATCCAACTTGTTGATCTTGCCTACATATGGTGGCCAGCTGAAGCTGAGTGATTTGGTCGACCCATTCCATGGGCTATTTTCACTGAGAGCTTCCTCATGAAGTTCTTTCCGGATGTCACCAAGAATGAAATGGAATGACAGTGTGTCTTATTAACTCATGTTCGTCAGATAGTGGTTATTAATGCTTTTTCGTTGTTATTTCATAAAGTATCGGTGTTAAACTGAACACTATCTTGAACTAAGGGAATCAGACCGTGGACGAGTACGTTGCGGAATTTGCCTGACTAAGTCGTTTTACTACTTCTATGGTGGCAAATGACGAAGATAGAGGCTGTCGTTTCTTGTTGGGCTTAGATATGGAGATTCAGGATCGTATTGCTTCCTTGCAACTTCATTCTTATGCTGATATCCTGGATGCTCCTATGATTTAGGAGCAGACTAGCACAAGGAAGCGTGCTATTCAGCGATCTGTTTCGCACCCTGCTGTTGCTAGACCATCTGGTGGGCCTATTAGGAAGCCAGCTCCGCCCCTTCCTGCTAGGGCATTGCCTTACCCACCTGCTTTCCAAAGGCCCAACCTAGTATGCACGCACTGTCACAACACAGGGCATTTGCACCAAGATTGCAGGATAACGAATCGCATGTGCCTTCTTTGTGGAGGCAATCATCATATGGTTCGTGATTGTCCTAGGTCCAGGACTCTTGCACCAGTTGAAGGTTCTGCTCTGCAGGGAGCACTTGCTCGTGGTCAGGGTGGACCCCTCTCCCACCTCAGAGGCAGATCTTTGATAAGAGGAGAGCCGCTCTTAGGGGTAATCTTCCTGTAGATCGTGGTCAGGCTTACAACACGATTATGCAAGATGCTGAGGCTGCTTTGGGCATTGTTGCAGGTACATCTTTAGTTGTTTTCATTTTGTATTTCGTTTTAGATTTCCTTGCTATTTTGTGATTCTATCCTGTTACTTATTCATATTAGCCTTCCATTCATGTCTATTTCTTACACTTCGCTTATGCCTTTTGTGTGCTCACTTTGACTTCTTGCTAGGCATTATCCTTGTTCACTCTTTTCCTGCTCATGCTCGTTTGACTCTAATGCTACTCATTCTTTTATTTCTTCCCGCTTCGTCAACCTGCATCACTTGGCAAGCGTTATGCTAGTAGCTTGGAACATTGCTACAGGTGGAGGTGTTGTCGTGTGTTCTCAGATTTGTGAGTAGAGTCCCTTGGTTATTGGTGGTGTTGATTCTGTTGCCGATCTGATTGTCATCAATATTCTGGATTTAATGTTATTCTAGAGAAGGATTGGCTTGGTACCACTCATGCTATAATTGACTGCCGCATGAAGAAGGTGGTGTTCTGCATGCTAGGACGTCAGAAATTTGAATTATGTGTCGGTGAAACACCGCTTGCTTGTGTGGAGAAGTTGGCAAGTCAAGAAGTTGGAGTGATGGAAGAAGTGTGTGCAGATGGCGATGTTGCACCATTGGTTGTGCGAGATTTTTTAGATGTTTTTCCTGAGGAATTGCTGGGATTACCGCCAGATCGTGAAGTGGTGTTCAGTATTGATGTTTAGCCGGGTACAGATCCGATCTCTAAGAATTCGTACAGAATGGCTCTTGTTGAGTTGGCTGAGTTGAAGGAGTAGATTCAGGAATTGCTAGATAGAGGTTTTCTCGGGCCAAGTGTCTCATCTTGGGGAGCTCCAGTACTGTTCGTCAATAAGAAGGATGCTAGTCGCAAGTTGTGTACTGACTACCATGAGCTGAATAATGTCATAGTAAAGAATCGGTATCTGTTGCCAAGGATTGATGACCTATTTGGTCAACTGGGAGGCGCTTTTGTATTTTTGAAGGTGGATCTTCATTGTGGTTACCATCGGGTAAAGGTTTAAGCTGAGGATGTGCAGAAGAATGTTTTTCATACAAGGTAGGGGCACTATGAGTTCTTGGTGATGCCTTCCGGAGTTACTAATGCTCCAACAGTGTTCATGAGCTTGATGAATTGGGTTTTCTCTCCCTATCAAGGCAGGTTTGTGATGAGCATGCTGAGCACTTAAAGGTTGTTTTGCAAACATTGAGGAAGAATCCATTGTATGGAAAGCTTAGTAAGTGTGAGTTTTAGCTGGATCGTGTGGAATTCTTGAGCCATATCATTTCTGGTGATGGAGTTTCCGTCGATCCATCCAAGATTTCTGCAGTTAAGGATTGGCCTGATGCCAAAGTCAGTATCTGAAGTTCGGAGTTCCCTTGGTCTAGCAGGGTACTACAGGAAGTTTGTTCAGAATTTTTCAAAGATTGTCGGGCCGTTGACCAAATTTACTGGGAAAGATCAGAAGTTTGTGTGGATGTGTCCTGTGATAAAGCCTTCGCTGAATTGAAGAACCGGCTGACATTAGCAACTGTGTTGACTATACCGACTGGATCGGGTGGTTTCGTAATTCATTGTGATGCTTCAGGAAGAGGTTTGGGTGCTGTTTTGATGCAACGAGGTAGGGTTGTCGCATATTCATCTAGACAATTGTGGCTGCATGAGAAGAATTATCCTACACATGATTTGGAGCTTGCAGCTGTAATCTTTACCTTGAAACTTTGGAGGCATTACTTACTTGGAGACCGAATGGAGATCTTCACTAACCACAAGTGTCTCAAGTACGTGCTCACTCAGATGGATCTGAATATGAGGCAGAGACAATGGTTGGAATTGATGGCAGATGATGATATCAGTTTGTAGTATTATCCTGGTAAGATTAATTTGGTGCCTAATGCAAGATGAGCTTGTGGAAGCTATGAGGAGATTAGATTTGGATGTAGTTTTGCCTAGTTCCAAGGACAGTTGTATGGTTCTTTAGTTGCAGTCATCTTTGGTGAATCAGATTAAGGAATCACAGTCTGGTGATGTGCAATTGCAGAAGTTTCGAGCTGAAGTCGAAGTAGGTTTAAGGACTGATATGTTTATTCATGAGGATGGATCTCTCCACTTTGGGACCCGTCTATGTGGAAGTCAGGCCGAAGTTACTCGAAGAACCTCACCGTTCACCATATTCTATTCATGTAGCGCCCCGAATTTCTAAATACGAAACTTTAGAAAATACGTGGCACTTTCCCAGCGATCCACTTCAATGTAACAATATACATAGACCAAAACTCAAATCATTTTATTCCAAATTCTTATTACAACATTCTCTTACAATTGCAGCGGAAATACAAACACCTTAAAGTACATTTAACTGTTACAACCCTTTCTCTTTACAAAATTACCCAAAGCTCTATTATATCACTCTCTAAAATCCAAAGCTAACCCAAGCATCCAAGCCTCCAACTCTAAGCAGCCACCTGTAACACATGAGGCTAGAGTTGTACCCTAACCCCAAAACTACGGGGTCAGCCATAAATGGTGTGAGTGATATAAACAACAACATAAATAAAAATAAACATAAACTCTCAAACAACATGTACTGAACAAAAATGCATAAACTGAACATGTAATATGAAACAAGAACGATAGGCCAGTACATGCATGAAGCCGAGTCGAGAAACAATACCAACGATCAATATCCTTCAATCAAATTACTCTCAAAATAGTACAGTTCACTGTACGGTACAGTCGACTGTCTTAGGAACCAGTCGACTGATCAGAACCAACAATAATCCTCACGTCTGTGAACATGCCCAATTGTCAATAAATCTCAGTACCACGATGTATGTCCAACAATCGATCACCAATAATGTCATAGATCAGATACCCATGTATCCATCCACAAAAACTAAAGATAGTATAGATCGAATACATACCCGGTATGCAATCACTAATAGTGACTCTTACACCGACGAACATATTCATCTACAAACAAACTAAAGATGGTATAGATAGAATACATACCCGGCATGCAATCACCCATAGTGACTCTTACACCGACGAACATATTCATCTACAAACAAACTAAAGAGGGTATAGATAGAATACATACCCGGCATGCAATCACCCATAGTGACTCTTACACCGACGAACATATTCATCTACAAACAAACTAAAGAGGGTATAGATATAATACATACCCGGCATGCAATCACCCATAGTGACTCTTACACCGACGAACATATTCATCTACAAACAAACTAAAGAGGGTATAGATAGAATACATACCCGGCATGCAATCACCCATAGTGACTCTTACACCGACGAACATATTCATCTACAAACAAACTAAAGAGGGTATAGATAGAATACATACCTGGCATGCAATCACCCATAGTGACTCTTACACTGACGCACATATTCATCTACAAACGAACTAAAGATAACAAGAACACTCAAGATCATGAAAAACTAATCAGCTCCAGTCGACTTATACTGTAATAAGTCGACTTCCCCGAGAACCAATATTCAAGATTATAACAAGTGCAGTAAGTTGACTTATAAAAGTCATAAGTAGACTTATCAACAATATAAGATGACTTATAAAAATCATAAGTAAACTTATGAATAATATAAGATGACTTATAAAAGTCATAAGTAGACTTATCAACATTATAAGATGACTTATAACAATCATAAGTAGACTTATCAACAATATAAGATGACTTATAAAAATCATAAGTAGACTTATCAATAATATAAGATGACTTATAAAAGTCATAAGTAGACTTATCAAAACATAAGATGACTTATAACAATCATAAGTAGACTTATCAACAATATAAGATGACTTATAAAAATCATAAGTAGACTTATCAATAATATAAGATGACTTATAAAAGTCATAAGTAGACTTATCAAAACATAAGATGACTTATAACAATCATAAGTAGACTTATCAACAATATCAGATGACTTATAAAAATCATAAGTAGACTTATCAATAATATAAGATGACTTATAAAAGTCATAAGTAGACTTATCAAAACATAAGATGACTTATAACAATCATAAGTCGACTTATCAAAACATAAGTCGACTTAAAGGAGACATAAGTCGACTTATAAGAACATAAGTCGACTTATAAAAACATAAGTCGACTTACCAGAGAGAAATTCCAGAAATCTTTAAGAAAATATTCTAAGTGTCATAAGTCGACTTGCAAAGTCATAAGTCGACTTAAAATACAATATAAGTCGACTTAAAAGGTCATAAGTCGACTGTCCCGAAAAGACTGAACATATTTTACTCAGCAGACCAGTCGACTGACATTTGTCCCAGTCGACTGTCCCGAACAATTCTCAAATGTCTGAAGATACAATAATAGGGTCGTACCAGTCGACTAATAAGTAGACCAGTCGACTGTCGGCCTACAGTTTTCACAAATTAGGTCTGAAATCAATAATCAATACTGGAGTCTATCTCAATACCAAATCTCTTCCTCAACTCAAATCTAATCCGATTCGTACTCACAAGATCCAGAGATTCATCCATCCAATTTCTTATTTTCATAACTATACTCAAATCTTAACATGTTTCAAACAATCAAGAATTGTCAATCAAGATCTACTAATCTTTCATGGATTTCACATGCATATTACGAATAACAACCATGGCATCTATTTCATACAAGATACGAAAACATCAAACAAGATACAGCGTGCAAACATACACATAAACAAAACAAGTCCATATCACTCACCTTTAGATCAAGAAGAATCCACAAAAGCCTTCCTCATGCTAGATCCAAGAACTTCTTCTTCAATCACCAAGAGAATAAGAAATATAATAAGATCTGAGTTGTGCAGCGAATGACGGCTGCAAACTCCCTTTATATAGGCCGGGATCAAGTATTAGGGTTTAGGAAATACATTTGCAAAACAATCCCTTCAAAATACAATTACTCGTATATATATATATCTACTCTTGGAAATTCATCTAAAATTCGTTTAAATTAGGATTTATATGAAAATATACTTCTAAATCTTAACCAATACTGTTTAAAATGTCCAGGATACCAATTTTGCAGTTTAGTCCTTAAAAATGTCAATTTTGCAAATAAGTCCTTCTTTTCTTAAAATTTGCAAATAGTACTAATTAAATTCAGAAAAATCCGGAAAAATACTACATAATTCCAAAATAATAAATAATAATTTTTCATAAAGGAATCTTAATTTTTCAAACTTCTCAAGAGTCATTTGCACGTGTTTTGCACGTGTACAAAAGATAAATCTTTTAGAAAATATCAATTAAATCCTCAAAAATCATTTAAATTCAATTTTTCAAATAATTAAAATAATATTTGAAAATACGGGGTTCTACAATTCATCCCGGTGGTAGGAAGATGTATCGGGATTTGAAGTTGCATTTCTGGTGGCATGGTATGAAGGAGGATGTGGCAAGATTTGTTTCACAGTGTCTGATCTGTCAGTAGGTGAAAGCGGAACATCAGAGGACTGCTGGCAAAACTTCTTCAACTGCTTCCTATTCTAGAGTGGAAGTGGGAGAATATTACCTTGGTTTTTGTGGCTGCTTTGCCTTTAAGTCCAAAGGGTCACAATGCCATCTGGGTGATTGTCACGCCCCGCTTCCCAAAAAGAATACGGAATACGGATACGAGACGAAAGCACAGTGAATGATTTTCATTATCCAAAAGCTGTTCAGGAATCTTTACAATATTTCACAACATACTCAGAGTCTCAAGCGAAAGATACAACCAGGCATGCATAATTGAAACAAGATACCAACAGAAATTACTTGAAACCACATATAATAATCTCATATAATCAAATTCTGAACAAGTCAAATATTCTGGGTCACATCGCCCAAATATAAGATAAATATCCAAGTAGTCAAGTACATTTTATTCAAGTTCAAGAAATAATAATCATAAAAATCATAAAGCAGAAACTCCAGCACTAAAACATCATCTCACCAATACCATCTAGCAGCCGACCATCCTGATCTACAATTAGTAAATTTGCAGGAGAAGGAAGAAGAAAAACAAGTACCCGTCAATTGCAAGTTATGGGCCATATATAATGTAGGATACAAGTACATGGGATAGGTAATTCTAAATAACAAACCTAGCATGGGATAATCATGAATACATGACATAAATCATAGCTTGGCAAGATGAGAAAATATAATAGCATGTGTTGAGTGTCAAATAAACAAGTGTCATGCATCAAGTAACTAGTATCAAGAATCATGTAATCACGTAGCACGTCTCAAGTATCAAATCTCATGTATCATGTAGCATGAATCAAGTATCAAATCTCATGTATCATGTAGCATGAATCAAGTATCAAATCTCATGTATCATGTAGCATGTATCAAGTAGGCATGTAACATGTTCAAGAGTCATGTATCAAGTATTATAGTTATTACTATCTTGGTAGCACTTCATGCATCCCAGTTTTTACTACATGGTTGCTACAACGAACAGTTTCGCTTTAGATTTTGTAGGGGACGATACAGGGCAGTGTACTCAGGGACAAGCTCCAGGTATCATGTAATCATGTATCATGTAAACAAGCTCCAAAACCCAAACAAGCTCCACTGTCATGTGTGTATGTGTCATGTATATCGTGTCAAGCTCCACATGTAAACAAGCTCTAATAACAACTAGGTTCTTCCGAGTACATGTTTCTGCACTATTCACTACTAGATCTTTCCCTTAACCCTGGCTTGGTTATCTATTATTAATATCAAACATGCATGTAGGTGTGCAAAATATATCGAGAATAGAATGGCATGAACATGTGGCAAGGTCAAGTTGTAGAATAGACATGTACGTGTGCAAGATATCTCATAGAAGAACTAAAATAACCAAATCTCAAGTTCAGGACAGCAAGACCACACTGCAGTAAAACAGTGATCCCAGTTTTATAAACAAGAAAATCTAGATCTGTTGAAGGATTTGGAAAATAGACTTCCACACGAATCCAGCGAATATAAATATAAGTCATATATTAATTCACAAAAACATAGCTCAAAGCTGATTTGAATACAGAAAATAGGTTCAGCCAGAAATCAAGAAAACGAGTTCAAGAACAGAAAAACAGCATAAAAGATCAATAAATAAATCCACGAAAAATCTGAGGTATTCCCCTGTATGTCCAGTATCTAAATATAAAGTTTCAAATTTTTCCAGTGAAATTAGATCATTCATAAAAAATAAGAAAACATCAATAAACGGTAGTTTGGCAAATCTGGAATTATCAACAATGCTGTACGAAAACTATGATATCTCTCAACCAGTGAAACAAAATCCAATTCCGCCAAAAGGTTATGAAAATAGATAAAACATAATAACTTTCATATTTCACAAATATTTTTCATACAGTATAAGGAGTCATAGTGAAAATAAGTTCTTTACAGGACAGCGAGCAAAATACAGCAAGCATAGATTTCATAAACGAGCATGAAACAACACATAAAACTCATCAATAAAATTTGCCAAAATTCTAAGTAATCCCTAACTAGATAAAGAAACACTGACCAATGTTTTGGATCAAAATAATATATGTAGCATAGTTCTTTAAAATAATTTGTCATCAAAATTATCGAAAAACAGAATCTGGAAAAGATCGACACCTCTGTAGTAAAACAGTCATAACTCAGTCATACGAAAAGGAAATCAAGCAAGGCCACAGGGGTTTGAAAATGGATGAAAATCTCTAAAACTCTTGTTTATTACAAAAATTAAGATACTGACTTTAAAACAGTCCAAAACAGCAAACAAAATAGAACAACGACAAAAATACAGATTTTTCCCTTAAAAACAAAATCAACATAGATTCAAGAAAATAGATCCAAACACACCCAAGTGAAATCGAGTCTACCAAGTGTCTAAACATCATAAATTAGGGTATCTAGCATGTCCACTCCAAGTATATCACATGGGACACGACCAAATCACGAATTCTCACAAAAGTCTCACATACATGATTCAAATCAAGAACGGGTAAACCCTAAGTTAATTCATGTCCATATTGAGTCGTGAGTCATCTATGGTCAAGTTTTCACAATAGAGACAAAACCCATTAAGAAAAACACAAACAAGAGTCGTCTCTAGACACAACTACACTATAGGTGGTATTTTTGACTTGTATCAAACAAATGAATTGGAGTACAAATTACTTGCCGTAACCGAAGATGAAGAACGATGTAATCAAGAATAAGGAGCAAAACCCACGAACGAAAATCCGCTAGTCAACGAATCAAAGCCATCTCGAGCAAAAATTTCTACACGAACAACTCGCACGATCCCACATGCGAACTCTCAAGCAAGCGAGAGAGAGACCAAAAGAGAGAGATGGCGGACGAATGCAGGATGGATGCTCGGCTAGGTGATGGAGTGGTGGTGTGGCAAAGTGAGGGGGATCGGGATGTGGATGTAGATCGGGAGAGGTGTGACGTGGGGTGTTGCCGGGGGTTGCACAGCCCGGGAGGGGGTGCTGGTGGCCTGGAGGGGATCCGCCAAGGGGTCAGGGGTTGGCTGTGTGTGGGTTGTGGCGCAAGCAAGGAGAGGGAGAGAGAGGGGGAGGCTGGGATTGTGAAGGAGAGGGGAATTAGGGTTAGGGTTTAGTGGAAAGGGTTTTGTATATATAGGGTCTAGTTGTGGGTTAATGGGTTAATGGGTATTAGGAGTAGTAGTAGGTTCACCAATGGATTTTGGATTTTGGGTCAATTAAATAGGAAAACAAATAGGGTGGGGAATTTAATTTGGCTTTGGTAAAATCTTATTAGGGATCAATTAATAGGTTGGAAAAATAGGACAACCAAATTCACCACCACAAACATCCAAGAAAGAAATAAAATACGAATAAAGGGAACGAGACAAAAATAAAAAAAGAACACAACTAATGAAAAACGAAACAAATGAGACAACCAATCAACCACAAAGAGCTCAAAATGAAATAATTCAAATATATATTGAAAACAAATTCCAATATACGGTTCAGGAAAAAAATACAAGAGAGAACACACCGAAACGAAAAATACACTCCAAAAATATACATAATAAAAAACTAGGGTTACAGTGATTATGGATCGCTTGATGAAGAGTGCACATTTTACTTACTTCAGAGTGGGCCAGTCTACAGAGAGCCTTATATAGAAGTACATGCAGGAGATTGTCAGATTGCATGGGGTCCCTGTCAGCATTATATCAGACAGAGACACTAGAATAAGATCTCAATTTTGGGAGAATCTTCAGAACAGTCTTGGTAGTAAGCTGAGATTCAGTACCGCATTCCATCCGCAGACAGATGGACCATCGAAGAGGATTATTCAAACATTGGAGGATATGGTGAGGTCCTGTGTTCTTCAGTTGGGTGGATCTTGTGAAGATCATCTACACTTGGTGGAGTTTTCATACAACAACTACTACCAAGCAAGTCTTAAGGCAGCTCTGTATGAAGCTTTGTATGGTCAGAAGTGTAGAATCACTGGTGTGCTGGGATGACATTGGTAAGAGGAAGCTTTTGGGACTAGAGTTGATCACAAGGACTGTTGATGCAGTGACCCAGATCAGGAAGCATCTACAGATAGCTCAGGACCAACACATGAAATGGGCAGACATTCACTTGAGGCCATTGGAATTCGAAGTGGGTGACCAAGTGTTTCACAAGGTATCACCGTGGAGAGGTGTTATCTGGTTTAGAGGAGGGGGCAAGCTAAGACCTAGATTCATTGGTCCATTTGATGTCTTGGAGCGAGTAGGCAAGGTGGCCTATAGACCCACGTTGCCGCCAGCTCTATCTAGAGTGCATGATGTCTTCCATGTCTCCCAATTTAGGAAGTCTGTCAGAAATGATAGTCATGTTATCGACTACTTGAAATTGTCTGTTCGACCAGATTTGTCCTGTGAGATCCGTTCGGTTTCGATTTAGACCGACAGGTGAAAATTTTGAAGAACAAGGTCATCAAATTGGTTCGAGTTGCTTGGAATCCTCACTCGTTGGGTAAGTTGTAGCGCCCTGAATTCCAAACATAGGAACTCGTGACACACTTGAGGATCTTTCTTCAAATGAGTCACAACACAACAAAAAATCACAGGAAATTAAAAACTTTTATTACATCAAATTGTTATTACAACATCCAATGGTTACAACAATTACAATTAATTATTACAACAAGAAAATACAATAAAGTTTGGACAGAGACTTTCACTTGGATCCTTTCCCCTTATAGAGCTTTCCCGCGATCTCAAGTCGGCAATCCTGCACTAATAATTGTGGGCACGCCAGTTGATTACAACTGATGAAATGCTAGATTCGGCCATCCTCGCTATCCCATAATATAGCGATTCCAACCTCAACAATCACAAATAATATTTGATGCGAAGAAAAAGGTGATGTCAAACAAGTGTCGGTGTATGCCATGACCTAGTCTAATGCATGCTTGGTTGAAAGATATGCATCCCATACTACACCCCCCAACCAAATGGCATTCTTCAGTTTGATGGGGCTCGATCTCCCGCTATGCATCCTACTCTTGTGCTCCCTCCTGTTTCTGATTCCAGTGATGGTGAGGCTGCAGTTGTCCGGCATACCCGTCGCTGCCGTCATTTAGTGGTGTCCAATCATCATGTTTTATCCACTATGCCCGGGATCCCAATTGCAGGCTTACCCTGCGTGACTGGTCAGTCGCAGGCTTACCCTGCCTGACTGTAATCATGTATGTTGTTATAACTACGTCTCCCCGGACCTCACCAAAAGCTGATATACGGGCACCAGGGCTCCCCACCGGAGGACTTAGAATCCTTCCCGTTGAGTCTCGCTCTGTGGGGACTTCCTCTAAACCTCCTGCCCGCATCGGTCAATAAAGGACATGACGGATATAAGGTTTTCCCAACTTCGCTACACTCGTGCTTACACTAGAGCAGAACATGCAGTCGAGACGACGCCCCCCCCCCCCCCCCGGACAGGTAAACTGTAGCGCCCCGATTTCCGATACCGGGAAACCGTGACACGAGCCAAGACCTTTTCTTCAATTAGTCACAATACACAGAAAAACAGGAGAATTTAAAACTTTTTATTCAATACACAAAGTGTTACAAGTCTGAATATTGTACAACTGTAATACCTTAGAATAGAGTTACAATATTACCTTTACATTTCTAAGTATTACAACCTTCAACATCTTACATCAGAGTACTTCTCAACTAATACATAATCAATACATATATTGCAGCGGAACTAAACATAACACTGACTCCTTGCTTTCCTTGCCTTGAGTCCTCCTGAATATCGCCTTTGTACTTCGGCGATCCAGTACCTATGGAAGTGGGGACATCAGTATTCACTGATGCTTAAAGGCTGATCATATAGCAGCGAATCTCCCAAACAATATACACAATATAGCAATGGTGCTGGTGTAGTTTAAGTGTTCGTGAGTGCTATGGCTAGACTCTAATGCAATATTTAAATAGAACTAGGACGCTTCCTATTCTATTGTCAGCAAGTCTCCGAAGCAGCATGCAGCCCATACTACATGCGACCCCATCTCAAGCCGTTTCTCCATATATAGGGATTGGAACCCGCGTTATGAACTTCTAATTGTACTCAACCTGTTCCTGACACCTACACGTGGCTAATGAGGTTGCAGATGTGGTCAAGTCCCACTATTGCATTTCGCCAGTGGTGTCTATGTTCGCCACTGCGACCCGGCCAACCGGACCTCTCTCCAAATAGACGAACCCAACGTATCGGGCGTCATTCCAAAATCAACTATAGGGTTTCGCAAGCGCAGGGTAGCGCGAAGCCTACCCTGTGGCACCCTCTGGGGTCTAGCAAGCACAGGACTGCACAATGCATCCTGCGGCACACCCAGCCACGGTACCTCAGGAATTAACAGAGCGAGATACGCAACCTGTGTCCTCAGCTTGTGAGACGGCACCGTGCGTATCCCTTTGACAGAAAGGTACAACCCAATACACCACCTATGATCTGCCTCAAGGGACGAGTTAGTGTAAGGGGCCCCCTACCACTGACTCCTCTCTCCCGGCAAAAGGGTTTAAATAAACTGATCCTTGTAAGTCACTATCCTAATGATGTCCCTGACTCGAACAATCCTAGGGGTGACAATATTATAAACATAACATGCTAGGCCTTAAATTAGGCTTCGCAAGACAACTCTACTAGGCTGCTCAACCTAGATTTACCAGAATCCCTCAGGATCCGTTTCGTGGCTCGTCGATCCAAGACTTTGGTCGTGCGAATATACACGCATGCCGCTACCCTAGACTTGGATTTCGTCTATACTCCGGTCCTCGATTAACCTACCCTGGTTAAGATTCGACGGTACACAAGGAGTGACTCCTCCACAGTTCCTTAGGATAAGAAATCATATGTCTTGATGGTCGATAGCCCTTAGGGTGGTAATATCACCCTAAACGAGCACAACGAACCCTGTACTAGCCCACAAGCTATACACGAGTAACAACCACATACGAGCCAATTAAGCTACGTATGAGACAATAACTACCTACGAGCCAGGCGGGCCTCGTAGGAGATAACCACGTACATACCAGCCAAATAAGCCGCGTATGAGACCAACAGCTACGCACGGGCCGGTCGGGCTGCGTACGAGACAACCACCTACATACGAGCCAACTAAGCTACGTATGAGACCCACAGCTACATACGGGCCAGTCGAGCCACGTACGAGCACAACCATGTGCAAACAACCATACAGTTAATCGATCCTAGAAGCAACCAAACGTGCTTACTAACAAACTTGGTCCTCTAATATTAGAAGCAACAGAGGGATCTACCAATAATCTATGATCGGTATTCTACTAAAGAAGAATCCAAAGGCGACATTAGTGGTCTTCCTAATCCTTATTACTTCAACCTATAGCGCCTTAAGTACGACGCACAATTGCAAGCATCTTCCTACGACAATCTAATCATATAACACAACCACCATGATACTCCTATGTATGAATGTGATTAATGCTTGTGCTTTCATCGAGCTTAAGCATGAAAATCACTTACGACCTAGACATGAAGTCCACTATAGTCCAGCGTAGGTTACAAATTGATCATGGAAGCTTACTACTTATCATGACTAATCACCACAACCCAACTAGTATGAACAAGCAACATTCCAAGGCATAGTAGGTAGTTCTAACACTACTCCTACAATATTTTAAGCAAGCATTTGACCTTTAGCATGGTATAGAACACAACATAAAGTCACTACAACTAACCATGGGTAGTTCCTTTACTCTAAGCATGAATATCATAGTATGGATGTCATTAACTTAACATGATCAATAATTAGCACGATACCTACTTACTTAGCATGAATCATGCTCATCCACTAACATAGCATGAACAACACTTATCTAAGCATGGATACCATGTAAACATGAGTATTCATATAACCTAGCATAGTATACAACTTACTCACAATCTAAACTTGCATGACATACAACTTACTTACAATTAAGTTAGCATGGCATACAACTTACTTGTAGTTAAACTAGCATGGCATATCTATAATTAAACTAACATGGTATATCACATACCTACAATTAAACTAGCATGGTATATCACTTTCCTACAATTAAGCTAACATGGTATATCACATACCTACAATCAAACTAGCATGGTAAGCAACTTACTTGTAATTAAGCTAGCATGGCATAGATAAAACTAGCATGGTATATCACTTACCTACAATTTAACTTAGCATGGTATATCACATACCTACAATTAACTAGCATGGTATATTACATACCTACAATTAAACTAACACGGTAAGTAATTTTATTATGGATCCTACAACTTCCTAAGCATAATGAAATTAATCCAAGCATGGTAGAAAACTCTTAGATTGATTCCTACAACATTCTAAGCATAAATGAGTGAATCTAAACATGGTAGGAAACTCTTAGATTGCATCCTACAACATTCTAAACATAAAGCATGATAGAATATTTTTAGAAAACATCCTTCAATATTTCAAGTATAAAAGCATGATATGATATTTTTAGAAACAATCCTACAACATTTCAAGTATAAAAGCATGATAGAATATTTTTAGAAACAATCCTACAACATGTTAAACATAAAGCATGATAGGATATTTTTAGAAACAATCCTACAACTAACTAAGCATGAAAACATGGTAGGATATTTTTAGAAGAAATCCTACAACATTTGAAGCATGAATATTGCTTCTAAATATTTTTAGAAGTGATCCTACAACATTTGAAGCATGAATATTGCTTCTAAATATTTTTAGAAGTGATCCTACAACATTTTACTACTACTACTACTCCTATTTTAATCAAAACATGACACACAATTATCTACTACTACTACTACTTTATTCTTATCAAGAACACAACATACAACTTACTACTACTACTTTATTCTTATCAAGAACCCAACATACAACTTACTACTACTACTACTTTGTGGACATAAAATATCTATAATTACTTACTACATACTACTACTTTATTCTCATCAAAATCACAACATACAACTTACTACTACTACTACTACCTTATTAATCAACATACTATTACTACTTTATTAAATCAACATGCTACTACTACCTCATTTAATCACATACTACTACCTTATATTTTAGCATGCTACTACTTAGTTGCTTACTAGTCTTTATTATTACTAGTGATAAAAGAAAGATCATTTTTATTTTATTTTACTTTACAACTAGTAAATATGAAAGAAAAGATCTCTTTTTATTATTTCTAAAACTAGTGATTAAAAAGGAAAGATCTTTTTAATATTTCTACAACTAGTGATTAAAAGAAAGATCTTTTTAATATTTCTAACTAGTGATCAATAAAAGAAAAGATCTTTTTAATCTACAACTAGTGATTAATAAAAAGAGAAGATCCTTTTTATCTACAACTAGTGATTATTAAAAAGAGAAGATCTTTTTAATCTACAACTAGTGTTTAGTAAAAAAAGAAAGATCTTTTTAATTTTCTACAACTAGTGGTTAACAAAAAGACTTTTTTATTACAATAAACATATACTTATTATTATTAGTCCAATGTTCAATCAAGGTCCTACAACCAACAATGGTTGTAAAATGTTCATATGCTTATGTGTATTAAGTCCTACAAGTCTTACAACCTCCAATCGGTTGTATGTTCAAGATCATATGCCATTTGTGAATTTTTAGTCCAATAACATACAAAACAACAACTACAATACCAAAGATGTGATCTTTATATGTTAGTAGCCACAATTATTACTTTCTTTTTTTTATTTACCACAACATACAACACACTCATTCATAAGAACAAACCCAAAAAAAACAAAACAAAACAAGAAGGTAGAAGGAGAAGTCAAACAACAAACAAACAAACAAACAACAAACAAACAAACAATCAAAGAAGCATGAAGAAACCCCCACCTTAGCCTTTTTGGAAGGACTAGCTTGCTAACCTTCTCTTTCCCCTAGCTTTTTAGAAAGCTTCTATCAACCTACAAAACAAAACTTTCAAATTAATTCTTTGTTCTCTCTTTCTTTTTCTTTCTTTCTTTCTTTCTTTCTTTCTTTTGTTTTCTAAAATGAGAGAAGGAGGAGAATGAGGGGGTGTTTATAGGAGAGACTAGGAGGTGGTAAGTGCACCTCATTGCACAAGAACCCCAAGGGGGTGGCCGGCCATACTCTAGGGGGGGAGGGGTATGGTGTAGACTTGGTGAGGTGGAGGGATAAGGCTTCTAGAAGGGTTTTTAGCTCTTCTCATGCATACAATCCTTCTTTTAAACCTCTTAATCATCCCTAACCTTCTAATTAAGTAGCCATGACAAGAATGAGTACATTGTTCTTTGAGTATATGCCATATACTTTGTATAATGTACTAAGTACCATACAATTGCATGTATGTGTACATGTATGTGTATAAAAATATTCCTTATAAAATTGCCATAAAATAGTTTAACTTTGGAAATAATAATAAAATAAATTTTATTATTGATTCGGAGGCTCGCGCTATCAATTTGATGCGCTTCGGATGCGCACCGACCGATAGATGCGCGTAGACACTGTTTGTGGGCAACCCGGCGAAAATCACCAAAATGATCTGACTTTGGAATTAAAATAAGATAATAATAAAATAGTAATTTCTATGAGTTAATATCCGTCCGGAATATTACATAAACACCCTCGCTAGTGCCTGTCCTTACAATCAACCAAGACTCGAGCTAGTCCTACCAAAGTATCCATGCTACACCTCTCCCTTAGTTAGGCGATCTATCTACCATAACCAATCCCTAACCTGGTAATCAACTTGGCTTGCTATGAACAACTTGTTAAGTTCTACATGCATACTCTTTCTAATTAGTCAACCTTATCATTAATGGATCTCAACCCATCCCTTACTAGGGCTCAACTGGCCCTAAAGTCCGGCCGAAGGTTTGACCCACCTCGGCCAACACTTGGCACGAACTAGCGACGAACCGACGCCCTCGACCGCCACAACCATCATCTATGCTTGCAGTTCGATCGCAACCTCGGCCCGACCAATAAGTAGCTCCCGTTAAACTTAACGCTCCACGGTCCTCGACAAGTGGTAGCTCCAAACACAAACCATGGAATCCATCCATGCACGGTGAGTACGTGATGCATGAGTCATCTCCTCCGATGCATGAGTCATCTCCTCCAATGCATTCGATGCGACACGGGACTTATTCTACTCATCTAGGTATGTCAATAAGACTTAGTCATAGAGCCTCAGTACTCAGCCAATGTATCCCAATAAGGTACACCACACTAGGAGTAAGTCCTAACCCATGAATACCCAAATAGGGGTTCAAAGAGTCCTAAAAAGGACAATTTAAGATTCCAAATAGCAAGCACACAATTGGTGTTTATGCCAAAATGGTGTCTTTCCCGGTCCCGTTACTTTGAGAAATCGCGATCGGGCGCTCCCATACTTCTACTCAAGGTAGACAGTAAGTATAATCATACATTAGGCATGGATTTCATCCCAAATTGATTAACTACAACACCCCAACATCCAATACAATTTCTACTGTGAACAACGTTGCCTATATTGGGGTCTACATGCAACTATAAGCTACCCTTAGCAAGGAACTTTAGATAATTTAAGTCCTAACCCAAGTACAAATCCAGGACAAGTGTCTTGACCTCAAACAGTAACTCTAAGCCAACAAGATACACGTTTAAACTCATCTCAATGATCATGGTGCAAAATAGTAAGCTCTAAGATTTACTGTGTTTCTGTCGTCACTTGTAAAAATCATATAAAATTGCACACTTATTTAAATCATGATTTCTCGGTCAAGCCAGAAAGGTCTTTGTGTTTACTAAAACTTATTAGTTTCAAGTTCCTTTATACAAGGTCGTTTACAAGATCTTATGGTCCCATCTTTAACAAGTGTACAGACTTCCAGAACAGCAGATCAGATCAATACAGTCATGGGATAAAATTCCATCTAAAATAGCATATGGTGTCAGATCATCATGAAATTTTAGAATCTAGTTCCTGACACATGATGTTACAACACTTCCAAAATTCATGTAATTCTACCAAGTAGATTTTTAATGATGTCCTTTTGAATGTCATCCAAAATCAGGCCAGTAACAACAACAGTTCTGTTTACCAAAATATCTAGCTCAGTTTGCATGATTTTATTGACATAGCTACAGTGATCCAAATCTCATGGAATTTGAAACATAGGTCTTAGATACATCCAAAAATGACATATTAAAATTTCAGATCATTTCCATAAGCATTCAGTTAGATACAAGTCATTCTTTCTACAACAGCAACAATAAAAATTGCTTTTTT
This sequence comes from Hemerocallis citrina, assembly GCA_017893485.1. Lineage (NCBI taxonomy): Eukaryota > Viridiplantae > Streptophyta > Magnoliopsida > Asparagales > Asphodelaceae > Hemerocallis > Hemerocallis citrina. The sequence goes on along the minus strand of CM030360.1, from coordinate 112,710,510 downwards.
ATATTCTGACCAGCATGTAAGTTCGTAATTTATTTTAATAGTAGGAAAAATCACAAAAATATGTAAAAATTACTGAAGGTGTATGATACCTATATGATCATCCACTAAAAATTTCAAATCAAAATACCAAGTAGCGTTCATGCAATGAGCTACGGATTGACAACAAAAATTTTGTCTTTTAACCGGATTTTTCTTATTTGGATTACTTGACACAAAATGAGTTATTCATGTTCATTCTTAGGTCATGCATGTAACTTTTTTGGTCATCAAATATATCATTCAACCATAAAAACAATCATATGGTTAGAAACACCTACCCTTTGCTTGTAGTTTGATCTCCTTCTAGCTTTTTGCTTGTTGGTCCTCCTTCTTGACTCCACTAGAGCTCCTTGCTTCTCCTCCTTGCTTTGGCCTCCTCTTTTCTTCTCCTTGGTTCTGCTCCTTTCAAATCAGTAGCAAGACACACTTTCTCTCTTTCTTTTTCTCTTTCTCTTAAGTGTGCAGGTTGTAGAAGATGAGGAATGAGAAGAAGAAGTGGGAGGGGGTTTTAAAAAAAAACACAGAGAGAGCAAGGGGGGTGTTGGCCAGATTTCTAAGGGCTTGGGGAGAGGGGAAACATCTCATCATGCATGGGATTGGGAGATAAGGGAGGTAGAGTGTGGAAGAGGAGAAAGACTCATCATGAGTCAAATGTGTTCAAACATTAAAACCCTAACCCTAACTTGTTTTCCCTCCGTCTTTTCCTCCAACTTGGCCGGGCCTTCATGGGCCTCTCTCCCATTTTATTTTTTTTTGTTTAAGGGTTGTTTTGTTTGTCACATTGGGCTTCTCAAGCCCAACCTCATAAATGCATACGTGTATGTTCATGTGCATGGAAAAAATAGTTTCATTAACAAAAATATAATTTTATAACTAGTAGCATCTAGTTTGTTTATAAAATATATTTATCAAAATTATGGTCGTTACATCACTCCCTCCTTAGAATAGTTCTATCCTCAGAACTAGGAGAAAACAAAAATGGAAAAGAAAGAAAATTTCACATAAGTCACTCCGGGTAGGTCTCCTGCATTCGGCTCTCTAGCTCCCAAGTAGCTTTTTCGACCAATTGATTCCTCCAAAGAACCTTTACCATCAGAATGACATTGTTTATCAGCACCTTCTCTTGATGATCCACTATCTGCACAGGTCGTTCCTTGTAGGAGAGATCCACTAGCAAGTCTTCAGGAATTTCGGGTAGTTGATGACTCGGGTCTGGCACGTACTTCCTCAGCATGGAGACGCAGAAAACATTATGAACCTGGGCTAACTCGGGGGGTAGTTCCAACCTATAGGTGGCCTTCCTAATACTTATCAAGATTTTGTAGGGTCCAATGTATCTTGGGGACAGCTTGCCACCCCTTCCAAATCTAACCACGCCCTTGGTCGGCGAGACCTTCAAGAATTTGGAATCTCCTTCCTCAAATTCTAGCTCTCTATGGCGGGTGTCGGCATAGCTCTTCTGCCTACTCTGCACCATCTATAGCCTCTTTCTTATCAATTCAATCTCCTCCGAAGTTTGCTGTACAATTTCTGGTCTGAACACCTGCCACTCGCCCACTTCATACCAGCATACGGGTGTCCTACACTTCCTCCCATACAGTGCTTCGAATGGAGCCATCTAGATACTGGCCTGGTAGCTGTTCTTGTAAGAAAATTCAACCAGCACTAGATGCTTCTTCCAGCTCCCTCCAAAGTCCAAGATGCATGCACGGAGCATATCCTCCAGCATTCTATTCACCCTTTCTGTTTGTCCATTGGTTTGTAGGTGAAAAGCAGTGTGGAAATATATCCTTGTACCCAATGCTGTCTGTAGACTCTTCCAAAAATGTGAGGTATACCTCGTGCCTCTGTCGGAAACTAAAGATACTAGCACACCTCTTAGTTTCACGATTTCCTGAATGTAAACTTCTGCCAACTTCTCCATAAACCAGGTTGTCCTCATCGGTATAAAATGCGCTGATTTTGTTAATCGGTCCACGTTCACCCAAGTGGAATCATCCTCCTGGGACTCCTTGGTAATCCTGTAACGAAATCCATACTGATGTCCTTCCACTTTCGTATGGGAATGGGCAAAGGCTGTAGTAACCCTCCGGGCATCTGATTTTCTACCTTTACCCTCTGAAAAGTGAGACATCTGGCTACGAACTCCGCTATATCTTGCTTCATTCCGGCCCACTAGTAGAACAACTTCACGTCTCGATACATCTTCATGCTTCCTGAATGAACTGTCAGTAAGGTGGTGTGTGCTTTCTTCATGATCTCCTCCCTAAGATCCCCCGCCTTTGGCGCACACAACCGATCTCCAAACCATTGCACTCCTTCTATAACATTGAACTCAGGAAGTTTCCCTTCGTTCGCTTGCTTCTTGAGTTCCTGGGTCTCCGCATCGCCATCTTGACTCCTCTGCACTTGGTCCTTCAGACTTGGTTGGAGTTCTAGACGAGCTAACATAGCACCAACCCTTGAGAAATCATCTCAATACCGGCTCTCCTTATCTCTTCTTCTAACTCCTTCCTCATAGTTGTTAGCATGGAATTGCACTTCTTCCTGCTGAGTGCATCTGCCACTACGTTGGCCTTTCCTGGATGGTACAAAATCTTCGGCATGATATCTTCCAACACTTCCAACCATTGCCTCTACCTCAGATTTAAGTCCTTCTGGTGATAGATATACTTTAAGCTCTTGTGGTCGGTGTACATCTCTACCCTTTCTCCGTAGATATAATGTCTCCATGTCTTCAAGGCAAAGATGATAGCATTTAGCTCTAAGTCATGAGTTCGATAATTCTTCTCATGTTGTCAGAGCTGTCTCAATCCATAGGCAATGACTTTCTCCTCTTGCATCATAATGCATCCAAAACCCAAGTGAGATGCATCACTGTATACCACATACCCTTTGCCCGGTTGGGGTAAGACCAAAACTGGTGCTGATATCAGTCGGTTCTTCAGCCCCTGGAAACTGGCTTCACACTTGTCGGTCCATTAAAACTGCTTGTCCTTCGTGGTTAGAGCTGTGAGTGGTACCTCAATCTTGGCATAATCTTGAATGAACTTCTTGTAGTACCCGGTTAAGCCCAAAAAGCTCGTTACTTCCTTCACTGTCCTTGGCTGAGGCCAATCCTTCATAGCCTCTATCTTTTGTGGGTCAGTGGCCACTCCTTCCTTAGAAAGGACATGGCCGAGGAAAGCTACTTCCGTCTTACAGAACTTGCACTTAGAAAGCTTCGCGTACAACTCTTGCTCTTGAAGCTTGCTGAGAACTGCAGACAAATGCTTAGCATGATCCTCCTCGGTCTTCGAGTACAACAAAAAATTGTCTATGAAGACCACCACAAATGAGTCGATGAATGGCCGTAGGACTCGATTCATCAAATCCATGAAGATTGCCGGAGCATTAGTCACTCCAAATGGCATCACCAGAAACTCATAGTGCCCATGCCGTGTCCTGAAAGCTGTCTTTGATATGTCTTCCTCCTTGACACGGACCTGATGGTAACCTGATCGTAGATCTATCTTTGAGAATACTGTGGCTCCTTGTAGCTGATCGAACAAGTCGTCGACCGTGGAAATTGGTATTTGTTTTGGACTGTGACTTTGTTCAATTCCTGATTGTCAATACACATCCTTGATGACCCATCCTTCTTCTTGAATAGTAGTACCGGCGCTCCCCGAGGGGAGGCACTAGGCCTAATGAGTCCCTTCTGCAGCAATTCCTCTATTTGCTTCTTTGACTTCATTCTGTTCCACCGGTGCCATACGATACAGCATTTTCGATACGGGTGCGCTGCCTTTCTGGGTCACGATACTGAACTGTACATCCCTTGGTGGGGGTAACCCTTGTAACTCCTCCAAAAATACGAGTGGAAAATCTCGTACAATGGGTACCCCCTAGACTTCCTTCGGCACTTTACTCCTGACTGTAGCCACCAGCATACTTCCGTTTTTCTTCTTCCCTTGAAACACAATCTCCGGTCTCTTGGGCATAGCTAAGGTTACCTTCTTCCCTTTGCAGTCGATATTTGCCTTGTGCTTGCACATCCAATCCATCCCGATTATCACATCAGCTCCCACCAAACCCAATTCTAACAAATCTATATTCAGGGTTTCTCCTCCAACTTGGTGTCTATAGCCCTTGTAATACACCTCGGTAGTGAGAGTTACCCCTTATGGTGTGGCTACCATTAGAGCTAACTCAGGGGTCGCCCCCTGGGTGCGACTCAACTTCTTCAAAAAAGACTTTGACATAAAAGAATCTGTGGATCCACTATCAAACAAACATTAGCTTTCATTCCATTCATTTCCAAACAGCCTATTACAAAATTGTTACATATCAATCAACGTCACTTTCCAGAGTTCAAAATACCAAGACAAGAATAAAAATTACATCTCATTCGTACCCAAGATCACTCCTTCATCTTCTTCGGCGTCTTCCTCAGTAAGTGCAAAGACGCACCCCTGCCTGAAGGGCTACTTCCCTTTATTGTTGTTCTTCGGGATGGGGGGGTTGCACTGTTGTTCTTTTGCGACTGGGGGCAGTCTGTTTTATAGTGCCCCGCTTTCCCCCAATTATAGCAGGTGACGGGAGTTGGCTGCTTCGGGCACCGGTTCTTCATATGTCCCACCTCTCCACATCCGAAGCACCTTACCGACCTGTTCGCTCCTGCACCATTGTTCACCTTTTGAAACTTTGGGCTGGGCTCTTGCTTTCTGAAATCGGCGGCTGGCATCGGCCGATTCCTTATTCTCCATTTTCCTGTCCTGCCTTGTGGTCGCTGGTTCTGGTTCGTGTCTTGCTCAGTTACTACTGCCCTCGTCACGAGCTTGTCGAACCTTTGAATGCCTAGGGGCACCACTCTTGATCTCAGGGTAGGCCTAAGCCCCGGTTCAAATATTTTTGCCTTCTTCTCTTCATCTTGCACCATCTCGGGGTCGTAGCAGGATAGTTGATTAAACTTGGTCTTGTACTCCCTAACGGTCATGTTCCCCTATCGTAGATTCATGAATTCCATCGCCTTCTCTTCTTCAACGTCAAACGAAAGTAGTGCTGTCAAAATTCTACCAGAAATTCGTCTCAAATGATTGGTCCTTCGCCCAGTCCGTGCTTGACAGACTGCCACCACACACTAGGGTCCTCCAGGAGGATCGTTGCGAGTTTCACTTTGCTTCCTTCGGGGGTCTCCAACACCTCGAAAACGGCTTCCAGTTGGCGGATCCAATCGTCCGCAGGTGTGGAGTCTGCCTGACCCTCGAAAACTTGTGGCTTCATCCATTTAAAGGACTCGACCATCTTTACAGGGTCGGGGACAACATTCCCCACATTGACTACCGGGCTACGGGTGGCAGCACGAAATTTCGTTGCGCCTTCATCATGGTGGCCATCACCTGGTACATGTGAGTGAACTCGGTCTCTACATTGAGGCTTGCATTGTTGGCCCCGCCTTCTTCATTCCCCGCTCTGCTTCCGCTACGAGTGTTCCTCGACATCTAGATAACGAAAATTAATACAGAGTGTATTAATAGTACCCTTAATCATGATCCACATAAACCGTAATCAAGATCCACATAAACCAAAATATCATGCCCAAATCATTCATTAATAGTAACCTTAGTCGTTCCATTTAACAGTACATCAAAATATCATAGCATAAAGTTGGTACCAAGAGTTTGCAAAAGATAACTAAATATCCCGAAATAACGCAGATCAAATATCATGGAGGGTAATAAAGCGTAAGGAGACAGCTGCCTACCGCGTTGCCTTGCCTGGGACTGTAGCGGGGCCACCTGGGCCCTCAGCAACTCCATCCCCGCCTCGAGTCGCGCAATCTTCTCTCGGTGCTAGGTTTTGCGCTTCTTGATCTTACGAGTGGCCTTCACTTTGAACTGCTCGACCCTGCTTACGGCCTGGATAAGGTCCATGAGGTCGACTCCACACCTTTGAAGTTAGTCCTCTAGCATGCCGTGACTGTACTGGTAGATCGCAAAATCCCTCAGTACCTATCCATGGTGTGTTGGATGGCATCTAGCTGGGGAGGTGGTGGGGGAAGCTGCTTAGCTCCGGGGTGGTTCTCTGCATCCGATAGCGGCCCGCCCTCAATCTCAGCTTCCTCTTCGGGCTCCTCGCCCTCCATCATCAGTTCCTCCTCCTCCATCATCGGTTCTTCTTCGTCTGAGGCCTCCCCTACCTCAAACCGCAAGTTATGCTCCAGGGCGTCGCCGTCAGCCATCCTGCGGGAGAAACAAGGGCATTAGTACAAATATGGAAAATCATAAAACATAAGTTGGAAGTGTAATAGTATGAATTATGATCACCAAATATCTATACTAATCTAACCCTACAGACGCACCCAAGTCTAATCTCCTGTGGTGTTGGACTACAATTTGAAGTAAGCTCTGATACCAACTCTGTAGTGCCCCGAATTCCTAACACAGTTCTCGTGACACACTCCAGGATCTTTCTTCAAATGAGTCACCGCACAACAAAAATCACAAGAAATTAAAAACTTTTATTTCATCAAATTGTTATTACAACGTCCAATGATTACAACAATTACAATTAATTTTTACAACAAGAATGTACAATAAGTTTGGACAGTGACTTTCACTTGGATCCTTTCCCCTGCTAGAGCTTTCCCGCGATCTCAAATCGGCAATCCTACACTAATAACTGTGGGCACGTCTGTTGATTACAACTGACAAAATGCTATATTCGGCGAACCTCTCTATGCCATAATATAAAGATTCCAACCTCAACAATCACAAATAATATTTGATGCGAAGAAAAAGGTGATGTTAAACAAGTGTCAGTGTATGCCATGACCTAGTCTAATGCACACAATGCACTCATGCTCCTAAAGATAATGCATGCTTGGTTGAAAGATATGCATCCCATACTACACACCCCCCAACCAAACGATGTTCTTCAGTTTTATGGGGCTCGATCCCCCACTATGCATCCTACTCTTGTGCTCCCTCCTGTTTCTAATTCAAGTGATGGTGAGACTGCAGTCGTCTGGATTACCCGTCGCAGTCGTCATTAGTGGTGTCCAATCCTCATGTTTTATCTACTATGCCTGGGATCCCAGGTGCAGGCTTACCCTACGTGACTGAAATCATGGTCAGTCGCAGGCTGACCCTGCGTGACTGTAATCACGGTATGTTGCTGTATCTATGTCTCCTTGGACCTCACCAAAAGCTGATATACGGGCACCAGGGCTCCCTGCCGGAGGAATTAGAATATTTCCCGTAGAGTCTCACTCTGTGGGGACTTCCTCTAAACCTCCTGCCTGCATTGGTTAACAAAGGACATGATGGATGTAAGGTTTCTCCAACTCTGCTACACTCTTCCTTACACTAGAGCAGAACATGCAGTCTAGACGACGTCCCCCTGACAGGCGAACACCCTCGCTAGTGCTTGTCCTTACAATCAACCAAGACTCGAGCTAGCCCTACCAAAGTATACATGCTACACCTCTCCCTTAGTTAGGCGATCTGTCTACCATAACCAATCCCTAACTTGGTAATCAACTTGGCTTTCTATGATCAACTAGTTAAGTTCTTCTTGCATACTCTTTCTAATTAGTCACCCTTATCATTAATGGATCTCAACCTATCCGTTACTAAGGCTCAACTAGACCTCAAGTCCGGCCCGAAGGTTGACCCACCTCGGCCCACACTTGACATGAACCAGCAACGAACAGACCCCGTCGATCACTGCAACCGTCATCTACACTTAGAGTTCGATCGCAACGTCGGTCCGACCAACAAGTAACTCCCGCTAAACTTAACGCTCCACGGTCCTCGATAAGTGGTAGCTCCAAATAAAAATCATGGAATCCATCCATGCACGGTGAGTACGTCGGCGCACGATTCATCTCCTCCAACGTGCTCGATGTGACACGGGTCTTATTCTACCCATCCAGGTACGTCAACAAGACTTAGTCCTAGAGTATCAATATTCAGCCAACGTAACCCAACAAGGTACACCTCCTAACCCATGAATATCCAAATAGGGGTTCTAAGAGTCCTAAAAATGACAATTTAAGATTCCAAACAGCAGGCACACACTTGGCGTTTATGCCAAAACGGAGTCATTCCCGGTCCCGTTTCTTTAAGAAATCACAATCGGGCACTCCCATGCTTATACTCAAGGTACACAGCAAGTATAATCACACATTGGGCATGGATTTCATCCCAAATTGATTAATAACAACACCCCAACATCCAATACAATTTTTACTTCAAAATAGTGAACAATGTTGCCTATATTGGCGTCTACAAGCAACTATACGCTACCCTTAGCAAGGAACTTTAGATAATTTAAGTCCTAACCCAAGTACACATCTAGGACATGAGTCTTGACCTCAAACATTAACTCTAAGCCAACAAGATACACGTTTAGACTCATCTCAATGATCATGGTGCAAAACAGTAAGCTCTAAGATTTACTGTATATCTAGCGTCAGTTGTAAAACTAATATAAAATCGCACACTTATCAAAGTTATGATTTCTCAGTCAATCCAGAAAAGCCTATGTGTCTACTAAACTTCTTAGTTTCAAGTTCCTACATACAAGGTCGTTTACAAGGACTTATGTCCCATCTTTAACAAGTGTACAGACTTCCAGAACAGCAAATCAGATCAACACAATCATGGGATAAAATTCCATCTAAAATAGCATATGGTGTCAGATCATCATGAAATTTTAGAATCTAGTTCCTTACATATGATGTTACAACACTTCCAAAAATCAAGTAATTCTACCAAGTAGATTTTTAATGATGTCCTTTTGAATGTCATTCAAAAACAGGCCAGTAGCAACAACAGTTCTGTTTACCAAAATATCTAGCTCAGTTTGCATGATTTTATTGACATAGCTACAGTGGTCCAAATCTCATGGAATTTGAAACATAGGTCTTAGATACATCCAAAAATGACATAATAAAATTCCAGATCATTCCTGTAGCGCCCCCGATTTCCAACACTGGGAAACCGTGACATGAGCCAAGACCTTTTCTTCAATTAGTCACAATACACAGAAAACAGGAGAATTTAAAACTTTTTATTCAATACACAATGTGTTACATGTCTGAATATTGTACAACTGTAATACCTTACAATAGAGTTACAATATTACCTTTACATTTCTAAGTATTACAACCTTCAACATCTTACATCAGAGTACTTCTCAACTAATGCATAATCAATACATATACTGCAGCGGAACTAAACATAACACTGACTCCTTGCTTTCCTTGCCTTGAGTCCTCCTAAATCTTGCCTTTGTACTTCGGTGATCCAGTACCTATGGAAGTGGGGACGTCAGTATTCACTGACGCTTAAAGGCTGATCATATAGCAGCGAATCTCCCAAACAATATACAAAATATAGCAATGGTGTTGGTGTAGTTTAAGTGTTCGTGAGTGCTATGACTAGACTCTAACGCGATATTTAAATAGAACTAGGACGCTTCCTATTCTAATGTCAGCAAGTCTCCGGAGCAACATGCAGCCCATACTACATGTGACCCCATCTCAAGCCGTTTCTCCATATATAGGGATTGAACCCACGTTTAAGAATTCTAATTGTACACAACCTGTTCCTGACAATACTCCATGACTCTGTGAGGTTGCAGAAGGGGTCAAGTCCCCCCCCCCATGCAGTCTGCTTATGGTGTCTTCGTTTTCCACTACTACCCGGCATGCCCGACCTCACTCGATCCCAGTATATCGGGCATCATTCCAAAATCAAACCATAGGGTTTCGCAAGTGCAAGGTAGCACGAAGCCTACCCTGTGGCACCCTCTTGGGTATCGCAAGCGCAGGACTGCCCAAATGCATCCTGTGGCACCCCAGCCATGGTATTTCAGGAATTAACAGAGCGAAATACGCAACCCGTGTCCTCAACTTGTGAGTCGGCACCGTGCGTATCCCTTTGACGGGAAGGTACAACCCAATAGACCACCTATGATCTACCTCAAGGGACGAGTTAGTGTAAGGGGCCCCCTACAACTGATTCCTCTCTCCCGGCAAAAGGGTTTAAGTAAAATAGTCACTGTAAGTCACTATCCTAATGATGTCCCTGACTCGAACAATCCTAGGGATGACAATGTTATAAACACAACCTGCTAAGCCTTTAATTTAGGCTTCGCAAGACAACTCTACTAGGCTGCTCAACCTAGACTTACCAGAATCCCTCAGGATTCAGTTCGTGGCTCATCGATCCAAGACTTTGGCCGTGCGAATAAACATGCATGCCGTTACCCTAGACTTAGATTTCATCTATACTCCGGTCCTCGATCAACCTACCCTAGTTAAGATTCGACGGTACGCAAGGAGTGACTCCTCCACAGTTCCTTAGGGTGAGAAAACATATGTCTTGATGGTCGATAGCCCTTAGGGTGGTAATATCACCCCAGACGAGCACAACGAACTGTGTACTAGCTAACAAGCTATACACGAGTAACAACCACATACGAGCCAATAAGCTACGTATGAAACAATAACTACCTACGAGCCAGGCGGGCCTCGTAGGAGATAACCACGTACATACCAGCCAAATAAGCCGTGTATGAGACCAATCGCTACGCACGGGCCGGTCGAGCCGCGTACGAGACGACAACCTACATACGAGCCAACTAAGCTACGTATGAGACCCACAGCTACATACGGGCCAGTCGAGTCACGTACGAGCATAACCATATGCAAACAACCATACAGGTAATCAATCCTAGAAGCAACCAAACGTGCTTACTAACAAACTTGGTCATCTATTATTAGAGGCCACAGAAGAATCTACTAGTAGTCTGTGATCGGTATTCTACTAAGGAAGAACCGAAGGCGGCATAACAGTCTTTATCAACTAACTATTACTAGTGGTCTTCCCGATCTTATTACTTCGACCTATAATGCCTTAAGCATGACATACACTCGTAAGCATCTTCCTACGGTAATCCAATTACAAAACAGAACTACTCACCATCACACTCCTAAGTATGAATATGATTAATGCTTGTGCTTACATCAAGCTTAAGCATGAAAATTACTACGACCTAGACATGACGTCCACTATAGTCAAGCATAGGTTATAATTTGAGCATGAAAGCTTACTACTTATCATGACTAATCACCACAACTCAAACTAGTATGAACAAGCACATTCCAAGGCATAGTAGGTAATTCTAACACTATCCCTACAACATTCTAAGCATGTATTTGAACTTTAGCATGGTATAGAACACAACATGAACTCACTACAACTAACCATGGGTAGTTTCTTTAATCCAAGCATGAATATCATAGCATGGATATCTCTAATTTAACATGACCAATAATTAGCATGATACCTACTTACTTAGCATGTATAATGATTAAGCATGATCATCTACTAACACAGCATGAGCAAATACTTATCTAAGCATGGGTATCATGTAAACATGAATATTCATCTAAACTAGCATGGCATACAACTTAATTACCATTAAGCTAGTATGGCATACAAAAACTTGATGTTGATATTTGCAAGTGTACAAAATTGCACAAGTAATATAGATAGATGAGTAGAGTGTTGAACCCACAGGGACTAGATATTTTACTGAGTACCGATATCACTAGATGAATCACTATTTGGAAGATCAAATTTTATGAATAATAAAACAACTAAATTACTCTAATCTAATTTAATCTAACTAAATTGGTGAAGAGGGAGAGGGCTGTGAAACGATGAAGCACTTGTACTTTGTTTAATGGTGAAATTAGTTCTAGGGCTCTTGGTTCACCTCGTTTATCACACACACAAATTATTATTCCTTATAAATAAAAATATTATCTTTCCCAATTGTCGACCAAAATCCTAAAGATATTAATCACTCTATCAACGTAGTCTAAAAATTATTCTCAATTAATCATTCGTCTATCCACCAAATTATTAATTGAAAAATTGGATTTCTTAACGATCACGTCCTCCAATATACGGTCTTAATTTTTATTAATCACAAATAACCTGTTCGGTCTCTTTATGATTTGAAAAATCATACAAATGTCTATCCACCATGTTGTACGTATAAACAATAAAAATTAAAACACAATCAGAAAAAATAGAGTAATAACAAGGAATTAAAATTTGTGTTCTACAAAACTTGGCTACACCTTAGCCTCTAGAACAATAATAAATTCAGTTCATGTTTGTTTGGGATTGCATCAAAAGATATAGAGAAGAAAAAGATATAAAAAATTCAAAATTTAATTCAGACCCCTTTCTGTCTCAAAAATTGCACCCAAAAAGTTGTCACCTAGGAGTCGGAGCCAGTCAGCCTGCAACGTCAGCTCTGTCGCATCTGTCACCCGCGCCAGAGAGCTGTCGTTGTCGCACGTGTGGGTCCCAGCTGCTGTCGCCCTGCTTCGATCCGCTCGCCAAGACAGAGCTCGCCACGTCACGTGGAAGAAGACGAAGCCAGTCAAAGCATGCCTCCAGATCAAAGAAGAAGAAGACGCCAGCTGTCGCAGCCGAAGTTGTACCCGGTCAGTGCTTTTGGAAGTCTGTGCGGCTGGTCTTTGTGTAGGTTCTGTAGCGCCAGGTAGATTGTTGGGTGCACTTCGAAAACCACTCCTGAAGAAGAAGCGGACCTACTGCCCACACAATACTATTCTTCCTTGGATGCCGTGCAAGAGAGAGAAAAGAGAAGAAGTACTCTCTCTCCCTGACTTTTCTTTTATTTTCTTTGGAATATATTTTTTGTAGTTGTAGCCGTCACCTCCTAAGTTTCTCCTCTCTCCTTTGGTTTGCATTTATAGAGTACAGGAAGAGAGTTAGGGTTTTCACTTTTTGCAGAAAAGTCCACACTCTTTCTTTATTTTCTTCCTTTAATTGATCTGAATTTATTTCTTTCTCTTTCTTTCTTTTCTGTCTTTTCTGCTCACCACGTGCTTCTGCGTACACAAAATAATACCAGAAATTAGGATTTTTAAATAAAATAAAATTAATTAGTTTAAAATGAATTAAACTAACTATAAATCATATTAGCGTATAAAAATCCTTTTAAATATTATTTGTCGCACTTTTAAGTCAACAAAACAATAAAAATTGATAAATCTATTATTTTACTTTGTTTGTTGATTTTTTCCACAATTCTTTACTTTTTGCATCAAAAATATTATTTCTTCAAAAATAAATAATTAAATGAAATCTTATAGAAATATGATGAATTATAGACAATATCAACGAAAACAAGCCATTTTAATAAGTAAATGAGTACAAATATTTGTATATAAATCCGACACATCAGCATACAACTTACTTGTAATTAAGCTAGCATGGCAAGGATCTTACTTACAATTAAAACTAGCATGGTATATCACTTACCTACAATTAAACTAGCATGGTATATCACATACCTACAATTAAACTGGCATGGTATATCACTTACCTACAATTAAACTCGCATGGTATATCACTTACCTACAATTAAACTAGCATGGTATATCACATACCTACAATTAAACTAGCATGGTATATTACTTACCTACAATTAAACTAGCATGGTATATCACATACCTACAATTAAACTAGCATGGTATATCACATACCTATAATTAAACTAACATGGTACATCACATACCTACAATTAAACTAGCATGGTATATAACTTTTCTACTATCATCCAAGCATGAATCTTTATTAAGTATGAATAACTACTAAACATGAATGTCTTACTAAGCATGGGTAGCTACTAGTATGAACATACAACATTCCTAAGTATATATGTATATATATATATATATACTTCTAATCATGGTAAGTAATTTTATCATGGATCCTACAACATTCTAGGTACAATTGAATTAATCTAAACATGGTAGGAAACTCTTAGATTGAGTCCTACAACATTCTAAGCATAAATGAGTTGATCTAAACATGGTAGGAAACTCTTAGATCGAATCCTACAACATTCTAAGCATAAATAGACTAATCTAATCATGGTAGGAATTTTAGAATTTATCCTACAACATTCTAAGCATGAAATAGCATTCCTAAAACATGATAAGCAATTTTAGAAAGCATACCACAACATTCTAAGCGTAAAAATATGATAGGTAATCTTAGAAAAAAACCTACAACATTCTAAACATGATAGGATATTTTTAGAAGAAATCCTACAACTATCTAAGCATAACAACATGATAGGATATTTTTAGAAAGAATCCTACAACATTCTAAGCATAAATAATACATCTAAACATGGTAGGATTTTTAAAATGAATCCTACAACATTCTAAGCACAATTAAATTAATCTGACATGGTAGGTATTTTTAGAATAAATCCTACAACATGTATATCATTTCTACATATGATAGATAATTTTAGAAGGAATCATACAACATTCTAAGCTTAATTAAATTAATCTAATACAATCTTAGCATGGTATTTGCTTTATGAACATAAAATAAATATCTACAACTATCTACTACTACTACTACTCCATTTTAATCAAAAACATAACACACAACTATCTACCACTACTACTACTTTATTTTGTTGTCAAGAACATAACACCCAACTATCTACTACTACTATTACTTCATTCCAATTAAAACATAACACACAACTATCTACTACTACTACTACTACTTTATTTTAATCAAGAACACAACATACAACTTACTACATAAAACATCTATAATTACTTACTACTACTCCATTATTTTAACAACATACCACTACTACTTTACTTAATCAACATACTACTATTACTCCATTTAATCAACACACTACTACTTTTTATTTTAGCATGCTACTACTTGGTTGCCTACTAGTTTTTATTATTACTAGTGATAAAAGGAAAGATCCTTTTTATTTATTCTACAACTAGTGATTAATAAAGAAATGATCTTTTTATTATTTCTACAACTAGTGATTAACAAAGAAAAGATCTTTTTATTATTTCTACAACTAGTGATTAATAAAGCAAAGATCTTTTTATTATTTCTACAACTAGTGATTAACAAAGAAAAGATCTTTTTATTATTTCTACAACTAGTGATTAATAAAGAAAAGATATTTTTATTAAGAAAGAAAATTACAACAAAACATATGCTTATTATTATTGGTCCAAGTTCAATCAAGGTCCTACAACCAACAATGGTTGTAAAGATGTTCATATGCTTATGTATGCCAAGTCCTACAAGTCCTACAACCCCCAATCGGTTGTATGTTCAATGTCATATGCAATGTGTCTTTTTAGTCCAACAATCATACATAAACAACAACTACAATAATAAAGGTTTGATCTTTATATGTTTAGTAGTTACTACTACTACTTTATTTCTTTTATTTATCATTCACAACACAACAACACACCCATCAAAACAAAAGATACAAAACAAGAAGAGAGAAGAAGAAGTCAAACAACAAAACAAACAAACAAACAAACAAACAAACAACCAAAGAAACAAATGGAGAACCCCCCACCTTATTTTCTATTAGAAGGACTTGCTTGCTAACCTTCTCCTTCCCCTAGCTTTTAGAATCTTCTAGGAAAACCCTACAATAAAAACTCTCTTTGTTAGTATGAGACTATCTCTCTTTCTTTTCCTTTCCTTTCTTTCTTTCTTTTTGTTTTCTAAAATGAGAGAAGGAGGAGAAGGAGGGGGTATTTATAGGAGGGAATAGGAGGTGGTAAGTGCAAATGTGCACTCACATTTGCACAAAAACCCCAAGGAGGGGGGTGGCCGGCCATGTCCTAGGAGGGGAGGGGTATGGTGTAGGGTGGTGAGGTGGAGGGATAAGGTTTCTAGAAGGGCTTTAGTTCTTCTCATGCATACAAATCCTCTTTCAAACCTCCTAATCAAACCCTAATTATCTTATTAAGTTACCATGACAAGAGTAAGTACATTGTTCTAAAGTACATACTACATACTAGGTATAATGTACTAAGTACCATACAATTGTATGTATGTGTACATGTATGTGTATACAAAAATCCTCATAAAATTCCCATAAAATATTTTAATTTAGAAAATAATAGTAAAATACATTTTATTATTAATTCGGAGGATCGCGCTATCAATTTGATGCGCTTTGGATGCGCACCGACCGATAGATGCGCGTAGACACTGTTTGTGGGCAACTCGACGAAAAATCACCAAAATGATCTGATTTTGGGATTAAAATAAAATAATAATAAAATAGTAATAAAATAGTAATTTATACGAGTTAATATCCATCCGGGATATTACATTACTCCCACCTTAGAATAGTTCTGTCCTCAGAACTACTTTAAGTTAGGAGAATGAATCGACAAATACAAAATAGCATAGTCGGAGAACAAGAGATGAACCGAAATTTTTCTTTGAACATCCATCCAATGGGTTACACTTATATATACAAAAACCCCTGGTTTACAAAATGTCATCTCTTCCTAAGTAATAACTTTCCTACCTATACATTACAGGAGTAGGAGTCAAGATCACAAAATAACAACACCGTCTACCTAAACCTACTTGGTTACAAAGTGTCACGTTCTTTCCTAAGTGACATCCTCCCTATCTATACATCACAGATGTAGGGGCCAAAATCACAAAATAACAAAACAACTCTTAAGTACCCGACCGCCTAGTCAGTGCTGCTGGCGCCCTCAGGTGGGTCATGCCCGGTCATCAGTGTCAGCAACTGTGCAATCTGAACCTGAAGGTCTGCGCACCGGTGCTCCAGGCGCTCAAACTGTGGCCCTGTAGGCACGGTTTTGGACCACCATTCAGCGTTGAGCCCTTGCGTTGGCACTCCTCAGCCTTTCTACCTCCCTTGCATGGTGATAGTTGACGAACTCGCATGAGTCCATCTTGTTCTCTAGATGGACGTGAGACCAAGTCAGCGTGGAGATGTCTTCGAAGACCTGCTGAAAGGCCTCCTCCACGGGGGTAAGCTGGGGAGGTGGCGGTACTGGGGCCTGACCCCCAAAAGCAAAAGCCCCTACTGTGGCAGCTGCGGGGGCTCCGTTGGCCAGTCCGGCCTCCACCGGTGGCTGAGCCTCCTCCAAGACAGGCTCTGTATCCGAGTCTATCTCTATCACATCTCCCTGACCCCACCCACTCCCCGTGGGAACTGATCTGTCCGTCATCCTGCAAGGAGTGGATACATAAATTAGCATCGATATAGAAATATTATAAAACATAAGTTGAAAGAACAACAAGATGAGTTATAATTATCTACAACTAGCTAAAACCCAATCTCCTAAAGGCATCTAAGTTTAAATTTTCCTACTGTGTTGGACTGTAAATTGAAGCTAGCTCTGATACTACTCTGTAGCGCCCCGATTTCCAACACTGGGAAACCGTGACACGAGCCAAGACCTTTTCTTCAATTAGTCACAATACACAGAAAACAGGAGAATTTAAAACATTTTATTCAATACACAATGTGTTACAAGTCTGAATATTGTACAACTGTAATACCTTACAATAGAGTTACAATATTACCTTTACATTTCTAAGTATTACAACCTTCAACATCTTACATCAGAGTACTTCTCAACTAATGCATAATCAATACATATACTGCAACGGAACTAAACATAACACTGACTCCTTGCTTTCCTTGCCTTGAGTCCTCCTAAATCTCGTCTTTGTACTTCGGTGATCCAGTACCTATGGAAGTGGGGACGTCAGTATTCACTGACGCTTAAAGGCTGATCATATAGCAGCGAATCTCCCAAACAATATACAAAATATAGCAATGGTGTTGGTGTAGTTTAAGTGTTCGTGAGTGCTATGACTATACTCTAATGCGATATTTAAATAGAACTAGGACGCTTCCTATTCTAATGTCAGCAAGTCTCCGGAGCAACATGCAGCCCATACTACATGCGACCCCATCTCAAGGCGTTTCTCCATATATAGGGATTGAACCCGGGTTTAAGAATTCTAATTGTACACAACCTGTTCCTGATAATACTCCATGACTCTGTGAGATTGCAGAAGGGGTCAAGTCCCCCTCCCATACAGTCTGCTTATGGTGTCTCCGTTTCCACTACTACCCGGCATGCCGGACCTCACTCGATTCCAGTATATCGGGCATCGTTCCAAAATCAAACCATACGGGCTTCGCAAGCGCAGGGTAGCACGAAGCCTACCCTATGGTACCCTCTGGGGTATCGCAAGCACAGGATTTCCCAAATGCATCCTGTGGCACCCCAGCCACGGTATTTCAGGAATTAACAGAGCGAGATACGCAACCCGTGTCCTCAACTTGTGAGACGGCACCGTGCGTATCCCTTTGACGGGAAGGTACAACCCAATACACCACCTATGATCTGCCTCAAGGGACGAGTTAGTGTAAGGGGCCCCCTACAACTGACTCCTCTCTTCCGGCAAAAGGGTTTAAGTAAAATAGTCATTGTAAGTCACTATCCTAATGATGTCCCTGACTCGAACAATCCTAGGGATGACAATGTTATAAATACAACCTGCTAGGCCTTTAATTTAGGCTTCGCAAGAAAACTCTACTAGGCTGCTCAACCTAGACTTACCAGAATCCCTCTGGATCCGGTTCGTGGCTCATCGATCCAAGACTTTGGCCGTGCGAATATATATGCATGCCGTTACCCTAGACTTGGATTTCGTCTATACTCCGGTCCTCGATCAACCTACCCTGGTTAAGATTCGACGGTACGCAAGAAGTGACTCCTCCACAGTTCCTTAGGGTGAGAAAATATATGTCTTGATGGTCGATAGCCCTTAGGGTGGTAATATCACCCCAGACGAGCACAACGAACTGTGTACTAGCTAACAAGCTATACACGAGTAACAACCACATACGAGCCAATAAGCTACGTATGAAACAATAACTACCTACGAGCCAGGCGGGCCTCGTAGGAGATAACACGTACATACCAGCCAAATAAGCCGTGTATGAGACAAATCACTACGCACGGGCTGGTCGAGCCGCGTACGAGACGACAACCTACATACGAGCCAACTAAGCTACGTATGAGACCCACAACTACATACGAGCCAGTCGAGCCACGTACGAGCATAACCAAATGCAAACAACCATATAGGTAATCAATCCTAGAAGCAACCAAACGTGCTTACTAACAAACTTGGTCATCTATTATTAGAAGCCACAGAAGAATCTACTAGTAGTCTATGATCGGTATTCTACTAAGGAAGAACCGAAAGCGGCATAACAGCCTTTATCAACTAACTATTACTAGTGGTCTTCCCGATCTTATTACTTCGACCTATAATGCCTTAAGCATGACATACACTCGTAAGCATCTTCCTACGGTAATCCAATTACAAAACAGAACTACTCACCATCACACTCCTAAGTATGAATATGATTAATGCTTGTGCTTACATCAAGCTTAAGCATGAAAATTACTATGACCTAGACATGACGTCCACTATAATCAAGCATAGGTTATAATTTGAGCATGAAAGCTTACTACTTATCATGACTAATCACCACAACTCAAACTAGTATGAACAAGCACATTCCAAGGCATAGTAGGTAATTCTAACACTATCCCTACAACATTCTAAGCATGTATTTGAACTTTAGCATGGTATAGAACACAACATGAACTCACCACAACTAACCATGGGTAGTTTCTTTAATCCAAGCATGAATATCATAGCATGGATATCTCTAATTTAACATGACCAATAATTAGCATGATACCTACTTACTTAGCATGTATAATGATTAAACATGATCATCTACTAACACAGCATGAGCAAATACTTATCTAAGCATGGGTATCATGTAAACATGAATATTCATCTAAACTAGCATGGCATACAACTTAATTACCATTAAGCTAGTATGGCATACAACTTACTTGTAATTAAGCTAGCATGGCATGGATCTTACTTACAATTAAAACTAGCATGGTATATCACTTACCTACAATTAAACTAGCATGGTATATCACATACCTACAATTAAACTGGCATGGTATATCACTTACCTACAATTAAACTAGCATGGTATATCACTTACCTACAATTAAACTAGCATGGTATATCACATACCTACAATTAAACTAGCATGGTATATTACTTACCTACAATTAAACTAGCATGGTATATCACATACCTACAATTAAACTAGCATGGTATATCACATACCTATAATTAAACTAGCATGGTATATAACTTTTCTGCTATCATCCAAGCCTGAATCTTTATTAAGCATGAATAACTACTAAACATGAATGTCTTACTAAGCATGGGTAGCTACTAGTATGAACATACAACATTCCTAAGTATATATGTATATATATATATATATATACTTCTAATCATGGTAAGTAATTTTATCATGGATCCTACAACATTCTAGGTACAATTGAATTAATCTAAACATGGTAGGAAACTCTTAGATTGAGTCCTACAACATTCTAAGCATAAATGAGTTGATCTAAACATGGTAGGAAACTCTTAGATCGAATCCTACAACTATCTAAGCATAAATAGACTAATCTAATCATGGTAGGAATTTTAGAATTTATCCCACAACATTCTAAGCATGAAATAGCATTCCTAAAACATGATAAGCAATTTTAGAAAGCATACTACAACATTCTAAGCGTAAAAAAATGATAGGTTATCTTAGAAAGAAACCTACAACATTCTAAACATGATAGGATATTTTGAGAAGAAATCCTACAACTATCTAAGCATAACAACATGATAGGATATTTTTAGAAAGAATCCTACAACATTCTAAGCATAAATAATACATCTAAACATGGTAGGATTTTTAAAATGAATCCTACAACATTCTAAGCACAATTAAATTAATCTAACATGGTAGGTATTTTTAGAATAAATCCTACAACATGTATATCATTTCTACATATGATAGATAATTTTAGAAGGAATCCTACAACATTCTAAGCTTAATTAAATTAATCTAATACAATCTTAGCATGGTATTTGCTTTATGAACATAAAATAAATATCTACAACTATCTACTACTACTACTACTCCATTTTAATCAAAAACATAACACACAACTATCTACCACTACTACTACTTTATTTTTTTGTCAAGAACATAACACCCAACTATCTACTACTACTACTACTTCATTCCAATTAAAACATAACACACAACTATCTACTACTACTACTACTTTATTTTAATCAAGAACACAACATACAACTTACTACATAAAACATCTATAATTACTTACTACTACTCCTTTATTTTAACAACATACCACTACTACTTTACTTAATCAACATACTACTATTACTCCATTTAATCAGCACACTACTACTTTTTATTTTAGCATGCTACTACTTGGTTGCCTACTAGTTTTTATTATTACTAGTGATAAAAGGAAAGATCCTTTTTATTTAATCTACAACTAGTGATTAATAAAGAAATGATCTTTTTATTATTTCTACAACTAGTGATTAACAAAGAAAAGATCTTTTTATTATTTCTACAACTAGTGATTAATAAAGCAAAGATCTTTTTATTATTTCTACAACTAGTGATTAACAAAGAAAAGATCTTTTTATTATTTCTACAACTAGTGATTAATAAAGAAAAGATCTTTTTATTAAGAAAGAAAATTACAACAAAACATATGCTTATTATTATTGGTCCAAGTTCAATCAAGGTCCTACAACCAACAATGGTTGTAAAGATGTTCATATGCTTATGTATGCCAAGTCCTACAAGTCCTACAACCCCCAATCGGTTGTATGTTCAATGTCATATGCAATGTGTCTTTTTAGTCCAACAATCATACATAAACAACAACTACAATAATAAAGGTTTGATCTTTATATGTTTAGTAGTTACTACTACTACTTTATTTCTTTTATTTATCATTCACAACACAACAACACACCCATCAAAACAAAAGATACAAAACAAGAAGAGAGAAGAAGAAGTCAAACAACAAAACAAACAAACAAACAAACAAACAAACAACCAAAGAAACAAATGGAGAACCCCCCACCTTATTTTCTATTAGAAGGACTTGCTTGCTAACCTTCTCCTTCCCCTAGCTTTTAGAATCTTCTAGGAAAACCCTACAATAAAAACTCTCTTTGTTAGTATGAGACTATCTCTCTTTCTTTTCCTTTCCTTTCTTTCTTTCTTTTTGTTTTCTAAAATGAGAGAAGGAGGAGAAGGAGGGGGTATTTATAGGAGGGAATAGGAGGTGGTAAGTGCAAATGTGCACTCACATTTGCACAAAAACACCAAGGAGGGGGGTGGCCGGGCATGCCCTAGGAGGGGAGGGGTATGGTGTAGGGTGGTGAGGTGGAGGGATAAGGTTTCTAGAAGGGCTTTAGTTCTTCTCATGCGTACAAATTCCTCTTTTAAACCTCCTAATCAAACCCTAATTATCTTATTAAGTTACCATGACAAGAGTAAGTATATTGTTCTAAAGTACATACTACATACTAAGTATAATGTACTAAGTACCATACAATTGTATGTATGTGTACATGTATGTGTATACAAAAATCCTCATAAAATTACCATAAAATAGTTTAATTTAGAAAATAATCGTAAAATACATTTTATTATTAATTCGGAGGATCGCGCTATCAATTTGTTGCGCTTTGGATGCGCACCGACCGATAGATGCGCGTAGACACTGTTTGTGGGCAACTCGGCGAAAAATCACCAAAATGATCTGATTTTGGGATTAAAATGAAATAATAATAAAATAATAATTTATACGAGTTAATATCCATCCGGGATATTACAATTCCCATAAGCATGCAGTTAGATACAAGTCATTCTTTCTACAACAGCAACAATAAAAATTGCTTCTTTATATTCTGACCAGCATGCAAGTTCGTAATTTATTTTAATAGCAGGAAAAATTACAAAAATATGTAAAAATTACTGAAGGTGTATGATACCTATATGATCATCCACTAAAAATTTCAAATCAAAATACCAAGTAGTGTTCATGCAATGAGCTATGGATTGACTACAAAAATTCAGTCTTTTAACCGGATTTTTCTTGTTTGGATTACTTAGCACGAAATGAGTTATTCAAGTTCATTCTTAGGGCATGCATGTCATTTTTTCAGTCATCACAAACATCATTCAACCATAAAAACAACCATATGGTTAGAAACACTCACCCTTTGCTTGTAGTTTGATCTCCTTCTAGCTCTTTGCTTGTTGGTCCTCCTTCTTGACTCCTCTAGAGCTCCTTACTTCTCCTCCTTGCTTTGGCCTCCTCTTTTCTTCTCCTTGGTTCTTCTCCTTCCAAATCAGTAGCAAGACACTCTTTCTCTCTTCTTTTTCTCTTTCTCTTAAGTGTGGATGTTGTAGAAGATGAAGAATGAGAAGAAAAAGTGGGAGGGGATTTCTAAAAAAAACACAAAGAGAGCAAGGTGGGTGTTGGCCTGATTTCTAAGGGCATGGGGTGAGGAGAAACATCTCATCATGCATGGGATTGGGAGATGAGGGAGGTGGAGTGTGGGAGAGGAGAAAGACTCATCATGAGTCAAATGTGTTCAAACAATAAAACCCTAACCCTAACTTGTTTTCCCTCCTTCTTTCCCTCCAAGTTGGCCGGCCATTCATGGGCCTCTCTCCCATATTTTTTTTTGTTTAGTTGTTGTTTTGTTTGTCACATTGGGCTTCACAAGCCCAACCTAAAAAATGCATATGTGTATGTTCATGTGCATGGAAAAAATAGTTTCATTAACAAAAATATAATTTTATAACTAGTAGAATCTAGTTTGTTTATAAAACATATTTATCAAAATTAGGGTCGTTACATGAGTCGACTTCGGCGCTTAAGGAAGAGATTCAGAAGAAGTTTCCCCATCTTTTTGTGTAGTTCTTTTCTTTTCTTTGGGGTTACCCTATTACCACCTGCTTAAATTTCGAGAGTGAAATTTTATTGTAAGGTGGGTAGGATTATAACTACTGTTTTCGTTCTTTTCCTTTTTCCATTTATTGTAATATTTTAATTGCATTGAATAAAATACTTTAATTTTCCGTTAACCATCTCAATTAAATTTTGTTCATGAATTACTCTTTTTCTTCTTGTTGAACTTTTTTCTTGTTGATCTCATTTTTATTTGATTGTGAGTATTTTATTTGAACCCTATTGTCGTCAAATTCATCTCTTATTGAACCCAAAACCCAATTGCAATTATTTCTAGACTCAAACCCATTATTATTGGATCCTATCCCATTAACCCAACAACCTAATTGTATCCCATAAATAATACCCTAATGCAAACCCTAAAAATACAACCTAAAATCCTAGTCATCTTCTCTCTCCCTCTCCTCTCTACCGTCAGCCAACCCCCCCCCCCCCCCCGCGATTAGCCCCTTCATCCCTCCCAAACTCCCTCTAGCGACCCAACCCTGAGCATCGCCAGTACAGCTCCGCCTGTGACGCCCAGCACCACCCGACACCATCTACTGCTCCTACGTTCCTCAACAGAAACGGCTCCAAAGACCCCCTCTATTGTTGTCCTCCTTTTTCGCAGAAAATGCCAATGCCAGTGCAGCCAGCGCCCCAGTCCCGTCGCCGTCAGCCAGAAGCATCCGTCGTCGACCTTGCTGTCATTGCTGCCGCTCCTTTGTTGTTGCTGCCATTGCTGTCTTCTCTTTTATTGTGCTCTTTGCTCTTGTGCACATAGTGTGCACGTGCTTCGTGGGTTCGTATTCGGTGCTCGGGGATTCTCATCCCGTTATTCTTTGGTATTCGAATTAATCATCCATAAGGCAAGTCACATTTCCTCTTGAATTGAATATTGTATCAAATTCAAGTTTTTATTGAAATTCTTGCAAGCAGATCCAATCGTTCATTATATTGTATACTATTGTTCCTCTTTCGTTGAGTACATTATGGGTTTAGACGAGCTAACCCAAAAATTCTCGACTTCGTGTCTTTGTTGACTCCGAAATTGAATCTTTCATGCATTTAAGTAGTAGTGATATTAGGGCTTATTCATACAAACCACACACAAATAATTTATCGAAGAGTTAATTGCTAGGTTGTGTGATTGAATGATCGATTGATGTTTTGTTGTTGTTAAATTAATGTGTGTGTATTCTTGATGATGTTTACCAGGCTATTGTGACTACCATGCTGATTATAAGATTCATTGACTAATTGAAGTGGAACCCATCATGTTAAATCACTTTATTTCATGAAAAATACTAAAAATATGTATGCTTGTTGTCTGTCTGGAATTTGTGAGACATTTACAAGCCAGTATTTGACATCAAAATTAATAAATTTCTTAGTAGGAGTTGTAGCCATATGTCTCTAGTTTCCAGAACATCTAAGATCTTTGAATTTCGAGTTGTATTACAAAAGTTATGATGATTTTACTACTGATGTGTTTTATTTTTCCAAAATTTCAGATTCATGTATGTTTTCATGTTTAAACTATTAAAGGGTGTGTTAATATTAGAATAATTATTTGATAATTTCCAGAATGATAGTTGTCACACCCCGCTTCGCAAAATACAAGAATATGAGTACGTAACAATGGCCCAGCGAATGATTATACATCATCCATAAGCTGTACCAGTCTAACTGAACAACATACAAGAGAAACAACCACGCAAGTAAAGAATATAATCACATAAACAATGAATAAACTCAAAGATAATCATGAAATAAATTTACCAAATAATAATCCAACATCTGGGATAAAACAAACTTCGGGTCATAAAGCCCAAGAATACAAAGTCTGATAAAAAGAAATACAATAAGCAAATAACAAAAATAGCTAAGTAGTCTAATAGTCCAGCTTCGATCTTTAGAGAGTTTGCTCACCAATTTCTTTTGGGATTACTCCTTCAATACCTGTAAGCTCTTGATCTAAAAAGAAAGAAAAGAGTGTCCTTAGAGCAAGTCGTGGGCAGCAATTAGAGAAAACAAAAGATAAAGGAAATATGTATATCAAAGAAAAGGGACAGGGTCAAAGTCAAAGAGCAAAGCAAAGACAAGCAGTAATATCAAAGGGTTACAATAATCACACATGTAATGCGTGATGTCAAGTCAAGTTCAATACAGGATCAAGTATGCAGGTCATTATTCATTTTATTAATCTATCTAGTGCACGTACTACTGCATCCCATTTCACAGGTTCCGCGCAGCACTGTGATTGTTTTAGACTGATGGTGAATTCAAGGATCGTGTACTCGGCGTCGACAACAATAGTTTTACAATCAATAATTAACGATCAATATTTTGCAATCAATACTTCTTCCAATCAATATCTCCTCCTTCCAATACAATATAATGATAAAGCCTTGCCGAGTATATTTTCCGATTGTTCACTACCAAGTCCTACCCATAATATCCAGGCTTGTTATTAAGTCATTTTCATCCTATGTGAGCATGCAAGAAGGTGTCAATGTTGTATAATAATAAGTGTGTCTAATTCTATGCGTTACAGATAAAGCAAGTAGCAAACAAGTCATTTACACATATCACATGATTAGGACAGCATGACCTTGCTGTACTAAAACATGGATTACAGCCACTACAACATAGCAAATTTGAATCTGCAGAAAGGCCTAGAAATTGCACTTCCATACGGTTCCAGCGAATATAATTAATGTATATAAAAGATATAGGAACTAGGGTGAAAACTCTATTCTATTCAGGTTTTAAGTTCAGGCAGCATGCAGTAGGTTGTGCTCAACTATTTATTTTAGGTCAGCTAACTCATTAATAAAATCTATAAAAATTCTGGGTGATACCTATACATGTCTAAGTCCAGCCTAATTTATTTCAGATTTTGCTTTTACTGTTAACAGGGTCAAATAAAATAAGAAACAGCAGGATACGCATGAAATTATGAATATGGAATTTCTAACACAATTGTTCTAAAAAGCTGATATCTAGTAGATGACAAATTGGATTTTAAATCCGAACCAGAGAAAAATCATCTAGACATCTAGGGTTACATGTTATGTTCAGTAAGTTCTTTCAAATTATGTCATTAGCATGGCTAAAAATCTGATTCAAAGTGAAATTTACAGCAGTCCAGAAATTAGCTTAACAGAAAAGGCATCAAATAATTTATACGATCATATATAGTATGCAAATTGGTAATCAAAGCAGTCCTTGGTGTCAACATGCAAATTTCTAAGGTTTAAGATACAATTATCACAGTCATGGTATCACTTGATCAATTAAAATCGATCCAGTATATTCGATTTAACATGTCCAATTTATCAAGCAGTCCTATGCATGAGTCTATTTATTTAAATGTGTATATGCATGATACAATAGGGACTGGGTTTAAGATCAAAGAGATAGCACGATGTTAAGAGTATGTCGGGTTAGCTCGTATAAACCCTCGATAATCTTAACGGAATTGTCAAAAATAGTTTTTGATAACAAAATGGACGGATCTACTTGTAGGAGATCAAATAATCTTGAACACAAACAATAAAAAGGGTTCAAGAAGAGATTTGTCTGTTATATTACATAAACAATTATTAAGAATAACGGGATCAGAATCCCAGGCGAAATCTCCCCAAAACACATGTGAAGACCATGCGAAGAACTCCCAAGCAAACAAACACAACAATTTAGCCAAGGGATCCCCCACCAGATCGGACAAAACACGGGATGGCAAAACTGGATCCGGTGTGCCAAAACACAGAACAGCGGAACAGACCAATCAAACCACAACTCCACATCGGATCCCTCACACAACAGCACACACCAAACTCAGATCTGCTACACCCGAACACCGAACAGCGAAACGGACCAATCCCACTTCTTCTTCTGCAATTCGACAGAGAGAGAAGGAGAGAGTGGTGAACTGGTAGCGACGGCATGGCACAGCTGCGGCAGGGGCGCTCGGCAGCGGCAACCACGACGAGGCAGCTGGTCGGGAAGCAACTGCAGCGACGAGGGCTCCGACGGCAGCGCGAGCTCTGTCTTCGCTCGAAAACAGAGAAAGACGACGCGACTGGCTTTCGACAGGGCTTGGACGGCAATGACTGTGACTGGGATCTACGGCGGTTGAAGGGGAGCACGGAGAGAGACCACGGTGGCAATGGGCAGGTGGAGAGGTCGAGGTGAAGTAAGGTAATGGGTTTCAATGAGTTGGGTTGCGGTGGGTTCTTGGGCGACGGGGAGAGATATGGAAAGGTTGACGAGGGTGAGGGGCAATGGGTTTTGGGTGGCTTCGGCTGAAGATGGAAATACAGAGGAGCAGGAGTTCGGGGATGAACAAGAAATAGGGCTTCATAGTAAACAGGTGTTAGGGTTAGGGGATGACGGCTAGGTTTAGGAAATAGGATTAGGGTTTAGGAATTTAGATTAGTATTTATAGGGAAAAGAGATATTGGGTATTGGGTAATTGGGTATTAGATCCAATAAACAAAATACATTGTATATAATACAATTGATCAATACAAATCCGAATACAAGAAATAAGATATATGAAAATATATAATTTGTGTTACATAAATTATTTGAGACAATTATAAACACAATTATCAAATAAGAATTGATGTGTTAAATAATCATACTAACAATAAGAATAGTAAAATAATAATAATACTAATAATAACAATTAATAATAATAATTACCATAAGAATAAAAATACTAATAAATAATACTAGCAATTATCAGAGTAATATCAATATATAAAAAAATATGAATTTGTCGAAATAGTTCAAATAGAAATAATATCTTTGATTTGAGTTTAAAATGTAAATAGTTGATCAAGTAGAAATAGCGACAATGTTTATTCAAAATAATCACAACTATTGTTTAGGAAAAGCTTAACAATTAATTCAAAACGAATTTAACAATAACAAATTTATAAATATCAAAATACGGAACAATACACAGGAAATACGTATTTGCGGAAATAAGGGTTACAATAGTTAACATCATTAGGAGTCTAATGAAAATTTTTGATAAATTTATAATTGAGTTTTCGCTGATTCTAAAAATATAACAACATGATATCGATTTTCAGTCAGAACATGTAACCTGTAAAGAATGATGTATTTGACCTAGCTACTTTTTTCAGATTTTGTATTTAAAATATGCGTTGGAATTGTTGGGATGTCTAGTTTCCAAAACTTCTGATACTTTTAGTTTTCGATTTCTGTAGCAGCGGAAAAACTGATTTTTGTATACTGACCTCTTGCTGTCCAAAATTGTGATTTCAAATTTCCTTAATAGAATTATATATACATCAATGTATTGCATGAATTGGAGTGTATGTATTGCATTGCATGATACTAATGTACCATTGTCATCATTCTATTTGTTTCATCCAAAGTTATCATCCGATTGTTCTTCTATTGTTACTATCGTCCATCTAATGTCCCTAATTGCATAGTATATTGCATTGATAAAATAATTAAAAAGCCGGGGTTTAAGGAATTAACTTGGGTAGTGAACAATATAGAGACTATGTTAGTAAGTGTTTTATCGATTGATTGTTGGAGCGCTGACTACGGCATCCCAATCTTTCGTGTATCATATTAGTGTATCGTTTCAGTGTATCATTATAATGCATCGTACAACAATATTGCTATAGTATTAGTGATTATCGTACCGACACATGATCTATAGAATTCACCACTAAAGTCTAAACGACATTGATTGTATGCATCGATCCTTTTGTATGGGATGCAGTAGTACGTACATTAGTTAGGTTGAAGATTAATAGACTTAATAATTGACACAACATCGACAATGCATATTGTACATCATTATTTCTATTGATATCGAATATTACCTAAGTGTTATTGACATCGACCTTTGCACATTGACATCGAATATTGAATTTTTGTTTATAACCATTATATCGATTATCATTGATATTGATATTTGCTATTGTTCATTATTATTAATTCCTATAGACCCATTGAATTCATTGTTATATCGCTAATCCATTGTTTCCTTGCTTTCTCTACTTGCTGTCCATGACTTGCTCTAAGGACAAATTTTCTCTCTTTTAGATGAAATGTTCACAGGTGATGAAGGAGAATTACTTGCAAGAATCGGAGAACAAGCTTTCTAAAGATTTATTGCTTTCCAGTTCATTGTTATTTCATTAGACTTATTGAATCGAGACTTATTATCATTGTGTTTGGATTTATTATTGTATTGGGCATATGACCCGAATATTATTTGTTTTCCCGATATTGGATTATCATATCTGGTTATTTCATATTGTCTTATTCCATATATTATTGTTCATGTGGTTGTAATTATTGTCTGCGCAATTATTTTGTATAGTTATTATTGTTGAGTAGAATGGGTAAACAACTTTATGGATGACGCAAGTCATTCGCTGGGAAAAAGTCACGTGCTTGTGTTCTTTATTTTTGGGAAGCGGGGCGTGCCACACAGCAACAACAAGACTCCCCCAAAACAGCAAACACCGGATCATCCAATCACACAATAGCCAAAATAGCAAACGGCAAAATTAAGCACAATAGCGGACAGTAGATCCTCACAGCATGCAACTCGTTCACCTTTGGCTGAATATAAAACAACGGTTGTGATCCAACCCAGTAAACAACAATAGTGAAGGTGACTACGGTAGTTCTGCAGTGGTCGAGGGAGGAGGATAGCAGTGGTTCGCGAGGCTGGTGCGGCATCGAGGCAGGGCAATGGGACCAAGGGGTTTAGTTGAGGAGGGAGGTACTGCTCTGTTTTTGGAAGAAAACAGAGGAAGAGGGGAGGATCGATGGATTTAGAGGTAGGGGGTCTTCGACAGAGTGAATCGAGGCTACTTGAGGGCTGTGATTGCTGGTGGCAGTCAAGATGGGGACAGGGCTCGACGAGGCAATCGACGAGCAGGATGGAGGGGTTTCGGAAATAGCAGAGGAGGAAGATGGTGGGAAGGTGTTGCAGTTGACTGCGGGGTTAGATCGCGGCTTGACGAGGAAGGCAAGGGGAGGATGGGAGGGTGTAGCAGTGACGACGACAAGCAGAGTGTTGGGTTCGGGGGGTTGCAGGCAATGTACAGTGATGAAGACAGGTCAAGGTGAAGGTCGAGGTGATTTGCAGGGCGCAGTGCTCGGTTGATGGCGGGGATAGAGCGTTGAGGGCAGAGAGGGTAGCTGGAAACGAGGATGACTGGCGGTGATGTTGAGACGCCGAGGAGGATTGGACCAGGGGCAATGTAGAAAGGCTGCAGTAGAGGCGAAGGTCGATGGGGTGCTGTTGGGTTCGACTGAAATGGAGGAAGGAGGAAAATGCTCGAACGGCGGTGTCAGCGGTGGCGATCGGGGCTCGAGCGGAGGACGATGTAACCCTTGTTTTCCATTTCGTGTATTTTGTGTGTATTTTTTCATTTTGGTGTATTTCTCTCTTTGTATTCCTCTTGTATTTTCTCTTGGACAGTATATTGGATTTTATTTTCAATACAGTCATTTTATTATTTTGTCTTCATTATTTGATTCTTGGTTCTTTTGTCCGTCTTTTGTTTCGTTCTATATGATCGGACCATTATTTTGATTCACAATATTTTTATTGTTTCATGTTCTACTTATTTATTTTTATTTTTTTTGCTCCTATATTTCTTGTTTTGGATTTTTAACCCTACTGGACCCTAATTTATACCCATTTAGAACTCCAAATCCAATTATCCACTATCCATTTTTATTTAAACCCTACCCACTAAATTAATTACTACCCAAATCCATTTCTTTTAACCCAACTGTACCCTGTTTCTAAACTACCCACACTCGCATTCCAATCCGACCCTTTAGCCATTCACTGTACCGCCTCCCCCCTATATTCCCCAAGCCTTAATATACTACTTGAACCCATCCCCATATATATTTTGAACCGACTGTTCACCTCCCCCACTTAAACCCTAGCCGCCTTTTCCATTGCCCTGACCACCCTGAGCACCTCCCGACCTTCTTCCCGTTCTCCTCCCGAGGCCCTACTCTGCCCTCACTCTGTGCTTCCCTTTCTCTCTTCTCCTGAGCCCCCTGTCATCTCTCAACCCCCGGCATCCCCATGGTCCGTCTCCTCGTAGCCCAGCCTGCGGCACAGCACCGAAGTGTTGTACCGTCTCTTCGGCGCAGCCAACTCAGCAGCAACAACACTGGGCTTCCCTCACTATGCTGTCGTTCCTCCCCTGCCGTTACCTCATTGTGGGCGTGGTTCGTGGATTGTGTGATTAGTTCGTGTGTTTTGAGTTCACAGGTTCGTAGTTGAGTTTGTATGCTCATTTTGGTTTGTGGACTCATAGTCGTTCGTTGAGTTTGTTGTCCGGGAATCCTTTCCCGTTATTCTTGCTTTTGTGCCATTTCCGTCGTCGTCTGTCAGACAGGTAACTTGTATTATTTTATTTGTGTAATACAAGTACTAAATACCGCTTGTAGTGTAGTTAGGTTCTAGAGACAATTTGTGTGTGAAACCTCTTGTTGATATTGACTCTATAGTGATGATTTGACCAATAGTTGCCTCACGACATACATGACATGATATAACCTAGGATTGACCACATCTTGTTGCATATATGCGTGTTGTTCATGTGTTATCTTGTGCTCGTTCATGTTATTAGTGGAAGACTTGCTGTGAAATTCTGAAATAGCCTATATCATGTTACTTGGACATCTAGTATACTCTATTTTGTGTTTGGTTGTATTTTGAATGAGTTTCGGATAAACAAGTTGATTTTGTACATGAAGATATTTTCAGTTTTGTTGGTTTTCTTATTTTGATCAGTATTTTAAACCCTATTAAGTTCTGTATTTGAAAATATTTTGTAAACATGATTTGTAGAGAATTCTGTCTCTTTTCCAACTCTTTTGAAAATATTCAGTATTTGATAATATTTTGGTGTATTCTCGAAATCGGGAAGACATTTAGAGAGAATCGGCTCTATGGGAAACTCAGCAAGTGCGAGTTCTAGCTCGATAGAGTTTCATTCTTGGGGCACATTATCTCAGGCGATGGTATTTCTATAGATCCAGCCAAGGTTGAGGCTGTGAAGGATTGGCCTGTATCCACGTTAGTTTCTAAAGTCAGGAGTTTTCTTGGTCTAGCTGGCTATTATCGGAAATTCGTCCAAGACTTTTCGAAGATAGCGGGATCATTGATTAAGCTGACTGGGAGGGATCAAAAGTTCTGTTGGTCTGATGAGTGTGGTGTAGCTTTTGTTGAGTTGAAGAACAGATTGACGTCAGCGCCTGTGCTGACTATTCTAGATGGTTTCGGCAGATTTGTAATTCACTGTGATGCTTCTGGTAATGGTCTTGGAGCAGTTTTGATGCAGAAAGGCCGAGTTGTTGCGTATGCATCGAAGCAGTTGAGGCCGCATGAGAAGAACTACATGACTCATGACGTGGAGTTAGCAGCAATGATCTATGCTTTAAAGCTGTGGAGACATTATTTACTTGGAGACCGAGTGGAGATCTTTATAGACCACAAAAGTCTCAAGTACGTATTCACCCAGAAGGAGTTGAACATGAGGCAAAGGCGTTAGTTGAAACTTATGGCCGATTATGACATCAGTTTGCAATACCATACTGGTAAAGTAAACTTGGTACCAGATGCTTTGAGCAGGAGACCAACAGTTATGTTCTTGACTCAGCAGAG
Organism: Hemerocallis citrina; assembly: GCA_017893485.1. Taxonomy (NCBI): domain Eukaryota; kingdom Viridiplantae; phylum Streptophyta; class Magnoliopsida; order Asparagales; family Asphodelaceae; genus Hemerocallis; species Hemerocallis citrina. The sequence continues at coordinate 112,676,911 of CM030360.1, read as the reverse complement.
GGATCTGATTGAGCAGATACGAAGGTTGGACTTGGATGTTTTGTTGCTGAGTTCTGGTCAGAGTTATTTGGTGCTCTAGCTTCAGTCGTCTCTTGTTGATCATATTAAAGAGGCGCAGGCCGGTGATGCGCAGTTGTATGGTTTTCGAGCAGAGGGTGAGTCTGGGTCCAGAATGGACATGGTTATTCATGCTGATGGATCGCTTCGTTTTGGGCCAGGTTATGTGTTCCGAAGGGTGAAGTTCGTCAGAGGTTGCCTGAGGAAGCCCATCAGGCATCTTATTCTATCTATCCTGGCGGTACTAAGATGTATCGGGATTTGAAGCTTCATTTCTTGTAGCGCCCCGATTTCCATATACATGGGAAACCGTGACACATGCCAAGATCTTTCCTTCAATTGGTCACGATACACAAAATGCTGGAAATTTAAAACATTTTTATTCAATACAGAGTTACCACGCAGTAATTACAATTATCAGTTTGTAATACCAACTGTAGCGCCTGCCCTTTTTCCTTTTTGACTCCAAACTCAATTCTTCCAATTTCTATATCACTTTAAACATAAACTAGAATAGTTATGTTTCAAAGAAAAATTGGGCAGAGTCTCCTTTGCATTTTTTTGCCCAAAACACAAAAAAGCTTACGGAATTTTGCTCTAAATTCCGTAGCTTACATCACAGGCAATAATAATACGGGCTCCCCAGGCCAAAATGAGCATCATCACACAGGCAATATATATATATGCTCTGGGGGCCAAACTCATAACGGTTTAACAAATATCAATTAAAAAGCATAAATCCTTTAGAAAACGTAGTAAGTTTTTAGAAAATAACCTGTAAAAACCTACCACGACGCCCGGCGCTCCACACGAAATGGTTACGGGTCAAAACCATATCCTGCCGCCTCACGCTATACTTTTCATCATCATCCCCATACTTATACATCAAAAATACAATTTAAAGCATCAATCTTTACTATTTACAATTAAATCATAACAACAATTTATAACTAAAGCTCCACTCCATGGAAACCTGTACCTACACCTCACCTCTGCACTGCTGAAGACCTGTAACAGTAGGGACCTAGGGTAGTCCATGGACTCCCTAACCCCCAAATACTAAGGGGTTAGCCATTTCTTGTGTGAGTATAATTTATTAAAATAAGCAAATAAATTAAACTTTACAAATAAAAACATAATGAACTCACAAATGTCAATATCAACAAATCTTACTTGACATCCGAACATGTAGCCTCATAAATGGGAATTCACATCCACTACTCTCTGAGCCATCACCTGTATGTATATCCATACCCACTCACAACATACTTATCTTTAGTAATCATTTGAATAACCCCTCTCATAATACAATATTGATCCTATTGCCTTATATCACATCCTAGACATATGCATTCATTCGCATACTACCACATTCATTCATGTCCAACCTAACATCTCATTGCACATTACCATTTACATGTGTTTCATCACAATAGACTCCGCATCGCCAACATGGTTTGGCAATAACATATCACACCCCAAGCCGAACTTGGGTGATATCACATCACGTCCCAAGCCCATAGCTTGGTTATTAATTTACTTTAACTATCATACTCGCAATTCATCTTAAATGGAAAGGCACGTGTACATATAATTTATGTGCCAGTGTTATGCTATGACTTAACTCTAATGCAAGATTACTTAATACAATGATGCTCTTATTCCAATGCAATGTCAACTAGACTAGGATGATCCTATTCTAATGTCAGCAAGTCTCTGAAAGCAACATGCATCCCATACTACATGCGCCCCATCTCAAGCCGTTTTCTCCATATATAGGGATTGAACCCGCGTTATGAATTCTAATTGTACACAACCTGTTCCTGACAGATACAACGTGACTGACGAGGTTGCAGACGTGGTCAAGTCCCACTAATGCAGTTTGCCCGTGGTGTCTATGTTGCCACTGCTATCCGGCTACCGGACCTCACTCAAAAACCTGACGAACCGTCGGGGATACTGCAGACAGGGGAGCCCCCTGCCGCCCCCTGGTCGGACCATAGTCCATGGCTTGTTCGCCCTCTTGGCATAGGACCTGACGGAGTTCCGGGGGTCCATCTCCCCTAGCTCCGCCCGCCTTATCATGGCACTTCAGGAATTAACAATCAGGATACGCAACCCATGTCCCCAACTAGTGAGAAGGCATCGTACGTATCCCTTTTGACAGGAAGGTACAACCCAATAACACCACCTATGATCGGCCCCAAAGAAAGGTTTGGTTATACGGTGCACCCTACTACCAACTCCCCTTCTTTCTGGCAAAAGGTTAAGTAATGATTTTATAAGTCACTACCCTAATGATGTTACTACTCCTATACAATCTTACCTAATTTCCAACTTAGATTATCATGGTCCAACTCGTGGTCCCTCGATCCAAGACTCAAGTAATGAGATCACTCTCACTTATCCCTACCCCTAACTTGGATTCTACCAACACTCTCGGCCCACGGTCAACCTACATCGGTTAAGATCCGTCGATGCCCGAGGTGAGATCTATCCATTTACTCTGAGGTGGTAGGATGTGGTCTTAATGGTCGATGACCCCTAGGGCAATAATATCACCCTAGATGAGCACAACAAACTGCGTATTAGCTAAGAAGCTACATACGAGTAACCAAAAACACATACGAGCTAAACAGCTACGTATAGGACCAACAGCTACATACGGGCCAGTCGAGCCGCGCATGAGACAACAACATACATACGAGCCAAATAAGCTGCGTATGAGACTAACAGCTACATACGGGCCAGTCGAGCCGCGTATGAGACAACGACATACATACGAGCCAAATAAGCTGCGTATGAGACCCACAGCTACATACGGGCCAGTCGAACCACGTACGAGCAAATCCACATACAAACAACCATACCGGTAATCTCACCTAGAAGCAACCAACTGTGCTTACTAGCAAACTTGACCTTCTATAATTAGAAGTAACCGAAGAATCTACTATAATCAACTTAGCATGGGTTTCTTCTAAAATCAACTCATCATGGCATACCTACTATAATCAACTCAACATGAGTTTCTTTCTAAAATCGACTCAAACATGATAGGTTTTACTGGAACGTCACATAGGCATAAATGGGTTCTTCACACAACTCAAGCATGGTGTTCTACTACAACTGAACCATGGGTTTCTTTCTATAACAATTCAAGCATGGATTCTCACTATATCACAAGTGTTAGTTCTTCCTCTACAACAATCCAAATCCATAGGATGGGTCCTTTTCACTCGCTACTACTAACAACTAGAATGGATTCTTTTTAGCATACACAAATAATATAGCCCCGGGAATGGGTTCTTTTCTTCACCTACACAAGTAGTAATTCTAAAGATGGTTCTTTCTTCATATACATAACAGATAAGGAGAGCAAACAACTAATTTAGAAGTAGAGAATCCTCACATACATAACTAATCCATTATATAGGTTTTATATACTCAAGGATAGTAAATTTTCCCCATACGCCTCATCCATAAATCATGTCACCTCTTCAGTTCATCCAACTTCTTTAAATATCAATTACGCATATAGAACCAGATACACCATATCTTGATATCCTCATATGATTGTAACTCATCCCCATATACACATATATGTTATTTAATCATCCCTTAAACATCACTTCATAAATAAATCATACTCACCATATTCTTACAATCACAAGATACGTAATAAATCGATACTCACATAATTCTTAACATACAAAAACACGTAATAAATTAACACTCACTATTTTCATCAACCCACAAAATATATATAATTAAACTAACTCACATATTCATCAAACCACAAAATATATAAATATACTAACTCACTATATTTTTATAATCACAAAATACATATAATAAATTAGTACTCACATATATCTTTAAACCATGAAAATATATAAATAATATAACTCACTATATTTTTTATAATCACAAAATACATATAATAATATAACTCACATATATCTTTAAACCATGAAAATATATAAATAGTATAACTCACATATTTCTAATATCACACAAAAACACACAATAAATTAACTCACATATTTTGCGAAGATCCAAGCGCCATTCCACCTCGCATCCAAGGTCGCGATATATCCTATCATCAATTTCAAGCAATTAAAACTCAAATCATCCAAACGAATTATAAAAGCTAATAATACCATCCCAAATATCACACAAGCGTTTATTGAACGCTTGGGATATACACGTGCGACGCACGTGATAATCTAATACCTATGGTGTTTTCATCCCCAATTAATTGCTAAATCACCCCCAAAATATTCTAGTAGCTCAACTATGGTTTCTACTACTATCCGAGAATTAATTCATATCCCTATAATTCTCTTTTACAAACTCAAATCCCTAATTTACTAATAACTCACAATCTCTCTAATAACCTACTAATTTCTCCCATCTACAATTTCCAACATCTCAAAATCTCTCTACCCTAACATTCCTACTCAATAAAATTAACCCAACTAAATTCTATACAATAAAATAGTTAGGGTTTATACCTTCCGAAATCCAATCGAAAATCCGACGCTACTACGATGTTGAGAATCCCTCCATTAGTCTACCCCTAATTTTAGTTTGGAATCCATGGAGAATCGGAGGAGTTTGGAGGTGGGAAAATCGAACGGCGATGGGTTCTTTTTGGGTTTGTTTTGATCGGGATGAAGAAGCAGAACGAAGGAGGAAGAGGGGAATGGGTCAGGGTTTCGTTCGATTGGCTGGGTGTGGACGAACAGAGAAAGGAGGAAGGGAGAGGGAGGTCGGGTGGGTTTGCTTCGGGTTCAGGATGGAGAACGAACGGGAATGGAGAAGGAGGAAGAAGGGAGATGGTGGGGGGGTTCTTTTGGCTGGGTGTGAATCGGAGAAGATGGAGAGGGAGAGGAGGCCGGGTGGGGTGGGTTTCCATCGGTTTGGGAAAGAACGGGAAGAAGAAGGGAAGAAGAAGGAGAAGGGAAGGAGAGAGAGAGAAGGGGGTTTTTGTGAAAAGTGTAATAAACAATAATAAAGAGATAAATATCTAGGGAATGTTTCATATAAGCCCTCTAACTTCAATACATTTCAAATAAAGCCCAACTCTCTATTCTAATAATTCCAAACAATACAAAATACATTAAAACTACTTTATAGATAATCCGTATAAAAATAATTTAATTTTTAAAAATAATAATAAAATAAAATAGGCAATATATTAAAATAATTTTTATCAGAAAATATATGATCGCGTGAAATTCTCAATCGCGCACACATTTCGATGCAAAATAGTCATATGCTATTTTCCGGTTCGTTACATTTCTGGTGGCATGGTATGAAGAGGGCTGTGGCTCGGTTTGTTTCTCAGTGCTTGATCTGTCAGTAGGTTAAGGCAGAGCATCAGAGGACCACTGGACTTCTTCAACCGCTTCCTATTCTGGAGTGGAAGTGGGAACATATCACTATGGATTTTGTGACCGCTTTACCGAGGAGTCTTAAGTGTCATAATCCCATTTGGGAGATTGTCGACCGTTTGACGAAGAGTGCTCATTTCATTCCTTTTCGTTTCAAATAGTCTACTGAGAGCCTAACGAGAGGTACATGCAAGAGATTGTCAAACTTCATGGGGTTCCAGTTAGTGTTATATCCGACAGGGATACGAGATTCAGATCTCAGTTTTAGGAAAGTCTTCAAAACAGTTTGGGGAGTAAATTAAAGTACAGTACAGCTTTTTATCCCCACACCGATGGACAGTCAGAGAGGACCATCCAGATTTTTGAGGACATGTTGAGGTCCTGTATGCTTCAGTTTGGTGGATCATGGGAGGACCATTTGCATCTCGTAGAGTTCTCGTACAATAACAGCTTTTAGGCCAGTCTTAAAGCAGCACTGTTCGAGGCACTTTATGGGCGAAAGTGCAGATCACCAGTGTGCTGGGATGACATTCGTGATAGGAAGTTGTTGGGTCCAGAGTTGATCACCAGGACAGTTGATGCAGTGCTTCAGTTCTGGAAGCATTTGCAGGCAGCTCAGGATAAGAAGAGGCGATGGGCTAATGTACATTAGAGAGCTTTGTTGTTTGAGGTGGGTGACCATATTTTCCTAAAGGTATCGCCGTGGCGCGGTGTCATTTGGTTCGGTGGTGGAGGAAAGCCTAGCCCTAGATTTCTTGTACCGTTCGATATTGTGGAGCGAGTAGGCATGGTGGCCTATCGTCTTGCATTACCACCAACATTATCAGGAGTGCATGATATTTTCTATGTCTCACAACTCAGGAGATATATCCGAGAAGAGAGCCACATTATCGACTATTCTGAGTTGACCGTTCGGCCAGATTTGACTTGTGAGATTCTGCCAATTGCTATTGTGGATCGGCAGGAGAAAGTGCTTAAGAACGAGGTCATCAACATGGTTTGTGTTTCATGAAATTCTCACTCGCCCGGTGAGTCGACTTGGGAGCGGGAGGAGGAGATTCAGTAAAAGTTTCCTCATTTGTTTGAGTAGTCTTTATTTTGTTCCTTTCTTTTTCTTTTTGGGGTTACCCTATGTATCTTGTAACTCCTATTTTCCGTATTTGTATTTTTATACTGTATTTTTTTCCTTAGTACTATGTTATCAATTTGAGATCCTACATTTTATTTCCGTTCGAATAAAATCATTAAATTGTTTTTGACTCAATTTTTTGGATGCCTATGTCTAATTCAATTGTATGTCCGTCCTGCTCTTTTGTGTGTTCTTCATGAAGAATGAGCTATTCTACGTCATTCAACTCTTTATTCTCCATTTTAATATATTTTGACCAATTCGCCAGTTGGATCCCACTTGAAACGGATACCTTTATACCCATTAAACCCAAACCCTATACTATATAAACCCTAACCCTAACCCTAATCCCTACACTATACTGTTTTAACCCAAAACCCCCGCCGCTCATCTTCTTCTTCCTCCAGTCTTCGTCTCCAACACCACGACCCATTTTCCTACTCCGATCGCCTCTCCGTCTGTCTCTCCATCACCATAGAACCTCCGTTCACCCTCGCATCCATCATCAACCCGTCATCCATCGCCACCACCACCACATCACTCTCGAACCCAACTCCCGAACCCATCCCATTTCGCCATTTTCGACCTCCACCAACCTCTACCCATCGCCATTACCATAATCTCCTCCCCCCGCTAGATCCCCGAACCAATCCCTCGCTCCCATCCTCTATTTCGAACCCACAATCAGAACCGCGCGCCACGAGTTCCTTCTCGACGTCGTGCCGCTGATTCTGCCGTCGTCGTGAGCCTCGCGTAGCACACCGGACGCCGCTCCCTCCATTTCCTTTGCTCTCTGCCGATTGAAAGAAAGAAGAAGAAGCAGGTTGGACGAGATTGAATCTCAGGCATTGGATTGCGCCAAGATTCGTGCCACTCAGGGTCGATCTGATCGCTGTTCGCTATTTTGCCACAACGGATCCGAAGTTGTTGTTTCCTGTTCAGGCCCAGATTCGCTGCGTAGGAGCGATCTGCTTGGATGGTTTCGGTGTTTTGTTGTTTTGCCGGGCCAGATCCAAGTTTGCTGTCCGCTATTTTGGCGGATCCGGTGTGGGGGGGAAATTCACCCTACTGTTGGATTTTCATACGTGCTTTTGGGAGACTTCCCCCGGAAATTTTTCGATCCCGTTTTCTTCAACTAACGGATCTATTCGTCGTCAATCAAGGCAAGTACTCCTCTTGTACACATTTTTATTCTAGTACAACCATTCCTTAAAAATACTACAAATAGTTAGAAATTGTGACTCCTCCTTGACTGTCGTTGTTGATCAAATATTAAACCTCCTCAATTTCATAATCTTAAGATTCACAATAATTTTATTGTATTATATTACAACTACTTGGACTCATCTTATCCCCTAAACACATGGACACATGAAATTAAGGAGCCCTAGATTTGTAGACATATGTTATATTTTGTATTTGATGATCTTGCAACCATTTGGCTTGAAAAACAATTATTACTCACTGTTTTGACTACCATTATCCTGTATTTATATCACACATTAACATAGACGCCTAATAACAAAATTTTATGTAACCTATACTAGTAAGATATTCCCACATGTTCTTGTGATGCTGTTTTGACCCCTTTAGCATCAGAAACTGAACCCCAGCCCTGAACAGCAAATGTAGCTCTAGATGTCGATAGCCTCCGGAATTTTTGAATTCAGAGTTACGGTCTAAGAGTTATCATAATTTTTCTGCAGCTGTGTCGGTAGACGCAGATTCGCAAAACTGCTGCACACCTTTACTTTGCGAATTAATTTAACTATGTTGACAGCAAGCATTTGACTTGAAATTTTATATGCGGTTGCTGGACACCCTAGAGAACCTTTCCAAATTTTCTTAGAATTAATTTACAACTTTTCAACACTATTTCACATGTATAAATTCATATACACAATTTCTGCTTGAACACTTTAGTTGTGTAATTTGCTGTTTTGACACATATTTCCACCACTTTCATGTACCTTAATTATATGCGTTGGAACAATGTAGGAGTCTAGTTTCTAGAGCTCCTGACGGATCCACATTTGCATCTCGTAGCAACGGGAATCACAGTTTTGGTACAGCAACGTCGTGCTGTCCAGATTTGAGATTTTCGTTGTTCGTGTTATTTTTTATTTCATGTTGACCCTCGAATATGACATATAAATATTTCAGACTTGTCCCATGTCCATGACTATGATTTTCTGACTTGTTTCGCACGCTTGCATGCTTTCTTGATAAAAATTAATAAATGTAATAAGCCGGGGTTTAAGGGAAAGACCATAGTACTGGACAATATAGGAAAGTGTACTCGGAAGGGGGCCCATGTTTCCCATAATTTTCTGTTGAATGGAACTAAGTGCCACGCAGAATTAAGTGCCACGTCATCGTGATGGGGGCCACCTCTAGAGCCCATTATATGATTACATGATATATATTTGAGATCACATGGAACTAAGTGCCACGTAGAACTAAGTGCCACGTCATGGTGACGGGGGCCACCTCTAGAGCCCATGGTTTGATCACTTGCTTGATACTTGATGTCTGAGTACGCTGCCGTATAGACTCCATTACTAGGCCTAAATGAAATTGTGTTGACTGTAGCAACCATGTAGTAAAAGTATGGATGCATGAAGTGCTACCTAGATAGTAATAACTTTAAGACTTAAACATGATACATGCTTACACGATACTTAACTACTGGATACATGAAACTTGAACTCGACACATGATTACTTAATACTTGATGTTATGATACATGAAACATGATACATAAGACTTGAAACATGAAACTTGAACTTGATGCATACTACCTGATACTTGACAACTTGTTATTTGAGACTTGGCACTTGTTACTTGACACTAGACTGAGACTTATCACTTGATGTTAGATACCCTACAGGTTCACTTGTCACTTGCCTCACCATTAGCATTTGTTATCCAGCCTGTTTACTAAAATGTCCTTCTTGCTAGCTAGTTCTTGATTTTTCACTACTTGTTGTATCCCTTTTATATTCCTGATTCCATTTCTTATTCCCCATTACTTGTACTCGTTTGACTATTTGTGGCCTTAACTTGCACTAAGGGCATTTTCTCTTGTTTTTCCTATTTTTCCTTTTTTTTATATTTATAAAGCAGACTTTGGAGATGTGCTACCTGCTCGAATCGGTGAGCGGACGTTCTAGGCCTTACTTGGGAAAAGCTTTCTTTAATCATTTTGTTTTGTAATTGAGTTATTTCATTTGTTGTTGCTTAAGACTTGTAACGGGCCTATGTTCCCGAGTTTTACTTTTGTTCCAGACTTGAAAACTATTTGAATATTATTATTGTTTCAATTGTTTTATGTTGCTTAATAAATTATTCATGCATGCTTGGTCATATATAAATCTTGTTATATTCTTGTTATGATGCTGAGTCGATCCTACAGCTTTTGGATGATGTTAAAATCATTCGCTGGGCTTCGTCACATGCTTGTATTCCATATTTTTGGGAAGCGGGGCATGACAAGGTTTTTAGTGGTATTAGAGCTTAGGTTTAGCTAATATGTTAGTTTGACTAATACATTAGACAGGTTTGACTCTGTCAGGATTAACTCAACATTAAATAGGCCATGCAACCACATGAATAATTTGATAATCAACTCGATCTGGACACAAGTCTTATCCCATCCATTTTGATCCCTTCATATCCAATTCTTTGATTCATTGCTTTCCTTCTTTCTCTCACAGTCATCCTGATTTGTTGATTTCTTATTGGGTATAACTTTATTCTTTTCGTCCCTATATTCTTTTGATTCTGGTGCAAGCAATCTGTAGCACCCCGATTTTCATATACTGGGAAACCGTGACACGAGCCAGGGTCTTTTCTTCAATTAGTCACAATATACAGAAAAACAGGAGAATTTAAAACTTTTCATTCAACACCCAATGTATTACAAGTCTGAACATTATACACTCCGATATAGTACAATAGAGTTACAATATTACCTTTACATTTCCAAGTATTAAAACCTTCAATATCTTACATCATAGTACTTTCCAACTAATAGATGATCAACACACATTTTACAGCGGAACTAAATACGACATTGACTCATTGCTTTCCATGTCTTGAGTCCTCCTGAATCTCGCCCTTGTACTTCGGCGATCCAGTACCTATGAAAGTGGGGATGTTAGTATTCACTGACGCTTAAAGGCTGATATCAAAGCAGCGAATCTCTCAAACAACATACAAAACATGACAATGGTGTTGGTGTAGTTTAAGTGTTCGTGAGTGTAGAACCCCGTATTTTCAAATATTATTTTAAATATTTGAAAATGAATTTAAACGATTTTTTAGGATTTAATAAATATTTTCTAAAAGATTTATCTTTTGTACACGTGCAAATCACGTGCAAATGACTTTTGAGAAGTTTGAAAGTTAAAGTTTTCTTTATGAAAAATCATTATTTAATATTTGGGATTTATTTGGTATTTTTCCAGATTTTTCTGAAATTAATAAGGTCTATTTGCAATTTTTGAGAAAAGAATGACCTCTTTACAAAATTGACATTTTTAAGGGTTAAAGTGCAAAACATATTTTCTGGACGTTTTGAAAAGTATTGGTTAAGATTTAGAATTATATTTTTCTTTTAAATCCTAATTCAAATGAATTTTATTGAATTTCCAAGACTAGACCTATATATATGTAAGTTGTATTTTGGAAAGGATTATTTTGCAAAATGGGTGAAACCCTAAACCTATTCCCGGATATAAAAAGGGTTCTTTTCAGCCGTCAATTACAACATATACAGAATTTTTGAGAACTGTTTTGGTGGAGCAAGAGGAAGATTTGGATCTAGCAAAAAGGAAGGCTTTTATTTAGATTTCTACAATTCTAAGGTGAGTGACTTAGTTTTTGTTTTGTTTTGATTTTGTGAGTGACTTTGTGTGTTTTGTTTTGTTTGTGAATGACATGAATTTATCTTGTTGTTGATCTATGTATGCGAGTGGTAATGATGTTAGATTTGATGTTGTGAATGATATAGATCTTGTATTGTGGTATGATTCATATGAATAAATGATTGTTGTTTATACCATGTTGAGAAATTTAAGAATGATTAGTAGATCTTGTTCATAACACCGTATTATTAAGATTTGAGTATGATTTTGATCGGATGAGGAACACCTGGATCTTATATATATTGTAAATTAGATTTTGATTTAGAGTTGTGAAAGAATTTAATTTTGAGAAACCCTAATGAAAGAATTAGTAATCTAGAACATGAGAACTTGGGTTTTGACATATTTGAGGTTTTAAGTAATATACCCTTAATGAAGATTCTTGAGATTTTGTCGAATACATACCTTTTTCATAAACAATGAATCTTTAGAAAACTCCAGTTTTAATTTTGTATTCAGACCTAAGTTGTGAAAACTGTAGGCCGACAGTCGACTGGCCTACCGCACAGTCGACTGGTACGAGCATGCTGCTGTACTTTAGTATCCTTGAGAAATCGTTCTGGACAGTCGACCTAGCTCGTAGGCAGTCGACTGGTTCACTGGGAAATATTTTTGTAAAAACTATTTTAGTCCTTTCTGGACAGTCGACCTATAATCCTTTAAGTCGACTTATATACTTAGAATAATTTTTGTGAAATCATCAGAATTTACCTCGGGTATGTCGACCGATACTCTTCTAAGTCGACTTATATGACTTAGTTTATTTTTTGTAAAATCTGGATATTTGCCCTTCTCGACAGTCGACTTACTACAGTATAAGTCGACTGGTACTGATGGAATTTTGTAGCTTGAGTGTTACTTGAGTGTTTAGTTCTCAGATAATACAGTCCATACTTTGCTTTCGGTTAAACATTTGATTCTAAGATATTCAGTTAAGCAATTGATTTAAGACTTTCAGTTGAGCCACTTTGTTTAGTGGGACTTTTGTTTAGATATTTGAGTTGAGTCTCTAGATGTGTGTGACCCTAGTATACCGATATTGAGTTATTTTGTCGAGGCCCTTTTAGGCATTTCAGTTATTCAGTTTTGATTTTAGGCCGGTAGGGCACATCACTCTAGGAGATTCGTTGAGAAATTTAAATAACCACCAAATAATAAGGACAGGCACTAGTGGTGATATGATGAACGGGAACATGGGTTATGAACCTCAGTATGGCTTTAAATGTGGGATTTAATCTCCGGAATTATCCAAGTAACTTCCTTGAGATGTGGGATGATCTCCGGAATTATCCAGGTGAAATACCTGAGATGTGGGATCCATCTCCGGAATTATCCAAGTGGGTTGCTTGCGATGTGGGATTGATCTCCGGAATTATCAAAGTCGAGGCGACACACATGGGATATTCATGTGATGATGTATCTATGTCTAGATGTGGGATGATCTCCGGAATTATCCAGGTAAAATACCTGAGATGTGGGATCCATCTCCGGAATTATTGGGCATGAGCTAATTCTCACAGTCTATCTTTATCTCGTAGTAGTCATGGTGATAAGATTCGTTGCATAGCGAGGGATTGAACCCTATGAAGTGAAGACGTTAAGGGCTTGCACCGAACCTATGTAGAATGGGATGCATAGACTTCGACAAGTATGCATTAGAGAGTCTGCATATAGAACTTGTGTTTTCTTGACTTGGCTTTATGCATGTGTTTTTCCAGTTTTCATACACTTGACACTTAGACTAGATGCACTTGTCGTTTTCATTTTATGATGATTTCATGCTTTACATCTTTGTTATTCTTCGACATTTATCATTATGGTTAATACATGATGTTGATGACTTATGTTTCATGAATAAATTATATTGTTTGATTTTATGTCACTCACACCATTTATGGCTGACCCCTTTAGTTTGGGGGTTAGGGATCATCTCTAGCCTCATGTGTTACAGGTTGATGCTTAGAGTTGGAGGCTCGGATGCTTGAGATAGTTCTGTGATATATTGATGTAATAGAGCTTGTGTAAAATTTTAGTAAGATTTGTGTTGTAAAAGAAAAGTTGTAATTCAAGGTGTTTGTATTTCTGCTGTGTTTTTGAAAAATGATTATTGTAACAAAAGTTTGGAATAAAATTATTGTGTTTTTGGGCTATGTGTACTGTTACATTGAAGTTGACGCTGGGATTGTGCCACGTATTTTCTAAGTTATTAAATTAGAAATTCGGGGCGCTACAGAGATTGGTATCAGAGCATGCTTCAATAGTAATAATGTACATAGTATGATAACCAACCTAGGTGTGGACACTAGAGCGTGAGTACCTAGGTGGACATTAGAAGTGTGAGTACCCTGGTGGACATCTGATGTGTGTGAATTGATTGTTTGGTCATGAAGACCTGTAATGAGATTTAGGCTGTTTGTATGCTTAGACTTGATTGAAATCTCTTTATCACAAGTGTATTGATTATTTTTGCATAAAGCAAATACTTTCTCACTAGCTATTTTTGACATCTTTTATTCGCTTTGTGTATTTGATATTTATTTATGTAAGGTATTACCCTTTCAACTTATATAATTTCTATTTTTATATTCATGATCTACTATATATTTTGCTATCCTACCCACTGTATATAATTTCTGGATTATATGATTTTCGCCAAAGTAATTTTCATTTATTTATTTATTCCTAGCTAAAAAAATTAATTATTTTCCGTTAGATTATTCGCTCTCTTGTATATTTTTGTGCATCTCAATTTTGTGCTCACTCTTGTATCCTATCACTCTTACTGTTTTATATTTGTTTTCTTACTAAATGACTTTTGAGAAATCAACTTATTTTACTTTTATTCGGTTTCCTCTATTGTCAGCAACTGAATTTATTTCTTGTTTCTATATCCCCAACCGAGCTTATATTATTTCTATTCATGAGTGCAAACATTAAACTTTTACTAATCGTCTTGTTTTCTTTTAAAACTGTTCCTTTGACTTTACTATTGGTTTTTACTTCTTATTCTTTTGTCCAAGTTATTATTTGGCAACTTTGTTGTAATTCAATAGTTCATCCTTTAGCATTTCACAAGCTTACTTTATTTTGCAACTCCTATCCATTTCTTTCTTGACATCTTATTTATCTTACTTTCATGAGTTTTTCCGTTACTCGTATACTTTGATATTACTTCTACATATTACATTAAAGTTTTGAATTACTATGTGTTAAGTTATTATTGCTACTTCTATTTCCTTTCATTATTGTTTTGCTATACTATAAATTTTGTTTTGCATATTTACTTTCAATTTATTATATATACTTGGATTTTTCAACACTATATTTTCCGTTATTTTGTATTTGTGCTTAGGCATGTATTTCATTCCGTTTCTTCTTATTTTTATGAATTTCTTTCACTATTATTTTGTACTATTGTGATTTATAATCCATACTTCTATTTTAATATTCCATCAGATGACTTTCAACTCCATTTCTTACTTTTGCTACTATTTTTATATCACAAATTTCAAAACATATCTTCATACTTAAATTAAGCAATTAATATCCAAGTGCGTGTGGGAGATTGCATCATCTTGTTCATCGTTTTGTTGCAACTGGATATCGAGATGGCAAACATGCAACTAGACGTCAATGGAGGCAAATTGCAACTGGATATCGGGGAGGCAAAATGTGCAACCGAATATCCAGACGGCAACCTGGAACCTGATGTCAGGGAGGCAAACATGCAACTTGATGTCGAGAAGGCAAGTCTACAGTTGGACATCAATGAGGCAAACCCACATTAAAGAATTTCTACTATAATAACCCCACTAGTGTTTTATGTGTGTATTACTTATCAATATTTTATTCTTTTGTACTAGTTCATACCATTTTATGAGATTTTCAAACTTAACCCATTACTGATTTGTTTTACTCAATTTTCTTTAACCATTGTTGCTCTGCATTTCTTTAAATCCGTTTGATACACTCTCGTATCTTATCTCGCTCACTAGTATTATTTTTGGAATTTGATCCTTCTGGTTTCTTGGTACAATTTCTGCTCTCCTTCGCATTTTCTCTATTCATAACAATATTTTAATTTTCACGTAATTTTCATTAGATTCTCTAAATCTGCATACTACCCAAATTATTTTGTACATCTTCATTTTATTCTTTCTTAATATTGTCCTTTTTGGAATTTTTACTTCGTTATATCCACTCTATTCAAGTATTATGTGTTTAACAAGTTTTTCTGATCGAACCATTCTTACTTTCGATTATTTCTCTTACTTATTGCTAATTGATATTTCAGGAATTTTACTTATATAATGAAACTAATGGTAAAGAAATAATTCTTTTATGACATTTTATTTATGCAAATTACACTATACGTTTTCATGCAATTTGAACTAGTATGGTTGATTTTACTCTACTCATATTTACCAAATTTTATGTTTGTGTTAAGATTGGATACATCAACTACATGTGGTCAAAATTATGGTTTGGGGTATGGGTGAGGTTTTGCCATGAGGTGTGAATGTGAAATGTGTGTGTGATGTTCTAACTTTACCCTCATTTTGTAGTGATTAGTATGGTTGCATCCCGACCCAGGAACAAGGACAACAATGGCGATGGATCTGGAAGTTCTCGAGGAATTGGAATTGATCTCGAGGCTGAATTCGCCAAGGTGTATCAGACTCTAGATGCGCTGATGGCAGCTAATTTGGCGCAGATTCGGAACCAGAATCAGAACTATAGGATTGGACCAGTGTTTATTAACGCTGATCCCATCAAGCAGGACGAGTCTCTCAAGAGGAGGAGGCCAACATCAGATCAGGAAGGGAAGGAATCCCCAGCGAAGCAAGTCAAGTCCAGTAACCCAGTGCAGAAGGCACCTGCAACTCGGGAAGTGACTTGTTATTTCTGCAGGAAGGCAGGTCATTACCGGTCAACGTGTCCGAGGTTAGCGAAGCAAACCTGTTTCAATTGTGGAGAGACAGGACATCAACGAGCAACATGCTCCAAACCTGGGAGGACGTGTTATCATTGTGGTCGTGAAGGGCACATTCGACCAATCTGTCCGTCGTTGAAGAAAGGTAGGGTAGGGAAAGGCAGGGATCTGAAGAGGGACGAGAGTCTGCATTGAATAATGAGGATACCCAGGATTATTACTCGTGTGTGCAAGAACTTGGAATTTCATTCTTTTGTATTAAATAAAACTTTTATTTGGAATAATTGAAGATTGAATATTTTTCTTCATGTAACAAGATTTATTTGGATTAATGGAATAAAGACAAAGTTTTACTTGATATTGTTTTCTTGCATAAAATTGTGTCGCCCGAATTCCTGTTAGTCTTAGTATGGAGCTTAGGTGTTCCAAGCAGGGTCTTGAGGTGGCTATCCATAGTCATGTCCTTTCTAAGGAGGGAGTGGCCACTGATTCTAGGAACAAAGGTAGAAGATCAGAGTTGGATGCAGGAGTTCAATAGTTGTTGCAGCAAGGCTTCCGGTGGCCGTTATCAGAGTTGCGCAGCGGAAGTTTGATTTTTCTGAATTTTTCGCATGATTGTGTTTCATCTGTATGTTGTACATCTTTTGTTGAAATGCATTCCCTTATGTGATTGTATTTCTTTAAACTATGTTTCTATCCATAAGTTTTCATTCCTTCTTGATGTGTATGTTTGGACACCATTAGCAGTAGTTCTGAGGACAGAACTCTTCTAAGGAGGGAGTGGTGTAGAACCCCATATTTTCAAATATTATTTTAAATATTTGAAAATGAATTTAAACGATTTTTTAGGATTTAATAAATATTTTCTAAAAGATTTATCTTTTGTACACGTGCAAAACACGTGCAAATGACTTTTGAGAAGTTTGAAAGTTAAAGTTTTCTTTATGAAAAATCATTATTTAATATTTGGGATTTATTTGGTATTTTTCTAGATTTTTCTGAAATTAATTGGGTCTATTTGCAATTTTTGAGAAAAGAATGACCTCTTTACAAAATTGACATTTTTAAGGGTTAAAGTGCAAAACATATTTTCTGGACGTTTTGAAAAGTATTGGTTAAGATTTAGGAGTATATTTTTCTTTTAAATCCAAATTCAAATGAATTTTATTGAATTTCCAAGACTAGACCTATATATATGAAAGTTGTATTTTGGAAAGGATTATTTTGCAAAATGGGTGAAACCCTAAACCTATTCCCGGATATAAAAAGGGATCTTTTCAGCCGTCAATTACAAAATATACAGAATTTTTGAGAACTGTTTTGGTGGAGCAAGAGGAAAATTTGGATCTAGCAAAAAGGAAGGCTTTTATTTGGATCTCTACAATTCTAAGGTGAGTGACTTGGTTTTTGTTTTGTTTTGATTTTGTGAGTGACATTGTGTGTTTTGTTTTGTTTGTGAATGACATGAATTTATCTTGTTGTTGATCTATGTATGCGAGTGGTAATGATGTTAGATTTGATGTTGTGAATGATATAAATCTTGTATTGTGGTATGATTCATATGAATAAATGATTGTTGTTTATACCATGTTGAGAAATTTAAAAATGATTAGTAGATCTTGTTCATAACACCGTATTATTAAGATTTGAGTATGATTTTGATCGGATGAGGAACACCTGGATCTTACATATATTGTAAATTAGATGTTGATTTACTTGTGAAAGAATTTAATCTTGAGAAACCCTAATGAAAGAATTAGTAATCTAGAACATGAGAACTTGGGTTTTGACATATTTGAGGTTTTGAGTAATATACCCTTAATGAAGATTCTTGAGATTTTGTTGAATACGAACCTTTTTCATAAACAATGAATCTTTAGAAAACTCCAGTTTTAATTTTGTATTCAGACCTAAGTTGTGAAGACTGTAGGCCGACAGTCGACTGGCCTACCGCACAGTCGACTGGTACGAGCCTGCTGCTGTACTTTAGTATCCTTGAGAAATCGTTCTGGACAGTCGACCTAGCTCGTAGGCAGTCGACTGGTTCACTGGGAAATATTTTTGTAAAAACTATTTTAGTCCTTTCTGGACAGTCGACCTATAATCCTTTAAGTCGACTTACATACTTAGAATAATTGTTGTGAAATCATCAAAATTTACCTCAGGTAAGTCGACCGATACTCTTCTAAGTCGACTTATATGACTTAGTTTATTTTTTGTAAAATTTGGATATTTGCCCTTCTGGACAGTCGACTTACTACAGTATAAGTCGACTGGTACTGATGGAATTTTGTACCTTGAGTGTTACTTTAGTGTTTAGTTCTCAGATAATACAGTCCATACTTTGCTTTCAGTTAAACATTTGATTCTAAGATATTCATTTAAACAATTGATTTAAGACTTTCAGTTGAGCCACTTTGTTTAGTGGAACTTTTGTTTAGATATTTGAGTTGAGTCTCTAGAGGTGTGTGACCCTAGTATACCGGTATTGAGTTATTTTGTCGAGGCCCTTTTAGGCATTTCAGTTATTCAGTTTTGATTTTAGGCCGATAAGGCACATCACTCTAGGAGATTCGTTGAGAAATTTAAATAACCACCAAATAATAAGGACAGGCACTAGTGGTGATATGATGAACGGGAACATGGGTTATGAACCTCAGTATGGCTTTAGATGTGAGATTTAATCTCCGGAATTATCCAAGTAACTTCCTTGAGATGTGGGATGATCTCCGGAATTATCCAAGTAACTTCCTTGAGATGTGGGATGATCTCCGGAATTATCCAGGTGAAATACCTGAGATGTGGGATCCATCTCCGGAATTATCCAAGTGGGTTGCTTGCGATGTGGGATTGATCTCCGGAATTATCAAAGTCGAGGCGACGCACATGGGGTATTCATGTGATGATGCGTCCATGTCTAGATGTGGGATGATCTCCAAAATTATCCAGGTAAAATACCTGAGATGTGGGATCCATCTCCAGAATTATCGGGCATGGGCTAATTCTCACAGTCTATCTTTATCTCGTAGTAGTCATGGTGATAAGATTAGTTACATAGCGGGGGATTGAACCCGGTGAAGTGAAGATGTTAAGGGCTTGCACCGAACCTATGTAGAATGGGATGCATAGACTTCGACAAGTATGCATTAGAGAGTCTGCATATAGAACTTGTGTTTTCTTGACTTTGCTTTATGCATGTGTTTTCCAGTTTTCATACACTTGACACTTAGACTAGATGCACTTGTCGTTTTCATTTTATGATGATTTCATGCTTTACATCTTTGTTATTCTTCGACATTTATCATTATGGTTAATACATGATATTGATGACTTATGTTTCATGATTAAATTATATTGTTTGATTTTATGTCACTCACGCCATTTATGGCTGACCCCTTTAGTTTGAGGGTTAGGGATCATCTCTAGGCTCATGTGTTACAGGTTGATGCTTAGAGTTGGAGGCTCGGATGCTTGAGATAGTTCTGTGATATACTGATGTAATAGAGCTTGTGTAAAATTTTAGTAAGATTTGTGTTGTAAAAGAAAATTTGTAATTCAAGGTGTTTGTATTTCCGCTGTGTTTTTGAAAAATGATTATTGTAACAAAAGTTTGGAATTAAATTATTGTGTTTTTGGGCTATGTGTACTGTTACAGTGAAGTTGATGCTGGGATTGTGCCACGTATTTTCTAAGTTATTATATTAGAAATTCGGGGCGCTACAGTGAGTGCTATGACTAAACTCTAATGCGATATTTAAATAGAACTAGGATGCTTCCTATTCTAATATCAGCGAGTCTCCGAAGCAACATGCAGCCCATACTACATGCGACCCCATCTCAAGCTATTTCTCCATATATAGGGATTTGAACCCGCGTTATGAACTTCTAATTGTACACAACCTGTTCCTGACACCTACACGTGACTGATGAGGTTGCAAACATGGTCATGTCCTACTGATGCAGTACGCCAGTGGTGTCTATGTTCGCCACTGCTACCCAGCTAACCGGACCTCACTCAAAAACAGACGAACCCAATGTATCGTGCGTCATTCCAAAATCCAAATCATAGGGTTTCGCAAATGCAGGGTAGCGCGAAGCCTACCCTGTGGCACCTTCTGGGGTCTCGCAAGCGCAGGGTAGCGCTGTGGCACCCTCAGCCACGGCACTTCAGGAATTAACAGCACGAGATACGCAACCCGTGTCCTCAACTTGTGAGACGGCACCGTACGTATCCCTTTGACGGGAAGGTACAACCCACTATCACCACCTAAGGCCTGCCTTAAGGGACAAGTTGGTCGTATGGCGCCCCCTACAACCAACTCCTCTCTTTTCGGCAAGGGTCTGAGCAAAATGATCTTTATAAGTCACTACCTTAATGATGTCCCTGACTCGACAATCCTAGGGACGATAATATTATAAACATAACATGCTAGGCCTTAAATTAGGCTTCGCAAGATAACTCTATTAGGCTGCTCAACCTAGACTCACCAGAATCCTTCGGGATCCGGTTCCTGGCCCATCGATCCAAGACCTCGGCCGTGCGAATATACATGCATGCCGCTACCCTAAACTTGGATTCCGTCTATACTCCGGTCCTCGATCAACCTACCCAGGTTAAGATCGACGGTACACAAGGAGTGACTCCTCCACAGTTCCCTAGGGTAAGAAAACATATGTCTTGATGGTCAATAGCCCTTAGGGTGGTAATATCACCCTAGACGAGCATAATGAACAGTGTGCTAGCTAACAAGCTATATATGAGTAACAACCACATACGAGCTAATAAGTTACGTATGAAATAATAGCTACCTACCAGCCAGGCGGGCCTCGTAGGAGATAACCACGTACATACCGGCCAAATAAGCCGCGTATGAGACCAACAGCTACGCACGGGCCGGTCGAGCCGCGTACGAGACAACAACCTACATACGAGCCAAATAAACTTCGTATGAGACCCACAGCTATATACGGGCCAGTCGATCCACGTACGAGCACTACCATATGCAAACAACCATATAGGTAATCAATCCTAGAAGCAACCAAAAGTGCTTACTAGCAAACTCGATCTTCTATTATTAGAAGCAACAGAAGAATCTACTAATAGTCTATGATCGGTATTCTACCAATGAAAAACCGAAGGCGACATAACAACCATTATAAACTGACTACTACTAGTGGTCTTCCCAATCCTTGTTACTTCAACCTATAGTGCCTTAAGCATGGCATACAATTGCAAGCATCTTCCTACGACAATCTAATTATATAACATAACCGCTCACCACAATAGTCCTAAGTACGAATATGATTAAGCATGTACTTATATCAAGCTTAAGCATGAAAATCACTGTGATCTAGACATGAAGTCCACTATGATCAAGCATAGGTTATAACTTGAGCGTGAATGCTTACAACTTATCTTGATTAATCACCACAACCCAAGCATAGATATATAACTAGTATGAACATACAACATTTCAAGGCATGGTAGGTATTCTAACATTAATCCTACAACATTCTAAGCATGTATTTAAACTTTAGCATGGTATGCCTCATTCCTAGACATGGTATGCTACTTTAACATTAACATATGGCATGGTGTACATTTTAGTAACATTCTAGTCATGTATGCTAGTTAAGTATCAACCTACAACATAGCATGAGTTTCTACAACAATTCTAGCATGGATAGAACATAACATAAAAATCACCACAACTAACCATGGATAGTTCCCTTAATTTAAGCATGAGTATCTACTATATTTTAAGCATGAATATCATTAGCATGGATACCATTAACTTAACATAAACCATCATTAGCATGGTCATCTACTAACTTAACATAATAACTTAGCATGAATAATGATTAAGCATGATCACCTACTAACATAACATGAACATATACTTATCTAAGCATAGATATCATATAAGCATGAATATTTATTTTATCTAGCATGGTGTATAACTTTCCTATAAGCATGTAAGCATGGATAAATTAATCTAGCATGACATACCACTTTCCTACAACTATCTAAGCATAGATCAATTAATCTAGCATGGTATACAACCTTCCTACTAGCATGAATATTATTAAGCATGAATAACTACTAGCATGAATATCTTACTAAGCATGGATAACTACTAGTATGAACATACAACATTCCTCGCATGGTAGATTAATTAAGCATCAATCCTACAACAATATATTACTCCTAAACATGATAGGTAATTTTAGGATAAATCCTACAACATTCTAAGCATAAATATCATTCCTAAACATGATAGGAAATTTTAGAATGAATCCTACAACATTCTAAGCATGAATATCATTCCTAAACATGATAGGTAATTTTAGAATAAATTCTACAACATTCTAAGCATGAATATCATTCCTAAACATGATAGGTAATTTTAGAATAAATCCTACAACATTCTAAGCATGAATATCATTGCTAAACATGATAGGTAATTTTAGAATAAATTCTACAACATTCTAAGCATGAATATCATTTCTAAACATGATAGGAAATTTTAGAATGAATCCTACAACATTCTAAGCATGAATATCATTCCTAAACATGATAGGTAATTTTAGAATAAATCCTACAACATTCTAAGCATGAATATCATTCCTAAACATGATAGGAAATTTTAGAATGAATCCTACAACATTCTAAGTATGAATAAATTAATCTAATCCAATCTTAGCATGGTATTTACTTTAGCATAAGCACAACATCCATTTAATGCTCATATGCATCTACTGCAATTTAATAAAACACAACATCTACTACAACATAACATTTACTACCACTTCCATAAAAACATAAACCTTTTCTATAATTTATGTAGACATCTACTATGACCATTTTACATCTACTACTACTGCTTTATTTAACCATAAGTGTCTACCAAAATTTACATAGCATCTATAACTGCTTCATTTTGATATCTACTATTACTACTTTATTTAAGCATACTACTACTATTTTATTTAAACATGGATACAATATAAAACATCTACAACTATCTACTGCTACTACTACTTTATTTTAACCAAGAACATAACATAAAGCATCTACAACTGCTTCTTGTAATCATCTACTACTACTACTACTTTATTTTAATATACTACTACTTAAATGTCTACTAGTCTTTATTAGCATTGATTTCTTATCATTACTAGTGATCATAAAAAAGAGATCTTTTTATTCATTCTACAACTAGTGATTTAGGTTAGTTCCTTTTTCATAATTAAAACTAACATCTAATTTAGGTTCTTTTTACTTAAGATTATAAAAGAAAACAACAATAATAAAAATAAGGTAAGAACCTTCATTTGGTTCAACCAACATATGCTTATCTTTTTAGTCCAAGTTCAATACAAGTCCTACAACCAAAAATGGTTGTAATAAAGGTTCATATGCTTTGTGCATGAGTTCACATCAAGTCCTACAACCCCAAACGGTTGTATGTACAAGTCCATATGCCTTATGTCATTTTAGTCCAATTAACAAACACAAAACAACTTACTACTACTACAAAGATTCAATCTTTAGGTGTATTTAGTACTACCATTTGTTTCTTTTCTTTTCATGTGGTTATTACCTTTAACATTTACAAACATACAAATAAGGATCACATACACAATACTATCACCACAACACATTCCAAAAGAACCAAAGAAAACAAAACAAGGAGGATCAGAAGAAGGAGAACATCAAAACAACAATACAAACAAACAAACAACAAAGAGAAACCCCCACCTTGTTCTACTTGTAGGAAGGACTAGCTAGCTAAAACTTCTCCTTCCCCTACCTCCTAGAACTCTTATGGAACCTACAAGAAAACTCTGTTGTTAGTCTCTTCTCTTTCTTTCCCTTTCCTTTCTTTCTTTGTGTTTTCTAAAATGAGACAAAGGTGGAGGAAGGGGGTATTTATAGGTGGAGAGAATGGTGGAGAGTGCAAATGTGCACATACACATTTGCAAAAAGGGCCTCCCACAAAATGGGGGTCGGCCATACCTATGGGGAGGTGGGATGTGGTGGAGGTAGGATGTGGATGAGGTGTTATGTGAGTATGGTGTTATGTGAGGGTTTCTAGAAGGGTTTCCTTAACCTCTTCATGCACACTTAACCTAGGTTAACACTTATAAACCATAACAATCTAATAGGCTTTGTCATAACAAAGACAAGTGTTGTCCAAAAATACACAACACGCAATTTGTATAATGTACTAATCGACATACTACACGTATGTGCGCATATATGTCTGTATAACGAAAATCTTCGCATAATCCGTATAAAATAATTTAATCTCGGAAATAATAATAAAATAAATTCTATTATTAGTTCGGAAGGTCACGGTACCAATTTGATACAATACGGATGTATACTGACCGATATCTGGGTACAGATAATGTCTATGAATAAACTGGGTGAAAATCACCAAAATATTCTAATTTTGGAATTAAAACAAAATAATAATAAATTAATAATAAAATAATAATTTATATACGGTAATATCCGTCCGGGATATTACACAATCTCTGATTTTCTGCTTGTCTCGTTGATCCCTTCTTATTTCAACTCTTGACTCATTTTGAGTATCATGTTGGTTATTTCTTCCCTGCTATATTCTCTTTAATTTCGATTTTGCCACTGGTCCTTCTTCCTCCGTATTCAATTCCTAAATTTTCTTTTGTCCCTTCTAGTCATCCTCCTTTTTAACTCCTTATTGGTTGTAGCTTTGTTTTTCTCCTACCTACTTTTCTCTTTATAATTATTTTTCCCGAATACTTCTATATTTCGATTGTTAATTGATATACTTATTTTCGATCTTCTATAAAAATGTTTCTCAAAAAAGATTTTATTATTCTGAACAACGGTGTATTTTAACTTCACTTTTCATTTTTGATCGCCTATATATTTCTGCTGGATTATTTTGATAAGACAAATTCTTATCTTGTTGTATAATGCCATTATTACTACTACTATTATTATTACTATTATTTTCATTATCATTACTAGTATTATTATTATTGTTACTACTATTGATATTCTTATTGTTGTTTTCATTATTTTATTATTATTGTTAATATTAAATTATTTCAACAAAAATGTTGGGCTCAAACTATATCTTGTCTTGCATTATTACTTTTACTAGTATTGTTAATATTTCAATATTGTTATTATTATTATTATTAATGTTATCATTCTTTTTGCGATTACTGTTATTGTTATCGTTATGATCATTGTTATTATCGGTTTTATTCTTATTGTTATTAGTATCGATATTTTGTTATTAGTATTATTATAGGTATTATTATTTTTATCGTTACTATTATTATTGTTATTAATTTGTTTTGAGCCTGAGCATGCTCAATTTTATATTTATTTCACAATTTCGGTGCAACCTAATGTCGAGATGGCAAATATGCAACTCGATATCAATGGAGGTAAATTGCAATTGGATATCGGGGAGGCAAAATATGCAACCGAATATCCAGATGGCAACCTGCAACCTGATGTCGTGAAGGCAAACATGCAACTTGATATTAAGGAGGCAAGATTTTCCACCTATTTGCTTATTGATATTTCAAGACAATTTTTTACTTATATAATGAAACTAAAGGTAAAGAAATATTTCCTTTATGACATCTTCTTTATACTGTTACACTTTATGTTTCCATACAAGTTGAACTCGTATAGTTGATTTTACTCTATTTTGTGTATAAGATTATTATTGCTATTATTATTATTATTGCTATTGTTTTCGTTATTATTTTCGGTATTGTTATCATTATTATTATTTCTATTGTTGTTATTATTATTGTGTTCATTGTCTTTATTGTTATTACTTCTATTATTGTTACTGTCATTTTATTAATACTGATACTACTATTATTATTATTGCTATTGTGTTCGTTATTATTATTATTGGTGTTGTTATTATTATTGTTATTACTATTGCTGTTATTATTATTGTTGTTATTATTTTTGCTATTATTATTGTTGATATAATCACTATTATTGCTGTTATTTTTATTATTATTGTTATTATTTTTAATGCTATTATTATTTCTATTATTACTGCATTATTTTCATGAATATGTTAAATCCAACACTGTCGTGTATGTATTGTCATTATTTTTGATATTTTTATTTGATTATATTACTTTTATTACCTGTGTGATTATGATGATTTTGATTTCTGTCATTATTATTGTTTTTATTATTATTTTGTTATCATTATTACTAATATTATTATTATCATTGTTATTAATAGTTTTATTATTGTTATTATTATTCTATTACTATGGATATTATTATCATTGATATTTGTTGTTGTTATTATTTCTATTAAAGCCATTAGTTTTGATCTGTATTATATCTTTTAATTATTTAGAATGAAGCTAAAGCTTTATATCCACTTTGCATTATTGCTTATCTCTATTTGGAACCCATATTCTCTTTGATTTGGTGTCTCATTCGTTCCTTTCTACTCGGATCATCGCCTGATATCACGTGGTCTACAACGACATGTCTACAGCTTAGAACGTCACCATCAGAGTGGTGCAGCGGAAGCGTGGTGGGCCCATAACCCACACGTCCCAGGGTCCTTTTGTTGCTTCTCCTTCCTTGCATCATTTTGGTTTTCCCTATCTCTTGCAATTGTTCTCATCCGCTAACTTATTGTTTAATTCCATTCTTCCCAGTCTTTTCTCTCTTAGATTTCGGTTCTACCGACTCCTTATCTTGCTTTATTATCTCGTGTTGTTCTTTCCTTTTGATACTGTTTATTCTCTTCCATGCCTTCCATTGGACCTCATTGTTATCCACTCCTTCTTTTTCTGGGGTTGCCCTCTGCTTTGTTCCTTCCCCATTAATTTTCGGTTTTGCTACCCTTTCCCCAAGTTTGTTGCCCTGTCCTATGTACCGCCTAAGCAAATTTCGAGGACGAAATTTTTGTGTAAGGTGGGTAGGATTTGTAACTCCTATTTTCGTATTTGTATTTTTATACTGTATTTTATTTTCTTTTATACTCTGTTAACAATTTGAGATCATGCATTTTATTTTCGTTTGAATAAAATCATTAAATTGTTTTCGACTCAATTTTTGGATGCCTATGTCTAATTCAATTGTATGTCCGTCCTGCTCTTTTGTGTCATTCTTCATGAAGAATGAGCTGTTCTACATCATTCATCTCTTTATTCTCCATTTTAATATATTTTGACCAATTCTCCAGTTGGATCCTTCTCGAAACGGATACCTTTATACCCATGAAACCCAAACCCTATACTATATAAACCCTAACCCTAATCCCTACCCTACACTGTTTTAACCCAAACCCCCGCCGCTCATCTTCTTCTTCCTCCAGTCTTCGTCTCCAACACCACGACCCATTTTCCTACTCCGATCGCCTCTTCGTCTGTCCCTCCATCACCATAGAACCTCCGGTCACCCTCGCACCCATCATCATCCCGTCATCCATCGCCACCACCGCCACATCCACTCTCGAACCCAACTCCTGAACCCTATCCCATTTCGCCATTTTCGACCTCCACCAACCTCTACCCATCATCTCCTCCCCCTCGACCTCCTATTCGACCTCCGTTCGTGCCACTAGCACCCCAAACTAATCCCTCGCTTCCATCCTCTATTTCGAACCCACGATCATAGCCGCGCGCGACGAGTTCCTTCTCGACGTCGCGCCGCTAATTTTGCCGCCCTCGTCCTCCCTGTCGTCGCGAGCCTCGCGTCGCACACCGGACGCCGCTCACCGCTGCCGGTCGCCGCCGCTCACCGCTGCCGGTCGCCGCCGCTCCCTCCCTCTCCCATGCTCTCTGCCGATCGAAAGAAGGAAGAAGAAGCAGGTTGGGCGGGATTGAATCTCAGGCATTGGATCGCGCCAAGATTCGTGCCACTCAGGGTCGATCTGATTGTTGTTCGCTATTTTGCCACAGCGGATCCGAAGTTGTTGTTTCCTGTTCTGGCCCAGATCAGCTGCATAGAAGCGATCTGATTGGAGGGTTTCGGTGTTTTGATGTTTTGCCACGCCAGATCCAAGTTTGCTATCCGCTGTTTTGGCGGATCCGGTGTGGGGGGAAACTCACTCTACTGTTGGATTTTCACACGTGCTTTTGGGAGACTTCGCCCGGGAATTTTTCGATCCCGTTTTCTTCAACTAACGGATCTATTCGTTGTCAATCAAGGCAAGTATTCCTCTTGTACACATTTTTGTTCTAGTACAAGCATTTCTTGAAAATACTACAAATAGTTAGAAATTGTGACTCCTCCTTGACTGTCATTGTTGATCAAATATTAAACCTCCTCAATTTCATAATCTTAAGAGTCACAATAATTTCATTGTATTATATTACAACTAATTGGACTCATCTTATCCCCAGAACACATGGACACGTGAAATTAAGGAGCCCTAGATTTGTAGACATATGTTATATCTTGTATTTGATGATCTTGCAACCATTTGGCTTGAAAAAATAATTATTGTTTTCACAACCATTATCCTGTATATATATCACACATTAACCTAGATGCCTAAAAATAAAATTTTATGTAACCTATACTAGTAAGATATTCTCACATGTTCTTATTATGCAGTTTTGAACCCTTTAACATCAGAAACTAAACCCGAGCCCTGAACAGTAAATGTAGCCCTGGATGTGTAGATGTCGATAGCCTCCGAAATTTTTGAATTCGGAGTTACAGACTAGGAGTTATTGCAGTTTTACTATAGCTGTGTCGGTAGACGCAGAATCGTAAAACTGCTGCACACCTTTAGTTTGCGAATTAATTTAATGTTGACAGCAAGCGTTTGACTTGAAATTTTATATACAGTTGCTGGACACCCTAGAGAACCTTCCAAAATTTTCTTAGAATTAATTTACAACTTTTCAACACTTTTGCACATGTATAAATTCAGATACACAATTTCTGCCTGAACACTTTAGCTGTGTAATTTGCTGTTTTGACACATATTCCCACCACTTTCATGTACCTTAATTATATGCATTGGAACCAGGTAGGAGTCTAGTTTCTAGACCTACTGACGGATCTACATTTGCATCTCGTAGCAACGGGAATCACAGTTTTGGCACAGCAACGTCGTGCTGTCCAGATTTGAGATTTTCGTTATTCCGGTTATTTTTTATTTCATATTGACCCTCGAATATGCCATATAAATATATCAGACTTGTCCCATATCCATGACTATGATTTCTTGACTTGTTTCGCATGCTTGCATGCTTTCTTGATAAAAATTAATAAATATAATAAGCCGAGATTTAAGGGAAAGACCATAGTAGTGGACAATATAGGTAAGTGTAATCGAAAGGAGGCTCGTGTTTCCCATAATTTTATGTTAAATGGAACTAAGTGCCACATAAAACTAAGTGCCACGTCATGGTGACGGGGGCCACCTCTAGAGCCTACGAGGGCCACTTCTAGAGCCCATTATATGATTACATGATATATATTTGAGATCACATGGAACTAAGTACCACGTAGAAGTAAGTGCCACGTCATGGTGACGGGGGCCACGTCTAGAGCCTACGGGGGCCACCTCTAGAGCCCATGGTTTGATCACTTGCTTGATACTTGATGCCTGAGTATGCCACTTTATAGACTCCATTACTAGGCCTAAATGAAATTGTGTTGACTGTAGCAACCATGTAGTAAAAGTATAGATGTATGAAGTGCTACCTAGATAGTAATAACTGTAAGACTTGAACATGATACATGCTTACACGATACTTGACTACCAGATACATGAAACTTGATACATGAAACTTGAACTCGACACATGATTACTTAATACTTGATGTTATGATACATGAGACATGATACATGAGACTTGAAACATGAAACTTGAACTTGATGCATACTACTTGATACTTGACAACTTGTTACTTGAGACTTCGCACTTGTTACTTGACACTAGACTGAGACTTGTCACTTGATGTTAGATACTCTACAGGTTCACTTGTCACTTTCCTCACCATTAGCATTTGTTATCCAGCCTGTTTACTAAGATGTCCCTTTTGCTAGCTAGTTCTTGGTTTTGCACTACTTGTTGTATCCCTGTTATATTCCTGATTCCAATTCTTGTTTCCCATTACTTGTACTCGTTTTACTATTTGTGGCCCTAACTTGCACTAAGGGCATTTTCTCTTGTTTTTCCTATTTTTTCCTATTTTTTATATTTATCAAGCAAACTTTGGAGACGTGCTACCTATTGGAATCGGTGAGTAGACGTTCTAGGCCTTGCTTGGGAAAAGCTTTCTTTAATCATTTCATTTTGTAATTGAGTTATTTCATTTGTTGTTGCTTAAGACTTGTAACGGGCTTATGTTCCCGAGTTTTACTTTTGTTCCAGATATGAAAACTATTTGAATATTATTATTGTTTCAATTATTTTCTGTTGCTTAATAAATTATTCATGCATGCTTAGTCATATATAAATCTTGTTATATTCTTGTTATGATGTTGAGTCGATCCTACAGCTTATGGATAATGTTAAAATCATTCGTTGGCCTTCGTCACGTGCTCGTATTCCATATTTTTGGGAAGCGGAGCGTGACATATCTTCATGTTGAATTTCGAGGAAGAAATTCTTCTTGTTAGGTGGGTAGGATTTGTAACTCCTATTTTCCATTTCGTGTATTTTGAGTGTATTTTTTCATTTTGGTGTATTTCTCTCTTTGTTTTCATCTTGTATTTTCTCTGGGACCGTATATTAGATTTAATTTTCAATACAGTCATTTCATTATTTTGTCTTCTTTATTTGATTCTTGGTTCTTTTGTTCGTCTTTTGTTTCGTTCCATTTGATCGGGCCATTATTTTGATTCCAAATATTTTTATTGTTTCATGTTATATATTTTTATTTTTCTTTTGGTCCTATATTCCTTATTTTGGATCTTTAACCCTATTGGACCCTAATTTATACCCATTTAGAACTCCAAATCCAATTATCTACTATCCAATTTTTTTTAAACCCTACCAACTAAATTAATTACTACCCATACCCATTTTTTTAAACCTCACTATAGCCTGTTTCTATACTACCCATACCCGCATTCCAATCCGACCCATTAGCCATTCACTATACCGTCTCCCCCCAATATTCCCCAAACCATGATACACTACTTGAACCCATCCCCCTATATACTATGAACCGACTTTTCATCTCCCCCACTTAAACCCTACCCGTCTTTTCCATTGCCCCGAGCACCCCGAGCACCTCCTGACCTACTTCCCGTTCTCCTCCCGAGCCCCTTCTCTGCCATCACCCTGTGCTTCCTTCTCTCTCCCTCTCCCGAGCCCCCTATCATCTCTCAACCCCCGGTGTCCACGTGGTCCGCCTCCTCGTAGCCCAGCCTACGGCACAGCACCGAAGTGCTGCGCCGTCTTTTCATCGCAGCCAACTCAGCGACAACAGCAGTGGGCTTCCCTCTCTGTGCTACCGTTCCTCCCCCGCCGCTACCTCTTTGTGGGTGTGGTTCGTGTGTTTTGAGTTCGTGGGTTCGTAGTTGAGTTTGTGTGGTTGTTTTTGTTCATGAACTCATAGTCGTTCATTGAGTTCGTTGTCCAGGAATCCGTTCCCTTTATTTTTGCTTTTGTGCCATTTTCGTCGTCGTCTCTTAGGCAAGTAACTTGTATTCTTTTCTTTGTGTAATACAAGTACTAAATACCGTCGGTAGTGTAGCTGGGTTCTAGAGACAATTTGTGTGTGAAACCCCTTGTTGATATTGTCTCTATTGTTATGATTTCACCAATAGTTGCCTCACGACATACATGACATGATATAACTTATGATTGAGCACCTCTTGTTGCATATATGCGTGTTGGTCATGTGTTATCTTATGCTTGTTCGTGTTATTCGTGGTAGACTTGTTGTGGACTTGTAAAATACCCTATATCATGTTGCTTGGACATCTAGTATACTCTATTTCGTGTTTGGATGTGTTTTGGATGAGTTTTGGATAAACGAGTTAATTTTGTGCATTAAAATATTTTTAGTTTTGCTGGTTTTCACATTTCGATCAGTATTTCAGACACTACTAAGGTTAGTTTTTGAAAATATTTTGTGAACATGATTTGTAGAGAATTCTATCTATTTTCAAACCCTTTTGACGGAACTCAATTTCGGTTTACGGTTTGTGAGTTATGTTGATTTTACTATAGAGGTGTCGAAAGATTCCCAGATTTTGTTTTCTATAAATTCTTAAGAGTAATCTATTTTTATCATGATGTTAAAAGTATTATTTTGATCTAAAATTTTGAACAATAAATCTATACTTGATTGGGATTAACCGTGAATTTTTGTGGATTTATTTGATGAGTTTTACAAACCATTCTGTGTTTCCAAACAACTACTATGCTAGCAGATTTTTCTTGCTGTTCAGTAAATAACTTGATTTTCGATCTGATTCTACTTACTTTTTCTAAAATATTTGTGAATATGAAAGTTAACCTACTGAGTCTATTTTATTATCCTATTGGCAGATTTGGATTTGGACTTGGATTTATGGTTTGTGAGATATTGCTGTTTTCGTATTACAGTGTTTGTGATTTCAGATTTACAAAACCATCATGTCTTGATGTTTTCAAATTTTACATGACTACTATATTTATAATGAAAAATTATGAAACTTGTTTTTCTGTTACGATACATATAGGGGAATACCCCAGACTTTTGTTAGATTTAATTAATGAGTTTTCATGCTATTTTCCTGTTCTTGAATACATTCTTCTGATTTCTGTCTGAACGTGTTTCCTGAATTTAAACCAGTTTTGAGACTTGTTTTTCTGAAACACCATATGACTTATATATATATTCGCTAGATTCGGCCGGGAGTCTATTTTCTAGACCTTTTGACGAATTCAGATTTGCATTTCTGTAGCAACTGGAATCTCAGTTTTAGTGCAACATTGTCTTGTTGTCTTGAACTAGAAATTTGGTTATTTTATTCTTTTGTGTCTTATCTTTCACCCGTATATATTTATCTTGCAACTTGAACTTGTTACTTATTTATACTATGATATACTTGCCCTCTTTCGTGACACAAGCATGCTTGTTTAACACTAATTGTAATACCCTGATTTTCATTTATGAAAATAAATTTTTTTGCACGTATTGTGCACATGCAATTTTTGTAGTATAAAATCTTATAATTATTTTCATTAGACAATGAGTATATATATATATATATATATATATATATATATATATATATATATATATATATATATGCGTATGTGTTCTCTAATTGTTTTTATTAAGGCCCATTTTCTTCAAATGAACATAGGTCCTTTTATAGCCCAAATCTAATTTATATTGTAAACTAAATTTGGCCCATTAAATAAAGGCCCATGAATTTATTTTTCCTTTTAATTACAACTTGTAATTTAGACTATTTTTATAAATTATTTTTGTAAAAAAATAAAATGTACAACCTTTTATATGGGAAACTAGTAAATGCACGTGCATTGCACGTACACGTGCATGGGGCACCTTGTGTGGCCGGTTTTGAATGGGAAAAAGAGAAGTGGAGTTGTAGGGTGGTAATTTTTTGGATCATGGTTGGTTACTAGAACTTTCCCTTAAATCCTAGCCTTTTATCCTTAACCCCTAGATTGATCCTAGCCCTTCATTTGCTCCAAAATTTAGCATAAATACCCCCCTAGCCTAGCTATTCTTCTACTCTTCATTTCTCCAAAACCTATAGTAGAGAATACAATTGTTAGTAGTAATTTATTAGTAAGAAGTGAGATAAAAGATTGAGAGAGAGGGTGAGTGTGTGCTCGCAACAAGGGAGGCCAGCTACTACACTAGAAGCTCTCGGGTTGCAATCTTGGAAGGTTCTGTTGCACATCAAGGAGGAGGAGGAGCATTCGTTTGGCAAGCTCGCGAAGGACTCTTTTGTTTAGGAGGTGTTGCAAAATCTTTTCTCTCCAAATAAGGTGGGTTATTTTCTATATTTCTAACTAGATACCATGTTAAGGTTGATTGAAACGATAATGCATGAAAGAAATTAATAAGAGTACACTTAATTGGAAAAAGGACTTGTTAGTTGACTGAATTGATTGTAACTCCTGTTCCCCGTATTTGTATATTTGTATTTTTATACATTATTTTTTTTTTCTTTCTTAATTGTATTCTTCTATCTATTTGAAATCCCGTATTTTATTTTAGTTCGAATAAAATCATTATTTTGTCTCAACTCAATTTGTGGGTCCTTTTATCAAATTCGATTGTGTGCCACCTTGCACCGTTCTTCATGAGAAATGACAAATTCTTCTCGTTTATCTCTCTAATCCCCATTTTATTGCATTTTGAGCATTTCTCCTGTTGGGCTCTTTTTGAATCGGATCCCCTAAACTCTCAAACCCGCAAACCCGCTAACCCTAGTATATAAACCCCTAACCCTAATCTCTACTGTTTTAACCTAATTATAATCTAGCGCCGCTAATCACCCTCTCTAATCATCCTTCGTCTCCACCCCTCCCGATCGCTCGCCACCACCATCTCCGTCACCACCGCCATCTCTCCAAACAAGAACCCTCCGCCATTACCCAATCCACCTTCGAACCCAATTCTCGACCACGCTCCAAACCGTCGTCTTCATCCACCCCCACCGCCATCCTCGTCAACCCCTCGGCGCCAACAACCACCATCGCCTCGTCAGCCTTCGCCGCCTCGCCAACACCCCAACCCACTTCCGAATCCACCTCTCCCCTGTTCGAAACCACGAACAGAGCACTCGCCGCACGTCGCTTCTCGACGTCGTCGCCGCCGTCGTCGCCTCCGTCGTTGCCGCAGTCGCCGCCAGCGAAGCAGCCACGCCGTCGCTCTCTCTCGAGCTCGACTCAGCCGAACAGAAGAACGAAGAAGAAGAAGGGAAAAGGGCGGGAGCAGATCGAAGCCGTCCGATCTCTTCAAGATCCGTGCGCACCGATCGCTGTCCCGTGTTCGTCCACACCAGATCCGAAGCCGCTGTTCCCTGTTCTGGCCTCAGATCCGCTGCGGAGGAGCGTTTCCATTGGCCGGCTTCGCTGTTCCCTGTTTTGGCCGCACCGGATCCGAGCGGCTACATGCTGTTTTGGGCCGATCGTGTGTGCAAGGAAAGCTCGATCTCAGATCAGTTTTTGGACGCGCATTTCGAGGACATTTCCGGGGATTTTTCTACTCTATTTGCTTCAACAAGCGGAGATTTCAACCGTCGATTTAAGGCAAGTAACCTTGTACATCTTATTGTCCTAGTACAAGTCTCTTTGAAATACCACATGTAGTTAGTTTTTGACTCTCCTTTGAAATATCATAGTAAAACAATTTGAACCTTCAAACTCACCAATCTAAGAGTCACAAAACTTCCTCGCATTAAATAATAATTCAATTGGACTCTTTTATCCCCTTGAACTTGTGAATCACATAGACATATGAATTAAGGACCCCTAGTAATTGTAGACGCATATAAATTTAGTGTTTTGGCAATTTGTGATTATTATGACTTGAAAAATACTATTATTCACTGTTTGATTCCCATTACCATGTATTTGTGCCACGTAATGATTTTAGACACCAAATTACATAACTCTATGAAATCTACATTAGTGAATTATTTCCCTATGTTGCTGTCTGGATTTCCTTTTGCGGTTTCGACCCTCTTATCTTTGGAATTTGGGCCCGAGGCCTGAATATGAAACGTAGATCAGGATGTGTAGATGTCGATAGACTCCAGAATGATTGAATTTGGAGTTACGGTCTAGGAGATATGGCTGTTATACTGCAGCTGTGTCAGTAGGTGCAGTTCTGTAAAAACTGCTGTATATTTTGACTTTGCGAATTATTTTAACGGTGCAAACAGCGAGTGTTTGACCCCAATTTTTCCTTAGAATTAATCTTCATTATTTCAGCACTATTTCATATGCATAAATACAAATATACAAATTCTGCCTGAACAAATGGAATAAGCCGGGGTTAAGGGAAAGACTATAGAGTGGACAATATAGGTAAGTGTACTCAGAAGGGGGCCCGTGTTTCCCAGTACTCGGTTCATGAACCTGTTGCATGTGATGTATTCATGGAGTCAGTTACTTGACTCATGGACCTGTTGTATTCATGGAACCACTGTGTGGTCCTTGAACCTGTTAGTATTCATGGAGTCAGTTACTTGGCTCATGAACCTGTTACACGTGATGTATTCATGGAGTCAGTTACTTGGCTCATGAACCTGTTGCACGTGATGTATTCATGGAGTCAGATACTTGACTCATGAACCTGTTGTATTCATGGAACCACTGTGTGGTCCTTGAACCTGTTTGTATTCACGAACTCGTTTCGTGAACCTGTTATTTCATTTCGTATTCATGAACCGTGCCTGCCTGATACCTGATACCTGAAACCTGAGTACACCGCCCTATTGACTCCATTACTAGGTCTAAACGTAATTGATTTGACTGTAGCAACCATGTAGTATAATGGATGCATGTCGTGCTACCTAGATAGTAATCACACAAGACTTGAACATGATTATCCTGTTACCTGATTATCCTGTTACCTGATTACCTGGTTACCTGATATCTGATACATGACACTTGGAACATGACACCTGAACATGACACCTGAACATGACACCTGCAACTTGAAATATGATACGTAAAACCTGACACATGAAACATAATACCCGATATTAGTTACCCTTATAGGTGTACCTGACATGTGTTTCACCACTAGCAGTTGTTATCCAATCTAGTTATTAAGATGTTTCCCTCTTGCTAGATAGTCCCTGAATTTGTTCATTTCTTGTTATAACTCTGCCTATTCTTGATTCCAATTCTTGTTTTCCCCTTTCTTGTACTTACTTTTACTATTTGTGGCCCTAGCTTGCACTAAGGGCATCTTCTCTTGTTTTTCCCTGTTTTCCCTTTTATATTTATTAAGCAGACTTGGGACAAGTTATCTGCTGGAATTGGCGAGCAGACATTTCAGGTTTTGCTTGGAGCAAGGACCTGATTAAATAGTTGCTTTTCTTAAGGTATTTATTTCTTCACTTAATCCAGACATGAGAACTATTTGAATATTATTACTTGTTAAATTGTTTTCTGTTGCGTTATAAATTATTCATGCATGCTTGGTTATATATAAATCTGGTTATATACTTGTTATGATGCTGGGTCGATCCTACAGCTTATGGATGATGTAAAAATCATTCGCTGGGCTTCGTCACGTGCTCGTATTCCATATTTTTGGGAAGCGGGGCGTGACATTGATGCTAAATAGATTGCATGTTATTTCGTCATGAATCTTAAGTTGTATGTGAATCGGTTGTAGCTATGGAATGTGTGAATTAAAATTTGTTGTCAGTATCAAAACTAAGTACAAATGCTAGTAGGAGAAAATTGTTGCTTTATGTGCTTGGATGGACTTTCGTGATAATGTTTAGAATGAGTAAATTAAAATATGCTTTTGGGTTTATAAAAGGAAGACAAACACGGAATTAATGTAGGAAATATTAATATTAAGTCGTATGAGAAATGTCAAAATGAGATACGGAAATAGTAGTATACAATCTAAATTAATTGTGTGAAAAAATATGTGTTTAATTACTGAAAAAATTATTTTAAATTACTGGAGTGTTAAATTATGTTTAAATAGACATTCTGGAGATTAACAGGAATTTTAGTAAAAGCAAAACTAAAATAAGAGCTTTTGAACATCGAAATGTTCTAATTGAACAGAGAGTTAATTAAAATAAAATTCGAGTTGTAGTCAAGACAACTTGACCCTATAGCTCAAGTGGTCGGTGAGCTCTTTAGCGCTACAGTAGTGTGGGTGTGTTGAGCTGAGGTCACTGGTTTGATACTTGAGAACACCATTCTTTTTATGTGCGTTTAAAATTAAACCAATTTTCAGATCGAGAGTATAAAACTCTCTGACTTCTCCTTGTATCGATGAGCGTAAGTAGCCAGATGGCTAGCGCGCGTGGCTGTGTTCTCTTGGGTCGCTGGTTTGATTCCTGGATTGGTCAGAATGTTAATTTTTATGAAAAGTGATTTTTTTGGGTTTCTTGACGTGTAAAAATTTCGAAAAAAATACTATTATTATTTTAAAATCATGTGTGACTGATGAAAAATTATGGGGAATTATTTGAATGAAATAAAGTGTATTTTTGGAAATAACAGTGTAGTTGGGACTATAGTTTTGCACTCGTATATTTTCGTAAAAATGCGTTTTGCGAAGAAAGTGAGATAAGTATTAGAAAAGGAAAAATTGGAAGAAAGAAAGTATATGTTGTGAAGTTTTGTATGAATTATTCTTGTTAAAGAATAGTACGACAATAACGAGTTTGTGAATATTCACTTTGACTAGATATTTTGTGATATGATTTTAATGTGGAAATAGATGTTGGTTATGAAATACATGATGTATTATTGAACTCCACGTATGGTTATTGACTCATGAAAAAATTAGAAATCATGTGATTGGAAAAGAGAAATGTTATTGAGTATGACAACTCAAATATATGAATTTGTGAATTGAAATTGAAAATTAGGGTGTAGTCAAAACTCACACCGGCAAGTAAAATGTGATGAAATATGATTATTGAAATTGAAAAGACCAAGTTTGGGTCATTGTAAAATGAAAGAAATAAGACCGGTAGTAGTGAGAGGGCTAACTCTAAGAGATTGATTTTGTTCATGATTTCATTAAGAATTAGTACATAGTGAAGATGTGATGAAAGTGAGAGAAAAACACAAGTATGGGGCCTCGAGTCTACGATGTAGGTGTGATTCACAGTTTGTCTTCACGATGCAACGTGACGTGACGTGGGCACTACTCCGGAATTATCGGGATCTTGGTGACAGCTTGTGGGGTGTTTGGTGACTGCAAGAGGATCGTGTGCCATGAAGGAGGCTGAATTGTCCATATATAGTTTTCATGATGCGTCTTGACATGACGTGGGATTCTCTTCCTCTTTTTCTGTACATGAGCTCGTACTCATAGGACATCTAGGATACTTACTGTAGTTATAATAGTAGATTATGTCATGACGAAGGATTGAACCCTACAAGATGAAGAACGATTAAGAGGCTTGCCCTCGGACCTATGTAGTATGGGATGCATAGAATCCGAACAAGTGCGCATTCGTGTCATGTAATATAAATAACTGCGTTAAGGACTAAGTGCACAATCAAAACACGACATCAATAGGG
The DNA here is from genome assembly GCA_017893485.1 of Hemerocallis citrina. Taxonomy (NCBI): domain Eukaryota; kingdom Viridiplantae; phylum Streptophyta; class Magnoliopsida; order Asparagales; family Asphodelaceae; genus Hemerocallis; species Hemerocallis citrina. The sequence continues at coordinate 112,637,234 of CM030360.1, read as the reverse complement.
TATTCCCTTTAGTTTGATATATGACAAGTTTGTGTTTGTTAAATATGGAAAATCAGTTATACTGTTTCCGGCATAGAGAGGATGGCCGTGTATAATGTTCGTCGGTTGAATAAACTGACGTACCCACAATTTTGTATGCAGGGTAAATGACATGATAAAGATTAAAGGAGAAATAATACTTAGCGATTATTCAAATGTGGATGTACCTTTATATAAATGTTATAAATTTGCTTCCGCTGTAAAATGTAAAGTGTAAAGATTTCGTGTAACTCTAATGTAAAGTGAAAAGTTTTAATCTCCTTATAAAATTGTACCAAAGAAGTGTAAACATCCTATGGAATCTCGAATTCAGTGTATTTTGGAATTCGGAGCGTTACAGAGTGGTATCAGAGCCACGCTTCACAATAGTACAAACTTATAAGGAATGACACCCTAGAAGTGGACATTAGAGTGTGAGTTGAGTCTAGAAATTTGAATATAAGTTACTTACATTTTTGTTGCTCTATGATTTATGCTTCTTCCTCCCTATTTCTAAGATGGCTGATCACTTCGACCCTGCTGGAGACGACAATTGGCATATCATAGAGGAAGATTACTATCCTGGACAAGCAAATTCCGAGGAAGAGTACTACCCAGGGCAAGCAGACTCCGACGGAGAGGAATGGCCTGAGTCCCAAGAGATCACTCCACCTCCGGATTCATCTGATGACTCTTCTGACGAAGAAGAAGAACTAGTTCCAAGCAGTCTTGTGATATCTCTTTAGAGGTAGGTAGAAATACTGCGGGAGAGAGTCGGACTATTGGAGGCTCAGTTGGCAAAGCGCAAGGATGATTTCGCGGTTCTCAGTCATCGTGTATGAGAACTCGAAAAGAGAAAAAATATGGCCGATGTGCTGAAGGAAGAAATTGAAAAACTACGGGGAGAGTTTCATGAAGCCAAGAGGAACCGTAGGAGTTAGACCATTGTATCGTCTACTGCTTTCATTTTGATGTCAGAAATGTTTTAAATTCGAATGTATAAAGTTTGAAATTCAATGAAATGGAAATATTGACTTAAAATTTCATGTTTCACACTTCGAATTTAATGGATCTTTTGCATCAGAACATGGCTGGATGAAGAGCAAGAAATGGTGAAGGTCTGGACTTGGAAACGGAACTCGCGAGGGTCTATCAGACACTCAATGCCATGGCGATGAATCAGAACCAAGGAAGGGTACCTGCGAATCCGGTGCCCGAAGCAATCAAACTCGTAGAATCATTCAAGAGGATGAAACCACCGGTGTTTGAAGGGAAGTCAGACCCTGATACGGCTGACAACTGGATTAGGTAGGCAGAGACTATCTTCGAAGTCTTGAGACCCTTGAAGGCAGCAAGGTGAAGTTGGCGACTCTGCAATTTGAGAAGGATGCGGCTGTGTGGTGGCAGTCGATGAAGCGGACGATGGAAGGTATTATTCTTGGCTGGGAGGAATTTTTGGAGAAATTCAGCAGTCATTACTTTTCTTCAGACGTTCAAGAGAAGAAGGCCATGGAGTTTCTATCACTGCAACAAGGTGGCATGTCAGTTAGGGAGTATGAGACCAAATTTACTCAGCTCTCAAGGTATGCTCCCGAATTGGTGATGGATGAGGCGAAGAAGGCTCGTAAGTTCGAGCATGGATTGAGGCCGAGCTTGAGGTCCCAGATGATACCTCTTGGTATCAGAAGGTTTGACAAGCTGGTCAAACGCACGGCAGCCACGGAAGTAGACATGGAACAGTTTCATGTTGTTGAAAATCAAAGGAACAACTGGCAGTCTGGGAAGATGCCCACAAATTCTGGGAATTTCAAGGGTCAACCATTGGCATAAAGGTTCAAACCGACAGGGGCGAACGCTATCAATGTGGTTGGAGGACCCGAGAACAATGTTGTGAGACCTCCTGTGGTAAATTGCTACAACTGTGGTGAGACGGGACATTACCAATCCCAATGCCCCAAACCTCGGAATGGTAATTGCAATGCACCAATGCAGCAGGCTGGGAAGAGACCGTACCAACAAGGATGAGTATTTGCCTTGACCGAAGCTGATGCCAATGAGGTAGATCATGTCATCACTGGTACGAGGGCGGATGTTTAGAGGTTCATGTTGTTTCTTTTTCCCGTTTATTTAGTGAACTATTACGTAATGAGTGTGTATTATGTAACAGGAGAACTTTATTTGAATGGAATGAAAGCTGTTGTTTTGTTCGATACTGGATCCTCTCATACTTTTGTGTCTCCTAAATTTGCTAAAGTGTTGGGAGTTGAACCGAAGATTTTTCCAGCCAAGATCTTAGCAGTAGCTACTCCATCAGGGGAGATTTTAACCACTGATCGGTACTATGCAGATTGGGAGATTGTGATTGGGGACAGAATCTTCGGGATTGATCTAATCGAGCTGACTATCTTGGGAGTCGATGTTATCATTGGCAATGATTGGATGTCAGTATATAGTGGAAGCATCGAGTGCAAGAACAAGATAATAACAGTGAAGGCTCCAGGTGGACCTGAAGTCACTTTCCAAGGGAAGAAGAAGTGTTCTAGGTTGGTGGTAGCTTTCCGCAAGGAAGAAATTCCTGTGGAAGTGCAAAGGATTCCTGTGGTTCGGGACTATCCGACTGTGTTCTCGGATGATTTGCCTGGGTTACCCCCTGCAACGTGATGTAGAGTTCAGCATCACCATTCAACCGGGAAGTGCACCCATTTCTAAGGCACCGTATAGGATGGCTCCAGTAGAACAGGATGAGGTGAAACAGCAGATTGAGGAACTGTTGGAGAAAGGCTTTATTCAACCTAGTGTGTCACCTTGGGGAGCACCAGTGCTTTTGGTAAAGAAGAAGGATGGATCGATGAGAATGTGTATCGACTATCGAGAGCTGAATAAGGTCATTGTTCAGAATAAGTATCATATTCCCCGAACTAATGACTTGTTCGATCGTCTACAAGGAGCAGCTGTTTTCTCCAAAATAGATCTTCGATCAGGATATCACCAAGTTCGAGTGAAAGCTGAGGATGTGCACAAAACTGCATTTAGAACTCGACATGGGCATTACGAATTCTTAGTTATGCTATTTGGAGTGACGAATGCACCCGCAATCTTCATGGATTTGATGAACAGAGTTTTGAGGCCGTTCATTGATTCTTTCGTCGTGGTGTTTATCGACGATATCCTCGTGTACTCTAAGTCAGAAGAGGAGCACACCGAGCATCTGGCAGCAGTTTTGAAGAAGCTGGAAGAGTAGGAGTTGTATGCCAAGCTGTCCAAGTGTGAATTCTGAAAATCTGAAGTGGCATTCTTAGGTCACATCCTTTCTAAGGAGGGAGTGGCAACTGATCCTCAGAAGATAGAGGCAGTGAGAGATTGGGCAAGGCCTACTACAGTAAAGGAACTCAAAAGTTTTTGGATTAACTGGATACTACAGGAGATTCATTCAAGATTATGCTCAGTTAGCTGTGCCGCTCACTGGTTTGACCAAGAAGAATGTGAACTTCAAGTGGACTGAGCAATGTGAGGCAAGCTTTCAGGAGTTGAAAGAGAAACTGACTACTGCACCTATTTTGGCTTTACCTAGGGCAGGTGTTGAGTATGATGTCTACACCGATGCTTTACATCGTGGGCTTGGTTGTGTCTTAATGCAAGAAGGAAGAGTAATCACTTATGGGTCTAGGCAACTACGACCGCATGAGAAGAATTACCCGACTCATGATCTGGAGTTGGCTGCGATTATCATTGCCTTGAAGCAATGGAGACACTACGTGTACGGTGAGAAATTGAACATGTACACGGACGACAATAGTTTGAAGTACATATACTAGCAGAAGGATCTGAATTTGAGGCAGTGAAGATGGTTGTAAGTGCTTGAGGACATGCGACCTGAGATCAAGTATCATCCTGGAAAAGCTAATATTGTTGCTGATGCACTTAGTCGCAAGAGCAGTTTATCCAGTTTGATTACAACTCAGAAGTATCTGATGGAAGAATTGGATCGAGCAGGTATTGAAGTTGTCTTGCAAGGATTGGGAGCATCTTTAGCTCAGTTGAGGCTTCAGGCTACATTGAATGGAAGGATCATTGTATGTCAAGAGGTTGATGCTGATATCTTGGAGATGAAGGAGCAGGTTGGTGCTGGCAGGTTGCCCGGATTTCAAATCAGGGATGGAGTGCTGTGGTTCGGAGATAGACTGTGTGTTCCAAATCAGGCAGATCTGAAAGAAGTATTCTTCAGGAGGCACATGCAACTCTTTTGTCGATACATCCTGGGAGTACTAAGACATACAGAGACATCAAACCGCATTTCTGGTGGTCAGGTTTGAAGCGGGATGTGGCTGAATTTGTGGCGAAGTGTGAGGTTTGTCAGCAAGTCAAAGCCGAGAATCAGAGACCCAGAGGTCTATTACAGCCGTTACCTATTCCGGAATGGAAGTGGGATAATATCAGTATGGATTTCATTACGGGATTGCCCAAGAGTCCTAAAGGCAATGATGTGATTTGGGTTATAGTAGATCGACTAACCAAGTCCGCTCACTTTTTGGCGATGAAACTCATCGCTTCGATGAACAAGTTTGCTGAGTTGTATGTTGGCGAGATCATCAGGCTTCATGGTGTTCTGTCAACTATTGTGTCTGATCGAGATGCGCGGTTTACTTCGCATTTCTGGAGGAGTCTTCAGACAGCTTTGGGTACCAAGACAGATTTCAGCACTGCTTTTCATCCGCAAACCGATGGGCAGACCGAGAGAGTCAACATAATTCTTGAGAATATGCTTTGGTGTTGTACTAGACTTTGGAGGCAGTTGGAAAAGGTATTTACCTTTGGTAGAGTTTGCCTACAACAACAGTTTTCAGACTAGCATTGGAATGGCGCCGTATGAAGCTTTGTATGGAAGGAAGTGCAAAACGCCTGTTTGTTGGTTTGAAGTTGGGGAGCGTCAATTGTTTGGGCCTGAGCTTGTGCAGCAAACCTCTGAAAAGATTGATCAGATCAGGAAAAGGCTAGGTAGAGGCTCAGAGCAGGCAGAAGAGCTATGCAGACAACAGGAGAAGGGACCTTGAGTTTGAGGAAGGTGACTTCGTCTTTCTGAAAGTATCGCCCAGTAAAGGTGTGATTCGATTTGGCAAGGGCAGAAAGTTAGCCCCGAGATTTATAAGCCCGTATAAGATATTGAAAAGGATCGGGAAAACTGCTTACCGGCTTGAGTTACCGGAAGAGTTATCTCAGGTGCACAATATCTTTCATGTGTCGATGCTAAGAGGTTATATTCCAGATCCGAGTCATCATTTGCCTGAAGTGCCGGAAGGTTTGCATTTGGATCTTAATTACATCGAGTTTCCTGTCGAGATTGTTGATCGTCGAGAAAAAGTCTTGAGGAAAAAGACGATACCGATGGTCAAGGTAGTCTGGAGAAACCATCTGGTTGAAGAGGCTACTTGGGAGTCTGAGGAGAGGATGTTGAAGGATTATCCTGAGCTTTTTGCTTGATTTGTATTTTGTATTTTCTTGTGCTTGTTGTGAGTGTTTTGTTTCTTGCTCTTGACTGTAGTTCCGGGGACGGAACTATTCTAAGGAGGGAGTGTTGTAATACCCCGATTTTCATTTATGAAAATTATTATTTTTGCACGTATTGTGCACGTGCAATTTTTGTATTATAAAATCTTATAATTATTTTCATTAGAGAATGAGTATATATGTATATATATATATATATATATATATATATATATATATATATATATATATATATATATATATATATATATATATATGCGTATGTGTTCTCTAATTGTTTTTATTAAGGCCCATTTTCTTCAAATAAACATAAGTCCTTTTATAGCCCAAATCTAATTTATTTTGTAAACTAAATTTGGCCCATTAAATAAAGGCCCATGAATTTATTTTTCCTTTTAATTACAACATTTAATGTAGACTATTTTTATAGATCATTTTTGTAAAAAAATAAAATGTACAACTTTTTATATGGGGAACTAGTAAATGCACGTGCATTGCATGTACACGTGCATGGGGCACCTTGTGTGGCCGGTTTTGAAAGGGAGGGAAAGGGAAAAAGAGAAGTGGAGTTGTGGGTGGTAGTTGTTTGGATCATGGTTGGTTACTACAACTTCCCCTTAAATCCTAGCCTTTTATCCTTAACCCCTAGATTGATCCTAGCCCTTCGTTTGCTCCAAAATTTAGTATAAATACCCCCCCCCCCCCCCCCCCCCCCGCGCGGGCCTAGTTATTCTTGCACTCTTTATTTCTCCAAAACCTATAGTAGAGAATACAATTGTTAGTAGTAATTTATTATTAAGAAGTGAGATAAAAGATTGAGAGAGAGGGTGAGTGTGTGCTTGCAACAAGGGAGGCCGGCTACTACACTACTAGAAGCTCTCGGGTTGCAATCTTGGAAGGTTCTTTTGCACATCAAGGAGGAGGAGGAGCGTTCGTTTGGCAAGCTCGCGAAGGACTCTTTTGTTTAGGAGGTGTTGCAAAATCTTTTCTCTCCAGATAAGGTGGGTTATTTTCTATATTTCTAACTAGATACCATGTTAAGGTTAATTGAAACGATAATGCATGAAAGAAATTAATAAGAGTACACTTAATTGGAAAAAGGACTTGTTAGTTGATTGAATTGATGCTAAATAGATTGCATGTTATTTTGTCATGAATCTTAAGTTGTATGTGAATCGGTTGTAGCTATGGAATGTGTGAATTAAAATTTGTTGTCAGTATCAAAACTAAGTACAAATGCTAGTAGGAGGAAATTGTTGCTTTATGTGCTTAGATGGACTTTCGTGATAATGTTTAGAATGAGTAAATTAAAATATGCTTTTGGGTTTATAAAAGGAAGACAAACAGGGAATTAATGTAGGAAATATTAATATTAAGCCGTATGAGAAATGTCAAAATGAGTTATGGAAATAGTAGTATACAATCTAAATTAATTGTGTGAAAAAGATGTGTTTTGATTACTGAAAAAATTATTTTAAATTACAAGAGTGTTAAATTATGTTTAAATAGACATTCTGGAGATTTACAGGAATTTTAGTAAAAGAAAAACTAAAATAAGAGCTTTTGAACATCGAAATGTTCTAATTGAACAGAGAGTTAATTTAAATAAAATTCAAGTTGTAGTCAAGACAACTTGAGCCTATAGCTCAAGTGGTCGGTGAGCTCTTTAGCGCTACAGTAGTGCGGGTGTGTTGAGTTGAGGTCACTGGTTTGATACTTGAGAACACCATTCTTTTTATGTGTGTTTAAAATTAAACCAATTTTCAGACCGAGAGTATAAAACTCTCTAACTTCCTCTTGTATTGATGAGCGTAAGTAGCCAGATGGCTAGCGCGCGTGGCTGTGTTCTCTTGGGTCGCTGGTTCGATTCCTGGCTTTGTCAGAATGTTAATTTTTATGAAAAAGTGATTTTTTTGGGTTTCTTGATGTGTAAAAATTTCAAAAAAAATACTGTTATTATTTTAAAATCATGTGTGACTTATGAAAAATTATTGGGAATTATGAGAATGAAATAAAGTGTATTTTTTGAAATAAAAGTGTAGTTGGGACTATAGTTTTGCACTCGTATATTTTCATAAAAATGCATTTTGCGAAGTGAGATAAGTATTAGAAGAAAAAAAATTTGGAAGAAAGAAAGTATATGTTGTGAAGGTTTGTATGAATTATTCTTGTCAAAGAATAGTGTGACAATAACGAGTTTGTGAATATTTACTTTGACTAGATATTTTGTGATACGATTTAATTGTGGAAATAAATGTTGGTTATGAAATACATGATGTATAATTGAACTCCATGTATGGTTATTGACTCATGAAAAATTTAGAAATCATGTGATTGGAAAAAAGAAATGTTATTGAGTATGACAACTCAAATATGTGAATTTGTGAATTGAAATTGAAAATTAGGGTATAGCCAAAACTCACACCGGCAAGTGAAAAGTGATGAAATATGATTATTGAAATTGAAAAGACCAAGTTTGGGTCATTGTAAAATAAAAGAAATAAGACCGGTAGTAGTGAGAGGGCTAACTCTAAGAGATTGATTTTGTTCATGATTTCATTAAGAATTAGTACATAGTGAAGAGGTGATGAAAGTGAAAGAAAAACACAAGTATGGGGGCCTCGAGTCTACGATGTGGGTGTGATTCACAGTTTATCTTCACGATGCGTCGTGACATGACGTGGGCACTACTCCGGAATCATCGGGATCTTGGCGACGCTTGTGGGGTGTTTGGTGACTGCGAGAGGATCGTGTGCCATGAAGGAGGATGAATTGTCCATAGATAGTCTTCACGATGCGTCGTGACATGACGTGGGATTTCCCTCCAGTTTTTCTGTACATGAGCTCGTACTCATAGGACATCTAGGATACTTACCGTAGTTATAGTAGTAGATTAAGTCATGACGAGGGATTGAACCCTACAAGATGAAGAACGATTAAGAGGCTTGCCCTCGGACCTATGTAGTATGAGATGCATAGAATCCGAACAAGTGCACATTAGTGTCATGTAATATAAATAACTGCATTAAGGACTAAGTGCACAATCACAACACAACATCAATAGGGTATTCCCTTTAGTTTGATATGTGACAAGTTTGTGTTTGTTAAATATGGAAAATCAGTTATACTGTTTCCGGCATAGAGAGAATGGCCGTGTATAATGTTCGTCGGTTGAATAAACTGACGTACCCACAGTTTTGTATGTAGGGTAAATGACATGATAAAGATTAAAGGAGAAATGATGCTTAGCGATTATTCAAATGTGGATGTACCTTTATATAAATGTTATAAATTTGCTTCCGCTGTAAAATGTAAAGTGTAAAGATTTCTTGTAACTATGATGTAAAGTGAAAAGTTTTAATTTCCTTGTAAAATTGTACGAAAGAAGGGTAAAGATCCTGTGAAATCTCGAATTCAGTGTATTTTGGAATTCGGGGCGTTACACTAATAATAAAATAACCAAGTCGGGGTTTAAAGGGAAAGATCTAATAGTGGAAATAACAGAAACGTATACTCAGAAGAGGATCTATTGATACTATGTGACACTTGACCTGATACTTCATACTTGGCTTGACATTAGATACTTGGCTTGATATTTCACTACTTGAAGCTTCATATCACTACTTGAAGCTTCATATTTCATTTGGCTTGATATTTCACTTGAGGCTTGATATTTTGCTTGAGGCTTGATACATCACTCTTGAGGCTTGTTAGTTGATACCTGAGGCTTGTTACTTGATACTTAATACTTGGCTTGATACTTCACTCTTGAGGCTTGATACTGGATACTTGATACTTGATTTCTTAAGGCTTGTCCCTGAGTATACTGCCATATATGATCCACTATGAAATCTAAAACGAAATTGTATTGACTGTAGCAACCATGTTATATAAGTATGGATGCATGAAGTGCTACCTAGATAGTAATAATACAAGACTTGAACATGATCACTTAACACTTGCTACTTGATAATTGTACTTGACTACTTGTCACTTGTTACTTATTACTTAATTTCGTGATACTTGATTCTCGTTACATGTTACTTATTTACATGATACTTGTTTACTTGACATTTCATACATGCCACTTGTACTTGTTCTTCTTACTATGCTAGTATTCTATTTTGTTATCATACATATTTCATATTATTAGTCAGCTTTTCCCATGTATTTGTATCCTGCACTACAGGTGCCCCGTAACTTGCATTGATGGGAGTTTGTTTTCTTTTTCATATCCCTGCAATTTTTAAATTGTAGATTTTGGAGAATAGGTACCAGATAGTGTTGGTGAGATGAGATATTAGTGCTGGATTTTGCTATTATTGTTTATTGTTGCTTATTTTTGAATAATTGTATTTGATACTTGGATTTATTTGTATTTGGCAAATGTGATCCAGGATATTTGACTTATTCAGATCTGGATTATTTGAGATTATAATATTTTTGGTTTCAAGTATTCTTGTTGGTATTTTGATTCATATGTGCATGCTTGATTGATTATTTTGCTTCCGACTCTGATTATTTTTGTGAGATGTTGTAATGATAACGAACAGCTTATGGATGGAAAATCATTCGCTGAGCTTTTGTCGCGTATCCGTATTCCGCATTCTCCTTTTTGGAAAGCCGGGGGTGACAGAGGAAGACGACGGGATGGTCAATAGCGGAGCGGGGTGGTACAGTGAGGGAGAGCGGGAGGCGGAGCCGGGGCGCTCTGTTTCGTTTCGAAACAGAGGTAGAGGGAGATAGGGGAGAGAGAGATCGGGAGAGAGAAAGAGAGTGGGGAGAGAAAGAACAGGGGGGAGATTATTATATAATATAATAGTACTAGGTTTTCCCATTGACACGTGTCTACGGCACGTCTTCGGAATGGTGCACCTGGTTTGATTATATAAAATAGTTTTGCAGATCCAGCAAATTAATTGAAGTAGCAAACATATTATATGAAGAAGCAGTATATCTACATTTGAGCTCAACCATCGCCTTCTTGATCATTAGCTTGAACTTACCTGTAATGCATATAGTTTGTTAGAAACACTGCATAGAGTTTTTTTAACTTCAGCATCACTTTTAGTGCTTGTAATAGTTATGCAAGGGCATTATCATATAGGTTTTATAGAGCTTACTCTAATTCCCTAACCACTATGAGCATGTCTAAATAAAATAGAACGCAAGTGCAGATATGAAGGTATCTACAATACCAATAATCTATATATTTGTTTGTCTGAGACTGAATTTGCAACTAAAATACATCTTATTATTATTTCAATCAAAATGAAATACATGAAGTTCTCAAAACCCTAATCCAAGCTAATCATTTCTTTTATCTCCACTTTGTCTTCCATTGCACATTTATAAAAAAAAATCAAAATGGATAATTAACAAATTTACTTTAGCTGTCTTTCTTGAGTGGAAAGTTTGCACCCTTCACTGGTAAACTCCAGTCATCCCAATTCTATATATCCAAATATACACTAAAAGTTCTTATATGTTATGTTATCCATGGTTTCTAATAACCAGTGAAGGGAACAATTCACGATAGTATTTTCTCATGTTGTAAAGAAATTAATGTTCCATATTAGCCAAGTTATTTTACGTTGCTGGTCAACTTACCTGTCTTGCTATGGTTTGGAAACCCAAATTGATGCCACCAAATAATCCAAATAAATGGTCTTTCACTGGCGTACACCTTAAATCAAAACCAATAAAAAAACTCATCAAATAAATCACCAAATTTAAAAAATTTGAAGCAAAAAAAAAACAATCATACTCTCTGAACTTAGATCCCATGCACACACAAAAAATCAAGTCAGCAACAAACTGAGTAATCCCCTGCACACAAAATTAAAAATTAGAATGAGAAATCGGTTAATGAGATGAAATTAGTGTCATCACATCACATATAGAGGCTTTCGATTCGGTGGAGGGGAGTCGTCGATACGAAGTCGCTTGATATTCGTTCTTGATTTGGTCGATGGGAGTCACCGATACGGCGACGACCTCTTGATTGGGGTTCGACATTGGAGTTGGATTCAGGACTTCCTTTATAATTTTTAAATTTTCAAATTTTCAAAATTTCTAAATTATACAATTTTAAATTTTAAATATTTTTTAAATTTTATTAAATCTTTCATTTAATTTTTCTTTTTAATTTTTAAAATTTAAGAAATAATTTAAAAATTATACAATTTTTTTTATATTTCAATCTTTTAAATTTTAAATTTTAAATTTTAAATTTTTTTAAATTTTTTAAATTTTTTTTTATTTTTTTACAAATTTTTATAGGTTTTTGATTTTTTGTGATTTTTTGATTTTTGTGAATTATTTTTAAAGTTTTTTATTTTTTTTGTTTTTTATAAGTTTTATGATTTTTAAATTTTTTATTTTTTAAAAATTAATTTTGGTTTCTTAAGTTTTTTGAATAGGTGAGAGCGAGAGAGAGAGAAATAATTAAATAAATAAATAAGTTGTTTTGGATGGGGGGGATTTGAATTTTAGTTTGGGGGAAAACTTTGGTTGGGGGGGGGGGGGGGGGGAGAGGGAATGTGTTTTGTGAGGTTAAATCTAGGTCTTTGATTTTGGGTGAATTGAAGGAGAGCCACTTGATAGCTTTCTTTGTGTTTTATTATATAGATAATAATGGTGAGTTAGTGGGGGTAGTTATGAGGTAGTGGAAATAAGGAGAGAATTTGTAGCGCCCCGATTTCCATATACTGGGAAAACCGAGACACGAGCCAAGACCTTTTCTTCAATTAGTCACAATACACAGAAAAACAGGAGAATTTAAAACTTTTTATTAACACAATATTACAGGCCGAGTGTTTCCATTAATACAATAAATTACATAAGAGTACACATGAAATAAAAGATAACATTGGCTTTTCACTTGTAGATCATGCCTCGGCTAGAGTCCTTCCGGTTTGCGATCTTGTATCCACAACCTATTAAAGTGGGGACGTCAGTATTCACTGACGCTTTACGGCTGATGACTTAGCAGCGGATCTCCAAAACAAGCATATACAAACATGGTAAAATATGTCAGTGTAGTTTAAGCGTTCGTGAGTGCAGGGACTAGAATCTAATAAAATGTTAACTAACCTAGGATGCTCCTATTCTAATGCAATGTCCACTAAACTAGGATGCTCCTATTCTAATGTCAGCAAGTCTCCGAAGCAACATGCAGCCCATACTACATGCGACCCTTCTCAAGCCGTTTCGCCATATATAGGGATTTAACCCGCGTTATTAATTTCTAATTGTACACAACCTGTTCCTGACAATACCACATGACTAGTGAGGTTGCAGAAGGGCTAAAGTCCCCCTATACAGTCTGCTTATGGTGTCTCTGTTTGCCACTGCTACCCGGCATGCCGGACCTCACTCAAAAATAAGGTTGCAGGTATGGTCTAGTTCCGTTACTGTAGTCATATAGTGGTGTCCATGTTTGCCACTATTGCCCAGTATATCGGGCCTCATTCCAAAATCAAAAATCATAGGGTCTCGCAAGCGCAGGGTAGCGCGAAGCCTACCCTGTGGCACCCCTAGGGTATCGCAAGCGCAGTACTGCGCAATGCATCCTGTGGCACCCAAAGTCACGATATTTCAGGAATTAACAGCGCGAGATACGCAACCCGTGCTCCCAACTTGTGAGACGGCACCGTACGTATCCCTTTGACGGGTAGGTACAACCCAATATCACCACCTAAGGTCTGCCCCAAGGGACAAGTAGGTCGTGAGGCATCCCCTACAACCAGCTCCTCTCCTTCTGGCAAAGGGTCAAAGTAATTGATCTTTATAAGTCACTACCCTAATGATGTTACTACTCCTACGCAATCTTACATAGTTTCCAACTTAGATTATCATGGCCCAACTCGTGGTCCCTCGATCCAAGACTCTAGTAATGAGATCTCCCTCACTCATCCCTATACCTAACTTGGATTCTACCAACACTCTTGGCTCACGGTCAACCTACATCGGTTAAGATCCGTCGATGCCCGAGGTGAGATCTATCTATTTACTCTAAGGTGGATAGGACGTGGTCTTGATGGTCGATGACCCCTAGGATAATTAGAAGACCCTAGACTAGCTTTTTATCAAGCTAACAATTATTAGAACTTTCCAACCCTTATTACCTTTAAATGCAAGTGCTCACATGCTATGGTTCCATCTTAAATTAGAACTTCACTCGACTAGAGTCCATGGGTTCTTTTCCCAATCAACATAAAACATGGGTACATTTCAACATGTAATTAGGATGTTACACTATACCATTCAAGCATGTATGGCTCCTTACTAACATTAACTACAACAAGGTAGTTAGTACTACAATTACAACATGATTCTTTCTTTCTATTTAACCTATGACAATTTAAGCATGGTATGCAAGTGTAAGCATCAACCTCCAACAACCAATCATGGTATATATAACCTAACCATCAACTTTCAACACTCTTAGTTTATGAATGCGATTTAGCATGCACTTATAACAATCTTAAGCATGGATAGTTACTACAATCTAAACATGAAACTTACTACAATTTGAGCATAAGCTATAACTTAAGCATGGATGCTTACTACTTAGAACATGTATCTCTACTACCACCTTAAGCATGGATCTCCACTACTCAACATGATTAATCACCACAACCCAAGCATGGATATATAATTAGTGTGAACATACAACATTCCTAAGCATGGTAGGTATTTTAACGTCAACCCTACAACATTCTAAGCATGAATATATACTTAGCATGGGTCTACATCATTCCTAAACATGGTAGGAAAATTTAACATAAATCCTACAACATTCTAAGCATGAATATATACTTAGCATGGGTCTACATCATTCCTAAACATGGTAGGGATTTTAACATAAATCCTACAACATTCTAAGCATGAATATATACTTAGCATGGGTCTACATCATTCCTAAACATGGTAGGAAATTTTAACATAAATCCTACAACATTCTAAGCATGAATATATACTTAGCATGGGCCTACATCATTCCTAAACATGGTAGGAAATTTTAACATAAATCCTACAACATTCTAAGCATGAATATATACTTAGCATGGGTCTACATCATTCCTAAACATGGTAGGAAATTTTAACATAAATCCTACAACATTCTAGCATGGATAGAACATAAACATAAAAATTACTACAACTAACCATGGATAGTTACCTTAACTTAAGCATGAGTATTTACTATGTTTTAAGCATGAATATCATTAACCATGAATACCATTAAGCATGAATACCTACTAACTCAAGCATAAACAACATTTAAGCATGGTATTTTCTAATCGTCTAAGCATGGTTAACTAGTTACTAGCTATTACAAGGGCCATTTATCTTTCCTTCTTTCTTTCTTTCTTTATGATCTACAATTACACATAATGAGTTACAAGCCTTACTTAGCATGCCTTTCAGTTTTTTTTCCTTTTTCTTTTGTAACAAAAATTTAGCATTTCAAGTAGAGATCCAAATAGAAAAAGATTTATTTATTGAGTCCACAATCTTCAATGCATATAATAATTCTTACTATGCTTATGTCAAAGTTCTTGTTGAGTTCTACATCCCAATGCGTATGTACACACATATGCATATGTTCATGTCAAGTTGTTCATTCAACAACACAACCCAAACTCCACCATTCATCTTCTTATGCCATTGTTCCATATGCTTAGTGAAATAGTCCAAGTAGTTAGTTCTTTTATTAGTCAAAACAATAACTACTAACAATTCCTTCTTATGTGTGTTCCATTAAAGTTCTTATCACTCTTTTCCCTTTTTGGTGGTTATGCTACAACATACAAGATAAGAAACACATACCACCACACTACTACAAACACACCCATACAAAAGAACAAAAACAAACATGGAAGATAAGAAGAAGAAGGAACACCAAAACAACAATTCAACCAACAAACAACCAAAAGAGAAACCCCCACCTTCTTTTCTTGTTGGAAGGACTAGCTAGCACTCCTACTCTTTCTCTTCAGCTCTTAGAACTCCTACTAAACCTACAAGGAAAAACTCTCAAGTTAGTAGTTCACTCATTCTTTTTCCTTTCTTTCTTTTTGTCTTTCTAAAATGAGACAAAGGTGGAGGGAGGGGGTATTTATAGGTGGAGAGAAGGGTGGAGTGTGCAAATGTGCACACACACAATTGCACAAAACCCCCCCCCCCCATAAAATGGGGCCGGTTTTGACCTAGGGGAGGTGGGAATTGGTGGAGGTAGGGTGTGGTGGAGAGAAGGTTTCTAGAAGGGGTTTTTACTTAATCTTCTCATGGATACAAAAATCCTAGATTAAGCCTCCTAATCAGACCCTAACCATCTAATTAGGTTGTGATGACAAGATAAACACTTTGTCCAAAAATACTCTAATTTGCACAATGTACAATTTGCTATAACGCGTATATGTACGTATATATGCGTATACCGCAAATCTTCATATAATTCGTATAAAATAATCTAATCTTGAAAATAATAATAAAATAAGTTTTATTATCAATTCGGAGGATTGCGCTACCAATTTGATGTACTACGGATATACATAGACTGATATATGCGCTCCGACAATGTTTGTGAATAAACCGGGCGAAAATCACCAAAATAATTCGATTTTGGAATTAAAACAAAATAATAATAAAATAATAATAAAATAACAATTATTCAATGTAATATCCGTTCGGAATATTACAGAATTGTGGGGATGTGGGGTAACGGGTTGGGTTAGAAAGAATTACGGAAAATGTGGGTTAGGGTTAATAGACTTAGGCTTTAGGTTTGGGCTTCACATAATAAAATAATAATTATAGAAGGGTTAAAAGATTGGTTTTACAAACTTTCAGATGGTTTGGTCTTGATAAAAAAAATAATTGATTATTCAAATGCGTGCAATAGAGTTTAGAAGAATAGAAAGAATTACGAAAAAAATTTAAAAATATAATAATACGGAGAAAAGAAAAATACCAAATCCGTATAAACGAGAGCAGGGGTTACAATCTTGAAAATCTAATGCACAAACAAATCCACACAATTCTCTATTCTAATGAATGCTTTTTTAGAACTATGCAGCTCATACAACATAGGTTCTAAATGCAAGCTTCTAAGGTTCTCCTAATTTTAGGATTTAATCCATCATTATGCAAGACTTATATCCATTACAAAATTCAAGATTTAGACTGTAGCGCCCCGAATTCCTAACATAGGAACTCGTGACACACTCCGGGATCTTTCTTCAAATGAGTCACAACACAACAAAAATCACAGAAAATTAAAAACTTTTATAACATCAAATTGTTATTACAATGTCCAATGATTATAACAATTATAATTAATTGTTACAACAAGAATGTACAATAAAATTTGGACAGTAACTTCCACTTGGATGCTTTCCTCCAGCTAGAGTTTTTCCGCGCTCCCAAGCCGGCAATTCTGTACTGATAACCGTGGGCACGTCAAATGATTACAACTGACGAAATGCTATACTCGGCTATCTTCTCTACACCATAATATAATGATTCCAACCTCAACAACCACAAATAATATTCGATGCGAAGAAAAATGTGATGTCAAACAAGTGTCATTGTATGACATGGCCTAATACAAGGCACACACTATGCACACATGCTCCTAAAGCTAATGCTTGCTTGCTTGAAAGATATGCATCCCATAGTACACATCCCCCAACCAAACGATGTTCTTCAGTTTGATGGAGCTCGATCCCCAACTATGCATCCTACCCTTGGGCTCTCTCCTGTTTCTGCTTCCAATGATGGTGAGGCTACAATCGTCTAGCTTACGCTAATCGCTGCTGTCATTAGTGGTGTCCAATACCTCATGATTTATCCACTATGCCCGGGATCTCAGCAGCAGGCTTACTGCGTCACAGCTGGGGTTACAGTAGCAGGCTTACTCATTCACGACTGTACCCGTGATATGTTGCTATATCTACGTCTTTCCGGACCTCACCGAAAGCTGATATACTGATACTAGGGCTCCTCGGCGAAGGACATAGAGCGTTTCCCTCAGAGTCTCGCTCGCCGAGTTTTTCTCAAAACCTTTTGCCCGCAGTGATCAACAAAGGACCTAACGGATATAGGGTTTCCACAACTCCGCTACACTCGTCCTTATACAAGAACAGAACTTACAGTCGAGACGATGTCAACACTCCAAGCCTCCTCAAAGGTTGTTATGGACAAAAAGGCATTCATGCCGAAACAGCGGAGCCCCCACAGAGTTTCCTCTTCCCAGGGCAGCTCGGGGTACCTATCCGCATTAAACGAACCTAGGATTTGACCAGGCATGATGACGCCATGCACCCCCCTGACAGGCAAACACCCTCGCTAGTGCCTATCCTTACATTCAACCAAGACTCGATCTAGTCCTACCAGTATCACAGCTACCCCACTCCAAGGTTAAAGATCAGACTAATCACATGATCTTTCTATAATATCCAATCCCTAACTTGGTAATCAACTTAGCTTGCTATGAACAACTAGTTAAGTTTTACTTGTAAACTCTTTCTAGTTAGTTACATTTATCATTAATGGATCTCAACCTATCCCACACTAGGACTCAACTAGCCCTCAAGTCCGGCCCAATGGTTGACCTGCCTTGGCCCACACTTGGCACGAACCAATGATGAATCCACCCTGTCGATCGCCGCTACCGCCATCTACACTTGAAGTTCGATCGCAACCTCGGCCCGACCAACACGTAGCTCCCGCTAAACTTAATGCTCCATGGTCCTCGACAAGTGGTAGCTCCAAACACAACCATAGAATCCATCCATGCATGGAGAGTACGTCGGTGTACGAGTCGTTTCCTCCAATGCGTTCGATGTGACACGGGTCCTATTCTACCTGACTAGGTTTGTCCACAAGACTTAGTCCTAGAATCTCAATACTCAACCAACGTACCCCAAAAAGGTACACCACACTAGGAGTAAGTCCTAACCCATGAATACCCAAAAAGGGGTTCTAAGAGCCCTAAAATTGACAATTTTTAGATCAAAATAGCAAGCACACATTTGGCTTTTATACCAAAACGAAGTCATTCTCGGTCACGTTTCTTTGAGAAAACGCGATCGGATGCTCCCATGCTTGTACTTATGGTAGAAGCAAGTATAAGCACACTTTGGACATGGATTTCATCCCAGATTGGCCAACAATAATACCCCAACATTCAATACAATTTCTACTTCAAAACTGTGAACAACATTGTCTATATTGGGGTCTACAAGCAACTATAAGCTACTCTTAGCAAGGAACTTTAGATAATTTAAGTCCTAACTCATGTCCACACCTATAACATGATTCTTGACCTCAAACAACAACTCTAAGCTAGTAATGGAAAAGTTCAAACTCATTTCTATGAACATGGTGCAAAACAGTAAGCTCTATGATTCACTTTGTTTCTTCCGTCACTTGCAAAAATCATATAAAATCGCACACTTATCCAAACCATTATTTCTCAGTCATTCTAGAAAGTTCTATGTGTCTACAAAAACTTCCTAATTTCAAGTTTCTACAGAATAGGTCGCTTACATGTTCTTATGGTCCCATCTTTAACAAGCATACAGATTCTCAGAACAGCACATCATATTAACACATTCATGGGATAAAATCAATTTAAAATAGTAAAAGGTGTCAGAACATTATGAAACTTTAGATTCTAGCTCCTGACACATGATGCTACCACTCCTAGAAAAGTCAGGTGATTCTACCAAGTAGATCTTTTATTATGTCTCTTTGAATAGTCATAAAAACATAGCAATAACAGCAACAGTTCTGTTTACTAAAATAACTAGGTGAGTTTGCATGATTTTACTAACATAGCTACACTGGTCCAAAACTCATGAAATTTGAAGCATAGGTTTCAGATACATTCAACATTGACATACTAAACTTTTAGATCATTACCATAAGTATGCAGAAGATACAAGTCATTCTTCTCACAACAGTAACAACAAAAATTGTTTCATTTTCTTCTGACCAACTTGCAAGTTTTCATTTTATTTTAATAGCAGAAAAAATCATAAAAATATGGAGAAATTACTGAAGCTGTACGACACACAAATGAACATCATATAAAAATTTCAAGTTAATCCAACCAGTAGTGTTCAAGTTATGAGCTACGGACTGACAACAAAAGTTCAGCCTTTTAACAGGATTTTCTGTTTTGAATTTCTTAACACAAAAAGAGTTATTTAGGTTCATTCTAGAGCATGCATGTCATTTTTTAGTCACTACAATCACCATTTAACAAGAAAAAATAAACACAGAGGTTAGAAATGCCCACCTTGATGAGTTTTGATGGAAAAGAGATCCTACAAGCTCATAGCTTCAAGATTGGCCTTCTTGCTCCTAGCTCCTTGCCTTCTTGGCTCATTGGCTCCTCCACCTTGCTTGGCTACTTGTTTTCCTTCTCCTTGGCTCTAACTTCAGTATATAATTTTTTTGGGGTTGAGAATGAGAGCAGAAGAGTGTAGGATTTAAAGTAGGAGAAGATAGGAGTGTGAAAGGGCAATCATTGCATTGTGGGGGTTAAAATGCAAAAGGTGGGAGGGGTTCAGAGCTGGTCTGGATTTAGCATGGGGAAGAGAAGGGGAATCTTGAATTTGATTGGGGTGGAGAGGAGGTAGAGTGTAAGAGTGTAGATACTCTCATCATGAAGCAATTTGAGTTCGAACAAAGCCCTAATCCTAATTCTTTTCCCTCCCTTTCTCATGTAACCTTTGGGCTTCATTTTTTTTTTTGTACAAGTCATGTCATACTACAAGTGTGTGTTCATGGGTCAATGGTCAAAAGAACGTGGGTTGAGCCCATGTCTACCTCATGGTGAGTCTAGTTGAAGTTTAAGAAGTAATTCCATACTAACAGCTTCCAGAAAGAAAAATAAATAAATAAATATAGTATTTTAGTGCTTAACAAATCATACATATATTCATATAAAAATCTGGATTGTTACATCACTCCCTCCTTAGAATAGTTCTGTCATCAGAACTACGCTTAGTTGGAAAGCAACCAAGAGTTAATTAAATAACTCGAGAAATACATTTTCTCATACAGGGTTCACAATCCCCCCTCTACACAAGCCATCGTCACGACAGCTACCAAGAGTTGATCATCCTGCGAGTACCGGCTCTCATCCCGAGAAAGTCAACCTCACTTCGAGGATCATTCTGAGGCCTATTTCATCCCTTGTCCCGAAAATCCTAGTGATCAAACACCAGTTGTGGATGTCGCTTTTTTTCCGAAATACTGGAGGTCAATCCCACTTCATAGAACATTCTGGGGCCTCATCACACGAACTGGCCATGAGTGTTGCTCTCATCCCGAAATAGTGGAGATCAATCCCACTCTACAGAACATTCTGGAGCCTATTTCATCCCTCATCCGGAATACTAGGGAATATCTCACTCCGTGGAACATTCTGGAGCCTCCCTACTCACGCTCGTTCTTGCTTCATCATATCTCCCTTCTAGTGACGGAGTCAAGTTCTCAGCATATCTTCTAGCTCTTGGTTGCACTACTTGAGGGTCGGTGACCACTCCCTCATTAGAAGAAAACAAGGCTTACCAAGGAGAAGGGAAAATTTTCAGCCTTATGCCTTATCCCAAACCCTTAATAAAATAAGAACAAGACAAGAGATAACCAAATGCCCAAAAACTTTCATGCTTTATAAAAAGTCATAATATCTTGCTGTAACACATTACAAGTTCGTCATCCGTGGCTTGCCAAAAATGCAACTAACAAAATATATTGCTATTCTAGACCATGCACCACTTCATCCTTCCTTCTAGTTAAGCTGAAGCTCGCCGAACCAATTTTTTTTCAACCTCGTCGAATGCACAATAGTACTAACTTGGTTCTAAGTCGAGGCCTAAGTCCATGTTCAAATCTCTGGGCCTTCTTTACTTTGTCTTGTGCCATTTCCTGGGGCATAACGAGATAGTTGAGTAAATCTGGTTTCATATTCGCGGATGGTCATACCTCCCTGCTATAGATCTTGATATTCCATTGTCTTTTCTTCTTTTAAATCTGAGGAAAATAATGCTGCTTAAACTCGTCTAGGAAGTCCTCCCCATTCCATGGGTCCTCTTCCCGTTCTTCGTTTCACAGATTTCCTCCATTGCCTTCCTTGGTACCTCGCCAATGCTAGTCTGAACACTGAGTCTCGGTGCGGCCTTGTCGTTCTTCCTCGACTTTGTGCTGCGACTCACCCTCATATGTCGTTCGACTGCAGACTTTCTACCTGAACATCAGGTTATGAATTTGCTTTCTCAACATCTGGTTGTAGATTTGCCCTCCGATATCTAGTTGCAAGTTTGCCTTCTTGACCTTCAGTTGCAGACTTGCCCTCCGATATCTAGTTGTAGGTTTGCCTTCTAGACCTTCGGTTGTAGATTTTCCTTCCGATATCCAATTGTAGGTTTGTCTTCTGGACCTTCGGTTGCAGACTTGCCCTCCGATATCCAGCTGCAGGTTTGCCTTCTGGACCTTCGGTTGCATATTTGCCTTCCGATATCCAGTTAGGTATGCCTGCCTAACATCTTGCTAGTATTCCAAAAGAGATTAATCCCCAATCAAAAGACAATATGGTCCACTATGGATCCTCTATGCTAGTGATAGCATCGCAGTTCCCTGCATCTCCTTCAGTTCCTGAAAACTTGCTTCACACTTGTCAGCCTATTCAAATTTCTTGTCCTTCCTGGTCAGGGCTGTGACGGGTACTACAATCTTGGTGTAATCTTGAATAAACTTCCTGTAGTACTCGGTCAAATCCAAAAAGCTCCTGACTTCCTTCACTATCCTTGGCTGAGGCCGATCTTTCACCGCATCTATCTTCTGCGGATCAGTATCCATGAAAGGCAATTTCTGACTTCCATAACTCGCATTTGGATATTTTGGCATACAACTGATGCTCCTGAAGTTTCCTCAAAATTGTTGTCAGGTGCTTCGCGTGATCCGCCTACGTCTGTGAAATACACTAGAATGTCATCGATGAAGACCACCCCGAACGAGTCGATAAACGACCGTAGAATTCGATTCATTAAGTCCACGAAGATTACTAGAGTGTTAGTCACTCCAAATGGCATCACTAGGAATTCATAGTGCCCATGTCTAGTCTTGAAGGATATCTTAGGTATGCCCTCCTCCTTTACACGAACCTGATGGTAACATGACCATAGATCTATCTTTGAGAATACTGCTGCTCCCTGTAGCTCAACGAACAAGTCGTCGATCTTGGGAATTGGATATTTGTTTTGGACTATGACTTTGTTCAATTCCCGATAGTCAATATGCATCCTTGATGACCCGTCCTTCTTCCTGACCAGTAGTACCGGCGCTCCCCAAGGAGAGGCACTAGGTCTGATGAGTCCCTTCTGCAGCAATTTTTCTATTTGCTTCTTGACTTAATTCTGTTCCACCGGTGCCATACGATATGGCGTCTTTGATACAGGTGCGCCACCTGGCTGGATCACGATACTGAACTCCACATCCCTTGGTGGTGGTAACCCTAGTAACTCCTCCGAAAATACGAGTGGAAAATCTCATACAATGGATATCCCCTTGACTTCCTTCGGCACTTTAGTGTCAGCTGTAGCTGCCAAAATCTTCTCGTTTTTCTTCTACCCTTGAATCACAATTTCCGATCTCTCGGGTATGGCTAAGGACATCTTCTTCTTCTTACAGTCAATGTGAACCTTGTTCTTGGACATCCTGTTGAATTCTCACCTCGACATTGAGGTCACCGCCGTTGGCACCTCCGCTTTCTTCCTCAACTTCTTGCATCGTGGGCTCTCCTTTACCGATGCCCGGTTGCATTCTTGCCTCCTGGACATCAGGCGGTCGATTTGCCTCCTCGACATCCACTTGAATCGGAAAAGTTAGTAAAAGAATAATCGCTGTGGGGTTAGGTCATACATAGGAAAAGTTCATAAACAAAAGTTGCAAAAGTGCAACAATTTTATTTACGACCATCCCACTATCAAAACTAACCCTGACTCTAGCTGGGGCATACAAGTCTATCTTCCTGTTGTATTAGGCTACAATTTGAAGTAAGCTCTGATACCACTTTATAGCGTCCCGAATTCTTAACATAGGAACTCGTGACACACTCCAGGATTTTTCTTCAAATGACAGGTGCTTCATGTCAAACTTCAGGAGCATCCCAATTTTCTTGTTGTCAGGTGCTTCATGTTTTTATCCACTATGCTCGGGATCTCGGCCGCAGGCTTACTCCTTCACGGCTGGGGTTACGGTCTCAGGCTTACTCCTTCACGACTGTACCCATGATATGTTGTCGTATCTACGTCTCCCTAGACCTCACCAAAAGATGATATACGGACACCAGGGCTCCCCTCCAAAGAACATAGAGCCTTTTCCGTAGAGTCTCGCTCGTCGGGTCTTCCTCTAAACCTCCTACCCGCATTGATCAACAAAGGACCTGACGGATATAGGGTTTTCCCACCTCTGCTACACTCATCCTTAAACTAGAAAAGAACTTGCAGTCGAAACGACATGAAAACTCCAAGCCTCCTCAAAGGTTGTTACGGACATAAAGGCATTCATGCCAAAACAGCGGAGCCCCCATAGAGTTTCCTCTTCCCAGGGCAGCTCGGGGTCCCTATCCGCATTAAATGAACCTAGGATTTGGCCAGGTGTGATGAAGTCAGGCGTCCCCCTTACAGGCGAACACCCTCGCTAGTGCTTGTCCTTACATTCAACCGAGACTCGATCTAGTCCTATCAAAGTATCACAGCTACCCCACTCCAAGATTAAAGATCAGACTAATCACATGATTACTAACATTTGTTTTATCAACCGATTACTAAAATCCATGACTCTAGTAAATCTCTAATTCTCTTTCATTTTCTTAATAGAAGTATGGACCTCTAGGCGAGCCTAGAAATATCTCATATTACCCATTCCCTTAGTTAGGCAACCTATCTACTATATCCAATCCTTAACTTGGTAATCAACTTAGCCTGCTATGAACAACTAGTTAAGTTTAACTTGTAGACTGTTTCTAGTTAGTTACTGTTATCATTAATGGATCTGAACCCATCCACACTAGGACTCAACTAGCCCTCAAGTCTGGCCCAATGGTTGACCCGCCTCAGCCAACACTTGGCACGAACCAACGACGAATCAACCCCATCGATAGCCGCAATCGCCATCTACACTTGGAGTTCGATCACAACCTCGGCCCGACCAATACGTAGCTCGCATTAAACTTAACGCTCCAAGGTCCTCGACAAGTGGTAACTCCAAACACAACCATGGAATCCATCCATGCACGGCAAGTACGTCGGTGCACGAGTCGTCTCCTCCAACGCGTTCGATGCAATACGGGTCCTATTCTACCCGTCTAGGTTTGTCAACAAGACTTAGTCCTAAAGTCTTAATACTCAACCAACGTACCCCAACAAGGTACACCACACTTGGAATAAGTCCTAACCCATGAATACCAAAAAAGGGGTTCTAATAGCCCTAAAATTGACCATTTCTTGATCCAAACAGCAAGCACACATTTGGCTTTTATGCCGAAACAGAGTCATTCTCGGTCCCGTTTCTTTTAGAAATCGCGATCGGGCACTCCCATACTTCTACTTAAGGTAGACAGCAAGTATAAGCACACTTTGGACATGGATTTCATCCCAAAGTGGTCAACAACAATACTCCAACATTCAATACAATTTCTACTTCAAAACAGTGAACAGATTGTCTATGTTGGAGTCTACAAGCAACTATAAGCTACTCTTAGCGAGGAACTTTAAATAATTTAAGTCCTAACTCATTTCCATGCCTATAACATGATTCTTGACCTCAAACAGCAACTCTAAGCTAGTAAAGTACAAGTTCAATCTCATTTCAATGAACATGGTGCAAAACAGTAAGCTCTATGATTCACTGTGTTTCTTTCGTCACTTGCAAGAATCATATAAAATCGCACACTTATCCAAATCATGATTTCTCAGTCATTCCAGAAAGTTCTATGTGTCTACTAAAACTTCCTAGTTTAAAGTTTCTTCAGACTCGGTCGATTACATGCTCTTATGGTCCCCTCTTTAACAAGCATACAAATTCTCAGAACAACACATCATATTAACACAGTCATGCGATAAAATCAATTTAAAATAGTAAAAGGTGTCAGAAAATTATGAAACTTTAGATTCTAGCTCCTGACACATGATGTTACCACACCTCCAAAAATCATGTGATTCTACCAAGTAGATTGTTTATTATGTCTCTTTGGATAGTCATAAAAAACACAGCAATAACAGCAACAGTTCTGTTTACTAAAATAACTAGCTGAGTTTGCATGATTTTACTAACATAGCTACACTAGTCCAAAACTCATGAAATTTGAAACATAGCATGCATGTCATTTTTCAGTCACTACAATCACCATTTGACAAGCAAAAACAAAAAAAAGAGGTTGCAAACACCCACCTTGAAGAGTTTTGATGGAAAAGAGATCCTACAAGCTCCTAGCTTCAAGATTGGCCTTCTTGCTCCTAGCTCCTTGCCTTCTTGGCTCCTTGGCTCCTCCTCCTTACTTGGCTACTTGTTTTCCTTCTCCTTGGCTCTAATTTCAGTATAGGGTTTGTTTGCGGTTGAGAATGAAAATAGAAGAGTGTACAATTTAAAGTAGGAGAAGATAGGAGTGTGAAATGGCAATTATTGCATTGTGGGGGGTTAAAATGCAAAGGTGGGAGGGGTTAAGATCTGGTCCAGATTTGTCATGGGGAAGAGAAGGGGAATCTTGATATTGATTGGGGTGGAAAGGAGGTAGAGTGTAAGAGTGGAGATAGTCTCATCATGAAGCAATTTAAGTTCAAACAAAGCCCTAACCCTAATTCTTTTCCCTCCCTTTCTCATGAAATCTTTGGGCTTCATTTTTTTTTCTTTTGTACAAGTCATGTCATACTACAAGTGTGTGTTCATGGCTCAATGGTCAAAAGAACATGGTTTGAGCCCATATCTAGCTCATGGTGAGTCTAGTTGAAGTTTAAGAAATAATTCCATACTAATAGTTTCCAAACAGAAAAATAAATAAATAAATATAGTATTTTAGTGCTTAACAAATCATACATATATTCATATGAAATTCCGGGTTGTTACATAGACATCCTATGAGTATTGGCTCTTGACCCGGAATACTGGAGATAAATCATTATTCGCAGATTATCCGAGAACCTATTTAATCTCTCATCCAGGAATTCTAGAGAATATATCGCTTTGCCTGTCATCATGGACGCTTCATCACACAAAAGTCTCGTGAGCATCGCTCTAGTCCCAGAATACTGGATATCAATCTTACTCCGCATATCATTCTGAGGCCTATTTAATCATTCATTTCGGAATACTGGGATTATCTCACTCTGTGAATCATCCTAGAGCCATTTTCTCACGTTTGCTCTTGCTTACTGATAACTCCTTTCTTTTGCATGTCCTTGTGGTAAAATATAAACAATTACCGCCAAGAGCTAGCATCACCTTAACGGTTTGAACCCAATAACACTAGGAAAACTAGCCCAACCCGGCTTATTCTCACTTCTATGAATCACAACCGGCCTGTACCCTGGGTCTTGCTCAGCCTCTAGAAACCAACACAACATGGACATCACACCACATCACACTCTAGGGTTTAATGTAATCCCAATAAGAAAAGTTATTAACTACTCCGAATTTCTATGTCGAAGCACAATATAAGCTAGATTTCACTCATATCTCTTTAGTCTAATCTTTTACCATTCACGACTTGTAAATATTGCACAATTCTCAGTCTCTCACCTTATTAATCCCTTTATCTAATTTCAGTGCTCTCTTCCCAAATATTAATAGGTTCTATTATCAAATTTAGTTATAAAAAAATAACTCCTGTTTATCCACTATTAAAATTAAAATAAAAGGGAGCTAGACTATACAACTATTTCTAAGTTGGTCATATTAATCACCCCTCAATGCAACCCTACTCTAAGTCTTACCCAACCCGACTTGAACCCAAACTTTTTCAGGAATAGACACCAAAAAAACTACATTTATAAACGGCAAAAACTGAAAATTAATCAACTCAAAATTGATATTTTATGTAATTAATAATCACTAAATCTCCATGATATCAATTGATACCAAATAACCAACTATACGATCATCTATGGCAAGAAATTTTGAATCAAACGATGAGTTATTCCATGATATGAATTCTTAACAACATATATATAATTTCAAGAATGAAACAAGTGCAACTAGATCTCACTGTCTATTTTAATCATTCCATACTCATCAAGAAAATACAAACAATATTTATCATGCATATGTACATATCATCTAAATATTTAAAACAAGTATTCACAAAATCCCTAGCATGCTCTTTACATGACAACAAACTATCATGCTAAAATTGAAAATAACAATAACAATACTAATCAAGAGAAAAAAAGGATGACCACCTATTCTAATGTCGGATTCTTGATCGATAACCTCCAAAAAATCATTCTTCTCCAAAACCCTAAAGCAACTCTAAAAGAAAAGCAATCAAAAGTGACAGAGCGGCTTTGCCTCTCTCTCCCTCTCATTATATTGGCCGGCTCCTATTAGGGTTAGGGTTTGCCTCTTTTGTGTTGGACTAGGTTTTTATGTTCCCAAATAATATTCTCTTATTATTAATATTAATTTTAATTAATATTAACAGTCCACTAACAAATACTTCCATCAATATTAATAAAATAAATAAAATAATAAATAATAAATAATAATAAAAGTGTTACTAACACATTACAACACACATGTGTTGCACGTACTAATTTACTGGCCAAAAATAAACATAAAAATAATTAAATATTATTTTATTTTTGCGAGGTGTTATAGAGCAAGACACTGAACCCGTTGAATGGAGTTAACAAGTTATTGACCGAGCTCAAGCGAAGTGCAAGGCATTAAACTCAGTGCATGGAGTTAACGTGTTATTAACGAGGCTCAAGCAAAGAGAAAGACATTGAACTCGTTGTATGGAGTTAACAAGTTGTTGACGGAGCTCGAGCGAAGTGCAGGGCATTGAACTCGTTGTATGGAGTTAACGAATTGTCGATGGAGCTCAAGCGGAGAGTAAGGCATTGAACTCATTGTATGGAGTTAACAAGTTGTTGACGGAGATCGAAGGAAGAGCAAGGAATGAAACTTGTTGTATGGAGTTAACTACTTATTGACGGATATCGAGCGAAAAGCAAGGCATCGAACTTGGTGTATGGTGTTGACGAGTTGTTAACATTGCTTGAGCGAAGATCAAGGCATTGAACTCGGTGTATGATGTTAACGATTTGTTGACAGAGTTCGGGCCAAGTGCAAAGCAACTAAAATCGTTGTATGGAGTTAACGAGTTATTGATTGAGCTCGAGCAAAGAGCAAGACATTGAACTTATTGTATGGAGTTAATAAGTCATTGACGGAGCTCGAGTGAAGAGCGGGGCACCGAGCTCATAGTATGGAATTAGTGAGTTATTGATAGAGCTCTAGCGAAGAGCAAGGCATTGAACTCATTGTATGGAGTTGAGTAGTTTTCAATAGAACTAGACCAAAGAGCAAGACATTGGACTCATTGTATGAATTTAACGAATTGTTGATAGAGCTCAATCAAAGCACCACGCAACCAAACTCATTGTATGGAGTTAATGAGTTACTGATAGAGCACGAGAGAAGAGCATGGCAATGAACTTGTTATATTGAGTTAGCAAGTTATTGACGGAGCTTAAGCAAAGAGCGGGGCACCGAACTTGTGGTATGAAGTTAACGAGTTGTTGACGGAGCTCGAGGGAAGATCAAGGAATGGAACTTGCTTTATGGAGTGAACTACTTGTTGACGGAGCTCGAGCGAAGAGCAAGGCATTAAACCCATTGTATAAGTTGACGAGTTGTTCACGGAACTTTAGCGAAGAGAAAGGCATTGAACTATTGTATGAAGTTAACGAGATGTTGATAGAGCTCGAGCAAAGTGCAAGGCAACCAAAATCATTGTATGGAGTTAATGAGTTATTGTCAGAGCTCAAGCAAAGTGCAAGACATTGAAATCATTGTATGGAGTTAACAAGTCATTGACGGAGCTTAACCGAAGAGCGGGGCAAAAAGCTCGTGATATGCAGTTAACGAGTTATTGACAGAGCTCGAGAGAGCAAGGCTTTGAAATTGTTGTATGGAGTTGGAGAGTTGTCAACGGAGCTTGAGCGAAGTACAAGGCATTGACTTATTGTATGGAGTTAACGGGTTGTTGACAGAGCTCGAGCAAAGTGCAGTGCAACCAAACTCATTGTATGGAGTTAACGAGTTATTGATGGAGCTCAAGCGAAGATAATGGCATTGAACTCGTTGTAAGGAGTTAACGAGTTAATGACGGGGCTCGAGCGAAAAGCGGGGAACAGAACTTTTGGTATAGAGTTAACTAATTGTTCACGGAGCTTGAGCGAATAGTAGGGAACAAAGTCGTCATATGGACTAAACGAGTTGACGGAGCTTGAGTGAAAGGCGGGACACCGAACTCGTTTTATGGAGTTAATGAGGTGTTGATAGAGCACATTCGAAGAGCAAGGCATTCAACTCGTTGTATAGAGTTAACAAATTGTTGACGATGCTCAAGCAAGGAGCAGAGTATTGAACTCATCTTATCGAGTTAATGAGTCATTGACGGAGCTCATGCGAAGAGCATGATATTGAACTCGTTGTATGCAGTTAAAGATTTGTTGATGGAACTTGAGCCAAAGAGAAGGGTACCTAACCTGTTGTTTGGAGTTTAACGAGTTGTTGACAGGGCTCGAGCGAAGAGTGGGGCAATAAACTCGTTGTGGGGAGAAAATGAGTTGTTGACGGAGCTTAAGCAAAGAGCGGGGCACCGAACTCATTGTCTGGTGTTAATGAGTTATTGACACAGAGCTTGTTGTTTGTGCCCAGTAAGTTAATGAGTTGTCTGGTGGCGCTAGGGTGAAGAGCAGAGCATCGAACTCTTTGTAAGGAGATAATGAGTTGTTAAAGGAGCTCGGGCGAACAGAATGGCATTGAAATTGTCGAATGGAGCTAACGAGTTGTTGACGGAGCTCGAGCAGAGAGCAGGGCATTAAACTCGTTGTATGGAGTTAATGAGATGTTGACGGAGCTCGAGCGTAGAAGGGGTCACTGAACTCGTTGTATGGAGTTTAACGAGTTGTTGACTGAGCCCAAGTGAAGAGCAAGGTTTTGAACTTATTGTTTAGATTTTACAAGTTGTTGATGGAGCACAAGCGGAGATGAAGACATTGAACTCGTTGTTGACGGAGCTCGAACGAAGGAAAGACATTGAACTCATTGTATGGAGTTAACAAGTTATTAATGGAGCTCGAGCAAAGAGCGGGGCATTGAACTTGTAGTTTGGAGTTAACAAGTTGTTGGTTGATGTAACGCCCCGTACCCAACGCGCACAATTAACTAAATTCTAACAACTACCCACCACAGGCTGCCTCAAAAGGGTGTCCGGACGGTTGGGTACCCTTTATCCATGGCTATTCATATTTATTCTCTCACTTTTTCTCTATTCCCAGCGATATGGGACTTAGTCCCATGCCCATACCCTACGTCCAAGCAACAATTATCAGCCACTCTTTCTCCTTCCATTCATATTTTTCATTTTTAAATCAAGGTCACACATCACACACATATATTCATCCAACCATCCATCTTATCTCATCTCATCTTTTCTCATCCTCCACGTCACCATGCATGCAACTACTTCCACTCCTTCTCTCTGTTACATTTTATTTCTTTCATTTTCTTCATTTAATGCACCTATTAATCCTAAGCCACATATAATCCCTATAGGCCTCTTTTAATAATTCCATTTCCACCATAGCCCACAGAATCTCATATAGGTAACCCTCTAATACTCATATATTTTCTTTATTATTTCTCCCAAATCTGGGGTGTTACATTTGAGCTCGATCGAAGAGCTGGGCATCAAACTCGTTATATGGGGTGAAAGAGTAATTGACGGAGCTCGAGCTAAGTGCGGGGTGCTGAACTCGTTGTATGGAGTTAACGAGGTGTTGGAGGAACATGGAAGAGGGGTTGAGCAATGTACTTACTGTTTGGGGCTGATGAGCTGTCGGTGTTTCTAGTCTTCTTCATATTTAATTGAATTCATTTGTATTTGTTCAACGCTAAAATAATCCCATTTCTTTTTTGCTAACAGGTAATCGTGTACACTGAATGATGTCCTCAGGACACTGAGATTGTGTAATACCCCAGATTTTTAAGTAATGTTTTTAAGATTTATAAATGAATTAAAATTATTTTTGGGGATTTAATGAACATTTTCTGAAAATTTATCTTTTTATACGTGCAAAACTCGTGCAAACATTTCTTGGGAAGTTCAAAGTCAAAATTTATTTTTGTGGAAACTCATTATTTATTATTAAATATTATTTGTGAATTTTTTGGATTTTTCTGATAATCATTGGACCTATTTGCAAATATTACAAACGAGGACTTTTGTGCAAAATTACCACTTGGAGTGAAAACTCCAGATTTTCAGATTTTTGGACTGGTCATGATGCCTAGTCAACTCAGAGGTAAAGAGTTCACTTTTGTTTTTAATAAATTTGGTCCATTTTGCAAGTTCTGATAAAGGAGAGTCTTTTTGCAAAATTGCTATTTAGAGGGGTCAAAGTGCAAATTCGTTTTATTGGATTTTCAAACAGTACCGGCTAGTTGTAGCCTAGTTGTTTTTGCTTTTAAAACTCAATTAAGTTGGTTTTATTCAATTTCCAAGTATAGGGATTTATATATGTAAAGGTATATTTTAAAAGTGGCATTTCACAAATCTACTCAAAACCCTAGACACCCTTATTCCGGGCTATATTAGGGTGAGGTGTAGCCGTCTATTTGCTGCACAACACACAGGGGAATTCTTATTATTATTTCCTGGATTTTTCAAGCGGGGATTCTTGGTTTTCTTGCGAAGGAGGATTTTTCTTATTCTTTATTTTTCTTCGATTGATTCTTCAAAGAGGTGAGTAATATATGTTTGTTGTGTATTGTTCTATGAATGTTTTATGTGATGGTCTATCTATTAGAAAGCATGTTAGGGATTGGTTTGAACAAAATGAATTTGAAGAGTAGATGAGTTAAAAATTGGATCTTTTATGAAAACCTTTTATTTATGATTAAATTTACATATGAATGATTTGAGATTGTTAGACAACCTAATAGAAATCTTGAGTAGGTTATTTCTTTCAGATTTTTGCTGATTTGATTGAGTATGATGAATGTTATGCACGAATGGATCAAAAATGTATAATACCCTGTT
Organism: Hemerocallis citrina; assembly: GCA_017893485.1. Lineage (NCBI taxonomy): Eukaryota > Viridiplantae > Streptophyta > Magnoliopsida > Asparagales > Asphodelaceae > Hemerocallis > Hemerocallis citrina. Next base: position 112,604,362 of record CM030360.1, on the reverse strand, counting down.
GATGAGTTTGGATGAATGCAAGTTTGACTATAACGTGTTACAATCACATATATTCATGGGTTAACTATTGTAAATGATGGCATATGAGTTAAATGAATTATAAAAAAGGCTAATGAATTAAAAGATCAAGTTTTGAGGTTGGATTGGGATAACTAGACTTGAGACTGATGCATTATGACCACTCTGAGGCTAAAACTAAATATTTCACTATTCCTAAATGGTGAGTTTTGATGTTTTCTTAGTGCACAAACATGCACATACATTTATACATAAATATCTTATTTCATTGTTTTTGAAGAAATTAGATTTTTGTGAGTTTTGTAAAGATTTGATTTAATCTTGAATAATTCTGTACTGAGATAGTTTGAACAATGTATTACCTAATTACAAAGTTTTTTGACGGATAATTGATTATCAAATACCCTATTCTGATATATGCACATAATCATGTCTTATTTTGAAGAAATTCAATGAATTGCTATTTTATTAATTCGAGGTGGTTTTGATTTGTTTTTATGAACTTCTATATACTTTACAAGTCACGTTTGACCATCTCAGGAATGTACTTTTTATAGATTTCATTTTTATAAAGTAAAACACTGTATCGGTTAAAACATGCACATACTCAACTGCAGTCTGCAGGTACGACAGTCGACCGGTTATTTCCAACAGTCGACCGTCGAGATCCTGGCTGTAGTGTTTTCTTGAAGTTTAGGATTTTCATGCGGGACAGTTGACTGACCACTTTATATAGTCAACTGCTACTCCCCTGATTTACATTTTCTTGAAGTTTTGTATTCTCATGCGGGACAGGCGACTGACAACTTTATACAGTCAACTGTCACTGCTCTGATTAGTGTTTCTCGAGGTTTTGGACTTTTTTACGCAGGACAGTCGACCGACTATAGTATAAAGTCAACTTCCACTACTCTGACTGACGTTTTCATGAGCTTTTATGATGTTCTGTTAAAATGATTGATTCTTTAATATTTTTGGATTAATGACCTACTACTCTAAATATCATTCTTCTATAAATTGTAGTATTTTCAAGACGTTTTCTAAAGAAGTTGGAGTTGTAATGAAAGTTTGGTTTTGATGGTTGAGTGTGAGTCTTTAGAAGGTGTGTGGGACCCTAGTATACTGGCAGTTCAAAGTTGTGGTTTGGCCTGTTGAGGCTCGATTGTTGATCAGTTGAGTTAATTCCGGTAGGGTACACCAACTCTAGGAGATTTGTGAACTAATTTAATTAACTTAAAAAGATAAGGACAAGCTCTATATAGTGATATGATGAAATGAGAACATGGGTCATGGACCTCAGAATGGCTTGCGGTGTGAGATAATCCTCGGAATTATCAAGGTGTGAGTGATATAGTCTCCAGAATTATCTGCAGTGTGGTATTGATCTCTGGAATTATCGGGCTCGATGCGACACTCTTGGGGTATTCGTGTGATGAGGCGCCACAGCTTGAGGTGTGGGGTATTCTCGAAGATTCCCAGATGTGAGTGAAATAGTATCCGGAATTATCTGTGGATAGAGATTGACCTCCTAAATTATCGTGGCATACTCACAGTTTGTCTATATCTCGTAGTAGTCATCGTAGTAGGATTAGTTTCATAACAGAAGATTAAACCCTATCAAGTGGAGAACGATAAGGGCTTGCACCGGACCTATGTAGAGTGGAATGCATAGAATCCGACAAGTATGCATTAGAGAGTCAGCATATAGCATTGATGTTTTCTTGACTTGGTTTTATGCATATTATTTCCTGTTTTCTACACTTGACACTTAGTCTAGTTTCACTTGATGTTTTCATGTTTTATTTATTGTTATTTCTTATTTCATTTATTTTTGCTGTCGATACATGTTGTTTATGATAGGATGTTTCATATTTTATTTATGTTGCATTTATTTTATGTCACTCACACCGTTATGGCTGACCTCTATAGTGTTAGGGGTTAGGGTTATCTCTAGCCTCATGTCTTACACGTAGGTGCTTATAGCTTGGGATTTGGATGCATGAGATAGAATTCATGTTATAGCTTATGTAAATTGTAAAACAATGTGTTGTAAAAGAAAGATTGTAATTCAAGGTGTTGTTTTTCCGCTGTGTTTTGTATTGGACTAATGTAATAAAAGTTAAAAAAAATTATTTATTTTTGGGCTATGTTTACTATTATAATTGAAGTTGATGTTGGAAATTGTGCCACGTATTTTTGCAATATCGTATTTGAAATTTGGGGTGCTACAGAGATTGGTATCAGAGCACGCTTCAATAGTAATAATAAACATGGTATAAAAATAAACCTAGGTGTGGACACTAGAGCGTGAGTACCTAGGTGTGGACATTAGAGGGTGAGTATCACATAGAGTTAGAACATGATGTTTTGGTTTTGGGGTATGGTTGTGGTTTTGCCATGGGGGTATTGATGTGAATATGAATTGTGTTATGATGCTCTAACTTTACCTTCATTTTGTAGTATACAGTAATGGCAGGACCCAGGACCAAGAATGGTGCAAATGGTGATGGGGCTGGTAGTTCTCATGGGGCTGGACTTGATTTTGAGACTGAGATTGCAAGGGTGTATCAGACCTTGAATGCATTCATGGAAGCTAATATGGCACAGAATCAGAATCAGAATCAGAATGACAGGGCTAGACAAGTGTTTGTTAATGCTGATCCTATCAAGCAGGTTGAGTCCTTCAAGCGGATGAAGCTGTCAGTGTTTGAGGGGCAGTCTGATCCAAATGAGGCTGATGATTAGATTAGACAGATGGAGATGGTCTTGAAGTCTTGGAAACCCGAACGGTCAATAAGGTGAAATTAGCTACTATACAATTAGAGAAAGATGCTGGCATCTGGTGGCAGTCAGTGAAGAGGACTTTTGGAGATCAGCAAGTGACTTGGGAAGCTTTTATGGATGAATTCAGGAATCATTCTTTTCCTCTGGATATTCAGAAGAAGAAAGAAATAGATTGAGGAATTGCTGAGTAAGGGTTTTATCAGGCTGAGTTCTTCACCGTGGGGTGCTCCAGTGTTGTTGGTCAAGAAGAAGGATGGGTCAATGAGGATGTGCATTGACTATCGGGAGTTGAATAAGGTGACTATTCAGAATAAGTATCCGTTTCTACGGATTGATGATCTGTTCGATAGGCTTTGGGGAGCAGCTGTGTTTTCGAAGATTGATTTGAGATCATGATATCATCAGGTTCGAGTCAAAGAGGAAGATGTGAGTAAAACAGCTTTCAGAACTCGTCATGGACTCTATGAGTTTTTGGTAATGCTATTCGGAGTGACGAATGCACCAGCAGTATTCATGGATATGATTAATCAGATATTGCGGCCATTCATTGATTCCTTCGTAGTGGTTTTTATTGATGATATTTTGGTGTATTTGAAGTCAGAGGAAGAACATTTTATGCACTTGACAGAGGTGTTACAGAAGTTACAGGAGCATAACTTGTATGCCAAGCTATCGAAGTGTGAGTTTTGGAAGTTTGAGGTGGCTTTTCTTGGTCAGATCCTTTCTAAGGAGGGAGTGACCAATGATCCTCAGAAGGTTGAAGCAGTGAGGGATTGGCCCAGGCCAACATCAGTGAAGGAAGTCAGGAGTTTCTTGGGTTTGACTGGATACTACAGGAGATTCATTCAGGGCTGTGCATAGATTGCAGTTTCTTTGACAGGGTTGACTTGGAAGAATGTGGCGTTCGCATGGACTGATAAGTGCGAGACAAGTTTCCTTGAGCTAAAGGAGAGGTTGACGACTGCACCTATATTAGCTTTGCCGCAAGCTGGGAAGGATTATGATATCTTCAGTGATGCATCTCTCAGAGGTTTGGGGTGTGTCTTGATGCAGGAAGGCAAGGTTATTGTCTACGGTTCTTGGCAGCTACGTGTGCATGAGAAGAATTATCTGGCACATGATCTGGAGTTAGCAGCTATTATCTTTTCCTTGAAGCAGTGGAGGCACTATGTATATGGTGAGAAGGTTAACATGTATACTGACCAGAAGAGCCTGAAGTACATTTATCAGCAAAAGGATCTAAATCTTCAGCAGAGAAGGTGGTTGGAAGTGTTGGAAGACATTCGTACTGAGATCAAGTATCATCCGTGCAAGGCGAATGTGGTGGCCGATGGGCTTAGTCGAAAAAGCAGTTTGGCGAGCTTGATCACTACTCAAAGTGAGTTGGCGACAGAGATTGATCGGGAAGATATTGAGGTGGTACTGCAGGGTTTGGGAGCGTCTTTGGCTCAGTTAAGACTGTAGCCTTCTTTGAGAGAGCAGATTAGGGAAGGTTAGAAATTAGATGCAGAGATCTAGAAGATATTGCTGTAGGTTTCCGGTGGCAAGTTGTCAGAATTCCGTGTCCAAGATGGAGTGCTATAGATGGGTGAGAGGTTGTGTGTTTCGGAGAATGGCAACTTGAGGGAGAGTATCTTGCAGGAGGCACATAGTACTTTGTTGTCGGTGCATCCTGGAAGCACAAAGATGTACAAGAATATCAAACAGCACTTTTGGTGATCCAGTATGAAGAGGGATGTGGCAGATTTTGTGGCACGGTGTCTGACTTGTCAGCAGATCAAAGCAGAGAATCAGAGACATGGAGATTTGTTGCAGCCTTTGCCCATTGCAGAATGGAAGTGGGAGAATATCAACATGGATTTCATTATAGGTTTGCCAAGGAGTGCGAAGGGCAATGACTCGATTTGGGTAATTGTTGGTCGTTTGACCAAATCAGCTGACTTTCTGTTTATGAAGATTACTTGGTCATTGGAGAAATTGGCAGAGCTAAATATTGATGAGATTGTGAGACTTCATGCAGTTCCTGTGTCGATTGTGTCCGACAGGGATGCGAGGTTCACTTCGAGGTTTTTGAAGAGTCTGCAAGAAGCTTTGGGTACCAGAATGGATTTTAGTACCGCTTTTCATCAGTGGACTGATGGTGAGACTGAAAGGGTGAATCGGGTATTGGAAGATATGCTGGGGCTTGTGTTATGGATTTCAGTGGTAGTTGGGAGAGGTACTTGGCATTGGTTAAGTTTGCTTATAACAATAGTTATCATGCATGTATCGGGATGGCTCCGTGTGATGCTCTGTACGGGAGGAAGTGCAGAACGCCTGTTTGTTGGTATGAGGTTAGCGAGAGACAGATGTTTGGGCCCGAGATTGTGCAGCAAACATCGGAGAAAATTGAGTTGATTCGCAAGAGGTTGGTCGAGGCTCAGAGTCGGCAGAAGAGTTATGTAGACACTTGGAGAAGGGATTTGGAGTTTGAGGTTGGGGATGCAGTTTTCCTCAAGGTATCTCTAACCAAGGGAGTGATCAGGTTTGGTAAGGGAGGCAAGTTGGCTGCACGGTATATTGGGCCATACAAGATTTTGTGGCGGATTGGTAAGACGGCATATAGGTTGGATCTTCCGAAGGAGTTGGAACAAGTGCATGATGTGTTCCATGTGTTGTTGTTGAGGAAGTATGTGCTGGATCAGAGTCATCAGCTAGTGGAAGTACCTGAAGATCTACAGGTGAACCTGAGTTACAAGGAGCAGCCTGTGGAGATTGTTGATCATAGGGAGAAAATTTTGAGGAGCAAAGTGATACCTATGGTCAAGGTGTTGTGTAGGAACCAGCAGTTCGAGGAGGCTACTTGGGAGCCAGAGGACATGCAGAAGGATTCTCCTGAGCTTTTTGTATGATTGTATTCTTTTGTATGATGATGCTCTTCGAGTTGAGCTGTATTTCTTTTGTTAGATTATATTTTCTTGTGTACATGTAACTCTTAAACTATGTTTTCATTTATCAGATTTCCATTTCCTTTTGCTTATTTTGTGTGGACAGTATTAGTGGTAGTTCTGAGGACAGAACTATTCTAAGGCGGGAGTGATGTAATACCTCAGATTTTTAAATAATGTTTTTAAGATTTATAAATTAATTAAAATGATTTTTGGGGATTTAATGAACATTTTCTGAAAATTTATCTTTTTACTAGTGCAAACATTTCTGGGGAAGTTCAAAGTCAAAATTTATTTTTGGGGAAACTCATTATTTTTTATTAAATATTATTTGTGAATTTTTTGCATTTTTTTGATAATCATTGGACCTATTTGCAAATATTACAAAAAAGGACTTTTGTACAAAATTACAACTTGGAGTGAAAACTCCAGATTTTCGGATTTTTGGGCTAGGCATGATGCCTAGTCAACTCAGAGGTAAAGAGTTCACTTTTGTTTTTAAAAAATTTGGTCCATTTTGCAAGTTTTGATAAAGGAGAGTCTTTTTGAAAAATTGATATTTAAAGGGGTGAAAGTGCAAATTCATTTTTCTCGGTTTTCAAACAATGCCGGCTGGTTGTAGGCTGGTTATTTTAAAAAAAACTTAATTAAGTTGGTTTTATTCAATTTCCAGGTATATAGATTTATATATGTAAATGTACATTTTAAAAAGGCATTTTACAAATCTACTCAAAACCCTAGACACCCTTATTCCGGCCTATATTAGGGTGAGGTGCAGCTGTCTCTTTGCTGCACAACACAAAGGGGATTTCTTATTATTATTTTTTGGAGTTTTCAAGCGAGGATTCTTGGTTTTCTTGCGAAGGAGGATTTTTCTTATTCTTTATTTTTCTTAGGGGTATTCTTCAAAGAGGCGAGTGATATATGTTTGTTGTGTATTGTTCTTTGAATGTTTTATGTGATGATCTATCCATTAGAAAGCATGTTAGGGATTGGTTTGAACATAAAAATATAATGGATTCGATGACTAGATGAGTTAAAATTTGGATCTTTTATGAAAATCTAGTTATTTATGATTAAATTTACATATGAATGATTTGAGATTGTTAGAGAACCTATTAGAAATCATGAGTAGGTTATTTCTTTCAGATTTTTGCTGATTTGATTGAGCATGACGAACGTTATGCACGAATGGATCAAAAATGTATGAATGCAATGTTGATGAGTTTGGATGAATGCATGTTTGACTATAACGTGTTACAATCACATATATTCATGGGTTAACTATTGTGAATGATGGCATATGAGTTAAATGAATTATAATAAAGGCTAATGAATTAAAAGATCAAGTTTTGAGTTTGGATTGGGATAACTAGACTTGGGACTGATGCATTATGACCACTCTTGGGATTTTGTGAATGTGTGAAGTTTTCAATTGGGTTTGAGTTGCTTAATACTGAAGCTAAAACTAAATATTTCACTAATCGTAATTGATGAGTTTTGAAGATTTTTTGGTGCACAAACATGCACATATTTTTATACATAAATATCTTATTTCATTGTTTTTGAAGAAATTGGGTTTTTGTGAGTTTTGTAGAGATTTGATTTAATATTGAATAATTCAATACTGAGATAGTTTGAACAATGTATTCCCTAATTAGAAAGTTATTTTGACGCATAAGTGATTATCAAATACACTATTCTGATATATGCACATAATCATGTCTTATTTTGAAGAAATTCAATGAATTGTTGTTTTATTAATTCGAGGTGGTTTTGATTTGTTTTTATGAACTCCTATATACTCTACAAGTCACATTTGACCATCTCAGGAATGTACATTTTACAGATTTTGTTTTTATAAAGTAAAACACTGTATCGGTTAAAACATGCACATGCTCAACTACAGTCTGCAGGTACGACAGTCGACCGGTTATTTCCAACAGTCGACTGACCACTTTATATAGTCGACTACCACTGCCCTGATTTACGTTTTCTTGAAGTTTTGTATTCTCATGCGGGACAGGCAACTAACAACTTTATACAGTCGACTGTCACTGTCTGATTAGTGTTTCTCGAGGTTTTGGAATTTTTTACGCAGGACAGTCGACCGACTACAGTATGAAGTCGACTACCACTGCTCTGACTGACGTTTTCTTGAGCTTTTCTGATGTTCTTTTAAAACGATTGTTTCTTTAATATATCTGGATTAATGGCCTACTGTTCTAAATATCATTTTGCTATAGATTATAGTATTTTCGAGACGTTTTCTAAAGAATTATGAGTTGTAATGAAAGTTTGGTTTTGATGGTTGAGTGTGAGTCTCTAGAGGGTGTAAGGGATCCTAGTATACCGGCAGTGGAGAGTTGTGGTTTGGTCTTTTGAGGCTTGATTGTTGATCAGTTGAGTTAAGTCTGGTAGGGTACACCAACTCTAGGAGATTCGTTAATTAATTTAATTAACTTAAGAAGATAAGGACAGGTACTAGATAATGATATGATGAAATGAGAACAAGGGTCATGGACCTCAGTATGGCTTGCGGTGTGAGATAATTCCTGGAATTATCGAGGTGTGAGTTAAATAGTCTCCGTAATTACCTGCGGTGTGGGATTAATCTCCGGAGTTATCGGGGTCGAGGCAACGCTCATGGGGTATTCGTGTGACGGGGTGCTGATGAGTGTAAATGAAAGTTTTCGATCGTCGAGTCTTCTTCGAAACGAGTGCTCATGCGTCAAAAACAAAGTTCTGTAGCTCCAGAAAAATCAATTTTTCTACAGCCTTCGTGCAGAAAACAGCTTTGGCCAGTCGACCGCACACCCGACCGAAGTTGCGGTCGACCGCGCAGTCGACCGTCTCCCTCTCTGTCCAGATCTCGTAAACGTGACGGTCGACCATCCAAAATGCGATCGACCGCGTCGGCGCTGATGTTCTATTTTGAATACGGGTTTCGGGTCAAATAGTCTGTATTTTTATACCTCTTTTTAGGGTTTCAATGGGGGGTTATATATCCACATGAATGTGCAAATTAGAGAGAGATCTTAGACGCTAGAGAGAGATAAAAAAGAAGATCTTGAAGAGAAAGAGATTGAAGAAGAAAGATCTTGACGGCTTCAATCAACAACAATAATAAAACGAGTTCTTTCTTCTCTTCTCCTTTTCATGCAATCAAATACTATGTTTTTTTTTTGCAAAACCATTATGAACTAAATTTATTTTTCTAGGGCTTCGATGTAGCCTAGTTTTGATAACATAGTTTTAATTCCATATTATTTTTCTATTTTTCCATGGTTGTGTGTTTGATTTTTGTGTTTAATGCTTACAATTATTTGACCAACTTTTATATGATTTATTGGATCAATGGTGTATAAAATTAAATACCGTTGATTGAGCGAAATTAGAGATGATTTATCGCGACTGATGTGACCGTTAAGAAATCCACAGAACTTAATGAGTTTTCGATTGATTAAATTTGCATAGAGATATGACAAACTGTTAGTCGGAGATATTTTTGGTGTTGTTCGAGAGAAAGCATTAAAAAAATTTGGGGATTTTGGTCTACAACTTGGAAAAATAAATTCTTTATTCATATGGAATTATAAATTGTGGGGGATAAACTAGGTGAAGTCAAAAGCCCTAGAATTGATTTTGCAACTAATAAACAATATAAACTCATATTCTGTCTCTTTTAGTTAATTTAGTTAGTTATTTAGATAAATTTAATTTAGTTGCGTTCTTTATTTAATTTCGATTCTCCATATAGTTGTTCATCTAGTAATTTCAGTACTTAATAAAATAACTAGTCCCTGTGGATTTGACACTCTATTCACTTATCTACACTACTTGTTGAGATTTTATACACTTGCAAATATTCACACCAAGTTTTTGGCGCCATTTCCGGGGATTAGTTATTCTTCTATTCAATTTGGAGGACTAGCACATGATGACCCAAATGTTCACATCGCAAATTTTCTCGAAATATGTGATACCTTCCAACGCAATGGAGTTTCTAATGATGTTATCCGACTGAGACTCTTTCCTTTCTCACTCAGAGATAAGCCAAAGTCTTTGTTGAATTCTTTACCGCCAGGAGTTATTACAACTTTGATGTATTTCCCCCCAGCAAAAACTGCAAAGTTAAGAAATGACATCCCAACATTCACTCAATTCGAAACAGAGTCATTATATGATGCATGGGAGAGGTGCAAAGAGTTATTAAGAAAGTGTCCTCATCATGAACTTCCAAAATGGCTACAAGTGCAAACATTCTATAACGGTGTGGGAGCTACAAATCGATCCATGGTAGATGCAGCAGCTGGAGGTGCACTAATGAGCAAAACTCATGAAGCAGCTTATGACCTTTTAGAGGAGATGGCATTTAATAATTATCAGTGGTCCTCAGAATGAACAATGCAAAGAAAAGTGGCGGAAGTTTTTGAACTTGACCCTATTTCTACTTTAACTGTAAAAATTGATATTTTATCTAAGCAAATATGTAATATGAATGTTAATTCTATTCAATCTAATATCATTTGCGATCTTTGTGCAGGAAATCATTCCAGTGAAGATTACCAAGTGGGAAATCCTTTTCCTCCATCAAATGCCGAACAAGCAAATTATGTGTCAAATTTTCAAAGGCAAAACAACCCTTATGCAAACACATACAATCCAGGATGGAGAAATCACCCCAATTTTTCTTGGAGCAATAATCAAGGAGGGGCTAGACCACAACAGAATTTTCAACCACAAGAAAAGAAGCCTACACTTGAAGATATGTTCATGCAATACATGCAGAAGACAGATTTGGTAATACAAAATAATACGGCTTCAATTCACAATCTTGAGGTGCGAATTGGTCAGCTTTCAAATATTCTTACAGAGAGAACAGTAGGAAACTTACCTAGTAACACAGTGGTCAATCCCAACGACCATGTCAAAGCAATAACACTTAGAAGTGAGACAACAATTATGCAGCCACAAATCAAAAATGTCAAACAAAATGTAGTTGAAAAGCAGGGTGAGAATGAGCAAATTTTGGAAGAAGAAACGAAGCACAGAGGAGATTCAAGCCAAACAATTTCAGGGGAGTTTAATTCTAACACTTATCATAATTCTCCTTATGATCCACCTATTCCTTTTCCACAAAGACTTAAAAAGAATAAGCTTGATAATCAGTTTTCAAATTTTTTAAATATTTTCAAGCAATTGCAATATTCCTCTTATTGAAGCTTTAGAACAAATGCCTAAATATGGTAAATTTTTTAAGGAAATTTTATCAAACAAGAGGAAGCTATAAGAGCATGAGATGGTGATGTTAACTGAAGAAAGTAGTGCAATTTTATAAAAGAAGCTGCCACCAAAACTAAAAGATCTAGGGAGTTTTACAATTCCTAGCACTATTGGAAATTCTTCTTTTCATAAAGCACTATGTGATTTAGGGGCAAGTATTAATCTTATGCCCTATTCTGTTTTCAGAAAATTAGGTATTGGAGAAGCAAAGCCTACCTCAATTTCCTTGCAATTAGCGGACAGGTCTATCAAATATCCAAGAGGGATCATTGAAGATGTTTTGGTGAAAGTTGACAAATTCCCATTTCCAGCTGATTTTGTTGTGCTTGACATGGAGGAAGATGAACAAATCCTTTTGATATTGGGGAGAACTTTTCGTGCAACAGGAAAAACTCTAAGTGATGTACAACAAGGAAAACTTATTCTTAGTGTTGACAACGAACAAGTGACTTTTGATGTACTTAAAGCTATGGAGCATCCTGCCGAAGTTCACTCATGTTTTCAAGTCAGTAAAATTGATCTAGCCATTAGCAAGACACATAACGGTGAAGTTGACAAATTACCTTTGGAAATGTGTCTAACAAAATCAACAACTTTAGAATCTGAAAATGAAGAAGTTTTCGAATGTGTTCGGTATTTGGAGGCTGCACCATTTATTCATCCTTTAGCTCAACTAAAATTCAGAGATGTGGGGATATCAAAAATGTCATTACTAACAGATGAACCCCCGAAGCTTCAGCTAAAACCACTGCGATCTAGTTTGAGGTATGCTTTTTAGGCCAAAACTCCACTTTTCCTGTTATTATTAATAATTCTTTGAATAATGTTGAAGAAGAGAAATTGCTAAGAATTTTGAGAGAACATAAAACAGCATTAGGATGGAACATTTCTGATATAAAGGGGATTAGTCCTTCAATATGCATGCATAAAATTTTAATGGAGGATGATTTTAACCCTATAGTGCAGCCACAGTGAAGATTAAATCCATCAATGTAGGAAGTGGTGCATAAGGAGGTCTTGAAGCTTTTAGATGCAGGTAGCATTTATCCAATTTCAGATAGTGCGTGGGAAAGTCCTATACATGTTGTTCCAAAGAAAGGAGGAATAACTGTAGTATAAAATGATAATAATAAGCTAATACCAACTAGAACAGTAACGGGATGGCGAGTGTGCATAGATTATCAAAGACTAAACGATGCAACTATAAAAGATCATTTTCCACTACCTTTCATTGACCAAATGCTGGAAAGACTTGCTGGCCATTCATACTATTATTTTCTTGATGGGTATTCGGGATACAATCAAATTGCTATAGCACTAGAAGATCAAGAGAAAACAACTTTTACTTGCCCATATGGAACTTTTGCATATAGAAGGATGCCTTTCGGTCTTTGCAATGCCCCCGCCACATTTCAACGCTGCATGATATCAATTTATTATGATATGGTTGAGAAGTTTATTGAAATATTTATGGATGATTTTTTCAGTTTTTGGTTATTCATTTGATAATTGTTTATCTAATTTAGCTTTGGTTTTGCAGCGTTGCAACAAAACAAATCCGGTGTTGAATTGGGAGAAATGTCAATTTATGGTGGAAGAAGGAATTGTGTTAGGCCACAAAGTTTCCTTTAAGGAAATTGAAGTGGATCGTGCTAAAATTGATTTCATTGAAAAACTACCACCACCAACCAATGTTAAAGCAGTGAGAAGTTTCTTCGGCCATGCAGGATTTTATCAACGATTTATAACAGATTTTTCATTAATCACTAAACGTTTTTGCAATCTTTTGAATAAAGATACACCTTTTGATTTTTCTCATGATTGCTTGCATGCTTTTGAAACATTGAAAAAGAAATTGATTTCAGCACCTATAATAATTGCACCAGATTGGAATTTGCCTTTTGAATTAATGTGTGATGCTAGTGATGTGGTGATCGGTGTTGTTTTAGGGCAAAGAAAAAATAAGATTTTTCACACCATTTATTATGCAAGTAGAACTTTGACAGAAGCACATCTTAATTATTGATATGGCTAAAAATGGGGTTAAATCGGAACCGTCCAAACTTGGCGCGAATCTCAAAGCCTGGGGACAAAATGGTAATTTTACCCACAAACGGGTCTGAAGTGGGTACTGGGTCTTCTCTCCAAAAGCCCAGTGACCCGCAAACGGACCCATCTCAACTGGGTGCAGGTTTCAACCCGCAACAAACCCAGTCCAGTAGGATAGAATTAGGGTTTCTGATTAATCCTAATCAACGACCCTGATTCATATCTATCCTTTCACTGGGAATTAGGGATTACATTCCTAATCTAATCCTAGGGATTACATTCCTAATCTGATCCCAAAGGCGGCTATAAATACCCCCATCCACCACCATTAAGAGGTAATCAATCTTTTGCCAATTTACGCTCTCTCATAATCTTCCTGATTACTGACTTGAGCGTCGGAGGGTGCGTCGCTGGGATCAACCCCGGTGTATCGCACTTTTTGCAGGTGAACGGCGGGAATCAACGGTCAAACTCCAGTGAGAAGATTCCAGGTCTTTGCTATTTGGGTTTCCTAAGAATCCACAAGTACTATCTGCTTGCCCCCACACCAGATTCAGCGGTAACAGATTGGCGTCGTCTGTGGGAAACAACAAATAGCAGCCCTTCCTCTTCCCGTCAGGTCAGACCTACCCAGCCATGCCTCCCCGAAGGCTGAGATCCCGAGGGTCCAACCGCGGACCCACTCCCCCTCAACCACAACAGGAGGTCCCTCTCCAAACAGTCTAGCCACAGGGACTTCCTCCTCAACCCGACCAAGCCCCGCAGCAGGACCAACTCCCTCAGAATCTTCAACCCCCTCGCGGTCAAACCGGTCCCTAAAATGCCGGTGCAGGGGGATGCCGTCCCGATCCTCCGAGACAACCTCTCCAACATGATCACGTCTCCATGCACAACCCCTCAACTGATTCCATGGCATCTCACAATCCCCGGGCCTCCGATGACCTCCGCAATACCCTTAACAATCGACATAAGGAAGAGGATCTTCACCACCGTTTGGATGAAAGGTGGGCCCCTAGAGGGAGTCTCCCACCAATAACGTCCAAATGAACGATCTCCTCATCCCCGGGAACATAGGAGGTCCCCGCCTCACCGAAGACAGAGAGAGTCCCCCGAGCACTATAGAAGAAGGCCTCGTTCACCGAGGGATGATGAGGCGCCCATCACCCGTGCCGAGTTCCAGCAATTCCAAGCAACCATCTTACAAGCCCTCAATCTCCGACCCAACAATAATGGTGCTCGAAGGGTCCCCACTCCTCCTCCAATCCAAAGCCCTCGCCGACGTTCCCGGACTCCTCCTCCAGCTCCTAGCAACCCCCAGAACATTCCTAGTCCTCGCCACTCCCGGAGCTACCGTCGTCGTAGCCCCCGCTCTCCCTCTTATGAAGACGAGTCCAGAGGCTCATTCGACTACCGTCGACGGGATGACACTGTCTACCGTCGTCTACACAAAATGGAATGGCGCTTGGGTCAGCTAGACATAGAATAAGAGCTTAGAAGAAGGACCCTCCATCCGAGCCGACCTCCTTTCTCTTGTACCATCATGGAGGCGCCCATTCCAATACGCTTCAAGCCTCCACAGTTCGAGACCTATTCCGGGGAGTCCAACCCCATGGACCACATCAAAAGCTTTAAGACCCTCAAGCTAATCCACCAAGCTTCCGATGCTCTGCTGTGCAAGACCTTCCCGGCTACTCTCAAGTGTCCGGCTCGGGAATGGTACTCTCGCCTCGCCCCATCCTCAATATTCTTCTTCGAGCAATTCGAGACCCTCTTCGTCACCCATTTCGTGAGTACCCGCCGAACTGAGAAGATCAACATTTCGCTACTCTACCTCAACCAGAAGAAGGGTGAGAAGTTAAGGGACTATGTGAAAAGGTTCACCGCGGAAGCTAGGTCTATCGCTTCCCTCGACCAGTCTGTCGCTGCAGCAGCGTTCCAATCAAACGTCCTTATTTCCAGCATCTGCTCCTCCCTCGCCAAGAAGCCCCCGCAGAACTTCTCCGATCTCCTTCTCCGAAGCGAGAAGTATATTCAGGCCGAGGAAGCTGAGCACCGCCCCAACTTTGAGGGGCCTTCCTCCGGGTCTAAGAGAAAGGGAACAGAAGAAGAAGGAGCAAAGAAACTCCAGAAGGACAATGGCGGACAGCGCCGACCTCCCCCCAGATTCGAAAAGTTCACTCCTCTTAACGCCAACATTTCTACTATTCTCATGGAAGTTGAGAAAGGAAGGGGTGCTACCCCCTGCCCCGAAAATGAACACCCCTGACAAGACGAGGGACAAAGAAAAATGGTGCCGCTATCACCGGGATCATGGCCACGACACCAATGATTGTAGGGCCCTGAAGAACGAGATAGAAGCCCTCATCCAAAGGGGGCAACTGGCTAAATTCGTGAGAAAGGACTGAACCGACTAAGCACCCCGAACAAGGCGATGAGTTGCCCGAATTCGAAGAGGAGCGTGTCCTGCACCTCATTCATGGAGGCCCGACGGGGGGCTCCTCCAACTCCTCTCGAAAGGCGTTTATAAGAGAAGTTAATTCGGTTCGCGGCACACCTCCTCCTAAAGGCCTCGGAGTAACTGTCTCATTCTCAGATGAAGACCTTGAAGGTGTCCGAACCCCCATTGTGACGCACTTGTGATCAACCTCCATATGGGGAACTTTAAAGTAGAGAGGATCCTGGTAGACAATGGCAGCTCCGTTAACATCCTCTTCCTCGCCGCTTTCAAAGGTCTCAAACTATCCTGGGACTGACTTAAGCCCGCCGGCTACACACTCCATGGGTTCACGTGAGTGCCAGTGACTATTGAAGGGGTGATCACCCTCGACGTAACTGCTGGCAAAACTCCTACTACTCGAACGGAGCTGATGGACTTCATGGTCGTCGATGTCTCCGCTGCTTATAATGTGATTCTGGGCCGACCTGGCCTAGCTGCCTTGGAAGCCGTCCCTTCCGCTTATCACCTCAAGATGAAGTTCCCCACCCGGATAGGAGTAGGGGAAGTAAGAGGCAGTCAGGAAATGGCCCGTAAATGTTACATGACCTCTACTGAGGGTCCAGTCCTCTCCCTCGAAACTCTTGAAGTCCCCCAAGATGGTGTCCGACCAACGTCCGAGCCAGTGGATGAATTGGAGGAAGTGCTCTTCTCTGAGCAAGATCCGAGCTGCAAGTTCTTTATCAGCAAGACCCTCCCATCACCCCTAAGCTCGGACGTAGTTCAATGTATTAGAAAGAACCGCGACCTCTTTGCCTGGTCAGCTGCCGACATGCCTAGAATTTCCGAAGAGCTTCTCATCCACCATCTGAGTGTTGTACCAGGGTCCAGACCGGTTCAACAGAAGAGGCACAAATTTGCTCTCGAGCGCCAACAAGCTATAAAAGAAGAGGTGGACAAGCTCCTCAGGACTCGGTTCATACAGGAGGTCAATTATCTCGAATGGCTCTCAAATGTTGTGATGGTAAAGAAGGCCAACGGGAGTTGGAGAATATGTATCGACTTCACCGACCTGAATAAAGCATGTCCTAAAGATCCATTTCCTCTCCCAAGTATCAACACCCTGATCGACACAACTTTGGGCCATGAACTCCTCAGCTTCATGGATGCCTTCTCTGACTACAATCAGATTCGTATGTTTCCCCCGGATATCCCGAAGACCTCCTTTGTAACCGATCAGGGCCTCTACTACTACAGGGTAATGACTTTCGGGTTGAAGAATGCAGGTGCCACTTATCAACGCCTCGTCAACAAGGTTTTTCAAGCACAAATCGGCCGAAATATGGAGGTATATGTTGACGATATACTTGTGAAGAGCATCCATGGGGCCGATCATGTGGCCGATCTGCAAGAGGCGTTCGATGTACTCAGGAAGCACGATATGAGGCTCAATCTGAACAAGTGTGCGTTCGGAGTCTCGTCAGGAAAAATCCTAGGCTTTATGGTCAGCCAAAGAGGAATCGAAGTGAACCCCGAGAAGATCAAGGCCATATTGGACATGGCTCCCCTAAAGAATGTTAAAAAGGTTCAGAAGCTAACGGGTCGCCTTGCTTCCATAAGTCAGGGAAAAAGTGTCTTCCCTTCTTCAAAGCTCTCAGGGGCGCAAAAGGCTTCGAGTGGGGTCAGCAGCAACAAGACTAATTCGACCAGCTAAAGGCTTACCTAGTTAATCCTCCTCTCCTCAGTAAACCAGTTCCTGGGGAAGCCCTCTACCTCTACTTAGCCGCCTCCGAGCAGACCCTCAGCGCTGTCCTCGTAAGGGAAGAAGATAAGACTCAAAAGTCCATCTATTACGTGAGCAAGATACTTCGGGATGTCGAGCTCCGCTACCCAAGGATAGAGAAGATGGCATACGCCTTAGTCATGGCTGCAAAAAAGCTTCGCCCATATTTCTAGTCCCATTCGGTGGTCGTTCTTACCGACCAACCATTGAAGTAAGTCCTTTACAAGCCGGAGACTTCCGGTCGTCTTATGAAATGGTCTATCGAACTGAGCCAGCATGATATAACATATCAGCATCGGACCGCGATCAAGGCTCAGGCCTTAGCTGAATTCATAGTTAAAAGCACCATTCTCGAGGTCAGTCAAGCGTCAAACGGACCTCCTATTTGGATAGTATATGTTGAGGGATCCTCTTGTACCGAAGGGAGCAGAGCCGGGGTTATTCTGGTAGGCCCAGATAACTTCGTCCTCCAATACTCCCTCCGCATTAACTTCAAGGCCTCCAACAATGAAGCAGAATATGAAGTCCTTATAGCCGGTCTTGGGATGGCTCGCAAGACAGGGGCACAATGCCTCCGCATATTTAGTGACTCTCAGCTAGTCGTGAATCAAGTCTTGGGCGAGTATGAAGCGCGAGATGACCGAATGGCTAAGTATCTAGCCAAGGTCCAAAATCTCATGGCTCTCTTCGAAGAGGCGCTTATTCGGCGAATCCCGAGGGAAGAAAATGCCCAAGCAGACGCTCTCTCAAAGTTAGCCTCTTCCTCCCTCCAAGGTCTCGAGCAAACCGTCTTAATTGAAGTGCTCCTGAAGCCGAGCATGGAAGAGGAAACTCCCGACTCCATGGAGTCGCTGCCGGTCCAACTTCAAGATAATTGGATGAAGCCCCTGGTAGAATTCCTAAGGGATGGGCTCCTCCCCAAAGACCCTAAGGAAGCTCGCCGAGTTAGAACCAGAGCGGAGTGGTACACCATTGTAGAGGGGGTCTTGTACAAACGCTCCTTCACACAAATTAACGGCAGACCTTATCTGAGGTGCCTCTCCCCCGAACAAGCCACATACGCCTTGTAAGAGCTTCACGAAGGCATAGGCGGAGCACATTCAGGGTCCAGGTCCCTTGCCTGGAAGGTGTTGAATTATGGATATTTCTGTCCTACCCTCTTACAAGATGCTGAGCGACATGTTCGGCAATGCAGCTCTTGTCAAAAGCACTCCAACATCCTTCGACTCCCACAAGCTCGGCTCGCCACCCTATCAAGTCCTATCCCTTTCGCAATGTGGGGGATGGATTTACTAGGACCGTTCCCGCCAGCTCCCGGCCAACTCAAATTTTTAGTCATGGCGATCGACTACTTCTCGAAGTGGATAAAGGCCGAGCCCTTGGCCGCAATCACAGAGAGCAAAGTACTCCAGTTCTTTTGGAAGAACGTCATCTGCAGGTTCGACGTCCCTCGAGTCCTCATAACCGACAATGGAACACAGTTTATAGGGGCCTCCTTCCGAGCTCTGTGTGAAGACCTCGCCATCCAACAACGCTTCTCCTCTGTCTCCCACCCTCAATCAAACGGCCAAGTGGAAAACGCCAATCAACAGATCCTCTCTGGTATCAAGAAGAGGCTGGATAAGTCTGCTAAAGGTTTATGGGTTGATCAGCTCCCGAACGTACTGTGGAATTACCGCACTACCAAACGGACCCCAACGGGAGAGTCGCCGTTCAACCTCACCTACAAGACCGAGGTTGTAATCCCCCTGGAAGTCGGTGTACCCTCTCCTCGTCTTATTGCTTACGAAGAAGAGCAGAATGGCAGAGAGCTCCGAGCAAATCTGGACTAGATCGATGAGCTCCATGAAAGAGCTGCCATTCGTCAACAAATCTATCGGAGAAAGATCGAGCTGGCCTATAACAAGAGAGTCCGTCCTACCGACCTCAAAGAAGGGGACTTAGTCCTTAGAAAGTTAGCTATCTCCTTCCCCAGTCAGAAGAGTAAGCTAACTCCAAATTGGGAACGACCCTACAAGATCACCAAAGTAGTTCGGCCAGGAACCTACCATCTAGAAGACCTTGAAGGCAGAGAGATTCCCAGGAGTTGGAATGCCGACCATCACTTGAAGTACCAAGAGAGCGCATGAACGCCTTTCTAAGTACCGTCAGATGTCGAACCGTTCCCTTCTCTTCACTTGTATTTTACTTTTGCTTTTTTATTTCTCCCATGTAATAACGGCTCGCAACTTAGAAGCAGCCGAGTATTAGTTTTCAATAAAGAACATTTTTCTTCATATCTTACTTGTGAACTGCTTGTATCTCTCTGTTTTTACCTTCTTTATACTCTAACGACGAGTTCAGAGTCCAACACTTGGCTCGACTCCGCTTTGCAAGCTCGCTCTAAAGCAATCTAGAAGCGGTTCTCCATTCAGAATTGCTCCCACAACTGTTGAAACAAACTCTAACGACGAGTTCGGAGTCCAACACTTGGCTCGACTCCGCTTCGCAAGCTCGCTCTTAAGCGAGCTAGAAGTGGTTCGCCATTTGGAATTGCTCCCACAACCATTGAAACAAACTTTAATGACTAGTTCGGAGTCCAACACTTGGCTCGACTCCGCTTCGCAAGCTCGCTCTTAAGCGAGCTAGAAGTGGTTCACCATTCGGAATTGCTCCCACAACCGTTGAAACAAACTCTAACGACGAGTTGGGAGTCCAACACTTGGCTCGACTCTGCTTCGCATGCTCGCTCTTAAGCAAACTAGAAGCGGTTCGCCATTCGGAATTGCTCCCACGATCGTTGAGATATACTCTTGTTTCGCTGCCAAGCGCGAGATCCTTACAACTAAACTGTATATGGGAGAAGCTGATGCTAGGTCTGCCACTTGTATGCATCTCTTGATCCTCGCAGATTAGAAGGTCATTAATATGAGTTCGCTATATTCTTCGTGTTTCCTCAAGAGAAGTCGAAGGGCACCGACGCCCAAACAAGCAAAAAACCTTGCTCTGGACTTTGGCACACATCGCCGAGCGCTCTTGGCACCGACGCCCAAACAAGCAAAAAACCTTGCTCTGGACTTCGGCATATATTGCCGAGCACTCTTGGCACCGACGCCCAAACAAGCAAAAAATCTTGCTCTGGACTTCGGCACACATCGCCGAGCGCTCTTGGCACCGACGCCCAAACAAGCAAAAAACCTTGCTCTGGACTTCGGCGCACATTGCCGAGCGCTCTTGGCACCGATGCCCAAACAAGCAAAAAACCTTACTCTGGACTTCGGCACACATCGCCGAACGCTCTTGGCACCAATGCCCAAACAAGCAAAAAAAACCTTGCTCTGGACTTTGGCACATGTTGCCGAGCGCTCTTAACACCGAGGACCAAACGATCGAAAGTTTATCTCCGGACCTCGGCACACTAAAGACATCCACGAGTAACACAACAATAAAAAGAGTTCAAAAACGCACAAGTTCAAGAAAGAAAAAGCACCATTTCGATTAAGTACGGGGAGACAATTACAAAGCGGCATCTTCTCTACAACCGAGCTACAAGACTTCCAAAAGCAAAAACTACAACACCAACTCGTTACGCTTAGGCGAATTACAAAACTTGAAAAACAAAAAATCTTCAGTGCTTCCTTGGCGCAGGGATATTTCGCTTCAAAGACACCCGAGGGCGACAACGCTAGACCCCGGTACTCGTCCCTAAACCAGCGAATTGAGAAGTGTCCTCGGCCCTGCTCCTGATAGTTGCCCCGATGGATGCCCCGCCCGATGAAATTGCCACGCCACTTTGGGCATCACCCGGACTTGGTCGACCTACGGGAGAACGAGTCGCGAGCTCATAAAATGAAATGCCTCGCGAGTGCACAAAGTGCTCCTGACGTTAATTGTCCCCTAGTGGGGCTTTAGGCGCGCCACTTCAACCTCCAACTCAGCGATCCTCTATTTTAGAGACTCATCTCCTTCCCCCACCTCGAAGCGAGGAGGCAGAGCGGAACTCGGAATGTTGGGTCAATGGGCAATGATCCGGCAGAGGTGAGTGACTTCTATGCCCCTATCCACTGTGGCTCTTTTCAAAGCATCGACCACCGCCGTCAGCTCGTCACGTTCGGTCATCAACCTGCCCACTGCCTTGGTTAGCTCCTCTTCCTCCGCCAGAAGTTTGGCTTCCACTATCTGCAAGTGGTGCACCTCGGTAAGCATATCGTCCCTCTCCGCTGTCATCTTCGACAGAAAGAGCTGCAGACACTGCAACCTTAGCCCATTGGTGAAGGCTGTCGACGAGCCATCCTGCTCGTTTACAGGGGGAGATCGGCAAGCCGACCTTCGAGTCGCCGAATCTCGATGTCCCATTGGCTCAAGATCATCTGCAAGTGGTTCCTCTCGCTCTCCGCTCTACGCAACCCTAACTCGACCTCATGAAGGCGATCTCGACACCTGGCCAGGCTCAACCTCGTCGACCCCAAGCTATCCTCGGAGCAAGTGGGTTTGGCAGAGAGGGTCGCCTTGGCACGGTGGAAAGATCATGGTAAATAACGGAGTTCAGTAAATAGTCAAAAGTTCACACCTCGTCCGACCCCTGAATAAAAGCTATAAGCACTAAAGCGGAAGTTCTTCGTCTAACACTTAGCCAAATTGCAAAGGGGTGGGGGGTTATTCAAAGATGACGAGGAGTCAAGTTCAAAAATTTCTTTCATTTATCACAAAAAATGTAGTGGCCAGTCCGCAATTAGGCAATACAGGACACCACAAAAAAAAAACATAAAAAAGGAGGATACAAGAAGAGGTGAAATCAAGGGTCGGCCTCTTTCCCAGGGCATCGAGAGTGGATGGAGACAGACCCCCCCGATAGGGGCTGGATCGCCAGCGGGGTTACTTCAGTGATCTGCACCTCGCCGACGACCTCAACCTCGTGGTTGCCCTCGTCCTCGCCTTCTTCTTCCTCTCCTTCCGATTCAGGGTCGAAGCCCTCAACATGGCCTGGGAACAGCCTCCACCCCAAGCAGTCCACCTCAGGGTATCGCTCCGACACCTGAGAGATGGCTTGGGCATATGCCTTGGCCATGTTTTGGGCAAGGAAGCCCTGGGCCTTCACCATAGTGGCCTCTACGGTCTCCTTCACCGCAGCGTCCTTGGCCCTCGCCGCCTCAGCCAGCTGTTTGGCCGACTCCTTCTACCGAAGAAGATCGGCCTTGAGCTTCGCGGTCTGGCCTTCGAGGTACTCGACCCTCGTCGACCTCCCCTTGAGCTCGACCCTCAGCTTATCAAGCTCTGTGTCGATTCGAGCCATCTCGGCCAGAGCCCGGTCGGTTTCCTACTTCAGCTCCTTTTCCAACTCCGCCATATTTTATGAAAGATGACCGAAGTGGACGATGATCTGCCAAAAAAAAAAGAGGGGGAGGTGCCAAGAGTCAGAAAGATCGAAAGAGAAAGTAACCAACGAAAGCAGAAATTTGACACTTACCGAAACCGCCGAGCGTGCAATCTCGATGGCGTCGTCACCCGCCATGACGGCCTCCATGGTGGCTCGGTCCTTTGGCATCGCCAGGTGTTTAACCACCTGCATACTCACCAAGGAGTCGCCGAGAAATCCATCATGCTTCCGAACCTGCCAGTTCGGAACGTGGATCCTCTTGTGCTCCATAGTGAGGAGCTCCTCGGCCGTCGCCGTCAGCGGAGGCATTTCCATCTCGAGAGCTGTGGAGATCGGGAAGTCATGTGCCTCATTCGATGCCGAGGCTACTCCTGTGGCCGAGGTCGGGGTCACCACAATCGGAGGCTCAACCGCCTCGACTTCGCCCGCGCCCCTCGGAGCCTTCACGGGCGGCAGCTTGGTGGAAACCCTCTTGCGCTTCTTCGGCACCTTACTTCCGAGGGTAACCCTCTGCGCCATCACCGCGTCGAAATCCATTACCTCTGCATAAAAAAAAAGGAGAAGCCGGTTAATGATACAAGTTAGAATAGACAAAAAAAAATAAAAAAAAAAATAAAAAATAAGTAAAAATAAAAATTTGAGAGCATAGAAAGAGCCGCGTACTGGGGTCTACGTGACTGAGCCATCCCCTGAAGAGAATGTCCTCGGTAAGCTCCCTCCAATCGTACTTCGGCCTGTCAAGAAGAATCTGCACTGCCTCCTCCTCTTGAGGATGAAGCACCGGCAACTCCTTCACTCGCCTCGACACCTCCTCTACGAAACTGGTGGGTATGGGCTACACCTTAATGCCCCGCACTATCTTGTATTTATCTCGCCAGTGCTTGATGGAGTCAGGGCAGACGACGAGCCGACCTCCGTGCCGCGGAGCTAGGTAGTACCGGAACTCCGACCGGTTCTGATGATGAAGCCGGTTGTAACGCCCCGAATCCCAAATACACTGAATTCGAGATGTTCTACAGGATCTTTTCACTTTCTTTAGTACAATTTTACAAGAAAATTTAAACTTTTCACTTTACATCAGAGTTACATCAATATTACACTTTACATTTTGCACAGCGGAAGTAAAATTTACAACAATTAAATAAATGTACAACAACATGGTATAATTTTTAAGCATCCATTCCTCTTTAATCTTTAACATGCCATTTACCTGCATATAAGATTGTAGGTACGTCAGTTTATTCAACCGACGATCATTATACACGGCCATCCTCTCTATGACGAAAATAGTATAACTTAATTTTCCTTATTTAGCAAACACAAACTTGTCACATTTCAATTAAAGGGACTACCCTATTGATGTCGTGTTGTGATTGTGCACTTCGTCCTTAATGCATTTATTTATATTACATGACACTAATGCGCACTTGTTCGGATTCTATGCATCCCATACTACATAGGTCCGAGGGCAAGCCCTTATTCGTTCTTCATCTTTGTAAGGTTCAATCCCTCGTTATGTCTTAATCTACTACTGTAATTACGGTATTGTTTTAGATGTCCTATGATCTATGAGCCCATGTCCAGGCAGCCTGGAGGAGAATCCCATGCACTGACACGACGCATCGAGCAGGCAACCTATGGACAATTCAGCCTCCGCCATGGAACAATGGCACCAACCATAGCCACTCGAATATCCCACGAGCGTCGCCACCGGGACAATAATGCTGGAGTAGCGCCCACGCCATGTCTTGACGTATCAAGCAGGCAGCCTGTGGATCGCTCTCACACCGCTAATCCGATGGCCCCCATACTCATGTTTTTCTTCTACTTTCATCACGTCTCCACTATGTACTAATCCTTAGTTTTATCAAAAGTCATGAACAAAAATTAAATCTCTAGAGTTAGCCTCTCCACTAACTGGACTTATTCTTTCATTTCAACATGACCAACCTTGGTCTAATTTCATTTCATTTCATCTCATTTCTCAATGCCGGGGGAGACTTAGCTACTCCATTTCAATTTTCATTTCACAATCTTCAACTCATAAATTCTCCATGTTGAGTTCTCATACTCACATGTACATTCTCTTTTCTATTCATGATTCCTAATTTGTTCACAAGTCCATAACTGTATATAAATTTGCATATACTTTATCAATTATCACATCATATCAATTCCACTTTACTAAACAATATGCATACTTCATATTGTTCCACAAATGAGAATTAAATTACATTATGTCACATAACCAAGTTTCTTTTTGCCAAATCAATTTCTAGTCCTTCATTTCACTTATACTTTTGAGTTATAATTTCACATCAATAAGCATATAGAATCATGTTTCTATATATGTATTTTAACTCCAAATCATAGTTAATTTCATTCAAACAATTCCCAAACCATTTTTAGAAAGTCCCTTACATTTTTAGGAGAATAACCATATTTTTTTCACATTTTTTGGACACTTAAAAACCCAAAAAAATAATTTTTTCAATCTTGCCGATAGCAAGATTCGAACCCGCACCCCAGAGAACACAGCCAACAGCACAGACCGCTAGGCCGGTTTGTGCTAGCGGTTAGAAGAGGAGACAGAGAGTATTTATTACTCTCTGTCACTGATTCTCATGTTTTTTAAAAAAAGATGAAAACAATTGTATGCCGCAGGGGTTCGAACCAGTCACCCAAGAGAACACAGCCGCACACAGTGACCACACACAGCCGCACACAGTGACCACTTGAGCCATATGCTCAGGTTGTCACAGTACCATTTAAAAACC
This sequence comes from Hemerocallis citrina, assembly GCA_017893485.1. Classification (NCBI taxonomy): domain Eukaryota; kingdom Viridiplantae; phylum Streptophyta; class Magnoliopsida; order Asparagales; family Asphodelaceae; genus Hemerocallis; species Hemerocallis citrina. The sequence goes on along the minus strand of CM030360.1, from coordinate 112,578,948 downwards.
CTTTTGAAATCAATTGCCATTGTTGTCAAAAACATCTCGATGTTCAATCAATCTTTGTTTCATATTGCTTTTGTAGAAGTTACTGAAAAATTCCAGATTAACTTCCCCTCACATGACTTTCATATCAGTATGAATAAAATAATTTTTGTACTAATAAAAATATATTTTTTTCACCCAATTCAATGAATTTTTCATTATAACTACTATATTTTTCATTTTCGACATTGCTTAACAATTGGTCTTCTAATTTTTTTTATCCACAATTTCTTATACTAATTTTCTGATGTTAATCTTTTATTCAACATACAAATCTATTTTCTTTGAATTTATCCAACCCCAAAATAACTCAAAAAGATCTCTTCAAAAATTAGCACTAACAAAGTACTAACTTTTTACATATAATTTGTGATGGTAATAAATGTATTTTCTTTAAACCAACATATGCCTCTAGTCAAATCATGTACATCACAAAATATATAACCACCTATCAATTAGCATGCTCACAACTCACATTCAAGAAAGTTACTCTTTTCAAAAGTGTGCTCTTTCTTAATCAATTTCATGCTTCCAATTTTTAATTAAACTAGCATTCTTATTAGTATTTTCATGCATCAAGTCTCAATATCATACTAGCATCATTCTTAAGGAAATTTAACCACTATCATTCATTCATTTTAACAAGCATGGAGAATTTTACCCACAACTTAATTTAACAATAGAACCACAAGCAAGTTGTTCATTAACATTCCAATCAATTTATGAACTAACTTTCCATTAAAATGTATTCTTACTAATATTTTCCATGCATCATTTCTAATTACAAATAAAGAAAATCAAACCCACCTTGTATGGAGAGAAACAACACAAAAGCAACAAATCCTTGCAACAAGATGCACCTCCTCCTAGACGATGCGTGCACACGCTCCACAAGCACCAATCCCGAGCTCCTCCTAGTGATGGCCGGCCTCTCCTCCTTGGAAAAATGCAAGCAATCCCACACAATCTCTCAATCTTTTTAACTCACAACTATTATTAAATTAGACTATAGGTTTGGAAAGATATAATTGCATATGAATACTAGCCATGGGAGGGGGTATTTATACTAGAAAACAAGTGGAATGGAGGGCTAGGATTGACTAGTTGGTTGTAGGATGGAGGGCCAAGATTAGAGTAGGAGTTATAAAAACTACCCACACCCACATAACCACCTCTATGATCACCACTCAACTTTTTGAATCTCCCTCCCAAAAGAAGCAATCCTGGCACCCATGGAGAAGTGTGCATTGCACGTGTACGTGTAGTGCACGTGCATGCAACTAGGACCAAAATTTGTACATTTTAATTTTGTACAAAAAAAGAAAATAGTTTTTAAGTTGTCTTTTACATGACAAGTTAAACAAAAATAGGTTAATCCATGGGCTTTATTTTGGGCCAAAATAGTTTTTAAAAAAAAATAAAATAAAATACATTTTGGGCTTTAAGAAAAAGGCTTTTAAAATAAGGCTTTCTATTTATTTAAAGAAAAAGGCTTTTGTATAAAATAACTTGAGAACACATATTTAAATATTTATACACATCACAATAAAAATAATTATAAGATTCTATTCAACCAAAATATTTCACGTGCACACTACGTGCAAAATAAAATAATAATTTTTTCATTAATTGAAAAATCAGGGTATTACAACACTCCCTCCTTAGAATAGTTCCGTCCCCGGAACTACAGTCAAGAGTGAGAGAAACAGAAAATACAACACAACAACAAGAACAAAAAGATACAAAGATACAATCAAGCAAAAAGCTCAGGATAGTCCTTCAACATCCTCTCCTCAGACTCCCAAGTAGCCTCTTCAACCATGTGGTTTCTCCAGACTACCTTGACCATCGGTATCGTCTTATTCCTCATGACTTTCTCTTGATGATCAACAATCTCGACGGGAGACTCGATGTAATTCAGGTCTAACTGCATACCTTCCGGCACATCAGGCAAATGATGACTCGGATCTGGAATATAACCTCTCAGCATAGATACATGAAAGACATTGTGCACCTGAGACAACTCTTCCAGTAATTCAAGCCGGTAAGCAGTTTTTCCGATCCTTTTCAATATCTTATACGGGCCTATAAACCTCGGGGCTAACTTCCCGCCTTTGCCAAATCGAACCACACCTTTACTGGGCGATACCTTCAGAAAGACGAAGTCACCAACCTCAAACTCAAGGTCCCTTCTCCGGTGGTCTGCATAGCTTTTCTGCCTGCTCTGAGCTTCCACCAACCTTTTCCTGATCAGATCAATCTTCTCAGAAGTTTGCTGTTCAAGCTCAGGACCAAACAACTGACGCTCCCCAACTTCAAACCAACAAACAGGTGTCCTGCACTTCCTGCCATACAGAGCTTCGTACGGCGCCATCCCGATGCTAGCCTGAAAACTGTTGTTGTAGGCAAATTCTACCAAAGGTAAATGTCTTTCCCAACTGCCTCCAAAGTCTAGTATACAACACCGAAGCATATCCTCAAGAATACGGTTGACTCTCTCGGTCTACCCATCGATTTGCGGATGAAAAGCAGTGCTAAAATCTATCTTGGTACCCAAAGTTGTCTGAAGACTCCTCCAGAAATGCGAAGTAAACCGCGCATCTCGATCAGACACAATAGTTGAAGGAACACCATGAAGCCGGACAATCTCACCAACATACATCTCAGCCAACTTGTCCATCGAAGCAGTGAGTTTCATCGCCAAAAAGTGAGCGGACTTGGTTAGTCGATCGACTATGACCCAAATCGCATCATTGCCTTTAGAACTCTTAGGCAATCCCGTGATGAAATCCATACTGATGTTATCCCACTTCCATTCCGGAATAGGTAACGGCTATAATAGACCTCCGGGTCTCTGATTTTCGGCTTTGACTTGCTGACAAACCTCACACTTCGCAACAAATTCAGCCACATCCCGCTTCAAACCTGACCACCAGAAATACTGTTTGATGTCTTTGTACATCTTAGTACTCCCAGGATGTACAGACAGAAGAGTAGCATGCGCCTCCTGAAGAATACTTTCTTTCAGGTCTGCCTGATTTGGAACACATAGCTTATCTCCGAACCACAGCACTCCATCCCTGATTTGAAATCCGGACAACCTGTCGGCCCCAACCTGCTCCTTCATCTCCAAGATATAAGCATCAACCTCTTGACTTGCAATGATCCTTGTATTCAAAGTAGGCTGAAGCCTCAACTGAGCCAAAGATGCTCCCAATCCTTGCAAGACAACCTCAATACCTACTCGATCCAACTCCTCAATCAAATGCTTCTGAGTTGTAATCAAACTGGCTAGACTGCTCTTGCGACTAAGTACGTCAGCCACAACATTAGCCTTTCCAGGATGATACTTGATCTCAGGTCGCATGTCCTCAAGCACTTCCAACCATCTCTGCTGCCTCAGATTCAGATCCCTCTGCTGATATATATACTTCAAGCTCTTGTGGTCCGTGTACATGTTCAATTTCTCACCGTACACGTAGTGCCTCCATTGCTTCAGGGCAAAGATAATCGCAGCAAACTCCAGATCATGAGTCAGGTAGTTCTTCTCATGCGGTCGTAGTTGCCTAGACCCATAAGAGATTACTCTTCCCTCTTGCATTAAGACACAACCAAGCCCACGATGTGAAGCATTGCTATAAACATCATACTCAACACCTGCTCTAGGCAAAGCCAAAATAGGTGCAGTAGTCAGCTTCTCTTTCAACTCCTGAAAGCTCGCCTCACATTGCTCAGTCCACTTGAAGCTCACATTCTTCTTGGTCAGTCCAGTAAGCGGTACAGCTATCTGAGCATAACCTTGAATGAATCTCCTGTAGTAGCCAGTCATTCCAAGAAAGCTTCTGACTTCCTTCACTGTAGTAGGCCTAGCCCAATCTCTTACTACCTCTATCTTCTGAGGGTTAGTTGCCACTCCCTCCTTAGAAAGGATGTGACCTAAGAATGCCACTTCAGATTTCCAGAAATCACACTTGGATAACTTGGCATACAACTTCTGCTCTTCCAGCTTCTTCAAAACTGCTGCTAGATGCTCGGTGTGCTCCTCCTCTGACTTGGAGTACACGAGAATATCGTCGATAAACACCACGACGAAAGAATCAATGAACGGCCTCAGAACTCTGTTCATCAAATCCATAAAGATTGCAGGGTGCATTCGTCACTCCAAATGGCATAACTAAGAATTCGTAATGCCCATGCCGAGTTCTAAATGCAGTTTTGTGCGCATCTTCAGCTTTCACTCGAACTTGGTGGTAACCCGATCGAAGATCTATTTTGGAGAAAATAGCTGCTCCTTGTAGACGATCGAATAAGTCATCAATTCGAGGAATAGGATACTTATTCTGAACAGTGACCTTATTCAGCTCCCAGGTAATCGATACACATTCTCATCGATCCATCCTTCTTCTTTACCAAAAGCACTGGTGCTCCCCAAGGTGACGCACTAGGTTGAACAAAGCCTTTCTCCAACAGTTCCTCAATCTGCCGTTTCACCTCATCCTGTTCCACTGGAGCCATCCTATATGTAGCCTTAGAAATTGGTGCACTTCCCGGTTGAACAGTGATGCTGAACTCTACATCACGATGCGGAGGTAACCCAGGGAAATCATCCAAGAACACAGTTGGATAGTCCCGAACCACAGGAATCCCTTGCACTTCCACAGGAGTCTCTTCCTTGCAGATAGTTGCCACCAGCTTAGAACATTTCTGCTTCCCTTGGAAGGTGACTTCAGGTCCACCTGGAGCCTTCACTGTTACCGTCTTGGTCTTACACTCGATGCTTGCACTGTACACCGACATCCAATCAATGCCAATGATAACATCGACTTCCAAGATAGTTAGCTCGATCAGATCCATGCCAAAGATTCGATCTCCAATAACAATCTCGCAATCAGCATAATACCGATCAGTGGTTAAAGTTTTCCCTGACGGAGTAGCTACTACCAAGATCTTGCCTGGAAAAATCTTCGGTTCAACTCCCAACACTTTAGCAAATTTAGGAGACACAAAAGTATGAGAGGATCCAGTATTGAACAACACAACAGCTTTCATTCCATATTCTGATGTAAAAGGTCCATCAAATTCGAAGTATGAAACATGAACTTTCAAGTCAATATTTCCATTTCATTGAATTCCAAACTTTATACATTCGAATTGAAAAACATTTCTTAACATCAGAATGAAATAAATAGAAGCTACAACAATCTAACTCCTACGGTTCCTCTTCGCTTCTCGAAGTTCTCCCCGTAGTTCATCAACTTCATCCTTCAGCACATCAGTCAGGTTCTTCCTCTTCTCGAGTTCCCATACCCGATGACTGAGAACAAAAAAGTCGTCCTTCCGTTTCGCCAGCTGAGCCTCCAACAATCCGACTCTCTCTCGCAGTGTCTCTACCTGCCTCTGAAGAGAAGTCACAAGACTATTTGGAACTGCTTCTTCTTCTTCGTCAGAAGAAGAGTCATCAGATGAATCCGGAGGTGGGGTGATCTCTCGGGATTCAGGCCATTCTTCACCGTCAGAATCTGCTTGCCCTGGATAGTACTCGTCCTCGGAATCAGCTTGTCCAAGATGGTACTCTTCCTCGATGATATGCCAGTCGCCACCTCCAGCAGGGTCGAAGTGATCAGCCATCTTAGAAATAGAGAGGAAGAAGCATAAATCTTAGAGCAACACAAATGTAAGTCACTTACATTTAAATCTCTAGACTCAAACACACACTCTAATGTTCACTTCTAGGGCGTCGTTCCTTATAAATTTGTACAAGTGTGGAAAGCGTAGAAAGCGTGGCTCTGATACCACTCTGTAACGCCTCGAATCCCAAATACACTGAATTCGAGATGTTCTACAGGATCTTTTCACTTTCTTTAGTACAATTTTACAAGGAAATTTAAACTTTTCACTTTACATCAGAGTTACATCAATATTACACTTTACTTTTTGCACAGCAAAAGTAAAATTTACAACAATTAAATAAATGTACAACAACATGGTATAATCTTTAAGCATCCATTCCTCTTTAATCTTTAACATGCCATTTACCTGCATATAAGACTGTGGGTACGTTAGTTTATTCAACCGACGATCATTATACACGGCCATCCTCTCTATGCCGAAAATAGTATAACTTAATTTTCCATATTTAGCAAACACAAACTTGTCACATTTCAATTAAAGGGACTACCCTATTGATGTCGTGTTGTGATTGTGCACTTAGTCCTTAATGCATTTATTTATATTACATGACACTAATGCGCACATGTTCGGATTCTATGCATCCCATACTACATAGGTCCGAGGGCAAGCCCTTATTCGTTCTTCATCTTTGTAGGGTTCAATCCCTCGTTATGTCTTAATCTACTACTGTAATTACGGTAGTGTCTTAGATGTCCTATGATCTATGAGCCCATGTCCAGGCAGCCTGGAGGGGAATCCCACGCACTGACACGACGCATCGAGCAGGCAACCTATGGACAATTCAGCCTCCGCCATGGAACAATGGCACCACCCATAGCCACTCGAACATCCCACGAGCGTCGCCACCGGGACGATAATTCTGGAGTAGCGCCCACGCCATGTCTTGACGCATCAAGCAGGCAGCCTGTGGATCGCTCTCACACCGCTAATCCGATGGCCCCCATACTCATGTTTTTCTTCTACTTTCATCACGTCTCCACTATGTACGAATCCTTAGTTTTATCAAAAATCATGAACAAAAATTAAATCTCTAGAGTTAGCCTCTCCACTAACCGGACTTATTCATTCATTTCAACATGACCAACCTTGGTCGAATTTCATTTCATTTCATTTCTCAATGCCGGGGGAGACTTAGCTACTCCATTTCAATTTTCATTTCACAATCTTCAACTCATAAATTCTCCATGTTGAGTTCTCATACTCACATGTACATTCTCTTTTCAATTCATGATTCCTAATTTGTTCACAAGTCCATAACTGTATATAAATTTGCATATACTTTATCAATTATCACATCATATCAATTCCACTTTACTAAACAATATGCATACTTCATATTGTTCCACAAATGAGAATTAAATTGCATTATGTCACACAACCAAGTTTCTTTTTGCCAAATCAATTTCTAGTCCTTCATTTCACTTATACTTTTGAGTTATAATTTCACATCAATAAGCATATAGAATCATGTTTCTATATATGTATTTTAACTCCAAATCGTAGTTAATTTCATTCAAACAATTTTCAAACCATTTTTAGAAAGTCCCTTACATTTTTAGGAGAATAACCATATTTTTTTCACATTTTTTGGACACTTAAAAACCCAAAAAAATAATTTTTTCAATCTTGCCGATAGCAAGATTCGAACCCGCACCCCAGAGAACACAGCCAACAGCACAGACCGCTAGGCCGGTTTGTGCTAGCGATTAGAAGAGGAGACAGAGAGTATTTATTACTCTCTGTCACTGATTCTCATGTTTTTTAAAAAAAGATGAAAACAATTGTATGCCGCAGGGGTTCGAACCAGTCACCCAAGAGAACACAGCCGCACACGGTGACCACTTGAGCCATATGCTCGGGTTGTCACAGTACCATTTAAAACCCTTTTGAAATCAATTGCCACTGTTGTCAAAAATATCTCGATGTTCAATCAATCTTTGTTTCATATTGCTTTTGTAGAAGTTACTGAAAAATTCCAGATTAACTTCCCCTCACATGACTTTCATATCAGTATGAATAAAATAATTTTTGTACTAATAAAAATATATTTTTTTCACCTAATTCAATGAATTTTTCATTATAACTACTATATTTTTCATTTTCGACATTGCTTAACAATTGGTCTTCTAATTATTTTTATCCACAATTTCTTATACTAATTTTCTGATGTTAATCTTTTATTCAACATACAAATCTATTTTCTTTGAATTTATCCAACCCCAAAATAACTCAAAAAGATCTCTTCATAAATTAGCACTAACAAAGTACTAACTTTTTACATATAATTTGTGATGGTAATAAATGTATTTTCTTTAAACCAACATATGCCTCTAGTCAAATAATGTACATCACAAAATATATAACCACCTATCAATTAGCATGCTCACAACTCAAACATTCAAGAAAGTTACTCTTTTCAAAAGTGTGCTCTTTCTTAATCAATTTCATGCTTCCAATTTTCAATTAAACTAGCATTCTTATTAGTATTTTCATGCATCAAGTCTCAATATCATACTAGCATCATTCTTAAGGAAATTTAACTACTATATTCATTCATTCTAACAAGCATGGAGAATTTTACCCACAACTTAATTTAACAATAGAACCACAAGCAAGTTGTTCATTAACATTCCAATCAATTTATGAACTAACTTTCCATTAAAATATATTCTTACTAATATTTCCATGCATCATTTCTAATTAGAAAGTAAGGAAAATCAAACCCACCTTGTATGGAGAGAAACAACACAAAAGCAACAAATCCTTGCAACAAGATGCACCTCCTCCTAGACGATGCGCGCACACGCTCCACAAGCACCAATCCCGAGCTCCTCCTAGTGATGGCCGGCCTCTCCTCCTTGGAAAAATGAAAGCAATCCCACACAATCTCTCAATCTTTTTAACTCACAACTATTATTAAATTAGACTATAGGTTTGGAAATATATAATTGCATATGAATACTAGCCATGGGAGGGGGTATTTATACTAGAAAACAAGTGGAATGGAGGGCTAGGATTGACTAGTTGGTTGTAGGATGGAGGGCCAAGATTAGAGTAGGAGTACCCACATAACCACTTCCATGATCACCACTCAACTTTTTGAATCTCCCTCCAAAAAGAAGCAATCCTGGCACCCATGGAGAAGTGTGCATTGCACGTGTACGTGTAGTGCACGTGCATGCAACTAGGACCAAAATTTGTACATTTTAATTTTGTACAAAAAAATAAAATAGTTTTTAAGTTGTCTTTTACATGACAAGTTAAACAAAAATAGGTTAATCCATGGGCTTTATTTTGGGCCAAAATAGTTTTTTAAAAAAAATAAAATAAAATACATTTTGGGCTTTAAGAAAAAGGCTTTTAAAATAAGGCTTTCTATTTATTTAAAGAAAAAGGCTTTTGTATAAAATAACTTGAGAACACATATTTAAATATTTATACACATCACAATAAAAATAATTATAAGATTCAATTCAACCAAAATATTGCACGTTCACACTACGTGCAAAATAAAATAATAATTTTTTCATTAATTGAAAAATTAGGGTATTACACTGGTAGATGGTCCGGAGTACCCTCAGCTCCGGCTCGATCCCAACCGCTTGGCAGTGGAGTACGAACCCATTGATAACTCTCCACGCGTTCAGCATCAGTTGAATGGGGCTGACCCCAAACCACCTCAGCACTTGGACCGCGAACGGGTGGAGAGGTAGCCGAGCCCCTGCGATGAAGGCGTCAACCGGCTAGAAACACATGTTTAATAGCATCGGCTTGTTCGCCCTAACCCCGGGTCCCGGCAGAATAAGCTCGTACTCCTCCGAAATTTGGAAGCATCCCCAGATCACTACCAAGTCCTCCTGGCTGAGAATAGAGACCGTCTCATCGGCCTCGGAGGTCTCTCTTGCCCTATTTTCCTCGAAGGCTCTTCCCCTCCCAAGAATGATGCGCTCGGCATGCTCCTCAGGAAGCTCTCGAACCCGCTGAAGCCTTGTCAGTTGTCATGGATACCTGCTGAAGGGCCCTTTGTGCTTCGGATCTTCCACTATACTATCTCGACCGAATACCTTCTTCCCTTTATCTTGGCCACGCGGAGAAGGGACTTCGGCGGAAGAAGGGGAGAGCTCGGATATAGGAGAAAGAGACATAATTATACTTAAAAAATGACTAAGTATAAATTACCATTGAGTTGATGGGAACGGTCGGAATATTCACCGGAAAAGCAATCGACGATCACCGTGAGCTCTCGCTAGTAGAAATTACCGCCTGAGTAAAAATTCGGAGAAGTGAGAAATGAGAGGGGGGTGAAGTTTTATAGAGCTGGGCACGCGAAACGAGGTTAATGGGCCCACAGAGCCAGCCCATTTACACAAGGCAACAGAGCGACCTAAACCGTCACATTATTTACCGTGCCTAGCTGCAGCCATCGCATTAAATGATGGTCACATCTGTCAGAGTCGTCATGTCACGCCCCGCTTTCCAAAAATACGGAATACGAGCACGTAACAAAAGCCCAGCGAATGATTATAATCATCCTTCAGCTGTTTCAAGAAATCTTTACAACATATCACAGACAGTATATCAGAGTCGGAAGCAAAAAGTGGAACCAACATGCAATATCGAATCAAATTTACCAACAATAATTACTTGAAATCAAATACCATGTTATCAAATAAACAGAGTCTGAAAAAACAAATATTCTGGGTCACATCGCCCAATTACAATAATATCCAAGCCTCAAAATACATAAATAATCCAAGTCTCACGAATACAAAATAATGTTCTAGCATGAAACAAAAATCATAATAATAGTAAAATTTCAGCCTCTAGCCCCTCATCTGGCCAATACCTTTAGGAACCTGTCCTCCAAAATCTGCAATTCAACGAATGCAGGAAAAAGAAAAAGAGAAAACACAGTACCCGTCAATGGCAAGTCCGGGTCACAAAATAGAGTAGGATGCAAGCACATGGGGAGAACTAACTAACAACAGGTCATAATGCATCAATAGTAATATCTAGCATGGTATCTTAACAGTACAGTAGTTTTATGTCTAAGGCAGTGTCATAAGGTATCTAACAGTTTCTAGTAACAGTGTCTCAATATCTCAGTAAATCAGGATAACAGCATATCAGTTCCAGGTTAACAGTATGTCAGTATCAGTAGCAGTATGTTCAGTATATCAGTGCAACAGTATCAGTCTCACAGTATCAGTCTAACAGTATCAGTTTCAGTCTAACAGTAACAGTTTTATGTTCTTATAGTCTTGTGTGTATTACTAGCTAGGTAGCACGACATGCGCCCCAAATTTTATCACATGGTTGCTACATTCAAAACAATTACGTATGTAGATTTCGTAGGAGATATTATAGGGCAGTGTACTTAGGTATCAGTAACAGTAACAGGAACAGTTCGAACCTAGTGGTCCGCCTCCGAGTACACCTTCCTATAGGGAAGTGTGCAGTCAGGTAATCAGTAACAGTAACAGTTCGAACCTAGTGATCCGCCTCCAAGTACACGTTTCTATGCTTTCCCTCTACTAGATCTGTCCCATAAACCCCGGCTTGATTACTTTTAGTTATTAATGTCCAACATGCATGTATACGTGTAAACTAGTGTCAAATAAGTATGGTGGGATCAGGTATATGTTCAGGATATCAAATCAGCGTGCATGGGTAATATAGGTTCACATATACGAGCAAAATATACCAGTTTCATAATCAGGACAGCAAGACTAGTCAGTACAAAATCAGTGATTCAAAGAGCTACAGGCATGCAAATCATGATCCGTCGAAGGACCTGGAATATAGACATCCACTCGCTTCTAAAGAATATAATAAAGTCCTATACTAGTTCACAACATCTCTGCTTAAAAGTCATTTCAACACAGATTTCCGGTACAGCCAGAAAACAGGGGAATGACTTCCAACACATAAAAACAGCATGCAAAGTCATCAAATAAATCCACAAAAATTCTGAGGTAATCTCCTATATATTTAGACTCAAAATAAAAAAATTTATAATTTTCCAGAAAGTATAGATATGGTATCGAAAATGACAAGTAATACAAAACATGGTTTTGATGGATCTGGAATTCTTCAACACTGCTGTACAAAACTGAACATATCTTGCAAACAGCGCATCGAAATCCACTTCCGCCAAAACGGGGTGAAAGTAGATAAAAATTCTCGAACTTTCATATCTCACATAATATTTCCATACCGTAAATAAATATAGGGTGAACACGGCATCCAACAGAGAGCAACTCGCAGTTTACAGCATAAGTGCATTATAGAAAAGGGTATGAATCATCACTCAAAACTCATCTTTAAAATACCACATAAATCTGAGAACTACCTAACATCATGGTGAAACACTGGACAAAATATGGTGGCATGATATCATGTATAACCTGGATCTTGAAAATAGATAGGTGATAAAATCTACCCCGAACTGAATCTGGAAACTACCGATATACAGTCACTAAAATAATCATAACTAATGTATAAGAACTCCAAACGAGGTGAAACCAGTGTGGTTAGAAAATAGATTCAGTCCTCTACAAATTACTCAGAAATGTCCTATGTTGAGATTCGGAATCTAACCCAGGTAAAAACAGTAATCTATTCAGCACAGCCCGACTTCCAGATTTCTCACATCATCTTCAAAACGTCATAACTTCTACAAAAATGATCCAACTCTTCCAAATTCAAAACGCAGTCTACCCATTGTCCAAATATCATGTCTAAGGGTTTCTAACATGTCAATACCTAATAATCTCATATGGGCAAACCAACAAACAAGTTTCATGCACTATTTGACCTATGCAATCAAAATCGCGCTTTGGGCGAAACCTACGGCATAACCTTATCAAAACTCATGTTCTAAGTCATCTATGGCCTGTTTTAAACAATAGAGACGAAACCTACAAATAAAAATCTAATCTTTGGCCGTCTCTAGTCTCAACTACCATATTAGGTGAACTTTCTACTTGTATCAAACTAATGACATGATGTACAAGTTACTTGCCTCTATGACGATGAACGCGATGCTACGAAGCCTAGTGATGGAAACCCACGTGCAAAAGTCCTTCCACGCGTGATATCAAGCGAACCCACGAACCGAAACGCGCCTACTATCGACTCTTTGATGCACGAACTCAAAGTGGGTGATGCCCACTTCTCAAAATCAGCAGGGAGAGATGTAGGGGCTGTTTTGAAGTAGTTGGGTGCTGTTTGGGTAGGGTTCGGCCACACAAAGAAGAGAGGAAAGCGGAGTTTTGTAGTATGGAAGAGTGGAGAAGGGTTGAAGTGGGAGATGTGCAATGGAGGAGGGCCGGTTTTGGGGTTTGGATGATCAGGCCGGGAGTGCAAGGAAGGGGGAAGCCGGTTTGGAGTCTTGAAGTGGAGGTCGGATTCAAAGAGTAGGGAAAAAGAGATTAGGGTTAGGGATTAATAGATGTTAGGGGTTATTTATAGGGGATCATATGTGGGTTAATGGGTAGTGGATATCAATAGGGTTAAATGGGTATACAATTGGGTAATGGATATTGGGTAGATTTCAAATGGGAATACAAAATGCAATGAATCATCCTATGGCTCCTAAAAAAATCTCCTTAAGGGCCAAAAATCTCAAATTGGCCAAAACACTTCTAAAAATTCATCATAACCCAAAAATAAATAACAAATATGAATGAGACCAAGAAAATGCGAAAAAGAATTCAAAATGGCGAAAAACGGACGATCGGCGCACAAACAGCACACGGAGGTCAAAAATGCAAGAAAAATAATATAATTTGAAAATAATCCAATAAGAAAATTAATACAATAACTAATAAATATAATTTATGAAATAATCTAATTTTAACAATAAAATAAGATAATAATGCAAATAACCACACAGGCAAAAAAATACGAATAGTAACAATATTAATAATCATAAAATGATTAAAACAATGAAGGTAATAATATTAATAATAAGAATCGTATTAAATACAAAATTATAGAAAAACAGTTACAGCTAAAATTATGGATCAATAAATAGTTTTTAAATGGAAAATCCAATAATACATTTTGATAAAAGAATTTGAAAACTGGAAAAATTATTTGCGAAAATTTTTAAAATACAGAAAATACAAAAATTACATTTTTGGGAAAACGGGGGTTACACATCAGAAGATCAGCAACCATCGCATTAAATGACTGTTACATCCGTCAGAAGTTCAGCAGCAGCCAACCCAGCCTGACGTTTCCTATGCTGCCAAAAATCGCACTCCAAGACCTCGGCACATACTGCCGAGCGTTCTTGTCACTGACCATGTTACATGGTAAAATTGGACCTCGGCACACGCTGCTGAGCGTTCTTGCCATCGACCATGTTACATGGAAAAGTGGACCTCGTTACATGCTGCCGAGCGTTCTTGCCACCGACCAAGTTACATGAAAAAGTGGACCTCGGTACGTGTTGCCGAGCGTTCTTGCCACCGACCAAGTTACATGGAAAAGTGGACCTCGGCACATGCTGCCGAACGTTCTTACCACCGACCATGTTACATGGAAAAGTGGACCTCGGCACATGCTGCCGAGCGTTCGTGCCACCGACCATGTTACCTGGAAAATTGGACCTCGGCACGTGTTGCCGAACGTTCTTGCCACCGACCATGTTACATAGTAAAATTGGACCTCGGCACATGCTGCCGAGCGTTCTTGCCACCGACCATGTTACCTGGAAAAGTGGACCTCGGCACGTGTTGCCGAACGTTCTTGCCACCGACCATGTTACATGTTAAAATTGGACCTCGGCACATGCTGCCGAACGTTCTTGCCACCGACCATGTTACATGGAAAAGTGGACCTCGGCACATGCTGCCGAGCGTTCTTGCCACCGACCATATTACATGGTAAAATTGGACCTCGGTACATGCTGCAGAGCATTCTTGCCACCGACCATGTTACATGTAAAAGTGGACCTCGGCACATGCTGCCGAGCAGTCTTGCCACCGAACATGTTACATGGAAAAGTGGACCTCGGCACGTGCTGCCGAGCATTCTTATCACCGACCATGTTACATGGAAAAGTGGACCTCGGCACATGCTGCCGAACGCTTTCGGCACCGACCCTCTTACAGGGAGGAAACCACCCTGAACACGAGTATAGCCTGGCCGAGGTATCTGTGCGCTTCGGCGGAAGGTGCCGAACCCCTAGGGACCTCGGCCTCCTTCGTAGCGAGTGTTCGGAGGGGGTCGGCGACGAGGCCGAAGCACCCAGACCATGAAACGACGAAAATAACACCAAATCAACACCTCGCAAAGTTAGAAAAAATCATCAGAAGTCGAAAATAGCTCAAGAACGATCTAGAGCGCACTACTAACGTGGAAATTACCATGATACCCCATTTTAAGACTCGACACCACTCATGTGGGCTCTGATACAACCCCGTAAGCCATTAAAACAGTGAAACTACACCTCAAAGGCTGATCAAACTCAGTCTTTGGGAGTGGGGGGCTCGTGATAGCTAAAAATGGGGTTAAATTAGAACCGTCCAAACTTGGCACGAATCTCAAAGCCTGGGGACAAAATGGTAATTTTACCCACAAACGGGTTTGAAGTGGGTACTGGGTCTTCTCTCCAAAATCCCAGTGACTCGCAAACGACCCATCTCAACTGGGTGCGGGTTTCAACCTGCAACAAACCCAGTCCAGTCGGATAGAATTAGGGTTTTTGATTAATCCTAATCAACGGCCCTGATTCATATCTATCCTTTCACTGGAAATTAGGGATTACATTCCTAATCTAATCCTAGGGATTGCATTCCTAATCTGATCCCAAAGGTGACTATAAATACCCCCCATCCACCACCATTAAGAGGTAATCAATCTTTTGCCAATTTACGCTCTCTCATAATCTTCCTGATTACTGACTTGAGCGTCGGAGGGTGCGTCGCCGGGATCAACCCCGGTGTATCGCACTTTTTGCAGGTGAACGGCGGGAATCAACAGTCAAACTCCGGTGAGAAGATTCCAGGTCTTTGCTATTTGGTTTTTCTAAGAATCCACAAATACTATCTGTTTGCCCCCACACCAGATTCAGCGGTAACAATTATGCTATTACTGAAAAAGAATTATTAGCTGTTGAATTTGATTTTGATAAATTTTGGTCTTATTTGATAGGTTCAAAGGTGGTTGCGTACATGGATCATTCAGCTCTCAAATACTTGCTTGCAAAGAAAGAAGCCAACCCAAGAAAAGTTCGTTGGGTCTTACTTTTACAAGAGTTTGATGTGAAAATGAAGGACAAAAAGGGTGTGGAAAATGCGGTGGCTGGTCATTTATCTTGCATTTAGCCAAAAGATGAAAATAAATTGCAGGTTACACCAATCAATGAAGAATTTCCAGATGAGTATTTAATGATGATACAAACTCCACCATGGTATGTCGATATAGTTAATTATTTGGTATCCAAAATTCTACCACCTGATTTTACTTATCAACAAAAGAAGAAATTTTTCTCTGACTTAAAATATTATTTTTAGGAGGAACCTTTCTTATTTCGCCATTGTGCAAATTAGGTAATAAGGAGATGTGTACCTGAAGAGAAAATGGAGAGCATACTCAAACATTGCCACACATTAGAAGTTGGTCGCCATTTTAGTGGAGCAAAAACAGAAGCAAAAATTTTAGAATCAGAATTTTATTGGCCCTCAATTTTTAAAGATGCTTTTGATTTTGTTAAATTATGTGATCATTGTCAAAGGGTGGAAAATATTTCTAGGAAACACGAGATACCCCTAAATAATATTTTAGTGATAGAATTATTTGATGTTTGGAGGATAGATTTTGTGGGTCCTTTTCCATCTTCATTTTCTAATAAATATATTTTGGTTGCTGAAGATTACGTCTCCAAGTGGGTGGAAGTTGTTGCCCTACCAATCAATGATGCAAGAGTGGTGGTGAACTTTCTTAGAAAAAATATCTTTTCCCGATTTGGAATTCCAAGGGCAATTATTAGCGATGGAAGAAAATATTTTTGCAATCGTCAATTTTATGCGTTACTTGCTAAGTATGGAGTTACTCATCATGTGCCCACACCATATCATCCTCAAACAAGTGGTCAAGTGGAGGTTTCAAATAGAGAGTTGAAGCGTATACTTGAGAAGACAGTGAATATGTCACGAACAGATTGGGCAAGAAAATTAGACTATGCATTATGGGCATATAGGACGGCTTTTAAAACACCAATTGGAATGTCCCCATATAGATTGGTGTATGGTAAAGCATGTCACTTACCGGTGGAACTTGAGCATCGCGCTTATTGGGCAATAAAGACTAAATTTTGACAAGAAAGATGCAGGTGAGAAGAGAATGATGCAACTAAATGAGATGGACGACTTTCGAAGCGATGCTTATGAAAATGCCAAGATCTATAAAGAGAAAACTAAACGATTGCGTGATAAACATATTTTGAGAAAAATATTTAATGTATGGGAGAAAGTATTGTCATTTAATTCAAAACATAGACTTTTTCCCAGGGAAATTGAGGTCTAGGTGGTCGGGACCATTTGTGGTAACAAAAGTTTTTCCATATGGAGCTGTTGAAATACATCATCAGAAAAAAAGGACATTCAAGGTAAATGGACAGCAGTTGAAGCCATATATGGATAGGGAATTTGAAAAGCAAAAGTGGAGCATCGATCTAGCCAACCCCCAATGAGAGATGGGGAAAGTCTGGCTAAAGACTTAAAACTTAGCGCTTTTTGGGAGGCAACCCATGTTTTCTTTTACTGCATTTGGACTTAATTTTTATTTTAGTTTATTATAATTATAATTTTTGATTTTATTTTGTAGGATTGCATAAGGTTGAAAGTCACCGGGAGGAGCTGTTTTCTACACCTACATAGATGGCTGTTTTTTAGCAGGATAGAGTCAGATCTAGAAAATGCTTCAAAGAGAAATTGTAGACAATTGTCTAAGATTTCCAGCAAAAAAAAATCAGCCCATTTGGACACCTAAAGCTCCAGATATCGCTGATACACTAAACGTCCGCGCGTGCAGAAATTTTAAGACGAATCAGGCAAGAAATTCTGAACTTTTTGCATTATTTTTGTTTTTCTTTTTCCTTTCCAATTGAGGACAATGTGATATTCAAGTTTGGGGGAAGGGTTACAAATTTATTTTTATTTTAAATATATTTGAAAAAAAAAAAGGATTTCAATTAGGCTCACCATTACACTTTTGAGTTCTTTATTGTGCTAAAGCATTGAAATATTTTTTTTAGGTTAGACAATTACTTATAAAGCATGATTAAGCATACCTATTTACTTAAGGATTATTGAATTTCAAAATTCCTTACACAATTGTGAGAGTCGTGCGATTATACATAAAAGGAAAAAAAATGTGATGCTTTTTCTTGTGATTATCCCATTTGATCTAGTCCTAAACAGAGTTTAAGTAAATAGAGTGAATATATATATATATATATATATATATATATATATATAGAGAGAGAGAGAGAGAGAGAGAGAGAGAGAGTTAGTCTATTATGAGATGGTGAGATGGGCTCCTTATCGTTAGCAGGAGATCACACCCGTTCGATTGCAGGCCGATGGTCAAGATTTGATCCGACTATCAACTGATATGTTGAAGGGCAAAACAGTCATTTCTCAGCTCAGATCTTTCTCATCTGAGCTACTCTCCCGTTCTCTCTCTTTCTCTCCTTGACGAATCCGAAGAAATCTCAGCACCCCCGTAAAAAAACCCTAGCTTCAATGAAGCGTTGCCCATCTCACCCGTTCTCTCTCTCTCTCCGATGCGTCGCTCATCTCTTCCGTTCTCTCTCTCTCTTCCAAGCGTCGGCCATCTCAGTTCCTGAGCATTTCGAAGCTAGGGTTTTTGATTTTGGGTCCATTTTAATGGAAAATGGAGTGTTGGGGTTTTCAGGGGTTTGGTTACTATCGAAACCCACCCGATCGAATCTCTCTCTCTCTCTTCGATGCGTTCTCTCATCTCTCTCGTTCTCTCTCTCTCTCTTTCGAAGCTAGGGTTTTTGGTTTTTGATTTTGGTCCATTGAGGGGTTTGGCTGCTATCGAAACCCACCAGATCGAAACCCTAACTCCACCTTTCTTCTCCACCCCGACATCTTCAAATCAGGTATAATTTTGTGAACATTTTTTTTTCCAATTTTTTTTTCAAATCCATAATTTCCTTCGTTTTGTTAATCTTCTCAAGTAATCAAAGGAGAAAGATGGCTACTGCTTTGCTTATAACTTGCATAATTCAGTTTGCTGAACCACTGTGAATTGCTCATGAGTGTTTGCTGCAAACTGACAAGTTATCAGAGAGAACTAATTGAGAAAATATTGTAAGAGTATGTAATGTTCATGTTATTTGGAATTTCTATATATCAAGATAATTTGCAACATAATTAATGTTTGGAAAATCTAGAAACACTTACATAGTAGATCACAGACCCTAAATATGCTAGTAGGTGTTTAGGCATCTTGTAGTGGAAGGCGAGGTGGTTGCCTTGTTCACCCTAGTACGATCCTCACATGAGCTTCAAAACCACAACCGGTGTCTCCTTTCTTGACGGTGTGGATTATGTAGTACGAACCCTTCATACGAGTTACACTCCCCAGCTTTTACGGGGGGTGAATCAAGATCAAAGAGTTTAAGTGATCCATCAAGAGAATAACCGAGGTTTCTCTTTGTAAAAGTCAATTTTTACAAAGAGAAACCTCGGTTACACTCCCTAGCTTTTAAGGGGGGTGAATCAAGATCAAAGAGTTTGAGTGATCCATCAAGAGAATAACCGAGGTTTCTCTTTGGAAAAGTCATTTTTTTTCCATTTTTTTTTCTTTCAAATCCCTACTTTTGTAAAGGTCAATTTTCAACTGCTATTAGTTAGAGATGGATTTATTCAGATTGCTTTGGAAGGATAGGGATTTAAAGTGCACCAAAAATAGTCAAATTAAGAAGCTAATATAAACTCTGGTTAAATGAAGAACTTAGAACAATCCCCTCATTGTATTACGGTTTAATATGCTGGATGTTGGCCATGAAAACTGAGCTACTACTGAAGTTTCACTATATTTATTTTTTAGGTTGGCGACAAGATTAAAAAGGGACAGGTGGTCTGCATTATTGAGGCGATGAAACTGATGAACGAGATTGAGGTAATTATATTTGCATTATATTTTTTTTCCTAGTCTATCATTAACCTTTCCACAGCCTGTGAATGTAGATATTTTGTAGTGAATTTAGCTGTGCTAATAATAATTCAAAGCCCTCCTCAATTTAAGTTCTATGTTGGAATTTAAAAATGTCTTTCCTAGTGAAAAGCTAGGGGTTTGTGTCTAATAAACTATCATATACATCACACATGTCTCCTTTTTGTGTTGTAGGCTGATCAGGACGGGACAGTCATTGATGTAGTTGCAGAGGATGGAAAGCTAGTGAGCATTGATACTGTATGTCTCTTCTACATGTTCTTTATGTTTCTTTTGCACGTCTTTTGTATGTCGTATCTTATTCATCTAATTGATTTCACTTTTGGTTTGCAGCCTTTGCTTGTCATTGAACGCTGAAGAAATGCGAGGGCTATAGATGTAGCATAGGAAAATTCTTATCAAGGTTTATTTGTTCTTCTATGGGGCCAAAAATATATCGACTGTAATTTTTCTTGTAATTTTAAGATGTGTTTCTTGTAACAATATTTTTCTTTGACTGTAATTTTAAGATGTCAGATAAAAATTTTAATGTTTTTGTTACAGGCTTATACAAACAAAGATTGTTATTTTATGAAGAGATAATAAAATTAATGGTTAGCTGTCTTCCTAAAAAAACTGAACATGAAGTTCAAAATGTGTAAGCTCAGAACAACAAAAACTGAACATGAAGTTCAAATTTTGTAAGCTCAGAACAACAGAAACTGAACATGAAGTTCAAATTGTGTAAGCACAGAACAACATAAACTGAACTTGAAGTTCAAAATGTGTAAGCTCAGAACAACAGAAACTGAACATGAAGTTCAAATTGTGTAAGCTCAGAACAACATAAACTGAACTTGAAGTTCAAAATGTGTAAGCTCAAAACAACAGAAACTGAACATGAAGTTCAAAATGTGTAAGCTGAGAACAACAGAAACTGAACACCACCAACAACCAACCACCAACCAATGTGTACACCAATTGCCGAAAACAACAGAAACCAAATGGAGATTATACAAAAGGATTAAAAACACAATTGTAACCACAAACTAGTTTTAACTTTCAACTTCCATTATTTCCATTACAATCCGTACATGACCAACATACTAAAACACATTTAAACCTCCTGGCAGTCGAAACATTCTCAATGGGTCAAAAATGGGCAGTCGAAGAGAGTGTCATCTTCGCCCTCTCGCAAGTAGTCTTCAGCCTTCTCAAGGCTCTCGGGTTCTCTACTAACATCCTTCTTGTTCTTCCTCTTGAATTTCTGAACAAAGTGATTCACCAAAAAATAAAGAAGCAAGTACATAAATATATGTATTATAATGAATTGCAAGTAAACTTTTGACTTGGAGATATAACCACATACCACTCGGCTGTTCCTAAAGATTGTTTGATGAACATGGTAAAGCTGAAAATTTTAAATCACAGGATATCATAAAATATAGGATAGACAGGTATTTGAATAACAAAAAAAAATTTCAGCAAAAAAAATCTGTAGGCTCAGAACAACAACAACAGCAAAGAAAACTGTAGGCTCAGAACAACAACAACAACAAAATAATGTGTAGGCTCAGAACAACAACAAGAGATGCAAAAAAATCTGTAGGCTCAGAATAACACCACCAAAAATTGAAGTTCAAAATCACAAAATGTGTAAGCTCAGTACAACAGAATTTGATTTTGTTAAGTTCAAAATGTGTAAGCTCGGAACAATAGAAACTGAACATGAAGCTGAACACCACAAAAAAAATTCTGTATACCAATTGCCCAAAAAACAGAAACTGAACATGAAGCTGAAATGACTTGCACACTAACATGGTAGGAGGGTGCTAAAAAACAAAATCATTTTACTTGCCTTGTAAAACTTTTCATCACTGCCTACAGACTCCAAAAGAGAAAAATTATGAAGAAAAAAAATTCATCCCTAAACTTTTCATCACTGCCTACTAATAAATCAAGTATAAGTGACTCAATTGCATAAATATGACGGATAAATAATCAAGCATATATACAACAAGCTGAAAAAATTATTTAGATCATCAAGTGTTTCGCATCACTGCCTATACCAACACACCGAAGGTGAGAATCAAACCCCAACAGGCTTAAATGAGAATCCAAATCATACGCATCCATCATGAGTTACAAAAATATAGTGATAATAAATCGAAGTAGTGTTTGTCATCATCGCCTCGCCTATACCAACACACACAACATAAGGCAGTTTCTACAAATTTAAAAGCATTATTTTAGATACAAGCTATGTTTGGCTACAAAAGAACCATCGAAACCACTTGCAACCATGAAACTCGAGTTTCAAATAGTTTGAAAAAACATCCTAAACCATTCTTTCCAGTTTGTAAATATCGTTCCAATCTCTCCAACCTCGATAAGTAGTATCCACCATACTTAAAACCCACCAAAACCCAAACTTCAGAACAAACACCAAACCCCTCCAACGAAGAAGCGAACTCACAATCACATGAATATAACAGACTAGTATACTACTATAGCATAATAAAGTCATGATTAACAGTAAACCAAACATAAAAAAAAATATAATGCAAATATAATTACCTCAATCTCGTTCAACAGTTTCATCGCCTTAATAAACCGTAATACAATGAGGGGATTGTTCTAAGTTCTTCATTTAACCAGAGTTTATATTGTCTTCTTAATTTGACTATTTTTGGTGCACTTTAAATCCCTATCCTTCCAAAGCAATCTGAATAAATCCATATTTAACTAATAGCAGTTAAAAATTGACCTTTACAAAATAAGGGATTTGAAAAAAAAAATTGGAAAAAAAAATGTTCACAAAATTATACCTGATTCGAAGATGTCGGGGTGGAGACGAAAGGTGGAGTTACGGTTTCGATCGGGTGGGTTTCGATAGCAGCCAAATCCCACAATGGACCAAAATCAAAAACCAAAAACCCTAGCTTCGAAAGAGAGAGAGAGAGAGAGCGGGAGAGATGAGAGAACGCATCGAAGAAAGAGAGATTCGATCGGGTGGGTTTCGATAGCAGCCAAACCCCTGAAAACCCCAACACTCCATTTGCCATTAAAATGGACCCAAAATCAAAAACCCTAGCTTTGAAATGCTCAGGAACTGAGATGGACGACGCATGCAAGAGAGAGAGAACGGGAGAGATGAGCGATGCATCAGAGAGAAAGAGAACGGGTGAGATGGGCGACGCTTCATCGAAGCTAGGGTTTTTTTACGGGGGCACTAAGATTTCTTCGGATTCTTCAAGGACAGAAAGAGAGAAAACGGGAGTAGCTCAGATGAGAAAGATCTGAGCTGAGAAATGACCGTTTTTCCCTTCAACATATCAGTTGATAGTCGGATCAAATCTTGACCATCGGCCTGCAATCGAACGGGTGTGATCTCCCGCTCGCGATACGGAGCCCATCTCACCATCTCATAATAGACTAACTATATATATATATATATATATATATATATATATATGAATAAAGTTTATCTACTCCAATGTTTTGAGTTGCTTAGTAACTAGGGGTATTCATCACAAATATTTACTTTTACGTCAAACGGCAACTTGAAATATGAGTACGCAAAGTACTCTAAGTTTGTGACTTGTTGAGTAACCGGGTGAATTCATCAAAAATGTTTGCATTCACGTCAAAAGGCAAGTGACAGCTTAGAGAAGAGACCAAAAAAAAATTTTAAATTAAAAAAATTTTAAAATAATAAATAAAAATTTAACTCTAGTTCGCTACTGGGTTTGTAGTAGTGAGAAGGAGTAATCATAGATGGAGTTGTTACATACTATAATTACATTAATTGCATGAAAAATATGATTGAGTTGAGAATTATGAATGAATAATTGCACTGAAGAAAGTGAGTATGCTTTGTTATACTTTATTTGCTATTGTTTATATTTTAAATTGAAATTTTGATGCTTGCATGATAAGATCCCTTGGTGAGATGCATTGAGCCTAATTATGATTACTATATCCCTTGATTCATGGTTTTACTTTTTGCTTGAGGACAAGCAAAATCTTAAGTTTCGGAGTATTTGATGAGTGTAATTTATATATGCTTTTATTGCTCATTTTACGTATAAAAATTGTGAGTTCGTGTTTATTTATTTGAATTTCATCTTATTTCTACTCAATTTTATTATTTGTATGTTTTTGAAGGAATGAGATGGATGTTATGATTATGGACTCAAATATATGAAGTTATGGAATTAGGAGTTGGAGAATACAGCAAGGCGAAAATGCAGCAAAACAGCACCAAGATATTTTTGGCTATTTTGTACCTTAGGATGGAAGAATCTGAATTCGAGATCTCAATGAAAGTTGTCGGTCGTCGATTCTTCTTCGAAACGAGTACTCGTGCATAAAAAACGGAGTTCTGTAGCTCTGGGAAAACAAATTATTCTACAGCCTGCACGCAGATAACAGCTTTGGACAATCAACCGCACACCTGACCGAAGTTGCGGTCGACCGCGCATTCGACCGTCCCCCTCTCTGTCCAGATCTCGAAGTTGCAGTTAACCACGTAGTCGACCGTCCCTCTTTTTGTCCAGATCCCGAAAACGTGACGGTCGACCGTCCAAAGTTGCGGTCGACCGTGTCGGCGCTGATGTTCTATTTTGAATACGGGTTTCAGGTCCAATGGGCTATATTTTTATCTCTCTTTTTATGGTTTCATTGGGGGGCTATATATAGACGCGAATGTGCAAATTAGAGAGAGATCTTAGACGCTAGGGACAGATAAAAATGAAGATCTTGGAGAGAAAGAGATTGAAGAAAAGGGATCTTCACAGCTTCAAGCAACAACAACAATAAAACGAGTTCTTTCTTCTCTTCTCATTTTCATTATGCAATCAAATACTATGTTTGTTAGTTGCAAAACCATTATGAACTAAATTTATTTTTCTAGGGCTTCGATGTAACATAGTTTTGAGAACACAATTTTAATTCCATATTATTTTTCTATTTTTCCATATTTGTGTGTTTGATTTTTTTGTTTAATGCTTACAATTATTTGGCCAACTTTTGTATGATTTATTGGATCATGGAGAGACCAAGAGGTAATTTTTGATTTAGAACTATAAAATTAAACATCACTGATTGAGCGAAATTAGAGATGATTTACCGCGATTGATGTGACCGTTAAGAAATCTACATAACTTAATGAGTCTTCGATTAATTAAATTTGTATAGAGATATGACAAACTGTTAGTTGGAGATATTTTTGGTGTTGTTCGAGAGAAAGCATTAAATAAATTGGGAATGTTGGTCTACAACTTGAAAAAATAAATTCTTTATTCATATGGAATTATAAATTGTGTGGGATAAACTAGGTGAAGTCAAAAGCCCTAGAATTGATTTTGCATTTAATTAACAATAAAAATTCATATTCTGTCTCTTTTTGTTAATTTAGTTAGTTATTTAGATAAATTTAATTTAGTGGCATTCTTTATTTAATTTTGATTCTCCTAATAGTAGTTAATCTAGTAATTTCAGTACTTAATAAAATAACTAGTCTCTACAGGTTCGACACTCTTTTCACTTATCAATACTACTTGTTGCAATTTTGTACACTTGCAAATATTCACACCAGGCGCCATAGCTTGCTGTGTGGGTTTCTCTCGAAGATTTCCAGGTGTGAGTGAAATAGTCTCCGGAATTATCTATGGATATAGATTGACCTTCGAAATTATCAGGGCATGGACTAATAATACTCACAGTTTATCTATATCTCGTAGTAGTCATCGTAGTAGGATTAGTTGCATAACGAGGGATTAAACCCTATAAAGTGGAGAACGATAAGGGCTTGTACCGGACCTATGTAGAGTGGGATGCATAGAATCCGACAAGTATGCATTTGAGAGTCTGCATATAGCATTGATGTTTTCTTGACTTGGTTTTATGCATATTGATTCCTGTTTTTCTACACTTGACACTTAGTCTAGTTTCACATGATGTTTTGATGTTTTATTTATTGTTATTTCTTATTTCATTTATTCTTGTTGTTGATACATGTTGTTTATGATACTATGTTTCATGTTTTATTTATATTGCATTTATTTTATGTCACTCACACCGTTATGGCTGACCCCTGTAGTTTTGGGAGTTAGAGTTATCTCTAGCCTCATGTCTTACAGGTAGGTGCTTATAGCTTGGGATCTGGATGCATGAGATAGAATTGATGTTATGGCTTATGTAAATTGTAAAAAATTGTGTTGTAAAAGAAAGATTGTAATTCAAGGTGTTGTTTTTTCGCTGTGTTCTGTAATGGACTAATGTAATAAAAGTTAAAAAAAATTATCTATAATTTTGGGCTATGTTTACTATTATAATTGAAGTTGATGATGAGAATTGTGCCACGTATTTCTGAGATATTATATTTGAAATTCGGGGCACTACAGCTTGCTCTCCTTCGTAACAAGCTGCGCTTGATGGTGTTGGGACTTGTCTGTTTGCATCGTGCATTATGCGAGATGGAGTTGGAGCTTGCCCGGGTGAAGGTGACGTTAATCGGGAAAGATTTGGAACTTGCTAGCATATGGAAGGCTTGTATTAAATTTTATCATCATGAGTTTAGGCAACCCTGTGGAGCAGCTAGCTGGTAGGAGGCCTGTGAAGAGGTTTCTGTCCCTTCGGTAGAACATTTCCTACCATGCATCCGTAAAGAAGACTCGTAGGACAGCTTGTTGTTTTGTATTTGCTTCACTTTGTAGCGATGCTTTAGAACATAATGTAGACTCATTGTAGTTCTATAGTTGTAACGAGACATACTAAAAATATTTTATGCCCTTGTGCTTGTCTTGTGATTTGTTGTCTTGGGTATCAGCTAGTCGTAGGAGCAACTTTGTAAGGGATTTGGCCTTGAGACTTGCCGTTTCGAGAGTTGCCGAATTGTGAGAGTCACCTTGTGTGGTGAGTTGAGATCCAAACTTGTTTGTTTGCATGTTTTTTTGAGCAACTGCAATCCACGATTATGGATCTCTAATTTATTTTTATGGGTTTTAACAAGTTTTAGGAATAGACCAAATAGTGAGTTGAGTTCTGAACTTGCTTGATTGCAGGTTGCTAAAGCAATTCTGAGCCATGGGTTTGAATTATGAACATATTGTTTTAGGGATTTAACAGGTTGCAAGAACAGATCGAATGGTGAGTTGAGCATTGAATGTGCATGCTCGCAGGTTCCTAGAGCAACTCTGAGCCATGGGTATGGACTCCAAAATTGTTATTGAAAGTTTTGATGAGTTGCAGGTGTAGTTCAAATGGCGAGGTGAGCTTTGAACTTGCTTCGTTGGAAATTGCTAGTGCAACTTCGAGCCACGGGTATGGACTCCAAACTTTTATTCTAAGGAGCTTCTAATGAGTTTTTGGGGCCGTTTGGGAGTAGGGTTGTCATTGAGATCATTGTATACATCCATAAAGTTGTACAAGATCCTTGAAAAATAATTACTAAATTTTATTGAAAAGTAAACTAAGCAGCTGCTCTAGCCTTTATTACATGCAATGACTGGTAGGAAAAGTAGTTTTTATTAGAAAATATTGAAAATATATAAAGGAGGGGCATTAAGCACCCTTGTTGAAGTTCATGAGGCGTTCATCATTCCAAGTCCCGCTAATATCTCCTTGCCCCCCCGGGTCTTCAAGTTAATGAGCCGTTAGGTGAACAACTTGGGAGACCTTGCATAGACTTGCTTGTATTGGAGTAAGCATCCCCTTTTTTTACCGAGAGAAGGGGGGATCTTCAAGTTTGCCTTAGGCCGGACTATTTTTTATGTTCAATAAGCGTGGTAGCTTCGGGCGGGGGATCCAAGTCTACAACTGTATTTCGACGGGCACGAATTTGGACCTGGGTGGAGATGACTTGACAGGTTTGGAATCTAAGGCAGGTATCATCAAGACTGTTTATGGGCTTGGACTTATTGGGATTCCTTTCTAGCGAGAGTTTTATGGCGATGACGGGGAGAACTGAGCCCCCTATTGTGGCGGTGTAGCATGTCCATGATGCCTATTGGCTCCCTACAACTTAGCCTATGCCAACTATTGTAGGGAAGTTCATTTTCATGTTGTATGCGAAAACAACTGCATGAAAGGCCGCTGGGTTCGGACGGCCAAACATTGCGTTGTTTGCGGCTTTGATGTCGACTAACATAAAGTTTAGCTCTTTCGTTCGAGAGGTTGGAGCATTTTTTGTCGTCACATCGAGTGTGACGATTCCTTCAACTTGAATGGGGACACCAAAGAATCCGTGGAGTGTATAGCCAGTTAGCATGAGTCGGTCTTGGGAGAGCATGAGACCGTTAAAAGTGTTAATGAAAATGATATTTACCGAGATGCTGTTCTCCACCAGGATGCGGCAGAACTCATGATTTACCAAGCAAAGGCCTATGACCAATGCATCACAATGAGGTGTTTAGACACCCTCTATGTCCTTGTCAGAGAATGATATTAGCCCCCATGTGCTTCTCGTAGGGGGAATGTTGTGCACTGAGTTTACCTCTCGAATGAAGGCTTTGCCGGAGAGTTGGACTCTCCCCCCATTGGTCCTCCGTGGATGGAGTGGAAGACTGCTATGTGCTCTGAGTCTTGGGATTCGAAGGGCTTCTCTTAATTCTTACTAGCCTCCTGGGCCGAATGGGTTTCAATGTTGTTTCGTTGAATGAACTGAGAGAGGTAGCCCTTGTGAATCAGGCCTTCAACTTCTTCTTTGAGTGCTCGGCAGCTATCGGTGGTGTGTCCATGGTCTCTAAGAAATGTGCAGCAATTGTTCATGTCTCTTCTCTTCCTGGCTATGGTCATCTTGAGGGGAGGGCAGATTATTCCATCCTTTTGAACTTCCATGAGGATGACTGACACGCTTGCATTATGAGGAGTGAACTTATCGAAGTATGGTACTGGAGGAGGGCGGCATTGAGCAGCGCTGTCTTTTTGAAACTTTTTGGGTCCTTCCCTGCTAGTATTCTTTTGTTTGTTCCGGAAGATGGATCCTTTTGTCCTTGAGGATGAAGGGCTTCCTTAGCTCTGATGTACTTGTCACTTCTTTCCAGGAGCTTGGTAAAATATTTAGGTGGCTTTTTCACGACGGTGGTCTTCAGATCCTTATGGCCAACGTTGTGGTGGAAGGCGGCAGCCGCTACTGACGAGTTGAAGGAGGAAATGGACCTTGCTTCTGCTATGAAGTGCTTGAAAAGGAATTTTAGTAGCTCTTCATCTCATTCCTTTAATTCCAATAGAGAAACACTTGTTTATTCAGCTTTGCAGCTAGTAACAAAGTGCGCTATGAAAAGTCCCCCGAGTTGGTCGATGGAAAATATTGACTCCGCGTAAGACGAGAGTACCACCCTCTCGCTGATCCCTTCAAGGTTGCTGGGAACGTTCCACACAGGGTCGCATCGGTAACATTGTAGATCATCATCAGAGTTTAACACTCAATATGATTGGATAGGTCAATTTACCATCGTATGATTCAAATTGAGGAGCTTTTAAATTTTGGGGAATTGTTGCATTAAGGATGGATTCGCTAAAAGGAGGTCGATTGGGGCGGTAAGCCTTAATGGAGCGGTTCCCTTCATAATTTATCTATTCCAGGCGATCCTTTACTTCTTGAATGTGGTGAAGGACTTGGTTGTCCTTCCCCTTGGATCTACTTGAGTCGCTGGACTCTCCTTCTTTTGAAGGAGTTCAGTGGCAGCTCCACGAGTGTAGACCCTGATCATGAATATCTCGAATGACACGAAGGATGTCATGCTTGAGGATTTGTAGTTCGGCCCTATTGATAGGGGCTTCTTGCATACCATAGATTTCTAGATATGTTGTGTGCATACATAGCATGCACATAATGTGTTTGACGAACTGTTCGAATGAATATGTATGCATATGAAATGTATGATGAAATGCTTGAATGAAAGGTAGAAAGTAGTAAGATGTTTAGTCCCACATAGTGATAAAATAGTGTAACTTAGTGTATATATTAGGCTGCCCATGATCCAAGAGTACCAACATAGTTATATCACTTTTGGTGAGGCTAGGCCCTGTGGTGGGGCCGTGGTTTAGGTTCTTTAGTCCGTTTATGAAGGACGCTAGGAGTTTGCGGAGCTATAGCACGCTAAAGTAGGCCCCCAAATCATGCTCAAGATCAGCGGACCTGGGAACTACAAACTTAGTATCAGAGCCGACTTTCTAACGACGATAATGAATAACACATCGGTTAGAAAAGAAAAAGACCTGGATAAAGCACGGGTCCAAGCCTAGCGATGACACTAAGTCTTCAGGGGAGGGAGGGGGGAGGGGTGAATGTAATACCCCATATTTCTAGATAGGTTGTGTGCATACATAGCATGCACATAAGGTGTTTGAGAAAATGTCCGAATGAATGTGTATGCATATGAAATGTTTGAGGAAATGCTTGAATGAAAGGTAGAAAGTAGTAGGAATTGCAGTCCCACATAGGTAAAATAGGGTAACTAAGTGTATATATTAGGTTGCCCATGATCCAAGAGTACCAACAAAGCTATAACACTTTTGGTGAGGCTATGCCCTATGGTGGGACAGTGACTTAGATTCTTTAGGCCATGTAGGAAACACGCTAGGCGTGTGCGGAGCTATAGCACGCTAAAGTAGTCCTCAAAATCATGCTCAAGTTCGGCAGACCTGGGGCGCTACACTAGCTCTTTGTTCTTCTCATGAAGCTTTCGACTTTCACGAGTCGAGATTCTTTCCAGTTCAGCCCTAGTGACTAGAGTGCCTTGACCTCTATCTTCGAGGAGATATACTTCTCCAGTTTTCGTGATGTTCTGAGCGGGAGGCTTCGCCCTGGGTGCATCTCTCATTCAGGCGGATTCGAAGGTTAGACACATGTTGCCTGGGCTGAGGAGTTGGTGGATTTCTGTTGACCCATAATGTATCCTCTGAATCTGGTTTTTCGGATTTTCCTTTGTAATTCGTTCATCTTCTCATTTCTGTAATCTTTTATTTAAATAATAAATTTTGATGTTCATGTTCAACCCAATTGCATTCTTTCAATCAATTTTGTTTCATTTGTTGAACCCTGAGATTCTTGTGCACTCTATTTTATTTTTGTACCTTGGGTATTTTTTTTATTAGACACTAATTGATTTGATTTTGAGCCCAAATCTAATGCCCAATTTATTTATTTAAATTTAACCCAATAACCTTCATATTGGATCGTAACCCGCAAACCCACAACTCGTTAACCCATCAATCCAACATCCTAATCCCATATATAACCTAACCCTAATTAATCACCCTAATTAATTAATTAATCCCTCTTCCCTACTGCTCCTCTTTTCCCTGTTTCGATCCCGAAGCCCTCATCCTCGTCGCCCTCATCTCCACCACTCCGAAGCTCCACCTCGCCATGTCATGACCACCCACATCGCCATCCCCGCCGCATGCACCATCCACCGTCGAACTCCACCACCTGCCACTACCTTCGATCTCCTTCCATCATCGCTCGACTCACCCTACCTCCGAAAACCTATCCACCGTCGACTCCACCACTGCCTGCTGCCATTGTTGACCACCATCCCGCTGTAGACCTTTGCCATTCCTGCAGCCACTTCCACCGCCGCTACAACTCGACCACTGCAACTACCCCGTCAACCACCGCGATCCACCGCAACAAATCCTCGACCATCCCTCGTCGCCGTCCTCCATCCCCATCGACTATCACCCTCGCTGCCGACATCCAAAACCCCTGCAGGCACCGACGCCATTGCCGTTGCTATTCTTGCTATTGCCGTTGCTGTTCTTGCTGTTGATGTGTTGCACGTGTGTGCAACCTGTATGTAGTTTGCACGTGATTGCTGTGTACGTACTTTACACGTGTTGCCGCTATTCCGTAGTTTGCACGTGTATTGCTGTCGTCCGGACTCTCGTCCCGTTTTTCTTCCATATTTAAAATAATCGTCAACAGGCAAGTTTCCCCTTGAACTAGTTTTATTATTCTTGTTCAAGAATTTTCTTTGATCTCCACAAGTAGTTCCTATTTCGTTTATCATATTCTATTTGTTTGATACCCTTCGAAGAGACAATTATGGATTCATCGGCGAAACCAAGTAGTAGTCCTCATTCATGCCATTCCCTTGATTCAAACCCAAGCCTGTATATTTTTCATATGCATACACTACATGAACACATAGATTATAAACATGTATATAGAAAATGATGATGTGAATGTTTCCGATTGAATGTGATTTTGTTCATGAAATTAAAATGCCATGAATTTAATAATCTTGCCTTGTTAATGGTTGGAAATCATCCTGATAATTGAGTAGAATTTGCCTGTTGATTTATTTTCCATGATATTATATGCTTTCTTACTGTTTTGGTTGTCAAATAATAATGATCTAGCTGCTGGCCAGCTGTCTATTCTATGTTGCACTGAGATTTCGACCCAATTGCTGTTTTAATTTAATAGAGCTTTGTAAACATCATTTGTAGCATTTCTTAATCTATTTTCTAGAACTTTTTATGGATCTAAATTCTGATTTATAAACTATAAGTTATTATATTTTTAACACTGCTAGGTTTTTAATTTCCAGATTTCTGTCTAGAGTTACACCGACGTGATTTTCTATTAAAATAAAGTGTTAACAGTAAAAGCTGAACTTGAAATTTTATATGTTGTCACTAAACAGGACTGGGAGTCACATTATTAATTTTATACGATTATTTGATAATTTTCCATACCTTTAATCAATATGAAAACATTACTCTATGTTGCTGTTAGAACACTTGTTCAATAAAGAACACTATTTTGACATAGTTGTAAATATTATCAATTATAACTTATAAAATAAGAGTTATCGCCCTGTGTGTCTGGAATCTATATAATCTGACGATTTTGCAATCCGACCTACAGGTTGCAGGATAGTCATATTTTCGTACAGTGGCGCCTGAATTTCAGAATGCAGTCTAAAAATACGTCACCCTTCTTAATTAATTGAAACAGTACATCAAATTTATGTAATAAAGTTTGAGATTAATTGATTAATTGTGTCGTTACTAAACATTGTTAAGAAATAAAATATAATTTTTACAAGATTTTCAAATGATTTTACATT
The DNA here is from genome assembly GCA_017893485.1 of Hemerocallis citrina. Taxonomy (NCBI): domain Eukaryota; kingdom Viridiplantae; phylum Streptophyta; class Magnoliopsida; order Asparagales; family Asphodelaceae; genus Hemerocallis; species Hemerocallis citrina. The sequence continues at coordinate 112,545,937 of CM030360.1, read as the reverse complement.
CAATTTTTATATAAAACAGTTTTGATCGTAACATGCTGACTTAACATGTAACCAGTATAGTATGAACTTATAGGCCAAGTTTCTTTATTTATTATATGTCGTGTAAATATGAGTTGGAACTGGGAGAGAGTCTACTTTACAGAATCTCTGACGGAACCAGATTTGCTTTCTTGTAGCAACGGAGAAGTTGATTTTTGTACAGCACCGTCTTGTTGTCCAGAATGTGTATACTCTGTTTTTTTGTTTGTCCATGTTTGATTTTGCATCTTGGGAATAGAATTAATTATACCATGCATTGCATAACCTTTCCATCTCCTTGATATCATTTCAAACTTATTTATCCATTGCATTGCCATATTTGATTATAATAGAATATTAACAAGCCGGGGTAAATAAGATCCAACTTGGTAGTGAACTATCGGAGACTGTACTCGGAAGGGCCCTTTGTTATAGATTAATTATTTTCGTGAATGAGAGATTATTGATTGTGGAATATTGATTGTTAATTATTGATTATTGTGCTGAGTATACGATCTATTAAGTTCACCACTATAGTCTAAACGGTCACTATTGGGATGCACCGAACCTGTGGTTGGGACGCAGTATTACGTGCATTAGATAGGATAATAAAAAACTAAGAAAACCTAGGATTAACACTTGCATTCTTGATCACGATTATTGTATTTGACCTTGTATCACTGATTTCAATCATGGTTTACTGCATCATAAACCCTAGACCTTTGATTTTATTATCCACTCTTGTTATTGTTATTGATCCTAGTTTTTGTTCGAGTCCATTATTTCTTGTTATACCATATTTTCCTTGCTTCTTTGCTTCTATTACTTGTTGTCCGTAACTTGCTCTACAGACAATTTTTCCCCACCTCTAGTTAATGAGTTTACAGTTACCAGAGGAAATTTGACTCAAGGACTTGGTAAGCAAACTTTCTGAAGAATGGAGTTGAACCATTGGACAGCTATAGCTATTTCATGTTATTTGTTTATTTCATTGCTTTCATTGTACTTTGTATACCGGGCTTGTATGTCCCTAAAGTTTACTTTTTCCCAGATGTTGGATATTATTATGGTGAATTTATTTCATGAGTTTATTCACTGTTTATGTGGTTATCTATTCCTTGCGTGGTTGTAATCTTTTGTATTTTGTTGAGTTTATCTGTTACAGGTATGGATGATGTTCTTATCATTCGTTGGGCCTTTGTTACATACTTGTATTTCCGTATTTTGGGAAGCGGGGCGTGACAGGTTTTAAGTGGTATCAGAGCACAGGTTTGGCTCTAGCCAAGTTAACTCAATAATGTGCGCACCACGTTGATCACATGAACATGTAATAACCAACGTATATCTGGGTACTCACCAACATGATTATTTTGCAGATTATGGCTCATGGCGGTTCTTCCACTTCTCGACCCAGGGATGAGTAGCAGGACAATGTTGCTATCCTTTAGGTGATGCAGCAGATGATGGCCTTATAACTACAGCACAATGAGTTGATGCGGACTACTTTGGAGGCAGCCAACCGAACCGCTGCCGGACCTGCACCAGGGCTACTGCCGCCGAGGCTCGATACTATGGAGGATTTCATGATGTTGCACCTAGACAAGTTCTCGAGTACTGAGACACCGTTGGAAGACAACTAATGGCTGATCCGGACAGTGCAATTGTTGATTGCAACTCGGATCTCTAATGTCGATCGAGTGGATGTGATTAGCATCTAGCTTGTGGACCTTGCCCATATCTGGTGGCGGGCAAAGACCGAAAGACTTGACAGACCCATAACTTGGGCCACTTTCATGGAGAGCTTCATGGCAAAAAATTTCCCCAGTGTCACCTAGGTCAAGATGGAACGGCAATTCGTCTCTTTAATTCAGGGGAATCGATCCGTGGATGAGTACGCTGCTAAATTTACTCGGCTCAGCCATTTCGCAGCTGCTATGGTGGCCAATGATGAGCATAGGGCTCGCACGTTCTTGATTGGCATGAATTTCAATATTCAGGACCGTTTGGTTGCCCACTAACACCGCACCTATGCCAATGTTCTTGATGTGGCCAGGATTCAGGAATAGGCTCATATGGCAGTGCAACACCCTACCCATTCCCAGCCTACTGGAGAGCCTATTCGGAGGCCAGTTCTGACCCCTCCCGCGAGAGTGCTGCCATATTAGCCTGTTTTCCCGAGGTTAGTTCAGACTTGTGACTACTACTATAAAGTTGAACATCTGCAGAAGGACTGCAGGCTAGCCAACCGTCCGTGCCTTACATGTGGAAGCAGTGATCATGTGGTCCGATAATGCCCTAGGAACAGGCTCCCTGGACCCACTGGAGGACCAGCACAGCATGGAGCGCTAGCTTAAGGCCAGGGTAGACCACCTCTTCCACCGTAGAGGCAAGCTTTTGATCAGAGGAGGGTGCCCGCAAGGGGAGGTTAGATTGGAGGTCGCGATCAGGCCTATAACCTGACTGCAGCTGAAGCTAAGATGGTTGTTGGTGTTGTTGCAGGTATATCTCTATAGTTGTATTATTTGCTTTCTATTTTTATTCAATTATTCTTGCTTTTGTCCTGCATTCACTTTCATTCTTATTCCTTAATCATTTTTTATGTGTCATCTTAGTTTTTTCTCTTCTTTCCCATGTTCGTTTCGATTCTGGGGCTACCCACTCCTTTGTTTCTTCCCACTTTGTGGATCGGCATCGTTTGTCTTGTGACGTCATGCCAGCGACTTGGAATATTACCATAGGTGGAGGCATCATCATCTATTCTAAGGTGTGCAAGCAGAGCCCTTTGTTGATTAGGGGCGTGGAGTTCAAGGCTGATCTCATTGTGCTCCCTAACTACAGCTTTGATGTTATCTTGGATGGATTGGCTAGGAGTTACCCATGATGTGATTGATTGCCTTGCGAAGAAAGTAATATTCAGGCTCTCAGGTCCCTAGGAGTTTGAGTTTCTTGTGGGTGAGGCACCGTCTAGGCGTATCAATAACTCGATGAACCAGGAGGCACGTGCACATGAATCATTGTGCACCGATGGTGTAGTTGCACCTATGGTTGTTCGGGATTTCCTTGCTGTCTTTCCAGAAGAATTGCCTGGATTGCTGCCAGACCGAGATGTAGAATTCGGTATTGAAGTTCAACTAGGAACGACACCAATCTCAAAGAGTCCGTACCGGATGGCACCGATTGAGTTGGCTGAACTGAAGGTGCAAGTCCAGGAGTTGTTGGACAGGGGGTTTATCAGGCCAAGTGTTTTGCCTTGGGATGCTCCAATGTTGTTCGTTAATAAGAAGGATTGTAATCACAGGCTCTGCATTGACTACCGAGAGCTGAACAATGTCACTGAAGAACCGATACCCTCTGCTGAGGATCAATGATCAGTTTGATCAGCTGGGAGGTGCTTCAGTTTTCTCGAAGTTGGATCTCCGTTCTGGCTGTCATCAAGTTAAGGTAAAGACTGAAGATATTCAGAAAAAGGCATTTTGCATGAGATATGGACATTACGAGTTCTTTGTAATGCCATTTGGAGTTACCAATGCACCACCCGTGTTCATGAGTTTGATAAACAAGGTTTTCTCGCCGTTCTTGGAAAAGTTTGTGGTGGTGTTCATCGACGATATTTTGGTATATTCTGAGAACAGAGAAGATCATGCTGAGCATTTGAAGGTTGTCTTGGAGACCTTGACAGAGAATCAGCTTTAAGGGAAGCTCAGTAAGTGTGAGTTCTGGCTCGACTGTGTTGCATTTCTGGGCCATATTATCTCCGGTGATGGTGTTTCTGTTGACCTGTCGAAAATTACCGCATCAAGGATTGGCCAATGCTGAAGTCACCATCAGAAGTGCGGAGTTTCCTCGGATTGATGGGTATTATCGGAAGTTTGTTCAAGACTTCTCGAAGATTGTGGGACCCCTAACCAATTTAACGAGGAAGGAGCATAAGTTTGTTTGGGATGGATCCTGTGAGGAAGCCTTCATGGAGTTGAAGAACCAGTTGACGTCAGCACCCGTTCTGACTAAACCAGATAGTTCAGGAGGCTTTGTGATTCATTGTGATGCTTCTGGCAGAGGTTCGGGAGCACTGCTGATGCAGCAAGGAAGGTTTGTCGCTTATGCCTCTAGGTAGTTGAGGCCTCATGACAAGAACTATCCTACGCATGATCTGGAACTCGCAGCCGTAATCTTTGCCTTGAAGTTATGGAGGCATTATCTGCTTGGGGATATAGTGGAGATTTTCACTGATCACAAGAGTCTCAAGTATGTGTTCACTCGGAGGGAATTGAATATGAAACAGAGGAGATGCTTGAACTGATGGTGGATTACGACATCAAATTGCAGTATCACCCTGGTAAAGTGAGCATAGTGCCCAATGCCTTGAGTAGGAGACCTACTGCTATGTTCCTCACCAAGTAGAAGGAAGTGTTGGAGGATATGAGGAGGCTGCAATTGGATGTGATATGTCCTAGCCCAGCACAACAGTGCATGATTTTGCAATTACAGTTTGCACTGATAGAGTAGATCAAGGAAGCCCAAGCTAGTAATCAGTAGTTGTAAAATTTCCGGAGTGAAGTGGAAGCAGGATTGAGAACTGACATTGCCATTCATTCTGACGGGTATCTTTGTTTTGGTGCTAGGTTGTGTGCACCCAGAGGAGAAGTCATGCAGGAGCTCCTTACAAAAGCTGATCGCTTGCCCTACTCTATTCATCCTGGAGGCACGAAGATGTACAGGGATCTGAAGCTGTAGCACCCTGAATTTTTGATAAATAAAATTAGAAATAAGTGGCATAATTTCCAGCATTAATTTCAATTGCAATTATAAATATAGTACAAACACAGGGAAAAATTAAAACTTTTTATTATAGTTCTTAGTTAACTCCAACCCCTTTTTTTCTTGATTCAACTCTATCCATAACTGAAATACTACACAAATCTGAATGAAAAGTGGGCATGTCAGTTAAATGCAACTGACGTCAACTATAGTAATAGTAAACTTCCCAAGTCTCACAATCACAAACTTGCCACATATCATAAAATAAAATAACGATAAAAGATTCATGAAACAACAAATAAAACTACATTAAGTAGTGTGTGTCAAGATAACAAAAGAGTAATGCATAAAACAATGTTCAAGAAAACACAATGCACACAATGATTTCAAATCATACTTGTCGAATTCAATGCATCCCATTCTACATAGGTCCGATGCAAGCCCTTATCATTCTTCACTTTGTAGGATTCAATAACTCATTATGCAACTAACCATCTACGGTGATAGAAACAAGATCTAGATACTTCGCGAATAGGCCTACGTCCTGGTATCTCCCCGCCAGACTAGCACCCTCAACGTGCAAGCATCATCTAAGCGTCGCCCTGAATATTCAATGTCGTAATTCTACGAATAGATCCCAGCCTTCAGAATAAAATCGTCCAACTGTCAAAGACCATCAACATGCAAATAAGGGAGATGACAATGATAATCGCAGCATTCTGAATCAAACCGCCCAACTACGACTATAGTCTCGAATCTCATCCGTCCACTATACAGGGCCCCCCTACTTATGTTTCTCAAGATCTATCACATCTCCACTAGTGCCTGTTCTTATGTTTATTATATTCAATTAAATCGCAGCCCCCTTAGAGTTGGTGTACCCTGTAACACCCCGTACTTAAGAGGTGTGTGTGTGTGTGTATATATATGTGAGATGGAAATGGTAGTTGGCCTGTAGGAGGTTCCTATAGGGCTTGGATTACTAAATTAAGAAAGGAGCCTATATGATGGTCTATGGGGCTTAGGCATATTTCTGCATTAAAAATGAAATGATGGGAATAAGGTGGTTGCTTGCATGCATGATGATGACGTGGCTTTGGCTTGGGAAAAATCCCACATCGTTGGAAATCATGTGAATGAGTGAATTTATATAGGATTAGCCAAAAGATAAAGGTCACCTATAGGGTTAACCCACCTTTTCATGGTGCCTGTGATGGGTGTGGCTAGAGTTTTATGTCCGTTCTTTCGCGTGCTCGCACACGAAGTCGTGTGCGCAACTGAGCCGGGTCTGTTGCATTACATACCCTGCCTGACTTAACTCTACTAAAACAACAACAAAAGCCCCACTGGTTCCATTCTACAAAAATCTCATCTGCCGACATGCTAGGGTCCCACTCAACCTCTAAAGTCTCAAAATTTAAAATATCATTAATGGTCTTTCTAGGGTCCACATCCCAACCCTAAGCCTCAAATCAAACTCAATTTGGTTTAATATCTCAAAATATGCTTCATTAGTCATGTTGTGATGAATCAACCCATGTTATCATGAAGACCATTTCATATATGGTAATATGTCCAACTTATGAAAATTTCTTTAAAAATCAACTTTTAAACATCACTCTCCATTTATTCGTAAAGTTCAATATGTTTAACTACAAATTCATTCGATTCCGACTGAGAAAAACCTGTTAAAACTAAGAATTTCATCAACAAAAAATTGGATCAAACCCTTACTTGAATGTATCGAAAATTGAACTATAATTTCACCAAAATCTGAAAATTTCATGGTTTCGTTCTTCAAAACAGTACACTCTAAAATCAATGTTAAATTCTGGAAAAATTCACTTAAATGCAGTACATATTAAGGTACTCATCATAAAAATCTGGACTCAAATAAATTTATTTAAAGGGTTCATATTTAACGAATTCTGAAAACTATCTTTTATCCAAAAATCTGAAACATAACGACTTGAAAAACATCAAAAAACTCAATCCAGTCCCTTATAAATATTAGTTTAAAAACTTATATAAACACTTCTATATGTATGCTAAGGTTCCCCTAGCCTAGCACTCAAAGCCATAAGTGAAAACCCCTCGAAAACAGTGCAAAGACAGCAAAACAAAAACAGGGTAGCAACAGTACAATGCGGGTTGAACAGTAACCCTCGGGTTACTGTCCACCCGGGACTGTACAGCACCCAACCCGGGGTTTACTGACCTCCAAACCCTTGCTAACATACATTCGGTGTATTTTCATTTATATTTCCTTCCATATTCGCAATTGTATGGATAATTAATTATAGTTTGACATCAAACTACAATTGCATTAACCAACGAATCAAACAATAAAATTCAACTTTTAATCATTCCAAACTTGTTCTTTAGTCACACATATAGATCCATACATTTACATTCATTTATAGATTCAATACAATAGTATTTTAGATCTAGCAAGTATAGAAAAGAACTCTAAACTCATGAATAACTATCTTTGACCAACATCAATGTTTAAAACAGGAGGCAACTCCAATCACCTACAAAGGTTCATAAAAATTTAAATTTTCACAATTTAACACGATCATTCATGTACCAAATGTTCATCATACATTAGGAGATCAAATATGGGTGTCATGTCATCAAGAATTAGATTTTTATGTCATTCACATCAATCTTTATTTAATAATTCATCCCCACAATCAATTCATAACAACCAATATCATCATGCCAATAGAATCACAATTCACTAATTCCAAACCCTAGCATGATCTCTATTGTTCAAAAATAAAAAGAAACATATCAAGAGTAGGAAGATTGCTGAACTCAAAGAAGATTCAAAGAAGATAACAATAATGAGGAACGATGCTCCTTTTCCTCCTTGCGAAATTGGGATCTCCAAAGCTCCAAACTCCGAAATAATAATATAATTGGGAAGAAAATGTGTTTACAATAGAGGGCGGTTGTTTTCTATGGTAGAAATAGGTCGGATATGTTCTAGGGTTTAATACGAAGTTTTTACAAAAACACCGTAGAAAAAATATGTTTTTATATAATTTAGTGTTCTAGATAGATTTTATTAGATTTAATCAACCAAATTGAGTAAAAATCCAATTTTCCAATTCCTCACAGTTGGCCGACCTTAGAACAGCCCAAAAATCCATTTCTTTCCAAAAATTTCCCCTGAGTGGCGATTTTACAAAAAAAAACCTTTACTTTGAGATATTTGCGAATATGCATAAAATTATTCGTAAAAATCCAGGAAATTCAGAATTATTTTCTACAAATAAATATTAGGTTTTTTCAAATAGATTTTCTGAAATTTTATTCTCCAGAAAAAATATTTGCAATAAGGTCCCCAACATCCCAAAATTGCGTGAACATACATATATTCAATTTAATCAATTAAAATCAACCAAATATGGAAATAATCTAATTCCTTAGAGCCCAAGACTGAATAGACCGCCCTAAATGCAGTAAATCAATTTTTGAATTCAATTTTCATCTCTAAACCACTTTTTACAAAAAGTCAATTTCTTTTCGAAAATTTACAAAAGTTGTTTCCTTTATTCAGAAAAAACCCAAAAGTTCAAAGATACCCAATAATAAATAATAGAATTTGTTTGATCAAGTCATAATTCTCAATTCACACCCCAAAATATATTTGCATGTGTTTTGCACGTCAATTTTACAAAAATTCAAAATCGTTAAATAAATTGATTTAAAAATTATTTATGAATTAAAAATAAAATATTTAAAATTCTGGGGCATTACAGAAGAGAAAATTTTGGGGGCATGGTATGAATAGAACGGTAGCAAGATTCGTTTCTCAGTGTTTGATCTGTCAGCAAGTGAGGGCAGTGCATCAGAGGACCGCTGGATTTCTTCAACCTCTTCGGATCCTAGGAAGGGAAGGGGAGAAAATCACTATGAATTTTGTGATGGCACTACCAAGGGGTCCCAAAGGTCATAATGCTTTTTGGGTGATAGTTGATCGTTTGATGAAGAGTGCTTGTTTCATCCCTTTCCAAGTGGGTCCTTCCACCGAGATCTTGACTGAGAAGTACATACAAGAAGTTGTGAGACTGCATGGAGTTCCTATCAGCATCGTATCGGATAGAGATACGAGATTCAGATCTCAGTTTTGGGAGAGTCTTTAGAGGAGCTTGCGGACTCATTTGAGCTACAGTACTGCATTTCACCTACAGACAGGTGGGCAGTCAGAGAGAAAGATTCAGACAGTGGAAAACATGTTGAAGTCTTGTGTTCTTTAGTTTGGAGGTTCTTGGGAGGATCATCTACTTTTGGTTGAGTTCTCGTACAACAACAGTTACCAAACGAGTCTCAAGGCTGCTCCGTATGTTGCGCTTTATGGCCGGAAGTGTAGATCTCCAATCTGTTGGGATGATATCAGTGTGTGGAAGCTTTTGGGCCTGAGTTGATCACAAAGACTGTTGACGCAGTGGCTCAGATCAGGAAGCACTTGCAAGCATCTTAGGACAGGCAGAGGAAGTGGGTTGACTGTCGTCGAAGGCCCTTAGAGTTTATGCCAGGCGATGATGTGTTCTTCAAGGTATCACCATGGAGAGGTGTTATCCGTATTGAAGGAGGGGGCAAGCTATGTCCCTGGTTTATCGGTCCATTCGATATTGTGGAACGAGTAAGCAAGGTAGCCTACAAGCTTGCGCTGCCACCGGCTTTATCAAGTGTCCATGATGTATTCCATGTTTCGTAGCTCAGGAAGTACATCAGGGTTGACAGTCATGTGTTTGACTACTCAGAGTTGTCCGTGAGATCGAACTTATCATATGAAGTCTAACCAATCTCTCTCTTGGACAGGCGTGATAAAGTCTTAAAGAGTAAGGTTATCAAGCTTGTTTGTGTCTCTTGGAATCCTCAGTGGCCTGGTGAGTTGTAACACCTCGAATTTTAAAATACCGAAAATATTTGTTTTTATATTTTTATAGTGGTGCGAATTATTTTTGAATATATCTTATTGTATTTATTATTTTAATATCGATACTGGTATTGAATATTTGTGGTTGATTGGTTTTATTGATATATTAGAGTTAAGAGTTGAGATTTTATGTAAAAAAAGTATATAGTTTATTTTATTTTATAATTTTGGGGAATTATTATAAGATAATTTAATGCATTTGTCTTGTTTGTATTATTATTATAGAAAAGAGTTGGGGTTTATTTACAATATTTTGAAGTTGGAGGTCTTATATGTAAATATACCCTATTATTATTATTATTATTGTTATACTTATTTCCAAAACTAACCCCTTCCTTATTCTTTTTCCTTCCTTCTTTCTTCCTTCTTCCCGATCCCATCTCCCAGCCGAACCCATCTTTCGGCTTCCCTCTCTCTCTCCACAAATCCACTTCGTTACTTTGCCAAATCCAAATTAAATTGCGGAATAGGCTAATTGAAGGGTTCTCCACAACGTGGTAGCATCGGATTTTCGAAAGGATGTCGAAAAGGTATACACCCTATTTTATTTATTCGTATAAAATTTAGTGTGTTTAGTTTTATTGAGTAGGATTATTATGGTAGAGTGATTTAGAGAGGTTGGAAGTAGTAGATTGGAGGAATTGGTAGAGGGTTAAAAAAATTGTAAGTTGTTGATAAATTAGGATTTTGGATTTGTAAAATAGTGATATATATATATATATATATATATAAGAATTATCTCTGGTATGGTGGTAAAAATTGTAGTGAGTCATTAGAATAAAATGGGGAGTAGTGATTTTGGTATAGACTCGAATTATAGAGTTTATGAAATCGGGTAGAAAACTCGATCCAAATAATTGTAGAAAATGCATACGAGGGTGTAGAGTATTATGAAAGAATTAATATAAATTTAGGATAATTTTTATAGGCTTCCAGCTCAATTAAATTGATTGAAATGGATTATAGGTGAAAAGTGCACGCCGGGTGTTCGGTGAAATGCCCGCACGATATAGAGGTGAGAATTTGATGAATTCGGAGGTATAGATGAGTTTCATTATTGTTGTTAACCCTAATTTGAGATATTACGACCAAGGGATTGAAGAAATTAGGAAATAGGAAATTTTCCTATTAGAAAGCCTCCGATCAATATTTGAGTTCTTGTATCGGGGTTCGAATTTGAAATCCGTTGATGTAGCTCACCTACATATGTCATTTGTGACGCGTGGGTGAAGACAGATTCAAATTTAAAGGTCCGAAGGTTGAGTTTTGAGCTTTAAACTAATCAGTTCTATAATTTTTCAATTAGGAGGAAAAAGTCGAACTTCGACTGGCTACAGGACGGACGTGGGACATCGTTTGCTCGAGCCGTCAGGTGAGTACGTTGTGTTTATGAATATTTTATATTGTGGCCAAATTTCGTGGCCTTTTGATATGTTTTGTGGGAGTTATGCCAAAAAATGGATTTTCGTTGAAAATATGGATTTTTAAGGATCCAAAATGGGTTTTTGAGACATGTGATGAAATTAACTATTTTAAGTATATAAAACCTATATTATGGGTTAATGTGATGTGTTGAAGTATAAAAACTAAATATATTGAATTGTTTATGCATATTTTCGTCCCGTGCATGTTTTGTGCATGTTTTTGGGTATATAGGCCGATATAGGTAATTTGGCATATACGGAGCCTTGTGTATGGGCTAGCATGTTATGGATGGAGGTTATATGATGTAATTAGACGAAATTAGTGATTGTGATCATGTGTTGGAAACTCGTGCATTTATAATGCATGTTTTGGGCATGTTTTGGGACATATAGACCCTTATAGGTGATTTTACTTGCATGAAATAAGGTGTATGACCTAGTACGCTATAATTGAATATTATGAGATTTAATTAGAGGAAATAAGTGATTTTGGCCCCTTTGTCTGGGACACCCGCATGTGTGGGGTATATTTGTAATATATATATAGATGATTATGACGTGTGATGCAATCGTGGATGAAATTAATAATTGGATACATGTTTACATTTTAATTATGTTCGAAATGAAATAATGGGCAATAATATGATATTATTCTGTGATGATTTATATATTTTGATACGCTTACGATACAGACTAACGTCTTATAATTCTTTTATTTACGATATAACTTGGTGTATGTTTATGGGTGATTTAATGAAGTGGTAAATAGCATGGTATTTATAATGGGTGATGTTATGGCTAAATAAATAACATGGTGTGTATATCTGTGATATACTGAGATGATAATTATATCGTGGACATCAAATGTGCATCAAATGCAAGATAAAAGGTGAGATGGTAAGTGTTAATAAAATGTGTTATTATTCTTGTGATTAAAATCAAGGATGTGTCTGTTGTTTAATTAAAAGCTGTGATGCTTTATGTTGAATTAGTAAAATGGAAAGATGACATGATTAATGCTAATAACAGATGATTTTGTTGACCAGTACCTACAGCAATCCTGGGGGTTTGGGCTAGACCTCCTAATACCCAAGGACCGGCTTGGGGTGCGGAGTTTATTACCCAAACTATGTTTGGGGTGCAGAGTTTTATCGCCCAAGCTATCGGCTTGAGGCCCGGTTTCCCTCGATGACAGCTGTCGCGAGGAAATACCCTGTTTACCTGGGGTGCGGAGTTTTTCTTTTTTTTTGTTTTCCCTCCTGGCTGTCGGCTGGGAGGAAGTACCCAGTTTACCTGGGGTACGGAGTTTTTCTCTTTTTGTTTTCACTCGCTGGCTTCGGTCGGGAGGAAGTACCCAGTTTTCTGGGGTGCGGAGTTCCCTCGCTGGCATAGGCTGGGAGGAAGACGTAGCCTCGGACGAGTAAGACTCTGCGTGAGCATCGGTCCGCGTATTTTACTGGGCTGTCGGCTTTCAGTATATTGGGATACTGTGGTTCACTGGTCGACAAACTAATAAAAATAACTAAGTGTAAATAAATGTAAGAGTAAAGAAAGTGAATTGTGAATGTGAAAGAAAGTGGTTGTGAATGAAATGAATATGAAGAGATACGAGTTATGAGTTGTGTATGAAAAGAAATGATAATTTCAATATGTGGTTAATTTAAAATGAAAGTAAAAGAGGCATGTGTTATTATGAGCAGTATAAAGTAATTGTATTACGTATGGAATCATTAAAGTAAATACAGATTGATATGAGTTGTACCTTGAAATTGTGTCAAGGAACTACCTACCCGCAATTTCTGTGGAAATTGTGGGAACTACCTGCCTTGGCATAATTCGCAGGGTGAGTGGATATAATAGTGGTAATGATTGATAGAAATGAGAAATAAAGTGAAGTGAAGATGATAAGTGATTGAAGTGATTAATAACCAAGCTATCGGCTTGAGATGTGATGTGATATTACCCAAACTGTGTGTTTGGGGTGCGGTGATTATTACCCAAGCTATCGGCTATGGGGTGTGATATGTTGTGGCCCCAGATTGTGTTTGGGGATTAAGTGAAAATTATAATAAGATATATTGTTTATAAGAATGAGAAATTACTAAAGTGATATAATAAGATGTGAATGAGCTATAAAACATGGTTTTGATGCAATGAGTATAAGTATTCTAATTAATGAGGTGTTAATGATGTGATGAAATGTGAGTAAATCGCATGGGCAATGAGATGTGGTAATTATGTCATAAGACATGAAGGAAGGTGGTATTATGAGAATAGATGCATATGTTTATGATATGATACTTTTTATAACACAATAAAATAAATACCTGTATAATGAGATTGGGTAAGAAAATGGTTATTAAAGAAATTATGTTGTGATATGAGTTGTGTACCTTAGAAGTGTGTCGGGGAACTACTTGCCTGCTATTTCCGTGGAAATGGTGGGAACTACCTGCCTCGGCACAACTTCCAGGATGAATGTGTGTGTTGATGACATAATATAAGTAAATGAAACGCATGGCTAAATAGAGTTGGAGAAATGATGTAATAACATCATGTAGATATAGTAATATAAATGGTGAAATGCTGATATGACGATAAGTGTGGAAAAATGAATATTCGTATTATGCGAATGTAAGATAAGTATATATATATATATATATATATATATATATATATATATATATGCGAGGTTGATGTGAAGTGTATTATGAAATGTGGGAAGTTATGGATAATTAAATAATTGAAGGCAGGATTGGCAAAGTATTTGATATATCATTGTATTGACGATGTTGTTGTGTTCAGGATTCAGGTTGCACTATCTTAATTTGGTATTCGTAAGTTTAATTTATTTTCTGTATACTATTTTAATTTGTCATTAGATTAATAATTATACTCACACCAGAAATGGCTAACCCCTTAGTGTTTGGGGGGGTTAGGGGAGTCTGAGGAGTACCCTAGATCCCTCACTGTTGTAGGTTCTCATCAGTGTAGAGGTGAGGCGTGGATTGGTAGTATAATTTTTTATTTTAGAAATTTGTATTATTTAGTTATAAGAATAGTGAAATTTATGATTTAAATTGTATTATGGGTGTATAAGCATGTATATGACAATGATGAGTATAGTGTGAGGTGGTGTGGTATGTTTGTGACCCGTACCCACCTCGTTGTGGAGTACCGGGCTCTATGGTAGGTTTTACAAGGATTTTTCTAAAAATTTACCTTGTTTTTCAAAGAAATTCATAGTTTTTAATTGATATTTGATAATCCGTTATGTGTTTGGCCCCCAGAGCATTATATTATATTGCATGTATGTATCTGCTCATTTTGGCCTGGGGAGCCCATGAAAATATTATGTGGTTTGTGAGCTACGGAATTTTGAGCAGAATTCCGTAAGCTTTTTGTGTTTCGGGGCAAAATTTACAGGGGAGACTCTGTCAAAATTTTTCCTGGAATATAACTTTCTTAGTTTATGATCAAAGTGATATAGAAATTGAAAGAATTGAATTTGGAGACTTAGTTTTCAAAAAAAAAATTGGGGTGTTACATGAGTCGACTTGGTAACTTGAGGAGGAAATCCTGAAGAAGTTCCCTCACCTCCTTGAGAAGTTTTTTATGTTCTCATGGTTGCCCTATGTACCACCCGAATAAATTTCGACAAAATTCTTCTTGTAAGGTGGGTAGGATTTGTAACCCCTATTTTTGATTTTTCGGATTTTCTTTTCTAATTTGTTCCTCTGCTCATTTCTGTAATATTTTTGTTTAAATAATAAATTTTGATATTCATATTCAACCGTATTGCATTCTTTCAATCAATTTTGATTCATTTGCTGAACCCTTAGATTCTTGTGCAATCTATTTCATTTTTGTACCATGGGTATTTTTTTATTAGACCCTTATTGATTTGATTTTGATACCAAATTCAATATCGAGTTTTTTTTAAAAAAAATTAACCCAATAGCCTTCTTATTGGATCCTAACCTGCAAACCCACAACCTGTTAACCCATCAACCCAACATCCTAAACCCCTATATATATATTAAATTAACCTAACCCGAATTAATCACCTTAATTAATTAATTAATCCCTCTTCCCCGCTGCACTTCTTTCCCCTGTTTTGATCCAGAAGCCCTCATCCCCGTCGCCCTCATCTCCACCACTCCGAAGCTCCACCTCGCCCTGACATCACCACCCTCATCGCCATCCCCACCGCCTGCACCATTCACCATCGAAGTCCACCACCTGCCACTACCTTCGACCACCTCCCATCATCGCTCGACTCACCCTACCTCCGAAACCCATCCACCATCGACTCCACCACTGCCTGCTGCCATCGTCGACCACCATCCCGCTGCCCATCTTTGGCATTACGTAAGCACCTCCACTGCAGCTACAACCCGACTACTGCAACCACCCCGTCGACCATCGTGATCCATCGCAACCATTCCTCGACCATCCCTCGTCACCGTCCGCCATCCTCGTCGACTGTCACCCTCGCTGCCGACGTCCAACACCCCCGCAGGCGCCGACACCGTTGCCATTACTGTTCTTGCCATTGCTGTTCCTTTTCTTGCTGTTGTTGTTCTTGTTGTTGCTGTGTTGCACGTGTGTGGTCCCTGTATGTGTTTGCACGTTATTGCTGTGTACGTAGTTTACACGTGTTGCTGCTATTCCATAGTTTGCACGTGTATTGCTGTCATCGGGACTCCCGTCCCATTATTCTTCTATATTTGAACTAGTTTTATTATTCTTGTTCAAGAATTTTCTTTGATCTCCGCAAGTAGTTCCTCTTTCGTTTATCATATTCTATTTGTTTGATACCCTTCGAAGAGACCATTACAGATTCATCGGCGAAACTAAGTACTAGTCCTCTTTTCGTGTCATTCCCTTGTTTCAAACCCAAGCCTCTATATTTGTCATATGCATACACTACATGAACACATAGATTAGAAACATGTATATAAAAAATAATGGTGTGAATATTTCCGATTGAATGTGATTTTGTTCATGAAATTAAAACGCCATGACTATAATAATCTTGCCTTGTTAATGGTAAGATATCATCCTAATAATTGAGTAGAATTAACCTGTTGATTTATTTGCCATGATATTATATGTTTGCTTATTTTTTTGGTTCTCAAATAATAATAATCTACCTGCTGGCCAGCTGTCTATTCTATGTTGCAATGAGATTTCGACCCAGTTGCTATTATAATTTAATAGAGCTTTGTAAACATCCTTTGTAGCTTTTGAATCAATTTTACATAACATTTTACGGATCTCAATTTCAATTTATAAACTGTAATTTATTATATTTTGAATACTTTAGGTTTTCAATTTCCAAATTTCTGTCTAAAGTTACACTGACGTGATTTTCTATTAAACTGACGTGTTAACAGTAGAAGCTAAACTTGAAATTTTATATGTTGTTACTAGACAGGACTGGGAGTCCTATTATTATTTTTATAAGATTATTTGATAATTTTCTAGACCTCTTATAAATATGAAAACATGACTCTAGGTTGTTGTTAGAACACTAGTTCAGTAAAGAACCTGATTTTTGACATAGTTTTAAATAATATGAACTAGAACTTACAAAATAAGAGTTATAGCCCTATGTGTCTGAAATCCAGATTATCTAACGGTTTTTCAATTTGACCTATAGATTGTAAGATATTCATATTTTCGTACAGTGACACCGGAATTTCACAATGCAATCTAAAAATACATCACCCTGCTTAATTAATTGAAACAGTAGTTCATATTTAAGTAATAAAATTTTAGAATAATTTTGTTGTTACTAAACATTTTAGAAATTAATATATTATTTTTACAAGATTTTCAAATGATTTTACAATTTCTTATTATATACAATAATTTTGACCCTAACATGATGCCTGAACATGTGACCATTAAAGAATGAACGTATAAGCCTAGTTTCTGTATTTATTAAATGTCATATAAATATGCATTGGAACCAGCAGAGTGTCTACTTTCCATAATCTTTGATGAAACCTGATTTTCTTTCCTTTAGGAATGGGGAAGTTGACTTTTGTACACCAATGTCTTACTGTCTAGAATGTGTGTTTTGTGTTTTTTTGTATATCGATGTTGGATTTTGCATATAGGGAATAGAATTAGTTATACCATGCATTACATAGCCTGCCATCTACTTGACATCATTTCAAAACTTCTTTATCCATTGCATGTCCACATTTGAGTACAATAAAATATTAACAAGCCGGGGTAAATAAGGGTCAACTTAGTAGTGAACTATCGG
Organism: Hemerocallis citrina; assembly: GCA_017893485.1. Lineage (NCBI taxonomy): Eukaryota > Viridiplantae > Streptophyta > Magnoliopsida > Asparagales > Asphodelaceae > Hemerocallis > Hemerocallis citrina. The sequence continues at coordinate 112,528,506 of CM030360.1, read as the reverse complement.
AGACTGTACTCGGAAGGGTCCTTTGTTCTAGATTATTCTCATGAATGGGGGATTATTGATTGTTAATTATCGGTTATTGTGCTGTGTATAAGATCTATTGAGTTAACCACTTTAGTCCAAACTATCACCATTTGTATGCACCGAACCTGTGATATGGGACGCAGTATTACGTGCATTAGATAATATAATAAAAGACCAATAAACCTGTAATTGACACTTGCATTCTTGATCATGATTATTGTATTTGACCTTGTATCACTGATTTCAATCATGGTTTATTGCATCATAAACCCTAGACCTTTGACTTTATTATCCACTCTTGTTATTGTCATTGATCCTTGATTTTGTTCTGGTCCTTTATTTTTTGATATACCATATTTTCCTTGCTTCTTTGCTTTTACTACTTGATGTCCGTAACTTGCTCTGACGAATAGTTTTTCCCCACCTCTAGTTAATAGTTTACAGGTACCGGAGAAAATTTGACTCAAGGACATGGTGTGCGAACTTTCTGAAGAATGGAGCTGAACCATTGGACTGCTATAGCTATTTCATGTTATTTGTTTATTTTATTGCTTTTATCGTACTTTGTATTTCGGGCTTATATGTCCCGAAGTTTACTTTTTTCCCAGATGTTGGATATTATTTAGGTGAATTTATTTCATATGTTTATTCATTGTTTATGTGGTTATCTATTCCTTCTGTAGTTGTGATCTTTTGTATATTATTTAGTTAATCTGTTACAGCTATGGATGATTTTCTTACCATTCGCTGGGCCTTTGTTACGACTCATCAGTCCGTATTTTGGGAAGCGGGACGTGACACCTAGGAACCCCTCATAGGCGTCTAGTGGCCTGTGGCAGTATGGACTAAGACCTGATCATGTAGAGGATGTTGTTCATGACATGGTTCATGATTGCTTTATCGGGAGCCTCTCGGTGCATCTCCATTGAGAGGAGCTTCATTAGGCTATTAGGGCAGATCCTGTTGATGAGGATGAATAGGATCCTCCACATGAGGAGCTTGTTGACAAAGAGGGTTGGCTTTTCGGCTTGAGGTCGTTGCTCTCCCTCTTAACTTTGATGATATGGCAAGTTTTGATATGCGACATAGACTGTGTAGTTTTTCACAGATGGCATAAATCTGTTGCTGCTTGTTTTGGTGTGGGAGCAAATAGAAAGTGAGTTTATATTTTGAAGAAAACTAATAAAGATCGGACCTTTAATTGTTGCCATTAAAAGTAGTTGGATCTCTCGATATTGAATCTCGATTGTTGAAAGAGCACCTGGATCACACCTGGATAAGGATATGATGATAGCTGTCGTGGCAAATGGACCTGCAAAAAAGCTTGAAACACCGGGGTTGGCCCCAGCGACAGACCATCTGACGCTCAAGTCCGAACCAGAGAGAGGAAGAGAGTTTGAGAGTGGAAAAGATTGATTATCTTCTCACTGAGGGAGGTGTGTGGGTATTTATAGGTCTGGAAATTAGTTAGAAGATTGATATAAATCTCATATCTTCTGTACATCCCCCCACCCCATCCTTTAAGATGTAGAATTTGTTGCCTTCTTGTTGGGGATAAAATAATTGACTTACAGTCCTGATGGGCTGGGTATCTCTACTAGTGTTTCCAATCATTTTTTACGGACTTGAATACGACCCATGTCTTGTTAGCGAGCCTGAAGGAGTGGAGCTGTTAGGGAGGCACATTACTGTTAATCTTCCTGTAGAAGCTTTAAGATCTGTGCTGAAATCGTACCATTATCAATTTTGGACTTGGGCTGAAATCATATGGATCTATTAGAAAATGGGTATTTTATACACCATTTACGAACCAGTTATCAAGAATTTTTTGAGTAAGATCCTCTATGATTTAGTGAGAGATCTTGATCGATATGTGTTCTGGGTTGTGAGTATATCAAAATCATATATTTATTTGCTCAAAACGATTATAGGGTGAATGAGAAATTGTCTCCAAAAGTGAGGCAGTTGATTTTTGAAAAATGAGTTGAGGGATTTTAGTCCCACATCAGAAAAACCAATGGAATTAGAAGAGGATATATAGTAATCTCTTTCTTGGCATTGTAAGATAGCAAGTGAAGAGGCTCTCTCTCGCGCGTGTAGGGGGTACAAATTTTGGACCGGTTTACATGCTGCTTGTGTGTGCGCGCACGTCGTGCAGACACGAATGCCGGACCAACATGAACCCACCCCATGCAGAGCCACTTTTTTGTTATAGTTTTTTTTTCCGATCTGTAACGGTCGAAATGAATGTAGAAACAGTTTTGTCTGCCATTTGTTCTCGTTTTGAACTACAGGAACGGTTTTTCCGGCCGTTACAATGGTGCCTCAAGCTTTTTTTCACCGGTACAGTCATAGTGCATTCAAGCTTTTGTCTGTAGTTATAGTTAGTACATTTAAGGAGATGCCTATTGTAACATTCTTCACCCTGGCGCTATAAATAGAGGTCTCTTCTCCCCTCTTGGAACACACCAGAAACTCTTCTCTACACCTCTTTTCTATTTTTTTCTATTCATCTAGTTCAGTTGTTCAGTGATAGAACTCAAACATAGTGCAGTTCGAGAGCGTCGCGTGGTGCCTACGATAACACTCTACTATCATTGCATCCTGCGAGACGGATGCCTCTGCAAATTCCAGCACCCAGATGAGGCGAATTTATTTTAAGGAGATTGTGTGATACAAAAGCCTCGACACAAACTTATTTGGTTTTGTAATTTTGTAGCTTTTATTTTCCTTTTAATTTGTTCGTTTTTTCTTCTTCTCCTCCTTCAATGATTTTGCCTCTAAGGTCAAACTTGGTTTTATTTCAAACATTTTGTAACCAAAGTTGTAATAAAGAGAATAAATTTCTCGAAGTTGGTTTTAATTTTTTGAACAAATTTTGTAGCAAACTTAAAACATGTTTTGATTTTGAGGAACTTCTTTTTATTTTCTTTTTATTCTGAAAAATTTTCAGTCGTGTTGTGTATTTCCAGATTAAAAATGAAAAGCATTGGAGAATGTTAATGTTGCTGATGCGGCACACGTGCCGACTACTGCTGTGGACAAGTGTCAATGTCAGCCATTGTACCTATTTCAGTCTCCCATGGGGAGAAACATGAGAAGTTCAACGGGCAGAATTTCAAACGGTGGATATAGAAAATGATGTTCTACTTGACCACATTGAATCTTGCAAGATTCTTGAAATAAGAAGCTTCAAATCTTAAAGAGTATGAGCAAGATGACCAAGTCATCGCCATAGTGGATGCTTGAAAAAAATGCTGATTACTTATGTAGGAACTACATAATGAACGGATTAGCGGATTCTTTGTACAATGTTTATATTGATAAAAGAATAGTTAGAACTTTGGGAATCCCTATATCATAAATATAAAATTGAAGATGCTGGCGCCAAAAAATTCATTGTGCGCCTCTTACTAAACTATAAAATGGTGGATTCCAAAACGGTGATCAGTCAGGTTCAAAAAATTCAACTGATCTTGCATGAGATACATGCTGAAGGTATGAACCTAAGTGAAATCTTTCAAGTTGCTTGTATTATTGAAAATTGCCAAAAGTTTTGAAAGACATTAAAAATTACTTGAACCATAAGCAAAAGGAAATGGGCATTGAGGATCTCATTGCAGACTTTGTTTTGAAGAAGACAATAGAAGTTCTGAAAAAATCATTGCCATCAGTCATGCGGCCAAGGCTAACGTGGTGGAACATAGTCAACGTTCCAAATGGCACAATAACAAGGGATCCAAGTTGGGGCCTAATGGAGGAATCTCCAAGAAACCGAAGTTTTAGGGTAAGTTCTTCAACTGTGATAAGCTATGTCATAAGTCCACTGATTGCAGACTACCCAATAAGAACAGGAACAGAGAAGCAAATATTGTTGAAGGCATTGCTGAAGACGTTACTAATATCAACCTCTTAGCTGTGGTTTCAGAAGTGAACATGATGGGTTGAAACCCCAATAAATGATGGATTGACAATAGAGCTACTCGACACGTGTGCTCCAACAGAAGTATGTTACTTTCGACATATTAGAGAATGGGGAAACGTTGTTTATGGGGAACTCAGCTACATCAGAAATTAAGGGCTATGGCAAGGTGATATTTAAGATGACTTCTGGGAAGGAACTGACTCTAAACAATGTTGCATATGTTCCTGAAATCTGTAAGAACTTGGTATCTGGTTTGTTGCTTAATAATCACGGATTTCGTTTAGTTTTTGAGTCAAACAAATTTTTTTTGTCAAAGAGTGGAATGTATGTTGGTAGAAGATACATGAGTAGTGGAATATTCAAACTCAATATAATGATCATGGTCAAGAATATTAATAAAACTACCTCTTCAACTTATATGCTTGAGTCTTCCAATTTATCTCACGATAGATTTGGACATGTTAATTATGATACTTTGCATAGACTAATTATCTTGAATCACATATCAACATTCCAAATTGATTCCAAACATAAATGTGAAACTTGTATGGAGGTAGAATTAACAAGATCATCATTTAAAAGTATTGAAACAAACACTGAACTAGTTGATTTAATTTACAGTGATAATTGTGCTCTAAAACTGACACAAACAAGAGGTGGTAATAAGTATTTTGTTACCTTTTTTGATAATAGCACAAAATATTATTTTATGTATTTTCTTAAAAGCAAAGGACGAAGCTATAGAGAAATTTATCTGTATAAAAATGAAGTTGAGAATCAACTCTATAAGAAAATTAAGGCTCTAAGAAGTGACCGAGGTGGAGAATATGAATCGCCATTTGCTGAAACTTGTGCTATGCATGGGATTATACATGAAACCACATCGCCTTATTCTCCTGAGTCCAACGGTGTTGCTGAGCGAAAGAATCGTACTTTGAAGGAAATGATGAATGGAATGTTAATAAGTTCTGGTTTGCCACCAAACTTGTGGGGAGAAACTGTTCTTTCAGCTAACTACCTTTTGAATAAGGAGCCCAAAAAGAAAGAAGAGAAAACTCCATATGAACTATGGATAGGGAAAAAAGGCATTCTACAATTACTTGCGAATATGGGGATATCTTTCCAAGGTGGCAGTACCTTCACCTAAGAAAGTGAAAATAGGACCCAAAAAGGTTGATTGCATTTTCATTGGCTAGGCACATAATAATATTGCTTATCGGTTCTTGACACACAAATCCGATATCTCTGAGATAGCAAAGAACACGATAATTGAGTCTAAAAATGCATCATTCTTTGAAGATGTATTTTCATGTAAGTCTAAGGAAGAACTAGGTTATTCCAAACGAACACATGAGACTATCAGTGAAGATAGTGAAAACCAAGATGAAAAAGTTGAGGAGGAACCTAGACGTAGTAGAAGAAGAAGAACCGAAAAATCTCTTGGTCCAGATTTCTTGACTTTTATGCTTGAAGGCGAACCTCAAACTTTCAAAGAAGCAGTGAGCTCTAACGATGGTTTTCTATGAGAAGAAGTCATTAAGAACGAAATTGGTTCTATTTTACAAAATCATAGTTGGGAACTAGTGGGTCTTCCACCAGGTAGTAAACCATTATGTTCCAAGTAGATTTTCAAGAGAAAAACAAAACCTGATGGATTAATTGATAAATACAGGGCAAGACTTGTAATTAGATGTTATAGACGAATGGAAGGTTTGGACTACTTTGATACATATTCTTCTGTGACGAGAATAAACTCCATTAGGATATTTGCAATAGTAGCCTTGCACAATCTTGAAGTGCATCAAATGAATGTAAAAACAACTTTTCTTAATGGAGACTTAGATAAAGAAATTTATATGAAGCAACATGAGGGTTTTTCAGCTCCAAGACAAGAAAAGAAATTTGTAAACTGGCGAAGTCGCTATATGGCTAAAAACAAGTACCAAAGTAATGACATGAAAAATTTGACAATATCATGATAACAAATGGTTTCAAGATCAATGAATGGTTACGACACTTCCTTGAGGATATTCTACGGTGGACAAAGCATATACCTCCAATCTGCATACATTCAGATAGTGAATCTGCAATTTGTATAGCATAGAGCAATATGTATAATAGTAAATCTAGACATATTCATCGAAGACATAATACCATTAGATAACTATTTTCTACTGGGGTTATCTCTGTGGACTATGTAAAATCAAAGATTAACATTCCGGATCCGCTAATTAAAGGGTTAAACAGAAAGTTAGTTGATAAATCATCGAGGAAAAATGCAGCTAAAGTCCATGAAAGAATAAGTCGATACAATGGACACTCAACCTAGCTGACTGGAGATCCCAAGATCTAGGTTCAAAGGGAAAATTAAATTGTAAAGACCATGTTGGATCACTGTTGAGGTTTTTCCAAGTCTATTCCTATGATGAAACAGTGATACCCGTAAGGCTAGAGGCTAAGCTAGTTTTTTAATGATTCCTATGCATCGAAAATCCAAGCAGAGTAATGCGAGTTACTTCTAACTAAGCAATATTCCTGTTAAACTCTTGCAGAATCAGGCGTATGTTCATGGCCAAAACGAACATAACCATAAGAACTGAAATGCTTTAGAAAGATTTCTGTGTGAGATATGTGATCATTTACACAAAGGACAGAACAGCTCAAGAACATTGTGTCTACTGTTTAGTTAGTAAAGTAAATATATTCTCATAAGGGAAGGTTCAAAGGATAACACCTACCTATCCTATGCAGGTTTCAACAGCTAAATTCTATCACCAAGCCTTTAGTATCAGTCTATCCTGTCTGTGGTCGTCAATTTTATTCATGTGGGAAATATTAGAAAATATGTATTTTATACATCATGTACGAACCAGTTTTGAGCAATTTTTTGAGTAAGAAGCTCTCTAAGTTAGTGACAGCTCTTGATGGATTTGTATTCTCCTTCGTGAGTAGATCAAAATCATATATTTATTTGCTTAAAACAGTTATTGGGTGAATGAGAAATTGTTTACCAAAGTGAGGCAGTTGATTTCTGAAAAATGAGTTGAGAGATTTTAGTCCTACATTGGAAAAATCAAAGGAATTAGAAGAGAATATATAATAACCTTTTTCTTGGCATTGTAAGATACCAAGCCAAGAGGTTCTTTCTCGCATGCAGGGAGGATGCAAAATTCGGACCGGTTTACATGCGGCTTGTGTGAGCCCGTACGTCCTACTGACACAAATCTCAGACCAACGTGAACCCACCCCATGCAGAGCCACTTTTTTGCCACAGTTTGGTTTTTCCGATCTGTTACGGCAGAAATGAATGCAGAAACGGTTATGTCTGCCATTTATTCACGTTTTGAACTGCGGTTACAGTCAGTGCATTCAAGTTTTCGTATGCAGTTACAATCAATACATTCAAGGAGATGATTGTTGTTACATTTTTTACCCTGGCCCTACAAATAGAGGTCTCTTCTCCCCTTTTGGAACACGCCAGAAACTCTTCCCTCCTACTCTTTTCTATTCTGTTCTGTTCGTCTAGTTGTTCGAGAGCGTGACGTGGTGCCTACGTCAACACACTACTATCGTTGCATCCTGTGAGACGCACGCTGCTGCAAATTCCTGCACCAGACAAGGCGAATTTATTTTAAGGAGATTGTGTGATACAGAAGCCTCGACACAAATAGGATTGGTTTTGTAATTTTGTAATTTTAATTTTTCTTTTAATTAGTTTGTTTTTTCTTCTCCTCCTCCTTCTCTGATTTTGTGCCTCTAAGATCAAACTTGGTTTTATTGCAAACATTTTGTAACCAAAGTTGTAACAAAGAGAATAAATTTCTCGAAGTTTGTTTTAATTTTTTAAACAAATTTTGTCACATGAATCTTAAGCCTTCAATAATATGATAGATTTTTACTTATTTTTTCCGCTTGTGTTCTATCCATGGTCAAGTACTATCTTCACCAGAGCTTGGTCGAAAGTCGATTTTGGATCTGAAGGTTCTTTGCATCTGAAAGTTCTTTGCGTTTTCATGCTACTATCTGTTAATAGTATACTTCTTTATTGTTAAAGTGTTTTGAAGTTGATCTCTATATATCTTGCTTTTATTAATATATTTGAGTCTATTCGCATAATCTTTGATATATCTTGGGTTTCTCTGAGCTTAATTATTTCGATTTGTTAATTTGTTTTGAGATCTTTTCATGCCTTCAATTACTATGAACATTTTTTTTTCCTTTTTTGGTGTTTAATCTTCTTTGGAAGCCAAGGTTAACGTGATGATTACTATCTTTCACAATTTCATACAGTCTCTTTGTTATTTGAGTGTTTTCTGTTTGTAGTTTTTTTAATTTTTCCTGCAGTTTTAAAAGTGTGCAATTAATATTTTTTATTATGATTTATATGCATCTTGAGGGTAACAACGGCATCATATGCAAATATGATTTTAGTAACGTGTTCCCTTGCATATTAGTTTCTTAAATGATTTATTTGTTTTAAAAATTTTCTCCATTCATTAGATTCTCCAACCTCCGTAGAAGTGCCTGTTTGAAATTATTTTCGAAACAACTTTTTAAACAATACTTACAGGGACTGTAAAGAAAAAAAAAGATTTGGGAGGTAATCTGGAAATAGATCTAATTTCAAGGTGGTGTTATATAGAAAAATATATAAGAAAAGGAGCTGTACGAAGTCATGCAACAAGGACTTGGTAGAGCTGCCAACTTGAAGAGAAACAACTTCCTAACCATTGGGTTCATGCGTCAGAATTTATGGAATTCAGTTACCTTGCAAAAAGGAAACAATTCTAACTATTCGGTCTATAAAAAGGCCTTGAATCCTATACTAACTTCATATCAATCATACAGCCTCAGTATATCAACAAGAACGAAAATAGGAGATAAAGATGGCAGTTTCAGTTTCATACATGAAGGCTGTGTTGGTGCTGCTTATGCTCCTCTTTGGGGCCATGGCTGATCATAACAATGGAGAACAGTTGTCGATGATTGCCAGCTCAGAAAGCTCTAACGCCAAAAAAGACACCATAAAAGTTTGCAAAGCAGATTGTGAGAAGGCGCAGCATGCGTGCAAGCTTGTTTGTATGAGAGGCCATGTTAAAGTCCCAGAGTGTAAGCGTGGATGTGCCAAGGTTGATGCTGACTGCTACAAGAAGTGCAAGTAGACTAATTACCGGCATTAGGGCATAACTAATATAACTTATTTACAATAAGAGAAAACAGGATCCACATATCTGCATTAGGAAATTCCCAAATGATATGTATCTGGAGTGGAACTTCTGAATCATTATGTTCAGTAGCATGACTACAATGACCTATATATACACATTTAGTGAATGGAATTATCAATATTTTCTGAGTTCGTGTGCATTTTCAGTTCGATATTTCTTATATGCTTTACCCAATAACTTTGCCTACTAGTGTTTTTTTAGATTTACCCGCAGTAGTGATTATAATTTATGCTTTCAACCCAAAAATGAACTACATGTAGTGAGAAATTCTTTCTATTACTGGGAAACTAAGAAAAAATAAATAAACTTCTAGAATATCTCCAAAATAAGTCCCTAGAATATCTACAAAATTCCTACGGAATTCTACTTGACTCGAATTTGCATGCAGTTACGTTTGTTTAGCTAAGTCTCCTTCATCCAACATGAATCCACTAATTTGGAAAATTTATTCAAACTAATATTAGAGACTTTTTCATTGGCAATGGTTTTAACTCACTTATGTTGGCATACTTTTGCTGAGTGTAAGCTTCTCCTTGGTTTTTTTCCGATATTATTGCTGTCATGGGTCGCTATGGTTTGAGTTCTCTAGGTTCAGTCTTACACCGAGATCATCCTTATTTTATCTTTGTGTTAGGACAGGCACTACAAACAGTAATACAATGGCCAGCATTTTTTACCTAAATGGCCGGCGTTGTTCAAACGCCGGGGATTGGTTAATGGCGTTTTGCGAAACGCCGCCGCAAGCGCCGTCCTTGCCGCCGCCGGAGAATCTTATTCGAATCCCCGGCGCAAATAAAATGTCGTCCGTGTTTTTAGAAATGCCCGACGTTTGATAAACGCCGGGGATTTACTTTTGAATTTTCAAATAATCCCTACCGTTATTGAACATACCCCGGCGTTGGTAAACGCCGGGGAATGTTTTATTCTTGCTTTTATAAAACAAACTACACTAATCCAAAACAAATTATCACAAACTACACTAATCCACAAATTACGAAACTCACAAATAATCAAACAAAGACTCATTGAAACTTTTACAAAACAAAGATCTTTCATTCATAGTACGATATATACATCACATAAAATTTTTTCAACTTCAAATAGTGACTAGAAGTTCTATCATAAACAATAGTGAAAACTACAATAGTAAGTAGAAGTTGATTTGTTGATAAAGTTCTTGCAAATCGCAACTAGATTTATACACAAATAGCTTGAATGTTTCGCCAGTTCGAGTGGAACTCAAAGCAGTTTGAGTAGTGAGCAGCAGCACCACCCCTCAGGGCTGAACGAACCATTGTAGGATGAAAGGAAGGGTTCATTTCCGACTGCCACATATCTATGTCCAAGTCTCCTACATGGAACAAAGAACATATATAAATAAAAAACTGAACCTTCTTATAAAATTCAACGTGTGTGTGTGTGGGTGTGTGTCAAAGAAATTAAGTTTTCTTCTTTGACAGGTTTTGGATAGTGTAATTATTCTTATTTAGCAAATATATTCAAGAAAGCTGCTGACTCCATCTTGATATATAAGAGCTTAGAATGATGGCTAAACAAAAGCAGCGAGTAGGATGGATGTCTGAAATTGAAATGCAACTACAAACTATATATTTTGTGCTAGTACATAACAAAAGAAGCAGTGGGAGTAATCATCTATCATCCGACATTGAAATTATCATTCATGCGTGGACGGTGGACTAGAGCCTACGCCATAAAATCTATTTCAGAAAAAATGCTGATTCAATACTTATACATGACAACAACAAAAACAGCCAAGAGATGCTTCACCTCCACAAATTCATAAAAACTTCAAGGGGTCTAAATCTGTACATGGTATTGGTGATGATACACTTAAAAAGGTCGAAAAAGGTCAGAATGAAACTAGGCAAAACAAGTGTTCCACATTTCGATTTAACATGTAAGGCTTAATTGAATACGTGGGTAATTCGGACAAGTCAAGCTATCCTAACAATACGCTATTTTCTCAATTAATTCAATCTAAACTCTACCCCTGATATTAAAAATAATCTAAAACACGAAAAAAACTATCCTCAGTCTATTTTCATAATCTTAAACTACCCAAAAAAATCATTTCTCCATCAAATTGGCCATTTAGAAAATTAACTCAATAGACCCTATCTGCAATTGTCCATATTGTTATACTTGATTCTCATCATGAATCAGTACCAAAACTTTTGAACTTCCTATCATTGTTAAAAAGGTAGTAGACAAGTAAATTGCAGCTTTACAAGCTCTAATTTTCGCATCCTACATCTACATGAAACTAAACTCCAAAATTTTAATTTAGCTAAGTTCGTAAGCTCCAAATACAATAAACTAAATCTAACACACAACAACTTCAGTAGAATTTCAAAAATATTTTTGCTAGTGGCTTGTCAACATTACTAGAACACCGTACACAAGATTCTGGATAGTTCTAACACTTCAAAAAAATTCCTAAAATTTTGAGCCCACATCCTGATTCCAGCACACAATATGTTTTAGTAGTGAGCAGCACCACCCCTCAAAGCAGTTTTAGTAATGAGTACGCATACTTAAGATTCTATCTCAGGTCAAAGAGATACCCAGAATTAGTAAACAATCACAAAGATACTCTTAACACTATTTATTCTCAGAAAAAAGATCAAAATGAAATAACAGAATCTATCAATAAAGAAAACCCAAATCACCAAAAACAAAAACAAATCTGCAAAAAAAAACTGAGTCAAAAAAATCAACATTCAAAATGCAATAACTGATACTGATTCAATAAACAGAGAAAGCCCAAATCAAATGAATGAAAGAAAAGAACCCAAAATCTTTCTCAGTCTTATTTTTTATTTTTAAAAGAATTAGTTGTTCCTCTTTTTTGAAAATTTGAAACCAGTAATCAAGTAAAGAGCTAAAAGTATGAGGCATCCCAAACAGCACATGCAGTGTGTTTAATAATAGATAATGTATTTTTAATAGAAAATGCTGTAATACATAAAGAAGTGAAGCTAATAAGGTTGTAATACCTAAAAGTTGAGTAAATACAAGCCTACAGTGTATGTCTAGCGATGTCGTCGATGGGATCACCAAGATCGTCGGCTTCCTCTTCATTCGGACGACTAGATGATGTTAGGTCTCTAACACCTTGCTGTATAAGAAATAATTATGAAAGATGCTTTGAGTCGGATTGGTACACACAATTAGTCAGATTGGTATAAAATGCTAATGCTAAGCAATTGATAGACACAATTAGATAAGAACAATACTGTATATAATTTCTAACCTGTCTCGGTATATTAGATGGATTTTGAACATTTGTTTCCCTCATCATCTGTGCTATCTGTGCAACTGTTGCCTTAAGCTCTGCGACTTGCGTATCTAGATTAGCTATCTTCTCATCTCTAGGATCCGGCTGTGTTGATGAAGAAGCATGAGTTCGAGAGGGTGTTGGTCCTAACCCCTTCCCACGCACACGGCCATGGCGCTCCGGACCCATGTTTTCGACCAAAGCCTGGTGTTAAAGCTGCACTATATCGACCGGTGTTGTGGGAAAGCCGACGGTGGGAGCGGATGATAGTTCGGCATACCTATTTCGAGCAGTTGTCTGTTTTTTTTAAAAAAATTCCAAATTCATTGTTAAGGCATATTACACATCAAATAAGCAAATTTTAGATAGAAAAACTATTACCGATATCGTCGCTGCCTTTGAGGACGGAAAAACGCCTTGTGAGTTCATGTGGGTTGCATCGAAGAAATCTAAATCGCTGTACTGATCCGCACCTCCTCGCTCCACATCCTACATATATTAGAATACATAGGGAATCATTTCTTTCTTTCTTCATTAAATTGAATACATATATATGCTTTGTTTGATAAACAAATTGTAGCATATATATATGCACTATTTGATAAACCATTAAAGAGTTTATAGTGAAGAACAAAACACTTAGACATACCATTATTGCGCGTCGCCGTGCAAAGCTTGTACCTCCTGCAGTGTGCAGCACGTCCTGTGCATCCCTACTTGCACGACCTCTTTCAGCTCTCTTCTACACATAATATAAAATTATTACACAGACAATAAGATTTAATAAGCCAAATATCATATCAAAATATATTACTTCATATACTACAATTTTTTGATTACCTTCCCTTCAGGTGTATTCCAAAAATGACATAGAAATTCCTAATTTGAACGCACGACACCTCTTGGAACTACTCTTGTGTTCTCAACAATTGTTCGGTTCTCGTCATAATATTTTGCCTTAAGCTCAACCTTATTGTCTCTCCATTTCTTGGACATTGATTTATTTACCCATTCAGCATCAAGAACCGCCGGATAATCAAACTTTTGCTGCAACAGTCATGAATCAATATCATATATTAAAGAATTTACGTCATAAGATAACTACCTCAAAGCATTAAACTACAACTACAAGATAATGACTATGGTTTACTATAAGGTGATATCAGCTTATGTATATGATCTACACTGTGCTTCTTTATATTCATACCTTAACACATAATATGAGATTAGCTGGCCAATTTATATGAGATTAACTGGCCAATTTACTGCACATTAAGTGCCCCTCAAATTAAGCATAATATAGGTGCAACCTGCAACTATATTATGCTTAATGTTGTGCTTAGCTTTTTTAGATATCTTAAGTACCAACCTGCAACTATATATACTTGTAGCTGATGATGATTGATGAGGGAATCTTCTAGTTCTAAGGAGTCATAGATGATGATTACTGCACATTACTGGCCAATTTACTGCACATTACTGGCCATGTGGTTTGCACAAAGCTTTTTTAACTTTCAATCTACTTCACACAATCTTGGATTTGTTCTATTTGCCTTTTTCTTATTGTTCTGCTAAATACTGTATACAAGGTTGTATTCCTCATGTTTCATAAACTAGAGTTGAATATCTATTGTTATAGCATGAAAATATATGTACACAAGGTCTTTGATGAAATTTCATTAGTCATGTATCAGTATGTTTCTGCAGTAGTAGAGTTTATAACTTTATTTGAAATGGTAACAAGGCATACTAGAAGGAAAAAAATTGCATCAGTTGGAATATCACTAGGTATCGGCATGTGTCAGTGTATTCCAACAAACATTAGTTAGAAGAGTATCAGATACTTGAATGTATCTTTTTTTTTGAAATAAAATACTTGAATGTATTCTAACAAAAAAAAATCCACTTTTGCATTAGGTTGGCTTTTTTTTTTCAAAATCTTAATTGTGCGGAAGATACTTAACACCATGGCATATTGAAGTTTTGAACAACTTTTCAGTGAATAATATGGTACATCCGAAGAGGACTTGTTTAATGGACATACCCTTACTAAAATATGTTCAAGGTGAAGTAGTATCATGCATTACAAGTTCTTGCAAAATTAATCAAATTAAAATTTTTGTATTAGTATAAACTGAATAGTTCAAGTGCACATTCAAAACTGAAAAGACCATCAGAAAATGAGTTTTGAATAGTTTTGAATAGTTTTGAATAGGAGAAAATAAGAAATACTGTAAATATAAATGGTACCTTGAGAACTTCAATAGCTCTAGTCCTTGTCGCTATGGGGATCTTTGTCCATCTATCGAATGATAGTGGAAGATACTCCGAATTCCGAGCAATCAACCTAATGAACGATGCGAAAGTCACTGCATTTTTCCCTATGGGCTGATGATCCCCATTTATCTCCACTGGTATTTTTTGACCCGCGGGTAGCTTCCATACATCAGCTAACTTCATCGCTCCCCGGGTCTTTTTTTGGGGAGGTGTCTGGGTGCTCCCCTCACCTACCTCTAAGTGGGTATCCTCCTCATTTAGAGGCTCCTCAACCCTTCTTCTAAGCGCCGTATTCCGTCGCGGCATAATTCACACCTGCTAACAAGAAATATGTACATTTCATGACAAAAATTACAATATGCATTCCATGAATGTTAATAAGCATGAGCATAAACACTATTTAGCATAAGAAAGTAGAAGGGATTCCCCATAACTGAAAGGAGTATCATATGTCATTCATAAAAACCTTTAAAGAAACTAAAGTATGTAGTGCAATTAATTTCTTCTACATTCATCGAACATCATCTACCAATCTAAATTAAAACAAGCAGGCAAGCAATAGTTTATTTTCTGGTGTCAACTTGTCAAACTCGTTTTGGTAACTTGAGAATGTAGATGACTAAAAGTCTGCAACTTTGAGGTATAGACTATAAAGTCAGTGTGGATGAATTCTGGGCTGAAATTGGATGTGGAACCTGAAATATCAAATTCTTACTTACATATGTCAATTCATTCACAATAGGTAGCAGAGATTTGGGGTATTATCTTGAAAACCAATATAACATGTACTAGTAATTTGGTATTTCGACAAGAGATTTAAAGCTTTGTGACTAACTGAAATAAACACAATAATAAATCAATATAGTAGCTGACTAATGAGAGCTTCAGGTTCTCTATCAATAAGAAACCATATATATACACTACAAAAGTATATAGATACTTGATGAATTGGGTCCAAAATTCTTCACATCTTCTATGAAAAATATTCAAGCATCACTTCTGGACTTGCAAGAATCTTCTAAATTAAAGTTTTTGCAGGAAAACATGACCAATCATCACCTATTATGTGTAGAATTACATACATATGAGCTCCTGTATGAAATTGCAGATTTAAATAGAAGCTCATAAGCCGATAGTCAACACTAGTTGAAGGATGCGATTAAGTGTTCATGAATTGAAGAAAGCAAAAACAGGAAATAAATACAAAAATAACTCTTACCAAGAATGCGACTTTTGGAAAAGATTCCAGAAGTCATTGCAGATATAGAAATTGATACCGAGGCTGAGGTTCTAGAAGTCAGTGCAGATATAGAAGGTGATATTGAGGCCAATGTGAATGAACCACTGAATCTCCAACATTGTTACTGGTTTATTGATTTTATTGTTACAATGAGAATGTTATAGAGAAAAATGCAGAAAATGTGTTTTAATTTTGCCTCTTGAACGTGTGTAGCAGGGAATGTAGCTCCTTACAATGAGAATGTTGCTGTAAAAACAGCTAAAGGTAATAATATTTGTTCTTTTTAGCTAGTGTCATAATATTTGTAAATGACAAACCATACAAACAGATCATTAACCAAAGCTATCTTACAATATTGATCAAGTACATTAAATGTAAAATCAAGATGAGTTCTTATAAGAAGGTTGTCATTGTTGTAGTATTCATCATTTCTGTTATGTGGGATTTTAGTGGCTTGAAAGCAGTCGGAGCAACAAGGCTTTTGGAAGCTAATGATGTTCGTGTACGTATAATAACGACAAAACTACCCATTGATGATTCAAATAACCATAAACACAGTGATCAAAAACCATAGCTTGGTCATTGCCACCAAAACAAGAAGCTATAAGACAAAATAGATATAAGTTGGCACATAATAAGACAAAATAGATTTCGAAAACATACAATGCAATCTTCAAATACGTATCAAACGAGACAATAAATTGCAATCTTGTAAACACATAATTAACAAAATTCAAATATGTTTCAAAAGTTATTGTTATTCAATACTATCCAATACATCCCCTGGCTCTCCATCCGTGCGTAGCCAATTAGGTTTACTGTTGTCATCTGTTATGTTTACATCAAACCTAGAAAATTCAGCAGCAACAAAAATGTTAGTGACATCTTCGTCCTCATCATCTGATGTCTCTCCTAACTGGTATACATCTCTTGGTTGCATAATAAGAGCCACGTAAGATTTAGGCGAAGCTGGATCTTCAACATAGAACACTTGGAGTACTTGAGATGGGAACACAAATGATTCATGGCTGATATGTGTGCCAGTATGAATCAAATTTGAAAAGTTTACAATTGTGAAACCTAAAGTATTCTTGTTTTGGGGATAATTTTTATCCATATCAGTCCAGTCTGTGCGAAATAAGATAACTCGAAAATGACCGAAATAGTCTAACTCGATGATATCCGTGAGCACCCCATAATAGTCAATATCTTCATCAACTGGATTTGTGTCATTCTTAGAATCATAACTTCTTGTCTTTGACGTCACTACAATTCCACTATTCTGGGACTTTAAATAACGTTCGCGATCCTTAGTATGAAATCTGAATCTGTTATATATATATCCCTTAAATTTTCTAACCATCTTATGGGGACCTGTAGCAAGAATCTTGATTTCAGGTGATACCAAATCATCATGCAACTTCGAAACCTATAGGATGTGATGATAAACCGTATTAGTAAAATTAAGATTATTATAACAAAAAAAGACAGTACTTGAAAATTTGGAACACTCTTACATAGTCTTTAAGCCACATATGAAATCTTTCATTCATCATCTTGTTTTGATCACGTGGTCTTAATTTCCTTGTTCATGAATTCCTTTTCATTTCACGGATAAATTCTCTGTAAATATTTAAAAGAACGAAATTTAATTAAATGTACATTGATCAAATCGAGTTTAATTAAATATAAACCAACCCAATTTTGACTTACTCTCGGAATGGCTCAACTGTTGCATGTTGATCTAGTACATATCGATGTGCTTGTTCCCATGTTAAGTTATCTAACTCAACTGCATCAACTTTACCAATGGTATTTCCAGCAGTTTGAAAGAGATAATGTGACTCACCAAGGTTTGACCCAATTGGATTTCTCCTTGGTCTAGTAAGACATGTCTCGACACCCTGAAGATATCGGGAACAAAAATTGGAGCACTCTTCCGAGATATAACCTTCTGCTATTGAGCCTTCTGGATGTGATCTATTTTTAATATGTTCCTCAAGTCGATAAAGATACTTATGCATGTAAATGGTTAGATCAAAAAAGTATGCACATTATCTAAATTCAAGGTATATAATTAACAAATATGAATAACTACCTCTCAATGGGATACATCCACCGATAATGTACCGGCCCACCAAGTCTTGCTTTGCCTGCTAGATGAATGACTAGGTGAATCATTATAGTGAAGAACGAAGGGGAAAATATTCTCTCCATTTGACAAAGTACCAAAGCAGCACGTTGCTCCAAGAGGTTAATGTCTTCAACACGTAGAACCCTTGAGCAAAGACCTTTATAAATGCTACATAGATCCTTGATGACGGTAGTGACTTGGTCACACATTGAGAACCTTAAAGCCACGGGAAGGAGATCCTGCATCAAGATATGATAGTTGTGTGACTTTAGACCCTGAAGCCTCTTCTCCTTATCATTGACGCACCTTGCTACGTTAGATGAATAGTCATCGGGAACTTTAAGTTCCTGTAAAACTTTGCAGAACGATTCCAACTCCTTTTTAGACATGCAGTACATTGCTGGAGGAAGGCGCACTCTGCCATTCTGTAAATATTCGGGGTGCAACTCGTGTCGTATGTCCAACGCAGCTAAATCAAGACGACACTTAAGATTGTCTTTTATCTTCCGATCATCTCCCATGATAGTCCCTATACAATTTTCACCAATATTTTTTCCGATATGCATCACATCTAAATTATGGCGCAATAAATTGAATTCCCGGTATGGTAGTGTGAAGAAAATGCTCTTCTTCTTCCAGGACCCTAACTCAACAATGTCATCACATTCATCTTCATCGTTGTCGTCACCTCTTGCCCTTTTCTTGCCCTTTTTTATGGCTTCTACTTCCTTACCAAAATTGAAATGATGTCCATGCAGCCGCCTTAACACATCGGATCCAGAAGATATTTCAGGTGAATGTTCCCACTCCTCCATCCCATCAAAAGTTGTAGTTTCCGTCCTGAAATTGTGTGTGTCGGGCAACCATTATGACCCATGTAGCAGAACTTTTCCCCATTATATAGCCATCGTGAAGTAGTTTTATCAGCACAACAAGGACATGCATTATGCCCTTTGGTGCTATAACCAGATAAATTTGCATACGCAGAAAAATCATTGATTGTCCAAGTCAATGCAACTCGAAGACGGAATGATTTCTTAGTTGTTATATCATATGTTGGAACACCCTCCCACAACTGTTTGAGCTCATCTATTAAAGGTTGAAGATAGACATCTATATCATTTTCAGGGCTTTTCGGTCCAGGAACTATTATGGACAAAATAAATGACGATGGCTTCATGCACTTCCAAGGCGGTAGATTATACGGTATCAACACTACATGCCATATGCTGTATGTACTACTCGTTTGCCAAAATGGGTTAAAACCATCACTGGCTAATCCAAGTCGCACGTTGCGAGTATCTTCAGCAAAATCAGGATATCTTTCATCAAAACTTTTCCATGCAGCAGAATTCACCGGATGTCTGAGAATTCCATCATTCCTCCGCCCTTCAGCATGCCATCTCATATTAGAAGAAGTCTTAGATGACATAAATAACCGTTGTAGCCTAGGAATCAAAGGAAAGTAGCGCATCTGTTTTGCTGGCTTCTTTTTCCGCCTTGAATTAACTATCCCACTTGCATCTTGTTCTTCATTCGGAACACCTTTCTATTTTGAAGTACCACAAATTTCACATTTCTCCAGACTCTCCTTATCCCCCCTAAATAACATACAATCATTTCGACATGCAACTATCTTCTCATACTCCAGATCAAAATATTTAAGGAATTGTTTTATTCCATATGCTGAATTTGGGAGACAAATTTCAGGAAATGCTTCATTCAACAATTTAAGTAACATTGTAAAGTATTTGGCAGACCAACTATTCAAACATTTGATCTGAAATAACCTCACGATGAATGAGAACTTTGAAAATTTGATGTAATCATGATACAAGGGTGTACTAGCATCCTCCAACAACTTACTGAATGCTTCAAATTCTTTGTTAAATTCAGAGTTTTGCCTACCCTCCTCCACTTCACCCTCGTCTCCATCAGTGTGCGAAGTTTCGGTGGTTCATCATGGACTTGAGTTGTTGAACTATTTGTGTGCATTGGATTGTTGTGAATCTCAAAAGCATCCCGGACTAGATTTTGCATCTCATCGGCAAGACTGTCGTCGTCATTCACTAAGGGTTCATTTTCCTCTTCCAACAAATCTTGTCCAACCGAAACCAATGTGTCACGCTCTCCATGGCAGAACCACAGTGTGTACCCTTACAGAAAACCATTAATCACCAAATATGTTTGTACTTCGTTGCATGGAAGCAAATGACAGTTTACACATCGGCGACATGGACAAAGGATAAAGTTGGGATCACGAGAATGTTGCTTGGCAAAGATAATGAAATCTCTAACACCATCTCGACACTCTTTGCATAACCGTGACTTACTCTTCCAACTTTTATCCATTTCAAGAATATCACTCAATCTGAAAATTAAATTTCATAAAAAATAGCTTTTCAGAAACAGTGAAATTTCATAAAAAATAACTTTGCATCAATTTGACTTTTGACCTATAAGAATCTACCCTGTGGGTGAGCCTTGTAGTTAGGAAATTGATCAAGGACTTGATTCATATGGTCTACCATATGCATGTTAACAAGGAATAATTAATTTTAGGCAGAATCAAGGCTACTTGGGACTCATGACAGATCTCATAAGTCATCAATCATTATGAGATAGTCACTAATTAACTAATCTGGTCTCTTCTGTTTACCATGCTTGGCATTTGTTGAATAATGTATTAGTGCCTTCATCCTGATTCAAGGGTTTCCTTAACCTCTTCATTTTTAATTGTAAGTTTGTTTCACATCCAAAAGCTTTGAGCTGAAACTCCTACTAGACCCACCAACTTCATAGTTCAGAGAGGATGAAGAGATATTCAATAAATCTCCTCTTTCACCTGCAATTATTCTCTTTGATACAAACCATGAATCAGGAAATAGTTAACTCCTCCAGAATATCAATCTTAGTTGTTGCTCTCTATTAACTTGCAAGATTTTTCCTATTAATCCTCACTTGGACTAAACATTAATTTATCTGTCACTTTGTCTTAAAGTTGCATTCTACATAAAAGTTCTATCTCTATCCTTTATCAGACCCTAAATGGTATAGTGGGATAAACTGTCAATTTGAATTGTTACTTTCAGTTCTACCAATAAAGATTAATCATAAATCTAATCACATTGCATTATTCGAAAGGAAATATCAAAACAGTGATACTTAATCACTACCTCTACCAAATCAATCTTGTGCACTAATTAGTGTGTAGTCTTTTTTTTTTTTTTTTTTGAAGAAAATGTGGAGTATCGCCACCCTGTTTCATTAATAAGAATTAGTGTGTAGTTTTGGCGATATCAAAATGCATTTGAAATTATGCCACATTGGTTACCCTGCAAAATTAATGACATTAGAACCCACATTATTGAACCACATCTGTTAGTAACTTAGTATACCAGATTAGTTAATTAGTGACATCGCATTGTCATGTCAAACACTAGTAGCAAAAACTGAACATGCAAGAGACAAGAAAAAAATAGATCCATAATGACAATTAGCAAAAACTGAATGCTTTGATTATATCTTATGGATCCATAATGAAAATAAGCCCTATTAGCTGTCAGACAAGTGACTAAAGTAATTACACAAGCCTTCAACCTTGTCTATAATAGCAAAATGTGGTATATAAATTTTATAGATGTACTAGATGTCTTTACACATAGAATACACAGCAGTACAGTTTACTCATGAACAACTTCTCATGAACAACTTCTTATGAACTTCTCATGAACAACTTCTCATGAACTTGTGAACTTAAGCATCTTATTCATTCGCATCTTATTGAAATTATTCAAACAATTGTCAAAATTTTGAACCATACTCAGTGTAAGAAAGTCACCTTATAAACAGACCCAACGGCGGCGACGAGATCCAACGGCGATGACGAGATCCAACGGCGACGAGATCCAACGGCGACGAAATCCAACGGCGACGAAATCGAAGATTAGGTTTCGGAGAGATAGGGTTTTCGTAGAGATTGGAGATTGGAGATTGGGGATAGGGTTTTCGGAGAGATTGGAGATTGGAGATTGGAGATAGGAGAGATTGGAGATCGGAGAGTTTGGAGAAGTAGGGCACGAGAGTTTGGAGAAGTAGGGCGCGAGAGATTAGGGCGAGTGAAAAAAGAGAGAGGGAAGTGGGGAATTTACTGTGCGGGTGAAGGGGGTTATGGCCGGCGTTTCAAGCGCCGGGGATTTGTCTATTCCCCGACGCAACTTAATAAATGCCGGGGAATCTCCTAGCGAAATATACCAAACGCCGGGGAATATACGCCAGATATTCCCCATTCTTTTGTAGTGAGGCGGACACTTAACTTATGAATTTATTTACACTTTAATCTGCTGAATCAATTTTATGTACAAAATGAACCACTCTTTTTTGTCTTCATTTTAATTACATTCACCGTTTCTCGCAGAAGAAATGCCTACAAACCATAAAGTTTCTGTGACCTGAGGAAATTAATTTACCAAAATAACCAACTTTTTGAAAGTAATTACCAAACTCGCCCACTTTCGAAACTATTCACCACATTGACTAGTTCAAATGAACTCGCCATGTCAGATAGCGAGTGTAGTTATACTCATTTTTCAGGAAAACTATTCACCACAATGACTAGTTCAAATGAACTCGCCATGTCAGATAGCGAGTGTAGTTATACTCATTTTCCAGGAAAATTTTGAACATGCAGTTTTTTTCTAAAATGTATATAACTACACTGTCTAGTTTAACTGACATTGCTATCATAGATAGCAGGTGTAGTTGTACTCATTTCTTAGAAAAATTTTAAATATGCATTTTCTACCTGAAATATATATAATTACACTCGCTATCTAAGATAACGAGTCTACTTCAACTGAGCTCGCTATCACAGATAGCGCGTGTAGTTGTACTTATTTTTTAGAAAAATATAAACATGCAAATGTATAGATCTACACTCGCAATCCGAGATAGAGAGTTCAGTTGAACTAGACTCGCTATCTCAGATAGAGAGTGTAGTTGTATATATATTTCATGTTCAAAATTTCTCTGAAAAATGAGTACAATAACACTCAATATCTAAGATAGCAAGTTCATTTGAACTAGATTCGCTATCTCAGATAGGGAGTGTAGTTGTATGCATTTCGTGTTCAAATTTTTTCTGAAAATTGAGTATAACGACACTCACTATCTGGGATAGTGAGTCTAGTTCAAATGAACTCGCTATCTCATATAGCGAGTGTTGTTGTATGCATTTCAGGTAAACTTAATATAAAATGGATTTATAGTATGTTTTAGTTGAGTGTATTTTTTGTTAATTCTTACTTACCTCATCCTACCATTTTAAACTGCAACTAGTAATGCTAATTATACAACTAATTATGCTTGTACCACTGTTGCAAAAAACAAATTTGTAGTCAATTGAAGAGTGTAAAGCTTTGCAGCTACTACCAAACAACATCTATAGTTATTATTATTGCATGTCTTAACAGTTGAATAGCAATATTATACGCAATAGTGTTTGTCAACTCAAATCACTAAACCCATCATCCAAGATGCTGAATTGTGCATTTTAGTTAATTGTGCATTTTTAGTTGAGTTTGAAATGTAGCCACTTTATTTCTATCTGAGATATTATATGGCATAATGTATGTGTGTTTAAAGCCAAGCCATTATGTACAGGGAAAATTTCAGATTGTTAATATTTGGGGAAAATAAAATACTAGGCTCGCTATCTCAAATAGTGACCCTGGTTCAAAGAGGCTCGCTATATGAGATAGCGACTGTGTAAATTACGTGTTTCCATAGACTTTGAAGTCTTTGAAAAATTACAAATTCTCACGGTCGTTATCTCAAATACATATGAATTTTAGCGATTGCTACAATTCAGAATCTTGGATGATGGGTATAGGGTTTTGAGTGCGGGAGTAAAGAGGGTTGTGAGTGATGAAGTGGATCTCAATAGATTTTGGACGGATTTTGTTGCTGAAATAACGAATTTGGGAGGCCAGGGTTTTGAGTTTATTTTGGAGTTGGGACAGAGAATGGAAAGAGAGAAGCGGAGAGAAAAAGTGAAACATCAAGCGAGTCTTAAAAAATTTCTCATTCGACACTCACCATCTCAGTTAGTGAGAGTGGTATAAACACATCGCTATTTGAGATAGCGAGTTTAGACTTGGTATTTTTCTTCAAGATTTTCTCCAAGTGGTGGAGAAACACCTCAACATATACTCCCTATCTCAGAAGTGATATTGTTTTCACCAAATTCTCCATCTGAGATTGTAGTACCCCGTAGTTTTAAATATTATTTTTAAAGGTTTATAAATGATTAAAATGATTTTTTGGGATTTAACAAATATTTTCTGGAAATTTATTTTTTTACACGTGCGAAATACGTGCAAATATTTTCTTGAGAAGTTCAAAAGCCAAAATTATTTTATGGAAAATCATTATTTATTATTTGGAATTATTTATATTTTTTCCAGATTTCTCTGACATTTATTGGATCTCTTTGCAAATTTTAAGAAAAGAAGGGTCTTTTTGCAAAATTGCCATTTTGAGGGGTGAAAGTGCAAATTTTTTTTTCTGGACTTTTCAACAGTGCCGTCTGTAGATAAGGGGTTTATTTTGCTTTTAAATCTCTATTTAAATGATTTTGTCGAGTTTACAAATATATGGTTCTATTTAGGTAAAGTTATATTTTCAAGGGGGTATCTTGTAAAAGTATTTGGAAACCCTAAAGCTTCTTTTCCGGGTATTTAAAAGAGGTGCGCAGCCTTCATTCGCTGCACAACATAAAACCTTGTTATTTTTCTTGGAGAATTTAGGAGAAGATTTTGGATCTCGCGAAGGAGAGGATTCTTATCAAGGTTTCTTCATTCTAAGGTGAGTGATATAAATTGTTTTGTTGTGTTTTGTGTATGTGGATAATTGTTGTTTTCTTTTACTTTGCAAATGTTTTATGTGAATGACATGTTTGTTTTCTTCGATTTGTGTAAGTTGTATGCAAACAATAAGAATGTTTGATTATTCTTGGATGCAGAATTTTATTGCTAGAAAGCATGTTTAGGGTTGATCATGATTATGCATATTATGGATTGGATGAAAAATTGGATCTTGTGAAACCCTAGTGGTATGTGATTACAAATTGATTATGATTATGAGTTGTGGTAGAAATTCAGATTTTTGAGAAAATTTGAATGGAAAAGTTTATGAATCAAGAGTTCATGTCATGAAAGATTGAAATTTGAGAAATTAGTTGAGTTGAGGAGATATACCCAAATTGGGGATTCTTGGCAATTTTGATATTTGAATGGTTTGGATCTGAATACGAACTATTTCAGTGAACAATGAATTTTGTAAGAAAGTCTAATTTTTATTATATGCATAATCCATGTATTAATTGAAAGAATCAATAAAATTTCTATTTTCATGAATTCAAGTAATTTGATTTAGTTTTATGGACTATTATATGTCCTACCAGTTATATTTGATCATATAAGAAATGTGTTTTTCATAGAAATCGTTTTCATAAAGTAAAACTATGTATCGGTTGAATTGTGCACAACCAAAACTATACAGTCTGAAGGCCGACTGTCGACTGGCATGACCTTTCAGTCGACTGATACGACCCGGCTGCTATGTTCTTTAGTTGTATTGAAATTTCTCTCTAGTAAGTCGATCTATGACTTTTATAAGCCGACTTATAACACTTAGAATATTTTCTTAAAGATTTCTGGAATTTCTCTCTGGTAAGTCGACTTATGACTTTTACAAGTCGATAACACTTAGAATATTTTCTTAAAAATTTTTGGAATTTCTCTCTGGTAAGTCGACTTATGACTTTTACAAGTCGACTTATAACACTTAGAATATTTTCTTAAAGATTACTGGAATTTCTCTCTGGTAAGTCGACTTATGACTTTTACAAGTCGACTTATAACACTTAGCTTATTTTCTTAAAACCATAGAATTTTCTTTCTGGACAGTCGACTCACGCTTGTTATTAGTCGACTGATACTGATGTACCTTTATATTTTTGAATATTCTTTCAAATGATTTATTCTGTAAATGCTATAATCTATAACTTATTATTATTACACTCTACCTCCTATTGAACATTTGTTTTCAAGATGTTAAGTTGAACAATTTATGTTGGAAGTTCAGTTTGGATATTTGAGTTTGAGTCTCTAGAGGGTGTGTGTGACTCTAGTATACCGGCAGTTGAGTTGTTTATATTTGGGCCTGTTGAGGCATTTAGTTGATCAGTTGTTGAGTTAAGTCTGGTAGGGTACACCAACTCTAGGAGATTCGTTGAGTAATTAAATAACCTAAATGATAAGGACAGACAATAGTGGTGATATAATGAACGAGAACATGGGTTATGGATCTCAGTATGGCTTGCAGTGTGAGATAATCCCTAGAATTATCCAGGTGTGAGTGAAATAGTCTCCGAAATTACCTGTGGTGTGGGATTGATCTCCAGAATTATCGGAGTCGAGGCGACGCACATGTGGTATTCGTGTGATGTGGTGCCATTGCTTGCAGTGTGGGGTATTCTCAAAGATTCCCAAGTGTGAGTAAAATAGTCTCCGGAATTATCTGTGGATAGAGAATTACCTCCGGAATTATCGGGACATGGGCTAATACTCACAGTTTATCTTTATCTCGAAATAGTCATCGTAGTAGGATTTGTTGCATGTCGTGGATTGAACCCTATAATGTGGAGACGTTAAGGGCTTGCACCGGAGCTATGTAGAGTGGGATGCATAGACTCCGACAAGTACGCATTAGAGAGTCGGCATATAGAATTGTGTTTTCTTGACTTGGTTTTACGCGTGTGGTTTCCTGTTTTATACACTTGACACTTAGTTTAGTTTCACTTGATGTTTACATGTTTTCATGCTACGTCATATTTTATGTATTCTTGTTTATTACATGTTGTTTATGAATCCATGCTTAATGTTTATTTATGTTGTTTGTTTTTATGTCACTCACACCTTTATGGCTGACCCCTTTAGTTTTGGGGGTTAGGGATCATCTCTAGCCTCATGTTTACAGGTTGTTGTTGCTTAGAGCTTGGGATTTGGATGCTTGTGTTCGAGTGATTTAGTGACATATGTAAAATGAAAAGTGTTGTAAAGAAAAGAGAATTGTGATTTAAGGTGTATTGTATTCCGCTGTGCTATGTAATTGATTATTGTAATGAAAGTTGGAAAATTTTTATTGGTGTTAAATTGTGTTTAATATTACATTGAAGTTGATGTTGGGAATTGTGCCACGTATTTCTAAGATATTATATTGGAAAATCGGGGCGCTACAGAGTTTGGTATCAGAGCATGCTTCAATACTAATAATAAACATGGTATAAAAATAACCTAGGCGTGGACACTAGAGTGTGAGTACCTAGGTTTGGACATTAGAGGGTGAGTATCACATAGAACTGAAACATGATGTTTTACCTTTGGGGTATAGTTGAGGTTTTGCCAAAGGGTGTTGATGTGAGAATGAATTGTGTATGTGGTGCTCTAACTTTTCCCTCATTTTGCAGTATTTCGTATGGTTGCACCTAGACCCAGGAATGGTGGTAACAATGGTGATGGATCTGGAAGTTCTCGAGGAACTGGAATTGATCTCGAGGCCAAATTTGCTAGGGTGTATCGGATTTTGGAGGCACTGATGGCATCTAATTTGGCTCAGAATCAGAACCCATCAGAATCATAGAACTGGACCAGGATTGGTTAACGCCGATCCCATCAAGCAGATCGAGTCCTTCAAGAGGATGAGGCCGCCAGTTTTTTAGGGGCAATCTGATCTAAACGAAGCTGATGATTGGATTAGGCAGATGGAGACAATCTTTGAGGTCTCGAAAACTTCGGCAGCCAATAAGGTAAAGTTGGCCACTATGCAACTGGAAAAGGACGCTGGTGTTTGGTGGCAAACGGTGAAGAGAACATTGGGGGTCCAGCAGATGGCTTGGGAGGCTTTTCTGGAGGAATTCAGGGATCGCTTCTTTCCCCTAGATATTCAGAAGAAGAAGGCGACAGAATTCTTGAATCTTCAGCAGGGCAGCATGACCGTGCGAGCGTATGAGACCAAGTTCGCTCAGCTATCGAGGTATGCACCAGAGTTGATCGTTGACGAGGCAAAGAAGGTCAAGAAGTTTGAGCAGGGCTTGAGGCCAATCTTGAAGTCGAGAATGATTTGTTGGGCATACGAAGGTTTGACAAGTTGGTCAGCAGAGCAGCTATGACCGAGGAAGACATGGACCAGTTTCATTAGAAGCAAGAGACCTGGAACAGGAACAAGAGGCCAGCATCAGGTCGGAGTGGGAAGGGATTTCCAGCGAAGCAAGTCAAGTTCAGTGGACCAGTGCAGAAGGCACCTGCAACTCAGGAAGTGACTTGTTAAACTGTAAGGAGGCAGGTCATTACAGATCAGCGTGTCCTAAGTTGGCGAAGCAGACTTGTTTCCAGTGTGGGCAGGCAGGATATTCTAAGCCTTATTGTCCACAGTTGAGGAAGGATGGTTCAGATGGAAGTAAATTCCAGAGGCAAGGGCGAGTATTTGCATTAACCGAGGAGGACGCGGGTAACTCGGAAGATGTAATACAGGGTATGCAAGAGTTTTGTTTTTTATTTTAAATCAATGTAATAAGTAAAACCTTTATTTGAGAATAATTGGAGATTGAGTATCACTCTTCATGTAACAGGGATTATTTTGATTAATGGAATAAAGGTAAAAGTTTTATTTGATACTGGTTCATCGCATACTTTTGTGTCGCCAAATTTTGCAAAGGTCTTAGGTATAGAGCCTAAGTTGTTTCCAGGCAAGGTTTTGTCGGTGGCAATGCCGTCAGGTGAAGAACTGATTGCGGATCGATATTACGAAGGCTGTGATATCGAGATTGGCGAGAGATTATTCGGCATTGATCTGATCGAGCTGCAAGTCTTAGGAGTGGATGTGATCGTGGGCATTGACTGGATGGCAATATATGATGCCACAATTGAATGCAAGCAGAAAGAGGTGTTAGTGAAAGCACCAGGTGGTCCCGCGGTGACTTTCCAAGGGAAGAAGAAGATTCCGAAGGTGACTGCAATGGTATCCAAAATGGCGATTGTAACCCCTGTTTTTCCAGAAAGGTATTTTTCGATATTTTCTGTATTTAAAATTTTCGAAAATTATTTTTATTGTTAAAATTAGATTATTTCATAAATTATATTTATAAATTATTGTAT
Source organism: Hemerocallis citrina (assembly GCA_017893485.1). Classification (NCBI taxonomy): domain Eukaryota; kingdom Viridiplantae; phylum Streptophyta; class Magnoliopsida; order Asparagales; family Asphodelaceae; genus Hemerocallis; species Hemerocallis citrina. The sequence goes on along the minus strand of CM030360.1, from coordinate 112,499,167 downwards.
TAATTTTCTTATTGGATTATTTCCATTTTATATTATTTTTCTTGCATTTTTGACCTCCGAGTGCTGTTTGTGCGCCGATCGTCCGTTTTCCGCCATTTTGAATTCTTTTTCGCATTTTCTTGATCTCATTCATATTTGCTAATTATTTTTGGGTCATGATGAATTTTTAGAAGTGTTTTGGCCAATTTGAGATTGTTGACCCTTAAGGAGATTTTTAGGAGCCATAGGATTCATTGCATTTTGTATCCCCATTTGAAATATACCCAATATCCATTACCCAGTTGTATACCTATTGTTTTCCATTGATATCCACTACCCATTAACCTACTTTTGATCCCCTATAAATACCCCCTCATCTATTAATCCCTAACCCTAATCCTAATCTTTTTCTCCCCATATTTGCTAGCCGGCTCCCTCTCTCCTTCTCTTCTCCATCCCGGTCTGCATATTATACCCCAGGCCGACACCCCCTCACAGCCCCCAAGCCCTAGCCGACCACATATCACCTCCTACATCCTCCAATATACAACCCCGCTTCATATTACCTCGTCTCTCCTCTTTTCCTTGTGGCCGAAACCAACCAAAATAGCACCCACTACTTCAAAACAGCCCCTCCTTCATCTCTTCGCTGATTTGGTGAAGAGGGTATCATCCGTTTGAGTTCGTGCTTCAAGGAGACGATCGTAGGCAAGATTCGGTTCGTGGGTTCGTTTGAGATCGCGCGTAGAAGGCTTCTTGCTCGTGGGTTTTCTTTTAAAGGCTTGGATTCGTCGCGTTCGTCATCACATAAAGGCAAGTAACTTGTACTTAAATTTCTTAGGTTTATACAAGTAGAAAGTTCACACATAGGATAGGTTGAGACTAGAGACGGACAAAGATCATGTTTTGAATTATGGGTTTCGTCTCTATTGTTCAAAACAGGCCATAGACGACTTAGGACATGAATTTTCATAGGGTTATGCCTTAGGATTCACCCTAACGCGATTTTTATCGCGTATGTGCATATTGTGTAACCGATGTATGTTTGGACACCCATATGAGAAATATTGGATTTTGACATGTTAGAAACCCTTAGATATGACATTTGGACAGTGGGTAGACAGCGTTTTGAGTTTGGAAGAATTTTGATGATTTTTGAGGAAGTTATGACGTTTTGAAGATTGGTTGAGAAATCTGGAAATTTGGATTGAACTGGATTGATTGTTGTTTTTACCTGAATTAGAGTCCGATTCTCAACATGGCTATTTCTGAGTAATTGGTAGATAATTGAATCTAATTTCTAATCCCACTGATTTCACCCTGTTTGGACTTCGTATGAATTAGTTATGATTATTTTAGTGCCTGTGTATCGGTAGTTTCCAAATTCAGTTCGGAGTAATTTTTGTGGACAAATTATTTTCAAGATCCAAGTTAGACATAATTTCATGCCACAAGATTTTGTCCAGTGTTTCACCATGATGTTAGGTAGTTCTCTGATTTTTGTAATAATTAAAAGATGAATTTTGAGTGATGCCTTACATCCTTTTCTATAGATCGCTTTTGCTGTAAACTGTGTGTGATTGTATGTTGAATGCCGTGTTCACCTTATTTATAATTACTGTATGAATATTTCACGTGATATATGAAAGTTGGGTAATTGTGTATACTTTCACCCTGTTTTGGCGGAAGTGGATTCTGATGCGCTGTTTGCAAGATGTGTTCCATTTTGTACAGCGGTGTTGAAGAATTCCAGATCCATCAAAACTGTGTGATGTGCTATTTCCTATTTTTGTAAACATATTTATACTTTCTGGAAAAAATATGAAAATCTATATTTTGAGATTATACATATAGGGGATTACCCCAGAATTTTCGTGGATTTAATTAATGACTTTGTATGCTGTTTTCATGTGGTTTAAGTTATTCCCCTGTTTTCTGGCTGTACTTGAAAACTGTGTTGGAATGTGTTTTGAGTCGTGATGCTGTAAAACAGCATATGGATTTATTATACCCGTTAGAAGCGTGTGGAAGTCTATTTTCCAGATCCTTCGACGGATCATTATTTGCACGCCTGTAGATCTTTGGATCACTGTTTATGTACATACTGGTCTTGCTGTCCTGTTTATAAACCTATACCATTTTGCTCGTATTTGTGAATGTTTGGTACCTATACTTACTGATCTAATTCCCTGAGTCTAAACCTGATTATGACCTGTTAGTTTGACATTATTTACCACACTCTCATGCCTGTGGATAATATAAATACTAAAGGTAATTAAGCCGGGGTGTATGGGACAGATCTAGTAGTGGATAGTGCAGAAACGTGTACTCAGGAGGAGACTTGTGTTTCCTGTATGACATGTTACCGATCAAGTTACCGATCAAGTTTACCGATCAAGTTACCGATCAAGTTTACCGACCAAGTTCTGTTTTTCTGTACCTGAGTATACTGCCCTACATGGTCCCCTACGAAATCTAAAGCGAAATTGTTTTGAATGTAGCAACCATGTGATATAATTTGGGGCACATGTCGTGCTACCTAGATAGTAATCACACAAGACTTACATTAATCTGAAATCTGAGATCTGATTATATTTCTGAAGTCTGAATCTGAATCTGATATATGGAAATCTGAATCTGAATCTGAATATCTATTATATGAAACCTGTTATCTGATTTACCTGACATATCTGAATATCTGTTTACCTGACATTTCTGTTATATGACACTTGACACTTAATATCTGAGACATCTGCTAGGATACTATGTTAGTTGAGTTTATCATACCATATTAGGTCTGTTTCTGATGATTAGTTAGATCTGTTTAGTTTTTCCCAAGTGCTTGTATCCTATTCTATTTGTGACCCGGACTTGCCATTGACGGGTACTGTGTTTTCTCGTTTCCTTTTTCTTGCATTCGTTGTATTGCAGATTTTGGAGGACAAGTTCCTAAAGGTATTGGCAAGATGCGAGGCTAGAGGCAGAATTTTTCTAATGCTATTTCTGTTACTTATTTTGAACAATATTGTATTTTGAACTTGTATTACTTCTTGTATTTGGGCGATGTGACCCATGATTATTTGTGTTATTCATATCATGAATATTTGAGATTAATGTGTTTTATTTCAAGTATTCTTGTGGGTATTTGGTTCATAAGTGCATGTGGTTGATCTTTTTCTGTCTTCCGACTCTGATTTTACTGTGATATGTTGTAAAGAATTCCTGAACAGCTTAAGGATGACTATATTCATTCGCTGGGCTTTTGTTACGTGCTCGTATTCCGAATTTTTGGGAAGCGGGGCGTGACAGGGTTTTTAGTGGTATCAGAGCATCAGGTTTGGCTAATGTATTAGTTGCCTAATATATTAGACAAGCTTGGCTCGATCTGGAATCTGCGCAACATTTCACCAACCATACATGCATAAGTGAATTATTACCAACAGTGATCTGGGTACTAGTCTTATTTCTTCTTTTGATCCCTTCTTATTCGATTCCTTGATTCCTTGTTTCTTCCGTCCCTTTTAGTCATTCTCATTTGTTGATTTCTTATTGGGTATAATTTCTTTTTCCGTACCCATATTCCTTTGATTCTTTAATTCATCTTTATTGTTGACTCATTTTGAGTATCGTGCTAGTTATTTCTTTCCGGTCATATTCTCTTCAAATTCTGCTTGTACCTCTCGTTCCTCTTCTTTCATATTCAATTCTTTGATTCTTATTTTCCTTCATCTCTTGTAGTTGTCCCCTTTTGTTGACTCTTCATTGAGTATAAAATCCATCCTTCTCTTGCCTATATTTTCTTATATTGTATATATATTTTATTGAATATTTTGTGTATTTCATTTTGGATCTTCTATAAAATTGTTTTCTAAATTTTTATTATTTCGAATAACTGTGTATTTTAATATCACAAATTTTCAAAACGTATCTTCGTACTTAAATTGAGAAATCAATATCTAAGTACGGGTGGAAGATCGCATCATTTCGTTCATTGTTTTATTGCAACTGGATGTCGAGATGGCAAACATGCTACTAGACATCAATGGAGGCAAATTGCAACTGGATACCGGTGAGGCAAAATGTGCAACCGAATATCCAGATAGTAAGCTGGAACCTTTTGTCGGGATGGCAAACCTGCAACTTGATGTCGGGAATGCAAGACTACAGATGGATATAAATGAGACGAAACCACATCAAGGAATTTCTACTACTACTATTATGATTGTTTTCCTTATTATTATTAGTATTATTATTGTTATTGTTATTACTATTACTATTATTAGTGTTGTATTTTCTTACTATTTTAATTTTGATGTTGATGTTGAATTACTTTCACTAAATTAATGAACCCCAAATTATTTTCTGGCTTGTATTATTATCCTTACCAGTATTGTTAATATTTTATTATTATTATTTTTACCAGTATATTTATGATGATTATTATTTTTATTATTTCTGTTATTATTATTTTATTATGTGTTGATTTTTGTATTTTTAATATTATTTTTGTTAATGCCCATTAGTTTTGACCTAATTATTTCAATTAAATCTCTCATCTCAACCCCAATAGTATTCTGTTATCTCATTCTTTTCTTCCTGCTCGGATCGTCGCTTGGTGTCGCGTGTTCTACAACAACTTGTCTACAACTTGGAACGTCACTATCAGAGTGGCGCAGCGGAAGCGTTGTGGACCCATAACCCACAGGCCCCAGGATCCTCTTGTTGCCTCTTCTTTCTTACATTGTTTTGGTTTCCCCTATCTCTTGCATTCGTTCTCATCCGTTGACTTATGTTTGATTCAATTATTCTCTGTCATTTTTTCCAGTTTGCTTTTGCCATGTCCTATGTACCACCTAAGCAAATTTCGAGGACGAAATTTTGTTATAAGGTGGGTAGGATTGTAACCCCTGTTTTCCCAGAAAGGTATTTTCCGATATTTTCTGTATTTAAAATTTTCGCAAATTATTTTTATTGTTAAAATTAGATTATTTCATAAATTACATTTATAAATTATTGTATTAATTTTCTTATTGGATTATTTCCATTTTATATTATTTTTCTTGCATTTTTGACCTCCGAGTGCTGTTTGTGCGCCGATCGTCCGTTTTCCGCCATTTTGAATTCTTTTTCGCATTTTCTTGATCTCATTCATATTTGTTAATTATTTTTGGTTCATGATGAATTTTTAGAAGTGTTTTGGCCAATTTGAGATTTTTGACCCTTAAGGAGATTTTTAGGAGCCATAGGATTCATTGCATTTTGTATCCCCATTTGAAATATACCCAATATCCATTACCCAGTTGTATACCTATTGTTTTCCATTGATATCCACTACCCATTAACCCACTTTTGATCCCCTATAAATACCCCTCATCTATTAATCCCTAACCCTAATCCTAATCTTTTTCTCCCCATATTTGCTAGCCGGCTCCCTCTCTCCTTCTCTTCTCCATCCCGGTCTGCATATTATACCCCAGGCCGACACCCCCTCACAGCCCCCAAGCCCTAGCCGACCACATATCACCTCCTACATCCTCCAATATACAACCCCGCTTCATATTACCTCGTCTCTCCTCTTTTCCTTGTGGCCGAAACCAACCAAAACAGCACCCACTACTTCAAAACAGCCCCTCCTTCATCTCTTCGCTGATTTGGTGAAGAGGGTATCATCCGTTTGAGTTCGTGCTTCAAGGAGACGATCGTAGGCAAGATTCGGTTCGTGGGTTCGTTTGAGATTGCGCGTAGAAGGCTTCTTGCTCGTGGGTTTTCTTTGAAAGGCTTGGATTCGTCGCGTTCGTCATCACATAAAGGCAAGTAACTTGTACTTAAATTTCTTAGGTTGATACAAGTAGAAAGTTCACACATAGGATAGGTTGAGACTAGAGACGGACAAAGATCATGTTTTTAATTATGGGTTTCGTCTCTATTGTTCAAAACAGGCCATAGACGACTTAGGACATGAATTTTCATAGGGTTATGCCTTAGGATTCACCCTAACGCGATTTTTATCGCGTATGTGCATATTGTGTAACCGATGTATGTTTGGACACCCATATGAGAAATATTGGATTTTGACATGTTAGACACCCTTAGATATGACATTTGGACAGTGAGTAGACAGCGTTTTGAATTTGGAAGAATTTTGATGATTTTTGAGGAAGTTATGACGTTTTGAAGATTGGTTGAGAAATCTGGAAATTTGGGTTGAACTGGATTGATTGTTGTTTTTACCTGAATTAGATTCCGATTCTCAACATGGCTATTTCTGATTAATTTGTAGAGAATTGAATCTAATTTCTAATCCCACTGATTTCACCCTGTTTGGACTTCGTATGAATTAGTTATGATTATTTTAGTGCCTGTGTATCGGTAGTTTCCAAATTCAGTTCGGAGTAATTTTTGTGGACAAATTATTTTCAAGATCCAAGTTAGACATAATTTCATGCCACAAGATTTTGTCCAGTGTTTCACCATGATGTTAGGTAGTTCTCTGATTTTTGTAATAATTAAAAGATGAATTTTGAGTGATGCCTTACATCCTTTTCTATAGATCGCTTTTGCTGTAAACTGTGTGTGATTGTATGTTGAATGCCGTGTTCACCTTATTTATAATTACTGTATGAATATTTCACGTGATATATGAAAGTTGGGTAATTGTGTATACTTTCACCCTGTTTTGGCGGAAGTGGATTCTGATGCGTTGTTTGCAAGATGTGTTCCATTTTGTACAGCGGTGTTGAAGAATTCCAGATCCATCAAAACTGTGTGATGTGCTATTTTCTATTTTTGTAAACATATTTATACTTTCTGGAAAAAATATGAAAATCTATATTTTGAGATTATACATATAGGGGATTACCCCAGAATTTTCGTGGATTTAATTAATGACTTTGTATGCTGTTTTCATGTGGTTTAAGTTATTCCCCTGTTTTCTGGCTGTACTTGAAAACTGTGTTGGAATGTGTTTTGAGTCGTGATGCTGTGAAATCGCATATGGATATATTATACCCGTTAGAAGCGTGTGGAAGTCTATTTTCCAGATCCTTCGACGGATCATTATTTGCACGCCTGTAGATCTTTGGATCACTGTTTATGTACATACTGGTCTTGCTGTCCTGTTTATAAACCTATACCATTTTGCTCGTATTTGTGAATGTTTGGTACCTATACTTACTGATCTAATTCCCTGAGTCTAAACCTGATTATGACCTGTTAGTTTGACATTATTTACCACACTCTCATGCCTGTGGATAATATAAATACTAAAGGTAATTAAGCCGGGGTGTATGGGACAGATCTAGTAGTGGATAGTGCAGAAACGTGTACTCAGGAGGAGACTTGTGTTTCCTGTATGACATGTTACCAATCAAGTTACCGATCAAGTTTACCGATCAAGTTACCGATCAAGTTTACCGACCAAGTTCTGTTTTCCTGTACCTGAGTATACTGCCCTACATGGTCCCCTACGAAATCTAAAGCGAAATTATTTTGAATGTAGCAACCATGTGATATAATTTGGGGCACATGTCGTGCTACCTAGATAGTAATCACACAAGACTTACATTAATCTGAAATCTGAGATCTGATTATATTTCTGAAGTCTGAATCTGAATCTGATATATGGAAATCTGAATCTGAATCTGAATATCTATTATATGAAACCTGTTATCTGATTTACCTGACATATCTGAATATCTGTTTACCTGACATTTCTGTTATATGACACTTGACACTTAATATCTGAGACATCTGCTAGGATACTATGTTAGTTGAGTTTACCATACCATATTAGGTCTGTTTCTGATGATTAGTTAGATCTGTTTAGTTTTTCCCAAGTGCTTGTATCCTATTCTATTTGTGACCCGGACTTGCCATTGACGGGTACTATGTTTTCTCTTTTCCTTTTTCCTGCATTCGTTGTATTGCAGATTTTGGAGGACAGGTTCCTAAAGGTATTGGCAAGATGCGAGGCTAGAGGCTGAATTTTTCTAATGCTATTCCTGTTACTTATTTTGGACAATATTGTATTTTGAACTTGTATTACTTCTTGTTTTTGGGCGATGTGACCCATGATTATTTGTGTTATTCAGATCATGAATATTTGAGATTAATGTGTTTTATTTCAAGTATTCTTGTGGGTATTTGGTTCATAAGTGCATGTGGTTGATCTTTTTCTGGCTTCCGACTCTGATTTTACTGTGATATGTTGTAAAGAATTTCTGAACAGCTTAAGGATGACTATATCCATTCGCTGGGCTTTTGTTACGTGCTCGTATTCCGAATTTTTGGGAAGCGGGGCGTGACAGCGATTCCAGATGAAGTCAAGGGCATTCCGGTTGTCAGAAATTTTCCTAAGGTGTTCTTGGAAGATTTTCCAGGATTACCGCCGCAAAGAGATGTGGAGTTTTGCATCAATATTCAGCTAGGGAGTGCTCTGATTTCTAAGTATCCGTACAGGATGACACCTATAGAGCAAGACGAAGTGAAGAAGCAGATTGAGGAGCTATTGAGCAAGGGGCTTATCAGGGGGGTGCCAGTGTTGTTAGTCAAGAAGAAGGATGGGTCAATGAGGATGTGCATTGACTACCTGAAGTTGAATAGGGTGACTATTCAAAACAAGTATCCACTGCCGCGGATTGATGATTTGTTCGACAGGCTTCGAGGAGCAGCTTTTCGAAGATTGATTTGAGATCAGGGTATCATCAGGTTCGAGTCAAGGAGGAAGATGTGAGTAAGACAGCTTTCAGGACTCGTCATGGACTCTATGAGTTTTTGGTAATGCCATTCGGGTGGACGAATGCGCCAGCAGTGTTCATGGATATGATGAATCAAGTTTTGAGGCCATTTATTGACTCCTTCGTAGTGGTTTTTATCGATGATATTTTGGTGTATTCAAAGTCGGAGGAGGAGCAGTCTATGCACTTGACAGCGGTATTACAGAAATTGCAGGAGCATAGCTTGTATGCCAAGTTGTCTAAGCGTGAGTTTTGGAAGTTTGAGGTAGCTTTCCTTGGTCATATCCTTTCTAAGGAGGGAGTGGCTACTGATCCTCAGAAAGTTGAAGCAGTGAAGGATTGGCCCAGGGCAACGTTTGTGAAGGAAGTCTGAAGTTTCTTGGGTTTGGCTGGTTACTACAGGAGATTCATCGAGGGTTATTCTCAAATTGCAGTTCCTTTGACAGGTTTGACCCGGAAGAATGTGGCATCTTTATGGACTGATAAGTGTGAGGCAAGTTTCCTTGAGTTAAAGGAGAGGTTGACAACTGCACCTATCTTAGCTTTGCCACAAGCTGGAAAGGATTATGATATCTTCAGTGATGCGTCTCTCAGAGGTTTGGGTTGTATCTTGATGCAAGAAGGCAAGGTTATTGCTTATGGTTCGAGGCAATTGCGTCCGCATGAGAAGAATTTTCCGATGCATGATTTGGAGCTAGCAGCTATTATCTTTGCCTTGAAGAAGTTGAAGCATTATGTCTATGGTGAGAAGGTCAATATGTACACTGACCACAAGAGCTTGAAGTATATTTATCAACAAAAAGATCTAAATCTTCGGTAGAGAAGGTGGTTGGAGGTATTGGAAGACATTCACCCTGAGATCAAGTATCATCAGGGCAAGGCGAATGTGGTGGCTGATGGACTTAGTAGGAAGAGTAGTTTATCAAGTTTGATCACTACTCGAAGTGAGTTGGCAGCAGAGATTGATCGGGCAGGTATCGAGGTGGAACTGCAGGGTTTAGGAGCGTCTTTGGCTCAGTTGAGGCTGCAACCTTCCTTGAGAGAGAGGATTGTGGAAGGCCAGAGATCAAATTCAGAGATTTAGAAGATGTTGCAACAGATTTCAGAAGGCAAGCTATCAGAGTTTCGTGTCCAAGATGGAGTTCTTTAGATGGGTGAGAGGTTGTGTGTTCCGGATAATGCAGATTTGAGAGAGAGTATCTTGCAGAAAGCACACATTGCCTTGTTGTCAGTACATCCTGGAGGCACGAAGATGTACAGGGACATCAAACAGCATTTTTGGTGGTCTGGTATAAAAAGGGATGTGGCAGATTTCGTGGCAAGGTGTATGACTTGTCAACAGATCAAATCAGAAAATCAGAGACCTGGAGAGTTGTTACAACGGTTGCTTATTCCGGAGTGGAAATGGGAGAATATCAGTATGGATTTCATCACGGGTTTGCCGAGGAGTTCGAAGGGCAATGACTCGATTTGGGATATTATGGACCGTTTGACTAAGTCGGCTCACTTTCTAGCCATGAAGATTACTTGGTCATTGGAGAAATTGGCTGAGTTGTACATTGGTGAGATTGTGAGACTTCATGGAGTTCCAGTGTCGATCGTTTCTGACAGAGATGCAAGGTTCACTTCAAAATTTTGGAAGAGCCTACAAGTAGCTTTGGGCACCAGAACTGATTTCAGTACCGCTTTTTATCCACAGACCGATGGTCAGACGGAGAGGGTGAATCGAGTGCTGGAAGATATGCTGAGGGCTTGTGTCATGGATTTCGGTGGTAGCTGGGAGACATACTTGGCATTGGTTGAGTTTTCTTATAACAACAGTTACCATGCGAGTATCGGGATGACACCGTATGAGGCTTTGTACGGGCGGAGGTGCAGGATACCTATTTGTTGGTACGAGGTTGGCGAGAGGCAGATGTTTGGACCTGAGATCGTGCAACAGACGACAGAGCAGATTGAGCTGATTCGCAAGAGGTTGGTCGAGACTCAGAGTCGGCAGAAGATTTATGCTGATACTCGACGAAGGGACTTGGAGTTTGAGGTTGGGGATACAGTTTTCCTCAAGGTGTCTCCGACAAAAGGAGTAATCAGATTTGGTAAGGGAGGCAAGTTGGCGCCAAGGTATATTGGGCCATACAGGATCGTGGAGCGAATTGGCAAGACAACATATAGATTGAAGCTTCAAGAGGAGTTGGCACAAGTGCATGATGTATTCCATGTGTCATTGTTGAGGACGTATGTGCCAGATTAGAATCATCAGTTGGTAGAGATTCCTGAAGGTTTACAGGTGAACTTGAGTTACAAAAAACAACATGTTGAGATCATTGACCATAGGGAGAAAGTTCTTAGGAGCAAGGTGATACCTATAGTCAAGGTGCTGTGGAGGAACCAGCAGTTCGAAGAGGCTACTTGGGAGCCAGAGGATCGCATGCAGAAGGAATTTCCTGAGCATTTTGTATGAATGTATTTTCTTTTATGTGATTGCAATTCTTTTGAATGGTTGTACCTTTGATGCTGAGTTGTATTCCTTCTATTTTGATTATGTTGTCATATACAATTGTTTGGACTATGTTTCCATTTATGAGATATTGTTTTTCTTTATTGGTATGTTGTTTGGACTCATTAGTAGTAGTTCTGAGGACAGAACTCTTCTAAGGAGGGAGTAATGTAGTATCCCGTATTTTTAAATATTATTTTTAAAGTTTTATAAATGATTAAAATGATTTTTGGGGATTTAATAAATATTTTCTGAAAATTTATCTTTTTACACGTGCGAAACACGTGCAAATATTTACTTGAGAAGTTCAAAAGCCAAAATTATTTTATGGAAAATTATTATTTATTATTTGGAATTATTTATGATTTTTCCAGATTTTCTGACATTTATTGGATCTCTTTGCAAATTTTAAGAAAAGAAGGGTCTTTTTGCAAAATTGCCATTTTGAGGGGTGAAAGTGCAAAATTATTTTTTTTCTGGACTTTTCAACAGTGCCGTCTGTAGATAAGGGGTTTATTTTGCTTTAAAATCTCAATTTAAATGATTTTATCGAGTTTCCAAATATATGGTTCTATTTATGTAAAGTTATATTTTCAAGGGGGTATTTTGTAAAAGTGTTTGGAAACCCTATAACTTCTTTTCCAGGTATTTAAAAAAGGTGCGCAGCCGTCATTCGCAGCACAACATAAAACCTTGTTATTTTTCTTGGAGAATTTGGGAGAAGATTTTGGATCTCGCGAAGGAGAGGATTCTTATCAAGGTTTCTTCATTCTAAGGTGAGTGATATAAATTGTTTTGTTGTGTTTTGTGTATGTGGATGATTGTTGTTTTCTTTTACTTTACGAATGTTGTATGTGAATGACATGTTCGTTTTCGTCGATTTGTGTAAGTTGTATGCAAACAATAAGAATGTTTGATTATTCTTGGATGCGGAATCTTATTGCTAGAAAGCATGTTTAGGGTTGATCATGATTATGCATATTAGGGATTGGATGAAAAATTGAATCTTGTGAAACCCTAGTGGTATGTGATTACAAATTGATTATGGTTATGAGTTGTGGTAGAAATTCAGATTTTTGAGAAAATTTGAATGGAAAAGTTATGAATCAAGAGTTCATGTCATGAAAGATTGAAATTTGAGAAATTAGTTGAGTTGAGGAGATATACCCAAATTGGGGATTCTTGGCAATTTTGATATTTGTATGGTTTGGATCTGAATACGAACTATTTCAGTGAACAATGAATTTTGTAAGAAACTCTAATTTTTATTATATGCACAATCCATGTATTAATAGAAAGAATCAATAAAATCTCTATTTTTATGAATTCAAGCAATTTGATTTAGTTTTATAGACTATTATATGTCCTACCAGTTATATTTGATCATATAAGAAATTTGTTTTTCGTAGAAATTGTTTTTATAAAGTAAAACTATGTATCGGTTGAATTGTGCACAACCAAAACTATATAGTATGAAGGCCGACAGTCGACTGGCATGACCTTTCAGTCGACTGATACGACCCGGCTGCTATGTTCTTTAATTGTATTGAAATTTTTCTCTGTTAAGTCGACCTATGACTTTTATAAGTCGACTTATAACACTTAGAATATTTTCTTAAAGAATTCTGGAATTTCTCTCTGGTAAGTCGACTTATGACTTTTACAAGTCAACTTATAACACTTAGAATATTTTCTTAAAGATTTCTGGAATTTCTCTCTGGTAAGTCGACTTATGACTTTTACAAGTCGACTTATAACACTTAGAATATTTTCTTAAAGATTACTGGAATTTCTCTCTGGTAAGTCGACTTATGACTTTTACAAGTCGACTTATAACACTTAGCTTATTTTCTTAAAACCATGGAATTTTCTTTCTGGACAGTCGACTCACGCTTGTTATTGGTCGACAGATACTGATGTACCTTTATATTTTTGAATGTTCTTTCAAATGATTTATTCTCTAAATGCTATAATCTATAACTTATTATTATTATACTCCACCTCCTATTGATCATATGTTTTCAAGATGTTAAGTTGAACAATTTATGTTGGAAGTTCGGTTTGGATATTTGAGTTTGAGTCTCTAGAGGGTGTGTGTGACCGTAGTATACCGGCAGTTGAGTTGTTTATGTTTGGGCCTGTTGAGGCATTTAGTTGATCGGTTGTTGAGTTAAGTCTGGTGGGGTACACCAACTCTAGGAGATTCGTTGAGTAATTAAATAACCTAAATAATAAGGACAGACAATAATGGTGATATGATGAACGTGAACATGGGTTATGGACCTCAGTATGGCTTGCGGTGTGAGATAATCCCGGAATTATCCAGGTGTGAGTGAAATAGTCTCCGGAATTACCTGTGGTGTGGGATTGATCTCCGGAATTATCGGAGTTGAGGCGACGCACATGTGGTATTCGTGTGATGAGGTGCCATTGGTTGCGGTGTGGGGTATTCTCGAAGATTCCTAGGTGTGAGTGAAATAGTCTTCGGAATTATCTGTGGATAGAGATTGACCTCAGGAATTATCGGGGCATGGGCTAATACTTACAGTTTATCTTTATCTCGAAATAGTCATCGTAGTAGGATTAGTTGCATGTCGGGAATTGAACCCTATAATGTGGATACGTTAAGGGCTTGCACCGGACCTATGTAGAGTGGGATGCATAGACTCCGACAAGTACGCATTAGAGAGTCGGCATATAGACTTGTGTTTTCTTGACTTGGTTTTACGCGTGTGGTTTCCTGTTTTATACACTTGACACTTAGTTTAGTTTCACTTGATGTTTACATGTTTCCTTGCTACGTCATATTTTATGTATTCTTGTTTATTACATGTTGTTTATGAATCCATGCTTAATGTTTATTTATGTTGTTTGTTTTTATGTCACTCACACCTTTATGGTTGACCCCTTTAGTTTTGGGGGTTAGGGATCATTTCTAGCCTCATGTTTAGAGGTTGTTGTTGCTTAGAGCTTGGGATTTGGATGCTTGAGTTTGAGTGATTTAGTGACATATGTAAAATGAAAAGTATTGTAAAGAAAAGAGAATTGTGATTTAAGGTGTATTGTATTCCGCTGTGCTATGTAATTGATTATTGTAATGAATGTTGGAAAATTTTTATTGGTGTTAAATTGTGTTTAATATTACATTGAAGTTGATGTTGGGAATTGTGTCACGTATTTCTAAGATATTATATTGGAAATTCGGGGCGCTACAGAGATAGCGAGTATAAACTTAGAAATTTTCTTCACTTTTTAACACCTCAACATGCACTTGATATCTCGGACAGCGAGGTTATTTTCACCAAACTCGCTATTTGAGATAGCGAGTGGGTCATTTTGGTAAATATTTGGTGCTCAAAGTGGTATCCTGTGACAGTTTGTTATGATGAGTCTAAAATTGTAGTGTAGCCCTCATATGTTCTACGGTGCAATTTAGGATTACTATAAAAAGTCTTATAAAAAGTCTTATATATTCTGGATATATAATAAGTAATGAACTAGAGCAGTTCTCGGAAAACTAGTTATGCCAAGTGTTTGTTGAGTCTGAGTCTTTCTTGATTTATCGGCATTATACTCAATTGACATTACTTAGGAGAATAAAATATCCACCGAGGAAGACTGGGCATGAAAACTGGTTATTTAGGTGATATGGGTAAAAATACAACTAAATAGGGACCGTTCAAATCGGGCACGAAACTCTCAGGAATAAAATGGTAATTGCACCTATAAACGGGTCCATGAATGAAAATTGGACCTCTTTCAATCCCATTGAACGAAAAACAGATCCCGTCTCACTGGGTTGTCATAACAGCCTCATTCTGACGAGTCCAGATCAATTGAAGAAAAACTCATGATTATCTATAAGAGACGGTTCAAAAACCATATCTCTTATCAAGAAGAGGGTTTAAAACTCAAATTCCTTCAACTACTTTTATCTTTTCATGAAGAAGAGATAACTGGTTCAATCATTATCTTGAAACTAAGTCCCAAGGCGACTATAAATACCCCTCTACCCCCACCATAAAAAAAGTAATGAGTATTTTCTCCACAAAAGCTCTCTCTTCCTATTCTTGAGTTTTGGCTTGAGCGTCGGAGGATCTGTTGCCGGGGTCAACCCCAGTGTTTCAGACTTTTGCAGCTTAATCGGAGTGATCGCCACCATTAAGATCAGATCCAACAGTGTAAATAAGTCAGATTCAACAGTCAACAACAATTGGAAACTGTCAATACCGGTGAAAGTAAAAAAGGTCAGCATTTTATTATTTTTAAAACAACTCATATCATCTGTTTGCTCCTACAAAAAATTAGCAGCAACAGATTGGCGCCGTCTGTGGGAACTTCAAAAAGCAATCCGACCAAACTTCGTTGGCAAAAATAGTTTTCAACCATGCTTCCAAAGGAGAAAGGAAAGGCAGCTGCCTCAAGCCGACGAGCCAACCCTCTTCCTCCAACTCCTCCTCATGAAGACATCCTTCCTACCCTTCAAGTGGATCATCCTCTTCATCGAGAACAACTTACTGAACCCCCCTCCGAAGAGCTTCCACTGGGGGACTCCCGGATAAATCAACCGCCTGCACAACACATTGGAGAGATCAGATGGTCGGTTTACACCTCTGCACCATCCACCATGCCTCCTTAGGCACCTCAACCTCAACAAGATCTCCGCCATTTCTTAAACTTCAGACAACAGGAGTCTGAACGTAGGGGCCATTTAAGCAGGCTACATCTGTCACATCAGGTGGGTGCAAGAATAGCTCCCTCTCCATGGTGGTGCGGAAGAACTCCCTCTCCAAAAAGGCGAAGAAGATTCCCCTTTCCTAGGGGGCGAAGAAGTCACCGCTCCCCAAGGGACTATAAAAGAACTCCTTCCCGAGAGAGGAGGCATCCAACTCTAACCAGCAGAACAACTCCTAAAAGTGGGAGGGAGAAAGAAGTACCCATCACCAGAACAGAACTCCGAGAGTTCAAAAATGAAATTCTTCAAGCCCTTGACATAATTCCTCCTAAGATCCGATGAACCAGTTCTCACCGCTACTCCTTCATAACATGAAGAGTCTCATGGGTCTACCAGATCCGATTAGTAAGAGGGCTCCTGAGAAACTGTGCAGAGTTTGGCTCGCCATTCGAGTGCTCCCAAAACTCGTCATCACCTTGTTCGGAGTCCACTCACAGTTCATAGGTATGCTTTAGCAATTTGCCCCCGACCAATTATGCGGAGTTCGGCCTGCCATTAGAGTGCTTCTGAAATAACCCCGATTGAGTATGGAGTTCATCATGGTTCATAGATCCGCTCTAGCCACTTGCATCTGAGCAAGTATGCAGAGCACGGCTTGCCATTCGAGTGCTCCCAAAACTCGCCGTCAACCTATTCGGAGTCCATATTCATTGTTCTTAGAGTCGCCCTAGCAACTTGCCCCTGAGTAAATGTGCGGGGCACGTCTTGCCATTGGAACGCTCCCACAACTGGTCACAGTAAGAGTACAATAGATACAATCCTCTGCTAAGTACACCTCTCAAGCGGCCCTCTTCTGCAACAATAAATTCGGAGCTCAACTCTTCCCAAGAGTTGCTCCCCAAGCTCACCACTCAAGCGGCCCTCTTCTGCAACAATACGTTCGGAGCTCAACTCTTCCCTAGAGTTGCTCCCCAAACTCTCCTCTTGAACGACTCTTTCCTAGAGCCTAGTGATGCTCTTCTTCTCGTACACCTCCCTAGCAACCTTCTTCCAAACAAGTTCGAAGCTCAACTCACCCCTCGAGTTGCTCCTCAAACTCACCTCCCGAATGACTCTCTCCTAGAGCCTGGTGATGTTATTAGTCTCACCCGCCTCCCGAGCAGCCTTCTTCCAAACGAGTGCGGAGCTGAACCTACCCCTCGAGTTTCTCCCCAAACTCACCTACCAATCGGCTCTTTCCTAGAGCCTAGTGATGCTTTTCTTCTCGCACACCTCCTGAGCGACCTTCTTCCAAACGAATTCGAAGCTCGCCTCCTCCCTGGAACCTGGTGATGTTGTTCATCTCGTTCGCTTCCTGAGTGACCTTCATCAAAACGAGTATGGAACTCAAATCACCCCTAGAGTTTCTCCTCGAACTCACCTCCGGAACGGCTCTCTCCTAGTGCCGGGTGAGGCTCTTTGTTCCGCTTGCCTCCCGAGCGGCCTTCTTCCAAACGTGTTCAGAGCTCAACTCACCCTTAGAGTTGCTCCACAAACTCGCCTCTCGAACGGGTCTCTCCTAGAGCCTAGTGATGCTCTTCATTCTGCTCTCTTCCCGAGCGACCTTCTTCCAAACATGTTCGGTGCTTAACTCACCCCTAGAGTTGCTTCTCAAAACTTGCATTCCGATCGACTCTCTCCTATAGCCGGTGATGCCCTTCTCTCCTGTAGCCTTATTCACTGTAACCCATGTTTTCCCAAAAATGTATTTCTGTGTATTTTCCGTATTTTAAAAAAAAATTGCAAATTATTTTTTCCCGGTTTTCAAATTCTTTTGTCAAAATGTATTTTTAGATCTTCTATTAAAATTTATTTGCGATAAATAATCTTATTTGTAACTATTTCCTATGATTTTATGCAAATTTTATTTTTGTTATTATTACTTTAATTTTCATTATTAGTATTGTTACTGTTACTACTATTATTATTACTATGTCTGAGTTCTTATTGAAAATTCATTTCTATTTGTTATTTGTATTTGTAGTATTTTAAATAAATTATATTTTGTAGTGCAAATTACATTTTTATTATGAACAATATTTTTATTGGTTAATTTATTTTTTTTATTGGACTTTATAAACCGTATTTCTCTTATTGGATTTTTATAAACCCTATAATTTTTCCTTATTGGATATCCTTTTAACACTATAACCCATTTAGATCTTATTGGATATTTTTCTATACCCATTTAAAATAAACCCATACCCACCTATTCTAATACCCACCTAACTAAATCCCCCATCCAGAAACCCATTATAACCTACTACTAAACCCACCACCTAATATATATACCAATCATTTATTATCCTTCCTATCCTACACACAACCGGATTACCTACTAATCCTACTTCCTAATATTCCGAAAACCCTTACTAATTCACTACCTTCCAAATAAAATCCCTACTGGGCAATTCAATTCCGTGAGCACCATACCCTGGCACCCGGATTAGTACCCAAAACCACCCGGCCCATACTCCTTTTTTTTCCCCTCTACTGTAGCCGCCACCCATGTGCATCTCCCTCTAATTAAAACCCTAATGCTATTTCATATCCTATATATATATAGGTGCAATCCGAACTGCATTTTCGTTTTCCCTAAACAATTGCACCCTACTTTCGAGCTACATCTCTCCCGTTTCTCTCCATCCATCGTCTTGCGCTTTTTTGCTCTTGGAATTTTATTGCGCGTGCTCGAGTCCACGTGGGGATCGTTCGTGAGTTCGTGGATTTTCGTTCGCGGGAATTTCTCCCACTTTTGATTTGCATCGTTCTTCATCCCCTAACTAAGGCAAGTAACTTGTACTACAATTTCTTAGGTTGATATAAGTCAAAAAGTTCACATCTAGTGTAGTTGGGTCTAGAGACAACCAAAATTTGTGTTTTCCTTTATGAATTTTGTCTCTATTGTGATAAATTGGCCATAGATGACTTATGATACCAACTTTGATAGGAGATAACCTAGGTTTGCCCAAATCTTGATTTTTAGTCGTGTATGTGAATACTTGTATGAATTGTGTTTGATTGAATGCCCATGTGAAAATAATAGGTGTGGACATGTTAGTAACCCTAAAACATGATGTTTAGATGTTTGGTATGTTGTATTTCAAGTTTGGATGTGTTTGGATCAATATTGTAAAAGTTATGATGTTCTTGATTAGAGGCATGAAATCTGTAATTTCTGCTTGTTCTGTTTTGATTGCTGTTTTCGTCCATGCTACAATCAGTATTTGAATTCCAAAATAAAAGATGGATTTTAGATAATTTCGTCTGTTTTCAAACCCCACTGGTTTTGCTTGATTTGGACTTTATATGACTGAGTTATGTGTGTTTTAGTACATACGTGTCGAACAATTCCTGATTCTGTTTTGGGTGAATTTTGTTAACAAACTATTTTCAAGAACTATTCCATACATAATATCTTGACCCAAAATTTTTCTCAGTGTTTCCTTATGATGTTAGGGACTACCTAGACTTTTGATGAATTTTAAAGATAAGTTTTATGTGGTGTTTTATATTCTTTTCTAAAACCTCCTTATGCTGTAATTTGCGTGTTGTTCAGTAAAGAACTCTGTTTTCACTATAATTTCTTTTACTGTATGAAAGTTTTTTGTGAAATATGAAATTTAGTAAATTCTATCTATTTTTATGTCCCTTTGGCGGAATTGGATTTCGATTCACTGGTTGCGAGATATCCTAGTTTTCGTATAGCAGTGTTGAAAATTTCAGATTCGTCAAACTATGTTTTCGTGTTACTTCTTATTTTTGATGATCAATCTATACTTACTGGAATATTATGAAACTTGTTGTTTCGAGTCTATACCTATAGGGGAATACCCCAGATTTTTTGTGGAATTATTTGATATGTTTTCATGCTGTTTTCATGCTTTTGAAGTTGTTCCCATATTTTCTGGCTGAACATAAATTCTGTATTCAAATCAGTTTTGAGCTGAGTTGTTGTGAAGTAGTATATGACTTATTTATATGCGTTGGATTCGTGTGCATGTCTAGTTTCTAGATCCTTCGAGGGATCTAGGTTTGCATTTCTGTAGAAACCAGAATCACTATTTTAGTACTGATCTATCATGTTGTCCTGATCATGAGCATAGACTATTTTGCTCGTTTGTGTGAATGTATGTCATCCATGCTTGTATATTTGATTCCCTGAACCTAAACCTGATTATACCATGTTAGTTTGGCATTAGCTTGTACCCATTCTTGCCTGTTTGATAACTGATGCGGCTAAAAATAGGGGTTTAATCAAGGCCATCCAAATGGAGCACGAATCCCGAGGTTCAGGGGTGAAACGGTAATTTTACCTACAAAACAGGTCTGAAGCGGATACCGGGTCTCCTTCTCAGATCCAATAACCTGCGAACGGATTCACCTCAACTGGGTGCGGGTTTTAACCCGCAACAAACCCGGTCCAGCGGGATAGAATTAGGGTTTCTGATTAATATTAATCAACGGCCCTGATTCGTATCTATCTTTTCACTGGGGATTAGGGATTACATTCCTTATCTGTATACACAGGAATTACATGCCTAATCTGTTCCCTAAGACGCCTATAAATACCCCCCACCCATCTCCATTAAGAGGTAATCAATCTTTCACCAGTTTTTGCGCTCTTTCATAGTCTGCCAGATTACTGACTTGAGCGTCGGAGGGTGCGTCGCCGGAAACAACCCCGGTGTCTCGCACTTTTTGCAGGTGCACGGCAGGGACGACGATCGAGGCCCGACGGAACAGGTACACAGGTTTTCTATTCAGTTTCCCTAAGAATCTACAAGTTCTATCTGTTTGCCCCCACACCGAAATTAGCGGCAACAGATTGGCGCCGTCTGTGGGAAACTAACGAATAGAGACCTCTCCTCTTCCCGGTGAACAGGTCTTCTCCAGCCATGCCGCCTCGCAAAGCTAGGTCAAGAGGGTCTAATTGAGTACCCAACCCTGACCAGCAAGAAGTCCTTCCTGATCCCGCTCAGCAACAAGGGCAACTTCCCCCTACCATGGAAGAGCCGCTCCAACGGAACCTTCCCCCTCTTGATCCAAAGGGTCCTAACCCTCAGAAACAGCCTCTTCACCAAGCGAACCTCTCCATCCACAACGCCTCCAGTGCCTCTATGGCCTCCCATCATCCCCGAGCCTCTGGTCGCCACAATGCCCCCCCCAAACGCCCGGAAGATGATGACCTCCGTCGTCATCTGGATGAAAAGCGGGCTCGGGAGGAAGCCTCCCGCCAGCAAGAGCGATCCCCTCGTCGCCGAGAGTACAGGAGGTCCCCCATCCGAAGAGGGAGGAAGGACTCCCCCGATCATTACCGGAGGAGGCACTCTCCCGCAGGTCGGCAACAGCCCAGGAACAATGACGCACCAATCACCCGTGCCGAGTTCCAGCAATTCCAAGCGACCGTCCTGCAGGCCCTCAACCTCCGTCAGAATCCTATTGAACCGAAGCTCCCATCCCCTCCTCCGGACCGAAGCCCTCGCCGACGGTCCCCCTCTCCTCGACCCGCTCCTACCAACTCCAAGCGCACCCCAAGTCCTCGCCGTTCTCGAAGCTACCATCGCCGCAGCCCTCGCTCTCCCTCATACGAAGACAAGTCCTGTGGCTCGGCAGATTACCGTCGGAGGGATGACACCATGAACCGCCGTCTTAACGAGGTGGAAAAGCTCCTGGGTCAGATAAACCGAGAAGAGGAGCTCAGGGGGAGGACCCTACATCCTAGCCGACCCCCATTCTCCCGGACCATAGTGGATGCCCCTGTGCCGTTCGGTTTCAAACCTCCCCAGTTCGAGAATTACACCGGGGAGACCGATCCAGTTGATCACATCGAAAGCTTTAAGACCTTGATGCTCCTCCATCAAGCTTCCGATGCCCTCCTCTGCAAAACATTCCCCGCAACTCTCAAAGGCCCAGCTCGAGAATGGTACTCTCGCCTTGCCCCAGCGTCAATATTCTCCTTCGAGCAGTTCGAAACCCTCTTCGTCACCCATTTTGTCAGTAGCCGAAGGGCTGAGAAGACCAGCATCTCACTATTGCACCTCCGTCAGCAGAAGGGGGAGAAATTGAGGGACTACGTGAAGAGGTTCACAGCTGAAGCTAGAACCGTCGCATCCCTCGACCAGTCGGTTGCTACCGCAGCGTTCCAATCCAATATCCTCAATTCTAACCTCCGCTCCTCCCTCGCCAAGAAGCCACCACAGGACTTTTCCGACCTCCTCCTTCGCACAGAAAAGTACATCCGGGCCGAAGAGGCCGAGCAACAACCCAACTGGGAGGTGCCTGCCTCCGGGTTTAAGAGGAAGGGAACGGAAGAAGAAGGAGCCAAGAAGCTCCAGAAGGATAATGCCGGCCAGCGCCGACCTCTCCCTAGATTTGAGAAGTTCACTCCCCTCACCACTAACATCTCCGCCATCTTCATGGAAGTCAAAAAAGAAGGGGTCTTGCCTCCGGCTCCCAAGATGAATATCCCCGCCAAGAGAAGAGATAAAGAGAAATGGTGCCGGTATCACCGAGACCATGGGCATGACACCAACGACTGCCGTGCACTAAGAAACGAGATCGAAGCCCTCATCCAGAGGGGGCAGTTGCCGAAATTCGTGAGAAAGGACCGAGCCGAGCTTCCTCCCCAGCCTAGGGGGGCTAACAAACGTCCGGAACGAGAAGAGATGCCAGATTTTGAGAAAGAGCGAGTCCTCCACCTCATCCATGGGGGTCCAATGGGGGGCTCCTCGAACTCCTCTCGGAAAGCTTTTATCAGAGAAGTGAACTCGGTCCGAACCACCCCTCCTCCCAAAGGCCTCGGAGTGCCCGTCACCTTCTCTGACGAAGATCTCGAGGGTGTCCGCACCCCTCATTGTGACGCACTCGTCATCAGTCTTAACATGGCCAATTTCAAAGTCGAGAGAATCTTAGTGGATAACGGTAGCTCTGTCAACATCCTCTTTCTCGACGCTTTCAAGGGCCTGAAGCTCTCCCGAGACAGACTCAAGCCCGCCGGCTACACGCTCCATGGGTTCACAGGAGTGCCGGTGACTATTGAAGGGGTGATTACCCTCGATGTCACAGCCGGCAAAACTCCTACTACCCGCACAGAGTCGATGGATTTCATGGTCGTAGATGTCACAGCAGCCTACAACGTCATTTTGGGTCGGCCCGGCCTAGCCGCCCTTGAAGCCGTCCCTTCTGCCTATCATCTCAAAATGAAATTCCCTACCCGGGCCGGAGTAGGGGAAGTGAGGGGCAATCAGGAGCAGGCCCGCAAGTGTTATATGACCTCCACCCTCGGACCCGTTCTCTCATTAGAAACACTGGAAATTCCCCAAGATGCCGCTCGGCCGACCTCCAAGCCGGTGGACGAATTGGAGGAGGTGCTCTTCTCGGAGCAAGAGCCAACCCACAAGTTCTTCGTTAGCAAGACCCTCCCGTCCGCCCTATACTCGGATATCGTAAAGTGCATCCGGGCCAACCAAGACCTCTTCGCATGGTCAGCTGCAGACATGCCCGGTATCTCCGAAGAACTCTTGGTCCACTGCCTGAGTGTTGATCCGGGGTCCAAACCGGTTCAGCAGAAGAGGCGCAAGTTCGCCCCTGAGCGTCAGCTCGCCATCAAAGAGGAGGTAGAAAAATTGTTGAAGGCCCGATTCATACAGGAGGTAAATTATCCTGAATGGTTGTCAAACGTAGTAATGGTGAAGAAGTCCAATGGGACATGGAGAATTTGTATTGATTTCACCGACCTCAACAAGGCTTGCCCCAAAGATCCCTTCCCTCTGCCAAGCATCGACACTCTGATTGACGCAACCTCAGGACACGAGCTCCTAAGCTTCATGGACGCTTTCTCGGGTTACAATCAGATAAGAATGTTCCCCCCAGATATCCCTAAGACATCTTTTGTAACCGATCAAGGCCTTTATTGCTACAGAGTCATGCCATTCGGCCTAAAGAATGCGGGGGCGACGTACCAACGCCTCGTCAACAAGGTATTCCAGGCCCAGATTGGCCGGAACATGGAAGTGTACGTGGATGACATGCTTGTGAAAAGCATCCGAGGCGTTGATCATGTGGCCGACCTCCAAGAAGCATTTGATGTTTTGAGAAAGCACAATATGAGACTCAACCCGAACAAGTGTGCGTTCGGCGTCTCATCAGGGAAGTTCCTCGGCTTCATGGTTAGCCAACGAGGAATAGAGGCAAACTCAGAAAAGATCAAGGCCATATTGGACATGGCCCCCCCTAGAAATGTCAAGGAAGTTCAAAGATTGACTGGTCGCCTAGCCGCCATTGGGCGCTTTCTGTCGAAGTCCGGGGAGAAGTGCCTCCCGTTCTTCAAAGCCCTCAGGGGGGCTAAAGGATTCGAGTGGGAGCAGCAACAACAAGACTCCTTCGACCAGCTTAAGGCTTACCTCGTCAATCCACCTCTTCTCAGCAAACCCATACCGGGCGAACCACTCTACCTCTACTTGGCAGCTTCCGAACAGACGCTTAGTGCGGTCTTAGTCAGAGAAGAAGAAAGGGCTCAGAAGCCCATTTACTACGTCAGCAAAGTGCTTCGAGACGCCGAGCTCCGGTACCCGAAAATTGAGAAAATAGCCTACGCCCTGATAATGGCCGCATGAAAGCTTCGGCCCTACTTCCAGTCCCATTCGGTGGTCGTTCTTACCGACCAGCTGCTGAAACAGATCCTTCACAAGCCAGAGACTTCCGGCCGCCTCATGAAGTGGTCGATCGAGCTGAGCCAACATGATATAACTTATCAGCCTCGGACCGCGATCAAGGCTCAGGCGCTGGCCGAATTCATAGTTGAAACAACTATCCCCGACTCCGAGCAAACAATGAAGGGACCACCCGTCTGGTCGGTCTATGTCGATGGATCCTCTTGCAATGAGGGAAGCGGGGCAGGAGTCATCCTCGCGGGCCCAGACGACTTTGTCCTCCAATATTCCCTCCGTATAAACTTCAAAGCCTCGAACAACGAAGCCGAATACGAGGCACTCATAGCCGGCCTTGGAATGGCCCGAAATGCAGGGGCGCGACGCCTGCGGATCTTCAGCGACTCTCAGTTGGTCGTCAACCAGGTCCTCGGCGAATACGAAGCCCGTGATGACAGGATGGTTAAGTACTTGGCTAAAGTGAAAAGCCTCATGGCGCTCTTCGAGGAGGCCCTCATCCGTAGAATCCCCAGAGAAGAAAATGCCCAGGCCAACGCTCTATCCAAATTAGCTTCCTCATCCCTTCAAGGCCTCGAACAAACTGTTCTGATAGAAGTCCTCCTAAAGCCGAGCATAGAGGACGAGGCTCTCGACTCCGTTGAAACACTGCCAGTCCTCCTCGAAGACAATTGGATGAAGCCCCTCGTCGAGTTTTTAAGAGACGGACTCCTCCCCCAGGATCCGAAGGAAGCCCGAAGGATAAGGACCCGAGCCGAGCGTTACATATTAGTCGAAGGCATTCTATATAAGCGCTCCTTCACCCAGGTGGATGGTCGGCCCTACCTAAGGTGCCTCTCCCCCGGGCAAGCCGACTACGCCTTGCAGGAACTCCATGAGGGCATCGGCGGAGCCCACTCCGGCTCCAGAGCCTTAGCGCGCAAAGTGTTGAACTACGGGTATTACTGACCCACTCTTCTACGGGACGCCGAACGACACGTTCGGCAATGCATCTCCTGCCAGAAGTATTCCGACATCCGACGCCTTCCACAAGCACCACTCACCTCCCTATCAAGTTCGATCCCCTTCGCAATGTGGGGGATGGATTTACTAGGGCCATTTCCACCAGCTCCCGGACAATTAAAGTTCCTAATCGTGGCAGTCGACTATTTCTCGAAATGGATAGAGGCCGAGCCCCTGGCTACAATCACCGAGCATAGAGTTGTTCAATTCTTCTGAAAAAATGTAATCTGCCGATTCGGCGTTCCTCGGGTCATAGTTACGGATAACGGAACGCAGTTCGCTGGGGCTGCCTTCCGAGCCTTATGTGAAGACCTGGCCATACAACACCGCTTCTCCTCTGTCTCTCATCCCCAGTCAAATGGCCAGGCCGAGAATGCCAACCGACAGATCTTCTCCGGCATCAAGAAGAGACTAGACAAGTGCTCCAAGGGCTTGTGGGTCGATCAACTGCCCAATGTGTTATGGAATTACCGCACCACGAAGCGGACCCCAACAGGCGAGAGTCCGTTTAATCTCACCTATGGGTCCGAGGCCCTCATCCCGCTAGAAGTTGGGATACCCTCTCCTCGTTTGATAGCTTTTGAAGAAGAGCAGAATGCCAGAGAGCTCAGAGCAAGCCTAGACTTGATAGACGAAATCCGAGAAAGAGTGGCCATACGGCAACAAAGTTACCGGAGAAGAATCGAACTCGCCTACAACAAACGGGTCCGCCCAACAGACCTCAAAGAAGGGGATCTGGTCCTCCGAAAATTGGCCATCTCGTTCCCCGGACAGAAAAGCAAACTGGCCCCGAATTGGGAGGGTCCATACAAGATTTCAAAAGTGATCCGCCCCGGTGCGTACAAACTAGAAGATCTAGAAGGCAGAGAAATTCCCAGGACTTGGAATGCCGACCATCTTTTGAAATACCAAGAGAAGGCAGCTACGCCTACCTAAGTAACTCGAGATGTCGGACCACTCCTTTCCTGCTACTAGTAGTAATTTTTCCTTTATTTTTTCATTGTAATAACGGCTAGCAACTTTAGAAGCAGCCGACCGTTAGATATTAATAAATAAAGTTTTTCATATTTTTGATACTATCGCATCCCTCTGCCTTCAATTCTCTAACCACACGATGGTTCGGAGTCCAGCACTCGGCTCGACACTTCTTCCTCGGCTCGCCTACAGACGAGCCGGGAGTAGATCGCCGTTCGAAATTGCTCCTGCAGCCGTTGAATGGATCGGAGTCCAACACTTGGCTCGATTTTGCTTCGGAAGTTCGCTCCTAAGCGGACTAGAAGTAGCTCGCCATTCGAAATTGCTCCTGCATCCCTTAAACTAACCACACGATGGTTCGGAGTCCAGCACTCGGCTCGACACTTCTTCCTCGGCTCGCCTACAGACGAGCCGGGAGTAGATCGCCGTTCGAAATTGCTCCTGTAGCCATTGAATGGATCGGAGTCCAACACTTGGCTCGATTTTGCTTCGCAAGTTCGCTCCTAAGCGGACTAGAAGTAGCTCGCCATTCGAAACTGCTCCTGCATCCCTTAAACTAACCACACGATGGTTCGGAGTCCAGCACTCGGCTCGACACTTCTTCCTCGGCTCGCCTACAGACGAGCCGGGAGTAGATCGCCGTTCGAAATTGCTCCTGCAGCCGTTGAATGGATCGGAGTCCAACACTTGGCTCGAATCTGCTTCGTTGTTTCGCTCCTAAGCGGACTAGAAGTAGCACGCCATTTGAAACTGCTCCTGCATCCCTTAAGCTGACCACACGATGGTTCGGAGTCCAACACTTGGCTCGATTCTACTTCGCAAGTTTGCCCCTAAGCGGACTAGAAGTAGCTCGCCATTCGAAACTGCTCCTGCATCCCTTAAACTAACCACACGATGGTTCGGAGTCCAGCACTCGGCTCGACACTTCTTCCTCGGCTCGCCTATAGACGAGCCGGGAGTAGATCGTCGTTCGAAATTGCTCCTGCAGCCGTTGAATGGATCGGAGTCCAACACTTGGCTCGATTTTGCTTCGCAAGTTCGCTCCTAAGCGGACTAGAAGTAGCTCGCCATTCGAAACTGCTCCTGCATCCCTTAAACTAACCACACGATGGTTCGGAGTCCAGCACTCGGCTCGACACTTCTTCCTCGGCTCGCCTACAGACGAGCCGGGAGTAGATCGCCGTTCGAAATTGCTCCTACAGCCGTTGAATGGATCGGAGTCCAACACTTGGCTCGAATCTGCTTCGTTGTTTCGCTCCTAAGCGGACTAGAAGTAGCGCGCCATTCGAAACTGCTCCTACATCCCTTAAGCTGACCACATAATGGTTCGGAGTCCAACACTTGGCTCGATTCTACTTCGCAAGTTTGCCCCTAAGCGGACTAGAAGTAGCTCGCCATTCGAAACTGCTCCTGCATCCCTTAAACTAATATAACGATCGGATCTCTCCTATGGCTCGACCCAATCTCTCCGACTCACCCTCAGTCGGGCCGGAATTAGGTACAAATCACAGTCCTGACGCGCCGAGCCGAGGTACCGGGGTACCGACCCTCGTTTATGGCAAAAAATCACTCCGAGGCGAAGTCACCGTCAGATCGTCTCAGAAAGTGTGCTAGGGCGTGATGAGCGGATCCCATTCAGCCACGTGTCCACAAAACGACAAGATAGTGTTTCCTTGGGAACCGGACCCACCTCAAGATCCGTGCAAACATCAGACGGCCCTGATCAGGCCATGTTGGCGCAGTCGAGAAGCAACTACGCCTTAACAGCCAGACCAAGCCTATGGCTCAGAAGCGCAGCAAAAAAGGAAAATTCGAGGCCAAGGAGTTCGGCGAGACGAACACCAGCCTCGTGGTTCGTCTCGAGCCTACTCTAGTTGACACAACAATAGCACAAATAAGGAGACAGCCGAGGATAGTTCGGATAAAACAACTCCAATTCCATTAATAAATTTGATAAAGTTACAAAGTGGATTACAACAGCAAAAACTTGCACGTAGGTTACAACACAAAGACACGACCCGTCCGCTACTTCCGAGGAAGGGGAATGCTCCGGTTTAGAGACACTTTGGGTCGACGCTTCTTAACCTCCGAGCTCGATTCCAGGCCGACGAACCGAGACGCCTCCTCGCCACTAACCCTGACGGTTGCTCCTACCGAAGCACTGCTTGAAGACACTGCCACACCGCTTTGGGCATCGGCGGCTGACCTGCCTACCATAGGAGTCCGGCTCGCCGCTTGATAGAACGTGATCCCTCGCTCGATCTCTTCGCGGGTGCACGAGGTGCTCCGGACGTTAGCCCTCACCGGCTGAGGCTTGAGCCGAGCAACTTCTTCCTCCAGTTCGACGATGCGATCCTTCAATGTGTCATCCTTTACTATCACCTTAAACCGAGGAAGTTTCGCCGAACCGGGGTATTCGGCGCTGTCGGAAATAACGCGACGCAAGTGGGTCACTTCGATACTCTTGTCGACCGTCACCCTCTGCAGCTCTTCCACCTTCCTCGCTAAGCCATCTCGTTCGGCTGAAACTCGCGCCAGTTCCTCTTCCCTAGCAGATAGCTCGGCCTCGACTATCCGTAGGTGGTGCAGTTCGACCAAAGCATCGCTATGCCCAATCACCAAGTTATGAAGTATCCTCCTCGTCAAGTGAACCTCACCCTCGAGACGATCCTCCCGAGATCGCTTAAACAACTCGGCTCGGTGCTGTTCAGCCGAGGTGTTACGATTCTGCTCGGCAATCTGAAATAAGAAAGGGATAGGATTGAAATACCACACCACCGAGCCAAACACTTAGACAAATTTCGGAGTCAAAATACTTCATTCATTAAAAAGCGGTGGCCAGTCCGCAAAAGGCATTACAATGATCGAAAACAAAAGAAAAACTACAAAGATTTAACAAGAGGATCAAGGGTCCACCTGCGTCGCCGTCTCGACCACGGGCACAATAACAGATGGCCCCTCAGTCCTCCCTTCGTCGACCTGGCCGTCCACCACCGATCGGTCGTCCTCCCCCTCCTCGTCTTCGCCTCCTGCGTTGTCGCCTTCACCTTCCTCCCCCTCGTCGCCTGAAGGGGACCCTGGCCACAGTCAGTAGCCGACCCGATCGAAGCCCGCGACCCGTTCCTGAACATGGTCGAGCGCCGTTTGGTAAGATCGCTCCATGTTCTCGGCCATGTGCTTCTTTGCTTCGCCCTCAACCTCCCTCTCCACTTCGGCCCGGATCTTCGTCGCCAGGGCCCCTTTCTCCGCCTTCTCTTCGGCCAAGGCCTTCGTCGCCGCATCTAGCTCCTCGGCGGCCTTGGCAGCCTTGGCAGACTCCGCTTTTAGAGTCTCCTTGACCTTCTTCAGGTCGGCGACAAGGTCGGCCACCCGAACCTCCAAGGCCTCTGCCCTCCTTTGCTCGGCCTCGAGTTCCTTGACCGCCCTCACCTTCGCCGACCGGTCTTTGTCGCTCGCGGCCCTCAGCTCCTTCTCCTGCTCGGCAAACGTCTCGAGGAGATGGCCGAAGTGACACGTGGCCTGCGAAGACAACAACGAGCGCACTAAGCAAACCGAGCAGTAAACTTAGCAAAAAGAAACTTAGCAATAAGAATCTTACCGAGACGAGTGACCGAGCCACCTCGTAGGTGTCGTCACCCACCGTCCCCGCCTTTAGTGCGGCTCGATCCTTCGGGGTCGCCAAATGTTTGAAGACCTGCACTGACATCTACGAATTGCCGAGGAACCCGTCATGGTTCTTCACTCGCCAATTCGGTACGAACAGCTGCTTGTGCTGCTCTGTCAGAATCTCTTCGGCAGCCTTGGTTAGCGGTGGTGCCTCGATCGACAGCGCCGCGTTCACGTCAAAGGTCCCCTCGATCACGCCAGGGACCACAATGGACGGGGGCTCCTCAACGACGACAACTTCCGAGGGCGCCTCAACGGCCGGAGGGGGCGGAGAGATGGTCGAGGCGACAGCAGGTGGCGGAGTCGACGAGACAGTCGCGGTCGCCCTCTTCCTCTTTTTCCCCCCGGCCAACTTAGACCTGTCGGCCATCATGGAGTTGAAGTCAATCTTCATTCCTTCTGCAACGAGCCACAAAAAAAAAGAGACGAGTTAGCAGGCCGAACCAAAAACTTAAAAGAAAAATGAAAAACGAGATGTCAGGAGCATACTCGGGTCGATGGGGCTTAGGCCGGACCCAAACAACACCTCCTCCGTCAAATCCCTCCAACTCAGTATCGGAAGGGCCATTATCTTCCTCGCCACCTCTTCCTCGGCCTCAGACAAAACAGGGTCGGCGCGCGCAAAATTCGGCACCTCCACCTTCCAACGGGTCGGAATGGGCCGAATCGCCTCGCCCCTTACTATAAAATACTTTTCCTTCCAACCCTTAATCGAGTCAGGGTTTTCTATAATCTTAACACCCTTCCTCGGCCCCAAGTAATATCGATACTCTGTCTTGTGCTGCCGGTTTACTCGATACAATCCTCGGAAGACCGTGAGATCCGGCTCCACCTCGGCTCGGTAGCACTGAAGCATAAAGGCATTCACATGGCGCCATGTGTTCGGCATGAACTGGGTCGGCGCGAGGCAATACCAGCCGAGGATCTCGAGGATGAATGGGTGCAGAGGGAAATGTAACCCGGCATGAAAGGAGTCGACGTCGAACATGCACATGTCCGACGACGGCAGCTTGGAATTCGCTCGTATCCCGGGACCTGGGAGAATCAGTTTGTACTCCGGAGGGATAGCGAAAGCCCTTCTAACCCGGAGTAGGTCCTCCTCGGATAACAGCGTGATGAGCTCATCGGCTTCGGTGGGAAGGGCCGGGTTAGGTTCTTCGACGATCTTAGACTTCCCATAGATCGCCTTCTCCAGCAAGTCGCCCTGGTACTGCCTGACCCCCGAATGACCGGACAGGACGGAAGGATACCGTCCCATCTTGGGTGCTTGCTTCGGATTCTCCACAATCACCTCCACTATGGGGGATTGGGCCTCCACCCTCCTCTTCTTCTTCTCCTTCTTCGTCTCGACTACAGACGGTCCGGCAACTTGCTTACCCTTCCTCCCAATCTCCGACCTCCTCCTCTCCTCGGCACTCTCGTCGCCCGAAGACGAGGCCACACTCCCCGAGTCTACTCGAGACATCTCTAGAAAAATTATTCAGACTAAGTGAACTGACCTTTTGAAGTGACATCCACGGTCGGAGTGCTCTCGCCGGAAATCGCCTGGCCCACGCGACAGCTAACGGCAACACCTTAGAGAAAAAATCGCCGCTAGCAGAGAACTTAGAGATCGAAAGTAAAAACTTGAGTAAAAAGTGAGAAGTGAGCTTGAGAGTAAGGGTGAGAGCTTTTAACCCCTAGCAAGTTGGGCCACCCTGGGAAACGCAAAAAGCCCACTAAGGAGCCAAAGCGACAGGCGGAAAAGATATGAAGGTTACTCAAAGCAAGAGACTCTTCAAAATACCAAGTCAACGTCTCGGCCACCTGCGAGAAAACCATCGGACAGCCCGGCTAGGCAACCGAACCACTGCCACCCTTTGGAACAAACAGCCCTGATGCGCCGAGCCGAGATACCGGTGTACCGACCCACGTATATGGCAAAAAATCGCTCCAAGGCGAAGTCACCGTCGGATCTCTTTAAAATTCGCGACAGAATCTGATGGACGGTTCAGATCGTGCCACGCCCACAAAACGACAAGATAGCATTTTCTCGTGATCTGAACCCCATCCTCGAGATGCGAGCCATGATGGACCGCTTAGATCCAGCCATGCGTCCCTCCTTGCTGCCTGCCATCGGCTTGCCCAGCCGAGCTACCGAACAGCTCAACCGAGCCACCGAGCTACCGAACAGCTCAACCGAGCCACCGAGCTACTAGGCACAGAGGAGTGGAGCCCTCAGGAGGTACTTCCTCCAAAACACCCTACTCAGTACCTCGGCCAAACAGCCCTGATGCGCTGAGCTGAGATACCGGGGTACCGACCCTCGTATATGGCAAAAAATCGCTCCGAGGCGAAGTCACCGTCGGATCTCCTTAAAATTCGCGACAGAATCTGATGGACGGTTCAGATCGTGCCACGCCCACAAAATGACAAGATAGCGTTTTCTCGTGATCTGAACCCCATCCTCGAGATGCGCGCCATGATGGACCGCTCAGATCCAGCCATGCGTCCCTCCTTGCTGCCTGCCATCGGCTTGCCCAGCCGAGCTACCGAACAGCTCAGCCGAGCCACCGAGCTACTAGGCGCAGAGGAGTGGAGCCCTCAGGAGGTACTTCCTTCAAAAACCCCAACTCAGTACCTCGGCCAAACAGCCCTGATGCGCCGAGCCGAGATACCGGGGTACCGACCCTCGTATATGGCAAAAAATCACTCCGACCCATATCACCCGTTGGATCTTGTGAAAAAGCGTGCTCGTCATGATGGACGGCCCAGATTTGGCCACGTCCACTAAACGACAAGATAGCGTTTTATGGGGATCCACGTTGAGATGGACGACCCAGATGATGCCACGTACCTCAGAATCATCGAGCCGAGGCACTGACCCCCCGAACCGAGGCATAGACCCTCCGAGCCGGGGTACCGGGGTACCGACCCTCGTATATGGCAAAAAATCGCTCCGACCCATATCAGCCGGTGGATCTTGTGAAAAAGCGTGCTCGTCATGATGGACGGCCCAGATTTGGCCACGTCCACTAAACGACAAGATAGCGTTTTATGGGGATCCACGCTGAGATGGACGACCCAGATGATGCCACGTACCTCGGAATCATCGAGTCGAGGCACTGACCCCCCGAACCGAGGCATAGACCCTCCGAGCCGGGGTACCGGGGTACCGACCCTCGTATATGGCAAAAAATCGCTCCGACCCATATCAGCCGTTGGATCTTGTGAAAAAGCGTGCTCGTCATGATGGACGGCCCAGATTTGGCCACGTCTACTAAACGACAAGATAGCGTTTTATGGGGATCCACGCTGAGATGGACGACCCAGATGATGCCACGTACCTCGGAATCATCGAGCCGAGGCACTGACCCCCCGAACCGAGGCATAGACCCTTCGAGCCGGGGTACCGGGGTACCGACCCTCGTATATGGCAAAAAATCGCTCCGACCCATATCAGCCGTTGGATCTTGTGAAAAAGTGTGCTCGTCATGATGGACGGCCCAGATTTGGCCACGTCCACTAAACGACAAGATAGCATTTTATGGGGATCCACGCTGAGATGGATGGCTCAGATGATGCCACGTACCTCGGAACCATCGAGCCGAGGCACTGGTCATCCGAACCGAGGCACTTGGCTTCGGCACGCCAGGCCGAGCCGAGGTACCGAGGTACCGAACCTCACATACGGCGAAAAAACGAGCCGAGGAACAGGGACCACACGATCTCTCCGAAAATCGCGCTCCGCTCTGATCGAGGGCTCTGATGATGCCACGTCATAAATGAATATTAAAAATCGGTTTTTATTTATTTAAATCATTTTATTTATCTAAAAAATCGCGAAAAATTACTAAAAATTCGGAAAAATTAGCTAAAAATTCCAGGAAATAATTAAAAATTCGGGGGCTATTTCCCAGCCTCCGAACGAACAATTATTGCCTAGAACGCACGGCTAAAGCCCCCGAACGACTAGCTGACGCATCGCGAAATTAGATAAATAGCCTGAAAAAATAGACAAAAACTTGATATACCATATGGCTTCAAGAAAGAAGAAGAAAGTGCCTTACCACCCACTTCGGGATTCCAAAAACACCCATTCGGACTTCGACACAACTCCATTAGCCACTAAAATAGTCAAACTACTCCTCAAAGACTGATTGACCTCAGCCTTTAGGAGTGGGGGGCTCGTGATGCGGCTAAAAATAGGGGTTTAATCAAGGCCGTCCAAATGGAGCACGAATCCCGAGGTTCAGGGGTGAAACGGTAATTTTACCTACAAAACAGGTCTGAAGCGGATACCGGGTCTCCTTCTCAGATCCAATAACCTGCGAACGGATCCACCTCAACTGGGTGCGGGTTTTAACCCGCAACAAACCCGGTCCAGCGGGATAGAATTAGGGTTTCTGATTAATATTAATTAACGGCCCTGATTCGTATCTATCTTTTCACTGGGGATGAGGGATTACATTCCTTATCTGTATACACAGGAATTACATGCCTAATCTGTTCCCTAAGACGCCTATAAATACCACCCACCCATCTCCATTAAGAGGTAATCAATCTTTCACTAGTTTTTGCGCTCTTTCATAGTCTGCCAGATTACTGACTTGAGCGTCGGAGGGTGCATCGCAAGAAACAACCCCGGTGTCTCGCACTTTTTGCAGGTGCACGGCAGGGACGACGATCGAGGCCCGATGGAACAGGTACACAGGTTTTCTATTCAGTTTCCCTAAGAATCCACAAGTTCTATCTGTTTGCCCCCACACCGAAATTAGCGGTAACAATACCATAATAAAAGTAACCAAGCCGGGGTTAAGGGAAAGATCTAATAGTGGATAGTTCAGAAACGCGTCCTTGGAAAGGGGCATGTATTTCCCATTTTGCTGCATGGACTTGTTGGTTCATGTACCTGTTACCTGTTGCTGCACGTACCTGTTGGTCGTGTACCTGTTGCTGCATGGACCTTTGGTTCATGTACCTGTTACTGTTGCTGCATGGACCTATTGGTTCATGTACCTGTTACTTGTTGCTGCACGTATCTGTTGGTCGTGTACCTGTTGCTTCATAAACCTGTTGCTGCATGAATCGGATGATTCGTGTACCTATTGCTTCATGAACCTGTTTCTTGTTTCCTGTACCTGAGTACACTGCCCTCTATGGTCCACTATGAAATCTAAAACGAAATTGCTTGTTGTAGCAACCATATGGTGTGGGCAGCATGAAGTGCTACCTAGATAGTAAATTAACAAGATTAGACTTGACTTAACATGACACCTGTTAAATGATACCTGATACCTGTTTACCTGATACATGATTACCTGTTACCTGTATACCTGATTACTTGTTACTTGATTACCTGATACTTGATACATATTTACCTGATAACCTGATAATTGATACATGTTCACCTGTTTGCCTGTTTACTTGACACTTGACACATGATACCTGTACCAGTTAGTATACCATGTTGTTAGTTAGTTTCCCCATGTGCTTGTATACTACATTATTTGTGACCCGCGACTTGCAATTGACGGGTACTTGTATTTTCTCTTTTTCTTCTTTCCTGCATTCATTGTATTGCAGATTTTGGAGAACAGGTTTCAGACGGTATTGGTGACATGATGTACTAGATGCTGAATTTTGCTATTATTATTCTTGTTGCCTAATTTGAACAAATATTGTATTTTGAGACTTGAATTTATTCTTGTATTTGGGCAATGTGACCCAGGATTATTTATTTTATTCAGATCATGACTATTTGAGATTAATATATTTTATTTCAAGTATTCTTGTTGGTATTTAGTTCATATGTGCATGTGGTTGACTTTTCTGGCTTCCGACTCTGATTATCTTCTGAAATATTGTAAAGATTCTTGAACAGCTTATGGACGATGAAAATCATTTGCTGGGCTTTTGTCTCGTACCCGTGTTCCGTATTGTTTTTGGGAAGCGGGGCATGACATTCACCAATAGCGACTTCAGAGCCTAACTCGTCTAGAGACGCTCCACAAACTGTAACACCCCGAATTTCAAAATACAACTGAATTCGAAATTCCACAGGATCTTTACACTTCTTTCGTACAATTTTACAAGAAAATAAAAACTTTTCTTTCATCAGAGTTACATTACACTTGTACATTGTCACAACGGAAGCAATTTTGCAATAATTTACATGAAAATTTTTTTAAATCAATCTTGCGCAGCATGTACACTTCAATTTGTCATGCATCTTTACCCTGCATATAAAATTGTGGGCGCGTCAGTTCATTCAACTAACGAAATATTATACACAACCAACCTCTCTATGCCGGAAACAGTATAACGATTCTCATTACTTAGCAATCCACAAACTTGTTCACAAACAAAGCTAAAGGGACTATCCTATTGATGTCGTGTTGTGAATGTGCACTTAAACCTTAATGCAATTATTTGTATTATATGACACTAATGCGCACTTGTTCAGAGTCTATGCAGTCCATACTACATAGGTCCGAGGGCAAGCCCTTAACCATTCTTCATCTTGTAGGGTTCAATCCCTCGCCATGACTTAATCTACTACTGTAACTACGGTAAGTATCCTAGACATTTTCTGACCTACGAACTCATGTCTAGGTGCCCTGGAGGGAATCCTAATGCACTGACACATGACTCATCATGCAAGCATCATGTGGTAATTCAGCTCCTATCATAGACAAGACACCACCCGCAGTCGTCAAACACCCCACGAGCGTCGCCACCGGGACGGTACTCTGGAGCAGTATCCACGCCCTATCATGATGCATCATGGGACATCCTGTGAATATTCTCACGCCGCCAATCCAATGGCCCTCATACTCAATATTTTTCTTTTACTTTTATCACATCTTCACTATGTATCTAATGATTAGTTTAATTGAATCATGAATAAAATCAACTCTTAGAATGTAGCACTCCCACTATACCGGTCTTATTCATTTAATTCACATGACCCAACCTTGGTCTTCTCATTTCAAATATCATTTCACAATTCTTTCATTGCCGGTATAAGGCTTGGCTATACCCTAATTCTCAATTTCAACTCATAATTACAATATCGAGCTTTTCATACTCATAAGATCTTTTAATGATTAATCACAATTCACATTTCATATTCATAACATTCATGTATTCATATTCATGGTACTCTTCCTAACTCATCATGTCAACTAATTTCAATTTCTCAAGTAAAATATCATGTATAACAATAAAAATGCAACCTTCCACAATCGCTAGTTTATAACCCATATAATTCTATTTTAATCCATGCTAATTCCACAGTTCACAATTTGACTTAGTTTTCACTTCACACTTTTCAAATTTCTCATTACCAAAATCTCATTTTAAACTTCTTAAACAATCCATTCGAACTTTAAAAGAAAACAATTTAAGTTAATAATTAAAATAAGTTTCTTCTTGTAAAAACGGTCTCACTTATACAAGGCCACAGGTAATAGAGATTTCCTTACAAAATATAGATATTATTTGAAACTTTAGGCCAGTCGACTGTTAATCATGGCCAGTCGGCTGTTCTGCAAGGTTCTAAAGCTCGAAAATAAAGTAATCACAGAAGTCGACTGTCACATATGACCAGTCAGCTGTTCTGCGATGATCTTTAAACTGAAAAATAAAATGTCAGGGCAGTCGACTGTTACAAAAGTCAGTCGACTGTTCTGTAAAAGATTCGAACTATATATTTTTCATTTTCTCAGATATTTTTCATTTTCTCAGACCAGTCGACTGTTTCAACATGTTCAGTCGACTATGCTACTGGGTTTTTCAATTTCTCAAAAAAAAATGTTTTTTAGTTCTTTTTCTTCTATTTTTGACACATAACTTTCCGGATTATAGCACACATAAAATTACAGCAACTCAGTATTTTTATGAGTATTTTAACTCTTTAAAACATGCATTTTAGCTTTAGTTTCTATTCCATGATCATAATTTCGACATTCGAGAACTAAAGTATAATTCTTCATAATTAAAGATAGATTCCCACAAAAATCACTACAAAAATATTTTCTTTCTCACGATGTTTTTAGAACACAAAAATTCATCTTTCTTAATGAATAAAACTCATATTTTTATCCACTAATTTACTCATATTGCATTCAATCGTTTGTTTGCAAAAATACAATTTTTTCATCTATTCTAATACTCATATGGCACATGTAACAATGGAAATTTCTACTACAACAATTAACAATCATCTCTTAGTAAATTATTCCATCAATTCATCTCTAGCATAACGTTCTACTTTAATACTTTAATCAACAAACATGGTTCTAATCATTTTACTTGTTAATCCACATAGTTTCCATTTAGAACATACTTAGCAAGCATTCCAACATTAGAAACATTGAGAACATTCACTTTTACTCATAATTAATAAATCTAGTAATCAAAATAACACACATTTACTAATTTATCAATTCTCTTCTAATTAGGAAAGCATGCATTTCATTTCAACTAGCGGCTTTATGATAACAATTCAATTTCATTCCTAGCATGATTTCTACTTTACAAGTCATGAGAAACACCAACCTCTTTGAAGAAAAAGCCAACTAAAAGCTCCTAGAGTCCCCTAGAATGCGAGAGAGTGCCTTCTCCTCCTAGATTGCAACGCAAAACTCCTTCTCCTTGCTTCCTTGCCAAAACCGAGAGCTCCAAGTGTGGGGGAATGAATGGCCGGCCTCCAATGGTACACACACACTCACACTCACACTAATATATATATCTCCTATATAATTTCTTCTTTCAATAGTTTATTAGTGTAGAATACAAATAGATAGGGGTATTTATACTAATTATAGGATAAATTGAAGGGCTAGGATTCATTGAATAGTTATAGGATGGATGGCTAGGATAGGAGGGGAAGTTGTAGCAACCACCCACACTCAAATAAACTACCCATGCACACACACCCACTCTCCCATTCCTCCATGCACAATCCAGCCTCAAAATAGTGTGCATTGCACACTACGTACATGCACGTGCCCCCTAGTACCCCTATTGGAAGTTTGTATAATTTTAATTAATCAAATTGTTCACATTTTGTGTCTACATGACAAGTGTGACCATTTAAATGATTAATTAAATTTGTGGGCTTCACAAACAGTGGGCTTAGGCTTGTGGGCCAAATAATAAAATAATAAAATAATAGTTTATTAATGTGGGCTCAAATTAAGAAAATAGTGTTTTAGGCTTTATAAAATAGGCTTTTAGAAAAATAAAAGAAGAAAGTAATTGTTCATACTATAAAATGAAACTTTATATATAAAAATAAATAAATAAATATGCACATGAAATTTGCACGTGCACAACACGTGAAAATCAACATTTCCACTAAAATGAGTTTAGGGTATTACAATACTCCCTCCTTAGAATAGTTCCGTCCCCGGAACTATAATTAAAGAGTGAGAAAACAAAACACAATAAGAAGATACAATCAAGCAAAAAGCTCAGGATGATCCTTCATCATTCTCTCCTCAGATTTCCAAGTAGCCTCTTCAACCAACTAGTTTCTCCAGACTACCTTGACCATCGGTATCGTCTTATTCCTCAAGACTTTCTCTCGACGATCAACAATCTCAACTGGAAGCTTAATGTAACTCAGATCTAACTGCAAACCTTCTGGCACTTTCGGGTAAATGATGACTTGGATCTGGAATGTAACCTCTCAGCATAGACAGATGAAAGACATTGTGCACCTGAGACAACTCTCCCGGTAACTCAAGCTGGTAAGCAGTTTTTCCGATCCTTTTCAATATCTTATACGGGCCTATGAACCTCAGGGTTAACTTTCCACCCTTTCCGAAACGGATCACGCCTTTGCTGGGTGATACCTTCAAAAAGACAAAGTCACCAACCTCAAACTCAAAGTCCCTTCTCCGGTTGTCTACATAGCACTTCTACCTACTCTGAGCTTCCACCAACCTCTTCCTGATCAGATCAATCTTTTCAGAGGTCTGCTGCACAATCTCAGGCCCAAACATCTGACGCTCCCCAACTTCGAACCAACAGACAGGCGTCCTGTACTTCCTGCCATACAAAGCTTCGTACGGCACCATCCCAATGCTAGTCTGAAAACTGTTGTTGTAGGAAAACTCCACCAAAGCTAAATGCCTTTCTCAACTGCCTCCAAAGTCTAGTACACAGCACCGAAGCATGTCCTCAAGAATACGGTTGACTATCTCGATCTGCCTATCAGTCTGGGGATGAAAAGCAGTGCTGAAATCTGTCTTGGTACCCAAAGCCGTATGAAGACTCGTCCAGAAATGAGAAGTAAACTGCTCATCTCGATCAGACACAATGGTCAACGGAATACCATGAAGCCTGATGATCTCACCAACATACATCTCAGCCAACTTGTCCATCGAAGCAGTGAGTTTCATCGCCAAGAAGTGAGCGGACTTGGTTAGTCGATCGATTATGACCCAAATTGCATCATTGCCTTTAGGACTCTTAGGGAAACCCGTGATGAAATCCATACTGATGTTATCCCACTTCCATTCCGGAATTGGTAACGGTTGCAATAGACCTCCGGGTTTCTGATTCTCAGCTTTGACTTGTTGACAAATCTCACACCTCGACACAAATTCAGCCACATCCCGTTTCAAACCTGACCACCAGAAATGTTGTTTAATGTCCTTATACATCTTGGTACTCCCAGGATGTACAGACAGAAGAGTAGCATGTGCCTCCTGAAAAATACTTTCTTTCAAGTCGACTGATCCGGAACACACAGTCTCTCCCCAAACCACAGCACTTCATCCCTAATTTGAAATCCGGGTAACTTGCCAGCACCAACCTGCTCCTTTATCATCTGAATCTCTGCATCTTCCTTCTGACTTGCAATAATCCTTTTGTTCAATGTCGATTGAAGCCTCAGCTGAGCTAAAGATGATCCCAAGCCTTGTAGAACAACTTCAATACTAGCCCGATCCAACTCCTCTGCTAGCTGCCTTTGAGTTGTAATCAAACCCGCCAGACTGCTCTTACGGCTAAGTGCATCAGCAACAACATTAGCCTTCCCATGATGATACTTAATCTCTGGACGAATGTCCTCAAGTACCTCCAGCCATCTCCTTTGCCTCAGGTTCAGATCCTTCTGCTGATAGATGTACTTCAAGCTTTTGTGGTCTTTGTACATGTTCAGCTTCTCACCATACACATAGTGTCTCCAATGCTTCAAGGCGAAGATAATCGCAGTCAACTCCTGATCATGAGTCGGATAATTCTTCTCATGCGGTCTTAGTTGCCTAGACCCATAAGTGATTACTTTCCCTTCTTGCATTAAGACACAACCAAGCTTACGATGTGAAGCATCGCTGTAGACATCATACTCAACACCTGCTCTAGGCAAAGCCAAAATAAGTGCAGTAGCCAGCCTCTCTTTCAACTCCTGAAAGCTTGCCTCGCACTGTTCGGTCCACTTAAAGTTCACATTCTTCTTGGTCAGACAAGTGAGCGGCACGGCTATCTGACCGTAGCCCTGAATAAATCCTCTGTAGTATCCAGTTAACCCAAGAAAACTCCTGATTTTCTTTACTGTATTAGGCCTTGCCCAATCTCTCACTGCCTCTAACTTCTGAGGATTAGTTGCCACTCCCACCTTAGAAAGGATGTGACCTAGGAATGCCACTTCAAATTTCCAAAAATCACACTTGGATAACTTGGCATACAACTCATGCTCCTGAAGCTTCCTCAAAACTGCTGCCAGATACTCTGTGTGCTCCTCCTCCGACTTGGAGTACACGAGAATATTATCGATAAACACCACGACGAAAGAATCTATGAACGGCCTCATAACTCTGTTCATCATGTCCATGAAGATTGCAGGTGCATTCGTCACCCCAAACGGCATAACTAAGAATTCGTAATGCTCGTGTCGAGTTCTGAATGCACTCTTATGCACATCTTCAGCTTTCACTCGAACTTGATGATATCCTGATCGAAGATCTATTTTGGAGAAAACAACTGCTCCTTGTAGACGATCGAACAAGTCATCAATTCGCGGAATTGATACTTATTCTGAACAGTGACCTTATTCAGCTCTCGGTAATCGATGCACATCCTCATCGAACCATCCTTTTTCTTTACCAAAAGCATCGGCACTCCCCAAGATGATGCACTCGGTTGAATAAAACCCTTCTCCAACAATTTCTCAATCTGCCGTTTGATCTCATCCTGCTCCACAGGTGCCATCCTATACGATGCCTTGAAAATAGATGCACTCCCTGGCTGAATAGTGATGCTGAACTCCACATCGCGATGCGGGGGTAACCCAGGCAAATCTTCCAAGAACACAGTCAGGTAATCCTTAACCACAGGAATCTGCTGCAACTCTACAGGAATCCCTCACCTCTGGCTGATAGCAGCAACCAAATCTGAACATCTCCTCTTCCCTTGGAAGATGACTTTAGGTCCACCTAGAGCCTTCACTGTTACTGTCTTGGTCTTGCACTCGATGTTCGCACTGTACACCGACATCCAATCAATGCCACTGATAACATCGACTCCCAAAACATTCAGCTTGATTAGATCGTTCCCGAAAATTCGATCTCCAATCACGATCTCACAGTCAGCATAGTACCGATCGGTAGTTAGAGTCTCCAATGACGGAGTAGCTACTGCTAAAACCTTGCCTGAAAATATCTTCGGTTTGACTCCCAGAACTTTAACAAATTTAGGTGATACAAAAGTATGAGAGGACCCAGTATTGAACAAAATAACAGCTTTCTTTCCATTCAAAATAAGTTCTCTTGTTACATAACACACACTCGTCATATAACAGTTCACTAATTAACGGGAAAAAGAGACAACAGAAAACATTCTTAAACATCCTCCCTCGTACCAGTGATGACATGATCCACCTCATCAGCGTCAGCTTCAGTCAAGGCAAATACTTGCCCTGCTGGTACGGCTTCTTCCCGGCCTGCTGAGTTGGTCCATTGCAGACGAC
The DNA here is from genome assembly GCA_017893485.1 of Hemerocallis citrina. NCBI lineage: Eukaryota > Viridiplantae > Streptophyta > Magnoliopsida > Asparagales > Asphodelaceae > Hemerocallis > Hemerocallis citrina. Next base: position 112,455,969 of record CM030360.1, on the reverse strand, counting down.
ATCCTGCAGTTTGGGGCAATGAGACTTGTAGTGGCCTGTCTTTCCACAGTTGAAAAAAGTCACTGGAGGTCTCGCCCAAGTATTCCCGTGTCTTCCTGCCACTTGAATAGTGTTCGCACCGGTAGGCTTGAACCTTTGAGTCGGTGGCTGTCCCCTGGCATTTTCTCAGACCAATCAACTGTTTCAACGTGATCGGTCGACTATGCTACTGGATTTTTCAATTTCTCAGAAAAAAAAATGTTTTTTAGTTCTTTTTCTTCGCTTTTTGAAACATAACTTTCTGGATTATAGAACACATAAAATTACAGCAACTCAGTATTTTTATGAGTATTTTAAATCTTTAAAACATGCATTTTAGCCTTAGTTTGTATTCCATGATCATAATTTCGACATTCGAGAACTAAAGCATAATTCTTCATAATTAAAGATAGATTCCCACAAAAATCACTACAAAAATGTTTTCTTCATCACAATATTTTTAGAAGACAAAAAGTTATCTTTCTTAATGAATAAAACTCATATTTTTATCCACTAATTTACACATAATGCATTCAATCTTTTGTTTGCAAAAATACAATCTTTTTATTTATTCTAATACTCATATGGCACATGTAACAATAGAAAATTCTACTACAACAATTAACAATCATCTCTTAGTAAATTATTCCATCAATTCATCTATAGCAGAACATTCTACTTTAATACTTTAATCAACAAACATGGTTCTAATCTTTTTACTAGTTAATCCACATAGTTTGCATTTAGAACATACTTAGCATGCATTCTAATATTAGAAACAATGAGAACATTCACTTTTACTCATAATTAATAAATCTAGTAATCAAAATAACCCACATTTACTAATTTATCAATTCCCTTCTAATTAGGCAAGCATGCATTTCATTTCAACTAGTGGCTTTATAATAACAGTTCAATTTCATTCCTAGAATGATTTCTAGTTTAGAAGTCATGAGAAACACCCACCTCTTTGAAGAAAATGCCAACTAAAAGCTCCTAGAGTCCCCTAGAATGCGAGAGAGTGCCTTCTCCTCCTAGATTGCGATGCAAAAACTCCTTCTCCTTGCTTCCTTGCCAAAACCGAGAGCTTCAAGTGTGGGGAAATGAATGGCCGGCCTCCAATGGTACACACATACACTCACACTCACACCAATATATATATCTCCTATATAATTTCTTCTTTCGATAGTTTCGTAGTATAGAATACAAATAGATATGGGTATTTATACTAATTATAGAATAAATTGGAGGGCTAGGATTCATTGGATAGTTATAGGATGGATGGCTAAGATGGGAGGGGAAGTTGTAGCAACCACCCACACTCAAATAAACTACCCATGCACACACACCCACTCTCCCATTCCTCCATGCACAATCCAGCCTCAAAATAGTGTGCATTGCACACTACGTGCATGCACGTGCCCCTAGTACCTCTACTTGAAGTTTGTACAATTTTAATTAATCAAATTGTTCTCATTTTGTGTCTACATGTCACCCCCCGCTTTCCAAAAATACGGAATACGAGTACGTAACAAAAGCCCAGCGAATGATTTTAATCATCCATAAGCTGTTTCAAGAATCTTTGCAACACATCACAGGAAAAGGTACAACCATTCATGAATATTTGCAACAAACTACCAACAGGAATTTACTTGAAACTAAATACAATATTCTCAAATAAATCAGAGTCTGGTGAAAACAAATATCCTGGGTCACATCGCCCAAATACAAATAATATCCAAATAAACCAAAATACACTTTATTCCCATTCAAGCAACAAGAAAATAAAAATAATAAGGCAAGTCTCCAGCATTTAAAACATCATCTCGCCAATACCTTCAGGCAGCTAACCATCCTGATCTGCAATTAATAAATTTGCAGGACAAGGGAAAAAGAAGAAAACAAGTACCCGTCAATTGCAAGTCGCGGATCACAAATAATGAAGGATACAAACACATGGAGAAACTAACTAACAACATGGTATACTAGCAGATACGGGTAACATATGTCAAGTGTTAAGTTAACAGGTAAACAGGTAAACATGCATAATTATCAGGTAATCAGGTAATCAGGTAAATATGTATCAAGTACCAGGAAATTAGGTAATAGGATAATCAGGTAACAGGTATACAGGTATCATATATCAGGTAAACAGGTATCAAATTATATCAGGTTAAATCTTGTTATTTTACTACCTAGGTAGCACTTCATGAGCCCCAACATTTATCACATGGTTTCTACAGCAATCAGTTTCGCTTAGTAAGATTTTCATAGTAGAGTCCATAGGGCAGTGTACTTAGGTACAGGAAATAGGAACAGGTAGAACCTAGTGGTTCTCTTCTACTCTACACCTTCTTACATAAGAAGCAATGTAGACAGGGCCAGAAACAGGTATAACCTAGTGGTTATCTTCCGAGAACACCTTCCCATAGGGAAGCATGCAATCAGGTACAGGTAAACAGGCAGGCAGGACACTAGTCCGCTTCCAAGTACACGTTTCTATATTTTCTACTACTAGATCTTCCCTTAAATCCCGGCTTAGTTACTTTTATTATTATGGTCATCAACAGACATGAGTGGGTACGAAATAATGTCAAACTAAAATGGTATAATCAGGTCTAGGTTCATGGAAACAAATCAGCATGCATGGATGATATACATTCACATATACGAGCAAAATAGTGTATGTTCACAATCAGGACAGTAAGACCAACCAGTACTAAAATAGTGATTCTAAGAGCTACAGACATGCAAACCAAGATCCGTCAAAGGATCTGGAAACTAGACATCCACACGCATTCAACGAGTATAATTAAGTCACATACTAGTTCACAACATCTCAACTCAAAACCAATTTGATTCTAGAATTTATGTTCAGCAAGAAAACAGGAGAACGACTTCAAAAGCATGAAAACAGCATGAAAACATATCAAATAATTCCACGAAAAATATGGGGAAATCACCTATAGGTATAGACTCAAAATAAAAAGTTTCATAATATTACAGCAAGTATAGGTCAACCATCAAAAATAAGAAGCAATACGAAAACATAGTTTTAACGAATCTGGAATTCTCAACACTGCTGTACGAAAATTAGGATATCTCACAATCAGTGAATTGAAATCCAATTCCGCCAAAATGACATGAAAATAAATGAAATTTACTAACTTTCATATTTCACAATAAATTTTCATACAATATAAGGAATTACAGTGAAAACAGAGTTCTTTACTAAACAACGTGCAATTTACAGCATGAGTAGATTTTAGAAAAGAATACGAAACACCACATAAAACTCATCTTTAAAATTCATCAAAAATCTGGGTAGTCCTTAATATCATAAGAAAATACTGAGCAAAATATTATACCAAGATATTATGTATAGCCTAGTTCTTGAAAATAAATTGTTAACAAAATTTACACAAAACAGAATCTGGAATCTATCGACACGTCTGTACCAAAACCATCATAACTCAGTCATACGAACTCCAAATCAAGTAAAACATGCGGGGTTTGAAAATAGACAAAATTGTCCAAAATCCATCTTTTATTTTGGAATTGAGATTCGGACTGTAGCATGGACGAAAACAGCAATCAAAACAGAACAAGCAGCAATTACAGATTTCACACATCTAACCAAAAACATCATAACTTCATGAATATTGATCCAAAAATAACCAAACTTGAAATACAACCTACCAATCATCTAAACATCATGATTTAGGGTTACTAACATAACCAAACCTATTATTTTCTCATGGGCATTCGATCAAACACAATTCATACAAGTATTCACATACATGCATCAAAATCAAGTTTTGGGTAAAACCTATATCATTATCCTATCAAGTTTGATGTCATAAGTCATCTATGGCCAAATTATCACAATAGAGACAAAACTCATCAAGGAAAACAAAATCTTTGGTTGTCTCTAGACCCAACTACACTATAGGTGAACTTTTTGACTTGTATCAAACCATTGAATTGAAGTACAAGTTACTTGCCTTGTATTGAAGATGAACGGGAAGAAATTTGTCCAAGCAACAAAACCCACGAACGAAATCCTTCCAAGCGCAAATCCAAGCGAACCCTCGAACCAAACGCCTACACGAACAATCTCCTTGATGCAACGAACGAAGGGGAGACTACCCACTTCAAGGAACACAAAGAGGAGGGTTTTGTGATGATTTTGTTGATGGTGGTGCTGTTCTTAGGTGTCGGCCAAAAGGAAGGAGGGTGAGGGTTTGTAGGGTTTGTATGGAGAAGGGGTTGCAATGGGGATTAGTGGTGGCCGGGGGTTGAGAGGCTAGGAGAGAGAAGCTCGGTTTTGGGATGAAGGCAGGCCGGGAGTTGAAGTTAGGAGGGAGGCTGGGATGTAATTGAGAGGGAGAGAGATAATGATTTGGGTTAGGGTTTATTAGAAGATTAGGGTATATATTTATGGGGTTAATGTGGGTTAATGGGTAGTGGGTATCAATATGTAGTAATAGGTATACAATTGGGTAATGGGTATTGGGTAGATTTCAAATAGGGATACAATCTATTGTGAATTCTATGGCTCCTAAAAATCTCATTAGGGGCCAAAAATATTTTAAAAAAATTTGGAAAATCACCACGAAAAATCCATCACACCACCATGGAAAATTTTAATGAAGATAATGAGGCCAAAAATGAAGAAAGGAACCCAAAATGGCGAAAACGAACCAAAACGACGATCAAACAACACCAGGAGCTCAAAATAAAAGAAAAAGAATATATATTGAAATAATCTAATATACGGTTCCGAAAAATACAAGAGATATAAAAATACACAAAAAAATGAAAAATACACTCCAAAATACATAAATTAAAAAACAGGGGTTACAATCCTATCCACCTAACAGAAAAATTTCGTCCTCGAAATTCAAAAGAAAGATACATAGGGTAACCCCAAAAGAAAGAGAAAAAAAACAAACCAAACCAAAACCAAAACAAACTACTCAAACAAGTGAGGAAACTTCTGCTGAATTTCTTCCTCCAACTCCCATGTCGACTCACCAGGCGAGTGAAGATTTCAAGCAACACGAACCAGCTTGATGACCTTGTTCTTAAGCACTTTCTTCTGCCGATCCACAATAGCAACTAGCAGAATCTCACAAGTCAAATCCGGCCTAACGGTCAACTCTGAATAGTCGATCACGTGGCTCTCATCTCGGATATACCTCCTGAGTTGTGAGACATGAAAAACATTGTGCACTCCTGATAAAACTGGCGGCAATGCGAGACGATAGGCCACATTGCCTACTCGCTCCAAAATCTCAAACGGCCCAATAAACCTCGGGCTAAGCTTGCCCCCGCCACCGAACCGAACGACACCGTGCCATGGCGATACCTTGAGGAAAACATGGTCACCAACAACAAACTCCAATGCCCTGCGATGAACATCAGCCCACCGCCTCTGCCTGTCCTGAGCTACCTGCAAGTGCTTCCTGATCTGAACCACTGCATCCACTGTCTTGGTGATCATCTCTGGACCCAACAACTTCCTCTCACCAATATCATCCCAGCACACTAGTGACCTGCACTTTTGTCCATAGAGTGCCTCGAATGGAGCAGCTTTAACACTGGCTTGAAAGCTATTATTGTAAGAGAACTCTACCAGATGCAAATGATCCTCCCAAGACCCACCAAACTAAAGCATGCAGGATCTCAACATCTCCTCAAGAATCTGAATAGTCCGCTCTGACTGTCCATCAGTCTGGGGATGAAAAGCTGTACTGTACTTTAACTTGCTCCCCAAACTATTCTGAAGAGCTCTCCCAGAACTGAGATCTAAATCTCATATTCCTGTCGGATACAATGCTAACTGGAACCCTATGAAGTCTAACAATCTCTTGCATATACCTCTCAGCAAGGCTCTCAGTAGACTGACCGACACAAAAAGGAATGAAGTGAGCACTCTTCGTCAAACGGTCAACAATTACCCAAATAACATTATGACCCTTAGGACTCCTTGGAAAAGCAGTCACAAAATCAATGTTGATTTGTTCTCACTTCCACTCTGGAATAGGAAGCGGTTGAAGAAGTCCAGCGGTTTTCTGATGTTCTGCCTTAACCTGCTGGCAGATCAAACACTGATAAACAAACCGAGCAACAGACCTCTTCATACCATGCCACCAAAAATGAAGCTTCAAATCCCAATACATCTTAGTACCACCGAGATGGATAGAATACGAAGACTGATGAGCTTCTTCAAGCAACCTCTGACGAACTTCACCCTTAGGGACACATAACTGGGAACCAAAACGAAGAGAACCATTTGAATGAATAACCATGTCCGTCCTGGATCCAGACTCAACTTCAGCTCGAAAATCCTGCAACTGCGCATTACTAGCCTGCGCCTCTTTAATCTGCTCAACAAGAGACGACTGCAGCTGGAGCGCCAAATAACTCCGACCAGAACTCGGCAACACAACATCAAGCTCCAACCTCCTCATCTGCTCAATGAGATCTCTCTGAAACGAAACTGCTGGTCTCCTGCTCAAAGCATCAGGCACCAAGTTTACTTTACCAGGATGGTATTGCAAACTGATGTCGTAATCGGCCATAAGTTCCAACCAATGCCTTTGCCTCATGTTCAACTCTTTCGGGTGAAGACGTACTTGAGACTTTTGTGATCTGTAAAGATCTCTACTCGTTCTCCAAGCAAATAATGTCTCCACAGCTTCAAAGCAAAAAATCACTGCCGCTAACTCCAAGTCATGAGTAGGATAGTTATTCTCATGCAGCCTCAACTGCCTCGATGCATACGCAACAATATGGCCCTTTTGCATAAGAACTGCTCGAAGACCCGTACCAGAAGCATCGTAGTGAACCACAAATCTGCCTGAACCATCTGGAATAGTCAACACAGGCGCTGACGTCAATCTTTTCTTTAACTCAACAAAAGCCACATTGCACTCATCAGACCAACAAAATCTCTGATCCTTCCCAGTCAATTTAGTCAAAGGTCCTACTATCTTTGAAAAATCCTGAACGAACTTTCGATAATAGCCAGCCAAACCCAGAAAGCTCCTGACTTCTGAAACTGACTTGGGAATAGGCCAATCCTTTACAGCCTCAATCTTGGTAGGATCCACAGAAATACCATTGCCAGAAACAATATGCCCCAAGAAAGAAATTCTGTTGAGCCAAAACTTGCACTTGCTAAGTTTCCCATGGAGCTGGTGCTCTCTCATAGTCTGCAGAACCAGTCTAAGATGCTCAGCATGATCTTCCCGATTCCGAGAGCACACCAAAATATCATCGATAAAGACCACTACGAACTTATCCAAGAACTGAGAAAAGACCCAGTTCGTAAGACTCATGAATACAGCTGGCGCGTTCGTGACCCCGAACAGTATCACAAGATACTCATAGTGCCCGTATCTAGTCCTGAAAGCAGTCTTCGGTATATCTGCAGCCTTCACCTTAACTTGGTGATATCCAGAATGAAGCTCCAACTTCGAGAAAATAGTAGCCCCACTCAGTTGATCAAACAAATCATCAATCCTGGGCAACAGATACCGATTCTTCACAGTAACTCTATTCAGCTCTCGATAATCCATCCACTTACGACGAATACCATCCTTCTTATCAACAAAAAGGACTGGAGTGCCCCAAGGCAAAACACTAGTTCTGATGAAACCCAAATCGAGCAACTGCTGAATCTGCACCTTAAGCTCTGCTAGCTCAACCGGTGCCATCCTGTAAGGACTCTTCGATATCGGTTCTGTTCTAGGCTGAACATCAATACCAAACTCCACTTCCCTATCAGGGGGTAAGCCAGGCAACTCATCTGGAAAAATATCCATGAAATCCCGAACCACAAGAGGCGTAGCCTCACAGCCTGAGTGCAATTCCATCGCACAATCCACCTACTCAACTACAGTCTTTGCTCGACCAAGAGAAGACTCTCCGGCATAGAACTTAAATTCTGCCTGATCTGGAATTCTAAAGATAACTTTTCTGGCACGGCAATCAATAAAGACATGGGCTTCACCCAACCAATCCATACCGAGAATAACATCGAATTTAGAATTTCCAATTATAATCAGGTTAGCTTTGAAATCTGCGTCCCCAATAACAATGGGACATTGCTTGCACTCATGGGAACAACTGAAAACTCTACCACCTGTCACGATGTTCCAAGCCTCTAATATGTTACTGCATTCCAACTGATGGCGAGCGACAAATCGAGAGGAGAAAAAAGAATGGGTTGCCCCAGAATCAAAAAGAACATATGCAGGAAAAGAGCAAACAAGGATGTTACCTAAAAGAAAACAAACGGTAGGAGAAAGCAACGACAATCAAGGGTGAGGGAAAACCACAATGCAGGAAACATAGCAAAAGGGAGCAAAACAAGGCTAAAGGAAATAAACAAAAGGTACAAAACAGCAAAACAATAGAACAAAAAAATATACTTACCACAACTCCTTCAGCCTCTGCAGCAGTCAAGTTGAAAGCTTGACCTCTCCTCAGAACAGCGGTCCTTTGACCGACAATCTGGCATTGAGGAGGAAGCGGTGGCCTAACTAGACCACGAGCTGGAACTGCCTGCTGATCAGGACCCCTGGCTGGAAGAGCCATCTACTGAAATGGTTGGGGACAATCTTGCACTCCATGATCGGTAGAGCCACACCTAAAGCATCGTCGATTGGCGTGCCTACATTCCTAGTGATCATGCCCAGGAAACCGACAGAAATCACAGTAACCACTCCTTTGAGAACCAGCAGCTGAGTAAGGAGTTACCCTGACTGGATGGGTTGGGACAGGCCTCCAAACAGTACCACCAGACCTAGCAACAGAATGCGGAATAGTCTGCTAAGAATACGACGCACCACCACGAGCCTGCTCCTGGGCTCGAGCTGCTTCAGGGGCCTCAGCATAAGTATGCAGACGGAGAGAGACCAGATGCCTCTTGATATCCTGTTCAAGCCCATTTATGAATCTACGAGTCCTATCCTCTTCGGTTGCCACAAGAACGGCAGCGAAACGGCTAAGCCTAGTAAAACTCAGTAGCGTACTCATCCACTGTCCTAGAATCCTATTGCAAGAAAGTCAACGTTACAACATTCATAATTATCCATGCAATATTGTAACAAATCCAAAATGGAACAATGACTTAACCTGTTTTAGAGCCAGGAATTGCTGTTCCATCTCAACTCGAGTACTACTGGGGAAGAACTTCTCCAAGAATCCCCGAGTAAAAGTAGCCCAATCAATATGCCTCTCAAGGCGCTCCGACTCAGCCATCCACCAAATATGTGCCCAATCCTCCAACTGGATGGAAACGTCACCTGATCAGCCTCTGCAACACGAGCCGCTGCCAACAAGCGCTCAGTCCGGATCAGCTAATGCTTAGCCTCCAAAGGCATCTCAGTGCCGGAAAAACGATCGGGATGCAGCCTCATAAAGTCTGTAACTGTTCCCGGGCAAGGCGGAAGAGTTGCCTGCACAGACGCAATAGGAGGCAGAACTCGGACAGCTTCAAGGGCAGCCATCACCAGATCACTGTGGTTTTTCTGTTGATTAATCAGCCGCTCAAGCACAGTCGTGACAGCCTCAATCGGATCAACCTGTGACTGGGAAGTAGACCATTACGAGCCATAGTCTGCACAAAACTAAAAACAATTAGTATCCAGAATCTGAGTTGGTATTATGTTTCATTTATACATGCATGGTTGGTGAAGTGTTGTGCAGATCCTAGTTCGAGCCAAGCTTGTCTAATATATTAGTTGCCTAATACATTAGCCAAACCTGATGCTCTGATACCACTAAAAACCCTGTCACGCCCCGCTTCCCAAAAATACGGAATACAAGTACATAACAAAATCCCAGTGAATGATTTTCATCATCCATAAGCTGTTTCAAAAATCTTTGCAACACATCACAGGAAATATCAGAGTCGGAAGCAAAAGGCACAACCATTCATGAATACTTGCAACAAATTACCAACAGGAATTTACTTGAAACCAAATACAATATTCTCAAATAAATCAGAGTCTGGAGAAAACAAATATCTTGGGTCGCATCGCCCAAATACAAATAATATCCAAATAAACCAAAATAGACTTTATTCCAGTTCAAGCAACATGAAAATAATAATAATAAAGCAAGTTTCCAGCATTTAAAACATCATCTTGCCAATACCTTCAGGCAGCTGACCATCCTGATTTGCAATTAATAAATTTGCAGGAAAAGGGGAAAAAAAGAAAATAAGTACCCGTCAATTGCAAGTCGCGGGTCAAAAATAATGTAGGATACAAGCACATGGGAAAACTAGCTAACAACATGGTATACTAGCAGGTACGGGTAACATATGTCAAGTGTCAAGTAAACAGGTAAATAGGTAAACATGTATAATTATCATGTAATCAGGTAATCAGGTAAATATGTATCAAGTATCAGGAAATCAGGTAACAGGATAATCAGGTAACAGGTATACAGCTATCATGTATCAGGTAAACATGTATCAGATTATATCAGGTTAAATATTGTTATTTTACTATCTAGGTATCACTTCATGCGCCCCAAATTTTATCACATGGTTGCTACAACAAACAGTTTCGCTTAGTAAGATTTTTATAGTGGAGTCCACAGGGCAGTGTACTTAGGTACAGGAAACAGGAACAGGTAGAACCTAGTGGTTCTCTTCTACTCTACACCTTCTTACATAAGAAGCAATGTAGACAGGATCAGAAACAGGTATAACCTAGTGGTTATCTTCCGAGAACACCTTCCTATAGGGAAGCATATAATCAGGTACAGGACAGGCAGGCAGGACACTAGTCCTCTTCCAAGTACACGTTTCTATATTTTCTACTACTAGATCTTCCCTTAAATCCCGGCTTAGTTACTTTTATTATTATGGTCATCAACAGACATGAGTGGGTACGAAATAATGTCAAACTAAAATGGTATAATCAGGTCTAGGTTCAGGGAAACAAATCAGCATGCGTGGATGATATACATTCACATATACGAGCAAAATAGTGTATGTTCACAATTAGGACAGCAAGACCAACCAGTACTAAAACAGTGATTCTTAAAGCTACAGACATGTAAACTAAGATCCTTCGAAGGATCCGGAAACTAGACATCTACACGCATCCAACGAATATAATTAAGTCGCATACTAGTTCACAACATCTCAACTCAAAACTGATTTGATTACAGAATTTATGTTCAGCCAGAAAACAGGGCAACGACTTCAAAAGCATGAAAACAGCATGAAAACATATCAAATAATTCCACAAAAAATCTGGGGTAATCCCCTATAGGTATAGACTCAAAATAACAAGTTTCATAATATTCTAGTAAGTATAGATCAACCATAAAAAATAAGAAGCAATACAAAAACATAGTTTTAACGAATCTGAAATTCTCAACACTGCTGTACGAAAATTAGGATATCTCGCAATAAGTGAAGCAAAATCCAATTCCGCCCAAACGACATGAAAATAGATGAAATTTAATAACTTTCATATTTCACAATAAATTTTCATACAGTATAAGGAATTGCAGTGAAAACAGAGTTTTTTACTGAACAGCGCGCAATTTACAGCATGAGTAGATTTTAGAAAAGAATATGAAACACCACATAAACCTCATCTGTAAAATCCATCAAAAATTTAGGTAGTCCCTAATATCATAAGGAATCACTGAGAAAAATATTATACCAAGATATTATGTATAGCCCAGTTCTTGAAAATAAATTGTTAACAAAATTTACACAAAACAGAATCTGGAATCTATCGACACGTCTGTACCAAAACCATCATAACTCACTCATACGAACTCTAAATCAAGTGAAACCTGTGGGGCTTGAAAATAGACAAAATTATCTAAAATCCATCTTTTATTTTGGAATTGAGATTCGGACTGTAGTATGGACGAAAACAACAATAAAAATAGAACAAGCAGCAATTACCGATTTCACACCTCTAACAAAAAACATCATAACTTCATGAATATTGATCCAAACATAACCAAACTTAAAATACAACCTACCAATCATCTAAACATCATGATTTAGGGTTACTAACATGACCACACCTATTATTTTCTCATGGTAATTCAATCAAACACAATTCATACAAGTATTCACATACATGCATCAAAATCAAGTTTTGGGTAAAACCTAGGTCATTATCCTATCAAGTTTGGTGTCATAAGTCATCTATGGCCAAATTATCACAATAGAGACAAAACTCATCAAGGAAAACAAAATCTTAGGTTGTCTCTAGACCCAACTACACTATAGGTGAACTTTTTGATTTGTATCAAACCAATGAATTGAAGTACAAGTTACTTGTTTTGTAATGTAGATGAATGGGAAGAAATTTGTCCAAGCAACAAAACCCACGAACGAAATCCTTCCAAGCGCGAATCCAAGCGAACCCTCAAACCAAACGCCTACACGAACAATTTCCTTGATGCAACGAACGAAGGGGAGACTACCCACTTCAAGGAACACAAAGAGGAGGGTTTAGGCTTGTGGGCCAAATAATAAAATAATAGTTTATTAAAGTGGGCTCAAATTAAGAAAATAGTGTTTTATGCTTTATAAAATAGGCTTTTAGAAAAATAAAAGAAGAAAATAACTGTTCATACTATAAAATCAAATTTTATATATAAAAATAAATAAATAAATATACACATGAAATTTGCACGTGCACAACACGTGAAAATCAACATTTTCTCTAAAATGAAAGTTTAGGCTATTAAACAAACTAAGCACCAAGAACGGATCTTCCCGAGAGTCATACAAAGCTCTTCTCAACTTCATGGAGGCAAAGATATTTCGGGCTTATTTTGACCCTAGAGAAGGATGATTCTTCAACCGACTTTTGAAAAGAATTTGTAGATCTTCGAGTCAGTTTCGAAACAAGGGGTTACACGCTCCAATCGAAACTCTATAGCACCGCGAAAGCTAGTTACAATACAGCTCACCAAAGTAATTCCAACGTTCGGAGGCCAGATCTGAGCAGACAAGAAATCGAACGAAAGCGACCAAAATGGCGTTGACAAGTCAACAATCAACATTGAAAAGTCAATGGTCAAACAACATGGGTCATCTCATTATCATTTCGCCAGCGCTCATCCCATAGTTCACCAGCATCGTTCGCCGTTAGCATTTCCCAGTGCTCACCCCATTGTTCACCAGCGGCATTCGTCAGTGCTCGCCCCATCATTCACCAGCAGTGCTCGCCCCATCGTTCAGCAGCATCGTTCGCCAACGAACGCCTTCATCGATCACCAACGCACGCCTAGCAGTCAAGAAACCGATCGAAAAATGTGACAAATGGCTCTCCTCCCAATTCATGCCCAATCTTGATCAACGGCTGAGATTAAAATTAAAAAAATTCAAATCCAAAAGGATATTGGAGTCCGTGTCTAAGCCCAGTTGAATTTTTAACCCGAAACTCACTATCCAAAACCTAAGCACTGAAAACTCCTCATCTTCGAAAACCTAACTCGAAAGCTTCGTCACCGAACTCCAAGCTATTTCCGAGCACCAATTACCGAACTCCAAGCTGTCGTCGAGCTCCTCCAAACTCATCAAACTCCGTTCTCACCGAATCCCCTTTATCATCACCGAGCTCATCGCTTTCATCCTCACGAAGCTTCACCCTCGCCAAAGCTCCATAAGCAAGTGAGGTCCATCACCATAGCTTCATTGACCTCCACCACCATGCTCCTTCCTCGCCGAGCTTCAACTCAAACTCGAAAACCGTCACTTCGAAGCACAACCTCGACGAACTTCCCCACATCACAACCAAGCTCCCTCGCCAAAGCTCGAAGCTTCGTCAAGCTGGAAACCTTACTGAGCTCATTTCCACGCCAACGAGTTCCCCTGGCTAAGCTCCCCTCGCAAAGCTTCGCTCTTAGCCAACCTCCATTAATGTAGCGCCCCGATTTCCATATACTGGGAAACCGTGACACGAGCCAGGGTCTTTTCTTCAATTAGTCACAATACACAGAAAAACAGGAGAATTTAAAACTTTTCATTCAACACCCAATGTATTACAAGTCTGAACATTATACACTGCAATACATTACAATAGAGTTACAGTATTACCTTTACATTTCCAAGTATTACAACCTTCAACATCTTACATCAGAGTACTTTCCAACTAATAGATGATCAACACACATTTTACAGCGGAACTAAATACGACATTGACTCCTTGCTTTCCTTGCCTTCAGTCCTCCTGAATCTCGCCCTTGTACTTCGGCAATCCAGTACCTATGTAAGTGGGGACGTCAGTATTCACTGACGCTTAAAGGCTGATATCAAAGCAGCGAATCTCCCAAACAACATACAAAACATGGCAATGGTGTTGGTGTAGTTTAAGTGTTCGTGAGTGCTATGACTAGACTGTAATGCGATATTTAAATAGAACTAGGATGCTTCCTATTCTAATATCAGTGAGTCTCCGAAGCAACATGCAGTCCATACTACATGCGACCCCATCTCAAGCCGTTTCTCCATATATAGGGATTTGAACCCGCGTTATGAATTCTAATTGTACACAACCTGTTCCTGACACCTACACGTGACTAATTTGAGGTTGCAGACGTGATCAAGTCCCACTAATGCATTCCGCCAGTGGTGTCTATGTTCGCCACTACTACCTGGCTAACCAGATCTCACTCAAAAACAGACGAACCCTATGTATCGGGCGTCGTTCCAAAAACCAAAATCATAGGGTCTCGCAAGTGCAGGGCAGCGCGAAGCCTGCTCTGTAGCACCTTCTGGGGTCTCGCAAGCGCAGGACTGCACAATGCATCCTGTGGCACCCCCAGCCACGGCACTTCAGGAATTAACAGCGCGAGATACGCAACCCGTGTCCTCAACTTGTGAGACGACACCGTACGTATCCCTTTGACGGGAAGGTACAACCCAATACACCACCTATGATCTGCCTCAAGGGACGGGTTAGTTGTAAGGGGCCCCTACAACCGACTCCTCTCTCCCGGCAAAAGGGTTTAAGTAAAATGATCCTTATAAGTCACTATCCTAATGATGTCCCCGACTCGAACAATCCTAGGGATGACAATATTATAAACACAACATGCTAGGCCTTTAAAGTAGACTTCGCAAGATAACTCTATTAGGCTGCTCAACCTAGACTTACCGGAATCCTTCGAGATCCGGTTCCTGGCCCATCGATCCAAGACCTCGGCCGTGCGAACATACATGAATGCCGCTATCCTAAACTTAGATTCTGTCTATACTCGGGTCCTCGATCAACCTACACTGGTTAAGATTCGACGGTACACAAGGAGTGACTCCTCCACCGTTCCTTAGGGTAGAAAACATATGTCTTGATGGTCGATAGCCCCTAGGGTGGTAATATCACCCTAGACGAGCACAACGAACAGTGTACAAGCTAACAAGCTATACATGAGTAACAACCACATACGAGCTAATAAGCTACGTATGAAACAATAGCTACCTACGAGCCAGGCGGACCTCGTAGAAAATAACAACGTACATACCAGCCAAATAAGCTGCGTATGAGACCAACAGCTAGGCACAGGGCCGGTCGAGCCGCGTACGAGACAACAACCTACATACGAGCCAAATAAACTACGTATGAGACCTACAGCTACATACGGGCCAGTCGAGCAACGTACGAGCACAACCATATGCAAACAACCATACAGGTGATCAATCCTAGAAGCAACCAAACGGGCTTACTAGCAAACATGATCTTCTATTATTAGAAGCAACAGAAGAATCTACTAATAGTCTATGATCGGTATTCTACCAATGAAAACCGAAGGTGACATAACAATCTTTATCAAACTGAATATTACTAGTGGTCTTCCAAATCCTTATTACTTCAACCTATAGTACTTTAAGCATGGCATACAATTGCAAGCATCTATCCACGACAATCTATTTATGGTACATAACATAACCACTCACCACAATACTCCTAAGTACGAATATGATTAAGCATGTGCTTATATCAAGCTTAAGCATGAAAATCACTATGATATAGACATGAAGTCCACTATGGTCAAGCATAGGTTATAACTTGAGCGTGAATGCTTACTACTTATCATGATTAATCACCACAACCCAAGCATGGATATTTAACTAATATGAATATACAACATTCCAAGGCATGGTAGGTATTCTAACATTAATCCTACAACATTCTAAGCATGTATTTAAACTTTAACATGGTATACCTCATTCCTAGACATGGTATGCTACTTTAACATTAACATATAGCATGGTGTACGTTTTAGTAAAGCAACATAGCATGAGTTTCTACAACATAGCATGAGTTTCTACAACCTACTTAACATATAACATTAACATATAAACTCATGCTATGCTATGTTGTAGGTTGATATCTAGTCATGTATACTAGTTAAGTATCAACCTACAACATAGCATGAGTTTCTACAACAATTCTAGTATGGATAGAACATAGCATAAAAATCACTACAACTTAACCATGGATAGTTCCCTTAATTTAAGCATGAGTATCTACTATATTTTAAGCATGAATATCGTTAGCATGGATGCCATTAACTTAACATAAACCATCATTGGCATGGCCATCTACTACTTATCATAACAATAATTAGCATGACATCTACTAACTTAGCTTGAATAATGATTAAGCATGATCACTTACTAACATAGTATGAACATATACTTATCTAATCATAGATATCATGTAAGCATGAATATTTATTTGCTCTAGCATGGTATATGACTTTCCTATAAGCATGTAAGCATGGATAAATCAATCTAACATGATACCCACTTTCCTACAATTATCTAAACATAGAGAAATTAATCTAGCATGGTATACAACTTTCCTATAAGCATGTAAGCATGGATAAATCAATCTAACATGATATCCACTTTCCTACAATTATCTAAACATAGATAAATTAATCTAGCATGGTATACAACTTTCCTATAAGCATGTAAGCATGGATAAATCAATCTAACATGATATACCACTTTCCTACAACTATCTAAGCGTAGATAAATGAAACTAGCATGGTATACTCACTAGTAGAAAATGCTACAGTTGCAATAGAAATTTCTCTTGTAGAAGAGCACAATTCCATGGTTAGTGTACATTTGTAAGGGATTTTTCTTCATTCCCTTGTAATTGTGCTGTTGCGAAATCTCTCCTGGTTAATGTACACATTCGCAACGGAATTTTAACTATCCCTTGCGAACATTAGCCACAATAGAATATCTGCAATGGAAGTTGTACCTTGCTATCTCCATATACGAGAGAATATTACAACAAATTCGTCTCTTGCAAGTGTGTTTTAAAAGGAATTTTTTCCGTTGCTAATGAACTATTGCTACAGAGATCTGCAAGATACTGATTCACTTGCAATTGCTATATCGCGAATACAATTGCACACATTTTTTCTTCATTACTGATTATATTTGAATGGCTTAACCAAATTTACAAATTAAAATAATGTATTTTGACAATGAAGAACATATAATTATTTCACATATTGATTCACACAATTATATAAAGAAAACACAATAATGCAAAATAAATTTGAATATTATATAATTCAGAACCTTCTCATTACAAAATTTTTTGTTTGTTTCATAGTGCCAAAACAACAATACATTCTAGAAGAAAAGATAAGTTGTGAAACTCCAAGAAACAAAATTAAATGTTTTCAAAATAACTTTTAACCCGCTACTGCTTCCACGTATCCCCAACTTCACTTTTCACGTAAGGTCTTCTACATGTTCCTCATTACCCACTGTCTCATAGTCATCGCCACTACATATAGACTACATGAAAAAGAAACAATACAAAATTAGAACTCGTTATTCAATATATATAGATAATAATATATTATCCAATTGAGGCAATTAAATATATAGCTACCTCTTGTCGTATTTGACTATTGGATGAGTCGACAGTAGTATATTCCAACCTTTGTTTCAAGGCTTCCATTTTATCAGGATGCAGCTCACAAAAGAAGTCCATAAGAACTTGATTTTGTATTGCCAACTTGTCACACTTTTTGAACAAAGATTTAACAGTTGATTCTTCTTGTATCCTTTTATCTATTGTTGATTCCGATGAGAGAGAACCAGCATCATCTTCCTTTCTATTTCTCAGAATTTTTCTTCCTTTAAGTCTACTGCGGTTCTTCTTTGGACTGCCAAACACACTGTAGACGCACCTATCTTGAACTTCTTGGGGCAGCTTTGATGGATCTGGATTTTCAAAACCTTGTAACTTGAGTGCAGCTTGTTTGACAGAAAAAGTCAAAGCATCCTAAAATAAGAAAATAAATAATTGATATACATGCCACAATAAGAATCATCACAAAAATATTGAAGAAAGCAAATCTTACCACCATAATGAGGTTCTTGTTCTTCTTTGTTTCATTCTTGTATTCTTTGTTAAATGTTCCATATGATATCTTCGCAATTTGGTCGACAGTCAACTTATCGACTTTTAATTTTTTCTTCTGAAAAAAAATACTTAATTTGAAGGTTATAATTTTGTAGATATAATTGGAAGGAAGAGAAAATGAGAATTTTAATGTTTCTCTTATCAGCTTATACTCCGTCTGTGCATACGAACTTGATCCCAAGTGATGATCAAAATCATTTGATAGTCGATTTCTGCTGCACTGCAATGATTTTTTCTGCGAAAGTTTACAAAATATGTAATGCACAAAAGTATAATAATGCTCAGAAAGAAGGCTGATAGAAGTCACATTTAATTAAGAACTACAGCAAATAGTCATAGCATAAACAATTCACTAGTCATAGCATAATTCATTTAATATAAGTAGGACAATTGAACATCCATGTTGTACCAATTTACAGGTTTTAGAGATATAAGACAAGCACTCACTTAAGAGACTAGTCCAGAACAACAAAGTTCTAAGGCATACAACCTGAATATAACTAATCTAAGTACTTATTGAATTTTCTAAAACTTATTGTTAAGCTGGAAAGGCTGACTTTGTACACCATAGTGGGTGGGTAGGTTAAGTGGATGGATAGGTAGAAAGTGTTCTGAATAATAATTTTCACCAAAATAGATCAAATAAAATACAGCTTTTGCATTTTAAGAACATGAAAATTTGTCCCAGAATTTTACGTTCCTTTTACAACATTAGAGAACAAGAAATGCCATATTTATTGTTGGGCAAGTTTTATTATTATCTATGGAAACAGACAAGAGTATTGCATTCATACATAGCAATTCTTGAGGAAAAGATGCATTTGAATATGTATTCTGGCATGCTATGATTATGTACATATGTTCAGTATATTTCTAATATACTGACAAAGATTAATTTAACAATTAACACATAACAGCTTCACTTTCATAGGAGTTAAACACAAAACAAATGATAGAAATATTGCATAAATATCAAGGCCATTACAACAACAACAAAATTCATTGGATGATGTGTATGAGAATGGAGTTCAGAGAGACTCTCTGATCAAAAGTGGAGGTGATCAGATACTTAGACTAAGAGATGTTCTTGAGCCTAAGGTAATATTTTTTACTATTTTTATTTTTATGAAATGCATGGAACATGAACTACAAAAGAATGAAAACCAGTTTTATATTTTACAAGAAAACAAAACTAGTGAAGAAATATATCCAATAATTAATTCACATTAATTGAAGTCTTCTTTTATTATCTAGAATTGTATAAATAAAGGATACACTTTGGAGTCTAGAATATCAATTAATCGTATATTGCAACCATATTCTAAGTGAATATATAATTTCTTAGCTTATAGAACTTCAGCCATTTAATATATTCAGCTTAATAGTAAAAAAATTGTACTTTATATATTTTTCAATTTAATTTAATTTTGAGGTTTAGTATATGAATCCTGAGAAAATACCCCAAGTTGTATCATATTTATAGATTGATACTCTTGTCTGCAATGCTCTGTAAACTCATTTACAACCATGTTCAAAATTAGAACGGTCCTGACATTGGATCACCTTTCAGATTCTTCAGAAAGGATTTGTTCTCTAAAGATTGGCATGTCTGTTCCCTTTCTGTTTCTAATCTTAATCTCAACCTTAATCCTGTACAGAAGATTACTCTTATGTAGATTAAAATACCATCAGAAAAATGTACTAAGATTGTAAAGTCCATACTAATAAATGCCAACTGTTCATCAAAAAATAAATGCCAACTGTAATGTAGTCCCATGTGCATTAGAGATCTGGAGCTCAACTTTCATAACAAACTTGAGCATCGAAGTCCTAATGGCCTTAATATTGCATAAATATTAAGACTCATTACAACAACAAAAAATTGCATAAATATCAAGGCCACTAGCCAAAACAAATGATAGAAATATTGGAAGTATACCTGTGAGGCCACCGACTCCCAATAATATGAACATGCTGAAAACTGAATTGCATCTACCCGAGGATCTAATCGCCAGAACCGTTCCCAATCATCATTGTATTTAAGAAAATGGGAATGCAATCTAGTCTTCCAGCACCCTAGCATACCCTGAATTTTAGTTTGAAGTGCATACTCCCATGCTTTTGGATTTTTGTCCATAACATAGAATTTCTGCAAACACGAGAGATGACGCTTGGTATTTATATAAAGATCAATATAAAATCGACAAATAGAAGTTCTTTGCTTAATATTACCAAAAGAATTCGCCATGTAACTTCTAATCTGCTAAAAGGTTGATGCAACCAACCAACTACAATAGTGAATAAATCTGATCGCTTGGCTAGAATTCCTAGATAGTTGTTGAAGCGGTTAACCCACTTACCAATCGACTGGCCTAACTCGTTCCATTTTAAAACTACCCTTTGACCATTACGGGGTCTCTTGGTTGCTGGATTATTACCTGTTCGTCCTCTTTTTGGGGGCCTCATCAAAGCTATGCAAAATATGTAATTTTTTGCATCAATTAAACTATAACATAGCCATATGTAGGATGACAATTAATAGTTCAAAAAGATTGAGAATTGCATGTAACATGCTTACCCGTGTGTCGTACTCTCTCCGCCTTGGCACTCTCATAGCGATCAACGTACATTTGTCTATTCTGCCTCCAATACGCCACAGCTTTCGGTACATTTTTTTCCTACTTTCTTGATCAATGAGAGCGAGTGGTGGTAGCGGTAGAGATAAAATCTCATTTATTGCAATGCCCGGTAGAAACTCATCATCACTGTCATCATCTGATTTATCCGCTTCTGGTATTTCTCCAACTACTCGTGCAAACTCCTTAATAGTCTCCGGAAGAACATCATCTGCACAAATTTAAGAATAACATTTAATAGAAGTAATCAAATCATAAAAACTGTAATTAACACGAAGAATAAGATAAAAATAAGCTAATATCCACCTATTCTTCTTAAACTAGCTTCAATTGTAGGGTCCCTCATCTGTCAATAAATATTAATGTCCAAGAGTTAGTCACTTTAGAATATCCTCATATGAGAAGTACAAACAAAGTCAATGAAAACTAAACAAACCACTGATCTAGATAGTAAGTAAACAACAATATAAATGCCAAGTTTAATGAAAGTACCTGCAGGCTATATTGTAATGGATCAGAACAGTCAGAATACAACCAAATAGAGTCTACAACAATAAAAATGTCAAGTTTAACAAAAATAAAAAATGTCAACTTACTGTCCAAATACAGTCCATACATTACTTTTGGGCCACAACATCATTGCTTATAGAAAAATATCAATGTAGTTCAGAAGGTTAATATCACACATAAACAACAAAAGATCTCTCTAATCAATGAAATTCTTAAAAGTTAATAATAACTGAAACAGTTGATGCCCTACTGTTCTACTCCAACTTTTTTGTTTCTCTTCATTGTTGATGAAACATTTGCCTCTATAACTTCACTATCAATTTCTGGCCTCACCAAGGAGATATCACCATCAAGTTGGATGTTCTGCGAGAAGGAAAAATTTTGAACAGGATCAACAGCTCCTTCGATCTCTATTGGCCCATCTTCTTCATCATCAACAATATTACCACTATCTGGTATATCAAATACAGCTCTTGATGGCCTTCTCAAGACTACCCACATATTTGGATATATAGGATCTTCAATGTAAAAACATTGTTCTGCTTGATTTGCAAACATGAATTTATCATCTGTACATATTTCTTTCTTAAATTCACAAGCTGAAAACCATACTCATCCTTGGATTTTTGCATTTCGCACCAACGCACTTTGAACATTATGTATTTATATTCTTGTTGATGTCCATAATATATCTCCACAATATCTTCAAGCTGACCACAGTACATCACATTACCTTCACGAGGATTTTTATCTTTATTGCTTGAATAACATCTTTGGGTAAAGACCTGAACAATCCCATTATTTTGGGTTGTTCTCTTTTCTTCCAGAGAAGTTATTTGAAACTTGAAACCATTAACACAATACTCGCCATACCTATTCACCCATGAAAGTGGACCTCTTGAAAGAGAAACAACTATATCTGAGACAAGTTCTCCTTCAGTGACTAGGTACTCAACCTAACATGAAATACGTAGAGTAATTTCAATTAATCATATCTTTCCATGCACAAACACACACATACAAAAATGAAGTAGGCTTAAGGATAGATTTATAGAATTATACGTGACTTTGAAGCCAACATGGAAAATCCTTTTTGTGAATACGATCAATCGCCCTTGTTGCACTTTTTCCCCTATATTTCTTTCTCAATTCTTCGATGTGTTTACTACAAAAAATAATAACGATAACTTGTTAAAGTATAACATTCTATATAATCATAAAAACACTAAACTATATATAAGGGTACAGTGAACGCACTTTCGGAAGATATTTATTTCTTCAACATTATTTAACACATATGCATGTGCTTGCTCCAACATTTCTCTAGGGTAATGTGTATCTTCCTCAATCAAACTAAACAATGAACCCTCTGTAATGTGTATCCTCCTCAATGACGGTTTAGCCTTGTTTCCACATCATGCAAATAACGTGAAACAAAGTTTAAGCATTCGTTTGCTAAATAATTTTCAGCTATTGAACCTTCAGGGCATGCTCGATTATGAACTTGTTTTTTCATAAACCCCAAATACCTAGAAACAAGAAACAATCAAAAATTTATAAGTACATGTACACATGTTTCTAAGTATAATATAAAATTTTAAAATTAGGTTTATAGTCATTAGTACCTTTCAATGGGATACATCCATCGATATTGGACAGGACCACCTACCTTAGCCTCTGCAACTAAATGTATTGTAAGGTGTACCATGATTGTGAAAAAAGATGGTGGAAAAAACACTTCTAACTTGCACATAGTCTCTAATACTTGTTGCTCTAGCTCCTCAAACTCTGATACATCAATAACTTTTGAGCACAACTTATTAAAAAAACCACAAAACTCTATCAACACTTTAGCAACTTCAGATTTCATGTTATGCCGGAGTGCAACAGGTATTAGTTGATGCAGTAGTATATGGCAATCATGTGTATTGAGGTTTGGAATTTTCCTATCTTGAACCTGCACATTATTGGAAATATTTGAAGAATAGCCATCTGGAGATTTCACTGATTTAAGCACCTGACAAAATCTC
The DNA here is from genome assembly GCA_017893485.1 of Hemerocallis citrina. NCBI lineage: Eukaryota > Viridiplantae > Streptophyta > Magnoliopsida > Asparagales > Asphodelaceae > Hemerocallis > Hemerocallis citrina. The sequence continues at coordinate 112,432,314 of CM030360.1, read as the reverse complement.
TGCATCTCTTCTTTTGACATGGTGATTACTGATGAGGGCAATTGAAACCTGTTATCCCCAATATCTACAGCTTGAAGGCTCCTACGTATATCCATGTCCGTCAAATCTCGACGAGCCCTTAAATCATCATTTGATTTCTTTGAATCTTGCAGGAGCGTAGATAATATATTGTCACATATGTTTTTCTCTATATGCATTACATCCAAGTTATGTCTAATTTTAAGATCCTTCCAATATGGCAAGCGAAAGAATATACTTATTTTGTTCCACCCTGCCGGCAATTTTTGCGCATTTTCATTGTTACTTATTCTCTTGCCTCTCTTCCGTTTCTTCTCTTGAACTGCATTGTCTGGCTTGAAACGATCTTTTCCAAAAGTCACATTTGGAAAGCCCCCTAGCTGTTGGAAAATGTCAGCTCCAGACATCTGTATTGGTGCTATCCGTCTTTCAACTGTTCCATCAAACTTATTCTTATTTTGACGGAATGGATGATGTGATGGCAGCCACCTTCGATGACACCAAAAGCAAAACTTGCGACTATAAGTGAGACGCTTCCCTTCGTAATCTGTTGCACAAATAGGACATGCAAATCTACCCTTAGTTGACCAACCAGAAAGATTACCATAAGCTGGAAAATCATTTATAGTCCAAAGCACAGCTGCATGCATTTTAAATTCTTTCTTAGTGTAAGCATCGAATGTTTTAACACCAATCTCCCATAGAATATTTAGTTCGTCAATAAGTGGCTCCAGAAACACGTCAATGTCATTCCCAGGAGCATATTTCCCAGGAATCAATAAAGATAGAAATATGTATGGTTGCTTCATACACTTCTATCGAGGTAAATTATATGGCATGAGCAACACAGGCCATGTAGACCATGATGAGCTCATTAAACCAAAAGGGTTGAACCCGTCGCTTGCCAAACCCAATCTGACATTTCTTGAATCTTCAGTGAATTTTGTATGCAAACGATCTAGGTGCTTCCACGCCTCTGAGTCAGCCAGATGTCGTAGTTTGCCATCATCGATACGACATTCGGAATGCCACCTCATTTCCTTAGCAATATCTTTGGACATATACAATCTTTGCAATCTGCTTATGATAGGAAAATGACGAAGAACCTTAGCTGCCACATTCGTTTGATTTGCCCCCTCTTCAGACGTACTTGCAACTGCAGTGCGCTTGTTCTTTTTCCACCTAGATACCTTGCACTTTGGACATTCAACCAGGTCATTATACTCCTTATAATATAGAATGCAGTCATTTGGACACGCATCAATCTTGTTGTACTCTAGGCCTAGTGTCGCAAGAATCTTTTTAGCATCATAATATGATTTGGGTAAGCTCTCTTGCCCATTGGGGATTACTCTGCGAAGTAAATCAAGAAGCATCTCAAAATGTTTTATGGACATCCCACTTATAGTTTGGAGATGGAAAAGTCTAACCATAAATGAAAGCCTAGAAAATTCAGTGCAACCATCATGTAAGTTTCGCTCATTGTCCTCTAGTAGTTTCAGAAGCTCATTAAAATCTCTGAAGTCTTGATTTTGAGATGCTTCTCCTCCATGTGCCATGTCATCATCAACATAGGTTGCAGCCATTATGTCATCCAACATCACATTTATGTCGTCAATCCTTTCAATCTCTGCTTGAACTGTTTCCGCTTCTATGTTATGAGCATCCATTCCTTCTCCATGATAATCCCAAAAAATGTAGTCCTTACTGAACCCAAACATCAATAAATGTTCACGTACTACTTCTTGATCCTCTAATGTTCTATTCAAACAATGTACACATGGGCAATATATTTTTTCTGTCTCCAAACGATAAGGATTTTCATCAGCATATTTCAAGAATGCCACTACACCTTTTTCATATAGTTGATTCTTAAACCTGTCTTTCTTAAGTATACTAATGAATGACTTGTCTGGAAGAATTCTCATCTGAAAGTTTACAACATTTATTATTAGTTATAAAATCAAACTATTTGCAGGTGCATACATAATTAGAGTCTCATTCTTTCAAAAACTTTTTGGTACACACATGAAATCTAGTTCGAATGTGCAGTGAACTATTTCTGTAATGGTGTTATTCACAAGCTTTTAATGGTGTATTTCTATTAGTCTATATGCACATTAGTAAGCACACATATAAACACTACATTACATCTATGCAGTATACAAATTACAGGAAACAACAAACAATTGAGGACAACGAAATAGAAAAGCACAACCACAACAAAAAGCTCAATAAAATATGATCATTGTTTACATCAAAAGTATGATACCCTTCTTTTATGGCTTAATAAAAGAAATAGAATTTCCAAAAAAAAACCCCAAACTTGTTCATAGGCATTGTAAAGAAATAAAATATGACGCATGGAACCATTGATTCACACAATGCGTCATAATCTACACACTACACCTTAAAAGGCATTGTAAAGACATGTGTATTAGTTATTCATTCACACCATGCGTCATAATTTTTTGTGCTTGCAAATAATCCATTATTATTGCAAGGTTTTCTACTAGTGATTATTTCTTATAAGTAATGTGAATATACATATGCCAAACTATATGAATACTTTAAATATGTCATCTGTTTATATTCAATAAAGATATCTAGGAGTTATGCATTATCAAGAGTTGTATAGATGCATTATTTAGTTTCAAGTAATATGTATAAGAGTTACACAGTTACTGCTGAATACATTGTTTACATGTAACCATGCATGAACGCATACAAGTACAAGTATCTATCTATAAACTTATGTAAGTATATTTTATTTCACTGGTTTGAGTAAGTTATAATATTAATTTATTCTTCATGCATATTTCACTTCTGATGGATAGCCAGTATATGATCATGTAACCTTCATACAGCATTAATTATTTTCCTAGCGATTTAAATAATGCCGTAAAAATATTCCAACATAATGTTCTATTTTCATTCGTACAAGTAGAAATCTTAGTTTCATCATTTGATTATTTTTGTACTCTATTGGAATGAATTTATTTGAACTCTGGGTAGTTGGTATCATTCCATTGTGTAATGATATTTCTATTTTGAATATAGGATACTGATGGCAGTGTTCCTTTCTTTTGGTGAACTGATTTAGAAGGCCATCTTGTTCTATCAGGATGATGCAGATATTGTGAAGAAGGGTTGATGCAGATATTGTGAAGAAGGGCTGTGGGAAATCTTTTGCATTATTCCCAAAGTTGTGACTGTGATACAAAACTAGATTAATAGAGATATTGTAGAACCTAATCTCCAAAAACAATTGCGCGCGCACACACACACACATCCCATAGTTATGTTTTTATATAATAATTGCATTACACTTAAGCTATATGATTATACCCACAGAAAAATAACCCCATAAAGGATGTGTATGAAAGTAGCAGTTGATATAACTTTAAATCGTGTGTATATAAATACGAGTGACGAAGAAAGCCCAGTGGAGATGTCAAAAGCTCAAAACAAAAATTGATCCTTAATGTTCTGCTTTTCTAAATTTGGAGTGCTGACTTATTTTTTCTCAATCATCTATTTCTGGATCAGGCTATTTTTTCTCAATCATCTATCTAATGTTAGTTCTACCTTCTCATCTTGACATTATGCTACAAACTCTCCTACCCTCTGTCTAGTTAACATGGAACCGAGATTTAAATCCATACCTCTCTAGCTGATATAACTTATATATGTAACTCTTCACTCCATAGCAGGATGTGGGGCTAAGACACTTCAGTATATAAATGCACTTGTATATCTAACAGAATATACGAATGACCATCCATGAAAGGGGACTTCAAAGTATTAGCATTGTCACAATAGGTCATGGTCACTTGACAGTCCAAATTTACCATCCAAAACATCCATCTTGCACTTTATTGAGTATCTTGGAGACTTGGAGCTCTAGTATATACAATGATTAATTAACAGGTTGGAGAAAAAAGAAGAGCTAACGAACGATTTTTTTTTTCTTTACCTGAAGAAAGTGGTGCATTAGTGTTCTTCACTATCCGAATCATATATACACACAGTTAAATTATAACTTATATGATATACTATCACTTTGATCTTGCTTTTATTAAATAAATTTGGTTATCATAAATATTACAGTTACTCAAAGGCCTAAGTGTTTCTGATCATCAAAATTTCATTTTTATTCTTTTTAAAAATTAAGAAATAGGGCAAGTGTTGCTAGCAATCTGTAACAAAAAAGAGAAGAAAAACAACATTCAAGAGATCTGAATGAGTACTTCATCAATTACCTTGGAGCGGCGACGAGGAAGAGGGGCGACGAAGAGCGGCGAACGAAGAGCGGGTAGGGGCGACGAAGAGCGGCGAGGAGCAGCGACGAAGAGCGGCGACGAAGAGGCTGGATGAAGAAAGTTGCGATTTTGGTGGGATGCGGGCGTGGGGGCTGGGGGGGTGCGAAATCAGGGTTATGTTTTGGGGAAGGTCCAGAATGGTGCGAAATAAGGCCTTAGTCGCGCGGGTTTTTTATTTTTTTTGTTCCGCCTTTCGATTTTGGCCCGGGAAAGTTAAAAGAATGTGTTTATTGGTTTTTTTTTTCTTTTTACCCGCTCAGTATTTGAAAAGTGAGAATAATTTTTTAACATGAAATTGTTGGGTGGCAAAATTATCTATGTAATGCACGTGTTTATATCTAATTTATTTTTAAAAATAAATATTTTATTACTACTTTGGTAATGGAGTATTGTTTGTTGCAATTGTTCCCTTGTAATTGTCAACACTTGCAACGGTTGAATAAAATCTCTTGCGGATGTCAAAATATTTGCAATGAATGGGTTTGTTGTGAGTAATTTGTTGTTGATAGTAACAACTACAATGAATTTTTGGTGCTTACAAATAATCCATTATTATTGCAAGGTTTTCTACTAGTGACTACTTTCTTACAATCATCTAAGCATAGACAAATTTAGCTAGCATGGTATACTACTTTCCCACTATCCTCTAAGCATGAATCTTATTAATCATGAATAACTACTAAGCATGAATATCTTACTAAGCATGGATAACTACTAGTATGAACATACAACATTCCTAAGTATATATATATATATATACTTCTAAACATGGTAAGTAATTTTAGCTTTTATCCTACAACATGTATATCACTCCTAAACATGATAGATAATTTTAGCATTAATCCTACAACATGTATATCCCTCCTAAACATGATAGGTATTTTTAATGTAAATCCTACAACATTCTAAGCATGGTTATACACTTAGCATGGTATACATCATTCCTAAACATGGTAGGTATTTTTAATATAAATCCTACAACATTCTAAGCATGTATAGATGCTTAGTATGAATAATAGTTAAGCATGATACTTACTAACTTAGCATGAAGCATGAACATCTACTATCTTTATTGAAACATAACATCTACTACAATTTTATTTGAACATAAACCTCTACTAAAACTCTATTTAAACATGAACATCTATTGCAACTTTATAAACATCAGACGTTTTTTCCTCTCTAAAATGATACCTACACGGTGGTTCATTGGAGAATAGCTCCTACCAACTCCCCCACCCTGTTTCTGTTCCGACTTCTTCCCCTGAGTGGTTCATTGGCCGCTAACCCCCAATCTTCGACCTTGCTGCTCTTCCGTGCCTGCCTCCTACTCCCCACCTTCTTCTTTATCCCATACTAGAACCCTACCATCAGCTTCTGTCTCGCTACCTCAACTTGCCTCTGATGATTTCCGAGCTTGAGATGCGGGGTTGCGATCCCAGTGAGCGGGAGTCCCGCCACCAGACTGATATACCACCACCTCCACTGCCACACCCCCCTCAACCTCCCTCCGACCACAAGGCTCCATCTCTTCAACCACCCAAACTGGATATACAAACGCATGCCCAAAACCAGAACACACCTTTTCCCCAACATCAGGTTGCATTGAAAGCACCTCAAACACACACTGCCACTACAACTATGACGGAGACTCATGTTTTGGAGGGGGATTCCCATAAGCTCAGACGCGCGTCCTCCCCAAGGCGGGTACACCGTAGTGCGCATCAATGCCTGGGGAAAGACGGCGCTCATCATCGCCATTATCGGGAGTCTCCTCCGAGGGGAAGGGCCCATGGAAGGGGTCCTCCTGCTCGCCTCAGGGAGTGACAGAGATCCCCCACAACAGACCTGCAACACCATCGGTGGTGTGTCTTTGACACTAGGGACAGAGAGCATATGCGCGCTCCAAGGGAGGCATTGCAACAAACAAAAAAAACAATGTTACAGTACCCACAAAAAGCATCGCCTCCGTCAACACGTCTAATGCTGCTAGGCAGCATCCAGGTCCACAATCCTCTCTTGCCCGCCCCTCTACAGCCGGCCCAACCACTCACCGCCTCGACGTCCACCCCGGCGAGCAAGCTCCGGCTCCCCTCAAGGACACTTGCGCTTGGGACCAACGAAGGGTTCCAAACGAAGCACCGCAAGAGACGGGGGAACGAGCTCGAGGAGTGGAGGAAACAGAGAAGTGGGTGGTGGTGGACAGAGGGGGTAAGAGAAAACACTGTTCGACCCATACTCCTATCCAACCTGATCACGACACCGACTTCCACTCGTCAAAAAATGATCACAGGGAGATTGGAAAGAAAAATAAAATCAGAAAGGGTAAGAAGAAACCCGCCCCCTGCTTCAACTGTGGGGATCTCGACCATTTCCGCTCGGAATGTACCAAGGAAGTGCGCTGCATTCGCTGCTTGAAATGGTGCCATTTATCATATTCTTGCACTAATGTCGTCAATTCAAGTTTAGATGAAGAGCGACATGTACTTCGAGGGAAGTCACCGGAGAGCCCCACCAGGATTAAGTTAGCTAACAGTTTGGCGGTGATCAAGAATGAAGAGGCGTGGCTCCAACAGTGGTGTGCGATAGCTAGGGTCCGGTCGGGAAGCCCCTCCGAGGCGCACCTCCTCCATGCCTTGAAGAGCAGATGGCCTTGCAGTGTCGACCGCGATTGGGTGGTCAAGAAGCTGTGCCATCAGCAGTTCTTGGTCTCCTTCCCTAAGCCGGAGAAGGTCGTGGAGGTGGTGGGCCTAGGGAGAATAGATTGTGGGCATTTCCAAGTGGACTTCAGTGCGTGGTCCCAAACCTTCGGAGCGGAGCTCCCCTAAGGAGCACTGTTTTGGATTTGGATCCACAACATCCCAATTCAGTTTTGGAAAAGAGAAGCCATTCAAGAGATTATTTCGGAGTTTGGGACGGTGGAGCAAATTGATGAGAAGACGGAGCGCCGCTCAGAGCTGATCTCGGCAAGGGTTCTAATCAGATGTAACGACATTGCTCTTATGCCGCGGTTTGCAAAGATTTACTCATTTGAGGAGGCGTATCTTGTTAGATTCGTTCTTGACCAGAGGGTTGAGTCACCACCGACGACCCATCCTCCTAAGCCTGTACCCTCTATCAGAGACAGCCGGAGCTACAAATAGGTGCTCTTGCCATCGACGTATAGTTCTATCGATGGAGCTCACGAGGTGGAATGGGCCCACAGAGAGATTATCAGGGCTGCCATGGGTCCGAAGCAAAACCAGCCCTATTCAGAGGTTGATCTGCCTCTGTCGATGGAAGGTGGTGACAAGAGCCGCGCCGTTAGATCCAAAGGTCAATGGCCCTATGGGTCCCTCAACTCAGTGGATCTACGGGCGAGTCGTGCCAAACACCCGGTAGAAGGCTGCACAGCTGCTGAGAGCACTGAGCCAGGGCGGACAGACATCCAGACGGGGGAAATCCAAAATCTGACTGCATGCAGGTTCAGAAGGTAGGGTTGGTGGAGGACAGAGCCAAGACAAGGGTAGCGACAAGGGAGAACTCACTATCGACAAAAGAGTGGGTGGTTAAAGGCTGGTTTACACCAGGGTTACAAAAAGAAGCTGCGACACCTCTGGCACCTCAGGGGTCTGACCACGGTCTGGGCAAAGAGGTGAGCAGAAAGCTGCTCGACCACAGGTCTAGATGCTCAGAGGAGCAGGAGTTGGTGGCGGGGGCTGTGGGCTGCGAAGCGAAGGATAGGAAAGAGGGGGCTATGGAGCTGAGTACGGCTATGGAGGAGATAGAGGGGGTCCAAAATGGGAAAGAGGGGATTCAAAAGGCTCTGGTTGAGGCTGAAAAAGGGGAAGAAGACGAAGAGATACTGAGTTTGACCAAAGATCAAATGCTTGCTATGCAAGCTGTGATAACCTCGAACGATGCGCCCACCGTTGAGCCAGCCAACCATGAGCTCACAGCTGGCAGAGGGGGTAAACGTACCGCCCCCTCTGAACAGCTTTGCGGCAATGGGATCGAGGCAGGTGGTCTGGTGTGCCGACGGTCCATTTTAACTAAGCCTGCTAATGCTAGGGAGTTGAGTTCCTATGCGGGCAGCTACTCTATGAGTCACACTGCAGGATATGGGCCCATAAAGGGGTCCAAGAAGCTTCTTCTCACTTATAGATCTTTTGATTCAACTGTCTTATCCAAACTTCCGGAGTGTGGGCCCAAAGAGGGGTCCACAATCGAATCCGAGATGACTGGGCTCTTGGAGGAGTCCACATCGACAGAGTCCAAACTACCTATTCATGGTCAGCAAGCTGATAGCGAGGAAGACCCAGAAGGGCGTTTGAACCTGGACGTAGATTTCACTATTTCGGACGATGATTCGGAAGATCTAGAGTTAATTGCGGATACACAAAGGGGGGGTCACCTGACTTGGTTCTAGCCACGATGCCTGAGACAGCTCCCAGAGGAAACACAGGGTCGTCATCGCAGAGGTCAGTTGGGTGCAGAGTTCAGCGAGTACCTAAGAGGGCTCACGCGGAGTCCTTAGATGATTTCCTGGAGAGAGCAACGGCCGCAAAAGCAGCTAAACACGTCAATGAAGGTACAAAAACTTTTCTTGCTAATATTTTAAATTTCATGTCAGACTCTGAGGTTTTTTTATTAGCTGTTACCTGTGGTCTGGAAGTTTGTGATAAAGAACGCAATGCGTTTCTTCTTAACAAAATGAGGGGTTGGGAATCTGAGAGGGCGAAACTTAGTGACCTTAGGGATCTAGGTAATAACTCCGGGGGGATTACCATCTCTGAGGGCGAGTCCTGCCCGATGCCCTCGCACACTGTAACCTCGGACACTTTTCCCCAATGAATACACTATTCTGGAACGTCCGGGGTCTGGGGGATAAAGGCAAAAGAGATATGGTTAGAGACATTATCACAAAGTCCAAGGCAGAGGTGGTTGGGCTTCAGGAGACCAAACTTAGTCATGGGTCTAAACTCAAGAGAGTAGGGGGAATAGAGTCAAGGAATGGATCTTTCGCCCAGCCATGGGGGCCTCAGGGGGAATTGCCATTGGTTTCAACTCGGACCTACTCTCCTGTTCCGAGGTCCATAATGGTACATTCTGTAGCGCCCCGAATTTCTAATATAGTAATTTAGAAAATACGTGGCACAATCCCAGCATCCACTTCAATGCAACAATAAACACAACCAACACCACTAAAATTTTCAACTTTTATTACAACAAACTTTACAAATCACAGCGGAATTAAAAACAACTTAAACAATATTTTCTGTCATTTACAACTCAAATTATCTCAAAACTGCTTTTACAAATTAACACAAAAATATTATAAATCAATCTATCTCAAATATGCCTCAAGCATCCACACCTCCAAACTCTAAGCAACAACCTGCAACTGTGAGGCTAGAGATGATCCCTAACCCTCAAACTAAAGGGGTCAGCCATAAATGGTGTGAGTGACATAAAACAATCAACATAATTTAATTGTTAAACATAAGGTCATCAACAACATGCATTAACCACAATGATAAATGAATGAGAAAAGACAAGATGTAAAGTATGAAAACATCATAGGATGAAAACAACAAGTGCATCTAGTATAAAGGTCAAGTGTAGGAAAATTGGAAAACTCATGCATAAAACCAAGTCAAGAAAACACACTTTCTATATGCGGACTCTCTAATGCATACTTGTCGAAGTCTATGCATCCCATTCTACATAGGTTCGGTGCAAGCCCTTAACGTCTCCACTTCATATGGGTTCAATCCCCGCTATGCAACTAATCTTAACACGATGACTACTACGAGATAAAGATAAACTGTGAGAATTAGCCCATGCCTGATAATTCAGGAGATGGATCCCACATCTCAGGTATTTTACCTGGATAATTCAGGAGATCATCCCACATCTAGACATAGACACATCATCGCATGATTACCCCATGTGCGTCGCCTCGACCTTGATAATTCAGGAGTTCAATCCCGCATCTCAAGCAAACCACTTGGATAATTCAGGAGATATATCTCACATCTCAGGTAAATTACCTGGATAATTCAGGAGATAAATCCCACATCTCAAGATAGTTACTTGGATAATTCAGGAGATCAAATCTCTCATCTAAAGCCGTATTGAGGTGCATAACTCATGTTCCCGTTCATCATATCATCACTAGTGCCTGTCCTTATTATTTTTGGTTACTGAACAAATCTCCTAGAGTAGTGTACCCTACCGGCCTAAAAATTAGACTGAATAACTGAAAATGCCTCAATGGGCCTCAACAAAATAACTTAACAAATATCTCAACACCGGTATACTAGGGTCACGTACCTCTAGAGACTCAAACTCAAGAATCTAAACAAATTCCCACTAACAAGAGTGGCTCAACTGAATATCTTATGATCAAATACTGAACTGAATATGGTATAGACTGATTTATCTGAAACCAATCACTCGAAATAACACTAAAGATACAAAGAATCCTTCAGTACCAGTCGACTTATACTTTGGTAAGTCGACTGTCCAGAGGACGATACCCAAAATTTCACAAAATAGAACAAGTCATATCAGTCGACTTAAAAGAGAATCGGTCGACTGACCAGAAGGGACTGAACAAAATAATCTCTCAACAGACCAGTCGACTGACATCAGTCTAGGTCGACTGTCCAGAACAAATTTTACAAAGTAAAGACCTCAGGACACCAGTCGACTTATACTGTAGTAAGTCGACTGTCCAGAGGAGAATATCTATAATTTTTACGAAAATAAACTAAGTAACATAAGTAGACTTATAACAACATAAGGTGACTTACCAAAAATATAAGTAGACTTATAAAAACATAAGGTGACTTACCAAAAACATAAGTAGACTTATAAAATTCATAAGTAGACTTATAAAAACATAAGTTGACTTACCAACAATATAAGATGACTTATAAAAATCATAAGTTGACTTACCAACAATATAAGATGACTTATAAAAATCATAAGTTGACTTACCAGATCATAAGTAGACTTATAGAAAACATAAGTCGACTTAAAGGAGACATAAGTCGACTCATAAGAACATAAGTCGACTTACCAGAGAGAAATTCCAGAAATCTTTAAGAAAATATTCTAAGTGTCATAAGTCGACTTGCAAAGTCATAAGTCGACTTAAAATACAATATAAGTCGACTTAAAAGGTCATAAGTCGACTTACCAGAGAAAATCTAAGATAACTTTGAAAAATAACTTCTAAGTGTACCAGTCGACTGAAAAGGGGTCTAAGTCGACTGTCCAGAGCGGATTTTCAAGAAAACTAAAGATACAGCAGCTGGGTCGTACTAGTCGACTGATTAGGATACCAGTCGACTGTCGGCCTTCAGTCTGCAAGGTTTGGTTGTTCATGATAATCAAAATTAGGGTTTTCCAAAAGCAATTGTTGTTTACTAAAATAATTTGTATTTAGGTAAAATCGACAATCTCAAATAATCTCCATTATGGATACATTTCCTCAAATCAACCGTTATCTCAAAACTTAATTCTCATGTTCTAATCTCCTAATTCTTCTATTAGGATTTCTCAATACTAAATATCTTTCACAACCATGATCAAAGTCTGATTTATAACCATGAGATCCAGATGTTCGTCATCCGATCTCAACATAATCAATTCTTAACATACTTTCTAACAATATAATCTCATAATTCAAGATCTACTCAATATTCATGAGTTTCACAAACATGGTCCAAGCAATAACAATGGTTCATTCACATCACAATACAAGGATCATATCTTTCATATAATGAAACAAAGCAAACGATGTCATTCACATAAATCAAGACAACCAATTTCATATCATTCGCAAAATCAAACAACAACACAAACAATGTCACTCACCTTAGAATTGCAAAGATCCGAATAAAAACCTTCCTTTTGCTAGATCCAAGAATCCTCCTCTTGATTGCCAAGAAAATAGTAATATATTAAATCTGGAGTTGTGCAGCGAATGATGGCTGCACACCCTCTTTTATACAGGCTGGGATTGAGGGGAATTAGGGTTTTGAAGTACTTTTGCAAAATAGTCATTTTTCAATTTATTACTTCACATATATAACCTTTCTTAGTTAAAAATATGTTAAATAAATCAAAACTAAATAAAATCTTTTTACCACTAAGTTTTCCAACAACCCAGCACGGTCCAGAGATAAGAAAATCCCGGATTTACACTCAGGGTGGCAATTTTGCACAAAAGCGCTCCCTTTTGTAATATTTGCAAATACATCATAAAATACTTATAAAAATCTAGAAAAATCAGAAATAATATCTAGTAATACATATTCTATTTTCCAATCAAAATATTTGACCTTTACCTTCCAGAAAAACATTTGCACTAGATTCTACATAAATTTCATATTTGCAAAAACACCCTTTTTGTTTAAATCTTCACCAATTCGACTTTAAATGAAATCTAAATATATTTAAATTTAAATGCTAACCATGGGAAACCAAAATATCAGTAAAAACGAATTTTCATAGTTTATTTAAGATCCAAACGACTTTTTACATAAAAGCCCCTCTCTTTCGAGATATTTGTAAAAATAGTTTCTTTATTCAGAAAAATCCCAAAATTTAGAATAAACTCCATAATAAGTATGAGAACTTATTAGAAATATCAAATTATATATTTACACCAAAATTATTTGCACGTGATTCGCACGTGTAAAAGGATAAATCTTTAGAAAATATTTTATTAAATTTCCCGTAAATCATTTTAATTCATTTTCAAATATAAAATTAATATTTGAAAATACGGGGTTCTACATCACTCCCTCCTTAGAAGAGTTCTGTCCTCAGAACTACTACTAATGGGGTCCAAACCAATACATCAAGAAGGAATGAAAACTTATGGGTAGAAACATAATTTAAAGAAATACATTCACACAAGGGAATGCACTTCAACCAAGAAGTACAACATGCAGACGAAACACAATCATGCAAAAGAATTCAGAAAATCAAACTTCCGCTGCGCAACTCTGATAACTGCCACCGGAAGCCATACTGCCACAACTACTGAACTCCTGCATCCAACTCTGACCTTCCACATCTGCTTCATTGTTCCAAGATTCAGTGGTCACTCCCTCCTTAGAAAGGACATGACTAAAGATAACCACCTCAAGACCTTGCCTGGAAACACCTTAAACTCCACACTAAGACTAACAAGAATTGGGCGACACAATTGCATGCAAGAAAACAGTATTAATAAAACTTTGGTCTTCATTCCAATAATCCAAATAAATCTTGTTACATGAAGAAAAATACTCAATCTTCAATTATTCCAAATAAAAATTTTATTTAATACAAAAGAATGAATTTCCAAGTTCTTGCACACACAAGTCACATTCCTGAGTTATCTGCATCCTCATCAGTCAATGCGGGCTCTCGCCCCTTCCTCAGATCCTTTCTTTTCCTTGCATTCTCTTTCTTCAGCTGTGGACAGATTTGTCGAATATGCCCTTCTTGACCACAATGAAAACAAGTTTGCTCCGCCAACTTCGAACATGCGGACCTGTAGTGACCTGCCTCCCTGCAGAAATAATAGATCACTTCCCGAGCTGCTAGTGCCTTCTGCACTGGATTGCTGAGCTTGATTTGCTTTGCCGACTTTGGACACGTTGACCGGTAATGTCCTACGTCCTTGCAGCAATAACAAGTCACTTTCTTAGTTGCTGGTGCCTTCTGCACTGGGTCACTGAACTTGACTTCCTTCGCTGGGGATTCCTTTCCTTCCTGATCTGATGTTGGCCTCTTCCTCTTGAGGGACTCGTCCTGCTTGGTGGGATCAGCATTAATAATCACCTGTCCAATCCTATAATTCTGATCTTGGTTCCGAATCTGCGCCAAATTAACTGCCATCAGCGCATCCAGAGTCTGATGCACTTTGGCAAATTCAGCCTCAAGGTCAATTCCAGTTCCTGGAGAACTTCCAGATCCATCCTCATTGTTGTCCTCGTTCCGGGGTCTGGATGCAACCATACTGATCACTACAAAACGAGGGTAAAGTTAGAGAATCACACACACATTACACATTCACATCCATACCCTATGGTAGAACCATACCCCAAACCAAAACATCATGTTTCAAACGGAATGAAATATATGCTTAAGCACAAATACAAACGAGTATGAGAAAATGCCTATGTAGTATAGCAAATTTACATAAGGAATATATCATAAAATATACAATAATGTAGGAATTAAACCAATGTAAAATGACATGCACAGTAAGTATGTTGAAATATGTTGTACATATATAGGAATTTGTAGGAAGTACATGTAGTATTCAAGAATATAATGATAATAAATTTTAAGCCAAAATATAAGTAGTGGGTGCACATAGTATACTCGAAAAGTATGAAGTAATAAACTTAATAAGTAGCTTTTAAATAGTGGAAAGAAATTATAACAAAAGCGGTCAACTATAAGTAATAATAAGGGTATCGAATATAAGGTGCAAATACATAATAAAGATTTAAATGTGCAGAAACATATCATATTTGTATGAGTAAAATATTGCAATCAAGTTTAAATGTTCCAAAATAAATAAGACAATATAAAATAATGGAAAATATATATAGTATCGAAAATCCAAGTATATATAATAAAATGAAGGTAAATATGCAAAGCAAAATTTATAGTATAGCAAACAATAATGGAAGGAAATAAAAGTAGCAATAATAACTTAACTCGTAGTAATTCAAAATTTTAATGTAATATGTAAAAGTAATATCAAGGTATACGAGTAACAAAATTGAGGTGCACAAAGTATACAAGAGAGCAAATGATTAAAAGAATCTAACGGAAAATAATTAAATTTTATAACTAGGAATAAATAAATAAATAAAAATTACTTTGGCGAAAATCAAATAATCCAGAAATTATATACAGTGGGTAAGATAGCAAAACATATGGTAGATCATAAATAAGTAAAATAGAGGTTATATAAGTCGAAATGGTAATACCTTACATAAATAAATATCAATTACACCAAGCGAACAAGAGATGTCAAAAACAGCTAGTGAGGAAATAATTGCTTATGCCAAAATAATCAATATACTTGCGATAAAAGATTTCATTCAAGTCTAAGCATACAAACAGCCTAAATCTCATTACAGGTCTTCATGACCAAACAATCAAATCACACACATCAGATGTCCATCAGGGTACTCACACTTCTAATGTCCACCTAGGTACTCACGCTCTAGTGTCCACACCTAGGTTGGTTTTCATACTATGTCTATTATTACGATTGAAGCATGCTCTGATACCAAACTGTAGCGCCCCGAATTTCTAATATAGTAATTTAGAAAATACGTGGCACAATCCCAGCATCCACTTCAATGCAACAATAAACACAACCAACACCACTAAAATTTTCAACTTTTATTACAACAAACTTTACAAATCACAGCGGAATTAAAAACAACTTAAACAATATTTTCTGTCATTTACAACTCAAATTATCTCAAAACTGCTTTTACAAATTTACACAAAAATATTATAAATCAATCTATCTCAAATATGCCTCAAGCATCCACACCTCCAAACTCTAAGCAACAACCTGCAACTGTGAGGCTAGAGATGATCCCTAATCCCCAAACTAAAGGGGTCAGCCATAAATGATGTGAGTGACATAAAACAATCAACATAATTTAATTGTTAAACATAAGGTCATCAACAACATGCATTAACCACAATGATAAATGAATGAGAAAAGACAATATGTAAAGTATGAAAACATCATAGGATGAAAACAACAAGTGCATCTAGTATAAAGGTCAAGTGTAGGAAAACTGGAAAACTCATGCATAAAACCAAGTCAAGAAAACACACTTTCTATATGCGGACTCTCTAATGCATACTTGTCGAAGTCTATGCATCCCATTCTACATAGGTTCGGTGCAAGCCCTTAACGTCTCCACTTCATATGGGTTCAATCCCCGCTATGCAACTAATCTTAACACGATGACTACTACGAGATAAAGATAAACTGTGAGAATTAGCCCATGCCTGATAATTCAGGAGATGGATCCCACATCTCAGGTATTTTACCTGGATAATTCAGGAGATCATCCCACATCTAGACATAGACACATCATCGCATGATTACCCCATGTGCGTCGCCTCGACCTTGATAATTCAGGAGTTCAATCCCGCATCTCAAGCAAACCACTTGGATAATTCAGGAGATATATCTCACATCTCAGGTAAATTACCTGGATAATTCAGGAGATAAATCCCACATCTCAAGATAGTTACTTGGATAATTCAGGAGATCAAATCTCTCATCTAAAGCCGTATTGAGGTGCATAACTCATGTTCCCGTTCATCATATCATCACTAGTGCCTGTCCTTATTATTTTTGGTTACTGAACAAATCTCCTAGAGTAGTGTACCCTACCGGCCTAAAAATTAGACTGAATAACTGAAAATGCCTCAATGGGCCTCAACAAAATAACTTAACAAATATCTCAACACCGGTATACTAGGGTCACGTACCTCTAGAGACTCAAACTCAAGAATCTAAACAAATTCCCACTAACAAGAGTGGCTCAACTGAATATCTTATGATCAAATACTGAACTGAATATGGTATAGACTGATTTATCTGAAACCAATCACTCGAAATAACACTAAAGATACAAAGAATCCTTCAGTACCAGTCGACTTATACTTTGGTAAGTCGACTGTCCAGAGGACGATACCCAAAATTTCACAAAATAGACCAAGTCATATCAGTCGACTTAAAAGAGAATCGGTCGACTGACCAGAAGGGACTGAACAAAATAATCTCTCAACAGACCAGTCGACTGACATCAGTCTAGGTCGACTGTCCAGAACAAATTTTACAAAGTAAAGACCAAAGGACACCAGTCGACTTATACTGTAGTAAGTCGAATGTCCAGAGGAGAATATCTATAATTTTTACGAAAATAAACTAAGTAACATAAGTAGACTTATAACAACATAAGGTGACTTACCAAAAACATAAGTAGACTTATAAAAACATAAGGTTACTTACCAAAAACATAAGTAGACTTATAAAATTCATAAGTAGACTTATAAAAACATAAGTTGACTTACCAACAATATAAGATGACTTATAAAAATCATAAGTTGACTTACCAACAATATAAGATGACTTATAAAAATCATAAGTTGACTTACCAGATCATAAGTAGACTTATAGAAAACTTAAGTCGACTTAAAGGAGACATAAGTCGACTCATAAGAACATAAGTCGACTTACCAGAGAGAAATTCCAGAAATCTTTAAGAAAATATTCTAAGTGTCATAAGTCGACTTGCAAAGTCATAAGTCGACTTAAAATACAATATAAGTCGACTTAAAAGGTCATAAGTCGACTTACCAGAGAAAATCTAAGATAACTTTGAAAAATAACTTCTAAGTGTACCAGTCGACTGAAAAGGGGTCTAAGTCGACTGTCCAGAGCGGATTTTCAAGAAAACTAAAGATACAGCAGCTGGGTCGTACCAGTCGACTGATTAGGATACCAGTCGACTGTCGGCCTTCAGTCTGCAAGGTTTGGTTGTTCATGATAATCAAAATTAGGATTTTCCAAAAGCAATTGTTGTTTACTAAAATAATTTGTATTTAGGTAAAATCGACAATCTCAAATAATCTCCATTATGGATATATTTCCTCAAATCAACCGTAATCTCAAAACTTAATTCTCATGTTCTAATCTCCTAATTCTTCCATTAGGATTTCTCAATACTAAATATCTTTCACAACCATGATCAAAGTCTGATTTATAACCATGAGATTCAGATGTTCGTCATCCGATCTCAACATAATCAATTCTTAACATACTTTCTAACAATATAATCTCATAATTCAAGATCTACTCAATATTCATGAGTTTCACAAACATGGTCCAAGCAATAACAATGGTTCATTCACATCACAATACAAGGATCATATCTTTCATATAATGAAACAAAGCAAACGATGTCATTCACATAAATCAAGACAACCAATTTCATATCATTCGCAAAATCAAACAACAACACAAACAATGTCACTCACCTTAGAATTGCAAAGATCCGAATAAAAACCTTCCTTTTGCTAGATCCAAGAATCCTCCTCTTGATTGCCAAGGAAATAGTAATATATTAAATCTGGAGTTGTGCAGCAAATGATGGCTGCACATCCTCTTTTATACAGGCCGGGATTGAAAGGAATTAGGGTTTTGAAGTACTTTTGCAAAATAGTCATTTTTCAATTTATTACTTCACATATATAACCTTTCTTAGTTAAAAATATGTTAAATAAATCAAAACTAAATAAAATCTTTTTACCACTAAGTTTTCCAACAACCCAGCACGGTCCAGAGATAAGAAAATCCCGGATTTACACTCAGGGTGGCAATTTTACACAAAAGCCCTCCCTTTTGTAATATTTGCAAATACATCATAAAATACTTATAAAAAACTAGAAAAATCAGAAATAATATCTAGTAATACATATTCTATTTTCCAATCAAAATATTTGACCTTTACCTTCCAGAAAAACATTTGCACTGGATTCTACATAAATTTCATATTTGCAAAAACACCCTTTTTGTTTAAATCTTCACCAATTCGACTTTAAATGAAATCTAAATATATTTAAATTTAAATGCTAACCATGGGAAATCAAAATATCAGTAAAAACGAATTTTCATAGTTTATTTAAGATCCAAACGACTTTTTACATAAAAGCCCCTCTCTTTCGAGATATTTGTAAAATTAGTTTCTTTATTCAGAAAAATCCCAAAATTTAGAATAAACTCCATAATAAGTATGAGAACTTATTAGAAATATCAAATTATATATTTACACCAAAATTATTTGCACGTGTTTCGCACGTGTAAAAGGATAAATCTTTAGAAAATATTTTATTAAATTTCCAGTAAATCATTTTAATTCATTTTCAAATATAAAATTAATATTTGAAAATACGGGGTTCTACACATTCTCCCTGACTGCACGACTGGAACGACGATCGGATAAGTATATGCAAATGATCACGGTTGTGTATGGACCGAACGTGGCTTCACAGCGGGATGCCTTCTGGTAAGAACTGGTCGATATTCGGCTCCGTTGGCCGGGAGCCTGGATTGTCGGGGGGGATTTCAATATTACCCGATTTGCGTTCGAACACAAGGGTAGAGGCTCCAGCGACAGGCACAGAGCTGAGTTCAATAGGGTGATTGCAGATCTTGAGTTGATCGATATCCCTGTTAATGATAGGCTATTTACCTGGTCTAATATGCAGTCTTCTCCGATTTTGGCAAAGTTGGACCGGATTTTGGTATCTATGGTCTGGGAGGCTAAGTTCCCCCTTATAACTGCTAGATCAATCCCTAGACCTACGTCAGATCATACCCCAATCCTTCTTGATCTTGGGCTTCAGGAAGTCAAAAGATATAGAAAATTTAGATTTGAGAAGGCCTAGCTGGAGATTTAGGGGTTTCACCATCTGGTGATGGAAAACTGGGCACTCCCAGTGTCGGGTGCTGACGCGGCAGCCAGATGGTATGAAAAAATTCGCAGGCTTAGAAAGCGGCTTCGTAAATAGAACCGATCAAGGTTCTCGACCATCTGGCGTGCTAAAGATTCCTTGTTGGAAGATATTGATGAACTTGAAAGAGTGGAGGAGTTGAGAGATCTGTCACAGGAGGAAAGGAATAAACTTCTGGAACTCCGGGAGAATATTGCTTATCTCTATAAGATGGAAGAAATTAAATGGCAACAAAGATCTAGAATTTCGTGGCTTAAAGAGGGAGACGCGAACACAGCCTTCTTCCACCGAATTGCAAGTGCAAGGCGCAGGTCTAATCTTATTCTATCCTTAGAAACTAGCTCGGGAATGGTACAAGATGAGCAAGTTATCTCCACAGCCTTCCAAGGATACTACAAGGACCTCTTGGGGAAGCAGAATGACTTCAGGGTTCCACTTAGGTATGACTTCTGGCAGTCATATCAGAATGAGTCGGCGCCTTCACTAGACTGTCTTGAGGTGCCGTTTTCGGAGGAGGAAGTTAAAAATGCCATCTGTCACATGGGAGCAGACAAGTCGCCAGGGCCAGACGGTTTTCCAGTGATGTTCTTCCAAATTTTCTGGGAGGAAATTAAAGGGGACTATATGGAATTGCTGGATGACTTCTTCAACAACAAGCTCAGATTGGGAATGTTCAATTTTGCGGAGATTGTCCTTATTCCCAAACGGGAAGTGTCGTCTAGAGTGGGCGATTTTAGGCCAATCAGTCTCATAAATTGCTCGGCAAAAATTATCTCTAAACTCCTCGCAATCCGCCTAGGGAGTATTATGGACAACCTGATCAACAAAGCTCAGTCGGAATTCATTAAGGGCAGAAATATTTTAGATTGTGTTGCCACGGCAGAACAAGTTATCCACCGTTGCCATACGACCAACTCCAAGAGCTTTCTTCTTAAGTTGGACTTTGAAAAAGCTTATGACTCGGTCGATTGGGAGTGCTTGTTGGAGGCACTCAGAGGTAGGGGCTTCGGGAATAAATGGATCTGCTGGATCAGACAGTGCTTGCAGTCTAGCAAAATGGCCATATCTGTGAATGGTAAGTGGGGCCAGCCGTTCCCCTGCAGGAAAGGGCTCAGACAAGGGGATCCGCTTTCACCGCTCTTATTTACTTTAGTAGCGGATGTGCTCAGGCTTATGCTGGAGAAATGCCGAGAAAAAGGTTGGGTCACGCCAGTGGCCAGCAACGCGTCTACTCAAGGGTTCTCGATCCTGCAATACGCAGATGACACCCTACTCTTTGGGAATGGGTCTAGACGAGAAACTGCCTGCTTTAAAGGGGCCCTTTATTGCTTTGAGGCCTGTAGGCCTGAGGATTAATTTTCATAAGAGTGCGCTGATTCCAATCTCTCTCTCCGATGTTGAAGTAGGGGAACACGCGAACATTTTGAATTGCACAACGAGTGGCTTCCCAATCAAGTATCTAGGGTCACCACTCAGGCCCGGGAGATTAACTAAAGCAGATTGGTTACCTATCATTGACAGGGTGGAGGACAGACTGTCGGGTTGGAAAGGAAAATCTTTGTCCATCGGGGGCAGAGTGGTTCTCATCAATTCAGTGCTGTCTAATTTACCTATCTACTACATGTCATTTTTTGAGCTTCCGATATGGGTAATCAATAGGATTGATAGGATTCGAAAACGTTTCCTTTGGAAGGGGGCAGACTCGAATAAAGGAGGCTATCACCTAATCAAGTGGAGTATTGCCTGCATGAAAAAAAGGCATGGAGGGCTAGGCATTATAGACCTCAGAGATATGAACTTGGCCCTACTGGGGAAATGGTGGTGGAAGGTCTTGCACAACAGCGGGGAAGGCTGGCAGGACTTCATCCAACCGTATCTTAGGGGGAAAGGTACAAGAGCCCTGGGTTTCCGAGTAGGGGCTAAGATTTCGCGCTTCTGGAAGGGAATTGCCAAGGTTAGCGGCCCCTTTAACTCGGCAGTATCGTCGAACATCGGCAATGGCCGGTCTACCAGATTCTGGTGGGATAGGTGTTGTGGAGACCATGCACTGAAGGATGTGTTTCCAGACCTGTATGAGAGGTCGTCTCGACCGAATATGTCTGTGGCCGACGGTTGGAAAAGAGGAGGTTGGAGACTGGCGCTCCGAGGTACGTTAACGCCAAATACTCATCAGCAACTGCTTAACATGCAAGCACACATTGCGCGGGCAGGCACAAGATGCACTCAAGGCCCAGACCAGAAGCGATGGGGACTTGAGAGTAAGGGTGTTTTCTCGGTGAGATCTCTGTATCACCGGATCCACTTTCGAGGGTGCAGACCCGGCTGGGCACAAGTGTTGTGGAAGCTGAAAACACCGCTTAAAGTCAAGGTTTTCTTATGGCTTGTTCTCAATAATGCCAACCTCACTAGGCAGAACCTAGCCAAAAGGCAACCACAGGTGGCGACCAACTGTGGATTCTGCAACGCACCGGTGGAAGATTTAAATCACCTGTTTATTAACTGCCCTAGAAGTAAGGCAACTATGGTGGAGTTACTCCGAGCTCTTGGTACAGGGGACTACCCAGGTGCATATGAGGACTTGTGGATTGGTCCTAAATTTGCATCGTTTCGTCATGAAATGAAGGAGGCGTGGTACATTGCAATAGCAGCGACAACATGGGTGTTATGGCTTGACAGAAATAACTTTTATTTTCGTGCTTCATGTAATAGTATTTCTGGTAATTTGACTCACATAATGCATCTAATCTCGTTTTGGGCTACAGCTGCGGCCACCGGGGCAAGAGGGAGGATTGCCAAAGTTTTCCAGGTTGAGGAGTTTGACGATGAGGAGGTAGAGATCGGGCCAACGCTGGATTGAGGGACTGGCTGCACCAGTCATGACAGAGCATTCCAGATGGGGTTTTGTGTCTCGATACTGTGCTCTCGGGTTGTTGGAGGTTGCGTAGTTAGACCCACCCCCCAGGGTTTGTTGGGGGGTATGTTTGTTTTCTCGTTTTTTTTTCCTGCACTGTATCTTGTTTTGTACTGTTGTTTTGTACTGTTGTTTTGCTCTGTTGTTTTCTCCCGGTACGCCGGGGTTGTTTTATTAACGTCTTATTAATGAAACAGGGTGGCTTTATTCCACCTTTTCCCTAAAAAAAAAAAAAAAACTTTATAAACATCCACTAATGCTACTTTATTTAACATGGACATTTACTACACTATTTTACTTAAAACATGAACATCAACTACTACTACTTTATTTTAATCATGAATAGCCACTAACATTTTACATATTATAACCATCTACAACTACTTCTTTTTAACATTTACTACTACTAATACTTTATTTTAATATGAACATAAAACATCTACTACCAAAACTTTTACCAAAAATCTTTATCTAGTCATAACAAGCATCTATAAAACATAAACCTTTTCTACAAAATTGTGTAGATATCTACTACAACTATTTTATTTGGAACATACACATCTACTACTACTTCTTTATTTAACCATAAGTGTCTACCAAAATTTACATAACATCTATAACTACTTCATTTTAGTATCTACTACTACTACTTTATTTAACCATAATACCACTACTTGATTTCAACATACTACTACTACTTTATTTAAGCATAATACTACTACTTTATTTCAACATACTACTACTACTTTACTTAAACATACTACTACTATTTTATTTAATCATGAAGCATTTACTACTTAGATATCTACTAAATCTTTATTAGCATTGATTTCTTATTATTACTAGTGATCATAAAAAAAAGATCTTTTTATTCATTCTACAACTAGTGATTTCTTTTTCATAATTAGAACTAACATCTAATTTAGGTTCTTTTTTACTTTATAAAAGAAAACAACAATAGTAAAAATAAGGTAAGAACCTTCATTTGGTTCAACCAACATATGCTTATCTTTTTAGTCCAAGTTCAAAACAAGTCCTACAACCAAAAATGGTTGTAAAAAGGTTCATTTGCTTTGTTCATGTGTTCACATCAAGTCCTACAACCCCAAATGGTTGTATGTACAAGTCCATATGCCTTATGTCATTTTAGTCCAATAACAAACACAAACAACAACTACAACTATAAAGATTCAATCTTTAGGTGTATTTAGCACTACCATTTGTTTCTTTTCTTTTCATGTGGTTATTACCTTTAACAATTACAAACATACAAATAAGGATCACATACACAATACTATCACCACAACCCATTCCAAAAAGAACCAAAGAAAACAAAACAAGGAAGGTAAGGAGAAGAAGAAACATCAAACAACAATTTAAACAAACAAACAAACAAAAGAGAAACCCCCACTTTAGTTTCCCTTGAAGGAAGGACTTGCCTAGCACTCCTTCTCCTTCCTCCTAAGCTCTTAGGAAATTTCTAAACCTACAAAGAAAACTCTCAAGTTAGAATGGTTCTCTCTTTCTTTTCCTTTCCTTCTTTTTGTCTTTCTAAAAATGAGACTAAGGTGAAGGGAGGGGGTATTTATAGGTGGGAAGAAGGGTGGAGAATGAAAATGTGCACACACACTTTTGCACAAGGGACCCCCCATGAATTGGGGGCCGGCCTCTTCTAGGGAGGGTGTGAGGTGGAGGTGAATGTGGGGGAGGTGTTATGTGAGGTAGAGAGCTTCTAGAAGATTTCTCCTAATTCTCTCATGCACATTTAACCTAGCTTAACAACTTATAAACTCTAACAATCTAACAGGTTTTGTCATAACAAAGACAAGTGTTGTCCAAAAATACACAACACGGAATTTGTATAATGTACTAATCAACATACTACTGTATACCGAAAATCTTCGCATAATCCGTATTAAAATAATTTGATATCGGAAATAATAATAAAATAAATTCTATTATTATTTCGGAAGGTCACGGAATCAATTTGATACAATACGGATGTATACTGACCGATATCTGGATACAGATAATGTCTATGAACAAACCGGGTGAAAATCACAAAAATATTTTAATTTTGGAATTAAAACAAAATAATGATAAAATAATAATAAAATAATAATTTATATACGGTAATATCCATCCGGGATATTACAATACTTCTTCCTTAGAAAAGTTCTGTCCACAGAACTACGTTAAGTTAGGAAAACAAGAAAACATCCATCCCCTAATAACTCGGGGAAAGAAAGCTTATGCTGCTTTCTGGCTCCCAAGTGGCTCATTCGCGAATTGGTCCTCCAAAGAATCCGACCTTTGCAATTCGGTAGCTACTCCCTCCTTAGAATAGGACATGACCTATGAACATCACTTCCGACTTCCAGGATTTTCTCCTGTAATTTGCTCAAGTTGACGCTCCAGATATAGGAAAATCATAAAACATAAGTTGAAAGGAACAATAATATGAATTACAATTGCCTACAACTAACTAAGACCCGACTCCTAAAAGGCATCCAAGTTTAATTTTCCTGCTGTGTGGGACTGTAAATTGAAGTTAGCTCTGATACCACTCTGTAGCGCCCCGATTTCCATATACTGGGAAACCGTGACACGATGCATGGTCTTTTCTTCAATTAGTCACAATACACAGAAAAACAGGAGAATTTAAAACTTTTCATTCAACACCCAATGTATTACAAGTCTGAACATTATACACTGCGATACCTTACAATAGAGTTACAATATTACCTTTACATTTCCATGTATTACAACCTTCAACATCTTACATCAGAGTACTTTCCAACTAATAGATGATCAACACTTTTACAGCGGAACTAAATACGACATTGACTCCTTGCTTTCCTTGCCTTGAGTCCTCCTGAATCTCGCCCTTGTACTTCGGCGATCCAGTACCTATGGAAGTGGGGACGTCAGTATTCACTGACGCTTAAAGGCTGATATCAAAGCAGCGAATCTCCTAAACAACATACAAAACATGGCAATGGTGTTGGTGTAGTTTAAGTGTTCGTGAGTGCTATGACTAGACTCTAATGCGATATTTAAATAGAACTAGGATGCTTCCTATTCTAATGTCAGCGAGTCTCCGAAGCAACATGCAGCCCATACTACATGCGACCCCATCTCAAGCCGTTTCTCCATATATAGGGATTTGAACCCGCGTTATGAATTCTAATTGTACACAACCTGTTCCTGACACCTACACGCGACTAATTTGAGGTTGCAGACGTGGTCAAGTTCCACTAATGCATTCTGCCAGTGGTGTCCATGTTCGCCACTGCCACCCGGCTAACCGGACCTCACTCAAAAACAAACGAACCCTATGTATCGGGCATCGTTCCAAAAACCAAAATCATAGGGTCTCGCAAGCACAGGGCAGCGCGAAGCCTGCCCTGTGGCACCCTCTGGGGTCTTGCAAGCGCAGGACTGCACAATGCATCCTGTGGCACCCCCAGCCACAGCACTTCAGGAATTAACAGCACGAGATACGCAACCCGTGTCCTCAACTTGTGAGACGGCACCGTACGTATCCCTTTGACGGGAAGGTACAACCCAATACACCACCTATGATCTGCCTCAAGGGACGGGTTAGTTGTAAGGGGCCCCCTACAACTGACTCCTCTCTCCCGGCAAAAGAGTTTAAGTAAAATGATCCTTATAAGTCACTATCCTAATGATGTCCCTGACTCGAACAATTCTAGGGATAACAATATTATAAACACAACATGCTAGGCCTTTAAAGTAGACTTCGCAAGACAACTCTACTAGGCTGCTCAACCTAGACTTACCAGAATCCTTCGGGATCCGGTTCCTGGCCCATCGATCTAAGACCTCGGCCGTGCGAACATACATGCATGACGCTACCCTAAACTTGGATTCCGTCTATACTCGGGTCCTCGATCAACCTACACTGGTTAAGATTCGACGGTACACAAGGAGTGACTCCTCCACAGTTCCTTAGGGTAGAAAACATATGTCTTGATGGTCGATAGCCCCTAGGGTGGTAATATCACCCTAGACGAGCACAACGAATAATGTACTAGCTAACAAGCTATACACGATAAACAACCACATACGAGCTAATAAGCTACGTATGAAACAATAGCTACCTACGAGCCAGGCGGACCTCGTAGGAGATAACAACGTACATACCAGCCAAATAAGCCGCGTATGAGCACAACAGCTACGCACGGGCCGATCGAGCCGCGTACGAGACAACAACCTACATACGAGTCAAATAAACTACGTATGAGACCCACAGCTACATACGGGCCAGTCGAGCCACGTACGAGCACAACCATATGCAAACAACCATACAGGTAATCAATCCTAGAAGCAACCAAACGTGCTTACTAGCAAACTTGATCTTCTATTATTAGAAGCAACAGAAGAATCTACTAATAGTCTATGATCGGTATTCTACCAATGAAAACCGAAGGTGACATAACAATCTTTATCAAACTGACTATTACTAGTGGTCTTCCAAATCCTTATTACTTCAACCTATAGTACTTTAAGCATGGCATACAATTCCAAGCATCTATCCACGACAATCTATTTATGGTACATAACATAACCACTCACCACAATACTCCTAAGTACGAATATGATTAAGCATGTGCTTATATCAAGCTTAAGCATGAAAATCACTATGATATAGACATGAAGTCCACTATGGACAAGCATAGGTTATAACTTGAGCGTGAATGCTTACTACTTATCATGATAAATCACCACAACCCAAGCATGGATATTTAACTAATATGAACATACAACATTCCAAGGCATGGTAGGTATTCTAACATTAATCCTACAACATTCTAAGCATGTATTTAAACTTTAATATGGTATACCTCATTCCTAGACATGGTATGCTACTTTAACATTAACATATAGCATGGTGTACGTTTTAGTAACATTCTAGTCATGTATACTAGTTAAGTATCAACCTACAACATAGCATGAGTTTCTACAATAATTCTAGCATGGATAGAACATAGCATAAAAATCACTACAACTTAACCATGGATAGTTCCCTTAATTTAAGCATGAGTATCTACTATATTTTAAGCATGAATATCGTTAGCATGGATGTCATTAACTTAACATAAACCATCATTGGCATGGCCATCTACTAACTTATCATAACAATAATTAGCATGACATCTCCTAACTTAGCATGAATAATGATTAAGCATGATCACCTACTAACATAGCATGAACATATACTTATCTAAGCATAGATATCATGTAAGTATGAATATTTATTTGCTCTAGCATGGTATATGACTTTCCTATAAACATGTAAGCATGGATAAATCAATCTAACATGATACCCACTTTCCTACAATTATCTAAACATAGATAAATTAATCTAGCATGGTATACAACTTTCCTATAAGTATGTAAGCATGGATAAATCAATCTAACATGATATCCACCTTCCTACAATTATCTAAACATAGATAAATAAATCTAGCATGGTATACAACTTTCCTATAAGCATGTAGGCATGGATAAATCAATCTAACATGATATACCACTTTCCTACAACTATCTAAGTATAGATAAATGAAACTAGCATGGTATACTACTTTCTTACAATCATCTTAGTATAGATAAATTTAGCTAGCATGGTATACTACTTTTCCACTATCCTCTAAGCATGAATCTTATTAAGCATGAATAACTACTAAGCATGAATATCTTACTAAGCATGGATAACTACTAGTATGAACATACAACATTCCTAAGTATATATATATATATACTTCTAAACATGGTAAGTAATTTTAGCATTTATCCTACAACATGTATATCACTCCTAAACATGATAGATAATTTTAGCATTAATCCTACAACATGTATATCCCTCTTAAACATGATAGGTATTTTTAATGTAAATCCTACAACATTCTAAGCATGGTTATACACTTAGCATGGTATACATCATTTCTAAACATGGTAGGTATTTTTAATATAAATCCTACAACATTCTAAGCGTGTATAGATGCTTAGCATGAATAATAGTTAAGCATGATACTTACTAACTTAGCATGAAGCATGAACATCTACTATCTTTATTGAAACATAACATCTACTACAATTTTATTTGAACATAAACCTCTACTAAAACTCTATTTAAACATGAACATCTATTGCAACCTTATAAACATCCACTAATGCTACTTTATTTAACATGGACATTTACTACACTGTTTTACTTAAAACATGAACATCAACTACTACTACTTTATTTTAATCATGAATAGCCACTAACATTTTACATATTATAACCATCTACAACTACTTCTTTTTAACATTTACTACTACTGCTACTTTATTTTAATATGAACATAAAACATCTACTACCAAAACTTCTACAAAAAATCTTTATCTAGTCATAACAAGCATCTATAAAACATAAACCTTTTCTACAAAATTGTGTAGATATCTACTACAACCATTTTATTTGGAACATACACATCTACTACTACTTCTTTATTTAACCATAATTGTCTACCAAAATTTACATAACATCTATAACTACTTCATTTTAGTATCTACTACTACTACTTTATTTAACCATAATACCACTACTTTATTTCAACATACTACTACTACTTTATTTAAGCATAATACTACTACTTTATTTCAACATACTATTACTACTTTACTTAAACATACTACTACTATTTTATTTAATCATGAAGCATCTACTACTTAGATATCTACTAAATCTTTATTAGCATTGATTTCTTATTATTACTAGTGATCATAAAAAAAAGATCTTTTTATTCATTCTACAACTAATGACTTCTTTTTCATAATTAGAACTAACATCTAATTTAGGTTCTTTTTTACTTTATAAAAGAAAACAACAATAGTAAAAATAAGGTAAGAACATTCATTTGGTTCAACCAACATATGCTTATCTTTTTAGTCCAAGTTCAAAACAAGTCCTACAACCAAAAATGGTTGTAAAAAGGTTCATATGCTTTGTTCATGTATTCACATCAAGTCCTACAACCTCAAACGGTTGTATGTACAAGTCCATATTCCTTATGTCATTTTAATCCAATTAACAAACACAAACAACAATTACAACTATAAAGATTCAATCTTTAGGTGTATTTAGCACTACCATTTGTTTCTTTTCTTTTCATGTGGTTATTACCTTTAACAATTACAAACATACAAATAAGGATCACATACACAATACTATCACCACAACCCATTCCAAAAAGAACCAAAGAAAACAAAACAAGGAAGGTAAGGAGAAGAAGAAACATCAAACAACAATTTAAACAAACAAACAAACAAAAGAGAAACCCCCACTTTAGTTTCCCTTGAAGGAAGGACTTGCCTAGCACTCCTTCTCCTTCCTCCTAAGCTCTTAGGAAATTTCTAAACCTACAAAGAAAACTCTCAAGTTAGAATGGTTCTCTCTTTCTTTTCCTTTCCTTCTTTTTGTCTTTCTAAAAATGAGACTAAGGTGAAGGGAGGGGGTATTTATAGGTGGGAAGAAGGGTGGAGAATGAAAATGTGCACACACACTTTTGCACAAGGGACCCCCCATGAATTGGGGGCCAGCCTCTTCTAGGGAGGGTGTGAGGTGGAGGTGAATGTGGGCGAGGTGTTATGTGAGGTAGAGAGCTTCTAGAAGATTTCTCCTAATTCTCTCATGCACATTTAACCTAATTAACAACTTATAAACCCTAACAATCTAATAGGTTTTGTCATAACAAAGACAAGTGTTGTCCAAAAATACACAACACGCAATTTGTATAATGTACTAATCGACATACTACACGTATGTGCGCATATATGTCTGTATACCGAAAATCTTCGCATAATCCATATAAAAATAATTTGATCTCGAAAATAATAATAAAATAAATTCTATAATTATTTCGGAAGGTCACGGTATCAATTTGATACAATACAGATGTATACTGACCGATATCTGGATACAGATAATGTCTATGAACAAACCGGGTGAAAATCACCAAAATATTCCAATTTTAGAATTAAAACAAAATAATGATAAAATAACAATAAAATAATAATTTATATACGGTAATATCCATCCGGGATATTACAATTAACCCTGATGCGCGCCGAGCAACAGCGAAATCGATCGAAAAGAGAGAGAAAAAATCTGCATCCCGATCCGTGCTCCATCGTTATCAACGGTCATGATTAAATCAAGGTATTTTTTTATTTAGTTATTTTATTTAATTATTAATTGAATTAATAATTTAAAAATTCTTAAAAAGGTATAAAAATTCAAAAAATTTTATAAAAAATTCTAAAATATTTATTAATTCTAAAAAAAATAATTTAATTCTGAAAAATTAATTATTAATTGAGAATAATTAATTAAAATGTGGAAAACTAATTATTAAAATTTGGAAAATAATTAAAAATTGGGAAAAAAAATCATAAAGTCCAAAAATTCTAAAAATAGCTTTGGGTATTTTAAAAAGCTCAGAATAACACCGTTACACCTCGTGCAAGATCCCAACTTTCCTGAGAACTCTGATAAGTTTTGTAAACCATTAAAAACGAGACGAACTACACCTCAAAGGCTATGAAACTCGATCTTCAGG
The DNA here is from genome assembly GCA_017893485.1 of Hemerocallis citrina. Lineage (NCBI taxonomy): Eukaryota > Viridiplantae > Streptophyta > Magnoliopsida > Asparagales > Asphodelaceae > Hemerocallis > Hemerocallis citrina. Next base: position 112,400,884 of record CM030360.1, on the reverse strand, counting down.
AGTAGGGGGCTTGTGATATGGAAAAAATTAGAACTAAATTGGGACTTTTCAAATTGTGCACAAATCTTAAAGCTCTCAGGGGTAAAATAGTAATTTCACCTATAAATGGGTCCGTGATGGAAATTGGGCCTCTTTCGAGCCCAATGATCCAAAAACAGATCTGTCTCACTCGGTTGTCATAATAGCCCTATGCAAATGTGTCCATATCATTTAAAAATATAGTCATGATTATCTATAAGAGACGGTTCAAAAATCAGATCTCTTATCCGGGGGAGTTTAAAACCCAAATTCCCTCAACTACTCTTATCTATTCAAGAAGAAGAGATTATTGATTCAATCCAAAAAGAATGGGAAGTAGAGATAAATCATTATCTTGAAACTGACTCCCAAGGTGACTATAAACACCCCTCTACCCCCACCATAAAAAATGTAATGAGTCTTTTCTCCACCAAAGCTCTCTCTTTTTATTATTGAGTTCTGACTAGAGCGTCGGAGGGTCTGTCGTAGAGATCAATCCCTGTGTTTCAGACTTTGTAGGTCAATCGGAGCGATTGTCATCATCAAGATCAGATCGAATGGTGTAAACAAGTCAGATTCAACAGTCAATACCAGTGAATGTAAAAAATATAATCTTTTTATTGTTTTTAAAAGAACATATATCATCTATTTGCTCTGACACAGAAATTAGCAGCAACATTAGGTTAGCATAATTTAGAGATCCGTTGTTTGTAATAGTTCTATTCCCAAGGAAACGATATTTGGTGTTGTTCTGATTCATATGAACATGATCACACTTGTGTCCTCGAAGTAATTCATCTAATAACTTTTTTGAAGAAATGAGTCTAATTAATTGTTACATATGAGAATTGATTGTATGTGTTAGGTGAACAGAGAGAGATTTAGAGAAAAGATGAATTATTATTATTTGGCACTAAAGGCCAGTATATATAAAATACATGTACAATCTCAGCCATACATCTAATATATATATAACACCCCCTCTCAAACTCATGGTGGGTCAATCCGTTTGAGTTTGCCCCTAAGCACCAGAATCTTTAGAGAAGTCACAAAATGGAGTGAAATGGTCTCTGCCTCAAATTTCTCACGTACAATGTGACAATCGGTATCTAAATGCTTTGTCCACTCATGAAAGATCGGGTTGATTACAATATGTATAGCACTCCGGTGTCACAATGAAGAGTTGTCACGCCTCGCTTTCCAAAAGAAATACGGAATACGTGTACGTGGCAAAGCCCAGCGAATGGTTTTCATCATTCATAAGTTGTAGGATCAACTCAGCATCATAACAAGAAATATAGCAAAATATACTCAACCACGCATGCATAAATAATTTATTAATCAACAGAAAATATTTGAAACAAATATAAATATCTTAAATAAGTTCAAGATCGGGATCCAAGTAAAACTTCGGGGCTACAAACCCATTACAAGTTTTAAGTAGCAACAAGAATTAAATAAACTCAAATACAAAATAACTAAAGCAAGTTTTTCTAAGCGAAGCCTAGAATGTTTGCTCACAAACTCCTGCAGGCAACTTATCTCCAAAACTTGTATATATATTATGTAGAAGAAAAAAATAGAGAAACAAAGACAGACGCCCGTTAGTGCAAGTTACGGGCGACAAGTAGTATAAGCAAGGGGTATGAAAACAAGTGCAAGAAAATATAAAACAAGATTTGGAATCAAGGGTATACAACATGATATAACAGGAATGCAACAAGTAGTGAAGTTCAAGAGACTAGCTAGCAAGTAAGATAAATCAAGTAATAGGATCGGGTAACAAATACAAGTAGTAGGAACAAGTAACTAGTAAGAATGTAATTTGTATCAAGTATCGAGCAACAAGTATCAAGTGAGGCAGGTATCAACTGTGTACAAGTAACAAGTTATTCTTAAGTATATTGTTTAATTGTATCCAGGTAGCACTTCATGCATCCTAAATTTTTACCACATGGTTTCTACAACAAGTTAAGTTTAGGCTTAGTGGTGGATTTTATAGGGCGGTGTACTCAGGCATCAAGTATCAGGCAAGCAAGGTTCATGAATGCAATAATAATATAACAAGTTCACGAACCAAGTACCAGTTCGTGAATGCATTAACTCTATAACAAGTTCATGAACCAAGCAATGGGTTCATGAATGCACTGAAGATATAACAAGTTCATGATCCAAGTAATGGGTTGATGGATACAGTAATGGTATAACAAGTTTATGAACCAAGTGTAACCCCCATTTCCGTTTATACGGATTTGTATTTTTCTTTTCCTGTATTCTTGTATTTAAATTTTTCCTATAAATTTTCTACTCTTTTGAACCCAAATTTTTGCATTCATTTAAATACCCGACTATTTTGTTTGAACCCCGAATTTCAACCTACACTACTTATCACTATTTGATTATTTAACTTCTGATTATTATTTTACTACTATTATTACTATTGTTATTATTATTATTATTATTATTATTATTATTATTATTATTATTATTATTATTATGAAAAACCCAAAGATCCTAATTCATTATAAAATATTTAGTTGTTTATTTAATTTTTTTGAAGCCCAACCCAAGCCCATTTCATACTGAACTCTAATCCACTAACCCAAACCCAACTCCCATATTATATGTTTGTTGACCAGATCAACAAAACCCCATCATAATCCCCCACTCTTCACATCCCGTAACCCCACAACCCCCCCTCTCTCTCATAACTACCCATTATTACATATTATATTATTATCTATTTTTAAAAACCCCTCCCGTTCTCTCTCTCCTAACCTCTCCCAGTCTCTCTCTCTTCTCTGTTCCCAAACCGAACAGAGTGCAACCCATCATATTCTCCAAACTTCTCTCCTCGCGCTCCACCTTGTGAGCCTCACCGATCCTCATTGCCCTGCTGCCCCCGACGTTGTCTCCACCTTCAACCGACATCACACCATCGCCCTGCTACCCATCACCAGCCTGACCTCACCGCCAACAGCAGCTTCCCTATTGTCGTCGTCGTCATCCTCTCCTTTTGCCCGTCTTCCTCGGCTCGAAGCCTCGTCATCACCCTCCGCCTCATCTCCACCTCCAGCGTCGCTGCATCCCCAAGATCCTCCACCTCCAGCATTGCAGCGAAAGCGAGCAGGGAATTCGGCATCATATTGGTTAGCTAAGCCAGCCTCAAGGAAGAGCTTTGATCCTTAACTTAGGTATTAAAAAAGAAACGATTTCTTGCTAGTGATCCATACACAGTAGATCCAATCAAAACACGATTTGGGAGGTTTTAAGAAGACCTATTTCTACACAAACCCTAGCTACGTTGGGGCGTGAGACAAGCTTCGTAGAACCGGCCCCGATCTTCATTGCCATCATCGTCCCAGAGCCATTGCCGTCGCCTCAGTCCTCGCCATCCCAACTGCACCCTCGCCTCCTTGCTGCTACTCCTCCTAACTCCTACGACCACCAAGCATCGCCTTGTCTGCCAGTTGCTGTCGTCGGAGTCGCTACCACCTCCATCGACCGAACCCTAGTCGTGCCTCCAGTTCTTCTAGCCACTCCCCTGTCTGTCGAGCCACCATCGACTCAAGCTCCAACCCACCTTCATTTTCCCTCCCTCTGTTTTGGAAACAGAGCTATCCGTCACCGCCTGTGCTCCCTCGTCGCAGTCCATCATCGACCATTACGGCAAGCAGTTGACGACCCCCTCTCCATTGCCCTGTTGTTGCGTTATCGCTGCCGACGACCACCGCAGCTGTCGTCGAAGTCGAAGTCAAAGTCGAGCCGAAGCCTCTGTCGCTGTGCTGGTTGGGCAGACCCGGTGTTCACTGTTCTTGCCAAAATCACTGTTTGCCAATTGCCCCATGCTGTTACTGTGTGATTGGGTAGATTCGATGTGTGCTGTTTTGTCCATTGCTGTTTGTTGGTTTCTAGTTTGGCATGTCGTTCCTTGCACGTGCTTCCGTGTATTGCTCGGCTGTTGCTGTGTGTTCGCTCGCACGTGCTTCCGTGCTTTCGTGCGTGCGTCGTTCGTGTGTCGTTGCCCCGAGATCCTAATCCCGTTATTCTCTATATTCGGATTAACCATATAAAAAGGCAAGTCGTCTCACCCTCGAATTGTATTGTATCGTATTCAAGATCGTTTGTTGAATTTCACAAGTAAATCTATATTAATTAATGTATATCTTCTATTGTTATCTATCGTTGGAATACTATGGATTTACACAAGCGAATCCAAGTAGTAGTCTTGACTTCGTGCCGTTCTTTTGCCTCCTATTGGTGGAGATCTTGCTTGCATTCATGTGGTTAATTATTGAATATATGAATAGAGATTGTTACTGTAATTCATGTCATGACATTAAACAACTATTGTAGATTGTATGCTAGTATTGATTGTTCACGTGATTGATATTGGGGTATTAGTTTACTGTGATTAGTAAGAGTATGCACATTATACATCTTAATACCATGTTCACATAGACGTAGTTGCTGTGATTAATGTTGTCAACAACCATTGCATATTGATTGAATAAAGAATTGTTAACAAGTCGGGGTTTAAGGGTGACTTAAGTAGTGGACAATGTAGGAACTGTACTCGGAGGAGGGGCCCGTGTTTCCCTAAATATTGTTAACAACAATTGTTTTATCAATGGATTGTGGCTTACGGCATTAACCCAATCTATCGTGTATTGTATCACGGCCAATTATCTTATCGTGCAGTAGTTATTGAATTGCAACTATTGAATATTGATTATCGTTGCCGAGTACATGAACTATAAAATCCACCACTAAGTCTAAACGTAATTTGTTTGCAGGTAGCAACCATGTGGTAAATAAATGGAATGCATGAAGTGCTACATTAGTTAGGATTAAAATGAATAATAGAGTTAAGATTATCATCACATCGTTATTGCATATTGTCTTCGTTATTGAATAGTGTTATCGTTATTGTTACCATTATTGACATCGTTTATTGTTATTGTTATTGTTCATCATCATTGCACATTGCATCCTTATCATTTTGCCATTGTTCATTGCCATCGACTCTATTGTTTATTGAATTCATTGTTATATCGTAAATGACATTGTTTCATTGCTTTTTTTACTTGCTGTCCACAACTTACTCTAAGGACATATTATTCTCTCTTTTTAGATGAACAGTTTATAGGTAATCAAGGAGAATTTCCTGATTGATTAGGAGAACTACAATGGTGCTGAATGGATAGCATTGCCACTTAATTGATTATTGTTTTGCTATGAAGACTTAAATAATTGAACATCCTCATTTCTTTGCATTGTGGGATTTTTGACCCGAATATTGTTATTGTTGTTCCTAGTGTTGGATTATTATTATATTTTGTTATTTCATGCTCAAATTCTAAGTATTGTTATTCATGTGATTATCCTTTCATTGCATGCATGGTTGTATTGCTCCTTGTTATATTGTTGAGTTGAATCGATATCAACTTATGAATGATGCAAGTCATTCACTGGGCCAACATCACGTGCTTGCATTCCGTATTTTGGGAAGCAGGGTGTGATAATGTTTTTTAGTGATATCAGAGCTAGGTTTGACTCTAACTAGTTTGGGGTTGGACCCTGATTAGTTTGGATTTAACCGGTTTGACTCAACAATATGAAAAACACGTGAATCACATGGATAATTGATAACCAACTTATAATTTGTATGCTAACCATTGATTTTATTGGAGACCATGGCTAGAAAGGGTGCTTCATCCTTCCAAACTGGGGATGATCAGTTGGAGGAGCCCACTGTTGCACAAGTGATGCAGATGCAGCGTGAAAACAACGAACTACTGATGCAACAGATGACGCAGATGTAGTGGAAGCATAATGAACTGATATGGGTGGCTTTGGGAGCTACCAACAGGGAGCCTGTTGTACCTACACCCAGGGTGCTACCACTGAGACCTGTAATGTTGCAGATTTCATGAGGCTACACCCAGACAAATTCTCAGGCACTGAAGGTTCGTTTGAAGCTGAGCAATGGCTTATCCAAACTGAGCAACTGTTAACCGCAGCATGGATAGCAGTTGTTGATCGCGTGGACGTCGTGAGTATCCAGCTTGTTGACCTCGCCTACATTTGGTGGCGAGCTGAGATGGAACGGCTAGGGCGCCCCATCGCCTGGGCCATCTTCAGAGTACGCTGTGTCACAAAGTTTTTTTCCCAATGTCACCACGAATGAAATGAAGAGGCAATTTATTGCGCTGACTCAGGGGAGTCCGACCGTAGACGACTATGCTGTGGAATTTACCCGACTGAGTTGCTTTGCCACTTCCATGGTGGCGAATGATGAATATAGGGGCCATCGTTTCTTGTTGGGCTTGGATATTGAGATTCAGGATCGCCTGGCTGCCTTGCGACTCCGATCCTTTGCCGACATCCTAGAGGCTGCCAGAAGACAGGAACAGACTAGTACAAGGAAGCGTGCTATTCAACGTTCTGGCCCACACCCCGTTGCTACTAGATCTTCTGGTGGGCCTATTAGGAGGCCAGATTCGACTCCTCCGGTGAGGTCACTGCCATATTCACCTGCTGTCCCAAGGACAAATCCAACTTGTGATTACTATTACAAGGTTGGGCACTTGCGCAAGGACTGCAGGATAGCTAACTGCTAGTGCCTTAAGTGTGGAAGTAACTACCACATGGTTCGAGACTGCCCAAGGAACAGGCACAATGCGCCGACAGGAGGACCAAACCCTATTGGAAGACAGACTGGAGCTCGTGGTCAGGCTTACAACCTGACCGCTGAAGAAGTAACTACAGGTATTTAGCAATATATTTGTTTTATGTTTTTGCATTGGTTATTTCTCTTGCATCATTTACCCATTCCACATCTTGCATTTACCTACATTTATTTATTCATTATTGAGTATCATACTAGTTATTCCTTCCCTACCATACCCTCTTCGATTCTAGTTTTACCTACTCGTTCATCTTCTTGCTTTATTATCTCACAAGTTTTGTGTTGTTTCCTTCATTCTGATACCGTTTACTCCCTTTTTATACATTTCATTTGTCATCATGCATCAATTCATTATTCAACATCTTTCTAGACCACTCCATTCCTATCCGTGTTCTTTCTTATTCCACTGCTTCCATCACTTCAGTTCTCTTCATCCAATTTCTTTGCATTGTTTTGCTTTTGCCTTGTCCTACGTACCGCCTATGCAAATTTCGATGACAAAATTTTGTTGTAAGGTGGGTAGGATTGTAACCCCCGTTTCCATTTATACAAATTTGTTTTTTTCTTTTCCTGTATTCTTGTATTTAAATTTTTCCTATAAAATTTTCGACTCTTTTGAACCCAAATTTTTGCATTCATTTAAATACCCGACTATTTTGTTTGAACCCCGAATTTCAACCTACACTATTTATCACTATTTGGTTATTTAATTCCTGATTATTATTTTACTACTATTATCAGTATTATTATTATTATTATTATTATTATTTTGAAGAACCCAAAGATCCTAATTCATTATAAAATATCTAGTTGTTTATTTGATTTTTTTGAAGCCCAACCCAAGCCCATGTCATATTGAACTCTAATCCGCTAACCCAAACCCAACTTCCCCACTCACATTCCCCCACTCTTCAGATCCCGTAACCCCACAACTCTCCCACTCTCTCATAACTACCCATTATTATATATTATATTTAATATATTATATTATAATCTATTTAAAAACCCCTCCCGTTCTCTCTCTCCCACCCTCTCTCAGTCTCTCTCTCTTATCTGTTCCCAAACCCAACAGAGCGCAACCCATCATCTGCTCCACCTTGCGAGCCTCGTCGATCCTCATCGCCCTGCCGTTCGACTAACCCCGACGTTGTCTCCACCTTCAACTGCCATCACACCGTCGCCCTACTACCCATCACCAGTCTCACCTCACTGCCAACAGCAGCTTCCCCATTGTCGTCGTCATTCTCTCCCTCTTCCTCGTCTTCCTCGACTCGAAGCCTCATCATCACCTTCTGCCTCATCTCCACCTCTACTGTCACAGCATCCCCAAGCTCCTCCGCCTCCTTTACTCCTCGTCATCTCGCTTGAGCATTGCCACAGCGACTCCGATCGCCATTGCCATCATCGTCCCTGAGCCATTGCCATCACCGCCGTCCTTGCCACCTCGACTGCACCCTCGCCTCCTTGCTGCTACTCCTCCGCATTGTTGTTTGCTTGTTGCTATTTTGGCGTGGCGTGTCTTGCACGTGCTTCCGCATGTTGCTCGGTTGTTGTTGTGTGTTTGCTCGCACATTGAGCGCACGTGCTTTCGTGTGTGCATCGTTCGTGTGTCGTTGCCCTGGGATCCTAATCCTGTTATTCTCTATATTCGGATTAACCATATAAAAAGGCAAGTCATCTCACCCTTGAGTTGTATTGTATCGTATTCGAGATCGTTTATTGAATTACACAAGTAAATCTATATTGATTAACGTATATCTTCTATTGTTATCTATCATTGGAATATTACGGATTTACACGAGCGAATCCAAGTAGTAGTCTTGACTTCATGTCGTCCTTTTGCTTCTAATTTGTGGAGATCTTGCATGCATTGATGTGGTTAATTATTGAATATATGAATAGGGATTGTTATTGTAATTCATGTCATGACATTACATAACTATTATAGATTATATGCTAGTATTGATTATTCACATGATTGATGTAAGAGTATTAGTTGATTGTGATTAGTAAGAGTATGGACATTATACATATTAATACCATGTTCACATAGACGTATTTGTTGTAATTAATGTTGTCAACAACCATTGCATATTGATTGAATAAAGAATTGTTAACAAGCCGGGGTTTAAGGATGACTTAAGTAGTGGACAATATAGGAATTGTACTCGGAGGAGGGGCCCGTGCTTCCCTAAATATTGTTAACGGGACGATGGATTGTAGCTTACGGCAGTAACCCAATCTATCGTGTATTGTATCGGGGCCAATTATTTTATCGTGCAGTAATTATTGAATTGCAACTATTTAATATTGATTATCGTTGCCGAGTACATGAACTATAAAATTCACCACTAAGTCTAAACGTAACTTGTTTGCATGTAGCAACCATGTTCCAAATAAATGGGATGCATGAAGTGCTACACTAGTTAGGATTAAAATGAATAATAGACTTAAGATTGTCATCGCATCCTCATTACATACTGTCATCGTTATTGAATAGTGTTATCGTTATTGTTACCATTATTGACATCATTTATTGTTATTGTTATTGATCATCGTGATTGCACATTGCATTGTTATCATTATTCCATTGTTCATTTCCATCGACTTTATTGTTTATTGAATTCATTGTTATATCGTAAATGCCATTGTTTCATTGCTTTCTCTACTTGCTGTACACGACTTGCTCTAAGGACATATTATTCTCTCTTTTCAGATGAACAGCATACAGGTAATCAAGGAGAATTCCCTGATGGTTTGGAGAACTACAATGGTGAAGAATGGATAGCATTGCCGCTTAATTGATTATTGTTTTGTTATGACGACTTAAATAATTGAACATCATTATTTCTTTGTATTCTGGGCTTTTTGACCCGAATATTGTTATTGTTGTTTTCAATGTTGGATTATTATTATATTTGGTTATTTCTTGCTAAAATTCTATGTATTGTTATTCATGTGATTATCCTTTCATTGCATGCATGGTTGTATTGCTCCTCGTTATATTGTTTAGTTAAATCAATAACAGCTTATGAATGACGCAAGTCATTTGCTGGGTCAACATCACATGCTTGCATTCTATTTTTTGGGAAGCGGGGTGTGACACAAAGTAATGGGAAACACCAGCCCCCTTCCGAGTACACTTACCTATATTTTCCACTACTACGGTCTTTCCTATAAATCCCGGCTTATTATTTGTTATTATTATCAAGAAAAGCATGAAAGTGTGTGGAACAGGGCAAGTAAACAAGATCAAGAACAGGGAACAAGTTTAAGCTTGGTAGAGAGTACATCCGAGGGTCAAAACAAATTAAAATTATCAAGAACGACGAGAATTCCAATTCTGGACAACATCACGTTGCTGCACCAAAACTGAAATTTCTACCACCACATGAATACAAACCTGGATCCATCAGAAAATCTAGAAACTAGACTCTCTGATGAATCCAACATGTATAAACAAGATACATGAAAGTTGTTGCATTTGGTGTCAAAACAAAAAACTACACAGAATTCGTGTTCAACCAGAATTTGTAAAATTGTATTTATAAATATGAAACAGGTATGAAACTTCATCAATTAATTTCAGGAAAATTAGGAAAGGTCCTTTAGTGTGTCTAGTCTTTGCATACAAAATTTCAAGTCATTATCTTACATGTAGCATAGTTAATGTAATTTGGAAGCAGAGTGACGCAGCAAATTCATGAATCTGAAATTTCAGACGCAACTGAACTAAAACAGTGATAATTCACAAACTATAACTTAGAATTCAATTCTGTCAAAAGGATAGTATACGAGACATCCGGGGCTACACTTCATGTTTAGAACTCAAGTCCAGATTCGAATGTTATCAGGGTCGAAATAGCAACCTAAAATAGGAAAAACAACATAAGTGGGTTCTTTTATATAAAAAGTGTCAGTGTCATGATTAGTAACTATTATGAGTCTAAATTAATGTGTGATACAAATCAGGAACTCACAAGCATCAAACCAGCGCCCATTGCTATTCTCAGCTCAAAAGCCAGCAAAATCAACACATGCATCATACAAACATACATCTACAAGTCAAGGTGATTCTTAAATTCATGTGTTCAAATAATTAGATGATAAAATAGATCTAACTAGTTGTGAAATGAATATATCAACGAAAGATTGTGACTCTTATGATCATGGAATTGATAAGTCAAAGGGGAGTCACAACTACAATCTACTTACGATATATTCAAATAAAAGCTTTTAGAAGAACAAAGAATTGTACAAGAAGATACTTACCATGATTGGATAAAGATGTTGATCGACGATCGAGATCGAATGGATCGGATTGGCACGGATCTTGATGGCGATCAAGATCAACGACTGAGATTTGATCAGATCCTGATGCTGATGATCAAGATGATCAAGATCGGACGGTCCAGATCCAGCCGAGGATGATGGAAATGATGATTGTCCAAATCTTGATTAGATCAGACGATCCAGATCGTGAGCACCCTGATGAGGCTGATATGATGCCGATTCGAATCGCGAGGGAGATCGGCAGGCCAAGATCAATTTGATCGGATGATGGCGATGATCACGAGGAGATCGAACGGTCGGGATTCAAATCTCAATCTCTCTCCCGATCACACAGTGGCAATGGCCGGGAAGCTTTGATTGGCAACTGTGGCAGCATTGAAGTGGTAATGTTGAGGGTCTCGACTAGGGAGCAGTTGATGAAGGGTGGCGACGACGATGGAAGTGGTCGGAGCGCTCTATTTTTGGGAGAAAAACAGAGGAGCTGATGGTGGAGACGGGGTAATGGCGGAAGCTCAGGGATTCGGCAGTGGCAAGGCGACGGAGGGTGTTTAGTGGTAGGGGATGATGGTGAGGATGAGAACCAGGGTGGTGGGTAAAGGCTTCGGTGGTGGCGAAATGGTGGGTTTCGGTGGCGAAGAATGGGGAAGACGATGGGTTGACAAAGAGGGTGCGGGGATGAAGCTGACGAGGGTGATGGGTTTGAGGGAAGGCAGCGACGAGGCATGGAGGTCGAGGGCTTGGGGAAGATGAACATAGAAGGAGAAGGAGGGGGAAAGGATGAGCAGCGTTGTGTATAGGGTCTCAACAGTAGAGATAAGGGGTGATTAGGTTTTGGGTTAATTAGGTTATGGTGTAAATAGTTAGGGTTATTGGGTTTAGGGTCTGTTTGGTTCAAAGGAGGGGAAGGGAGGGGAGGGATTTTAATGGAGGGGAGGGGAGCGGAGGGAAAGGGAGGGGAGGAATTTTAATCAAGACTCTGTTTGGTTCAAAGGAGGGGAGGGGAGGGGAGGGGAGGGAAAATAATTATCTTCTTGTTTGGTTCACAAGGGGAGAGAAGGGATTTTTTAATAAAATTACTCTTATATCATTTTACATTTTATAACAAAACTCAACTACATAAAACTTTATACGTAGTATGCTTCTAATTCTATCATCGAGCTATTCAAATTTGCGTAACAATAATCTGAAACAAATGTGCCATCACGACACTAAAGAAAAAAGAAGACACACAGTTTCCGCATGTTAAATTGAATTTTGTCAGTAATTTAAATGGAAATAACCCCATACAAATTTATGTTTTTCTAAATTATAAAATAAAAACCATGTGTAATGATGTTGATAGCGAAGTTTCCACAAGTGGTACTGAATAATATTCATGTATATATCTCGAAGAATTACCAAACAATTTTAGAGATTTCTTTAGACCCCTAATCTATGAAATAAAAAAACACAAAAAATAATTTTCTAGTATACACAACCATGAATTGCATCTTTATTCACTATTTAAGTTAGTAATTCACATGTTTGAGTTTGAGTTGCTAGGAGTAGTGTCAGTATTTAAGTTAGTTATTCATTTACATTTATTTGAGTTTTAGTTGCTAGTAGTAGTGTCTTCAGCATGTGCTTGATCACGATTAATAGTATCGTATCAGGTTGTGATGATAGGGTTTTCTCAGTCTTACTATAATCATGTGGAAAGTTACTGCTCTCATATTTCTCTTGTCCTAGTATCTATTAGTTTGAATTGCTTATGTCATGCACAACAAAATGACATGTGATATGATGTGATAAAATGACTTTATTAAATGCTATTCACAGATTGAGGAAACTGAAGGAGATGACTTTGATGAATCTGATGAGGAGAATGAAGTTGAATTCTTATTCACAGATTGAGTTCTTTTCCAGTAAGTGCTTGCATCTCACTTGAAACGACTATAGTTGGCAAGGGAGAGAAATTTATCATGCCCAGAAAGTTTCACTGCAGGAAATTGCGAGGATTTCATCATAGCAAATTTTAAAGAGGCACTGTATATGTCACGAGAAGATGTGCAACTCCTGCAATAGAGAGAATTATCAATCACAGACTAATAAAAAAGGGGAGAAAGAGAGATTAGGGATTTAGCATATTTGGTTTAGATTTATAGGAATATAACAAGGACAATTTAGTCCAATCACTTAGATCCAATTTCTCTCCCCTTCAAATCCCCCAATATTGGAGGGGAGCCAAAAGTGGCTCAGGAGGGATTCTACACCCCTCCATTTCACTCCCTCCCCTTCTAAAAAATTGAACCAAACAAGAAATATTTAAAAAAGCCCTCCCCTCCCCTCCCCTTCCCTCCCCTCCATTCCCCTCCAACCAAACACACCCTTAGGGTTATTGGATAGCGGGTTTGAATAGGATCCAAAAGGAGACTGAGTCAAAAATCACAATAATTAGGCAATATGAATTAGATAGATGAATCAGTCAATTCCCCATAAAGAATAACAAATTAGAGCTGATAGGAATGATGCAAATGACATAAATTAGGCACAAAATTAAGTCGAAACAAAAGAAATGACTTTTATTAGAACTGAAAATAAAATATAGGATCTTGAATTGATAATAGAGTACAATGAAATGAAAGACAGCAGAAAAATACAAAGACAGGGAACAGGGATTACAATCCTGCCCACCTAACAAGCAAAATTTCATCCTCGATATTCAGACAAGTGGTACCTAGGGCAACCCCAAAAGAAAAGGAAAACAAGGAGACAACTCAAACAAATGGGGAAACTTCTTCTGGATCTCCTCCTCCAATTCCCAAGTCGACTCACCCGGCGAGAGGATTCCAAGAAACTCGAAGCAGCTTGATAACCTTATTCTTCAGCACCTTCTCATGCCTATCCAAGATAGCAACTGGCAGAATCTCACAAGATAGATCTGGCTGCACCGATTACTCTGAATAGTGATCACATGACTCTCATCCCTGTTGTATCTCTTGAGTTGGGAGACATGAAAGACATCATGCACCCCAGATAGAGCCTGTGGTAATGCAAGTCGATAGGCCACCTTGCCAACTCGTTCCACAATATTGAATGACCCGATGAATCTGGGGCTGAGCTTGCATCCACCTCCAAACTGAATGTCTCTCCATGGCGATAACTTAAGGAATACATGATCTCCCATTGCAAACTCCAAGGACCATATATAGACATCTGCCCATTTCTTCTGCTTGTCCTGCGCTGCCAGAAGATGTTTCCTGATCCGAGCCACTGCATCGACAGTCCTGGTGATCAACTCTTGTCCCAAGAACTTCCTTTCACCAATGTCATCCCAGCATACTGGTGACCTACACTTCCGACCATATAGTGCCTCGTACGGTACAGCTTTAAGACTGGCCTGATAGCTGTTATTGTACGAGAACTCTATAGGGATCCTTCCAAGACCCTCCAAACTATAGCACACCGGACCTCAACCTGTCCTCTAATGTCTGAATGGTCCTTTCTGACTGCCCGTCTGTCTGGGGATGGAAAGTTGTACTGTACTTTAGTTTGCTCCTAAGACTGCTCTGAAGGCTCTCCTAAAACTGAGATCTGAACCTTGTGTCCTGTCGGATACAATGCTTACCAGAACCCTATGAAGCCTGACAATCTCTTGCATGTACCTCTCTGCGAGACTCTCAGTAAACTGACCAACTCTGAAGGGGATGAAGTGAGCACTCTTCATCAGCCTGTCCACAGTCACCCAAATGGCATTGTGACCCTTGGGACTCCTCGGCATGGCGGTCACAAAATTGATCGTGATGTGCTCCCACTTCCACTCCGGAATGGGAAGAGGTTGAAGAAGCCCAATGCTTCTCTGATGTTCTGCCTTCACCTGCTGACAGATCAAGCACTGAGACACAAATCTTGCTATGGCCCTCTTCATACCATGCCACCAGAAATGAAGCTTCAAATCCTGATACATCTTAGTACCATCGGGATGAATAGAGTATGACGACTTGTTGGATTCCTCGAGCAATTTCTGCCTGACTTCACCCTTTGGGACACACAACCTAGCCCCAAAGCGAAGCAATCCATCTGAGTGAATAACCATATTGGTCCTTGTACCTACCTCAACTTCGGCTCTGAGTCCCTGCAACTGCTCATCACCTGCCTGTGCTTCTTTAATATGCTCTACTAGAAACGACTACAACAGAAGCATCATACAACTCCGATCGTGCCCAGCAAAATCACATTCAAGTCCAACCCTCTCATCTGCTTAACAAGCTCCTTCTGCTTAGTCAGGAACATGATGCCTGGTCTCCTGTTCAATGCATTTGGCACCAAGTTCACCTTACCGAGGTGATACTATAAACTGATATCCTAGTTGTCCATTATCTCCAACCAACGCCTCTGTCTCATGTTCAACTCCTTGTGGGTGAAGACATACTTGAGACTTTTGTGGTCAGTAAATATTTCCACTCGGTCTTCAAGTAAATAGTTTCTCCACAGCTTCAAAGCAAAGATCATTGCTGCCAACTCCAAATCATGAGTAGGGTAGTTCTTCTCGTGTGACCTCAACTGCCTGGATTCATAAGCAATAACTCGGCCCTTCTGCATCAACACTCCAACTAGACCTCTGTCTGAAGCATCACAGTGAATCACGAAACCACCCGAACAATCCGGTTTAGTCAACACTGGCGCTAACGTCAACTTGCTCTTCAACTCCGCAAAAGCTTCATTGCAAGCCCCATCCTAAGAAAACTTCTGATCCTTCCCTATCAGTTTAGTCCACGGCCCAGCAATCATCAAGGAGTCTTGGACAAATTTCTGATAATACCCTGCTAACCCGAGAAAACTTCTCACCTCGGGAACTGACTTAGGCACTGGCCAATCTTTCACTGCAATAATTTTGGATGGATCAATAGAGATTCCCTCGCCCGAGATAATATGCCCGAAGAATGTAACTCGGTCAAGCCAGAACTCATACTTGCTGAGTTTTCCATAGAGCTGATTCTCCCTCAGAGTCTGCACGACCAACCTCAAATGTGCAACATGCTCTTCCCGGTTCTGAGAATACACCAAGATTTTATCAATGAAGACTACCACAAATCTATCTAAGAACGGGGAGAAAACTTTGTTCATCAGGCTCATAAAACACTGCTTGGGTATTCGTGACTCCGAAGGGCATCACTAAGAACTCGTAAAGCCCATACTTGGTCCTGAACACAGTCTTTTGCACATCTGCTGCCTTCACCTTCACCTGATGATACCCCGAGCGAAGGTCCAACTTCGAAAAGACTACAGCGCCACCCAACTGATCAAATAAGTCATCGATTCTTGGTAGCGAATACTGATTCTTCACTCTGACACTGTTCAGCTCTCAGTAGTCAATGCATAGTCTGCGGCTTTCGTCCCTCTTATTGACGAATAGAACATGAGCTCCCCACGGTGAAACACTGGGTCTGGTGAAACCCAAATCAAAAAAATCCACAATTTGCACTTTCAGCTTTGCTAGCTCAATCAATGCAAATCTGTATAGGCTCTTCAATATCGGCATCGTACCAGACTAAACTTCAATGCCAAATCCACCTCTTGATCTGGAGGTAACCCGAGCAATTCCTCTGGAAACACATGCAGGAATTTCCGCACTACTAGAGGCGCAGCCGCACAACCTGTGTGCAACTCCATTGCATAACCTTCAACATCAACCACCTTCTTACTACACCCAAGGGGTGTCTCCCCAGTATGGAACTTAAACTCTGCACAGCCCGGGATCCTAAATACAACCTTCTTCACTCAGCAATCAATAACAGCATGAGACTCCCCTAACCAATCCATGCCGAGAATCACATCAAATCGTGAATTCTCGATCACTATCAATATGCCTTAAAATCTGTGCCCCGAATTACCATAGGGCTATGCTTGCACTCCCTATAGCAAATGAAAACACTGCCACTTGTGCTGATGTTCCAAGCTGTCGGTATAACACTGCACTCCAACTGATGCTGATCCACAAAGCGGGAGGAGAAGACGGAATGGGTCACCCCGGAATCAAATAGGACATGGGCAGGAAAGGAATGAACTAGAATGATACCTATGATAGAATGAAAAACATGGGGAAAGATGAATGGTGAATGATAAATAAGGAATAAGGAATACCGATGTGAAAAAAAAGACTACACAAATGAATGATACAAGAAGAAACAAATAAAGCAGGGAACAAATAATAAAATAACAAAACACAAATATACCTGCAATGACCTCCTCTGCGGTCTCGGCTTCCACCGCTATCAGGTTGAAGGTCTGACTTTTCCTCGGAGCAGCGGTACTCTGACCGACGATCTGATGCTGAGGCGGAAGTGGCAGCCTGACCTGACCTTGAGCTGACGCACCACTGGGCGGCACATACCTCCTCTGGGGACAATCCCGAACTTTGTGATCACCAGCACCACACTCGAAGCATCGACGGTTAGCCTGCCTGCAATCCCTACACATATGCCCTGGTATATGGCAGAAGTCACAGAACCCCTCTCTCTGTGGAGTAGTAGGAGGGTAGGGAGTGATGTGTCTACTTTTTATACAAATATTTGTACTCATTTACCCATTAAAATTGCTTGTATTTGTCTATATTGTGTTTAATTTATCTTATTTCCATAAGATTTCAAGGAATTAATTAGTTTTGAAGGAAAAAGATTTTTGATACACAATGTGAATATTTTTGGTTGTGTGTTTTGAGAACACAATTAGCCTAGTTTTGAAAACTAGATTTCTATATTATTTTTCTAGTTTATAATGAATTAGGATCATCATATTATTTTTCTAGATTTCTAATCATATTATTTTTCTAGATTTCTATATTATTTTTGAAAACTAGATTTCTATATTATTTTGAACACAATTAGCCTAGTTTTGAAAGCTAGCCTAGTTTTGAGAACACAATTTTAATTTCATATTATTTTTCTATTTTTCTATGGTTGTATGTTTGATTTTTGATCTTAATTCTTACAATTAGTTGACAGACTTTTGTATGATTTATTGGATCATGGAGAAACCGATAGGTAATATGTGATTTAGAACTATAAATTAAACACCATTGATTGAGCGAAATTAGACATGATTTACTGCGATTGATGTGACCGCTAAGAAATCCACGGAAAATAATGAGTCTTCAATCAATTAAATTTGTGCATGAACTATGAAAAACTATTAGCTGGAGATATTTTTTGGTGTTGTTCGAGAGAAAGCATTGAATAATTTGGAGATTTTGTTCTACAACTTGGAAAAATAAATTCTTTATTCATATGGAGTTATAAATTATGTGGGATAAAGTAGGTGAAATCAAAAGCCCTAAAATTATTTTGCCATTAAAAAATCATGAAAATTTCACATCCCGCTACTCTTAATTAATTTAGTTAGATTTTTAGATTAATTTAATTTAGTCACTTTCTTTATTAATTTCGATTTTCTAAATAGTAGTCAATCTAGTAATATTGGTACTCAATAAAATAATTAGTCCCTGTGGGTTCGACACTCTTTTTATTAAAACTATACTACTTGTTGCGATTTTGTACACTTGCAAAATTTCACATCAAGTTTTTGATGCCATTGCTGGGGACTAGTTATTCTTTTATTGGTATGGAATAGCTAGATTATTACTGGTTTGGATTTTTTTTGTTTTATTATTATTTTACCTCTTTATTTTCTTTTGACTTACTTTTATTTTATTTATTTTTTATTTTTTTATTTTTTTATTTTTCTATTTTTTTTAATACCTATATTTCAGGACATACAAGTAAATTATCGTGGAGAACGATGAAAACAGGGCTTTGAAAGACTATGCTATGTCCTCAATTATTGGAGTAACATCAAGCATAATGAGGCTGGTTATTGAAGCTAACGATTTTGAGATTAAATCGCGATTATTTAAATGATTCAACAGACTGTTCAATTTTGGGGACTACCGCACGAGGATTCTTATGTTCACATTGCAAACTTTCTTGAAATTTGTCACACCTTCAAGCACAACGGAGTATCATATGATGCAATCAGATTGAGACTCTTTCCCTTTTCACTACGAGATAAGGCGAAGGCTTGGCTAAATTATCTACCACCCGGTAGTATTACTACTTGGAAGAGACTTGCACAAAAATTTCTAGCTAAGTATTTTTTACCGACAAAGACAGCGAAGCTAAGAAATGATATTACCACATTTACTCAATTTGAGACTGAGTCTTTGTATGATGCATGGGAGAGGTACAAAGAGCTATTGAGAAAGTGTACTCATCATAAACTACCGAAATGGCTGCAAGTTCAAATATTCTATAATGGGTTGGGAATTACAAATCGATCTATGGTTGATGCAGTAGCTGGAGGTGCACTTATGAGCAAAACTCATGAAGCATCCTGTTAACATTTAGAAGAAATGACATCTAATAGTTACCAATGGTCTTTAGAGAGAACAATGCCAAGAAAAATGGCAGGAGTTTTTGAACTTGATCCTATTACTACTTTAACTGGAAAAATTGATACTCTATCTAAATAATTAGGCAAAATAAATTTTAAGGCTATTCAAACTAATATTATTTGTTATTTTTTGCATAAAATCATTCAAGTGCAGACTGCCAAGTAGGAAACCCTTTTGCTCCATCAAATGCCGAACATGCAAAATTTGTATCAAACTTTCAAAGGCAAAACAATTATTATGCAAATACATACAATCCAGGATGGAGAAATCACCCCAACTTTTCTTGGAACAACGATAAAGGAGTAATTAGACCACCTAAAAATTTTTCACAGCAAGAAAAGAAGCTGACACTAAAAGAGGTGTTCATGCAATACATGCAGAAGACAGATTTGGCAATTCAAAATATTGCAATTTCAACTTCAGCTTCAATTCGAAATCTTGAGGTTCAAATTGGTCAAATTTCAAATATTCTAAACGAAAGAACGACAAGAAACTTACCCAACAAGTGAAACAGATTGAGCAACCACAAGAAGAAAATACCGAACAAAATGTGGTTGAAAAGGAAGAAGAGTACGAACCAATTGTGGAGGAACAAACGCAGCATGAGCAAGTAACTTTTGATGTCCTTGAATCCATGAAGTTTCCTACTGGAGAACAGTCATGTTTTCAAGTAAGTGAAACAGATTTAATTGTGGGCGAGAAACATAAGGCCGTAGTTGAAAAGTTACCAATCGAAGTATGTCCAACAAATTCAGCAACTATTGAATCTGAGAAAGAAAATAATTTGAAATATGTTATGTATTTGGATGCTGCACCATCTATTCATCCATTTTCTCAGCTGACATTCAAGGAGGAGGGGATATCAACGACTCCATCTTCAAGAAAGAAACGATTGAAATTAGAGCCACTACCATCAAGCTTGACGGATTCGCAGAAAAAATATAATCCATACCTGAAAAGAAGTATTGAAAAAGGGCTCGTATGTTGTTGGATCTTGGTGTCACAACCATCTCACTATCAAGTCTGGCTGAAGACTTAAAACTTAGCGCTTCTTGGGAGGCAACCCATATTTTCTTTTACTGCATTTAGATTTGATTTTTCATTTAGTTTATTTTAATTTTTTTTTTAAAATTTTATTTTGTAGGATTGCATAAATTTTGAAGTCGCCGGGAGGAGCCATTTTCTACACGTATATTCATGGCTGTTTTTGAGCAGTATGGAGTCAGAATCTGGAAAAGTGCTTCAAAGGTAAATTGTAGAAATTTGTCTTAGCTTTCCAAAAAAAAAAATCAGCCCATTTGGACACCTACAACTCCGATATTGCTGAAACACTGAACGCCGTGCCTGCACAATTTTTAAGACGAATCAGGGGAGAAATTCTGAACTTTTTGCATTCTTTTTGTTTTTGTTTTTCCTTTTCCATTGAGGACAATTTGATACTCAAGTTTGGGGGAAGGGTTAAAATTTTATTTTTTTATTTTTTATTTATTTTATATATATATGAAAAGAAAAATAAAACAAAAAGGGATTTCAATGATGTTTACAGCGATGCTTCACATCGTGGGCTTGATTGTGTCTTGACGCAAGAAGGAAAAGGATCTCTTATGGGCCTAGGAAACTAAGACCGCATGAGAAGAATTATCCAACTCATGATCTGGAGTTGGCTGCGATTATCTTTGCCTTAAAGCAATGGAGACACTACGTGTACGGTGAGAAATTGAACATATACACGGACCTTAAAAGCTTGAAGTACATCTATCAGCAGAAGGACCTGAATCTGAGGAAACGGAAATGGCTGAAAGTACTTGAGGACATTCGTCCTGAGATTAAGTACCATTCTAGGAAGGCTAATGTTGTTGCTAATGCACTTAGCCGTACAAGCAGTCTGCCTAGTCTGATTACAACTCAGAGGCATCATGCAGAGGAGTTGGATCAAACTGGTATTAAAGTTGTTCGACAAGGCTTAGGAGTATCTTTAGCTTAGTTAAGGCTTCAGTCTATGCTGAATGAAAGGATTATAGCAAGCCAAAAGGAAGATGCAGAGATTCAGAAGATGAAGGAGCAGGTTGGTGCTGGCAGGTTGTCAGAGTTTCAAATCAGGGATGAAGTGTTGTGGTTTGGAGAGAGACTGTGTTCCGGATCAAGAAAAATTGAGGGAGAGTATTCTTCAGGAGGCACATGCTACTCTTTTGTCTGTACATCTTGGGAGTACCAAAATGTATAAGGACATCAAGCAACATTTGTGATGGTCAGGTTTGAAGCAGGATGTGGCTGAGTTTGTGGTGAAGTGTGAGATTTGCCAGTAGGTTAAAGCCGAGAATCAGAAGTCTGGAGGTTTATTGCAACTTTTACCCATTCCGGAGTGGATGTGGGATAGCATCAGCATGGATTTCATCACAGGTTTGCCCAAGAGTTCGGATGGTAATGATGCGATTTGGGTCATAGTCGACCGACTAACCAAATCAGCTCACTTCTTGGCAATGAAGCTCACTTCGTCTACGGGCAAGTTGGCCGAGCTGTATGTTGGAGCGATCGTCAGGCTTTATGGTGTTCCGTTAACCATTATATCTGATCGAGATGCGCGGTTTACTTTGCATTTCTGGAAGAGTCTTCAGACAGCTTTGGGTACTAAGACGGATTTCAGCACTACCTTCCATCCTCATACTGATGGACAGACTAAAGAGTCAATCGAATTCTTGAGAATATGCTTCGGTGTTGTTTCTAGATTTTGGAGGCAGTTGGGAAATGCATCTAGCTCTTGTGGAGTTTGCCGACAAAAACAGTTTTCAGACTAGTATCAGGATGACACCGTACGAAGCTCTGTATAATAGGAAGTGCAGAACACCTATTTGCTGGTTTGATGTTCGGGAGCGGCAGATGTTTGGGCCTTAGATTTTGCAGCAGACCTCTGAAAAGATCGTTTTGATCAGGAAGAGGCTGGTGGATGTTCAGAGTAAGAAGAAAAGCAACGCAGACAACCGGAGAAGGGACCTTGAGTTCGATGTTGGTGACTTTGTCTTTCTGAAGGTATCACCCAATAAAGGTGTGATCCGCTTAGGCAGAGGTGGGAAGTTAGCCCCAAGTTTCATAGGTCCGTATAAGATATTGAAGCGGATTGGGAAAACTGCTTACAAGTTGGAGTTACCGGAAGAGTTGTCTCAGGTGTACAATGTCTTCCATGTGTCTGTGCTGAGAGGTTACATTCCAGATCCGAGCCACCATTTGCTCGAAGTGTCGAAGGGTTTGCAGTTGGATCTGAGTTACATTGAGCTACCAGTTGAGATCGTGGATCATCGGGAGAAAGTTTTGAGGAAAAAAACGATACCGATGGTAAAAGTAGTCTGGAGAAACCAGTTGGTTGAAAAGGCTACTTGGGAATCTGAGGAGAGGATGATGAAGGATCATCCTAAGCTATTTGTTTGATTTGTATTTGTTTTTTCTTTCTTCTTGTTGTGTTTTCTCACTCAGTAAGCGTAGTTCCGGGGATGGAACTATTCTAAGGAGGGAGTGTTGTAACATCCTGAAAATTTTAATTTCTATTAAACATAAGTTTGTTGATTTTTACATGTTTTGCACGTACAAATTCATGTGCATTTTACACAGTAAATTATTTTTTTTCATGACATGAACAAAGTATTCTTATTCTTCTCCTTTTTATTCAAAAGCCTATTTTAAAATTCTAGGCCTAATTGTTTGAATTTAGCCCACCCTAATTAAATTGATTATTTTAATTATTAAGCCCATTGGTTCTAACGCCCACTAATTTGAGCGCACTAGTTTATTCTCATTTAAATAAGACAACTTGTAGGGTATACTCATTTTTGTAACAAATCAACTAACAAATGTATGTACAACTAGTAACTCGGGGTGCTTGGGCTGACACGTGCATTGCACTAGCACGTGTCTTGGGTGTGCTCAAGTGCAGCTGGATGGAGTCAAAGAGAGGTGGGAGAGTTGGCTTAGTGGATAGGTGGTTATTTGTACATGGGTGGTTACTCTAACTCCCTAACTCATCCTAGCCCCTAATTTACAACTATCTAGTTTTATCTTGACCCTCCATCCCACCTTCGAAAATGTATAAATACCCCCGATTCTATTAATGAAACACATTAGAAAGTTTGTGAAAGAAATAGAAAGAGAAAGAAATTCTAGTTGTGAGAAAAAAAATTAGAGTGAGTAAAAAAGATTGAGAGGAGTTCTAGTTTGTGTGTTCTTGCATTCTTGTAGGTCGGCCATTCATCAAGGAGGAGAAGGGGAGCTCGGGTTCACTTGGACAAGGAGAAGGCTCTTGTGGTGGTACAATCTAAGAGGAGAAGGACCGTTCGTGTGTCTAAGGAGATTTCTAGGAGTTCTTTTCATTTGTTTCTTCAAATAGATGGGTGATTTCTCTACTTGTAATGTAGACATCATGCTAGGGGTTTGATTGATGAAATTGCTAAGGAAACTAGTAAATTAACCATGTGTTGGCTCTAAAAAATAACTAATTAAATAATAAAATGAATGCTTGATGAAATGTATAGTAAATTGCTATAAATTATGGTTATTGTAGTAGAATTATCATGTTGATATAGAAATGTAAATTTGGAACCATGCTAGATGTAGAATATGCTTGTGAATGTCTAGTTGAGTAATTGAAATAAATGAATTGTGTTTATTAATTCATTGTGACACTAGTTTGATAAATGAGACTATTTTATAGATCATTGTGGAAATGAAAAGAAGAAAAAGCAAGAGACAACATTTTCGGGATATTTGAAATACTAAAATTTGGTAGAGATCATGATAAATTGCAATGTCGAAATTATAGACCTAGAACACAAATTAGAAGGAAAATTATGTTTTTATATCAAAATAATATTTTTAGAATACTGTTTTATTGCAAATCTATAAAATAAGTAATGTGGAAAGTTTCATGAAATAATTTAAAAGAGAAAAGAGTTTAAAGAGCTTTTGAAATATGAAGGATTATTATTAAACAGAGAGTCGAGTTAAAAATAACTCAACCCATCTCATATCAGTTAACCACCATGGTCATACTGGTCTTCGGGTGCGCTCTTAGAGCGTTACTGTAGCTCAACGGCGTGTTGTGCTTGGGTTCGAGTCTCAGCAGAGACATCCTTTTTTAAAATCTGATTTTTCACAAAACCCGAGAGCCCAAACTCAATTAGATTTTAGCCTCTCCTATAAACAGTTAGTCACTTTGGACATTCTGGTTAAGGGGTGCAGTTTGGTGGTGTTACTGTTCACCAGGGGGCCTGCTGTGCTTGGTTCGAAACCGGCTGAGGCCAAAAATTTTACAGTTTTGTTTTTTTTTTGTATAATTCGATTTTTAAAGGATTTGAAGTGTTTGAAAATTTAAGAAAAAAATACTAGAAATATTTTGAAAAAACCTGGACTTCATGAGAAATTTTTATAATCTTTTGACCCACTATAATGAGAATCAAGGCCAAATTTTGAAGAGAACTTGATATAATTTATTAAAACGAATTATTGAGTAATTAAAGAAAAGTAGTACTCTTTCTTTTAGAGATTTTAAATGAGTCATGTCATGGAAATTGTTAAATAAAGATAATTGTGAATTTATTTGATAAGTGAAGAATGTTATTATGAAAATAAAAGAGGACTGTGAAAATCTATCACGAATGTGATAAGCTTGAAAAATGAATTTGTCACTTTAAATATGGAATTTGTGCATGAAAATGAAATGGAAAATCATAATGAATTATGAGGATAAATTTATGAGTGTGAATGATCAATTTTTGTTATGACCATGAAATGAGATTAAAGACTAGAGTGTAGCTAAGCCTTTTACCAGCATTAAATAAACTATTTTAAGATAAAATATTGAAATGAAAGACCAAGTTTTGGTTGTACTGTTGATTGATGGTTAAGACTGGTATAGAGGAAGTGCTAACTCTAAGGTATTGATTTTATTCATGATTCAAATAACTAAGGACAATACAATAGTGAAGATGTGATGAAAGTAAGAGAAAAACACAAGTATGAGGGCCATCGGATTGCTGGTGTGAGAGTGATTCACTTCAAATTCAGACTTATTTGGAATTCAGGGTGTTACATCTAGAATACTCTGTGAATAGGCCTAAGCCTCGGTATCTACTCAACAGACTAGCACCCTCGATGCGCAAGCATCATGTAAGCATTGCTCTGACCCCGGAAAATCACCTCCCAGCCGTGTACCATGCGAATAGGCTTGCCGACCCTTTACGCGCAGATACACTGTATATTCTGCGAATAGGCTTGCTGACCATCGACGTGCGAATATACAAATATTCTGTGAATTGGCCTGCTGACCATCGACACACGAACATTCCAAAACCGTCTCACTTCTACACATTCCGTGAATAGGCCTGCCGACCATCGATGTGCGAACATCCTAGAGAGACAACAAATACAGTCCCCAGAAATACATCTGTGCGATTGGCAACAGAGACCATACTTACGTTTCCCAAGACCTATCACATCTCCACTAGTTCCTGTCCTTATATTTGTCATGTTTAATTAATTAATTAGAACACAGTCTCTCTAGAGTTGATGTACCCAACCGGACTTAATACATATAAACCAATAACGATGACCCCAACTGGTCAACTTCCACAAAATCTCATCTGCCGGTACACAAGGGTCCCACTCAACCTTAAGAGTATCAAAACTCAAAAAAACTCCATCTCAAACATTTCTTGAAAAAGCATAAATCCCAAAATCATGTAACTCATCACGAGAATTCCCTTCAAATTCAATTGTCAAAACTAAGTACCTCCCTGAACAACCATGTCCACAAAATTGTCCAGAAAACTAAAATTAACTTGATTAAAACTGAAACAAACAGTAGATAAATAACTTGAAATACGATAGTCTTTCAATTCGAAAACATACACTTTCTAAAACTATGTAAATATAACTTAAATACTTATTAAATTTGAGAATACATATTCTCTGAAAGTGATGAAATCTGAATTTAATTACTACCAAAGAATAGAAAGATTAACTTTGCAATTTCGAAGAAACAATCGTTCAAAGATTTGAAACATAGCCAAAACAGTGTGCAAAAACTCAGGCAGGGCGGTTGACTGTCATATACAGTATAAAAGATGGCAGTCGACTGACAGCACTCAAAAAACCAACAATTCAAATCCATGGCAGTCGACTGGCAGCCACATTATAGAAAGCTGTAGTCGACTGTCATCATCTAAAATAAACAACAATAGAAACCCTAGCAGTCGACTGGCAGAAATAGTTATAATTGCTGCAGTCGACTGCCAGTAGGGAAATTAGCGATAGACAGCCATGACAGTTGACCGCAATTGCAAGTTCAAAGAAATGCAATTGACCGACAGTCAAGCTGCAGTCGACTGCGTAGTAGACTGACTTGCAGTCTGCACAGCCCAATTTTCGAAACTTGTCAAACTGGTACATGATCATATAAATATTTTAAGATTCCCAAGAATGAAAACAAGCAATAAAATAAGTGCATCCTGGCAAAATTACCTATGTTCATACATCAATCATGCTTTTGAAAACTTCACAAAAAAAGCAATTTTCGAAAGCCATGTTGTTACAAAAATCTAGATTTGAAAAACTTCTCATATGAATATTTGAACCCATAGAAAAATAGTCAAAACTCCTTCATATATAGTGATATAGTCACAAATTGCGTCAAAACTGAAAGCCAACACTCTCTGATCTTAAAAAAATTCATATTCTTCAATTAACAATTTATCCATATCCAAGAAATCTTTCTTTATGAACCCAACTCCCCTTTGTGCAATCACATATGCAACACATTCATTTATTAATGTCAATAAACTATGATTCTTCCATTATTCACAAGGTTCAAATTCACACATGATATATTTGCAGCATACAAGAATTTTTCACAATAATGTTTAGATCTTTTCAACTTTACATAGCAATGCATATAATGTCATACAACTTCTACAACTTCTACAACTTCAACTGATTCATAGAGAAGTTCTTGTTTTGGTGTCGGAGGAAATTTTTGATTGACGCAAAAGAGAAGATTGGTTAGATGGACTTTTGAAGGAGCAGGCTGAAGAATGCAACAACAACAAAAGAGAATCACGTCTCCTACCAACTCCGCTCGTCTCCCCTTCCTCACCACCAGTCAAGTTCTCCGGCATCTTCCTCGGCCCTCCTACTCCTCATTTCTAACCCCTCTTCCTCTCCTATACCTCTCCTGCACCTTTGAACCATCGTCAAGAACCCTCCCCCCCCCACCTCTCTTTTCTTTAACTTCTAACCCTCCTCTACCTTCGTCTTGCTGGCCGCTTCTCTAGCCTCTAACATCGGACCTCTGACTTCATTCCTTTCTCTATGTTGTCGGAATTGGAACTCAGTGGGTGCGAACCCAACGAGAGGGTCCGCCACACCCCTACCACCCCAACACCCCCTCCCCCAGCCTTCGATACCCCTGACCCTCCCCCTCACAACCCAACTACAAAAGCTACCCTACAGCCTTCCCGCGATGAGGACGAAACCTCCGGGCTCAGCGGGCACATCGAAATGCACATCCTCAGCTTGAGGGGAGAGGCTCAATTCATCACTGTCCATTGGAACAGCTACAGCCGAGAGGATGGGCCCAAAGAGAGGGTCCTCCTACAGGCCAATATCGATGTAAGAGAACCCCCCTAGTGGGCCGACATCACACTCAACAGCAACATTACAGCACTGAAGTGCATCACAGGGACAACTACAAGGAAACTTATGCAAGAGAAAGGACAGAAGATACCGTGATACGGCCCACAAACCTCCTCATCACAGAGAACCAAGAAAGCAACACAGTCACTCTAACAAGCATCCCCACAATCACAGAGAGCAAGCTCGATCAAGCACCCCGCCAAAACCAACAAGGCCAAGGCTCCACCACCTACCTCCAAATGCTACCACGCCCCCTATGGAACCCAACAAGCAACACCAACTCCAACCTTCTGCTTCCCCCTACAACCCGCACCAACTACTGCCAAGGAAGCCGACCCGTGATCCCCTAAGGTCCACCGTTGTATGGGCCCAAAGAAGGGGTCCAAACGATGGAGCCAAGGAGGATGAGGGACTACCTCCGATTGGGGTAGAGGCAGAAAATTGGTAGGAAGTAATTCACAAAAGAAAAAGAAACTTAGAGTCCCCACCACCAACACCAATGGAATTCAGAAAGCAACAGAGAAAGGGAAAGTGCAAACCGGTGCCGTGCTTGAACTGTGGAGAGTTGGAGCACTATCGGATGGAGTGCACCAAAGAAGTATGATGCCTAAGGTGTATGATGTGGGGTCATATGTCTTACAACTGCACAAATGTTGTCACCACCAACGATGACAAAGGGAGGCGAGTGTATAGGGGTAGGTCACCAAACAACCCAGTGACGATCAAACTTGCAAATAGTCTCGCTACAATAAAAAAGGAGGAAAATTGGCTGAGTCAGTGGTGCATAGTAGCAAGAGTGACTGCAGGAAGACCATCGGAGGCCCATGTGCTCCAAGCTTTGAACGCAAGACGGCCAATGAAGGTGCACTGCGACTGGATTGTCGAGAGAATGTGTCCCCTTTAGTTTTTGGTTTCTTTTCCTTCACCGCAAAAGATGATAGAGATCACCGGAATAACAACAGTGGATTTTGGGCATTTCAGGATGGATTTCAAAGCGTGGTCACCAAGCTTCGGTGCTGAAAGGCCTCAGAGGGAGAGATACTGGGTGTGATTCACAATGTAGACTTACATTTTTGGAAGAAGGAGGCTTTACAAGAGATGGTCTCCGACTTCGACACAGTGGAAGAAATCGACGAGAAGACCGTTCGTCGATCGGAAATAGTGTCGGCAAGGATACTGATGAGAAGTAAGGATATCGCCTTGATGCCGAGATTCGCAAAAGTATTCTCATATGAGGATTCCTATCTCATATGCTTTGTCCTCGACAAACGCACAGATAGAGAGACAGACCCCACCTCCATCACGTCCCCACCCCCTCCATCCTCTCTCAAAGACGGCCGAAGCTATAGGGAAGTTGCGTCACCAACTTGGGAGCTCTCCATAGATGGGAGCCACGAAGTGGAGAGGGCCCATCGAGAGGTGATCAAGGCGGCGTGAGAGATGGAAAAGCATCAAGAGGCCACAACGGAGGGATCAGAGAGGCATGGATCAGAGCAGGACGCCGGTGGTCGACCTCGAAGCTAGACCAAAGGATCCAACGACCAAGATGACCCAAGCCCAGATTTGGTAAACCTCACAGCATTAGGGGTAAATCAGAAAAAGGGAAAACAGCAAATGACCAAAAACGACAATCGAGCACTGCAAAGTGGTCAAACAATGCATGCAAGTGAGGAGGAACAGGCAGTGGAGCAAAGAAGGGGGACAGGGCTTGCAGACCCCCAAAATGGCAAGAACCAACTCCGTAACATCATGTATGCTTCGGGACAAGAGCTGGTGAGAGACAGTGCAAGCTTGGGGATGAAGCCAAGCGAGAAAGCTCAATCCACTAGAGAGTGGGTAGAAAAGGTGTGGAAAGCACCAGAATGGAAAAAAGTTGCTTCTTTAGAGCTACGGAGTCAGGTTGCAGATGCCAGATATGAAAGCTCAAAGGACAGTGAGAAGAGAGGGACCTCTGGCGCTCAGGTTTTGAGAATGCCCAAAAATGGTATAGAAGCCAACGAAAAAGGCGCTACTTTAAAGAAAGGGCGACAAGAGTCAGATGCCACTCTGGGGATAGCGACGAGCAAAGATCTGCTCAACCACAGAGTAAAGAACTCAGAGGAGCCCCAGATTGAAGCTGATGGAGTGGGTAACAAAGCGAAGTTTTTGAAGAGAGGCTATATTGGGGAAGAAGACAATGGCGAAAACAAAAATGGAATAGAGCATTCTGCCTTGGTGCACAGGGAGAAAAAGGAAATCAACGCTTCGTTTCAAGCACTGCACGCATCGTTACCAATGCCATCTGACTCTGCCGCTCCCCCAACCAATAATGCAACGCTAGCTGGCAAGGGGGGTGAACCTACCGCCCACCTAAAACAAACATGGAACACAGCTATTAAGATGAGCGATAGCACGGAACGCGGAGGAATTTATCCCTCGTTAGATGGGTCTAGCGAGTGTAGGTTGGGGGGGGGGCTTTTATATGCGTTAATGGCCCCAAAAAGGGGCCCAAAAAGGGGCCCAAAATGCATTTTATTGCCACTGGGACTAGTATTTCCACAATTTTGAACAATCAAACAAAATGTCAGATGGGTAGCTGGCCCATCAAGGGGACCGCAACGGAAAGCACCGCTATTACTATTGAGTCGCCAGTCTGTGGGCTCAAAGAGGATTCCGCAACGAGAGAGCCTACATAACAACGGAAAGCTCAGCAACCAAATAGTGAGGAGGACTTTGAAGAGCGCCTAAATCTAGACGAAGAATTCTCTTTCACAGATGAGGAGTCAGAGGATCTAGAGTTCCTCGCCAACACACAAAACTCACCAGAGATGGTCTTGTCCACAATTCCAAAATCAGCACCTGGAGACAGTACTGGAATTTCACGCAGGACAGTTGGATTCAGAGTTCAGCGATCGCCCACGAGGGATCATGTGGAATCCTTGGATGACTATCTCGAAGTTGCAGCGGCAGCCAAAGCTGCAAAATTCGACAACGAAAGTACGAGAAGTTTTTAGCTACTATATTAAATTTCATGTCAGACTCTGATATTTTTTTCCTAGCTAAAACATGTGGGTTAGAGGTGTGTGACATAGAGCGTAATGCATTACTTCTCAATAAAATTAGGGGTTGGGAAACTGAAAGGGTTAAGACTAGTTTTGAGAACGCCCTAGGAGATAGTGCTGGGTTAACAGACATCCCTGAGGATGAAGCTAGCCCCACACCCACACCAACGATCACCGCTAACACAGTCCCCCAATGAATACACTATTCTGGAATGTTAGGGGGCTAGGGGATAGGGGAAAGAGAGATATGGTAAGGGACGTCATTAGCAATTCCATGGCGGAAGTGGTAGGATTACAGAAGACCAAACTCCAGCACGGGCTAAAACTCAAAAGAATCGAGGGTAACAGAATCAAGGAATGGGTGTTACGCCCGTCAGCAGGAGCCTCAGGGGGGATCGCTATTGGGTTCAACTCGGATATCCTCAACTGCACCGAGGTATACAGTGGTGCGTTCTCCCTGACTACCAGACTACAACGACGCTCCGATGATTGGATGCAGACGGTGACTGTCATTTACGGGATAAATGTGGCTGCTGATCGAGAGGCCTTCTGGCAAGAGCTTGTTGATATTCGACATCATTGGTCGGGAGCTTGGATTGTTGGGGGAGATTTCAACATCACCAGATTTGCTTTTGAGCACAAGTGAAGAGGCTCTAGCGACAGACACAGAGAAGAATTCAATAGGGTGATAACGGAACTAGAGCTGATTGATATCCCAATTAATGACAGACTATTCACGTGCTCTAATATGCAAGCAGCTCCGGTTATGGCCAAGTTGGACAGGATATTAGTGTCGATGGATTGGGAAGCTAAATTTCTATTAGCTACATCTAGATCGATCCCTAGACCCACGTCAGATCATACCCCGATCCTACTACATGTGGGGGTATGTGGAGCTCAGAGGTCACGGAAATTCAGATTTAAGAAGGCCTGACTGGAAATTCAGGGATTTCACCACATGGTGTTGGAGAATTGGGCGCTCCCAACTGCTGGCAGGGATGCTGCATCCCGATGGTGTGAAAAAATCCGTAGATTGAGAAAGCGACTGTGCAGATAGAACCGATCTAGATTCTCGACCATTTGGCGTGCAAAAGACTCCTTTCTGGAAGGAATTGATGAGCTAGAAAGGGTGGAAGAGACGAGAGTCTTGTCACAAGAAGAAAGAAATAGGTTACTAGAGCTCCGGGAAAATGTTGTCAATCTTTATATGTTGGAAGAGATCAAATGGCAACAGAGGTCAAGGAGTTTGTGACTCAAAGAGGGAAACACAAATACGGCCTACTTTCACCGAGTGGCAAGCGCAAGACGTAGATCCAATCTTGTCCTTTCCATACAGACGGATACGGGCATATCACAAGACGAAAGCATGATTTCCACAACCTTTCAAAATTACTATAAGGGCCTTTTTGGCAAGAAGAATGATTTCAGGATCCCTTTGAGGGAGGATTACTGGCAGCCATACCAGAATGATTCAGCGCAAATTTTCTCTGCTTTGGAGGAACCTTTTTCGGAAATGGAAGTGAAAAAGGCCATCAACCAAATGGGAGCAGACAAGTCACCTGGGCCAGACGACTTTCCAATGATGTTCATCCAAGTGTTCTGGGAAGAAATTAAAGGGGACATTATGGCACTGATGGAGAAATTTTTCCATAACAATCTCAGATTGGGCATGTTCAATTTTGCTGAAGCGGTCCTGATACCCAAACGGGAGGAGTCTAAGCGCGTAGGGGATTTTAGACCGATTAGCCTCATTAATTGCTTGATGAAGATCATCACAAAGGTCTTGGCCATCCCCCTGGAAAGTATAATGGATAGTATAATCAGCAAAACCCAGACGGGCTTCATCAAGGGCAGATGTATCCTTGATTGTGTGGCCACTGTGGAACAAGTTATCCACCACTGCCATACGAGCAACTCTAAGACCTTCCTCCTAAAATTGGATTTTGAGAAAACATATTACTCCGTCGACTGAGAGTGTTTGCTGGAAGCTCTCAGAGGGAGAGGATTTGGGGGGTAAGATGGATCAAACAGTGTTTACAGACTAGTAAAATGGTAATATTGGTGAATGGGCAGTCAGGACCGTCGTTTTCTTATAAGAAGGGACTCCGGCAAGGGGATCTGTTATCCCCACTTCTATTCACTATTATAGCAGTTGTGCTAAGGGGAATGATAGAAAATTGTCGGAGAAAATGGTGGATTACGCCCGTGGCCAATAGCACCTCTAATCAAGGGTGCAAAATTCTCCAGTATGCTGATGACACCCTCCTGTTTGGGAATGGGACCAGATCAGAAATAGTTTGCTTTAAAGGGGCCCTCTACTGTTTCGAAGCCTGGTCAGGTCTCAGGATAAATTTCCACAAGAGTGCACTGACTCCCATTACTCTCTCTGATGAAGAAGCTTAGGAACATGCCACTATATTAAACTGTCTGACGAATGAGTTACCTATCAAATATTTAGGGCTCCCACTCAGACCAGGGAAACTCACTAAGGCGGACTGGCTGCCGATAATCGATATGGTGGAGGACAGACTGTCTGGCTGGAAAGGAAAATCACTGACACTAGGAGGCAGAGTGGAACTCAGTATTGTCTAATCTGCCCATTTACTATATGTCCTTTTTTGAGCTTCCAAAGTGGGTTATCCAAAGGATTGACCGAATCCGAAAAAGATTCCTTTGGAAAGGGGCAGATTCGAATAGGGGAGGTTACCACCTGATCAAATGGAGTATCGCTTGCATGAAGAAGAAGCATGGAGGGCTAGGCATCATCGACCTTAGAGATCTGAACCTTGCCCTTTTAGGGAAATGGTGGTGGAAGGTTTTTCACCACAGTAGGGAAGGATAGCAGGAATTCATTCAACCATACCTTCGGGGAAAAGGTACAAGAATTCTAGGCTTTCGAGTTGGGGCAAAGGTCTCACGATTCTGGAAAGGAATTACCAAAGCAGGCGGACCGTTCAATTCAGCAGTTACATCAACTATCGGTAATGGACGGTCCACCAGATTTTGATGGGATAAGTGGTGTGGTGCTTATACACTGAAGGAAACTTTTCCAGAGCTATATGCCAAAACGAATCGACCCAATATCTCTGTGGTAGAGACCTGGAAGAGGGAAAATTGGAGGCCGTCGTTCCGAAGAGCTCTTACCCCAGGATTACATCAGCAACTGCTCGAATTGCAAACACACATCACACGGACCGGGACGATGTGCGCTCAAGGACCGGACCATATGCGATGGGGAATAGAGACCAACGGAGCTTTCACGGTCAGATTTCTGTACCATCGAATTCACTTCCGGGGATGCAGACCAAGCTGGGCATAGGTGTTATGGAAGGCAAAAACACCACTGATAGTTAGAGTCTTCCTCTGGCTAGTGCTCAATAATGCAATCCTCACAAGAGAGAATTTGGCCAAAAGGCAACCCCAGATTGCGACTGATTGTGGGTTCTGCAATATGCATACGAGACTTTGAATCACCTTTTTATTCACTTCCCAAGGAGTAGGGCGACTATGGTTGTGGTTTTAAGAGCCCTAGGAACAAGTGACTACCCCAGTGAATATGAGGATTTGTGGGTCGGCCCCAAATTCGCCTCGATTTGCCACGAAATGAAGGATGCGTGGTACATTGCCATTGCGGCAACTACATGGGTGTTATGGCTAGACAGAAACAACTTTTATTTTCGTGCTTCATGTAGTAGTTTTCTGGTAACCTTACTCATATCATGCATCTTATTTCTTTTTGGGCTACAGCTGCCCCCACAGGAGCGAGAGGGAGGATTGCCAGAGTCTTCCACGTGGAGGATTTTGATGATGAGGAGGTAAAGTTTGGGCCGACACTGGACTGAGGGGCGGCGCCATCCATACTAATCAGAGTCTCAACAGCTGCAGCCTCTACTAGTTGGTTTTTGGCCTACTGTTCTTTTGAGTGGTTGAGGCATGGAGGATTAGACCCACCCCCAGGGTTTCGTTGGGGGTTTATATTTTAATTCCTGCACTGTACTTTATTTTATGCACTGTACTTTTGTATTTCTCCCGGTACACCGGGGTTGTTTTATTAACTTCTTATTAATGAAACAGGGTGGCATTATCCCACCATTTACCTCCAAAAAAAAAACTTCTACTTGCTTACCATGGTATATGAGATTATTCAAGCAAAACATGAGGATTCTCCAACAATCTTTTAATCATCCATGCATAAAAATCAATCCTCAAATTTAATTTGTTCATTAGATTTGCACTTATAATTGATCTATGTCAATTTCACAATCATACAAGTTCTAACATGCATCCTACTTGATTAATCTTCATGCAAATAATTTAACAAACCAAATAGAACAATAAACATCACAAACCTCAAAGAAGACTTAATTGAAGAACAATAATAGTAATAAAGAAAAGACTTTTCTTTCTCCTTTGCAAAAGTCCAAGATCCAAGCTTTGAACTCCAAGAAAATAATGGGAAAAAATAGATTTGAGTTCACATGAGAGAATAGCGGCTGCTACAACCCCTAATATAGGTCGGCATCTAGGTTTTAGGGTTCCACAAAGTTTACAAAAATACTCCTCAAGAAAATTATTTATTTACATATATGGATCCTTCCAATTATTAGTCAATCAAATTAATTTAAAATAAAATAAAATTAAATCCCCTCACTCTCTTGATTTTCCCGGCCAATATGCACAACATAGAAAGCCAAAATTTTGAATTTTTACTCCGAGTGGCAATTTTGCACAAAAGTCCTTCATTTTGAGTATTTGTAAATATGTCATAAATTATTCATAAAAATCCAGAAAATTTATAAATAATATTACCAATAAATGTTAGATTTCCAAAATAGATTTTTCTGACTTTGTGTTCCCCAAAAAATATTTGCACGTGTTTTGCACATGCAAAAAGATAAATTTCAGAAAAAATATGTGTGTTAAATCACAAAAACTCATTTTATTTTATTTATAAATTCCAAAATATTTTTTAAAATTCCAAGATGTTACAACATATCTTTGTTTGCACTGTATTACTGTAACACTCCTCTATTTTATAATTTCAAAATAGTCGTTTTTATTTCTTTTATTATTAGTCGATATTACTGTTATTGTTATTATTATGCATAAATATGCAATTTTATTTTATATATATTCTTTAATTAATTTATTTATTTGGTGCAACGGGTTTTATTGAAATTTATTATGAAAAGTGAACTAGAAGAGCCTAAAATAAATATTTGGTCTAAGAGGGGTTTATAATAAATTGTCCCATTTCTTTACTAAACTTACTCTTCTCTCTACCTCCTTCTCACTCATGTCGAGACCCAAGAACCCAATGCAACCGACCTTTTCAACTTTCTTTCTTCAATTTTGAATTTTTCAAATCCTACGAAATTCCAAGCCATTTTACAAAATTTTAGGGGGTTCTTGCTAATTAGAGGGTGCTCTTCAATACTCCGATGTCAGTATTTCGAATTGGCTTCTTAGAAGGTGAGAATATATTTCATTAAATTGCATAGGGTTATATGTTTCCTATTTTTGGCAAGAGAATTAGGTTAGCAGGGAGATTAGGAGATAATCTTCATGTTAGAAGTGATTAATTCTTTTTTGGAAATGGTAGGAGTAAAATTGAAAAGGGTTAGGGTTTTGAGTTAGAAATTAAAAGAGTTTATGGTTTAAATTAAATAAGGATTGGAAATAGAACTTGTAGTAAATTATGAGAAACAATTAAGAATAATTTTTGGAGAAATTTATAGGCTTAAAACCTAATTAATAAAATTGTGAGTGTGTGCATACATAAAATACAAGCCAGACGTTCGATGAAATGACTGTGAGAGTATAGAACAATTTTAATTGTTATTTATGAGTGATTTGAATATCATTAACCGTAATTAGTGATAAAATTTTGTAATAGGAAGAAGAAGTGAGTTTGGAGGAATTAGCGAAGAGCTTACACAGCCGGTCTACGCATTTCCTCAGGTGAGTATGATTTAGTTTATTTTATATATATGATGTGCTATGATAAATTTTAAATCATGGTTTGTTATGTGTAATGCATAAAGTGTATCGAGTATAGATGCGTAAAGTGTGTCATAGAAATTCATATGTATTATACGGAGTAAATTATAGGGTGTAAGAAATTAATGGCGTGTATATTTGTGATATGGGATTGTAATATTGGCATGTATGTAGATATGAATGATATGGGATTGTAATATTGAAAATTGAGAAGTTATTGTGAAAATGGAAAATAAACTGCGGTACTTATATATATGTTTTTATGGTAATGTAATGATATATGCATATACGGTAATGTAAAGAAGAAAATATAAATATAAATATAAATATATATATATATATATATAATAAAACACAAAGAAAGCTATCAAGTGGCTCTCCTTCAATCCCTCCCAAAATCAAAGGTCCAAATCTAACCTAAAAAAACATATTTCCCCTCCCCCCCCAAAAAGTTTCCTCCAAAATTCAAATTTAAACCCCTCACCCAAAACAACTCCTTTATTTATTTAATTATTTCTTTCTCTCTCTCTCTCTTCTATTCAAAAAATACAGAAAATAAAAATTTTAATTTTTTTATAAAAAAATTAAAACCAAAAAATTTAAAATTTTAAAAACTTTTAAAATAATTCAAAAAAATTTAAAAAATCAAAAACTTATAAAAAAATTTAAAAAAATTTAACTTTTTTTAATTTAAAAATATTAATTTAAAATTTAAAAAAAATAATTTTTTGAAATTTTTTGAAATTTTAGAATTGAAACTTTAAAATTTTTAAAATAAATGTTTAGATTATTGATATTGTAGATACCTTCACACCTGCACTTGCGTTATCATTGTATTTAAACATGCTCATAATGGTTATGGAATTAGATTAAACTCTAAAAAACCTATATGATAATGTCCTTGCATAACTATTACAAGTATCTAAAATTGATGCTGAAGTTAAGAAAAACTCTATGCAGTGTTTTTTTTAGGTTAACTCTATGCAGTGTTTCTAACAAACTATATGCATTTCAGGTAAGTTCAAGCTAATGATCTGGAAGAAGATAATTGAGCTTAAAGGTAGATATGCTGCTTCCTCATATAATATATTTACTACTTCAATTAATTTGCTGGACCTCCAAAACTATTTTATATAATCAAACCAGGTGCACCGTTCCGAAGACGTGCCGTAGGCATGTGTCAACGGGCAAACCTAGTGTATATATATATATACTAAATGAATATGTTACAGAGATATGAATATGTTACGAGAAGATATGAATATATTACGGGAGATACAAATATGTTATGGGAAATGTATAAATATATTGAAAAAGCTACAGTTATATAGTTGTGTATTTTATTGACAAAGAGGACACATAAGGATAATACGGGAGGTGTATATATATTTACATATTGACGATACTATCTCGTTAAAGTCATGCCTATGCATATGAGATATAAATATAGTTATATAAGCATGTGGCGAAATGTATATTTATGGAGTTATGTATTCATATGAATGATATTAGTGGCTTGCAGATGCTTATGAAATTAATGGAGTTATATATATTTATGTTATGAGGAGACATTGTATTATAAAGGAGAAATTTATGTTATAAAGGAGATATTCATTTTATAAAGCAGAAATTTAATAATAAGGAGAAATTTTATTGTATGGAGAATTTATAAATGAGATATATTTGAATATGGAGATATAAAGGATATATATATATACGGAGATATAAAGGAGATAAAATGGTGAAATGATATGAGATAATGTGATGAAATAAAAAGATAAGATGAAAATTATTATAAAAATAAATGATTATCAGTGGGAACAGAATCACGGGGGTTTGTGCTAGACCTCCTAATATCCAAGTTATCGGCTTGGGATGTGGTGTTTGCGTAAGATTCTTGGTGGGCAGCGATATGTGATGCGTAAGACCTGTATGGCAGCGATATGGGATGCGTAATACCTGTATAGCAGCGATATGTGATGCGTAAGAGCTGTATGAGAGTGATATGTGATCCGTAAGACCTTTGTGGCAGCGATATATGTATTTGATTTGTAGGACTTGCATGACATCGATATGTGACGCGTAAGACCTGTATGACAGTGATATGTGATGCGTAAGACCTTTATGACAACAATATATGTATTTGATACGTAAGACCTGTATGGCAGCGATATGTTTATTTGATGCGTAAGACCTGTATGGCAATGATATGTGTATTTTATTCGTTAGACCTATTTGCCAGCGATATGTGTATTTGATGTCTAAGCCATGTATGCCAGCGATCTGTGTTTAGACAGAGCTATCAGCTTTAGTTTTGATGGAAGTGTAAGACCCTTGGTGGGCAGCGATGGAGATGTAAGACCCTTGGTGGGCAGCAATGAGATGCCTGAGACCCTTGGTGTGCAGCGATCAGTTTGGTGATGATGTGGGCACTAGTCGACAAATTAATAAAGGAAGCATTTATGTGTTATAAAAGGAGAATGAAAGTAAAGAAAATGAGTTATGTGAAAGTGAATGAAAAATAAAGCAAATGTGTTATGAGAATGTATACGAGAAGTAAAGAAATTGTGTTATGAGAATAAATATGAAAAGTAAAGGAATTGTATTATAAAATTGAAAAGTAAAGTAAGCTGTAATATGAAGAGGAGATCAAAAAGTAAAGTATTACCAAAGCTATCGGCTTGAGGTGTAAGGTTATATTACCCAGTTTATCGGGGGTGCAGTGTATATTACCCAAATTACGTTTGGGGTGCAATGTATTATCCGATGAGAATGAAAGTTAAAGTGAATTGTATTATGAAATGTGAAAAAATATCAAAGTAAGGTGTATTATAAATTAAGAATGAATGCTAAAGAAAGGTGTATTCTGAGATGAAAAATAATAGTAAGTAATATTATGTGCCGAGAATGGATATTAAAGTAAAGACATGATACGACAAGAGATTTGTACGCCTTGAGATTGTGTCTAGGAACTACTCGCCTGCCATTTCGGTGGAAATGGTAGGAACTGCCTGCCTAGGCACAACTCCAAGGTGAATCGGTAGGGTGTTGATATGAAAGTTGTATTATGAGAAGGAATGAAAATAAAGTATATTGTATTATGAAATGAGAATGAGAAATCAAAGCAAGTGTATTATGAGTTGAGAATGAAGAGTAAAATAAATTATATTATAAGATGAGAATGAGAAAGTAAATAAAGTGTATGATATGAAATAAATATGAGATAGTAAAGAAAGTATTTGATGTGAAATGAAAATGAGAAAGTAAAGCACATGTATGATTTGAAATGAATATGAAAAGTAAAAAAGAAAATGTGTATGTGAATGAAGATGAGAATTACAGAAAATATGTTTTGAGTATGTAAGTGAATATGTCACGTCCCGCTTTCCAAAAGAGAATACGAAATACAGATACGTGACAAAAGCCTAGCGAATGATTTTCATCATCCATAAGTTGTTAAAGAATCTTTACAACATTCACAAGATTGATCAGAGTCGGAAGAAAAAGAGTCAACCAACATGCACATATGAACCAAAATACCAACAAGAATACTTGAAACCAAATACACTAATCTCAAATAGTCATGATCTGAACAAGTCAAAATCATGGGTCACATTGCCCAAATACAAGAATAAAACCAAGTATCAAAATACAATATTGTTCAAGCAAGCTACAAAGAAATAATAATAAAATCCAGTATTAATACTTCATGTCACCAATACCGTCAGGAACCTGTTCTCCAAAATCTTCAATTTAAAAATTGCAGGGAAGAGAAAAAGAGAAAACAAGTACCTGTCAATTGCAAGTTACGGACCGCTTGTAATGCAGGATACAAGTACATGGGGAAAACTAAATAACAAATAACATGGTATAAGCATGATGTCAAGTATAACAACTAGCATGGTAAGGTGATCAAGTGTAAATGGCATGTATCACATGTCATGTAAACAAGTATCATGTAAACAAGCATCGAGTATCAACTATCAAGTATCATGTAACCGTGTATCAAGTGTCATGCATCAAGTCTCATGTATCATGTAGTCAAGTGTCAAGCAAGCATGTATCACATTCAAGTGTCACGTAAGCATGTTCAAGTATCACGTAAGCATATTCAAGTATCATGTATCAAGTCTTGTAGTAATTACCATTTATGTAGCACTTCATGCAGCCCACCTTACATGGTTGCTACAACAAATAGTTTTTCTTTAGATTTTATAGTGGATCATAGAGGGCAGTGTACTCAGGGACAAATCAAGTAATCGAGCTCCAAGATCCAAGTATCAGATAAAGAAGCTCCAAACAAGCTCCATATAACCAAATAAAAATCTCCAAACAAGCTCCAAATATCCAAAATATCAAGCTCTGTGTCCAGTGTGCAAGTGCAAGTAATCACGTGTCAAGCTCCAAATAACCAAATATCACGTAGGATCAATAGATCCCCTTTCGAGTACACGTTTCTGAATTATCCACTATCAGATCTTTCCCTTAAACCCCGGCTTGATTATTTATTATTATTAATGGCAAACAAGCATGTATGTGTGCAAAACATATCAAGAATAACATGGCATGATCATGTGGCAAGTTCAAGTTGAAGGTAAACATGTACGGGTGCAAGATAATACATGAAAGGATAGAATAACCAAATCTCAAGTTCAGGACAGTAAGACCAAACTGCAGCAAAACTAAAATTTCTAGTGTTACAAACATGCAAATCTGAATCCGTCGAAACGTCTAGAAAATAGATTTCCAACCGAATCCAGCAAATACAAATAAGTCATACTATAATTCACAAAAACATAACTCAAAAATGATTTGAATCCAGAAAATAGGTTCAACCAGAAATCAGTAAATCAAATTCTCAGTCAGGAAAATAGCATCAAAATATCTAAAATAAATCCCACAAAAATCTGGGGTATTCCCCTATATGTTTAGTATCAGAATATAAAGTTTTATAATTTTCCAGTAAGATTAGTTTAGCCAACAAAAATTAGAAAATATCAAGAAACGGTAGTTTGGCAAATCTTGAATTCCCAATACTACTGTACGAAAAATGTGATATCTCGCAAACCGTGAAGAAAATAAACAAAATAATCTAACTTTCATATTTCGTAAATATTTTTAATACAGGAAAAGGAATTAGGATGAAAATATAAATCTTTACCGAACAGCGAGAAAAATCCAGCAAGTATAGTGTTTATAAACAAGCATGAAACGGCATATGAAACTTATCAATAAAATCCACCAAAACTCTGGGTAATCCCTAAATAGATATAGAAAAACTGACCAAAGCTTCAGATCAAAATAATATGTTTAACACTAGTATCAAAATAATTTAGTCATCAAAATCATTATGAAACGAAATCTGAAAATGAAATACACCTCTGTAGTAAAACAGTCATATCTCACACATACGAAAACAAAATCAACCAAGGTCAGAGAGTTTGGAAAGAAGACGTGTTCAATACTAAAGTTAAGATACTGACCTTAATATGATCTAACTTACTTGATCAAGAGACCATCGGCAAAACACAGAATTTCTTTTAGGAACAAAACCAACATGAATCATACGAAACTTGATCGAAACATTACTAAACATAAATTAGAGTCTACTAAGTGTCCAAACATCATGAAATTGGGTATATGATATGTCCACAACAA
The DNA here is from genome assembly GCA_017893485.1 of Hemerocallis citrina. Lineage (NCBI taxonomy): Eukaryota > Viridiplantae > Streptophyta > Magnoliopsida > Asparagales > Asphodelaceae > Hemerocallis > Hemerocallis citrina. Next base: position 112,358,079 of record CM030360.1, on the reverse strand, counting down.
GTATATCACATGGATCTCACAAGCACACAAGTTTTCATAATTTATTCACATGAACATCATATTAAGAACGGACAAAACCTAAGTTGTTCCATGTCAAATCTTTGTGTCGTGAGGCAACTATGGTCAATAGCACTATAGAGACAATACTCATCAATCATATATCACACACGAGTTGTCTCTAGAACCCAACTACACTACAAGCTGTATTTAGTACTTGTATTTGTAAAGAAATTTAATACAAGTTACTTGCCTAAGAGGCGACGACGAGAACGGATCCCGGGGCACAAACACCAAATCACGAGTGGATGAACACGAACAAGATGAACAACCAATCACGATCGGGCAAGAATCTTGATGATCAAGAGGATGATCAAGATGATGAAGATCAAGAGATCCAATGGCTAGATCAAGATCATATCAGATCGGATGGCTCTGATCGAAGATCAAGATCAAGATGTGAATAGTATCTTGATGATGATGATGATGATCGGATCAGATTGACGATCGGATGGCCAAGAATCAATCAATCAAGATCACAATCAAACGAACGGTTAGGATCAAAGCAATCAAGGAACCACGATGATCATGATGATCAAAAAAGAATCCAACGGCCAGGATTCCAAAAGATTACAACTCCAATCATACAGTAACTCCAAAGTGGTGCACTGTCTCGGCTCTGACGGCAGGCAGGCGGTGCACCAGCTTGGCTCGGTGACAACCGGCGGTGGCGCGGCGGCCAGGGGACATGGTGACAGCAGGACAGGGCTGCCGGTGTGAAGGCAGGAGGAGAGGCACACCGACATGCTGCTGTCGTAGGGAGCAGCTGCAGGCGGAGGGACAGGGGTGCTGTCGATGCTGACTGTCGAGTAGTCGCGACTGGGTTGCCGCTTCACAGCGTTGCTGCGGAGGACAGGTGGTGACTGTGGGAGGCACTGTAGGAGGAGTGCACAACACGGGAGGAGATCAGGCAGCTGCGTTGCGGCTCTGTGCTATTGTGTAATCGTGGCAAGAGGGAGAGGCACCGGGGGGAGAGGATGGAAGGAGCACAGGGACTGGGGGTAGGGGGGAGATGAAGAGGCAGGTGAAGGGAGATGAACAAGTTAAGATGGGGATATTATATAGGTTGATGGGTTTTTAGGGTTACGGAGAACAGGGTGGATTTTGGGTGACAGGGGTAATGGGTTTGGGGGTTTAAACGGAAAGGGATTATGTTAACGGGTTTTGGGTATTTAAAACATGGTTATGGGTAAATGGTTAGGGGGTATAAGTAAATGGGTATTAGGATTATTAAACCCAAATAGAAAATATTTATAAAATATTAGATAAAAATATGATCTATATAAAAAAAATGTAATTTGCATTACATAGTAGAGTTTATTTGAAATAATTACAAATACCATTAGTAAATAAAACTGAATTTTTAATAACTAGTCAAAAATAATAATAATAATAACAATAATACTAATAACAATAATAGTAATAAGAAAATGGTAAAAATAATAATAGTAATAATAAGAGTAATACTAACAATAATAAAAACTGTATTACAATACAAAAATCATAGAAAAATAGTTACAGCTAAAATTATTGATCAAAAGTAGATTTTAATATAAGATCTAATAATACATTTTAATAAAAATAGTTCGAAAGCGGAAAATTAATCTACAAAAATTTGAAATACCGAAAATACACAGAAAATACATTTTTGGGAAAACAGGGGTTACAAAATATGAAAGGTAATTAAGGTATGTAGGAAAATGAGAATGAGAAAGTAAAGGAAATTGTGTTATGTGATTATATATATGAACAGTAAAGAAATTGTGTTCTGTAAATAAATATGAAAAGTGAAATAAATTCGAAAAGTGAAGAAAATGTGTTATGAGAATAAGTATGAAAAGTAAAGAAAGTGTGGAAAGTATCATGTGAATGAAAAGTGAAGAAAATAAATTTTAAGACGGAAAAGTAAAGTAAGATATATTATAAGAATAAACAGTACAGTAAGATGAAAAATAAAGTGTATTACGTGGTGAAAAATAAAAGTAAGTGGTATATGTGAAGAGAATGGATATTAAAATAAAAACAAGACATGATATGAGATTGGTATGCCTTGGGACTATGTCGAGGAACTACTTGCCAGCTTTTCTTATGGAAATGGTGGGAACTACCTACCGAGACACAACTTCAAGGTAGAGTGAGTGGATATTGATATGTAGATGGTTGAAGATTCAAAAGAGTATTTAAGTGCAAAATCACTTTTATTATGTTTGTATATTCAAATTTCAGGTTAAACTTAATTATCATGATATTCGTAAGTTCTTTCAATTTTCTTTATAAAGTTTAATTTATTTTCTAAATTAGTAGATTATACTCACACCAGTTATGGCTAACCCTTGTTGTTTTCTGGGGGTTAGGGGAGTCCCTCCATGAGGGTGGACATCCCTAACTCTCTTGCAGGTTTTGACTACCAGAGTGGTGATATACCATAGTAGTTGTTGTGGTTTTGGTAGTTATACTTTTCTCATAGTAGAATGGGTTATATATGTATCTATTATATACATATTATCTTAAGACATGTAGAAATGGGGATAGTGTGGTGTAATATTTTGTATTATAGACGAGTATGTGTATAACTATAAGGGATAATGATATATATAGTGTTGTGATGAAGTATGAAAACCCGTACCCACCTCGTTGTGGATTATTGGGGTCTGTGGTTTGGTTTTGACAGGATTTTCTAAAGTTTTTCTAAAAAACATATATGTTTTCAAATAAATTTTTGGTTTTTAGATTGTATCTTGCTTATTAGGATGAATTTTTCCCCATAGCTCTTTATAATATTGCCTATGTGTTGTTGAATAAATTGGCATGTGGAGGATTGATATATATTACAGGTGATGTGATTTATGTAATTGTTTGCAAAATTCCGTAATGAATGTCTGTAAAAGGTCTAATATTTTAAGGGAAACTCTGCCGAAATTTTTATTGAAATTTGTAATAAGATATTAGAAAGAAAATAAGGAATTAAGTAGCTAGAAAAAAAATGGGTGAAAATTTGGGGCGTGATAATTACTTCGACAAAACACTGAGAAATCCCTGCATTTACATATAGTTTGAAACCCGAAATCCTAATATTGAATAGTGAGATTATAAAGAAAACTCTTCATATGAACACTGTGAACATTAACAATGCAGTTATGATTCTTTCAAATACAGAGAATTGAGTTTATATATGTCAATAATGAAATCTATCATACAATGGGAATACATTAGTCGATATATTCCAATTCAAAACTTAACTATACTCAAAATCTTCCATTACTTATTAAATTCAACCCCAAGTCGATGGTCAATCCTCTCATTCAAAACCAAACAGTGTACAATATCAGTAAAACAGTAACCACTAATTGTTTACCAATTCTTGTGCATATGTGAAACCCTTACTTAATCACATCCTAGTTCACACATGATATAATTTCAATAAAGCAAGCAACTTCCATAAAAAACAGTCTTTAGATCTTTTTCAATTTAGACAACGACTTATAAAAGTCTCATACAAATTAGGAAAAATATTCACGCAAAATGTAGTAAAACAGATGGTTAAAACTCAGTCGTGACAGTCGACCGCTGTAGCAAGTTCAAAAGTTGCGGTCAACCGACTCTATTGAAACTGGGAAAATACCCATTCTCGTGCATATGTTATTACTCAAGCATAATATAGGAAAAGTAAGAATCTTTGTGCATTACTAATCTCCAACATTCTACAACCATCCATGCATAAAATGTCACTCATCAATTTATATTCTTATTCATGAAAGATGTTATTTTGAGTACTCATTCATTGAGATTCATTCTCTGATAGATCTAATCAAGTTTTATAAACACGCAAAATCCTAACATATGTCCTACTTGATCAGTCATCAAGTGATAAGAAGTACCACCCACCTCAAAGAAGACCAATTGAAGGATAATAATAATAAGAAAGAAAAGCTCCACCTCCTTCCTGCGAAAACTCGAAAGATCCAGGCCTCCAAAACTCCAATAAATAATAACTGAGATAATATTTTGTGAATGGAAGAAATGAACTACTGCTGCTGTTCTAATATAGGTCGGGGTCTGGCTTTTAGGGTTTTACGAAGATCTTGCAAAAATGTCCCTTGAAAATAAATCTTTACATATATAGATCTTTCCAATTCAATTAGTTAAATCAAATCAAATCAATTAGAGTAAAATTCTAATCCCTAACTCCTCTAATCTGGTCAGTTCCCATGTGCAGCCCAAAAAAATTAATTTTAAAAAATTAGCCTCCGAGTGGCAATTTTACGCAAAAGTCTTTCACTTTAAAATATTTGCAAACATGCCATAAATTATACATAAAAATGCAGAAATTTTAGTATTATTATCTACGAATAAAGATTAGATTTTTCAAATAAATTCTCTAACCTTTTATTTCCCAAGAAAAATATATTCACGTGTTTTGCACGTGCAAAAATGATAAATTTAAGAAAATGCTTAATAAATAACAAAAATTCATCAAAAATCATTTATTAATTCCAAAAGCATATTTAAAATTTCTAGGATGTTACATATACACTTGATACATTAACCATCTGATGTTTCCTGAAATGATAACCATACAAGGAGAGTCGTACGATCTAACTTAGGGAAGAAGTCGGGCATCAAACGAATCCCCAAGACCTGCACCTGAACACAAACATAACCACAATCAGCATCGAGGTTGTCGAGTGCCAAAATATGCAGTCAAACGCAAATAGCCTCTCGCCATCCAGTGGATACCCTGGGGGGCGCAGACAGGGGGCGTAGTCGACCGCCAGACCCTGTTCCAGTTATTCACGCTCATCCTGTTGCTTCTAATCTTCCATCCAATCGTCACTTCGATTCGTCTCTTGTGACAATGTATTCTCTTCACTTCGAATTGAGTATGCAAGACATATAAATCAAACAGATGGGTGAACATAGGATGAAGGATATTCTCCTTCGAACCTTCTGTTTTTACATCTTCTTTTGCTGTAGCCAAATCTGTAAACACTTAGATAAATTCAATTCAAGATTTCCATAGACTTCTGCTTCTACATTCCAATGTTTTGAAAAGCCCAAAAAAACTACGCTTAAGTAATCTTAAGCGTTAAGCGGTAAGGCAACACTTAATTTTTTTAGAGCTTTTTTAAAAAAGCTATCAGAGCTGATTTTACATAAAGCGATTTAAAAAAGTACCAAAAATTGCTCAAAAGCATGTTTAAGCAACCAAAAATGTTCTAGCCTCATTTTGGGGTTTTAATAAAATTGTTATTGGTTTTGATTTTCCTGCCAATTTCTACCCATTTTTAGCTGGCATGTACACAATATTTAAATACACTTGCTTCAAAGGCCTAATCCTCTTTTTTATCTCAAACATAACTTTCACACTTATTTTTTGGTTTTGTCCATTTAAGCCAAGGTTAAGCCCGCTTATGCAAAATAACCAACCGACTGCTTTTTCCCTCCAAGTGCTTTTCACGACCTTGCTTCATTTAAACCCAAAACTTCATCTATGATTATAACCTAGCAATCATGACACGCATGATGCACTTTATTGCATCAAAGTCAAAAATCAATAGTAGATTCATTTAATCTGTTAGAACTCTTAACTATACCTACATAACTACCATTTTAAGTAGGTTTGCACATGGTGCCGGTTCATATTGAGAAGAAACCAAAAAAACTATACGAATGTCAGAAAAAATTTGTGATCAGTTGCCACAGTATGTCCATCCCTATGCAAAGGTGTCCAGCTATACCTAAAGAAACTATGATTCTACGGTCAACAAAATTGTTTGCTATTGATAATGGTAAAATTCGCAGCAAATCAGGGACTGCACGATTCCAGCACAAATCTCAAAGCTTCTACATGCAGATTAATCATAATGGGCCTTTTTAATAGGTCCAAGCTTTTTCCAAGCTCCTGTACAAGATATGGACCTCTTTCAAGTCTATGAAAAGTGACAGATTAGGCCCACTAGGAGAGACACCTACCCCATTAGGGCTATAAGTCAAATCTCTTATCCCAATACAAGAGAGTTTTATCTCTTAAGGGAGAGAATCAACAGGAGATAAGTATTTATATCAATCTAACGGATTCATCTCATTCTCTTAAACTGTTTCTCAGGCCTATAAGTACCTTCCCTCCTTCTTAGTCAGAAGGTAATTGACAATTTATATCTCAAACTCTCATTCTCTCTGTGGTTCTAACATGAGCGTCGGAGGGTCTGTCGCCAGGGCCACCCCCGGTATTTCAGGCTTTTTACAGGCCCATCGGTCACGTCAGCAACCATCAGATTCAAAACACGATGTTCAACAGATTCAATCTCAGGAACTCTAACTACTTCTCATGATAACGATCAGAGATCAAATCTTAGTAGTTTTCATCAATATTAACTCACTATATGTTTTCCCCCATACCAAAATAAGCAGCAGTAGATTGGCACCATATGTGGTAAACTACATAGATTAGACTTATAGCCATGCCACCAAGACTAAGAGGCAGAGCAGTGGCCTCAATCCGTCGCACCAACTCTTTTCATCAATCAGCTTCTCCTATGGAAGATTTGAACAACAGACCCGATAGCCTAGTCAAGTTCCTGTCAACGGAGAGGCACCGGAGAGCTCCCGACAAAGCCGTCATGAACAACGCCCTCTACATGACCGTATCTCAGTCCATAATGCTTCAACTGATTCAATGGCCTTGTGAGGTCCCAAGGGATCTAGAGATCTCCGCCAAATCATCAGCGCTAGGTAACAAGGAACTGATCACAAAATCTGCTTGGACGAGAGGCGAGCCCGAACTGAGGCCTCCCACTCAGAATGCCAGGTAAATTAGAGAAACAACTCTCCTAGACAGAGCTCAAGGCATTCTTCCTCTCACAGGGGGGTGTACTACAAAATGAAGCCCGAATTATGAGAGTCAAAAGCTTCATGAGTGGAATAAAGAGAACGATGCCCCAGTCACTAGGGCTGAATTGGGAAAGTTCAAGCTCGACATCCTCCGAGCTATCCAAGGTAGTCATGACCAGGGTCAGCCCTCCAAAGAAGAATCTGGCTACTCAACTAGATCCAACGATAAGGATGACCAAGTCCTACGACGTATACGAGAGGTAGAAGAATGTCTAGAACAGATGAAGAATGAGGGAAACCGCTCCAGTATGGTCTGCTGCCCCAGTAAACCTCATTTCAGCAAAATAATCCTCGATACACCCATCCCAAAGGACTTCAAAGCTCTTCAATTCGAATCATACGATGGGGAATCAGACCTAACTGACCATATCGAGAGTTTCAATACCCTTATGGTGGTCTACAATGCTACCAATGCACTTATGTGTCGAACACTCCCCGCAACTTTAAAAGGATCACCAAGGGAATGGTACTCCTATCTCACTCCATAGTCAATAATTCTCCTTCGACCAGCTCGAGGAGCTTTTCATTGGGCACTTCGTTACCAGCCATAAGGCTGAAAATACAAGTGCCTCCTCCCTATTGGAACTGAAGCAAAAGAATGGAGAATTGCAGAAAGACTTCATCAAACGCTTCACAATCGAAGCGAGGTCGATTTCTTTCCTAGACTCATCAGTGGCTTTCCGCCTCAACGTTACTCATAAAAACTAAAAGCATCCCTCGTGAAGCAGCCTCCTAAAGATTTCATTGAGCTCTTAGAAAGGAGCGACAAATACATCAGGGTTGAGAAAGCTTTTTATCTTCAAGGCAAGAATGATTCACCTTACGGGAACAAAATGGAAGAATGCAAGAAAGGAAGAACCCATGAAGTTTCAGAAAGACGACGCCGGTCAATGACATCCACCTCCCGCACCAAGCTTCGACACGTTCACTCATCTCAACGCAAGCGTATCAGCCATCCTCATGAAAGTTGAGAAGGACGGGATAATCCGCCCTCCGCCAAAGATGTCGATAACTAGCAAGAGAAGAGACAAAAATAAGTGGTGCGCATTTCATAGAGACTATGGACACACCACTGACAACTGCCGAGCCCTCGAAGAAGAACTTGAAGGCCTGATTTACCGGGGCTATCTCTCTCAATATGTCCAACATAAAAACAACGTCGAAACCCCTCCAGCACGGGGGCTAATAAGTGGAAGAGAGGTCTTTCGAATTACGAGACTAAGAGCATATGACCATTCTTCACTCCATTCACGGAGGCTCGATGGGAGGATATTCCAATTCCTCCTAGAAATCCTTCGTCAGGAAAGTCAACTCAGTACATAACATCTCACATGCTAAGAGCATCGGGGTCCCGATATCTTTCTTTGACAAACACTTAGAAAGTGTCCGAGCACCTCACTGCGACGCATTGGTAATAAACTTTTTGCATGGTGAATCATGAGGTACGTCGCATCCTAGTAGACAACGGCAGCTTAGTAAATATCCTTTTCAAGAACACTTTTCAATGGTTTGAAGCTCTCCTAAGACCGACTCAAGCCAGCTGGTTAAACACTCCACAAATTCTCCTGTGCACCCATTCAAGTAGAAGGAATCATCATTGTAGTACTCCCAAAATAATGAACAATTACAATTATTTTGTACAACAATATTTTATATATGAATATTGTTGCACGTTAATTGTGCACATTCTTGTGCATGTCATTATATACACAAAATTTGTATGGTTTGGATCAACCCAACTGAATTTACATGGACTAATTCAATGACCCAACAATGCAAACTTTGTATCATAAACACATACACACTACACCTACACATTTTAAATTGTAATTTGTAATTATAAGTTTACATTTTAGACTTTGAATGAGGTTATGTGTAATTAATAAAGCCTAGGAGTGTATGTGTAAAATTGGGGGACACCTAAGCACCTAAACACTTCTACACTCTACTCCACTCATCCACATCAACCTAACCCCGAACCCTATGTCCGGCCAACCAAACCCCATAACCCTAACCCTCTTCTATAAATATGTGTAATGAATGAAGAAACCCAAATTCATTTTCACTTACATTCTAGCTTATTTTTCTAAGTTCATTCCATACCACTATCATAGTTCATTTTGCCTACTACTCTTCATTCCAAATAATTTCATAAAATTTCTAAGAGCTAGTTGAAGCAATAAAATAAAGCAAGCAAGCTAGTCGGAGGAGAAGTGCAAGCTAGGGAGAAGCTTGGAGCTTGAAATTTTATCTTGTTTACACTTGGGGGTGGGTGTTCTTGAACCATCATGGTTGTTCAAATTTTTGTAAAGTAGACTCTTTTCATGCTATGAGATTGTATGGTGCAAGATGATGAATGTTCATTTGTGAATAACATGGAAAGATTGTATTTTTCTATCTTGAAATTCCACTTCAACTCCGAAAATCAGAATTCCTGGAATATATGGAATTTATGACAGCAATTCTTACAGGAGCATCTCATGCTTGTCTAGAACATCTCCACCAAATTTCATAATTTTTGGACCATATTTTTCATTTTAATAAAATCTGAAACCATTACTGGTCCAGACATTGTTCTATTAACTGACATGATTTTCGTACCAAGTTCAAAAATTCATATCTCTCTGGCAATATAGAATTTCAAGCTGAAACTTTTATATGTGATACTTGTACATTTATTGAACATTCTGCCCAAATTTAATGAATTGTGGACATCATTTGTTATTTTAATAAATCCGAATTGGCAACCGTTTCAAAGTTTAATTAGTTTATGGAAATTTGTATGCCTTTCACTACTTGATCTTTCTAGCCTCTTAAATGAAGCATTTTGAGGAAACTCCCAACTAAGAACATGTAGTAGAATCATTGACCTTTCTCCAGAGTCTAATAAGTTGAAATTCCAAGTAGTGTGTGATTATTGGTGATTTTTACAAGTGGCAAGAACAACAAGTTGGATGTTTAACTTGCGGTTTTCATAGACAAAAGTTGCTATGAACTGAGAACCCTTATAATTGACTTAGGAATGGATGTTTGATGACTTTTAAATAATATCATGTACAGTAGATGATAAATTGTATGTGGTTAAGTTGATTCCTAACTCATTTGTGCAATTAGTTAATATTTTGCACATTGTTAGGAACGTAGTTTAAGATGATTGTTATACGAGATTATGGTATTTGTATGGGGTTGAAATATACCGAAAATGTGTTGTTGATACACAAACAGACTAGTAAAACAGAAGCCCGTGACACCTCGAGCACGTGGGATGAGACGGTTCGTGCGTCAACTTGTTCGTTGTCCATGGAGGGAATCCATTGTTGTTTGGAGCTACCTCTCGTCGGGAAGATCGTGGAGGCGTAAAAGATTAGTAGGGCGCAAGCTGAGATTGGTTAGAGCTAGGGGATGGACCCCTAAGTATACATCTAAGTTCTACGTTGCATAATGCGAACGAGAGCAAGAGTGGGAGAGATGTATGCCGGAGGGGATCAGAGTACTGCACTCCACCTTGGATGTACGCTACCGTGGATGTACGCTGGAGGGTATCTCGGTACTCCTCTCCACATTGACCACTACTAGCTGTAGAGGCCGAACTAGACCGAACAATCGCAACCCCATCAGTCACTGGTTTAAGGGAAAAAATAGGAAGAGTACAAAAGTAGGATGCATGGCGAGGAATCGAACCCTATCATCTGAAGAACATGAGCTTGATTGGGGAAATATGTTGTATGAGATGCATATGTTTCAAATCAAGTATAGAATAAGGGCATCATGTGCATTTGTTTTTGTGCATTAGATTCTAAGATCATGATATACACCGACACTTCTGTTTGTAAGACTTTCAAATTTTTCTGTTGCATTAATATTAATTGTAGAGGATTTTGGGGATCGCGGGTTTCATCCACATTGCGTCAGTTACATTTAACTGACGTGCCCATAATTGTTTAGTTTGCGGAACCTTCCTGATCTTGGAGTAGGGAACTCGAGCAGTGTGGAGCATTCGAGTGAAGGACTATAACTTATTGTAAAGCAACTTGTGCAGTGTAATACTCTGGGATGTAAATAAAAGTTATAGTTTCCTATGATTTTACTATATTATGTACTGGTTTGAAGTAAAAGATTCTGAACTGTGTCTCGAGTTTCTAGCGTATGGAGCTCGGGGCGTTACAGTCACACACGATGGGACAGCAAGAAAAGTTCTCACTTTTCAAACAGAAGCAATGGACTTTATGGTAGTCGATGTCAAACCCACATACAACACAATATTTGGCCATCCTGACCTAGCGGGCCATTCATGCAGTTGCTTCTGCCTACCACATGAAAATGAAGTTCCCAACAACAGCAGGCATAGGCCAAGTTGTAGGGAGCCAATAAGAAGCACGAGCATGCTACACTGCTACAATGGGGGGGCTCGGTTCTCCTCTTCCGTTCCATAGAGCTACCGCTAGAAAGTAGTCACAGTAAATCCAAGCCCATTAATGACCATGAAGCTACTGCACTAGACAATATTGCCAAGAACTTCCAAATCAACTGAATCATCTCCCACCAAATCCAAGTTTGTTCTCATCAGAATACTACGACATAATTGAATCCTCCACCGGATGCCACTCCGCTCATTCAATGCAAAGAAACATTCCGGATTAAACACATTGATATATCTGAAGGTCTCACATTCTCTGTGCAAAACAATGGGAGGATCGTACCAAAATAGGCAAGTCCAGGCAAGGTCTACCAAGTTGTTCGCCTAACGACTCATTAACTTGAAGATCTAGGGAGCAAGGAGATATAAGCAGGGACTTGAAAAGTAGAACACCATAAGAAGTTGAACGAAGGCGTCTAAAACGCCATCTCTTAGTAGTAGCAGTAAATTTTCTCAATTTGTAATAAGGACGAGCCATCAGAGCAGCCATTTAGTTTTATTTTTCTACAAAGACCGCTTTTACTACCGTCACTGCATGTAATAATGGCCAGCCACTAGAGTAGCCGCTTAGTTTTATTTTCCAATAAAATTTAGTATTAATTTTTGCAGAATTATTGTACAACTCTACGGATGCATACAATGAGTTAAATGTCAAGCTTACTCTTGTAAATAACACCAAAAACTCATTAAAAGCTCTATATAAGATGAGTTCGGAGTCCATACCCATCGCTCGAAGTTACTCAAGCAATTTGCAACTAAGTAAGTTCAGAGTTTGCTTCGCCATTTGATATGCTCCTGCAATCCGTTAATGCCTCGACTACAGGTTCGAAGTCCATACCTATGCCCCGAAGTTACTCTAGCAACTCGCGGTAAGGTAAAGCAAGTTTAGAGTTCAATTCACTATTCGATCTACTCCTACAACCTGTTATACCTAAACTAACAAGTTCGGAATCCATACTCATGGATCAGAGTTACTTTAGCAACCTGCAATCAAGCATGTTCGAAGTTCAACTCGCCATTCGATATGTTCCTTGAATTAGTTAAAATTCTGTAAAGACACATTACAGGTCCAAAATCGTTGATTGTAGTTACCCCAATAAAAGTTGCAAAAGAAACATTTGGAGTTCAACTCGCCACTCGATGTGACCCTCACAATTCGTCGGAGGACCCATATAGCAAGTTTGAAAAGTAACTCTTCCTCAGAGTTGCCCCTACAACTAGCTAAACACCCATACAACAAATTTGGAAAATAACTCTTTATCAGAGTCGCTCCTACAACCAGCTGGTTACGTTACAGACAAATTCTATGCTCCGTCAAACATTACGCACACCATCGACAATTCATTAGCTATAAACAACAAACTTGAGGCCTTGTTATTTAGCTACAGTCAACGACCCATCAATCTTAACGACAAGTTGCACAATAAGTATAATGCCCCAAATTCCAAACACGGGTAATTCTTAGCAAAAACAGGATCTTTACTCCATTTCATACAAAATAAAGGAATTTAAAAAAAAATCATTTATGACATCGTTCTTTACAATAGCACAATAGAAATAAATGAGTACAACACAACATATGGTAATGGAAGCTCTTCAATCTTGTGTCAAACCATCATAGTGACTTCAAGTCCATGCTGAATTCAGTCCTGCAACTAGGTTACTATGGGCACATCAGCTACATAAAACTGATGCAACGCTATAACACAGCGTTTTCACCATCTTACAAATCACAAACTTGAATGCACAAAATAGAAAAGGTGACTATCCTAATTATGTCAGTGTATGATATGAACTTAATGCCTAATGCAGACATTTACACTTACAATGACACTAATGCACACTTGTTTGGATTCGATGCATCCCATACCACCGAGGTCCAAGAGCAAGCCCTTATTATACTCCTTATTTGTCACGCCCCGCTTCCCAAAAAGAGTACGGAATACGGGTACGAGACAAAAGCCCAGCGAATGGTTTTCACCATCCATAAGTTGTTCAAGAATCTTTACAACATCTCACGAAATAATCAGAGTCGGAAGCAAAAGAATCAACCAACATGCACATATGAACCAAAAATACCAAGAAGAGCACTTGAAACCAAATACATTAATCTCAAATAGTTATGATCTGAATAAGACAAATATTCTGGGTCACATTGCCCAAATACAAATACAAATCCAAGTATCAAAATACAATATTGTTCAAACTACTACAAGAAATAATAATAACAAGATCCAGCACTAATACTTCATCTCACAAATACCGTCTGGAACCTGTTCTCCAAAATCCGCAATTCAACAATTGCAGGGAAGAGGAAAAGAGAAAACAAGTACCCATCAATTGCAAGTTACGGGCCGCTTGTAATGCAGCATACAAGTATATGGGGAAAACTAACTAACAATATGGTATAAGAATGATATCCAAATATAACAACTAGCATGGCAAATGAACAAGTATAAGAGGCATGTATCAAGTGTCAAGTGAACAAGTATCATATAAACAAGTGTCAAGGGTCAAGTATCAAGTATCACGAATCAAGTAACAAGTAACAAGTGTCAAGTAGTCAAGTACAAGTATCAAGTAGCAAGAATCAAGTAATCATGTATCATGTATTCAAGTATCAAGTAAGCATGTATCGTATTCAAGTGCCGTATATTAAATCTTGTAGTTATTACTATCTAGGTAACACTTCATGTGCCATCCTTTTATCACATGGTTGTTACAGTCAATGTAGTTTTATTTTAGATATCATAGTGGACCATATAGGGCAGTGTACTCAGGAACAAGCCTCAAGAATCAAGTATCAAGTATCAAGCCTCAAGTATCAAGTAAACAAGCCTCTAGAGTGAAGTATCAAGCCTCAAGTAAAATATCAAGCCTCCAGTAGTGAAATATCAAGCCTCAAGTAGTGAAATATCAAGCCTCAAGTAATCAAGTATCAAGCCAAATCTCAAGTATCAAGCCAAGTCTCACATAGAATCAATAGATTCTCTTCCGAGTACACGTTTATGATATATCCACTATTAGATCTGTCCCTTTAAAACCCCGACTTGGTTAATTTATTATTAATGTCAAACAAGCAAGTATGTGTCATGAAACAAGCAACTATATTATGGTATGATCAAGTAATAAGTTCAAGTTACAAGATAAGCATGTACAGGTGCAAGATAGCACATAAAAGAACAAAATAACTAAATCTCAAGTTCAGGACAGCAAGACCATACTGTAGTAAAACAGCAATTTCCAGAGTTACAAACGTGCAAACCTGAATCCATTGAAACGTCTAGAAAATAGACTCCTAACCAAATCCAGAGAGTATAAATAAGTCATATAGTATTTCACAAAAACATAACTCAAAACTGATTTGAATTCAGAAATTAGGTTCAGCCAAAAATCAGTAAATCAAATTCTTAGTCAGGAAAACATCATCAAAACTCGATAGATAAATCCACGAAAAATCTGGGGCATTTCCCTATCTATCTATATCAAAATATAAGGTTTCATAATTTTCCAGTGAAATTAGATCAGACATCAAAAATCAGAAAATATCAAGAAACGATAGTTTGGATTTATAACGGGAACAAATTCCCGGCCAACGAACGAAATCCACGAACAAGAAACCACAAATCAAGAGCAACGAATCCACGAGTAACTCGCACGATCACACGCACAAGCTTCTCAAAGAAAGAGAAAGAGAGAGACCACAAGAGTGAGAGAGATGGGGTCGGGGCTTTCGGCCTGGGCACTTGTAGTCGACAGTGTCGGCGGGAAGAGACGGGGAGAGAGAATGAGAGAGGTTTAAGGGAGCTCGGGGTATGGCCAAGGGGATCGGGATGTGGGGGTGTGTAGCGTCGGGTACAGCCGGGAAGGGGGCTAGGGTGGCGTCGGCCTGGGCTGGGGATGTGTGGAATTAGGGTTAAGGTTTAAGGTGAGGGAGAGAGAAAGTTATATATATGTGTGTGGTAATAAGGGTTTAGAAATATGAGTTGGGTATTGCATTGTGGATGGTTTAGGAGTAGTAATAGGATTTGGTTAATTGGGCTTTGATTAGGATACAAATTGTATAGGTTATCGAATGGGATTGTGGATTTCATTTACCTTTGGTAATTCTATGTGAGATCAAATAATAGGATTGGGAATAGAATGAACAACCAATCACCACCACGAGCACCCAAGAACAAAAATAAAGAGGACAAGAACCAAATGAAAGAAAGAACAAAAATCGATGAAGAACGAAAACAAAAGACAACCAATCAAACACAAGGAGCTCAAAATGAAATAAAACGAATATATATTGAAAACAATTCTAATATACGGTTCAAAAGAAATACAAGAGGATTACAAAGAGGAAAAATACACCAAAATGAGAAATACACTCAAAAATACACAAAATGAAAAACAGATGTTACCTTATTATATGGTTAAGTCCCTTGTTATGCAAATTTTCACCCGTGACTAGCATAAGAATTAGATATTCTGTGAGTATTAAGCCCATGCCCCGATAATTCCGGAGATGAATCCCACATCGCAGATGAGCTGGGGACACTCCATAATTCTGAGGATCCCATCTCACACCGCAAGCTATGGCACCTCAATAGTCACCAAACACCCCATGAGCGTCGCCTCGATCCCGATAATTCGAGAAATGAATCCCACACCGCAGATGATGACACTCCCAATCACATTTCGATAATTTTGGGGAGACAATCTCACACCGCAGACCAATTGAGGCCCTCATACTCATATTTGCCCTTACTTCATTACGTCCCCCAATCTAGTGCATGTCCTTAGGTTTAATTATAATCATTACGACCTAGAGCTAGCTTACCCAACCAGACTTAAATCAACACACTGAGAATTGTTAGCCGACACTGGCTACTTCTCAATTTTCATTTATCACAACTAGCTGGTCATTACGGGTCTCGCACAACCTCTAGATTCCAATCATCTCAACACCAAGATCTTATAGGTCATCTTGACCTCAATTACACAATTTCTCATTCATAATTTATTTGATTCTTTTATAGGTCATCTTGACCTCAATTACACAATTTCTCATTCATAATTTATGTGATTCTTTCATACATTCACTTTACATTATCAATTTCAAAGTATGTCTTCTTCTTCTCTCATCATACATATCAAACAAGCATTTTTACTTGATATAAACTTTACAAATATCATATGTTTATTTTCCCAAATACATTCTTTGTTTGTCTCTTAATTGACACATAAATTGTTTTTCATAAACTTTAGGATGAAATTTCCTTTCATATGACACACAAATTGTAGGATAAATTATCTCATTTTAATTTTTCATCACAAGATGAAATATTATAAAAGTTCACTTCTTAAAATAAAATAATGTATAATGTAAATTTTATCCAAGTGAATTTCCCAATTTATTTTTAATTATCTAAACTATTCCAAAGTTGGATCATTCAGGGAAAAGTAAAATCATTCTTTTAAGAATCCAAATTAACCATCTATGCATACTAATCAAATTGAAGTGGAATCATATTCCTAAAATTTAATTCCAAATTAGTACTTACTTATCATAAAATATTTTCCCAATATACTAGTAAATTTAAAAACAACCTTATTGTGATATTGTAACATACGAATACAGTATACACTAGTATATTTTTTCTTCGCAAGAGTTCAAAGAAATTATACATTCCAAGAATATTATATACTACCACTGTCTAGTATATAGTGCCCCAAATTTATTTGTTGTATAATTATCTAAAAAATATAAAAGTCATAAAGAAAAAAAAATATTTAACGCAAATGGCCACTGCCAAGAGTCGAACCCAGACCCAACAGCCAATCAACCACAACCCACAACCAAAGTGCCAACTCAAGGTTTGTGAGGGAAAATGTGCACTCATTGTTTATAATCCAAACTAGAGTAGATATGAAACTCGAATTTTTTGATAATTTCATTGTTACGTATAGCTTTACAAATTCAGAATCAAATCATCTATGAGATTAGTGTATATGCATGAAGTAGAGTATATACCAATTTTGTTCTTGATGAACGTGAGAATTTTTATTCAAATTGTACAAATTATTCATATTCTTACACTTAGGTTGAATGAACAATTTTTTCTCTACACAACTAGGGTTCTTGAGGGGTATATATGTTACTAAAATGCATACAAGGAAATCAATCCCATGTATTTATTGTGTGAAATTTCAATTAGATAGAAATTTCTATAAACCTCCTACACATACACACATTAATTTCATAATCTACAACGCAATTATAATTAAGCATGCATAAATAGAATTTCTAGAGCAACTACTTCACATACACAAATCAATTAATCTCTATCTACACATTTCAAATTTAAACATACACAATTTCTTCATACTAGAAGATCATGAAAACAACCACCTCAAAAGAGACCTCCTAATGGTTGAAACCTTTAACAAAAATGCTCCAAAAAGCTCCTATCCAAAAATCTGAAAGCTCCCCTAATTCCCGAAATGCAACTCAACAGCAAGCCGTGGCACAATTTTGTTTTCTTTTGTTTTGATTTCCTGTTAGAAGCTGAGGTGGCCGGGGGGGGGGCGGGGGGGCGAGGGGGGGTATAAATGAGATTAATTAGATGGGGGGTTAATTTAACTACCCACTTAGCCCATTTAATCAAATTCAAAAATCTTTCCCTCCTAATCAATTTCACCGGCGAGGGAACCACGTGCACATGCGTACTGTGGGCGTAAAAAATAAAATTAACTTAAACACATTATAAATTTTTATTTTGAAATAATATACAACCAACATGTGCATTACAAACACGTGTGTTGCACGTATTATTACAAAATAAATTTGAGAGAACGAAAAACATTCTTAAATAGTCAAAATACGAAATACGTAGAATATTTATATTAATAATGTTATGGATATTACACGTAAATATAAAGTATACGTAATCGACAAGTGTATTGAAAATACGTACAATGCACGTAAAAACCTAAAGCTTAAAATAAATATTTATGTTGGCTCAGAATAGGATAAAAAATGAATTTTGAGATGACGAAAAATATATAAATTGTCATGCCCCGCTTTCCAAAAGGGAATACGGAATATGGATACGTAACAAAAGTCCAGCAAATGATTTTCATCATCCTTAAGCTATTTCAGAATCTTTACAACAATTCACAGATTTTATCAGAGTCGGAAGCCAAAAGAGTCAATCATATGCACATATGAACCAAATACCAACAAGAATACTTGAAATAAAATATATTAATCTCAAATAGTCATGATCTGAAATACACAAATAATCCTGGATCACATTGCCTAAATATAAGAATAAATCCAAATACATGAATACAATATTTGTTCAAGTAAACTACAAGAAATAATAACAGCAAAATTCTAGCATCTAGTACATCATGTCACCAATACCGTCTGGAACATGTCCTCCAAAATCTACAATTCAACGAATGCAGGAAAAAGGAAAAGAGAAAAACAAGTACCCGAAAATAATGTAGGATACAAGTACATAGGGAAACTAACGAGCAACATGGTATACTAACAGGTACAGGTAACATGAGTTAAGTGTCAGGTAAACGGGTGAACAGGTAAACATGTATCTAGTATCAGGTAACAAATCTCATGTATCATGTAGTCAAGTATCAAGCAAGCCTATATCGTGTTCAAGTATCATATCCAGGTGTCATGTTCCAATATTATGTATTAAATATCTTGTATTATTACTATCTAGGTAACACTTCATGTGTCATCCTTTTATCACATGGTTGTTACAGTCAATGCAGTTTCGCTTTAGATTTCATAGTGGATTATAGAGTGCAGTATACTCAGGAATCAGAACAGAAACAGTTAACAGGTTCATGAAGCAACAGGTATATGAATCATCCGATTCATGTAGCAACAGGTTCATGAAGCAACAGGTACACGACCAACAGGTCCGTGCAGCAACAAGTAACAGGTACATGAACCAACAGGTCCATGCAGCAACAGGTAACAGGTACATGAACCAAAGGTCCATGCAGCAACAGGTAACAGGTATCAACATGAAACAAAATGGGAAATACGGGCCTCCTTCCGAGTACACATTTCTGAATTATCCACTATTAGATATTTTCCTTAAACCCCGGCTTGATTACTTTTATTATGGTTATCAAACATACATGAATGTGTACTAAATAGTGTCAAACTAACATGGTATAATCAGTGTTAGGTTCAGGAAAATAAATAATCATGCATAGATGATATACATTCACATAAACGAGCAAAACAGTGTATGTTCATAATGAGGACAGCATGACAGATCAGTATTAAAACAGTGACTTTTGTCGCTACAGAAATGCAAACATGGATCTGTCGAAGGACCTGGAAATTAGACATCACACGAATCCAACGCATATAAACAAGTCACATAGTAGTTCACAACATCTTAACTCAAAACAAGTTCAAAAACAGAAAACATGTTCAATCAGGAATCAGGAAAACGAATTCTCAGTCAGAAAAACAACATCAAAACCTCTCAGATAATTTCAGGAAAAATCTGGGGTATTCCCTATATGTCTAGAATCAAAATATAGAATTTCATAATATTCCAGTAAGAATAGATAAGTCATAAAAATAGAAAAACAACACAAAAACATAGTTTAGCGAATCTGGAAATCTCAATACTGCTCTACGAAAACTAAGATATCTCGCAACCAGTGAATCGAAATCCAACTCCGCCAAAGGGATATGACAATAGATAGATTTTAATAACTTTCACATTTCACAAAGAATTTTCGTACAGTATAGGGAATTATAGTGAAAATATGGTTCTTTATAGCACAGCGAGTAAAATACAGCATAAGTCGATTTTAGAAACGATCATGAAACACCACATAAAACTCATCAATAAAATTCATAAAAATTCTGGCAAATCCCTAACTTCATAAAGAAACACTGAACAATATATCAGATCAAGAAAATATGTATAGAATAGTTCTTGAAAATAGTTTGTTAACAAAATCAATCAAAAACTGAATCTGGAATAGATCGACACCTCTGTACTAAAACGGTCATAACTCAGTCATACGAAATCTAAATCAAGCAAAACCAGTGGGGTTTGAAAATAGACAAAATTATCTAAAATTCATCTTTTGTACAAGAATCAAGATACTGACTATAGTATGGGCGAAAACAGCAATCAAAACAGAACACACAGTAAATACAGATTTCACACTTCAAATCAAGAACATCATAACTTCAAGAATATTGATCCAAACACATCCAAACTTGAAATACAACCTACCAAATGTCTAAACATCATGATTTAGGGTTATTAACCTGTCCACACCTATTACTTCACATGGGTCTCAATCCAAACACAATTTCACACCATTATTCACATACATGACTAAAAATCAGGATTTGGGCAATTCCTAGGTTATCTCCTATCAAGATTTGTGTCATGAGTCATCTATGGCCAAATTATTACAATAGAGACAAAACCCATTAAGAAAAACACAATCTTGGGTTGTCTCTAGACCCAACTACATTATAGGTGAAGTTTTTTACTTATATCAAACAAATGAATTGGAGTACAAGTTACTTGCCTTAATTTGGAGATGAAGAACGATGCAAATCAAAAGTTGGAGCAAATCCCATGAAAATCCATGGACTTACGAACGATCCACACGTGCACTCGAGCACGCGCAATAAAATTTCAAAAGCAAGAGAGCGCGAGACGACAGATGGAGAGAAAGCGGGAGAGAGAGAGCACGGAATAAGGGTGCAATGGTTAGGAAAAAAAAATTTATAGGCAGCATGCGGTAGTAGTAAAAAAAAATATAAGGATATATATATATATATATATATATATATATATATATATATATATATATATAGGGAAAGCTTCGGTTGAGCACTACTCTAGTGCTTACCGCGTGAACACTAGGCCTTCGGGCATTCATATCGAAAATCCAAACCGTTCACGTTGATCTACACATCTAAATTAGTCTAAATACGTAAAATCAAATCATTTGAAATTTATTTGCCCATCCATCATGTGACTATAAAAACAATGATTTTCAGCCATACAATTTTGTAACACTTCAATGAATGGGCAAATAAATTTCAAATAATTTGATTTTACATATTTAGACTAATTTAGATGTGTAGATCAATGTGAACGGTTCGAATTTTCGATATGAACGTCCGAAGGTCTAGTGTTCACGCGGTGAGCACTAGAGTAGTGCTCAACCGAAGCTTTTCCTATATATATATATATATAGATGTATTAGGGTTTGAAATAATGGCGACAAACTGGCTGACGGCTCAGGAGGAAAAAAAAACGAAGAAAAAAATGGGCCGGGTGGTATTGGTGCAACCGGGTTGCCTGGGTAGTATTAGGTGAAAGGTTGATAATGGGTATTTGGTGTGAGATTAGGATAATAAACAGATGGTTAAAATAACCTAGGATTGATAATGGTTTTTGCTAAAGGTGATCTGAAGGTGGTGGGGAATTATATATGTAGGTAACAGTTTGGGCTGATGGGATGCTAACGGGTTTGGTTGGGAAGTGGGTAGGGGTTTTATTTAAGGTAATGGGTAATCGGTTAGTATAGGAAAAATGGGTAGTTGTATAGGTTAGTGGGTTTTAGGTGGATAAATGGGTTTTAAGGGGGCATTGGGTTTAAAACAGGTTAACGGGTTTTAAAAAAATCCAATAGGAAATTAAATGGGTTTTAGGGTTTTAAAATTAAATAGGAAAATTAAATAACAAATAAAAATATTGTTTACAAAAAAAATTAATTTGCATTACAAAATAGTATTTATTTAAAATAGATACAATATAATTAGCACATAGAAATAGATTTTCAATAGCCCGTCAAAATTAGTAATACTAATAACAATAATAGCAGTAATAATAATAAGAGAAATAATAAAAAAACTAGGATTGTATTTCAATATAAAATCACAGAAAATAGTTACAATTTAAAATTATTGATCGAAAACAGATTTTAAATTAGAAGATCCAAAAAAAATACATTTTGACAAAAGAAATTTGAAAACCGGAAAAACTAATTTAGAAAAATTTTAAATACAGAGAAATACACAGAAAATTCGGATTTGGAAAAAACAGGGGTTACAATCCTACCCACCTTACAACAAAATTTCGTCATCGAAATATGTTTAGGCGGTACATAGGACAAGGCAAACAAACTAACTGAGGGAAGGGTAACAAAGCAGAGGGCTAACGGGAAAGGAACAAAGCAGTGACAACACCAGAAAAGAAGGAAGGGGATAACAATGGGGTCAAATGGAACGCAGAAAGAGAATAAACAGTATCAAAAGGAAAGAATCAATACAAGATAACAAAGCAATAAGGGAGTAGGCATAACTGAAATCAAAGAGAGAAAAGACAGAGAAGAATTGAATCAAACAATAAGTCAACAGATGAGAACAATTACAAGAGATAGGGAAAACCAAAACAATGCAAGGAAGGAGAAGCAACAATATGATCCTGGGACCTGTGGGTTATGGGCCCACCACGCTTCCGCTGCGCCACTCTGATCGGGAAGACTCGGCCAATAGCATCCAGTGATGCCGACTGACGGACCAAGCAGAAAATAGAAAAAGAATAAATGGCACCAAAATCAGAAGGATATGGGTACGAAAGAATGAATTCATACCCAACAAGAAATCAATCAAAGAGGACGACTGAAAAAAAGACGGAAGAATCAAGGAATCAACAAAACCGAATAAGAAAGGATCAAAAAGGAAAGAATAAGACTAGTATGCAGATCAATGCTGATTATGATTCATTTATGCATGCATGATTGATGAAATGTTGAGCAGATCCCAGTTCGAGCCAAGCTTATCTAATATATTAGGCAACTAACACATTACCCAAACCTGATGTTCTGATACCACTAAAGCGCCTGTCATGCCCCGCTTCCCAAAAAGGAATACGGAATACAGATACGTAACAAAAGCCCAGTGAATAATTTTCATCTTCCTTAAGTTGTTTCAGAATCTTTACAACACATCACAGAATTTATCAGAGTCGGAAGCCAACAGAGTCAACCACATGCACATATGAACTAAATACCAACAAGAATACTTGAAATAAAATATATTAATATCAAATAGTCATGATCTGAAATACACAAATAATCTTGGGTCGCATTGCCCAAATACAAGAATAAATCCAAATACATGAATACAATATTTGTTCAAGCAAACTACAAGAAATAATAACAGCAAAATTCCAGCATCAAGTACATCATGTCACCAATACCGTCTGGAACATGTCTTCCAAAATCTACAATTCAACGAATGCAGGAAAGAGGGAAAGAGAAAAACAACTAACCGTCAATTGCAAGTCGCGGGTCACAAATAATGTAGGATAGAAGTACATGGGGATACTAACGAGCAGCATGGTATACTAACAGGTACAGGTAACATGAGTCAAGTGTCAGGTAAACGGGTCAACAGGTAAACATGTATCTAGTATCAGGTAACAAATCTCATGTATCATGTAATCAAGTATCAAGCAAGCCTGTATCGTGTTCAAGTATCATATCCAGGTGTCATGTTCCAATATTATGTATTAAATATCTTGTATTATTACTATCTAGGTAACACTTCATGTGTCATCCTTTTATCACATGGTTGTTACAGTCAATGCAGTTTCGCTTTAGATTTCATAGTGGACTATAGAGTGCAGTATACTCAGGAATCAGAACAGAAATAGTTAACAGGTTCATGAAGCAACAGGTATATGAATCATCCGATTCATGCAGCAACAAGTTCATGAAGCAACAGGTACACGACCAACAGGTCCGTGCAGCAACAAGTAATAGGTACATGAACCAACAGGTCCATGCAGCAACAGGTAACAGGTACATGAACCAAAGGTCCATGCAGTAACAGGTAACAGGTATCAACATGAAACAAAATGTGAAATACGGGCCTCCTTCCGAGTACACATTTCTGAATTATCCACTATTAGATCTTTTCCTTAAACCCCGTCTTGGTTACTTTTATTATGGTTATCAAACATACATGAATGTGTACTAAATAGTGTCAAACTAACATGGTATAATCAGTGTTAGGTTCAGGAAAATAAATAATCATGCATAGATGGTATACATTCACATAAACGAGCAGAACAGTGTATGTTCATAATGAGGACAGCATGACATATCAGTATTAAAACAGTGATTTTTGTCGCTACAGAAATGCAAACATAGATCCGTCGAAGGACCTGGAAACTAGACATCCACACGAATCCAACGCATATAAACAAGTCACATAGTAGTTCACAACATCTTAACTCAAAACAAGTTCAAAAACAGAAAACATGTTCAGTCAGAAATCAGGAAAACGAATTCTCAGTCAGAAAAACAACATTAAAACCTCTAAAATAATTCTAGGAAAAATCTGGGGTATTCCCCTATTTGACTAGAATCAAAATATAGAATTTAATAATATTTCAGTAAGAATAGATAAGTCATCAAAAATAGGAAAACAACACGAAAACACAGTTTAGCTAGACAAAATCATAGCTCAACAAGAGTTATAACTCAACCAAGTTGTAGCTCGATGAAGTCATAACTCGACAAAGTCATAGCTAGACGAAGTCATTGTTAGACGAAGTTGTAGCTCGACAAGAGTCATAGCTCGACCAAGTCATAGCAAGATGAAGTCATGGCTCGACAAGAGTCATAGCTTGACCAGGTCATAGCTCGATGAAGTCATAGCTAGATTAAGTCATAGTTAGAAGAAGTCATAGCTCAACCAAGTTGTAGCTCGATGAAGCAACTTATAGCTCAACCAAACCCAACTCAACTCTGGGCATCACTTGATAATACGATCAACTTCAATGGCATCAACTGCAAAGACGAGTGTCTTCTTCATCTGCACCTCGCCTCTATCAAGAACTTGACTATACAGAAGGGAACAGCTTCAAGCTAGTCAATGCAGCTCTTCTAGCTTTGCCAAGAGTCCAACTGAGACCAAGGTTATAGAAGATGAACCAAACTCGAACCCAACAATTGATCTCCAAAGATGATCAGCTTCTTAAAAGCACTTCAAGCAACCATGTGGGCCAACAGCTACACAAAACATCAAAGAGCTAAAAACCCATCAACTTGATCATACTCCAAGCCAGCCATGGACAAGACTTCGAAGTCGATTAACTACAGACTCCAACTGCAAAAGGAGAAAGAAACGGATTGAAAGCTCCAAAAAATTCAAACTTCATAATGAAAACTTAAATTTATATTCGAAGTAGACAATTGTGTTCAAAAACCGCATCACAACTAAAAAGTTCCAAAGAGGTGATCAAATCAAAGAAATCCTAGCACTCCAACCTTCTGTGTGAGAAGAACTTCGATGAAGATCATTCAACTTCGAACAAAGTGAGTTCAAAAAACAAAGTCGACCAAAATAAGTGAGGGGAGAATGAGCAAAATTTCAAACAGTGAAGAATATGGCAACTACACTTAATAATTCGTTTTCGGGACGAATCCAAATGAAACCCGAAACCCACAACACTGCTAATAGTCTTCTTCTCAAAAAAATCAACTTAGAGCTCCACAACTGAAACTACTGTTACCCAACTCCATTGGCTCAATGCTCAGTTGAGCTCGCCCATCTTTGATTAAGACAAGAAGCTCAACCCCGCAGCTCGAAAATGATCAATAGCTTGACGTCCATCATAGCTTGACGACGAATCAATTCAAAAGCTCGACGAAATGTGTAACTTGGTAAGGGAGTAGCTCGAATAGATGAGTTGCTCGATGGCAAGGGCTTGTAACTCGACCGAAGCTATAGCTCGATGCCTTCCAAAGCTCGATGTCGCAATTGCTCGAAAATGGCTCTCATAGCTCGACTGAATAGCAGAGCTCGACGAGAAACCCATAGCTCAACGGAGACTCATAGCTCAACGGAGACTCAACAGAGACCTATAACTCATAGCAGAGCTCATTTCTAGTGTGATGACCATTCCTAGCTCTGCCACAGAGAGCTTGGAGTACCTCGTTCTGAAACTCTTGGAACTCAGCCCTCGTCATGTTTTCCCTCGTTGGCCATTTGGGGGTCAGAGATCCCTTGAGGAGAGACTACGCTCTTTCTCCCTTCCATGAGAGGAGTGACGGATGTGGCTTGGAGGATGATCCGAGGGTCCTTCGTTTTAGGAGTGATTGAGGCGATGACGAAGGTACTCATTTTTCCCCCTCTCTCTCTTACGATCTCCCGCCACTCATCGACGCCGGTTCATGGCGGCCGTCACTGTGCCCACGTCGACGTCCACGCACTCTCTATCCCGCTCACTCATTTCTCTTTCATCGCAAGTACTCTCTCTCTCTCTCTCTCTCTCTCTACTTCTTGATTTTGTTTTGGAATCTGTGCTCAAGAACTCATGCGATCTCGAATCTCGTCTCTATTTTTGCTTCACTGTGTTACTCTGTGATTGGATCTAGGTTTCAATGTGTTACTCTGTGATTTGAACTAGCTAGGTTTTAATTTCACTGACTTGTTGTTCTTGAGATTTTGAGGGATTTTATCTCTGTTTATTTTTGTGGGAATTTTGGGTGGTAATGGTTTTTGTAAGGACTAATTTAGGGGAGATTTGAAACTCAATTTGCAAAAAATATGGCAATATACTCAGATTTGGAGCTTACTGCCCTTTTTATTAAGTACCCATTTATGGTTAATTTAGGAGAGAATGTACCCATTTATGGTTAATTGATGACTGCCCTTTTTATGCATTGTTAATGTTAGTGATGCATGAGAATAACAAGATGAAGTGCTTTATTGTATTGAGAGAGATTCTAGGATTGGTATATGTGTTTACTTATTTGTTCATTTGGTTTATAATTGCTTGTGGTCAGTTTCATTATTAATAAATGTAATGTAGTTGGTTTATAAATATTTGGCAAGATATTGGGCGTCGCTCTCTCATTTAGTTTGTCATCGTGGATTAATTCTATCACCAATCATTGTCTTGCTCATCTATTTGTTTCTATTCTTTTGGGATATACCAATGAAAAAGAAGGGTAAATTGAGGAATTTTAAACATGGCTCATCTTCAAATGTCATTCAGCTCACATTGAATTAATGTTTGGTTCAGCCAAAAAGAAAGTTATGTTCTCCATACTGGCAATCTATTATATTTGGCTCATTTTATTATGATGTTATGTTTAGATTGAAGAAAGGGGTCTTTAGTTTGGGTTCTTTGTAGTATGTGCTTCATTTTTTTCCTTGTTCAATACTTGAAGCTTATCCTGATTAAAACAAAAATTGGGACCATGCAGGTTCATTTTTTTCATTCTTCAGTTTGAGTTTGCTTTCTTATCCGCAATCGAAAGACATTTGCAATTTGACAACTTTTAAAGAAAATTAACTGATGCTAGTTATATTGTGTTTTGATGAAGTATATATGATCCAATAGTTAATGAAATGAACTCTCAAATTCTCTCACTGCATAGTGTGTGCTTGTTTGAAGTTTGGTTGAATGCCAACATGCAAGGGGTTTATAGCCTTCAGAATAAACTGGAATTATTATGCATTTGGAGATGGGTGAGTTGCTTTTTTGTCTGAATTTGGAGATGAGATGGATCATATATCTGAAGTTGCATACTATGATTTACAGAGGAGTGACTAGTGATGAAATAATCCTGTTTGAACTTATGTTGTGGTTTCAATTGACAGTTATCTCATGAGTATTATAAAAGTATAAGTTTCATTTCAGCAAGTAGCATTTTTGCCTTAATTTGACAGTGAAAGTATTCTTTTTCACTCTTTGTAATTCAATAATTTGAACTCCATATTCTGGTTTTGATTGTAAGAGTGCTGCATATTTTTTTAAAATTTTTTTTTTATGAAAATTTATATACCTACACCGGCGTTTGTAAAAACGCTGGTGTAGAATGATTATAAGGGAAGAAGACGGCAGTCTTGAATAC
This sequence comes from Hemerocallis citrina, assembly GCA_017893485.1. Taxonomy (NCBI): domain Eukaryota; kingdom Viridiplantae; phylum Streptophyta; class Magnoliopsida; order Asparagales; family Asphodelaceae; genus Hemerocallis; species Hemerocallis citrina. The sequence continues at coordinate 112,329,764 of CM030360.1, read as the reverse complement.
GCCATACACCGGCATTTTTGCGACCGCCAGTGTATCTTACGGAAATACCGGCGTTCGTAAAAAACGCCGGTGTAAACCCCTTTTCTGCGATGCCTTCTTCAGCGGCATTAGCACCAGTGATTTTAAAAACGCCGATGAATTATTCACCGGCGTTTTAAAACGCCGGTGAATATTAGAAAAAATGCCAGAAAATCCATTGTGTGTTGTGGTGCATCCACCTCAATGTAATAGTAAACATAGCCAAAACATAGAATAATTTTTCAACTTTTATTACATCAAATCCTTACATAGCACAACGAGAAATTAAACACTTTGAATTACAATTTCTTTTACAATTTGCATAAGCCACATTATCATTCTACCACATGCATCCGAACCCTAAGCTATAGGTACCTACCTATAAAACATGAGGCTAGAGATAATCCAAACCCCAAAACTGCAGGAGTCATCCATAACGGTGTGAGTGACATCTATAGGAAAACAGTATAAATGAAACATACAGAAAAAAATCATGATCAACACATTTCCATAGTAGTAACACATGAATAATGAAATAACGATAAATAAAGTATGAAAACATCAAGTAAAACTAGACTAAGTGTCAAGTGTAGAAAAATAGAAAACAAACATGCATAAAGCCAAGTCAAGAAAATACAAATGCAGTATGATGAGTCTCTAATGCATACTTGTCGGATTCTACTCATTCCATACTACATTGGTCCGGCGAAGCCCTTATCCTTCTCCAGTTTATACTGTTTAATCCCTTGTTATGCAACAAATCCTACTACGGTTATAGAAACAAGATCCAGATTACTTCGTGAGTAGGCCTGACAACCCATGACACGCAAGCATCATGTAAGCATAGCTCAGAAACCGAAGAATCACCTCCCTGCCGTTTACCCCACGAATAGTCCTGCCGACCCTCGACACACGAACATACCAACTGTCCTCTTGGGACACAACAACACACAGTTCTGGAACACATCCGTTGGACTAACCCCTAGAGCATATACTTATGTTTCCCAAGTTCTATCACATTTCCACTAGTGTCTATCTTTAAGTTGATTATTATTAATTAAAACACAATTCCCTTTCTCTAGAGTTGGTGTACTTTGCCGGACTTATTGTAATGCCCCTGCCCCTATTTCAGACAATTTATACACCTTATCAGGCAAATTATTTATAGTATAGTACAATTGCCCAACACAGGCTGTCTCTCAAAAGGTGGTTAACCGAATTGGTGACTTTTGATCATAGGCTATTATATTTATAGTTATTTAATATTTGTACAATTCCCGATATGGGACTACCTTCAATACTCTCTTTCTCCTCAATCCGTGTACACATAGAGCCAACTCGGACCCCAAGTGCCACGTCATCAGAAAGAAGCAGCACAACTACCTGCTTTTTACTTCAACCGAGTGGGACCCCCACATTGGTGACGTCATCATGATTTCACCTCAAACATCAGAGCATATCTGTTATAACTTTTTCAAACCGTGGGCTCCCACCCTCCATTACACATTATTTACACATAATTACATATATGCCACTCACTATATATATTATATATATACTATATATTATACTTTGAAATTTATGGGGTGTTACACTTAATTACAATTAAAACAACCCCAAGACCCAACTGGTTGAAATCAACAAAATCTCATCTGCCGGTTTACAGGAATCCCACTCAACTCCTTGAGACTCACAAATCAAATATCAATACAAAATCATTCATTAAAACTCTTTATCCCCTTATCAAAATGTTTATTTTAAGAAAACTACTTTCAAATCAACAAAATCCAAATTCATCCAATATACTCACAAATTTCTAGAACTAAAATAAGATTTTAAATCCACTAAATAACTGAGCTTCTTATTTTGAAGTCAGAAAAATCACAAAACATCCATATCTCGAAATCCAAGTATATTTTCACTTCTTAAAGTAATAGGAATACAAATTTAAACTCTATTATTATCAAAATGTAACCATCTGTAAAATACAGTAATCTGTAGAAAAAATATCAACTAAAAAATTAGATCAATAATCCATAAGTTCGAAGAAATAACCGTTCAAGAAAATTGACGAAAAACTCAACAAAACAGGACATAAAAAGTGAATGGTTGACTGTCAAAATAGTTCAAAAATACGACGGTCGACCAGCATGCAAAAAATTTAAAATCTCACAATTGACAGTCGACTGTCATTTTAGTGTAAAAAGTGAACGGTTAACTGTCGGCTGATACTCAAACCACATTAAAATTTGTGCACTTTAATTGATACTTCCATTATAATTTTTAAAAGCATAAATTTGTAAAAACAAAAATCCTGAGATAATCGAATACTTGCCTAGCATACTGGAGTGCATAAAACATATCAAAATCTCATCAAGTTCATGAAAGAGCAATTTTTCAAGAAGATTTCTTCAAATCAGAAACCCTATGTATATATGTATATATATGTGTTCAAGCATCACTAGCTTCATTAAAATCCATCAAATATGAGTAGTATAATGTTCAATTCAATCTCAGTATCATAACAACTCAAGATCCAAATCGAAAACTTCGTAAAGCACAAGAAAACCAATTTTCGGTCTGCATACACTAGACCCGAAGCCATCCCCAACTCAATTTCTTCAAAACCTGATTTTTAGATCTTAAAAACTCCTTTGCAACTGATTATACACATCTACAATTAGTTAGATTAATTTGTCAATGATTGTAAGCATCCACATCATTCATTTAGCCAAGTTCTTTTCATCAAAAATCAATAAAAGATCATACAAACCCTTAATAGTAAAGTATTCATCCTTATTAAGTTTCTATGCATCTCAATCATGTAATCTCATCACATACAATCAAAACAGCAAGAATAGGAAAGAAAACATCATACCCATGATATCTATTAGGTTCATAACAATCTCAAGTCATTTATATAGAATTTTAATTATCAATTCATAGTTTTTATTCATCCATCCATCAATAATTCATTATACCATCATATATCATCCATTCTAATAGACAAATCATCACAACCAACATGCATAGAACAATACGAAAATAAACATATATCACTCACCCTATTGAAGAATCTACTGAAAATAATAAAGAATAAGAAAAAGCTCCTCCTTTCACAAAAATTCAAGATCCTCGCTTTGAAACTCCAAGAAATTAATAATAAAGAAAACACTTTATTTTAGTGCAGCAAAAAGATGGCTGCTACTGCTCTTATAACATGCCGAAATCTTGGTATTAGGGTTTTGAGAAGATTTTGCAAAATATTTCTTTAGAATATATCTTTACATATATAAATCATTACAGTAGGAAATTAGATTAACCAACTCAATTGAGATTTAAAATAAAAAATTACCACCCAGATCTGGCCGGCACTGGCTTCAAACCCAGAAAATAAATTTTGTAATTTTTTGCCTCTAAGTGGCAATTTTGCAAAAAGACTATTCTTTAACAAATTTGTGAAATAAATCAAATCTATTAGAATAAAAAAGTATAATCTTTACCTCTAAGTTGGCTAGCAATCATGCTAAGCCCAGAAAAATAAAATTCTGTAGTTTTCACTCCAAGTGGTAATTTTGCACAAAAGCCCATCTTTTTGTAATATTTGCAAATATGCCAAAAAAGTATCAGAAAATTCCATAAAATTCCTAAATAATACCTAATAAAAAATGTTAGGTTTTTCAAAAATAATTTCTGACTTTGAACTTCCCAAGAAAATATTTGCACGTGCAAAAAGGTAAATTCCAGAAAAATATTTATTAAATCACAAAAATTACTTTAATTCATTTATTAATCTCAAAAATATTATTTAAAATTCTAGGGTATTACAGGGCCGAACTAGAGGCGTTCAGAGCTGGCCTCTGTTGGTGTTCCACATGCTACTGTTGCGACCCCTGAGTGCTCGCATAGTTGTAGGACGGATGTGGAGGAGGAGGAGGGAGATCAGCATGACACCCCGTGGTTGAGCTCTTCTTAGCCTTGGGGGCCGTGGAAGAAGGCAGCTACAAGGTAAGATCTGGTTCGAAGGCTCGATCTGTTTTTCCCAGAGACGGCACAAATATGATGCTACTATTTTCTGATGTGGGAGTAACAAATGATGAGTTCTTTTGTTGGATGTATAACACATATCTTAGCCATAGATCTGATCAGGGTGGGAGTCTAGTATGATTGGAATATGTGGATCAGTTGAAGTTTGTTGGTCGCCGAACACATGAAAAATACCTGAAACACCAGGAGTACTCCTTGCGATAGGCTCCCCGACGATCAAGTCAGCGACCAATCATAATAGCAGGGATTTGTGGCAGAAGATTGATCACCTGGTAACCGTGGAGGGGAACCTTTATTTATAGGCCTGTGGGGAACCTGTTAGGGAAATATTCCTCACTGCCTAATCAGATCCTATGGATTAGGGATGTGATAGAGTAACTAATCCCCCGATTATAGGGGATTTGGTTAGCAGCCATAAATGGCTGGTCAGCACTTTGGTGGCAGGCCGAGCCGGAAAGGTGGACCTCTGGACGGCCCATGAACTATTTTCGGACCTATGGCCACCATAAGATTGTTATCTTGGTCTTAGGAACCTCGAGATCCATCCAAATATCATGTGGTCCAAATTAGCTGCGATTTTCACCCTCATCAGAAATTATATATTATTAAAATAGAGTATATTTTTATGCATACCTTGAATTATTTATATTGATCCTAGTACTACAACTATCATGAGATTGAACCAGATGAGATTTAGAATGTGATTTTGTCATCCCAATTAGTAAAGCACACTTGAGCATGAAAATTCATCGCATAATTAAGATGCTATAGTGCTATTAGTATGGCCTCATTTGAATGTTACTAAACACAAGCAAATTTCTAACCATCAAGCATCGTTTTTGTAGGTAGTAGGTGAGTAAGAAGGTGGAGGAGCTGCCTATCCATTACTGCCTAGGCACTACCAAGCTAGTTGATTGATTTTAATTTATAATTAAAATCAAATTTATATTTAATATTGTAAGATTAAGAAAAATCATTACAAAAAATAAAAATTTAGGAAAAAAATTCATGTTAATCGAAAAAATTGATTATTTAACAAGGAAAAATAGAAAACCATCGAAATTATTAGAATATGAATACTCCCATTTAATTTAAGCACCAAGAGTAAGGGAGACGTTCCATCCACCGCCCCATCTAGGCGCCCCCATACAAAAACAATAAGATCAATGATATGGGTAAAAATTGAACTAAATCGGGACAGTTCAAATCCTAAAGCTCTCAGGGGTGAAAAGATAAATTTCACTAGAAATGGGCCCATAAAAATGAGTTGGGCCTCTTTGAAGCTCAACAACCCAAAATATGAAGAGAAGATTCCTAACTCTAACTCTACAACTACTTTTATCTCTTTATGGAGAACAGAGTCGATTAACTCTATCTTTATAATTACTTCTATCTCTTCATGAAGAACAAAGTCAATTAACTTTATATTTTGGTCAAAAGAAGTGTAACCACCCCCATTTCTTCATAAAGAACAGAATAACCAACCCTATCAAAACACCAGGAAGTAGAGATAAATCAAAATCCTAAAACTGGACCCCAAGGGACAATAAGTACCTCATGACCTCTTTAGAAACAAAATAGTTGCAAATTCTGCTATATAACCTCTTCATACCTTCTGAGTTTTCTTATTTGGTATTTCAAATTGTTTTGTAGGTTAATCAAAATGATCACAACAATTTAGATTAGGTCCAAGCGTTCACACGAGTCAGATTTTCAAATCAAGATCAGTTTACGATGATCAACAATGGAAAAAAGTAAAGGTCTGATCATTTATTATTTCCATAAAAGAATTCACAATAGTAGCAAAAGAACTGTGCCATCTGTGGGAAACAGAAAAGTAATCCAACCAAAATTGGTCAGTAAAACTACCTTTTCAGCCATGTCTCTAATGGTGAAAGGGAAGGTGGTGACATCCTGTAGAGGACCTCCTTCCAACTCAGTAGGATCAACCCCCTCATCCGGATCAACCTCCTCAGCAGGAATAGCCCCTTTAATAGCCTACTCAGCCTCCCTCCAAAGAGGTTGCACCGGGAGGCTCCCGAAGAAGCCAACATCATACCTGGTATGTGGGTAAAATTAAGGGTTCAGTCCACATCTCAACACCCTCTGCAGTACCATCTGTGATACCTCAGGCACAGTAAGACCTCTGACATATCATACTCTTCTAACAGCAGGGGTCTGACCTTCGAGTGTAGGATGCCATGAAAGAAAAAGCAGTCTGTCTCCTTAGAGATGGAGGTCCAGAAGAACCCTCTCTCCCAACATAGCAGAAGAACCCCCTCTCCTAGGGGGTGAAGAATTCATCACTCGCTCAGGGGACAAAGAAGGACTCCTCCTCCTCGTTGGAGAAGGATCCAGACTCAAACAAGCCGATCAGCACCAAGAGAGTTTTGAAACATCAAAGATGTGGTCCTTCAAGCCATCCACAACATCCTTGGTAGGACTAGATAAATCAGCCTTCACTATCCCACTCCTCCAAGACATGAGGAGTTTTGCAAGGTCCACTAGGTTCAAAGAACAAGACAATGCCATCCTCCAACTCATCCAAAAGATGGAGGACCCTAGCACTGATGAAACAAGAGGAGGAAAGACATGAGGAACATACCACCCCATCCAACCTTCCTTCTCCAGGACAATTCTAGAAGTTCATGTTCCAGTCAACTTCCAAATTCCAGCTTTTGACACATACAATGACGAGTCCGACTTCGTAGACCACATTACGTGTTTTAAAACCCTCATGATTGTAGTACCCCGTATTTTTTTTAAAATATTGTTTGAGAATATTAAATGAGTTAAAATGGTTTTTGGTGATTTAATAAATGTTTATCTAAAAATTTACTTTCTTACACGTGAAAATGTTTTCTCGGGAAGTTCAAAAGGCAAAATAATTTTGGGAAAACTCAATATTTATTATTTGATATTATTTTTGATTTTTCTATATTTTTCTGACAATGGTTGGACCCATTTGCAAATATTTCAAAAATAAGCACTTTTGTGCAAAATTACCAAATGGGGATGAAACTCCAGATTTTCGAATTTTTGGGCTGGAAATAATACCTAATCAATTCAGGAGTAAAAAGTTTACCTTTCGTTTCAACACATTTGATATATTTTACAAGTTTTGATAAAAGACGATCTTTTTACAAAATTGCTATTTCAAGGGATGAAATTTGCAAAATCTGTTTTCTGGGTTTTCCCTACAGTGCAGGCTGATGCCAGTGAGGGATCTTTTGATTTTTGAACCCAATTAAATTAGTTTTAACTAATTTCCTAGTATGGGGATCTATTTATGTAAAGGTATATTTGAAAAGGAGTATTTTGCAAAAGTATTCAAAAACCAAAGAATCTTTAATCCTGGGCTATTTAGGGTGTAGTGCATTCGTCATCTTGCTGCACAACACAGGGGATTTCTTATTTCTTATTATTTTGGAGTTTTAAAGAGAAGATCTTTGATTTCTTGATGAGGATGGGCTTTTCTTACTTTCTATTCATCGTTCGATTCTTTCAACAAGGTGAGTGATATAATTATTTTGTTTTGTTCTTTGAATGTTGTATGTGGCGTTTCATCTATTAGAAAGCATGCTAGGATTTGGTATGAATATATATATGAGGGATTGTATGAATTGATGAATTAAAATTTGGATCTTTTATGAAACCCTAAGTTATTTATGAGTAGAATTTGCATGTGGATGATTTGAGATTGTTAAATAACCAGTTATAAATCGTGAGTAGGCTATTTCTTTTGTGATTATTGCTGATTTGGTTGGATATGGTGAATTTTATGCATGAATAGATTAAAGATGAGATTTTGACTATTGGTGGGTTTGATGAATGCAACTTGGCCATGTTAATGTTAAATTTGTTGATGTTCATGAGTCAACTATTGAAAATAAATATGGTTGAGTTTGAGGGAATTGCGAGAAGGACTAATGAATTAAAAGATCATGTCTTGAGGATTGGAGTTGTGATAACTAGATTTGGATTGGATACTTTATAACTAAATTGGAGATTTCGCGATTTCATGAAGTTTTTACTTGGATTTGAATAACAAAATTATTAATGATTTAATCTGAACATTTGTCTATTTCTAAATTGATGAATCTGTGAAATTTCTTTGGTGTACAAACTAGCATGAACACTATTACATGAATATCCTATTTTTGTTGTTTCGAATGAATTGAATCTTTAAGTGATTTTGAAGATTTTGGTTATTACCTAAACATATTTTGGTATTAATATGGTTTGGAACATAATACGAAGGTCTTTTGATGTATGACCGATTCTTAAAAACTTTATTTTGATATATGCACTTATTCGAGTTTCAATTTCAAGGAATTGATCAAAAAGCTAATTTTATCAATTCAACGTGGTTTTGATTGGTTTTGTGGACTCTTTTATACTATACAAGTCATATTTGATCATATTAGAAATATATTTTTTATAGATTTCGTTTTTATAAAGTAAATCTTCCTATTGGTTGAAACATGCACAACCCAAACTGCAGCCTGTAGGTGTGACAGTCGACTGGTATGTTTTGATAGTCGACCGTCGTGATCCTGGCTATAGTGTTTTCTTGGTGTTTTTGATTTTCGTGCAGAACAGTCGATTGACCCATTTTTACAGTTGACTGACCCTACTCTGTTTTGACGTTTTCTCGAAGTTTTGGATTTTCGCTTTGGACAGTCGACCGATAACTTTTACAGTCGACTGCCATTACTTAGAATTATTTTCTTCAAGTGCTGGATTTCCGCTCTGGACAATCGACTGACTCCGGTTTACAGTCGGCTGTTACTGATGTTTCTTGAGTTATCCTGATGTTCTTTAAACGATTGATTCTTTAAATGTTTTGGGGATCTATAACTTACTATTGTAAATATTATCTTTCTACAGAACATATGTTTTCAAGATGTTTTATTGTTGAGGTTTGGATAGTTGAGTGTGAGTCTCTAGAGGTTGTGTGGGACCCTAGTATGCCGGCAGTTAAGTTATCATGTTTTGGGCCTGTTGAGGCATATTGTTGATCAGTTGTTGAGTTAAGTTCGGTAGGGTAAACCATCTCTAGGAGGTGCGTAATTAAATTAATTAACTTAAAAAGATAAGGACAAGCACTAGTGCTGATATGATGAATGAGAACATGGGTTATGGACCTCAGTATGGCTTGTGGTGTGAGATAATCCCCGTAATTATCCAGTAGTGAGTAAAATAGTCTCCGGAATTACCTGTGGTGTGGGATTGATCTCTGAAATTATCGGGGTCGAGGCGACACTCATGTGGTATGCATGTGATGAGGTGCCATAGCTTGTGGTGTGGGGTATTCTCGAAGATTCCCAGGTGTGAGTGAAATAGTCTCCGAAATTATCTGTGGATAGAGATTGGCCTCTGGAATTATCGAGGCATGGGCTAATACTCACAGTTTATCTTTATCTCGTAGTAGTCATCTTGGTAAGATTAGTTGCATAGCGGGGGATTAAACCCTATCAAGTGGAGAACGTTAAGGGCTTGCACCGGACCTATGTAGAGTGGGATGCATAGAATCCAACAAGTACGCATTAGAGAGTCAGCATATAGTATTGTGTTTTCTTGATTTCGTTTATGCATGTGTTTTTCCTGTTTTCTACACTTGACACTTAGTCTAGCTACACTCGATGTTTTTCATGTTTCATTGTTATTTCTTAATTCATTTATTCTTGTCTTTATTACATGTTGTTTATGATTCCATGTTTCATGTTTTATTTATTTTGCTTTTATTTCTATGTCAATCACACCGTTATGGCTGACCCCTGTAGTTTTGGGGTTAGGGTTATCTCTAGCCTCATGTTTTTATAGATAGTTGCTTATAGCTTTGGATTTGGATGCTTGGGATAGAATGAAGTTATGGCTTATGTAAAATTGTAAAAGATGTGTTGTAATGAAAAGACTGTAATTCAAGGTGTTTGTTTTTCCTCTGTGTTTTGTAATGAACTAATGTAATGAAGGTTGAAAGAAAAATTTATCTGTATTTTTGGCTATGTTTACTATTACAATTGAAGTTTATGCTGGGAATTGTGCCACGTATTTCTGAGATATCATATTGGAAATTCGGGGTGCTACAATGATGATACATCAAGCATCCGACTCCCTCCTCTGCAAGACGTTCCCAACAACCCTGAAGGCATCAGCATGGGAGGTTCTTTCGTCTTTCTCTAGGGTCCATCTTCTCCTTCGATTAGCTCAAGAAGCTCTTCCTCACACACTTCATCACCAGCCACAAGACAGATAAAACAAGTGCATCCGTACTTGATTTGAAGCAAAGCAATGGAGAACCTCTCAAGAGCTGCGTTCGGCACTTCATAGCCAAGTCCCAATCCATTCCTTTACTTGACAGAGCTGTAGCCACGAGTGCCTTTAGGTAAAATATAAATCATTACCATCTTAAAGCTTCTCTCGTCAAAAGAACCCCTCGGGACTTCTCACATCTCCTTCAATGATTTGAGAAGTAAATCCAAGTCGAAGATGTCATTCATCCCCAAGATTAAAAAGGCCCTCATCCGGGAACAAACAAAAGAACACCAATGAAGAGGGACCCAAGAAGTCCCTGAAGGATGACATTGGTCAGCGTCGCCCTCCTCCAGTGCTTCGCTTCGAGAAGTATAATTCGCTCAGTGTTAGCATCTCTGCAATTCTCATGGAGGTCGAGAAAGACGGAATCCTTTAACCTCCCCCAAAGATGAAATCTTCAAGCAGAAGAAGGGACAAGAACAAATGGTGTGCATTTTACAAGGACCACGGACACCTCACAGATGACTGTCGTCCTCTCAAAGATGAGCTTGAGGCTTTGCTCCGGTGGGGCTACCTCACCAAGTTCACCCTAAGAAACAACACTGAGCCTCCATAAGGGGAGCCAATAAGCGACCAGACAGGCCTACTGAGTGCCATGACTCAGGACGCATGGCGGTATTCCAGTCCATCCATGGGGGACCGATGAAGGGATTGTCCAACTCCACTAGAAAAGCAACCCTCTGTAATGTGAACTTAGTATACAATATCCCCCCCGCATAAGAGCTCTGGGGTTTAAATAACATTATAAGACAATGACCTCGAAGATGTTCGAACACCTCAAAGTGACACACTTGTAATCATCATATGCATGAAAAATCATTAGCTGGACCGTGTCTAGGTAGATAATGGCAGCTCGATAAACATCCTCTTCCTGGATGTATTTGAGAACCTCAACCTCACATGGGACTACCTCAAACGTGCCGGGTACACCCTTCATGGATACTCCGGAGGCCCAGTCCAAATTGAAGGAATAGTCACCCTTGATGTCACTGTGGGGAAAGCTCCAACCACTCACACGGAAGCACTTGACTTCATGGTCGTCAACATGAAGTCCTATTACAACGCCATCTTTGGTTGCCAAGTGCTTGCGTCCCTTCATGCGGTTGCCTCAGCCTTCCACATGAAGATGAAGTTCCTACAAAAGCAGGTATAGAGAAAGCATAGGGAAGCCAAGAAGTTACTCGGGTGTGTTACACCGCCACAGTGGGGGCTCGGTCCTTCCCCTCAATTCTATGGAACTGCCGCAAGATAGGGGACAAGCCAGCTCCGAACCTGTAGATGAACTACAGGAAATTTCCTTGTACGAAGAGGATCAAACTAAGTGTTTTTAGGTAAGAAAAGCTCTCCCGCACCAAATAAAAAAGCAACTCGTTGCTTTCATAAGAGGAAACCGACACCTATTTGCTTCGACCCTTCTAATGTAGTGCCACGAGCCCCGCTTAGCTGCGCATGTAGCTACGCATGCCCGCACACACAAAAAATAAGTCCTAACAAGGGCCCACCACAGACTTACATCACAAAAGGTGCTATATCTTATTGGTACCCTATGCTCTTTGGCATTATTATATAACTACTCACTCTCACTGCAAGGCCGATGTGGGACATTAAATCCCCACATCACACTAATTCACATCATTTCACATGCATGTGCATGGTGTATGCACTCCATGCATAACTAGAAAGGCACCTCCGGCCCTAATCTTAATGCACAGCCCAACCACCACGTCCCATATATTATACATCCATACAACCAAGCTCATAGACTCTGTATAGGCCCACTAATATTTCCTATTATATAGGCCATACTCTCTACAGGCCCATACTTTCTAAGAGCCTAAAATTAAAATTTAAAATTTTGAAAATTCTAATTTCGGGCTGGCCAAGCGTGAAGGATTAGAGGATAAGATCATGGGGAAAATTTGATTTGTTTATATATGGAAAATACCACCTTGATTTGCTAAATAATTTAATTTATAAAACTTGGGATATTTGAGGACATTATTTCAAATTTTCCCCAAAAAACCCTAAACCTAAATCCCGACCATATATTAGAGAGGAATATAGTAGGTTCCAACCACCTTTTGTTTTGGTTTGTGGGTGAATTTTGGAGTCTTGGTGAGAGCTTTGCATAAGGAGGAGAAGTGCTTTCTAGGTGCATGCATTCAAATTCTTCAAGAGGTGGGCATTTGTCTATCCCTCTTGTATGTTATTTTTTTTTAATCTTGAATGTTGTAGGAAATCTATTTGTAAATCCATGATTGCAAATAGCATGAATGTGGTGTTTGCGTTGAAGTAAATTGTAGGAGATGATTTATATGATATGTTTGAATTAAATCATGAAGAAAGAAATCCATTTTTATGTGTGTTGGACATGATAATTGATTAGCGATTATTATACCATGCTAGGGTATGAAAATCTTAAATTTTGTAGCTTATAAAATTGATTAAAGGATTATGCATAACATTATATTTGTTTAGATCTTAATATTGATCTAAAGCGGTTTGCGTAGTTGCTATATAGATGAAATTTTGGAGATTATTGTTATTTAATGTGTGTTAAAATTTATATATATTAACTTTGAGTTGATTCAGGTTGTGTATAGCATGTATAACCGCCCAAAGAATGGAGTTTTAACAATTGAGGGATGGGGGTTTGGGGTTGAACAGCCCCCAGGTTTGCATAGTGCAGACCCAGGGTTGCTGTTTTTGAAGGGTTCAGTTGTACTTCTTGTAGGGCTACTGTAACACCCCCCCAAAAAATGTAACTATAACACCCCAATTTTTTTTTTAAACTATTATTTATTCCAATGATCTTTAACTTAACCTATTACTCATCTACATCATTTCTTACTTAGAAAAGTACTCATAGATTTTTATTAAAAATTTCGGCAAAGTTTCCCCTGAAATATTAGCCATTTTACAGAATTTCCTTACGGAAATATGCAAACAATCGCATAAAGCAAAGTACCTGTAATATTTTTCAATCCTCCCTAGGCCAAATCATTCAACATCACACAGGCAATAATATACACGGCTTTGGGGGCATTATACATCATAAGAAGCAAGATATGAACCCTAGTGCATGGGATTTTGGTGTGTGCTAGAGTTTGAGAACCCGAGTGCATATATGGACATATATGTATATGTATAAATCTACCAATTGTGTGATGTTTAATTGATTTTAAAAAGCAAGTTTTGAAGGTGCAAAGTTTAAGATTTGTTAGAAACAAGTTTTAGATTTTATACGTTTGAGATGCAATTTCAAGTGTTGCTAACCTATATTTTAGATGTTCTCAGTTTTGAGGGATTAAAGGTTCAGTTTTGAACATTGAAAATTTTATATTTTAAAGAAGTTATTTTCAGTTTTTAAGAGACGAAAGTTTCAGATTTCAAAACTATAAAATTTAAAACTTTGAGGGGTAAATCCCAACGTTTATGGAGTATTATTGTTCAGTTTTGATTGATTAAAATTCAAGAAAATTGACTGTGTTTTCAATTATGGAACAACGTATTTTAAATTGGAAATAAATAGGTATAGTAAATTCGTTTGTTTGTATAAAAGAAGGGGTCTTTAAGGAAGCAAATTGACTAATTGAATGAGGAGTGAGATACGGTAGAGTTATTGAGGATGGATAAATGTTTTATATTTGGTATGAGATGATCTTAATTGAGTTGTTAAGTTATGTTTATGATATTGTAGAAAAGTGGTGTTTCTAAAAGAAAGATGTTTTGATAATTGAACCAAGTGGTGGTTCTTACTGGAACTTCTGGTTATTATGAGGACCCTTGAAAGATGTGGGTGAGGTATTTGCATTGTGTGCACTAGAGGCTAAGCAGGATCCTAGATAGCGATTGTAAATAATTTGATTGTGGGAATTATCCAGGGGGGCTAGTGTTCCATGTTTTGTGTAGTTAAGTCCGGTAGGGTAGAGCTAGCTCTAAGTGGCTCAGGTTACTCCCATTTAAACATAAGGACATGCACTAGTTCGAAATGTGATGAAACAATAGCAAACGTTAGTATGTAGGTTGCAGGATGATCCATGAGTGCAATATTCCCTAATATTCCTGGACGAGGGATGAGTGAGGCCCCAGGATGTTTTGTGGAGCAGGATTGATCTCTAGTATTCTAGAAAGAGAGCGAAGCTCATTGAATATTTGTGCAATGAGAGTTCGAGGATGATCTTTGGAGTGAGGTATTCTCTAAAAGAGTTATCGGATGAGAGGAGAGGGCCTCCAGGATAATCCGTGGATATAGTCCAACCTCTAGTATTCCGGGGCGAGAACCAATACGTGCAAAATCTCTAAGTCTCGTAGTAGTCATGGTTGTTGGTTGCATAACGTGGGATTTGTAACCCCCGTTTTCGTCCATACTATTTTTTCCTGTTTTCTTGCATTTGAATTTTCTATAAATTCTCCTATTCTTTGAACCCAATTGTATACAATCTGATGTTCAATTCTAATTTAAATCCTCCCTAATCATTATTTGTATTAGTAGTTATTTTCATATGATTATAGATTTTAACCCGAATTATATTCCATTCTATAATCTGAATTCTTTTTTCTTGATTGTAACCTCTATTCCCGCAAATACGTATTTCCTGAATATTTTCTGTATTTCGATATTTATAAATTCATTATTTGTTAAATTCGTTTTAGATTTTATATTAAAGTATTTTTCTAATCGATAATTATATTTATTTTGAATAAACTTTATTTCCATTTCTACTTGGTCAACTATTCACATTTTAACCCTAAAAAATATTAAGACTGTTTGGACTATTTCAATAAATTCCTATTTTTATATAATGTTATGATTCTGATATTTACTATTGTTGTTGTTAGTATTATTTATTGTTATTATTATTATTATTGTTGTTGTTGTTATTGTTATTATTATTGTTGTTATTATTATTAGTAGTAGTATTATTATTATTGTTATTATTATTTCTTTTGATTGTATGTTAACCATATTTTGTTATTGTGAAAGCTCGTAGATTTTGATCCATCTATTATTACAACTATTATTTTTAAGTACAAACCAAGTATATTATTTATATAGAACTATTCTAATTATTCGTGAAAGTGAACCTTATTCTAATTGTGTTCTTTCAATTAACTTTATTTTTAATTAAACCCTGTAAATTTTATTGTGCAATCTATGGCAAATTTGTTCATTGTATATCCCTAACTAGTCTATTCATAAATCCTATTTTTAATTATTTAATTGTTTCTCCCTATTGGATTTAAAACCCATTAACCCGTTAACCCTAAATCCTAAAACCCCTATATATATATATATACTAACTATATCTCGACCCTAATTTAATATTCCTAATCTCCTTCTCTAATCTCTCTCACCGCCGCTTACCCTCTCTCCCGGTTTCTCTGTGCAAAACCCATCCCGAAGTCTTCCTCACCCACATCATTCCGCTCAGCCCCTCCGACCGCCATCCCTACCCCGTCTCGTCAGTGACCTAGCCCTCGTCCACCGCTCGCACCATCCCGTCGCCATCCCCCTCGTCTTCGTGAACCCATCAACGCCCCTAAAACCGTCGCCTGCACCCCTTCAACCTCAACTTTCACCACCTCGTCGAAACACCTCGATCCCCTCCGCTATCCCCGCAACCACCAAGATCCCCCCTCGTCCTCTTCCTCGTCATCCAGAGCCCCTACCCCTGCCATTTTTGTCTCCTCTATTTCGGTGCAAAAAAGTGCTTCACTCGAGTCCGTCGTCCCTTAACGCTGCATTGCTTCCCGACCGCCAGTGGCCGCCATCAGCACCCTCGGGCACTCCTCGCCACAGTCGCCGCCCGGTCGCCGTCGTTCCCCGCCGTTGAGCCGCTTTCTCTCTTTCTCTCTCTCCGTCGCTGTTGGGAAGAAGAGAGGGGATCTGTTGGGTTGTGTGTTTGCTATTCTGAGAAGGAGAGAGTGATCTTGTGTTTGGTGTTTTGATCCGATCGAGTGTTCGTTGTTTCGCTGTTTTGCACATAGAGCACACGTAGTTCCGTGTTCCGTGTTCGTGGGTTCGCCACCCGGGATTCTCATACCGTTATTCTAAATATTCGAGTTAACTGTCCAATAGATTTCTTTGATCTCAGCAAGTAGATCCAGTCCTTTTTATCATACTGCTATTTGAAATTTTTGTTAAGTTTATTGAGGGTTTACACGAGCTAACCCAATATATTCTTAACATCGTGCCTACAACTTTGATCTAAATCCTAGTCCCTCTTGTGCATTGCATATGCACATTTACATGAAAAATAATTAGTTCAATGTTATAGAATTGTTTGATGAATTTAGTGTGTTCGATTGGATTTGATTAATGAATTGATTACCATGCTTATGAAATTGCATCTTAAAACTGCAATTATGCATGTTAAACATCTAGCACTACATTGATTATTAATTAACATAAACTATATGGTTGTATGATTAAATTGTTACCTATTAATATCAAAATAAATTCTGGACTGTTGTTTATGTCTTTTTGTATCAAATTTTCGACCATGTTACTGTTGTAATTTGAAATAACTTTTTAAACATGAATTATAGTTCCATGAATCTATTTTTCATAACTCTTAATGGATCTGAATTCCGAGTTATAATCTGTTAGATATCAGTATTTTAGTACAACTATGTCAGAATTTCCAGATTCACAAATTCATGCATATCTTCTGGTTTTATAATTAAACTGAACAAGAAAACAGTAAAATAAATATATAAAATAAATTTTGCTGAAACTAGACATGTGTAGGAATAACCCTGAATTTTTGTATATTTAATTGATGAGTTTTCTAATCTATTTCACACGTATTTATACAATTTATAACTTGCCGCCTGAACATAAAATCTGAAAAGAAAAGGATTTTTACCCTAGTTTCAGTAGTTTTTATATGTCGTGTATATATTTGCTGGAACCGACAAAGAGTCTAGTTTCTAGAATTTCTGATGGTTCTAGATTTGCCATTCTGTAGTAGCTGTCACGCCCCGCTTCCCAAAAAGAATACGGAATACGGATATGCGACAAAGGCCCAGCGAATGATTTTCATCATCCATAAGTTGTTCAGGAATCTTTACAATATCTCACAAAATAATCAGAGTCGGAAGCAAGAGAATCAACCAATCATGCACAATTGAATCCAATAGATCGACAAAAATTTACTTGAAACAAAATGTATTAATCTCAAATAAATCAGATCTGAACAAATCAAAAATCTAGGGTCATACTGCCCAAACACAAAGAATCCAAGTAACAGATACAGTTGTTCAACATGAGCAACAGGAAATAAATAAAGATAACAAAAGCTCAAGCTAACTAGAATTTTAGATCACATACTCCATCGGACAGCTGATCACCAAAATCGACAATTTGACAAATTGCAGGAGAAGGAAATAGAAAACAAGTACCCGTCAATTACAAGTTACGGGCTGCTTGTAATGCAAAATACAAGTACATAGAAAAAACTAACTAATTGCATGGGGTAAGCATGATGTCAAAATAAACAACTCGCATGGTAAGGCGAACAAGTATCATGTAGCATATATCAAGAGTCAAGTAAACAAGTATCAGGTAAACAAACATCAAGTGGCAAGTATCGTGTAATCATGTATCAAGTGTCATGTAAACAAGTCTCATGTATCATGTAGTCAAGTGTCAAGCAAGTATGTATCATGCTCAAGTATCATGTTCAAGTATCATATTCAAGTATCATGTTCAAGTCTTGTAGTGATTATTATATAGGTAGCGCTTCATGCAGCCCACCTTACATGGTTGCTACAACAAACAGTTTCACTTTAGATTTCATAGTGGACCATAGAGGGCAGTGTACTCAGGGATCAGAACAGAATCAGTTTCATGAATCAAACAGGTACACGAATCATCCAATTCATGTAGCAACAGGTTCATGAAGCGATAGGTACACGACCAACAGGTCCGTGCAGCAACAGGTAACAGGTACATGAACCAACAGGTCCATGCAGCAACAGGTAACAGGTACATAAACCAATAGGTGCATGCAGCAATAAGTAACAGGTACATGAACTAACAGGTCCATGCAGCAACAGGTTCATGTATCAACATGAATCAAAATGGGAAACACGGGTCCCCTTTCGAGTACACGTTTCTGAATTATCCACTATTCGATTTTTCCCTTAAACCCCAACTTGGTTATTTATTATTAGTGTCAAACAATCATGTATGTGTCACGAACAGGGCAAGTACATCATGGTATGATCAAGTGGAAAGTGCAAGTTGAAAGATAAACATGTACGAGTGCAAGATAACTCATAAAAGAACAAAAGAACCAAATCTCTAGTTCAGAACAGAAAGGTCACACTGCAGTAAAACTGAAATTCCTGTTGTTACAAAGGTACAAATCTGAGTCCGTCGAAACGTCTAGAAAATAAATTCCCAACGGAATCCAGCAAGTATAAATAAGTCATATAGTATTTCAGGAAAACATAGCTCAAAACTGATTTGAATCCTGAAAATAGGTTCAGTCAGAAATCAGAAAATCGAATTTAAGAGCAGGAAAACAGCATGAAAGCACCTCAAATAAATCCAGAAAAAATCTGGGGTATTCCCCTATATGTCTAGTATCAGAATATAAAGTTTTATAATATTCCAGTAAAATTAGTTTAGCCAAAAAAAATTTAGAAAATATGAAGAAATAACAGTTTGGCAAATCTGGAATTCCCAACACTGCTATACGAAAACTGAAATATCTCGCAACTCGTGAAAGGAAATCCAAATCTGCCAATGGGAGATGAAAACAGACAATTCAACTTAACTTTCATATTTCATAATTATTTTCCATACAGTGGAAGGAATTAGGGTGAAAATACGATTCTTTACGGAACAGCGAGCAAAACACAGCAAGTATAGCTTTCATAAACAAGCATGAAACGGTATATAAAACTCATCAATAAAATCCACCAAAATTCTGGGTAATCTCTAGATAGATATAGAAGTACTGACCAAAGTTTCAGATCAAAATAATATGTGTAGCACAAGTATCAAAATAATTTAGTCATCACAAATCATCAAGAAACGAAATCTGGAATTTATCTACACCTCTATAGTAAAACAGTCATAACTCACACATACGAAAAGAAAATCGAGCAAGGTCAAAGGGGTTGGAAAGAAGACGAATTTCTCTAAAACTCATATTTTATACTGAAATTAAGATTCTGACCTTAATATGGTCTAAATTACTGATCAAGAAAGAATATCGACAAATCACAGAATTTCCTCAAAAACCAAAATCAACATAGATTCAACGAAACTTCATCCAAACACAACCAAACATGAAATTGAGTCTACCAATTGTCCAAATATCATGAAATAGGGTAATTAACATATCTGAAACAAATCTATCACATGGTTCTCAATAAATACCTAAATTCTCACAAAAATCCCACATACATGATCAAATCAAGAACGAGCAAAATGTAAGTTGTTTCATATCAAATTTGTGTCATGAGTCAACTATGGTCAAATAGAACTATGGAGACAAACTCATCAATCATACCTATCACATGAGTTGTCTCTAGAACCCAACTACACTACAAGCAGAATTTATGACCTGCATCATACAAAAGAATTTGAGTACAAGTTACTTGCCTGAGAGACGACGACGGGAACAGAGCAAATGGCAAGAATAACGGGAACGGATTCCTGGGGCACGAACACAAACACAACGAACAGATCACAAACCAATCACGAACACACGATCACAAACAAGATGAAGATGATCGAGATCACGAACACAATCGGACGGCTGAGATCGAAGATCAAGATATCAAGGCAATCGGATCAGATTGGAAAACTCTAATCGAAGATCAAGATCAAGATTAAGATGTGATCAGTATCTTGAAGATGATGATGATGATTGGATCAGATCGACGATCAGACGGCCACCAATCATAGTGATCAAAGAACTCCATGACGATGTTCATGATGACAAGAACGGACGGCCAATAATCAAACCATCAAAACCCACATGATCAAGAAGATCAAGATGAGAGATCATGAAGATCCGACAGCCCACAACAAAGATTATCAAAAACTCCAAGATGATCAAGCCAATACCAACAGCAACATCCATGGCTGCACTGGCTTGGCTCCGACGGCGGGACAGTGACGGAGGCGGCGAGGAGCGCCGGGGGCTTCGAGGGGTTGCCGTAGGTGGTTGCAGGCGAGGAGTAGGGGGGAGGAGCACCGGGTGCGGCACTAGTGGATGGGAAACCAGCCGAAGAGAGGAGGATGGAGGGGATGTGTCGTCGGCACTGGATGGAGGCCATGGCGGCGGCCAGGGAACACAGCTGACAGGGAGCGGCAGCCAGGGGACAGCGGCGCTGCAGGGACTTCACTGCTGCAGGCAGAGCGCAGGGAAGTTGCGCTGCGGGGAGTAGGGGGTGGCGCACAGGAGAGTGCGGGGTGGCACGCTACTGTCGCCCAGGCTGTCGCACGTCGGAGGGAGCAACAAAGGGATGAGTCGGCATCGCAACTACAGGGGCATCGAATGGGAGGCCAGAGAGAGAGAGACGAGAGGGTGGCTGGGTGTGAGACCCCGTATTTGTAGAAGTGTATATATATATAGTATATAGAATAAATGAAATAAATAAAGAAAGAAAGATAGGTGACATGGAAGGAAAAGAAAAATAAAAGAGAAGGAGATGTGATGGTAGTTAGTGTTGGCCTATAGATGATCCTATGGGAGTTTGATCAATGAGATTGATAAAGATAAGCCTATGGGATTATCTATGAGGCCCAGGAAATGATGGAATAAATGAATGAAATGAATGGATGTGTGCTGGTTGGGTGCTTTGACCTGTGGGTTGACCTTGGGTTTAAATGTCCCATATCGGTTGGATAGGAGAAGGAAATGAGAGATATATTAGGAAAGCCAAGGATAAAGGTTACCTTCCGTCTGGACACCCTTTTGAGGCAGCCTGTGGTGGGCGTGGCTAGAATTTAGTTAATTGTGTGAGTACAAGTTGAGTGCGGGGCGTTACAGATGGTATCAGAGTCAACTTTTGACATCAAATGTAGAACTTGTATATAGGAGATGCGTAAGACCCTTGGTGGCCAGTGATGTGTATGAGATGCGTAAGACCCTTGGAGGGTAGCGATATGTGTATTTGATCTAGGAGACAAGTCTACATTCGATTAGAAAGGCGATCCTGTACTAGATTGCAAGTCCCGTATTCAGCGAGGACGCTGAATTCTTAAGAGAGGGTGAATGTGAGACCCCGTATTTGTAGAAGTGTATATATATATAGTATATAGAATAAATGAAATAAATAAAGAAAGAAAGATAGGTGATGTGGAAAGAAAAGAAAAATAAAAGAGAAGGAGATGAGATGGTAGTTAGTGTTGGCCTATAGATGATCCTATGGGAGTTTGATCAATGAAATTGATAAAGATAAGCCTATAGGATTATCTATGAGGCCTAGGAAATGATGGAATAAATGAATGAAAAGAATGGATGTGTGCTGGTTGGGTGCTTTGACCGTGGGTTGACCTTGGGCTTAAATGTCCTATATCGGTGGGATAGGAGAAGAAAATGAGAGATATATTAGGAAAGCCAAGGATAAAGGTTAACTTCCGTCCGGACACCCTTTTGAGGAAGTCCGTGGTGGGCGTGGCTAGAATTTAGTTAATTGTGTGCGTACGAGTTGAGTGCGGGGCGTTACACTGGGCGGAAAGCGGGAGAAGCGGTGCGAAGGCGGTGGGGAGAGAGACGAGAAGGAGGATGGGTTTTCGGAGGGTGAGGAAGATGGCTTTTATGGTTAGGTGAAGGTGAACAGGTTGATGGTAATATATAGGTAGGGGAGATGGAGGCGGTACAGTAGGGGGTAAATAACGGGTCGGGTTTAGCAATCGAACAGGGTTGGGTAGTTAGGAAATTGGTAACGGGTTGGGTTAAGGGTTTAAGGGGTAAATGGGTAGTTTACGGTGTTGTTAGGTTTGGTTTGGGTAATAGGGTAATGGGTTTAGGGTAGTGTTTAATGGGTATTTGGTTGGGGTAATTGCTAATGGGTATGGGTTTAATTAAACAATGGGTTTAAAAATCAATTAAGAAAATTATAGGGTTTTAGAATAAAATAACAATTAAAATATACAATTTAGGATTTTATAAAAATACCAATAAAAATAATAAAACAATAACAATAATAATAATAGAGTACAATAATATAATAAAAAAAGTGGTTAAACAATAATAGTATTAATAATAACCGTAGTAGTAAAAAGTAGTAAAAAGTAATAACAACAATAATAAGAATTGTCTTACAGTACACATAGAAAAACAGTTGCAGCTAAAATTATTGATCAAAATCAAATTTTAATAGAAGATACAATAATACATTTTAACAAAAATAGTTCAGAAGTGGAAAACTAATTACAAAAATTTGAAATATCGAAAATACACATAAAATATATTTTTGGGAAAACAGGGGTTACAAATCCTACCCACCTTACAACCAAATTTCGTCATCGAAATTTGCTTAGGCAGTGTATAGGATTGGGCAAAAACAAACAAACTTGGGAATGGGTAACAAAGCAGAGGGCTAATGGGGATAGAACAAAGCAGTGGCAACACCAGAAACAGAAGGAAGGAGATAACAATGAGGTCAAATGGAATGCAAGAAAAGAAGAAAATGGTATCAAAAGGAGGGAAACAACACAAGATAACAAAGCAAGATAGGGAATAGGCAAAACCGGAATCAAGAAGAGAATGAACAGGAAATAATTGAATCAAATAATGAATGGGTGCATGATGGCAAAATAGAATGCAAGAAAGAAGTAACCAGTATCAAAAATGAAGAAGAAACAACACAAGACTTACAAAATAACAAATAAAAAAGATGAAGAAATAGATAGAGCTGGAATCGAAGAAATGATGGACAAGGAAGAGACGAACGAAGCAATAAGTCAACAGATGCAGAGTGCAGGGAATAGAGAAGCAAACAATGCAAGGAAGCAGAAACAACAAAAGGATCCTGGGACCTGCGGTTTATGGGCCTACAATGCTTCCGTTGTGCCACTCTGATCGGGGAAGACTCTGCCAATAGCATCTAGCGATGCTGACCGAAGAACCAAGCAGGAAAGAAAAGAATGGATGACACCAGAATCAAGGAAGATGGGTACGAAGAAGAATGAATTCATACCCAATAAGAAATCAACAAAAAAATGACGACTGAAAAATATGGAAGAATCAAGGAATCAAGGGATTGAATAAGAAGGGATCAAAATGAACGGAATAAGACTAATATCCAGATCAATGTTGATTATAATTCATTTATGCATGCATGGTTGGTGAAATGTTGAGCCGATCCCAGTTCGAGCCAAGCTTGTCTAATATATTAGATAACTAATACATTAGCCAAACCTGGGCTCTGATACCACTAAAAACCTTGTCATGCCCCGCTTCCCAAAAAGAATACGGAATACAGATACGCGACAAAAGCCCAGCTGAATGATTTTTATCATCCATAAGCTGTTCATAAATCTTTACAACATCTCACAAAATAATCAGAGTCGGAAGCAAGAGAATCAACCAATCATGTACAATTGAATCAAATAGATCAATAGAAATTTACTTGAAACAAAATGTACTAATCTCAAATAAATCATATCTGAACAAATCAAAAATCCTGGGTCATACTGCCCAAACACAAAAAATCCAAGCAACAGATACAATTGTTCAAAATGTAAGCTCCAGCCAACTAAAATTTTAGATCACATACTCCATCAGACAGCTGATCACCAAAATCTGAAATTTGACAAATTGCAGGAGAAGAAAAAAGAAAACAAGTACCCGTCAATTGCAAGTTACTGGCCGCTTGTAATGTAGGATGCAAGTACATGGGGAAAAACTAACTACTTGCATGGGATAAGCATGATGCCAAAATAAACAATATGCATGGTAAGGTGAACAAGTATCATGTAGCATATTTCAAGAGTCAAGTAAGCAAGTATCATGTAAACAAACATCAAGTGGCAAGTATTGTGTAATCATGTATCAAGTGTCATGTTTCAAGTCTGATTTAAACAGGTCTCATGTATCATGTAGTCAATTGTCAAGCAAGCATGTATCATATTCAAGTAGCATGTTCAAGTCTTGTAGTGATTACTATCTAGGTAGGACTTAATGCAGCCCACCTTACATGGTTGCTACAGCAAATAGTTTTGCTTTAGATTTCATAGTGGACCATAGAGGAAAGTGTACTCAAGGATCAGGACAGAAACAGGTTCATGAATCAAACAGGTACATGAATCATCCGATTCATGGAGCAATAGGTTCATGAAGCAATAGGTACACGACCAACAGGTCCGTGCAGCAACAGGTAATAGGTACATGAACCAACCGGTCCGTGCAGCAATAGGTAATAGGTACATGAACCAACAGGTGCATGCAGCAACAGGTAACAGGTACATGAACCAACAGGTCCATGCAGCAATAGGTTCATGTATCAACATGAATCAAAATGGAAAATACAGGCCCCTCCCGAGTACACGTTTCTGAATTATCCACTATTCGATCTTTCCCTTAAATCCCGGCTTGGTTATTTATTATTAGTGTCAAACAATCATGTATGTATCACGAACAGGGTAAGTATATTATGGTATGATCAAGTGGCAAGTGCAAGTTGCAAGATAAATTTGTACGAGTGCAAGATAACTCATAAAAGAATAAAAGAACCAAATCTCTAGTTCAGAACAGCAAGACCACACTGCAGTAAAATTAAAATTCCGTTGTTACAAACATGCAAATCTGAATCTGTCAAAACGTCTAGGAAATAGACTCCCGACCGAATCCAGCGAGTATAAATAACTAATATAGTATTTTAGGAAAACATAGCTAAAAATTGATATGAATCGAAAAATAGGTTCAGTCAGAAATCAGAAAATCGAATTTAAGAGCAGGAAAACAGCATGAAAACAACTCAAATAAATCCAGAAAAAATATGGGGTATTCCCCAATACGTCTAGTATCAGAATATAAAGTTTCATAATATTCCAGTAAAATTAGCTTAGCCAAAAAAAATCTGAAAATATCAAGAAGCAACAGTTTGGCAAATCTGGAATTCCTAACACTGCTGTACGAAAACTGAAATTTCTCGCAAGCCGTGAAACAAAATCCAAATCCTGCCAAATGGAGATGAAAAAAGAAAATTTAAACTAACTTTCATATTTGATAATTATTTTCCATACAGTGGAAGGAATTAGGGTGAAAATACGATTCTTTACAGAACAGCGAGCAAAACACAGCAAGTACAGCTTTCATAAACAAGCATGAAACGGCGTATAAAACTCATCAATAAAATACACCAAAATTCTGGGTAATCCCTAGATAGATATAGAAGTACTGACCAAAGTTTCATATCAAAATAATATGTGTAGAATAAGTATCAAAATAATTTATTCATCAAAATCATTAAGAAACGAAATCTGGAATTTATCTACACCTCTGTAGTAAAACAGTCATAACTCACACATACGAATATGAAATCGAGAAAGGTCAGAGGGACTGGAAAGAAGACGAATTTCTGTAAAACTCATGTTTTATACTGAAATTAAGATTCTGACCATAATATGGTCTAAATTACTGATCAAGACAGAATATCGTCAAATCACAGAATTTCCTCAAAAAACAAAATCAACATAGATTCAACAAAACTTGATCCAAACACAACCAAACATGAAATCGAGTCTACCAAGTGTCCAAATATCATGAAATAGGATAATTAACATATCTGAAACAAGTCTGTCATATGGTTCTCAAGAAATACCTAAATTCTCGCAAAAATTCCATATACATGATCAAATCAAGAACGGGCAAAACCTAAGTTGTTTAATGTTAAATTTGTGTCGTGAGTCAACTGTGGTCAAATAGCACTATAAAGAAAAACTCATCAATCACACTCACACACGAGTTGTCTCTAAAACCCAACTACACTACAAGCAGAATTTTTAAATTGTATCATACAAAGAAATTTGAGTACAAGTTACTGGTCTGAGAGACGACGACAAGAACAGAGCAAAGACCAAGAATAATGGGAACGGTTTCCCTGGGCACAAACACATCACAAACATAACGAATGGATCACGAACCAATCACGAATACACAATCACGAACAAGATGAAGATGATCGAGATCACGAATACAATTGGACGGCTGAGATCAAAGATCAAGATATCAAGGCGATCCGACCAGATTGGACGACTCTGATCGAAGATCAAGAAAGATATGATCAGTATCTTGATGATGATGATGATGATCGAATCAGATCGACGATCGGATGGCCACCAATCAGAGTGATCAAAGAACTCCATGACGATGATCATGATGATCAAGAATGGATGGCCAATAATCAAACCATCAAAACCCAAATGATCAAGAGGATCAAGATGAGAGATCATGAAGATCCGATGGCCCATAACAAAGATAATCAAGCCAATACCAACCGCAACATCCATGGCTACACTGGCTTGGCTCCGACAGCGGGACAACGACGATGGTGGCGAGGAGCGCCGGGGGCATCGAGGGGTTGCTGCAGGTGGTTGCAAGCGAGGAGAAGGGCTGAGGAGCACCGAGTGCACCACTGGTGGATGGGCAACCATTCGATGAGAGGAGGATGGAGGGGATGTGTCGTCGGCGCTGAATGGCAGCCATGGCGGCGGCCAGGGAACAAAGCGAATGGGGAGCAGTGGCCAGGGGATAGCGGCACTGCAGGGGCTTCACTGCGGCAGGCGCAGCGCAGGAAAGCTGTGCTGCGGGGAGTAGGGGGCGGCGCACAGGAGAGTGCTGGGTGGCACGGTACTGTTGCCCAGGCTGTCGCGCGTCGGAGGGAGCAACAGAGGGATAAGTCGGCATCGCAACTGTAGGGGCATCACTTGGGAGGCTAGAGAGGGAGAGACGAGAGGGTGGCTGGGCGGAGAGCGGCAGAAGCGAAGCGAAGGCGGTGGGGAGAGAGAGACGGGAAGGAGGATAGGTTTTCGGAGAGTGAGGAAAATGGCTATGAGGGTTAGGGGAAGGTGAATAGATTGATGGTAATATGTAGGTCGGGGAGAAGGAGGCGGTACAGTAGGGGGTAAACAACGGGTCCAGTTTAGCTGAAGAACAGGGTTGAGTAGTTAGGGAATTGGTAACGGGTTGGGTTAAGGGTTTAAGGGGTAAATGGGTAGTTTACTGTGTTGTTGGGTTTGGTTTGGGTAATAAGGTAATGGGTTTAGGTTAGTGTTTAATGGGTATTTGGTTGGGGTAATTGCCAATGGGTATGGGTTTAATTAAACAATGGGTTTAAAAAATCCATTAAGAAAATTATAGGGTTTTAGAATAAAATTACAATTAAAATATACAATTTCGGATTTTATAAAAATACCAATAATAATAATAAAACAATAACAATAATAATGATAGAGTACAATAATAATAAAAAAAAAAAGTGGTAAAACAATAATAGTACGAATAATAAAAGTAGTAGTAAAAAGTAATAACAACAATAATAAGAATTGTCTTACAATACAAAATCATAGAAAAACAGTTGCGGCTAAAATTATTGATCAAAATTAGAAAAGACAATTCAAAATCATAGAAAAACAGTTGCGGCAAAAATTATTGATCAAAATTAGATTTTAATAGAAGATACAATAATACATTTTAATAAAAATAGTTCGAAAGTGGAAAACTAATTTACAGAAATTTGAAAGACCAAAAATACACAGAAAATACATTTTTGGGAAAACAAGGGTTACAGTAGCGGTAATCTGTGTTTTTGTACAGCAACGTCATACTGTCCAGATTGTATGATTTGTGCTTAATTAATATGTTTGCTTCTTGCTTTGTCTATAACGAGTAGAATTAGTCACACCTAGGATAATACAACCTTGACCCCTTCTTGCATGCTCACATTGGATGAAAATAAACTATTAACAAGCCGGGGTATTATGGGTTGACTAGTAGTGAACGATCAGAAACTGTACTCGGTAAAGGCTTTCTTGCTCACATGAACACTTGACATGGAAGGAGGAGAAATATTGATTGGGAGGAGTATTGATTGCAAATGATTGATTGTTAATTATTGCTTGTTAATTATTGTTATCAACACCGAGTACACGATCTGTGAATTCACCATCAGTCTAAAATGTTCATTGTTTGCTTGCACTGAAACTGTTGTATGGAACATATGGGACGCAGTAGTACGTGCACTAGATAGATTAATAAAATGATTAGTAACCTGCATTTGATATTCCATGCTTGATCCTGTATATCATCATCAAGATAGAATTTAAATTGACATCATTCATTACTTGCATGATTAAATGTAGTCCTTTGATATTATTGCCTATCTTTGACTTTGTTATTGACTTTGATCCCATCGCTTTTCTTTGATATACATGCTTCCTTTGTTCTTTTTTCCCTCTACTTGCTGTCTATGACTTGCTCTAAGAACATTATTTTCTCTCGTTTTAGATCACGAGTTTACAGGTACTGAAGGAACACCACCAGAAGAAATTAGTGAGCAAATTCTCTGAAGATCGGAGCTGGACTATTAGACTACGATAGCTATCTATTGTCATTTGCTTATTTTATTTCTTTTATCATACTTTGTATTCCGGGATTTTATGACCCGAAGTTTAAGTTTTCAAAGATGCTGGATATTATTTGGTAAATTTATTTCATGATTATTTGGGACTTTATTCATTGTTTATGTGGTTCTTTTTTTCTTGCGTGGTTGTATTCTCTTGTATATTGTTGAGTTAGACCAGTACAGCTTATGGCTGGTGTTTACATCATTCGCTAGGCCTACGTTACGTACTCGTATTCCGTATTTTGGGAAGCTTATCTATTTTAACACAAATTTTATTGCATTCTAAAATTTTATTTTTCTTATTTGGTTAATTACTTATATTCTAACCAAAACCAAGTCCAATTTTATTATTTGACTATTTATAAAGTGTGAGACCATAAACTCTAATTTTTTAATCCATTTCTTATATATATTATCTGATCATTATTTTAAAACTCAAATAAACCTTGTTCTCTTAAACTCAATTGCATTCATCGGCACACTCAATTATTTTTAGAACCCAAAAATTATGTTTTCGTAGTAATCGATTATTTAACTAATATCTATTATTGGTTATTTTTGTAAAAGCCCAAAACTTCATTCTATTATTATTACATTTTTATTGGTTTTAACCCAATTTTATAAGCCCTACAACCATATATCCCGTAACCCTAAAACCCGTAACCCTATAACCCGTTAACCCAAACCCGTTAGCCAACATCTTAATCCCCTATATAATCTTATCTAATTAACATTACCCTAATTAACTCCTAATTATTTCTCATCTTCTCAGTCGACTTCTATCTTTTTTTTTTCTTCTCTCATCCCGAAACCTATCTCGTCAACAACCCCACCGCTCTCTACCATTGCCACTCCACTGCCATTGCACCTTACCTCATCTCGAAGCCCCGACTGTCCAGCCATCCCGAAGCCCCTCATTGATGCTACAACCCCCTCCTCGTCGATCCTCCTCGCCACCGCACCCTAGTCCCGACCATCCACTCCATCATAAGAACCCATCATCCCGATGCCCCTTGCCTTCGTCCCGAGCGCCCGCAACCCTGACTTCATCCACCTATTGCCAACCACCATCCCGCAGCCCTGTCTCATCGTCGCAACACCCTGCTGCCTTCCCCCGTCACCATTGTCGCCCTCCACTACAGCCAACACTGAGGGCCAGCCATCGCACTCACTACAGCCAACACTGAGGGCCAGCCATCGCACTCCACCTCCTTCCGATCGTCTCCCTCATTCTGTCTCCAACTCCAGTGACAACCCATAGCTACCTCGACTCCACAACCTGAAGCTCCATCTTGCTGCTGCCCTTGATCCCATCCTCGAAGCCCTCAGCACCAATCGCTCCACCCCGTTGCTCTCCACCAAACCCCTTGTTGCTTGCTGCCCCACTGACTGGAGCCACTGCTGTCGAGCCCTTCTCGTTGCTGTACCCTGATGCACCATCCTGTAGTCGCTGCACCCCGAATTCACTGCCGTCGTTGCTTGTTTTGTCGCTAAATTTTTCTGTTGTGGTTACTGTTCTTGTTGCTGTCTTTGTTTCCGTCGGGAACATCTTATTCCCGTTGTACTTCAATATTCGGAATCGTCGTCTATAAGGCAAGTTTTCCTTGAACTAGTTTATTATTCTTGTTCAAAAATATATTTTGATCTCTGCAAGTAGTTCCCATTTCAATCATCATATTTTTTTTGCTTGATACACTTCAAGGACACTAATACGAATTGATTGGAAAAATCAAGTAGTAGCTTTCTTTTCGTGCCATTCCCTCGATTCAAACCTAAGCCTTGTTATACATCAAGATATCCATATACTACATGAATACATAGATTAAAAACATGTTATATAGAAGAATGTTGATTTGAATGCTTTTCGATTGGATATAATGTTATTACTTGATTCGTGAATTTAATGTTAGAGAAATAATGGGTTGTCTAATTAATAGTAGAATTCCACCCTGTTAATTAATTGCCATTAGGTTATATACTTGTGTATCTCGTTTGTTGCTAATTAATAATAATTTAGTTGCGGTCAGATGTTTATTCCATATTATTTTAAGATTTTGATCCAGTTTCTGTTATAATTAAGTAGAACCTTGTAAACGACATTTGTATCCCTCTGAATGTATTTTTCGAAACTTTTTACGGATCTAAATTTTGATTTATAAACTACAAGTTATCATATTTTTAACATTGCTAGGTTTAAATTTACAGATTATCACTTACAAGCACACCGACAATACTTTCGAATTAAAATAAAATGTTCACAGTAGAATCAAAATTTGAAAACTACCCAGAAAGTTGCTAGACATGATCAGGAGTTGCTTTACAATTTTTATGAGCCTAATTGATGATTTTCTAGACTCATTATGCATACCAAAAATATGACCCTAGGTTGCTGCCAGAACACTAGTTCAGTAAATAACCTGAAATTTGACCTTGTTACTGATAATATAATTTAGAACTTATTAAATTTATGTTGTAGCTCTTTGTGTCTGGAATCCATACCATCTTAAGGTTTTGTAATCTGCCTTATGGATTGCAAGATATTCAGATTCTCGTGTTGTAACGTATTCCAGAATGCAGTTTGAAAATTCATTACCATGTTTAATTCATTAAAACAGTAGATTAAATTTAGAATTAAGACCTGAGATTGATCTTGTGGTTACTGAACAATGTTCTTAACCAAATTTTGATTTTTATAATATTTTTTACAACCAACTTTATATATAGGAGTTTGGCCCTAACGTGCTGCCTGAACATGAAACCAGTAAAAAATGAAATTATACACCTAGCTACTTGAGGTATAATATGTCGTGTGAATATGCATTGGAACCGGCAGGGAGTCTAGTTTCCAGAACCCCTGACGGAACCTGATTTACTTTTGTGTAGCAACAGAAAAGTTAGTTTTTGTACAACAATGTCTTATTGTCCAGAATGTGTGTTTCGGTTTTTTTAAGTACAACCATGTTTGATTTTCCATCTAGTGAATAGAAATATTTATACCATGCATTGCATAGCCATGGCATCTCCTTAGCATTACCTTGATACTTCTATACCCATTGCATGTCCACATTTGAGTGTCCACATTTAAGTGTAATAAAATAATAACAAGCCGGGGTAATAAGGGTCGACTTGGTATTGAACAATTTGAGACTATACTTGGGGAAGGGTCCCTTATCGTTCGATTGATTTTTTTCATGGATTGTGGATTATTGAGTGTGGATTATTGATGGTTGATTATTGATTATTGTGTAAGTACACGATCTGTAGAGTTCACCACTACCATCCAAACGATCACTGTATGTGTGCACCGAACTTGTGGTGTGGGACGCAACATTACGTGCATTAGATATGATAAGAAAAGACTAATAGAGTTAGATTGACACATGCATTCTTGATCATGATTATTGTCATCGTCCTTGAATTATTGATCGCAGTCATTGATTATTCCATCATTAATTGTAGACCTTGAATTTTATTAGCATCCCATGTTATTGATCTTGATTTTGATATAGTTTATTATTTCTTGATACACCATGCTTTCTTGCTTCTTTGCTTCTACTACATATTGTCTGTAACTTGCTCTAACGGACCCCCCCCCCCCACCCCCTCTCTCCATTCTCTCTAGTTAATGAGTTTGCAGGTACAAGAGGAGAATTGACTGAAGGTCTTGGTGAGCAAAGCTTCTAGAGAATGGAGCTGAATTATTGGACTGACATAATTATTTCGTGCATGTTATTTACTTTCCCGCATTATTAATTTTGTCATACTTTGTATTCCGGGATTTTATGACCCGAAGTTTATTTTTTTCCTTCCAGATGTTGGATATTATTTTATGAATTTATTTCACGGATTATTAAAGTTTATTCATTGTTATATGGTTATTTATTCTTTTGTGGTTGTGATCTCTTTCATATTGTTGAGTTAATCTATTACAGCTTATGAATGGTGTACACATCATTCACTTGGCCTTTGTTATGTGCTCGTGTTTCCGTACTTTGGGGACAGGAACGAACCCTAAAATGTGGTGAACGCTAAGGACTTGCCCTTGGACCTATGTTGTATGGGCAGCATAGAATCCAAACAAGCATGCATTTGTAAGCATCGTTGGCATTTGTGTTTTTCCTG
The DNA here is from genome assembly GCA_017893485.1 of Hemerocallis citrina. Classification (NCBI taxonomy): domain Eukaryota; kingdom Viridiplantae; phylum Streptophyta; class Magnoliopsida; order Asparagales; family Asphodelaceae; genus Hemerocallis; species Hemerocallis citrina. The sequence continues at coordinate 112,296,659 of CM030360.1, read as the reverse complement.
AAAAACTGTTTTATCCACATCAGTATTTATTGTTGATTTGTGATTCTTTTACTGTCGATTTATTCTATGCATAAAAGAATCTGAATGCATTTGTAATCATCGTTGGCATTTGTGTTTTCCCTGAAAAACTGTTTTATCCACATCAGTATTTATTGTTGATTTGTGATTCTTTTACTGTTGATTTATTCTATGCATAAAGTGTGTGGTTGTGAGATATTGGAAAGTCGCTGCTTTAATCAGCAAAGCGTCGGTTATATGTAACTTACGTGCCTACTGTTTGTCAGTTTATTTTGCACGATAAACAAAGTGAGTGGCTTAGCAGGTGTTAAAGATTGGATTATGAGAAGAATGAGTTTAAATCAGTGATTCAAGTTGTATAGAAAATGTTGTAATTTTCCATTGTGCATTGTATTAGGTATTGATGTAGAGGAAGTTTTAAGTTTCTATGTATTTTGTGTTGTTTTTTGTTTACATTGAATTAAAGATTCTGGATTTGTGTCTCGTATTTCCTATTATGAAATTTGCGGCGCTACAGAGCGATATCAGAGCACACTTCAATAAGTAACAATAAACATGGTATGGGGAATGAACCTAGGTGGACATTACACTGTGGTTATTAGTCTTAGAGCCATGAATGTGTAGTTGTTGAAATCGCATTTATGTTGCTCAATGAGGCATTGTTTCCTTAACCAAGTTGGTGTGTTTGGTAGACTTAGAGCAATGACAGGTCCAAGAACTAGAAATTGTAACAATGGTGATGGAATTGAAGGTTCCAGTGGGGGAAGACTCGACTTGGATACCGAGATTGCCAGAGTTTATCTGACTCTTAACACCTTCATAATAGCTGGTGTGGGTCAGAACCATAGAGGGGGACCTGCAAATCCAAATGCTGATCTCGTAAAGTAGGTGGAGTCTTTCAAGAGGATGAAGCTGCCCGTGTTCGAAGGGCAAGCCGACCCTAATGCCCGATGACTGGATAAGGCATATGGATTGTCTTTGAAGTTTTGGAGACCCCTGCAGCTAGAAATTTGAAGTTAGCTGCAATACAGTTGGAGAAGGACGGCAGTGTATTGTGGTAGGATGTGAAAATAACTTTTTGCAAGGAGCCTGTAATTTCAGATGCATTCCTGGAGGAATTCAGGGACCACTACTTTCTCATGGATATAGAGGAGAAGATGGCCATGGAGTTAATGAGCCTACAACAGAGCAACTTGTCGGTGAGAGAGTATGAAACTCAATTCACTCAATTGTCAAGGTATGCTCCTGAGCTCAATGTGGAGGAGACAAGAAAAGCAAGGAAGTTCGAGCAGGGCTTAAGGCCGAGCTTGAGGTCCTAGATAATACCATTAGGGATCAGAAGGTTCGACGAGCTCGTCAGAATAGCAACAATGACGGAGCTGACATGGATCAGTTCTAGTTGAAGAAGGAAACCTGGAATAAGAATAAGAGGCCAGCAACATCGAATCAAAGCAGAGGGAAGTTCCTAGAGAAGAAGAGCAGAATCGGTGAGCCAGACAAAGGAGGAGCTTCATCCCAAGGGGTGACTTGTTACAACGGTGTAGAGACAGGTCATTTCAAGTCTGCATGTCCTAAGCTAGCAATGTCTCAGACTTGCTTCCAATGTGGCAAAGAGGGGCACAACTGTCCACAGCTGAAGCAGGATAGTGCAGGTGGGCACATATCACAAAGGCAAGGGCGAGTATTTGCATTAACTGAGGAAGATGTTGTCAACTCCTAAGATGTGATTACGGGCATGCAAGACTTTTAGATTATGGCTGAAGTGTATTGAATAAAATTTTGTATGAGAATAATATCGAGAATTGAATATTATGAATCTTCATGTGACAGGGTGTGTTTTGATTAATGGAATAAGAGCCAAAGTTTTGTTTGATAGCTCTTCGCATACTTTTGTGTCACCAAATTTTCAAAGGTGGTAGGTGTTGAACCTAAGGTTTTTCCTGGCAGAGTTATGTCGGTAGCAACGTCGTCGGGTGAGGCGTTGATTATTGATCGATATTATGTAGGTTGTGATTTCAAGATTGGGGGAAGGCTTTTTGGGATTGATTTCATCGAGCTGAAAGTCTTGGGAGTTGATGTTATTGTTGGCATAGATTCGATGGCGATCTATGATGCTACTATTGAGTGCAAGAGTAAGGAGGACCTGCGGTGACTTTTCATGGGAAGAAAGTGAGCATGAAAGTGGTAGCGGCATTATCCGAGATGAAGATTCCAAAGGAAGTCGGGGTGATTCCAGTAGTTCTAGATTTCCCAGCAGTATTCTTGGATGATCTACCGAAATTACCACCACATTAGGATGTTGAGTTCTGTGTCAACATTTAGTCAAGTAGTTCTCCATATCTAAAGCTCCTTATAAATTGATGCCTGTAGAGCAGGACGAAGTGAAGAAGCAGTTCGAAGAGTTGTTGCAGAAAGGATTTATCAGACCGAGTGTTTCACGATGGGGTGCACCTCTGTTGCTAGTCAAGAAGAAGGATTGATCATTGAGGATGTGCACTGACTATCGAGAGCTAAACAAAGTAACCATTCAGAACAAGTAACTGATTCCACGGAATGATGATCTATTTGACCAGCTTCAGGGTGCAGCTGTATTTTTGAAGATTGATCTATGGTCCGGCTATGACCAAGTCTGAGTTAAGGAGGTGGATATGCACAAGAGAACTTTTTGGACTTAGCATGGGCACTATGAGTTTTCGGTTATTCCATTTGGAGTGACGAATGCGCCAACAGTGTTCATGGACATGATGAACAGGGTTCTATGGCCATTCATAGACTCATTCATCATGGTATTCATCAATGATATCCTGGTATACTCGAAGTCAGAGGAAGAGCATGTCGAACACTTCGCAGAGGTGTTGAAGAAGTTGCGGGAGCAGAATCTGTATCTCCAGTGGTCAAAGTGTGAGTTTCGAAAGTCAGAGGTGGCATTTCTGGTTCACATCCTTTCTAAGGAGGGAGTGGCTACTGATCCTCAAAAGATCAAGGCAGTGAAGAGTTGACCTAGATCTATAACTGTGAAGGAGATGCAAAGTTTCTTTGGTTTGACAGGGTACTATCGGAGTTTCATTCAAGGTTATGCACAGATAGTAGTTCTGCTGACAGGGATGACTAAGAAGAATGTGGACTTCAAATGGACGGATTAATGTGAAGCTAGTTTCCAGGAATAGAAGAAGAAGTTGACGACATAACCTATACTGGTACTACCGAGAGTGGATAAGGATTATGATATCTACAGTGATGCATCTCAAAAAGGTTTGGGATGTGTTTTGATGCAAGAAGGGAAGGTCATTGCTTATGGATTAAGACAATTGCATCCTCATGAAAATAACTATTTGACGCATCATTTGGAGCTTGTAGTGATCATTTTTGCCTTAAAGTAGTGGAGGCACTACGTATATGGTGAAAAGGTCAACATGTATACAGATCACAAGAAATTGAAGTATATCTATCAGTAGAAAGATCTGAATCTACGTCAGAGGCGGTGGTTGGAGGTATTGGAGGACATTCGTCCTGAGATCATGTATCACCCAGGAAAAATGAATGTGGTGGCTGATGAACTCAGTCGGAAGATTAGTCTCTCTCGTCCAATTATGATGCACAAGGAGTTTGTTGAGGAGCTGGATCGGGCAGATATCGAAATTGTATTACATTGTTTGGTGGCGTCATTGGCACAATTGAGACTTCATCATAAATTGATGGAATAGATCATTGAGGGCCAGAAGTTAGACGTAGACACTTAGAGGATGAAAGAATAGTTTTCTATCGGAAAATTATCAGAATTTCAAATTCAAGATGGTGTTTTATGGATGGGAAAGAGGTTGTGTGTGCCAAAAGAGAAGATTTGAAGGTAAGCATTATGCATGAAGCACATACTACCTTGTTATCGGTATACCCTAGAAGTACAAAGATGTACAGGACACCAAGTAGTATTTTTGGTGGCTAGGCATGAAGAGGGATGTAGTGGATTTTGTGACAAAGTGCTTGGCATGTTAACAGATTAAGGTGGAGAATTAGAAGCCTGCTGGGTTATTTTAGCCATTGCCTATTCCAGAGTGGAAATAGGAAAATATCAGCATGGACCTTATCACTGGTTTACCGAGAAGTCACAAGGGTAATGACTCAATTTTGGTGATTGTGGATCGATTAACTAAATCGGCACATTTCTTGTCTATGAATTTTACGTGGTCAATGGAGAAATTGGCAGATGTATACATAGAGGAGATCGTGAGACTTCATGGGGTCCTGTCACTATTGTCTCCGATAGGGATGCAAGGTTCACATCGAGGTTTTGGAAGCATCTGCAAACTACTTTGGGAACCATAACGGACTTCAGTATGACTTCACCCTTAAAAAGATGGTCAAACCGAAAGGGTGAATCAGGTATTGGAAGATATGTTAAGGTCAATGTGTTATGGACTTTGGTGGAAGTTGGGAGAAATATTTGGCACTGGTTGAATTTAGTTACAACAACAACTATCAGGCCAATATTGGTATGGTGCCATATGAAGCATTGTATGGGTGGAAGTGCAGAACACCCCTATGTTGGCATGAGCTGGAGAGAGGTAGATGTATAGGACTGGAGATTGTGCAGCAGACTTCAGAGAAGATCAAATTCATTCAGAAAAGATTGGTCGAAGCACACAGCAGGCAGAAAAGTTATCCAAAAGTTCGTCGAAGAGATTTGGAATTTGAGGTTGGAGAAACTATTTTCCTGAAAGTGTTGCCAACGAAAGGGGTTATCAGATTCGAAAGAGGTGGAAAATTAGCGCCAAGGTATATTGGACTCTACAAGATTCTGAAGCGGATTGGTCATGCAACATACAAGTTGGAATTGGTAGAAGAGTTGGCTCAGGTTCACGACCTGTTCCACGTATCGATGCTATGAAAATACATACCAGCTGTTCGAGGAAGGTACGTGGGAATCTGAAGACCGCATGAAGAATGAAAATTTGAAACTATTTGTGCAGGTTCCGAGTTTTGTTGTGTGTTTTTCCCTTGCTAAAAGTAGTTCTGAGGACAGAACTCTTCTAAGGATGGGGTAATGTAACACCCAAGAAAATAAATTGTATTACTTTAAAGTAATTAACTGATATATTTTACTATTTTGAATATTTTTTGAAACTACTATTTTTGCACGTGCGAAACATGTGTTGTGAAATTCAAATTCTAAGATTTTCATATCTAAAATTAATTCTTCTCATTATATTACAATATTTGATATTTTTGAATTTATTTTGAAAGAGGAGAACTACTTTTGAAATTGTTTTGACGAAATATTTTTTTTATAAAAGAAATCATTTTGGGGCCATAAAAAAAGGCCAAAATTAAAATTTCAAATATCAAATGTTTTGATTTGGGGACAGCCAAGTGTGTGGGATTAGAGGAGAAGATCATGGAGCAAATTTGATTTGGTTATTTATGGAAATACCTACTTGATTTGCTAAATAATTATTTTATAAAATTTGGGATCTATAGGACTTTATTTCAATTTTTTCTCAAGAAACCCTAAACCTAAATCCCGGCCATATATTAGAGAGGAAAATAGTAGGTTTCAGCTTCTTTTTGTTTTGGCTTGTGGGTAAATTTTGGAGTCTTAGAGACAGCTTTGTATAAGGAGGAGAAGTGCTTTCTAGGTGTTTGCATTCGGATTCTTCAAGAGGTGGGCGTCTATCTACCTCTCTTGTATATTTTTTTCTAATCTTGAATGTTGTAGTTTCATGCTAGGAAATCTATTTGTAGATCCATGATTATATATAGCATGAGTGTGGTGTTTGCTTTGAAATAAATTGTAGAGATGATTTATATGATATGTTTGATTGAAATCATGAAGAAAGAAATCAATTTTTATGTGAGTTGGACATGATAATTGATTAGCGGTTATTATACCATGTTAGGGTATGAAAATCTTAATATTATAGCTTATAAAATTGATTAAAGGATTATGCATAACGTTATATTTGTTTAGATCTTAATATTGATCTCAAGAGGCTTGTGTAGTTGCTATAGAGATGAAATTCCGAAGATTATTGCTATTTAATGTTTGTTAAAATTTTTATATATTAAATTTGAGTTGATTGGGGTTGAGTATAGCATGTATAACTACCAAAAGAATAGAGTTTCCGAACTTGTTGTTAAGAGAGTTTTAGCAGTTGTGGGAGCAATTTTGAATGGTGAGCTACTTCGCACTTGCTTGTTTGTAAGTAGCTAAAGTAGCATCGAACCAAGTGTTGGACTCTGAACTTGTTGTTAAAAGAGTTTTGGAAATTGTGGGAGCAATTTCGAATGGTGAGCTACTTTGTACATGCTTGTTCGCTAGTAGCTAAAGTAGCATCGAACCAAATGTTGGACTTCGAACATATTGTTAAGAGAGTTTCAACAGTTGTGGGAGCAATTCCGAATGGTGAGCTAGTTCGCTCTTGCTTGTTTGCAAGTAGCAAAAGTAGCATCAAACCAAGTATTGGACTTCGAACTTGTTGTTAAGAGAGTTTCAACAGTTGTGGGAGCAATTTCGAATGGTGAGCTACTTCGCACTTGCTTGTTTGAAAGTATCTAAAGTAGCATCGAACCAAGTGTTGGACTCCGAACTTGTTATTAAGAGAGTTTCAGCAGTTGTAGGAGCAATTTCGAATGGTGAGCTACATTGTACATGCTTGATCGCAATTTGCTAAAGTAGAATCGAACCTAGTGTTGGACTCAGAACTTGTTGTTAAGAGAGTTTCAATAGTTGTGGGAGTAATTTCGAATGATGAGCTACTTCGCACTTGTTTTTTGCAAGTAGCTAAAGTTGTATCGAACCAAGTGTTGGACTCCGAACTTGTTGTTAAGAATGTTTCTACAATTGTGGGAGCAATTTCGAACGGTGAGCTAACTCCAATTCCTTCAACAGTTGTGGGAGCAATTTCGAATGGTGAGCTACTTTGTACATGCTTATTTACAAGTAGCTAAAGTACCATCGAACCAAGTGTTGTACTCCGAACTTGTCGTTAAGAGAGTTTCAATAGTTGTGGAAGCAACTTCGAATGGTGAGCAACTTCGCACTTGCTTGTTTGCAAGTAGCAAAGTAGCATCGAACCAAGTGTTTGAATCCGAACTTGTTGTTAAGAGAGTTTCAACAGCTGTAGGAGAAATTTAGAATGCTGAGCTACTTTGTACATGCTTGTTCGTAAGTAGCTAAAGTAGCATCGAACCAAGTGTTGGACTCCGAACTTGTCGTTAAGATAGTTTCAATAGTTGTGGGAGCAATTTCGAATTATGAGCTGCTTTCTACATGCTTGTTCGCAAGTAGCTAAAGGAGCATCGAACCAAGTGTTAGACTCCGAACTTGTCGTTAAGATACTTTGAACAGTTGTGGGAGTGAGCTACTTTGTACATGCTTATTTGCACGTAACTAAAATAACATCGAACCAAGTGTTGGACTCCGAGCTTGTTGTTAAAAGAGTTTCAACAGTTGTGTGAACAATTTCGAATGGTGAACTACTTCGCACTTGCTTGCTTGCAAGTAGCTAAAGTTGCATCGAACCATCTGTTGAACTCCGAACTTGTCGTTAAGATAGTTTCAATAACCGTGGGAACAGTTTTGAATGCTGAGCTACTTTGTCCGTGCTTGTTTGCAAGTAGCTAAAGTAGCATCGAAACAAGTGTTGGACTCCGAACTTGTTGTTAAAAGTGTTTCAACAGTTGTGGGAGAAATTTCGAATGGTGAGCTACTTCGCACTTGCTTGTTTGCAAGTAACTAAAGCAGCATCGAAGCAAGTGTTGGACTCTGAACTTGTTGTTAAGAGAGTTTCAGCAGTTGTGGGAGTAATTTCGAATGGTGAACTACTTTGTACATGCTTGTTCGCAAGTAGCTAAAGTAGCATCGAACCAAGTGTTGGACTCCGAATTTGTTGTTAACAGAGTTTCAACAGTAGTGGGAGCAATTTAGAATGGTGGGCTTCTTCGCATTTGCTTATTTGCAAATTTCTCAAGTAGCATTGAACCAAGTGTTGGACTCCGAACTTTTTGTTAAGAGAGTTTCAACATTTATGGGAGCAATTTCGAATGGTGAGCTACTTTGTACATGCTTGTCCGCAAGTAGCTAAAGTAGTATCGAATCAAAGTGTTGGACTCCGAACTTGTTGTTAACAGAGTTTCAACAGTTGTGGAAGCAAATTCGAATGGTGAGCTACTTCGCACTTGCTTGTTTGCAAGTAGCTAAAGTAGTATCAAACCAAGTGTTGGACTCCGAACTTGTCGTTAAGATAGTTTCAACAGCTGTGGAAACATTTTTGAATGCTGAGCTACTTTGTACATGCTTGTTCGCAAGTAGCTAAAGTAGTATCGAACCAAGTGTTGGACTCCGAACTTGTCGTTAAGATAGTTTCAACAGTTGTGGGAGCAGTTTCGAATGGTGAGATACTTTATACATGCTTGTTCACAAGTAGCTAAAGTAGCATCGAACCAAGTGTTGGACTCCAAACATATCATTTAGATAGTTTCAACAGTTGTGGGAGAAATTTTGAATGGTGAGCTACTTTGTACATGCTTCTTCGCATGTGGCTAAAGTAGCATCAAACCAAGTGTTGGACTCCGAACTTGTCGTTAAGATAGTTTCAGTAGTTGTGGGAGCAATTTCGAATGGTGAGCTACTTTGTACATTGTCACGCCTCGCTTCCCAAAAAAGAATACGGAATACGGATACGCGACAAAATCCCAGCAAATGATTTTCTTCATCCATAAGCTGTTCAAGAATCTTTACAATATTTCACAAGAATAATCAGAGTCGGAAGCAAAAGAATCCACAAAATATGTAAATACGAATCAAAATACCAACAAGAATACTTGAAACAAAAATATATTTATCTCAAATAATCCATATCTGAATATGTCAAATATCCTGGGTCACATTGCCCAAATACAAGAATAAATCCAAGTACAGGATACAATTGTTCAAACAAGCAACAAGAATAATAATAGCAAAATCCAGCTCTAATATTTCATATCACCAACACCATCCGGTACCTGTTCTCCAAAATCTACAATTTAACAATTTTAGGAATAGGAAAAAGAAAAAAAACTTCCGTCAATGCAAGTTACGGGCCGCTTGTAATGCAGGATACAAGTACAGAGGGAAAAACTAATAACATGGAATATGCATGATAACATAATAAAACAACTAGCATGGTAAGGTGAACAAGTTCATGTAGCATGTAACAAGTGTCAAGTGAACGAGGATCATGTAAACAAGCATCAACTATCATGTACCATGTAATCATGTAGCATGTGTCAATTATCAAGTCTCACGTATCATGTAATCAAGTATCAAGTAAGCATGTATCATTTTCAGGTATCATGTATCAAGTCTGGTAGTTATTACTATCTAGGTAGCACTTCATGCAACCCTCACTGCATGGTTGCTACAACTAACAATTCCGCTTAAGATTTGATAGTGGACCATATAAGGCAGTGTACTCAGGGACAAGTATCAGGTATCGAGCTTCAAGCTCCAAGTATAAGTATCATGTATCATGTATCACGTGTCAAGTAGTGCAAGTGGCATGTACGTGTCTTGCGTGCAAGTGTCAAGTAATCATGTGTCAAGCATCATGTATCAAGTAATCACATAGGATCAGTGGATCCCCTTCCGAGTACATGTTTCTGAATTATCCACTATTAGATCTTTTCCTTAAACCCTGTCTTGATTATTTATTATTATTGTCAAACAAGCATGTATATGTGCAAAACATATCAAGAATAACATGGCATGATCATGTAACAAGTTCAAGTTGCAAGATAAACATGTACGGGTGCAAGATAACACATAAAAGGATAAAATAACCAAATTTTCAGTTTAGGACAGCAAGACCATACTGCAGTAAAATAGTGATTCCCGTCGTTACAAACATGCAAATCTAAATCGGTCGAAAGGTCTAGAAAATAGACTCCCAACCGAATCCAGCAAACATATATAAGTCATATAATATTTTCACAAAAACATAACTCAAAACTGATTTGTAACCAAAAAATATGTTCAGCCAGAAATTAGAAGATCGTATTCAACGGAAAACAGGATGAAAACTCATTAAATAAATCCACGAAAAATCTGGGATATTCCCCTATATGTATAGTAACAGGAAAAAAAAAATTCGTAATTTTCCAATATAAATAGAGTAGTCAAGTAAAATCAGAAAACATCAAGATACAGTAGATTTGTAAATCTGGAATTCTAAACATTGTAGTACAAAAACAGCAATATCTCACAAACCATAAATCGAAATCCAAATCTGCCAAAAAGGTAATAAAATAGACATAGTACGCTAACTTTCATATTCAGAAATAATTTGGAAATAGCAAGTAGAAATAGATCGAAAATCAAGTTCTTTACTGAACAGTAGTAAAATTCTGCATGTAAACTCTTTATTTGCAAACATGAAACGGTTTGTAAAACATCTCAAATAAATCCACCAAAATTCTGGGTAAACCCAATCAAGTCAAGAAATACTGAGCAAAATTTTAGATCACAATAAGAATTTTAACACCAAAATAAAATAAATTACTCTTCAAAATTCATAGAAAACAAAATTTGGGAATCTTTCGACACCACTGTAGTAAAATAGACATAACTCACAATCCGTAAATAGAAACTGAGATCCGTCAAAAGGGTTGGAAAATAGACAGAATTCTCTACAAATCATGTTCACAAAATATTTTCAAATACTGACCTTAATAGGGCCTAAAATACTGATCAAAACTGAAAAGTCAGCAAAATTGAAAATATCGCATATGCACAAAATCCACTAGTTCACATAGAACTCATCCAAACACAACCAAACATGATATAGAGTATACTAGATGTCCAAGCAACATGTTATAGGGTATTTCACAAGTCCATAACAAGTCTACGACAAATAACACGAACGAGCACAAGATTACACATGAGTAACACGCATATATGCAACAAGATATGGTCAATCCTAGGTTATATCATTTCATATGTGTCGTGAGGAAACTATGGTCAAGTCATCACTATAGAGACAATATCAACAAGGAGATTCACACACAAATTGTCTTTAGAACCCAAGCTACACTACAAGCGGTATTTAGTACTTGTATTTACAAAGGAATTTATTACAAGTTACTTGTCTTAACAAATGACGAAAATGACTCCAGGCAAGAATAACGGGAACGGATTCAACGAACCACGAACGAAAACCACGAACAAAACCACGAACCAACGAGAACAAAACCCAAGAGCACGCACTTCAATAACCAAGCAACCAAGAACAACGGCAAGATCAATGGCGAGGGAAAGAAAAAGTCAACGACAACAAGGAGAAGGCGACAGGCTAGCGGCTACTGGGGCTGGCTGCATCGCGCCGAGAAAAGAGATAGAGAGAGACAGGGAGAACGACGAGCGGAGAGAGAGTCAAGGATAGGGATGGAGACGATGGTGCTCGGGGTAGAGGCTGACGGGGATGAAGTGCAGTGGGTTCGGGAGTGTGGGGGAGGTGTAGTCGGGAGGTAGAAGATGGAAGGTAGGGGTTTTGGTGGCTAGGATTCACGGAGAGAAAGAGAGCAAAATGGCAGCATGGGTTTTAAATAGTTGGGTTTTAGGGTTAGAGGGGTAGAGGCGGTTAACAGAGGGGACTAATGGGTCGGGTTGCATGGGGATGGGGATAGAGCATGTGGGTATGGGGGTTTAAAGAAACAGGGCATGGGTATTAATAGTAAACTGGGTAATAGAGTTTAGGTTAGTTGTAGGATAAAATGATAATGGGTATGGATAATTGAATAGGATAAGTAGGTTTGAATATGTGGATATAAGAGATTATAAATTGGGAATTAGGGATTCAAGCAAAAGTATAGATAAGGCAAAATGAACAAAATAATAGAAAAAAATAATATAGAGTGAACAAATAAAATAAAGAGGATAAAAAATAATCAGCTAGATCAAAATGGAACGAAACAAGAGACGAACAGGAATCAAGAATTCAAATAAAAGAAGACAGGAACAATAAAATGAAAATATATTGAAAATAAAATTCCAATATACGGTCCGAAAGAGATACAACAGAATCCAATACAAGGAAAAAGAAAATACACTCAAAAATACACAAAAATGAAAAACAGGGGTTACATACATGCTTGTTTGCAACTAGATAAAGTAGCATCGAACCAAGTGTTGAACTCCGAACTTTTTCTTAAGATAGTTTCAACAGTTGTGGGAGCAATTTCGAATGGTGAGCTACTTTGTACATACTTGTTCGCAAGTAGCTAAAGTAGCATCGAACCAAGTGTTGAACTCCGAACTTATTATCAAGAGAGTTTCAACAGTGGTGGGACCAATTTCGAATGCTGAGCTACTTCGCACTTGCTTGATTGCAAGTAGCTAAAGTAGCGTCGAACCAACTGTTGGACTCTGAACTTGTTGTTAAGAGAGTTTCAACAGTTGTCGAAGTAATTTCATAGGGTAGAGTTGAGTTCCTCAGCAAGTAATTAGCGCTAAAATGTATTAGTATTTCTATAGGATTCGATATCTATGGTGAGCTACTTCGCACTTGCTCATTTGCAAGTATCTAAAGTAGTATCGAACCAAGTTTTGGACTCCGAACTTGTCGTTAAGAAATTTTCAGCAGTTGTGGGAGCAATTTTGAATGGTGAGCTACTTTGTACATGCTTGTTCGCAAGTAGCTAAAGTAGCATCGAACCAAGTGTTGGACTCCGAACTTGTTGTTAAGAGAGTTTCAACCGTTGTGGGAGCTATTTCGAATGGTAAGCTACTTCGCACTTGCTTGTTTGCATGTAGATGAAGTAGCATTGAACCAAGTGTTGGAATCCGAACTTCTCGTTAAGATAGTTTCAACAGTTGTCAGAACAATTTCGAATCCTGGGCGACTTTGTACATGCTTGTTCGCAAGTAGCTAAAGTAGCATCGAACCAAGTGTTGGAATCCAAACTTGTTATTAAGAGAGTTTCAATAGTTGTAGGAGTAATTTTAAATGGTGAGTTACTTCGCACTTGCTGTTTGCATGTAGATGAAGTAGCATAGAACCAAGTGTTGGACTCCGAACTTGTCGTTAGGATAGTTTCAAAACAAGGGGGAGCAATTTCGAATGGTGAGCTACTTTATACATGCTTGTTGCATGTAGCTAAAGTAACATCGAACAAGGTGTTGGACTCCAAACTTGTTGTTAAGAGAGTTTCAATAGTTGTGGGAGCAATTTCGAATGTTGAGCTACTTCGGACTTGATTGTTCTCAATTAGCCAAAGTAGCATCAAACAAAGTGTTGGGCTCCAAACTTGTTGTTAAGAGAGTTTCAATAGTTGTGGGAGAAATTTCGACTGGTGAGCTACTTCGCACTTTCTTGTTTGCAAGTAGCTAAATGCTCATCGAACCAAGTGTTCGACTCCGAACTTGTTGTTAAGAGAGTTTCAGCAGTTGTGGGAACAATTTCGAATGGTGAGCTACTTTGTACATGCTTGTTCGCAAGTAGCTAAAGTAGCATCGAACCAAGTGTTGGACTCCGAACTTGTTGTTAAGAGAGTTTCAACAGTTGTGGGAGCAATTTCGAATGGTTAGCTATATCGCACTTGCTTGTTTGCAAGTAGCTAATGTAGCATCGAACCAAGTATTGGACTCCAAAATTGTCGTTAAGATAGTTTCAACAGTTGTGGTAGCAATTTCGAATGCTGAGCTACTTTGTACATACTTGTTTGCAAGTAGCTAAAGTAGCATCGAATCAAGTGTTAGACTCCGAACTTGATTTTAAGATAGTTTCAACAGTTGTGGGATCAATTTCGAATGTTGAGCTACTTTGTATATGCTTGTTCGCAAGTAGCTAAAGTGGCATCGAACCAAGTGTTGGACTCCGAACATGTTGATAAGAGAGTTTCAACTATTGTTGGAGCAATTTCGAATGGTAAGCTAGTTCGCACTTGCTTGTTTGCATGTAGCTAAGGTAGCATCAAACCAAGTGTTGGACTCCGAACTTTTTGTTAAGAGAGTTTCAATAGTTGTGGGAGCAATATTGATTGGTGAGCTACTACGCACTTGCTTGCTATCAAGTACCTAAAGTAGCATCGAACCATGTGTTGGACTCCGAACTTGTTGTTAAGAGAGTTTTAACAGTTGTGGGAGCAATTTCGAATGGTAAGCTACTTTGTACATGCTTGTTCGCAAGTAGCTAAAGTAGCATCGAACCAAGTGTTGGACAATGAACTTGTTGTTAAGAGAGTTTCAGCAGTTGTGGGAGCAATTTCAAATGGTGAGCTACTTTGTACATGCTTGTTCGCAAGTAGCTAATGTTGCATCAAACCAAGTGTTGGACTCCAAACTTGTTGTTAAGAGAGTTTATAAAGTTGTGGGAGCACCTTCGAGCTACTTTGTACATGCTTGTTCGCAAGTAGCTAAAGTAGCATCGAACCAAGTGTTAGACTTCGAACTTGTTATTAAGAGAGTTTCAACAGTTGTGGGAGCAATTTCGAATGGTGAGCTACTTCGTACTTGCTTGTTTGAAACTAGCTAAAGTAGCATCGAACCAAGTGTTGGACTCCGAACTTGTCGTTAAGATTGTTTGAACAGTTGTGGGAACAATTTTGAATGTTGAGCTACTTTGTACATGATTGTTCGCAAGTAGCTAAAGTAGCATCGAACCAAGTGTTGGATTCCGAACTTGTTGTTAACAGAGTTTCAACTGTTGTGGGAGAAATTTCGAATGGTAAGCTACTTCGCACTTGCTTATTTGCAAGTAGCTAAAGTAGCATCGAACCGAGTGTTGGACTCTGAACTTGTTGTTAAGAGAGTTTCAGCAGTTGTGGGAGCAATTTCGAATGGTGAGCTACTTTTCGAGTTAAGACAACCAGAATATCATGACTATGGATTTTCTTAGGAAGAAAATTGCTTTTATTAAAAATGACCAAGTGGCTGCTTCTGAGTTGTGAGCCATTATTACATTTGAAAAAATGAACTAAATAAGAAAGAAGACAAGCTTAGGAATGCTCTAGGATTAGAAGTTGCTTGGAGCGGTGTTCAAACACCCTCTTGGTACTTCACCAAGTGTTCCGCATTCCATGTTCTTGGGACTCTCTTGCCCCCCTGGTCTTCAAGTTGATATGTGCCAGGGCGGACAACTTTGGAGATCCTATGTGGCCCTTTCCAATTAGGTTTTATCTTGTCTTTATTGCTTGGAAAAGAAATTGATAGCTTTCTAAGCACCAAATCACCTTCTTTGATATTAGTCGGATGGACTCTCTTGTTGTAGGACTGCTCAATCCTACGTCGATAAGTCTCCTGACGAATAGAGGATCTTTCTCGTATCTCATCATGAGGTCTAAGTTGCCACGAAGCTGGTTCGAATTTTTCTCTTCATTATAGGCAATCAAGCGGTGTGAAGCTAGGCCGACTTCGAGTGGGATGACAGCTTCGGAGCCATAAGTGAGGTTGAAGGGAGATTCTCCTGTGCGGGTCATCTTAGTAGTGCGATAGCACTAGAGCACATTAGGGAGCTGCTTGACCCATAATCTCTTAGCATACTTATCCAGTCTCTTTTTCAGGCCGAAAAGAATTTTCCAGTTGGCGTTCTTTGCTTTCCCGTTGGATTGCGGGTGGGACATCGAGGATAACCGTTGCTGGATACCAAGTTCTGTAAAAAATTAAGAAAGGCAGCCCCTATAAATTGGGTCCCATTGTCTGTTACCAAGATTCAAGGTACACCGAATCGGTAGACAACGTTCTTCCAAAAAAATGCTGGACTCTGTTTTCAGTGATCTTCGCTAGAGGCTCGGCTTCGATCCATTTGGAGAAGTAGTCTATTGTAACGACAAGGAACTTCAGCTGGCCCGTCACTAGAGGAAATGGCCCGAGCAAGTCCATTCCCCACATTGCAAAAAGGGTTGGACTGGATAAGGAGCATAGCGGGCTTGTGGTAAGCGGCGGATTGTTAAGAACTTTTGGCAGGGGATGCATTGGCGAACGTGCTGTTTGGCGTCGCTGAGGAGTGTGGGCTAGAAGTGTCCTTAATTCAAGATTTTGCGAGCGATGGACCATGCTCCCCAGTGAGCACCACACATCACTTCATGGACCTCCTTTAGAGCATACTGGGCTTCCTCGGGGGAGAGACATCTCAAATAGGGTCTGCCATCCACTTGAGTGTAAGAGCATTTGTACATGAACCCCTCGATGAGCGTGTACCACTCGGCTCTGGTTCTGATTTTTCGAGCCTCTTTTTGGTATGGAGGGAGGATCCCGTCTTTGAGGAACTTGAGCAAGGGCCTCATCCAATTTTCCCCGAGTACCAGGGGCAGCATCACCATAAGCTAAGGACCATCTTCCTCGATGCTCGGCCTCATGAGGACTTCTATCAAGATGGTTTGTTCCAGGTCCTGGAGGGAAGAGGAGGCCATCTTTGAGAGGGCATCTGCTTGCGCAGTCTCTTCTCGGGGGATTCGCTGGAGTTGTGCATCTTCAAAAGACGCCAGCAGCTCTTTGACTTTGGCCAAATATTTGGGCATACGACCATCTCTTGCCTCGTACTCCCCTAATACTTGGTTCACTACCAGCTGTGAGTCGTTGATTATTCTAACTTGCCGGGCCCCGGCCTTGAGTGCCATACACAATCTGGCTATGAGTGCCTCATATTTAGCCTTGTTGTTTGATGCCCAAAAATTAATACGGAGTGAGTATTGGAGAACAAAGTCATCGGGACCAGTCAAAATGACCCCAACCCCACTCCCGTCAGCGCATGAGGACCCATCAACAAACACGATCCAGATCGAGGATTCCTCTATTGCCATGCTGGGGTCGGAGATAGTGCTTTCTACTATGAACTCTGCCAGGGCTTGTGCTTTGATAGCGGTTCTGGATTGATAGTTGATATCATGTTAAGTGAACTCTATAGACAACTTCATCAGGTGCCCCGAGTTTTCTGGTTTGTAGAGGACTTGCTTGAGTGGCTGGTTGGTAAGAACGACCACAGAGTGAGAATAGAAGTAGGGGTGGAGCTTTCGGGCTGCCATGACTAATGCATAGGCCATCTTTTCTAGCTTTGGATAACGGAGTTCGGCGTCCCTGAGGACCTTACTCACATAGTAGATTGGCTTTTGCGTCTTATTTTCTTCCCTTACCAGAACAGCACTGAGAGTGTTCTGAAGTGGCGAGGTATATATAGAGGACTTCCCCGGGCTTCGGCTTGCTTAAGAGCGGGGGGTTGACAAAATAGGCCTTGAGTTGATCAAAGGACTTCTACTGTTGTTGCCCCTACTCGAAGCCTTTTGCTCCTCTAAGGGCCTTGAAGGATGGGAGGCATTTTCTCCTGACTTGGAGAAAAAATGCCCTATGGCTGCTAGGCATCCTGAGAGTCTTTGTACGTCTTTGACACTTAAAGGGGAGCCATGTTCAATATGGCCTTAATCTTTTCCTGGTTGGCCTTTATGCCCCTTTGGCTAACAATGAACTCAAGAAATTTACCGGATGAGACACCAAAGGCACACTTGTTCGGGTTTAGTCTCATATTGTGTCTCCTCAACACATCAAAGGCTTCCTGACAATCGGAGACATGATCCAATTTGCTGATGCTTTTTACCAACATGTCGTCTACGCAGACCTCCATGTTCCGGTGGATCTGTTCTTTGAAGACCCTGTTAACAAGGTGCTGATAAGTGGCACCGGCGTTCTTTATCCCGAATGGCATGACCCAGTAGCAATATAAACCCTGGTCGGTTACAAAAGAGGTCTTCGAAATATCTGGAGGGAACATCCTCATTGGTTGTAAACGGAAAAGGCATCCATGAAACTTAGGAGTTCGTGTCCGGAGGTTGCATCAATCAGGGCATCAATGCTCGGGAGCCGGAACGGATCCATCGGGCAAGCTTTGTTCAGATCCGTGAAATCAATGCAAATTCTCCAGCTCCCTATTGGCTTTTTTAACCATCACAATGTTGGACAGCCATTCGAGATAGTTGACCTCTTGTATGAACCGGGCATTCAAAAGTTTCTCTACTTCTTCATTGTTTTCCTGCTGGTGTTCTGGAGCGAATTTACGTTGCTTTTTTTGGACGGGTTTGGCCCCAGAAGAAACACTAAGATGATGGATGAGAAGTTCTTCAGAGATTCCAGGCATATTGGTTGCGGTCAAAGCAAACAGGTCGCGACTTCCCCTTATACATCGGATAATGTCGGTATTGATGGGAGGGGGAAGGACTTTACTAATCTGGAATGTCCCGGTCGGATCTCCTTCTGAGAAGGCCACTTCTTCCAGCTCGTCGAACGGCTCTGATATAGCTTGTCTACTCCCTTGGGGGAGTTCAAGGGCTTTAAGGAAGAGGACCGACCCTCCAACCGAAGTCATATAACATTTGCGAGCTGCCTCGCTTCCCCTCACTTCTCCCACTCATGCTGTGGTAGGGAACTTCATCTTCATGTGGTGGGCTGAGGGTACAGCCCGGAGAGCAGGTAGGCCGGGTCGTCCCAGAATGACATTATAAGCAGCCTTCACATCCACCACAATGAAATCCATCAGCTCGGTTCGGGTGATCGGGATTTTGCCAGCGGTTACATCGAGAATTATCACTCCCTCAATCATCACTAGCACCCCGATGAACCCGCAAAGAGTGTATCTGGCGGGCTTGAGTCGAACCCTGGATAACTTAAGACCCTGGAAGGCTTCTAGAAAAAGGTTATTGACTGAACTGCCGTTGTCGACCAGGACTCGGCGTACATCTAAGTTGGCCATATGGAGGTTGATTACAAGAGCATCATAATGAGGTGTTCGGATGCCTTCCAAATCCTTGTCTGAAAAGGTTACGGGGACCCCAAGGTCCTTTGGGGAGGATGGTTCTGCACGGAGTTCACCTCTCAGACGAAGGCTTTTCGAGAGGAGTTCGAATCTCCCCCCATTGGGCCTCCGTGTATGAGATGTAGGATAGCTTCAGCTTCAGAATCTAGGGTCTCAGCATGTCGCTCAGTTCGCTTATTAGCCCCCCTGGGGGGAGGAGGATCTGCTCTGTCCTTCCTCACAAACCTAGAAAGTTGCCCCCTTTGAATGAGGGCTTCGATCTCATCTTTGAGTGACCGACAGTCATCCGTGTCGTGCTTGTGATCCCTATGGAAGCGGCACCATTTATCCCTATTTCTCTTCTTGCCTGGTGTATTCATCTTTGGAGGTGATGGGAGCAGACCTTCTTTCCTGACATCCATCAGGATGGCTGAAACACAGGCGTTAAGTGGAGTAAACTTCTCAAAACGAGGAGGGGGCGGCGCTAACCACCATTGTCTTTCTGAAGCTTCTTAGCTCCTTCATCTTCACTGCCCTTCCATTTTTCCTAAATATTGGCTCTTTCTGGTTATGTGGGTGGAGAGCCTCTTTTGCCCTAATGTATTTCTCGCTCCTCAGCAGGAGTTTCGAGAAGTCTCGAGGGGGCTTCTTAGCGAGAGAGGCCTTCAAGTCTGTGTGGTTGATGTTGGACTGGAAGGTAGCAGAGGCTGCCGACTAGTCTAGTAAGGCGATGGACCGGGCTTCGGAGGTGAAACGCTTAACATAGTCCTTTAGCTGCTCACCCTTCCTTTGATTGAGTAACTGTAAAGAGGTGCTTGTCTTTTTGGCGCGACGGCTACTAACGAAATGTGTAAGGAAGAGCCCTTCGAACTAATCGAAGGAGAAGATGGAGGCAGGGGTGAGCCGGGAATACCATTCTCTTGCTGGCCCCTTCAGTGTGGCCAGAAATGTTTTGCAAAGAAGCACGTCTGACGCCTGGTTGATCATCATGAGAGTTTTAAAACTCTCGATGTGGTCAACAGGGTCTAACTCCCCGTTGTATGACTCAAAGTGAGGAGGTTTGATGTTTTCTGGGCCTGGGGCTTCCATGATGGTCCGGGAGAACGGATGCCTACTTGGGCAGAAATTCCTTGCCTGTTGTTCCTCTTCTCTATCAAGTTTGCCAAGGCGCCTCTCCATCTCGTGGAGACGGCGGTAGACCGAATCTTCCCTTTGATCGTATCTCGCTGACCCCCGGGACTCATCCTCATGGGGAATAGGACTGGGAGTGTAATGGTGATGGCTTGGGGCAGGTTGAGGACTAGGTGGCCATTGATCGTGATTAGGAGAAACATTGAGGGCCCGCAGAACGGCTTCTTGAAAATCATGGAACTCCGCCCTTGTGATTGGTGCCTCCTGATCGCGGTGGTCCCTTAGGGGAGGACCGACCGGTCGGGGTGCAGCTCCTCCTCTGACGGCGCGAGGGTGACTCTTTCCATCTCCTGGGAGAATTAGATCTTTTATGATCTGGTCTACGGCGGGATCGGGCTCTAGGGGACCGAATGCAGGACCTCTTTGATGTTCATGGCGGGGGATCCCGTCGTGGGCCGGCCTCTCTTCCAAGCGGGTTCGCAGATCTATCCCATGTTGTCGATTGATAATAATGTGTCGGAGATCCTCTGGCGTTGGAGGGCTGTGAGAGGCTATGGAGTTAGATGAGCGGTTATCTACTGAGACATGGTCGTGAAGAGGAGGTTGCCTTTGGCGACTCCGACGGGAGGGCCCCCTGGCGACCCGTTGAGACCCTTGGGGGGCCTGCTGAAGGTGAGGTTGCTGAGGAAGAGGACGTCCAGTCTGTGGTTGCTGGATAGGTTAAGAGGGAGGTTGTCCACGCTGCGGTTGTTGGACTTGCTGGACGGGGTAAGGGAGGACCTCATGAAGTGGAGGGGGAGAAGGAACGGGAGTGGCTCTGCAGCTGGAGACCACTGCCTTCCCCTTATTCGGAGGCAAAGCTAGAGAGATAACTTCACCGGTGCAATAAGGCTGGATTGCTTTTCGTTTCCCATGGATGGTGCCAATCTGTTGTTGCTGATTTTGGTGTGGGAGCAAACAGATGAATTTGTCAATTCTTAGAGGAAACAAGTAAGGCAAACCTGTTGAATTTCACCGGCATTTGACTGGTTTCTCGCTGCTGCCGTGAACCTGCAAAAAAGTTCAATATATCGGGATGGATCCCGGCGATGAACCCTCCAATGCTCTTGTCAGTAATCAGGAAGATTATGAAAGAGCTTTATGTAGAAAAAGATTGATTACCTCGTTATGGTGGGGGGAGATGGGTATTTGTAGTTGCCTTAAAAGACAGTTCAGAGATAATCAGTTATCCCTATGTCCTGGTGTTTTTAGATAAGATAGAGAGTTTAAACTCCTTCATGATAAGAGAGACTCTTTAAACTGCCCCTTAGAGATAATCTAGAATTTGAATTACTCTTTAAACATCTGAATTGGTTTGTAGCGGGTCGTTACCCATACCCAATAGGATAGATTTGTTTTTGAGTTATTTGGCTTTGAAGAAAGACCCAATTTCCATTTCGGACATGTTTGTAGGTAAAATTACTGTTTTACCCCTGAGAGCTTTAAGATTCGTGCCCGATTTGAACGGTTCCAAATTAATCTTATTTTTAGCCATATCAATTACTTTTCATTATTATTAAACAGGTGTGAACGAATAAAAATAGGGCTAAAGACATTTTAAGAACAAGGGATAAGTCTAAGATGATTTGGAAACACAAACGGGTGACAAAAAAAGAACCTATAATAGTCAAAATAACGAAACTTTCAATTCTGGACAGAAAGACTCTACTTTACAAAATCTGAGATTTCTGTTGCTACAGAACTGTAAATCTATATCCGTCAAAAAATCTGGAAACTAGACTCTCTCCCGAATCCAACGAATATATACAAGTCATACATCAGCCACAAAAACAGGGTTGAAAACATCGTTTTATACAAAAGTTATGTTCAGCCAGAAAATGCAAAATCTTGCTTATAAGCATGGAAATGATTTGAAAACATCATAATTAATTTTTTGAAAAATCTTGAAGATTCCCGAGTATATCTAGTCTCAATATATAAAATATCATGAAATTATATTACAGATAGTATAGTCAATAAAATTCGGAAAACAGAATAACGCAGTAAAATTGTAAATCTGAAAGTTCAAGCACAGCAGTATCAAAACAGAGATAATTCACGAAATACAATTCGAAATCCAGATCCGACAAAAGGGTGGTAAAATAGACAAATCATGCTGTAGTTCATATTCACAAAGTTTTCTTCAAAAATGAACAAAATTAGGTTAAAAATATAATTCTTTACTGAAAAGCATGCAGTTTGAAAATATATCGATTGGTTTCATAAGTATGAAATGAGATACAAAAGTCATTAATTAATTCTACAAAAAATAGGGATTGATCCCAGTCATGTCTAAACATACTCAACAAAATATAGAGTTCCAATTCTACTTTTAATATCAGTTTTAAAATAATGATTCATACAAAAATCACATAGTTGAGAATCTAGAATATACGATATGACTGCAGTAAAACAGCAATAACTCATGCATCAAAAATTGAAATTCAGATTCGTCGAAAGTTTTGAAAACTAGAAAACAAAGCCTACAAATCATGTTTACAACTTTATTTATTTTACTGATGTTAACAGGGTCGAATTTACTGTACAAAAATAGGGCAGCAGTGAAACGAAAGTTCTTTTATGCATTTCATCAAACAATTTAATTACAAAAGATCCAATCTAAGATGGCATACAAAGCATGGTATCTAGGCAACTCAAATCAGCATGGCACATGAATGAACAATCTATAATAAGATAGTACATTATATAAACATTCATGAAGCAATCATCTATAACATACGATATGTCACAACAAGCATATATCAAGATATCCTTCTAACCTAATTATTTTCATGCAACGGGTAACAACTTATTATGAAATACTCATGATCAAGAGATGAACGAACGGATCAACTAACAAGATATATGATCAACATGAGAGTGACAACAATGCATGCAAGACTACTAATGGTATTTAACTTGTATGACAAAAAAAATACATACAAGCTACTTGCCTGAAAAACAACGACGAAGATGAAGAACATAATAACGGGAATGGATTCCAAACAACGAACACAACACCGGCGACATGAACAAGGAGTGAGAATCCACACAAATACAAACAAGTGTTGTGCACGTGTCTCACACGCATACTCGAAACAGTAGCAAATAGCGAGAGCGTCTACTGCAACAAGGGAACGGCGATGACAGCAGCGACACAGCAAAGCGGCAATGCTCGGGTGTCGGCCTCAGCAAAAGAGAAGACGACGACGGAAAGGAAGACAACAGCGATAAGGACGGGCGGCGCGGCGAGGGGCTGGGCGCGGCGCTGCTACCCGAGCGGGGACAGGGTGCGACACGGAGGGGTGTACAGTGGATGAGGGGAAGAGGATAGGGGTTTGAGGGGGTGGTCTGCCGACATCGGGGATAGGACGATGACTGGGAGGAAGATGAGAGATTAAGAGGTCGGGGTAGGGTAGATGACGGCTAGGGAGAGGGAGAGATGAGTATTAGGGTTTGGTAATTAGGGTTAGGGTACAATTAAGAGGGTTATATAGAGTCAATATGGGTTTTGGTCAACTGGGTAGTATCCAATAGGAAGAAAAGAGTCCAATATGAGACAAATAGGCCATGAATTAGGTGTAGGCAATAAAAAAAGACAAGGCAAATTTGTAGATCAATCAAATGAGAATATAAGGGCCGAATCAAACAGAAATGAATCATAAGAAGAACAACAACATACAATTCAAAATGGACAAAAAGAGATACAATCAAAAATAAAATAAAATAACCAGGAATTTAATTAAATACAAATAAACAATTACTAATGGTCTTCAGAAAGAGCAATGCCTAGAAAAGAAGCTGAAGTTTTTTAGCTTGATCCAATTACCAAATTAGCTGCAAAAATTGATAATTTATCAAAACGAATGGGTAATAGAATGTTAATGCTATTCAAATTAATATTTCTTATGATCATTGTGCAGAAAATCACTCAAGTATTGACTATTAAGTGGGAAATCTATTTGCTCAACCACATTCCTATCAAGCAAATTTTGTGTCCAACTTTCAACATCAAAACAATCCTTATTCGAACACGTATAATCCACGATGGAGAAATCACCCCATTTTTTTGGAACAACAATCAATGAGCAATTAGACCACCTCAACATTTTTTACATCAAGAAAAGAAGCCGGCACATGAGGAAATGTTCATACTGATGGAACTGCGATGATTTCCAGGACCACGGATTGGTGTTCGTATCGATCATAAAAGCTTAACAGATTTAATACGTGATCTAACCCTTTATAGCGGAATCTAGGGTTCTCGAATTATACCTGCGATGAGAAGAAGACGATAGTTTCTAGCAACCTCAAGCCGTCAGCGACCCCAAGATCTTCTGCACGTATTCCTTCCTCGGGTTGGACGTCGTGTGGGCGACGGTCTACCAACCTTTCTTCTCCTTGGCTGACCTCTCTTTCTCTCCTTACGTGAATCACGAATTTAGAGAAAATTCCTTATCTCTGATAATGATATGATGGCCAGAGAATAGAGGATATATATATAAGGCTACGGCAGGGACCATGAGGAGAAATTAGGGTTAGATCTCCTAACGAATCTGGGTATCCCGTGTTCAGCCCGAACACACAACCCAGATCCATTAACAATAGCTCAGTCCACTAAAGAGCTATTGTTGCACTATCTTCCTAATCCCAAATTATATTTATGGGCTCCTTTTATTATATGCTCGTTCAGCTCCCCATGTTAAGATATCGAATGTCCGTCGATTAAATTAAGTTACTGACAACTATATTGATCAACATCTTTTATCCTTAAGTAGTACCACTCAACTTTATTTGTCATGTCGGATGTAATCCACCTGCAGGGTTTACATGACAATCCTTATGAGCTCCTTAAGGGGACATCATCAACCCGACGTATCGGGACATGGATTCCTTTTACAATCAACAGCCCATCATACATACAATGCTATTACCCAATTCATAGAGGTTGTTGATCCATAATGAATCTCACTCTTTTTTGAGTCAATGTAATGCACACTGCATATACATGTCTGTTATTATATCTGGATTAAGAGCATAAGCATCCATAATAACAGAGGTGATTGTTCCTTTTGTAGTCAGTACAAAGAGAACAACCTCAAGTGGTCCTGTTCAATACACACAAAGTGTACTAGTATAAACCTATAGTCAAGATAGACTAATACCAGATTACACTACAACCTTTCCAATGGATTGTCCAAGTCCGTCTAGGTTGTGAACTATTTATATATTCCATAGGAAACTGATAATATGATCTTATGTGTGTCTCCTCACACCATATTATCAACCTTATAGAATATCAGATACTTGCATTAATATTATAATAAACACAATATGCAAACATATGCCCATATGATTCTCATTCAAAAAAAAATAAGGAAATAAAGTTAATACAAAAGTGATGCTTTCAGTATATAACCCTACCACATACAATACATGCAAAAGACAAATTTGGCGATCCAAAATGTTGTAACTTCAACTTCGGCTTCAATTTGCAACCTTGACACTCAGATTGGTCATCTTTCAAATATTCTTACTGAAAAAACATCAGTAACCTTACCCACTAACATCGTGACCAATCCCAAGGAGCATGTTAAAGCAATAACACTAAGAAGTGAGAGAACAATTTGTAGTATCCTGATCGGATATTATATTTATATTATAATTATTATTAAAATTAGAATATTTTTATGGAAATTATCTAGTTTTATTATTAAAAACTGAAATATATATATATATGTTATATATATATATACTAGTAAGTATATATATGTATTGTATCGGTTTTATGCACTTGTACAGAATCCTGTAAATGCGTTTTTGAGAAAATGTCTGAAATATCCGGGCTAATATTAAAAAATTATTATTTTATTATTATTTTATTTTTATTTTAGAATTGAGATATTTTTGGGTGATATTACCCAATTTTACTAATAGACATTATCTATATATATATACCAGTCTGTATACATCTGTATTGCATCAAATTGGTACTGAAATCTTCCGAGCCGATAATAAAATTATTTTTATTATTATTTCTTAATTAAAATATTTTTGATAGTGTTTATTCATTTTAATTAATAAAAATTATCTATATATATAAATGTATGTATGTATAAGTACCATACCAATTTCGTACATTTGTACGGAATCATGTAGTATGTGATTTTGGGAAAATACCTCTTATTTTTTATCATTCATGATCAAATAGAAGGTTAGGATTGGATTAGGGTTTGATTGCAATTTAAATTTGCAAATTGAACTCCAATTGTTTTGAGCCACAAAGAGAAAGAGACAAGTGGCTCTCTTCTCACCCACAAGCTCTCTCTCTCTCCCTCTACATAAGTGGCCGCCCAACCCTATGGGGCAAAACCCCATTTCATTTTCTTGTTTCCATCCACTCTCATCTCATTCTCCTTCTTCTTGTTTTGTTTTAAAGTTTAGAAAAAAAAATTGAGAAAAAAAGAAAAGAAAAAGAGATCAAAATCAAAAGAAAGAGTGAGTTCATTAGGAATTGTTCGTGAGAGGAGGAGCAAGAACGAGGAGCAAGGAGGGGAAGAGCTAGTAAGTCCTTCCAACCAATTTGGGTGGGGGTTTCTCACCTTTTGTGTTTGTTATTATTGTTGTTATTGATTAAATAATCTCAAGATTTGGAATAATTCAAGATGCATATGAGTAGTATGGATTGAAAGTGTTTAAATGCAAAGATTGAAGTAGTAGAACTAAAACAAAACCCTAAAGATTCAACCATATAGTTTTGATGGTTAGAATTAATTTCTTATGCTAAAGTTGAAATCTTTAGCCCAAATTAATTTGAGAGGTTATTATTTGTGTTATTACCATGCTCTAATTTTTGTAGATTTTTTTGGGTTAGTTTAATGGATTAAATCGTTTCCCTAAAACAGCGAGCTTTTAAGCAAGTTGGTGTTTTGGTCGTTCTTGAACCATGTTTAAAGGACTGGATTTTGAGTTCCAAGCGGAATCTGAAAAAGTGGTCAACTAGAGAGTTATAGTATATGTTCCCACCTTTCCAAAATATCCAATTTTGTTAGATTCTGATAAGTATAGCAAAAGTTACGACCTTTACAAGTTTCAGCTTTGCTGTAACTTTTGCTGTGCTTTTGTTGTTTTGAATTGTGTTCAAAGGACTGGATTGTGAGTTCCAAGAGGAATATGAGAAATTGGTCAACTAGAGAGTTGTAGTATGTGTTCCCGCCTTTCCAAAATGTCCAATTTGTTAGATTGCGATAAGTACAGCAAAAGGTACGATCTTTACAAGTTTCATCTTTTGCTGTAACTTTTGCTGTGCTTTTGCTATTTTGAATTGTATTCAAATGACTAGATTTTGAGTTCTGAGAGGAATATGAGAAAGTGGTCAACTAGAGAGTTGTAATAGATGTTCTCCCCTTTCCAAAATGTCCTATTTTGTTAAATTTTGAGAAGTATAGCAAAAGTTATGGGCTTTGGAAGTTTCAGCTTTGGGGATGTCTTTGTTGCTCTCTGTATTGTGTTTAAAGAGTAGGATTTTGAGTTCCATACGGAATTTGAAAAAGTGTTCAACTAGAGAGTTTTAGTAGATGTTCTCACCTTTCCAAAATATTCAATTTGGTTAGATTCCAATAAGCTGAGTAGCAGTTATGACCTTTACAAGTCACAGCAGCTAGCCTTTTGGCTAAAGCTTCGTTGTTTAGATTGTTCGATGTTTTTGTGCATTTTATTGAATGAATCTGAGAAAGTTTTCAACTAAAGAGTTGAAGTAGAGGTTCTCACCTTTCCAAAATTTCCTATTTGGTTATATTCTGATAAACGGAGTATGAGTTATGACCCTTACAAGTCACAGCAGTTGGCCTTTATTGGCTGAAGTTCGCTATTTAGATTGTTCAAGGTTTTTGTACCTCTTATTGACTTAATCTGAGAAATTTTTCAACTAGAGAGTTTTAGTAGATGTTCTCACCTTTCTAAATAGTCTAATTTTATTAAATTCGGATAAGAGTAGCAAGTTTAATTGCTTTTAGGTTGTTAGAAGGTTTTGTATTTTGCTTTTATGTATAAAAGATCTTGTTTTGCTAGTAGCATGTTATTTCGCTTCTAGGTTGTTAGAAGACTTTTCTGGTTGCTTCTATATGTTCCATTTGTTGCATACATAGCCAGTTGGCTTGTATGTAATTCGTTTGGCTTGTACGTAGCTAGTTGGCTCGTAAGTAAGTTATTTTGCTCGTATGTAGTTTATTAGCTAGTACGTAGTTATTGTGCTCGTCTAGGGTGATATCATTGCCCTAGGAGTCATCGACCATCAAGACGTGTATTTATTTTTCTGCTTATGGACTATGGACGATTCGCCCCTCGTGCACCGTCAGATCTTAACCGGTGTAGGTTGATCGCGGGCCGGGAGTGTAGACGGAATCCAAGTTCAGGATAGTTGCATGCGAATACGTTCGTATTGTCGGGGTCTTGGATCGATAGGCCATGAACAGGATCCTTAGGAATTCTGGTAAGTCTAGGTTGAGCACCTAGTAGAGTGATCTTGAGAAGTCTAACTTAAGACTTAGCATGTTGTGTTAGTACTGTTATCATCCCTCGGATTGTTTAGGGTTAGTGACATCGTTAGGGTAGTAACTTATGGCTATTACTATTAACCCTTATTTATTATCATTTTCGCCGAAGGTAAAGAGTTGGTATTAAGGGCGATACCTTACGATCCAACCTATTCTATAGGCCAACACTAGGTGCTGTTATTGGTTGTACCCTTCCTGTCAAAGGGACGGTCTGTGCCTTCTTACGATTTGGGAGCACGAGATCCGTATCACATCTGTTAATTTCTGAAATGCCATGATATGGGCGGGAAGTATCCTGTCGGAGCTAGGGGATGGACCACCGGAACTCCGTCACGCTCTATATCAAGAAAGGAAGACAAGCCATAGACTACGGTCTATCTGCTAGGGGCCCATAGGGAGATGCTTCGAGCTAACCTGTGTTGTAGTAAACTCTGAGGGTTCGTCGGATTTTTTGAGTGATGTCTGGTAGTCCGAGAAATAGTGGAAAACGGAGACACCACTATATGACTGCAAATGGCGGGATTAGAACGTTTCTGGGCAACCTCATCAGTCATGTTGTATCTTCAGAAACAGGTTGAGTACAAGAATAGAATTCATTGCGCAGGTTCAAATCCCTATATATGAAGAAACAGCTTGATATGGAGCGTATGTAGTATGGGCTGCATACTGTTCCAGAGTCTTGCTTGCATTAGAATAAGTGCATCATTGCATTAGTTAATCCTGCATTAGATTCTAGGTCATAGCATACACTAACACATCAATTATATATACACGTTTCTCTTTTCATCAATCTGTTTGTTTAAAGTTGAGAATCGCTGCTAGTCATCAGCCTTAAAGCGTCAGTATATGTACTGACGTCTCCACTTTAATAGGTACTAGATTGCAAAACTACAGGTACAGGATTAAGGAGGACTCAAGGCAAGAGAAGTAAAGTGTTGATTCTTATTTTCAATTGTAACATCTTTTGTAAATTTATAAACTGTTGAGAAGCATCAAGGTGAAGTACCGAGTGTTGTATATATTATTAATTGTACCCTGATGTAATTTTTATTTAAAGTTTGTAACACTTGGGCTTGTATGGGATTATTGTAACACTGATGTAATGTATTACAGTTTTATAACATTCGGACTTGTAATACATTTGTGTTGAATAAAAAGTTTTAAATTTTCCTTGTTTTTTTATGTATTGTGGATAATTAAAGGAAAAGATTCTCGCTCATGTCGCGGTTTCCCAGTGTATGGAAATTGGGGCGTTACACAATTGAGCAGCCACAAGCACATACTACAGAATAAAATGTTGTTGAAATGCAAGATGAGTTCAAAACAATTTGGAGGAACAAACACAGCAAGTGGCCCACCACCATAATGGGAAGAATAAAGGAGCTTCAAACCTCACGGTTTCCAGGGAGTTTAATTATAAAACATCTCCTAATGTACCTTATGATCCACCAATTCATTATCCACACAGACTTAAAAAGAATAATCTTGATAATGAATTCTCTATATTTTAAATATTTTTAAAAAGTTGCATATTAATATTCCTCTTATTAAAGGTTTAGAACACATGCCTAAATATGCTAAAAATTTTAAGAATATTTTATCAGACAAGCGAAAGTTGAAGGAGCATGAGATGGATATGCTAACCAAAGAGAGTAGCCCAATTTTACGAAAGAAATTTCCTCCTAAACTTAAAGGTCCAGGGAGTTTTACGATTACTTGCACTATCGAATTTTTTTAATAAATTTTTATGTGATTTATGGGCAAGTATTAATTATATGCCTTTTTCGGTTTGCAGAAAACTTGGTATTGGAGAAGCAAAGCCAACTACAATTTCTTTGCAATTGGCAAATAAATCTATCAAGTACCCAAGAGGTTTATTATTGAAGATGTTTTAGTGAAGGAAGACAAGTTCATTTTTCCAGCTGATTTCATAGTACTTGACATTGAGGAAGATGAACAAATTTTGTTGATTTGGAGCAACATTTTCTAGCCACGTGGTGAGCTTTGATTTATGCCCAACAAGAAAAAATTAATTTAAGAGTTGAGGATGAGCAAGTAATGTTTGATGTCTTTAAATCCATGAAGTTTCCTGCCGAAGTTCACTCGTATTTTCAAGTTAGTGACACTGATTTAGTTGTGGGCGAGACACAGAGGGCTGAAGTTGAAAAGTTACCTATACAAGTCTGTTTAATATATTCAGCAACTCTTGAATCTGAGAAAGGAAAGATTTTGGAATATGTCCTATATTTAGAACCTTCACCATCTATTCATCTTTCTTCTCAGCTGAAATTCAAAGAGGTGGGGATATCAAATATGCCATCTTCTAGAAAGAAATGACTTAAACTCGAGCTTGAACTTATTCCACACATGAAGAGAATTATTAGAAAATAGGTTCTTATGTTGTTGGATCTTGGCATCATATAACCATCTCAGCTATTATGTCTGGCTGAAGACTTAAAACTTAGCACTTCTTGGAGGCAACCCATGTTTTGTTTTTCCTGTCTTTAGAATTTCTTTTTCTTTTAGTTTAATTTTATTTTTTGATTTTATTTTATAGGATTGCATAAGTTTGGGGGTTTCCGGGCAGAATTGTTTTCTAGACCTGGATTGATGGCTATTCTTGGACAAGATGGAGTCCAATCTGTGAAAGTGTTTCAAAAAGCAATCAAAAGAAATTGTCTAAGATTTCCAATGCAAAAAGAATAAGGAAATTTAGACATATACGAATCCAGATTTCACCAAAATAATGGACGCCACTCAACCAAAAATTTAACATGAATTAGGGAAGCAATTCTGAACTTTTCTCAATTTTTTGTTTTTTCTTTACCCAATAAGGACAATGTGATATTCAAGTTTGAGAGTACAATTTTTTTAAAATTTATATGTATATTATGAAGGAAAAAAAAAAGGTTTGACTTAAATTAGGATTACCATTATACTTTTGGGTTCTTTATTGTATTAAAGCATTGTAAATATTTTATTTAGGATAGACAATATCTTATAAAGCAAGAATAAGCATACTTTTTTTTTATAGAATTTTTGAAGTTCAAAATTTCTTATAAAATTTTGAGAGTCATGTGATTATATATAAAAGAGGAGTGTAATGATTTATCTTGTGATTATCCTCTTTGATCTAGTTTTAAACAGAGTTTAAGTAAATAGAGTTATAATGATTAAATAATTGAATCAATGAAGGTTGATCTACTCCAATGTTTTGAGTTACTGAGTAACTAGGGGTATTCATCACCAATGTTTACTTTTACATCACACGACAACTTGAAAATACGAGTATGCAAAAATACTCTAAGTTTGTGACTTGTTAAGTAATCGGGTGAATCTATCACAAATGTTTGCATTCACGTCTAAAGGCAAGTGACAACTTAGAGTCAGTAAAAAATATTAATAAATCTAGTTTACTGCTCGGTTTGTCGTAGTGAGAATGGGTGATCACATATTGAGTTGCTGCATGATTCAGTTGCATTAACTGCATGACAAAATATGAATGAGATGAGAATTATGTATAAATAATTGCACTAGAGAAAGTGAGTATGCTTAGTTTTCCTTTATTTGCTATTGTTTATATATTAAGTTGAAGATTTGATGATTGCATGATAAGTCCTTTCAGTGCGATGAATTGAGCATAATGTTATTACTCTTATTTGATATAGGGTTTTCCTTTTTGCTCGAGGATAAGCAAAATCTTAAGTTTGGGGGTATTTAATGAGTAAAATTTATACATGAATTTATTACTCTTTGTACTCATTAAAATTGCAAGTTCTCGTTAATTTCCTTCAAAATTTATCGTCTTTCAACTTATTTTTATTTATTTATTTGATTTTGAAGGAATGAGATGGATAAGTGCAAAATTTGAACATTTTGGTGAAATCTAGGAAGAAAATAAGGATAATGATTTCAAAAATTCAAATTGATTCTATATGAAGATTTCTTGAAAATATTAAGCACTGAAATGCGCATTTTTTACAAATTGGCCTATGAAAGAACCAATAGAAAATATTATGGTTAATTGGGGGTGGAATGAAATTTTGTAATAAAAATCAAAGTTTATTGAATTTATATTAGGGTTAGTTAATTTATTAGTTTAAAATTTAATAAATTAATCTTAATATATAGATTTTAATTGATTAATTAATTACTTAATCCTAATTAACTAACCTAGCCCTACTTCCCCTATATAAAGGTAGAGAGATGAGATGGCAGCTGGGGCGGGGGGTGCGTGAAGAGAAAGAAAGGAGCCGAGAGAAAAAGGCGGGTGGAGGCTGGAGTAGATCATGAAAGAAATGAAAAAAAATTAATAAAAGGAAAAGAAAAGAAATGAAAGGAGAGAAAGAAGGAGGCTCTGACTTGGATTTCGGAAGAAAGAGAATGGGGAGGATTGCGGCCTGACTTTTGATTTCTTTGACAAAACGAGTTTTTTTTCTTCTTCTCTTCTAATTTTTACCATTATCATGCAATCCAAAAAAATAATGTGTGTTGGTTGCAAATTTATCATGAACTAAATTTATTTTTCTAGGGCTTTGATGTAGCCTAGTTTTGAGAACACAATTTTACTTTCAAGTTATTTGATTCTTCTATTTTCCATGGATGTGTATATAATTTTTATTCTTAATGCTTACAATTGTTTGGCAAACTATTGTTTAATTTATTGAATCATGAGAAGACCGAGAAGGAACTTGTGATTTTGAATTATAGAATTAAACACCTTGAGCAAAATAAGAGATGATTTACCTCGATTAATGTGACTGTAAAAAAATCCATAGATATTAATGAACCTTCAATTAATTAATTTTGCATTAAGATATGACAAACTATTAGTTGGAGATATGTTTGGTGTTATTCGAGAAAAAACATTGAATAATTAGAGGATTTTTGTTTACAACTTGAAAAAGTAGAATTTCTAGTTACATGGAATTATGAATTATGTGGGATTAAGTATGTGAAATCAAAAGCCCAAGAGCTTTGCTATTAACCAATAATAAAATCTCATATATTCATTGTTCTTAATTAGATTAGCTTTTCCTTTAGTTTAATTTAGTTTAGTTGCTATTTTTTATTAAAATTTCAATTTTTCAAATAGTAGTTAATCTAGTGAATTTTGGTACTAAATAAAATAATTAGTCCTTGTAGGTTCGGCACTCTTTTCTTTTTAAACTATATTACTTGTTGCGATTTTATACACATGAAAATTATCATATCATTTAATTTTTGTTTTGTTTTTGTTTTGTACTTTTAGTTTTTTTCTCCATAAATATCTTCTTAATTCAATCTAAAATTTTCCACATCTTACTCTCTTACTCTCTCTACTACTACTACTCAATTCAATCTCAATTCAATCTCAATTCAATCATGTATTTCAACAAAGAAGTAAGCAACAAAGAAGTAAAACATTTCGATCGTATCGAATTGTGTTGATTCAGCTCCCAACTATGTCTACTTCAACTCTTCAAACAAAGAAGCTCTTTCTCTCTTTTTCTATGACTACCGGGTCACGTGACTACAGCTACTTTTTTCGCTTTTTTCTCTCTCAACCTGTAACACCCCAATTTTTTTTTTTTTGACAAAACTAAACCTCTAAATTCAATTCTCTCAATTTTCTATATCACTTTAAACATAAACTAAGATAGGTATATTTCAAATAAAATTTTGGCAGAATCTCCCCTGAAATTTCTGCCCCGAAACACAAAAAACTTACGGAATTCTGCTCAAAATTCCGTAGCTCACAATACAAACAATATTATCAAGGGCTCCCTCAAGAAGGGACCCCCCTAACCCCCAGAAAACAACAGGGGTTAGCCATTTCTGGTGTGAGTCTAATTATCAGTCTAATAAATAAATTAAATTGTATAAAGAAAATGAATTGAACTTACAAACATAAAGATAAGAAGGTTTAACCTGGAGTCTGAACATAAAAACATCACCAATACGATTTTATATCAAATACTCTTCCAGGCTGCATCCAACTGTGTCCATAACCATAATTTCACATATTTCACTTTATACATCACACAGACCAAATATATATATATCCTCGTTTTACATTTGCACAATACTAAGTCACATACAATCCATTACTTTTTGATTTAAAACCCTAACACAAATATTTATCACTCCACAATTATTGTCATATCACCAATTCTTCATTTATATATATATAACCATAGGATGCTACTACATATTTTCTTTATTTTTATTTAGCCATGTGCTTCATTTACTTATATTATATCATCAACACACACATTCATCCTGGAAGTTGTGCCAAGGCAGGTAGTTCCCACCATTCCCACGGAAATAGCGGGCGAGTAGTTCCCCGACACACTTCCAAGGTACACTAACTCATATCACAACATACTTTCTTTAATAACCATTTTCATAACCAATCTCATAATACAGGTATTTATTTTATTGTATTATATCAAGTATCACATCATAAACATATGCATCTATTTTCATAATACCACATTCATTCATGTCTTATGACACAAATATAACATCTCATTGCACATTGCAATTTACTCACATTTCATCACATCATTAACATATCACTTATTGAATACTCATTCTTATCGCATCAAAAGCATGTTTTATAACTCCTTCTCAACCCGTTATATCACTTTAGTAATTTCTCATTCTTACAAGTAATGTATGTAATTATCATTTTCACTAATAACACAAATTGCCATTAACTTCACTTGCATTCTCATCGCAACATACTCCATATCTCCAAACATAGTTTGGGCAATCACATATCACACCCCAAAGCCGATAGCTTGGATATTAATCACCACACCCCAAATACATAGTCTGGGTAAT
The DNA here is from genome assembly GCA_017893485.1 of Hemerocallis citrina. Lineage (NCBI taxonomy): Eukaryota > Viridiplantae > Streptophyta > Magnoliopsida > Asparagales > Asphodelaceae > Hemerocallis > Hemerocallis citrina. Next base: position 112,261,339 of record CM030360.1, on the reverse strand, counting down.
ATCACATCACATCTCAAGCCAATAGCTTGGTTATTAATTACTTCAATTACTTTTCATCCTCACTTTACTTTATTCTTCATTTCCATTATTCATTACCGATATCTTGCCACTCACCCTGCGAATTATGCCAAGGCAGGCAATTCCCACCATTTCCACAGAAATAGCGGGCGAGTAGTTCCTCGACACAATTCCAAGGTGTATCAGCTCAAATCATCCTGTATTTCACTTTAATAATCATTCTCATTAAACAATTACTTCATACTATTCATATTAACACACGTCCCTTTTAATTTTTCATTTTAAAAATAACCACAAGCAGCATTTATTATTTCTTTTCACACACAAACTCATAACTCGTATTCCTTCATATTCATTTCATTCACAACCACTTTCTTTCACATTCACAATTCACCTTCCACTTTCTTTACTTTCACATTTTATTTACACTTAGTTATTTTATTAGTTTGTCGACCAGTGAGCCACAGTATCCCAACAACTGAAAACCGACAGCTCAGTAAACACGCGGCCCGATGCTCTTCCAGAGTCTTACTCGTCTGAGGCTACGTCTTCCTCCTAGCCGAACTAGCGAGGGAACCACTAAGCCCAAGTAGAACTTGGGTACTTCCTCCCAGCCGAAGCCAAGAGGGAAAAAAACCACTAACCCCAGATAACCTGGGTACTTCCTCCTAGCCGAAGCCAAGAGGGGAAAAAAACCACTAACCCCAGAAAAACTGGGTACTTCCTCGCGACAGCTGTCATCGAAGGAAAACTAGGCCTCAAGCCGATAGCTTGGGCGATAAAATCCACTTACCCCAAACATAGTTTGGGTCCACTTACCCCATGCCGGTCCTTCGGTGTTAGGAGGTCTAGCCCAAACCCCCAGGATTGTTGTAGGTACTGGTCAACAAAACCATCTGTTATTAGCATTAGTCATTTCATCTTTTTAGCTTACTTTATCACACAAGCATTTCACTTTTGATTTTCAACGAGTCATGTCTTTGACTTTAACCACGTGAATTAGTAACACATTTTATTAGTACGTACCATCTTATCTTTTATCTTACCATTTGATGCATATCCGATGCTCACGACATTAATCATCGTATCATTATACCACATTATGCATACACCCTGTCATTCAACATATAAAACTATCATATCATATTATTGCATAATATTAATGTGCCAAGATATTTATTTTGCCATAACATCCCACATTAAGAATACCATGTTATTCATTACCTTATTGTATCATATATAGGCATACACCAAGTTATAACATTAATAAAAGAACTACATTATGTTATTCCATATCTTAAGAGTATCAAAATGTATAATTCATCACACTATAATATCATACTATTGCTCATTAATACACTTCGAACATAATTATAATGCAAACATATACCCACTTACTAATTTCATCAATTATCACATCACGAGTCAATATCATAATATATATATCACAAACATACACCACACATGCGGGTTTCCAAGAAAAGGGGCGAAAATCACTTATTTCCTCTAATTAAATCTCATAATATCCAATTATAGCATACTAGCTCATACACCATGTTCCATGTAAGTAAAATCACCTATAAGGGCCTATATGTCCCAAAACATGCACAAGACATGCACTATAAATACACGGGTTTTCAAAACATGATCACAATCACTAATTTTGTCTAATTACATCGTATAACATCCATCCATAGCATGCTAGCCCATACACAAGGCTCCGCATATGCCAAATTACCTATATCGGCCTTTATACGCAAAAACATGCACGAAACATGCACGGGATAAAAATATGCATAAACAATTCAATATATTTAGTTTTTATACATCAACACATCACATTAACCCATAATATAGATTTTATATACTTAAAATAGTTAATTTCACCAAATATCTCAAAAACCCGTTTTCGGACCCTTAAAAATCCGTATTTTCATTGAAAATCAATTTTTGACATAACTTCTGCAAAATATATCCAAAAGCCACGAAATTTGGCCACAATATAAAATATTTATAGATACAACATACTCACCTGACGGATCGAGCCAACGAATCCCTCGTCCGCCCGGTAGCCAGTCGAAGTTCGACTTTTTCCACCTAATTGGAAAATTATAGGACCGATTAGCATAAAACTCAAAACTCGACCTACGGACCTCCAAATTTGAATCCGTCTTCACCCACACATCACGAATGACATAAGTTGGTGAGCTACATTGATAGATTTCGAAGTCGGGTCCCAATACAAAAACTTACTCATCGATCGGAGGAACCTTGTAAGGGAAATCCCCAAATATCTACTTGCTTTCATCTAATTCTCCTAATTTCTCAAATTAGGGTTAAATAATAGTAATAAAACTCAATGACACCTCCGAATCTAACAAATTCTCACCTCAATCTTGCTCGGGCATTCCACCGAACACTCGGCGTGCATAAAAATTATACTTTCATTCTCAATCTTTTCCATTAAGTTCTAAGTCTACAAAATCCATTCTAAATTCATATTAATACTCTCACACTATTCTACAACCCCATATGCATTTTCTACATTTATTAGAATCGAGTTTCCTACCCAATTTCAAAAACCCTAAAATCCGAGTTTATGTCAAAATCACCCCTCCACATTTTCACCATGATATGCATAATTTCTAACTCCTAACATGTTCTATATGCTCCCTACATCTCCCTACATCAATTTCTATTAAAAGAAATGAAAAGCATACAATTTAATAACCTAACACACACTTTCTTATACCTTATTGGAATCCTCTGGAAAAACCGATATCACCATGTGGAAGAGCACTTAATGTTCTCCTAGAAACCCCAAAAGATTAAAGCTTGGAGGTGGAGATTGGATGGGTTATTCCAAACCCTAATTGATTTTCCAAAAGGGGGGGGGGGGGGGTTCAGTTTCGGTCGGCCAGAGGAGAGGAGGGGGAGAAAGAATAGGGGAAAATGGCAACTTAGTAATTTTTTTAGGTTTTTAATACACTAGGGTTTAGGGTTTTGGGCTTTAAGCCCATTTACTTAAGAAAATGACCCAAAATAGGTTATTTCAGCTCAATTTTGAGAAGTTTACAACCAAAAGCCACAAACTAAAAATTCTAGTATTTTACTGACCCCCTATAATGCACAAACGCCCCAGAAAAATTTCGGGTTGAATCGGATTCGTCTCCTCCGAGAAAACTCATATCAAAACTCCTATATTTTCGATTTTTCCCGTTTACCCCAAAATATCAATTAATATGGGTAAATATACTCAGAAACATATTTAAAAATAATTTAAATCATATAATTGAGGAATTAAAAAAAAATAGATGTTACATTCTACACACCTCAAAAGAAGCTCGTCCTCGAGCTACGGGGCTAAAATAACTCCTCGAACAAATTCAAAATACTACCTCCTCACCATTTCCTAGAATTTCCAAACACATTATCAACATCGGAACTTCATTGCACCATTACACTACAAAACGCACAGGCTTTACCGGCGTTATTTTGCACAATTACCGGCGTTTATAAATCCCACTGTAGATACCACCGGCGTTTTATAAATCGCCGGTGCAAGTGTCGCTGAATCGCGTGTTGTTGTAGGTTAGGGACATTCACCGACATTTTGTACGACCGCCGGTGTAGGTTAAAACTACACCGGCGGTCGCAAAAACGCCGGGGAATGTGTGTTTTCGTTTGGTAGTGCTATTTTTGGCCATTAGCTACACCGGCGTTCTTAAACTGCCGGTAAAGGCTGTCAATTTTTTGCTGAAAGCTACACAAGCGCTTGTAAAAACGCCGGTGTAGCTATATTTTTTTTTTTAAAAAAAATTTTAATTTAAAATAAAAAAAAGTTAAAGAAAAAAAAAGAAAAATTGCGCACTCTTGCAATCAAATTGAACACAAAATCATGATGTTACCAAAATTTTCATTTTCTTTAACAGTAAAAGAAAATGAAAATTTCCAGTATCTAAGCATGTTTGTCTATCAATTCTTCATCCCAACTAAATCATGATGTTTCCAGCTCAAAGAGAAACCTGCACACAGGTCTGTTCAACCCAATTCTTGTACAGATTTGGATTTTGGTATACAGCATCCTTAGATGACAGTTAACCCATTTTGGTAAAAAGGCATGCTAAGATGACAATCAGATGGCTAATATCCAGCATCTTTAACAGTAAAAGAAAATGAAAATTTCCAGTATCTAAGCATGTTTGTCTATTAATTCTTCATCCCAACTAAATCATGATGTTTCCGGCTCAAAGAGAAACCTGCACACAGGTTTGTTCAGCCCAATTCTTGTACAGATTTGGATTTTGGTATACAGCATCCTTAGATGACAGTTAACCCATTTTGGTGAAAAAGCATGCTAAGATGACAATCATATGGCTAATATCCAGCATCTTTAACAGTAAAAGAAAATGAAAATTTCCAGTATCTAAGCATGTTTGTCTATTAATTCTTCATCCCAACTAAATCATGATGTTTCCGACTCAAAGAGAAACCTGCACACAGGTTTGTTCAGCCCAATTCTTGTACAGATTTGGGAATTCTGAAGATTTTAGATCCAGGATGACAAATTTTAATTGGGCTTTGATTGGAGATTCTAGTCATAGATCGATTCTTTGGAGACCGACTTTCTAAAGAAAATTCCATTTGGAAGTATGCGGGTACATGTTTGTTGGATCACCAAAAATCCCATTTTTATTGAAGAAAAATAAGAATAGGGCTCATATCAAGTGTAGTTTTAAGGAAGTGTCATCGTGGAAGGAAGCCAAATATAGAAGCCAGAAAGAGGAATGGTAGAGAATGAGGATACACCAGGCTAACATAGCGGCATTTTCCTCATCACTCTCTCATCCCTTCTTTCTCTTCAGCAAACGCACACAAAGAGACATCAGCAACAACAGCAAGAGCGACAAGAACAACAACAATAATAAATTATTGTGAACGAGATGTCTCTATATGGGTTTCTAGATCTCCACTCCAACTCGTCTCTTTCTAATCACAGCCCAATTAAGAACATAGACGACAGTCACTAAACAATCCAATCACAGCCCAATCAAAATTTGTGATCCTGGATCTAAAAACTTCAGAATTCCCAAATCTATACAAGAATTGGTCAGAACAAACCTTGTGCAGGTTTCTTTTGGAGCCAGAAACATCATTGGCAAAGTTGGGATGAAGAATTAATAGACAAACATGCTTAGATACTGGAAATTTTCATTTCTTTTACTGTTGAAGATGCTGGATATTAGCCATCCGATTGTCATCTTAGCATATTCTTTACCAAAATGGGTTAACTGTCATCTAAGGATGTTGTATACCAAAATCCAAATATACAATACATGAAGGCAATTTAATTTTTGTGCTACAACTATATGTGAAATGTAGCTCAAGTAAAATTTTGTACTCAGGCAACTTGGCTCCAAATTATCCCTATTTACAACCCAGCTCAGAAATTATCGCATTCTTCTCTTTCAAACCCAAATTGTTCCATGGTCATACCTAGTAATACAATCTCAAGAACCAATCTCAAGAATCTCAAGAACCAATCTCAAGTAGCAAGCTAAATTAGAGAGTTGGGAAAAATTGTAGAACCAATCTCAAGAACATACCAACTACATCATACCTAGGGTTTGTGTAGAAATTTCAGAAACAAAAATTTTAAAAATAAAATGGTTCAGAAATTTCAAGAACAAACCTAGGGTTTGTGTCAATTGAAGGAGTGACGGCAAGGGAGGGGGCGACGAGGGGGGGGAGGGCGACGGCGGGGGAGGGGGCGGCAATGGGGAAAGGGTGGTGACGATGCGAGTGAGAGAGAGAGGGTTGGGGAGGCTTGCAGCAACGACGGGAGTGAGAGAGTGGACGACGGAGCACGGGGACGACGACGGAGGGCACAGCGATGGCGGCCAAGGCAGAGGCAGGAGAGCGCGAGGGAGAGGGGAAAAAAAATTTGGGTTTTTTTTTTGAATGGTATAGGGTTTGGGGGAAATTTATTCCAAACCCTATACCGGCATTTTTAGTTAAACGCCGGTGAATATGGCCTTCACCGGCGTTTTAATATAAAATACCGGTGAATATCATAATTCCCCGGCGTTTTATAGATGCTGCCTGTAATGCCCCGATTTTTATTTAATGGAAATTATTTTATTTTGCACGTAGTGTGCACATGTAATATTTTTTGGTAATTATTTTTATTATGATGAGTGTAGATATTTATATATGTGCTCCTTAATTATTTTTTTATAAAGCCCTTTTTTCAAATAGACAAAAGCTTTTCTTTTTAAAAGCCCAAATCTAATTTATTTGTTATCTTTTTATAATTATTATTTTGGCCCATAAACTAAAGCCCATGAGCTATTTTTATTTTAAATACAACTTGTAATGTAGAACACATTTTAAAGATTATTTTTATGTAAAATATAATGTACAAATTTTTAAATGGAGACAAATGCATGCACGTGCATTGCACGTACAATCCACATGCATAAGATGAGGCTGGTTTTGATTTTTTGGAGGGAAATGGAAATTTTGAGTGGAGTCATGGGTGGTGGTTACTTGATCATGGTTGGTTATTGTAACTCCTCCTTGAATCCTAGCCTTTTAATCCTAACTCCTACTTCAATCCTAGCCTTCCATTTTCCTAAATTTCTAGTATAAATACCCCCCTAGCCTGGTTATTCTTGTGCTAATTATTTCCTCCAAACCTATAGTTAAAATACATTATCTAGTAGTTTAGTAAGTGAGTCAAAGAGTGGGAGTTGTGTGTGGGAGTTTTGCTTGCATCAAAAAGGAGAGGCTGGCATTAGGAGCTCTCGGTTTTGGCATCTTGGAAGTTCGTGTGCGCATCGAGGAGGAGGACCGCTCTCTTGGCAAGGACATTTGTTTAGGAGGTGTTGCTAAGTGTAGTATCTCCAATTAAGGTGGGTAATTTTCCGTATTTCTAATTAGGAAGCATGCTAGATTTGAATTGAAAGAATGGTGCATGAAAAAGATTAATAAGAGTACATTTTAATTGGAAAAATGACCTATTGATTGATTGAAATGTTGATATGCAAATTGTATGTGGTCGTATCATTAAATTTAAGTTCTGTGTGAATTGATTATAGCCATGGATTGTTTGAAGGAAACTTCATTATTAACATTAAAAAGTATATGCAAGAATTAGTAGATTGACAATGTTGCTTTATGTGCTTAAATAGACTATTTTGATAATGTTGTATGAATGACTTAAAAATATAATTTGTGGGTTGTGAAATGATTAAAAACAGAGAATTGATGTAAAGATTGTTAATAAAGAGATTAGTGTTGTTAAAATTTGATAAGAAACGTCGAAAAAGAAATGTGGTAGTAGTAGCTTATGATTTGACCAAATTGTATGGAAAATATGTGTTAATTATTGGAAAAAAATATTTTTAATATACTGGAGTGTAATTTATGATGGGAATAATTAATCTGGAATTTTTACAGCAAGTTTAGTAAGAGTAAAATGAAATAAGACCTTGTTGAACATCGAAATGTTTTACTTAACAGAGGGAATCGATTTAATTAGATTACGGGCTGAACCATGACAACCTGAGCGCATAGCTCAAGTGGCCGGGATGATTTTAATTGCTACAGTGGGTTCGGGGTCTCACTGGTTGCTGGTGCGAATCCCATTAGCACCACATAATTGTTTTGTATTTTTTTTTTTGTAATGAATAAGCTACAGCCGAGAGCATTAAATGCTCTCAGCCCTTCTTTATAATGCCTAGCACGTTCGGCCTAGTGGTCTGTGCCTTTGGTTGGTTTCCCTGTGGTTGTGGGTTCGATCCTTGGCTTCGGTCTGTGTTTAAGTGTGGGAAAAAAAAATTTGGGTGTTTTTGATGATTAAAAATTATGAAAAAAATATGATTATTATTCTAAAAATATGTGGGACTCATGAAAAATAATTTGAGGATTATTTACATGAAATAGAGTATGTGTTGAAAACAAATGTATGAATAAACTATGGTTCTACATTTATATTTTGTGGAGGTTATAATTTGCAAAAGAACTTGAAACGAAGTGTTAGAAAAACAATATAGCAAAGAAAGGAATTATATGAAGTGATGTGATGTTAAGTATTCTCATTGGAGAATAGTGTGAAAATTATGAAATGTGAATATTCATTTAGTGATGTGATTTTAATGTAAAAATGATATTTGATGAAATACATAAGGAATAATTGGATTCCATGTATGGCTATGGACTCATGAATAAATTAGAAATCATGCTATTGAAAAAAAAAATCTGTTATGATTATGAAGATGAACTTATAAGCTGGAAATGCTAAATTTTAGAAATTGTGAATTGGAATTGAAACAAAAGAGTAGCTAAGTCTCCCCCCGCAATTGGAAAGAAATGAAATGAAATTTGAAATGAAAGACCAAGGTTGGTCATGTTTGAATGAATGAATAAGTCCGGTTTAGTGGAAAGGCTAACTCTAAAGCTTTGATTTTGTTCACGATTCTAATAAAAACTAAGGATTAGTACATAGTAGAGATGTGATGAAAGTGAGAGAAAAATACAAGTATGAGAGCTAGAGTTTACGGTGCAGGTGTGAGCTGCAGAATGCATGCTTGATGAGTCAAGACATGGCGTGGGCACTACTCAGTAATGATCGAACTTTAGCAATGCTTGTGGGATGTTTGGTGACTGCAAGAGGATCGTGTGCCATGAAGGAGGCTGAATTGCCACAGAATGCATGCTTGATGAGTCAAGACATGGTGTGGGATTCCCCTCCAGGTTTTCTGTACATGAGCTTGTACTCATAGATCATCTAGGATACTTACCATAGTTACAGTAGTAGATTAAGTCATGACGAGGGATTGAACCCTACAAAGATGAAGAACGAATAAGAGGCTTGCTCTCGGACCTATGTAGTATGGGATACATAGAATCCGAACAAGTGTGCACTAGTGTCATGTAATATAAATAATTGCATTAAGGACTAAGTGCACAATCACAACATGACATTATTAGGGTATTCCCTTTAGTTTGATATGTGACAAGTTTGTGTTTGTTAAATATGGAAAATTAGTTATACTATTTCCGGCATAGAGAGGATGGCCGTCTATAATGTTTGTCAGTTGAATAAACTGACGTACCCATAGTTTTATATGCAGGTAAATGACATGATAAAGATTAAAGAGGAATAGATGCTTAAAGATTATTCAATGTTGTTGTACTTTATTTAAGTGTTGTAAATTTACTTCCGCTGTGCAATGTAAAGAGTAAAGTTTTTCATGTAACTCTGATGTAAAGTGAAAAGTTCAAATTTCCTTATAAAATTGTACTAAATGAAGTGTAAAGATCCTGTAGAATCTCGAAATCAGTGTATTTTGGAATTCAGGGCGTTACACCGCCGGTGTATAGCCATCCAATTTGACGCCCCATTCCTGGTCTCTTCCTACCCCGGCATTTCTGGCAAAACGCCGGGGAATATACGCCGGTAAATCCATCGTGTGTTGTAGTGTTAACAACTGAACAACTTTTCGTCTGGTCTGCTGCACTATCGATCTACAATATCAACTAGTTTCATATAATTTGTCACATCCAATGCCACATCCAGCTGGACTTGAATCTACAATGGCTCCACCACTTGAGATAGATCTCTCACACTTTATCGACATAGAAACAAGAAAGACAACAAAAATTCACGACACCTCAAAGGTAAGCTTCCAACAATATGCCACGGTTCCAATTCTTTCTCCGACTCTCAAGGGGCCAACAAACCCCAGGTCTAAATTTCCCCAGTTCCTATAACGGCATACTCCATGGATAAGGGATACCTTCAAAAATACCCAATCTTCAACTTTTAATCTTCAAAAGACTTTCGCCGCTGATCTGCATAATCATTTTCTTTTATCGGCTACACACCTCAAAAGAGGCTTATCCATGCTCACCTGATAATTAATATTTTTCCTCGTTCCGAACCACTAAAATATTCCCCTAGAATTTGATACATCTTCATGCCATCGTGATAGACAATATACTGAGTATACTGAGAAAACTCTATCACCCGCTACCACAAGCCATCCATATCAAGAACAACAAATCTACAATAATAACAAGGATTTCCCTACTCCTACTGAACAATCTGCATTACATTCATTAATCTCATCCAGAATTCGATTATGCATCCTCTGTCACAAATAGAAATTTTGAATTCAAGTTTGACTGATCTGTTGTAGGATAGACAGCTGTATTGATAAACTACCGATATATAAGGTTGGGTCAACCTCTACTACGAAATAAAATCAAATTGATCTAATGAATTTAACACCTTCCACTCCTGGGACGTCATTAAGACCAAAACCTTCTTTCCATTTATAGCATTCATCACCTTATTTCTTCCCCGGGTGGTATTTTATTTTCATACCAAGCTACCAAGATACTCAAGCCACGTTTATTGCCTCCTGCTAAAATCATTTGCAAGAACAAGTGTTCAAACTCTTACGATCACAGAAAAAGCTAAAACTATTTTCTGAAAAATTAATTTCTCAACACCTTCAATACATGCCCTACTGTCACTAATTTCAAATTTGCATAATTCACGCACCCCATGTGACCACATCTGCTTCAATATATAGGCCACCAGCTTGCTCCCACGCATCACACTGTACCTGAACCCGTACTACATGCACTCCCTTCTCGGGGTAATCAAAACATAAGCTGTCGTTAATCTTCCTTTAACTCTTGAAAATGTCCTTTCACACTGCTCGGGCCACACAAACGGCACATTCTTCCAGGTAAGTTGTGTCATCACTAAAAAATCAATAGAAAATTGAGGAATAAACCTTTGGTACTAACTAGCCGAGTCCAAGAAACGCTGAATCTTCGCCACATGCGAGGGTTGTTCCCCATCCTTTCACCATCGAAATTTTCTTTGGATCTACAAATATGCCTTCAACAGACACAATGTGCCCCAAAAATCACACTTCCCTCTCCCGAAAATGACAATTTACAGACTTATCATACCGCTTCTAGTCCCAACGAGTTTACAACTCAAATCTGAGGTGCCATCTATGCCCCTCCATATTGCGAAAATACACCAAATATCATCTACAATTACAATCACACCCTGTTAATATAAGGGTGAAAGGTCCAATTCATTAAATTCATGAAAATTGCAGGGACATTTGCCAGCCCAAAAGACATCACTGAGAACTCAAACAATTCATATTGAGTACGAAAAACAACCCATGGGATACTTCCCTCTTCAAGGATTATCTGACGGTATTCGGTGTGCAACTCTAGCCAGGAGATTAATGGCACTCCCCACAACTAATCCAACAAATTATCTATTCTCAACAACGAATGCTTAATAGTCACCTTACTCAGTACACCTTCTCGGTGAACTACCTTCTTTGTTACAAAAACTGCCGGCGTGCCCTATGGAGTATCACTTGAACCGATAACCTTTTCAAAAACATCACCTCAAATTCTCTTTCATCTCTTCCCATTCCTAAAGTGCTATACCACAAGATGATTTAGAAATTGGGGTCATACCAAATATCAAATCGATCTTGAACTCCAGAGTTCGCCAATGTGGGGGACCAAGAACCTCTTCGAATATATTAGAAACTTTGCAAACCACATCAACAATCTCAATCTCTACCTTAGATATTTCCACCGAACCCAACGGGCATAATTTCATCATCCAAGGCATTACATACAATTAAAAAACTGGGTTTCATCGGGCTGTCTCACCCGAATCCTCCCTGCATCATACCCCAATTATGCATATGACCTGCATAACCCTTCACAACCAATCAATCTCCCTAATAAGGGATAAGAACCATAACCACACATCACTCCACAGTCTATAAAGTATACACCTATAGGACATACACCCATAGGACCTACACAAGATCTCCAGGGAATAGCCCCTTACGGCACACAGCAATCAATATAATAGAATATTCCAATAGTACACAAATTCACAACGGGATTTCTACAGAGATCAACCCATATGCAGGGCCATGAAAGGTAATGCTGACTCAAAGTCAGACAAAAGTCTAATGAGGATTGCACCATTCCATAATATAATCTATACTTAACAAAACACCCGCATAAAATACACTTTCTATCTCTAACTAAGCTATAATGAACCCATACTCACATGACAAGATCACTAGGATTAACAAATATTCCTAGTTAACCTAAGCTCTGATACCAACTGTAACACCCCAATTTTTTTTCTTTTTTTTATTTTTTTGACAAAAGTAAACCTCTAAATTCAATTCCCTCAATTTTCTATATAACATTAAACATAAACTAAGATGGGTATATTTCAAATAAAATTTTGGCAGAATCTCCCCTGAAATTTCTGCCCCGAAACACAAAAAACTTACGGAATCCTGCTCAACATTCCATAGCTCACAGTACAAACAATATTATCAAGGGCTCCCCAGGCCAAAATGAGTAGAATCAAACAGGCAATATCAATAATATGCTCCGGGGGCCAAACTCATAATAGAATATCAAATATTAAATAAAAACCATAAATTCCTTTGAAAACATATAAGATTTTTGTAAAGTTTTAAGAAAACCTTGTTAAAAGCTAACCGCAGAACCCGATACTCCACAACGAGGTGGGTATGGGCTTTCTTACCTCATCACAGCATTATACATATATATTTTCACTTTAATACAAAATAATACATTAGCTGTATACATTTCTTCATATGCTAAATACACAAATAATCTATCATCCCAACAAATATAATATCTGATTCTATAGCGACCTTACCGGCTGCTAGCAAACCTGCAGGAGAGTTAGGGTTGTCCACCTCAAGGAGGGACACCCCTAACCCCCCCGAAAACAACAGGGGTTAGCCATTTCTGGTGTGATTCTAATTATCAGTCTAATAAATAAATTAAATTGTATAAAGAAAATGAATTGAACTTACAAACATAAAGATATGAAGGTTTAACCTGGAGTCTGAACATAAAAACATCACCAATAAGATTTTATATCAAATACTCTTCCAGGCTGCATCCAACTATGTCCATAACCATAATTTCACATATTTCACTTTATACATCATACAGACCACATATATATATATATATATATAAATATATATATATATATATATCCTCGTTTTACATTTGCACAATACTAAGTCACATACAACCCATTATTTTTTGATTTAAAACCCTAACACAAATATTTATCACTCCGCAATTATTGTCATATCACCAATTCTTCATTTATATATATATAACCATAGGATGCTACTACATATTTTCATTATTTTTATTTAGCCATGTGCTTCATTTACTTATATTATATCATCAACACACGCATTCATCCTGGAAGTTGTGCCAAGGCAGGTAGTTCCCAACATTCCTACGGAAATAGCGGGCAAGCAGTTCTCCGACACACTTCCAAGGTACACAAACTCATATCACAACATACTTTCTTTAATAACCATTTTCATAACCAATCTCATAATACTGGTATTTATTTTATTGTATTATATCAAGTATCACATCATAAACATATGCATCTATTCTCATAATACCACATTCATTCATGTCTTATGACACAAATATAACATCTCATTGCACATTGCAATTTACTCACATTTCATCACATCATTAACATATCACTTATTGAATACACATTCTTATTGCATCAAAAGCATGTTTTATAACTCCTTCTCAACCCGTTATATCACTTTAGTAATTTCTCAATCTTACAAGTAATGTATCTAATTATCATTTTCACTAATAACACAAATTGCCATCAACTTCACTTGCATTCTCATCACAATGTACTCCATATCCCCAAACATAGTTTGGGCAATCACATAACACACCCAAAAGCTGATAGCTTGGGTATTAATCACAACACCCCAAATACATAGTCTAGGTAATATCACATCACATCTCAAGCCGATAGCTTGGTTATTAATTACTTCAATTACTTTTCATCTTCACTTTACTTTATTCTTCATTTCCATTATTCATTACCGATATCATGCCTACTCACCCTGCGAATTATGCCAAGGCAGGTAGTTCCCACCATTTCCACAGAAATAGCGGGCGAGTAGTTCTTCGACACAATTCCAAGGTGTATCAGCTCAAATCATCCTGTATTTCACTTTAATAATCATTCTCATTACACAATTACTTCATATTATTCATATTAACACACGTCTCTTTTACTTTTTCATTTTAAAATTAACCACAAGCAGCATTAATTATTTCTTTTCACACACAAACTCATAACTCGTATTCCTTCATATTCATTTCATTCACAACCACTTTCTTTCACATTCACAATTCACCTTCCACTTTCTTTACTTTCACATTTTATTTACACTTAGTTATTTTATTAGTTTGTCGACCAGTGAGCCACAGTATCCCAACATACTGAAAGCCGACAGCCCAGTAAACACACGGCCCGATGCTCTCCCAGAGTCTTACTCGTCCGAGGCTACGTCTTCCTCCTAGCCGAACTAGCGAGGGAGCCACTAACCCCAAGTAGAACTTGGGTACTTCCTCCTAGCCGAAGCCAAGAGGGAAAAAAACCACTGAACCCAGGTAACCTGGGTACTTCCTCCCAGCCGAAGCCAAGAGGGAAAAAAAAACTACTAACCCCAGATAAACTGGGTACTTCCTCGCGACAGCTGTCATCGAGGGAAAACCGGGCCTCAAGCCGATAGCTTGGGCGATAAAATCCACCTACCCCAAACATAGTTTGGGTCCAGTTACCCCAAGCCGGTCCTTGGGTGTTAGGAGGTCTAGCCCAAACCCCCAGGATTGCTGTAGGTACTGGTCAACAAAACCATCTGTTATTAGCATTAATCATTTCATCTTTTCAGCTCACTTTATCACACAAGCATTTCACTTTTGATTTACAACGAGTCATGTCTTTGACTTTAACCACGTGAATTAGTAACACATTTTATTAGTACGTACCATCTTATCTTTTATCTTACCATTTGATGCATATCTGATGCTCATGACATTAATCATCATATCATTATACCACATTATGCATACACCCTGTCATTCAACATATAAAACCGTCATATCATATTATTGCATAATATTAATGCGCCAAGATATTTATTTTGCCATAAAATCCCACATTAAGAATACCATGTTATTCATTACCTTATTGTATCATATATAGGCATACGCCAAGTTATAACATTAATAAAAAAACTACATTATGTTATTCCATATCGTAAGAGTATCAAAATGTATAATTCATCACACTATAATATCATACTATTGCTCATTAATACACTTCGAACATAATTATAATGCAAACATATACCCACTTACTAATTTCATCAATTATCACATCACGAGTCAATATCATGATATATATATCACAAACATACACCACACATGCGGGGTTCCAAGAAAAGGGGCCAAAATCACTTATTTTCTCTAATTAAATCTCATAATATCCAATTATAGCATACTAGCTCATACACCATGTTCCATATAAGTAAAATCACCTATAAGGGCCTATATGTCCCAAAACATGCACAAGACATGCACAAGACATGCACTATAAATACACGGGTTTCCAAAACATGATCACAATTACTAATTTTGTCTAATTACATCTTATAACATCCATCCATAGCATGCTAGCCCATACACAAGGCTCCGCATATGCCAAATTACCTATATCGGTATTTATACCCAAAAACATGCACGAAACATGCACGGGATAAAAATATGCATAAACAATTCAATATATTTAGTTTTTATACATCAACACATCACATTAACCCATAATATAGATTTTATATACTTAAAATAGTTAATTTTACTAAATATCTCAAAAACCCATTTTCGGACCCTTAAAATCCGTATTTTCATTGAAAATCAATTTTTGGCATAACTTCTACAAAATATGTACAAAAGCCACGAAATTTGGCCACAATATAAAATATTTATAGATACAGCATACTCACCTGAAGGATCGAGCAAACGATGTCCCACGTCCGTCCGGTAGCCAGTCGAAGTTCGACTTTTTCCACCTGGAAAATTATAGGACCGATTAGCATAAAACTCATAACTCGAGCTACGAACCTCCAAATTTGAATCTGTCTTCACCCACACGTCACGAATGACATAAGTAGGTGAGCTACATTGATAGATTTCGAAGTCGGGTCCCAATACAAAAACTTACTCATCGATCGGAGGAACCTTTTAAGGGAAATCCCCAAATATCTACTTGCTTTCATCTAATTCTCCTAATTTCTCAAATTAGGGTTAAATAATAGTAATAAAACTCAATGACACCTCCGAATCTAACAAATTCTCACCTCAATCTCGCTCGGGCATTCCACCGAACACCCGGCGTGCATAAAAATTATACTTTCATTCTCAATCTTTTCCATTAAGTTCTAAGTCTACAAAATCCATTCTAAATTCATATTAATGTTCTCACACTATTCTACAACCCCATATACATTTTCTACATTTATTAGAATCGATTTTCCTACCCGATTTCAAAACCCTAAAGTCTGAGTTTATGTCAAAATCACCACTCCACATTTTCACCATGATATGCATAATTTCTAACTCCTAACATGTTCTATATGCTCCCTACATCTCCCTACATCAATTTCTAATAAAAGAAATGAAAAGCATACAATTTAATAACCTAACACACACTTTCTTATACCTTATTGGAATCCTCTGGAAAAACCGATATCACCACGTAGAAGAGCACTTAAAGTTCTCCTTGAAACCCCAAAAGATTAAAGCTTGGAGGTGGAGATTGGATGGGTTATTCAAAACCCTAATTGATTTTCCAAAAACGGGGGGGGGGGGGGGGGGGGGGTTCAGTTTCGGTCGGCCAGAGGAGAGGAGGGGGAGAAAGAATAGGGAAAAATGGCAACTTAGTAATTTTTTTAGGTTTTTAATACACTAGGGTTTAGGGTTTTGGGCTTTAAGCCCATTTACTTAAGAAAATGACCCAAAATAGGTTATTTCAGCTCGATTTTAAGAAGTTTACAACCAAAAGCCACAAACTAAAAATTCTAGTATTTTACTGACCCCCTATAATGCCTCGGATTCGTCTCCTCCGAGAAAACTCATCTCAAAACTCCTATATTTTCGATTTTTGCCGTTTACCCCAAAATATCAATTAATAGGGGTAAATATACTCAGAAACAGATTTAAAAATAATTTAAATCAAATAATTGAGGAATTAAAAAAAAACAGATGTTACACAACCCTCCTATTGTTTTCTCAATTTTCTTTTTTAAAATGTACCTCCTAGATTATTTAGTATTATTTCATCTACTTGTAGTTCTAGTATTGTTACTTCTTCTTATCTTTTAATTCATCTAACAACAATGCTTCGATTAGTACATTAAAAACACAATTAGCTCATCCATGTTTAGAAATTTTTTATGTTAGATGTGCATGTCATATTTTAAATTTATGTATTAAAGATGCATTGAAAAGATCCGAACCATTTGTGGATAATTGTAATGCCCCACCCCAATACTGTCAAGTCCCCGCTTTCCAAAAGGAATACGGAATATGAGTACGTGACGAAGCCCGGCGAATGATTTTCATCATTTAGAAGCTGTAGGATCGACTCAGCATCATAACAAGAAATATAGCAAAATATACTCAACCATGCATGCATGAATAATTTATTAATCAATAGAAACAATTGAAACAAAATATAAATATCCCAAATAATTTCCAGATCTGGATGAAAAGTAAAAACTTCGGGACTACAAACCCGTTACAAGTTTTAAATAGCAACAAATTATAAATAAACTCAAATACAAATAATTGAAGCAAGCTTTCCCAAGCAAAGCCTAGAAGGTTTGCTCACCAACTCCTGTAGGCAACTCGTCTCCAAAATCTGTATTATCATGCAGATGAAAAAAAATAGAGAAACGAAGACAAACGCCCTTAGTGCAAGTTAGGGCCGCAAGTAGTACAAGAAAGAGTATGAAAAATAAATGCAAGAAAAATATGAACAAGATTTCGAAGTAGGAATGTATAACATGATAAAATAGGGATGCCACAAGTAGTGAAGATCAAGAGACTAGCTAGCAAGTAAGATAACTCAAGTAACAGGATTAGGTAACAAGTACTAGTAGTAGGAACAAGTGGCAAGTGAGCATGTAATTGTATCAAGCATTAAGTAACAAGTATCAAGTAACAAGTATCAAGCAAGACATGTGTCAAGTGTAAACAAGTAACAAGTTATTCTTAAGTCTAATATTTAATTCTATCTAGGTAGCACTTCATGCGTCCTAGCTATTTACCACATGGTTGCTACTTACAAACAATTATGTTTAAGCCTAGTGGTGGATTTTATAGGGCGGTGTACTCAGGCATCAAGTATCAAGCAAGTATGTTCATGAATCGGGTAATCATATAACTAGTTCATTTATCAAATAATAACATGACAAGTCATGAATCAAAATATAATATACTAGTTCATTAATCAAGTAATAACAAGTCCATGAATCGAATAATCAATAGTAACTAGTTCATGAATCGAATAATAATATAACTAGTTCATGAGACAAGTATCAAGTGGGAAACACGGGCTCCCTTCTGAGTACACTTACCTATATTGTCCACTACTATTGTCTTTTCCTTAAACCCCGGCTTATTATTTATTATTATTATCAAGACAAGCATTAAAGTGTGCAAAACAGGGCAAGTAAACATGATCAAGAATACGGAACAAGTTAAAGATAATTAGAAGGCATATTCGAGGATCAAAACAAATTAAAATTATCAAGAACGACGAGAATTCCAATTCTTGACAGCATGACATTGCTGCACCAAAACTGAGATTTCCATTGCTACAAGAATGCAAATTTGGATCAACTGGAGTCAAAACAGCAAACTACACATAATTCATGTTCAGCCAGAATTTATAAAATTGTGTTTACAAGCAAGAAACATATCTGAACTTCATTAATTAATTCCAGGAAAATTAGAAAATGTTCTCCAGTGTGTCTAGTATCAGCATGAAAAACTTCAAGTCATTATCTTATAGGTATCATAGTTAAATTAATTATAAAACGAAGTGTCGCACCAAAATTGTGAATTTGAAATTCTACGACACAGTAGTAGTAAAGCTGCGATAACTCACAAACCATAACTCGGAATTCAATTCTGTCAAAAGGATAGTAAACTAGATATCTGGGGATAAATTTTATGTTTAGAACTCAAGTCCAGATTCTAATGTTATCGGGGTCGAAACAGTAAGCAAAGACAGGAATAGCAGCACAGGTTAATTTCTTTTATATAAAAGTGGCATGATAAATGACTAGTATGGGTCTAGATTAGTGTGTGATACAAATAGGATGTAGTGGATATCAAATCAGCAAGTCACATTTATTTCTTAACTCAAAGAAAGTAAGATCAACACATACATCATACACATACATCTACAAGTCAAGGAAGTTCTTAGTTTCATGTGTTCAAGTAATTAGGAGATAAAATTGATCCAACAAGTTGTGAAATGAATATGTATCAACGAAATATTGTGACTCTTATGATCATCGAATTGATAAGGAATAAAATAAGATTATCAAACGATAAGTTAAAGGGGAGTCACAACTACGATCTATTTGCAGTATTTTCAAATAAAAACTTGTACTAGAACAACTAATTGTACATGAAGATACCTTGTCTTGATTGTATGAGGGCATTGATCGACGATCGAGATCAGATGGATCAGATCGGTTCAGATCTTGATGGCGATCAAGATCAAGACAATCGGACAGCTCAGCTCAGATCTGATCTGATCAAGATGATGGAGATCAGATCAGATCTGATCTGATCAAGATGATGGAGACCAGATCAGGTCACGATCTTGATGAGATCAGATGGCTGAGATTCAAATGACCTATCTCCTTCCTTCTCTTGATCAACAACATCGACAATGGCGTGGAACTTCGGCTGGCAACTAGCGAAGCATGCGGTGACGATTGTAGGCGACTGCGGCGGTGCGGTGGTGCTCGACGGCGGTGGGGAGCGGTGACTGGTTCGTGGAACGGAGGTGAGGAAGGGAAGGCAAGGCCTCTGCTTCGATGGGTTCGACGAGAACCCGGAGGAAGAAGAAGATGATGGGGCTGGAAGAGGAGAGTTACGGGGAGAGGTAAGGCGACTGCGGCGGGGACGCTGGCGATGGCTGCGGTCGAGGAGCGTCGCAGCGATGGGGGGCGGGGCTAGCGAACTCTGTTTCGCTCCGAAAACAGGGGAGACGAATGGCGAGGCGTTCAGGACGTTGACGATGACGACGAGGGGATGGAGTAGAAGTAAAAGCAGCTGTCGGGTAGAATTAGGGTTAACAGGGTAGAGATGAATATGTAACAGGGTATATATATATGAGTTGGGTTTGGGTTTACGATGGTAACGGGTATTGAATATTAAAACTGAATAGGAAAAAGAATAGGGTATCATCCAATAAGCAAAAGGGTATGGGTTTTGGGTTTAAAATTCAATGGAGAAATAAAATAACTAATAAAATACATAATTTATAATAAAATATAATTTGCATTAAAATATAGAATTTTATTTGAAATAACTACAAATACAATTACCACATAAAAATGTATTTTTAATAATCAGTCAAAATTAATAATAATAATAGTAGTAATCATAATATGTATCAAAGTCATAAAAATAATAAGATTCGTATTACAACATAAAAATTATTGGAAACTAGCTGCAAATAAAATCATTGATTAAAAATTTGACTTTAATAAAAGATCCAACAATACATTTTAAACAAAAAGAATGTAACCCCTGTTATTTTATCAAAAAATGTAACCCCTGTTTTTCATTTTGTGTATTTTTGGGTGTATTTTCTTTTTTTTAGGTATTTTTGTACTCTCTTGTATTTCTTTGGTCCGTATATTGGATATTATCTTTCAATATATTCATTTGCTTGATGTTTGTATCATATTTGATCTCATTGTTTCATATTGCTTCATTTTGTTCATTCGTTCGTCCTTGTTTTTTGATTTATTTCTTTAGGGTTCAATTTATTTTATTCATTGTATCTATTTTATCTACTCTATTCCGTGTCATCTCATTTTGTATCATCACCCTTAAACCCTATTTTATTTCTATTTGGATCCTATTTTGAACCCTAAATATATTAATCCCAAAACCCTACTTCATCCCATTAGCTAATCCTACTTAAAATCCTTAATACCCAATAACCCATCTATTGTAGCCTAACTACCCAATAATACCCAATTCTTAAATCCACTAATTATATTAAACCCATTCTAGCTTATAACCTATTTACCCATTCATTACTTAACTGCATTACCCTGTTTTAACTCCAGCCCGAAACCCCCTTGCATTTAACCCATACCCATTACTTCCCATGCAGACCCAAAAACCTTATTCACTTAATGTAACCATATATAAACCCCCCCGGGGATGGCACTGTTCATCTCCATCTTCTGAGTCGCCTCTTCACCTTCCGAAAAACCCATCCTCCTACTCTTCCAAAACCCTGTGCTTCTCCTTGCTTTTCCGACCTTCTCACCCAACTCCCGACGCACCCAGTCGCAGCTGCACCGCTCTGCAGGCCAGCAGCAACAGTCGCAATAGCGTGCAGCACTTCGTAGCCAGCTGTCCACCCGTCTCTCTATCTCTTGGTGTGTGTGATTTTGTGGTTAGTTTTTTTGCTGTTTGTTGGATCGTGTTCGAGGTTCGTGGTTTGTTCATTGTTCGTTGCCCAGGAATCCATTCCCGTTATTCTGGGTATTCTTCCATTTCGTTTTCGGTTAAGGCAAGTAACTTGTACTCCAATTCCTTTGTTTGATACAAGTCAAAAATACCGTTTATAGTGTACTTAGGTTCTAGGGACAATTTGTGTGTGATTCCCCTTGTTAATATTGTCTTTATAGCAAAAACTTGACCTTAGTTGCCTTACGACACATATGACATGAGTACAACTTAGGATTTACCGTATATTTGATGTGATCGAATATGTGAGTTAGTTATGAGAAATTGTGCATTTGTTGGATCCATGTGACATACTTGTTGTGGACATTTAGTAAACCCTATTTCATGTTGTTTGGATACTTGGTAGACTCTAATTCATGTTTAGTTATGTTTCGATCAAGTTTCGTGTGTTTCATATTGGTTTTGTTCCTAAAGGAAATTCTGTGTTTTGTCTATAATCTATCTTGATCAGTAATTTAGACCATATTAAGGTCAGAATCTGAATTTCAGTATAAAATATGAGTTTTAGAGGAATTCGTCTTCTTTCCAACCTCTCTAACCTTGCTCGATTTTGTTTTTATATGTGTGAGTTATGACTATTTTACTACAGAGGTGTAGATCAATTCCAGATTTCGTTTCTTGATGAATTTGATGACTAAATTATTTTTATAGTTGTACTACACATATTATTTTGATCTGAAACTTTGGGCAATATTTCTATATCTAATTAGGGATTACCCAGAATTTTGGTGGATTTTATTGATGAGTTTTATACGTCGTTTCATGCTTGTTTATGAAAGCTATATTTGCTGTATTTTGCTCGCTGTTCTGTAAACAATCGTATTTTCACCCTATTTCCTTCCACTAAATGGAAAATATTTATGAAATATGAAAGTTAGTTTAAATTGTCAATTTTCATCTCCCTTTGGCGGATTTGGATTTCGTTTCACGGCTTGCGAGATATTTCAGCTTTCGTAAAGCAGTGTTGGAAATTCCAGATTTGCCAAACTATCGTTTCTTGATATTTTCTGATTTTTGTTGGCTAAACTAATTTTACTGGAAAATTATGAAACTTTATATTCTAATTCTAGACATATAGGGGAATACCCCAGATTTTTCCTGTATTTTTTGAGAGGTTTTGATGCTATTTTCCAGACTGTGAATTCGATTTACTGATTTCTGTCTAAACGTATTTTCTGGATTCGAACCTGTTTTGAGTTATGATATTGTAAATTACTATGTGACTTATATACATCTGCTAGATTTGGAAGGGAGTTTATTTTCCAGATTCATTGACGGATCCAGATTTGCATTTGTGTAGCAACAGGGTTCCCTGTTTTAGTATAGTAGTGTCTTGCTGTTCTGAATTAACATTTGCATTACTATTCCTTTATGAACTGTATATCATCTGTACCTGTTTATCTGTCACCCTGAACCTGTTACATATTTAAACCATGTTATTATCACTCTGTTTTCTGCACATACAAGTCTGTTTACTAATAATAACAAAATGACCAAGCTGGGGTTAAGGGAAAGATCTAGTAGTGGAAAATATAGAAATGTATACTGAGAAGAGGGCACGTGTTCCCTATCTGTTACGTGTTCGCGGTTACATGATTCACGACTCTGTTATCTGACCCTGTCTACTTTACTTCCTATAGGAAGGTGTAGAGAAGAAGAGAACCACTAGGTTCTATCTGTCTGTCTGTTCTGATTATCTGATATCTGTCTGTCTGAACCCTGAGTACACTGCCCTATGGACTCCACTATGAAAAGCGAAACTGTTTGAATGTAGCAACCATGTAGGTGGGTAGCATGAAGTGCTACCTAGATAGTAATCACACAAGACTTATAAGAACATGACATCTGTTATCTGTTATCTGTATCTGTTCATCTGACATCTGCTATCTGATTATCTGTTATCCGTCTGACTATCATCTGACACTACCATCTGACACTTGACACTTGACACATGTTATCCGTATCTGTTAGTATATCATGCTACCTATTTTGTTTTCCTGATTCATGTTAGTATACCATACTAGTTGATTCTGCTATACCATGCTATATCTGTTTCTGCAATTATTTAGATTTGGTTAGTTTTTCCCATGTACTTGTATCCTACATTATAAGTGGCCCGTAACTTGCATTGACGGGTACTTGTTTTCTTTTTCCTTCTCCTTCAAATTATTGATTGCAGATCAGGATGGTCGTTTGCCCGATGATATTGGAGAAATGCAATATTAGTGCTGGACTTATTTTGCTATTATTATTATCTATTGCTTTTGAACAATTGTATTTGCTATTTAGATTTATTTGTATTTGGGCAATGTGACCCAGGATATTATTAACTGTCCAGACTTGATTTATTTGAGATTATATTATATTTTGGATTTCAAGTAAATTTCTGTTGATCTATTTGATTTAATTGTGCATGATTGGTTGATTATCTTGATTTCGACTCTGATTATTTTGTGAGATGTTGTAAAGATTCTTGAACAGATTATGGATGATGAAAATCATTCGCTGGGGTTAGTCACGTATCCCTATTCTGTATTTTCTTTTCGGGAATTGGGGTGTGACAAAGATTTGAAAGCAGAAAAATAATTTACAAAAATTAAAATACCGAAAATACACAGAAAATACGTATTTGCGAAAACAATGGTTACAAATCCTACCTACCTTACAGCAAAATTTCGTCCTCGAAATTTGCTTAGGCGGTACATAGGACAAGGGAAGAGCAAACTTGTGGGGTATCAAAACAGAGAGTTAAAAGGGGAAGGAATAAAGTAGTGGCAATACCAGAAAAGAAGAAAGTGGATAACAATGATGTCAAATGGAATGCATGAAGGAGAATAAACAGTATCAAAAGGAAAGAATCAACATAAGATAACAAAGCAAGATAGGGAGTAGGTAGAAATGGAATCAAAGAGAGAATGAACAGGTAAGAATTGAATCAAATAATAAATGGGTGCATGATGGCAAAATAGAATGCAAGAAAGAAGTAATCGGTATCAAAAATGAAGAAGAAACAACACAAGACTTGCAAGATAACAAAGCAAAGAGATGAAGAAATAGATAGAGCTAGAATCGAATAAAGGATGGTCAAGAAATAGATGAACCAAGCAATGAGTCAACGGATGAAGATGAATGCAAGGGATAGAGAAGCAAACAATGCACGAAAGGAGAAACAACCAGAGAATCCTAGGACCTGTGGGTTATGGGCCCACAATGCTTCCGTTGTGCCACTCTGATCAGAAAGACTCTACATGCACATCTTCGAGCAAAGGACGACACTTCTTCTCCAGGTGATGATCCAAGCCTCTAACATGTCGTTGAAGATCAAGCAATGCCGACTGACGGACCAAGCAGAAAATAAAAAGAATGGATGGCACCAAAATCAGAAAGATATGGGAACGAAAAGAATAAATTTATACCCAACAAGAGGTCAATGAAAGAGGAAGAATGAAAGAGATGGAAGAAAATAAGGAATCAAAGAATTGAATATGAAGGGATCAAAATGAATGGGATAAGACTAGTGTCCGGATCGAGTTGATTATCAAATTGTTCAAGTGATTGCATGGCCTGTTTAATGCTGAGTTAATCATGACTGAGTTAAGCATGTCTAATGTATTAGTCAAACTAACACATTAGCAAAACCTAAGCTTTGATACCACTAAAAACCTGTCACTCCCCGCTTCCCAAAAGGAATACGGAATACGAGTATGTGACGAAGCCAACGAATGATTTTCATCATTCATAAGTTGTAGGATCGACTCAGCATCATAACAAGAAATATAGCAAAATATACCCAACCACACATGCATGAATAATTTATTAATCAACCGAAACAATTGAAACAAAATACAAATATCCCAAATAATTTCCAGGTCTTGACCAAAAGAAAAAACTTTGGGACTACAAGCCTGTTACAATTTTAAAATAGCAACTGTTGTCGCTAAATTTGGTGTGGGGGCAAACAGATAGTATTTGTGGATTCTTAGGGAAACTGAATAGTAAACCTGTATACCTGTTCCGTCGGAGTTTGACGCTGACTCCTGTCGTACACCTGCAAAAAGTGCGAGACACTGGGGTTGTTCCCGGCGACGCACCCTCCGACGCTCAAGTCAGTAATCAGGGATGATTAAGAAAGAGCATGAAAACTGGCAAATGATTGATTACCTCCTAATGGAGATGGATGGGGGGTATTTATAGGCATCTTAGGGACCAGATTAGGAATGTAATCCCCGTGATCTGATAAGGAATATACTCCTTGTAAACAGATTAGGAATGTAATCCTTAATTCCCAGTGAAAAGATAGGCATGAATCAGGGCCGTTGATCAGGATTTAATCAGAAACCCTAATTTTATCCCTCTGGATCGGGCTTTTTGCTGGTTGAAACCCGCACCCGATTGAAGTGGATCTGTTCGAGGGTTATTAGGTCTTTGACGAAGAGATCCAGTACCCATCTCAGACCCATTGGTAGGGGAAATTAACGTTTTACCCCCTGGCTTCAAGATTCGTGCCCGATTTGGACGGTTCCGATTTAACCCCATTTTTAGCCATATCACGAGCCCCCCACTCCTAAAGACTGAGTTTGATCAGCCTTTGAGGAGTATTTTAACTGTTTTAGTGGCTAGTGGAGTTGTGTCGGAGTCCAATATGGGAGGTTTTGAATCTTGAAGGAGGGAATGTGGTAACTTTTCAAGTTGGTTGTAATTTGAGTTGTTCCTGAGTTCTCCGGATCATATGGTGTTCTCGTTCACCTTTGCGACGTGTCAATTCGTCGTTCGGGGGTCTTAGAAGATTGTTCTTGGCAATAATTGCTTGTTTGGGGACTAGAGAATGCTTCCCCCACTTCACAATTGCTTTCCAAGAGTTCTTCCTTAATTTTTCGAATTTTTAATTGTTTTTTCGTGATCTCTTGGTGGATGGCTCGGTTGTTTTCCTTCGTTATGTGGACTATATGCTTGTTTCACACTTCCGAACCCTTCCAGCGCTTGCTGCCCAGGAGGCCGAGGTCCGTAGGTGGTTCGGCAACTTTTTCCAATGAAGAGAGGGACCTCGGCTAGGCCGTGAGTGTGGAGAAAGAGTTCGGCAGGGTCCGAGGTAGCTTTTTCTCACGTAATAGGGTCGGTGTCAAGAGCGCTCGTCAGCTGGCGCCGAACCCCGATTTCTCCCCTGTAACAGGGTCGGTGTCAAGGAGCGCTCGGCAGCTGGTGCCGAACCCCAACTTTTCCCCTGTAACAGGGTCGGTGTCAAGAGCGCTCGGCAGCGGGTGCCGAACCCCAATTTCTCCCCTGTAACAGGGTCGGTGTCAAGAGCGCTCGGCAGCTTGTGCCGAACCCCAACTTCTCCCCTGTAATAGGGTCGGTGTCAAGAACGCTCGGCAGCTGGTGCCGAACCCCAATTTCCTCCTGTAACAGGGTCGGTGTCAAGAGTGCTTGGCAGCTAGTGCCGAAGTCCAATCTTTCCCCTGTAACACGGTCGGTGTCAAGAGCGCTCGGCAGCTGGTGCCGAACCCCAACTTTTCCCGTGTAATAGGGTTAGTGTCAAGAACGCTCAGCAGCTAGTGCCGAAGTTCAATCTTTCCCCTGTAACAGTGTCGGTGTCAAGAGCGCTCGGCAGCTGGTGCCGAACCCCAACTTTTCCCCTGTAACAGGGTCGGTGTCAAGAACGCTCGGCAATTGGTGCCGAACCCCAATTTCCCCCTATAACAGGGTCGGTGTCAAGAGCGTTCGGCAGCTAGTGCCGAAGTCCAACTTTCCCCTGTAACAGGGTCGGTGTCAAGAGCGCTCGGCAGCTGGTGCCGAACCCCAACTTTTCCCCTGTAACAGGGTCGGTGTCAAGAACGCTCGGCAGTTGGTGCCGAACCCTTCCCCCTGTAACAGGGTCGGTGTCAAGAGCGCTCGGCAGCTGGTGCCGAAGTCCAACTTTCCCCTGTAACATGGTCGGTGTCAAGAGCGCTCGGCAGCTGGTGCCGAACCCCAACTTTTCCCCTGTAACAGGGTCGGTGTCAAGAACGTTCGGCAGCTGGTGCCGAGGTCCAATCTTTCCATGTAGCATGGTCGGTGTCAAGAACGCTCGGCAGCTGGTGCCGAGGTCCAAGACTTGTCGTTTTTGGCGGAGCGTGCCCTGCGGGAGTTGGTGGCTTCTGTGCTCCTGGCTGACGTGGCAGCCATTAAATGAGATGGCTTCTGAACTTTTGACAGCTCTGATGGATGAGATGCACATTTAATACTGTGACCTCTGAGCTTCTGCCAGATGGGACAGTAATTAATGCGATGTACGGCTTGGCGTGGCAAACAAGGCGACGATTGAGGTTGCTTTTGTCGTTTTGTGTGAATGGGCCGGCAGTACAGGCCCATTAACCTCGTTTAGCGTGCCTCTCTCTATAAAACCTCACCCCCCTCTCATTTTTCACTTCTCTTCTCTTTTACTCAGGCAGTAATTTGTGCTAAGCGAGTGATTTCCGGTGATCGCCGTTCGTTTTCTGGTGGAGTTTCCGACAGCTAATCTTTTAAGGTAATTTATACTTAGTTTATTTCATAAACTATGTCTCTTGCTTCTGTCTCCGAGTCGACCTCTTGGTCCGAGCCCTCCCTTGAAGTTGACGAAGCCCAAAGTCCGAGTCGGCCAGACAAGGGCAAGAAGGTGTTCGGCAAAGATTCGATCGTGGAGGAGCCGAAGCGTATGGGGGAGTTCGGCAGATTGCCGGGGCAACTGACTGGGCTCCACAGGGTTCGGGAGCTTCCGGAGGAGCACGCCGAGCGCATAGTTCATGGGAGGGGAAGGTACTTCGAGGAAAATGCGGCGGGGGAGACGACAGAGGCGGACGAGATGGTGTCGATCCTTCGCGAAGAGGACTTAGAAGTGATCCGGGACTGCTTCCAGATCCCGGAAGAGTACGAGCTTATGCTGCCGGGTCCCGGGGTTAGGGCCAACTCGCCGCTGCCAGTGACCATGTGTTGCTGGCCGGTTGACGCCTTTATCGCCGGGGCTCGGCTACTTCTCCATCCGTTCGCCATCGTCGTCCAGAGTTGGTTCGGGGTCAGCCCCATCCAACTTATGCCAAACGCATGGAGAGTCATAAACGGCTTCGTACTTCACTGCCAAGCTGCTGGGATCGAGCCGGAGCTGAACGTGCTTCGGACAATCGATCGGCTACATCAAGGGAACAGGTCGGAGTTCCGATACTATTTGACTCCGAGGCATGGCGGCAGGCTCGTCATATGCCCCGACTCCATCAAGCACTGGCGTGAGAAGTTCTTGATAGTGCGGAGTCCGGAAGGCCTGACCGATCCCCTCCAATTGGGTGGAAGGGGTGCCGAAGAGGGCGAAGGCACTGCCCAAGCTTCGTCCCGGAGAAGAAGAGGCAGTTCGGACACTTCTTGATCGACCGAAGTACGATTGGAAGGAGCTGACCGAGGATATCTTGTTCAGGGGAGGGTTCTGCCGCGTAGATCCCAGTACGCGGCTTCTTTTATTTTTATGCCTTGTTTTTCATACTTCTCATGACCTGCATTGTGCTAACTAACTTCGTTTTCAATGCAGAGACGATGGACTACGATGCGATGCTGGCTCTCAGAGCTGGGCTCGCCAATAAGGCGCCGAAGAAGCGCAAGAGGGTGGCCACCAAGTTGCCGACCCCGAAGACTCTGCGGGTCACGGCTTCGGTCGAAGAGGTGGAGACCCTCGATAGCCCGGTCGTTGTCGGTGCAGGTGCCTCGGCATCAACTGGGGTCGGCGAATTCCCCATCGCCGCAGCCCTCGGGATGACGACGCCACCGCTGACAGTGGCAGCCAAGGAGCTCCTGACGGAGGAGCACAAAAGGATCCATATTCCGAACTAGCAAGTTCGGAAACACGATGGATTCCTCGGCAACTCCTTGGCGAGCATGCAGGCCGTCAAGCACCTTGCTACGCCGAAGGACCGGGCCTGCCATGGAGGTCGGACAAGAAGGCGACGACGTCATTGAGATTGCTCATTCGGCGGTCTCGGTAAGTGTTGGATTTTTTCTATTGTTGAATTTCTTTAGCTATAATTTTTCTAACTCTTTTAGTTCTTCTTTCCTCATCGCAGATCATTGTCCATTTTGGATACCTCACCGAGAGGTTGGCAGCTCTGGAGAAGGAGCTGAAGCAAGAGTCCGACCAGGCTCAGAAAGAGAAGGCTCGGATGGGGAACGAGCTCGACAAGATCAGGGTCGAGTTCAAAGGGAAGGCGACAAGGGTCGAGTTCCTCGAGGCTCAGGTAGCGAAGCTGGAGAGCGACCTTCTTCGCCAGAAGGAGGAGGCGGCCAAACAATTGGCCAAAGCTGAAGAGGCCAAGGCTGCGGTGGTGAAGGCAGCCGAGGACGCGACCCTGGCGAAGGCACAAGGTTTCCTCGCCCAAAACATGGCCAAAGCTTATGCCGAATCCATCGCCCAGGTGACGAAGACGCACCCTGACATGGACTGCTCGGGATGGAGACTGTTCCCGGGCCACTTCGAGGGCTTCGACCCCGAATCAGAGGGGGAAGAAGAAGAAGGCGAGGACAAAGTCGAGACTGAAGTCGAAGTCATCGCCGAGGCACCGGAGTCTGTGGTAACCCCGCTGGCGGTGGTGCCCCATTCAGAGACGTCGACCCCCACCCTCTCTCGCCGACCAGGGAAAGAGGTCGCGCCCTGACTCCGTTCGTTATTTCTTTTCTTCTGTTCTTCTCTTCTTTTTTTTTGTAACGCCTAATCGCGGACTGGCCACCGCTTTTTGTAATGAATGAAAAACACATCTTTTTGGGTTCGACTCTGTGTCTCTATCTTTTCCCAACAATTCTTGAAAATTTGTTTGAAAATTTCTGAAGTGTAGGACTTCGGCAGTGCGTTTAAAAATTTGTTGTTTGTCTCGACTTCTTTTCAGCTTGTGATGGTAACTCAAGCCGTCGAGCCCACTCGCTCGGATGACAACGCTCGGGCGGAGGCTGGCTTAGGGACGACGAGGCTGTGCTTGGCGAGATGCCGAGAGCGGCTCTATGAAGTCGAGCTGGGATTGCGCCGAGCCGAAAGCGAGCGGAACCATCTTCAACTCATCCTAGGTCGGCGAGACATCGAGATCCGGCGTCTGGAGAGCCGGATCGCCGAGATGACCCCCTTAGGAGAGGACGAAGGTTCGTCGACCGCCTTTAGCTACGGCCTTCGGATCAAGTGCATTCGCCACACCTTATCCAAAATAACAGCAGAAAGGGACGATCTGCTTTCTGAGATCCGCCACCTGCAAACTGTGGAGACGGAGCTTCGGATGGAGGGAGAAGGACTGACGGCCGAGGTGGCCAAACTAATGACCGAACGGGACAAACTGACGGCCGAGGTCGATGCACTAAAGAGAGCCACGGTAGACAAGAGCATCGAAGTCACTCATCTTCGCCATCTTATCGCGAGTCGCTCCGGCGTCCCGAGCTCCGCGATACCTCCTCGCTTCAAGGTCGATGTCAAAGATGACTCTCTGAGGGAGCGGATCTCAGAGCTAGAGGCGGAGGTGGCTCGCCTCAAACCGCACTCGAGGCCAATCAACGTCAGGAGCACTTCGTGTACTCGCACGGAGAGCGATCGGGGCATCACGTTTTATGAGATTGCGACCCGTCCACCTCTCGGCCGTCCTAGCCTAGGGGATGCGCAAAGCTCGGTGGCTATTTCATCGAGCAGGGCATCCGTCGGTGCAGCTGCTAGGAGCAGTGCCGAGGACACGTCCCAATTCGCTGGTTTGGGGTCGAGCTCCGGAGGCAAACGTCACCGACCTCGGGTGTCCTTGAAGAGGAGCATCCCTGTGCCATGGAGGCATTGATGATCATTTTTTAAGCCTTTGTATTTAGTCTAAGTGTAGTGAGTGGGCATTGTAATTTTTTCTCTTTAAAGCCTTGTAATCTTGTTGTACGGAAGAGGCGCGTTGTACTGCGTCCCAATTCTTAATAATATTTCTTGCTCAGGCTTGCATGTTCTTTGTAGCTTTGTGTAGTTGTTCTGTTTGTGACTGTGTTCGTCGTGCTGAGGTCCCTGAGCTGGTCTTTTGCTCGTGTGGGGGTCGGCGACATGAGCGTTCGGCCGGTGGTGCCGGGCTGCATTTCGGTCACTCAATCTTGCGAACTTGCGCTTCGGAGCAATTTCGAATGGCGACCTACTTCTAGCTCACTTAGGAGCGAACTTGCGAAGTAGAATCCAGCCAAGTGTTGGACTCCGGACCATTGTTAAAGTGGTTTGACGGTTGTGGGAGCAATTCCGAATGGCGAACTACTTCTAGCTCGTTTAGGAGCGAACTTGCGAAGTAGAATCGAGCCAAGTGTTGGACTCCGAACCATCGTTAGAGTAGTTCAACGGTTGTGGGAGCAATTTCGAATGGCGAACTACTTCTACCTCGCTTAGGAGCAAACCTGCGAAGTAGAATCGAGCCTAGTGTTGGACTCCGAACCATCGTTAGAGTAGTTCAACGGTTGTGGGAGCAATTCCGAATGGCGAACTATTTCTAGCTCGCTTAGGAGCAAACTTGCGAAGTAGAATCAAGCCAAGTGTTGGACTGCGAACCATCGTTAGAGTAGTTCAACAGTTGTGGGAGCAATTCCGAATGGCGAACTACTTCTAGCTCGCTTAGGAGCGAACTTGCGAAGTAGAATCGAGCCAAGTGTTGGACTCCAAACCATCGTTAGATTAGTTCAACAGTTGTGGGAGCAATTCCGAATGGCGAACAACCTCTAGCTTGCTTAGAAGCGAACTTGCGAAGCAGAATCAAGCCAAGCGTTGGTCTCCGAACCATCGTTAGATTAGTTCAATCGGTTGTGGGAGCAATTCCGAATGGCGAACTACTTCTAGCTTGCTTAGAAGCGGGCTTGCGAAGTAGAATCGAGCCAAGTGTTGGACTCCGATCCATCGTTAGATTAGTTCAACGGTTGTGGGAGCAATTCCGAATGGCGAACTACCTCTAGCTCGCTTAGAAGCAAACTTGCGAAGCAGAATCGAGCCAAGCGTTGGACTCCGAACCATCGTTAGATTAGTTCAATCGGTTGTGGGAGCAATTCTGAATGGCAAACTACTTCTAGCTCGCTTAGAAGCGGGCTTGCGAAGTAGAATCGAGCCAAGTGTTGGACTCCGAACCATTGTTAGAGCGAAGAGTGAAAGCAGAGAGATGTAAACAATAGTAAAGTATGAAAAAGCTTTCTTTATTAATGATTAATAGTTGGCTGCTTCTAAAGTTGCTAGTCGTTATTACAAGAGAGAAAATAAAAGAAAATCATTACAAGTGACAGGAGAGGAACGGTTCGACATCTCGAAATACTTAGAGAGGTGTTGGTGTTCTCTCTTGGTATTTTAAGAGATGGTCGGCATTCCATGTCCTAGGGATCTCCCTGCCTTCAAGGTCTTCTAGTCTGTATGTGCCGGGCCGAACTTCTTTGACGATCTTGTAAGGTCCCTCCCAATTTGGAGCGAGTTTACTCTTTTGACAAGGAAAGGAGATGGCCAACTTTCTGAGGACCAGGTCCCCTTCTTTAAGGTTGTGGGGCGGACTCTCTTGTTGTATGCCAACTCGATCCTTCTTCGGTAGCTTTGTTGACGAATGGCAACTCTTTCTCGGATCTCATCTATCAGGTCTAGATTTGCTCGAAGCTCTCTGGCATTTTGCTCTTCTTCATAAGCTATTAGGCGGGGAAGAAGGTATTCCGACCTCTAGGGGGATCATGGCCTCGGACCCATAGGTGAGATTAAATGTGCTCTCACCTGTGGGGGTCCGTTTTGTGGTGCGGTAGTTCCACAGCACGTTGGGGAGCTGATCGACCCATAAGCCTTTGGAACATTTATCCAACCTCTTCTTAATGCCGGAGAGGATCTGTCGGTTAGCATTCTCGACTTGGCCATTTGATTGGGGATGGGAAATAGAGGAGAACCAGTGTTGGATGGCGAGGTCTTCACATAGAGCTTGGAAGGCGGTCCCCGTGAACTGGGTTCCGTTGTCTGTTATGAGGACCCGAGGGACCCCGAATCGGCAGATGACATTCTTCCAAAAGAATTGAATGACCTTGTTCTCGGTGATCGTGGCCAAGGGCTCGGTCTCTATCCATTTTGAGAAGTAGTCGATGGCCACGACTAAGAATTTGAACTGACCAGGAGCCGGGAAAAATGGCCCTAGTAAATCCATCCCCCACATGGCGAAAGGGATTGGACTTGATAGGGAAGTTAGTGGAGCTTGTGGGAGGCGTCGGATGTCGA
Organism: Hemerocallis citrina; assembly: GCA_017893485.1. Classification (NCBI taxonomy): domain Eukaryota; kingdom Viridiplantae; phylum Streptophyta; class Magnoliopsida; order Asparagales; family Asphodelaceae; genus Hemerocallis; species Hemerocallis citrina. Next base: position 112,227,363 of record CM030360.1, on the reverse strand, counting down.
AGTACTTCTGACAGGAGCTGCATTGCCGAATGTGTCGTTCGGCGACCCGTAGGAGAGTGGGCCAGAAATATCCGTAGTTCAACACTTTGCATGCTAAGGATCTGGATCCCGAATGTGCCCTGCCGATGCCCTCGTGAAGTTCTTGCAGGGCGTAGTTGGCCTGCTCGGGGGAGAGGCATCTCAGGTAAGGCCGGCCGTCTACCTGTGTGAAGGAGCATTTATATAGGATACCTCCGATTAGTGTGTAACGCTCAGCTCGGGTTCTCACTCTTCGAGCTTCCTCGGGATCCTCGGGGAGGAGTCCATCCCTTAAGAATTCGACGAGGGGTTTCATCTAGTTGTCTTCGAGCAGGACAGGCAGCGACTCCATAGAGTCAGCAGTTTCATCCTCTATACTCGGCTTCAGAAGGACCTCTATCAAGACGGTCTGCTCGAGACCTTGAAGGGATGAAGAGGCTAGTTTGGAGAGGGCGTCGGCTTGAGCATTTTCTTCCCGGGGTATGCGTTGGATGAAGGCTTCTTCAAACAGTGCCATGAGGCTTCTCACCTTGGCTAAGTATTTAACCATCCTGTCATCACGTGCTTCATATTCACCGAGGACCTAATTCACGACTAGCTGAGAGTCGCTAAAGATCCTAAGGCATCGCGCCCCTGCGTTGCGAGCCATTCCAAGGCCGGCTATGAGTGCCTCGTATTCTGCTTCGTTGTTAGAGGCCTTGAAGTTGATACGGAGGGAGTATTGGAGGATGAAATCATCTGGACCTGCCACCCCTGCCCCGCTTTCCTCATTGCAGGAGGATCCGTCCACATAAACCGACCAGACGGGTGGTCCCTTCACTGTTTGGCTGGACTCGGGGATGGTACTTTCAACTATGAATTCTGCTAAGGCCTGAGCCTTGATCGCGGTCCGAGGATGATTAGTTATATCGTGCTGGCTCAGCTCGATAGACCACTTCATAAGACGACCGGAGGTCTCCGACTTGTGGAGCACTTGCTTCAGCGGTTGGTCGGTAAGACGACCACCGAATGGGACTGAAAGTATGGGCGAAACTTTCTCGCGGCCATCACCAGGGTATAAGCCATCTTTTCTATCTTCGGGTAGCGGAGCTCGGCATCCCGAAGTACTTTGCTCACATAGTAGATGGGCTTTTGAGCCCGGTCTTCTTCCCTTACTAAAACAGCACTGAGGGTCTGCTCGGAGGCTGCCAGGTAGAGGTAGAGGGGTTCGCCAGGAATTGGTTTGCTGAGGAGGGGAGGATTGACAAGGTAAGCCTTGAGCTGATCGAACGACTCCTGTTGCTATTGACCCCATTCAAATCTTTTAGCCCCCCTGAGGGCCTTGAAGAAGGGGAGGCATTTCTCCCCGGACTTTGAGAGAAAGTGCCCTATGGCGGCTAGGCAGCCCTGTTAACCTCTGAACTTCCTTGACATTCTTAGGAGGGGCCATGTCTAATATGGCCTTGATTTTTTCAGGGTTTGCTTCAATTCCTCTTTGGCTAACCATGATGCCGAGGAACTTTCCTGACGAGACACCGAATGCACACTTGTTCGGATTAAGTCTCATGTTGTGCTTTCTCGGAACATCAAACACCTCCTAGAGGTCGGTCACATGATCGGCCCCTCTGATGCTTTTTACAAGCATGTCGTCAACATATACCTCCATGTTATGGCCGATTTGAGCTTGGAAAACCTTATTGACGAGGCACTGATATGTTGCGCTTGCATTCTTCAGACCGAAGGGCATAATCCTGTAGCAATAGAGGCCCTGATTGGTCACAAATGATGTCTTCGGGATATCCGGAGGGAACATCCGAATCTGGTTGTAGCCTGAGAAGGCATCCATGAAGCTGAGGAGCTCATGTCCCGAGGTGGCATCAATCAGAGTGTCAATACTTGGAAGAGGAAAGGGATCCTTGGGGCAAGCCTTGTTGAGATCAGGTAAAATCGATACAAATCCTCCAAGTCCCATTGGACTTCTTCACCATTACTACATTCGACAACCACTCGGGATAGTTCACCTCCTGTATGAACCAGGCCTTCAAGAGCTTGTCCACCTCATCTTTTATAGCTAGTTGGCACTCGGGGGCGAACTTGCACCTCTTCTGCTGAATCGGTTTGGACCCCGGAACAACGCTGAGGTGGTGGACTAAGAGCTCTTCGGAAATTCTGGGCATGTCTGTAGCTGACCAAGCGAAGAGGTCTCGGTTCCTTCGGATGCACTGTACTATGTCCGAGCATAGGGCGGACAGGAGGGTCTTGCTAACAAAGAACTTGCGAGTTGGATCCTGCTCAGAGAAGAGCACTTCCTCCAGTTCATCCACCGGCTCGGACGTTGGTCGGGCAGCATCTTGGGGGATTTCCAGAGTTTCTAAGGAGAGGACGGGACCGAGGGTAGAGGTCATGTAGCACTTGCGGGCCATTTCCTGATTGCTTTTTACTTCCCCTACTCCGGCCCGAGTGGGAAACTTCATTTTGAGGTGATAGGCGGAAGGAACGACTTCAAGGGCAGCCAGGCCGGGTCGTCCCAAAATGACATTGTAGGCTGCCGGGACATCTACGACCATGAAGTCCATCGACTCCGTTTGGGTGGTAGGAGTTTTACCAGCGGTTACATCGAGGGTGATCACCCCTTCAATAGTCACTGGCACTCCCGTGAACCCATGGAGCGTGTAGCCGGCGGGCTTGAGTCTGTCTCGGGAGAGCTTTAGGCCTTTAAAAGCAGCGAGGATGAGGTTGTTAACGGAGCTGCCATTGTCCACCAGGATCCTCTCCACTTTGAAGTTCGCCATGTGGAGGCTGATGACGAGTGCGTCACAATGAGGGGTGTGGACACCTTCAAGATCTTCGTCTGAGAATGTGACGGGCACTCCGAGGCCTTTGGGAGGAGGGGTGACGCGAACCGAATTAACTTCCCTTATAAATGCCTTTCGAGAGGAGTTTGAGGAGCCCCCCATTGGGCCCCCGTGAATGAGGTGTATGACACGCTCCTCTTCGAAGTCGGGCGTTTCATCGCGTTCCGGACGCTTATTAGCCCCCCGAGGTGGGGGAGGAAGGTCGGCTCGGTCCTTTCTCACGAATCTGGTCAGCTGCCCCCTCTAGATGAGGGCTTCTATCTCATTCTTTAAGGCCCGACAATCGTTGGTGTCGTGGCCGTGGTCCTGATGATAACGGCACCACTTTTCTTTATCCCTCTTCTTGCCAGGGGTGTTCATTTTTGGTGCAGGAGGTATTACCCCCTCCTTCTCAACTTCCATGAGAATTGTGGAGATATTGGCGTTAAGGGGAGTAAATTTTTCGAATCTGGGGGGAGGTCGGTGCTGGTCGGCATTATCCTTCTGGAGCTTCTTGGCTCCTTCCTCTTCTGTTCCTTTTCTCTTGAACCCGGAGGAAGACCCCTCCAAGTTGGGGCGGTGCTCAGCTTCTTCGGCCCGAATATACTTTTCGCTCCGGAGGAGGAGGTCAGAGAAGTTCTGTGGGGATTTCTTGGCGAGGGAGGAGCAAAGGTTGGAGTTGAGGACATTGGATTGAAAAGCTGCCACAGCGACCGACTGGTCGAGGGATGCTATGGACCTGGCTTCAGCCGTAAACCTTTTCACATAGTCTCTCAACTTCTCACCCTTCTTCTGGTGGAGGTACAGTAGCGAGATGCTGGTCTTCTCAGTTCTACGGCTACTTACAAAATGGGTGACGAAGAGGGTCTCGAATTGCTCGAAGGAGAATATTGAGGGCGAGGCAAGGCGAGAGTACCATTCTCGAGCTGGGCCCTTGAGAGTTGAGGGAAAGGTTTTGCAGAGTAGAGCATCGGAAGCCTGATGGATGAGCATGAGGGTCTTGAAGCTTTCGATGTGATCAACGGGATCGGTCTCCCCGGAATAGGTCTCAAATTGAGGGGGTTTGAAGCCGATTGGCACAGGTGCATCCATTATGGTTCGGGAAAAAGGAGGTCTACTAGGACGAAGAGTCCTTCCTCTAAGCTCTTCTTCTCGGTCCAACTGACCCAAGCATCTCTCCATGTCATGGAGACAGCGGTATACAGCGTCGTCCCTTTGACGGTAATTAGCCGAGCCTCTAGACTCATCTTCGTGCGAGGGAGAGCGGGGGCTACGATGACGGTAGCTCCTGGAGCGGCGAGGACTTGGCACATGCCGGGAGTTGCTAGGAGCTGGAGGAGGAGTTGGGGACGGTCGGCGAGGACTTCGGGCCGGAGGAGGAGAGGGGATCTTTGGAGCATTGGTGTTAGGACGGAGATTGATAGCTTGAAGGACGGTCGCTTGGAACTGCTGGAACTCGGCACGGGTGATGGGTGCCTTATTGTTCCTAGGCTGTTGCCGACCTGCAGGAGAGTGCGGCCTTCTTCTGTAATGCTCGGGGGACTCTCTCCGCCCCCTTCGGGTAGGGGACCTTCTGTATTCTCGGTGGTGAGGAGACCGCTCATCCGGACGGTGTTGGCGGGAGGTTCCCTCTCGGGCCCGCTTTTCATCCAGATGGCGGCGAAGATCCTCATCCTTCTTCCGATTGAGGATGGTGTTGTGGTGATCGGAAGCTCGGGGATGGTGAGAGGCCATAGAGTCCGAAGAGGCGTTGTGGATGGAGACGTGGTCCGGATGGAGAGGCTGCTTCGCGGATTGGGACCCTTAGGAGGTTGTTGGTTCTGAGGAACAGGTGGGCCCTGTTGGAGTGGGTCCTTCGCTTGAGGAAGAAGTTGACCCTGCTGTTGAGTGGGTTAAGGGGGAACTTCTTGTTGCTGATCGGAGTTAGGTCCTCGGTTGGACCCTCTGGATCTGACTTTCCTAGGAGGCATGGCTGGAGAAGATCTGTTCAACGGGAAGAGGGGAGGTTGCTATTCGTTAGTTTCCCACAGATGGCGCCAATCTGTTGCCGCTAAATTTGGTGTGGGGGCAAACAGATAGTATTTGTGGATTTTTAGGGAAACTGAATAGTAAACCTATATACCTGTTCCGTCAGAGTTTGACACTGACTCCTGCCGTACACCTGCAAAAAGTGCGAGACACCGGGGTTGTTTCCGACGACGCACCCTCCGACGCTCAAGTCAGTAATCAGTGATGATTAAGAAAGAGCGTGAAAACTGGCAAAAGATTGATTACCTCTTAATGGAGATGGATGGGGGGTATTTATAGGCGTCTTAGGGACCAGATTAGGAATGTAATCCCCGTGATCTGATAAGGAATATACTCCTTGTAAACAGATTAGGAATGTAATCCCTAATTCCCAGTAGAAGGATAGGCATGAATCAGGGCCGTTGATAAGGATTTAATCAGAAACCCTAATTCTATCCCTCTGGATCGGGCTTTTTGCTGGTTGAAACCCGCACCCGATTGAAGTGGATCTGGTCGAGGGTTATTGGGTCTTTGACGAAGAGATCCAGTACCCATCTCAGACCCATTGGAAGGGGAAATTACCGTTTTACCCCCTGGCTTCAAGATTCGTGCCCGATTTGGACGGTTCCGATTTAACCCCATTTTTAGCCATATCATCAACAAATTATAAATAAACTCAAATATAATTAATTGAAGCAAGCTTTCCCAAGAGAAGCATAGAAGGTTTGCTCACAACTCCAGCAGGTAACTCGTCTCCAAAGTCTCTATTATCATCTAGAAGAAAAAATTAGAGAAACAAAGGCAACCGCCCTTAGTGCAAGTTAGGGTTGCAAGTAGTACAAGCAATGGTATGAAAATAAATGCAAGAAAAATAAGAAACAAGATTTGAAATCAGGAATGTATAACATGATATAATAGGGATGCAACAAGTAGTGAAGTTAAAGAGACTAGCTAGCAAGTAAGATAACTCAAGTAACAGGATTAGGTAACAAGTAATAGTAGCAGGAACAAGTGGCAAGTGAGTATGTAATTGTATCAAGCATTAAGTAACAAGTATCAAGTAACAAGTACCAAGTACGACATGTATCAAGTGTGAACAAGTAACAAGTTATTCTTAATTCTAATGTTTAATTCTATCTAGGTAGCACTTCATGCGTCCCAACTATTTACCACATGGTCGCTACTTACAAACAGTTATGTTTAGGCCTAGTAGTGGATTTTATAGGACAGTGTACTCATGCATCAAGTATCAAGTAAGCATGTTCATGAATCGGGTAATCATATAACTAGTTCATGTGTCAAGTAATACCTTGACAAGTCATGAATCGAAATATAATATACTAGTTCATGAATCAAGTAATAATAAGTCCATGAATCGAATAATCATATACTAGTTCATGAATCAATAGTAACTAGAACATGAATCGAATAATAATATAACTAATTCATGAGACAAGTATCAAGTGGGAAACACAGGTCCCCCTTCTGAGTACATTTACCTATATTGTCCACTACTATGGTCTTTCCCTTAAACTCTGACTTGTTATTTATTATTATTATCAAGACAAGCACGAAAGTGTGCGAAACAGGGCAAGTAAATATGATCAAGAACATGGAACAAGTTTAAAATGATTAGAAGGCATATTCGAGGGTCAAAACAAATTAAAATTATCAAGAACGACGAGAATTCCAATTTTGGACAGCATGATGTTGCTGCACCAAAACTAAGACTCCTGTTGCTACAAGAATGCAAATCTGGAACCGTCAGAAAATCTAGAAACTAGACTCCGTACCGGTTTCAGTGCATTTAAACAAGATACTAGTGTCAAAACAGCAAACTACACATAATTTATGTTAAGCCCGAATTTGTAAAATTGTTTTTACAAGCAAGAAACATATTTGAAACTTTATTAACTAATTCCAGAAAAATTAGGGAATGTTCTATAGTGCATTTAGTATTAGGATGCAAATTTTATAGTCATTATCTTATAGGTAGCATAGTTAAACTAATTGTAAAATGAAGTGTCGCAACAAAATTGTGAATCTGAAATTCTACGACACAGCAGCAGTAAAACCGCGATAACTCACAAAACATAACTCGGAATTCAATTCCGTCAAAAAGGTAGTAAACTAGACATCTGAGGCTAAATTTCTTGTTTAATACTCAAGTCCAGATTCTGATGTTATCGGGGTCAAAACAGCAAGCAAAGGCAGGAATAGCAGCATGGGTGAATTTCTTTTATATAAAAGTGGCTTAATAAATGACTAGTATGGGTCTAGATTAGTGTGTGATACAAATAGGATGTAATGGATATCAAATCAGCAAGTCACATTGATTTCTCAACTCAAAGAAAATAAGATCAACACATACATCATACAACATACATCAACAAGTCAAGGAAGTTCTTAGTTTCATGTGTTCAAGTAATTAGGATTATAAAATAGATCCAACAAGTTGTGAAACGAATATGTATCAATGGAAAATTGTGACTCTTATGATCATCGAATTAATATGGAATAAAATAAGATCATCAAACGATAAGTCAAAGGGGAGTCACAACTACGATCTACTTGCAGTATTTTCAAATAAAAGCTTGTACTAGAACAACAAATTGTACAAGAAGATACTTTCCTTGATTGGATGAAGGTGTTGATCGACGGTTGAGATCGTATGGATCGGATCGGCGCAGATCTTGATGGCGATCAAGATCAAGACAATCAGACTGCTCAGATCAGATTTGATCTTATAAAGATGATGGAGATCAGATCAGACCTGGTCATGATCTCGATAAGATCGGATGACCGAGATTCAAATGACCCTTCTCCTTCCTTCTCTTGATCAACATCAGTGACAATGGCGGGAACTTCGACTGGCGACTGGCTACGCGAGCGGTGACAACTGTGGGCGACTGCGGTGGCGCGGTGGTTCTCGACGACGGTGGGGAGTGACTGGTTCGCAGAACGGCAGTAAGGAAGGGAAAGCTTGGCCTCTGCTTCGATGAGTTTGACGAGAACCCGAAGGAAGAAGAAGACGACGGGGCTGGAGGAGGAAAGTTGCGGGCAGAGGCAAGGCGACTGCGACGGGGATGCTGGCGGCGGCTGTAGTCGAGGAGCGACGCAGCGATGGGAGGCGGGGCTAGCGAACTCTGTTTTGCTCCGAAAACAGCGGAGACAAACGGCGAGGTGTTCAGGACGTTGACGACGACGACGAGGGGATGAAGTAGGAGTAAAAGCGGCTGTCGAGTAGAATTAGGGTTAACAGGGTAGAGATGAATCTGTAACAGGGTATATATATATGAATTGGGTTTGGGTTTACGGGGGTAACGAGTATTGAATATTAAAACCCAATAGGAAAATGAATAGGGTATGTTCTAATAAGCAAAAGGGTTTGGGTTTTGGGTTTAAAATTCAATAGAGAAATAAAATAACTAATAAAATATACAATTTATAATAAAATATAATTTGCATTACAATATAGAATTTTATTTGAAATAACTACAAATACAATTTGCACATAGAAATGTATTTTTAATAAACAGTCAAAATTAATAATAATAATAATAGTAATCATAATATGTATCAAAGTCATAAAAATAATAAGATTCGTATTACAACATAAAAATTATTGGAAACTTGTTACAAATAAAATAATTGATTAAAAATTAGACCTTAATAGAAGATCCACCAATACATTTTAACAAAAAGAATTTGAAAGCAGGAAAATAATTTATAAAAATTGAAATACCAAAAATACACAGAAAAGACGTATTTGCGAAAACAGGGGTTACAAATACTAAGACAATTTTTATTTTTTCATCAAAAAATTTATTATTTATAGTACAACTGCCCACCACAGGCTACCTTTCAAAAGGTGGTTAACCAATTAGGTGACTCTTGATCATAGGCATTATTATTTATTAATTAATTAATCTTGTTAACTCTCGATATGGGACAATTTCAATTCACAACACGCTGTTCACAAGCACAGCATTCCCTTGCGTCACGTGGCCCCCAACCTAGATGCCACGTCACCCGCAACACACAGCACAGTGCCAAAGCAACTCCTCACATGGGCCCCTCCTTTGCCATTACTTACGTGAGCACACAACAACCATCCAAACTCATTTCATTTTTTTATTTAAATCCCAACATATAATTACAACTATGCCATCCATCATTATTACAACTTTGCCACCAACTGTATATTATACTAGGTTTGCCCGTTGACACGTGCCTACGGCACGTCCTCGGAACGGTGCACCAGATTTGGTTATATAAAATAGTTTTGGAGGTCCAGCAAATTAATTGAAGTAGCAAACATATTATATGAGAAAGCAGTATATCTACTTTTAAGCTGAACCATCGCCTTCTTGATCATTAGCTTGAACTTACCTGAAATTCATATAGTTTGTTAGGAACACTGCATTAAGTTTTTTTTTAAATTCAGTATCACTTTTAGATGTTTGTAATAGTTATGCAAGGGCATTATCATATAGGTTTTATAGAGCTTACTCTAATCCCATAACCACTATGATCATATCTAAATACAATGGTAACGCAAATGCATGTGTGAATGTATCTACAATACCAATAATCTAAACATTTGTTTGTCTGAGACTCACTTTACAATTGAAACACCTCTTATTATTATTTCAACCAAAATGAAATACATGAAGTTCTCAAAACTCTAATCCAAGCTAATCATTTCTTTTATCTCCACGTTGTCTCCCCATTGCACCTTTATTAAAAAAATCAAAATGGATAAATAACAAATTTACTTTAGCTGTCTTTCTTGAGTGGAGAGTTTGCACCCTTCACTGGTAAACTTCAGTCATCCCAATCCTATATATCCAAACATACACTAAAAGTTCTAATATGTTATGTTATCCATGGTTTCTAATAACCAATGAAGGGACCACTTCAAGATAGTATTTTCTCTTGTAGTAAAGAAATTAATGTTGCATATTTGCCAAGTTATTTTAGGCTGCTAGTCAGCTTACCTGTCTTGCTATGGTTTGAAAGCCCAAATTGAGGCCACCAAATAATCAAGCTCTCACTTGCGTACAACTTAAATCAAAATCAATAAAAAACTCATCGAATAAATCACCAAACAAAAATTTTTTTAACCCAAAAATAAAACAATCATATCGATCTGAACTTAAATTCCATGCACACACAAAATTCGAGTCAGCAAAAAATCGAGTAATCCCCTACACACAAAAAACTAAAAATTAGAATGAGAATTCGGTTAATGAGATGAAATTAGAGTCGTTGCATCGCATATAGAGGCTCTCGATTCGGTGGAGGGGAGTCGCTGGTACGGAGTCGCTTGAAATTCGTGCTCGATTTGGTAGAGGGGAGTCACCAATATGGAATCAGCAGCAGAACAGATATTGGCGACGACCTCTTGATTGTGGTTCGAAATTAGATTTGAATTTGGATTTGCTTTGAGATTTTTAAATTTTCAAAATTATGAAATTTCAAATTTTAAAAGTGTCCAAATTTTAAAAATTTTAATTTTTAATTTTTTTTAAATTTTTTAAAATTTTCAAAATTTTTTAAAATTCTAAAATTTCAAAGATTTCAAAATTTTTTAATATTTTAAAAAATCATTTAAATTTTTTTTTTTTAAGTTTTTGATTTTTTGATTTTTTGAATTATTTTTAAAGTTTAAAATTTTAAATTTTCTTAAAGAAACTTTTAAAATTTTAATTTTTTCCTTAATTTTTTGAATAGAAGAGAGAGAGAGAGGAATAATTAAATAAATAAAGGAGTTGTTTTGGGTAGTTGATTTGAATTTGAGTTTTTGGGAAAAATTTTTGGGAGGAAAAATGTGTTTTGTGAGATTAGATCTGAGCCTTTAATTTTGGAGATTGAAGGAGAACCGCTTGATAGTTTTCTTTGTGTTTTATTATATATATATATATATATATATATATATATATTTATATATATGGGAAAAAGGGGTATGACCAACTTGCTTATTTAGTAAATAAGCAATTGATGATTTGGCATACATGTGTTTGGAAAATTCTTAAAAGGGTTAGTTGTCCAATGTATCACATGCATGACACATAATCAATTGCTCATATCCCTTTTACCCTATATATATATATATATATATATATATATTTGAAATTACGGGGTGTTATATACCCCCCCCCTTTAGAAATCAACGTCCTCGCTGAGTACGGGTCATGCAATCTAGTACAGGACCTCCTTTCTCGCCGATGTGGAGCAGTCCCGTGAGTGTTGGTCTAGTCTTTGGAATACTGGAGACCAATCCCACTCGGCGGATCATCCTGTGGCCAATTACCATTGTCCCAAAATAGTGGAGATTGTCTCTGTAATCCCCATTCCGGACAATAAGTATTTTCCGCGTATTTTACTACAATTTGATTTTTATAAATTATTTTGTGCTAAATTTGTTTCAGACTTGTATTAAAGTGTTTTATAATCGAAATTTTATTCATTTTGAATAATGGTGTATTTTAATCTTATTTTCCATTTCTTATTGATTGACTATTTATATTTGAGCCTAAAATCTAATATATTATTATTATTGGATTATTTTAAAGAAATTGTTAAACCTTAATATTATTTTATTGTATGATTTTATTAATTTTATAATTATAATAATTAATTGTTATTTCTTAATTATCTACTTAAAATCCATCTATTGAATTGTTTTATTATTTTATTTGTTCTGATTTTCCTAGTGAATTTCAGTCTATTTTCAAGCACAATTGATATTCTTTTGCATTTGTGTTATTTATTTATCTAATTGATTTAAATTTTTGTTCATGAACTATTTTCTCTTTTTGTTGGGCTATATATCTTGTGGGTTTTATTTTATTAGATTGCTGGTATTTTATTTGAACCCTATTGTCTTCAAACCCATCTCTTATTGAACTCTAAAACCCAATTGTAGTTTGTTCTCAACCCAAACCCACTATTATTGGATGCTAACCCAATAACCTAGCAATCAATTTTTATTATATAAATACAACCCTAATACAAACCCTAAAAATCCAAAAATACAATACCTAGCCGTCACAATTTCTCTCTCCTCTCCCATCTTTCTATCTCCTCCCTGTTTCTATCTCCCAGTCGTTTTGGTTTCCCGTCCAAATCCCTACCATCCTCTGTGCTTCTTCTCCGACGACCCCCCTTACGTCGCCACCTTCCCGCCGATGCCCTGCTCCCTTCCACGACCCCTGACCTCCTCTTCTGCCCTCGACCACACAGCAGACCCCCCGACCCACCCCTGGTTCGCTCTCAACAGCAGCGACTAAACCCAATCCCGCTGCTGCCCCTTTTCGTCGATGCCAGCACAGTCGCATTGCCACCTGCGATGCCTCGCCGTCGTTTAGTCCCGCTACCGTTCGTCACTAGTTAGATCCCCCTAGCTCTTGCTTCCATTACTCTTGGCTATTGCTGCAGTTGCTATGTCTCTTTGTTATTGCTTTGACTCTTTGTGCACGTATATTGCACGTGTTGACATGTGTGTTCGTGTGTTCGTTGCTCCGGGATCCTTATCCCGTTATTCTTGGTATTCGTTTTCACCGTCTATAATGCAAGTCACTGTCCTCTTGAATTGTTAATTGTATCAAATTCAATTTTTGTTGAAACTCTTGCAAGTAGATCCCTTCGTTTATCGTATTATACATTTCATCTCTTTCGTTGGGTATATTGAGGGTTTACACGAGCTAACCCCAATTTACTTGATATCTTGCCACTTTTGACTCCAAAGATTCAATCTTTCTTGTGTGCATATAGAATTGATAATAGGGTTGTTCATGTAATTGTCATACAAATAAATTATTGTAGAAAGAATTGCTAGGTTGTATGTTGTTTGATCGATTGATGTTTGATTGATGATAAATTGATATATGTATGTGTTCTTAATCTTATTTACCATGTTTTTATACCCTTCATACTGGTTGCAAAGTTTATCGACTAGTAGAATTGATACCCATCATGTTTAATTAACTTATTTCATGAAAACTACCCAAAATTTATATATTGCTTGCTAGCTATATGTTGACTGCAATTTAAGACCCAATAAATTATCTTAAAATGAATTACTTTCTGAATATTAATTGTAGCCTTATCTTTCTAGTTACCAGAACATCTTGAATTTCTGAATTCTAAGTTGTGTCGCAAAAGTTATGCCCGTTTTACTACAGCTGTATTTTTATTTCCAGATTCTCAAATTCTTGTATGTTCATGTTCAAGCAGTAAAAAGACTGATCAAATGATAAAATTTTGCTCTGATAATTTCCAGAACATTAGTTAACATTTTTAAGAGTCTAACAAATTTTTTTAATGAATTTTATTTCGAAATTTTGCTTATTCTAAAATTATAATAACTTAATGTCGAATTTGTGCCTGAACATAAAATCTGTAAAGAACAATGTGTTTGACTTAGTTACTGTTGTCGAATTTTGAACTTGAAATATGCGTTGGAACCATATGGAAGTCTAGTTTATAGAATTTCTGACTGATTCAGTTTTTGAGTTCTGAAAAAACGAAAAATTATATTTTTATACATACTACTCTTGATGTCTTGAATTTCACTTTTCAGTTTTCATGAATTAATTGATCCTATATTATAGTCTTGCATGATTTAGAGTGTGTATATTGCCTTGCATGATCCTAGTGTCCTATTGTCATCATTGTAAGTGTCCTATTCAAGTTATCATCCTATGTTTATCTATTGTCTCTATTGTTTATCTAATGTCTCTAGATTGCATATTGTATTGTTATATCGATAAAATAATTAACAAGGTGGGGTTTAAAGGATTGACTTTAGTAGTGGATAATATAGTGACTGTACTCGGACGAGGGGCTCACGTTTCCCTAAATATTGTATCGGCCATTGTTTTATATGTTGATTGTGGCTTACGACGGTAACCCAATCTATCGTGTATAATATCGTTGTCGAATTATCGTATCGTGTATTGAATATTGAATCATGACTATTGAATATTGATTATCGTTACCGAGTATATAATCTATAAAATCCACTAACAAGTCTAAACGTAACTTGTTTGTATGTAGCAACCATGTGGTAAATAAATGGGATGCATGAAGTGCTACATTAGTTAGGATTAAAGTGATTAATAGACTTAAGAATTGACACCACATCGACATTGCATATTGTACCTCATTGTTTCTATTGATATCGAATATTGTCTAAGTGTTGTTGATCATTGAATATTGTTATCGATATTGAATCATTGTTTATAACAATTGCATCGTTTATAGTTGATATTGATTATTGCTATCATGACATGTTATTAATTCCTATTGATCCATTAAATTCATTGCTATAACGTTATTCCATTGTTCTTTGCTTTCTGTACTTGTTGTCCATGACTTGCTCTAAGGACAATTTTTCTCCACTTTTTCGATGAAGTGTTTAGACTTGTTGTCCATGACTTGCTCTAAGGACAATTTTTCTCCACTTGTTAGATGAAGTATTTACAGGTGTTGATGGAAAATTGTCTAGAAGAACAACATTGGTGAAGGAATTGATAGCATCGCCGCTTAATAAATTATTATTTTATCATGGAGATTTAATTATTGAACTATTGCTATTTCATTGTATTGTGGGGTTTTGATCCGAATATTGTTATTTTTGTTCCAGATGTTGGATTACTATTGTATTTGGATATTTCATGTTGCTTCATTCCAAATATTATTGTTCATGAGATTATTATTATTTCGTGCGCAATTGTTCTGTATTGATTATATTATTGAGGTTGTCGGATAAACAACTTATGAGTGACGTTAGTCATTCGCTGGGCCAATGTCATGTACTCGTATTACATATTTTTGGAAAACAGGGCGTGACAGTCTCACTCCACCAATCATCCTGGAGTCCATAACTCACGACTCTCCCACACTCGGTGTCGAAACTCGGATCTGATACCATTTGTAACGCCCCGCCCCAATACTAAGACAATTTTTTTTATTTTATCCGACAAATTATTATTTATAGTACAACTGTCCATCACAGGCTGGCTCTCAAAAGGTGGTTAACCAATTAGGTGACTCTTGATCATAGGAATTATTATTTATTAATTAGTTAATCTTGTTAACTCCCGATATTAGACAATTTCAATTCACAACCCGCTGTTCAGAAGCACAACATTCCCTTGCTTCACGTGGGCCCTACCCTGGGCGCCACGTCACCCGTAACACACAGCAAAGTGCCGAAGCAACTCCTCATGTGCCCCCCCTGCCATTACCGATGTGAGCACACAGCAACCATCCAAACTCATTTCAATTTTTTTAAATCCCAACATATTATTACAATTATGCCACCCATCATTATTACAACTTTGCCACCAACTGTATATTATATCTCTTTAAAATTACGGGGTGTTACAATAACATTGGAAATTATGTACATTTTACCGCTTTAAGTGACCCTATGCTTCAACAATTTAAAGAATGGTGTAATCTTAAGGGTGTATATTTTAGAAAATTTTCTAAGCATGTTAAACATCGATAGAACTCTACTTTTGAATTATTAAATATTGTTACTCAATATATAGTGTGTATAAATAATTTGTCTTGCAGAAAACATGGAAATTTTTAAATGAATGAACAATCATGGTATTATGTGGAATCTTGTTTACGATTTTTAGAATCTTTTAAAACCTAAATTTTGAAATTTTAGAAATCTTATGATTCTACTTCTAGTAGTATTTTTAATTCACTAATTACTTTGATGCAAACTTTTCAAGAAATAATTGTTGACATTTATATTTGTCATATTGTTAAACCCGAATACAGTAAATTTTTAGGGTATTTTAGTCATCCTCCTATGTTGTATCTACTTGCTACTATTATGGATCCTCATATCAAATTAGCGGGTACGAAGAGTTTCATTAAAATGTATTTTACTTTATTTAGGGATGAATCTGAGATTGAATGTAACACATTTTTAGCTTTCTTTGAAACAACATTGAACTTGTATGATGATTTGGATAGAACTTTTGCATCTACTAGTAGTTCTAGTATAGTTACTTCTTCTTCTTCTACTTCTGGAGGTAAGGGTAACAGTAAATTAGACGATACCACTTTTAATTTACTTACTCAAATTCAATAAAAAAAACATAGGACTAACCAACCTAATGAATTAAATTGGTATAGTCAACAAGTTAGTGAGAGTTTTAATTGTAAGATTGATGTGCAATAATGGTGGAAAGAACATGAACATGTTTATAATATTTTTGAACATATGGCTAAAGGTCTAATAACTCTTCCTGTCACAATAGTTACATCAGAAAGCGCATTTTCTACAAGTGGCAGGGTTCTAACAGATTACAGGAATCGCTTCAAGCCTCAATCGTTGGAGATGCTCTTGTGCATGGAATATCTGATGAAATTTGAAGATTGGACTCAAGGAATCGGGGTCGACACGTTAATAAGTAGAAGCAACTCGTCCGAAGAACAACAGCAATAATAATAGGGCCACCACCACCAACAATAGTAAATTTTGATTGTCCCCTCAAATTTGCAATTCAAAACATATTGTATGCTCTTTTTATAGTTTCTAATTTTCGAATCAATTACTTGTATTATACAAGTATTAGGAAGTATTATAGTTGTATTTGTATGCAAAAAATTGTGAAAAATAATAAAAGTTGAATTAAACAATATACAGAATTTTTATTCACACTTTCACTCTTATATATTTATTAGTTGTACTTGTAAAAAAAAATCACAATGTTAAAAAAAAATAATAAAAAAAAATTGAAACTCAATCTCAACCAGAATGCCTACCCGCGACACGACCCAAACCCAAACGGGTTCGACCCAAATGGGTTGGCGGGTCAAACGGGTCCACATTTGGGTTTTTCAACCCGGCCCAGCCCGGACCGTTTAACAACACAACCTAACCCGAACCCGCACACAATTGGGTTTGACCGGGCAGGTCCGACTTGACCCGGCTCAGTTGACCCAAATGCCATCACTACTTCAAACTAGGAGGACCATACAAACTCTCAGAAGTAGTCCACCCAGGAGCTTACCGACTTCAGAACCTGGGGATGAAGAAGATACCCAGTACATGGAATGCCAAGCATTCGATGAAGTACAACAAGGGCGCTTAAAGCCATCATCTAATAAGGTCGACAATTATAACGGCCAAATCAAGTTATAAAGGCAAGCAATCAAACAAGCTTTGTATTTTATTTTGCAATAAATACTTTGTATTTTTTTTTTGCAAAGATTCTAATGTAACTCTCTGGATGGAAACAATGAGTCTAACGCCTAGCTCTCTCCCAATCAACACCACAGACTCACTAAGCTTTCCAAATAACTAGTTCGGAGTTCATACTCGTGGCTCGGAGTTGCTCTAGCAACTTGCAACCTAGCAAGCTAAGGGCTCAACTCGCCACATGATTAGCTCCCAAGAAAAGATAACAATTCATTCTGAGTCCACACCCATGGCTCAAAGTTGCTATCAGAACATGCAACCAAATAAGTCCAGATCTTAACTCACGAATCGACCTGCTCCTAAAACATTAAATGGACAAGTTCATTGTCCATACTCGTGGCACGGAGTTGCTCTTGCAACTCCTGACCAAGCAAGCTCAGGGCTCAACCCGCCACTCGATATAACACTCTAGATTTCTAAATAATGTTTTTGAGATTAATGAATGAATTAAAATGATTTTTGGTGATTTAATAAACATTTTTCTGAAATTTATCTTTCCGCTCGTGCAAAACACGTGCAAATATTTTTTTGGTAAGTTCAAAGTCAAAAATTATTTTCAGGAAACCTAATATTTATTAATAGGTATTATTTTTGAATTTTATAGATTTCTCTGATATTTATTTTGCTTATTTGCAAATATTACAAAAAGAATGGGCATTTGTGCAAATTACCACTTAGAGTAAAAACTCTAGATTTTTGGATTTTTGGGCTGAGCATGATTGCTAGTCAACACAGAGATAAAATGTTTACTTTTTTTTAATAGATTTGGTTTATTTCGAAAATTTTCTAAAGAAGTGTTTTTTGCAAAATTGCCACTTAAAGGCAAAAATTACAAATTTGTTTTCTAGACTTAAACCCAGTGCCAGCCAGTATTAGGGTGATTATTTTTTTAAAAAAATTTAATATGAATTGGTTTGCCTAATTTCCAAGTATAAGGATTTATATATGTAAAGATATATTCAAAAGGGATATTTTGCAAAACCTATTCAAAACCCTAATATATCAATTACCGGCCTATTAAAGGAGTGGTGCAGCCATCTCTTGCTATACTACACTAAGGGTTTTCTTTATTATTGATTTCTTGAATTTTTCGAAGCGAGGATCTTGGTTTTCTTTCGAAAGGAATGACTTTTCTTATTCCCTTTATTATTTCGGTTGATTCTTCAATAAGGTGAGTAACATATGTTTGTTTTCTTATTGTTCTATGCTTGTTGTATGAGATTATTTGTCTATTAGAAAGCATGTTAGGGGATTGTATGATGATATAATGAATTTTTATTGATGTATGAATAAAAATTGAATCTTTTCATGAAAACTATGCTATTGGTGATTAGAACTACATATAGATGACTTGAGATTGTTAAATAACCTAATATAAACCATGAGTAGGTTGTTTTCCTTCATATTGTTACTGATTTGAACATATACTATGAGATTGTATGATGTTTATTGCAAAAGTCAACAAAACCTAATCTTTACTGCGTATAGATTTGTATATGATCTGTTGGATGATCTTGAGGAGTAAAAACTTGATGAATAATGGTTATGATTGCATATATTCATAGGTAAACTACTGTAATCAGTGGGGTATGTGTATAACATGTTGTGGAAGGGTTTTTGGATCGAAAAGGATCAAAATTTAATGTTTTGAAGAGAGGTTGATTTCGGGTCTGATGGTGTATGGCCGAAAACTTGATTTTTGAGTTTTATGAAGTTTTTTTTTTTTGGATCTTGAGTTGTTTTAGTACTGAGATTGATTTGAACCATTGTACTACTCTTATTTGATGAATTTTGATGCTTTAACTAATGCTTGAACACTTATATAAATATATATACACATTTATAGTTCTGTTTTGAAGATTTTGTCGAAAATTGCTATTTTATGATCTTGATGAAGTTTTGAGTAGTTTTATAAACTCTAGTATGTTATACAAGTTGTAATTAATCATCTCAGGAAGTTTATTTTTCAAAATTATAATTTTGCAAAGAATAAACGAAGTGTTATTAAAAAGGTTCACGAAAATTAAAGCTGTCATTTTTCGAACATGACAGTCGAGCGCGCTGTTTTGAACTAAAAATGTCGGTCGATTGTCAAATCTTGCAAAATTGATTTTTGAGTTTTATGAAGTTTTTTATTTTGGATCTTGAGTTGTTTTAGTACTGAGATTGATTTGAACCATTGTACTACTATTATTTGATGAATTTTGATGTTATAACTGATGCTTGAACACTTATATAAATATATATATAAATATATTGTTCTGTTTTGAAGATTTTGTTGAAAATTGCTATTTTATGATCTTGATGAAGTTTTGAGTAGTTTTATAAACTCCAGTATGTTATACAAATTGTAATTAATCATCTACGGAAGTTTACTTTTCAAATTTATGATTTTGCAAAGAATAAACGAAGTGTCTGTAAAAAGGTGCACGAAACTTAAAGCTGTCATTTTTCGAATATGACAGTCGAGCGTGTTGTTTTGAACTAAAAATGTCGATTGATTGTCAATTCTTGGGTTTTTGGATTTTGGCTTGACAGTCGACCGTTCGCTTTTGAACTTGTTTTGACAGTCGATTGTCAATGTCTTGGCTGATTGGTTTTGTCGAGTTTTCTTCGTTTTTCTTGAACGATTGTTTCTTCGATATTACGGATTATCGATCTACTGTTTTAGATGATGTTTTTGCTACAGATTACAGTATTTTATAGAGAGTTACATTTTGATTATAATATAATTTAAATTGAATTTCTATGACTTCATTAAATGAAATATACATGGCTTTCGAAGAAATTGATGTTTTGTGATATTCTATGACTTCAAAATATGATTTTCAGTTATTCAATAGGTTTAATACTTTATTTCAGTTCTGGAAATCTGTGAGTATATTAAATGAATTTGGATTCGTCGATTTTAAGAAGTTTTCTTTATATGAAACTATTGATAATGGAATTGAGAGTTTTAATGAAAGATTTGGTGTTGATGGTTGAGTGGTGAGTCTTTAGAGGGTAAGTGGGACCCTAGTACACCAGCAGTTCAGATTTTTGTGGTTTGGCCAGTTGTGGCTTTGTTGTTGATCAGTTGAGTTAAGGCCGGTAAGGTACACAAACTCTAGGAGATTCGTAATTTATTAATTAACTTAATAAGATAAGGACAGACATAAGATGGTGATATGATGAAATGAGTGCAAACATGGATTATGGACCTCAGTATGATCTGTAGTGTGAGATAATCTTTGGAATTATCGATGTGTAAGTGAAATAGTCTTCGGAATTACCTGTGGTGTGGGATTGATCTCCGAATTTATCGGGATCGAGGCGACGCTCATGTGGTATTCGTGTGATGAGGTGCCATAGCTTGCGGTCTGGGGTATTCTCGAATATTTCCAGGTGTGAGTGAAATAGTCTCCAGAATTATGTGTGGATAGAGATTGACCTCCTGAATTATCGAGGTATGGACTAGACACTCATAGCTTAGCTGAATCTCATAGTAAGATTAGTTGCAGAACGAGTAATTTAACCCTATAAAGTGGAGAATGATAACGGCTTGTACCGAACCTATGTAGTATGGAATGCATAGAATCCGACAAGTATGCATTAGTGAGTCATCATGTTGCATTGTGTTTTCTTGACTTGGTTTTATACATGTTTATTTTCTATTTTCTTACACTTGACACATAACTTAGTTTCACTTGATGATTTCATGTTTTACTTATTGGTATTCCATATTCCATTCATTATTACTGTTGACATATGTTGTTTATGACTTTATTCTTTATATTTTATTCATGTTGTATTTCTTTTGATGTCACTCACACCGTTATGGCTGACCCTGTAGTTTTGACGGTTAGGGTTATCTCTATCCTCATGTTTTATAGGTAAGTACCAATAGCTTGGGATTTGAATGTATGTGATAGAATGATAATGTGGCTTTTGTAAATTGTAAAAGAATGTGTTGTAAAAGAAAGAAATTGTAATTCAAGGTGTTTAATTTTCCGTTGTGCTTTGTAAAGAAATGATGTAATCAAAGTTGAAATTTTTTTCTGTGTTTGCCTGTGTTTACTATTACATTGAGGTAGATGCTGAGAATTGTGCCATGTATTTCTGAGATATTATATTGGAAATTCGGGGTGCTACAGAGATTGGTATCAGAACATGCTTCAATATTAATGATAAACATAGTATAAAAATAAACCTAGGTGTGGACATTAGAGAGTGAGTACCTAGGTGCGGACTAGATTGTGAGTATCACATAGAATTAAAACAAGATGTTATGGTTTGGGGTATGGTTGGGGTTTTTTCATGAGGTATTGATGTGAATATGAAGTGTGTTGTGATGCTCTAACTTTTCCCTCATTTTGCAGTATTCAGTATAATGGCAGGACCCAGGACCAGGAATGGTGGAAATTGTGATGGGGCTGAGAATTCCCGTAGGGCTGGACTTGATTTTTAGACTGAGATTGCCAGAGTGTATCAGACCTTGAATACATTCATGGCAGCCAATATGGCACAGAATCTGAATCAAAATCAAGGGGTTGGACTAGTGTTTGTTAATGCTGATCCGATTAAGCAAGTTGAGTCCTTCAAGCGAATGAAGCTGCCTATTTTTGAGGGACAGTCTGATCCAAATGAGGCTGATGATTGGATTCGACAGATGGAAAGTGTCTTCAAAGTCTTGGAAACTCCGGCAATCAATAAGGTGAAATTGGCTACAATGTTGTTAGAGAAGGATGCTGGCATCTGGTGGCAGTCAGTGAAGAGGACTTTTAGGGATCAACAGGTGACTTGGGAGGCTTTTCTGGAGGTGTTTAGGGATCGTTTCTTTCCTCTGGATATTCAGGAGAAGAAAGCAACAGAATTCTTGAATCTGTAGCAAAGCAGCATGTCAGTGCGAGAATATGACACTAAGATCGCTCAGTTGTCAAGGTATGCATCGGAGCTAATTATTGATGAAGCGAAGAGGGCCAAGAAATTCGAGCAGGTTAAGACTGAATTTAAGGTTGCAGATGATACCGTTGGGCATTAGAAGGTTTGACAAGATGTCCAGGAGGTCAGTAATGACAGTAGAAGATCTGTATCAGTTCTAGAAGAAGCAGGAGATCTTGAACAGGAACAAGAGGCCAGCAGCTAGTTAGAGTGGGAAGAAGTCCCCAGTGAAGTAGGGCAGGTTCAGTAGGCCAAAGCAGAAGGCACTCGCAATTCAAGGGGTCACTTGTTACTACTGTAAGGAGGCAGGTCACTTCAGGTCAGAATGTCCTAAACTGGCGAAGCAAACTTGTTTCCAGTGTGGGTGAGAGGGCATACTAAGCTTATCCGTCTGCAGTTGAAGAAGGAAGGTGCGGGCGGAGGCAAATTTCATAGGAAAGGACGAGTATTCGCATTAACCGAGGAGGATGTAGGTAACTTAGAGGATGTGATTTAGGGATTTGTTTTGGTTAATGGAATAAAAGCAAAAGTTTTATTTGACATTGGTTCTTCGCATACATTTGTGTCGTCCTATTTTGCTAAACTCTTAGGTGTGGAACCTAAGGTGTTTCCAAGCAGAGTCTTGTTGGTGGTAACACCATCAGGGAAAGAATTTAATGCTGATCGATATTATGAGGGTTGTGATATCGATATTAGTGAGAGATTATTTGGCATTGATCTCATTGAATTGCAAGTCTTGGGTGTGGATGTGATCATGAGCATTGATTGGATGACAATATATGAAACCACAATTGAATGCAAGAAGAAAAAGGTGTTAGTGAAAGAGCCAGGAGGTCCCGCAGTGACTTTTCAGGGGAAGAAGAAGGACCCGAAAGTGACTGGTATGGTATCTAAGCTGATGATTCCAGATGAAGTTAGAAGCATTCTGGTTGTCAGGAATTTTCCTATAGTATTTTTGGAAAATTTACCAGGATTGCTTCAGCAGCGAGATGTTGAATTATGTATTAATGTTCAGTTGGGGAGTGCTCTGATTTCTAAGGCTCCGTACAGGATGGCACCTGTAGAGCAAGATGAGGTTAAGAAGAAGATTGAGGAACTACTGAGCATGGGTTTGACCAGGCCGAGTTCTTCACTGTGGGGAGCACCAGTGTTGTTAGTCAAGGAGGATGGGTCAATGAGGATGTGCGTTGACTACTGGGAGTTGAACAGGGTGACTATTCAGAACAACTATCTGCTTCCACGGATTGATGATCGGTTTGATAGGCTTCGGGAGCAGCTTTATTTTCGAAGATTGATCTGCGATCAGGGTATCATCAGGTTCGAGTCAAGGAGAAAGATGTGAGTAAAAAATCTTTTAGGACTCGTCACGGACTCTATGAGTTTTTGGTAATGCCATTTGGAGTGACAAAAGTGCTGGCAGTGTTCATGGATATAATGAATTGGATTTTACAGCCATTTATTGATTCCTTCGTTGTGGTTTTCATTGATGATATTTTGGTGTATTTGAAGTCAGAGGAAGAGCACTCTAAGCACTTGGCAGAGGTATTGAAGAAGTTACAGGAGCATGACTTGTATGCCAAGCTGTCGAAGTGTGAGTTTTGGAAGTTTGAGGTAGCTTTCCTTGGTTATATCCTTTCTAAGGAGGGAGTGGCCACTGATCCTCAGAAGGTTGAAGCAGTGAAGCATTGGCCCAGACCAACAACTGTGAAGGAAGTCAGGAGTTTCTTGGAGATGGCTGGGTAATACCGGATATTCATTCAAGGCTATGGACAGATCGTAGTTCCTTTGACAGGGTTAACTCGGAAGTATGTGGTATTCACATGGACTGATAAGTGTAAGGCGAGTTTCCTTCAGCTAAAGGAGTGGTTGACGACTGCGCCTATCTTAGCATTTTCAAAAGCTGGGATGTAACACCCTGCAAAATAAAATGATTTATTTTGCATTACTAAATAATATTATATTGGTAAAGTTGACTATTTTGACTATTTTCTTGAAATTGCAATTTTGCACGTGCAGCACGTGGATAGTTAGGATATTTTGAATTCTTCAAATTTTATGGTTAATGATTGATTTTCCTCATTTCTTTATGATATTTTAATTTTCAGATTTATTTGAATTTATTTGACTATTTTATGAATTTCTCAATTTTACACGTGCACAACACGTGCAAATACTTTTTGGTGCAAATCTCCAATTTCAAATTTCTGGATACATTCTCCTATTTATAATTAATTATATCCTAAATTTTGGGATTTTTCTTAGTAAAGAAACTATTTTATAAATACTTCGAAAGAGATGGACTTTTATGTAAAAAGCCGTTTGGATCTCAAACAAATAACGAAAATTCATTTTTATAGATTTTGGGCTTTCCATGGTCATCATTGAAAATAAAATATATTTAAATTTTATTTAGATTTGATTTGGTAAAGATTTAAACAAATATTACTTTTTTGCAAATATGGAATTTCAGTGGATCTTGTGCAAATATTTTCTTGGAAAGTAAAAGTCAAAAATTTTAGTTGGAAAATCTAAAATGTATTAGTAGATATTATTTTTGAATTTTCTGGATTTTTTCTAATATTTTGACCTATTTGCAAATATTATAAAAAGAGCGACTTTTGTGCAAAATTACCACTTGGAGTGAAAACTCTAGATTTCCAGATTTTTGGGCTGAGCATGATGCTTAGTCAACTCAGAGGTGAAGAGTTTACATTTTGTTTTAATAAATTTGGTTTATTTTGCAAGTTTTGATAAAGAAGGGTCCTTTAGCAAAATTGTCGCTTCGAGGGCAAAAAGTACAATTTCGTTTTTCTAGGTTTTTACAATAGTACCGACCAGATCTGAAGTGTTGGTTTTGTTTTTTAACACAAATTGAAATGGTTTTATCTAATTTCCATGTATAAGAATTTATATATATAAAGATATATTTAAAAGAGATACTTTGCAAATCTACTTACAAACCCTAAAAACGCTATTTCCGGCCTATTAAAGGTGAGGTGCAGCCATCTCTTTCCTGCACTACACAAAGGGATTTCTTTATTATTATTTTCTTGGAATTTCAAAGCGAGGATCTTGGTTTTCTTGCGAAAGGAGGGATTTTTTAATTTTCTTTATTATCTTCGATTGATTCTTCAATCAGGTGAGTGACATATGTTTGATTTCCTTTTGTTCTAAGCATGTTGTATGTGATGATTTGCCTATTAGAAAGCATGTTAGTGATTGTATGTTGATATGATAAACTATGGATGGATGGATGAGTTAAAAATGGAATCTGTTCATGAATCTATGCTCTTGATAACTAAAAACCCTAATTGATGAATTGAGATTGCTAATAACCTAATAGAAATCATTGGTATGTTGCCTTGTATTATAATCTTGCTGATTTGAACATATACTATGAATTGTATGATGAGTATTGCATAAAAGTGAACAAAAGCTTAACCTTACTGTGCATGAATACCTATACCCTGTTTTGATATTTTGAAAGAGTAAAGCTTGATTGTGTGTATGTTGTATTCACTGTTATTCATGGGTAAACAATTGTAATCAGTGGGTTTTGGGTATAACAAGTTATAGAAGGGTTTTTTGGATCAAAAGATCAAGTTTTAAAGTGAAGAAGGGGTTTTTGTCTTCGGGTCTGTAGGTGAACAGGCCGAAGGTTGAGTTTTGATGTTTTCTTTTTTGTTTTCAATTGGATTTTGCTGTTCCTTGGGTACTGAGATGGTTCTTAAACTTCATACTACATACATATAGGTTCCTTGATGCTATAACTGATGTTAAACATTTACACATATATGCACATATGTATACCACTTCACTGTCTTGAAGATTTTGTGATTTCCAATGAAGATTTGATTGGTTTTTTTATTGTTTCATACTGAGATGGACTCGAACACTAAACTACTCCTTGTTAATGAAATCTAGATGTTTTACTGATTCTCAAACACGCACTTACCTACACTTACACACACACACACACACACACACACACACACACACATACTACTTGAGGAATTATCGTTAGTGTTTTGAGAGTTTTCAATTGGATTTGATTACTTTGATGCTGAGACTAAATCTAAACAGTATACTACTCCTATTGATGAGATTTTGAAGTTTTAACTGAAGAAAATACACACATATACACACTTACATATACATATGTACTGTTTTGAAGAATTTGTGAAAAAATACTCTTTTGAGATCTTTGTTTCTTTATTTGCATTTATAGTCCCTTTGTGTTCTACAAGTTGTATTAACTCATCTCAGGAAACTGGTTTTACAAAATTCTGATTTTATAAGGTATAATCGTGTATCTGTTGAAACATGCACCAAATTGTAACCTTGTTGTATAGCAGCTAGCAGTTGACTGCACAGTCGACCGCCACTCTATTATTTTTGAGAATTCACACTCAACAGTCGACTGCTCTGTTTTTGAACTATTTGGGCAGTGACTGTCATACCTTTATTTTGAGAATCTCCAATTGACAGTCGACTGCTCTGCTTTTACACTATTTTGAGTGGTCGACCGTCAATTGCTTTATTGGCTGTTTTGTTGAGTTTTTCTTCGTTTCTTTAAACAGTTATTTCCTCGATATTATGCATTATTTATCTACTGTTTTAGATGATGTTTTTACTAAAGATTTCAGTATTTTACAGAGAGTTATATTTTGTTTATAATAGAATTTAATTTACATCCCTATGGCTTTATAAAGAGAGATATATGTGGTTTTCGAAGGAATTGATGTTTTGGTGATATTCTACGACGTAAAAAATATGATTTTCTATTAATTGTTGGGTTCAATATTTTATTTGAATTCTGAAATTTCATGAGTACATTAAATGGAGTTGGATTTTGTCGATTTCTTATTATAAACGTTTCGATGATGATTTATGACTTTTATTGAAGGTTTTTGTATTGATGGTTGAGTTATGAGTCTTTAGAGAGTGAGTGGGGCCCTAACTTCCAGTGGTTGAGATTTTTGTTGTTGTTCAGTTAAGTTAAGCTCGGTAGGGTACACCAACTCTAAGAGATACGCAATTTATTAAATAATTAATTAACTTAACAAGATAAGGACAGGCACCAGATGGTGATATGATGAAATGAGAGAAAATGTGGGTTATGGACTCCAGGATGATCCAAGGAGTGAGATATTCCTCAGTATTCTTGAAGGATGGATGTAAGAGCCACAAAATGATCCGTAGAGTGGGATTGGTTTCCAGTATTCCAAGGACGAGAGCGACGCTCATGGGATGTTTGTGCAATGAGGGTTCCAAGATGATCTACGGAGTGAGGCAACCCCAGTATTCTGCGATGATGGATGTATAGGCCATAGAATGATCCGCAATGTGGGACTGGCCTCAAGTATTCCAAGGACAAGAACCAATACTTGCAAAATGTCTAAATCTCATAGTAGTCACCGTAGTAGGATTAGTTGCATAACGAGAGATTAAACCCTATCGAGTGGAGAATGTTAAGGGCTTGCACCGGACCTATGTAGAGTGGGATGCATAGAATCCGACAAGTATGCATTAGAGAGTCAGCATATAGTATTGGTATTTTTTGACTTGGTTTTTTGAATGTTGTTTCCTATTTTTCTATACTTGACACTTAGTCTAGTTTCACTTGATATTTTCATGTTTTATCTATTGTTATTTCATATTCTTTTCATTTATTCTTACTGTTGATACATGTTGTTTATGACTTTATCCTTTATGCCTTATTTATGTTGCTTTTCTTTTGATGTCACTCACACCGTTATGGCTGACCCCTGTAGTTTTGGGGGTTAGAGTTATCTCTAACCTCATATTTTACAGGTAGGTACCTATAGCTTGGGATTTGGATACATGTGGTAGAATGATAATATGGCTTAGGCAAATTCTAAAAGCATGTGTTGAAAAAGAAATTGTAATTCAAGGTGTTTTATTTTCCACTGTACTCTGTAAACAATTGATGTAATAAAAAGTTTAATTTTCCCTGTATTTAGTTGCTATGTTTATGATTATATTGAAGTTGATTCTGGAATTGTGCCACGTATTTCTGAGTTATTATATTAGAAATTCAGGGCGCTACGGAGTTGGTATCAGAACATGCTTCAATTAGTAATTTTAAACATAGTACGGGAAATAAACATAAATGGACATTTGATGTTTGAGAACCTAGGTGGACTTGAGATGTGTGAGTACACAAGTGGACATTAAATAGTGTTAGTGTAGGTTCCCTAGAGGCAATACAATGATATTATGTAATCAGTATTATTGACATTATGTTCTTTTTGATTATATTAATAATTTATTATGCTTCGAATTTACTGCGTTATAAATATTAGCATGATAAATGTCCTTAGATTATTAATACGAACTATATGAACATGAGATTATATATAGTATAATAATCTTAAATGTCCCTAGTCGAGTATTATTATTATTAGGACAGTAATAATACATTGAGACTAGTATGTTGATTGATTGATGACCACCTCTCATGGGTCATTAGTATAGAGATACTAAAATCAATACATAGGTAAATGTAAGAGTACATTGTACTGGACAGACCCACTGTGAGATTCAACATGGAATGAATAAATAAGTGTCATAAGTAATCTCACTGTGATAATGGTGTAATGGTCCTCTGACCTGAAATCATTATATTTGTACACGAGAATTAATGTACTTTGATTCTATCAAAAGTTATCTTTAATCGGGTAATGATAAAGATAGTATTGGGTTCATTATGAATCGTGTGAGAAATGTGAATGATCTAGAAGGAATTTAACCCTCCTAATTTTAGGAGCGATATTATCGGCCTCTTGATTGAGTGAGACTATGAAATGCATGGCCATGCTCAAATATTGATTTGTTTGAATAGTCTACTCATCGATCAAGAAAATAAAGATTAAATTATTAAGAGGATGACACGTACCATGCCTCTAGTTTAATCTATAATATCAAGGTTAAAAGGATTATATTACATGGAGACATTAGTTACGAAAGGTTTAATTGAATCACCAATTATTATTATTACTTGGGTAGCAATGATGTATTACTAGATGCCGCTCATTGTTTATAATTTTATTATTAGATAATAAAATTATTGCCAACGTAATAATAACCTAAAGGGTCACACACTTAGAACGTTTAAAAGGAGTATTAATTTAAATTCGGAATTTAAATTAAATGATTCGAAATTAGTTATTTAATTAATTGAGTTGGACTTAATTAATTAAAGGATAATTCGAATTTAAATGATAAAACCAAATCAGATTGGTCTTATCAGAAGCCAAACTGATTATGGTTAAGCCCACCTCATTCTCTCCCTATAAATACATAGAGATGTATTGGTTCAGAAGATCTTTGACAAATCCGTTTTCCACAAAAAACCCTAGCCGCTCAACTGTTGAGAGGCAAGAGAGAGAGAGAGAGAGGCAAGCATCATCGGCTAGTACCGGCTCCCTTGATCGTTGGATGATCGGACGTTCGTGTGGACTGCCTTAGAGACGCGGATCTAGCTACTAGGGCTGCGTGGTGATTGTAACCTCCATCTTTCAGCCTTCGTAAAGCTCCGAAAGGTAAAATTTTATTTCTCCATTATCAGCCATGTCTTGTACACGGATCCTAGGGTTAGGGTTTCGGATCTGTTTTTCATTTCTTTTCGCTGCGTTTGTGCCCCGAAACCCTACAAATAGAACCTAGGTGGACATTATAAGTGTGAGTACGTTGGTGGACATCTGATGTGTGTGACTTGATTGTTTGGTCATGAAGACCTATAATTAGATTTAGACTGTTTGTATGCTTAGACATGAATAAAATTTCTTTATCGCAAGTGCATTGGTTATTTTTGTATAAAGCATATACTTTTCTCACTAGCTTTTTAACCTCTTTTGTCCGCTTTATGCATTTGATATTTTATTATTATTTCCTCAACTTGTATATTTTCTATGTTACTTACTAATATTCACTATATCTTTTTCTATTTTACTCATTGTATATAATTTTGGGATTCCATGATTTTCGCCGGTATTTTTTCAGTTATAAAATTTAATTATCTTCCGCTACATTCTTCTAATTATTTATCCTCTTGTATTTTTTTTTTTTAATGTTCCTTAGTTTTGTATTTCTCACTCTTGTATCCTATCACTTTTACTGTTTTACATTTGTTTGCTTACTAGATAACTTATGTGTAATGAACTTATTTCTACTTTTTTATTCGGTTTCTTTTATTGTCAGCAATTGATTTTATTTTTAGTTTCTATATCTCTAAACGAGTTTATATTATTTTTGTTCGTTAGTACAATCATTCAGCTTTCACTAATCGTCTTGTTTTTCTTTTAAAATTGTTCCTGTGACTTTGCTATCGGGTTTTTACTTTTATTCTGTTGTCCAAATTATTATTTTGCAACTTTTGCTGTAATTCAACAGTGCTTCCTTTAGCATTTCACAAGCTCAATTTTTTTTTTGCAACCCTTACTCATCTCTTTCTTGACGTTTTTATCCTTCTTATTTCATGCACTTTTACGTTACTCGAATATTTTTATATTACTTTTACATATTACATTAAGTTTTGAATTACTACGTGTTAAGTTATTATTGCTACTTCTATTTTCTTTCATTATTGTTTTTGCGATATTATAAAATTTGGTTTTGCATATTTACTTTCATTTTATATATACTTGGATTTTTCGATACTATATTTTCCATTATTTTGTATTGTCTTATTTATATTTGAGCATTTAAACTTGATTGCAATATTTTACTTATATAAATATGATATACCTCTGCACGTTTAAAATTTTATTATTAATTTTTTTTTGCACCTTATATTCAATACCTTTATTATTACTTACTGTTTACTGTTTTGTTATATTTACTTTTCGTCATTTAAAGCTACTTATTAATTTTGTTGCTTTATACTTCTCTAATGTACTATATGCACCCATTACTTATATTTTACTTAATTTTTATTATAAATTTTTATTATCATTAATTCTTGACTTCTACATGTAGTTCCTACTAATTACTATATATGTACCATGTATTTCAACATACTTGCTATGCATATCATTTTACACTTGTTTAATTCCTACATTACTGTATATTTTTATGATATATTTATTGTGTAAATTTGCTACACTGCATATTTATTTTCTCATTCATAATTGTATTGTGCTTATGCATGTATTTCATCCCGTTTTTCTCCTTACATTATAAATTATTTTCACTACTACTATTTTGAACTATTGTGTTTGATATTTATAATCTATACATTTATTTTAATATTCCATCGTGTGACTATCAACTCTATTTCTTACTTTGACACTATTTTAATATCACGAATTTCAAAACACAACTTCATGCTTAAGTTAAATGTCCAATGTCCCTGTGCATATGGAATGTTACATTTTCCATTTCACTATTTCGGTGCAACCTAATGTCGAGATGGCAAATATGCAACTCGATGTCAATGGAGGCAAATTGCAACTGGATGTCGGGAGGCAAAATGTGCAACATAATATCTAGAGAGAAACCTACAACCTGACGTCGTAAAGGAAAATTTGCAACTTGATGTTAAGGAAGCAAGTTTTCAGCCAGACATCAATGAGGCGAAGCCACACAAAAAAAATTAATAATAAAATAAAATTAAAAAGAGAGAGGAGATTTTCTACCTATTTGCTAATTGATATTTCAAGACTTTTTACTTATATAATGAAACTAATGGTAAAGAAATATTTTCTTTATGACATGTTGTTTATACAATTACACTTTATGTTTCCATACAATTTGAACCAGTATACTTGATTTTACTCTATTTTGTGTTTACAAAATTTTTCAAAATTGAGTACATCAACTATGGTCAAAACTTTCGTTCTTTGTAATTACTATTTATTGCAACCGTTTTCCAATTTTTTAACATTTTAGATTTTTCACTTACTTTTGTATCCACGTCATAATTAATGATTTGACGCTTACTTTTGTAATATTCAATGAACTTCTTTTTAGTCTTCTTGCATATATATATTTTGGTCTATTTCGTTCGTTACCCTTTAATGTGCTATTAGAGTATTGATTATAATGTCAACATTCACTAATATACTCATTATTATATATCTTTTACATTCATTGTTATTAATATTTTCTTTACTTAGCTAAATTTGTTCGTATTTCTATGTATCTTGACTAGTTATTTTTCCAAAACTATTTTTTTTATATAACCTTTAAGTTTGTTTTCCTTTGTTGTTTTTATGGTTATCAACCTTTTTATATTTGGTTTTTATCTCTTCATTTTTGACTTCTTATTCTATGAGAATAGTATTTGCTATTTTCTTACGTTTGGGGATTAATGGTGTATTCGCTTGGATTTCATATACTTTTGCCATGTCCATTTTCTCCTTTTACTCTTAAAGCTATAATTATATGTTACTTTTTTTTCTTAGTAATTAAATCCAACTATTAAAAATAATGATAGAGTAAATTTTCGAAACTATCTTGTAAGTTTTGTATTTTGTTTTCTTTTCCTTAGAGTAGTTCTGAGGATAGAACAATTCTAAGGGGGGAGTGGTGTAACACCTCGCAAAATAAAATGATTTATTTTGCATTACTAAATAATATTATATTGGTGAAGCTGACTATTTTGACTATTTTCTTGAAATTGCAATTTTGCACATGCAACACACGTGCAGAGTTAGGAAATTTTGAATTCTTAAAATTTTATGGTTAAAATATATTATGCAAGATGTGATCGTGGGCATTGATTGGATGGCAATATATGATGCCACAATTGAATGCAAGAAGAAAGAGGTGTTAGTAAAAGAACCAAGAGGTCCCGCAGTAACTTTTCAGGGGAAGAAGAAGGATCCGGAAGTGACTCGTATGGTATCTAAGTTGATTCCAGATGAAGTCAGAAGCATTCCGGTTGTCAGGGATTTTCCTGCAGTATTTTTGGAAGATTTACCGGGATTTTCGCCGTAGCAAGATGTTGAATTCTGTATTAATGTTCAGTCGGGGAGTGCTCTGATTTCTAAGGCTCCGTACAGGATGGCACCTGTATAGCAAGATGAGGTAGAGAAGCAGATTGAGAAATTTCTGAGCAAGGGTTTCATCAAGCCGAGTTCATCATTGTGGGGAGCACCAGTGTTGTTAGTCAAGAAGAAGTATGGGTCAATGAGGATGTGCATTGACTATCAGGTGTTGAACAGGGTTACTATTCAGAACAACTATCCGCTTGACGATCAGTTCTTCACGGATTGATGATCTGTTTAATAGGCTTCAGGGAGCAGCTTCATTTTCGAAGATTGTTCTGCGATCAGGGTATCATCAGGTTTGAGTCAAGGAGGAAGATGTGAGTAAAACAGCTTTCAGGACTCGTCACAAACTCTATTAGTTTTTGGTAATGCCATTCGGAGTAACGAATGCACTAGCAGTGTTCATGGATATGATGAATCGGATTTTGCGACCATTTATTGATTCCTTCGTGGTGGTTTTCATTGATGATATTTTGGTGAATTCAAAGTCAGAGGAAGAGCACTCTAAGCACTTAGCAGAGGTATTGAAGAAGTTACAGGAGTATAACTTGTATGCCAAGCTGTCGAAGTGTGAGTTTTGGAAGTTAGAGGTTGTAACACCTTGGATTGTATTAAGCTTGTATATGTATGTATGTATATTGACAGTATGCGTGCAATTGATTGTAGTATTATGGGTCGATTTTGCCATCGCGGTGGATAGTTAGGACTACGGGACGGTTTTTGGGGAGAGTTGCATTCCAAGGATGCACGAGAACGAGACGGACCGATACTAGTATAACTGCTAGATTTCGGCACGATGCACATGCAAATATAACACGGTATGGTACTACAGTGAATATAGGTTGCGTGTACTCATTAAAACACGCGTCCCACACTCGTTGGAGCTCGTTAAGGGTTATGTTGGGCAGCCAACCTAACACACACAAAACCAATGGGCTAAGCCATGGTTTTGGTCCACAAAACCACCTATAGCCTAACCTACCCCCTCCCCCCCCCCCCCCCCCCGGCGTCAAATCCGGCCTACACACCTCCCATCACCGTCATTTCCCACTTCATTTCTCCCTTTTGCTCTGGAAATTTCAGAAGGAGAACACCACAAGAGAAGGAGGAGAGAAAGAAGAAGGAAGTGAAGAAGGAGGATCAAAAGGAGATTTCCAAGAGAAGAATCTTAAAGAAGTTCCTTCTACTACTACAACCAAAAGTGGAAAGTTTCTCTAAACTTGAAATTCTTGTCTTTTAATTAATTTTGATTGCATGCATGTGTGCTAGAATGCATAGAATTGCTCTTCTAAAGGTTAGAAGTAGAAGTCAGAATTGAACTAGGAAAAACGGGTTCGGAGTACCATTTTGTGGATTTTTTCGAGAGAAAAATATGATGAATTAGATCATGAAATTAAAAATATTTGTTCATGTATGTGTTATGATCATTCATGATTTATTTAAGATTTTTCGAAGATCATTTGATATGCTAATAAAATTGTGAGATGGATCTGTGTCGTAAGGCAGACTCAGAAAAAGAAAAACAGGATGGCTGATATTGTAGAAATTTTCGTGATTTATTGAAGCATTATATTAATCTGAAATTTTTACTCAATGTTCCTGAAGGCATTTTGATTATTTACAAAAATCAGTAAATTATTCGGATGACTTTAGAGACATGAGAAAAATATATCTATAACCAGTATCTGATGTTGAATTAGAAAACATGATGGTTTCTGTGCTAACTTGCAAAAGCTATTACTCACTGTACAATTAGAATTTTGATGTGTGGTCTTTTTCATGATGTTGGGTATGATGTCTAGTGTCACCGCCATAAATTTTGTGTTAATTGGACAAGTACGTAATTTACTGTGATTTTGTGATTGAGCACTGTGCTATTTTCAGCCAGTTTTGGTACTCTGTAAAGATTGGGGAATTGAGACCTGTTAGAGGCATATTTTGAGGATCATGACCCAGGAGAGAGTTGTAGGGGACACCTATAACTTTCCAACAATACTAATTTGAGGCAATTCCAGTAAACGGTTGAATTATTATGAGTTTTGTAAGACTGGACAGAGGACTAGAGTAGAGCTGTGTGCTCGGAATTGAAGGGACCAATTGTGTGAATTGGTGTATCGATGATAGATGAGTGTGTTAGGGTGACTTAATGGTATAATTTGGACTCATGACCAACTAGAGAGTTTTTTAAGACACCCACACCCTTCTACAGAATTTGAGTTTGTATTGTTCTGATGAACGAGTAGGATTTTTTGACAATGGCAAGGTGCAGCCCGTGCACAGGAAGCACGCAGGCTGGAGCTTGAGAAGCAATGTCGAGGACTTAGATGGTTGAATTTAAGCTCGTGATCAACTAGGAAGTTGTAGCCTATGATCGTACCTTTCCAGGTTGGGCCCAAACACTCCAATCGGAGTTGTATCGATAGAGGGATGACCATTTTGAGATTCAGGCAGAACCCATAGGTCGCTTAGTCCGGGTCTGGACTAAGGGTTGTGAAAGCATTTTTCCCTTGTGTGTTATTTGAGTCGATGACTCATGTCTAGGAGTGGTTGATCTCTGTTATTGAGGTTTTTGACTCCCCGAGTGGGATGGGTGACTCGAGTTAGTCACTAGGGTAAAGGATACCCTACACCTATCCAGCCTATATTATTAAACTTCTACCGAGCGTAGGACGTCCGAGCATGCCAGTGAGTGGAGCTCACGGGGTAATTATATATTTACTGTGAAAGTAGCAGCAGGCGTAGGCCATTATGCTGGACGAGACCAAGCAGGGGAAGTGGCGAACCGGACCGGTATCGCCAGGGGCCAGAGGCTTATAGGCAAGTGTGGAAGTAGTAATTCTTACCCGAAATAATTAGAGTTAGGTAGGGGTTAGAATGGTTTATTAAGGGGTTGGAAAATTGCATTAGTCCTAGTAAACCATAGTCGGTGTTGTACCTTCCAGTCGTAGGGATACGTTCTCGGCCGCTAACGGATTGCGTCCCCAACTCGTATCTCGATCTGTTGATTCCCAAAGTTCTACCGAAGTAAGGTGCGGGAGGCCCGGAGGATTTGACCTCCCGTGGTGCTCACGTCCCAAAATCGTGGGTTTTGTGTTTTGTGGTTTTTTTGGTATATATCAGTTCATTACCCGATGAGGGGTGAACACGCATGCGTCAGTCCATGAGTGGACATGTGGAACCAAGGGTCTTAAGGACCAGGTTCAACGCGGTTTTTAAGGAGGTCCGTACGCGGGTAACAACTGGCGGTGACCACTTGGGCACTGCAGGGCGGAATTAGACCGACCGCTGCAATCTCCTTGGGCGACGGACAGTCTATTGGGAACTGGAGTGTGTACAAGAGTAGGGTGCATGGCGAGGGTTCGAATCCCTTAGTTGTGCAGAAAGACGGCTAGATTTGAGGGCGTATGTAGTATGGGATGCATTCGTGCTCCAATGTCTTGCTTGCATTAGAAGTTAGGCATGTGAGATTGCTGCATCTAGTCATAGGGTCATGTCAAAACACTGCACTAGAACCCGAATCCAATAAACCCTTGTTTTGGCACATCACCTTTCTATTTTGCATAAATTATTGGTTGTGATTGAATTTTAGAGGATCGCTGTTATCACCAGCTTTGTGTCAGTCGAAGTACAGACGTTTCCCACCTTTTAGGTATCGGTTATACCTTCCGAATAGGTGCAGAGATATCAGAGTAGCGCAACAGAAGCCCGAAGCTGAGGAGAAAGTCCCGGGGGGAGCCGATGGGTCACTCAGCGAAGCTCCGCAAGTAATCAGTCGATTACCATTTCAGGAGGCAGCTAATAGCTTTACATGAGGAGTCTGTAAATACTTGTAATAAGTTGTATTGAATTGATGTAATTTGTACTCCTTGTCCAAGAACAAGTTATCGGTTGTAATCAATGATGTAATGACTTATTTGGCAAAAAAAAGTTTTTAAATTTCCGTGTTATTACTGTATTGAGATGCATTTGAAGGTAAAGATTCTGGAAGGTGTCACGGATGTCCGGTAACGGGGATCCGGGGCGCTACAGAGTTGGTATCAGAGCTGACTTCAAATTGCAGTCTAACACGGTAGGAAATTAGACTTGAAGGCCAGATAAAATGATTCTAGTTGACAAATAGGATGATTATAAATCATATGGTAGCGCTACAACTTATGATTATGAGCTCCTTATATGTGAACCAGTCTCAGATTACTTCATTTTTACTAACATGCTTGGAGCAGTCAAGTCCAAATTGTGGCTAATTTGTTACCAGACATTAGTGGAGGCAAACAGGACAAGATGTGTCTGTGATTCCGAAACTAAACCCTGTTTATGTTTTGCAGATGGTGTTCAAAGACATCTTCATCCAGGATGGGTAAGTAGGTAAGCCAATACCTACAAGGAAAACGATAACGATGGAGGAAGGAATGAAGAAAGTGTTACAGGAGACCGAAGGTGAGGAGAACTCTCCTCCAACATCGCTAGTCCCAACGACAGAGCAGCAGAGGATAGCCATCGGGTATCTGGAAATGAAAAGGGCAAGGGAACGCAGGGACAAGGCGATCCACCGGGCCCAGCAGCAGATCAAATTTCATCAAGCATAGATGACACACCTGAAAAAAAAATGAAAGCAGCTTCAAGACGGTATGACAAACCTTCAGAACCGTTGGTGGGGACTTCAGAATGGTCCCAAGCAAAAAACTACTGGGAAAATCACCAAACCTTCTAAAGGAGAATACCCTAAGAGAACAATTGCGACTAAGAGTTGCTACAAATGCGGGAAAGTCGGACACTACAAGTCGCGTTGCCCAGCAGCGATCAAGGGTTGTTTCAACTGTAAGGAACTTGGGCATGTCAAGTCAAATTGCCCAGAATTTCAAAAGAGATGCTCATCAAGCAAGTAACCGGATAAATGACAAGGTGAAGATAATATGCGGACCTACTATATTTTGAAATCTTTCGGAAGCTGAAGAAGTAATGTAATCAAGTTTAAGTTGTATTTTGGGTTTATGAAAGTTGGTGGACGATGTACTGTTGTAACAAGATATATATATATATATATATATATATATATATATATATATATAAATGGGATTTTGGCAACAGTCTTGTTTGATAGTGGATGGAATCATTCTTTTGTGTCAAAATCTTTTTCAAGAAAACTAAGATGCACACAAAAGGCAATTCCAGATTTAGCTTTGATGGTAGCTACGCCGTCAGGGGCAACCCTCACTACAGATCTATGCTATAGGGGATGTAAGCTCCAGATTAGCGGAGAAACCCTAAGTATCGATTTGTTGGAGTTGGGTTTTGCCGGGACAGATGTCATTATTGGCATGGATTGGATGTCGAGGTATAAGGCAAACATTGACTGCTAGGAGAAGAAGGTAGTTATTTTAGCTGAAGGAGTGGAACTTGTATTGCACGGGGAGCAGTGATCGGAGGCAATGACTTTCGCAACTGCTAGTGAAGTATGGGTACCAGAAGAAGTGAGCAAGATACCAGTGGTGAGGAATTTTGCACTTGTATTCTTAGAGGATTTACCTGAAATTCTCCCACACCGTGATGTCGAGTTTAGCATCACAATTCAACCAGGAAGTGCTCTAGTATCCAAAGCACCCTATCGAATGGCACCAGTAGAGCAGAATGAGATCAAGAAGCAGATTGAAGAGTACTTACAGAAAGGATTTATCAGGCCAAGTGCATCGCCTTGGGGAGCACCAGTATTGCTGGTTAAGAAGAAGGACGGGTCGTCCAGGATGTGTATCGATTATCGGGAATTGAATAAAGTAACTATTCGGAATAAGTACCCAATTCCCAGGATCGATGATTTGTTCGATCAGCTTCAGGGAGCAGCACTGTTTTTCAAGATTGATCTACGGTCTGGATATCATCAGGTACGAATCAAGGAAGAGGATGTACCTAAGACAGCTTTTCGAACTCGACGTGGACACTATGAGTTCTTGGTAATGCCGTTTGGAGTGACTAACACTCCAGCTATTTTCATGGACTTAATGAACAGAATTCTACAACCATTTATCGACTCATTTGTTGTGGTCTTCATCGACGACATTTTGGTATATTCAAGGACGGAAAAGGATCATGCTGAACATCTAACAGCAGTCTTGAGCAAGTTACAAGAGCATCAGTTGTATGCCAAATTATCTAAGTGTGAGTTCTGGAAATCAGAAGTTGCATTCCTAGGCCATATCCTTTCTAAGGAGGGAGTGGCAGCGGATCCTCAGAAGATAGAGGCGGTCAAGGAATGGCCACACCGAAGACGGTGAAGGAAGTAAGAAGTTTTCTGGGTATGACTGGGTATTATCGGAAGTTTATCCAGAATTATGCAAGGATAGCTGTACCCCTTACAGCTTTGACCAAAAAGAACCAAAGTTTCGATTGGACGGAGAAGTGTGAAGAAAGTTTTCAGGAACCGAAGAACCGTTTGATCTTCGCACCTATATTGGTTTTACCTCAGGAAGACAAGGACTACGTCATCTACAGTGATGCGTCATATTTGGGGTTTGGATGTGTGCTGATGCAGGAAGGCAAGGTTATAACTTATGGTTCGAGACAACTATGACCACACAAGAAGAACTATCCGACCCATGATTTGGAACTTACAGCGATAATTTTTGCTTTGAAATCATGGAGACATTATAAATACGGAGCAAAGGTGAAAATATACACTACCACTAGAGCTTAAAGTATACCTATCAACAGAAGGATCTCAACTTAAGGCAGAGGAGATGGTTGGAAGTACTCGAAGACATCAGGCCTGAGATTATATATCATCCAGGAAAAGCTAATGTGGTAGTAGACGCGCTCAGTAGGAAGAGAAGTGTGGCAACATTGATAGCAACCCAGAGGGAGCTGGATGAAGGGATCAGGCAGGCAGGCATCGAAGTGGTTACACAACAGATAAGTGCAGTTCTAGCACAGTTGGTGTTACAACCAAGCTTGGATGAGCGAGTGAAAGAGGCTCAAACCAAAGATCCAGAGATGGAAGACATGAAGAAGCAAGTATATGAAGGAAAATTGGCGGAATTCAGTAAAAGAAAGGTTCACTATGGTTTGGTAACCGACTATGTGTACCAAAGGATGGGGAGTTGAGGGAAGACATCATGAAGGAAGCTCACTCTACATTACTTACGATTCACCCCGGAAGCACCAAGATGAATCACGATGTGAAGCAGCACTATTGGTGGTCAGGGATGAAGCGAGATATAGCAGAGTTTGCCGCCAAGTGTTTGACATACCAACAAGTTAAGGCCGAAAACCAGAAACCAGGAGGATTGTTACAGCCTTTACCCATTCCAGAATGGAAATGGGAGAACATCAGTATGGATTTTATCACTGGGTTATCCAGGAGCCCTAAAGGAAATGACTCAATATGGGTGATTGTGGATCGATTGACCAAGTCAGCACATTTTCTTCCAGTAAAGACGACCTAGACAGTCGAGAAGTTAGCCGAGGTCTACATTGAGAACATAGTAAAGCTACATGAGTGCCAGTGTCGATAGTATCCGACCGGGATGCTAAATTTACGTCTCGATTCTGGCGAAGTCTACAGTCAGCGTTGGGAACTAGAACAGACTTTAGCACAGCTTTTCACCCTCAGACAGATGGACATACGGAGAGAGTCAACAGGATTCTTGAGGACATGTTACGAGCATGCATTTTGGAATTCGGAGGAAGTTGGGAAAAATACTTAGCCTTGGTAGAGTTTACTTATAATAACAGCTATCAGGCAAGCATTGGCATGGCCCCGTATGAAGGCTTTATGTCTGGATTTATTTTAAGTATTTCGGGTTTATCGTCTTTTGTTTGTTGTTTTTCTTTCTCCCACTATGGACGTTCTGGGGACAGAACGATTCTACGGAGGGAGTGATGTAACACCCCGGATTGTATTATGCTTGTATATGTATGTATGTATATTGACAGTATGCGTGCAATTGATTGTAGTATTATGGGTCGATTTTGCCATCGTGGCGGATGGTCAGGGTTACGGGACGGTTTTTTAGGAGAGTTCATTCCAAGGATGCACGAGAACGAGACGGACCGATACTAGTATAACTGCTAGTTTTCGGTACGACGCACATGCAAATATAACACGGTATGGTACTACAGTGAATGTAGGTTGCGTGCGCTCATTAAAACACGCATCTCACACTCGTTGGAGCTCGTTAAGGGTTATGTTGGGCAGCCAACCTAATACACACAAAACCAATGGGCTAAGCCATGGTTTTGGTCTACAAAACCACCTATAGCCTAACCTACCCCCCTGTAAAATCCGGCCTACACACCTCCCATCACCCTCATTTCCCACTTCATTTCTCCCTTTTGCTCTGGAAATTTCAGAAGGAGAACACCACAAGAGAAGGAGGAGAGAAAGAAGAAGGAAGTGAAGAAGGAGGATCAAAAGGAAATTTCCAAGAGAAGAAGCTTGAAGAAGTTCCTTCTACTACTACAACCAAAGGTGAGAAGTTTCTCTAAACTTGAAATTCTTATCTTTTAATTAATTTTGATTGCATGCATGTGTGCTAGAATGCATAGGATTGCTCTTCCAAAGGTTAGAAGTAG
Organism: Hemerocallis citrina; assembly: GCA_017893485.1. Lineage (NCBI taxonomy): Eukaryota > Viridiplantae > Streptophyta > Magnoliopsida > Asparagales > Asphodelaceae > Hemerocallis > Hemerocallis citrina. Next base: position 112,185,790 of record CM030360.1, on the reverse strand, counting down.
AAGTCAGAATTGAACTAGGAAAAACTGGTTCGGAGTACCATTTTGTGGATTTTTTCGAGAGCAAAATATGATGAATTAGACCATGAAATTAAAAATTTTAGTTTATATATGTGTTAGCATCATTCATGATTTATTTCAGATTTTTCTAAGGTCATTTGATATGCTAATAAAATCGTGAGATGGATCTTTGTCGTAAGGCAGACTCAGAAAAAGAAAAACAGGATGGCCGATATTGTAGGAATTTTCGTGATTTATTGATGCGTGATATTGATCTGAAATTTTTACTCAATGTTCTTGAAGGCATGTTGATTATTTAAAAAAAACAATTAAATTATTTGGATAAATTTAGAGGAATGAGAAAAATCTATCTATGACCAGTATCTGATGTTGAATTAGAAAACATGATGGTTTCTGTCTTAACTTACAAAAGCTATTAATCACTGAATAATTAGAATTTTGACGTGAGGTCTTTTGCATGATGTTGGTTATGATGTCTAGTATCACCACCATAAATGTTTTGTCAATTGGACAAGTGTGCAATTTACTGTGATTTTGTGATTGAGCACTGTGCTGTTTTCAGCCAGTTTTGGTACTCTGTAAACATTGGGGAATTGAGACCTGTTAGAGACATATTTTGAGGATCATGACCCAGGAGAGAGTTGTAAGGGACACCTAGAACTTTCCAACAAAACTAATTTGAGGCAATTCCAGTAAACAGTTGAATTATTATGAGTTTTGTAAGACTGGACAGAGGACTAGAGTAGAGCTGTGTGCTCGAAATTGGAGAGACCAATTGTGTGAATTGGTGTATCGATGATAGATGAGTGTGTTAGGGTGACTTAATGGTATAATTTGGACTCATGACCAACTAGAGAGTTTTTTAGGACACCCACACCCTTCTACAGAATTTGAGTTTGTATTGTTCTGATGAACGAGTAGGATTTTGTGATAATGGTAAGGTGCAGCCCATGCACAGGAAGCACACAGGCTGGAGCTTGAGAAGCTATGTCGAGGACTTAGATGGTTGAATTTAAGCTCGTGATCAACTAGGAAGTTGTAGCCTAGGATCGTACCTTTCCAGGTTGGGCCCATACAATCCAATCGGAGTTGTATCGATAGAGGGATGATCATTTTGAGATTCGGGCAGAACCCATAGGTCGCTTAGCCCGGGTTTGGACTAAGAGTTGTGAAAGCATTTTTTCCTTGTGTGTTATTTGAGTCAATGACTCGTGTCTAGGAGTGGTTGATCTCTGTTATTAAGGTTTTTTACTCCCCGAGTGGGATGGGTGACTCGAGTTAGTCACTAGGGTAAAGGATACCCTGCACCTATCCAGCCTATATTATTAAACTTCTGCCGAGCGTAGGACGTCCGAGCATGCCAGTGAGTGGAGCTCATGGGGCAATTATATATTTACTGTCAGAGTACCAGCAGGCGTAGGCCATTATGTTGGACGAGTCCAAGCAGGGGAAGTGGCGAACCGGACCGGTATCGCCAGGGGCCAGAGGCTGATAGGCAAGTGTGGAAGCAGTAATTCTTACCCGAAATAATTAGAGTAAGGTAGGGGTTAGAATGGTTTATTAAGGGGTTGGGAAATTGCATTAGTCATAGTAAACCATAGTCGGTGTTGTATCTTCCAGTCGTAGGGATACGTTCTCGGCCGCTAACGGGTTGCGTCCCCGGCTCGTATCTCAATCTATTTATTCCCAAAGTTCTGTCGAAGTAAGGTGCGGGAGGCCCAGAGGATTTGACATCCCGTGGTGCTCACGTCCCAAAAGCGCGGGTTTTGTATTTTGTGGTTTTTTTGGTATATATCTGTTCATTACCCGATGAGGGGTGAACACGCATGCATCAGTCCATTGGTGGACATGTGGAACCAAGGGTCATAAGGACCAGGTTCAACGCGGTTTCTAAGGAGGTCCGTACGCGGGTACCAACTGGCGGTGACCATTTGGGCACTGCAGGGCAGAATTAGACCGACCGCTACAATCTCCTTGGACGATGGACAGTCTATTGGGAACTGGAGTGTGTACAAGAGTAGGGTGCATGGCAAGGGTTCGAATCCCTAAATTGTGCAGAAAGACGGCTAGATTTGGGGGCGTATGTAGTATGGGATGCATTCGTGCTCCAAAGTCTTGCTTGCATTAGAAGTTAGGCATGTGAGATTGCTGCATCTAGTCATAGGGTCATGTCAGAACACTGCACTAGAACCCGAATCCACTAAACCCTTGTTTTGGCACATCACCTTTCTATTTTGCACAAATTATTGCTTGTGATTGAATTTTAGAGGATCGCTGTTATCACCAGCTTTGCGTCAGTCGAAGTACTGATGTTTCCCACCTTTTAGGCAACGGTTATACCTTCTGAACAGGTGTAGAGATATCAGAGTCACGCAGCAGAAGCCTGAAGCTGAGGAGAAAGTCCCGGAGGGAGCCGATGGGCCACTCAGCGAAGCTCTGCAAGTAATCAGTCGATTACCATTCCAGGAGGCAGCTAATAGCTTTACAAGAGGAGTCTGTAAATACTTGTAATAAGTTGTAATGAATTGATGTAATTTGTACTCCTTATCCAAGAACAAGTTATCGGTTGTAATCAATGATGTAATGACTTATTTGGCAAATAAAAAGTTTTTAAATTTCCGTATTATTACTGTGTTGAGATGCATTTGAATGTAAAGATTCAGGAAGGTGTCACAGATGTCTGGTAACGGGTATCCGGGGCGCTACAGAGGTAGCTTTCCTTGGTCATATCCTTTCTAAGGAAGGGAATGGCCACTGATCCTCAGAAGGTTGAAGCAGTGAAGCATTGGCCCAGGCCAACGACAGTGAAGGAAGTTAGGTGTTTCTTGGGATTGGCTGGGTACTACAGGAGATTCATTCAGGCCTATGCACAGGATCGCAGTTTCTTTGACAGGGTTAACTCAGAAGAATGTGGCATTCACTTAGGCTGATAAGTGTGAGGCGAGTTTCCTGGAGCTGAAGGAGAGGGTGACGACTGTGCCTGTCTTAGCTTTGTCACAAGGTGGGAAGGATTATGATATCTTCAGCAATGCATCTCTCAGAGGTTTGGGGTGCGTCTTAATGCAGGAAGGTATGGTCATTGCATATGGTTCGAGGCAGTTGCATCCGCATGAGAAGAACTATCCGACACATGATTTGAGTTGACAGCTATTAGCTTTTCCTGGAAGTAGTGGAGGTAAATGTCAATATGTATACCGACCACAAGAGCCTGATGTACATTTATCAGCAGAAGGATCTAAATCTTCAGCAGAGAATGTGGTTGGAAGTGTTGGAAGACATCCGTCCTAAGATCAAGTATTATCCTGTCAAGATGAGTGTGGTGGCCGATGGCTTAGTCGGAACAGCAGTTTTTCAAATTTGATCACTACTCAGAGAGAGTTGGCAGCAGAGTTTTATCAGGCAAGTACCGAGGTGGTACTGCAGGGTTTGGGAGCATCTTTGGCTCAGTTGAGGTTGCAGCCTTCTTTGAGAGAGCATATTATAGAAGGTTAGAAATTGGATGTAGAGATTCAGGGATTGTTGTAGCAGGTTTTCGAAAGCAAGTTATCAGAGTTCCATGTCCAAGATGGAGTTCTATGGTTGGGTGAGAGGTTGTGTGTTCCGGAGAATGCAGATTTGAGAGAGAGTGTCTTGCAGGAGGCAAACAGTACATTGTTGTTAGTATATCCTGGAGGCACAAAGATGTACAAGGACATCAAATAATACTTTTGGTGGTCTGGTATGAAGAGGAATGTGGCAGACTTTGTGGCAAGGTGTCTGACTTGCCGACAGATCAAAGCAGAGAAGCAGAGACCTGGAGGTTTGTTGCAGTCATTGCCTATTCCGGAATGGAAGTTGGAGAATATCAGCATGAATATCAATAAAATTCTTACTAATCATATCCCACTTCCACAGAGGAACCTCGAAAGGCTGTAGCAAACCAGAAGGTCTCTGATTTTTGGCTTTTACTTTCTTGCATGTGAAGCACTTAGCAACAAATTCACCAATATCCTTCTTCATTCCAGGCCACCAAAAAGTCCTCCTGAGATCTCGATACATCTCCGTACCACATGGATGAACAGTATACCTCATATGATGAGCAATCTCCATCACATGCTGCTGTAAACCATCCACATCAGGAACACAGTCTACAATGATAACAAAGACCTCCCTTAATGTCTACTGATCAATCTGTAGGACATTCATCAATCTCATCCAGAATTAACTCATGCATCTTATGCAACAAGTAAGAATCTCTGATCTAAACTCGAATGATCAACTATAGGATAGACGGCTGTACTGATAAGCTGCCAAAATATGAAGTCGTACCACCCTTTGTTACTAGGGCTAAAATCAAACTAACTCAATGTTTTTAATACATTCCACTACTGGCACATCATAGATTCCACCATCCGTTTTCTGCTTAGGCATCGGCAACACATTTGCCTTCCCAGGATGATATCTGATCTTAAAGTCAAAGCTACTAAGGAACTCCAACCATCTCTACTGCCTCATATTAAGCTCCTCTTGAGAAAATAGATATTTCAAACTCGTATGATCCGTGAAAAGCTGAAACTGGTTACCAAATAAATAGTGTCTCCACAGTTTCAAAGCATAAACCACCGCCGCCAATTCTAAGTCATGTTTAGGATATCGCACTTCATGAACCCTAAACTGTCTGGATGCATGAGCCACAGGCCGACCCTCCTGCATCAAAACTACTCTTAGACCAATACCACAAGCATCTGTATAAACCTAAAATGGTACTCCCTCGTAGGAGTAATCAAAAAAGGGGTTGTTGTCAATCATTCCTTCTACTCTTGGAAGGTCCTTTCACACCTTTCAGACCAAACAAAAGGCACATTCTTCCTGGTAAGCTGAGTCATCGGTGTGGCAATAATAGAAAAAAATTGAGGAACAAACTGCCGATAATAACCAACTAAGCCAGAGAAGCTTCGAATCTCTGTTACAGTCGTGGGTTGTTTCCATTCTTTCACTGCTGCAAATTTCTCCAGATCCGGTGATATACCTTCAGCGGACACAATATGCCCCCAAAATCGAACCTCTCACTCCCAGAATTGGCATTTTGAGAACTTAGCATATAACTTCTGATCCCAAAGTGTCTATAACAAAATTCTGAGGTGCTGTCTATGCTCTTTCATGCTGAGAGAATACACCAAAATATCTTCAATAAACACAATCACTGTAACAACCCGCAAATTGGAATGGCAATTTTGCCCTCGAGTGTTACGCACGTGCATTTTATACCATTATTGGTGATATCCATAACGCATTTCGATAGTATTTTTAATTCTGACTATTTATGCATTTCCCGTATTCTTAAAATTCCATTTGAGTCAACTCAAATACTAAATTTCAAAATTTATGTTTTTACGTGCTTTTTACGTATTATCGATGCACGTGTCTATTTGGGTATTCTACCATTACGTTCAATGTTTTCGATGGGTTTCAATTATTTATTTTTATGACATGTTTAAATTTTTTTTACCTACATAAATTCACTCTTCATCTATTTTGATTAAAATACTTTTGTACGTGTAATACACGTGTTTTCCATGTACGTAGTGATTACGTCGTAGAACATATGAAAATTAGTAAATATATTTTCTATATTATTTTTTAACATTTTTCCATTGATAAAAGTTGAATTTCGTATTTTTATGTTTTACGTGCAAAGTACGTGTTTTTCGGTACACGTATTTTAGCATACTTGTTTTCAAAATATATTTTTGAAGTGTGTATATATATTTTATTTGTGCATGAAACATTATAGATTTTAATTAAACTATTTTTTACGTACATATTATATATATACATAATTTATGTTTTGAAAATAATTAAATTGTGAAGTGTGTGTGCTAGTGCACGCACGTGCACGTGTTTTGGACATGAAAAGATGGGGGAAAAACTGGGCTGTTCTTGATGGAGGGAATATTTGGCTTTTGAAATGGTGTGAGTGGTGAGTGTGGAGTTAGTGGTGTTGCGAGTGGGAGGTGGTTTAATAACTACCCTACAACTCTCCTTATAAAAGTACCCCTACCCCTACACCATTTCCTCATACCCTTTCCTCCTTCAAGTCTGTCGAAAACCAACAAGATTCCAGCCATTTTTCTTTCTCCACCAAGAAATGAGTGTATACATAAATGTAAATGTAGATATATACTCATATCCTTTCACATCACATTGTCCTTCTTCCATTCTTTCTTACTTGCTCTGTCAACTTCCGAAAGCAAAGCCACACCTTCATCAATATCCAGCATGCTTTGCTTCTCCAATTATCCATTATACAATGAGTGAATACATATCTACACCTATATGTTTACATATATACCTATTTCTTTCTCTCCTTCTACTGTGTATTACGAAACCCCTCTCTCTCTCTCTTGCTTTCCCTATCTTTTCCGAGCCCAACATGCAGCAAATCCTCTTTTGTGCCTTCACTTAATCTCACAATGCAAGAGTGTATACATATGTACATATATATGTGTATATATAGATATATTTATGCTCTTTCACTATCTCATCATTTCCTCTTTTCCCCTCTCCTCTGTCAACATCCGAATCCATCACTCTTTGTTACTTCTCCACTTACTCATCTTGATATATTCACCTAAAACATATATATATATATATATATATATATATATATATATATATATATATATATATATATACATATATGTTTATATACACCTAAACTCTCCTCATTCAAATTATACATATATAGTTAGATATATAAGTGCATGAAGAAGGAGATGTTTCACTGTGCAAATGAAAATGGAGAGTTGGGAAGATTTTTCCTACGCGCGAATTTCGAGGAGGCGAAGCGGAGTTTCTAGGAGCTCTCATTCAAGGAGTGCAATTGTTAGGAATTAAATTTCCTTGGGTGGGTGATTTTAAAATACTTTCTAAATTAGGAGTAAAAAATTTGCATGCTAGTTAATGTAAAAATCGGATTTGTTAAAATTAATTGATATGTTAATTCGTAGATTGCTTAATCTTTATTATTTTATATCATGAGGTGTGAATTGATGGTGTGATTCGCTTAAGCAATTATAATTTGTGTTAGATTAAATGATGTATCGTTTGGAAAATTATTGGTATAATATTTTTAGTCACAAGAATGCAATATGCGTGAAATATGAATTTTAATGCTAATGTGATATAGAAAGGCGGATTTTGTCCCTTTAGTTTATTTTGTGAGTATAAGAAGTTTTATAGAAAATTTTTGTTGAAAGACAACATTTTATTTGGGAAAAATCAATTATATGTGTTTTTATGTATTTTGAAGAAAGATTTTATTATATTACAAAAAATGACAAACTTATGAATTTGAGGACAAGTACGATATTGTTTTTCAAAGGAATACATCCCCGAAATGATTTATATTTTTATAGAAGTACAAATCAATTGAAAAATCGAGTTTTAATAAAACACTCTTTTTGTGGAAGTGTGTTGTCAGATGGTGATGAAATCATCGTTGCTTTTCAATGTCAAAAATATATTCATGATCCACTTTAAACTGCAATCTGGTCCAATCGACAGTCGACTGAACTAGAGTTGACAGTCAACTGTCAAGTATTAAATTTCAGATTTTGTCAGCAGGATAGTCGACTGTCTAATTTTCCACAGTCGACTATTACTTTTTTGGCCATTGGTCCTTAAGTTTCGAGGTTTCGCAGAACAGTTGACCGACCCTTTGTCAATAGTCGACTGAACTGACTGTGTTCTTGAGTTGTGAAGTTTCGCAGGATAGTCGACTGGACATTTTTCTACAGTCGACTGAACTGGCTTTTGGGTTCTTGAGTTTTGAGGTCTCGCAGAACAGCCGACTGGCCACTTTTAACAGTCGACTGCTACTGTCTTGGCTGATGGATTTTTCTTGAGTTTGGATTTGATTTCTGACATGTGAAAGTTAAATAAGATTAAATATGAGATTTTATTATTACTAATACGTGATTGAGATTATTGATATTGCATACAACATTATAAGTGATGAAATTGATAAAGGGGTTGAATTGAATTGTTCTCATGTTATGAGATTATAAAAAAAATGTTTTGAGAAAGAGTTTGTGAATAAAAGAAATGGAAATATTATTATTTGAGATTGAATATGAAATGTTGTTGATCTCTAGAAAGAGATAGTTGTTGGAATCTAGAGGCTAGGTGAGACCCTAGTAACAGGCAGTTTTTATTAATTATTTTGAGGGCTAACCGTTGAGGGTTGAGCGTATCTTGAGAAGTAGCCAGGTAGGCTGACTGTCTCTTATATTTTGGTTTAAGTCCGGTAGGGTAAGCTAGCTCTAGGTTGTGATGATTTTCTTTTAAAACAAACAAAACTGTCAGGATTAGATGCACAATGAAGATGTGATGAAAGTAAAAGAAAAACACGAGTATGGGGGCCATCGGATTGGTAGTGTGAGAGTGATTCACAGATTGCCTGCTTGATGCGTCATGACATGGCGTGAGTATTACTCCGGAATTATTGTCCCGGTGGCAATGCTTATGGGGTGTTTGGTGAGTACGGGTGGTGTCATCGTTCCACGATGGAGGCTGAATTGTCCATTGATTGCCTGCATGATGCGTCATGTCAGTGCGTGGGATTTCCCTCCAGATTGTCTAGACATAGGCTCGTAATTCATAGAACATCTAGGATACTTATCGTAGTTACCGTAGTAGTTTAAGTAATAGCGAGAGACTGAACCCTACAAGATGAAGTATGATTAAGGGCTTGCCCTCGGACCTATGTAGTATGGGATGTATAGAATCCAAACAAGTGCGCATTAGTGTCATGTAATATAAATAACTGCATTAAAGATTAAGTGCACAACACAACACGACATCAATAGGATAGTCCCTTGTAGCTTTGTTTTGTGATCAAGTTTGTGGTTTGCTAAAGTATTTAATAATCGTTATACTGTTCGACACAGCGAGGATGGCCGTGTATAATATTTCATCGGTTGTAAGCAATTGACGTGCCCATAGTTTTATATGCAGGACTTGGAGTTTACATGAACATATAAGGTTGATTTAATGTTTTTGATTACTTAAATGTTAAAGTTTTAACAATTGTACATTTATTATTGTTGTATTTTATTTATTCTACTGCGTGTCGATGTAAAAGACTCTAATGTAATTATTGTTGTAAATAAAGTTTTAAATTCCTTGTAAAATTGTACGAAATGAAGTGTAAAGATCCTTCGGGACTTCGAATTCAGTTTGTTTTGGAATTCGGGTGTTACAGAGTGGTATCAGAGCCACACTTCACTAAGTAGTACAAATTTATAAGGAACGACACCTTGGAGTGGACATTAGAGTGTGAGTTCTGTCTATAGTGATTTAAATGTAAGTGATTTACATTTGTGTTGCTCTATACATGATATTTTCTCTTCCCTTTCCCTTTTCCTATTGGATGGCCGTGAATGAAATAGTTATTTAATCCTTCATTCATGATGCTCTCCTCAAAGACATTGATATGAGATTGTATGCGAGCATTTTTCTTGGTATCAGAGTGGCGCAGTGGAAGCGTGGTTGGTTTGAACCGACATTCAAGACACACTTCCCTTTCAAAATTTTCTTCGTGAATTCCATTATGGTATTTTTCAATATTCAATATTTTTCAACTGAATATTTTCTTATACTAGTAAATCACTTGAATATCTATTATTTTGTCTATCTTCCTTAGTATTCATCTTCTGAATTTGTTTTATCTGTCTTTCAATCTTAAAATCTTATCTTTCATGATTTTAAGTCACTTTATGTTAACCTGTTTACATTTGCTATTACATTACGTATTTTATTTTTAGATTACCGCTTATTAAATTTATATTGCAACTATTATTTTTCTCAATTATTATTTCTACTATATTTTGAATTTTTCTTATATACATTTGTTTTATATGATTTAATTTTGTGACACTATTTTTTCCATTATCTTATATTTTCCTATATATTTCAATATATTTTTAACAAGATTGAAATAATTTACTCATATAAATATAATATACCATTTTGTTTTATTGTCTACATTTGATACTATTGTTACTACATATTATTTTCTAATTAGTTTTGTTTTATCAACTTTTACTATTAATCGCTACTCATTAATTTTGTAGTTTTTTGCTTCTTTAGTATAATACATACACTACATAATTATTGTTTATATTTGTACTTTTAGCTCGTGCATATACTTTACACTATTTTCGTCCTAATATTATAAATCTCTTTCATTACTACAAATTTTGTATATAATATATTTAAAGTCTATATATCTATTTTAATACTTTGTCGTTGTAATTTCTTACTTCATTTACAACTTTTTCATCTTTTTTTAAATAACTGATTTCAAAACATAATACCATACTTTATCAAAACACCAAATATCCAAGTGTATATGGAAGATTACATATTTCCATCTCCCATTTTGGAACAACCCGATGTCAAGAGGGCAAATCTGCAACTGGACGTCAATGGAGGCAAACTGCAACTGGACGTCGGGGAGGCAAAGTCTGCAACCGAGTGTCCAGAAGGCAAAATGCCATCAGATGTCGTAGAGGTAATTCTGCAACTTGATTTCAGAGAGGCAAGTCTGCAGTTAGACACCAACGAGGCGAACCTACACCAGAAGGAGATTTTCTACTTTGATAACCCTACTTTGTTTTTCTATAATATTTACTTACCACTATTCCATTTTTGTACTAGGTTATACTATTTTATACTATTTTACAACCTAGCAATATATTGTTTATACTGATTTCTATATCTATCCTACTTGAGAATTTACTACTTAATCTTAACTATCTTATCAATTTCTTCGGATTATTTTGTATCTGTTCATAAGTAAGTATTTCATACCACTTCATCGTATTTTATTTTTTGCTATTAACTTATCTTAGATTTGGTGGCTGCTCACCTAACAAAAATATATATATAATAATAAAATTAGTATTACTTGTTTTCGATTCGTAAGTTATTTCTATATGATTAGTTTTCACATTATTTCAATAATATGTTACTACTTTTACAACTTTGATGTTTTGTTTTACTCCTAAAAATCATTTATAATTTTCATGTCATAAGATTGTTTGTTTCACCCCTATAATTTTTACGCCTATATACGTGTATAAATTTTGTATGTTGGTTTTCTTCCTCTACTTGACAATTGAAAGTATTTTGATGTATGCCTTATATATCCTTAATTTTTAAATTCCATATATAATTATTGTATTTACTATTCAAATTATTTTATGATATTAATTTGTATACAGAATTATTTTATGTTGTCTATGCTTTTAACTAAATTTCTTCTCGTTTATTTCTCAAACTCTTATCCAATAGCCTTCTTTTAAATTGCTAATTTTTGTCTTACAGTACCAATTCAGTTTGCGATTTTTTTACCGCTTATTACTTTGAGGAATTTTGACTATTAAATCCACTTTAAAATTATTCATTCACTATGTTTCTCTTTATTGGATTGTTTTCAGAACTATTCCACAAACTAATGACTCAATTTATTTTTTTCTTTATCTAATGTTTTACCCGATATTATTTTTGTATGAAAATTTCTTTGAAACTATCCTATCTTTTGTCACATTTATTTTCTTATGCTACTTTCTAGATTTTCTTGTTCTGTTATTATAAAATTTTGATACTCATAGTTTTCTTATATAGAGTTTATCTTATTTTTCTTCTTGCGTATTTTTATACTACATTTATTTTTTCTTGACGTTTTCAGTTTTCTATAAATAATAATGATATTTTCTTTAGTGTGTACAAAATACAACATTTACCGTAGTGAGTTCTGGGGACAGAACTGCTCTAAGGGGGGAGAGTGTAACACCCTGCAAAATTAGAAATGACAATTTTGTCCTCGGGTGTTATGCACGTGCATTTTGTACCGTTACTGGTGATATCCGTAATGCATTTCGATATGTATTTTGAATTTCGACTATTTATGCATTTTCGTATTCTTAAAATCTCATTTGAGTCAACTCAAATGCTAAATTTCGAACTTTGTGTTTTTACGTATTATTGATGCATGTGTCGATTTCGGGTATTGTACCATTACGTGCAATATTTTCGATGGGTTTCAATTATTTATTTTTATGACATGTTTAAATTTGTTTTACTTGCAGAAATTCACTCATCGTCTGTTTTGATTGAAATACTTTTGTACGTGTAATACACGAGTTTTCCATATACGTAGTGATTAAGTCGTAGAACATATGATAATTAGTAAATATATTTTCTTATATTATTTTTTAACATTTTTCCATTGATAAAAACCGAATTTTATATTTTTATATTTTCCTTGCAAAGTACGTGTTTTTCGGTATACGTATTTGAGCATACTTGTTTTCAAAATATATTTTTGAAGTGTGTATATATATTTTATTTGTCCATAAAACATTATAGATTTTAATTAAACTAATTTTTACGTACATATTATGTATGTATGTAATTTATGTTTTGAAATTGAATTGTGAAGTGTGTGTGCTAGTGCACGCATGTGCACGTGTTTTGGACTTGAAAAGAGGGGGGGGGGGGGAACCGGGCTGTTCAAGATGGGCAGAATTTTTGGCTTTTGAAATGGTGTGAGTGGTGAGTGTGGAGTTAGTGGTGTTGCTAGTGGGAGGTTGAATAACTACCCTACTACTCTCCTTATAAAAGTACCCCTACCCCTGCTCCATTTCCTCATCCCCTTTCCTCCTTCAAGTCAGTAGAAAACCAACAAGAGTCCAGCTCTTTTGCTTTCAACACCATGAAAAGAGTGTATACATATATGTAAATGTATATATATACGCATATCCTTTACTCCCCTCACATCACATTGTCCTTCTTCCATTCCTATTTGCTTGCTCTGTCAACTTCCGAAAGCAAAACCAGACCATCATCAATATCCATCATGCTTTGCTTCTCCAATTATCCATTATACAATGAGTGATACATATCTATACCTGTATGCATACATATATACCTATTTCATTCTCTCCTTCCACTGTGTATTCCGAAATCCCTCTCTCTCTCTTGTTTTCCCTGTCTTTTCTGAGCTAAACATCCAGCAAATCATCTTTTGTGTCTTCACTTAATTTCACAATGCAAGAGTGTGTACATATATACATTTATATGTGTACATATAGATACATATATGCTCTCTTTCACTATCTCTTCATTTCCTCTTTTTCCCTTTCCTCTGTCAACATCTGAATCCAGCACTCTCTGTTACTTCTCCACCTAATCATCTTGATATATTCACCTAATACATATATATATATATACATATATGTGTATATACACCTAAACTCTCCCCATTTAAATTATTCATATATAGTTCGATATATAAGTGCATGAAGAAGGAGATGTTTCACTGTGCAAATGAAAATGGAGAGTTGGGGAGCTTTTTCCTATGCACGGATTTCGAGGAGGCGAAGCGGAGTTTCTAGGAGCTCTCATTCTAGGAGTGCAATTGCTAGGAATTAAATTTCCTTGGGTGTGTGATTCTGAAAGACTTTCTAAATTAGGAGTAAAAATTTTGCATGCTAGTTAATGTGGAAATTTGATTTGTTAAAATTAATTGATATGCTAATTCGTAGATTGCTTAATCATAATTTTTTTATGTCATCAGGTGTGAATTGATGGTTGATTCGCTTAAGCAAATAGAATTTGTGTTAGATTAAATGATGTATCATTTGGAAAATTGTTGGTATGATATTTTTAGTCACAAGAATGAAATAAGCGTGAAATATGAATTTTAACACTAATGTGATATAGGAAGGCGGATTCTGTCTTACTAGTTTATTTTATGAGTATAAGAAGTTTTATAAAAAAGTTTTGTTGAAAGAACATTTTATTTGGGAATTATCGAATATATGTGTTTTTATGCATTTGGAAGAAAAATTTTATTATATTGGAAAAAATGAGAAACTTATGAAATTGAGAACAATTACGATATTGTTTTTCAAAGGAATATATCCCTGGAAATGATTTATATTTTTATAGAAGTACAAATCAATTGAAAAATCGAGTTTTAATAAAACACTGTTTTTTGTGGAAGTGTGTTGTTAAATTGTTAAGAAATCATCGTTGCTTTTTAATGTCAAAAATATATTCATGATCCACTTTAAACTGCAATCTGGTGCAATCGACAGTCGACCGAACTAGAGTCGACAGTCGACTGTCAAGTATTAAATTTCGGATTTTGTCAGCAGGATACTCGACTGTCTAGTTTTCCACAGTCGACTGTTACTGTTTTTTCCATTGGTCCCTGACTTTCGTGGTTTTGCAGAACAGTTGACCGACCCTCTGTTAATAGTCGACTGAACTGACTGTTTTCTTAAGTTGTGAAGTTTCGCAGGACAGTCGACTAGACATTTTTCTACAGTCGACTGAACTGACTTTTGGGTTCTTCAGTTTTGAGGTCTCGCTGAACAGCCAACTGGCCAGTTTTAACAGTCGACTTCTATTGTCTTGGCTGATGGAATTTTCTTGAGTTTGGATTTGATTTTTGACATGTGAAAGTTGAGTAAGATTAAATATGAGATTTTATGATTATTAATACGTGATTGAAATTATTGAAATTGCATACAACGTTATAAGTGATGAAATTGATGAAGAGGTTGAATTGAACTGTTCTCATGTTATGAGATTATAAAAGAAATGTTTTGAGAAAGTGGTTGTGAATAAAAGAAATGGAAATATTATTATTTGAGATAGAATATGAAATGTTGTTGATCTGTAAAAAGAGATAGTTGTTGGAATCTAGAGGCTAGGTGAGACCCTAGTGACCGGCAGTTTTTATTAATAATTTTGAGAGCTAATCGTTGAGGGTTGAGCGTCTCTTGAGAAGTAGCCAGGTAGGCTGATTGTCTCTTTTATTTTGGTTTAAGTCCGGTAGGGTAAGCTAGCTCTAGGTTGTGATGATTTTCTTTTAAAACAAACAAATTGTAAGGATTAGATGTATAGTGAAGATGTGATGAAAGTAAGAGCAAAATACGGTATGAGGCCCCTCGGATTGGCAGTGTGAGAGTGATTCACAGATTGCCTGCTTGATGCATCATGACATGGCGTGAGCACTACTCCGAAATTAGCGACCCTGTGGCAACGCTTGAGGGGTGTTTGGTGAGTACGGGTGGTGCAATCGTTCCACGACAGAGGCTGAATTGTCCATTGATTGCCTGCATGATCTGTCATGTCAGTGCGTGGGATTCCCCTCCAGATTGTCTGGACATGGGCTCCAATTCATAGAACATCTAGGATATTTACCGTAGTTACCATAGTAGTTTAAGTCACGACGAGGGACTGAACCCTAAAAGATAAAGTACGATTAAGGGCTTACCCTCGGACCTATGTAGTATGCGATGCATCGAATCCGAATAAGTGCGCATTAGTGTTATGTAATATAAATAACTGCATTAAGGATGAAGTGCACAGCACAACACGACATCAATAGAATAGTCCCTTGTAGCTTTGTTTTGTGATCAAGTTTGTAGTTTGCTAAATTATTTAAGAATCGTTATACTGTTCGGCATAGCGAGGATGGCCGTGTATAATATTTTATCGGTTGTAAGCAACTGACGTGCCCACAGTTTTATACGCAGGACTTGGAGTTTACATGAAGATATAAAAATGATTTGATGCTGTTGATTACTTAAATGTTAAAGTTCTACCAATTGTACATTTAATATTGTTGTATATTATTTATTCCGCTGCGTGTCGATGTAAAAGACTCTGATGTTATTATTGTGTGTAAATAAAGTTTTAAATTCCTTGTAAAGTTGTATGAAATAAAGTGTAAAGATCCTGTGGAACTTCGAATTCAGTTTGTTTTGGAATTCGGGGTGTTACAGAGTGGTATCAGAGCCACATTTCACTAAGTAGTACAAATTTATAAGGAACGACACCCTAGAGTGGACATTAGAGTGTGAGTTCAGTCTATGTAAGTGATTTACATTTGTGTTGTTCTATACACTTATGTTTTCTCTTTCATTTCCCTATTGGATGGCTGGAGTCGTGAATGAAGCAGTTATTGAAACCTTCATTCATGATGCTCTCCTTGTAGACATTGATATGAGATTGTATGCGAGCATTTTCCTTGGTATCAGAGTGGCGCAGCGGAAGCGTGGTTGGTTTGAACCTATATTCATGATACCTTACACGTAGACACACTTCCCTTTCAAAATTTTTTTCGTGAATTTTCATCAAGGTATTTTTCAAATGAATATTTTCTTATACTAGTAAATCACTTGAATATCTATTATTTTGTCTATCTGCCTTAGTATTAATCTTTTGAATTTGTTTTATCTGTGTATCAATCTTAAAACTTATCTTTCATGTTTTTTTGTCACTTTATGTTTACCCGTTTACATTTTCTATTACGTATTTTATTTTAAGATTACCGCTTATTAAATTTATATTGCAACTATTATTTTCCTCAATTATTATTTCTATTATATTTTGAATTTTCCTTATGAATTTTGCTTATGTACAGTTGTTTTATATGATTTGAATTTGTGATACTATATTTTCCAATATCTTATATTGTCCTATATATTTCAATATATTTTCAACAAGATTGAAATAATTTACTCATAAAAATATAATATACCATTTTGTTTTATTGTATACATTCGATACTATTGTTACTACATATTATTTGCTAATTTGTTTTGTTGTATCCACTTTTACTTTGAATCGCTGCTCATTAATTTTGCAGTTTTTCGCTTCTTTAGTATAATACATACACTAAATAATTATTGTTTACATTTGTACTTTCAGCTCGTGCATATACTTTACCCTATTTTCGTGCTAATGTTATAAATCACTTTCATTACTTCAAATTTTTTACATCCTATATTTAAAGTCTATTTATCTATTTTAATACTTTGCCATTGTAATCTCCAACTTCATTTACAACTTTTTCATCCATTTTTATATAACTGATTTTAAAACATAACACCATACTTTATTAAAACACCCAATATCCAAGTGTATATGGAAGATTACATCTTTCCATCTTCCATTTTGGTGCAACCCGATTTCGAGAGGGCAAATCTGCAACTGGACGTCAATGGAGGCAAACTGCAACTGGACGTTGGGGAGGCAAAGTCTACAACTGAGTGTTCAGAAGGCAAACTGCCATCGGACATCGTAGAGGCAATTCTGCAACTTGATTTCAAAGAGGCAAGTCTGTAGTTAGACACCAACGAGGCGAACCTACACCAGAAGGAGATTTTCTACTTTGATAACCCTACTTTGTTTTTCTATATTATTTACTTACCACTATTCCATTTTTGTACTAGTTTATACTATTTTATAATATTTTACAACCAAGCATTATATTGTTTATACTGATTTCTATATCTATCCTACTTGAGTATTTACTACTTAATCTTAACTATCTTGTCGTTTTCTTCGGATTATTTTGTATCTGTTTATGAGTAAGTATTTCATACCACTTCATCGTATTTTATTTTTGCTGCTAACTTATCTTAGATATGGTGGCTACTCACCTAACAAAAAAAATGATAATAATAAAATTAGTATTTATACTTTTCTTCGATTCGTAAGTTATTTCCATACGATTAGTTTTCGCATTATGTCAATAATATGTTACTAATTTTACAACTATGATGTTTTCTTTTACTCCTACAAATCATTTATAATTTTAATGTCATAATATTGTTTGTTTCACCCTAATAAATTTTATGGTTATATACGTATGTAAATTTTGTATGCTGGTTTTCTTGCTCTACTTGACAATTCGAAAGTTTTTCGATGTATGCCTTCTATATCCTCAATTTTTAAATCGCATATATAATTATTGTATTTACTTTTCAAATTATTTTATGATATGAATTTGTATACAGAATCATTTTATGTTGTCTATACTTTTAACTAAATTTCTTCTCGTTTATTTTTCAAACTCTTATCCAATAGTCTTCTTTTAAATTGCTGATTTTTGTCTTGCAATACCAATTCAGTTTGCGATTTTTTAACACTTATTACTTTGATGAATTCTGACTACTAAATCCACTTTAAAATCATCCATTAACTAAGTTTCTCTTTATACCATTGTTTTCCGAACTATTCTACAAACTAATGGCTACTTTTATTTTTTTCCTTTATCTAATGTATTACCAGATATTATTTATGTATGAAAATTCTTTCAAACTATCCTATCTTTTGTCACATTTATTTTCTTATGCTACTTTCTAGATTTTCTTGCTCAGTTATTATAAAATTATGATACTCATAGTTTTCTTATATAGAGTTTGTCTTATTTTTCTCGTTGCATATTTTTATACAATATTTATTTTCTTAATGTTTACATTTTCTACGAACAATAATGATATTTTCTTTAGTGTGTAGAAAATACAATCTTTAACCTAGTAAGTTCCGGGGACGGAACTGTTCTAAGGAGGGAGAGTGTAACACCCCGCAAAATTAGAAATGATAATTTTGCCCTCGGGTATTACGCATGTACATTTTGTACCGTTACTGATGATATCTGTAACGCATTTCGATATGTATTTTGAATTCCGACTATTTATGCATTTTCCGTATTCTTAAAATTCCATTTGAGTTAACTCAAATGCTAAATTTCAAAATTTATGTTTTACGTACAAAATACATGTTTTTCGGTACACGTATTTGAGCATACTTGTTTTCAAAATTAATTTTTGAAGTGTATATATATTTTATTTTTGCATGAAACATTATAGATTTTAATTAAACAATTTTTTACGTACATATTATGTATATAATTTATGTTTTGAAAATAATTAAATTGTGAAGTGTGTGTGCTAGTGCATGCACGTGCACGTGTTTTGGACTTGAAAAGAGAAGGGGGGGAGAAACCGGGCTGTTCTTGATGGAGGGAATTTTTGACTTTTGAAATGGTGTGAGTGGTTAGTGTGGAGTTAGTGCGGTTGCTAGTGGGAGGTGGTTTTAATAACTACCCTACTACTCTCCTTATAAAAGTACCCGTACCCCTACACCATTTCCTCATCCCCTTTCGCCCTTCAAGTTTGTCGAAAACCAACAAGAGTCCATCTCTTTTGCTTTCTCAACCATGAAATGAGTGTATACATATATGTAAATGTATATATATACTCATATCCTTTACTCCTCTCACATCACATTATCCTTCTTCCATTCTTTCTTGCTTGCTCTGTCAACTTCCGAAAGCAAATCCAGACCATCATCATTATCCAGCATGCTTTGCGTCTCCAATTATCCATTATACAATGTGTGTATACATATCTATACCTATATGTATACATATATACCTATTTATTTCTCTCCTTCCACTATGTATTCCGAAACCCCTCTCTCACTCTTGCTTTCCCTATCTTTTTTGAGCCCAACATCCAGCAAATCCTCTTTTGTGTCTTCACTTAATTTCACAATGCAAGAGTGTGTACATATATACATTTATATGTGTACATATAGATACATATATGCTCTCTTTCACTATCTCCTCATTTCCTCTTTTCTCTTCTCCTCTGTCAACATCCGAATCCAGCACTCTCTGTTACTTCTCCACCTACTCATCTTGAAATATTCACCTAATACATATGTATATATATACATATATGTGTGTATACACCTAAACTCTCCCCATTCAAATTATACATATATAATTAGATATATAAGTGCATGAAGAAGGAGATGTTTCACTGTGCAAATGAAAATCGAGAGTTGGGGAGCTTTTTCCTTCGCGCGGATTTCGAGGAGGCAAAGCGGAGTTTCTAGGAGCTCTCATTCTAGGAGTGCAATTGCTAGGAATGAAATTTTCTTGGGTGGGTGATTCAAAAATATTTTCTAAATTAGGAGTAAAAAATTTTCATGCTTGTTAATGTAGAAATTTGATTTGTTAAAATTAATTGATATGCTAATTCGTAGATTGTTTAATCTTAATTATTTTATGTCATGAGGTGTGAATTGATTGTGTGATTCGCTTAAGCAATTAGAGTTTGTGCTAGATTAAATCATGTATCGTTTGGAAAATTGTTGGTATGATATTTTTAGTCACAAGAATGCAATAAGTGTGAAATATGAATTTTAATGCTAATGTTATATAGAAAGGCGGATTTTGTCTTATTAGTTTATTTTATGAGTATAAGAAGTTTTATAGAAAAGTTTTGTTGAAAGACAACATTTTATTTGGGAAAAATTGATTATATGTGTTTTTATGTATTTTGAAGAAATATTTTATTATATTGAAAAAAATGAGAAACTTATGAATTTGAGAGCAAGTACAATATTGTTTTTCAAAGGAATACATCCTGGAAATGATTTATATTTTTGTAGAAGTACAAATCAATTGAAAGATCGAGTTTTAATAAAACACCCTTTTTGTTGAAGTGTGTTGTCAAATGGTGCAGAAATCAACGTTGTTTTTCAATGTCGAAAATATATTCATTATCAACTTTAAACTGCAATCTGGTGTAATCGACAGTCGACCGAACTAGAGTCGACAATCGAGTGTTAAGTATTAAATTTCGGATTTTATCAGCAGGATAGTCGACTGTCTACCTTTCCACAGTCGACTGTTACTGTTTTCGCCATTGGTCCTTGAGTTTTGAGGTTTCGAAGAACAGTCGACCGACCTTTTGTTAATAGTCGACTGAACTGACTGTGTTCTTGAGTTGTGAAGTTTAACAGGACAGTCGACTGGACATTTTTCTATAGTCGACTGAACTGGCTTTTGGGTTCTTCAGTTTTGATGTCTCGCTGAACAGCCGACTGGCCAGTTTTAATAGTCAACTGCTACTGTCTTGGCTGATGAAATTTTCTTGAGTTTGGATTTAATTTTTGACTTGTGAAAGTTGAATAAGATTAAATATGAGATTTTATGATTATTAATACGTGATTGAAATTGCATACAACGTTACAAGTGATGAAATTGATAAAGAGGTTGAATTGAACTGTTCTCATGTTATGAGATTATAAAAGAAATGTTTTGAGAAAGAGGTTGTGAATAAAAGAAATGGAAATATTATTATTTGAGATAGAATATGAAATGTTGTTGATCACTAGAAAGAGATAGTTGTTGGAATCTAGAGGCTAGGCGAGACCCTAGTGACTGGCAGTTTTTATGAATGATTTTGAGAGATAACCGTTGAGGGTTGAGCGTCTCTTGAGAAGTAGCCGGTAGGCTGAATTTCTTTTTTATTTTGGTTTAAGTCCGGTAGGGTAAGCTAGCTCTATGTTGTGATAATTTTCTTTTAAAACAAACAAAATTGTAAGGATTAGATGCATAGTGAAGATGTGATGAAAGTAAGAGAAAACACGGTATGAGGCCCATCGGATTGGTGGTGGGAGAGTGATTCACAAATTGCCTGCTTGATGCGTCATGACATGGCGTGAGCACTACTCCGGAATTATTGTCCGTTGGTAATGCTTGTGGGGTGTTTGATGACTATGGGTGGTGCCATCTTTCCACGACGGAGGCTGAATTGTCCATTGATTGCCTGCATGATGCGTCATGTCAGTGGGTGGGATTCCCCTCTAGATTGTCTGGACGTGGGCTTGTAATTCATTGAACATCTAGGATATTTACAGTAGTTACCGTAGTAGTTTAAGTCATGGCGAGGGACTGAACCCTAAAAGATAAAGTACGATTAAGGGCTTGCCCTCGAACCTATGTAGTATGGGATGCATAGAATCCGAACAAGTGCGTATTAGTGTCATGTAATATAAATAACTGCATTATGGATGAAGTGCACAGCACAATACAACATCAATAGGATTGTCCCTTATAGCTTTGTTTTGTGATAAAGTTTGTGGTTTGCTAAAGTATTTAAGAATCGTTATACAGTTCGGCATAGCGAGGATGGCTGTGTATAATATTTTGTCGGTTGTAAGCAACTGACGTGCCCACAGTTTTATATGCAGGACTTAGAGTTTACATGAAGATATAAAGATGATTTGATGCCGTTGATTACTTAAAAGTTAAAGTTGTAACAATTGTACATTTATTATTGTTCTATTTTATTTATTCCGCTACGTGTCGATGCAAAGACTCTGATGTAATTAATGTTATAAATAAAGTTTTAAATTGCTTGTAAAATTGTACGAAATGAAGTGTAAAGAACCTGTGGAACTTCGAATTCAGTTTGTTTTGGAATTCAGGGTGTTACAATCACAAACCTATCAATATAAGGATGGAAGGTCTGATTCATCAAGTCATGAAAAATGCAGGGGCATTCGTCAGCCTAAAAGGCATCACCAAATTTTCATACAGTCCATATCGAGTGCAAAAAGTAGCCTTCAGGATACTTCCCTTTTTTATACTCATCTTATGGTACCCTTTCTGCAAATCTAACTGTGAAAACACTGTAGCTCCCTACCACCGGTCAAGAAAATCATCTATTCTCGACAATGGACACTTATTCTTAATTGTCACCTTGTTCTACTCCCGATAATTGTAACCCCTATTTTCCCAAAAACGTATTATTTTGTGATTTTCTGTATTTAAAATTTTCACAAATTATTTTTTCAGTTTTCAAATTCTTTTGTCAAATTGTACTATTAGATCTTCTATTAAAATCTATCAATAATTTTATTTGTTTTCGGTTACTATTAGTATTATTATTATTATTATATTTTTGTTTATGATTATTATTGCTGTTGTTATTAGTATAGTTAAGTATTATTATTATTACTATTATCTTTATTATGGTTATTACTTTGATTGGTTATTAAAAAACCTAGTTTTATTTATAAATTATAATTGTAGTTATTTTAAATAAAGTCTATATTGTAATGTAAATTACATTGTTTTATAAAATATGTTTTATTAATTATTTTAAGTTTCCTTATTGGATTTTTATAACCCTATAATTTTCCTAGTGGATTTAAAACCCTAATACCCATTTACTATAACTGTTTATATATCCAACTACCCACACCCATTAACTAAACAACCCCAAAAACCATTAGCCATAATACCCTAAAACCTTCTGGACCCAACCTGTTACCCCCTAACCCGTTAATTCCCTACCCTGTTACCCAAACTCTATTCTCCACCCTATATATTCTAAACCCATCTCTTTTTCATGCCTGTTCATCTCCCCATGCCTACCCTGTGAACCCTAGTCGCTTCGCCTTCCAGTTCTTCATCCCGTCACCCATGCACCCCCTCTTAGCTGCCTCTTCAACCACCTAAACCCATCGACCTTGCCGTGCAACAGCCGACGCAGCCACCCTGGTTGCGCTGTCCTCCCTCTTCCCGATGCTTCTCTCTGTGCGGTGCCACCCTCCGACGTCGAGACAGCCCCAGCCTCGTCAGCCTCTGCAGCGACGCAGTAACCCAGTGCTCCCCTCTTCTCGTCGATGCCTGCAGCACCGACAACCACCCTGTGCGCTGTTGCACCGTTCAACAGCCACGACAGCCTTACACTACCATCCGCTACCGTGCCGCACCACCCTCTTGTCGAGATAGCGGCCAGTCAGACCCCCCGATGGCTATCCTCCACTTCATCGAAGCACAGCTGTAACGCCCCGGATCCTCGTTACCGGATATCCGTGATGTAATCAGAATATTTGCCTTCGAATGCATCTCAACACAGTAATAACACAAAAATTTAAAAACTTTTTATTGCCAAATAAAGTCATTACATCATTGATTATAACCAATGTCTTGTTCTTGAACAAGTATACAAATTACATAAACTCATTACATCTTATTACAAACATACATCACTCCTTTTGTAAAGTTAACAACTTTCTCTCAGAATGGCAGTCGACGGCTCACTGCCAAAGCTCCGCTGAACAGTCAATCTGCTTCTCTGGGACTTGCTTTTTGGCTTGAGTCTTCTACTGCGCGACTCCGATATCTTTGCACCTGCTCGAAAGGTAGAACCGGTACCTAAAAGGTGGGGAACGTCAGTACTTCGACTAACGCAATACTGATAATAACAGCGATCCTCCAAACTGGCAACCACAACACCTTTGAATGGAAAGAGAAACGTGCATCCTAATTTATGTAGTGCTCGTGTATGCCATGATCTAACAACTAAATGCACCAATCACAAGCCTAGTCCAAAGCAAATAAGTCTTGGGAATCTGGATCGCATGCATCACGACCCAAGCATGGCCTAATCTAATGCGCAAAACAAGAATGCACACGATGCACCTACTCTAATGCAATTCATTTGGAAACGTATGCATCCCATACTACAAACTTCCCCAAAATCAACTTCGATGGAAACGTTTGCATCCCATACTACATACTCTCCAAAGAGTTTGCCTCTCCTGATAGTAGGGTTCAACCCCTCGCTATGCATCCTACCCTTGTACTCATCCTATTCCCAATAGATTGTCCGTGCCCAAGGAGGTTGCAGTTGGTTGACCTAGTTCAGCCACAGCAGTGCCTAAGTGGTGGTCGTGTTTACCACTCAGTACCCGCGTACCGACCTCTTCAGATGCCGTTCGGTCTCAAAACCGTGTAATTCATGTGTCCACCCCTAACCCGGCTGTGGACTGACGCATGCGTGTTCACCCCTAACCCGGCTGTAAACTGACATATATATATATATATAAAAACCCACGTGCATAGGAACGTGATGGCCACGAGGGTCAAATCCCCCTAGCCTCCCATCCCTTACTCCGGAAAAACTTTGGGAATCAACAGATCGAGATACGAGCCCAGGACTCAATCATGAGTACCGAAAACGTATCCCTACGACAAGAAGGTACAACACCGACTATGATCTGCTAGTACTAATGCTATTACCAAACCCCTAATACATCACTCTAATCCAGCCTCACTCTAATCACTTTGGGTAAAAGAAAGATTGCTTCCAAAAACTTGCCTATCGACCTCTGGCTATGGTGATACCAGTTTGGTTTGCTACTTCCCCAGCTTGGAATTGTCCAGTGCCATGGCCTACGTTCACCCCTAATCCGGCAATGAATGTCTATGTTCACTCCTAACCCGGGCTCTGAACTTATATTAATGGCACGGCTCCGATGTCATACGGTTCGGTGAAAGTTCATAACTTAGGGTCAACAGATGCAAGGTATCACCTTACCTTAGTGACTAACTCGAGTCACACGCCCACTATGGGAGTCAACAAAACTAACAACAGATACCAAACATCCTTAGACAAGAGATATTAACTCTAACAGTACACAAGAGAAAAGTCCTTACAATACCATGTCAGAACCCAAGACTAAGCAACCTACGGGGTTTCTGCCCGAAATATAAAAGGGTCATAACTCCCTTGATACAACTCCGATTGGGGTGTACGAGCCCAATGTGGAAAGGTAAGAACCTAGGCTACAACTTCCTAGTTGATCATAACCACAAGTTCTATCATTTAAGTCCTTAAAATGGCCTCTCAAGCCTCAGCTTGTGTATTTCCTGTACACGGGCTGCACCTTACCGGTACCATAAATCACTGCTCACTGATCAAAATGCTACAAACCGAAGTTCTACAGAAAGGTCTAGATGTCCTCTACAATCCTTTAGTTGGTCATAAGTCCAAAATATGCCATTAGATCTCCCTAAAACACACATTACTCACAAATGTACCAAGTCATACACTAAGACTTCCTCAACCAGAGCACTCAGCTCAAATCCTGGTCTCTGTCCAGTATTGCAAAAATCATAATAAATCAACCACTTACTGGAAGCACCTCAAAAATGTCTTGTTAGAAAGTTCTTGATGTCTACTACAATCCTATACGAAAACACTTCCTTAAAATTTGCTCTTAAGGAGCCTCAATTGTGTCATCTCCACAGGGTGTTAAATCTGACTGAATCCAACACATTACATTCTATAAAAATCATCATAAATCCTATGCTCATTCAATAGACACAAAAATTACAGTAAAAAAACTATACTACATAATGAACAACATGCAAAAGGTTTCATGTCCAAACTCCAAGTCTACAATGAATTCTTCATGTTTCAATTAAGCACAAAAATTATCATGTTTTTCAGTTACTGCTCTAGCTACTGTTGATAGATCAATTTTTAACATGCCTGTAACTTCATCCAATTATTTTCCTAATTTTTCTGTAGAGTCTAGATACAAGTGGAAAAACAAGGTAAAAGTTTCATATTAATATCTTACTCCAATTAATTATGAAAAATCCAACAATCTCAGGCATCATCGTAACCAATTTCTGCTACTGCCTTACGGCAATGTTCCACAAATGGATATTATTAAAATATCAAACAACCTCATAAAAATTTGAAATAATTCATGAATAATCTAGACATATAAAGGAACAATATGTAAAACTTTCATGATCATATTCCATGTGGTTTTCTCTCGGGAAAATCTAAAAAATAGCATACAGATCAAGATTCCAGTTCTAGTTTCTGATTACAACTTCCAATTTTCTTAAACATTCATTCTAACTCTTACTACTTCACATGCATGCAAGAAATCAATCAAGAAACAAAAAGAAAGGTTTGGAGAAACCCCCCACCTTGAGTTGATTGTAGAGTAGATGATAGCTTTGGGCTTCCCTTCTCCAAAAGTTCACTCTAAGAGCTCTTTTTTCAAACTTCCTTCCTTTCTTTCCTTCTCTTTCTTTTCTTGGGTTTCAGTTCTGAAATTTTCAGAACATAGGAGAAGAAATAAGGGGTTTTTAATGGAAAAATGAGTGAGGAAAGAGGGTGGAAGGTGGGGGCCAGATTTTAGGGTGTAGGGGGTGTAGGTTTAGGGTGGTTTTGTGAGAAACCATGGTCTCAAGCCATTGGTTTTGGGGTATAATGGATTGGCTACCCTATTTAGTTCTTAATTGGGTTCTTAGATGAGAGACGAGAGGTTAATCGAGTGTGCGCAAGATATATCCATCATAGTATCATACAATAATATATTTGCATGTGAACCGTACCAAAAACTAGTATTTATACCAGTTCGGTCCTCCTCATTCTCGTGCATATTCTAGAACGCAACCACTCTCATGGACCGCCCTGCAAACCTAACCGCACCCCATCATCGTTATAATTAACCAAAATACTACAATCATTTGCATGCATACAAACAATATATATATATATATATATAGAAGTGTCGTATAATCTGGGGTATTATATTACTCCCTCCTTATAATCGTTTTGTCCCTAGAACGACGCTAGGGGCACAAATAGCAGATAATCATCAATGATCAGAAGATACTTGTAGAACCCCATATTTTAAAAAATTATTTTTAAAGGGTTATAAATGATTAAAATGATTTTTGGAGAATTTATAAATATTTTCTGAAAATATATCTTTTTACACGTGCAAAACACGTGCAAATACTTTCTTGAGAAGTTCAAAAGTCAAATTCTCTTTATGGAAAATCATTATTTAATATTTGGGATTTATTTATTATTTTTCCATATTTTTCTGAGATTAATTGGATCTATTTGCATATTTTGAGAAAAGAATGACCTTTTTGCAAATTTGTCATTTTTAGGGGTTAAAATGCAAATTTTACTTTCTGCACGTTTTGAACAGTACCGGTTAAGATTAATGGGTATGTTTTACCTTTAAATCCTAATTTAAATGATTTTTTATTGAGTTTCCAAGAATAGAGATCTATATATGTAAAGTTGTATTTCAAGGGGGTTATTTAGTAAAAGTGTTTAGAAAACCCTAAACTCCTTATTCCAGATATTTAAAAGAAATTTGCAGCCGTCATTCGCTACACAACAAGGAATTTTTTGATTTTTTGGGAGGAACAAGAGGAGGATTTTGGATCTCGCAAAAAGAGAGGCTTTCTTGTTGGATCTCTTCATTCCTAAGGTGAGTGACATGTTGTTTTGTTTTGTGTATGTTTTATGTGAGTGATGTAAATTTGGTTTGTTGTTTTGAATTATGTGCGTGATTGTTTTGTTGTTTTTTTGACATCTTCGTTCATTTAGTGTATTTTGTATGTGAGCAATGCAATGGTTGTTGTTGTATTATGTATGTGAAATCTATGAATGCTTAATAGATCTTGATTGATAAATTTTATTGCTAGAAAGCCTATTTAGGATTTGAGTATGATTATGACAATAAGGGATTGGATGAACAATTGAATCTTGTGATTACAATCAGATTTTGGTTATGAGTCGTGGAAGAAATTCAGTTTTTGAGAATTTTGAGTGGAAGATTTATGAATCAGGAGAATCTTGAAATGAAAATTAAGGTTTTGAGAAATTGATTGAATTAAGGAAACATACCCAAACTGGGGATTCTTTGAGATCGACGTTTTTATCTTAATACAAATTATTTTAGTAAACAATGATTTCTTTTAGAAAACTCTAATTTGATTATTATGTACAACCTAAACTGTGTAGTCTGTAGGCCGACAGTCGACCGGTACGGCCCGACTGATGTGATATTTAGTTTCCTTAAAAATCCGTTCTGGACAGTCGACTTAGGACTTTTTCAGTCGACTGGTACACTTGGTATTTATTTTTCAAAGTTATCGCAAATTTTTCTTCGGTAAGTCGACTTATGACTTCTATAAGTCAACTTAAATTCTCTGGTAAGTC
Source organism: Hemerocallis citrina (assembly GCA_017893485.1). Taxonomy (NCBI): domain Eukaryota; kingdom Viridiplantae; phylum Streptophyta; class Magnoliopsida; order Asparagales; family Asphodelaceae; genus Hemerocallis; species Hemerocallis citrina. The sequence continues at coordinate 112,157,285 of CM030360.1, read as the reverse complement.
GACTTATGACTTCTATAAGTCAACTTAAAACACTCTGGTAAGTCGACTTAAGACTTCTATAAGTCAACTTAAAAAACTCTGGCAAGTCGACTTATGACTTTTGTAAGTCAATTTATAACACTTAGCTTATTTTCTTAAAATCATGGAACATTCTTTCTGGACAGTCGACTGGTACTGATGTATTTTTATATTTATGAAGGCTCTTTCAAATGGTTTGTTCTCTTGATATTTGATCTATAACTACTTATACCTTATCTTCCATTGAACTTATGTTTTCAAGATGTTGAGTTGAGCAGTTTATGAAGTAAGATTGGTTGAGATATTAGAAGTTGAGTCTCTAGAGGGTGTGTGTGACCCTAGTATACCGACAGTTGAGTTGTTTATGTTTAGGCCGGTTGAGGCATTTTGGTTGTTCAGTTTTGAGTTAAGTCTGGTAGGGTACATCAACTCTAGGAGATTCGTTAAGTAATTAAATAACCCAAAAATGATAAGGACAGGCACTAGTGGTGATATGATGAACGGGAACATAAGTCATGTACCTCAGTATGGCTTTCGGTGTGGGATTTAATCTCCGGAATTATCCAAGTAACTTACTTGTGGTGTGGGATTGATCTCCGGAATTATCGGGGTCGAGGCGATGCACATGTGGTATTCGTGTGATGAGGTCATTGCTTTCGGTGTGGGATGATCTCCGGAATTATCCAGGTAAAATACCTGTGGTGTGGGATCTATCTCCGGAATTATCGGGGCATGGGCTAATACTCACAGTTTATCTTTATCTCGTAGTAGTCATCGTGATAGGATTAGTTGCATAGCGGGGATTGAACCCTATAATTTGGAGACGTTAAGGACTTGCACCGAACCTATGTAGAGTGGGATGCATAGACTTCGACAAGTACGCATTAGATAGTCCGCATATAGAATTTGTGTTTTCTTGACTTGGTTTTATGCATGTGGTTTCCTGTTTTCTACACTTGACACTTAGTTTAGTTCCACTTGTTGTTTACATGTTTCTTTGCTACGTCATATTTTATGTCTTCTTGTTTATTACATGTTGTTTAAGAATCCGTGCTTAATGTTTATTTATGTTGTTTGCTTTTATGTCACTCACACCGTTTATGGCTGACCCCTTTAGTTTGGGGTTAGGGATCATCTCTAGCCTCATGTGTTGCAGGTTGTTACTTAGAGTATGGAGGTTTGGATGCTTGAGATAGTTTTGAGATAAATTGATTTAATAGAGTTTTGTGTAAAATTGTAAAAGACAGTGTTGTGATTAAAGGAAAGTTATATTTTGAGATGTTTTGTATTCCGCTGTGCTATGTAAAGGATTATTGTAATAAAAGTTGAAAATTTTATTGGTGTTGGCTGTGTTTAACGTTACATTGAAGTTGATGCTGGGATTGTGCCATCTATTTTCTAAGATATTATATTAGAAATTTGGGGCGCTACAGAGATTGGTATCAGAGCATGCTTCAATAGTAATAATAAACATGGCATAAAAATAACCTAGGTGTGGACACTAGAGTGTGAGTACCTAGGTGTGGACATTGAAGAGTGAGTGAGTATCACACAGAACTGAACATGATGTTTACCTTTGGGATACAATTGGGGTTTTGCCAAAAGATATAGATGTGAATGTGAGTTGTGTGTTGTGGTGCTCTAACTTTTCCCTTGTTTTGTCGTATTCAGTATGGTTGCACCCAGACCCAGGAATGGTGGTAACAATGATTATGGATCTGGAAGTTCTCGAGGAACTAGAATTGATCTTGAGGCCGAATTTGCCAAGGTGTATCAGACTCTGAATGCGCTAATGGCATATAATTTGGTGCAGAATCAGAATTAAAACCAGCAGCAAAATCATGGAGCTGGACAGGGATTGGTTAACGCCGATCCTATCAAGCAGATCGAGTCCTTCAGAAGGATGAGGCCGCCAGTTTTCGAGGGGCAATCTGATCCAAACGCAACTGACGATTGGATTAGATGGATGGAGACAATCTTCGAGATATCGGAGACTCTGGCAGCTAATAAGGTGAAGTTGGCTACTATGCAACTGGAAAAGGACGCTGGTGTTTGGTGGGAATCGCTGAAAAGGACGTTGGGAGACCAGCCGATGACTTCGGAGGCTTTTCTGGAGGAATTCAGGGATCGCTTCTTTCTCCTAGATATTTAGGAGAAGAAGGCGACAGAGTTCCTGAATCTACAGCTGGACAGCATGACCGTGCGAGAGTATAAGACCAAGTTTGCTCAGCTTTCGAGGTATGCACCAGAGTTGATCGTTGACGAGGCGAAGAAACCCAAGAAGTTTGAGCAGGGCTTGAGGACAAACTTGAGGTCAAGAATGATCCCGTTGGGCATAAGGAGGTTCGACAAGCTGGTCAGGAGAGCAGCTATGACTGAGGAGGACATGGACCAGTTCCAGAAGAAGCAAGAAACCTGGAACAGGAATAACAGGCCAGCATCAGGTCAGAGTGGGATGGGATTCCCAGCGAAGCAAGTCAAGTTCAGTGATCCAGTGCAGAAGGCACCTGCAGCTCAGGGAGTGACTTGTTACTACAGCAAGGAGGCAGGTCATTACAGGTCAGCGTGTCCTAAGTTGGCGAAGCAGACTGGTTCCCAATGTGGGCAGACTGGACATTCTAAGTCTCATTGTTCACAATTGAGGAAACATGGTTCAGGTGGAAGCAAATTCCAGAGGCAAGGGCGAGTATTTGTATTAACCGAGGAGGACGTGGGTAACTCGGAAGATGTAATACAGGGTATGCAAGAGTTTTGATTTTATTTTAATCAATGTAATAAGTAAAACATTTATTTGAGAATAATTGGAGATTGAGTATCACTCTTCATGTAACAGGGATTGTTTTGATTAATGGAATTAATGCAAGGGTTTTATTTGATACTGGTTCATCGCATACTTTTGTATCGCCGAATTTTGCAAAGGTCTTAGGTGTGGAGCCTAAGTTGTTTCCAGGCAAGGTTTTGTCGGTGGCAACGCCGTCAGGTGAAGAACTGATTGCGGATCGATATTACGAGGGCTGTGATATCGAGATTGGCGGAAGATTATTCGGCATCGATCTGATTGAGCTGCAAGTCTTAGGAGTGGATGTCATCGTGGGCATTGATTGGATGGCAATATATGATGCCACAATTGAATGCAAGCAGAAAGAGGTGTTGGTGAAAGCACCAGGTGGACCCGCAGTGACTTTTCAAGGAAAGAAGAAAGTTCCGAAGGTGGTTGCAATGGTATCCAAGATGGTGATTCCAGATGAAGTCAAGGGCATTCCGGTTGTCAGAGATTTTCTTAAGGTGTTCTTGGATGATTTTCAGGATTACCGCCGCAGAGAGATGTGGAGTTTTGCATCAATGTTCAGTCAGGGAGCGCGCCGATTTCTAAGGCTCCGTACAGGATGACACCTGTAAAGCAGGATGAAGTGAAGAAGCAGATTGAGGAGCTGTTGATCAAAGGGTTTATTAGGCCGAGTTTTTCTCCGTGGGGAGCGCTAGTGTTGTTGGTCAAGAAGAAGGATGGGTCAATGAGGATGTGCATTGACTATCGGGAGCTGAATAGGGTGACTATTCAGAACAAGTATCCACTGCCACAGATTGATGATTTGTTCGACAGGCTTCAAGGAGCAGCTGTGTTTTCGAAGATTGATTTGAGATCAGGATATCATCAGGTTTGAGTCAAGGAGGAAGATGTGAGTAAGACAGCTTTCAGGACTCGACATGGACTCTATGAGTTTTTGGTAATGCCATTCGGGTTGACAAATGCGCCAGCAGTGTTCATAGATATGATGAATCGGATTTTGAGGCCATTTATTGACTCCTTCGTGGTGGTTTTCATCGACGATATTTTGGTGTATTCGAAGTCGGAGGAGGAGCATTCTATACACTTGACAGCGGTATTACAGAAATTGTAGGAGCATAGCTTGTATGCCAAGTTGTCGAAGTGTGAGTTTTGGAAATTTGAGATAGCTTTCCTTGGTCATATCCTTTCTAAGGAAGGAGTGGCCAATGATCCTCAGAAAATTGAAGCAATTAAGGATTGGCCCAGGCCAACGTCTGTTAAGGAAGTCAGAAGTTTCTTAGGTTTGGCTGGTTACTACAGGAGATTCATCCAGGGTTATTCTCAGATTGCAGTTCCTTTGACAGGTTTGACCCGGAAGAATGTGGCATTTTCATGGACTGATAAGTGTGAGGAGAGTTTTCTTGAGTTAAAGGAGAGGTTGACTACTGCACCTATCTTAGCTTTGCCACAAGCTGGGAAGGATTATGATATCTTCAGTGATGCGTCTCTCAGAGGTTTGGGTTGTGTCTTGATGCAAGAAGGCAAGGTTATTGCTTATGGTTCGAGGCAATTGCGCTCGCATGAGAAGAATTATTCGACGCATGATTTGGAGCTAGCCGCTATTATCTTTGCCTTGAAGAAGTAAAGGCATTATGTTTATGGTGAGAAGGTTAATATGTACACTGACCACAAGAGCCTGAAGTACATTTATCAACAGAAGGATCTAAATCTTCGGCAGAGAAGGTGGTTGGAGGTATTGGAAGACATTCGTCCTGAGATCAAGTATCATCCGGGTAAGGCGAATTTGGTGGCTGATGGACTTAGCAGGAAGAGTAGTTTATCATGTTTGATCACTACTCGAAGTGAGTTGGCAGCAGAGATCGATCAGGCAGGTATCGAGGTGGTGCTGCAGGGTTTAAGGGCGTATTTGGCTCAGTTGAGGCTACAGCCTTCCTTGAGAGAGAGGATTGTGGAAGGTCAAAGATCAGATTCAGAGATTCAGAAGATGTTGCAACAGGTTTCAAAGGGCAAGCTATCAGAGTTTCGTGTCCAAGATGGAGTTCTTTGGATGGGTGAGAGGTTGTGTGTTCCGAATAATGCAGACCTGAGAGTGAGTATCTTACAAGAAGCACACAGTACATTGTTGTCAGTACATCCTGGAGGCATGAAGATGTACAGGGACATCAAACAGCATTTTTGGTGGTCTGGTATGAAAAAGAATGTGGCAGATTTCGTGGCTAGGTGTCTGACTTGTCAGCAGATCAAAGCAGAAAATCAGAGACCTGGAGGTTTGTTACAGTCGTTGCCCATTCCAGAGTGGAAATGGGACAATATCAGTATGGATTTCATCACAGGTTTGCCGAGGAGTTCGAAGGGCAATGACTCAATTTAGGTTATCGTGGACCGTTTGACTAAGTCAGCTCAGTTTCTAGTCATGAAGATTACTTGGTCGATGGAGAAATTGGCTGAGTTGTACATTGGGGAAATTGTGAGACTTCATGGAGTTCCAGTGTCGATCGTTTCCGACAGAGATGCAAGGTTCACTTCAAGGTTTTGGAAGAGCCTACAAGCAGCTTTAGGCACCAGAACTGATTTCAGTACCGCTTTTCATCCGCAGACCGATGGTCAGATGGAGAGGGTGAATCGAGTGCTGGAAGATATGTTGAGGGCTTGTGTTATGGATTTCGGTGGTAGTTGGAAGAGATACTTGGCATTGGTTGAGTTTTCTTATAACAACAGTTACCATGCGAGTATCGGGATGGCACTGTATGAGGCTTTGTACAGGCGAAGGTGCAGGACACCAGTTTGTTGGTACGAGGTTGGCGAGAGGCATATATATGGTCCTGAGATCGTGCAGCAGACGTCGGAGCAGATTGAGCTGATTCGCAAGAGATTGGTCGATGCTCAGAGTCGGCAGAAGAGTTATGCTGATACTCGACGAAGAGACTTGAAGTTTGAGGTTGGGGATGCAGTTTTTCTCAAGGTGTCTCTGACCAAAGGAGTGATCAGGTTTGGTAAGGGAGGCAAGTTGGCGCCAAGGTATATTGGGCCATACAGGATCATGGACCGGATTGGCAAGACAGCATATAGATTGAAGCTTCCAGAGGAGTTGGCACAAGTGCATGATGTATTCCATGTGTCATTGTTGAAGAAGTATGTGCCAGATTAGAATCATCAGTTGGTAGAGATTCCTGAAGATCTACAGGTGAACTTGAGTTACAAGGAACAGCCTGTTGAGATCGTTGACCGTAGGGAGAAAGTTCTTAGGAGCAAAGTGATACCTATGGTCAAGGTGCTGTGGAGGAATCAGCAGTTCGAGGAGGCTACTTGGGTGCCCGAGGATCGCATGCAGAAGGATTTTCCTGAGCTTTTTGGATGAGTGTATTTTCTTTTATGTGATTGTAATTCTTTGAATGAACGTACCATTGATTGAGTTATAATCCTTCTATTTTGATTATGTTGTCATATGCAATTGTTTGGACTATGTTTCCATTTATGAGATATTGTTTTCTTGTTGGTATGTTGTTTGGAGCCATTAGTAGTAGTTCTGAGGACAGAACTCTTCTAAGGAGGGAGTGATGTAGAACCCCGTATTTTAAAAAATTATTTTTAAAGGGTTATAAATGATTAAAATGATTTTTGGAGATTTATAAATATTTTCTGAAAATATATCTTTTTACACGTGCAAATACTTTCTTGAGAAGTTCAAAAGTCAAATTTTCTTTATGAAAAATCAATATTTAATATTTGGGATTTATTTATTACTTTTCCAGATTTTTCTGAGATTAATTGGATCTATTTGCAATTTTTGAGAAAAGAAGGACCTTTTTGCAAATTTGTCATTTCTAGGGGTTAAAATGCAAATTTTACTTTCTGGACATTTTGAACAGTACCGATTAAGATTAATGGGTATGTTTTACCTTTAAATCCTAATTTAAATGATTTTTTTATTGAGTTTCCAAGAATAGAGATCTATATATGTAAAGTTGTATTTCAAGAGGGTTATTTTGTAAAAGTGTTTGGAAAACCCTAAACTCCTTATTCCAGAAATTCAAAAGAAATTTGCAGCCGTCATTCACTGCACAACAAAGAATTTTTTGATTTTTTGGGAGGAACAAGAGGAGGATTTTGGATCTCGCAAAAAGAGAGGCTTTCTTATTGGATCTCTTCATTCCTAAGGTGAGTGACATATTGTTTTGCTTTGTGTATGTTTTATGTGAGTGATGTAAATTTGGTTTGTTGTTTTGAATTATGTGCGTGATTGTTTTGTTGTTTTTTTTGACATCTCCGTTCATTTAGTGTATTTTGTATGTGAGCGATGCAATGGTTGTTGTTGTATTATGTATGTGAAATCTATGAATGCTTAATAGATCTCGATTGATAAATTTTATTGCTAGAAAGCATGTTTAGGATTTGAATATGATTATGACAATAAGGGATTGGATGAACAATTGAATCTTGTGATTACAATCAGATTTTGGTTATGAGTTGTGGAAGAAATTCAGTTTTTGAGAATTTTGACTGGAAGATTTATGAATCAAGAGAATCTTGACATGAAAATTAAGGTTTTGAGAAATTGATTGAATTAAGGAAACATACCCAAACTGGTGATTCTTTGAGATCGATGTTTTTATCTTAATACAAATTATTTTAGTAAACAATGATTTCTTTTAGAAAACTGTAATTTGATTATTATGTACAACCTAAACTGTGCAGTCTGTAGGACGACAGTCAACTGGTAGACCTTTCAGTCGACTGGTATGACCCGGCTGATGTGATATTTAGTTTCCTTGAAAATCCGTTTGGGACAGTCGACTTAGGAATTTTTCAGTCGACTGGTACACTTGGTATTTATTTTTCAAAGTTATCGTAGATTTTTCTCTGGTAAGTCGACTCATAACTTCTATAAGTCAACTTAAATTCTCTGACTTCTATAAGTCGACTTATGACTTCTATAAGTCAACTTAAATTCTCTGGTAAGTTGACTTATGACTTCTATAAGTCTACTTAAAACACTCTGGTAAGTCAACTTAAGACTTCTATAAGTCAACTTAAAACACTCTGGTAAGTCGACTTATGACTTTTGTAAGTCAACTTATAACACTTCGCTTATTTTCTAAAAATCATGGAACATTCTTTCTGGACAGTCGACTTATGCTTTCTATAATCGACTGGTACTGATGTATTTTTATATTTATGAAGGCTCTTTCAAATGGTTTATTCTCTAGATATTTGATCTATAACTACTTATACCTTATCTTCTATTGAACTTATGTTTTCAAGATGTTGAGTTGAGCAGTTTATGAAGTAAGATTGGTTGAGATATTAGAGTTTGAGTCTCTAGAGGGTATGTGTGACCCTAGTATACCGGCAGTTGAGTTGTTTATGTTTAGGCCTGTTGAGGCATTTTGGTTGTTCAGTTTTGAGTTAAGTCCGGTAGGGTACATCAACTCTAGGAGATTCGTTAAGTAATTAAATAACCCAAAAATAATAAGGACAGGCACTAGTGGTGATATGATGAACGGGAACATGAGCCATGTACCTCAGTATGGCTTTCGGTGTGGGATTTAATCTCCGGAATTATCCAAGTAACTTACTTGTGGTGTGGGATTTATCTCCAGAATTATCCAGGTAAATTACCTGTGGTGTAGGATTTATCTCTGATATTATCCAGGTAATTACGTGTGGTGTGGGATTGATCTCCGGAATTATCGGGGTCGAGGCGACGCACATGTGGTATTCGTGTGATGAGGTCATTGCTTTCGGTATGGGATGATCTCCAGAATTATCCAGGTAAAATACCTGTGGTGTGGGAACTATCTCCGGAATTATCGGGGCATGGGCTAATACTCATAGTTTATCTTTATCTCGTAGTAGTCATCGTGATAGGATTAGTTGCATAGCGGGGATTGAACCCTATAATGTGGAGACGTTAAGGGCTTGCACCGAACCTATGTAGAGTGGGATGCATAGACTTCGACAAGTACGCATTAGAGAGTCCGCACATAGAATTTGTGTTTTCTTGACTTGGTTTTATGCATGTGGTTTTCTGTTTTCTACACTTTACACTTAGTTTAGTTCCACTTGTTGTTTACATGTTTCTTTGCTACGTCATATTTTATGTCTTCTTGTTTATTACATGTTGTTTAAGAATCCGTGCTTAATGTTTATTTATGTTGTTTGTTTTTATGTCACTCACACCATTTATGGCTGACCCCTTTAGTTTGGGGTTAGGGATAATCTCTAGCCTCATGTGTTGCAGGTTGTTGCTTAGAGTTTGGAGGTTTGGATGCTTGAGATAGTTTTGAGATAAATTGATTTAATAGAGTTTTGTGTAAAATTGTAAAAGATAGTGTTGTGATTAAAGGAAAGTTATGTTTTGAGATGTTTTGTATTCCGCTGTGCTATGTAAAGGATTATTGTAATAAAAGTTGAAAATTTAATTGGTGTTGGTTGTGTTTAATGTTACATTAAAGTTGATGCTGGGATTGTGCCATGTATTTTCTAAGATATTATATTAGAAATTCGGGGCGCAACAATACTTTTCTGGACTATCTCCAATTCCTCGAGGAACACCCTCGAAACCGACTTTTAAAGTGCTCAATACCGGCTCCCAAGCCTCAAGTGCTCAACGCACTCTTCCATCCTGGAGATCAATCTCATCATGTGGATCATTTTGGGGCATACCGCATCCCATATCCGTCGTACTAGGGATGAATTACCTTGGGTTGTGTTGCTCTCATCCTAGACTACTGGAGATCAATCCCTCTCTATCAAACTTTCTGGGGTCTATTGTGTCCCACGTTCCGAAAATCTGGGGAATATCTTGCTCTACGAATTATTCTGGAGCCCTCACCACACGAACTCCTCATGAGTTTTGTTCTCGTCCCGAACTACTCGAGATCATTTCCACTCCACAGAATGCTCTGGGGCCTATTTCGTCCCTCGTCTGGAATGCTGGGGAATATCTCTCTTTGCGAATCGTTCTTGAAACCCCTATTCATCCTTGAATTTCTTCGTGGGTACTACTCTCGTCTTCGGAATACTGGACATCAATTCCTACTCCACAAATCATTCTGGGATATATGTCATACCTCATCCAGAATACTGAGGAATGTCTCTCTCCTTGGATCGTTCTGGAGTCAACGTCCCACTAACCTATTTGTGTATGTTGCTCTCATCCCTGAAATACTGGAGACCAATTCCTACTCCACAGATCATTCTGGGGCATATTTCATCCCTCGTCTAGAATATTGAGGAATTTCTCACTCCATGGATCATTCGGGAGTCAACGTCATACACAACCTTCCCGTGGGCATCGCTCTCGTCCTCAGAATACTGGAGACCAATTCCTACTCCACAGATTATTCTGAGGCATATTTCATCCCTCGTCTGGAATACTGAGAAATTTCTCACTCTGTGGATCGTTCTGGAGCCAACGTCACACCATCCTTCCCATGAGTGTCACTCTCGTCCTCAGAATACTGGAGACCAATTCCTACTCCACAGATCATTCTGGGACATATTTCATCCCTTGTCTAGAATAGTGAGGAACTTCTCACTCCGTGGATCATTCTGGAACCAACATCATTATTCGAATTCACCGTGAGTATTGCTCTCGTCCCGAAATACTGGAGATCATTCCCACTCCACAGAACGCTCTGGGGCTGATTTCATCCCTCGTCTAGAATGCTGGGGAACATCTCACTCCGTGGATCATGCTGGAGCCTTTATACTCACGATCGTTCTCGCTTCATCGTATCTCCTTTTTAGTGCCTAAGTCAAGTTCTCAGTATATCTTCCAGCTCTCGGTTGCACTACTTGATGGTCGGTGACCACTCCCTCCTTAAAAGAAAACGAGGCTTACCAAGGAGAAGACAAAAAATTCAGTTTTATGCCTTATCCCAAACACTTAAATAAATAAGTACAAGACACGAGATGACCAAATGCCCAAGAAAAACATTCATGCTTTATAAAAAGTCCTAATATCTTGCTACAGAACATAGTACAAGTTTGCCAATCATGGCTAGCAAGAAATGCAGCTAACAAAATATATTACTATTCTAGACCATGCACCACTTCACACTTACTTCCAGTTAAGCTGAAGTTCGTCCCTGACGAACTGTCTTCTTCCTTATCGGCCACCTTCAGTAACTGGTCATTGGGGTTCCCTTGCAGTTGTGGACAATTCGATTTCTTGTGCCCGGCTTCTCCGCAGTTATAGCAGGTGCTTGTCTGGGTTCTTTTTGGGAATTGACTCTTGAAATGACCTTATTCCTTATAAAAGTAACACACCACCAACTGACTAGGCTCTTTAAGCTTTCTGGACTCGGGAGTTGAATTCTGCTTGTCATGGTTAGGGGTGAGAATACCCTTCTTCATCTTTTTCTTCGTCTCGGCCTCGCCTTGACTCTGTCTCATGTCTATTTCTGTTACCACAGATCGCCTTACTAGCTTGTCAAATCGGCAAATGCCTAACGGAACCATCCTCGACCTCAATCCAGGCCTAAGCCCTTGCTCAAACCTCTGGGCTTTCTTCCCGTGACAGCTGAGAAAATTTTGTCTTATATTCCCTGACAGACATTTTCCTGCTTCAAATTGTGGAACTCCATTGCCTTTTCTTCTTGCACATCCGTGGGAAAATAGTGTTGTCGGAATTCCTTAAAGAAATCTTCCCAAGTGATCTAGCCTCCTCCAAGACCACGCTTCACGGACTGCCACCAAACTCCAACATCCTTATCCAGCAAAATTATGGCCAAACAAACCTTGCTGTCCTCTGGAGTCACCATGCCTCAAACACCGTCTCCACCTGACGTATCCAGTCATCAACAGCCGTGGTGTCGGCCTGTCCTTCAAAAACTGGAGGTTTCATTCTCTTGAACGATTCCACCATCTTTATTGGGTCTGCTGGTGCAGTGACTCCTGGTGTTCCCAATGGCGGCACTGGGTTTCTGCTAGCTTCCACAAATGCTCCCATCATCTGGTATATGCGGGTAAACTCTGCTTCAACATTGAAGTTTGTGCCGTTGGTCCTACTGCCTTCGCCCTCAGCCATTCTGCAGTGGTTGTTTCTGACTCTTCTGGACACCCTTCAAAGAAAGAAAACACTCAGGGTTAGTTCGGGATGTAGGGAAGATCACCACATAAGTTGAATGTGAACAATCATGATTTTGACCTTCCTACAATCCAAACTGGACCCAGCTATTTGGTATTTTAAGTCAAATTTCCCACTATATTAGCCTGCAATTTGAAGTCAGCTCTGATACCACTTTTGTAACGCCCCAGATTCCCGTTACCGGATATCCGTGATGTAACCAGAATCTTTGCCTTCAAATGTATCTCAACACAGTAATAACACGGAAATTTAAAAACTTTTTATTGCCAAATAAAGTCATTGCATCATTGATTACAACCAATGTCTTGTTTTTGAACAAGAATACAAATTACATAAACTCATTACATCTTATTACAAACATACATCACTCCTTTTGTAAAGTTAACAACTTTCTCTCGGAATGGCAGTCGACGGCTCACTGCCGAAGCTCCGCTGAACAGTCAATCTACTTTCCTGGGACTTGCTCCTCGGCTTGAGTCTTCTGTTGCGCGACTCTGATATCTCTGCACCTGCTCGAAACATAGAACTAGTACCTAAAAGGTGGGGAACGTCAGTACTTCGACTGACGCAATACTGATAATAACAACGATCCTCCAAACTGGCAACCACAACCATCTTGAATGGAAAGAGAAACGTGTATCCTACAAGAATGCACACGATGCACCTACTCTAATGCAATTCATTTGGGAACATATGCATCCCATACTACAGACTTCCCCAAAATCAATTTCAATAGAAACGTTTGCATCCCATACTACATACTTTCCAAAGAGTTAGTCTCTCCTGATTGTAGGGTTCAACCCCTCGCCATGCATCCTACCCTTGTACTCATCCTGTTCCCAATAGATTGTCCGTGCCCATGGAGGTTGCAGTTGGTCGGTCTAGTTCGGCCACTACAGTGCCTAAGTGGTGGTCGTGTTTGCCACTCAGTACCTACGTACGTACCTCTTCAGATGCCGCGTTGAATTCGGTCACAAAACCGTGTAATTCGTGTGTCCACCCCTAACTCGGCTGTGGACTGACGCATGCGTGTTCACCCCTAACCCGGCTGTAAACTGACATATATATATAAAAAAACCCACGTGCATAGGAACGTGATGGCTCGAGGGTCAAATCCCCTAGCCTCTCATCCCTTACTCCGGAAAAACTTTGGGAATCAACAGATCGAGATGCGAGCCGAGGACTCAATCATGAGTGCCGAAAATGTATTCCTACGACAGGAAGGTACAATAGCGACTATGGTCTGCTAGTAATAATGCAATTACCAAACCCCTAATGCATCACTCTAATCCCAGCCTCACTCTAATCACTTTGGGTAAAAGATAAGATTGCTTCCCAAAACATGCCTATTGACCTCTGGCCCTGGCGATACCAGTTTGGTTCGATACTTACCCAACTTGGAATTGTCCAGTGCCATGGCCTACGTTCACCCCTAATCTGGCAATGAATGTCTGTGTTCACCCCTAACCCTGGCTATGAACTTAAATTAATGGCACGGCTCGGATGTCCTATGCTTCGGGGGAAGTTCATAACTTAGGATCGACAGATGTAGGGTATCACCTTACCCTAGTGACTAACTCGAGTCACACACCCACTATGGGAGTCAACAAAACCAACAACAGATACCAAACGTCCCTAGACAAAAGTTATTAACTCTAACAATACACAGGGGAAAGTCCTCACAATCCTAGTCAGAACCCAAGATTAAGCAACCTACGGGGTTTCTACTCGAAACTTAAAAACTTCATAACTCTCTTGATACAACTTCGAGGTGTACAAGCCCAATGTGAAAAGGTAAGAACCTAGGATATAACTTCCTAGTTGATCATATCCTCAGATTCTATCATTTAAGTCCTCAAAATGGTCTCTCAAGCCTCAGTCTGTGTATTTTCTGTACCTGGGTTGCACCTTACCGGTAGCATAAATCACTGCTCATTCATCAAAATGCTACAAACCCAAGTTGTATGGAAAGGTGTGGATGTCCTCCACAATCCTATAGTTGGTCATAAGTCCAAAATATGTCATTGGATCTCCCTAAATCACACATTACTCACAAGTGTACCAAGTCATACACTAAGACTTCCTCAACCAGAGTACTCAGCTCAAATCCTGATCTCTGTCCAGTATTGCAAAAATCATAATAAATCAATCACTTACTGGAAACACTTCAAATAGGTCTTGTTACGAAGGTCTTAATTTCTACGACAATCCTCTAAGAAAACACTTCCTCAAAATTTGCTCTTAAGTAGCCTCAATTGTGTCATCTATACAGGGTGTCAAATCTGACTGAATCCAGCACAGTATATTCTATAAAAATCATCCTAAATCCTATGCTCATCCAATAGACACAAAAATTACAGTAAAGCAACTAGACTACATAATGAACAACATACAAAAGGTTTCATGTAGTCTACACTGAGTTCTTCATGTTTCAATTAACCACAAAAATCATCATGTTTTTGAGTTACAGCTCTAGCTACTGTTTTAAGATCAATTTTTAACATGCCTGTAGCTTCATCCAATTACTTTCCTGATTTTTCTGTAGAGACTAGATACCAGTGGGAAAATAATGTAAAAATTTCAGATTAAGATCTTACTCCAATTAATTATGGAAAATCCAACAATCTCAGGCATCATAGTAACCAATTTCTGCTACTGCCTTACAATACTATTTCACAAATAGATTTTATTAAAATATCAAAAAATTTCAAGAAAACCCGAAATAATTCATGAATTATCTAGACATATAAAGGAACAACGTATAAAAATTTCATGATCAGATTCCATGTGATTTGCTCTCGGTAAAATCTAGAAAATTGCATACAGATCAAGATTCCAGTTCTAGTTTCTGATTTCAACTTCCAATCTTCTTAAACATTCATTCTAACTCTTACTACTTTACATGCATGGAAGAAATCAATGAAGAAATAAAAATAAAGGTTTAGAGAAACTCCCTACCCAGAGTTGATTGTAGAGTAGATGATTGCTTTGGGCTTTACTTCTCCAAGAGTTCACTCGAAGAGCTCCTTCTTCAAACTTCCTTCCTTTCTCTCCTTCTCTTTCTTTTCTTGGGTTTGAGTTTTGAAATTTCCAGAACATGGGAGAAGAAATGTGGGTTTTTTAATGGAAAAATGAGTGAGGAAAGAGGGTGGAAGGTGGGGGCCGGATTTTATAGTGTAGGGAGTGTAGGTTTAGGGTGGTTTTGTGAGAAACCATGGTCTTAAGCCATTGGTTTTGGGGTATAATGGATTGGTTTTCCTATTTAGTTCTTAATTGGGTTCTTAGATGAGAGACGAGAGGTTAATCGAGTGTGTGCAAGATATATCCATCGTAGTATCATACAATGATATATTTTCATCTGTACCATACCAAAAACTAGTGTTTATATCCGTATCGGTCCTCCTCATTCTTGTGCATCTTCTAGAACGCAACCACTCTCATGGACCGCCTCGCAAACCTAACTGCACCCCATTATCAGTATAATCAACCAAATTACTACAATCATTTGCATGCATACAGACTATATATATATAGAAGTTTCGTACAATCCGGGGTATTACAACAGTAGCCCAAGGCCAGAACTACAACGCCCGACTGCTCTCTTGAGTGCATGTGTTGGGTGTTCCGATCGTGATTGGGTGTTGTGTGTGGTTCGTGAGTTGTACTCATTTTTGGACCAATGTGTTCGTCGTTCGTGTGCTCGTTATTGTGTTCGTTGTTGGGTTCGTGATTCGCTCGTGGTTCGTGTGGTTTGCTCATTCGTTTGTTGAGTTCGTGCCTCGAGAATTCGTTCCTGTTATTCTTGCTTTTGTTCCGTTTCCTTCGTCGTCTTTCAGGCAAGTAACTTGTACTCAATTCCTTTGTATGATACAAATCATAAATTCTGCTTGTAGTGTAGTTAGATTCTAGAGACAACTCATGTGTGATGTATTTTTTATGAGTATTTTCTCTATAGTGCTATTGACCATAGTTACCTCACGACACAAATTTGACATGAAACAACTTAGGGTTTGACCGTTCTTGATGTGATTATATTTACGGGATAATTATGAGAAATAGTGTGTTTGTTTGGATCCATGTGATATGCTTGTTATAGACATGCTATATACCCTATTTCATGACTAGATTTGCCTGTGGTCACATGCCTACGGCACGTCTTCAGAACGATACAACATATAAAAAGTCTTGTAAACAGTAAATCAATAATTATGTAGCTGAAGTTTGAATAGTATGACAATAATTAGTTGTAAATAAAAGTCCATGTTTCCATTAGTATATGGTGAAAAATAATTATAAATTGGGGTTTAAAAGTCCATGTTTCCATATATATATAAATGAGAGAGAGACATAATTAGTTAAATAAATGAGTTGTTTTGAGGGAAAATTTTGAATTTGAGTTTTGGGGGAAAAATATGTTTTGTGAGGTTAGATCTGGGCCTTTGATTTTGAAGGATTGAAAGAGAGCCACTTGATAGCTTTCTTTGTGTTTTATTATATAGATGTTTGGACACTTAGTAGACTCCATACCATGTCTGGTCATATTCGGAACGAGTTTCGTATGTTGTATGTTGATTTGTTGTTAAAAGAAAAATCTGTATTTTTTCGATGATCAGTTTTGATTGCTATTGTAGACCATATTAAGGCCAGTATCTTAACTTCAGCATTAAACATAATTTTTAGAGAAATCCGTCTACTTTCTAAACTTTCTGACTTTTATTGATTTCGTTTTCGTATGTGTGAGGTATGATTGTTTTACTACAGAGGTGTATTATATTTTCCAAATTTTGTTTCTTGACGATTTCAATGACTAAACTATTTTGATACTAGTACTAAACATATTATTTTTATCTGAAACTTTGGACAGTATTTCTATATTTGATTAGGGATTACCCAGAATTTTGGTGGATTTATTTGACAAGATTTACATACCGTTTCATGCTTTCGAATAAAAACTATACTTACTGGATTTTGCTCGCTGTTCTGTAAAGAAGTGTATTTTCACCCTAGTTCCTTTTCCTGTATGAAAAATATTTATGAAATACGAAAGTTAGCTTATTTTGTCTATTTTCTTCTTCCTTTGGTTGATTTGAATTTTGTTTCATGGTTTGCGAGATATTACATGTTTTGTAC
Organism: Hemerocallis citrina; assembly: GCA_017893485.1. Classification (NCBI taxonomy): domain Eukaryota; kingdom Viridiplantae; phylum Streptophyta; class Magnoliopsida; order Asparagales; family Asphodelaceae; genus Hemerocallis; species Hemerocallis citrina. The sequence goes on along the minus strand of CM030360.1, from coordinate 112,140,255 downwards.
AGCAGTGTTGAGAATTCCAGATTTGCCAAACTATCGTTTCTTGATATTTTTTGATTTTTGTTGACTAAGCTAACCTTACTGGAAAATTATAAAACTTTATTTTCTGATACTAGTCATATAGGGAAATACCCCAAATTTTTCCTACATTTATATGATGTGTTTTAATGTTGTTTTTCTGACTTTGAATTCGATTTACTGATTTCTGGTTGAACGTATTTTCTAGATTCAAATCAGTTTTGAGTTATGTTTTTGTGAATTACTATATGGCTTATTTATATTCGTTGGATTTGGACAAAATTCTATTTTGTAGAAATTTTTACGGATTCAAATTTGCATGTTTTTAACAACGGAAATTTCAAGTTTTATTGTAGCATGGTCTTGCTGTCTTGAAATAGAAATTTGGTTATTTTATCATTTTAGGAGTTATCTTGCACCCTTACATGTTTATCTTGCTTTGAACTTGTTACATGATCATGACATGTTATTCTTGATATGTTTTGCACACATACATACCTGTTTGATAATAATAATAATTAATCAATTTGGGGTTTAAGGGAAAGATCGAATAGTAGATAATTCAGAAACGTGTACTCGGAAGGAGGCCCATGTTTTCTATTACTTGTTGCCATGTTTCATGATTATATGATTCATGCTTGGTATTACTTGCCGCCACGTTTCATGATTGCATGATTCATGCTTGATCGAACTTGTTGGCATGTTTCATGACTACATGATTCATGCTTGTTATACTATACGCCACCATGATTCATGATTACATTATTCATGCTTGATATTACTTACCGCCATATTTCATGATTACATGATTCATACTTGGTTTACTTGTTGCCATGTTTCATGACTATATGATTCATGCTTGTTATACTATATGTCGCCATGTTTCATAATTACATGATTCATGCTTGATACTACTTGCTGCCACGTGTTCACGATTACGTGACTCGTGCTCGATACTTGTCCCTGAGTACACTGTCCTATATAGTCCACTATGAAATCTAAAGCGAAACTATTTGTTGTAGCAACCATGTAGTAAAAGCTGGGATGCATGAAGTGCTACCTAGATAGTAATCAATACAAGACTTGACACATGATACTTGAATACGATACATGCTTACTTGATACTTGACTACATGATACATGAGACTTGATACATGACACATGCTACATGTTTACATGATAATGGATACTTGATGCTTGTTTACATGATACTTGTTAACTTGACACTTGATACATACTACTTGTACTTGTTCACCTTACCATGCTAGTTGTTATACATTATTATCATGCATATTCCATGTTATTAGTTAGTTTTCTCCATGTACTTGTATCCTGCATTACAAGCGGCCCGTAACTTGCATTGACGGGTACCTTGTTTTCTTTTTCCTATCCTTGCAATTGTTTAATTATAGATTTTGGAGAACAGGTTGCAGATGGTGTTGGTGATATGAAGTATTACTGCTCGATCTTGTTATTATTCTTTCTTGTAGCTTGCTTGAACAATATTGTATTTTGATACTTGGGTTTATTTGTATTTGGGCAATGTGACCCAGGATTTTTATTTATTCACATCATGATTATTTGATATTAATATAATGGTTTCAAGTATTCTTATTGGTATTTTGGTTCATATATACATGCATGGTTGATTCTTTTGCTTCCAACTCTAATTATTCTTGTGAAATATTGTAAAGATTCTTGAACAGCTTATGGATGATAAAAATCATTCGCTGGGCTTAGTCACGTATCCGTATTCCGTATTCTCTTTTGGGTAGCGGGGCGTGACAAGATTTTTAGTGGTATCAGAGCCGAGGTTTGGCTAATGTATTAGTTTGACTGATATATATTGGACAAGCTTGGCTCGTACTGGGATCGGCTTAACATTTCACCAACCATGCATGCATAAATGAATTATTATCAACATGGATCTGGATACTAGTTTTATTCCATTCTTTTTGGACCCTTCTTATTCAATCCCTTGATTCCTTAATTCTTCCGTCTTTTTCAATCGTCCTCTTTGATTGATTTCTTCTTGGGTACGAATTCATTCTTTTCGTACCCATATCTTTCTGATTTCTGGTGCTATCCATTCTTTTCTTTCTGTTTGGTTCGTCGGTCGGCATCGCTGGATGCTATTGGCAGAGTCTTCCCGATCAGAGTGGCACAGTGAAAGCGTTGTGGGCTCATAACCTACAGGTCCTAGCATTCTCTTATTGTTTCACCTTCCATGCACTATTTGCTTCTCTCCATTCCCTGTATTCTTCTTCATCCGTTGACTCGTTTGCTTGGTTCATCTCTTTCTTGTCCATCATTTCTTCGATTCCAGTTCTATCTATTTCTTCATCTCTTTGCTTTGTTATCTTGAAAATCTTATGCTGTTTCTTCATTTTTTATACCGGTTACTTCTTTCTTGCATTTCTATTTTGCCATCATGCACCCATTCATTATTTGATTCAATATTCCTTTGTTCATTCTCTCTTTGATTCCAGTTCTGCCTACTCTCTATCTTAAATTGCAATCTTGTGTTGTTTCTTTCCTTTTGATATTGTTTATTCTCTTTCATGCATTCCCTTTGACATCCTTGTTGTCCATTTTCTTTCTTATTCTGGTGTTGCCACTGTCTTGTTCCTTTCCCTTTAACCCTCTATTTTGTTACCCTTCCCCAAGTTGGTTTTGCCTTGTCCTATTTACCGCCTATGCAAATTTTGAGGATGAAATTTTATTGTAAGGTGGGTAGGATTTGTAACCCTGTTTTCCCAAAAACATATTATTTTGTGTATTTTCTGTATTTAAAATTTTTGCAAATTATTTTTTCAACTTTCAAATTCTTTTGCCAAATTGTACTATTGGATCTTCTATTAAAATGTATCAATAATTTTATTTGTTTTCGGTTATTATTAGTATTATTATTATTTTATATTTATGTTTATGATTATTATTGCTGTTGTTATTAGTACTATTCAGTATTATTATTATTACTATTATTTTTATTATGGTTATTACATTGATTGGTTAATAAAAAACCAAGTTTTATTTAAAAATTATAATTGTAGTTATTTTAAATAAAGTCTATATTGTAATGTAAATTACATTGTTTTATAAAATTTGTTTTATTAGTTATTCTAAGTTTCCTTATTGGATTTTTATAACCCTATAATTTTCCTAGTGGATTTAAAATCCTAATACCCATTTACTGTACCCTGTTTATATATCCAACTACTCACACCCATTAACTAAACAACCCCAAAAACTAATTAGCCATAATATCCTAAAACCACTTATACCCAACCCGTTACCCCCTCACCCGTTAATTCCCTACCCTGTTACCCTAACCCTATTCTCCACCCTATATATTCTAAACCCATCTCTCTATCATGCCTGTTCGTCTCCCCATGCCTACCTTGTTAACCCTAGCCGCGTCACCTTTCTGTTCTTCATCCCATCACCCATGCACCCCATCCTAGTCGCCTCTTCAACCTCCTAAAACCATCCCCCTTACCGTGCAGCAGCTGACGCAGCCAGCCTGGTTGCGCCGCCCTCATGCACTGTCCTCCCTCTTCCCGACGCTTCTCCCTGTGCGGCGCCACCCTCCGGCGTCGAGACAGCCCCAGCCCCGTCAGCCTCTGCAGCGACGTAGTAACTCGGTGCTCCCCTCTTCTCGTCGATGCCTGCAGCAACGACATCCAACCTGTGCGCTGTTGTACCGTCCAACAGCCACGATAGCCCTCTGCTACCATTCGCCACTGTGGCTCATCGCCCTCTTGTCGAGACAGCAGCCAGTCAGACCCCCCGACGCCTCTCCTCCGCTTCGTCAAAGCACAGCAGCCCACGGCCAGAACTGCAACCCCCGACTACTCTTTTGAGTGCGTGTGTTAGGTGTTCCGATCGTGGTTAGGTGTTGTGTGTGGTTCGTGAGTTGTGCACATTTTTGGACCCGTGTGTTCATCGTTCATGTGCTCCTTATTATGTTCGTTGTTGGGTTCGTGATTCGCTCGTGGTTCGTGTGGTTTGCTTGTTTGATTGTTAAGTTCGTGCCTCGGGAATCCGTTCCCGTTATTCTTGCTTTTGTGCCGTTTCCGTCATCGTCTTCCAAGTAAGTAACTTGTACTCAATTCCATTGTATGATACAAGTCATAAATTCCGCTTGTAGTGCAGTTGGCTTCTAAAGACAACTCGTGTGTGATGTATTTTTTATCAGTATTGTCTCTATAGTGCTATTGACCACAGTGTCCTCACGATACAAATTTGACATGAAATAACATAGGTTTTGACCGTTCTTGATGTGATTATATTTGTAGGATAATTATGAGAAATCGTGTGTTTGTTTGGATCCATGTGAAATGCTTGTTGTGGACATGCTATATACCCTATTTCATGATATTTGGACACTTAGTAGACTCTATACCATGTCTGGTCATATTTGGAACGAGTTTCGTATATTGTATGTTGATTTATTGTTAAAAGAAAAATCTGTATTTTGTCGATGATCAGTTTTGATTACTATTTTATACCATATTAAGGTCAGTATCTCTACTTCGGCATTAAACATAATTTTTTAGAGAAATCTGTCTTCTTTCCAAACTTTTTGACCTTGATTGATTTTGTTTTCGTATGTGTGAGGTATGAATGTTTTACTACAGAGGTGTATTATATTTCCAAATTTCGTTTCTTTATGATTTTGATGACTAAATTATTTTGATACTAGTACTAAACATATTATTTCGAACTGAAATTTTGGACAGTATTTCTATGCTTTATTAGGTATTACCCTGAATTTTGATGGATTTATTTGATAATATTTACATACCGTTTCATGCTTTTGAATAAAAACTATACTTGCTGGATTTTGCTCGCTGTTCTCTAAAGAAGTATATTTTCACCCTAGTTCCTTTACCTGTAAGAAAAATATTTATGAAATATGAAAGTTAGCTTATTTTTTGTATTTCTTCTCCCTTTGGTGGATTTTGATTTCGTTTCACAGTTTGCGTGATATTACAGTTTTCGTACAGCAGTGTTGGGAACTCCAGATTTGCCAAATTATCATTTCTTGATGTTTTCTGATTTTTATTGTCTGAACTAATCTTTGTGGAAAATTATGAAACTTTATATTCTCATACTAGACATATTGGAAAATACCTCAGATTTTTCCTGGATTTATTTGAGGTGTTTTGATGCTATTTTCCTGACTTTGAATTCGATTTACTGATTTCTGGATGAACGTATTTTCTGTATTGAAATCAGTTTTGAGTTATGTTTTTGTGAATTACTATATGGATTATTTATGTTCGCTGGATTCGGGTGGGACTCTATTTTCTAGAACTTTCGATGGATTCAGATTTTGCAGGTTCATAACAACAGGAATTTTAGTTTTAGTGTAGTATGGTCTTGCTATCCTGAATTAGAAATTTGGTTATTTTATTCTTTTATGAGTTATCTTGCACCCATACATATTTATCTTGCAACTTGAACTTGTTACATGATCATGTCATGTTATTCTTGATATATTTTGCACACATACATGCTTGTTTGATAATAATAATAAATAATCAAGCCGGGGTTTAAGGGAAAGATCGAATAGTGGATAATTCAGAAACGTGTACTCGGAAGGGGGCTCGTGTTTTCCATTACTTCTTGCCATGTTTCATGATTACATGATTCATGCTTGATATTACTTGCCGCCATATTTCATGATTACATGATTCATGATTGATATTACTTGCCGCCATGTTTCAAGATTACATGATTCATGCTTGATATTACTTGTTGGCATATTTCATGACTACAAGATTCATGCTTGTTATACTATATGCCGTAATGTTTCATGATTACATGATTCATGCTTGATATTACTTGTTTCCATGTTTCATGAGTACATGATTTATGGTTGTTATACTATATGCCGTCATGTTTCATGATTATATGATTCATGCTTGATACTACTTGCTGCCACGTGTTCACGATTACTGACTCGTGCTTGATACTTGTTTACTTGAAACTTGTCCCTGAGTACACTGCCCTATATGGTCCACTATGAAATGTAAAGCGAAACTGTTTGTTGTATCAACCATGTAGTAAAAACTGGGATGGATGAAGTGCTACCTAGATAGTAAGCACTCAAGACTTGGCACATGATACTTGAACATGATACATGCTTGCTTGATACTTGACTACATGATACATGAGACTTGATACATGACACATGCTACATGTTTACATGATACTAGATACTTGATGCTTGTTTACATGATACTTGTTCACTTGACACTTGATACATGCTACTTGTACTTGTTCACCTTACCATGCTTGTTGTTATACATTATTATCATGCATATTCCATATTATTAGTTATTTTTTCCCATATACTTGTATCCTGCATTACAAGCGGCCCGTAACTTGCATTAACGGGTACCTTGTTTTCTTTTTCCTATCCCTACAATTGTTAAATTACAGATTTTGAAGAACATGTTGCAGATGGTATTGGTATTATGAAGTATTAGTGATAGATCGTGTTATTATTCTTTCTTGTAGCTTGCTTGAACAATATTGTATTTTGATACTTGGATTTATTTGTATTTGGGCAATGTGACCCAGGATTTTGACTTATTCACATCATGATTATTTGAGATTAATATATTTTGGTTCCAAGTATTATTGTTGGTATTTTGGTTCATATGTACATGCTTGGATGATTCTTTTGCTTCCAACTATGATTATTCTTGTGAAATATTGTCAAGATTCTTGAACAGCTTATGGATGATGAAAATCATTCACTGGGCTTAGTCACGTATCTGTATTTCGTAATCTCTTTTGGGAAGCGAGGTGTGACAATAATCAATACACATTCTAAGTGAACCATCTTTCCTTGCTACAATGATTGTCGGTGCGCCCCACGGCGAATTACTTGGACGAATAAACTCTTTCATAAGTATCTCCTCTAATTGTTTTTGCACCTCTTCCAATTCTTTAGGTGCCTTCCTGTAAGCTTGTTTGGAAATTGGAGTTGTACCAGGTATCAAATTAATCCTGAACTCCCAGTTCTCGCCGAGGTGGAGGACCATGGATCTCTTTGAATACATCAAGAAAATCACAAACCACATCAACATTTTCAATCTCCACCTTAGGGATTTCGACCGAACCCAAATAAATTGACATAATCACATCATCCAAAGCAATACATTCATATAGAAATGGGGTTTCATCGGGCTTTCCCACCCGAATCCTTCCTTCATTGCACTCCAACTGTGCATAATGCCTTCGCAACCAATCCATCCCCAAAATAAATTGATAACCATCAAAACACATCACCACACAATCAATAGGAAAAGTATGAGGTACTATTGGGATCTGCACATCTCGACACACATCATACAATATAATAGTGTTCCCTAGTGGTGTACTAACTCTCACCGGAGTCTCCAAAGAAGACATATGAGTCTGATGCTGTGTAACATATGCACGAGCTATGGAAGATAAAGCTGATCCTATGTCAAATAAAATTCTAATGATACCAGTACTTGAAGGAACCTCTGTCAGCAATTGCCCTCTAGACTGACAAACTGCATTGTAACATCCCCAAAATTTCACCCATTTTCTGTTTTTAACACTTTCTCACCAAAATAATATTTCTAGATTTCAATTATAATTTCGGCAGTCTCCCCTAAAACATTAGCCCTTTCGCAGCGATTCCTTATGGAATTCCGCATTTCATAATTCACAACACATCACGGGTAATAAACTTATAATCTTCCCAGGCCAAATCATAGAACTCATCATAACAACCATAAATATATGCTCCAGGGATATAATCACCATCCAATATAAAAATATTAAATAAAAACCAAAGTTCAGCTAAGTAAACTGAGTAAGAAATTATACCTGACTCTGGTCACCGACCGTTAATAGCACAACCCTAAACTAAAGACAATTACTAAACCTAATATTTAACACATCCTCCATAATTACAAATGATAACTTCAAATTATATAGATACATATATAAAACAACAGCTAAGACAATAATTCCCATCTACATATGAAGCAACTAAACTAGAAAACCAAGATCTTACTACGCTCATCTATCCAGCTAGGTACCTACCTGCGAGAAACTGAGGTCTAGTGGGGTCCACCCTCAGGGTGAGACTCCACTGACCCCCCAAACACAACCGGGATCAGCCATATAGGTGTGAGTATAATCTACTAAGTTAGTAAATAAAATATTTAATATAAAAGAAATTGAAAGAACTTACAAACATAATGATAATTAAATTTAACTTGAAATAAACAGATAAACATAATAAACGTGATCTTGCACAAAAGTAATCCTTCGAATCTTCAACCAATCTACATAGCCATATCCACTCACTATACCTCGAAGTTGTGCCTCGGCAGGTAGTTCCCACCATTCCCATAGGAATAGCGGGTGAGTAGTTCCTCGACACAATTTCAAGGCGTACCAAACTCATATTATGTCATGTTTTATTTTAATATCCATTCTCATCACATATACCACTTTTATTTTTCACCACATAATACACTTCATACTGTAATGTTCATTTTTATAATTTATCTTACTTTACTTTTACATCTTACAATATATTTTCTTTACTTTTCATTCACATAATAAGTACCACACTTTATTTACTTTTCATACTTATTCTCTTCACACATTTTCTTCACTTTTCATATTTATTTCACCTTTCATATTTATTTACATAACACAATTTCTTCACCTTTAATACTTATTTACATAACACAATTTCTTCACTCTTCATATATATGTTCACATAACACAATTTCTTTTACTTTTCATTCTCATTCTCATACATACCTTATTTCCCTTTCATATTCACTTGCATACACATAACACATTTTCTGTAATTTTTATCTTCATTCACATACACATTTTCTTTTAATTTTCATATTCATTTCAAATCATACACGCGCCTTACTTTCTCATTTCCATTTCACATCAAATACTCTCTTTACTTTCTCATTCTCATTTCACATCATATACTTTCTTTACTATCTCATATTCATTTCATAATACAATCTACTTCACTTTTGATTCCATCTCATAATACAACTACCATATCACATCCCACCGATCCACCTTGGAGTTGTGCCTAAGCAGATAGTTCTTACCATTTCCACCAAAATGGCAGGCGAGTAGTTCCTGGACACAATCCCAAGGCGTACTAATCTCATGTCGTATCATGTCTTTACCTTAATATCCATTCTCGGTACATAATATTACTTACTTTTATTTTCATCTCATAATACACCTTTCTTTAACATTCATTCTCATTTTATAATACACTTTATTTTGATATTTATTTACATCTCACATTACAATGCACTTTAACTTTCATTCTCATCGGACAATACATCGCACCTCAAACATAGTTTAGGTAATACACACACTGCACCCCAGATAAATTGGGTAATATAACAGAACACCTCAAGCCGATAGCTTGGGTATTACCTCACTTTTTGACATCCTTTTCATATTACAACTTTACTTTTCAATCTTATAATACAATTTTCTTACTTTTCATATTTATTCTCAGAACACAATCTCTTTACTTTTCATTCTCATACACGTAACTCAATTTCTTAACTTTTCATTCTCCTTTTATAACACATAAATACCTCTTTTATTAATTTGTCAACCAGTGCCCACATCATCACCAAACTGATCGCTGCCCACCAAGGGTCTTACACATCGCTACCCACCAAGGGTCTTGCGCATCTCATTGCTGCCCACCAAGGGTCTTACGCTTCTGCTCACTGCCCACCGTCATACGCCCCGCTGCCCACCAAGGGTCTTGCGCATCGAACAAGAATAGAGCCGATAGCTCCGTCAAAATACGGATCGCTGCCCACCAAGGGCCCTACACGTCTGTTCGCTACCCACCAAGGGTCTTACGCACCGTTGCCCATCAAGGATCTTACGCATCCAACAACACTAGAGCCGATACATCTGTTAAAACACTGCCCACCAAGGGTCCTACGTGTCTGCTCGCTGCCCACAAAGGGTCTTATTCACCGCTGCCCACCAACGGTCTTACGCATCCAACAAGACTAGAGCAGATAGCTCCATTAAAACACAGATCGCTGCTCACCAAGGGTTCTACAGTCTGTTCGCTGCCCACCAAGAGTCTCACGCACCACTGCCCACCAAGGGTCTTACGCATCCAACAAGACTAGAGCTGATAGCTCTGTCAAAAGACAGATTGTTGCCTACCAATGGTCCGACGCGTCTGCTCACTGCTCACCAAGAGTTATACGCACCGCTGCCCACCAAGGGTCTTACGCATCCAACAAGACTAGAGCCGATAGCTCCATCAAAAAACAGATTGCTGCCCACCAAGGGTCATATGCATCTGCTCGCTGCCAACCAAGGGTCTTACGCACACACCGCACCCCAAGCCGATAACTTGGGTATTAGGAAGTCTAGCACAGACCTCCGTGATTCTGTATGCACTGATAATCATTTATTTTTATAACCATTTCCATCTCATCATTTTATTTTATCACATTATCTCATATCATTTCACCGTATTATCTCCTTTATATCTCCGTATATATATATATCTCCTTTATACCTTCATATATAAATATATCCCCTTTCTAATTTCTCTTCACAATAAAATTTCTCCATTATAATATAATTACTCCTTATCACCTCCCGTATTATACTCATGTATCATATTTATCAACAAATTACACAACTTAATAACTATAGCCTTTTCAATATATTTATACATCTCCCGTACATATTTATCTCCAGCAATATATTCATATCTCCCGTAATATATTCATATCTTCCCGTAATCTATTCATTCAGTATATATACATACATCCTTATATTTTCTCCTTTACATTGTTGTACATGCATATATCATTAAATTACCATAAAAAAGTATATATAAGTACATCAGTTCATTTTCCATATTCACATTATATCAGTATTGTCATAACTTCCCAATTCTCAATATTACAACTCCATATCATGAATATACACGCCATTAATGTCTTACACCTATAATTTACTCCGTATAATACTCATGAATTTCTACAATACATTTTACGCATCTATACTCGATACACTTTACGCATTACACATCGTAACCATGTTTTAAAATTTATCATAGCACATCATATATATAAAATAAAATAAATCATACTCACCTGAGGAAACGCAAAGACCGGCTGTGTAAGCTCTTCGCTATTTCCCCCGAACTCGCCTCTTCTTACTATTATCATATTTTAACACTAATTAGGGCTTAAGATATTCAAACCACTCACAGATAACACTTTAAATCGTTCTAATCCTTCACAAAAATTTCATCGAACATCTGGTGTACGCACGATACATGCACACATTCTGATTTTTCATAACTAGGTTTTATGCCTATAAAATCTGCCAAAATTTATTCTAAATTATTTCCCCAAACTTACGGGGATTTCTACTATCAATTTGTATCAATTACTACTCCTATTATCTTTCAATTACTAAGCCAACACTCTAATTGTAACACCCCAAATTTCAAATAAGACCGAGTTCGAAGTTCCACAGGATCTTTACACTTCACTTCGTACAATTTTATAAGGAATTAAAAACTTTTATTACAAAAAGGATTACATTTTGCACAGCGGAAGCGAATTACAACATTATACATGAACTGAATAATAGCTTGAACATTTCTCTAAGCAGCAATCAATCTTTAGTCTTGTCAATCACTTTATCCTGCATGAAAACTGTGGGCACGTCAGTTGCTTACAACCGACGAAATATTATACATGGTCATCCTCGCTATGCCGACGGTATAATAATTCTTAAATACTTTAGCAAACACAAACTTGATCACAAAACAAAGCTAAAGAGGGACTATCCTATTGATGTCGTGAGTGATGTGCACTTAATCCTTAATGCAGTTAATTTTATACATGACACTAATGCGCACTTGTTCGGATTCTATGCATCCCATACTACATAGGTCCGAGGGCAAGTCCTTAATCGTTCTTCATCTTGTAGGGTGAAATCCCTCACCATGAGTTAAACTACTATAGTAACTATGGTAAGTATCCTAGGTGTTCTATGAGTTACGAGACAATGTCTAGACATCCTGGACGGAATCCCATGCACTGACACATGATGCATCATGCAGGCATCCTGTGGTCAATTCAACTTCGTCATGGACCATGGCACCACCCGTAGTCACCAAACACCCCACAAGCGTCGCCACCGGGATGATATTTTGGAGTAGTATCCATACCCTAATCATGACTCATCATGAGGGCATCCTGTGAACACTCTCACACCGCCAATCCAATGGCCCTCATACTTATATTTTTCTCTTACTTTCATCACATCTCCACTATAGTGTAGTCCTTACAATTTCAGTTTGTTTTAGAAGAAAGTCATCACAACCTAGAACTAGCTTACCCTACCGGACTTAAAACAAACAAAAGAGACAGTCAGCCTAACTGGCTACTTCTCAAGAGATGCTCAACTCACACTGGTTACCTCTCAAATTTATTAATAAAAACTGCCGGTTACTAGGGTCTCGCCTATTCTCTAGATTCCAACAACTATCTCTTTCTAGAGATCAACAATAATTCATATTCAATCTCAAAATAATCTTTCAATTTCTTTATCCATATCTCTTTCTCAAAAAGAAACATTTCTTTATAATCTTCTAACTTGAAACAATTCAATTCAACTCTTTTATCAATTTAATCCCTTATACCATTGTAAACAATATCAAATAATTTCAGTCAAGTATTAATAATCATAAAATCTCATTATGAAGAAAATCTAATTGCAATCCAAACTTTCATTTCTCTTTAATTATACAAGAGTCATAAATTTCAATAAAAATCACTTCTAATTCTTTTAATCGATAAACTCGAGTTCTTTAATGTAAAATCCCCTTTTAATATCACAAAATATATCCGAATATTGTAGAATTAATTTTTATGAAGTTTAAATAATTATAGAATAATAATAGAATTTTTTCTGAATTTTATCTCATTTAAAACTATCAAAAACATAAAAAATTCAAAAAAAAATTAAAGTCTACACCAGGTTTCGAACCCAGAACCCAACCTAAGGCCAGACCCGCCCATGAACAGTAACCACTTAAAGTGCAGCTAAAAACCAGTATGGCCACAGAGGCTAACTATCTTATACAGAAATTATATTATACTTAAGTCTTGGGATTCGTATTTGAGTAAAAATCATATTTCAGAAAAATAAAGTCTCTGGAGAGACTTGAACCCAAGACCAATAGGTCTGCCGAGCTACAGGAAAATTCTTAAAATGCACCCGAAGACCAACTTGTCTCAAGTGACTAACTATCAAAAAATGGGTTGGGTTCCTTAAACTCCAACTCTCAGTTTGTTACTAATATTTCATAATTTAAATCTCTTACTCTTTTTCTCCTCTAATTTATTTCATGAAAATTTTCCAGATTACTAATCTTATAGATTTGCAACATAACAGTATTTTGAAATTATTATTTGACATAAAAACATGAATTTTTCTTTCTAATTTGTATTCTATGTCTTCAATTTCGACATTTAAAAACAACCATGATTTCAACCCAAATTTAGCACCACAATTATCACATAAGTTTGTTTTCTTGCTTTCTTTTATTTCTACAACAATTTCTAGAACATAATCTCTTTTATCATACTAGTGTCACATTAATTAATATAGCACAAATCAAATATTTCAATTAACCAACTAGCCATTTACAAATATTTCCTTAACCTAACATGGTTCAAAATTCACATTTCATAGCAACATGATAATATAAATTTAATAACTCATACTACATATACCAAAATTACTTAAGTATCATACTCCTAAATTAGAAAGGATTTAAGAAATACCCACCCAAGAAAATTTAATTCCTAGCAATTGTACTCCTACAATGAGAAGCTCCTAGAGAACTCCGCTTTGGCCTCCTCGAAATCCGTGCACAGGAAAAAGCTCCAATCTCCTTTCGACCAAGTAACAGGAAAGACCCAAGGACAGCAACAAGTACATCTCCTTCTTTCGGCCAGCACAGAAAACTCCTTCTCAGATATAGGTGGAGAAGTATAGGGGACATGTGCTGGTGGTGATTTGCTTTCGGCAGGAGACAGAGGAAAAAGGGAGGGAGTGAAGGGCATGAGTAAGTGAATTAGGGGGTATAGGCATAGGTATAGGCATATATATATACAAATATATGTATAATTATACACACATTTATGGTGAAATTGAGTGTAGAAAGTAAGGGAGATGTACTAGTCTGGTTTCCGCAGAGCAAGGGAAAGGGAAGAGAGGATGAGGAGAATGGTGAAGGGGAGGGGGTATTTTTATAGAAGAGTAGTAGACTAGTTATAATAAATACTCTCCACTAACAACACTAACACCACTCTCCTAATTCAAAATCTTTGTGTTTCCCTCCATGCTCAAAACCAGCCGGTCACTACTTTGAGGGTGCACATTGCACGTGTGCACGTGCACGTGCTTTGTGTACACAACAAAATAAATTATTTATTTAATTTTTAAAACAAATATTTATATATGCATATAAAATTAGCTTAGTTAAAAATTATAATTTTTCATGCACAAATAAAATAAACACACACACTCCAAAATTTATTTTTGAAAACGAATACACCGAAATACGTTTACCGAAAATACGTGCGTCACACGTAAAATATCAAAATCTGAAATCGACTTACTCAACAAAAAGAATATTAAGGATAATCAAAATATAATATAAGAAAAATATATTTATTAATTTATATATATTCCACGACGTGATCACTACGTACATAGAAAACACGTGTATTATACGTAGAAAAGTATTTTAATCAAAATAGGAAAAAATGAATTTCTGTTTATAAAATGAATTCGAATACATAAAAATAAATAATTGTAACACATAGAAAATATCACAGGTAGTAGAAAGAAAATAAGTAATCGATACGTGCATCAATAACACGTACGAAGTACGTAAAAATACAGAGATTGAAATATATATTCGAGTTGCCTCAAATAGGATTTTTTAAAAAATACGGGAAATGCATAAATAGTCGGAAATCAAAATACGTATTGAAACATGTTACAAATATTACCAATAACGGTACAAAATATACGTGCTAACACATGAGGACAAAATTGTCATTTCCAATTTTGCAGGGTGTTACACTAATTATTTTTTAATTTAATTTCTATCTCTAAATTAAAAAATCTATTTCTTCTACTATAAAGAGAATCACATATTCTCCCTACTTCACCATTTCACAACTCAAAATTTTCAAATCATTTAATCACATACAATTTAAATAAAATCCAACTCACCGTAGGGTTGATGATTTAAAAAACCAGTACCGCAGGGTTGAACAGCATCTTCCAATTAACTAAAACCCTAAATTTTATTTGGAAATAGGTGGAGATTTCATGGAATTTCAAAACCCTCGGTTGGTCGTGAATGGGTTTCAACCGAAGGGAAATGGGGGGAGTTTTTTTTCTGCCTAACGAAATGAAGGGGAAGGGGAAGAAGGAAATAAGCAGAAAAATTACTTATAGGCCCCTCTTTGACTAAATATTTTTATTAATGCCCAAACACTATTAACTTTATATTAAAATTACATAAAAATTCACTTAAATAACCTTTAATAAACCTCCAAAATTTGTAATTAAAATACTAAGACAAAGTACTGTTTGAGTCGAATCTATTAGACTCATCTCCATAGAATTACAAACATTCTAGGAGGAGAAATAATTATTTTTCTCCCGAAGTTTCTCAACTTTCCAATTCCTCAAATTTACATTCTTTTCAACCTCTCATTTATCGCACACGCCCAGGAAAAGAATCGGCTAAATTTGAAATTTTCTACTCCGAGAAAACTCAAACTCTAGCTCCTATATTTCAATAATTTTTATTCTAAACAATTACTAATTTCCAACGATATAACATGAATTAAGATAAAATAAGACAGGAATAATAATCAAAATTAGCCCAAAAATATAGAAACGAATCTTTTAAGATTTTTCGAAATAACAGGTGTTACATGCATACACTCATGTGTGCGCCAGAGCTAAAGCAGGCTGTTGTGGCTGCTGCTGGGGATTTGTTTGTGAACAACATCTCAAACACCCACCGCAGAACCTCTATATGCTCCACCTCCAGGTAATGTACAATCTCTTTCCAAATGGTTTGTTCTTCCACAGTTATAGCATTTAACAGCAGATGGTTTTAAGCAGTCTCGTGCTAAATGGCCCATCTTTCCGCAATTATAACACCTGATGGCCTCTGCAGAAATCCCTCGACTGCCACCTAACCTCAATCATCCCGAATCATCTCGTGGTTGCTGAACAGACTCTGACCTCAACTGTTGACTCTGGATTGCACTTCTACCTGGGGGACTCTGAACTCGGGCACCCTTTTTCTTATTTCTCTTTCCTTCCCCACCTGTACCTGCATATGGCTAAAATCGTCCTCCAAACCTCCATTCTGTCCTCCTCAAAACTGTCCTCTAAATCCTCTCTGATGTGATAACTCAGGCTATCCATGCTGCATCTGTTTCCCCTTACTACTCTCTTCCTTCAAACTCTGTCGAGTCCATTCTAAATTACGAGCAAACTCAATCAAATCTTCAAATTTTGTATCATTTCTATTTGTTGCTTTCAAACTCATCTGATAATAGGGATGTAGTCATCGAATAAACCGATATGCGCGGAGTCTCTTAGTATCCACCAACTGTGGGGCAAAATGGGCCAACTGATCAAATTTGACCACAAAAGCATCAATAATCATATCACCTTGTTGCAATGAAAGAAACTCATCTTCTATGTGAGCCTTTACCTACTCAGATAATAAATGCTCCTCAAATCTATCGGCAAACTCCTCCCATTCCATCAGCTGATAGCTAACAGGATCTTAATCCCTAATACCAGCCCACTAGGTCATCACGTCACCGACTAGATACATCTCTGCTAACTGCCTCTTCTCCACTTCTGAAACTACCATACGCTGAAATAGCAATTCACAGTGATGTAACCATATAGAGGCTGCCACTCCGCCTCTAGTACCATCAAATTTCGTTGCACCTAGAGTTTGAAAATATTTCACTTTTCTGGCAAACCCCATATCTCTATATCTAGGTTCCATCCGCACTATCAATGGTTGTCGCACCACCTACTAGCTCATCTATGCTAATATCTACTGTATGAATACTCCAGCACGGGCCAGGTCATCCTGTAGATCTCTCGGTCACGTAACTGAGGGTTCTCCCTGCACTGCTTCCGCAGGAGTCTCCATTAATGAAGGGCCCGCTTCATCTCTTCTCGGTGTCACTGGTAGTATCTGCGGCTGTGTGCTGGGTGTCTGTGCAGGTACAGGAGTAACAGAAGGTGTAGGCAATGTAGTAACAGCAAAATTAATCTAAGATTTTATTTCTTAAAATAATCTACTGTTTCAGTTCATTAAGCATGGTAATGCATATTCAAACTGCATTCTGGAATTCATACGTCACTGTACTAAAATATGGATATCTTACAATCTGTAGGTTGGATTACAAAACCGTCAGATGATCTGGATTGCAGACACAAAGGGATATAACTCTTATTTAATGAGTTCTGAATGATATTATCTACAACTAGGTCCAAAATCGGGTTCTATACTGAACTAGTGTTTTAACAACAACCTAGGGTCAAGTTTTGACACATATAATAGGTCTAAAAAATCATCAAATAATATTAAACAAATAATAATGTGACTCGTAGTCATGTCTACTAACAACATATAAAATTTCAAGTTCAACTTATACTGTTAACATAGAAAATCACATCGGTGCAAGTTTAGACAAAAATCTGAAATTTGAAAACATAGCAGTGCTAAAAATAACTTATAGTTTTTAAATCGAAATCTAAAAGTTCTGAAAAATATATTCAAAAAGCTACAAATGATGTTGACAAAGTTATATTAAATTATGACATAAACTAGGTCAAAAACTCAAAGCAACATTGAGCAAACAGCAGGCCAGCAAGTAGATTATTATTAAAAGACAACAAAAACAAACAAGCAAGCATATAGTTTCAAAGCAATACTTAACAGGAAATCACACTCAATCTTTAGGGTGGAATTTACTATTGGTGAGACAACTTATTATCAATATAGCATGATCATCACATTCAAACGGAAAACATTCAATCATCAATGTCTATGTACTTGTTTTTAATCTAGGTATTCTTGTCGTGTATACATATAACTATGTATAACAGACATGGGTTTGAATCAAGGGAATGACATGAAAAGAGGCATACTAGTTGGTTTCGCCGATGAATCCGTAGAAGTCTCCTTGAAATGTATCAAACAAATAAAATAAGATAATTGAAGGATGAACTACTTTTGGAGATCAAAGAAATTCTTGAACAAGAATAATAAAACTAGTTTAAGAGAAACTTGCCTTAAAGATGATGACTCTGAAAGCAAAAGAATAACGGGACAAGAATCCCGATGGCAACGCAAATGCAAACTACGAAATAGCATCAACACGTGTAAACCACGTACGGGCAGCACACACGTGCAAGTGACATAGCAACAACCGCAAGGGTGACAGCAGCAACAGCGACAACGATAGTGGCGGCTGCAGGAGTCGACAACGGGACGACAGTGGTAATAGCGAAGAGTGGCACTAGGGTGGTGCTGCAGTGGTGAAGGAGGGGTTGTCGTCGATGGAGGTAATGAGCAGCAATGGCGGGGCTGTAAGAACGGAGGGTGGAGTCGCGGTGTTGCGGTTGGTGGTCGAAGATTGGGTGTGCTGCTGGCATCGGGATGTAGCAACAGGTGGTAAGGGTGAGGACGTCTAGTGGTGAAGTCAATCAGGGTTGTGTGCTGGCAGAGATGGAGGAGAGCGGTGGTTGTTGCGGTGGTCAGAACGATGGGGCAGGGAAGAGGTGATGAGCGGGATGGAGGTGGCGTGGTGACTGGAGGGGTGATGAAGGGGTTCGATGGGTTCGGGATCGATGTAGAGGGAGGAGGAGCTACGGATGAGTGCTGCGACTTCGGTGGTCGAGGTGGAGGGAGCCGCGACGAGGATGGAGGAGCGGTGGTGCTACGGTTGAGGCTGGAGTGCGAAGGTGGACGAACGGGGTGCAGTGGCGTCGACGAGGAGGAGAGGTGGCAAGGTGGTCGAGGTGGCAGGGCGGTGATGACGAGGTTGCTGCAGCAATGGCGAAGGTCGATCAGTGCAGCGACGTGGTGCTGGTGGTGCAGCGATGATCGACTCGGTGGTAACGAGGGGGAGTACGGTGCGGTGGAAGGAGGAGCAGCGGATGGGTGCTGCGACTGGTGGTCGAGGATGGAGTTTCGATGGCGGTGATGGTTGCTGTAGCGGTGCTCCGGTGGAGAGGTGAGCGGGATGGAGGCAAGCGTCGACGAGGGGCTCGACGGGGGAGATGATGGGGCTGGGTTTCGGGAAAAACAGAGGAAGAATAGAGGGGAAGGGTTAGCGGTTGTAGATTAGAGATATTAATTAAGGTTATTGTTAATTAGTATTTATAGGAGAATTAAGATGTTGGGTTAGTGGGTTATAAGGTTAGGATCCAATAATATTGGGTTTAAAAAAAATTAAATAAAAGTCGAATATTGGGTTAACGGGTTTTGGTTGAGGATTATAAGGGTTTATAATATATATATATATTAAATCAAATAGTGAAATACATATAGAATGGAGTATGTTTGGGCTTCACTCAATAATAAAATAATCTAGTAAGACAACATATAAAATCATAGAATTGAATAAGATTTTTATGCATTAGATCAAAATACCAATTAGTAATAAGGTAAAATAAAGTATAATTTGGGTTAGCGTTTTAAAAATAATAAATCCAAAATCATATGTAATGTGGTTTAAAATTGAACCTTGGGTTAACTTAATGAGTTTCATATAAATAAATAATAGTAATAAAGGATGGATTAAAAATCTATGGGCTCTCACAAATTAGTGAACAGTCAATGAAATAATAATAATAATAATAATAATAATAATAATAATAATAATAATAATAATAATAATAATAATAATAATAATAATTTCTAATATTATAATGGGAGAAGGCCTTAGTGTCATTTGTAAATGTTTTGTCATTCTACCAACCCGTGTAATACACGTACATAACTATTATAAAGGAGGTCCTAGGTTCAAATCAGGACTACGTCTACATTTTTATTTTAAAAAACTATATTTATTAAAACGTGCATCGCACGTGTAAACTACTAGTAATAATAATCATAATAATAATAAGGTCATATACAAAATAGGATTATACTGCAAATACAATTAATGATTAAAAAATGACTTTAATAGGATATCCAACATAAATTTAAACTCAAAATGAATTTAAGAAAAGGGAATATTTTATAAAGAATCCAAACAAAGAAAATATACACAAAAATATGTGAAAACGGGGGTTACACACTCCTCATATTTGTTTTGCCTTCACAACACACAATTAAGCACAAATAATATTAGTATTCCACGTATCTCCAATAATTCATACCAACAAAACTGTAACCTCATTACCAACATACATGAACCCATTTCCACCTATTACAGGATCACTAAGATACTAGTCATCCAAGACTTTATCCTAGTTAACCTCGGCTCTTATACCAACTGTGACAACCCAAATTTTATTTTAATTTTATTTTAAATTTTTTTTATACACCTACTCAATTAAATCCTTATTTCTATTCTAGAATACTAATATGAATTTTAGTAAAAATTTCGGCAGAGTCTCCCCTAAAATATTAGCCCTATTCACACAATTTCTTACGAAATTTTGCAATAAATGCAAAAAGATCACATCCCAGGCAATTAAATATCAACCTCCACAGGCCAAGTTATAACACTCATCATAATAATAATAAATATAGGATTTGAGGGATTAAAATATTATCATTCAAAGATAAAATCCAAATAAAAACCAAAATTTTCTAACCAACCTAAATAAAATCCACATCACACCTCAAAATAAACTCGGTACGCCACTACCAAGTGTGTACAAGTATAATATCCATCACTCATTATATACTTATATTCTACAATTACATCCCAAGTCATGTTACTCAAACTAAGCTACTTTAAAACGAAAAACATTCATATATATATATATATATATATATATATATATATATATATATATATATATATATATATGTATTTAATTACCAAATTACAAACTAACACGTACCTGCAAGACGGGGCTACTGGCGTCCACCCTCAGGGTGTGACTCCACTAAAACCCAAAACAATAAGGGGTCAGCCATACGGTGTGAGTATAATTTCAAAAATGAAAACATAAATTAAAGCATAAGGGAAATTTTTAACAAGCTAAATAACATATATGTAATTTTAATTGGGATATAAAGAAATAAATAAAGATAAGTAATTGAAGAATAAAAAACCATTTTCTATATATAACTCCAGAACGGGTTATATGCCTCCGATATGAGCCCAGGCATGTAGTTCCCTTCATTATATCGAAATGGGGGTGGTAGTTCCTAGGCCCACTACCAAAAGCTCTTCCCAACACTTATATCACACTCAATTTCATTTCTATTCTTTTCATCATACTTAACTCATCTCGCCGATATAGTTTTGTAGCACCCCGAATTTTCAATATAATATCTCAGAAAAATGTGGCACAATTCCCATCATCTACCTCAATGTAATAAACATTGCCAAACATAGATAATTTTTCAACTTTTATTACACCAATTCTTTACAAAGCACAACGGAAAACAAACACCTTGAATTACAATTTCTTTCCTTTACAACACATCTATATAATAAAATACAAAGAAAGCTATCAAGTGGCTCTCCTTCAATCCCCCCAAAATCAAAGTCCCACATCTAACCTCACAAAATACATTTTTCCCCCAAAAGTTTCTCCCAAAACTCAAATTCAAATTGCCAAAAACAACTTATTTATTTATTTATTTATTTCCCTCTCTCTCATTCTCTCTCTCTCTCTCTCTCCTCTCATTCTCTTTATTTACTCAGAAATTTATATTTTCAGATTTCAGGTTTGTATGTTATATTTAAAATAGCAAATATCTCATCAACAGTTAAATTTTATCATTTTCCACACTCAAAGTTCTAAGAAGTTAGATTTTACACCCCCATTTATAATTATTTTTTAACATATACTACTAGAAATATGGACTTTTATTTACAACTAATTATTGTTTTACTATTCAAACTTGAGCTACATAATTGTTGTTTTACTGCTTACAGGACTTTCGTATGCTGTATCGTTTCGAAGACGTGTCGTAAGCACGTGCCTACAGGCAAATCTAGTTCTTTCACAATTTGCATATGCCACATTATCATTCTACCACATGCATTCAAATCCCAGTACTATAGGTACCTACCACTAAAACATAAGGATAAAGATAACCCTAACCCCCAAAACTACGGGGTCAGCCATAACGGTGTGAGTGACATCAAAAGAAAAATAACATAAATGAAACATAAAGAATATAGTCATAATCAATACATACCAACAGTTGTAACAATGAAATATGAAGTAATGATAAATAAAGCATGAAAACATTAAGTGAAATTAGACTAAGTGTCAAGTGTAGGAAAACAGAAAATAAACATGCAAAAAACCAAGTCAAGAAAACACAAATGCAGTATGATAACTCTCTAATGCATACTTGTCGGATTCTATGCATTCCATACTACATAGGTCCGGTGCAAGCCCTTATCGTTCTCTACTTTACAGGGTTTAATCCCTCGTTATGCAACTAATCCTACTACGGTGATAGAAACAAGATCCAGATTACTCCCCGAATAGTCTGACAACCCTCGACGCGCAAGCATCATGTAAGAATAGCTCAAAAACCGAAGAATCACCTCCCTGCCATGTAGCCTACGAATAGGCCTGCCGACCCTCGACGTGCAGATACACAAGTATATCCCGTGAATAGGCCCGCCGACCCTCGACATGTGAATGCACCTGTATGTTCCGTGAATAGGCCTGCAGACACTCGACACGCGAACATACCAACTGTCCTCTCGAGATAGAACAACACAAGTCCTGGAATGCATCCGTTGGGCTGGACCCCTGGAGCATATACTTATGTTTCCCAAGTTTCATCACATCTTCACTAGTGCCTGTCCTTAGGTTAATTATTATTAAAACAAAAATTCTCCCTTAGGTTAGTGTATCCTGGCGGACTTAATTCCACAAAACAACCCCAAGACCCAACTGGTCAAAATTCACAAAATCTCATTTGCCGGTTCACAGGAATCTCACTCAACTCCTACAGATTCACAATTCGAATATCAACACAAAATCTTTCAATAAAACACTTAATTCCATCATCAAAACGTTTATATCAATGAAAACATCTTTAATCAACAAAATCCAAATTCATTCAATATACTTACCAATTCCATAATCGAAATAAGATATAAAATCAATTAAATAACAGAGAATCATATTTTGAAGTCATAGAATATCGCAAAATATTAATCCCTTCGAAAACCATATATATTTCACTTTATAAAGTCATAGAAATACAATTTAAATCCTATTATAATCAAAATGTAACTCTCCGTAAAATACTGTAATCTATAGTAAAAATATCATCTAAAATAGTAGATCAATAATCCATAAGTTCGTAGAAATAATTGTTCAAGAAAACGACAAAAAATTCAACCAAAACAATCAGTGAGAACACTGACAGTTGACTGTCAAAGAAAGTTCAAAATGAGGCGATCAACTATCTTGTTAAAAATCCAAAAGAAAAGAATTGACAGTCGACCGACATCTTTAGTTCAAAACGAGGCGGTCAACTGACATATTTGAGAATTAGCAGCTTTAATATTCGTGCACCTTTTTACTGATACTTCGTTTAATCTTTATAAAATCATAAATTTGTAAAACAAAATTCCTGAGATGATCAAATACAACTTTTCTAACATACTAGAGTTTATAAAACTAATCAAAATCTCATCAATTTCACAAAAGATCATTTTTCGACAAAACTCTTCAAAACAGTAAACATAGATATATGACTGTATATATGTGTGTGTTTGCATCAGTAAAACATCAATAAAACATCGTATATAAGTAATATATTGTTCCAATCAACCTCAATATCAAAACAGTTCAAGATCCAATTCGAAAACTACATAAAACACAAAAAATCAAATTCGACCTTCTAGCATCAGACCCGAAAACTTCAAACCCATTTTCCCCTTGAAAACTTGATTCTTTTCTATCCAAAATTCCTTCTACAAATTGTTATACACATACCCCACTGATTACATTAGTTACCCATGAATATATGTGAATACAAGAGGTATTAATCAAGTTCTTTTCATCAAAGCACCCCAAACGGATCATACATATGTATATACACAGTAAAGATTCATCTTTAATCAATTTTATGCAATTCACAATTATACAACTCATTATACTCAATTAAACCAGTAATAATATGAAAGAAACAACATACCCATGATTTCTATTAGGTTCTTTAACAAACTCGAGTCATCTTTACAGGTTTTAATCATCAATAGCATAGTTTTCATGAAAAGATTCAATTTTTATTCATCCATCTATCAACAATTCATTATATCATCATACAATTCTCTAACATGATTTCTAATGGACAAATCATCACATACAACATGCATAGAACAGTAAGAAATTAAACATATGTCACTCACCTTATTTAAGAATCAAACGAAATAATAAAGAGAATAAAAAAAGTCTTTCCTTTCGCAAGAAATCCAAGATCCTCGCTTCGAAACACCAAGAAAACAATAATAAAGAAAACCCTTTTGTTTTGGTGCACCAAGAGATGGCTGCACCTCTCTTATAATAGGCCTGAATTTAGGGTATGAGGGTTTTGAGTAGATTTTGCAAAATATCCCTTTTGAAATTATCTTTACATATATAAATCCTTATACTTAGATATTGGATTAATCAAATAAATTTAGATTTAAAATAAAAAATAACTAACCTGATCTGGTCAGCACCAACATCAAATCTAGAAGAACAAATTTTGTAATTTTGGGATCTAAGTGGCAATTTTTCAAAAACACCATTCTTTAAGAAATTTACGAAATAACCCAAATCTATTAATAAAAATTAAAACCTTTACCTCTGAGTTAGATAGCCAACATGCTCAGCCCAGAAAACCGAAATTCTAGAGTTTTTACTCCAAGTGGTAATTTTGGACAAAAGCCCATCTCTTTGTAATATTTGCAAATATGCCAAATAAATATCAGAAAAATCCAGAAAGTTCATAAATAATACCTATTAATAAATAATAGGTTTTCCCAAAATAATTTCTAACTTTGAACTTCCCAAGAAAATATTTGCTCATGTTTTGACGTGTAAAAAGATAAATTTCAGAAAAATATTTATTAAATCACCAAAAAAATCCTTTTAATTCATTTATTAATCTGAAAAACATTATTTAAAAATCTAGGTTGTTACATCACCCCCCCCTTAGAATAGTTCTATCCTAAGAACTACTACTAATAGGGGCCAAACAGTATAAGCAAAAGAAAATGCATCACATAAATGGAAATCTAGTTTAAAGAATACAATCACACAACAGAATACAATCTAGTCAAAAGAATACAATCATACAAAATGCTCAGGAAAATCCTTCTGCATGCGATCCTCCGGCTCCTAAGTAGCATCCTCAGACTGCTGGTTCCTCCACAATACCTTGACCATAGGTATCACCCAATTCCTCAACACCTTCTCCCTACTATTAACAATCTCTACAGACCGCTCTTTGTAACTCAAATTCAGTTGTAGACCATTAGGCACTTCCACCAACTAATGATTCTAATCCGGCACATACTTTCTCAACATCGACACATGGAACACATCATGAACCTGTGCCAATTCCTCCAGTAGCTCCAACTTATATGTTGTTTTACCAATCCGTCCCAAAATAATGTATGGCCCAATGTACCTTGGTGCAAACTTGCCTCCTTTCCCCAACCTGATTACTCCTTTAGTTGGAGACACCTTGAGAAAGACTGCATCCCCAACCCTAAAATCCATGTCCCTTCGTCGAGTGTCTGCATAACTCTTTTGCCAACTCTGAGCCTCAACCAACCTCTTACGAACCGGCTCTATCTTCTCTGATGTCTGCTGCATAATCTCAGGCCCAAACATCTGCCTCTCACTAACTTCATACCAACAAACGGGTGTCCAGCACTTCCTCCCGTACGAAGCTTCATACGGAGCCATACCGATACTCGCATGGTATATGTTGTTATAAGCAAACTCAACCAATGCCAAGTATCTCTCTTAACTGCCACCAAAATTCATAACACAAGCCCTCAGCATATCCTCCAAAACCCGATTCACCCTTTCAGTCTGACCATCAGTATGCGAACGGAAAGCAGTACTGAAATCGGTTCTGGTACCCAAGGCTGCTTGTAAACCCTTCCAACCATGATGTGAACCTTGCATCCCTGTCGCGACACAGGAACTCCATGAAGTCTCACAATCTCATCAAAGTACAGCTCTGCCAATTTCTCCAATGACCAAGTAATCTTCATGGAAAAACTGCCAATTTCTCTAACGACCAAGTAATCTTCATGGACAAAAAGTGAGCTGACTTAGTCAAACGATCCACAATAATCCAAATTGAGTCATTTCCCTTCGAACTCCTTGGTAACCCTTTGATAAAATCCATGCTGATATTCTCCCACTTCCATTCCGAAATGGGCAATGGCTGTAACAAACCTCCAGGCCTCTGATTCTCTGCTTTGATCTGCTGGCAAGTCCGACACTTTGCCACAAAGTCTACCACATCCCTCTTCATACCGAACAACCAAAAATGTTGTTTGATGTCCTTTTACAGCTTTGTGCCTCCAGGATGTACTGACAACAAAGTACTGTGTGTCTCCTGCAAGATACTCTCTATCAAATTTGCATTCTCTGGAACACACAATCTCTTACCCAGCCATAGAACTCCATCTTGGACACAGAACTCTGATAACTTGACTTCGGAAACCTGCTGCAACATCCTCCAAATCTCTGCATCTGATTTCTGACCCTCCATAATCTGCTATCCCAAAGAAGGCTGTAAACTCAACTAAGCCAAAGACGCACCCAAACCCTACATTACCACCTCGATACCTGCCTGGTCAAACTCAGCTACCAACTCTGTCTGAGTAGTGACCAAACTTGATAGAATACTCTTCCGACTATGCCCATCAGCCACCGCACTCGCCTTGCCTGGATGATACTTGATCTTAGGAAGAATGTCTTCCAATACTTTCAACCACCTTCTCTGCCGAAGATTTATATCCTTCTGCTAATAAATATACTTTAGACTTATTTGGTCGGTATATATGTTGACCTTCTCTCCATATACATAATGCCTCCACTGCTTCAAGGCAAAGATAATAGTTTCCAATTCCAGATCATGCGTCGGATAGTTCTTCACATGCGGACGCAAATGCCTTGAACCATATGAAATAACCTTCCTTTCTTGCATCAAGACACAACCCAAACCTCTGAGCAGCACATCACTGAAGATATCATACTCCTTCCCAGCTTGCGGCAAAGCTAAGATAGGCTCAGTCGTCAACCTCTCCTCCAGCTCAAGGAAACTTACCTCACACTTATCAGCCCAATTGAATGACACATTCTTCCGAGTTAACCCTGTCAAAGGAACTACGATCTGTTCATAGCTCTGAATGAATCTCCTGTAGTACCAAGCCAAACCCAAGAAACTCCTAACTTCCTTCACTGTCGTTAGCCTGGGCCAATTCTTCACTGCTTCAACCTTCTGAGGATTGGTGGCCACTCCCTTCCTAGAAAGGATATGACCAAAGAAATCTACCTCAAACTTCCAAAACTCATACTTCGACAGCTTGGTATACAAGTTATGCTCCTGTAATTTCTCCAATACCTCTGCCAAGTGCTTAGAGTGCTCTTCCTCTGACTTTGAATACACCAAAATATTATCAATAAAAACAACCACGAAGGAATCAATAAATGGCCACAAAATCCGATTCATCATATCCATGAACACTGTCAGCGCATTCGTCACTCCGAATGGCATTACCAAAAACTCATAGAGTCCATGACGATTCCTGAAAGCTATTTTACTCACATCTTCCTCCATAACATGAACCTGATGATACCCTGACCGCAGATCAATCTTCGAAAACACATCTACTGCCCGAAGCCTATCAAAAAGATCATCAATCCGTGGAAGTGGATACTTTTTCTGAATTTTCATCATGTTCATCTCCCGATAGTCAATGCACATCCTTATTGACCGATCCTTCTTCTTCACTAACAATACTGGTGCTCGCCACGGTGAAGAACTCGGCCTGATGAATCCCTTACTCAGCAATTCCTCAATCTGCTTCTTAACTTCATCCTGCTCTACAGGTGCCATCTTGTACGGAGCCTTAGAAATCAGAGCACCCCTCGGCTGAACATTAATACAGAACTTAACATCTCGCTGTGGCGGCAATTCCGGTAAATCTTCTAAGAATACCGTAGGAAAATCTCTGACAACTGAAATGCTTCTGACTTCATCTGGAATTATCAACTTAGATACCATTGCATTCACATTCGGGTCCTTCTTCTTCCCCTGAAATGTCGCTGAGGGACTTCCTGGTGCTTTCACTAACACCTCTTTCTTCTTGCATTCAATTATGGCATCATATATAGCAATCTAGTCAATGCCCATAATCACATCCATACCCATGACTTGCAGTTCAATGAGATCAATGCCAAATAATCTTCTACTAATCTCGATATCACAGCCCTCGTAATATCGATCAGCAATCAATTCTTCTGCTGATGGTGTTGTCACCGACAAGACTTTGCTTCGAAACACCTTAGGTTCTACACCTAAAACTTTAGCAAAATTGGATGACAAAAATGTATGTGAAGAACCAGTATCAAATAAAACTTTTGCTTTTATTCTATTAATCATGAAAAATCCTGTTACATGAAGAATGATATTCAAATCTCCAATTTATTCTTAAAAAAAGTTTTACTTAATACATCAAATAAATGAATTTAAAATTCTTGCATACCCTAGATCACATCCTCCGAGTTACCCGCATCCTCCTCAATTAATGTGAACACTCGCCCCTATCTCTGAAATTGTTCTCTGCTTGCACCTTCCTTCTTCAACTGCAGAAAGTTTGGTCTTAGATGCCCTTCACGACCACACTGATAACAAACCCGCCCCTAAAGTGGATTGGTGCATGCTGACTTATAGTGGCCTGCCTCTCCACAGGTTAAATAAGTCACTCCTTGAATTGCGGGTGCCTTCAGCTTAGGCTTACTGAATTTGCCCTGCTTCACTGGGAACTTCTTCCCGCCCTGACTTGTTGTTGGCCTCTTGTTCCTGTTCCAGGTCTCCTGCTTCTTCTGGAACTAATCCATATCTTCTTTTGTCATTGCTGCCCTTCTGTCCAGCTTATCAAACCTTCCGATGCCCAACGGTATCACTCGCGACCTCAAATTCGGCCTCAAGCCCTGCTCGAATTTCATGGCCTTCCTCGCTTCATCAATAATCAGCACCGATGCATACCTTGACAGCTGGGCGAACTTAGTCTCATATTCGCGCACTGATATGTTACCTTGCTGTAGATTTAAGAATTCCATTGCCTTCTTCTCCTGAATATCCAGAGGAAAGAAATGATTCCTGAACTCCTCCAGAAAAGCCTCCCAAGTCACCTGTTGATCCCCAAAAGTCCTCTTCACTTACTGCCACCAGATGCCAGCATCCTTCTCTAACTGCATTGTAGCCAATTTCACCTTATTGACTGCTGGGGTTTCCAAAACTTCGAAAACCATCTCCATTTATCTAATCTAATCATCAACCTCATTTGGATCAGACTGCCCCTAAAAAATAGGCAGCTTCATCTGCTTGAAGGACTCAACCTGCTCAATCAGATCAGCATTAACAAACACTGGTCCAGCCCATTGATTCTGATTCTGATTCTGATTCTGATTCTGTGCCATGTTGGCTGCCATGAATGTGTTCATGGACTGATACACCCTGGCAACTTGAGTCTCAAGATCAAGTCCAACCCCCCGGGAACTCTCAGCCCCATCACTATTTTCACCATTGCTGGTCCTGGGTCCTGTCATTATACTGAATACTGCAAAATGAGGAAAAAGTTAGAGTATCACAACACAATTCATATTCACATCAATATCCCATGGCTAAACCACAATCATACCCCAAACCTTAACATCTTGTTTTCATTCTATGTGATACTCACACTCTAATGTCGACACCTAGGTACTCACGCTATAATGTCCACACCTAGGTTTATTTTTATACCATGTTTATCACTACTATTGAAATATGCTCTGATACAAATCTCTGTAGCGCCCAGAATTTTCAATATAATATCTCCGAAATTCATAGCACAATTTCTATACCTCAATGTATTAGTAAATATAACCAAACACAGATAATGTTTCAACTTTTATTACACCAATTCTTTACAAAGCACAGCAGAAAACAAACACCTTGAATTACAATTTCTTTCTTTTACAACACAATCTTTTAAATTTGCATAAGCCACATTATCGTTCTACCACATGCATCCAAATCTCAGTGCTAAAGTTACCTACCTCTAAAACATGAGGATAAGGATCACCCTAACCCCCAAAACTATGGGGTCAGACATAACGGTGTGAGTGACATAAAAAGAAAATCAACATAATTGAAACATAAAGAATATAGTCATAATCAACACATACCAATAGTAGTAACAATGAAATATGAAGTAACGATAAATAAAGCATGAAAATATCAAGTGAAACTAGACTTAGTGTAAATGTTGGAAAACAGAAAACAAACATGCAAAAAACCAAGTCAAAAAAACCCCACGGATCCATTCTTCATTCCCTGCACGCAAAAAATGTGCTTCTCAAGGTGAAGCATTAAGCCTATTGAATCTCTCTAGTAGTAGCTCCTCAGTCTACTCAGCACTTGAAAGATTCGACCACCAGGACAATGTCTGGAACATTGCTTTCGTGATCTGGTACACTATGGAGAATTCCTGTTTTGTCATAGAGGTCACCGTTGTTGGCTCCACAGTTTCTTCCTCGATTCTTGTTAGCACTTCGCCCCCATTGACGTCTGACTGTAGGCTTGCTATCTTTACATCAGTTTATAGATTTTCCTTCTCGACATCTGGTTGCAGGTTTACCTTCTAAATATTCGGTTGCAGACTTGCCTCTCCGACATCCAGTTTCAAGTTTGCCTTCTGGACATTCGGTTGCAGACTTGCCTTCTCGACATCCAGTTGCAGGTTTGCCTCCATCAACGTCCGATTGCAGATTTGCTTCCTTGACATCCGGTTGCACCAAGATTGTTTAAATATAATGCCCTGAGCCCCGCTCAGATGTGCACGTGACTACACGTGCGTGCACATGCAATTAAAATAAATCTTAACAACTGCCCATCACAGGTGTGCCTCACAAAAGGTGTTATAGCTTGTAGGTACCCATTGATCATGGGCTTTCTAGTATAACCACTCACTCCCTTGTATATTGGCCGATGTGGGGCAATTAGAAGCCACACCACACCACACACACCAAACACCCAACACACAACACCAACACACTTAATCACACTGTAGCGCCCCAAATTCCCAACACTGAAAATTCGTTAGTGGAATCTTACTTCAAATAGTACATAACACAAAAAGGTATAGGAAAAAAAACTTTTATTTTGATAAATGATGCTACAATGTCCAAAAGGTACAAAAATTATTACAACAAAACTTCCGAGATCTTATGGA
Source organism: Hemerocallis citrina (assembly GCA_017893485.1). Classification (NCBI taxonomy): domain Eukaryota; kingdom Viridiplantae; phylum Streptophyta; class Magnoliopsida; order Asparagales; family Asphodelaceae; genus Hemerocallis; species Hemerocallis citrina. Next base: position 112,108,390 of record CM030360.1, on the reverse strand, counting down.
ATTATCAACCAGTTGCACCCATAAACTCATTTAAAATATCAAATGAACTCAAAAATTTATAAAACTTTATAGGATTTTTCTAGACACATAGGAAAAATACATATATAAAATTTAGCCAAAAAGTCCATATATGGAGGGAGGTATGATATTTTGAATACAATGAAAATTACCACATAGAAACAACACTTCTTCTTAACCACAGCGGAAAGTTACATTTTAGAAAGATAACAATTCTCTTTAAAAGATTACAAAACTTGGTGGAAATGTTCCACACTGACTTAGGAAGCTACTGTAAAAATTTCAGGAACAAATTCCATCAAGACATAAAGTTATGATTTTTATAAATCAAGCATGTTAAACTCACAGAACAGAAATTTTATCTCCGAACCAGCAACAAGATTGAATTTTATTAAGATAGTAAAACATATCCAAAAATTACGAAATTTTGTAGGGTTATAATAGAAATGCATGAGAAGCCCTAGCATAACTTTTAGCTCCAAACTCAATGATGGAGAAATACATTTTATAATTCAAGCATTATCATCAAATTCAGAACAGCAAGATGATTCAACAACAACATGAACATGGACTTTTTAAAAATATCAACACTCATCCAAAATTCAAAAAATTTGGTTGACCTACTAGGGACACAATCAAGATGATACTATAAAATTTCCAAATCTAAATTCTAGAAAATCAGAAAGTTATGAAATTCTATTCATCTCATGTTAAAACTTGACAAGATTGAACATTTTTCTATGAATTTGCATTCTTAGCCTAAAAGTTTAAGTTGAACATACAAAAATCTCATTCAAGCCATCAAGCAAGTCAAAAAGTTGCCTTTTTTTTGTTTTCATCACACAAAAGTAGAAATACCCAACATGCATAGAGTTGAGAAAGTCACTGACTTTGATGTTTGTTGATGATTTCCTCACAAATTCTTCTTCCTAGCTTGAATGGCTCCTCCTCCTAGCTCCTTGTTTCTACCACTTCTCCATCTAAGCTTAGATGAAGAAAATTTCTCTTATTTCTCTTTTCTTTTTTTTTGAAGTTCAAGAATGGTAGAAAATGGAAAAGAGTAAGATTTTGAAGAAGAAAATTTGTAGGATTGGAAATGAAGAAGGAGGTGGTAAATTTTCATTTGGGGTGTTTAAATAAGGAGGGTGGCCGCCTGGGGGGTGATCGGGGGGTGGGGGAGAGGGTGCGGGTGACCATACCCCAAAACAAGCACACAGTTTTAGTGGTGGTTTAGGCTTCAGTTTATTAGTTTAGGGTTTCATTTAATATGGATAATTATGCATACCTACATAGACTCATACATACACTTATATATATGTATTCATACATTCATACAATACATACATTTATATATACATGCATAACACAAATGTATGCCCAATATTTTGAGAACAGTTTGCATATAAACAAGGATATTTTTATTTAAAAAAACAAAAATGAAAAATAATAATTATAAGTATTTTCCGTGGACCTTACATCACTCCCTCCTTAGAATAGTTTTGTCATCAGAACTATGCTTATTAGGGAGATAACAAGATCAAAATCACAAAATCAAACATGGGAAAGAGTCCCACATTCCACACTCTGGCCCCCATGTTGCTTCCTCCTCGAACTACTTCCTCCAGAGCACCTTGACCATCAAAATGAATTTATTTCTTAGCACTTTCTCTTGACTATCAGGGATCTTTACCGGTTGCTCCTTGTAGGAAAGATCCACCTGCAAATCCTTAGGAATCTCAGGCAGTTTTGGATCAGATCTGGTACATATTTTCTTAGCATATAGACATGGAATACATTGTGCACTTGTGCCAATTCTATAGGTAGCTATAACTTGTATGTCATCTTGTCGATCCTCTTTAAAATCTTATATGGTCCAATATATATCGGGCCTAGCTTGCCACCCCTTCCAAATCTGATTATACCCTTGGTGGGTGAGACTTTCAAGAACCCCGAGTCGCCTTCTTCAAATTCCAGTTCTCTTCGGTGGTCGGCATATCTTTTCTGTTTGCTCTGTGCTATTAGTAATCTCTTCTCAGCTCAATCTTTTCTGAACTTGCTGTACGATTTCAAGTCGAAATATCTTCCTTTTTCCCACTTCATACAAGCACACGGGCATCCTACACTACCTTCCATAACGCGCTTCGTATGGGGCCATACCAATACCAGCTTGGAAATTGTTATTACATGCAAATTCCACCGAAGCTAAGTACTTCTCCCAGCTCTCTCCGAAGTCCATGACACACACCCTCAACATATCTTCTAGAATTCTCTTTACTCTTTCAGTTTTCTATCAGTTGCGGGTGAAAAGTTGTACTGAAATCTGTCTTGGTTCCCAAAGCTGCTTGCAGACTCTGCCAGAATCGTATTGCAGTGCCCAAATTTTCAATATAATATCTCAGAAATATATGGCACAATTTCCAAAATCAACTTCAATGTAATCATAAACATAGCAACCAAATACGGGGAAAATTAAAAAAATTTATTACATCAATTGTTTACAAAGCACAGCAGAAAAATTAAACACCTTGAATTACAATTTTTTTTCTTTTACAACACATTCTTTTACAATTTGCCTAAGCCATATTATCAATCTACCACAAGCATCCAAATTTCAAGCTATAGGTACCTACCTATAAAACATGAGGGTAGAGATAATCCTAACCCCCAAAACTACAGGGGGTCAGCCATAACGGTATGAGTGACGTAAAATAAATGCAACATAAATAAATCATAAATGATAAAGTCATAAAGAAAACGTACCAACAGTAAGAATAAATGAAAAGAATATGAAATAACAATAAATAAAATATGAAAACATCAAGTGAAACTAGACTAAGTGTCAAGTGTAGGAAAACAGGAAACAACATGTATAAAACCAAGTCGTGAAAATACCAGTGCGATATGCTGACTCTCTAATACATACTTGTCAGATTCTATGCATCTCACTCTAAATAGGTCCGGTGCAAGCCCTTAACGTTCTCCACTTGATAGGGTTTAATCCCTTATTGTGCAACTAATCCTACTACGATGACTACTATGAGATCTAGATAAACTGTGAGTATTATCCCATGCCTCGATAATTTCGGAGGTCAATCTCTATCCACAGATAATTTCGGAGACTATTTCACTCACACTTGGAAATCTTCAAGAATACCCTACACCGCAAGCTGTGGCACCTCATCACACGAATACCCCATGAGTGTCGCCTCGACCCCGATATTTTGGAGACTATTTCACTCACACCACAAGCCATACTGAGGTCCATAATCCATGTTCTCATTTCATCATATCACCATCTAGTGTTTGTCCTTATCTTTTTAAGTTAATTAGTTGATTATGAATCTCCTAGAGTTTGGTGTACCCTACTGGACTAAACTCAGCTGCTCAACAATGGAGCCTAAACTGATCAACAACAAGGCCTCAACTAATCACAAAATCTCAACTGGTTCACTGATCACAAAATCTTAACTGCCGGTAATTAGGGTCCCACTTACCCTCTAGAGATTCGTAACTCAACTATCAACCCAAAACTTTCAATAAAACTCATAAATCCATCATCAAAACGAATATACGAAGAAAACTCCTTAAAACAACAAAATCCAAAATCTATATAATATGCTCATAAAATTCCAGAATTTAAATAAAATATTAAATTCATTAAATAAAAGAAAAACATATTTTGAGGTCGTAGAAAATCACAAAATATAAATTCCTTTGAAAACCACAGTTATCTCTCTTTATAAGATCATAGGAAAGTAATTTAGTTTTTATTATAAACAAAATATAACTCCCTGTAAAATACTGTAATCTGTAGCAAAACATCATCTAAAACAATAGATCAATAATCCATAAACTCGAAAAAATAATCGTTCAAAAGATATGAAGAAAAACGCAATAAAACAACTCAACAACAGCATTGCGGTCGACTACCAAAACAGTGGAAAATAACGTCGGTCGACTGCCCCTTGGGAAATTCTCAAAAAAACAACATGTCGGTCGACCACTGGCTGCTATACAACCAGGTTAAAATCTTGTGCATGTTTCGACTGATACTTCGATACCACATTGTAAAATCACAAATTGGAAAAAACTAATTTCCTGAGATGATTTAATAAAACTTGTATAATATATAAGAGTTTATGAAACAAATCAAAACCACTTCAACTTAATAAAATAGCAATTTTGACAAATTTCTTCAAAACAGGACATGAATATGAGTGTATATGAGCATAGGGTGTTTGAGCATCAGTTATGCATCAAAATAAACATCGTATATAGGTGATATATTATTCAAAACTATCTGAGTAGTAAAATAATCAAGATTTAAATTAATACTCCACAAAACACACAAAAACTCAATTTCTTCAAAACAATGTAATGAGTAGATTTTGGTGGCTGTTGGGAGAGGCATCTAGCTTTGGTAGAGTTTGCCTATAACAATAGTTTTCAAACTAGTATCGGGATGACGCTGTATAATGCTCTATATGGCAGGAAGTGCAAAACACCTGTATACTGGTTTGAAGTGGGGGAGCGGCAGATGTTGGGGCCTGAGATCGTGCAATAGATATTAGAAAAGATCAATTTGACCAGGAAAAGGTTAGTGGATACTCAGAGTAGGCAGAAGTGTTATGCCGACAATTGGAGGAAGGACATTGAGTTCGAGGAAGGTGACTTTGTTTTCCTGAGGGTATCGCCTAGTAAAGGTAGGATTCGATTTGGCAGAGGTGGGAAATTAGCCCCAAGGTTCATAGGCCTATATAAGATATTGAAGAGAATTGGAAAAACTGCTTACCGGTTAGAGTTACCAGAAGAGTTGTCTCAGGTGCACAATGTCTTCCATGTGTCTATGTTGATAGGTTACATTCCAGATCCAAGTCACCATTTTTCCGAAGTGCCGGAGGGTTTGCAATTAGATCTGAGCTACATTGAGCGGCCAGTTGAGATTGTCGATCATCGGGAGAAAGACTTGAGGAACAAGATGATACCGATGGTCAAAGTAGTCTGGAGAAACCAGTTGGTTGAAGAGGCTACCTGAGAATCCGAGGAGAGGATGCTGAAGGATCATCCCGAGCTCTTTGTTTGATTGTATTGTTTTTTCTTCATATTTTATGTTTTGTTTCTCACTCTTTAAACGTACTTCCGGGGATGGAACTATTCTGAGGAGGGAGTGTTGAAACATCCTGATTTTTTCAAATAATTAAATATAAAATTTTTCTTTTGTTTTCACATGTTTCGCACATGCAAATTAATATGTGTTTTTGGCTTTAAAAATTATTTTAATCTCATGAACAAACATTTTTCATTTCTCTTTTAAAAAGCCTATTATATATTATCTATTATTAATTCTTTGGCCTAATAGCTTAATTCTAGCCCACCCAAAATTAATTAATTAATTAATTAAGAGTCCATGGATTTTTTTTAGCCCACCTAACTAGCCCACTAATTAATTCTATTATTAATTAAGAGAACTTGTTTGGTAGACATGATCAAGTAACTAATTAATTAATCATGACAAACAACTTGATGTGCATGTGAGGGCACGTGCACTGCACATGCACGTGCATTGGGATGAGATGAGGGAGGCCAGCCTATGCATGGAGTGGAGAGATGGAGTGAGTGGAGTATTGGTTGCTCACTAGTGGGTAGTTTTTCTAACTCCCAAGTGCATCATAGCCTTTCATCCAAAGTCATCTCAACCCTTCATTTGCTCTCGAGATGTGTATAAATACCCCTCCCTTGTCGTTCTTTATCACTTGCATTTAAAAATTTTAAAGAGAAAGAGAAAGAAAAAGGCATTGTGAGAAAAAGATTGAGTGAGAAGAAAATTGTGTGAGAAAAAGAAAGAGAGTGTGTGTTCTTTTCCATTGGAGGTCGGCCAAAGAAGAGAGGGGAGTTTTGGATTTTGTACAAGGAGGAGGCTCAGATTTTGCACAAGCTAGGAGGAAAAGGGAAGGGAATCGTGCTTTCAAGGAGTTTTCTTTAGGAGTTTTCGTTGTTTCTCCAAGAAGGTGGGTAATTTCTCTACTTCTAATGTAGTTACCATGCTTGGAATTTAATTTCATGAACATGCTAGAGAAACTAATTAAAATTGCCATGTGATTACCTAAAGAGACTAGTAGAGAAAAAGAGGAATATTTTGATTGTGATTAGTGAATTATAGTTCATCATGGTGTCTTATTAACGAAATTCATGCTAGAATATCTATTTTTAAATGAACCATGCTAGTGTGACAATTTTGTTTAAATGAATGGATATTGTTATGTTTAGTTGTAGATTGAGATGAATGGATATTGTCATGTTTAGTTGATAAATGGGTAAATTATTGTTATATAATGTTAAAGTGATAAAAGAAAAATTGCTAAACTCTTGTAGAATTAAAAGTGTAACCCCTGTTTTTTATTTTGTGTATTTTGGAGTGTATTTTTTGTTTTAGTGTATTTTATCTCTCTTGTATTTTCTGAACCGTATATTGGATTTGTTTTCAATATATATTCGTTTTATTTTATTTTGAGCTCTTCGTGTCTGATTGATTGTCTCTTTTATCTCGTTTTTCATTTTTGTTGGTCTTTCCCTTATTTTTGGTCTCGTTATCTTTATTTTTATTCTTCGTGGTGTTGTGGTGGTGTTTTGATGGTCTTTTTCCCACTCCGATTATTTTATCCCCTAATAAGTTTTCATAGCCAAATAAACTCCCAATCCTAATTGCATTTCTATTCTTATTTGACCTAATATCCCAAACCCATTTGTAAACCTAATACTATTCCTAATACCCATTAACCCATTAACCCACATCCTAATCCTATATATATACCCCCCTAAATCTCAACCCTAACCCTAACCCTAATTTTCCCTCTCCTAATTACTGGCCCCATCCTCTCCCTCTCTCTGCCTCTCCCGGTTGCTGCCTAACACGACCAGCACCCACATCCCTAGGCCGGCCTCCCTCACAGGCCGACAGCCCCTTAGCTCCGGCCTACCACCTCCGGCACACACCAAACCCGAGCCTCCTTTCCATCCCCTTGCCGACCACTCACAACACCACCATCATCATCCCCTTGCTCCATATATTTCCCCAACTCTCTTCGTGGTGTTCTCAAAGTGGTTGCGAGCCGCTTTGATCATCTCACGCTTTAAGGAGTTTCGCTCGTGTGGAGTTTTTGTTCGTGATTGCTTGGATTCATGATTGTAGCGGATTTTCGTTCGTGGGTTTTGCTTCTTTTCACGTTTGCAATGTTCTTCATCCCCAAATTAAGGCAAGTAACTTGTACTCCAATTTATTTGTTTGATACAAGTCAAAAAGTTCACCTATAGTGTAGTTGGGTCTAGAGACGACTCTTGCTTGTGATTTCCTTGATAGGTTTTGTCCCTATTGTGAAAATATGACCATAGAATGACTCACGACACAATCTTGACATGATTTAACCTAGGATTCGCCCGATTCTTGATTTGGAACATGTATGTGAGATTTGTGTGCAAACTTGTGTTTTGGTTGAGACCCATGAGATATATTTGGCATGGACATGTTAATAACCCTAATTTATGATGTTTAGACACTTGGTAGACTTTTTTTCAAGTTTGGATGTGTTTGGAGCAATTTTCTTGAATCTATGTTGATTTTGTTTCTAAGGGAAAATCTGTAATTTGGCACTGTTATGTTTTGTTTGCTGTTTTCGACTGTGTTACAGTCAGTATCTTAATTTCGGTATAAAACGAGAGTTGTAGATGATTTTGTATATTTACAAACCCCCCTAACCTTTCTTGAATTTGATTTTGTATGACTGAGTTATGATGTTTTAGTACAGAGGTGTCGATCTTTTCCAGATTTTGCTTTTCAGTAATTTTGATAACAAACTATTTTCAAGAACCATGCTATATATATTATTTTGATTTAAAAATTTGGTCAGTATTTCTTTATTAAGTTAGGGATTACTCAAAATTTTGGTGAATTTTATTGATAAGTTTTATGTGATGTTTCATGCTCGTCTATAAAATCTATACGTGTTGTATTTTGCTCGTTGTTCAGTAAAGAATCCTATTTTCACTATGATTCCTTATACTGTATGAAAATTATTTGTGAAATATGAAAGTTAGTATATTTTATCTATTTTCAACTCCCTTCGGCGAATTTGAATTTCGTTTTACTTGTTGCGAGATATCTCAGTTTTCGTACAACAGTGTTGGGACTTCCAGATTTTCTAAAGTGTCGTTTCTTGATGTTTTCTTATTTTTGATGACTAAACTAATTTTACTGAAATATTATCAAACTTTATTTTTGATGCTAGACATGTAGGGGAGTATCCCAGATTTTTCCTGAATTTATTTGAGAGGTTTTGATGCAGTTTTCCTGACTAAGAATTTGTTTTCCTGATTTCTGACTGAACATGTTTTCTGTTTTAAAATCTGTTTTGAGTTATGATGATGTGAATTAATATATGACTTATTTATACTCTTTGGATTCGTGTGAAGTCTATTTTCCAGATCCATCGACGGAACCAGATTTGGATGTTTGTAGTAGCGGGGATCACTGTTTTAGTACAACGCTGTCTTGCTGTCCTGAATTAGAAAACTAGTTGTTTTACCCTGTTATGTGGTATCTTATACCTGTACTTGTTTATTTTGCACCCTGAACTTGATACATAGTTATATCCTATTATTCTTGATTTGTTTTGCGACACCTACATTCATGCCTGATTATAATAATAAATGACCAAGCTAGGGTTTAAGGGAAAGATCTAGTAGTGGAAAATATAGAAATGTGTAGTTAGAAGAGAACATGTGTCCTGCCTTCCTGTTACGTGTTCATGACTACATGATTCACGATCCTATTACCTGTACCTGATTGCATGCTTCCCTATAGGAATATGTACTCGGAAGAAAACCACTAGGTTATGCCTGTTTCCTGTACCTGACTGCATACTTCCCTTAGGAAGGTGTACTCGGAAGAGAACCACTAAGTTCTACCTGTTCCTGTTTTCTGTACCTAAGTATACTGCCCTATGGACTCCACTATGAAATCTAAAGCGAAACTGTTTGTTGTAGCAACCATATAGTAAAAACCGAGATGCATGAAGTACTACTTAGATAGTAAAATAACAAGACTTGACATGACATAAATCTGACTATCCTGTTACATGATTACCTGTATACCTGATTACCTGTTTACCTGTTTACCTGTACCCGTTACCTGTATACCTGACTATCTGTTTACCTGTTTACTTGTATACCTGTTTCCTGATACCTGTTGCATGTTTACCTGTTTACTTGATTACTTGACACTTGATTCATGCCAGTTACACTTGATCACATTACCATGCTAGTTGTTTATGTTGACATCACACGTATACCATGTTGCTATTTAGTTTCCCCATGTGCTTGTATCCTACATTATTTGTGACCCACGACTTGCAATTGACGGGTACTTGTTTTTCTCTTTCCTTCTCCTGCAAATTTACTAATTACAGATCAGGATGGACGACTGCCAGATAGTATTGGCGAGATGATGTACTAGTGCTAGAGTTTCTGCTTTATTATTATTATTACTGTTGCTGGAACTTGAATAAAATGTACTTGATGACTTGGATATTTATTGTATTTGGGCGATGTGACTGAGGATATTTGTTTTGTTCAGAACCTGATTATTTAAGATTATTGTATTTGGTTTTCGAGTAATTTTTGTTGGTATCTTGTTCCAATTATGCATGTTGGTTGATATTTTTCTGGCTTCCGACTCTGACTATTCCTGTGGTATTGTTGTAAAGAATTCCTGAACAGCTTATGGATGATGAAAATCATTCGCTGGGCTTTTGTTACGTATCCGTATTCCGTATTTTTGAAAAGCGGGACGTGAAAAAAAGAGAACAACAACCTACATTTTAGTGGATCTATATTATTTTTTTTTGAAAGGAAACCATAGTTTCATTTTAAGTCAATAATATAAATTGTAAAGAAAACTTATTTTAATGTCAAAATTAAGAGTTTTTAGTTACTGTCATACTGTAAATTTTCTAAAGAAAACAGTTTGGGAGAATTTTGATTTGAAAGTAATAAGTTCATTGAGAAATTGAAAATTGTAAAAGGAAATTTTTGAACAGATAGAAAGTATAAGGCTTTTTCATCTCCTCTTCATAACAGAGAATCAGTTTGGGTAGATTGGCTTTTGGTGTGAGTATAAGGTGTTGTGTATAGTGTATAGAGTCTCGGTTCGAGTCTTGAAGAGGCTATGTTTTATCAAAAAATTGATTTTTCTCAAAACACAGTACAGTCAATATATAAAGTAATGAAGTATAATTATATCGGTTAGTCACTCTGGATTTCTTGGTCTTCAGGTGCGCTTTGGGTCTGTTATTGTAGCTGGGCGGGAGGCTTCGATTGGTTCTGGGTTCGAATTTGACCCTTGCCGTTATTTGTGTTTTTTTTTATATTTTTAATATAATTCGATTTGTGGGTTTATTTTTTAGTTTTAAGAGTAATAAAAATTGGGAATAAATCTATTATTCTTTATATATTATCTAGGCTTGAAAATAATTTTACAACATTTTAATGTATTCTGTGAAGATTGGATGCAGTTGTTTTTATTAAAATGATTTAAAGAATTTGATAAATCTTCTTTAAAATATGGTTTTAGTATAATTAAAGAAAGAGGAAAATTTTGAATTCAAGAAATTATGTGGAGATTAAATCATGAGATGTAGTAAGTTAAATATGAAATTGATGTTTTGTGCATATAATTGTGCTTGGAAAATGAAACAAAAAGATCATGATGGATAGTAGAAATTTGTGAGTATGAACACTCAAATTTTTTGTGAACATGAAAAGAGGTTAAGAACTAGAGTGTAGCTAAGTCCTTATACCGGCATGAATGAATTATTGAAAAATAAATGTTGCAGAAAAAAGACAAGATTTGATCGCTGTTATCAATTGATGTTTTAAGACCGGTGTAGAGGAAAGGCTAACTCTACAGTGTTAATTTTACTCATGATTCAAATATCTAAGGACTACACTATAGTGAAGGTGTGATGAAAGTAAGAGAAAAACACAAGTATGAGGGCCTCAGATCTACGGTATGAGAGTGTTCACAGGCTATCTGCATGATGTGTCATGTCATGATGTGGACACATCTCCGAAATTATCGGGACCGTGGCGACGCTTGTGGTGTGCTTGGTGACTACGTAGTGCCATCGCCATGACGGAGGTGAATTGTCTCTAGGTTGTCTGCATGATGCGTCATGCATGACATGGGATTTCCCTCCAGGCTATCTGGACATGGGCTCGTAACTCACAAAACATCTAGGATACTTACCGTAGTTATCATAGTAGTTAAACTCATAGCGAAGGATCCAACCCTATAAGATGAAGTACGGTTAAGGGCTTGCTCTCGGATTTATGTAGAATGGGATGCATAAGTTAGAACAAGTGTGCATTAGTGTCATGAAATAATTAGTAACTGCATTTAAGACTAAGTGCACATTCACACGCGACATTAATAAGGTAGTCCCCCTTAGCTTTATTTGTGATCAAGTTTGTGCTTTCCAAGTAAGAGAAATTGATGTATTATATCCTAGCGACAGTTGTATGCAACTGACGTGCCCACAGTTTCTATGCTGGATAAAATGAATGAAAGGACTAAAGAAGGAATGCTGCTTAAAGAAATGTTCAAATTGTTATTTATTTCATGTATCATGTTGTAATTATAATTCTGCTGCGTTTATGTAAATATTGTTGTATAAAAGTTTTAAATTCTTTGTAAAATTAAATGAAGTGAAGTGTAAAGATCCTGTGGAACTTCGAATTCAGACTTATTTGGAATTCGGGGTGTTACACAACCAGTGTGCACCAATGCTGCAAATAATGTTATCATGCCGTCTATATGATCTATAGAAATCTTCCACTTAAGTCTAAACGAAATTTATTGTATGCATCGAACCTGTAGTATGGTATGCAGTAGTACATGCATTCAATAGACTTAATAATTGACACAACATCGACACTGCATATTGTTCATTATTGTTTCTATTGATATCGAATATTGGCTAAGTGTTATTGATATTGATCATTGAATATTGTTCTCGAAGATTGAATCATTCTTTATATCCATTGTATCGATTATCATGATATTGATTATTATTATTGTCCTATATTATTGATTCCTATTCTTCCATTGAATTCATTGTTATATCGTTACTCCATTGTTCTTTGCTTTCTTTACTTGATGTCTATGACTTGCTCTAAGGACAATTTTTCTCCTCCTTTTAGATAAAGTGTTCACACGTAATGATGGAGAATTGCCTGCTAGAATTGGAGAACAAACTTTCTAAAGATTTAATGCTTTCTAATTTGTCACGTCCCGCTTCTCAAAATATGGAATATGAGTACGTAACGTAGGCCAAGAGAATTATGCAAGCACCATCTATAAGGTGTACTTGACTAACTCAGCAATGTGAAAGAAAAAACACAGCCACACAAGAAAGATATAACCACCTGAATCAAAGATAACTTCAATAATCAATGAAATAATCCAACAGTAATAACATCCAACTTCTAGGATAAAAACAAACTCCAGGTCATAAAGCCCAAAACAAAGTACGATGTCATAACAATATTCAAGAAATAATCTAGCATAAAATAATTTTAAGCAGTGCAATTTAGCTCCATCTCTAGAATTGTTGCTCACCAATTCCTTCCGATATAGTTCCTTCAGTACCTGTAAATTCTTGATCTAAAAAGAAAAAAAAATAATGTCCTTAGGGCAAGTCGTAGACAGCAAGTAGAGCAAAGCAGAGAACAAAGGAAGCATGTATATCAAATAAAAGGGACAGGATCTAAGTCAAATAACAAAGCAAAGGCAGACAATAATATCAAAAGTCTACTGTAATACCCTGATATGGCTAAAAATGGGGTTAAATCGGGACCGTCCAGATCGAGCACGAATCCTGAAGCACGGGGGTAAAAAGGTAATTTCACATACAGATGGATCCAAAACGGGTATTGGGCCTCCTTCTCACAGAACCAACCACCCGCGAATAGATCCACTTCAACTGGGCACGGGTCCCGACCCGATACAAGCCCGGTCCACCAAGAGGAGAATCAGGCCACTGATTTGATCAAATCAAATCAATAAACCTGATTGGCTCTCACCAGGGAATCAGGGGCTAACTTCCCAAAAACAGAATAAGAGGATTTTTCTCCTGACTGTTAGGCAGGAAATCAGGCCCCAAATCATTCCAAAGGCGACTATAAATACAACCCCTCTACCACCAAGACCAGGTTAATCACTTTTTCACCACTTAAGCTCTTTCTTAATCTTTTGCTGATTACTGACAAGAGCGTCGGAGGGTGCGTCGCCGGAATCAACCCCGGTGTCTCGCACTTCCTTGCAGGTTGCGGCAGGAGCAAGAAGGCCGAGTCAGCTGTTCAGGTTTTCCTCGGATCCACAAATTCTATCTGTTTACTCCCACACCGAAATCAGCGGTAACAGATTGGCACCGTCTGTGGGAAAGCCACACGAACAGTCTCAGCCCATTCTCCATCGTCCTCTGCAGCCATGCCGCCGAAGAAGAACAGATCCAGAGGGTCGAACCGTGGGGGCAACCTCACCGACCCGGCAAATGAAGCTCCGGTCAATCCTATCCTTCAGTCTGACCTCCCTCCGCTGACCCAGCAGGTCCCACCTCCTCCTCCTCCCAAGCAGCAGCCCAACAACGGTCCGTCCGGTCATAACGGTCGGAAGGAGAAGCAGCCTCTCAATCCGGGCCATGTCTCGGTCCACAACGGGTCCTCGGACTCGATGGCTTCTCATCACCCCGACCTCCGCATCACACTTCTGAACCGTCAGAAAGACGACGACCTTCGTACCCATCTTGACGAGAGGCAGGCCCGAGAAGGAGCCTCCCGCCAGCGTCAAGGTGAGCGGTCACCACGTCGTCGGGACGGCAGAAGGACACCGGAACGTAGGGGCCGAGCGGCGTCACCCGATCGCCGAAGGAGGAGGTCCCGCTCCCCCAGGGATCGGCGTCATCCGAGGTACCAGGACGTGCCTATCAGCCGAGCCGAATTCCTCCAGTTCCAGGAGACCGTTCTGCAGGCCCTCAATCTCTGACAGAACGCCCAGAATGCTCAGAGGGTTCCGACGCCCCCCAGGGATCCCAGTCCTCGGCGCCAAACCCGGAGTCCTTTCCCGGCTCCCAGGCGACAGCAGCGGCAACAGAGCCCTCGGCGGTCCCAGGAGTACCGGCGCCGCAGTCCACGCTCCCCTTCCTATGAAGAGGAGTCTGGGGGGTCGTACGACTACCAGCGGAGGGACGACGCCCTCATCCGCCGTATCCATGAGGTGGAAAGGCGCATCGGCCGCATGGACAGGAAGGAAGAGTCCCGAGTAGGAACCTTCCGTCCCAGCCGACCCCCCTTCTCACGGTCGATCATGGAGGCCCACATACCGAGGAGTTTCAAACCGCCACAGTTTGAAACATACTCTGGGGAATCCGACCCGGTCGACCACGTCGAAAGCTTCAAGACCCTGATGCTGATCCACCAAGCTTCCGACGCGGTGCTCTGCAGGACCTTCCCTGTCACCCTCCGGGGGTCGGCTCGGGAATGGTATTCTAGGCTCGCCCCCTCGTCCATCTTCTCATTCGAACAGTTTGAGACACTGTTCATTACTCACTTCGTGAGTAGCCGACGAGCTGAGAAGACGAGTCTTTCCTTGCTGAACCTGCGGCAGGAGAAGCAAGAAAAGTTGCGGGACTATGTGAAAAGGTTTACCGCGGAAGTCAGGTCAATTGCTTCCTTAGACCAGTCCGTGGCTACCGTGGCGTTCCTGTCGAACGTCCTTAATGCCAACCTCCGATCATCCCTGGCCAAGAAGCCCCCGCATGACTTCGCCAACCTCCTCCTGAGGTGCGAGAAGTACATCCGGGCGGAGGAGGCCGAAGCCCTTCCGAGCTTCGGGGGCCCCGCCGCGGGGTCAAAGAGGAAGGCGACGGGAGAAGAAGGGTCCAAGAAAGCTCAGAAGGACATGGGCGGTCAGCGCCGCCCTCCCCCCAGGTTCGAGAAGTTCACTCCCCTCACCACTAATGTCTCTACTATCCTCATGGAGGTAGAGAAGGAGGGAATCATCCCTCCAGCCCCGAGGATGCACACTCAGGCGAAGAGGAGGAACAAAGATAAGTGGTGTCGTTACCACCGAGACCACGGGCACGACACGAACGACTGCCGGGCTCTGAGAGACGAGATTGAAGCCCTTATTCGGAGGGGGCAGTTGGCCAAGTTCGTGAAAGCTAACGACCGGACAGATCGGAACTCTCCTCCCCCTCGGGGGGCTAACAAGCGCTCCGAGCGGCGCGAGGAGACACCCGAGTTCGAGGAGGAACGGGTTCTGCACCTGATTCACGGAGGACCAATGGGGGGCTCCTCTAATTCCTCCCGAAAGGCCTTCGTCCGGGAGGTCAACTCAGTCCACAGTGCCCCTCCCCCGAAAGGTCTCGGCGTCCCTGTGTCTTTCTCCGATGCCGACCTCGAAGGAGTCCGAACCCCCCACTGCGATGCCCTCATCATCGACCTCCGCATGGCCAACTTCAAGGTACAGAGGGTCTTGGTGGACAATGGGAGTTCGGTCAACATCCTATTCCTCTCGGCCTTCAAGGCCTGCAGCTGTCCCGAGACCGTCTCAAGCCGGCCGGTTACACTCTCCACGGGTTCACGGGGGTCCCGGTAACCGTCGAAGGGGTGATAACCCTAGACGTTACTGCGGGAAGCACCCCTACTACCCGGACCGAGCCGATGGACTTCATGGTCGTCGACGTCCCGGCAGCATACAATGTCATCCTAGGCCGTCCCGGCCTAGCCGCTCTGGAGGCTGTCCCCTCGGCATACCACTTGAAGATGAAGTTCCCCACTCGCTCGGGAGTAGGGGAAGTCAGGGGGAGCCAGGAAACAGCTCGGAAGTGCTACATGACTTCCATCGGGGGGGGCAGTGCTCTCGCTCGAGACACTAGAGATCCCCGAGCCGAAGGCTCGCCCAACGTCCGAGCCAGCGGACGAGTTAGAAGAAGTACTCTTCTCCGACGAGGATCCGAGCCGAAAATTCCTCGTCAGCAAGTCCTTGCCGACCGTGCTGTTCTCCGACTTGGTGAGGTGCATCCGGGATAACCGCGACCTATTTGCTTGGTCGGCCGCGGATATGCCCGGCATCTCCGAGGACTTGCTCGTCCACCGCCTAAGCGTCGAACCGGGGTGCAAACCGGTTCAGCAGAAGAGGCGAAAGTTCGCTCCCGAGCGACAGCAGGCAATCAAGGTGGAAGTGGATAAGCTGCTGAAGGCCAAGTTCATCCAGGAGGTAAATTATCCCGAGTGGCTGTCGAATGTCGTAATGGTCAAGAAGTCCAATGGCTCGTGGAGGATATGCATCGACTTCACCGATCTCAACAAGGCGTGTCCGAAGGATCCCTTCCCTCTCCCGAACATCGACACCCTTATCGACGCCACCTCGGGCCATGAGCTCCTCAACTTCATGGATGCCTTCTCGGGGTACAATCAAATCCGGATGTTTCCTCCGGACATCCCGAAGACCTCCTTCGTCACCGACCAAGGCCTCTACTGCTACCGAGTAATGCCGTTCGGTTTGAAGAACGCATGCGCCACCTACCAGCGCCTCGTCAACAAGGTTTTCCAGCATCAGATCGGCCGAAACATGGAGGTGTACGTTGATGACATGCTCGTCAAGAGCATCCACGGCACTGACCATGTAGCCGACCTCCAGGAGGCCTTCGGTGTGTTGAGGAAGTACAACATGCGGCTAAACCCGAACAAGTGTGCGTTCGGAGTCTCCTCTGGCAAGTTCCTCGGCTTCATGGTGAGCTAGAGGGGAATTGAAGCTAACCCCGAGAAGATTAAAGCCATATTAGACATGGCCCCGCCTCGGAACGTCAAGGAGGTGCAGAAGCTCACCGGTCGGCTCGCAGCCATCGGTCGGTTCCTCTCCAAGTCAGGGGAAAAGTGCCTCCCCTTCTTCAAAGCACTCCGGGGGGCTAAAGGATTTGAATGGGGCCAAGCACAGCAAGAATCGTTCGACCAGCTGAAAGCCTATCTGGTGAACCCCCCTCTGCTCAGTAAGCCAGTCCTGGGCGAGCCTCTCTTCATCTACTTGGCCGCTTCTAAGCCGACCTTGAGCGCTGTTTTGGTAAGAGAAGAAGACCGGACCCAAAGGCCCATTTACTACGTGAGCAAGGTGCTTCGGGACGCCGAGCTCCGCTATCCGAGGATAGAGAAGATAGCCTACGCTCTGGTCATAGCAGCAAGAAAGCTTCGGCCCTACTTCCAATCTCACTCGGTCGTTGTCCTCACCGATCAACCCCTAAAGCAGATCCTCCACAAGCTAGAGACCTCGGGTCGGCTGATGAAATGGTCCGTAGAGCTGAGTCAGCACGATATCTCCTATCAGCCTCGGACGGCAATTAAGGCACAGGCTCTCGCCGACTTCATCGTAGAGTCCACTATCCCTGAGGTCGGCCACGTCCCGAATGGGCCCCCCATTTGGACAGTCTTCGTGGACGGGTCCTCTTGCAGCGAAGGAAGCGGTGCCGGCATCATCCTGAACGGCCCTGACAGCTTCGTCCTGCAGTATGCGATCCGCATGAACTTCAAGGCCTCGAACAACGAGGCAGAGTACGAGGCTCTCATAGTTGGTCTCGGACTCGCACGAAGTGCTGGGGCGCAGCGCCTTCGGATTCACAGTGATTCCCAGCTAGTCGTGAACCAGGTCTTGGGCGAATATGAGGCCCGGGACGAGCGAATGGCGAAGTACCTCGCCAAAGTCCGGGATCTCATGGGCCGGTTCGAAGAAGCCATCATCCAACGGGTCCCCCGGGAGGAGAACTCACAAGCCGACGCTCTCTCCAAGTTAGCCTCGTCTTCTCTACAAGGTCTCGAACAGACCGTACTGATTGAAGTCCTCTCTAAACCGAGCATCGAAGACGAGACACCTGGCTCGGTGGAGTCATTGCCGGTCATGCTGCAGGACAATTGGATGAAGCCACTGGTAGAATTCTTGAGGGATGGAGTTCTGCCCTCGGATCCCAAAGAAGCATGCCGAGTCAGAACTCGAGCCGAGCGCTATGTCTTGATCGAGGGCATCTTATACAAACGCTCCTTCTCTCAAATAGATGGCCGACCTTATCTAAGGTGCCTTTCTCCGGAACAGGCCGAATATGCCCTACAGGAGCTACACGAAGGCATCGGAGGAGCACACTCCGGATTCAGGTCTTTGGCCCGGAAAGCTTTGAACTATGGGTACTTCTGGCCGACCCTTCTTCAGGATGCCGAGCGACATGTTCGGCAATGCAGCTCCTGCCAGAGACACTCCAGCATCCGACGCCTCCCTCAGGCCAACCTCACCTCCCTATCGAGCCCTATCCCCTTCGCGATGTGGGGAATGGACTTACTAGGGCCTTTCCCTCCAGCTCCGGGTCAGCTCAGGTTCTTAGTCGTAGCCATCGACTATTTCTCGAAGTGGGTCGAGGCCGAGCCCCTCGCCACTATAACCGAGAACAAAGTGGTGCAGTTCTTCTGGAAGAGCATCATATGCAGATTCGGCATCCCCTGCGTCCTCGTGACGGACAACGGGACTCAGTTCACTGGCACAGCATTCCGAGCCCTATGCGACGACCTCGTCATTCAACAGCGCTTCTCGTCCGTCTCACACCCTCAGTCGAACGGGCAGGCCGAGAATGCTAATAAGCAGATCCTCGCAGGAATCAAGAAGAGGTTGGACAAGTGCTCCAAAGGTTTGTGGGTCGACCAACTCCCTAATGTGTTGTGGAACTACCGCACGAGCAAGCGGACACCCACCGGAGAGTCCCCTTTCAACCTTACTTATGGGGCCGAGGCCGTGATACCCCTCGAGGTCGGAATACCTTCCCCTCGGCTCATGGCCTATGACGAAGCGCAGAATGCCAGGGACCTCAGAGGAAACTTGGACCTGATAGATGAACTGAGGGAAAGGGCATCGATTCGGCAACAGAATTACAGAAGGAGGGTCGAGCTAGCGTACAACAAGAAGGTCCGACCCGCCAACCTTAAGCAAGGAGATTTGGTATTGAGAAAGCTAGCCATATCCCTCCCCAGTCAGAGGAGCAAGCTAGCTCCGAATTGGGAAGGGCCGTACTGGATCACAAAAGTTGTTCGGCCTGGGGCATACCGACATGAAGACATGGATGGCAGAGAGCTTCCGAGGACCTGGAATGCCGACCACCTCCTGAAATACCAAGAGAGCGCTCCGGCGCCTCTCTAAGTAATCCGAGGTGTCGAACCATTCCTCTCCTCCAACTTGTAACCCATTTTTTCTCAAATTGTATTATGTAAAACGGTTCGCCGTCAAGTATCAATAAAGAAAGCTCAGTTATGTTTGTGAATATGCATGTCACTCTCCCCTCTTATCACCTGCATTTTATGTTGTAATCTCAACCAATGGTTCGGAGTCCATGTTCGGCTCGGCCTCATTCCCTCAGTTCGTCTCCGGGCGGACTAGAGGCGGACCGCCGTTCCGAACTGCTCCCACAGCCGTTGAATTATACCGATGGTTCGGAGTCCAACACTCGGCTCGACTTTACCTCCTCGGCTCCTCCGGACGAACCAGGGGTAGATCGCCGTTCGGAATTGCTCCCACAGCCGTTGAACTATACCGATGGTTCGGAGTCCAACACTCGGCTCGACTTTACCTCCTCGGCTCGTCTCCGGACGAACCAGGGGTAGATCGCCGTTCGGAATTGCTCCCACAGCCGTTGAATTATACCAGTGGTTCGGAGTCCAACACTCGGCTCGACTTTACCTCCTCGGCTCGTCTCCGGACGAACCAGGGGTAGATCGCCGTTCGGAATTGTTCCCACAGCCGTTGAACTATACCGATGGTTCGGAGTCCAACACTCGGCTCGACTTTACCTCCTCGGCTCGTCTCCGGACGAACCAGGGGTAGATCGCCGTTCGGAATTGCTCCCACAGCCGTCGAACTCCGCGACAACCCCGAGGGCAAACACTTGGTTAAAATCCTGCCCTAAAGATTGCCTTCCGGAAATCCGCTACGTTGTGGCCAGCGCTCGGCTTACATTCAGTCCGATCCTCGTCACGGAAACGGGGGAAAATAAGGAGGATGGACCTACCCTTCGGTCGGAATCCGAGCAAGTGCCATTCCGAGCCCGCAAACGGAGAAAACGCACTTTCTCCTCAACTTCCGCGCTTGATCTCAATCAGACGGCCCAGATCTCGCCCAGAGCACTAAAAGACAAGATAGTGTTTTCTTGGGAGCTACGCCCGTCTCGAGATGCGCGTCTTCATCCAGCTGTCCGTGTCGCGCCATGTCGCTCGGCTCATTAAAGTTCCCTATCTTCGGTCGGCAGCCGAGCAAGTGCCTTCCCGAGCTCGTAAACGGAGAAAATTCACCTTCTCCTCAACTTTCGCGCTTGATCTCAATCAGACGACCCAGATCTCGCCACCTGCGCAAAACGACAAGATAGCGTTTTCTCGGGAGCTGAGCCGCCTCGAGATCCGTGCTTACAATCAGCGGCTCAGATCTTGCCACCTGCGCTAAACGACAATATAGCACTTTCTTAGGAATAGAGCCACCTGGGAGTTCGTGCCGCACCCCGTCAGAGTCGCTAAACGACAGAATGCCACACATATAGTGGCCAGTTCAGTCCAACGACCTCGCCGACGAAACCGACATGCTCGGTTCTAAGACCTCGGCACGGAAAACACAGTCATAAACAAGACAAAAGCGCAGAGCAATAAAAATATTTTATTAAACAGCCAGGCTGAAATACAAAGCACATCTGTCCCATAGTTACAAAGTGTTCGCAAACAAGATACAATTCCGACCTACAACACTTAGTGTTCAAAAAGAAATATCTTCACTGAATTCTTCGGCCGACCGTTCGTCCTCCTCGGCTGACAGCTCCTCTGCCTACCCCCGGAGCTTCACCATTACAGCCCGCAAGTACCGCATCTCCGAGAGCAAGTCATCCCGCTCGGCAATAATCTTCGACTGAATGTGCCGAATGCTTTTGACCCGAAGAGCGTTGCTGAATGCGGTCTGCGAGTCGTCATCCTCTCCTGTGGGGCTCAGCTCGACGATCTTATTCTCCAAGCGTTGGACCTCGGCTTCCCGGAGACTGAGGACCAACGAAAGGTGGTCCCACTCACTCTCAGCTCGGCGTAACTTCAGATCGGCGCTCCTGGGGCTCAGAACCACCGTTCCAGAGGTGCCCTCGGATTCAGCGTCATCATTCGAACGTTCGGAGTCCGAGCCATGGATCGTCACAACGAGCTGAAAAGAAGGGAAAGAGAATAACACAATTTCAATACACCGCCAAAGTCCAACACACTTTCAAAACGTTCTAAGGAAACTTTCAAGATTCACATTCAAATGTAATGGTGTTACAGATGGCCGAACCGACCCTACAATCAAACTTTACAACAATCAACAGAAGTAAAAAACAACAAGGTCAAGATCTCCTCGGAAGGGGAATGCTTCGGTTTAGGGATACGCGAGAACGACGAGGTCTGCCCTCCGAACTCGATCCTAAACCAACGAAGCGCGACCCCCCTTCGCTGCTAGCTCTAACCACGGCGCCTGTCGAGGCCCCGCTCGACGAGACAGCCGCGCTGCTCTGCGCGTCAGCCGGACTCCGCCTGGTCATAGGCGAGCGTGTCGCAAGCTCATAAAACGTAATCCCCCTCTCACTTTCTTCGCGGGTGCACGAAGTACGGCGGACGTTAGCCCTCTCCGGCGCAGGCTTGAACGACGCGATCTCTTCCTCCAGTTCGATAATCCTGTCTCTAAGAACGTCGTCCTTCGCCGACTTCTTCGAACGGGAGGGTCTTGACGAGCCGGAGGCATTAGTGCCATCGGCAGCGAGCCGGCGGAAGTGGGTGACCTCGATCCCCCTATCTATCGTGATCCTTCTGAGTCTGTCGACGTCGGCCACTAACCTCTTGCGCTCGGCCCATGCCTTCTCCAGCTCGGACGCCAGCTTCACTGCCTCCGCCGAGCGTTCCCTCTCCGCCAATTCCAAGTGTTGGACCTCTGCCAAAAGATCGGCATTCCTCCGCTCGGCAGCGGTTAGCTCCCCGCGGAGCCGCTCGACTTCCCCTTCGGGACAAGGGGCTTGGTAGTGCTTCCGCAGCTGATACAGCTCGCGGCACTGCCTCCGTAGAACTGCCCTCACCTCCTCCGCCTGGCCGAGCAGAAGAAATCGCCTCTGTCGGCTATCTTTGAGCTCACGCTTCATTTTGGCCAACTCCTTCCGAAGGTAGACGAGCTCCGTGACCGGACCGAACTTCACCTGAAAAGCAGAGATAAATCCGATACCTAACACTCGGAAACATCTACGGCTAGTCACACACAAATCCGAAGTTCAACACTTGGGCAAATTTTGGCCAAACAAAATATTTTTATTTCAAAATCAAAGTGAAAGCTTTACACTAGCGGTGGCCAGTCCGCAGTTAGGCTTACAAGAGAAAAAAGACAAAAAAGAAGACAACCGAGTCAGGGGTCGACCTTTTTGCCGCTCGGGTCCGTCGACCCCTCGGTCTTGTCCTCGCCACCGTCCTTGCCTTCGTCTTCGCTCCAACTCTCCTCCTCGGAGTCGACCACCTTCTCGTCCTCGGCCTCGGACTCCCCGGGACCCTCGACAACCTCCGTCTCTCCCGCAGGCCCGAGCATCCCCACGGGCACACCCTCCTCCCCTTCCACGGGGTCGTAAAAGTGGTAGGAGGAGATGTCGAAGCCCGGGTTCCTGGCGGCTATGTGGGTCAGCGCTCGACCATAGGCTTCCTCCATATTCTGGAGCATATGCTGAGCAGCCTCCTCCTGCATGGCCTTCTTCACCCTCTTCACCTTCTTCAGGTGCTTGGCCTGGGTCCTCTCGACCCTCTTCTGAGCCTTCTCCGCCTCCGACCGAGCGTTGGCCAGGGCCTCCTTCAGTTCGGCGACCTCCTTCTCTGAGGCCTCAAGTTTGGCCGCCGTGTCCTTCGACAGCTGGATGGACTTGGCCAGCTGCCCCTCCAACCCCTTCACCTCGTCAGCCCTCCTCGTCGAGAGGAGCTGCTCGGCATCAAGCCGCTGCGTAGCCTTGACGCGCTCCGCCCTCTCCCGTTCCTTCTCCTGCTCTTTGTTCGCCATCTCCTCGAGCAGGAAGTTGAAGTGGCAGAGGGTCTGGAAAAGAGCGGCGGATTAAAATCCGAATCCAAATACTTAGAAAAAAAACTCAAGGGAAGACAAGCCAAAGAGAAAGAGCCCGGCCAACTTACCAACATAGTGTTCCGAGCAATCTGCATCACGGCGTCCCCTGCTTGCCCGGCCTTCAGGGTCGCTCGGTCCTTCGGGGTCGGCAGGTGCTTCACGGCCTCCATGCAGATGTTGCCATCGCCCAAGAAGCCATCGACCTGCATGACCTGCCAGTCGGGAACGAAGATCTGTTTGTGACACTCGGTCAGGATCTTCTCCGCCTCGGCAGTCAGGGGCGGAACTTAGAGGGACAATACCTCTGTCACGCCGAACGTGCCACTCGACGAACCAGGAGCGTCCCCCTTCGGGGTCGGTGTCGGCGCATCCGGGGCGGGCGGGTCGAGGACCTGGACCTCCCCATGGTCAAGGACCATAACCTTCGGCTGCTCGGCAGCCTTCGCGACCGAAGGCTTCTTCGCTGGCCGGCTCTCCTGAGTCTCCGCCGCCGACCTCGTCTTCTTCTCCTGCTCCGAGCGACCTTTCGCCATCAGGGCCCTGTAGTCCATCTTCATCGTCTCTGCAAAAGCCGAATGAAAGAACTTAGATAAATTTTCATGAACTCTAAACAATGAGTATAAATACCAGAAGCATACGAGGGTCGATCGGACTGAGACCCCCACGGAACAGGTCCTCCTCTGTAATATCGTTCCAACTCATGGTTGGCAGAGCGAGGAGCTTCCTCCGGACCTCGGCCTCTCCCTCATTCAGGGGCACCTCCTTCTTGGTACGCTTGGGCAGACCCTCCGTATCCCAAACCGTCGGTATCACCCACGGCGTCAGGGATCGGACAAGGAAATACTTTGTCTTCCAATGTTTGATCGAGTCCGGATTCTCGATCAGTTTCACGCCCGGCCGGGGCGACAGATAGAACCTCTGTTCATCTTTCCTCGGCTGGCAAGGTCGATAGAGATTACGAAAGAGGAACATGCTCGGTTTAGTGCCAACCTCTTGGCATCGAAGGACGAAGGCTGTAACGTGCCTCCATGTGTTCGGCGCCAGCTGAGCGGGACTCAAACCATAAAAGACTAGGACCTCAACCACGAACGGATGGAGGGGAAAGCGGAGTCCGGCAATAAGTGAATCGACCGGGAAGACGCACACGTCTGGCGAGCAGCTCGTGTTGGCTCGAAAACCCGGCCCGGGGAGAAGCAGGACATACTCTAACGGGATCCGGAATCCCTCTCGGATCATCCGAAGGTCATCCTCGGTGAGCGACGAGATAGCATGGTCCACCTCAGAAACCTCCCTTGGCTCATTCTCCTCCACCAGTGGGGCCGTACCCTGAGTCACTTTCCCCAAGACGTCATCGGCGTAGTCCCGAACACCACCCACACTCGACAAGACAATGGGCTGCCGACCGAACGCCCCCGCCGTCTTCGGCGTCTCCACGATGGTGACCACGCCCTTGTTCTTCCGGGACGTCGCCTCAACCTCCCTAGGCTGCTCAGCCACATCGCCCTCTCTGTCCGGACGAACGACCTCCTGCTCACTCGGTTCCGACACACCCTTCCCTTTATCCCCTCGGCCAACGGTTTGTTCCGAGGCGGGGGTCTCAGTGATCTTAACCATTTCAAAGAGAGAAGGGATAGAGACTGACCTTGAAGTGATGTGTACGGTCGGAGAGTTCACCGGAGCCTACAAATGCTACCGCGACAGCCAGCAACACCGCCAGAGAGCAGAAAACTTCGCAGCAAAGTAAAAACTGAGGAGAGAGAGTAAAAACGAAAAGTGAGACCTGGTCTAAGGGGGGGTGAAGATTTATAGTAAAAACGGGACGTCCCTTGGACTTCCAAAGCGACTTTTGGGCCGCTCTCGAAACATCACGAAGGCCCACCACCACTGTCTCCATCACCAAGTCAGCTAGCTCGGCACCAGGGGATCTGAATCCGAGCTACAAGCAAAACTTACATGCCGGTTACAGGGTCCGGTCGGAATCCGAGCAAGTGCTTTTCCGAGCTCGTAAACGGAGAAAACTCACTTTCTCCTCAACTTTCGCGTCTGATCTCGATCAGACGGCTCAGATCTCGCCAAGAGCACTAAACGACAAGATAGTGTTTTCTTGGGAGCTGCGCCCGTCTTGAGATGCGCGCCATCATCCAGCGGCTCAAGGTGCGCCACGTTGCTCGGACGATTGAACCCTCGGACGCCTCACCTATGCCTAGAGGAACCTGGAAAAATTTTGATTCAGTTTTGAGGCGCCGCCTTCGGCGAGTGCCCCCCAGGTCCCGTGCATCAGTCGGTATTCCGCCGACCACGGGCCCCGGTCGGGAACAGATCGGCACTCCCCCCATCTCTAACTCCCCCGGGCTGACATCCATCAGAAGTCATCAGCCCGGAAGGAAGACAGAGATGAGAGGGGACCCATCAACACTCAGAGATCAGGAGAAACACACCATTCCGAGCTTGTTGTTTACAACTGGAAGGCGCGGCTTGTCAGAGGACTCCGACCGCAGCGCCTTCACAGTTGCAAACAACGGGCTCGGACGGTCCAGAAGCCCAAGCTGCGACCCACGATAGAGAAGCGTGCCATCCTGAGCTAGTTGGTTGCAACTGGAAGGATCAATTTGTCAGAAGACTCTGACAGCGGCGCCTTCACAGTTGCAACAAACGGACTCGGATGGTCCGGAGATCGGCATCGGACATGGATCGTCACTCTCCCACCAAGACCTCCACCTACTTCGACACCCACTTCGGAGCAACCAAAGAAGGCAGAAGATCTTGGTGAGAGAACGACCACCCATCCTTCCGAAGAGACCCACACACCCCGATCCGGACTATGGTCGTCGCCACTACTGCCTTATCCCCTCCCGCTCCTGACACCCCCTTCGGAGCAGTGAGGAACGGGAGAAGAATAAGACAACAGAGCGACCACCCGTCCTTCTGAAGTGACTCATCCCTCGGATCCGGACCACGATCGTCGCCACTACTACCTCGTCCCCCCTCGCTCCTGACATCCGCTTTGGGGCCGTCAGGAACAAAGGGAAAACCAGGCAGAAGAGCGACCACCTCTCCGAACCTCAAGAGAGAAGCTACCCAAGGCAGATGCCCCCGAGGTCTGGAACTCAATTTGGTTGTGACTAAAACGACGAAGGGAGTGGAGTACTTATAGCCTGCCTCCAAGAACCAGCCATTATGACCCTCGGAAATTGAGGCGACGCGTTTTAATTAAGGGAATTACTGATCCTCGGAAGTTGAAACGCCACGCATTAATTAAAGGGATTATCCTTAATGACATCGGGAAGGCGAAACACCACACAAGTCACGAAGGGCCATTAATACCATTGGGAACAGAGCCATCTCAGATTGCCAAAAACCACAGGCCCTCGGTCGACTGCCGAGCAAGTGCCTTCCCGAGCGTGTAAACGGGGAAAAATCACTTTCCCCTCAACTTTCGCGTCTGATCTCAATCAGACGGCCCAGATCTCGCCGAGAGCACTAAAAGACAAGATAGTGTTTTTTTGGGAACTGCGCCCGTCTCGAGATGCGTGCCGACATCCAACAGCTCAGATAACGCCACGTCGCTCGGCCTGCCGAACACCACTGCCTTCAGTCAGCATCCGAGCAAGTGCCTTCCCGAGCTGGTAAATGAAGAAAAAAAGACACCGAGCTACGTAGACCGCTGGATCTCTCAAAAATTCGCTCTCCCAATGATGAAGAGCCCAGATTGCGCCACGTGCGCTAAAAGACAAGATAGCATTTTCTTGGAGAACGCGCCACCATCCGATGGCTCAGATTGCGCCACGTCGCTCGGATTGCCGAACTCCCTAGTCTCCGGTCGGCAGCCGAGCAAGTGCCTTTTCGAGATCGAAAATGGAGAAAAACGCTGCCGAACTATAACAGCCGCCAGATCCTTCCGAAATTTGTGCTCGTCCATGATCAACGGCTCAGATCAAGCCACGTCATTAATCGGTATCTAAATCGTTTTTTATTTATTTTAATCGTTTTATTTGTTTAAAAATTGCGAAAAAATTGCTAAAAATTCGGGAAAATTAGCTAAAAATTCTGGGGAATAATTGAAATTTTGGGGACATGCTTTCGGGCCCCGGAGCGAACAATTATTACCCCGAATGCACCGCTAAAGCCCCCGAACGATTAGCAAACACATCGCAGAATTAAACAAATACTTCGAAAAACGTAGATAAAAGACTGTCAGATACCCGACACAGCTCAAGAACAGCACACAGCGTCAAAAGTTACCTCACTACCCCCTTTTCTAGATTCAAAATCCCACATTTGGACTCCGATACAACTCCACCAACCATTGAGACAGCTGAACTACTCCTCAAAGTCTGATCACGCTCAGTCTTTAGGAGTGGGGGGCTCGTGATATGGGTAAAAATGGGGTTAAATCGGGACCGTCCAGATCGAGCACGAATCCTGAAGCACGGGGGTAAAAAGGTAATTTCACATACAGATGGATCCAAAACGGGTATTGGGCCTCCTTCTCACAGAACCAACCACCCGCGAATGGATCCACTTCAACTGGGCACGGGTCCCGACCCGATACAAGCCCGGTCCACCAAGAGGAGAATCGGGCCACTGATTTGATCAAATCAAATCAATAAACCTGATTGGCTCTCACCAGGGAATCAGGGGCTAACTTCCCAAAAACAGAATAAGAGGATTTTTCTCCTGACTGTTAGGCAGGAAATCAGGCCCCAAATCATTCCAAAGGCGACTATAAATACAACCCCTCTACCACCAAGATCAGGTTAATCACTTTTTCACCACTTAAGCTCTTTCTTAATCTTTTGCTGATTACTAACAAGAGCGTCAGAAGGTGCATCGCCGGAATCAACCCCGGTGTCTTGCACTTCCTTGCAGGTTGCGGCAGGAGCAAGAAGGCCGAGTCAGCTGTTCAGGTTTTCCTCGGATCCACAAATTTTATCTGTTTACCCCCTACACCGAAATCAGCGGTAACATACCCTAATTCTTTATTTTTAAATTAAGTGAAGGTTTGTGAATTTTATGTGCATTGTACGTATTAATTCATGTTCATTTTTATAAAAAATTATTTATTTTGTAGTATGAGTAAATATCTTTCCATCTCTCTTTTATTTTTGAAAGCCTAATTGTTTATTTTAAAAGCCCATCCTAATTATTTAATTTATTTTATTTATCCCATTGAATTTTGAGCCCACTAATTAAAGCCCACTAGTTATTTTCTCTTCTAAATAACATGACTTGTTGTGTAGATCATTTTTTTTAGACAATTAATTAAATGATCATGCACAACTAGTAGTTAGGGGTGCTACATTTTGTCACGTGCATGCACAAGAGTGTGCATTGCACA
Source organism: Hemerocallis citrina (assembly GCA_017893485.1). Taxonomy (NCBI): domain Eukaryota; kingdom Viridiplantae; phylum Streptophyta; class Magnoliopsida; order Asparagales; family Asphodelaceae; genus Hemerocallis; species Hemerocallis citrina. Next base: position 112,079,807 of record CM030360.1, on the reverse strand, counting down.
CCCTTCCACTTTGGCCGAAAATGGAGTCAAGGAGAGTGGGGAAATGGTTTAGTGGATGGGTGGTTGCTACAACTTCCCAATGCATCCTAGCTATTTATCTACAACCATCTAATGCAATCATTGCCCTCCATTTCACCCTAAAACTAGTACAAATACCCCTCACTTGTATGCATACAACACACAAAGAAATTTGGTAAAGAAAAGAAAGAAAGAAATATATAGGAGAGTAAAAAGATTAAGGGAGAGTTAGAAAAAGATTGAGAGCATTTAGTTTGTGTGAGTTCCATCTTGGAGGCCGGCCATTTCACCACGGCAAGGAGAGGCTCGGGTTCACTAAGTGCAAGGAGGAGAAGGCGATCGTGGTGGCTCAAACCAGGAGGAGAAGGACCGCTCGTGTGTTCAAGGAGATTCTAGGAGCTTTTGTAGTATTTTCTTCAAATAGATGGGTGTTTTTCTATACTTGTAATCTTAGATATCATGCTAGGTATTTTGATATATATGAATGCTAAAAGAACTAATAAGATAATCACTTATTAGCCCTAAAATGGACTTGGTGGACGAATGAGTAAATGCTTGATGAATTGCATGCTATTGGTTATAATTCATGTTTAATGTAGTTAAATTAACTTATTACCATGAAATTGTGAAATTAGAACCATATGATTGTAGAAAAATGTTTATGTATGGTTAGTAGATGAATTATTAATTTTTGCGCTTATTAAACCATTGTAATACTTGCTTAAGGAATGCAATTTTGATTATAAGCATTATGAATAAAGAGGGGAAAACAGAAATTTACACTTCTTTAATAAAGTCTTAATACAATGACTTTGAGTAGAGGATTTGTTAAAGTGAAAATTTGCAATTTGTAAACATAGAATACAAATTAGAGTGACAAATACTTGTTTCAATGTCAAAAATGATTTTTAAAAACACTGATTTGTTAAATATATGTAAACTCAGAATTCTGAAAAATTTTAAGACTTTTTGTGAAGAAGAAACGAAGTTATGATCCTTTGAAAAATAAAATATTTCTAATAAATAGAGACTCGATATAAATCTATATTAAACCAATCTTATTTCAGTTATTCACTATAGTCTTACTGGTTATAGGGGGTGCTAGTTGCGTTACTGTAGCAACGTGGTACTGTGTGTGTGTGGGTTCGAGTCTCGGCAGAGGCTTTTGCTTCTCATTTTTGATTTTTCCCAAATACCGAGAACTGGACTCAAACCCCATTCACTCTCCCTTTATGACAGTTGGCCACTTGTCCCTTTTAGCTAGCACGTGGGGCTTTGGTCTCGGTGACTGTGCACCTAACTGTGTGTGTGTTTGCGGTTCGATCCTGGCAGTGGCCAAATTTTTTTGGAGAAATCTATTTTTTTTATATTTGTTTTACTTGATTACTTGAGCTTTAAAAAAATAAAATAAATACTGAGAAAATATTAGAAATTCCTGAGTATATATAAACTTCAAAAATTTTTTATTTTTTTTACTTATAGACCTTTAAAAAGAGAAATAAGAGTACAAATTTTAAAAGTGAAGTATTCATATTAGTTTGATCTTTTGAAATGCTAAAACAAAGAAGTGAATTTTTTTTATTATAGAAATGTTTGCAAAGAGATAAGTTGAGACTTTTGTTGTTGAGTAGAATCAAATGAGAATTTTGAGTATCCAAGTTGTGCATGGAATATGAGAAAAAGAGAAGTGATGAAATGTACAATTTTGTGAATAATTGTGTTTTCTTCTATTAAAGTGAAAGGGGGACTTGGACTAGAATTTTTAGCTAAACTCTATGTCGGCAAGAATGAAAATATGGAAAAGAGGATTTGATATTTTGACCAAGTTTGGATCGTTGATAATGATTGATGTTGAAAAGACCGATGTAGGAGTAATGCTAGATTCTAGAATATTGACCTTCAATTATACATAAGGATTAGATACATAGTGAAGATGTGATGAACGTAAGAGAAAAACATGAGTATGAGAGCCATTGGATTGGCAGCATGAGAGTATTCTCAGGATGTCCCTTGACACGTCATGATTAGGGCGTGGATGCTACTCCAGAGTATCGTCCCAGTGGCGACGCTTATGGAGTGATCTAATGACTGCGGGTGGTATCACGTCTATTGTAGGAGGTGAATTACCACAGGATGCCTGCATGATGAGTCATGTGTCAGTGCATTGGAATTCTCTCCAGGCAGCCTAGACGTGAGTTCGTTGTTCATAGATGCCTAGGATACTTACCGTAGTTACAGTAGTAGATTAAACCATGGTGAAGGATCAAACCCTACAAGAGGAAGAACGATTAAGGGCTTGCCCTCGGACCTATGTAGTATGGGCTTTGCATAGACTCTAAACAAGTGCGCATTAGTGTCATATAATGTAAACAATTGCATTAAGGACTAAGAGCACAGCACAATACGACATCAATAGGATAGTCCCTTTGTAGCTTTGTCTGTGATCAAGTTTGTGGTTTGTTTTAGTATGGAAAATCGTTATACTATTTCTGGCATAGAGAGAATGGCCGTGTATAATATTTCATTAGTTGAATGAACTGACGCACCCACAGTTTCTATGCAGGGTAAAGTACATGAAAAAGACTAAGGAGGAATTGATACTTAAAGATTATTCAAGTTTTATTGTATTTCATTCCTTGTTGTAAAAAATTGCTTGCTGTATAAATGTAAATGTACATGTAACTCTGATGTAACAAAAGTTTTTATTTCCTTGTAAAATTGTACGAAAGAAGTGTAAAGATTTTGTGGAACTTCGAATTCAGTCTGTTTTGGAATTTGGGGTGTTACAGAGTGGTATCAGAGCCATGCTTCCAAGTAGTACAAATTTATAAGGAATGACACCATAGAAGTGGACATTAAAGCGTGTGTTGAGTCTAGAGATTTAAATGTAAGTCACTTACCTTTTGTGTTGCTCTATGATTTATACTTCTTCTCCTCCTTTCTCTAAAGATGGCGGACCACTTCGACCCAGCTGGAGGTGACGACTGGCACATTGTTGAGGAGGATTACTACCCCAGGCAAGTTGATTCAGATGAAGAGGATCATGAAGAGTTTAAAGAGAAATTGCCTGAGTCCCGAGAGATCACTCCACCTCCGAATTCATCTGATGATTCCTCCGACGAAGAAGAAACAGTTTTGAGTAGTCTCATTGCGTCTCTTCAAAGGCAGGAAGAGATTGAGAGGGAGAGAGCGGAGCTGTTGCAGGCACAGTGTGCGATGTGCAAGGAGAGCATTGCAACTCTCAGTCATCGTGTTTAAGAACTCAAGAAGAGGAAAAACATGTACGATGTATTGAAGGAAGAAGTGGCGGAACTACGGAAAGAGCTTCGAGAAGCCAAGTGGAACCGTAGTAACTAGACTGTTGTATCTTCTTACTGCTTTCATTTGATGTCGAAAATGTTTTAAATTCGAATGTACAAGGTTTGAAGTTCAATGAAATGAAAAGTTGATTTAAAATTCATATGTTATACTTCGAATTTAATAGATCTTTTGCATTAGATCCGAAAGATTGAGACTATCTTCGAAGTCTTGGAGACTCCGGAGGGTAGCAAGGTGAAGTTGGATGCGCTGCAGTTCCAGAAGGATGCGGCTGTATGGGGGCAGTCGATGAAGAGGACGATGGGGGATATTGTTCTTGGCTGGGAGGAATTCTTAGAGGAATTCCGCAGTCATTATTTTTCATCGGACGTCCAGGAGAAGGAGGCCATGGAGTTCCTGGCGCTGCAGCAGGGCAGCATGTCGGTTAGGGATTATGAGACAAGATTCACTCAACTCTCAAGATATGCACCGGAACTGGTGATGGACAAGGCGAAGAAGGAACGAAAGTTTGAGCATGGTTTGAGGCCAAGTATGAGATCCAGGATGATACCCCTCAGTATCAGGAGGTTTGATAAACTGGTCAAACAAGCGGCAGCCACGGATGCAGACATGGAGCAGTTCCACGTTGTTCAGAATTGGAGGAACAACTGGAATGTGGGGAAGGGGCCCGCAGTTGCTGGAAATGTCAGGGGACTGCCACCGACTCAAAGTTTCAAGCCTACGGGTGCGAACGCTGTTCATGTGGTGGGAAGACCCGGGAATACTTGGGTGAGACCTCCTGTGACTTGTTTCAACTGTGGAGAGATAGGCCACTACAAGTCTTATTGCCCCAAGCTGCAGGATGTCGTCCCTAGGACCAACTCAGCAGGCCGGGAAGAAGCCATACCAGCAGGGGCGAGTATTTGCCCTGACTGAAGCTGACGTTGATAAGGTGGATCACGTCATCACTGATACGAGGGAGGATGTTTAGGAGTGTTTCTTTTCTATTGTCTCTTTTCCCGCTTATTTAGTAAACTTTTATGTAACGAGTGTGTTATGTAATAGGGGAGCTTTGTTTGAATGGAAAGAAAGCTGTTGTTTTGTTCAATATTGGGTCCTCTCATACTTATGTGTCACCTAAATTTGCTAAAGTTCTGGGAATTGAACCGAAGATATTTCTATGCAAGGTATTAGCAGTAGCTACTCCATCAGAGGAGACATTAACCACTGATCGGTACTATGCGAACTGCGAGATCGTGATTGGAGATAGAATTTTTGAGATTGATCTGATGGAGCTGAATGTCTTGGAGGTCGATGTTATCATTGGCATTGATTGGATATCGGTGTACAGTGTGAGCATCGAGTGTAAGACCAAAACAGTAACAGTGAAGGCTCTAGGAGGACCTGAAGTCACTTTCCAAGGGAAGAGGAGATGTTCAGATTTGGTGGCTGCCATCGGCCAGAAGAAAGGGATTCCTGTAGAGGTGCAGCAAATTCCAATGGTTCGGGATTATCCGACTGTATTCTTGGAAGATTTGCCTGGGTTACCCCCGCATCATAATGTGGAGTTCAGCATCACTATTCAGCCAGGGAGTGCACCTATTTCCAAGGCACCGTATAGGATGGCGCCCGTGGAGCAGGATGAGATCAAATGGCAGATTAAGGAACTGTTGGAGAAAGGCTTTATTCAACCGAGTGCGTCGCCTTGGTGAGCACCGATGCTTTTGGTAAAGAAGAAGGATGGTTCGATAAGGATGTGCATCGATTACTGGGAGCTGGATAAGGTCACTATTCAGAATAAATATCTGATTCCAAGAATTGATGACTTGTTTGATCGTCTATAAGGAGCAGCTGTTTACTCCAAAATTGATCTTCGATCAGGATACCATCAAGTTCGAGTGAAGACTGAAGATGTGTATAAGACTGCGTTCAGAACTCGACACGGGCATTACGAATTCTTAGTTATGTCGTTTTGAGTGACGAATGCACCTACAATTTTCATGGATATGATGAACAGAGTTCTAAAGCCGCTTATTGATTCTTTCGTCGTGGTATTCATCGACGATATTCTCGTGTACTCCAAGTCGGAGGAGGAGCACACAAAGCATTTGGTAGTAGTTTTGAAGAAGCTGGAAGAGCAAGAGTTGTATGCCAAGTTATCCAAGTGCGATTTCTGGAAATCTGAAGTGGCATTCCTAGGTCACATCCTTTCTAAGGAGGGAGTGGCAACTGAACCTCAAAAGATAGAGGCAGTGAAGGATTGGGCAAGACCTACTACAGTGAAAACAATTAGGAGTTTTTTAGGGTTAACTGGATACTATAGGAGGTTCATTCAGGGCTATGCTTAGATAGACGTGCCGCTCACTGGTCTGACCAAGAAGAATGTGAACTTCAAGTGGACTGAACAGTGCGGGCAAGCTTTCAGGAGTTGAAAGAGAGACTGACTACTGCTCCCATTTTGGCTTTGCTTAGAGCAGGTGTTGAGTATGATGTCTACAGCGATGCTTCACATCGTGGGCTTGGTTGTGTCGTAATGCAAGAAGGGAAAGTGATCGCTTATGGGTCTAAGCAACTAAGACCGCATGTAAAGAATTATCCGACTCATGGTCGGGAGTTGGCTGCGATTATCTTTGTCTTGAAGCAATGGAGACACTACGTGTATGGTGAGAAACTGAACAAGTACATGGACCACAAGAGCTTGAAGTACATCTACCAGGAGAAGGATCTGATTCTAAGGCAAAGGAGATGGCTGGAAGTACTTGAGGACATTCGTCCGAAGATTAAGTACCACTCTGGGAAGGCTAATGTTGTTGTTGTAATACCCTGATTTTTCAATTAATGAGAAATTATTTATTTTGCACGTGTTGTGCACGTGCAATATATTTTGTTAGATTATTTTATCAAGATGTGTATGTTTAAATATAAATTTCTCAAATTATTTTAGTACAAAAAGCCTTCTTTAAAAGCCTTATTTGATTTAACTAAAAAGCCTTTTCTTAAAAAGCCCAAAAGCAATTTTATTTTAATTATTTTTATAAAATTATTTTGGCCCAAAAAGAAAGCCCATGAATTAATTAATTTTAATTAAACTTGTCATGTAGAAGACTTTTTTAAACAAAATTATTTTTATACAATTTTGAAATGTACAAAATTGGCCTAGTTGCATGCACGTGCACTACACGTACACGTGCAATGCACACTCTTCTAAGGGATGGCCGGTAGCATTCTTTTTGGAGGGAACTTTTGAGTTTGGGTGTGGAGAACATGGGGGTAGTTTCAAGGAAGTGGGTAGTTCTTGTAACTTCTACTTTGATCTAAACCCTTCATCCAACAACCACCAAGATGATCTTAGCCCTCCATTCCCCTCATTTTTTTGTATAAATACCCCCCCCCCCCCTCATGGCTAACTTTTCATATGCAAAGTGTATTTCTAATTTATAGTATTATTATTATTGTGGGAGTTATAAAAGATAAGAGAGTTGTGTGGGTTTTGTGTGCTTGGAGTGGCCGGCATCATCAAGGAGCATCGGGTGGAGCTTGAAGGAAGCATTCGGCATAGGCTTGGAGGCTTGGAGCTTGAGCGCTTTTTGCTAGGAGGCGGTGCGTTCATCTACAAGGATTCGATTACTTTTGTTTGTGTTTCTCTCCAATTGAGGTGGGTGAAACATTTTATATTTCTAAAGTAGATCCATGTTAATTTTACACCATTAAAGATGCATGAAAAATATTATAAAGAGCCCACTTAATTTGAGTAGTTAGCATGTGAATTGATTGAAATGTATTGAATAACTTATATGGCTCTAGTATTAAGATTAAATTGTGTGTAGATTACCCCATGTTTATTATTGTGAAGTTGTGATAGTGATTAAATTGAATTAAGAGTGTTGTTATTATGATTAGAGACATAATGTACACTTGTTAATTGTGATAGATGGACGTTCATGTTGATATGAATGTGGACTATGGGAATTATATGTGATGGTTGAATTAATAAATAATATCAGTAAATTATCACCATGGAATTAGTGAATAAAAGACTAGTAGATTAAATGTATGGCAATGTCGAAAATGCAAATTTTGTAGTTTAATGAATTAATTTTGGATTTTTGTGTGTGAAAAATATATTTTATTAGCACCAAAAATTTTCATGCATGATCTCATAACAGATAACAGATAACCAGATGGGAAACACGGGCCCCCTTTTAAGTACACATTTCTATACTTTTCCACTACTAGATCTTTCCCATAAACCTCGGCTTGGTCATTTTACAATTATTATCAGACAGAGGTGTATGTGCATGAACAGACTAAATCTAGCATGATATATCGACCCACGAGTTTAGAAAAATAGATAAGCATGTTCAGATGATAAGTAGTCACATAACAGAACAAAATAGGGTACTTATTAATTCAGGGCAGCACGACAGTACAGTAGTAAAACAATGAATCCCTTTACCACAAAACTCCAAACCTACATCCGTCGAAGAATCTGGAAAATAGACTTCCACACGGATCCAGCGAATATATATAAGTCATATAATGTTTCAGAAAATTATAACTCAAAACTAATTTGAAAATAGAAAACACGTTCAGCCAGGAATCAGGAAAACGAATTCAAAGTCAGGAAAACAGCATCAAAACTTCTGATTCGTGTGGAGAGAAATCAAGATTCAGACCTTAATGGTCTAAATTACTGATCAAGACAGATTATCGACAAAACACAGAATTTCCTCAAAAACCAAAATCAACGTAGATCCAACGGAACTTGATCGAAACATAACTAAACATGAATTAGAGTCTACTAAGTGTCCAAACAAAATGAAATTAGGTATATAACATATTCAAAACTAGTATATCACATGGATCTCACAAGCACACAATTTTTCATAATTGTTTCACGATATACTCACATCAAGACTGGCAAGACCTAAGTTGTTCATGTCAAATTTGTGTCGTGATGCAACTATGGTCAAACAGCACAATAGAGACAAAACCCATCAAACATAACACACACACGAGTTGTCTCTAGAACCCAACTACACTATAAGTGGTATTTTTGACTTGTATCATACAAAGAAATTTGAGAACAAGTTACTTGCCTTAACCGAAGACGAACACAACAAAATTAAGAACAACGGGAACGAATTCCCAGGCAATGAACTCAACAATCACACGAACGAAACGAGCAAGATCCACGAACAATCAACGAACCCACGAACCAGTCACAAACGAAAGAACTCAACAAACCAACGAAAACCCACACCGCAATTACCCGAGATCCAACTCACAATCCACTAACGAAATAACCACGCACAAACACTCAACCCCGAGAGCACGAGGAAGAGAGGGAGAGAACGGCAAACGGGAGAGTGAGATGGTGTGCCGGGCTGGGGGAGATGAGGCCGGAAGTGGAGTGGGGTCGGGAGAGAGCTCACACAGGGAGAACAGAGGAGATTTGTACTTGGTGGCAGCTCATAGTAGAAGTACTCAGAGCATGGCGATGGTTAATATATATTGGGAGATTTCTTTAGGGTTAAGTAACATGGGGGGAGCAGCACAGCAGTTATCGGGTGGGTAGCATGCAACGGGTTGGGGTGCATGCACTTGGGTTCGGTAGATTTAAAACAGGGCAAGAATTAAGGTGGGGGTATAGTATTAGGAAAGTAATGAATGAACAGTAGTGGCTTTGATAAATGGGATCTAAAGTGGGTGGAATAATATTAGGTGGGTTAATAGACTAGGGAAAAGACCTCATGGGTAAATGGTAAGAAAAACAAACAGAGTATAGGTGTAGGTTAGTGGTCAAATAAATGGGTAACTGTGTATGGTTATATGGTTTGGGTGTTATATTGAATATGATAATATTAGGCATTGGATCACAAATGGGTTTTAGGGATGAAAGAAAAGACATGACAATAAAAAATATATATATTGGAAACCAGAAATACTGGCCCGAACAATTGGAACGAAACAAAAGACGGACAACGAATCAGAACTCTAATAAAAAGAAGACAAAATAATAAAATTAAATTAAATTGAAACAAAAATCCAATATACGGTTCAAAAGAAATACAAGAGGAATACAAAGGGAGAAAATACACCAAAACGAAAAATACACTCAAAAATACAAAAAACGAAATATAGGGGTTACAATCCTACCCACCTAACAGGCAGAATTTTTTCCTTTAAATTGAAAAAGAAGATACATAGGGTAACCCCAAAAGAAAACAAAACAAAACAAAAAGCTATTCAAATAAGTGAGGAAACTACTGCTGAATCTCCTCCTCCAGCTCCCATGTCGAGTCACCGGGCGAGTGAGGATTCCAAGCAACCTGAACCAACTTGAAGACCTTGTTCTTAAGCACTTTCTCCCGCCGATCCACAATAGTAACTGGCGGAATCTCACAAATCAAATCTGAACGAACGGTTAACTCATAATTGTCGATCATGTGGCTCTCGTCTCAGATATATCTCCTGAGTTGTGAGACATGGAAAACATCGTGCACTCCTGATAAAGCTGACGGCAATGCAAGACGATAGGCCACCTTGCCTACTCACTCTAAAATCTCAAACGGTCCAATAAACCTAGGGCTAAGCTTGCCGCCACCACCGAACCGAATGACACCGCGCTACGGCGATACCTTAAGGAAAACATGGTCACCAACAACAAACTCCAAAGCTCTCCGATGGACATCAGCCCATCGCTTTTGTCTATCCTGAGCTGCCTGCAAATGCTTCCGGATCTGAACCACCGCATCAACTGTCCTGGTGATCAACTCCGGACCCAACAACTTCCTCTCCCCAATGTCATCGCAGCACACTAGTGATCTGCAATTTCGCCCATAGAGTGCCTCGAACAGAGCAGCTTTAATACTGGCTTGAAAGCTGTTATTGTACGAGAACTCTACGAGATGCTAATGGTCCTCCCAAGATCCACCAAACTGAAGCATACAGAACCTCAACATGTCCTCGTGAATCTAAATAGTCCGCCCTGACTGTCCATCAATCTGGGGATGAAAAGCTGTACTGTACTTTAATTTACTCTCTAAACTGTTCTGAAGATTCTCCCAGAACTGAGATCTGGATCTCGTATCCCTATCGGATACAATACTGACTGGAACCCCATGAAGTCTGACAATCTCTTGCATGTACCTCTCAGCAAGGCTCTTGGTAGAGTGACCAACATGAAAAGGAATGAAGTGAGCACTCTTCGCCAAACAGTCGACAATCACCAAAACAGCATCGTGACCCTTAGGATTCCTCGGCAAAGTGGTCATAAAATCCATGGTGATATGCTCCCACTTCCACTCCGGAATAGGGAGCGGTTGAAGAAATCCAGCGGTTCTCTGATGCTCTGCCTTAACCTGGTGACAGATCAAACACTAAGCCACAAACTGAGCAATAGCCCCCTTCATACCATGCCACCAGAAATGAAGCTTCAAATCCTGATATATCTTAGTACTGCCAGGATGGATAAAATATGAAGACTGATGAGCTTCTTCAAGCAACCTCTGACGAACTTCACCCTTAGGAGACACAAACGGGACCCAAAATAAAGCGAACCATCAGCATGAATAACCATGTCCGTTTTGGACCCAGCCTCAACCTCAGCTCGAAAACCCTGCAACTGCGCATCACCAGCCTGCGCCTCTTTAATCTGATCAAAAAGAGACGACTGCAGCTGGAAAGACAAACAACTCCGACTAGACTCAGCAACAAAACATCCAACTCAACCTCCTCATTTTCTCATTGAGATCACTCTGCTGAGTAAGAAACATAACTACTGGTCTCCTGCTCAAAGCATCAGGCACCAAGTTTACCATACCAGGATGGTATTGCAAACTGATGTCATAATCGACCACAAGTTCCAACCAACGCCTTTGCCTCATGTTTAACTCCTTCTGGGTGAAGACTTACTTGAGACTTTTGTGGTCTGTAAAGATCTCCACTCGGTCTCCAAGTAAATAATGTTTCCACAACTTCAAAGCATGGATCACTGCCGCTAACTCCAAGTCATGAGTAGGATAGTTCTTCTCATGTGGCCTCAACTGCCTCGATGCATATGCAACGACTCGGCCTTTCTGCATCAAAACTGCTCCTAGACCCTTACCAGAAGAATCACAGTAAATTACAAATCTGCCTAAACCATCTGGAATAGTCAACACAGGCGTTGATGTCAATCTTTTCCTCATTGCACTCATCAGATCAATAAAACTTCTGATCTTTCCCAGTCAATTTAGTCCATGGTCCTGCTATCTTCGAAAAGTTTTGAACGAACTTCCGATAATAGCCAGCTAAACCAAGAAAACTACTGACCACTGAAGCTGACTTGGCAATAGGTCAATCCTTTACAACCTCAACCTTGGCCGGATCCATAGAAACACCCTTGCCTGAGATAATGTGCCCCAAGAAAGAAATCCTGTCGAGCCAAAACTCGCACTTGCTGAGTTTCACATAGAGCTGATTCTCTCTTAAGGTCTGCAGAACCACTCTAAGATGCTCAGCCTGATCTTCCCGATTCCGAGAATACAACAAAATATCATCAATGAAGACCAGCACAAATCTATCCAAGAACTGAGAGAAGACGCGGTTCAAAAGACTCATGAATATAGTCGGCGCGTTCGTAACCCCGAACGGCATCCCAAGATACTCATAGTGCCCGTATCTAGTCCTGAATGCAATCTTCTGTATATCTGTAGCCTTCACCTTGACTTGGTGATACCCAGGACGAAGATCCAACTTCGAGAAAACAACAGTCCCACTCAGCTGATCAAACAAATCATTGATCTTGGGTAACGGATACCGATTCTTCACAGTAACTCTGTTCAGTTCCCGATAATCCATGCACAGTCGACGACCACCATCCTTCTTGTCGACAAAAAGGACCGGGGCACGCCAAGGCGAAACACTAAGTCTAATGAAACCCAAATCAAACAACTGCTGAATTTGCACCTTAAGCTCTGCTAGCTCAACTGGTGCTATCCTATAGGGAGTCTTCGATATCGGTGCTGTTCCAGGTTGAACATCAATACCGAACTCTACTTTCGTATCAGGAGGTAAGCCAGGCAACTCATCTGGAAAAACATCCAAGAAATCTCGAACAACTAGAGGCACAACCACATAGCCTAAGTGCAATTCCATCGCACAATCCACTTGTTCAACTGCAGTCTTTGCTCGGCCAAGAAAAGACTCCCCGGCATGGAACTCGAATTTTGCTCGATCTGGAATTCTGAAGATGACTTTCTTGGTACGGTAATCAATAATAGTATGGGCTTCACCCAACCAATCCATACTGTGAATGTCATCGAATCCTGAATTCCTAATTTTAATCAGGTTGGCTTTGAAATCTGCGTTCCCAATAACAACGGGACATTGCCTGCACTGACGGGAACAAGTGAAAACACCACCAAATGTTAAGATTTTCCAAGCCTCTAACATGTTGCCACACTCCAACTGATGGCGAGCGACAAATCGAGAGGAGACAAAAGAATGGGTTGCCCCAGAATCAGAAAGAACATGGGCAAGAAAAGAGCAAACAAGGATGATACCTAAAAGAAATCAAAGACAAGGAGAAAGCATAGACAATTAAGGGTGAGGGAAAAACAACAATGTAGGAAGATAACATAAAGAAACAAAGCAAGACCAAAAGAAAGAAAACAAAAGAGAAACAAAACAACAAAACAACACAAAATATACTTGCCACAACTCCTTCAGCTATCGCAAGATCTGATGCAGTCAAGTTGAAAGCCTGACCTCTCCTCGGAACAGTGGTCCTCCGACCAACAATCTGGTGCGGAGGAGGAAGCGATGGCCTAACTGGACCACAAGCTGGAACTGCCTGTTGGATAGGAACCCTGGCTGGAAGAGCCACTGGCTGCTGTAGGCAGTCCCGCACTGAGTGATCAGCAACGCCACACCTAAAGCATCGACGAGAGGCATGGAAACAATTCTGGTGCTCATGCCCAGGGATCTGGCAAAAGTCGCAGAAACTGCCCCTCTGAAACCCAGTAGAAGGATACGGAGCTGCCCTAACAGGATGGGCATGCACAGACCTCTGAACAGGACCAACGGAAGGCCTAGCCACAGTAGCGAAAACAGTCCGCTGAGAAGAAGACAAACCACCACGAGCCTACTCCTGAGCTCAGACTGCCTCATGAGCCTCAGCTTAAGTACGCAAGCGAAGAGAGACAAGATGCCTCTTGATATCCCGCTCAAGCCCATTTGTGAATCTACGAGCCCTATCCTCTTTGGTTGCCACAAGAACAGCAGCGAAGCGGCTAAGTCCAGTAAACTCAGCTGCGTACTCATCCACTGACCTGGAACCCTGTTGCAAGAAAGTCTATGTTACAACATTGTATGAACAATTATGTAACAAATTCAAAATAGAATAATGACTTAACCTGTTTTAGGACCAGGAATTGCTGTTCCATCTCAACTCGAGTACTACTGGGGAAGAAAATCTCCAAGAATCCCCGAGTAAAAGTAGCCCAAGCAATAGGCCTTTCAAGACGCTCAGACTCGACCATCCACCAGATATGAGCCAAATCTACTAGTTGGATGGAAACCACGTCCACCCTATCAGCCTCGGCAACTTGTGTCGCCAAGAGCAAGCGCTCAGTCCAGATCAGTCATTGTTCAGCCTCCAAAGGCATCTCAGTGCCGAAAAATCGGTCGAGATGTAACCTCATAAAATCTGTAACTATTCCTGGATGAGGCGGAAGATTTACGTGCACAGGAACTACAGGAGGTGCGACCTGGGCAGCTTCAAGAACAACCATCACAAGATCACTGTGGTTTTACTGCTGATTAATCAGCCACTGAAGCACAGCAGTGATAGCCTCAATCGGATCAATCTGTGACTGAGAAGTAGAACCTCTACGAGCCATAGTCTGCACAAAACCAAAAATAATTAGCATCCAGAATTAAAGTTGATATTAATACATTTATGTATGCATGGTTGGTGAAATGTTGAGCCGATCCCAGTTCGAGCCAAGCTTGTCTAATATATTAGGCAACTAATACATTAGTCAAACCTGGGCTCTGATACCACTAAAAACCTTGTCACACCCCGCTTTCCAAAAATACAGAATATGAGCACATAACAAAAGCCCAGCGAATGATTTTCATCATCCATAAGTTGTTTAAGAATCTTTACAACATTTTACAAGATAATCAGAGTCGGAAGCAAAAGATACAACCAGGCATGCATAATTGAAACAAGATACCAACAGAAATTACTTGAAACCAAATATAATAATCTCAATTAATCAAATTCTGAACAAGTCAAATATCCTGGTCACATCACCCAAATACAAGATAAATATCCAAGTAATCAAGTATAATCTTATTCAAGTTCAAGAAACAATAATAATGTCAAATAAAGCATGAAATCCATTACTAGTATCTTATATCTTCAATACCATTGGGCAGTTGACCATCCTGATTTGCAATTAGTAAATTACAGGAGAGGGAAAAAGAAAACAAGTACCCATTAATTGTAAGTTACCAGCCACTTATAATATAGGATACAAGTACATAGGAAAAACTAAACAAATCTAAATAATAGCAGAAGCAGATATAGCATGGTATAGCAAAATCAACTAGCATGGTATACTAACATGTGTCAAGTGTCAAAGTCAAAAAACATGCAGACAGATATACAGATAGTGTCAAATAATGGTGTCAAGTGATAATGTCAGACAGATAACAGGTAATCAGGTAATCAGATAACAGATAGCCAGATACATATAACAGATTCAGATTTAGATTTAGATACATATACAGATACAGATACAAATGTCATGTTCTCATAAGTCTTGTGTGATTACTATCCAGGTAGCACTTCATGTGCTCCAAAAATATAACACATGGTTGCTACAACAAACAATTTTGCTTTAGATTTTGTAGGGGATCATATAGGGCTGTGTACTTAGGGTTCAGACAGATAGATATCAGATAACAGATCCAGACAGACAGATAACAAACGGTCATGCAATAGATAGGACTAAGTCCCCTCCTAGTACACCGTCCCGTTGGAAGTATGTAGTTGGGTAACAGATGGGGATCACGGGCCCCCTTCTGAATACACCCTCTCATAAGGAGGTATGTAGTCAGGAATCAGATAATCAAAATCATGCATGATCTCATAACAGATAACAGATAACAGATAACCAGATGGGAAACACGGGCCCCCTTCTAAGTACACATTTCTATACTTTCCCACTACTAAATCTTTCCCATAAACCCCGGCTTGGTCATTTTACAATTATTATCAGACAGATGCGTATGTGCATGAACAGAGTAAATCTAGCAAGATATATCGACCCACAAGTTTAGAATAACAGATAAGCATGTTCAGAGGATAAGCAGTCACATAACAGAACAAAATATGGTACTTCTTAATTCAGGACAACACGACAGTACAGTAGTAAAACAATGAATCCCTTTACCAAAAAACTACAAATCTAGATCCATCGAAGAATTTGAAAAATAGACTTCCACATGGATCCAGTGAAATATATATAATTCATATAATAATTTAGAAAATCATAACTCAAAACTGATTTGAAAACAAAAAACACGTTCAGCCAGCAATCAGGAAAACGAATTCAAAGTCCGGAAAACAGCATCAAAACTTCTCAAATAAATCTCGAAAAAATCTGGGGTAATCCCCTATATGTCTAGTATTAAAATACAAAGTTTCATAATATTCTAGTAAAATTAGTTTAGTCAACAAAAATCATAAAACAACAAGAAATGATAGTTTGGCAAATCTGGAATTCCCAACACTGCTGTACGAAAACTGTAATATCTTGCAAACCGTGAAGCAAAATCTAGATCCGTTAAAGGGAGATTAAAATAGACAAAATATTCTAACTTTCATGTTTCACAGGATATTTTTCATACAGTAGAAGGAAATAGGGTGAAAATACGATTCTATACAGAACAACGAGCAAAATACAGCAAGTATAGCTTTTATAAACAAGCATGAAACTGCATATGAAACTCATTAATAAAATCCACCAAAATTCTGGGTAATCTCTAATAAGATATATAAATACTGACCAAAATTTCAGATCAAAATAATATTTTTAGCACAAGTATCAAAATAATTTAGTCATCAAAATCACCAAGAAACGAAATCTGGAAATGAAATACAGCTCGATAGTAAAACAATCATAACTCACACATACGAAAACAAAATCGAGCAAGGTCAGAGGGGTTGGAAAGAAGACAAAATCCTCTACAAATAATGTTTTATACAGAAATTATGATTCTGACCTTAATATGGTCTAAATCACTGATAAAGACAGATCATCGACGAAACACAGAATTTTCTCAAAAACCAAAATCAACATAGATCCAACGAAACTTGATCGAAACATAACTAAACATGAATTAGAGTTTACCAAGTGTCCAAACAACATGAAATTGGGTATATAACATATTCACAACCAGTATATCACATGGATCTCACAAGCACACAAGTTCTCATAATTGTTTATGATATACTCACATCAAGATGGGCAAGACCTAAGTTGTTCATGTCAAATTTGTGTCATGAGGCAACTATGGTCAAATAGCACAATAGACACAAAACCCACCAAACATAACACACACACGAGTTGTCTCTAGAACCCAACTACACTATAAGTGGTATTTTTGACTTGTATCATACAAAGGAATTTGAGTACAAGTTACTTGCCTTAACCGAAAACAAACACGACGAAAAATTAAGAATAACGGGAACGGATTCCCGGGCAATGAACTCAATGATGACATGAACAAAACGAGCAAGATCCACGAACAATCAAAGAACCCACTAACCAATCATGAACGAACGAACTCAACGAACCAACGAAAACCCATACCGCAATTACCTGAGATCCAACTCACAATTCACGAACGAAATAACCATGCACACACACTCAACCCCGAGAGCACGAGGAAGAGAGGGAGAGAGAATGATGGACGGGAGAGAGAGATGGTGTGCCGGGCTGGGGGAGATGAGGCCGGAAGTGGACTGGGGTCGAGAGAGAGATCACACAGGGAGAACAGAGGGGACTTTTACATGGTGGCGGCTCAGTGTAGAAGTACTCAAAGCATGGGGATGGTTAATATATATGGGGAGATTTCTTTAGGGTTTGGTAGCATGGGGGGGAGCGGCACAGCAGTTATTAGGTGGGTAGCATGCAACGGGTTGGGGTGCATGCAGTTGGGTTCGGTAGATTTAAAACAGGGCAAGAATTAAGGTGGGGGTATACTATTAGGAAGTAATGAATGAACAATAGTGGCTTTGATAAATGGGATCTAAAGTGGGTGGAATAATATTAGGTGGCTTAATAGACTAGGGAAAAGAACTAATGGGTAAATGGTAAGAAAAATAAACAGAGTATTGGTGTAGGCTAGTGGTCAAATAAATGGGTAACTGTGTATGGTTATATGGTTTGGGTGTCATATTGAATAGGATAATATTAAGCATTGGATCACAAATGGGTTTTAGGGATCAAAGAAAAGACATGACAATAAAAAAAATATAGGAAACCAGAAATACTGGCCCGAACAATTGGACCGAAACAAAAGACGGACAACGAATCAGAACTCTAATAAAAAGAAGACAAAATAATAAAATGAAATTACATTGAAACAAAAATCCAATATACAGTTTAATACAAGAGGAATACAAAGAGAGAAAATACACCAAAACAAAAAATACACTCAAAAATATACAGAACGAAAAATAGGGGTTACACTTGGAGAGAGGCTGTGTGTTCCGGATCAAGCAGAATTGCGGGAGAATATTCTTCAGGAGCCACATGCTACTCTTTTGTCTGTACATCCTAGGAGCACCAAGATGTATAAAGACATCAAGCAGCATTTCTGGTGGTCAGGTCTGAAGCGCGATGGGGCCGAGTTTGTGGTGAGGTGTGAGATCTGTCAACAGGTCAAAGCTGAGAACCAGAAACGTGGAGGTCTATTGCAACCATAACCTATTCCGAAATGGAAGTAGGGTAACATTAGTCTGGATTTCATCATGGGTTTGCCCAAGAGTTCCAAGGGCAATGATGCGATTTGGGTCATAGTTGATCGACTAACCAAGTCTGCTCACTTCTTGGCAATGAAACTCACTTCGTCTATGGACAAGTTGGTCGAGCTGTATGTTGGTGAGATCGTCAGGCTTCATTGTCTTCCGTTAACCATTGAGTCTGATCGAGATGCGGGATTTACTTCGCATTTCTGGAGGAGTCTTTAGACAGCTCTGGGTACCAAGACGGATTTCAGCACTGCTTTTCATCCTCAGACTGATGTGCAGACTGAGAGAGTCAACCGTATTCTTGAGGATATGCTTCGGTGTTGTGTACTAGACTTTGGGGGCAGTTGGAAAAGGCATCTAGCTCTAATGGAGTTTGCCTACAACAATAGTTTTCCGACTAGTATCGGGTTGGCACCGTACGAAGCTCTGTATGGCAGGAAGTGTAGAACACCTGTTTGTTGGTTCGAAGTTGGGGAGAATTAGATGTTTGGGCCTAAGATTGTGTAGCAGACCTCTGAAAAGATTATTTTGATCAGGAAGAGGTTGGTGGATCCTCAGAGTAGGCAGAAGAGCTAGGCAGACAACCGAATGAGGGACCTTGAATTCGAGGTTTGTGACTTTGTCTTTCTGAAGGTTTCACCTAGCAAGGGTGTGATTCACTTCGGCAGAGGTGGGAAGTTAGCCCTAAGAATCATAGGCCCATACAAGATATTGAAGCGGATTGGGGAAACTGCTTACCGGTTGGAGTTGCCGGAAGAGTTGTCTCAGGTGCACAATGTCTTTCATGTGTCTATACTGAGAGGTTATAATCCAGATCCCAGTAATCATTTGCCCGAAGTGCCGGAGGGTTTGCAGTTGGATCTTAGTTACATTGAGTTCCCAGTTGAGATTGTGGATCGTCGGGAGAAAGTCTTGAGGAATAAGATGATACCGATGGTCAAAGTTGTCTAAAGAAACCAGTTGGTTGAAGATAAAACTTGGAAATCTAAGGAGAGGATGATGAAGGATCATCCTGAGCTCTTTGTTTGATTTGTATTTTCTTTTCTCTCTTCGTATTGTGTTTTGTTTCCTCAACCTTTAATTGTAGTTCCGGGGACGGAACTATTCTAAGGAGGGAGTGTGGTAATACCCTAATTCTTTATTTTTAAATTAAGTAAAGGTTTGTGAAATTTACGTGCATTGCAAGTATTAATTCAGGTTCATTTTTATAAAAAAAATTATTTATTTTGTAGTATGAGTAAATATCATTCCATCTCCCTTTTATTTTTGAAAGCCTAATTGTTTATTTTAAAAGCCCATCCTAATTATTTAATTTATTTTATTTATCCCATTGAATTTTGAGCCCACTAATTAAAGCCCACTAGTTATTTTCTCTTCAAAATAACATGACTTGTTGTGTATATCACTTTTTTTAGACAATTAATTAAATGATCATGCACAACTAGTAATTCGGGGTGCTACATTTTGGCACGTGCATGCACAAGAGTGTGCATTGCACACCCTTCTACTTTGGCCGGAAATGGAGTCACGGAGATTGGGGAAATGGCTTAGTGGATGGGTGGTTACTTGTTCATGGGTGGTTGCTACAACTTCCCATTATATCCTAGCCATTTATCTACAACCATCTAACGTAATCCTAGCCCTCCATTACACCCTAAAACTAGTATAAATACCCCTCACTTGTATGCATACAACACACTAAGAAATTTGGTAAAGAAAAGAAAGAAAGAAATACATAGAAGAGTAAAAAGATTGAGGGAGAATTAGAAAAAGATTGAGAGCATTTAGTTTGTGTGTGTTCCATCTTAGAGGTAGGCCATTTCACCACGGCAAGGAGAGGCTCGGGTTCACTAAGTGCAAGGAGGAGAAGGCAATCGTGGTGGCTCAAACTAGGAGGAGAAGGACCACTCGTGTGTTCAAGGAGATTCTTGGAGCTTTTGTAGTATTTTCTTCAAATAGGTGGGTATTTTTCTACACTTCTAATCTTAGACATCATGCTAGGGATTTTGATATATATGAATGCTAAAGGAACTAATAAGATAATCACTTGTTGGCCCTAAAAAGGACTTGGTGGACGAATGAGTAAATGCTTGATGAATTGCATGCTATTGGTTATAATACTTGTTTAATGTAGTTAAATTAACTTATTGCCATGAAATTGTGAAATTAGAACCATGTGATTGTAGAAAAATATTTATGTATGGTTAGTAGATGAATTATTAATTTTTGCGCTTATTGAACCATGGTAATACTTGCTTAAGGAATGCAATTTTGATTATAAGCATTATGAGTAAAGAGGGGAAAACAGAAATTTACACTTATGCAATAAAGTCTTAATGCAAAGAATTGAGTAGATGATTTGTTAAAGTGAAATTTTGCAATTTGTAAATATAGAATACAAATTAGAGTGAAAAATACTTATTTTAATGTCAAAAATTATTTTTAAAAATACTAATTTGTTAAATGTATGTAAACTCAGTATTCTGAAAATTTTTAGGACTTTTTGTGAAGGAGAAACAAAGTTATGATCCTTTGAAAAATAAAATATTTCTAATAAACAGAGACTCGACATAAATCTATTTTAAACCAATCCTATTTCAGTTAGTCATTATAGTCTTACTGGTCATTGGGGGGGGGGGGGGGGGGGCTACTTGCATTACTGTAGCAGCGTGGTACTATGTGTGTGTGGGTTCGAGTCTTGGCAGAGGCTTTTGCTTCTCATTTTTGATTTTTCCCAAATACCCAGAACTGGACTCAAACCCCATTCACTCTCCCTTTATGACAGTTGGGCACTTGTCCCTTTTGGCTAGCGCATGGGGCTTTGGTCTCGATGACTGTGCACCTGACTATGTGTGTGTGTGCAGTTCGATCCTAGCAGGGGCCAAAAATTTTTGGAGAAAATCTTTTTTTTTTTTATTTGTTTTACCTGATTACTTGAGCTTTAAAAAAATAAAATAAATACTGAGAAAAATTTAGAAATTCCTGAGTATATATAAACTTCAAAAAAAAAATTTTTTTTTTACTTATAGACCTTTGAAAAGAGAAATAAGAGTACAAATTTTAAAAGTGAAGTATTCATCTTAGTTTGATCTTTTGAAACACTAAAACAAACAAGTGATTTTTTTTATTATAGAAATGATTGCAACGAGATAAGTTGAGACTTTTGTTGTTGAGTAGAATCAAATGAGAATTCTGAGTATGCAAGTTGTGCATGGAATATTAGAAAAAAGAGAAGTGATGAAATATACAATTTTGTGAATAATTGTGTTTTCTTCTATTAAAGTGAAAGGAGGACTTAGACTAGAATTTTTAGCTAAACTTTACGTCGGCAAGAATGAAAATATGGACAAGAGGATTTGATATTTTGACCAAGTTTGGATCGTTGATAATGATTGATGTTGAAAAGACCGATGTAGGAGTAATGCTAGATTCTAGAATGTTGACCTTCAATTATACATAAGGATTAGATACATAGTGAAGATGTGATGAACGTAAGAGAAAAACATGAGTATGAGGGCCATTGTATTGGCGGCATGAGAGTATTCACAGGATGTCCCATGATGCGTCATGATTAGGGCGTGGATGCTACTCCAGAGTACTGTAATGGTGGCGACGCTTATGAGGTGATCTGATGACTGCGGGTGGTGTCACGTCTATGGTAGGAGGTGAATTACCACAGGATGCCTGCATGATGAGTCATGTGTCAGTGCGTCGGAATTCTCTCTAGGGCGCCTAGACGTGAGTTCGTAGTTCATAGACGCCTAGGATACTTACCGTAGTTACAGTAGTAGATTAAACCATGGCGAGGGATCAAACCCTACAAGATGAAGAACGATTAAGGACTTGCCCTCGGACCTATGTAGTATGGGCTGCATAGACTCTGAACAAGTGCGCATTAGTGTCATATAATGTAAATAATTGCATTAAGGACTAAGAGCACAGCACAACACGACATCAATAGGATAGTCCCATTGTAGTTTTGTCTATAATCAAGTTTGTGGTTTGTTTAAGTATGGAAAATCGTTATACTATTTCCGGCATAGAGAGGATGGCCGTGTATAATATTTCATCAGTTGAATGAACTGACGCGCCCACAGTTTCTATGCAGGGTAAAGTATATGAAAAAGACTAAGGAGAAATTGATGCTTAAAGATTATTCAAGTGTTATTGTATTTCATTCATTGATGTAAAAAATTGCTTCCGTTGTATAAATGTAAATGTAAATGTAACTCTGATGTAACAAAATTTTTTATTTCCTTGTAAAATTATTCGAAAAAAGTGTAAAGATCCTGTGGAACTTCGAATTCAGTCTGTTTTGGAATTCGGGGTGTTACATCTACAATTAATCACACATGTAATGAGTGATGTCAAGTCAAATTCAATATAGGATCAAGCATGAGATCTCAAATGCAGGTTATTAATCATTTTATTAGCCTATCTAGTGCACGTACTACTGCGTCCCACTCCACAGGTTTGGTGCAAGCACACAGTGAACGTTTTAGACTGATGGTGAGTTCACGGATCGTGTACTCGGCATTGATAACAATAATTTGCATTCAATAATTAATAATCAATCATTTGCAATCAATACTTCTCCTTTCAATCAATATTTCTCCTCTTTCCATGTCAAGTGTTCATGCGAGCATGAAGGCCTTTACCGAGTACATTTTCCGATCGTTGACTACCAAGTCCACCCATAATACCCCGGCCTGTTAATAGTTTATTTTCATCTTATGTGAGCGTGCAAGAAGGTGTCGATGTTAGATTATGTTAGGTGTGACAAATTCTACTTGTTACAAGCAAAGCAAAAGGCGTTCATATTAAAACAACACAATCCATAAAATCAGGACAGCATGACATTGCTGTACAAAAACACAGATTACCGCTACTACGTAGAAGCAAATCTAGATCCGTCAGAAATTCTAGAGAGTAGACTCTCTGCCGGTTCTAGCGAATATATAAACGACATATGAAAGCTACAGGAACTAGGGTGAAAGTCCTATTCTTTTTAGATTTTATGTTCAGGCAGCAAGTTGTAAATTGTGTTCACCTCTTTGTTTTAGGTCAGAAAACTCATCAATTAAATCTATAAAAATTTAGAGTCATTTCTACACATGTGTAGTCTCAGCTAGATTTATTTTAGTTTTGTATTTTACTACTAACATGCTCAAGTAAATTATGGAACAGCAAGATACGCATGCATTTGTGAATCTGGAAATTCTGACACAGCTGTACTAAAATGATGATATGTAATAGGTTACACATCGGAATTCAATTCCTTAAAAAGGGTAGTAAACTAGACATCTGGGGCTAAATTTCATGTTTATAATATTATTTCAAATTGTGACAGTAACATGGCAAAAATCTGATTCAAAAAGGTACAAACAGCTGTCCAAATTTTATTTTGATATGAATAGGCAACAATTTAATCATACAATCATACAATTCGTGCTAATTAATAATCAAAGTGATGCTAGATGTTTAACATGCATATTTCCAGATTTAAGATGCAATTTCACAGGCATGGTAGTCAATTCATCAAATCAATTCAGTCTAACATGTTCAAATCATCAAATAATCTACAACATGGGTCTAGTTATTTTTCTGTAAATGTTCATATGTAAGAAACAATAGGGAATAGGTTTTAGCACAGAGAGGTAAGCACGATGTTAAGAGTATATTGGGTTAGCTCGTGTAAACCCTCAATAAACTTAACGGAATTTAAATAGCAGTATGGTAAAGGAAATGACTGGATCTACTTGCTGGGATCAAAGAAATCTTGAATAAAAATAAAAAACTAGTTCAAGATGAGACTTGCCTTTTAATTAGTAGATTCGAATATTCAGAATAACGGGATGAGAATCCCGGGCGAGGAACCACAATCACGAAAACACGGAACTACGGGAAAGATACGTCGAAACGGCAAAACGACAATACTCCAACATAGCAACTCAGCAACTTCAAGACAGCAAATCTCATTCACAGACACCAAACACCAACTCAAGATCCCCTCTCTCCAAAACAACAAACACAAAAAATTCGACAGTGCTTCTTCTCCAACGCGACAGAAAGAGAGAGAGAGAGATGGCGGAAGGCTCGGCGACTGGCGATGGCGACAGCCCACTGCGAGGCGGTCGAGGGTGACTGGCGCCACTACGGTCGAGAAGCGACGACAGCAACCATGCTCGACACTTCGACGAGGCTCTGTTTCTCGACGAAATAGAGGAGGAGACGGTGTGTTGGTTCGGGGCTCAGGACGAAGACAACTAGGGCGCTGGGGGATCTGCGGTGGTTGCGGGGTGAGTGAAGAGGGTGAAGGCGAGGGATGATGAGGTGGATAGCAGCGATGGTGAGCAGCAAAAGTGGGTTCGGTGGGAGTTTGGGTTCGAATGTCGAAGGCGATGGGGATGAGATGGTGACGGGGGTGATGGTGACGACGGAGGGCTAGGGTGATGAGGTCGAAGGTGGTGGTCGGAGACGGGATCGGAGAACGGGCAGCAGTTGGGTTTTGAAAAAACAAAACGGAGAGATGGGAAAGATGGTGAGTAGCGGGATTAGGGGGAGAGAGAGAAAGAGTTATAATAAATTAGGGTTTTAATAATAGGGTATTTACAGGGAATTAAGAAATTGGGGTTTTGGGTTGAAGGTTAATGGGTTTAGGGTATGGGTTTAAGCTCCAAGAAGAGAAAAACAAATAGGAATCAATCAGATGAACATATAGCGGAACAATTCAACTCAAAACATGAAGAGCAAAATTTGCAATGAACACAAGAAATAGCATAACTCAAGCCAAAAGGGCACGGAATGATCAAAAGAGAATAAAAGAGCCTAAGAAAAGCAAAATAATACTACTATAAAAGAATTACAGATATAATAATCAAGAAAAGAAATAAATACAATAAATCGAAAATGGGGGTTACAAATCCTACCCACCTTACAAGAAGAATTTCGTCCTCGAAATTCATACAAGAGGTACATAGGGCGAACCCCAAACAAAACAAAACAAAGCAAAACAGTTACTCAAACAAATGAGGAAACCTCTCCCGAATGTCCTCCTCCAACTCTCAAGTCGACTCACCTGGCGAGTGAGGATTCCAAGAAACTCGAACCAACTTGATGACTCTATTCTTCAACACCTTCTCTTGACGGTCTAAGATAGAGACTGGTCAAATTTCACAGGACAATTCCGGTCTCACAGACAAATCTGAGTAGTCAACCACATGATTGCCATCCCTGATGTATTTCCTGAGCTGAGAAACGTGGAATACATCATGGACACCCGCTAAAGCTGGTGGCAATGCGAGCTGTAAGCTATCTTGCCCACACGTTCACAATATCGAATGGACCGATGAACCGAGGACTCAGCTTGCCCCCACCTCCAAAACGGATAACACCTTTCCAAGGCGATACCTTGAGGAACACATGGTCGCCTACCACAAACTCTAGAGGTCTACGATGACAGTCAGCCCACTTCTTCTGCCTATCCTGAGCGACCTGCAAATGCTTCCAGATTTGAGCCACGACATCAACTGTCTTCGTGATCCACTGAGGATCCAAAAGCTTCCTCTCGCCGATATCATCCCAACAGACCGGCGATCTGCACTTGTGCCCATACAAAGCTTTAAATGGGGCAGCCTTGAGACTCGTCTGGTAACTGTTATTATAAGAAAACTCGGCTAAGTGAATATGATTTTCCCTCGAACCTCCAAACTGAAGAACGCGGGATCTCAACATGTCTTCTAGGGACTGAATCGTCCTTTCTGACTGCCCATCCGTCTAAGGATGGAACGCTGTACTGTAGCTCAACTTAGTACCCAAGCTCTTCTGCAGACTCTTCCAGAACTGAGACCTAAATCTCGTATCTCTGTCTGATACGATGCTAACAGGAACTCCATGCAGACGAACAACCTCCTGAAAATACTTCTCTGCCAAACACTTCTTGGACTTACCCACATGGAAAGGAATGAAGTGAGCACACTTCGTCAGCCGATCCACTATCACCCAAATAGCATTATGACCCTTGGGACTCCTCAGCAAAGCGGTCACAAAATCCATCGTGATATTCTCCCACTTCCACTCTGAGATTGGAAGAGGTTGCAAAAGTCTCGCGGTCCTATGATGCTCTACCTTCACTTGCTGACAGATCAGGCACTGGGAGACATATCTAGCCACATCCCTCTTCATGCCAGGCCACCAGAATTGTTGCTTCAAGTCCCTGTACATCTTGGTACCACCTGGATGAATTGAATACGGGGACCGATGCACTTCCTCAAGTAGCTTCCGCCTGACTTCTCCTCTAGGTACACACAACCTAGAGCCAAAACGAAGCAACTCATCAACATGAATGACCAAATCGTATCTCAAGACGACTTCCACTTTACTCCGAAACTCCTGCATTTGCTGGTCACCTGCTTGGGCTTCCTCAATCTGCTCAATCAAAGAAGACTGCAACTGCAACATCATGAACTACCGATCTGATCCAAGAAGTAGCACATCCAACTCCAGCCTCCTCATATCCTCCACTAGTTCCTTCTGCTTAGTGAGGAACACAGCTGCAGGCCTCCTACTCAAGGGATCAGGTACCAAGTTCACTCTGCTCGGGTGATACTGCAAATTGATGTCAAAATCTACCATCAATTCCAGCCATCTCCTTGGCCTCATGTTCAACTCCTTCTGCGTGAACACATACTTGAGGCCCTTGTGATCTGTGAATATCTCCACTCAATCCCGAACCAGATAATGCCTCTACAACTTCAAGGCAAAAATCACGGCTGCAAGCTCTAGATCATGTGTGGGATAGTTTTCTCATGAGGTCCCAAATGCCTCGGTGCATAAGCGACAACCCTGCCTCGCTGCATCAACACTGCTCCCAGACCTCTACCCGATGCATCATAATGGATCACAGAACCACCCGAACTGTCGGGTCTGGTCAGCACAGGCGTTGACGTCAACCGACGCTTCAACTCGGCAAAAGCTCCATCACAAGCTTCATCCTAATCAAACTTCTGCTCCTTCTTCGTCAAACTGGTCAGAGGTCCAGCAATCTTTGAAAAATCCTGAACAAACTTCTGATAATAACCGACCATACCAAGAAAACTTCGCACCTCAGGAACAGACTTCGGAATAGGCCAATTGTTGACCGCAGAAATCTTCGACAGATCCACAGAAACACCAGCACCAGAAATAATGTGGCCCAGAAAAGCAACTCGATCCGGCCAGAACTCACACTTATTGAGCTTCCCATATATCGGTTCTCCCTCAATCTCTGCAGAACCACCTTCAGCATAATCTTCCTTATTTCGAGAATACACCAATATATCGTCAATGAAGACCACAACAAACTGATCCAAGAACAGCGAGAACACCCTGTTCATCAGACTTATGAACACTGACAGTGCATTAGTCACTCCATAAGGCATCACTAAGAACTAGTAATGCACGTACCTCATTCGGAAAGCCATTTTCGGAACATCTTCTGGCTTCACTTTAACTTCATGATACCCAGAACGAAGTTCCAACTTTGAGAACACCGAAGCACCTCCCAGTTGGTCGAACAAATCATCAATCCTCGACAACGGATACCGATTCTTGATAGTGACATTGTTTAACTCTCTATAGTCAATGCAAAGCCTGTGACTTCCATCCTTCTTGTTGACGAACAAAACTGGGGCTCCCTAAGGAGAAATACTAGGTCCGATAAAACCCTTATCAAGCAGCTCCTGAACTTACACCTTTAGCTCTACCAATTCAACCAGTGCCATACGATACGGACTCTTGGAAATAGGCACCGTACCAGGCTGAACATCAATGCTGAACTCCACATCTCGGTCTGGTGGCAAACCGGGCAAATCCTGGGGAAAAACATCAAGGTAATCCCGCACAACTAAGGGTGTAATAACCTTATTAGAGCCCAACGACACAAGTGCAATAGCCTTGGGATCCATCGAGTTCTTGACACGCCCTGACGGTGTCTCACCTGCATGTAACACACACTCTTGTTGACCAGAAAGCCTGAAAGTGACCTTCTTCTCTCGGCAATCAATCACGTCACAAGAAACACCCAACCAGTCCATGGCCAGAATGACATTGAAACCGAAATTGGGAATCACAATCAAATCAGCTAAGAAATCCACACCACAAATTAGAAACAGGCTCTTGTCGCATACCCTAGAACAGATAATGACGCCTCCACCTGTGGTGATGTCCCAAGCTGCGGGCATAGCATTGCTAGCCAAACTATGCTGATCAATAAAGCGAGAGGAAATGAAAGAGTGGGTAGCACTAGAATCAAACAAAACATGAGCTGGAAGGGAGAAGACTAAAATAACACCTGCAACCACTCCAACAGCTACCTCCGCTTCCTCAGCTGTTAGGTTAAAAGCCTGACCATGACTCCCAGTCTGACCTCCTCTAGGGACCACACGCCTCTGATCAAAGGCTTGCCTCTGCGGTGGGAGAGGCGGTCTACCCTGACCATGAGTTGGCACTCCTAATTGAGTGGTACTAGCAACCGGTGCAGGTGTAACAGCCCGAATTCCAAAACAGATTGAATTCGAAGTTCCACAAGATCTTTACACTTCTCTTCGTACAATTTTACAAGGAATTAAAAACTTTGTCACATCAGAGTTACATTTACATTACACTTATATAGCGGAAGCATTTTACAATAATTACATGAATAAAAATATACAACATTTGAATCAATCTTTAATCAGCATGCATACTTTAATCTTGCCAAGCACTTTATCCTGCATTGAAAACTGTGGGCGCGTCAGTTGCGTACAACCGACGAAATATTATACACGGCCATCCTCACTATGCCGAACGGTATAAAAATTTTCAATACTTAAACAAACCAGACACTTGATCACAAACAAAGCTATAGAGGGACTATCCTATTAATGTCGTGATGTGCTATGGACTTAATCATTAATGCAGTTGTTTACATTATATGACACTAATGCGTACTTGTTCAGAGTCTATGCAGTCCATACTACATAGGTCCGAGAGCAAGCCCTTAACCGTTCTTCATCTTGTAGGGTTCGATCCCTCTCCATGACTTAATCTACTACGGTAAGTATGGTAAGTATCCTAGGTGTTCTATGAGTTACGAGCCCACGTCTAGGCACCCTGGAAAGAACCCCACGCACTGACACATGAATTATCATGCAGGCATCCTGTGGTCAATTCACCTCCTACGATAGACATGACACCACCCGTAGTCATTAGACCACCCCATAAGCGTCACCACCGGGACAGTACTCTGGAGTAGTATCCACGCCCTATTCATGATGCATCATGGGACATCCTATGAATACTCTCATGCCACCAATCCAATGGCCCTCATACTCATGTTTTTCTGTTATGTTCATCACATCTCCACTATGTATCTAATCCTTATGTATAAATGAAGGTCAATATTCTAGAATCTAGAATTACTCCTACATCGGTCTTACCAACATCAAACATTAACAACGACCCAAACTTGATCAAAATATCGCAAATCTCTTTTCAATACTTTTCATTCTTGCTGATGTATAGTCATAGCTAAAATTCTAGTCTAAGTCCTCTTTTCATATTCATAGAAGCAAGCATATTTGTTCACAAAATTTCACATTTCATCAAGTTCTCTTTTCAACACATTTCCATGCACAACTTGGATATTCTTTAACCAATTTCTCATTTAATTCTACTCAATAATTTATACGTGAAAAAAAAAAATCTCAATTTGGTCTCTTTTCAAATAAAATTTTTCTAATTTGTATTGAAGTCATAAAAGAATCAAGTCTAATATTTTTATGAATTTTTTATCTCAAATTAACACCTATTTCTCATAACAGTTCAATTGTTTTAAGAAAATAATTTTTGTGAAGTCCTTATAATTTCATAAATCTTCCCAATATTTTCTCAATTTTTATCATATTTAAAAACCCAAAAAAATTATCAAAAGCACGAAAAAATCAGATTTTTATTAAAAAGTGTGCACAGCCGGTTTCGAACCCACACACAATGCCCCCAAACATTGAACAATCACGCTCTAAACGCCCACATGCTAGACAAAAGGGACACACTGCTCAACTGCTCTAAAGGAGAGCATTAATGGGGTCAAGATCTGTTCTCGGAGTTAATGGAAAATCGAATTTTCGAAAAATAAAAGCCTCTACCGAGACTCGAACCCACACACACAGGGTGCCGCCGAGCTACAGTAGAGCACAAATGGCGCTCCCTTCTAACCAGTATGACCATAGTGTCTAACTGATATAAGAGCGGATTAAAATAGGTTTGTTTCGACTCTCTGTTTATCAAAATTTCTTAATTTTTTTAAAAAGCTCTTAACTTTGTTTCGCTTTCACATAAAGCCATAAAAATTTTCAGAATACTGAGTTTATGTATAATTAACAAACCAATGTTTTAAAAACATTTTTTTGACATTAAAACATGAATTTCTCATTCTAATTTGTGTTCTATGCCTACAATTGCTATAATTTAATTTAGCAAACTCTCTACCAAATTTTTGCATTACAACTACATTAGAAATATTTATTCTTTCTTTTCTTCCTCTTTATTTCCACAATACTCAATGTTATGGTCTCATTGATCAATTAGTGTCACAATAGTTTAATAAGACAAATTTCATATTTTAAACTACTAATCATTCACAAGCATATTCTACATTTAACATGGTTCCAATTTCACATTTTCATAGCAATAAGGCAATCAATAAACATAATTTATAACAAATAGCATGCAATTTATCAAGTATTTACTCATTCATCTACCAAGTCCTTTTTAGAGCCAACACATGGCTATCTTATTAGTTTCTTAAGCCTTCTCATTAATCAAAAACTCCTAGCATGGTGTCTAAGATTAGAAGTAGAGAAAACCACCCACCTATTTGAAGAAAAACACTACAAAAGCTCCTAGAATCTCCTTGAACACACTAGTGGTTCTTCTCCTCCTAGTTTGAGCCACCACGATCGCCTTCTCCTCCTTGCCTAGTGAAACCCGAGCCTCCCTCTATCCCTTGATGAATGGCCGACCTCCATGAAATGGAACACACACAACTAGAATACTCTCAATCTTTTTCTAACTTTCTCTCAATCTTTTTACTCACTTAGTGTTTTCTTTCTTTCTTTTCTCTACAAAATTTTAGTGTATTTTATGCATAGAAGGGGGGGAGTATTTATACTAGTTTTTGAGTGAAATGGAGGGCTAGGATTAATCTAGATGGTTGAAGATAAATGGCTAGGATGCATTGGAAAGTTGTAGCAACCACCCATGAACAAGTAACCACCTATTCACAAAGCCAACTCACCCAATCTCTCTCTCCCATTCTGGCCTACACTAGAAATGGCTTAGGACACGTGCTAGTGCAATGCACGTGTCAAATGTAGCACCCCTAGTTGCTAGTTGTACATGATAAATTAATTAATTGTCTACAAAGTTGATCTACACTACAAGTCATGTTAAATAAAAGAGAAATAAACTAGTGGGCTTTCAATTAGTGGGCTAAAACTCCATGGGTTAAATAAAAATAATTAAATAATTAGGATGGGCTTAAAATAAACAATTAGGCTTTAGATTTTAATTAGGCTTTCAAAAATAAAAAGAGAGATAGAAAAATATTTGTTCATGCTACAAAATAAATAATTTTCTAGAAAAAATGCACATGAATTATTACGTGCAACACACGTATGAATTCACAAACTCTTCATTTAATCAAAAATAATGAATCAGGATATTACAGCAGGAGCCCTGTTCCTCGGACAGTCACGAACCGTATGATCATTGATCCCACACACTAGACACAGTCGATTGGTCGTCCTGCAGTCTCGCTGTGAATGCCCAGCCTTATGGCAATAGCCACAAGTCTCAACAGTCCTCAGAACAATAGGTGTGTACGGTTGTACTCTCGCAGGAGGGGGCGGAACTGGCCTCCTAATACGTCCTTCGGTAGGCCGAGTTGCAACTGAGTGCGAAACAGTCCGCTGAGGAACACCTGACCTGCTGAGGGTCTGCTCCTCGATCCGAGCAGCATCCAGAAAACCTGCATAAGCACGAAGCCAAAGAGCAGCTAAACGGTCCTGGATGGGAAAACTCAAGCCCAACTAGAATCTGCGAGCCCTATCCTCATCAGTGGCAATTAGGGTGGGAGCGAAGCGACTGAGCCGAGTAAACTCTGCAGCATACTCGTCCACGGAACCGTTTCCCTGATTAAGACAATGTTCAAATTAATGTAGTCACAGGTGAAGTAGGCAACAACAATGACATTTAAGAACACTATCTAGCTAACCTAGGTTAGGGAAACAAATTATCGTTCCATCTCTACCTTGGTAATACTGGGAAAGAACTTTGCCATGAAGCTCTCAGAGAAAGTGGCCCACTCGATGGGTCTCTCCATCCTTTCGGATTCACCCCGCCACTAGATGTGAGCGAGATCCACCAATTGGATGCGAACCACATCCACACGATCTACCTCGGCAACACGAGCGGTGATCAACAGTTGCTCCGTTCAGATAAGCCATTGCTCGACCTCCAGCAGCGACTCAGTACCCAAAAACTTATCCGGGTGCAGCCTCATAAAATCTGCTACTGTATCCGGCCTAGGTGGCAGTGGCCCAGGCGCAAGTCCAGTGGCAGTCCCATTGGCCACCAAAGTGGCCCTCATCAACTCATTCTGCTCTTGCTGGAGAGCCATCATCTGCTGATTTGTCTGGAGAATGGTAGCATTGTCTTGTTGCTCATGCCTTAAACGAGAAGAAGAAGAGTTCCCACAAGCCATAGCCTGAAACACGATAAAAAATAGTTAGTACCCAGATCATATTGTCACGCCCCGCTTCCCAAAAGAGAATACGAAATACGGATACGTGACTAAGCCTAGCAAAGGATTTTCATCATCCATAAGCTGTTCGGAATTTTTACAACTTTTTATAAGAATAACCAGAGTCGGAAGCAAGAAAAGTCAACCAAGCATGCATATACGAATCAAAACACTAACAAGAATACTTAAAACCAAAATATTATAATCTCAAATAATCCAGATCTGAATAAGTCAATATCCTGGGTTACATTGCCCAAATACAAATAAATCCAAGTAATCAAGTACAATTGTTCAAACTAAGTAACAAGAAATAATAATAGCAAAATTCCAGCACTAATATCTCATATCACCAACTCCATCTGGCAGCTGATCATCCTGGTCTGCAATTAAATAAATTGCAGGAAGAGAAAAAAGAAAACAAACTCCCCGTCAATACATGTTACGGGCCGCTTGTAGTGCAGGATACAAGTACATGGGAAAAGATAAATAATAACATGGAATAGGCATGATAACAAAATATAACAACTAGCATTGCAAGAGGAACAAGTGTAAGTGGCATGTATCAAGTGTCAAGTAAAACAAGTATCATGTAAAAAGTAACAAGTATCAAGCGTCATGTAAACGATTATCAAGTGTTATGTATCAAATAACAAGTATCAGGTATCATGTATCATGTACGAGTAATCAAGTTTCGAGTATCATGTTTAAGTCTTGTGTTATTACTATCTAGGTAGCACTTCATGTATTATGTTTTTTACTACATGGTTGCTACATACAAACAGTTTCACTTTAGATTTCATAGTGGATCATAGATGGCATTGTACTCAGGGACAAGTATCAAGTAATCGAACTCGAAGCTCCAAGTATCATGTATCAAGTATCATGTATCATGTGTCAAGTTGTGCAAGTGGTATGTAATCACGTGTCAAGCATGCAAGTGTCAAGTAATCACGTGTCAAGTATCAAGTATCAAGTAATCACGTAGGATCTGTGGATCCCTTTCCGAGTACACGTTTCTGTATTTTCCACTATTAGATCTTTCGCTTTAAACCCCGGCTTGGTTATTTATTATTATTATCAAATAACCATGTATGTGTCACAAACAGGCCAAGTATAATATGGTATAAACAAGTAACAAGTACAGGATGAAGAATAAACATGCATAGGTGAAAAATAACTCATAAAAGAGTGGGACAACGAGAATTCTAGTTCATGACAGTGAGACAGTATTGTACTAAATCTGGGATTTCCGTTGCTACAAACATGCAAATCTGAATCCATCAATGAATCTAAAAAATAGACTCCCGGTCGAATCCAGCAAATATATATAAGTCATATGGTATTTCTCAAAACATAACTCAAAATTGAATTGAATCCAGAAAACATGTTCAGCCAAAAATTAGAAGATTGTATTTAAAGTCAGGAAAACAGCATGAAAACTCATTAATTAAATCCACGTAAAATCTGGGTACTCCCCTATATGTGTAACATCAGAATATAAAGTTTCATAATTTTTCAATATAATTAAAGTAGTCAAGTAAAATCAGAAAATATCAAGATGCAGTAGTTTTGTAAATCTGGAATCACAAACACTGCAGTACGAAAATAGCAATATCTCACAAACCATAAATCTAAATCCAAATCTGCCAAAAGGGTGATAAAATAGATATAGTAGGCTAACTTTCATATTCAGGAAGATTTTTCAAACAGTATGAAAATTAGTTTCCTTGCTAAACAGTATGAAAATTCTGCATGTATAGTAATTGTTTGGAAACATAGAATGGTTTGAAAAGTTCATCAAATAAATCCACAAAAATTCAGGATTAATCCTAATCAAGTATAGTTGTACTGTGCAAAATATTGGATCAAAACAATACTTTTGACATCATCATAAAAATATATTACTCTTTAAAACTCATAGAAAACAAAATCTAAAAATCTTTCTACACCTCTGTAGTAAAATCAACATAACTCACAAACCATAAAACGAAACTGAAACTTGTCAGAAGTGTTGGAAAGTAGACATAATTCTCTACAGTTCATGTTTACAAAATATTTTCAAATACTGACCTTAATATGGTCTAAAATACTGATCAAAACAGAAAACCGGCAAAACTAAAAATATCTTTCATGCATAAAATCAATTAGTTCATATAAAACTCATCCAAAATAAAACCATACATGAAATATAATGTACTGGGTGTCCAAGTAACATGGTATAAGGTAAATCACGAGTCCATGACAAGTCTACTACGAATAATATGAACGAGCACAAGATATCATATGAACAACATGCATATATACAACAAGAAGTGGTCAACCCTAGATTACTTCATGTCCTGTATGTCGTGAGACAACTATGGTCGAATCAACACAATAGAGACAATATCAATAAGGGAATTCACACACAAATTGTCTCTAGAACTGAACTATACTACAGGCGGTATTTAGTACTTGTATTACACAAAGAAAAGAATTCAAGTTACTTGCTTAAGAGACGACGAAACACCGAAACCAACGAACAAGAATAACAGGAACGAATTTCCGAGGCACGAACACGATCGAACGAACACGAACGAGAACCAAACACTTCAAGAATGAATTCTCCAAAGCATGAGCACACCACGAACACAATAACAAAAGCAACAGCAAGACCGAATGGAACCACAACAGTAAGAGCAACCGCAACCAAAGCGACTAGAAGGCTGGCGCTAGGGCTGGTTGCTGCGGCAGTCGGAGGAGCACAGGTGAATTGCGGCGGCTGGGGAAAGCACAGCGACAATGCTGCTGCTGCCGAACGATAGGGAGGGAGAAAGACCGTGGGGCTGCAGCGTCGCGGCGCGCAACCACGGGAAGGAGACAGAGAACGGAAGAGAGAGATGGGTGCAGGAGTCGGGATGGGTGCAGGCTGAAGGTCGGGGGTCTTCGGTGTGGATTCAGGTGGTCGGAAAGGTGCTTGGGGATCAAGCGCGAAAGAGCACTGGCTAGGGTTTGGGGTTTTTGGTTGAGAAGGGGATGCATAGGGAGTAGGGGTATATATAGGGTATGTGATTACGGTTTTGGCCGATGGAGCATGCAGGTAGAGTTGCACAGGGTAATCGGGTTGGGTTTCTTGGCTAATGGGTTTCGGGTAGCTTGGGTAATAAACAAGGTAGAATAAGGTTACAGATAATAGGGTATCTAGAGTGTTTCAGTTATTGGGTTTGGGTAATTTGGTATATGGTTTAATATAGGATTTGGGTTCAAGCTCAAGGGAAAAAAATAGGAGATGGAAATAACAAAAACACCCAAAAATAGGACATGAACCAAATCTAAAATAGAGCAAAACAATAATGGAGAACGGAAATAATGGCCCGATCATATAAATGGAACAAAAGACAGACAAATAGATACAAGAAGATAAAACAAAAATACAATGAATATATCGAAGATAAAAATCCAATATACGGTCCAAGAAGAGATACAAAGAAGAATACAACTGCAGAAAGAGAAAATACACAAAATGGGGAAACAGGGGTTACACATATATTAGTTATTATGCATGCATTCATGTGATCATCGTGGTGTGCACATCACGGAGTCATCCTGGCTAGAGCCAAACTTGACTAATATGACAATCAAAGACAAAAATCCATAAAGTTAGTCATGTTTGACTGATATATTATTCAAACCTGGGCCTCTGATACCACTAAAAACATGTCATGTCCCACTTCGCAAAATACGGAATACGAGTACGTAACGTAGGCCTAGCGAATGATGCAACCACTATCCATAAGTTGTATCAGATTAACTCAGCAATGTGAAAGAATAAATACAGCCACACAAGAAAGATATAACCACATGAATCAAAGATAACTTCAATAATAAATAAAATAATCCAACAATAATAATATCCAACATCTGAAATAAAAACAAACTCCGGGTCATAAAGCCCAAAACAAAGTACAATGTCATAACAATATTCAAGAAATAATCTAACAGTAAATAAATTTAAGCAACACAATTCAGCTCCATCTCTAAAACCGTTGCTCACCAATTCCTTCTGATATAGTTCCTTCAGTATCTGTAAATTCTTGATCTAAAAAGAAAGAAAATAATGTTCTTAGAACAAGTCGTGGACAGCAAGTAGAGCAAAGCAAAGAACAAAGGAAGCATGTATATCAAAGAAAAGGGACAGGATCAAAGTCAAATAACAAAGCAAAGGCAGGCAATAATATCAAAGGTCTACAATTAATCACACATGTAATGAGTGAGGTCAAGTCAAGTTCAATATAGGATCAAGCATGAGATGTCAAATACAGGTTATTTATTATTTTATTAGCCTATCTAGTGCACGTACTACTGCGTTCCACTCTACAGGTTTGACGCAAGTACACAGTGAACGTTTTAGACTGATGGTGAATTCACGGATCGTGTACTCGGCGTTGATAACAATAATTTGCAATCAATAATTAACAATCAATCATTTGTAATCAATATTTCTCTTCCTTTCATGTCAAGTGTTCATGCAAGCATGAAGGCCTTTACCGAGTACATTTTCCGATCGTTCACTACCAAGTCCGCCTATAATACCCCGGCTTGTTAATAGTTTATTTTCATCCTATGTGAGCATGCAAGAAGGTATCGATGTTACATTATGCTAGGTGTGACTAATTCTACTTGTTACAAGCAAAGCAAAAGGCATTCATATTAAAACCACACAATCCATAAAATCAGGACAATATGACATTGCTGTACAAAAACACAGATTACCGCTAGTTCGAGGAAACAAATCTGGATCCGTCAGAAATTCTAGAGAGTATATTCTCTACCGGTTCCAGCGAATATATAAACGACATATGAAAGCTACAAGAACTGGGGTAAAAGTCATATTCTTTTCAGATTTTATGTTCAGACAGCAAGTTGTAAATTGTATTCACCTTTTATTTCAGGTCAGAAAACTCATCAATTAAATTTATAAAAATTTAGGGTCACCCCTACACAAGTCTAGTCTCAGCTAGATTTATTTTAGATTTTTATTTTATTGTTAACATGCTCAAATAAATTATGGAACATAAAGATACGCATGCATTTGTGGATCTGAAAATTCTAACACATCTACACTAAAATGATGATATCCAACAGGTTACACATCGGAATTCATTTGCATAAAAAGGGTAGTAAACTAGACATCCAGAATTTATTTTGATATGAATAGGTAACAATTTAATCATACAATCATACAATTCATGCTAATTAATAATCAAAGTGATGCTAGATGTTTAACAAGCATATTTCCAGATTTAAGATGCAATTTCACAGGCATGGTAGTCAATTCATCAAATCAATTCAGTTTAACATGTTCAAATCATCAAATAGTCTACAACATGGATCTAGTTATTTTTTATGTAAATGTGCATATGCAAGAAACAATAGGGACTAGGTTTTAGATCAAAGAGGTACGCACGATGTTAAGAGTATATCGGGTTAGCTCGTGTAAATCCTCAATAAACATAACGGAAATAAAATTGTAGTATGGTAACGGAAAGGAATGGATGTACTTGCAGAGATCAAAGAAATCTTGAACAAAAGCAAATAAGTAGTTCAAGAAGAGACTTGCTTATTTAATTAGTAGATTTGAATATTCAGAATAACGGGTTGAGAATCCCGGGCGACAAACCACGATCACGAAAACACGGAACTACGTGCAAGATACGTGCAAAAGGCAACACGGCAATACTCCAACACAGCAACTAACCAACTTAAAGACAGCATATCCCCTTCACAAACACCAAACACCAACTCAAGATCCCCTCTCTCAAAAATAGCAAACACCAAAAATCCCATTGTGCTTCTTCTCTAACGCGACAGAGAGAGAGAGAGAGAGACGATGAGAGGCTCGGCGAATGGCGACGGCAACAGCCCACGACGAGGGCGGTCAGGGGTGATTGGCGGCGCTGCGGTCGAGAAGCGACGGCAGCGACCAGGCTCGACGCACCGACGAGGCACTATTTCTCAACAAAACATAGGAGGAGATGGTGGGGTGGTTCAGGGCTCAGGACGATGACAATGAGGGCGATGGGGGATCTGCGGTGGTTGCGGGGTGAGTGGAGAGGATGAAGGCGAGGGACAACAAGGTGGATAGCGGCGATGGTGAGCGGCAAAGGTGGGTTCGGTAGGAGTTTGGGTTCGAAGGTCGAAGGCGACGAGGATGAGATGGTGACGGGGGTGATGGTAACGACGGAGGGCTAGGGTGACGAGCTCGAAGGTGGTGGTCGGAGACAGGATCAGAGAATGAGTTGTGGTTGGGTTTTGAAAAAAACGAAATAGAGAGATGGGGAGATGGTGAGCGGCGGGATTAGGGGGAAAGAGAGAAAGAGTTATAATAAATTAGGCTTTTAATAATAGTGTATTTATAGGGGATTAAGAAATTGGGGTTTTGGGTTGCAGGTTAATGGGTTTAGGGTACGGGTTTAAGCTTCAAGAAGACAAAAACAAATAGGAATCAATGAGATGAACATATAGCGGAACAATTCAACTCAAAACATGAAGAGCAAAATTTGCAATGAACAGAAGAAATAGCAGAACTCAAGCCAAAAGAGCACGGAATGATGAAAAGAGAATAAAAGAGCCCAAGAAAAGCAAAATAATACTACTATAAAAAAATTCCAGATATAATAACCAAGAAAAGAAGTAAAAGACAATAAATCCAAAATAGGGGTTACATAATTGCTTATCATTTTATTGAACTTAATGCTTTGAGACTTATTATCTATTTGTGATCGGATTATTATTTTATTGGGCTTATGACCCGGATTTTGCTATTATTTCCAGATGTTAGATTATTGTACTTGGATATTTTATATTGCTTCATTTTAAGTATTATTGTTAATGAGATTATTCTTATTACCTGCGCATTTTTTCTGTATTGATTGTATTGCTGAGTTGATCGAATAAACAGATTATGGGTGACGTTAGTCATTCGCTGGGCCAATGTCATGTACTCGTATTCCGTATTTTTGGAAAGCTGGGCGTGACAAGATTTTTAGTGGTATCAGAGCCCTAGTTTGGATAATATATCAGTCAAACGTGACTACCGATATGAAGTTTGACTTTGATTTATATATTAATCAGATATGGGTTTTAACCGATTTAACTCAATAGTATGTGCAATACAGAGATCACCTGAATAATTGATAACCAACTTATGATCTGGAAACTAGTCTTATTTGATTTCTCTTTGATCCCTTCACATTCAGTTCCTTCATTTCTTGTTGTCTTTTGTCCCTTCCATTCATTGATTCCTTGTTGGATATAATTTTATTCTTTTGTATCCATATTCTTTTGATTCTGGCTCTATCCTTTCTCTTATTCCTGCTTGGTTCGTCGATTTGCCTCATGTGATCTACAAGGACATGTCAACTGCTTGGAGCATCACCATCAGAGTGGCACAGCGGAAGCGTGGTGGACCCATAACCCACAGGTCCCAGGATTCTCTTGTTGATTCTTTTTCTTTGCATTGTTTACTCCCTTTTCATGCATTGGCATTTGTTATCATTCATTGAATCATTTTGGATCATTTCATTCTTATCCATGTTTTTTCTTATTCGGGTGTTGCCACCATTTTGTCTTTTTCCCTTTACCCTTTGTTTTATTATTTCATTAGTTTGTTTTGCTTTGTCCTACGTACCGCCTTAGCAAATTTCGAGGACGAAACTTTGTTGTAAGGTGTGTAGGATTGTAACCTCCATTCCCGACAATATATATTTTTCTGGTATTTTCTATAATTTAATTTTTTATAAATTTACTTTGTACTAAATTTGTTTCGTATCTTTTATTAAAGTATTTTCTGATCGAAAATTTTATTTATTTCGAATAACAGTGTATTTTAATCTTACTTTCTATTTCTTATTGATTGGTTAATTATATTTGAGCCCAAATCGAATATTATTATTATTATTGGATTATTTTAATAAAGTTGTTAAGCCTAGATACTATTTTATTATATAATTTTATAATTATTATGATTATGATTATTAATTGTCATTTCTTGATTATCTATTTAATGTTCATTTATCGAATTATTTTATTTTCGTACTTGATCTAATTTTCTGGGCGAATTCCAATTTATTTTCAAGCCAATTTATATTCTTTTCATTCGTATTATTTATTTATCTATTTGCATTTAAATTTTGTTGATTCTTGATTTTGATGATTACAACACACTGCAACATGTATCTGTGCTATACTATATATATTTGCAGGCTGTATACACAAAGGCATCATTTCTCCAAAAGCTAAGCAAATGAACAAGCACAAGCTCTGGATAAAGACAATGGCTTCACTCAAGACTCAAGTCAAGACCTATGTTTCAATGTCATTTAATTTTATGTCTTGTAAACAAATGTAATATTTTTCTTTATTGAGTCTTAGAATGATGTACAGTCTTGTCACACACACATACACTCACATATAACTTTTTATAAATGTGTGTTTACAAATCCAAAGGTCAAAACAGCTTGAACTAGATTAGCTGTTGAGTACCAGTCGACTGCTACTTGTTTCAGTCTACTGAGTCTGTACAAAACTGCCTAATCTTATTCAAACTCTGACCAGTCGACTCATTATGGCAACCCAGTCGACTAATCAAGTGCGTTTGACAGTTTTCTGTTTTTAAAATCGCTTTTTCAAATTCAAATCATTTTATTTCCGTTGGATGATAGTTGGAACAACTGTTTCCCAACGTCCAGTGTATCTAACTCTATAAATAGAGGTTAGAATCCACTGTAAAAGACAACAATACTCCAAGCATTTTTGAGATCTTAAGTTTTATACTTTCAAGAGATAATAGCTTTCAATTCACTAAGACTTGGTTCTCTGTCTTCATTCCAGTATAACATTTGACTTCATTCTGGACTGGATATAGAAGTCAACTATTTAGCCACGTACTATATAACAATCACAAACAAGGCTATAGGTTGATTGTAAACAATTTTATTGTTTTTCTTTTCCTCTCGGTTGGAGAGTAGGACCCTAGGGTGTAGAGTCAGGTTTGTCACTCTTTGTGGAAGAGTGGGTTGCTTTCTCTGGTTGAGAGAAAGGACTACGGGTTAGACAATGTTGTTGTTTGAACGTCGTAGGGTATTCTTGTAAACTTTTTCAAGAATAGTGGAAATCTCAAGTGGGTTGCTTGGGGACTGGATGTAGGTCGGAAGGACCGAACCAGGATACATCATGTGCACTCTGTGGTTGTATCTTTCTACTTGCATTTATATTTTCTCAGTTTGTGTTTTCACTGTGTAACTTGTCTGGACAGTCGACTGAGTACTTGATAAGTCGACTGGTCAGACTCGTATACTCTGAAAGTTTTTTGTATGTCAAGTCGACTGTCTCAACTCTAAGTCGACTTCACAGACTTGTTTAAATTACATTTTCATTTTGTTAATTCAGTCGACTGGTTTATCCCTTAAGTCGACTGTACAGAAGAAAAATCTATATTCCGCAATTTAATTTCTTATAAACACTACTCACCCCCCCTCTAGTGTTTGTTGCCCTGCCTACAGGATCCAACAAATTTTTGTTTATGAAATTCTTTATTCTTCTTGTTGGGCTATTTTTCTTGTCGATCCTATTTGTTTATTGTGATTATTTTATTTGAACCCTATTGTTTTCAAACTCATCTCGTATTGAACCCTAAAATCCAATTGTAGTTTGTTCTCAACCCAAACCCACTATTATTGGATATTAACC
This sequence comes from Hemerocallis citrina, assembly GCA_017893485.1. Taxonomy (NCBI): domain Eukaryota; kingdom Viridiplantae; phylum Streptophyta; class Magnoliopsida; order Asparagales; family Asphodelaceae; genus Hemerocallis; species Hemerocallis citrina. The sequence goes on along the minus strand of CM030360.1, from coordinate 112,036,908 downwards.
CATTAACCCATAATCTACTTGTATTCTATAAATACAATCCTAATACAAACCCTATAAATACAAAAATACAATTTTGTAGCCGTCCTCCTCTTTCTCTCTCCTCCTTGGTTTCTCTTTCCCCGTAAGAACCCACCCCCTTCCTGTGCTTCTTCCCCGGCCAAACTCCAGCTCCACCTTCTCCGGTGACCCCCTTCGCCGCCCTTACCCTCTGAATCCAACCTCGATCCCCTTTCCCCTGTTCCCCGTCGTTCTGCAGCCCCAACCCCCTGCTACTCCCCGTCAATCCAGAACCGAAACCCCCGACGCTGTCTGGTCGATGCTGCCCCCGCTTGTCGTCGAGCCACCCAGAGTGCCGCCCAGACAGTAGACGCCCTGTCTGAGCAACGCCATCGACTTGCAGTCCCATACTGCCGCTGTCTTCTTTTGCTGTTGTGGGCTTTGCTTTGAGTTGATTATGTTTTGCACATTTTATACACGTGCTAGTTGTGTTAGTTCGTGGGTTCGTTGCTCCAGGATCCTTATCCCGATATTCTTGGTATTCGTTTTCACCATCAATAAGGCAAGTCACTATCATCTTGAATTGTTAATTGCATCAAATACAAGTTTTGTTGAAACTCTTGCAAGTAGATCCCTTCGTTTATCGTATTACATTGTTCATCTCTTTCGTTGGGTATATTGAGGGTTTACACGAGCTAACCCCAATTTACATGACAACGTGCCACTTTTGACTCCAAAGATTGAATCTTTCATGTGTGCATATAGAATTGTTAATATGGTTGTTCATATAATTGTCATACAAATAAATTGTTGTAGAAAGAATTGCTAGGTTATATGTGGTGGATCGATTGATGTTTGTTGATGATAAATTGATATATGCGTGTATTCTAATTTTATTCATCTTGTTATTGCACCCATCATGCTGATTATATAATTTATTGACTATAAAATTAATACACAGCATGTTTAATTAAATTATTTCATGAAAATACCCTAAAACCTATATCTTGCTTGCTGGCTCTATATTGACTGCTATTTTCGACCAAGTAAATGATCTTAAAATAAATTACTTTGTGAATAAGAATTGTAGCCTTATCTTTCTAGTTTCTAGAACATCTTGAATTTCTAAATTCCGAGTTGTGCAGCAAACGTTATGCCTGTTTTACTACAACTGTGTTTTTATATCCAGATTTTCAGATTCTTATATCTTGCATGCTTAAACTATTAAAAGGCTGATTAAATGTTAAAATTTTACTCTTATAATTTCCAGATTGTTGCTTAACATGTTTAGGATTCTAATAAATATTTTTAATGAATTTATTATCAAATTTTTGCTGATTCTAAAATTATACAAATGATATCGAGATTCTGCCTAAACATGAAATCTGTAAAGAACAATGTGTTTGACCTAGTTACTGTTGTCGGATATTGAACTTTAAATATGCAATAGATTCGTTTGGATTCTAGTTTCTAGAATTTCTGATGGATTCAGTTTTCAATTTCTGTAGTAGCGGGAAATTACATTTTTGTACAAACTACTCTTGCTGTCCAGAATTTCACTTTTCAGTTTTCTTAATTTAATTATTCATAGATCGTAGTATTGCATGAATCGAAGTGTGTATGATATATTGCATGATCCTAATGAGTTATTTCATTGTTTACCATCCTATTGTTTCCCTATTGTTATTATCGTTTATCTTATGTCTCATATTTGTATATTGTATTGTTGCTTTAATAAAATAATTAATAAGCCGGGGTTTTAGGGATTGAGTAGAGTAGTTGATGATATAGTGACTGTACACTGAAATGTGGGCCATGTTTCCCAAAATATTATATGTTCTCTATTGTTATTGTTATCGGTTTATTGTTGGATTACTGACACAGTATCTGTAACCCCTGTTTTCCCAAAAGCGTATTTTTGTGTATTTCCTGTATTTAAATTTTTGCAAATTATTTTTTTCGGTTTTCAAATTCTTTTGTCAAAATGTATTCTGGGATCTTCCGTTCAAGTCTATTTATAATCGATGATTTTATTTGTGGTTATTTTCCAATGAATTTATGTAGTAATTTCCAATCCTATGTAGTAATTTCCAATCGTATTATTCTGTTACTATTGTTATTAATATTATTATATTTGGTTATTAAATTAGAAATCTATTCCTATTGTTAATTATATTTATAGTTATTTCAAACAAATTCTATACTGTAATGCAAACTACATTTTGTTATAAATATTATTTTTATGTTATTGATTATTGATATATATTTCTCCATTGGATTTTTAAACCCAATATCCTATTTTAAACTCAAACCCATTTAATATCCATTAACCCTGTTTACAAAACCAAACCCGTTATCTTTCCCCAACCCGAAACCATCTTTAAACCCTAATATCCACCCTATTAATACCCACATTATAATTACCCTACCCTGTCCTCTTCATCTTCCCAAAGCCAACCGTCATATTATATACCATCCTGTATATTTAACCGATGCATTTTTTACCGACTGTTCATCTTCCATCTCCTACCCCCAGTCGTTTGTCTTCCTCCCTCCTGATCCCTTGCCCTAGTCGCCCCTCTCCCTGCAATCTCTCTCCCGACCTTCACCTCCTCTCGCTCTCGCCCAGCGCCAGCCTGCAGTGACAGCAACGACACAGCTTTCCCCCTGTCACGCCTCCTGCAACATCGTGCTGTACTGTGCTTCCCCATCTCCCGGTGCTCCTCTGCCCTCTCCTCCCTTCCACTTGTGGTGCAGTGTCGCAGCGCCGCACTCCCATCGTGACACAGCCACCGAAGACCCCTGTACTGTCTCCCTGCCGTGCTCCTCCCGGCAACTGCACCATCGGTAGCGACCCTCCCCGACAGCCAGCAAGCAGCCAGGCGAGTGCACAATTGAGGGTTGTTGTTTGTATTGGTCTTGACCATGACTTTGTATGTGATCCGTCGATCGTCGTGATCATCTTGATCATCATGATCATGTCCTCTTGATTGATTTATTCCTAGCCATCCGTTGATTTGATCTTGATCATCACCATCGGGGTGATCTTGGCCGTCCGTTGAGTCTTGATCATCATGCTTGATTGAATGTGGGCCGTCAATCTCCTCTTGATCATCCAATTAGATCCTTGTCGTCCGATCTCTTCTTGATCGTCACGATCATGATGATCATCAACTTCCTTTGATCGCAGCCGTTCGATCGATCGATCTTGATCTTCATCATCAAGGAAATCTGACCGTCCGATCTGATCCGATAATCTTGATCTTGATCTTCGATCTCCGCCGTCTGATTGTGTTCGTGATCTTGTTCGTGATCGTTTGTTCGTTATTTGTTCGTGATCCATTCGTTGTGTTTGTGTTCGTGCTGGGAATCCGTTCCCGTTATTCTTGTTCTTACTTGGTGTCGTTCCGTCGTCGTCTTTGAAAGTAACTTGTACTCAAATTTTTTTGTATGATACAAGTCAAAAATACTGCTTATAGTGTAGTTGAGTTCTCGAGACAACTCGTGTGTGTGTTATGTTTGATGGGTTTGTCTCTATTTTGCTATTTGACCATATTTGCCTCACGATACAAAATCGACATGAAAACAACTAGGGCTGACCGTTCTTGATCTATTCATACATGTGAGATAATTAGGTGAAATTAGGTGTTTGATGTTATCCATGTGACGTGATGGTTGTAAATATGTTATATACCCTATTTCATGATGTTTGGACACTTAGTAGACTCTAATTCATGTTTAGTTATGTTTCGATCAAGTTTCGTGTAATTCATGTTGGTTTTGTTCCTAAAGGAAATTCTGTGTTTTGTCGATAATCTGTCTTGATCAGTAATTTATACCATATTAAGGTTAGTATCATAATTTCAGTATAAAACATGATTTTTAGAGGAATTCGTCTTCTTTCTAACCCCTCTGACCTTGATCGATTTCATTTTCGTATGTGGGAGATATGGATGTTTTACTACAGAGGTGTATTTCATTTTCAGATTTCGATTCTTGATGTTTTCGATGACTAAACTATTTTGATACTAGTGCTAAACACATTATTTTGATCTGAAATTTTGGTGAGTATTTCTATACCTATTTAGGGATTATCCAGAATTTTGCTGAATTTTATCAATGAGTTTTATATACTGTTTCATGCTTGTTTATAAAAATTATACTTGCTGGATTTTGCTCGCTGTTCTGTAAAGATTTGTATTTTCACCCTAGTTCCTTTTCCTGTGTGAAAAATACTTATGAAATATGAAAGTTAGCTAATTTTGTCTATTTTCTTCTTCCTTTGGCGGATTTGGATTTCATTTCACGGCGAGATATTACAGTTTTCGTATAGCAGTGTTGGGAATTCTAGATTTGTCAAACTATCGTTTCTTTATGATTTTTGATTTTATTTGGCTTAGCTAATCTTACTGGAAAATTATGAAACTTTATATTTTGATACTAGACATATAGGGAATACCCCAGACTTTTCCTGTATTTATTTGAGGTATTTTGATGCTACTTTTTCTGACTTTGAATTCGATTTCCTGATTCTAGCTGAACCTATTTTCTGGATTCAAATCAGTTTTGAGTTATGATTTTGTGAAATATTATGTGATTTATTTATATTCGCTGGATTCAGTTGGGAGTCTATTTTCTAGACGTTTCGACGGATTCAGATTAGCATGTTTGTAACACTAGAAATCACTATTTTACTACAGTGTGATCTTGATGTCCTGAACTAGAGATTTGGTTCTTTTATTCTTTTATGAGTTATCTTGTACCAGTACATGTTTATCTTGCAACTTGAACTTGTCACATGATTATGCCATGTTATTCGTAATATATTTTGCACACCTATATATTTGTTTGACATTAATAATAAAATGACCAAGTCAGGGTTTAAGAGAAAGAGCTAGTAGTGGAAAATATAGAAACGTGTACTTAGAAGGGGGCCCATGTTTTCCATTTTGGTTCATGTTGACACATGAACCTGTTGATGCATGGACCATTGGTTCATGTACCTGTTACTTGTTAATGCATGGGCCTATTGGTTCATGTACCTGTTACTTTTTTATGCATGAACCTATTGATTCATGTACCTATTACCTGTTGATGCACGGACCTGTTGGTCGTGTACCTGTTGATTCATAAACTTATTGATTCTTGAATCGGATGATTCATGTACCTGTTTGATTCATGAACCTATTTTCTGTTCCTATTTTCCTGATCCCTGAGTACACTGTCCTATGGACTCCACTACGAAATCTAAACGAAATTGTTTGAATGTAGCAACCATGCGATAAAAGTTGGGGCACATGAAGTGCCACCTAGATAGTAATAATACAAGACTTGACATACATGAATACCGGTTACCTGATACATGTTCCCATGTTTACCTGTATACCTGATTACCTGTTACATGATTACCTGTACATGCTACTTGACACTTGTTGCTTGATACTTGAACTTGATACATGAGACTTGATACCTTATACCTTATGCATGGTTACATGATACTTGACACTTGATGTTTGTTTACATGATACTTGTTTACTTGATACTTGATTCATACCATTTACACTTGTTCACCTTACCATACTAGTTGTTTATTTGATTATCATGCCTATTCCATATTATTAGTTAGTTTTCCCCATGTACTTGTATCCTGCATTACAAGCAGCCCGTAACTTGCAATTGACGGGTACTTGTTTTCTTTTTCCTATCCCTGCAATTGTTAAATTGCAGATTTTGGAGAACAGGTTCCAGACGGTATTGGTGACATGAAGTATTAGTGCTGAATTTTATTATTATTAATTCTTGTAGCTTGCTTGAACAATATTGTGGGCAATATGACCCAGGATATTTGTCTTATTCAGATCATGATTATTTGAGATTAATACATTTTGGTTTCAAGTATTCTTGTTGGTATTTTGGTTCATATGTGCATGTTGGTTGATTCTTTTGCTTCCGACTCTGATTATTCTTGGAAAATGTTGTAAGATTCTTGTACAGCTTATGGATGATGAAAATCATTCGCTGGGCTTTTGTTGCGTATCCGTATTCCGTATTCTCTTTTGGGAAGCGGGGCATGACAGTATCCCAATTGATAGTGTATTGTTTAACTATTATTGAGCCAACCAGTATGCACCAATGCTGCAAATAATGTTATCATGTCGTGTACATGATCTATAGAACTTTTACTTAACTCTAAACGAAATTGATTGTATGCATTGAACCTATAGTATGGGATGCATTAGTTAAGATTAAAATGATAATAGACTTAAGAATTGACACAACATCGACACTGGATATTGTTCATTATTGTTCCTATTGATATCGAATATTGGCTAAATGTTATTGATATTGATCATTGAATATTTTTATCGAAGATTGAATTATTGTTTATAGCCATTGTATCGATTATCATGATATCGATTATTGTTATTGTCCCATGTTATTGATTCCTATTTATCCATTGAATTCATTGTTATATCGTTACTCCATTGTTCTTTGCTTTCTCTACCTGCTGTCCATGACTTGCTCTAAAGATAATTTTTCTCCTCTTTTTAGATGAAGTGTTCACAGGTAATGATGGAGAATTGCCTGCTTAAATTGGAGAACAAACTTTCTGAAGATTTAATGGTTTCTAATTGTTTATCATTTTATTGAACTTTGATATTTTATATTGCTTCATTTCAAGTATTATTGTTCATTAGATTATTATTATTGCATGTGCATTTATTCTGTATTAATTGTATTGTTGAGTTAATCAGATAAACAGCTTATGGGTCACATTAGTCATTCGCTGGGCCAATGTCATGTACTCGTATTTCGTATTTTTGGGAAGTGGGGTGTGACATCTATTTACCCGCATAACGTCTATAATATGGTTATCCTTTTAGGGTAAAATAGGAAACCTAAAAATTATAAAATTATATAAATAACCACCCCCTTCCATACAATTTTCTTCACACCAAAACTTACTATATTCTCTGAATATATTCCAAACAATTCTTTCATGTTTCCAACAATTCATTACAGATCAAGTATGAACTCTCTCAAGTATCAAGTCTCAATCTAGTCTTGTCTTGCAATTTGTGGAAGATGAAAGTAATCAAGTGAAGAAACATTCAAGAAGCTTTCTCAAATTTAAAGTCTCAACTCTCTCAGGTCTTAAGTCTCAATCTAGTTGTCTACTCTTGCATTTCTTGAAGTGCATTGTCATTTTTATAATTCATTTAATATTTATTAGTTGTTAATTTGTTGCTTATTAATTTCTTATATATATTTTTTTCTCATATCAAGTATTTAATATTATAATTATCATAAACTAATGGCATCATCACGATCACGTAGCGGGCATAGCCAAAGTGGAAAAAAATCTACCAATACATCTCGCAACCCTTATGTTCGACAATTTGAGACGAATACTATCAGAGATTATGATAGTATTCCCGAGTTTCCACACACACATAATGATGGGATTCTAATTGAAGAAACTCAAACATAAGACACCGAACAACCGCAACCCTCGTCTTCCAAAAAATATTATACTTTTATCTCCGAAGTCCACAAATATTATACATTTATCTCATCTCAGTTCAATCTGAAAGAGGGACAAAAAGGATGTAATAAGTGTCAAACCCCTTACAAAAGGAAAATGAGTGCCAGAATGGGTACACTTAAGTGACACAAGGAGAGATCACATCCCGACATATTAAAAACCATCTAACACAACAAAAGATCAATCCTAAGACCGGTCATGTAGATTAGCTATAGCTACGATCATAATCTTGTTCGTAGAAAAATTGCTAGACTTCGGTATTAAGAATGAGTTACCATTTTCCTATTCCGATAGTAGGAATCCTAGAGACCTATAACAAAACCGCTCTAAACCCCCATTACAAATGAATTCCTAGAAACACCTTAAAATCTGATTGTTATAAAATCTATTACGATCTCAAAGATTTTTTAATTTCTTTTTGTGCTTGAACTTGTAAGATTTCATTAAATGCTAATGGTTGGAAAGGTTGTAATAATGTGCTTAACTTGTCATTCAAAAGAGAGTCATGTCATTTAATCCTTCAAAAGAGAGTAATGTCATGCCGATGGTTGGAAAGATAGTAATTGAATCCTTCAAAAGAGAGTCATGTCATTTGGATATTTGATGTATCTCACTAATGGTGCAGCTACCGCATCACATATCATACAAGCATGCACTAATTATCATATTCGTGATAAAAAAAATTCATTAGTTATGATAATGCCTTCAACAATAATAAGACAATTTTCACATTAATTAAAGAGCTTGCTCCTCCATTGTCTGAAATATTTCACATTCGATGTGCATATCACAATCTTAACTTGTGTGTTCAAAATGCATTGAAGATCGACAAACCATATACTATTGCAATAAGAGATTGTGTGCATTGCAAAAGAGTAGGCATAATCTTCAATCATTCAAAGAATTGTGTAATCTTAAGGGAGTACATTTTAGAAAATTCCCTAAAGATGTTAAATACCGTTGAAATTCTACTTACGACCTACTTCTTGTTGTCACTAAATATAAATCGGTTATAAATGAATTTTATATTGCTAAAAGTATGGAAAACTTTCAAATGAATTATTACTCTTGGTTTTTTTTGAAAGTTTTTTAAAACTTTTGCAACCTTTTAAGAACTCAATCCTACATTTTTCAAAACCTTATGATTTCACTTCAAGTTATTTTTATTTCAATAGTTTGTATGATGACAACTTTTCAAGAAATGATGCTTGATCCTTACATTGGAGAGATTGTTTCTTCAGCTTGCACAAAATTTTTGAAATATTTTCATCATCTTCCTATATTGTATTGTTTCCTAGTGTAATGGATTATCATATCAGGTTAGAAGTGTAATACCCATTAAATAATAAATAATTATTTTGTTTATTTAATTCTGCACGAGTGAGAGTCACACGTGTTAATGTATTTTTCTTAATTTTAACTAAGTATTGAAGCATATCCTCCATGTGTTTTGAACATAACAAGGGTGTTCGTGGTTGGACCAAGTTAGAGCTTGACTCAATGGATCCTAGCTAACCTAACCTAGCTCATGTTGAGTGCACTTGGTGCAACATGACTAGGTATGGAATGCAAAAAGTTGGCTAGCCATTCTCTAACCCCCCCCCCCCCCCCCCCCCCTCTTGCTTGCCATGATTAGTTTGTGGGTATATCTAAAGGCATTGTGTTGTGAGCTTCTAGGTTTTGGAAAGAGAACTTGAGTTCAAAGGCCACTCGTGATGGCCTAGGAAATAATGGCCTAGGAAATAAGACAACCCCTTCCCCTTCCCCCTTGTGGCCAACCCCATTTGAACACTCTCAAACTCATACAAACACCACGTTCAATTTGGGGGGCAAGCAAGAAGGCAAGGAGCAAGCTTGGTCGGGTCAAGGAGCTAGGAGCGGGTTGAAGGAGCTTGGTGGTCGGGTCAAGGAGCTAGCACACACACACTTCTCATCAAAAGGTGGGTGTTTTCTAAATTATTGTATGAAATAGAGCTTGAAGTAGACTTGTTGTTTGTTCATATTTTGGAATGGCATGATAAACAACTTTTGAGTATTGTATAAATAAGGAATAACTATAAAAAACTAAGTAATTGATAATTTTGTTAGGAAAAAAGTTGTAGTTTTGATCCTGCAGAACACCATTTCCCTAATAGCATGTATCATGGAAGAATACAATTTTTAACCATCAAATCTCATGCTATAATTGGATAAGCTGGCTTATATTCAGTATTGAACTATTAACAGAAACATGAATAGAAATCTAGCTCGCAATAACAATCGAGATGATAAAAAGTTACTATTTTTATAGATGAAGTTATCGTTTTCTTTGTGGTTCGTATCAAGCCAATAATTCACTTTTTAATCCTAATTTGCTTGCCATAAAATGCTATTAGACTTGTGTATTCAGGAGTATTCACTAGCATGAAAATTGAACTGTTATTTAAAGCACAAGAATGCATCAATTGTGTATGTATGTTCACTGTTTTTGAAGTTATAGCTCATTACTTTGAAGAATGGTCTTGTTGTTTTTTTCGGGCTGATCATGATGTTGTTTAGACACCCTTTTATATTCTATATTTAAGGTCTATCTTGCTATTTGATGCTTGGTTGAGTGGTACTATGTTTAGGATTGCCTTGTTCTTGTTTTGAGTACGATTAGAACCTCATATTGTTGATTATACACTGTTTTGGACTCTTTATTATTGGATGGATTTCTTACTGTTTTGGGATGGTTGCGTTGCTCATCTAGATGTATTTATGCACTCTTTAAGGCCTAATTTCACCGTCTTGTAGTGTAGTGATGTGATTCTAAGTTTCAGCTTGCTAGCATGATTTCGGGTTAGAATATGAGCTCGTATTGTCAAATGTGCACTATTTTGTTGGATGTCTTTTTGTTGTTATTTGATCATATGCTTGCTGGTTTTGAGCGAACTTTTGTTGAAAAGATGATGAGTTAGATGGGGTTTAGTATGACCGAAGAAGTAATTGATGTTGACCCTAAAACGAGTCCAAAATAGCAAGCAAAGAGGGTCAGAATTGGGTATCCAGAGTGCTTGGTCTGCAATTAGTTGGGGCTCAGTTTGGGGTATATTTGGGCCAGTTTCGGGTCTATTTTGGGGCCCAAGTTGGACCCTGATTGGGCCGGGTTGGGTCTTGGTCGATTGCGAGTTTAGTCATGTAGTGTTGGATCTACTACGTGATTTTAGTATTGTCTTTAGTCGATTAGTAATCACTTGAACTCTAGTATGAGAGTTAGACTAGTTGCCTTGATCTCGGGAATAAGTGAATGAACTTCTAAACTATAGACTCTAATTAGAAAGGTAGATCTAGAGTAAAAATGAATTAATGGGATGTGAGGCAAAGAGTTGCCTAATGGTTAATAGGGTAGACTTGTACGAGTAAGTTGAATGCCTAGAAACTTAGTCATGATAAATGAACTTGTAGACTATTAGAAACTAGAATTGAGAACGAGGGATTAACTAATAAGTAGTGAGACTAGGGTTTGTGCTAGACATCGCTAGATATGTAGTAAAAATGGAATGAATAGAACCCTTGGGATCGGGTGAATCCTAATCCTAGAATAACAAAACTTCCAAATTCTAAGTGCTTTCTAATAGTAGAGTTGTCATAAATTTGTCTTAAATCGTACTTAGTACTTTAGCATTAGGTAGTGTGTGGTTCTAGAGTCTAGGCAAGGTCTAGGGTACCCGAGTTCTTAAGGTGGCAAGTTTACCCATTATTATGGACGTAAAACCAGTAGGGTGCACTAGCTCTAGACTGCATTATTATTGATTGTAAGGACATGCAGTAGTGGAAGATGTACTCACCTGTCAAGGGGACTCGTACTGCGTTCATCTCAAGTGTTAATATTTGGGATCTAGTGTTAAGGACAGGAGGCCAATGTGTAGGCTGCATGATCCTGTTGGAACTTAGGCGATGGACCCTTAAGAGTGTTTCTATGTTCTATGTTATCTAATATGAATGGGGAGCGAGAGTGTAACTCAGAATCTCTTGGCGAACCAAGGGTAGGCCTGCGGGGTCACCTATACATTCGTGATAACTTTTGGTAGGGTCCGGGCACGGAGAAAAAACCGCAGGGTCTGGGCGGCGTTGAATGTCCAAGTCTGGGGAGTGGAGAATGACCACAGGGTCTCAGTAGAATGGAATGGCCACAAATCTGACTGCAGTGGAGGAGGTGGACCACAAGTACTACAACTCTACCAGTCACTAGATAAATATCAAAAACAGAGTAGAGTATAAGAGTAGGTCCACTTTGTGAGGGATCAAACCCGATAAAAAGAAGGACATTAGGGTGCATAAGGTCGCAAGCAAGTGTACATTAGAGTTGGACATGGTGTGCATATCTGTGCATTGGATTTCTAGGATCATGACATAAACCGACACATTTAGATTTTGAATTTAATAATTTCACATTTTGGCATTCATTTGATTGTTGAGGACTTAGAGTTCACTGGTATCATCAGCATTGCGTCAATTGCATTCAACTGATACCCACAGTTGATTAGTTACAGGACCTTCTTGATTGTGGGCGGAGGACTCGAGCTGCGTGGAACATTCAAGTGAAAGATATAAATTTTGTACAATGTATCTTATGGAATAAGTTTTTGTAAATATCGTCGTACATTGTAATATCATAGAATGTAATGAATGTTTTAATTTCCCTTGTTTTGTACTGTGTTGATTATGGTTGTTGTCACGAGTTTCTGGTGTACGAAAATCGGTGTGCTACAAGGAGGAATGAAGAATTTTATTGATTTGTTTTATAGTATGGTGGGTGATGATTCTTATGATCATTGTGCATTTATAATTAAATTTAAGTCCTTAGTATATAATTTATATGATATTAATGATAGAATTTTTGTATCTTCTTCTAAAACACAATATAAAGTACATCATCTTCTTCTTCTAGAGGTAAAGGCATTCACTACATATGAATATAAAACTGTTAACTTATTGAGTCGTATCCAATCTAAAAATTCTATTACTAATGCATACAATGAATTACAATGGTATAATTCACAAGATTCACTATCGCGTGAACAGAATATTGATATAATATCATGGTGGAAAAACAATGAAGGTTCATATCCTATTTTTATCACATGACAAAAGTACTTTTTCTTTAAGTGGCAGAATATTGAGCGATGCAAGGAATTATTTGAAGCCGGAGACTTTGGAGATGCTTGTGTGCAGTGAAGATTGGATAAAAGTAGAGGACATGAGTCAAAGAACAGTACAAGACACCTTATTCAGTGGAAGCAATAATCCAGAATACGAAATCGAAGCTCATTAGGGAATTTAAGACAATGAGATCCTCGGTTTAGGTTATGTTTAAGTGCATGAAAACAATCTAATTCTCTCTCTTCAATCTAATTCTAGATCACTCTCTTACTATGTAATTTTGTAACTATGTATGTATTATTAATTTATTACAATTTTTCTGTTGTAAGAAATGATTACAGACTTAAACAGTTAAGGTGAATAGTACATATTTTTTTATACGATTCTAGTACATCGAAATTCCCTACAATATTATTCATTTTTATCTATTTTATTTCTTGATTTTGTTCTTAATTGACAGAGTGAGAAGGAAAAACAAGTATTTTTTTTTAAACAATATCTATGAAACTGAAAGCCCTAGAAAAAACAAAGTACAAAAAAATTACAAATTCTAGCCCAGCTCAGCTCGGGACCGGGGCGTGCAGGTAGTGGGGGACGGTCGGGGCTGGAGTTTCACTCCATTTGGACCGGCTCGGCACAGACCAATCACAATGGCAACCTGGCCCGGGACCGACCGCTACAGGGTCGGGCCCGATGGGCTGCGGCCCGCCCGGGCCGATTGCCAACCCTAGCCTAAATGTGGTCCATGTTACTCTAATAAGCTTGTAGCTATAATTAAATTACCGTTCTACCATTAAGAAGCTTTAAAATGCGTGCTGAGGTCATGTGGCTCTGATTACCCATAACAGGAATTTATGTTACCCATTTTTTCTATGGAAATTGCTACAACTCATTGCGAGTTAGGCGCAACTTGACATTGCAAACTGTTGCTGCTGATTTTGTTGTGGGAGCAAACTGATGAATTTGTGGATTCTTGAAAGAAACAAATAAGCAAACCTGTTGAACTTTACCGGCGTTTTGACTGGTTTCTTGTCGCTGCCGTGAACCTGCAAAAAGTTCGATACACCGGGATGGATTCTGGCGACGAACCCTCCGACGCTCTTGTCAGTAATCAGGAAGATTATGAAAGGGCTTTATGTGGAAAAAATTTGATTACCTCCGTATGGTGGGGGGAGAGGGATATTTATAGTGCCTTTGGAGACAGTTTAAAGATAATGATTTATACCTATGTCCCGGTGTTTTTGGATAAGATGTAGAGTTTAAACTCGTTTCGCGATAAGAGAGTTGGTTAAAACCGCCTCTTAGAGATAATCAAGAATTTGAATTACACTTTTAAATATCTGAATTGGTTTGTAACGGGTTGCTACCCATACTTAATAGAGTAGATCCGTTTATGGGTTATTGGGCTTCTGAAGAAAGACCCCGTTCCCATTTCAGACCTGTCTGTAGGTGAAATTACCGTTTTACCCTTGAGAGCTTTAAGATTCTCGCCCGATTTGAAAGGTCCCGAAAAAATCCCTTTTTTAGCCATATCACAAACTAAGAGTTAGGCGCAACTTTAAATTGCAAACTAAACTCAGAAATTTATATATGAATGGAATCCAAGCTTATGTATGAATGAATTCCAAGCAGATTCATAAGCGAAAAGCCATATCAAACTCATGTGACATGCTTACTAGCAATTTTATTTTTATCATCAAAGAGCACCAGAAAACTGCACTATTATATCCAACTAAACTGTATACTCAAACCAAACCACAGCAAAAAGACAGTTCATAAAGAAACCTGAGGAAACAAGAATCCCAAAAAGAAAAAAAGGAGATGCGAAAAGCTTCAAAAAAGAAACAGAAATGCTGAAATAGCTGAAATATTTGTCGTTTTTAGATGAGACGAGAAGTTCTTAAGGCTCGGATACTCCTGCAGTGGCTGCTTCACTTGCGAGTACCTTCTCGTGGTCAGTCTCGAGTTGGCTGTAGTTTCCTTTCTCTTTGAAGAGTTGAATGTGGTGGTGTTTGCAGTAAAGCTTCCCTTCGTATGCAATGTAGTTGGATGGGCTGATTGTGCAACCCCCATGGCAGCACTTGAAGCAAGCTTTGTGGTATGCTGTTTCATTCACTGTCACCTGATGAAAGAGACGAAGATTATATCAGAACATGCAGTGCATGCATTGAATAAAATTCTAAGCATTTTTTTACAAAAAAATTATTTATAAACATTAATTATCTGACGTTACAAGCTTTACATCCAGTATTATTTCTTTTGAAATCGTAGGATATGCCAGCGGAATACCAAAAAGGAGTCCGTACTTTTTTCGATGGTAAGGAATAGTCAGCTTGGAACCAGTTGCTAGTTTGTGTGGACATACCCTGTCTATTGGATATACAGTCTTTTGGCATCCAAAACATTTTTCTTTGGTGCCAGCAAATGCATTTGAGACTTTATTCTGCACAAAATGATTTATGCATGTTTAGTTAAAGATTAATCAATTCATAAAATTTTCCCCTTGTGACTGCTAATGCTTATATAGGAGCAGCAAACAAAGGCAGGGTGGAGTATCAGAAGTTACCTCAGTATCATTAGGTTTTCCTGGCTTGACGATTTTTGGGGTTCCTGTAAGAAGAAAGCATGTTGAGAAAGTTGTTGGTATCGATAACCTAGAATGTAGAAGTTGTAATTAGAGAGTTAAGAAAGAAATGTGTGAAAAATGTATTTCACCTTCAAAGCTCTTGTCTAGGCTGCCAGTCCTTTTGAAGAGTTGATCAAAGTGAGGCCTGCAGTAAAGGACTCCCTCAAAGGAATTGAAATTTCCTAGCTGCATTCAAACAGTCAGTATTGTGCAGTTTTAGAAAACAATTTTAAAGACATTCAAAGGAAAACTTTAAGCACAAATTGCATGCATAGGTGATAAGCCATCTGATTCTATTTTCATTATTTTTATGACAATATTAGGGTCTTCCATGAAAAATATATAGTAAACAATTACCTAAGTTACCTTACATTTCAAAGAATCACAGAGATCAAATTGCATAAAGATCAACCTAAGTACTGAAGGGTCTAGAGACATGATTGCGGAGAACATGATGTAATTTGGTGATGCCAATTTGTTGCCGAGATTTGGAATAAGTCAATTGATTAATAAGGATTCTGACCAATCCTTTATTGTCCATAGTTTTTCTCACTTAAAATTTGAAATCAGAGTATTAATGTCACATCGATGATCACCTATATGGTTTTGTCATACCCATTTCTATGTGAAGATATGAACTTGTATTAGGAGATGGAATGAACATGTATTAGGAGATAGAAGAACTTGAATGAAACTTCTACGATTTCAAATTTAAATGGAATACAGGAGATTCTCATATAGGACCCCAAATAGTGTCTTTTGTAAATTGATCATTCCGAGTAAATTTGAAAAAATTACTATCTTCTTCCTAAAGCGTACAAGCAAATCTGACGATAACGAGTACAAAACAAATAATCCAAATTCTAATTCCATATTCAAATTTTGCAATCATGAGATCAGAATTCTGTACGATGTATGTAAGCGGAATAGAAGAAAGAGGACAATCCCACTCTTATCATTCACATCAAACATACAGCTAATTTGTCAATTAAGACAACACTAACAGCTAAACAAAGTTCTGAATAAATTATCTTAGAGCAACTCTAATCGTGAGCTCTATTTCTCATCTCTATAATAGAATATTCCCGAGAATATTCCTATATAGAGATGAAAAAATAGAGATCCACTCCAACCATGCTGCTCTATGCTTAATGAAATATATTTTTTGAAACAAAAATTGGAGTTGTAATTAGTTTTGTTGAAATAAATTTTACTTCAAAAGAATTATATTAATAATTTTTAAAAAGTAAAATTATATCTGGGAAAAAAGTTATACTATTGAAATGTCTCACCAAAAGCTTTAAAATGGGCCTAATATATAATTTAATTAATATTAATATTATATTATATTATATAAATTGGACAATCCAAATAAAATGTGCACTTACGCTTATCAAATGTTGTTTATTATCGGGTAATCGAATTGGGTCTCAGAATAATTTGAAAATTTTAATAAAAGGTTCATAATAAAATTTTAATATAATGCAAAATTACTAATCAATATTAAAATTATTTAATATTTGTTTAAAAATAATTAGATCTTTTTTAATTAATGTTGATTTTAGTTAACTAGCTTAGTCTTTAAAAAAAATTCAGGTGGTATTTAAAAAAAGTTGTCTGTAGATGGGGGGTTAAAAAGTAAATAAAAAGGCATGAATGTGTTATAGAACCTCCTCTATATTTGGAGAAAAATCTCTAAATACAGAGGGATGAGGGCCATTAAAGAGCCCCCTCTATATTTTAGAGACTTGTTATACTCTAACCCCTCCATATTTTAGAGATATAGAGCATGGTTGGAGTTGCCCTTGGAACACTAACAACTAAGAACATGTCTGCATCCAAAATTTTAACATTATATCTTTACAGGTAATGAAAAGATCACCTTAAGAGTAGCTTTGCAATGGTGGCATCTAAAGCATGCCTTGTGGTAAATTCTGTTGTCAGCCGTCAACTTATCGACAAGATACACTGTCTTCTCGCAAGCCATGCACTTTTGCTGGGTCCCGGCAAATGCCATTGAGCTCTCTCTCTACCTTTCTAGATTCTCCCTCGTTACTTGTTCTTTTAACAAACAAGTGTAGAAGAGGCAGGGGAATGTGAAGAGCTGAAGGAAGAGAGAGAGGAAGGGAACGTTGAGAAGAATGATTGAGAAAGACGGGTAGTTGCAGACAATTGCTGACAGGGGAAGCTAATAAAGGGAGAAAAAAAGAGCGAATGAGAAAACGAGGGCAATGATGATAGATTGAGACCATATATGGATGCTGATCTGTCCCGAATTTACTAAAAATGTATTAAAAAATTAAAAAAAATATTGTGGCCATTAATGGTCGTTGACAACTTCAGATTTGTTTGTAAATTGACGTAACTATTCAAATATTTTCGCCTTTTTTACCTAGAGGTGGAACTCGATCTAGACTGAGTTGTACCGGAGCGAGTTATTTACTGGAGACGTCCACCACCTCTATCCAGCTACACATATTGTACGAATTTATGGCCTCTTGTATAACTTAACCTGATGTGTGGTTGGATGATGAACTAGAACTCTCAAATGAAATATTATTCATTGGAGAGGATCCAAATCCTAGTAGTACGTAGCATAGCAGGAGAATAAATCTATATATAAACATGCATAAGAGACTTATGTAGTTCAATGAATATGATCTAAGTCCACAATGCGCAAGCGCGGATCTACAATATCTGAACTCTCTTCATCTCAAAGTCTCCAGTAAATCTGGGATCATTGACATTTGGAATCAGCATGCATTTTGCATTTTTCAACTGGTTCACAGTTTGGATATTGAGATCAGACAACACAATGCTAATTTGACCGTAGATCACTCCTAAGATTGTTTGATTTGCTTTGTATCAATACAAACTCATATGGACTGGTAAATTAGCTCCCCTACAAATTTAATATTGAGGTTAAGAATTCTGTAAATGTTCAATGGGTAAATTTAAGATCTCAATTCAATAAAGATTAGTTAATAAAGATTCACTATAACCATACGATCCAAAAAAAGATTCACTATAACTAATTTTGACTAAAGTTGGTTCTATTAGTTTACATATAACCATCCTTTTTGTTTCTCTCTCCTTACAATAGTTTCAAATATGTTACATGATTCTATCTGCTATCTGCTATGAATTGATTTTGAAGATTGAAGTTGGTATATCTTCTTCGCTAATATGACCAAAATTACAAAAAAACGAAAAATTGTACACGTTATAAACAATACACATAATGTGCTCATCTAAATGGTTGAGTCCTAGGCGAGGTATGCTCATGTTGTCACTTTAGAAACCCAAGTCCGAACCTTACTTAATTTGGGCACCATATTTGAAGTTAAAAAAAAAAAAAAAAAAAACAAAAAAAACAAAAGAATACAAGCTTATTAGTATAACCCTATGCAATATTGCACCACCTTTTAAAAAAATGATACATCCTCTTGAAACATTTTAATTGACATATTGTATTTTCAAAAAAAAATACATGCATAATAGTTATTCTTAAAATAAAAATGATAATCAAAAGTTGAAACGTAATAAACAGTCCTCCTAAAATTTCGGTAGAATCTCACATGTACATATATTTTTTTCAGTCTATATACATCATGAAATATTCTAAGATTTCTAAATACCAAAAACATCAAGTATTTCAACATTCAACCAATCCATAAATTGTTCATATTATATAACTAAAACTAAATTATATATATTGTATAGATATCTATCGATATAGCTAAACTAAATTATCTAACTTTAGTATGATTAATATAGATACAGAATTCTATATCTTCTTACTCAAATAATGAATATATATGACTAATTAGATTCTAGTTTTTATCTGGATAGTCTAACGAACAGAGTTGACTACAAAATGTCAAGGGTAAATATAATAATTACTAATATCAATAATTGAGCATGCATATTCAATTTTGCATTGTTTTCTTTTTTCAAATAACAAATATAATTGTTCAATTCAAATTTAAAGAATAACAACTATATCAATGTCGGTAAAAAATTTTAAGTCCTTAATAGCAATCACAGGAACCACTCAATACCATGTTTTCGCTTTGGTTAACATAGTCTGTCAATCTCTTCACTTTGACCAAATCAACGAAACTTTAAGCATCGTCGATTAGCCCTCCACGCCCAAATCTGCATACCTATCAAATCAAAGCACCCAAGGAACAAAATCTCATTAAGGCATTCCATCAAACAACCTCCACGAAAAATAAATTATCTAGGTGAATATCATCAAACAACTTTCAACCTCCCTCTCCCACTCGACTCTCGTCAACTAATCCTCCATTCTCCAATGTCGTCACCAATCTCAAAGCAGCAACACTCCACCATTCCAATTCCTAACCCTAACCCCCGCCCCACCAGTCGCTTTTCATCCTGCTACCACTAAACCCCCCCCCCCCCAGCCACACCACCGCCACCCCCAGCTCCCACCCTCCTTCTCTCCTCCTTCACCTGGTTCTCATTCATCTACTCCTCAATATTTGTCACCCTCCAATCCCGTAAAATTGACGTCATTCTTTCCACCATTCCACCCCCATCAAACCCGCTACCTCCTCTGTCATCAGACCCCATCCTTCGACCATGCATCTCGGCATCGTTGACTCCTCTCACCTCTGGTACCAACGCCATTCCTCTACCTCTAGTACCGCCCCAACCAAATGCTGCCACGGCTCGACAACCCCCTCACCTCCTTAGATAAGATGTATATATGAGAGCGGTGGTGTGGTGCGGCATGCATGCAGAGGCGACATGCAGGGACGACGTTCGGTAGGGGGGGGGTTGGAAGACTTGGATTTTGAAAGCAGGAGGGGAAGAATTCATGGCTGGCTTTGAGGGGTTCAGGGCTATTATTTTATTTTATTTTATTTTTTTAGTGAAAACATGCATACTGCATGTGCCAATTTAAATAGGAATTCCTATATTTTCTCTCCTTGCTCTATTGCAAAATAAAAGAAGGAGAGAGGGGTAAACCAATTAGTATAAAATATATATGTAGCATGTGTGCAGAGGCGACTTGCAGCGTGGAGGGAATCGAGGTTTAGATTTTGAAAGTGGGAGGGGAAGAGATCGTGGATAGCTTGGAGGGGCTTAGGGATTTTATTTTGTTTTGTTTTATATGTTTATGAAAATATGTGTACTGCACGTGCTAATTTACAATTCCTCTCCTTGCTCTATTTCAAAATAAAAGAAGGAGTGAGGGGTAGACCGTATAATATATAGATATAATATAATTATTTGTATTATAATTACAAGCATAACTGTGTGCAACATTGCACAAAATTTTCAAAAATTGAGAAAATAACTAAACTAATTTTGTAAAATTCATCTAATAACATCTATAGAATATTGCACAAATTTTTATGTTTGATTAAGGGATATGATTCCAGTTCAAAATTTGGATGGAGAAAGAGTAGGGGGTTGCCTCCTATATTTACTGGGTTTTTTTCTTCTAAAAAGAAAAACAAAGAAAAATCATTGGATCAAAATTGATCTTAGCATAATATACTTGTTGCTGGTTTTTTTTTTTTTGTGTGTGGTAGCAAACAGATGTTGTGAATTCTTTTAAAAACAATAAAAAACCGACCTTTTTGACATTCACCGATGTTGACTGTTTTCAACTGATGTTGACTTCTAAAACTTACTTGTTTGAATCGAAATTGCCTCATATGAAATTGAGCACAGTTTTGCAAAGAAATAACCCATTTTTCTCTCGAGAAGATAATGCTAAAAAATCCCAAGTCACCTCATCTGCCTATCTTTTTGCAAAATATTGGAATTCTCAAATTCAATACATAGAATGAATCTACTCCCTTTAAAAATGGGAAATTAAACCTACTGCTTCCCCTAATTTGACCAGGCAGTCATGGGTGGGGCTTATGCTGAAAAATCTCAAGTCAACTCATTTTTCTTTCTTTATGATGAGGGTCCCCCCGAGGAATTCCTTCTAGGGCTTGTTCAATAATTTTTATGGATTCTTTCGTTTCACTATTGCCCATACGTAATCGTTTGTATAGATGTTGAGGCGGACAGACACTAAGATGGAATAGGCCGGCTAAAATGATGTTCTTGCTAATACATTAAAAAAATAAATTAACATTAACAAATCAATTTTACTGGAAACATTCCTCTAATGAAGTCCCAAGAAACCGGAGCTACATTTATTTTCCATTTCCATTCCAGAGTTCATATGGATCTGATTTGAATGGTTCCAATTTGGTTCTACTTTTACCCATATCACAAGGCCCCCACTCCCAAAGACTGAGTTTCACAGCCTTTGTGGAGTAGTTCACCTGTTATTAGGGGTTTACAGAACTTGTCGGTATTTTTTGGGATGTTTGAATCTGACTCGGGGTGCAGCGGTACTATTCTGAATTTCCAAAATACGCAAAATTGTTCTTATAATTTTCTACTTTTTTTTTTTGTCAATTTCCAGATTTTCTAAACTTTTTCCAATTTTTAGTCTTTTTTTGAAATCTTTGATTCAATTTCCCAATTTTCACTAATTACTTTTCAAAAATTTAATTAATTAATCTTATTTTATAATTATTTTTCTGAATTTTCAAAAAAATTTCCAAATTAATAATTACTTTTAGAATTTTCAATTAAAAATTTCAAATTTTAATTATTTCTTGAGATTTGTAGATAATTAATTCAAATGAGATAATTAAGTAAAGGATTTAATCAATTCTTATCGATCTGGGCTTTTGATCACGTGAGCGCAGATCGGGAGGAGATTTGTTAGGTTTCAAGGCAATCACAGATTAAATACACATAGAAAAATTACAAAATAACGAAACCTAGCCATGGATCCATGCGAAAATCATAAATCGTATTTAGGAGTTATACCTTAAAGATGGATCTGGTGTCTCTAAAATATGTCAATCACAGCACTGCAAAGGTTGTGGTGCCTCTACTATATCCTAACGAACGGATCAAATCAAGCTCTCCCACACGTCACGGTGCTAGCTACGGGGAGGGGATGTTTCTCACGATCTCTCTCTCCTCTCTTACCGTTTCTATGACGGCTTGGGTTTTTTTATGTTTCTTTTCTATATCGGTGCAGAAAATCAAGCCTAAGAGGGTGGTGAGGCGGTTGGACTCACAATCTTACCTGGGTCAGATTAGTGTGTGGGTCTTCTAACTTTAGTTGGCTCATTTAATCTAATTAATTACCCAACCATGTCAGGAGTCCAAGTCTTACTAGGATTCTTAATTAAATTCATCTCATGGATTTAAATCCTAATTTCGATTCATTCTAAGTGAGTGACTCTATAGGTTTCCGTTACGTTGAAAGTAATACTATAATCTCAATCTATTGTTACAAAGAGAGAGCGGTATCTAGAAATATATCACTGCTACTCATGTAATTAGAATGTTAATGATTTGACATAATCAATCTGTGACCAATGTTACCATGTAGTTTAGTCTTTCTGTCCAAATATCTCAATTGACCACAAGGCGTTGAACGTGTCACCCTTGTATAGTGTAACACCCTAAAATTTTAAATAATGTTTTTGAAATTAATAAATGATTTAAAATGACTTTTTTTGATTTAATAAATATTTTTCTGAAATTTATCATTTTGCACGTGCAAATATTTTTCTTGGAAAATAGAAAGTCAGAAAATCTATTTGTAAAATATAATATTTACTTGTAGATATTAATTATAAATTTTCTGGATTATTATGAACAATTTATGATATATTTACAAATACTCAAAAATGAAGGACATTTATGCAAAATTTCTACTTGGAGTAAAAATCTAAAATTTAAAATTTCTGGGCTGCACATGTTGGTCGGTCAAAATTAGGAGAGTTAGGAGATTTAATGTTTATTTTATTTTAAGTTGATTTAATTAACTATTAATTGGAAGGATCCATATATGTAAATAAATCATTTTCGTGAAAAGTATTTTTGCAAACTTTGTAAAACTCTAAAACCAAATCCCGACCAATATAGGGGGCAGCAGCCGCCATCCCCTGTGTGAACCCAAAAATCTCTTTTTTCTCAATATTTTCTTGGAGTTTAAAGCTTGAATCTTGATCATTTGCAAAGAGAAGGAAGGGGCTTTTCTTTACTACTACTATTGTGCTTCAATTTAGTCTTCTTTGAGGTGGGTGATGCTTTCTTGTCTCTTGTTTGCTATATGATTGTAAATTGTTCAAGTAGAATGCATGATTAGAAGTTGTATGAATATAAGATATGATGCGTGAATATAGATTTTAATGAACGAATGACTACTCAAACATATCTCATGAAGAAATATGAATTTATGAGTAATTTTCCATGCTTAAATAGTTCATGTATAAGATGCACAAAGATCATCACTTTTTTATGCCATGCTTGAATAAATCTTGTATGAATCAACCTTGAATGTGTATGCAATTTGTAGAATTATAGATCTAAATATTGCTTGTGTGGGAATTTATTGAATTGTGGATGTATATCATGTATAAATAGAATGCAAATTGAATAGTAATGTCATACATGCAATGGGTGAACAAAGAACCATTAGTTGCTGTGTACCCTGTGTACTCACTGTTTTGGGATTTAAGTTGAGGAGTTATTATTGTTTTGGAGTGGAATTGAATGAGAGATGAAGGAACTTGATGTTGAGTTGGATTTATTGAGGTATTTTGACCAACGAATTTGTATTTCAAGATAAAATCTCAGTTTTAAACATGTTTAAGTTTATTTTCTATATGAGAAGAGATCCTTACTGCGTTTTAATGATATTCGGGTGTTTATACGAAAATTTCTTTGAATATCTTTTCATTCAAGTTATAACTTTAAATTTTGGATTTTTTGTGAAATTCATGAGAATTTGATTTGATGCATGAACTGTGTTGTTTTCACCAAAGATGTGCTTGCTCTAACACTGGTTTTCATCGTTTGAAATCATGTATTCGAAGTTTTAACATGTATTAGTTTTGAGAGAAGCTGCAAAGTCCTGGGCTGTTGCAGACTGCGCGCCAGTCGACCGCAGTGCGTCTGTCGGTCGATTGCAGTTCATTTGAACGCGCAGGTGCAGTCGACTGTCACTCTAGGCTGTTGCCAATACTTGGTACTAGCAGTCGACTGCAGTGTTTTCTGCAGTAACTGCCAGTTGATTACCAGAGGTTAAACGGTGGTTTTCTTTAAGTGCTGTCAGTCGACCGCAACTTTTATAACGGTATATGTCAGTCAACCATCATGCCCTGTTTTGCTACAAACTTTGTTGTTTCTTGAGCGATTGTTTCTTCACATTTACAAACGATAATTTCTCTGTTTTTCAAAGTGATTAAGCACAATTTCACCAAATTCAGAGAGTGTATATTTATATGTTTTAAACATGGTTTAAATTCTATTTTTGTGGGATTTAGAAAGTGAACACTTATCGTGGATTTCAAGAGTATTATATTTGGATCATTTTAAACTATATGAAAGTATAAACCTCAGTTTTATTCATGTCTTGTTTCAGTTTTATCCAATTATGTGGATGTGGTTGTATGTTGGAGGTACTTGGTTTTGTTGACTGTTGGATTTGAGGGAAACCTCATTATGAGTTGGATTATTTAGATTTACGAGATACCAAGAAATGTTGAGTTGATGTTTTGAGTTTTGAGACTCTAGAGGTTTAGTGGGACCCTAACATGCCGACGGATGAGACTTTGTGGATATTTTGGCCAGTGCAGCCTTGTTGTTGGGTTAGTTGAATTAAGTCCAACAGGGTGCACCAACTCTAGAGGAAATTATGGCTTAACTAATAATAATAAACCTAAGGACATGCACTACTTGGAGTTGTGATGAAATAATAGCAAACATGGGTAGGGGGGCCTCTTATGACCAGGCGGTGGAAGATAGTCTTAGGAATCACCGGGGTGTGATCACGGACGGTGTGGGACGTATCTTCGGGATTACTGGGGGCTGAGGCGACGCTCATGGGATATTTGCGTGATGAGGTACCATTGGCGGACGGTGTGGGTTTCAATTTCCGGAATTATCGGAGTGTGAAGGTGTGTACCTAATATCACAGATGATGGAAAAGTTGATCCTCGAGGATTACTGGGGCATGGCACTAGATACTCAAAGAATACTCTAAATTTTAAAGTAATCACCGTAGTAGGATTAGTTGCATAACGAGGGATTAAACCCTATAAAGTGGAGAACGATAAGGGCTTGTATCGGACCTATGTAGAAATGGATGCATAGAATCCGACAAGTATGCATTAGTAATCATCATAGGAATTTGTGGATTTCTTGACTCGTTTTATGCAATGTTTTCTGTTTTCTTACACTTGACACTTAGCCGAGCTTCACTTGATGTTTTATCTTTCATTTATGTTGTTTTATGTTCTATCTATTATTGCCATGTTTTTCATATTTTACTATTATTATTGTCATGTATTAATTATTATTGTTTGTGATTTTGAGGTTGGAAAGTATGACTATTACTATAGTTGACGTCAGTTACATTTAACTGACGTGCCCACTTTTTATTCAGATTTTGCAGATTTACAGTTATGGGTAAAGTTGAATTAAGAAAGAGCATGGTTAACTGAAAATTTTAATTCATTATGTTGTCAAGAATTGTAATTTAAAGTGTGTGAATTCCTTTGTGTTGTAAGGAGTTGATGTAATAAAAAGTTTTAATTTTTCCTGTATTTGGTTACTATGTTTATGATTACAACTGAAGTTGATTCTGAAATTTGTGCCAGGTATTTATAATTTTATTTATTGGAAATTCAGGGCACTACAGAGTTGGTATCTGAACAAGCTTCAATAGTAATGTTAAACATGGTGTAGAGGGAATAAACCTAGGTGTGGACATTAGAGTATGAGTATTCAAACATGAAACTAATGAAACAGCTTGGGTATGAATAGACTTCTACATTGGGCCGTTAGTGTAAATGTGATTTATGTTGTGGTGCTCGATCATTTCCATGTGTTTTGTAGTATTCCCCAAAAACTTGGCATGCCCCACTTCCTAAAATACGGAATACGAGTACGTAACGTAGGACTAACGAATGATGTAAACACCATTCATAAGCTGTACCAGACTAACTCAATAATATACAAGAGAATACAACCACACAAGAAAAGAATAACCACATAAACAATAAATAAACTCCAAAATAATCATGAAATAAATTCACCAAATAATAATCCAACATCTGGGATAAAAGTAAACTTCTGGTCATAAAACCCGGAATACAAAGTATGATAAAAACAATAAAATAAGCAAATAACAAGAGATAGTTATAGTAGTCTAATAGTCCAGCTCCGATCTTCAGAGAGTTTGCTCACCAATTTCTTCTGGTAGTGTTCCTTCAGTACCTGTAATTCTTGATCTAAAAAGAGAAAAAATAATGTCCTTATAGCAAGTCGTGGACAACAAATAGAGAAAACAGAGAATAATAGGAAGTATGTATATCAAAGAAAATGGACAGGATCAAAGTCAATAACAAAATCAAAGATATGCAATAATATTAATGGTCTATATTTACTCATGCATGTAATGAATAATATCAATTTGAATTCTATCTTGATGACGATATACGGGATCAAGCATAGAATATCAAATGCAGGTTATTTATCATTTTATTAATCTATCCAGTGCACGTACTACTACGTCCCATTTGTTCCATACTACATTTTTGGTGCAAGCAAACAAATGAACGTTTCAGACTGATGGTGAATTCACGGATCGTGTACTCGGCATCGATAACAATAATTTATAAGCAATAATTAACAATCAATCATTTGCAATCAATAGTCATCCCAATCAACATTTCTCCTCCTTCCATGTCAATTGTTCATGTGAGTAAGAAGGCCTTTACCGAGTACTGTTTCCGATCATTCACTACCAAGTCAACCCATAATACATCGGCGTGTTAATAATTTATTTTCATCCTATGTAAGCATGCAAGAAGATGTCAATGTTGTATGATACTAGGTGTGACTAATTCTACTCATTACATACAAAGCAAGGGCAAACATATCAATTAAACACAAATCACCCAATCTGGACAACATGATATTGTTGTACAAAAACATAGATTACCGCTACTACAGAAAAGAAAATTTGCATCCGTCAGAAATTCTAGAGAATAGACTCTCCGCCGGTTCCAGCAAATATATACACAACATATAAAAGTTACAGAAACTAGGGTAAAAATCCTATTCTTTTCAGATTTTATGTTCAGGCAGCAGGTTATGAATTATATAAATACATGTGAAACAGATCATAGAAATCATCAATTAAATCTACAAAAATTCAGGGTGATTCCTACACATGTCTAGTCTAAGCCAAATTAATCTCATTTTTTTATTTTACTTTTAACATGTTCAATTTAATTATAGAATAGAAAGATACGCATGAATTTGTGAATCTGAAATTCAGACACAGTTGTACTAAAAATAAGATATCTAATAGATTATTACTTGGAATTCAAATCCATCTAAAGTTCTGGAAAATAGATTAATGGGGCTATAATTCACATTCATAAAGTTATTTGAAATTACAACAGTAGCATGGTCGAATTTCTGATACAAAAAGACACTAACATCAGGCCAGAATAGATTTTGATATGAATAGGCAACAACTTTATCATACAACCATATAATTCATGATGATTAATATTGAAAGTGTTATTAGATGTTTAACATGCAAATTTCTTGATTTAAGATGTAATTTCATAGTCATGGTAATCAATTCATTAAATCAAATACAATCTAACATATTCAATTCATCAAACAATTCTATAACACGGATCTAGTTGTTTTTCATGTAAATATGCATATGCAATGTGCAAGAGGGACTAGGTTTTAGATCAAATATGTAGGTACGATGTTAAGCATATATCGGGTTAGCTCGTGTAAACCCTCAATATACTTAATGGAATTTCAATAGCAATACGATAAAAAGGACGGGATCTACTTGCAGAGATCAAAGAAATCTTGAACAAAACAATAAACTAGTTCAAGAAGAGACTTGCCTTTTATATGAGATATTCGAATATATAGAATAATGGGATGACAATCCCGGGCGATGTATCCACGAACACAACAACACGGAATCACGTGCGAACTACGTGCAAAACAATAAAACAGCGATCCAACCAACCAAACAGCAAACTCCCACAGCAGATCCTTTACTCCACAACAGTAAACACCGGATCCTAATCTCACATACAAAACAGCACACACCAAAACCAACTCCCTCTCTCCTACACAAAACAACAAATCCAGCAACCATAATTCCATTTACTGCCGAACACCAAACAACGAACTCAACTCCTCCTCTTCCTGAACAACACACATGGCAACGGAGAGAGAGCGGCTCGATAACGAGGGAACTAGCGATGACTTTGGTGACTCGAAGGTGTTCGGGGGTGCTGATTGCGGGGCGCTGGAGGCCGAGGAGCGACGGCAGTGGGGCGATCCGGTGCTCTATTTCGCACCAAAATAGAGGAGGATGGAAGGTGGGGGTTTGAGCTCTGGACAAGGGAAACGAGGGTGATGGGGTTCTTCGGTGGTTGCGAGGAGGATCGAGGTGGTCGACGAGGTTGGATAGCGGCGAGGTTCGAAGGTTGACGACGAGTGGGTTCGGTTGGCACTCTGTTTTGGAAGGAAACAGAGGAAGGGGCGACGGTGGCAGCGATGGTCCTTCGGTGATCTGTTGAGAAGGCGCCAACGAGGGGATTAAGGGTGGGGCAGATGGGTGCAGCAGAGGAACCAGAGGATGGGGATGACGACGGCGGACGACAGGATGATGGGTTCTTCGGTGGTTGGTTGGGAGGCGACGATGAAGGCAGTGGCAGTTGCGGTTGAGGGCTAGGGTGGTTGCGGGTGGTGGTCGGAGAGGACGGGAGAGGAGAATGGGGTGGCTTGGTGGTTTGGGTTTGAAGCGAAAAGGGAACAGAAAGAGAGGAGAGAGAGAGAGCGGTGGCAGGGGAGAGAGAGAGGGATTAATTAATTAGGATTTAATAATAGGGGTATTTATAGGGGATTAAGATATGGGGTTTTGATTGCGGGTTTTACATCCAATAAATGAAAATAGATTGGATGAGAATATAACGGATCCACATAAACCCAAACACAAAATAATTAGATATCTGATAAAATATGATTTATAACAAAAATATAATTTGTATTTCATTACATAAATTATTTGAAACAATAAAGAAAAACACAATTATTAAATAAGAATGGATTTATTTTAATAATCAACTGAAGGAGATAATAATAATAGTAATAAGAATAATAAATAATCACAATAACAATAAGAATAATAATAATAAGCATGACAATAAAAATAATAATACTAATAATAACATTAATAATAATAATAACAATAAGAATAAAAATACTAACAATAATAATAGTGAAAATAATAATAATAATAATAATAATAATAATAATAATAATAATAATAATAATAATAATAAATAATACTAACAACAACAATACCAATTATCAAAATTATATCGTTATATAAAAATAGAAATTTGTTGAATTAGTCCAAACAGTAATAATATTTTTGATTTGGGTTTAAATGTGAATAGTTGATCAAGTCGAAATGGAAACAAAGTTTATTCGAAATAATTATAACTATTGTTTAGAAAAATGCTTTAACAAAAAATTCAAAATGAATTTGACAAATAACAAATTTATAAACATTGAGATACAGAAAATACTCAGAAAATACGTATTTGCAGAAATAGGGGTTACAGTCATTGAGGATGTGCATTGACTACGCAAATTGAACAAGGTGACCATTCAGAACAAGTATCCACTTCCACGGATTGATGATTTGTTTGATAGACTTCAGGGAGCAGTAGTATTTTTGAATATTGATATGCGGTCGGGGTATCATCAGGTCCGAGTTAAGGAGGAAGATGTGAGCAAAGCAGCTTCAGAACTCGACATGGGCTTTATTAGTTTTTGGTGATGCCATTAGGGGTAACGAATGCACCAGCAGTGTTTATGGATATGATGAATCGGATTTTGCGGCCATTCATTGATTCCTTCGTGGTGGTATTCATTGATGATATTTTGGTTTATTCGAAGTCGGAGGATGAGCGTGCTGAGCACTTAGAAGAGGTGGTGAAGAAGTTGCGATATCATAACTTGTATGCCAAGCTATCTAAGTGTGAATTTTGGAAGTCGAAGGTGGCTTTCCTTGGTCATATCCTTTCTAAGGAGGGAGTGGCCACTGATCCTCAGAAGGTTGAGGCAGTAAAGTGTTGGTCTAGGCAGACAACTGTGAAGGATGTCCGGAGTTTCTTGGGTTTTGCAGGGTACTACAGGCGATTCATTCAGGGTTATGCACAGATTGCAGTTCCATTAACAGGTTTGACTCGGAAGAATGTGAACTTCACTTGGACTGATAAATGTGAAGTGAGCTTTCTAGAATTAAAGGAGAAGTTGATGACAGCACATATTCCAAAATAGTGATGCGTCACTCAGAGGCTTGGGTTGCGTCTTAATGCAAGAAGGGAAGTGTAATGCCCCGAATTCCAAAACACGGCAATTCGTAGCACAACATGATCTTTTACTTCAAAGTCGTACAATTTTACAAGGAAATTAAAACTTTTTCATACAACACTGTCCTTTTACATTAACGCAGCGGAAATAAATAAATACAACATGATAAATACAACTTGAATGACAGCAACTTAAATCTGAAAGCAATCTTTAGCACCAATTAATCTTTGTGTTCTTTTTTTCAATCCCAACCCTTCACTAAAAACTCTGGACACATCAGTTGCTTACAACTGATGCACTATTATAAAACAGCGATCCTCGCTATGCCGTAATATAACGATTCTTTATACTTTAGCAAATACAAACTTGAATGCATTACAAAGTGTAAAAGTGACTATCCTAAACATGTCAGTGTATGATATGCCTTAGATGCCTAATGCAGATATACACTATGATGCACTAATGCATACTTGTTCGGATTCTATGCATCCCATTCTACATAGATCCGAGGGCAAGCCCTTATCGTACTCCTTAATATAGGGTTTAATCCATCGCCATAAAAAACTACTACGGTGACTAATGTATGTTTTTGATATTCTGTGAGTATCTAGTACCACCCTGATAATTCTTGAGTATCATACTCCCACTTCAAGTGATTTTGGACACACTGCCTCATTCCCAGTAATTCTGGAGACGAATACCCACACCGCGAGCAATGATCCAGATAATTCTTGAGTATCACACTCCTACTTCAAGTGATTTTGGACACATTGCCTCACACCCAGTAATTTTGGAGGCAAATACCCACATGGCACTGTCATCGGTATCTAATCATACAAAAACTCCATAAGCGTCGCTTCGATCCCAAGTAATTCTGAAGGATATCCCCCACCATGAGCCTCAACCCCGGTAATTCTGGAGACACCTCCCATCGTACTATCTAGGCCCTTATACTCATGTTTGCCCACACTTCAGCACATCTCCCCTTAGTGCCTATCCTTAAGTTTTAGTTTTAAAGAAAATTATCATAACCTAGAACTAGCTTACCCTACCGGACTTATATCAACACAAGAAAGACAACCCAAATTGGCTACTTCTCTGGAGACACATAACCCACACTGGTTAGTTATCAAATTATCATTAATCACAAATGTCGGTTACCAAGGGTGTCGCCTAGCCTCTAGATTCCAACAACCATCTCATTCTAGAGATCAAAATAGGTTATATCCAATCTCAACAACAATATTTCAACTTTTAAATCATCGATTTACTTTATTCATGAAGTATTCAACTTTTTATAATGTACTCGGTCAATATTTTCCAATCAAATTCCTCATAAGCCACATTTTAATTCCCAAACAACTAGTCACTTCCAAAATTATATCGAAACTCTTTTCTTCAATTTTACCATTTCCAAAGGAAATAATCTATATCTCAATCAACATTTTTTCCTTTAATTTGCATCGTTTATTTTTAATATCAAAACTCCTTTAAAATCATCATATAAATTTCTCGACTTTCTAGCTTAAAATTTTGCCTTTAAATTTCCAAACAGAATAATTTTAATATTTTCAATCATATTCATTTTAATTAGAACCCCAACTTCCAATGCACTTAGCATGTCTCCTAAATCATCATTATTGTTTTTAAAACTGTGTCAAAAAATCCCACAATTATTCTAGTATTATTTTACGGATTTTATAAAATTTTCCCCTTCTCAAAAGATTTCAAAAATGTCAAAAAAATATTTTTTCTTCACAACAACAGACGCCTGGCTCGAACCAGTGCCATCAGCGAGGCATCAAAGCGCCCACCCACTGAGCCAAGGCTCAGATCACAACATAAGGAACTTAATTCCTTAAGTGTCCAACTACCCCTTCTTTACTTTTTTTAAAAAAGTTTTTCTTCTCCCACAAACCGCATACCCAAGGACTCGGAGCAGCGCCAATAGCAAGGCGTCACAGCGCTTACCCACTGAGCCGAAGCTCAGATCACATCCTACATGGGCTTAAATTCTGTAAGTCATTACCTACGAGCTAATTCATTTATTTAAAAGCATGAACATTTGACTACTTCAATTCATCACCCCCATTTTATTTACTCATACTACACACTATAAAATATCTAGTAACCAATTCAAATTGAGTTTTCATGCAATAAAGTGATTCTACACAATTTAAAGATTTTTAGTAATGTAAAAACATCCATTTATGTCCTCTTTTCAAATGCCAATTAGCAAGATGGAAAATTTTCCCCCAAAATTTTATAATTAATTCAACTCATGCACAAATCCATTTCATCACAATTTTTTGTTAAATCTACTCACTCTAAATAAACATATGCATAGCATCATATAATAATTTGCACAACTTTGAATTTTAATTTCACATGAATTCTACTTCATACATTAATATTTAACATGCATTTCATACCAAAAATTTAGACTTTTCCTACAACATGCTTCACATTAACTAGCCTCTTCGAACTCCAGATCTCCTCCGATTTGTAGCGTAACTCTTCTGTCTGCTTTGTGCATCAACTAGCCTTTTCCTGATCAGCTTAAGCTTCTCTGAAGTCCGCTGCACTATTTCAGGCCCATAAATCTGCGTTTCCCCCACTTCATACCAGCATACTAGTGTCCTACACTTCCTCCCATACAGGACTTCTTATGGTGCCACACCGATACTAGTCTGAAAGCTGTTGTCGTAGGCAAATTCCACCAGAGCTAAGTACCTTTCTCAGCTGTCATCGAAGTCCAACACACAACACCTCAACATGTCCTCCAACAATCGATTGACTCTCTCAGTCTGCCCATCAGTTTGAGGATGAAAAGTAGTACTGGAATCAGTCCTGGTCCCCAAAGCTGCCTAAAGACTCTTCCAGAAATACGACGTGAATCACACATCTCGATCAGACACAATCGATACTGGAATTCCATGTAGTCTGACAAAATTCTTCGACATACAATTCTGCTAACTTCTCCATAGACCAAGTATTTTCATTGCAAAAAACGTGAGCAAATTTGGTGAGTCGATCGACTATCACCCAAATCGCTTCATTCCCCTTAGTACTCCTGGGTAGCCCCGTGATGAAATCCATGCTGATGTTATCCCATTTCCACTCCAGAATGGGTAACGACCACAATAATCCTCTTTGTTTCTGATTTTCTGCCTTGAGTTGTTGACATGTTGCATACCTTACAACAAATTCTGCTACATCCTGCTTCATCCTTGACCACCAGAAATACTGCTTGATATCATTGTACATCTTGGTACTCCCTGGATGCACAGATAAAAGAGTGGTGTGTGCCTCATGTAGAATACGTTCATTCAGTTCTGCTTGATCCGGTACACACAACCTCTCTCCAAACCTTAACACTTCATCCTTCTTTCTCCTAATATACCAGCGCCAACCTGCTCTTTCATCTTCTGAATCTCTGGATCAGACTTCTGACTGTCGATAATCTTCCTTCTCAGCGTGGGCTGAAGTCTCAACTGTGCTAAAGACGCTCCCAATCCTTTCAACACCACTTCTATCCCAGCTCGTTTGAGCTCCTCTGCTAAACTTTCTTGGGTCGTGATCACACAGGATAAACTTCTCTTTCGACTGAGCGCGTCAGCTATCACTTTTGCCTTTCCTGGGTGATACTTTATCTCAGGACGGATGTCTTCCAGTACTTCTAACCCCCTCCTCTGTCTAAAATTCAAATCCCTCTGCTAGTAGATAAACTTCAGGCTTTTGTGATCTGTGTACATATTGACCTTCTCTCCGTACAGCACGTAGTGCTGCCACTGCTTCAAAGCAAAGATAATTGCCACCAACTCCAGATCATGAGTTGGGTAATTCTTCTTTTGCAGTCGTAGTTGCCTAGACCCATAAGCTATTTCCTTCCCATTTTGCATCAACACACAGCTCAGACCACGATGGGAAGCATCGCTGTATATATCATAGTCGATCCCTACGCTCGGTAAAGCCAGTACGGAGAGGTGATCAACCTCCCCTTTAACTTCTGGAAACTTGCCTCACACTACTCTTTCCACTTAAAGCTTACATTTTTCCTTGTAAGTCCAGTGAGTGGCACGGTTACCGAAGCGTAGCCCTGAATAAATCTTCGGTAGTAGCCAGTTAAATCCAAAAAGCTTCTGATCTCCTTCACTGTTGTCAGCCTTGGCCACTCCTTCACTATCTCTATCTTTTGCAGATCAGTGGCCTCTCCCTCCTTAGAAAGGATATGACCCAGGAACGCAATTCCGGACTTGCAGAAGTCACACTTGGATAGCTTGTAGTACTCCGTATTTTTAAATATAATTTTAAAGATTTATAAATGAATTAAAATGATTTTTTGGAAATTTAATAAATATTTTCATAAAATTTACCCTTTTTACACATGTAAAATACGTGCAAATATTTTCTTGAAAAGTTCAAAATGCAAAATTATTTTGTGGAAAATCATTATTTATTATTTGAGATTATTTATAATTTTTTAAGATTTTTCTGATATTTATTAAACCTATTTGCAAATATTACGAAAAAGAAGGATCTTTTTGCAAAATTGTCATTTTGAAGGATGAAAGTGCAAAACTATTTTCTAGATTTTTCAAACAGTGTCGGCTGGAAAATAAGGGGTTTATTTTGTTCTTAAACCTCAATTTAATTGGTTTTATCAAGTTTTCAAGTATAGAGATCTATTTATGTAATGTTATACTTTAAACGGGTTATTTTGCAAATGTGTTCAAAATCCCTAATTCTCCTATTCTGGCCTATTTAAAAGAGTGAAGTGCAGCCGTATTTCGCTGCAAAATGAAAAGTTTTTATTATTTCTTGGAGATTTAAGGAGGTGATCTTGGATTTCGCAAAAGAAAGGCTTTTCTTATTAGATTTCTTCATTTGAGGTGAGTGACTTGTTTTGTTTTCTTTTTGTTTTGTGAATGTCATATGTGAGTGATATAATTTGTTTTGTTTTATTCTTTTAATTTTGTATATGGTATTTTATCTACTAGAAAGCATGTTAGGGTTTGATTATGAATATGTACCTGATGGATTGGATGGATTGATGAATTAAAAATTGATCTTTTATGAACCCTAATTATCTATGGATAGATTTGCATGTGGACGATGTGAGTTCTTATTATCATTGAGTTTGGATGAGCACATCTTGATTATAGAAATGTTAGATTTGTTCATGTTCATGAGTTTATAATGGTGATTGAGTTTGAGAAAATTTTAGAAGGACTAATGAATTAGGAGATTATGTCTCAAGAATTGGATTTGAGATAAATTGGATTGAGTTTGATGAATACAACTAAATTGAGGATCTTTTTGAGGTCTTTGTATTCATATGGTTTGGATCTGAATATGAAGCTATTTCAATGAACAATTAATTTTTTAAGAAACTCTATTTTGTTTATATGCACAATTCATGTTTGATTGAAAGAAATTAACAAATCGCTATTTTTATAAATTCGAGTAGTTTTGATTTAGTTCTTATGGACGATTATATATCCTACAAGTTGTATTGGATCAAATAAGAAATATGCTTTTGATAGAAATCATTTTTCATAAAGTAAAACTGGATATCAGTTGAAATATGCACAACCAAATCTGCAGTCTACAGGTCGACAGTCGACCGGTATGACTTTCCAGTCAATCGTCGCTGCCTGGCTGCTGTAATTTTTTTGAAGTTTTTAAATTATTATGCGGAACAGTCGACTGACTCATCTTTACAGTCGACTGAGTCTGCTCCGTTTTGATGTCACCCTGAGAATTGGATTTCTCTCTGGACAGTCGACCTATGACCTTTTACAGTCGACTGCTATAATTAGAATTATTTCTTGAAGGTTATTGGATTTTTCGTTCTGGACGGTCCACCTATGACCCTTTTACAGTCAACTGCTACACTTAGAATTATTTTCTTAAAGCTATTGAATTTTCTTTCTGGACAATCGACTTACGTTTGTCTATAGTCAACTGATACTGTTGTATCTTTATATCTTTGAATGTTCTTTTAAATGAATTATTCTCTAAATGTTTTTAATCTATAACTTACTATTCTATATTTTATCTTCTATTGAACATATGTTTTCAAGTGAGTTAACTGAGCAATTTATGTTGGAAGTTTTGTTTGGATATTTGGGTGTGAGTCACTAGAGGGGGTGTGTGACCCTAGTATACTGGTAGTTGAGGTATTTATGTTTGGGCCTGTTGAGGCATTTTAGTTGATCAGTTGTTAAGTCCGGTAGGGTACACCAACTCTAGGAGATTCGTAAAGTAATCAAATAACCTAAATGATAAAAACAGCCACTAGTGGTGATATGATGAACGAGAACATGGGTTATGGACCTCAGTATGGCTCGTGGTGTGAGATAATCCTCGAAATTATCCAGGAGTGAGTAAAATAGTCTCCGGAATTACCTGTGATGTGGGATTGATCTCCGGAATTATCGGGGTCGAGGTGATGCACATATGGTATTCGTGTGATAAGGTGCCTTCGCTTGCGGTGTGGGGTATTCTCGAAGACTCCCAGGTGTGAGTGAAATAGTCTCCGAAATTATCTATGGATAGAGATTGACCTCTAGAATTATCGAGGCATGGGCTAATACTCACAGTTTATCTTTATCTCGCAGTAGTCATCGTGTTAAGATTAGTTGTATAGCGGGAGATTAAACCCTACAATGTGGAGACGTTAAGGGCTTGCCCCGGACCTATATAGAGTGAGATGCATAGACTCCGACAAGTACGCATTAGAGAGTCAGCATATCGAATTGTGTTTTCTTGACTTGGTTTCATGCATGTGTTTTCCTGTTTTCTACACTTGACACTTAGTCTAGTTTCACTTGATGTTTTCGTGTTTCCTTGCTATATCATATCTGAGTATTCTTGTTTATTTCATGTCATTTATGATTCTATATTTTACTTATGTTGTTTGTTTTATGTCACTCACACCATTATGGCTGACCCCTTTAGTTTTGGAGGTTAGGGTTATCTCTAGTCTCATAATTTACAGGTGATTACATGTAGCTTGGGATTTGGAGGCATGAGTTAAAGTGGTGTAATGAGTTATGTAATTTGTAAAAGAAATTGTTGTAAGGAAAGAAATTTGTAATTCAAGGTGTATTATATTCCGCTGTGCTATGTAAAGATTAATGTAATGAAAGTTGAAATTTTTTTTATTGGTATTTGGCTATGTTTCATATTATATTTGAAGTCGATGCTGGAATTGTGCCACGTATTTCTAAGATATCATATTGAAAATTCGGGGCGCTACAGAGATTGGTATCAGAGCATGCTTCAATAGTAATAATAAACATTGTATAAAAATAACCTAGGTGTGGACACTAGAGTGTGAGTACCTAGGTGTGGACATTAGAGAGTGAGTATCACATAGAACTGAAACATTATGTTTTTGGGTATGGTTGCGGTTTTGCCAGAGGGTATTGATGTGAATATGAATTGTGTTGTGATACTCTAACTCTTCCCTCATTTTGTAGTATTCAGAATGGTTGGACCCAGAACCAGAAATGGTAACAATGGTGATGGGGCAGGAAGTGCCCAAGGAATAGGAGTTGATCTCGAGGCCGAATTTGCTAGGGTGTATTAGACTTTGAATGCAATGATGACAGCTAATTTGGTGCAAAATCAGAACCAGAATCAGAATCATGGGGCTGGACCAGGGTTTGTTAACGCTGATCCTATCAAGTAGATTGAGTCCTTCTAGAGGATGAGGCCGCCCGTGTTTGAAGGGCAGTCTAATCCAAATGAGGCTAATGATTGGATTAGATGGATGGAGACAATCTTCAAGGTCTCAGAAACTCCAGCAGCTAACAAGGTGAAGTTGGCCACTACGCAGTTGGAAAAGGATGCTGGTTTTTAGTGGCAAACGGTAAAGAGGACTTTGGGGGACCAGCAAATGACTTGGGAGGCTTTTCTGGAAGAATTCATAAATCATTTCTTTCCCCTGGATATTCAGGAGAAGAAGGCGACAGAGTTCTTGAATCTACAGCAAGGCCGCATGACCGTGCGAGAGTATGAGACTAAGTTCGCTCAGCTGTCGAGGTATGCATCGGAGCTGATAGTTGATGAGGCGAAGAAGGCGAAGAAGGTTGAGGCCAAACTTGAGGTTGAGAATGATTCCTTTGGGCATAAGAAGGTTCGATAAGCTGGTCAGGAGAGCAACTATGACAGAAGAAGGCGTGGATCAGTTCCAGAAGAAGCAATAGACCTAGAACAGGAATAAGAGGCCAGCATCAGGTCAGAGTGGGAAGGGATTTCCAGCGATGCAAGTTAAGTTCATTGGTCCAGTGCAGAAGGTACCTGCAACTCAGAAAGTGACTTGTTACTACTGCAAGGAGGCAGGTCATTACAGGTCAGCGTGTCCTAAGTTAGCGAAGTAGGCTTGTTTTCAGTGTGGGCAGGCAGGACATTCTAAGCCTCATTGTCCGCAGTTGAGGAAGGATGGTCCAGGCGAAGGTAAATTCCAGAGACGAGGGCAAGAGTTCGCATTAACTGAGGAGGATGCAAGTAACTCGGAAGATGTGATCCAGGGTATGCAAGAGTTTTGATTTTATTTTTTAATCAATGTAATAAGTAAAACTTTTATTTGAGAATAATTGGAGATTGAGTATTATTCTTCATGTAACAGGAATTGTCTTAGTTAGTGGAATTAAGGCAAAAGTTTTATTTCATACTGGTTCTTCACATACTTTTGTGTCGCCCAATTTTGCAAAGGTCTTAGGTGTGGAGCCTAAGTCATTCCCAGGCAAGGTTTTGTCGATGGCAATGCCGTCAGGTAAAGAATTGATTGCTGATTGATATTACGAAGGCTGTGATATCGAGATTGGCGGGAGATTGTTCGGCATTGATCTGATTAAGCTGCAAGTCTTAGGAGTGGATGTGATTGTGGGCATTGATTGGATGGCAATATATGATGTCACAATTGAATGCAAGCAGAAAGAGGTATTAGTGAAAGCACCAGGTGGTCCCACAGTGACTTTCCAAGGGAAGAAGAAGGTTCCGAAGGTGGCTGCAATGGTATCCAAGATAGCGATTCCAGATGAAGTCAAAGGCATTCCAGTTGTCAGAGATTTTCCTAAGGTGTTCTTGGAAGATTTGTTAGGATTACCGCCGCAGAGAGATGTGGAGTTTTGCATCAATGTTCAGCCGGGAAGTGCTCCGATTTCTAAGGCTCCGTACAGGATGACACCTGTAAAGCAAGACGAAGTGAAGAAATAGATTGAGTTGTTGAGCAAGGGGCTTGTTATGCCGAGTTCCTCACCGTGGGGTGCGCCAGTGTTGTTAGTCAAGAAGAAGGATGGGTCAATGAGGATGTGCATTAACTACCGGGAGTTGAAT
The DNA here is from genome assembly GCA_017893485.1 of Hemerocallis citrina. Taxonomy (NCBI): domain Eukaryota; kingdom Viridiplantae; phylum Streptophyta; class Magnoliopsida; order Asparagales; family Asphodelaceae; genus Hemerocallis; species Hemerocallis citrina. The sequence goes on along the minus strand of CM030360.1, from coordinate 111,996,772 downwards.
AGGATGACTATTCAGAACAAGTATCCACTTCCATGGATTGATGATTTGTTCGTCAGGCTTCAGGGAGAAGCTGTGTTTTCGAAGATTGTTTTGAGATTAGGGTATCATCGGGTTCGAGTCAAAGAGGTAGATGTGAGTAAGATAGCTTTCAGGACTCGTTATGGGCTCTATGAGTTTTTGGTGATGCCATTCGGATTGACGAATGCGCCAGTCGTGTTCATGGATATGATGAACCGGGTTTTGAGGCCATTTATTGACCCCTTCGTAGTGGTCTTCATCGACGATATTTTGGTGTATTTGAAGTCAAAGGAGGAGCATTCTATGCACTTGACAGCGGTATTACAGAAATTGCAGGAGCATAGCATATATGCCAAGTTGTCGAAGTGTGAGTTTTGGAAGTTTGAGGTAGCTTTTCTTGGTCATATCCTTTCTAAGGAGAGAGTGGCCACTGATCCTCAAAAGGTTGAGGCAGTAAAGGATTGGCCCAGGCCAACGTCTGTGAAGGAAGTCAAGAGTTTCTTGGGTTTGGCTGGTTACTACAGGAGATTCATCCAAGGTTATTCTCAGATTGCAGTTCCTTTGATAGGTTTGATCCGGAAGAATATGGCATTTTCGTGGACTGATAATTGTGAGGCGAGTTTCCATAAGTTAAAGGAGAGGTTGACTACTGCACCTATCTTAGCTTTGCCTCAAGCTGGGAAGGATTATGATATCTTCAATGATGTGTCTCTCAGAGGTTTGGGTTGTGTCTTGATGCAAGAAGGTAAGGTTATTACTTTTGGTTCGAGGCAATTGCGTCTGCATGAGAAGAATTATCCGAGGCATGATTTGGAGCTAGCAGCTATTATCTTTGCCTTGAAGCAGTGGAGGCATTATGTTTATGGTGAGAAGGTCAACATGTACACTGACCACAAGAGCCTGAAGTACATTTATCAACAGAAGGATTTAAATCTTCAGTAGAGAAGATGGTTGGAAGTGTTGGAAGACATTCGTCCTGAGATCAAGTATCATCCAGGCAAGGCAAATGTGGTAGCTGATGGACTTAGTAGGAAGAGTAGTTTATCAAGTTTGATCACTACTCGAAGCGAGTTGGCAGCAGAGATTGATTAGGCAGGTATCGAGGTGGTGCTACAGGGTTTGAGGGCGTCTTTGGCTCAGATGAGGCTGCAGCCTTCCTTGAGAGAGAGGATTGTGGAAGGTTAGAAATCAGATTCAGAGATTCAGAAGATGTTGCAACAGGTTTCAGAAGGCAAGCTATCAAAGTTTCGTGTCCAAGATGGAGTTCTATGGATGGGTGAGAGGTTGTGTGTTTCGGATAATACAGATTTGAGAGAGTGTATCTTGCAGGAAGCACACAGTAAATTATTGTCAATACATCCTGGAGGCACAAAGATGTACAAGGACATCAAACAGCACTTTTGGTGGTCTGGTATGAAGTGGGATGTGGCAGATTTCGAGGCAAGGTGTCTGACTTGTCAGCAGATCAAAGCAGAAAATCAGAGACCTGGAGGTTTGTTGCAGCTGTTGCCCATTCCAGAGTGGAAATGGGAGAATATCAGTATGGATTTCATCATGGGTTTGCCGAGGAGTTTGAAGGGCAATGACTCGATTTGGGTTATTGTGGACCGTTTGACTAAGTCGGCTCACTTTCTGGCCATGAAGATTATTTGGTCGTTGGAGAAATTGGCTGAGTTGTACATTGGTGATATTGTGAGGCTTCATGGAGTTCCTGTGTCGATTGTTTCCGACAGGGATGCAAGGTTCACTTCAAGGTTTTGGAAGAGGCTACAAGCAGCTTTGGGCACCAGAACCGACTTCAATACCGCTTTTTATCCACAGACTGATGGTCAGACTGAGAGGGTGAATCGAGTGCTGGAAGATATGCTGAGGGTTTGTGTTATGGAATTTTGGTGGTAGCTGGGAGAGATACATGGCATTGGTTGAGTTTGCCAATAGCAACAGTTACCATGCGAGTATCGGGATGGCATCGTATGAGCTTTGTACGGGCAGAGGTGCAGGACACCTGTTTGTTGGTTCGAGGTTGGCGAGAGGCAGATGTTCGGTCCTGAGATCAAGCAGCAGACGTCAGAGCAAATCGAGCTGATTCGCAAGAGGATGGTTGAGGCCCAAAGTGGCAGAAGAGTTACGCTGATACTCGACGAAGGGACTTGGAGTTAGAGGTTGGGGATGTAGTTTTCTTCAAGGTGTCTCCGACCAAAGGAGTGATCAGGTTTGGTAAGGGAGGCAAGTTAGTGCCAAGGTATATTGGGCCATTCAGGATCGTGGAGCGGGTTGGTAGGATTGCATATAGGTTAGAGCTTCCCGAGGAGTTGGCACAGGTGCATGATGTGTTCCATGTGTCATTGTTGAGGAAGTATGTGCCAGATCAAAATCATCAGTTGGTAGAGGTTCCTGAAGGTCTACAGGTGAACTTGAGTTACAAGGAACAGCCTGTAGAGGTTGTCGACCGTAGGGAGAAAGTTCTTAGGAGTAAAGTGATACCTATGGTCAAGGTGCTGTGGAGGAATCAATAGTTCGAGGAGGCAACTTGGGAGCCAGAGGATCACATGCAGAAGGATTTTCCTGAGCTTTTTGTATGATTGTATCTTATTTGTGTAATGGTATTTCTTTGGATGATTGTACTATTGGATTGAGTTGTATTTCTTTTATTTGATTATGTTCTTCTATGTGAATGTTTTGAATTATGGTTCATTTATGAAATTTCAATTTCTTTGTTTATTCTTGTTTTGGACCCTATTAGCAATAGTTCTGAGGACCGAACTCTTCTAAGGAGGGAGTGATGTAGTACCCCGTATTTTTAAATATAATTTTAAAGATTTATAAATGAATTAAAATGATTTTTTGGAGATTTAATAAATAATTTCATAAGATTTACCCTTTTTACACGTGCAAATATTTTCTTGGAAAGTTCATAAGGCAAAATTATTTTGTGAAAAATCATTATTTATTATTTGAGATTATTTATATTTTTTCTAGATTTTTCTGATATTTATTAGACCTATTTGCAAATATTACGAAAAAGAAGGATCTTTTTGCAAAATTGTCATTTTGAAGGATGAAAGTGCAAAACTATTTTCTAGACTTTTCAAACAGTGCCGGCTGGAAAATAAGGTGTTTATTTTATTTTTAAACCTCAATTTAATTGGTTTTATCAAGTTTCTAAGTATAGGGATCTATTTATGTAAAGTTATACTTTAGAAGGGTTATTTTGCAAATGTGTTCAAAAACCCTAATTCTCCTATTCCGGCCTATTTAAAAGAGTGAAGTGCAGCCATCTTGCACTGCACAACACAAAGGTTTTATTATTTCTTGGAGATTTAAGGAGGTGATCTTGGATTTCGCAAAATAAAGGCTTTTCTTATTAGATGTCTTCATTTGAGGTGAGTGACTTGTTTTATTTTCTTTTTGTTTTGTGTATGTCGTATGCGAGTGACATAATTTGTTTTGTTTTATTCTTGTAATGTTGTATATGGTATTTCATCTAATAGAAAGCATGTTAGGGCTTGATTATGAATATGTACATGATGGATTGGATGGATGGATTGGATGGATTGATGAATTAAAATTGATCTTTTATGAACCCTAATTATCTATGGATAGATTTGCAAGTGGACGATGTGAGTTCTTATTATCATTGAGTTTGGATGAACACATCTTGATTATAGAAATGTTAGATTTGTTCATGTTCATGAGTTAATAATGGTGATTGAGTTTGAGGAAATTTTGAGAAGGACTAATGAATTAGGAGATTATGTCTCGAGAATTGGATTTGAGATAAACTGGATTGAGTTTGATGAATACAACTAAATTGGGGATCTTTTTGAGGTCTTGGTATTGATATGGTTTGGATCTGAATATGAAGCTATTTCAATGAACAATTAATTTTTAAGAAACTCTATTTTGTTTATATGCACAATTCATGTTTGATTGAAAGAAATTAACAAATCGCTATTTTTATAAATTCGAGTAGTTTTGATTTAGTTCTTATGGACGATTATATATCCTACAAGTTGTATTTGATCAAATAAGAAATATTCTTTTGATAGAAATCGTTTTTCATAAAGTAAAACTAGATATCGGTTGAAATATGCACAACCAAAATCTGTAGTCTGCAGGTCGACAGTCGACCAGTGTGACTTTCCAGTCGACCGTTGCTGCCTGGCTGCTATAATTTTCTTGAAGTTTTTAAATTATCACGCGGAACAGTCGATTGACTCTTCTTTACAGTCGACTGAGTCTACTCTGTTTTGATGTCACCCTGAGAATTGGATTTTTCTTTGGACAGTCAACCTATGACCCTTTTACAGTCGACTGCTATACTTAGAATTATTTCTTGAAGATTATTGGATTTTTCGTTCTGGACAGTCGACCTATGACCCTTTTACAGTAGACTGCTATACATAGAATTATTTTCTTAAAGCTATTGAATTTTCTTTCTGGACAGTCGACTGATACTGATGTATCTTTATATCTTTGAATGTTCTTCTAAATGATTTATTCTCTAAATGTTTTTAATCTATAACATACTATTCTATATTTTATCTTCTACTGAACATATGTTTTCAAGTGAGTTAACTGAGCAATTTATGTTGGAAGTTTTGTTTGGATATTTGGGTGTGAGTCTCTAGAGGGTGTGTGTGAGACCCTAGTATACCGGCAGTTAAGGTATTTATGTTTGGGCATGTTGAGGTATTTTAGTTGATCAGTTGTTGAGTTAAGTCCGGTAGGGTACACCAACTCTAGGAGATTCGTAAAGTAATCAAATAACCTAAATGATAAGGATAGACACTAGTGGTGATATGATGAACGAGAACATGGGTTATGGACCTTAGTATGGCTCGCAGTGTGAGATAATTCCCGGAATTATCCAGGTGTGAGTGAAATAGTCTCCGGAATACCTGTGGTGTGGGATTGATCTATAAAATTATCGGGGTCGAGGCAACGCACATGTGGTATTCGTGTGATGAGGTGCCATCGATTGCGGTGTGGGGTATTCTCGAAAACTCCCAGGTGTGAGTGAAATAGTCTTCGGAATTATCTGTGAATAGAGATTGACCTCCGGAATTATCAGGGCATAGGCTAATACTCACAGTTTATCTTTATCTCGTAGTAATCATATTAGGATTAGTTGCATAGCGGGGGATTAAACCCTACAATATGGATACGTTAAGGGCTTGCACCGAACCTATGTAGAGTGGGATGTATAGACTCCGACAAGTACGCATTAGAGAGTCAGCATATAGAATTGTGTTTTCTTGACTTGGTTTCATGCATGTGTTTTCCTGTTTTCTAAACTTGACACTCAGTCTAGTTTCACTTGATGTTTTCGTGTTTCCTTGCTATGTCATATCTTATGTATTCTTGTTTATTTCATGTCGTTTATGATTCTATGCTTTACTTATGTTATTTGATTTATGTCACTCACACCATTATGGCTGACCCCTTTAGTTTTGAGGGTTAGGGTTATCTCTAGCAGGTGATTACTTGTAGTTTGGGGTTTGGATGCATGAGTTAAAGTGGTGTAATGGGTTATGTAATTTGTAAAAGAAATTGTTATAAGGAAAGAAATTTGTAATTCAAGGTGTATTTTATTCCGCTGTGCTATGTAAAAATTAATGTAATGAAAGTTGAATTTTTTTTTATTGGTATTTGGCTGTGTTTAATATTACATTTGAAGTCGATGTTGGAAATTGTGCCACTTATTTCTAAGATATCATATTGGAAATTCGGGGCGTAACATAGCTTGGATACAACTTCTATTTTTGCAGCTTCTTCAGTACCTATGCTAGATGCCCAGTATGCTTTTCCTCCGACTTAGAGTAGACGAGAATATCGTCGATGAACACCACGTCGAAAGAATTGATGAATGGCCGCAGCACCCTGTTCATCATGTCCATGAATATAGCCGGTGCATTTGTTACTCCAAACGGCATAACCAAGAACTCATAATGCCCATGCCAAGTTCGGAATGCAGTCTTGTGCACATCCTCTTCCTTTACACGAACTTGGTCATAACCCGACCGAAGATCTATCTTGGAGAAAACTACTGCTCCTTGTAGTCAGTCGAACAAATCCTCAATTCGCGGAATCAGATACTTATTCTGGACGGTCACCTTTTTTAACTCCCTATGATCGATACACATTCTCATCGATCCATCCTTTTTCTTCACCAATAGGACTGACGCTCCCCAAGGCAATGCACTCGGTCTGATAAAACCCTTGTTTAACAGTTCTTCAATGTACTTCTTAACCTCATCCTGTTTCACCGGCGCCATTATGTACGGTGCCTTGGAAATTGGTGCACTCCCTAGCTGAATGGAAATGTTGAACTCTACATCTCGATGAGGTGGTAGTCTCGGTAGGTCTTCCAAGAATACTGTCGAAAAGTTTCGGAATACAGGAATCTGCTTAACCTCCTCAGGAATCTTTTGCTTAGTTATAGCTGCCATCAACAGCTTGCACTTTCTCTTTCCTTGAAATGTAACAGCTGGTCCTCCTGGTGCCTTCACCAACACTTCCTTGGTCTTGCACTCGATACTGGGGCTGTAAATTGACATCCAATCTAAGCCAATAATTACATCACTCCCAACACTGCGAACTCTATAAGATTGATACCAAACATTCTCCCTCCGATCTCGAGGTGACAACCATCATAATATCGATCGGTAGTCAACGTCTCTCTTTTTGGAGTAGCTACTGCTAGAACCTTGTAAGGAAAAAATTTTGGCTCAACTCCCAATCATTTAGCAAATGCAGGTGACAGAAAAGTGTGGGATGATCCAGTATCAAACAAAACAATTGCTTTCATTCCATTAATTAGAATTTCTCCTGTTACATAATGAATACTCTTAGTACATAACACTTTCTAACATAAAAACATGAAATAACAACAGTAAAACTCTATTTGAGTGCCCCATACCGATGATGACATTGTCTGCATCATCTGCATCAGCTTCAGTCAGGGCAAACACTCGTCCCTGCCGGTATGGCTTCTTTCCTTGCTCTGCCTGCTTCTGCCTCTGTCCTCCTTACTGGAATTGGGGGCACAAGGGCTTGGTATGGCCTTCCTTTCCATAGTTGAAGCAGGTTATGGGGTTCCGAGGTTTGGTGCAGTCAGTCCTGAAATGATCAGCTTCTCCATAATAGTAGCAAGTCACACCCGGGCCCCTAATACCTCCGTTGCTTGGCCTCACCATCACAGAAATGACATTTGTCCCAGTTGGTCGGAACCTCTGTGCTGGGGGCTGTCCCATGCAGTTACTTGCTGGTGCGGGCCTCTTGCCAGCTCTCCAATTGTTATTCTTGGTCTGAGCCAACTGATACCGTTCCATGTCGGCTTCAGTGGCTACAACCCTCCTGACCAACTTGTCGAACCTCCTGATACCCAGGGGTATCATCCGAGACCTCAGACATGGCCTCAATCCCTATTCAAACTTCCGTGCCCTCTTTTCCTTGTCAATTACCAATTCCGGTGCATACCTCGAGAGCTGACTAAACTTGGTCTCATACTCTCGAACAGTCAAACTTCCCTGCTGTAAACTAAGGAATTCCATAGCCTTTTTCTCCTACACATACATTGGAAAATAGTTGCTACGAAACTCCTCCAAGAATTCCTCCCAAGTGATCGGTTCATTACTCAGGGCTCGCTTCATGAACTGCCACCAGACCCCGGCATCCTTCTCTAGCTGCATGGTGGCCACCTTCACTTTGTTCGCATCTGGTGTCTCCAAGACCTCAAATACTGTTTCTATCTGTCGAATCCAGTCATCTGCCGCATCTGGATTCGCCTTGCCATGCCCTCAAACACTGGTGGTTTCATCCGCTAGAACGATTCCACCAATTTGATTGCTTCCGAGACTTTTACTGCCTGTCCTACCCTGGTGCTTCGGTTCACCTTTGCGTCAAAGGTGTTGATAGTTTGGTACACCCTAGCCAATTCTGTTTCTAGATCAATTCTGTTACCCTCACCACTGGGTCATTCAGTGTTTCGAGTTCTTCGTCTAGCCATTTCTGAGTCATAAAACTTCATTAATCACCAAAAATAACAAAAACATACACTTTCTTCAACATAATTCATTTCATTTCCAAAAATAAACTATGTACATTCATAAATAAAATCTTGTCCGTACATCGATTACATGAAACATTAGAAAAGAAAAACCCCAACATAAACAGTCTAGATTCTACGGTTTCTTCTGGTTTCCCTGAGCTCTTCCTGTAGTTCATCTATTCCCCTTCGCATCTCTGCGTACTTCTGACGGCATTCCTACTTTCCCGAACGAGCCTTGTTGTCTAGCTGGGTAAAGTGCCAAGCATTCCTGTGTCGAAGCTTTTCTAGTTCCCACACTCGCTGGCTCAGATCTGCAATGTTCCGCTTGTCTTTCGCGTGATAAGCTTCCATGTGGTTTACTTTCCACTTATGGATGATCAAGCTTTTGGAGAGAAGCTGTAACTCCCGTATCCCGTAAATACATATTTTCTGAATATTTTCAGTATTTTGATTATTTATAAATTCACTTTTTGTTTTTAATTCGATTTGGATCATCTATTAAAATATTTTCGAATCGAAAATTATATTTCTTTCGAACGATGATGTATTTTAACTTTACTTTCTATTAATAATTCATCAACTATTTACATTTTAGCTCAAATCAGATATATTATTATTATAGGATTATTTTAACCTTATTATTATTATTGTTATTACTTTGATTGCTGTTATTATTATTGTTATTGTTATTATTATTATTACATCTTTGTTATTATTATTATTGTTATCATTATTCTTATTATTATTATTTTTGTAGAGCCCGAACATACTCCATTTTATTTGCACTTCACTAGTTGATTTAATATATATATATATATATATATATATATATATATATATATATATATATATGTATGTTTTATAAACTCTATAATCCTATTTTATTTACATATTCTCTTATTCCCTATTGAATTTTAACCCAAAACCCACTTCTCCTACCCGTTAACCCAAAAACCCTATATCCAAACTTAACCTATATAAACCTACCCTAACCCTATACTATTTTACCTTACTCGTTAACCCAAAAACCCTATATTGAAACTTAACCTATATAAACCTAACCTAACCCTATGCTGTTTTACCCTACCCCATCTACAGCCGTCAACTCTACCCCTCTTCCCCTACCCGTGTTCATCTTCCTTTACCTCCTGTCCTCCTGCACTCGACCCAACCTACTGCCCACATCCTCCGTCATCCTCGTCGCCTCACCTCCTCCCCGACATCGACCTCCATTGCTGTCCTAGCCCCTGCATCGACCTTCGCCCTCCTCCTCTACTGCTTCGAGCAGCCATTGCCCTCATCCACCGCCCTCTTCTCCCCCTTCGTCGAGCGCTACCCTGTTCCTTCCACCGCCGTCGACCGCCAGTCCTCTCTTCCTTGCCCAACACCGTTACTGCCGACTGCAACCACCTTGGAACCGATCAAAACACACTGTTGTCGATCGACTTCGTCTCCAATGCCGTTGTTGTCCCCTTGCTGTGACTGCCGCCAGCCGTCAGCCATCCAGCAGCAACCCCCCTGCCATCGAACCGCCATCCCCGCTGCTCTCTCTCTCCTCCTCTGCCGAGCTTCACTGTTAGCTGTGTTGGATAGTGGTTGTTTGGTGTTTTGTGGAGTAGGAGTGGTTACTGCTGCTTTGCTATTGTGGAGAAGTAATTGCTGTGTTAAGGATTTGTTGTGGGTGTTTACTGTTTTGTTGGGGTGTTGCTATGGATTGCACTCTATTTGCACGTGTTTCCATGCGTGCGTGGTTCGTGTTTCGTCGTCCGGGATTCTCATCCCATTATTCTTGATATTCAAATTAATCGTCCATAAGGCAAGTCACTTTTCCTCTTGAATTACTAATTGTATCAAATTCAAGAATTTTTATTGAAACTCCGCAAGTAAATCTTGATCGTTTATCGTATCATTGTATTGATTATCTTTCGTTGGGTCTATTGAGAGTTTATATGAGCTAACCCCAATATTCGTGACATCGTGCCACTTTTGACTCCAAAGATTGAATCTTTCATGCATTCACGTAGAATTGATAATAGGGTTATTCATATAATCTTATACAAATAATCTATTGTAGAAATAATTGCTAGGTGGTAAGGTTGATTGATCGATTGGTGATTGGTTGATGTTGAATTAGTGTATGTATGTGTTTTTAATTGTATTTACCATTCTATTAAACCAATCATACTAATTATAAGATCTATTGACTACAGAATCGATATTCATCATGTTTAATTAATTTATTTCATGAAAAATATCCAAAAACCTGTATGTTACTTGCTTCCTGTATTTTGTCTTCTATTTTCGACCTAGTAAACTATTTTAAAATAAATAACTTTCTGAATAAGATTTGTAGCCCTATGTTTCTAGTTTCCAGAACATCTTGAATTTCTGAATTCTGAATTGTGTAGAAAAAGTTATAATAGTTTTACTACATTTGTGTTTTTATTTTCAGATTTTTACATTCTTGTATGATTCATGTTTAAACTGTTAAAAGATGGTTTCAATATTAAAATATTGCTCTGAAAATTTTCAGAATGTTAGATAACAAGTTTAGGAGTCTAAATAATATTTTGATGATTTTATTATTCAGTTTTCGCTGATTCTAAAATTATAATAACATGATGTCGATTTTCTGCCTGAACATGAAATCTGTAAAGAATGATGTTTTTGACCAAGCTACTGTTGTCGGATTTTGATCTTTAAATATGCGTTGGAACCGTGTGGAAGTCTAGTTTTCAGAATTTCTGACTGTTTTAGTTTTCGAATTCTGTAGCAGTGGGAAATTGTATTTTTTTACTAACTACGCTTGCTGTACAGAATTTTATATTCCAGTTTTTAATAGATTAATTATTCCTATATCGTAGTATTTCATAAATTAATGTATGTATGTTGCATTGCATGATCCTAATGTCCTATTGTCATCATTCTAATTGTCCTATCCAAATTTATCATCCTATTATTCTCTCTATTGTTACTATCATTCATCTCATGTCTCAAATTGCATATTGTGTTGTATTGATTGAATAAAATTTTGTTAAACAAGCCGAGGTTTAAGGGTTAACTTAAGTAGTGGACAATATAGAGACTGTAATAGGAAAGGAGCTCGTGGTTTCCCTACAATTACTGAATTACTGAATGACTGAATAACTGGATAACTGCTATTATTCCATGCACATTGATCCTGAATAACTGAATGACTGAATATCTGAAGAGAATTATTTATATGGCTTCCTAAGTACATGAACTATAGAGTCTACCGCTAAGTCTAAATGCAACTTGTTTGTATGTAGCAACCATGTGGTAAATAAATGGGACGCATGAAGTGCTACATTACTTAGGATTAAAATGATTAATAGACTTAAGAATTGACACGACATTGACACTGCATATTGTACATCATTGTTCCTATTGATATCGAATATGGGCTAAGTGTTATTGTTATTGATCATTGAATATTGTTATCAAGTATTGAAACATTGTTTACAACTATTGCATCGATTACCATAATATTGATTATTGTTATTATCCCATGTTATTGATTCCTATTGATGCATTGAATTCATTGTTATATCGTTATTCCATTGTTCCTTACTTTCTCTACTTGCTGTCCATGACTTGCTCTAAGGAAATTTTTTTTCCTCTTTTTAGATGAAGTGTTCACGGGTAATGAAGAAGAATTGCATGCTAGCATTGGAGAACAGACATTCTGAAGATTTAATGCTTTCTAATTACTTATTGTTTTAATGAACTTATTCTATCGAGACTTATTATTATTTGTGATTGGGTTTATTATTGTATTGGGCTCATGACCCAAATTTTATTATTTGTTTCCAGACGTTGGTTTATTGTATTTGGATATTTCATATTGCTTCATTCCAAGTATTGTTGTTAATGAGATTATTTGCCTGCGCAATTGTTCTGTATTGATTATATGTTGAGTTAATTGGATAAACAGTTTATGGGTGACATTACTCATTCACTGGGCCAATTTTTCATGCTCGTATTCCGTATTTTTGGAAAGCAGAGCATGACAGAAGCGGTGATGTGGTCCTTTCTGTTGTGAGCAGGTTCTTCATTTGAGGATTCATCAGGAGAATTAGGTGGATGTGGAGTAATCTCTCGAGATTCGGGCAGCTCCCCGTCTTCCTCCTCCGGGTCTTCCTCTTCTTCGGGTTTCTCCTTGTAACGCCCCGATTTCCATACACTGGGAAACCGTGACAGAAGCTAGAATATTTTCCTTCAATTAGCCATAATACATAGAAAAATAGGAAAACTTTAAAACATTTTATTCAACAAAAATGTATTACAAGTCCGAATGTTAGAAAACTGCAATACATTACATCAGTGTTACAATAATGCCATACAAGCCCAAGTGTTGCAAACTTTCAAAAAAATTTACATCGGAGTGCAATGAATAATATATAACACTTGGTACTTTCACTTGGATGCTTCTTAACAAAAATAAATTTACATCAGATGTTACAATTGAAATAAAGTCAACACTTTGCTTCTCTAGCCTTCAGTCCTCCTGAATTCTGTACATGTAGTTTTGCAATCCAGTACCTATCAAAAGGGGGACGTCAGTACATATACTGACGCTTTAAGGTTGATGACTAGAAGCGATTCTCAACTTTAAACAAACAGATTGATGAAAAGAGAAACATGAAATATGTATAATTGATGTCTCAGTGTATGCTATGATTTAGACTCTAATGAAAGATTAACTAATACCAGGATGCTCTTATTCTAATGCAAGCAACTCTTTGGAACAGTATGCCACCCATATCAACATACGCCCATAACAAGCCGTTTCTTCATATATAGGAATTTGAACCTGCGCCATGAATTCTACTCTTGTACTCAACATGTTTTTGAAGATACAGTGTGACTGATGAGGTTGCACACACACAATGCTATAATCCATTCGCTCTAACCAAGCTCTGAAGCCTCGCAATCTATTGACTTCCCTTGGGGGAAACAAATATAAACTTGGTACTCAGATTTTAATCCTATTTCGAAATCATTTTATTAGACAAATCCATGCAATTCAACTATTTACCACACACACTACTCTCAATCATGAAAAAAAATTACTCACTCATACTAATAACAACATTTCCAATAACAACATTCAATCATGGCATTAAATAATTTTATAAATCTTATTATGCCCTTTATTAAATCTCATGACTAATATTCAAAAACGAAGATGATGATTAATATCTAACATGGTCTCTACTTCATAACACTTTATCTCGCATAATAATCAAACCAGCATACTACGTTTGAAATTTTAAATCGAAAGTTTAAGGAACATTCACACATTTATATATTCTACAGCATAGCAAGCTACTAACAAAAATAAATTAGAAAGTTGAGAAACACCACACAAATAGTTTTCACACACATTATCTAACCACAATCCACACACAATCTAAGCATGAATACTACTACACAAAATTTAGAAAGTTGGAGAACACCCACACACTTATATATATTTTTTTGTACAGCCTAGCATGTTACTACTAAGAATAAATTAGAAAGTTAAAGGAATGCCTACCCAGTCATTTCTGGTAGGCTCAAGTTGGTGTAGGTCTTATGATGCTGATTCCTCGTGCACGTAGAAACTACGCAACTCGTCGTTGTGCTCCGCTTCGTGCTACACCCCAGCAAGCGTAGAAGAAGTAGAAGACCATAGGAGAAGGAAATAGGAGATGGAGTAGGCTTCGGTTTTTGGATGATGAAGAGGGAGTCTCAGATGGGACAAGAAGAAGGAGACAGTGAGGAGTAGGAGACAGTGAATGAATGTAGGTATGACTGCATATATATGTGTATATATATAGGGGGGAAAGAGTGAGTGGGTGTGTATGTATTTGTATGTCTATGTGTATCAAAATCTATGTATGAAAGTAAGTAAGATGGTTGTATATTTTAAAAAATATTTGAGTTGGCTCAAATAGGAGAAATGAATTCAAATACAAAAAATGAAATCAACAAAGTGATAAAATAAATAGTTGAAATACGTAGAAAACGTGTAAAAAAATTTATAATGTTACAAATATTAGACGTAATGGTACAAAATACATATGTGTAACCCATGTTAGGCAAAATTTTCATAACTCAATTTTGCAGGGTGTTACAATTCAACTTCATCGAGCTGTATTCAACTTCGTCGAGCTATATTTGATCGAGCTATGGCTCTGGTCGTCTAGCTATCGCTTTGGTCGAGCTATGGATGTTGTCATCGAGCTATGGCTCTGTCGTCGAGCTACAAAGTTGGCGACCAAGAGTGATGAGTTCGGGGCTCTGAAGCTCGAAGATGGCGACCTAGGAAGTTGTGCTTTTGGTCGAGTTTCTCATCATCGTAGAGCTGCGGAGTTGGCGACCTAGGGTGACGAGTTCAGGGCTGTAAAGCTCAGGATCATAAGAGGATATTTTGGAGTAGGGTTTTGGACTCCAAACCTAAGTCTAGTACTTCTTGGGTTTATGCACTTCGGGTTCCAGGTTTGGAGTTAAGTCAGGTGTAGCGCCCTGATTTCCGTATAACTGGAAAACCGTGTCACATGCCAAGATCTTTCCTTCAATTAGTCACGAAACACAAAAATGCTGGAAATTTAAAACTTTTTATTCAACACAGAGTTACCACGCAGTAATTACAAATATCAGTTTGTAATACCAACTGTAGCGCCTGCCCTTTTTCCTTTTTTGACTCCAAACTCAATTCTTCCAATTTCTATATCACTTTAAACATAAACTAAAATAGTTATGTTTCAAAGAAATATTGGGCAGAGTCTCCCCTGTAATTTCTTCCCCAAAACAGAAAAAGCTTACGGAATTCTGCTCTAAATTCCGTAGCTCACATTACAGGCAATAATATCACGGGCTCCCCAGGCCAAAATGAGCATCATCACACAGGCAATATATATATATGCTCTGGGAGCCAAACTCATAACGGTATAATAATTATCAATTAAAAACCATAAATCCTTTTGAAAACGTAGTAAGTTTTTAGAAAATAACTTGTAAAAACCTACCACGACGCCCGGTACTCCACAACGAGATGGGTACGGGTCAAAACCATATCATACCGCCTCACACTATACTCTCCATCATCATCCACATACTTATACATCAAAATACAATTTAAAGCATAAATCTTTACTATTTACAATTAAAACCATAACCACGAATTATAAACTGGAGCTCCACTCTACTGTAACCTGTATCTACACCTCACCTCTGCACTGCTGAGGACCTGTAACAGTAGGAACCTAGGGTAGTCCAGGGACTCTCTAACCCCCAAACACTAAGGGATTAGCCATTTCTAGTGTGAGTATAATTTATTAGCTAAGTAAATAAATTAAACTTACAAGTAAAACATAATGAACTCACAATTACCAAGATAAACAAATCTTGCTTGACATCTGAACATGTAAACATCATAAATGAGATTTCACATTAAATACTCTCTGAGTCATCACCTGTATGAATATCCATACCCGCTCATGACATACTTATCTTTAGTAATCATTTGAATAACCCCTCTCATCATACAGATATTAATCGTATTGCATTATATCGCGTATCACGTTATAGACATGTGCATTCATTCTCCTACTACCACTTCCCTTCATGTCCAACCTACATCTCATTGCACATTACCATTTACTTGCATTTCATCACAATATACTCCATATCCCAACCCTAGTTTGGGCAATAACTTACCACACCCCAAGGCCGATAGCTTGGGTAATAATCACCGCACCCCCAAGCCGAACTTGGGTAATATCACATCGTGTCCCAAACCCATAGCTTGGTTATCGATTTACTTCAACTATCATACTCGCAATTTAACTCGAATGGAAAGACACGTGAATCTATAATGGATGTGTCAGTGTATGTTGTGACTTAACTCTAATGCAAGATTGCCAATACGAGGATGCTCTTATTCTAATGCCAGCAAGTCTCCGAAAGCAACATGCAGCCCATACTACATGCGCCCCTTCTCAAGCCGTTTCTCCATATATAGGGATTTGAACCCGCGTTATGAATCTCTAATTGTACACAACCAGTTCCTGACAGATGCAACGTGACTGATGAGGCTGCCGACGTGGTCAGTGCTACCAAGGCAATACGCTCATGGTGTATGTAGCCACTACCACCCGACTAACCGGACCTCAATCAAAAACCTGACGAACCGTCGGGATTACTGCTAACAGGGGAGCTCCCTGCCGCCCCCTGGTCGGACCGTAGTCCATGGCCTGTTCGTCCTCTTGGCATAGGACCCGAAGGAGTTGCGAGGTCCATTCCCCTAGCTCAGCCTGCCTTATCATGGCACTGCAGGAATTAACAATCAAGATACGCAGCCCATGTCCCCAACTGGGGAGAAGGCATCGTACATATCCCTTTGACAGGAAGGTGCAACCCAATAATACCACCTAAGGTCTGCCCCAAGGGATAAATCTCCCAAAACAACATACAGAACACGGCAATTTGTGTCGGTGTAGTTTAAGTATTCGTGAATGCTATGACTAGAATCTAAAACAATATTAACTGGTACTAGAATGCGCCTATTCTAATGTCAGCAAGTCTCCGAACGAAACATGCAGCCCATACTACATGCGCCCATTCTCAAGCCGTTTCTCCATATATAGGGATTTGAACCCGTGTTATGAATTTCTAATTGTACACAACCTGTTCCTGACAGATACAACCTGACTGATGAGGCTGCCGACATGGTCAGTGCTACCAAGGCAGTACGCTCATGGTGTGTATGTAGCCACTACCACCCGACTAACCGGACCTCACTCAAAAACCTGACGAACCGTCAGGGTTACTGCTAACAGAGGAGCCCCCTGCCGCCCCCTGGTCGGACCGTAGTCCATGGCTTGTTCGTTCTCTTGGCATACAATCCGACGGAGTTCCGAGGTCCATTCCCCTAGCTCCGCCTGCCTTATCATGGCACTGCAGGAATTAACAATCAAGATACGCAACCCATGTCCCTAACTCGTGACAAGGCACCGTACGTATCCCTTTGACAGGAAGGTACAACACAATAACACCACCTAAGGTCGCCCCAAGGGATGAGTTAGTCGTAAGGTGCACCCTACTATCAACTCCTCTCTTTCTAGCAAAATGGTTAAGTAAATGATCTTATAGTCACTACCCTAATGATGTAACTACTCCTACGCAATCTTACATAATTTCCAACATGGTCCAACTCGTGGTCCCTTGGTCCAAGACTCTAGTAACGAGATCTCCCTACCCATAACTTGGATTCTACCAACACTCTCGGCCCACGATCAACCTACACCGGTTTAAGATCTGTCGATGCCGAGGTGAGATCTATTCATTTGCTCTAAGGTGGTAGGATACGGTCCTGATGGTCGATGACCCCTAGGGTAATTAGAAGACCCTAGACTAGCACAACAAAACTGCGTACTAGCTAACAAGCTATATACGAGTAAACAGAACACATACAAGCCAACAAGCTACGTATGAAACCAACTACTACATACGAGCCAGGCAGGCTACGTATGATGCAACAATATACATACTAGCCAAATAAGCTGCGTACGAGACCAACAGCTACATACGGACCAGTCGAGCCACGTATGAGCAACCCACATACCGACAACCATATAGGTAATCAATCCTGAAGCAACCAACCGTGCTTACTAGCAAACTTGAGTGTTGCAACTATAACACGATGGTCCTTCACTAACGCTACCACCACAACATGGTAGTTCTCTACTACACTACCACTATAACGTGATAGTTGTTTACTAACGCTACAACTACAACATGGCATTTACTAGCATTCAAGCATGAGTAACTACTACATCCTAAGCAGGGATGTCTATTACAACCTTAAGCATGGTTTATAACCTTCCTATAATAATCCAAGCATGGCATATAACTCCTATAACTCAAGTAGGATTTGCTACACTTAAGCACGAATTCTTACTACTACCCAAGCATGGTATGTATACTCAAGGACAGTTAATTTCCCCATACGCCTCATCCATAAATCATATCACCACTTCAGTTTATCCAACTTCTTTAAAATATCAAATACGTATATAGAACCATACACACCATATTTGATATCATCATATGAATATAACTCATCCCCATAAACACATATATGTTATTCAACATCCTTACGTAAATATATCATACTCACCATATTCCTTAACGCACAAAAATACGTAATAGATTTATACTCACATATTCTTCAAACCACAAAATGTATAAATAACTAGTACTCGCATATTTCTCAACCGCAAAATATATAAATAAATTAACTCACTATATTTCTTAAAACACCAAAAATACGTAGATAAATTGATACTCACTATATTTCTTAAAACACAAATATATATAAATAAATTAGACTCACCATATGTTTTACAATCACAAAATACGTAATAAATCGATACTCACCATATTTCTTAAAACACTATAAATACGTAGATAATTTGATACTCACATAATTCTTCAAACCACAAAAATATATAAATAAACTAACTCACCCCATTTCGCGAAGGTTCGAAGCGTCATCATGCCACCCCGCATCCGAAGTCGCGAATATATCCTATCACCAATTTCAAAGCAATTAAAACTCAAATCATCCAAACCAATTAGAAAAGCTAATAACACCGTCCCAAATATCGCACAAGCGTTTATTGAACGCTCGGGATATACACGTGCGATGCATGTAATAAACTAATGCCGACGAGATTCTTATTTCCAACAATTACTAAATCGCTCTCCAAAATATTCTAATAGCCCAACTACAATTTCTATTACTATGCGAGAATTAATTCATATCCATATAATTCTCTTTTACAAACCCAAAACCCCAATTTACTAATAACTTACAATCTCTCTAACAATCCACTAATTTCTCACATCTACCACTTCCAACATCTCTAAATCTCTCCATCCTAATATTCCTACTCAATAAAAGTTAACCCAACTAAATTTTATACGATAAAATAATTAGGGTTTTTACCTTCCCGAATCCATTCGAAAATCCGAAGCTACCACCATGTAGAGAATCCCTCATTTAGTCTACCCCTCACTTTAATTTGAAATCCGTGGAGAAAAGAGGTGGATTTAAGGTTGGGGAACGAATCGGCGATGGGTTCTTTTGGATTTGTTTGATCGGGAATGGAGATCGGAAGGGAAGGAGAAGAAGAATGAAGAAGAAGATGGAGGGATGGGTTTTCCTTTCCTTCGGCCGGCGTGATCGGGAGAAGGAGGAAGGGAGGAGGAGAGGAGGCCGGGGTTTCCATCGGGTCTGGGAAACGAATGGGAATGGAGAAGAAGAAGGGAAGAAGGAGAGAAGGTGGGAGAGAGGAGGGGGTTTTTTGTAAAAAGTGGATAAATAATAATAGATAGATAAATATCTAAGGGAATGTTTCGTATAAGCCCCCTAGCCTTAATACATTTCAAATAAAGCCCAACTCTCTACTTTAATAATCCAACAATACAAAATACCTTAAAACTACTTCGTAATAATCCGTATAAAAATAATTTAATCTTGAAAATAATAATAAAATAAAGTAGATAATAACTGATATTTCTTAATTAAAAATAATTATTATCAGAAAAATACATACTCGCGTGCAATTCTCAATTGCGCACAGATTTCGATGCAAAATAACCATATGCTATTTTTCGGGTTGTTTCATTACTCCCTCCTTAGAATTGTTCTGTCCTCAGAACGCTGCTAGTGGGGAGGAAGACAACCACAAACATCAATGGTTCACGAGATATTTCCTTGAACCATCTCCAGTTCCTCGAGTGATATTCTCGAAAACTGGTCTTCTACCAAGTTGAACTGTCGTCCTTCAGCCTTCTGGACAGACCCACCATGAATTTGATGCTGACGTTCTTCTGCTCCTGCTCTGGAGTAGACAGTGGCTGCATTGCCTTGCTCTATTCTTGTCTACAAGTGATGTTGATTCACTCCTCGATTACGACTTCTATTGGTTGGTGACCACTCTCTCCTTAGAAAGGACGAAGTCACACATTGCCGCTTCAGCCCCTGAGCAACTCCACTTGGTGACCTTACTAAATTGTTAACACGGTTGTCCTCTGTCTGAGCAAGATTTCCTCCTTGGCGTGTTCTTAGTTGCTGCTTAATCGTAAGCTGATCTTGGATAACTCAGCCGCTTCAGTGCTTAAATCCCTGCATTTCCTACCTAAGCCTTCTGACTTGCTTACTTGGATTCGGTTGCTGCTCCCATCATGCCAAAACTGAGTTCTAAACTTGAGTAATCACTCAATTACTGGCTTGCTGGATCTCGTCAACTAGCTTCTTGCTTTCTTTCACGGTCTTTGGCTGAGGTCAATCCTTCACTTATCTCGATCCTTTGCAGTTCAGTAGCCACTCCCTCCTTAGAATAGGGCATGGCCTACGATCATTACTTCAAACTTTCAGGATTCTCTCCTGTAATTTGCTCGAAGCTGATGCTCCAGATGGTGTATTCGAACAAACCAAATCTAGAGTTGCCTCCCGCACACATCTCAACACTTGAAAAATAATTCAGACAAACGAATGTGATGAACCACAAATTGAACAAAACAGTTGCATGGATTCCATATATATATATATAAATCAAACTGGTTACGAAAGTGTTTCATCATACATTACTTCTTAGTCCAAAATAAATTTCAAAAATACAACTTTTAACTTAGTTGCAGTTCTATATGCACATACCGGTACTAGCACTCCTGCCTTCTACAGCTTGCTGGTAGTAAGTGCGAACTCTACCCTTGGTGAACAGACTCCTTTCCTTTATTGTTCATCTTCGGGGTTGATCTGCCATCCTCCCGTGAAGCTGGGGACAATCTGGTCGGATATGAGCAATCCTTCCACATTTGTAACATGTACGGTTATCTATCTGAGTGTCTTTCCTCGGACACTGGTTCTCGAGATGACCATGCTCACCACATAGGAACAACTTTCTGTCCTGGTGCCTCCAAGTTTGCCCTCCATTTCCTGAGTCTTCTGCTTCTGACCTTGGTCCTTGAACCCTGATGTTGGTGCAGATCTTGTCCCTTGTAGTCGTGGACAGACTAATTTCTTGTGCCTGACTCTTTCACAAGATTGCATACTACAACCTTGGTGGTCTCTGGGATTCGCTCCCATTTGTGTTGTAGTCGTGCCAATCTGGAATCAAGGTGTCCCTGCTCCCTTGCTAGACCTGCTAATATAGCTCTGCAAGCCTTTGTTGGTTGCTTAGCTGGACGACCTTTCCTAATCACGTGCCTCCTCAGCTTCCTCATTTGCCGATGTATGCTGGCTGCCGCCACTGGGCATTGATCCACACTTAGTCCTTGCAGTGGTGAAATCTCCTTCGGCTCTGCACTTAAGATCATCAAATCATCCATCGATATCGGTTCACTCTCTTTCGCCAGCACATTCTCGGTAAGGACATCCTCGAACACCATTCATGTGTTTAAAGGATGGTAACACATACACTAGGATTAGTCCAGATATAAAAAAAAATTATAAAACATAAGTTGAAGGAACCAACAATATGAATTATAACTATCTACAACTAGCTAAATCCCGACTCCTAAAGGCATTCAAGTTTAATTTTCCTACTGTGTTGGACTGTAAATTGAAGTCAGCTCTGATACCACTCTGTAGCGCCCCGAATTCCGTATAACTGGAAAACCGTGACACATGCCAAGATCTTTCCTTCAATTAGTCACGATACACAAAAATGCTGGAAATTTAAAACTTTTTATTCAACACAGAGTTACCACGCAGTAATTACAAATATCAGTTTGTAATACCAACTGTAGCGCTTGCCCTTTTTCCTTTTTTGACTCCAAACTCAATTCTTCCAATTTCTATATCACTTTAAACATAAACTAAAATAGTTATGTTTCAAAGAAAAATTGGGCAGAGTCTCCCCTGTAATTTCTGCCCCAAAACAAAAAAAGCTTACAGAATTCTGCTCTAAATTCCGTAGCTCACATTACAGGCAATAATATCACGGGCTCCCCTGGCCAAAATGAGCATCATCACATAGGCAATATATATATATGCTCTGGGGGCCAAACTCATAACGGTATAACAATTATCAATTAAAAACCATAATTCCTTTTGAAAACGTAGTAAGTTTTTAGAAAATAACTTGTAAAAACCTACCACGACGCCCAGTACTTGACAACGAGATGGGTACGGGTCAAAACCATATCATACCGCCTCACACTATACTCTCCATCATCATCCACATACTTATACATCAAAATACAATTTAAAGCATAAATCTTTACTATTTACAATTAAAACCATAACCACGAATTATAAACTGGAGCTCCACTCCACTGTAACCTGTATCTACACCTCACCTCTGCACTGCTGAGGACCTGTAACAGTAGGAACCTAGGGTAGTCCAGGGACTCCCTAACCCCCAAACACTAAGGGATTAGCCATTTCTGGTGTGAGTATAATTTATTAGCTAAGTAAATAAATTAAACTTACAAGTAAAACATAATGAACTCACAATTACCAAGATAAACAAATCTTGCTTGACATCTGAACATGTAAACATCATAAATGGGATTTCACATTAAATTCTCTCTGAGTCATCACCTGTATGTATATCCATACCCGCTCATGACATACTTATCTTTAGTAATCATTTGAATAACCCCTCTCATCATACAGATATTAATCGTATTGCATTATATCGCGTATCACGTTATAGACATGTGAATTCATTCTCCTACTACCACTTCCCTTCATGTCCAACCTACATCTCATTGCACATTACCATTTACTTGCATTTCATCACAATATACTCCATATCCCAACCCTAGTTTGGGCAATAACTTACCACACCCCAAGGCCGATAGCTTGGGTAATAATCACCGCACCCCCAAGCCGAACTTGGATAATATCACATCGTGTCCCAAACCCATAGCTTGGTTATTGATTTACTTCAACTATCATACTCGCAATTCAACTCGAATGGAAAGACACGTGTATCTATAATGGATGTGTCAGTGTATGTTGTGACTTAACTCTAATGCAAGATTACCAATACGAGGATGCTCTTATTCTAATGCCAGCAAGTCTCCGAAAGCAACATGCAGTCCATACTACATGCGCCCCTTCTCAAGCCGTTTCTCCATATATAGGGATTTGAACCCGCATTATGAATTTCTAATTGTACACAACCTGTTCCTGACAGATACAACGTGACTGATGAGGCTGCCGACGTGGTCAGTGCTACTAAGGCAGTACGCTCATGGTGTGTATGTAGCCACTACCACACGGCTAACCGGACCTCACTCAAAAACCTGACGAACCGTCGGGGTTACTGCTAACAGGGGAGCCCCCTGCCGCCCCCTGGTCGGACCATAGTCCATGGCCTGTTCGTCCTCTTGGCATAGGACCTGACGGAGTTTCGAGGTCCATTCCCCTAGCTCCGCCAGCCTTATCATGGCACTGCAGGAATTAACAATCAAGATACGCAACCCATGTCCCCAACTCGTGAGAAGGCATCATACATATCCCTTTGACAGGAAGGTGCAATCCAATAACACCACCTAAGGTCTGCCCCAAGGGACAAATCTCCCAAAACAACATACAGAACACGACAATTTGTGTCGGTGTAGTTTAAGTGTTCGTGAATGCTATGACTAGAATCTAAAACAAAATTAACTGGGACTAGAATGCGCCTATTCTAATGTCAGCAAGTCTCTGAAAGAAACATGCAGCCCATACTACATGTGCCCCTTCTCAAGCCGTTTCTCCATATATAGGGATTTGAACCCGCGTTATGAATTTCTAATTGTACACAACCTATTCCTGACAGATACAACGTGACTGATGAGGCTGCCGACGTGGTCAGTGCTACCAAGGCAGTACGCTCATGGTGTGTATGTAGCCACTACCACCCAGCTAACCGGACCTCACTCAAAAACCTGACGAACCGTCGGGGTTACTGCTAACAGGGGAGCCCCCTGCCGCCCCCTGGTCGGACCGTAGTCTATGGCCTGTTCGTCCTCTTGGCATAGGATCCGACGGAGTTCCGAGGTCCATTCCCCTAGCTCCGCCTGCCTTATCATGGCACTGCAGGAATTAACAATCAAGATACGTAACTCATGTCCCCAACTCGTGAGAAGGCACCATACGTATCCCTTTGACAGGAAGGTATAATCCAATAACACCACCTAAAGTTGCCCCAAGGGATGAGTTAGTCGTAAGGTGCACCCTACTATCAACTCCTCTCTTTCTGGTAAAATGGTTATGTAAATGATCTTATAGTCACTACCCTAATGATGTAACTACTCCTACGCAATCTTACATAATTTCCAACACGGTCCAACTCGTGGTCCCTTGATCCAAGACTCTAGTAACGAGATCTCCCTACCCATAACTTGGATTCTACCAACACTCTCGGCCCACGATCAACCTACACCAGTTTAAGATCCGTCGATGCCGAGGTGAGATCTATTTATTTGCTCTAAGGTGGTAGGATACGGTCCTGATGGTCGATGACCCCTAGGGTAATTAGAAGACCCTAGACTAGCACAACAAAACTGCGTACAAGCTAACAAGCTATATACGAGTAAACAGAACACATACAAGCCAACAAGCTACGTATGAAACCAACTACTACATACGAGCCAGGCAGGCTACGTATGATGCAACAATATACATACTAGCCAAATAAGCTGCGTACGAGAGCAACAGCTACATACGGACCAGTCGAGCCACGTATGAGCAACCCACATACCGACAACCGTATAGGTAATCAATCCTGAAGCAACCAACCGTGCTTACTAGCAAACTTGAGTGTTGCAACTATAACACGATGGTCCTTCACTAACGCTACCACCACAACATGGTAGTTCTCTACTACACTACCACTATAACGCGATAGTTGTTTACTAACGCTACAACTACAACATGGCATTTACTAGCATTCAAGCATGAGTAACTACTACATCCTAAGCAGGGATGTCTATTACAACCTTAAGCATGGTTTATAACCTTCCTATAATAATCCAAGCATGGCATATAACTCCTATAACTCAAGTAGGATTTGCTACACTTAAGCACGAATTCTTACTACTACCCAAGCATGGTATGTATACTCAAGGACAGTTAATTTCCCCATACGCCTCATCCATAAATCATATCACCACTTCAGTTTATCCAACTTCTTTAAAATATCAAATACGTATATAGAACCATACACACCATATTTAATATCATCATATGAACATAACTCATCCCCATAAACACATATATGTTATTCAGCATCCTTACGTAAATATATCATACTCACCATATTCCTTACCGCACAAAAATACGTAATAGATTTATACTCACATATTCTTCAAACCATTAAATATATAAATAACTAGTGCTCGCATATTTCTCAACCGCAAAATATATAAATAAATTAACTCACTATATTTCTTAAAACACCAAAAATACGTAGATAAATTGATACGCACTATATTTCTTAAAACACAAATATATATAAATAAATTAGACTCACCATATGTTTTACAATCAAAAAATACGTAATAAATCGATACTCACCATATTTCTTAAAACACTATAAATACGTAGATAAATTGATACTCACATAATTCTTCAAACCACAAAAATATATAAATAAACTAACTCACCCCATTTCGCGAAGGTTCGAAGCGTCATCATGCCACCCCGCATCCGAAGTCGCGAATATATCCTATCACCAATTTCAAAGCAATTAAAACTCAAATCATCCAAACCAATTAGAAAAGCTAATAACACCGTCCCAAATATCGCACAAGCGTTTATTGAACGCTCGGGATATACACGTGCGATGCATGTAATAAACTAATGCCGACGAGATTCTTATTTCCAACAATTACTAAATCGCTCTCCAAAATATTCTAATAGCCCAACTACAATTTCTATTACTATGCGAGAATTAATTCATATCCATATAATTCTCTTTTACAAACCCAAAACTCCAATTTACTAATAACTTACAATCTCTCTAACAATCCACTAATTTCTCACATCTACCACTTCCAACATCTCTAAATCTCTCCATCCTAATATTCCTACTCAATAAAAGTTAACCCAACTAAATTTTATACGATAAAATAATTAGGGTTTTTACCTTCCCGAATCCATTCGAAAATCCGACGCTACCACCATGTAGAGAATCCCTCATTTAGTCTACCCCTCACTTTAATTTGAAATCCGTGGAGAAAAGAGGTGGATTTAAGGTTGGGGAACGAATCGGCGATGGGTTCTTTTGGATTTGTTTGATCGGGAATGGAGATCGGAAGGGAAGGAGAAGAAGAATGAAGAAGAAGATGGAGGGATGGGTTTTCCTTTCCTTCGGCCGGCGTGATCGGGAGAAGGAGGAAGGGAGGAGGAGAGGAGGTCGGGGTTTCCATCGGGTCTGGGAAACAAATGGGAATGGAGAAGAAGAAGGGAAGAAGGAGAGAAGGTGGGAGAGAGGAGGGGGTTTTTTGTAAAAAGTGGATAAATAATAATAGATAGATAAATATCTAAGGGAATGTTTCGTATAAGCCCCCTAGCCTTAATACATTTCAAATAAAGCCCAACTCTCTACTTTAATAATCCAACAATACAAAATACCTTAAAACTACTTCGTAATAATCCGTATAAAAATAATTTAATCTTGAAAATAATAATAAAATAAAGTAGATAATAACTGATATTTCTTAATTAAAAATAATTATTATCAGAAAAATACATACTCGCGTGCAATTCTCAATTGCGCACAGATTTCGATGCAAAATAACCATATGCTATTTTTCGGGTTGTTACATCAGGGCTCCAACTCGAAACTTTATACCCTTTAAAAGTTGCACATTTTTTGCATCTTTTATGCTGTTGGTTTTTTGCACAATTCAAAAATTTTTGGAGCTTTTAGAGTCGGCTTCGAGGCTTGTCTCCGTTGCCTCTGAGGATGATTTTAAAGGTAAAGTCTTGGCGAAGTTTAAGCTTGGGGTTGATCGTACTCTCCTCTGTCGCTTAGGATTGATTTTGACCGAAGCTTGAGGTAGGAGGTAGGGTAGTGATACTTCTCGTTCTTTGTGCTGGTTAGCTCGTTTTGTTTGGTTGTTTACATGCTTTGTCGATCGAGCATTTCATTGTTGGACTAGCGTTCTGTTAGTCTAGGAGCTGAGTGCTTTGATTGTTGCCTCTTTGTATATGTAGCTGACGTAGAAGAGTTGTTGCAAGAATTAACTTCGAAAGGCGGTCAGAATGCGAACTTGTTGTTTGATCCCACCAAATTTGTCGAGGTAACTGTGAGACGGAGTTGAATGTTTGAACTTGTTGTTCATGCCCAACAAGTTTGGAGAGACAACTCTGAAATGGAGTTGAACGTAGATCTTGACGTTTGATCCAGGCAAGTTTATGGAGAACTAAGACGGTGTTGAACACAGAGCTTGCCGTTTGATTTCAAAAAGTTTGTATAGTCAACTCTGTGGCAGAGTTGAACGTTGACCTGGTTGTTTGATTTCAGTGAGTTTGGACAGTCATCTCTAGACGGAGTTAAATGTAAAGTTTGTCGTTTGATCCCGGCAAGTTAATAGAGGACTCTGTGATGGAGTTGGACATGGAACTTTCCGTTTGAGTCCAGGAAGTTTGGAGAGGCCACTTTGAGATGAAGTTGAACGTTTGAACTTGTTGCAAGCACCCAGCTTGTTTGTAGAGACAACTCTGGGATGGAGTTGAACATAGAGCTTGCCATTTGCACCTAACAAGTTTGCAGAGGCAACTCTAGACGAGGTTAAACATAAAGCTTACTGTTTGATCCCGTTAAGTTAATAGAGACTCTGTGATGAATTTGGACGTAGAACTTGTCGTTTGAGTCCAACAAGTTTGGAGAGGCAACTCTGAGAGAGAGTTGAACGTTTGAACTTGTTGTTTGCGCCCAGCAAGTTGGGATACACAACTTTGGGGTGGAGTTGAATGGAGAGTTTGTCTTTTGCGCCCAACAAGTTTGGAGATGTAACTTTAGACGGAGTTGAACATGGATCTTGTCATTTGATCCCGAAAAGTTAATAGAGGAATCTATGACGAAGTTGGATGTTGAACTTGCTATTTGCGTCTAGCAAGTTTTGAAAGGCAACTCTGAGACAAAGTTGAACGTTTGAACTTGTTGTTTGGACCAACAAGTTTGGAGAGTCAACTCTAGATGGAGTTCAATGTAGAGCTTATTGTCACTACAAAAGATACTTGTTTTACCGGCGAATATTCCCCGGCGTTTTACTAGTAGCGCCGGGGTAGGGAGCGAATAGGAATGGGGTGCCAGATGGAAAGATTATACACCGGTGGTCGCTTTAAACCGCCGGGCAATCTTTGTATTCACCGACGTTTTATTTAAAAATACCGGTGAAGTGTATTATTCACCAGCATTTTGATAATAAACACCGGTGAATATATGGACACATTCACCGGCGTGTCTAATTGAAACGCCGGTGGATAAGCTGCGATAAAACCCGTGAACCCTAATCTTTCGCTCGCCATTTTCCCAAACCCCCAAAAAAAAAGGGGCGCTTCGTTTCCCTCCTTCCTCGCTATACTTCCCGCGCGTTTGCCTCCGCCGCTTCGTCCTCTTCGACGGCCTTCGACCTTTCGAAATCGTCCCTTCTTCTTTTCGTCATTTTCGATTTTCCTCTTCCCTCTCTCTATTTGGAGGTGAATCGGCGATCGCCCCGCTCTCTCTCTCTCTCATATGCCCCCGCACTCGTCGCCCCGCTCTCTCTCTCTCTCTCTCTCTTCGGTATCATCTCTTGATTTTCCTTATTTTTCAAAAAAAGCATGTTTGATTTTCTTAACATGAATGGTTTAGTTGGGATGAAGAATGAATAGAAAAATATATGCTTTGATACTGGAAATTTTCATCTTCTTTTACTGTTAATGAAGCTTATTTCATGCATTTGATTGTCATCTTGGCATATTTTTTTGACCAAAATGGGTTCACTGTGAACTGAGGATGCTATAGGTACGTATGCCAAAATCCTCCGGCCGGATATGCACAACAATTGGATTTTAGATTTAGTTGGGCTAAAGAAGTAGTAGAGCAACATATAAGCTCAGATAATGGAAATTTTCATTTTCAGATAGTGTTAGAGAAGCTGATTGCCATCTTAGGCATGATTTTTTAACATAAAATGGGTATACTTCCAAACTAAGTATGCTGCTAGCATCCTCATCTTCTTTTATTGTTAGTGAAGCTTATTTTCATGCATCTGATTGTCATCTTGGCATGTTTTTTTGACCAAAATGGGTTCACTATGAACTGAGGATGCTATAGGTACGTATGCTAAAATCCTCCGGCCGGATATGCACAACAATTGGGTTTTAGATTTAGTTGGGCTAAAGAATTAGTAGAGCAACATATACGCTCAGATAATGGGTATTTTCATTTTCAGATACTGTTATAACCTGATTGCCATCTTAGGCATGATTTTTTAAACAAAAATGGGTACACTTCCAAACTAATTATGCTGCTAGCATCCTCATCTTCTTTTACTGTTAGTGAAGCTTATTTTCATGCATCTGATTGTCATCTTGGCATGTTTTTTTGACCAAAATGGGTTCACTGTGAACTGAGGATGGTATAGGTACGTATGCTAAAATCCTCCGGGTATGCACAACAATTGGGTTTTAGATTTAGTTGGGCTAAAGAATTAGTTGAGCGACATATACGCTCAGATAATGGGTATTTTCATTTTCAGATACTGTTAGATAACCTGATTGCCATCTTAGACATGATT
This sequence comes from Hemerocallis citrina, assembly GCA_017893485.1. Taxonomy (NCBI): domain Eukaryota; kingdom Viridiplantae; phylum Streptophyta; class Magnoliopsida; order Asparagales; family Asphodelaceae; genus Hemerocallis; species Hemerocallis citrina. The sequence goes on along the minus strand of CM030360.1, from coordinate 111,966,900 downwards.
TTTTAACAAAATGGGTTCACTTCCAAACTAAGTATGCTGCTAGCATCCTCATTTTCTTTTACTGTTAATGAAGCTTATCCCATGCTTCTGATTGTCATCTTGGCATGTTTTTTTGACCAAAATGGGTTCACTGTGAACTGAGGATGCTATAGCTGTATGCCAAAATCCTCCGGATATGTACTACAATTGGTTCACTCTGAAAAATATATGCTTACATACTGGACATTATCATTTTTCTTTTACTGTTAATGAAGCTGATTTCATGCATCTGATTGGCATCTTGGGATGTTTTTTACCAAAATCCTCCAAATCTGTACAAGAATTGGGCTGAACAAACCTCGTGCAGGTTTCTTTTGGCGCTACAAACATCAATGATTTAGTTGGGATGAAGAATTATTTTAGAAAAACTTATTAGTAGCCATATTAGTTTCTTTTGTTTAGTATTATTATTATTATTATTATTATTATTATTATTATTATTATTATTATGAGATAAGTAAGTGATTATTAGTAGCCATGAACAGAATAGTTCATGAGTCATCAGATCTTCTTGTTACCGTAGTTACAGCACGACGCGCTCATTATTCGGCTGATTCCTCTTCATCAGCAAAATACCTTTTACCATCATCATCTCCTTGAACGGAAAGCCAAATACAGGGGAGACTAAAGTCGATTTTTTTTTACACTCGAACACAGGGTGTGCGATAAAATACCACTAAGGTGTTTGTAATAATTTCCACAAAAGGTAGTTTAGGGTTATGTGAATAGAGTAGATTGTGTTAAGATTTAGTTTTTTTTTGTACATTTTTTGGAACCACAATTTCTTTATTTTACAGTTAAAGATTATATCGTTTATTTATTTGCAGCTAGGGATGGTTTTCAAATAGGTGAAATTTAATATACAAAATGCCTTTTACTGTTATTACTATTTAATATATCAAATTTTAATTTCAGATTGTGTGCTATTGTTATAATGGATAGAAGTTGGATTAGTAAACCACGATTATCCAAGGAGTACCGTGATGGTATTAAAGATTTTATTATCTTTGCCAAACGACATTCCCGTGATCCCAACCTAATCCTTTGTCCATGCCTCCGGTGTACAAATTGTAATTTGAGGACATGTGACGTAGTACATACACACTTGGTTGTCAACGGTTTTTTTCAAGGGTACACAACGTGGTTTTGTCATGGAGAGGATCATACGTCAGCTCCTGTTCGTCCGGTTGTATTAGAAAATGAAGCTGAGCCCTTAGTGAACGAAGACTTAAGCTTTTCCGATGAGATGCATGCTTTATTGCAAGATGCCATGGGGATTCATAATGTTCCTTTCCACACCAATAACCCAACAACCCAAGTTCACAATAAGTCAACAGAAACAAACCAGATTGGTGGTGGGGTGGACGAGGAAATGTCTGCCCCCACCCCTGAAAATAATAAGCAGCAAGAATCCTTCGATAAGTTACCTGAAGATGCTAGTACTCCGTTGTACCGCGATTGCACCAAATTTTCTAAATTCTCATTCATTGTCAGACTATTTCAGATTAAATGTTTAAACGGCTGGTCTGCTAAGTCCTTCACTATGCTACTTGAATTGTTGAATGAAGCATTTCCTGAAATCTGTATTCCAAACTCAGCCTATAAAATCAAAAAATTCCTAAGTTCTTTCGATCTAGGATATGAGAAGATAGCAGCATGTCCAAATGACTGTATGCTTTTCACGAGTGGTAAGGAAAGTCTGGAGAATTGCAAAGTGTGAGGTTCTTCGAAATGGAAAGAAAGACCAAATCAAGACGAGGGAGCCAGTGGATCTACTAAGCGAAGTAGGAAAAAGAAGCCTGCCAAAATACTGCATTACTTTCCTCTGATTCCAAGGCGACAAAGGTTGTTTATGTCTAGGAAAACTTCTTCTGATATGAAATGGCATGCTGAAGGTTGCACTAATGATGGGATTCTTAGACATCCTGCTGATTCTCAATCTTGGAAAAAATTTGATGAAAGATATCCTGATTTTGTAGACTAGCTAGTGATGGTTTCAACCCTTTCAGGCAAATGAGTAGTACATACAGTATATGGCCGGTTATGTTGATACCATACAATTTGCCGCCTTGGAAATGCATGAAGCAGTCCTCATTTATTTTGTCCATGATAGTTCCTGAACCGAAAGGTCCTGAAAATGATATAGATGTGTACCTACAACCGTTAATAGATGAACTTCAGAAGTTGTGGGTGGGTGCTCCAACCTATGATGCTGTGGCTAAAGAAATATTTTCTCTTCGTGCCGTGTTGTCATGGACAATTAATGATTTTCCAGCATATGCAAATTTATCTGGATATAGTACTAAAGGACTTTATGCATGTCCATATTGTGCTGACCAAACTAGTTCAAGGTGGTTGTACAATGGCAGAAAGTTTTGCTATATGGGTCATAGGAGATGGTTGCCTGACACACATATATTTCGGGCAGAGGCAGCGACATTTGATGGTACCGACGAGTGGGAACATGGTCCTGGGTCTTCTTCTGGTTCAGATATTTTGAGGCGGGTAGAGGGTCATCAATTCAAATATGGAAAAGAACCAGAAGTCAGGACAAAGGGCAAGAAAAGGGAAAGGCCGGAGCAAGGTGAGGAGACCGATCTATATGGCGAAGATGAGGATCAAAACATGATGAGTTTAGGTGCATGGAAGAAGAAGAGTATTTTTTCAAGTTGCCGTATTGGGAATTCAACTTATTGCGACATAATTTAGATGTGATGCATATCGGAAAAAATATTGGTGAAAATTGTATAGGAACAGTTATGGGAGATGATCGGAAGACAAAGGACAATCTCAAGAGCCGACTTGATTTGAAGTCAATGGGCATCCGACATGAGTTGCACCCAGAAGAATTACCGAACGGGAAAGTACTCCTACCTCCTGCAATCTATTCAATGTCAAAATCAGAGTTGGAATTGTTTTGCAAAGTACTACTGGAACTTAAAGTCCCTGATGGCTATTCTTCTAACATGGCAAGATGTGTCAACTTTAAAGAGAAGATGCTTCAGGATCTAAAGTCATACGACTACCACATCCTAATGCAGGATCTCCTTCCTGTGGCCCTAAGGTCTTCAATGTGTGAGCAAGTCACTACTGTCCTGAAAGATCTTTGTAGCATATATAAAGGTATATGCTCAAGAATGCTTCGTGTTGAAGATCTGGACCAATTGGAGCAGCAGGCGGCATTGACACTTAGTAAAATGGAGATGATATTTCCTCCATCGTTCTTCACTATAATGATTCACTTGATAATCCACCTTACTGGTGAAGCCAGAATCGGCGGTCCTGTTCACTATCGGTGGATGTACCCCATTGAGAGGTAAAAGAATTCATTCATCTTACGAAATTGAATTTTCAAAAGCTCATTTCTTTTAATCCCCTAATCTGCTCTAATTCATTAATTGTACATGTTCAGGTACCTATACCGGCTAAAGAGTTATGTGAAAAATAGAGTATATCCTGAAGGGTCAATAGCCCAGGGATATCTATCAGAGGAGTGCTCACATTTTTTTTCCAGGTATTTGCCAGGTGTGGAGACATCTTCTACTAGACCACGTAGAAATCCAGACATTTACAACCTTGATGGTGCTCAATATCTTTTTGATACCGCTGGCACTACTGTTGGTAACGTTGATGCATTTGAGCTAGATAACTTAGCGTGAAAACAGGCACATCGATATGTGCTAGACCACCATGCATCAGTGGAACCATTTCGAAAGTAAGTTGCTTTTGAATTTAAATCGAATATAGTGAAAATCGTGGAGTTCGATATTAACTTACTTTTTTTATTCCTTATTTCAATTGCTTGTTTTTTAGCAAATTTGTCAGGGACATCAAACGAAGGGCTAGACCAAGCAGACTACCACCACGTGAACAAAACAAGTTGATGAATGAAAAATTTCATAAGTGGTTTGAATCTCATGTAGGTGAATTACAGTTATGCGAGTTAATCTTCAGTCTATCTACATTTTCTATGGTGCTGATACGATTTGTGCAAAATTAATAGGTACATTCTTTGGGTCTTGAAGGTGCGTCATCTGAAATACAACTACTTGCCAAAGGTCCCTATAAGATGGTCAAAAGATACGAAGGATACATATTCAATAGTTTTAGATTTCGTACTAAAGATCGTGAATGTCATTTGAAGTCTCAAAATAGTGGAATGGTAGTGACGTTTAAGACTAGAAGTTATGCTTCCAAATCGGACACGAGGCCAGTAGATGGAAATCTCGACTACTATAGAATGCTCACGGATATCATTGAGTTGAATTATTTTGGTCATTTCCGTGTTGTCTTATTTCGTGGGGATTGGACTGAGTTTGATAGGAATTTTGCTAAAAACAAGGATAAGCTTGGCTTCACAGTTGTAAACTTCTCAAAATTGATTCACATTGGTACACACATTAGCCATGAGCCATTAGTTTTTCCATCCCAAGTGCAACAAGTGTTCTACATTGAAGATCCAACCCTGCCAAAATCGTATGTGGCTCTCCCTATGCAACCAAGAGATGTATTCCCACTGGGCGATACTTCAGAAGATAAAGACGGTGAAGTCATGAACAGTTACATTGTTTCTGAGTTTCCTGTGTTTGATGTAAACACAACCGACATTAGAATTTGCGGGACTTGGCTCCGCAAGGATGGAGAAGAGGGCGATGTACTGGAAGATGTCGTATTGTAGTTTACATGATTTTCAATCTCAATATTATATGTCTGTAATTTTATGTCTTAAATCTTGTTGTAATATTATGTCTATAATTTCGAATATGTTCATTGTGAATTTAATACACCGGTTTAATTATCTTTCTATTTTCTACTGCTTGGTATTATTTACATTAAACTATGCTTAGTGTCATTTGAACCAAACTATCGTTGTAATTTAATCTGTTACAAATCTCATTTTTTTAAATTTTTTTATAATTATGTTGGTTTGTTAATCCTACTAAAGTACAAATTTTATGATAGTTATTATGAACATGTTATTAATTAAATTTGCATCTCTAAGGAAGTTATCGAATCCTTGACATGTACAACATGCCGAGGCGTGGAAAGAGGGTAAATATAAATGATGGCAACGAGAGCCATGGGGATGAGCAGCCACAGAATAATAGTAGCAGTCAAACATATGAGAGTGAGGGTAGCACGCCGCCCACTGTCAAAAAACATCGGTAAGTCTTTAAATTGGTATTTTTAAAGAGATTATGTTCTTGAATGCATGAAAGACACGTACTAGTGTTTGTGAGTCTGCATTGTGGCTGTCGTCTATAAGCATTTTGTCTATGTTTCTTGAGTGGGCTGTGATTAGAAAGAAAGGGCTGGAGTGGAAATCTGGAAACCCAAATAGAGACATCTCGTTTATTATAATCTACACTTATTGTTGGACCAACCCCCTCTTGCTGTTGTTGCTGATGTCTCTTTGTGTGCATTTGTTGAAGAGAATGAAGGGATGAGAGAGAGTTGAGGAAAATACCGCTATGTTAGCCTGGTGTATCCTCATTCTCTACCATCCCTCTTTCTGGCTCCATATATGGCTTCTATATTAAATTGGTTTCCTTCCACGATGACAGTCCGTAATACTACACTTTATATGAGCCCTGTTCTTAGCTGCACCCTATTGCATACTCACAAACAACTAATACGTGTCGTTCATGCATTGAATGACCAACCCCACTTTGGCACATAACATGGTGTAGATGACATTGTATGACCTGCAAACAAGGTTTGTTCAGCTGTGTTGTTGTTCTGATTTGGAGGATTTTGGTATGCTAGCAGCATACTTAGTTTGGAAGTGAACCCATTTTGGTTAAAAAATCATGCCAAAGATAGCAATCAGATGCATGAAATCAGCTTCTTTAATAGTATCTGAAAATGAAAATTTTCATAATCTGAGCATATATGTTTCTTTAACAGTGACTGTGAACAATTGTTCTTAATTGGGCTGTGATTAGAAAGAGACGAGTTGGAGTGGAGATCTGGAAACCCATATAGAGACATCTTGTTCACAATAATTTATTATTATTGTTGTTCCTATCGCTCTTGCTGTTGTTGCTGATGTCTCTATGTGTTCGTGTGCTGAAGGGAAAGAAGGGATGAGAGAGAGATGAGGAAAATGCCGCTATGTTAGCCTGGTGTATCCTCATTCTCTACCATTCCTCTTTCTGGCTTCTATATTTGGTTTCCTTCCACGATGACAATTCCTTAAAACTACACTTGATATGAGCCCTATTCGTATTTTTCTTCAATGAAGAATTGATCTATGACTACAATCTCCATATAAGCTCAGATAATGGAAATTTTCATTTTAAGATACTGTTAAAGTAACCTGTTTGCCATCTTTGGCATGATTTTTTAACCAAAAATGGGTTCACTTCCAAACTAAGTATGCTGCTAGCATCCCCATCTTCTTTTACTGTTAATGAAGCTTATTTCATGCATCTGATCGTCATCTTGGCATTTTTTTTGACCAAAATGGGTTCACTGTGAAATAAGCTTTAGATTATGCCAAAATCCTCCGGATATACACAACAATTGGGTTTTAGATTTAGTTGGGCACAGTGAATTAGTAGAGCAACATGTAAGCTCAGATAATGGAAATTTTCATTTTCAGATACTGTTAAAGATAACCTGATTGCCATCTTAGGCAAGATTTTTTTAACCAAAAATGGGTACACTTCCAAACTAAGTATGCTGCTACCATCCCCATCTTCTTTTACTGTTAATGAAGCTTATTTCATGCATCTGATTGTCATCTTGGCATGTTTTTTTGACCAAAATGGGTTCACTGTGAAATAAGCTTTAGATTATGCCAAAATCCTCCGGATATGCACAACAATTGGGTTTTAGATTTAGTTGGGCACAGTGAATTAGTAGAGAAACATATAAGCTCAGATAATGGAAATTTTCATTTTCAGATACTGTTAAAGATAACCTGATTGCCATCTTAGGCATGATTTTTTTAACCAAAAATGGGTACACTTCCAAACTAAGTATGCTGCTAGCATCCTCATCTTCTTTTACTGTTAGTGAAGCTTATTTTCATGCATCTGATTGTCATCTTGGCATTTTTTTTGACCAAAATGGGTTCACTGTGAACTGAGGATGCTGTAGGTACGTATGCTAAAATCCTCCAGGCCAGATATGCACGACAATTGGATTTTAGATTTAGTTCGGCACAGTGAATTAGTAGAGCAACATATAAGCTGAGATAATGGAAATTTTCATTTTAAGATACTGTTAAAGTTACCAGTTTGCCCTCGTTGGCATGATTTTTTAACAAAAAATGGGTTCACTTCCAAACTAAGTATGCTGATAGCATCCCCATTTTCGTTCACTGTTAATGAAGCTGATTTCATGCATCTGATTGTCTTCTAGGCATGGTTTTTTGACCAAAATGGGTTCACTGTGAACTGAGGATGGTATAGGTACGTATGCCAAAATCCTCCGGCCGGATATGCACAACAATTGGGTTTTAGATTTAGTTGGGCTAAAGAAGTAGTAGTGCAACATATAAGCTCAGATAATGGAAATTTTCATTTTAAGATACTGTTAAAGTAACCTGATTGCCATCTTTGGCATGATTTTGTAACCAAAAATGGGTTCACTTCCAAACTAAGTATGCTGCTAGCATCCCCAGTTTCTCTCACTGTTAATGAAGCTGATTTCATGCATCTGATTGTCTTCTTGGTATGCATGTTTTTTTGACCAAAATGGGTTCACTGTGAACTGAGGATGCTATAGGTACGTATGCCAAAATCCTCCGGCCGGATATGCACAACAATTGGAGTTTAGATTTAGTTGGGTACAATGAATTAGTAGAGCAACATATAAGCTCAGATAATGGAAATTTTCATTTTAAGATACTGTTAAAGTTACCTGTTTGCCCTCGTTGGCATGATTTTTTAACAAAAAATGGGTTCACTTCCAAACTAAGTATGCTGCTAGCATCCCCATTTTCTTTCACTGTTAATGAAGCAGATTTCATGCATCTGATTGTCTTCTTGGCATGTTTTTTTGACCAAAATGGGTTCACTGTGAACTGAGGATGGTATAGGTACGTATGCCAAAATCCTCCGGATATGCACAACAATTGGGTTTTAGATTTAGTTGGGCTAAAGAAGTAGTAGAGCAACATATAAGCTCAGATAATGGAAATTTTCATTTTAAGATACTGTTAAAGTAACCTGATTGCCATCTTTGGCATGATTTTGTAACCAAAAATGGGTTCACTTCCAAACTAAGTATGCTGCTAGCATCCCCAGTTTCTCTCACTGTTAATGAAGCTGATTTCATGCATCTGATTGTCTTCTTGGCATGTTTTTTTGACCAAAATGGGTTCACTGTGAACTGAGGATGCTATAGCTGTTTGCCAAAATCCTCCGGGTATGCACAACAATTGGGTTTTAGATTTAGTTGGGCTAAAGAAGTAGTAGAGCAACATATAAGCTCAGATAATGGAAATTTTCATTTTCAAATACTGTTAAAGTAACCTGATTGCCATCTTAGGCATGAATTTTTAACCAAAAATGGGTACACTTCCAAACTAAGTATGCTGCTAGCATCCTCATCTTCTTTTACTGTTAGTGAAGCTTATTTTCATGCATCTGATTGTCATCTTGGCATGTTTTTTTGACCAAAATGGGTTCACTGTGAACTGTGGATGCTATAGGTGCGTATGCCAAAATCCTCCGGCCGGATATGCACAACAATTGGGTTTTAGATTTAGTTGGGCACAGTGAATTAGTAGAGCAATATATAAGCTCAGATAATGGAAATTTTCATTTTCAGATACTGTTAATGAAGCTGATTGCCATCTTTGGCATGATTTTTTAACAAAAAATGGGTTCACTTCCAAACTAAGTATGCTGCTAGCATCCTCATTTTCTTTCACTGTTAATGAAGCTTATTTCATTAAGATCCAAGATGGCAAATTTTGATTGGGCTGTGATTCGATTGTTTAGTGGCTGTTGTCTATGTTCTTAATTGGGTTGTGATTAGAAAGAGAGGGCTCGAGTGGAGATCTGGAAACCCATATAGAGACATCTTGTTCATAATAATTTATTATTATTGTTGTTCTTGTCACTCTTGCTGTTGTTGCTGATGTCTCTTTGTGTTTGTGTGCTGAAGGAAAACAAGGGATGAGAGAGAGATGAGGAAAATGCCGCTATGTTAGCCTAGTGTATCCAAAGTCTGTACCATTCTTCTTTCTGTTTCCATTTCTGGCTTCTGTATTTGGTTTCCTTCCACGATGACAGTTCCCTAAAAATACACTTGATATGAGCCGTATCTTATTTTTCTTATTTTTCTTATATTTGGTTTCCGTCCACGATGACAGTTCCATGGATTGTCTGAACAATCCATGAAAGACATGCTTAGATACTGAACTTTCATTTGTTTTACTGTTTTAGATAGTGGATATTCCCAATCAGAGGAGAATATAAAGGTTTCAAGTTTGATACTGAATTTTCATTTGTTTTGTTATTTTAGATATATTTAAAAACAAAATTAAGTACTAGATTTTTAGCATTGCAATGTAATTATTTTACCTCTGTATATATCATTAACAATTCCATTTGCAATTGGCACTTTGATCTTATAATTTAAGATACAGGTAGTTCTTTTTGCAAGTTCAAAAAATATGTATATTCTGTATTGTGGTCTACTGTTGAATTAAACTATTGTTTTTTTTTTTTCACAGAGCGGTCGCCCAGATGAAGGAAATTCTGATGATCAGAGCTGAAGCTACTCGAAGGGTATGAATCTGCGGTCCTCCTTGCTGTTCTTATGTCCTCCTTGCTGTATGGTTGTTGTTCTTATGTCCTCCTCCTTGCTGTTGTTATGTCAGACTGGTTTTTTTTATGAGAGTTATATCAGACTTTTAATTTGGGATATTTTGGATATTTGTCAGACTGGTTTGTTTGGATATTTGGGATGTTAGTCCCTATATTAATTTGTTAATTATGACACTGTTAATTAATCAATGAATTTGGACATTGATATGACACGTGTGAAACTTGATTATCTTTAATTATTCTTGTGTTTGGTTGTGATTTGCGCAGTAATATGCAACGAAATTGGTTGAAACAGTTGTGAATTAGTTTACAGGTTTTGTAAATGAAACTGTGAATTGAAATCGAACGAAAAACCGGAGTATCGAAAATAAATGGGCATAGCTAGACCGGCGTTTTAAGAACGCCGGTCTGTATAATCAATTTGTTGGAGTGTGCGATATACCGGCGTTCCACACACGCCGGTGAATGTCGTCAGCTGTAACGGCACCGACGAACACCGGCATTTTATGAAACGCCGATGTATAGAACTACACCGGCATTTTTTGGTCACGCCGGTGCTTGTAAGTAGGGAAAACCGGGCACTCATAAACGCACATACACCGGCGCTCTATGACCGCCGGTATACTTTTGTTCTACACCGGCGTTTATAGAAACGCAGGTGAATGTATAAATACCGGCGGTTTACGGCCGCCGGTGAATGTATATAGGGTGTAAAAGAATGGCACTCAGAGACCCACATACACCGACGTTTTCTGACTGCCGGTGTAGTTGTGTCATTTACCGGCGTCCATTAAAACCGCTGGTGTAGACCCCTTCGTTTCCGCGATGCTCGCTTCGGCGGCATTTGGACCGGCGCTATTATAAACGCCGGTGAAAGTTTCACCAGCGTAAAAGAACGCCGGTAAAGACGTAAAAAAACGCCGAGAAATCCAGTATCTTTTGTAGTGTGTTTGATCAACATGTTTGGAAAGACAACTCTGAGACGGAGTAGGATGTAGATCTTGTCGTTTGATACCAGTAAGTTTGGAGAGACAGCTCTGAGACAAAATTGGTTGACTTTTCAAATTTGGGGTTGAATTAAATAAACAAAATAATGATTTGCAGAGCTTGATGGAGAATAAGTTTTGGACATAACAACATTTATGGAATGTTGTTATGGACCTACGTGACAATATAGTTTGATGGAGAGTTTATATTTTTCACTCGATAAATGTCTATTTGTGGACCTACGTGACAATATATGCACCAATTTTTTCCAAAATTGGTCCATATATTATCACGTAGGTCCACAAATAGACATTTATGGAGTGAAACATATAAACTCTCTTGGAGATGCTTTGTGACTTTATTGTATCCAAAAAAGTGTGAAACAAAAGTTGATAGAAACGTTAATTTTAGGGATTATTTAATGAATATCACATCAAAGGACTAATATAGATAGTAGAAGCTACAAGTATTTTTAATAAAATTGAATATGCTTCAAAGATCAGTATTGCCAATGATGTTTCAGTTCGTCATATTGTATGGGACCGTTGTGCAATATATTGAGCATCAAGTTGTATGAAGAGTGTAGGATGAGCTGGGACACTCCAGCGCAAAATTACTTACTTATGTGTGTGTATTTAGAGATAAAGAAATATATCGAAAATTAACTATATAAACACTATCTACTTGCAATTGCTAAATATAAGAGTAATTATCAAACTTAACTCCATTTAAAATTGAGAGAATATTGAAGAGAAGTTGATGAATTAATGAGTAATGGTGTTCAATTTAAAGATACCGAAAACACAGAATGCAAATCGCTAATTTAAGATGTCCATATAGCGAACCCACTATGAAATCAGATCGCAAGGCTTGGATAGTGGCTTTGATGGTTGGTAGAAGAACCCAGTAACACTTTTGATGGGGGGTGGAAAAACCTAGTAACACTGTCCAGGGTTATAATACCTGGGAATGTTGAATATACAGACTTGGTTCAACCTATACAATAAAATAACATATGCAAAGTATATGATACTGCCAATTTGGCCCATACCGGTCTCGCTACCAACAATTTTGGCAACCTGATACCGTTCCCGATACGGAAACTTTGAACCTTTGGTTGTATATCACATACTTGGTTCAACCAAGCTTGCATTTTGACCTTGTAAACGGGTTGGGTTAGGTATCAATGTGTAACGCCCCTAATTCCCTTTACATGTAATTCGTAGCACAATAGGATCTTTTACTTCAATTCGTACAATTTTACCTAGAAATTAAAAGTTTTCCATTACAACTTTGTTCTGTTTACAAAAATACACAACATAAGTTACAACAAAATAAATACAACTTTAACATTCAACAACTTTAATCTGAAAATAATCATCAGCACCATACATCTTTATGCCCCTTTTGCTAATCCAAGTCTTGCACTTGAAAACAGTGGGCACGTCAGTTGCATACAACTGACACAATGCTATAATACAACGATTCTCTTACTTTTCCAAACACAAACTTGAAAACAACAATAAAGTGTAAAAGTGACTATCCTAAACATGTCAGTATATGATATGACATAAATGCCTAATGCAGATTTACATTACGATGCACTAATGCACACTTGTTCGGATTCTATGCATCCCATACTACATAGGTACTCCTCAATAATGGGTTTACATCCCACGTCATGCAACCTAGCCCAACAAATGTACTCCAATGCGTAGTCACCGCAGAGTTGCACCCCCAGGATATTGGACCTTACCGGCCAACCCCTAGCCCACAACATTGGATTTACCCGACGTATCCTCAGCCACGAACCCTTACAAGTCGATCTCTCGCAACTACGAATCAGACCTACCCCTAGCCCACCTCAGTCGATTTACTTGGCGTATCTTGTCCATCCCAAACATTTCTAAGAACTGCAGACTCTTTACCGGCCTTTCCGATGATAGACGGGCATACCCCTAGCCCGTATACATGGATTTACCGGGCGTATTCCTCTATCTCGGACCCCTAGGAGCTACACATTCTTTACCAGACATTGTTGTCATTGTTTCTATCATATCTTCTTCTAGTGCCTATCCTTAAGTTATAATTACAATCATCACAACCTAGAGCTGGCTTACCCTACCAGACTTAATCAATATATGAAAAATAATAGCCACACTAGATACTTCTCAAATTTCTTTATTCATAAATTGCCGGTTATCAAGGGTCTCGTCTAGCGTCTAGATTCCAACAACCATCTCAATAAAGGTCGAATATGTTATATATATCTTAACATAAACATTTCCTTCATTAATTCTCATTTCTTCTTTACCCAGAAGTATTCAACTTCTATAACAACATTCAATAACAATTTCTCCAATCAAATTATTTTAGACAAATCCTTGGTTAACGAATCAAATCATTCACTTTAATAATTCTTCGTTTCTTTTGATTCATACAACCTTTTCCATTTTTATCTATACTTCAAGTATATTAATACAAAAATTCCCTTTTTAGATTAGATCATTACTTCTTAATACAAAACCTTTTCAAGATTAGTCACTAGATATCTCTTATTTTCATCCCATAATTATGTTTTGTTTTTATTATAAACCAAGTCTTAAAATCTTTAGTCAAGTATGCTTTTTTTTTAATCTTGAAAAACACATCTAATACATGAATATAGCTTTTAAAACCCCAAAATATCTCTTAGAGTATTATAAAATAATTTCCAAGTGTTCTAATAATATCTCTAATTTTTCTATAACGTTTCCTAATTTTTAACTTGAAAAATCTCAAAATAAAAAATAAAAACCCCAGAGTGTAGACACTCGGGATCGAACACAGGCCAACATTAAGCCAACCGCAAGCCCCAACCATCAGACCGACTTACTTTGGGGATGAGAACCGCTCTCAGTTACTTTTGTAACACAGGAATGCTAATTCATTAATTTCCCAAAAATTTAAAAGAAGCAGAAGCCTCCCAGGCTTGAACCCACGACCAAAGAACCCCCCAGTGACAAGTGGCAGCGCGAGGGTGCTGGTGCCTGCGCTAGCCACAAGATCCAAGTGCTCAACTGATCATATAGGTGTTTAAAACTTTTTAACTCCCCTCTCTGTTTTCATCTCATTTTTAGTTCTTTCGATAAATTTCGATTTCTATTAATTTCCTACATTTTCAATACTACTAAAATACATTTCTAAACTTCAAGAATACTTTTTCACTGATTCTATATATATTGAAATAAATCTTTACACAAATATTGTAAATAGTATTTTTTTTTTTAGATCCTTCATAAACATGCTTTTATTTATTATCAAAACTACATGAATATAATTTTTTTAGCCATTGTATGGAGAATTCTCATCTTCCTATTTAATTATAATTTTCCCTCAACATTTACACAATTTCTTGTACCTAATTTAACAACTTTATGTATATATATGGACAATTTTATATAATCTAATCATGGCATACTATTTGTGCCTAACAATATTACAATATGCTTTAAATAAAGTTACAATTTGACATTATAACAATTCTTTCACCTAGCATGCAACTCACATTTCATTACTACTAAAATTTTTGATAATAGTACAACATGCAACACAAAATTTACTAGAGAACTTACGCCAATTGTCAATTCAACATAAATTATCTACACATGCATTCTACAATAATTTAGAAAGCAAAATTGACACCCACCTCTATTGATGCAAAAAATGTAAAATAGAGCTCCTAGAAAATTGCTCCAAAGCTCCAACAAGAATGCCTCCTCCTCTTCAAGCAAAGCAACCGAAATCCTTCCCTCTCTAGCCAAAAAATCGAGCTCCTCTCTTTGTTTTCCTCTCTTTTGTTTTCTTTTGATCTTTTGTGTGTTGTTCATACTATCAGAGGGGGTATTGTGTGGTTGGGAAGACTCCCACTACTCAAATAACTACACACTCTGTCAACCCACACTCCCACTCTACCTTCTCTCTTTTGAACGGCCGGTCTAGCTCTCTAGTGCATACACGTGCACGTGCACCCAATGTGAACACACTTTTTCATTCTTTTATTAAGTGTTATTAATTTATTATTAGGCTAGGTGTATGTTACATGACAAGTGTACTAGGATTTAAAGTGTTCATTTAAAAGTAGAATTAATCTTGGGCTTCTCTTTTAAATTAATTTTTAATGGGCTTTTAAAAGAGATTTTTTGCCTAATGGGTTTAATTAAAACAAATAACATAAGTGTGACAAATAAAATGAGAATAAAAAATTGTGCATAAATCTTAAAAAATTTTACGGACAAAAATGCATAAAATTTTACGTGTAACGCACATGCAAAAATATAAAAATTTATTTTTCTGGAATGTTACAACACTCCCTCCTTAGAATAATTCCGTACTCGGAACTATGCTTAAAGAGTGAGAAAAGAAAATGAAAAAAAAAATACAGTGTTTAGTCAAAAAACACGGGATGATCCCTCAACATCCTCTCCTCAAATTCAAAGGTCGCTTCCTCAACCAGTTGATTTCTCCACATAACCTTGACCGAAGGTATAGTTTTGTTTCTCAAAACTTTTTCCCGTCAGTCCATAATCTCTACCGGACGTTTCTTGTAGCTCAGATCTAACTGCAGACCCTCTGGTAGTTCTGGTAAGTGATGACTCGGATTAGGAATGTAACCTCGCAGCATAGACATGTAAAAGACATTGTGTACTTGGGATAGCTCTTCTGGAAGTTCCAACCGATAAGCTGTCTTCCCAATCCTCTTCAATATCTTGTATGGTCCTATGTATCTTGGGGCCAATTTTCCTCCTTTCCCAAACCAAATCACACCCCTCGTTGGAGATTCCTTTCAGAAAACATAGTCACCTTCTTCGAACTCCAGGTCCCTTCTCCATTTTTCAGCAAAACTCTTCTGTCTACTCTGTGCGTCAACCAGCCTCTTCCTGATCAGCTCAATCTTATCTAAAGTTTGTTGAACTATTTCTAGCGCATACATCTGCCTTTACCCTACTTCATACCAGCACACTGGTGTTCTGCACTTCCTCCCATACAAGGCTTCATACGGAGCCATACCAATGTTAGTCTGAAAGCCGCTGTAGGAAAATTCCACCAGAGCTAAGTGCCTCTCCTAGCTGCAGCCGAAATCCATCACACAACAACTCAACATATCTTCCAACACAAGGTTGACTCTCTCAATTTGCCCATCATATGAGGAGAAAGGCAGTACTGAAGTTAATTCTGGCCCCCAAAGCTGCCTGAAGACTTCTCCAAAAGTGAAATGTGAACCGCGCATTTCGATCTGAGACAATCGATACGAGAATTCCATGTAGTCTTACAATCTCCCCAATGTACAATTCTGCCAGCTTCTCTATTGACCAAGTAATCTTCTTCGCCAAAAAGTGAGCGGATTTGGTTAATCGATCTACTGTTAACCAAATCGCATCATTTCTTTTTGGACATTTAGGAAGTCCAGTGATGAAATCCATGCGGATGTTCTCCCATTTCCACTCCAGAATGGGTAATGGCTGCAACAATCCTCCGAGCCTCTGATTCTCTCTCTTGATTTGTTGACAAGTTGTACATCTTGTAACAAACTCTGCTACATCCCGCTTCATCCCCGACCACCAGAAATGCTGCTTGATATCCTTGTACATGTTGGTACTCCCTGGATGCACTGATAAAAGAGTGGTGTGTGCCACCTGTAGAATGCTCTCCTTTACTTCTTCTTAATCAGGTACACACAACCTTTCTCCAAACTACAACACTTCATCCTTCACTTGGAATCCTCCCAATTTGCCTTCGCTAACCTGCTCTTTCATCTTCTGGATCTCTATATCAGACTTCTGATCGTTGATAATCTTCTCTCTCAGTGTGGGATGAAGTCTCAAATATGCTAAAGACGCTCCCAGTCCTTGCAACACAACTTCGATTTCAGCTCGATCGAGCTCCTGTACTAGTTTCTCCTGAGTCATGATCAAACAGAACAAGCTGCTCTTTCGACTGAGCGCATCTGCCACCACATTTGATTTGCCCAGATGGTACTTTATTTCAGGATGGATATTCTCTAGCACCTCCAACCACCTCCTCTGCCTCAAATTCAGATCCCTTTGTTATTAAATATACTTCAGGCTATTGTGATCCGTGTACATATTGACCTTCGCTCCATACACATAGTGCCTCCATTGCTTCAAAGCAAAAATAATCGCTGCCAACTCAAAATAATGGGATGGGCAATTTTTCTCATGTGGTCTCATTTGCCTAGATCCATAAGCTATTACCTTTCCGTCCTGCATCATTGTAGACATCATAATAAATCCCTACTCTCAGCAAAGACAGTAATGGATTAGTAGTCAACCTCTCCTTCAACTCTTGGAAACTTGCTTCCCATTGCTCCGTCCACTTAAAAATCATATTCTTCCTTGTAAGTCCCATGAGTGGCACGACTATCTGAGCATATGATGTGAATTTTTTGCAAGTGTACAAAATTACAACAAATAGTATAGATAAGTGAAAAGAGTGTCGAACCTATAAGGACTAATTATTTTATTAAGTACCAAAATTACTAGATGAATCACTATTTGAAAAATTGAAATTCAATAAAAAAAGCAACTAATTAAAATTAATCTAAGGAACAAACTAAATAAATTAAAAAGAACGAAATCAGAAATTTTTGTGATTTGTTAATGGCAAAATTAATTCTAGGGCTTTGGACTTCACCTAGTTAATCCCACACAATTTATAATTCCATGTGAATAAAAATTTTATATTTCCAAGTTGTAGACAAAATCCCCTAAGTATTCAATGCTTTCTCTTAACAACACCAAAAATATCTCCAAATAACACTTTGTCATAGTTCATGCACAAATTTAATTAATTGAATACTCATTAAGTTCTGTTAATTTCTTAACGGTCACATTAACAGTAGTTTGCTCTTGTAACAGTGTTTAATTTTATATATTCGAAAATCACAAATTACCAGTTCGGTCACTCCAAGATTTAAGATCATACAAAAGTTTGTCAACCAATTGTAAGCATTAAGATCAAAAATCAAACACAAAACCATGGAAAAATAGAAAAATAATATAGAATAAAAAATTGTGTTCTCAAAACTAGGCTACATCAAAGCCCTAGAAAAATTAAAATTAGTTCATAATAATATTGCAACTAACAAATACTGTCTTGGATTGCATAATAAAAATTAAAGAATGAAAAGAGATACAGTAAGAACTGTTTTTGTTTGAGAAATTGCAAACCGAACCCCTCGAAATTTGCACTGCAAAGTAGTCTTTCTCCTCTAAAAGCTCTCCGGTTTCGTCTTGAAAATCGAGGCAGCAAGCCCACTTCAACCTTCGTCACGTGCCGCTGATGTCACACCTCTTCAGCCCCGCCACGTCAGCTGACGTGGTGCTCGAGCACCGTGCCGCACGTCAGCGTTACAAGCACACGTCAGCCTCTGATCCTTGTCTTCGTCTTACTTGGCACTCTCCTCTTTTGCGTCTTGAACACTGCGCCAATAGAGAGAGCTCTGTCTCTCTTTCCGTTTCGTCCTTTTCCTCTTCTTTTTCTTAATTGTTGAGGAAGCCGTCGCTCTCCTCGTATGGCGTGTGGCCTCTTCTCTTGTTTGCTCTTCTATTTATAGGCACGGAAGTAGAGATTAGGGTTTATTTTGCAGAAAAAACCCAAATTCTTTATTTATTTGTTTCCTTCTTTAATTTGCTCTTTATTGCTTGCTTCGTTTTCTTCTCTTTCTTTTTCTTGAAATACGTGCTGCACACAAACAAAATAAATCAGAAATTAGAATTTAAAAATAAAAATAAAAATAAAAATAATTAGTTCAAACTAATTAAACTAAATAAAAATCATATTAGTTCATTTAAACCCTTCTAAAATTGATTATTACACTTTCAGCTCAATTGGCAAATTAAAATTTTTATCTTGCTTTTCACACGGCCAATTTGTAAATTTTAAAATTCAACAAAAGAATAAAAATTAATCAATCACTCTCCTAGTTTTGTTTGTTGATTTTTTTACCAAAAATCTTCACCTTTTGCGTCAAAAAATCTTATTCCTTCAAAAATAATTAATTAATTGAAATCTATAGAAATAAGATAAATTTTTAACATAATAGACGTATACAAGCAATTTTTATGGGTAAGTGAGTACAAATATTTATATAAAAATTAGACACATCAAATATCCCCAAACATAAGATTTGCTTATCCTGGAGCAAAAATCAAAACCACGAATAAAAGAATAATAATAATCAATATTAGGCTCAACTCATCACACTAAGAGATCTCATCATACTAGCATCAAAATTGCAATTAAACATATAAACAGTAATAAATAAAGTAAAACCAAGCATACTCACTTTCTCCAGTGCAATTATTCATTCATTCATAACCTAATCATGTTTGTCATGCAATTAATATAATTATAGTATTTAATAACTCCATCTGTGATTACCCTTTCTCACTACTACAAATCGAGGAGCAAACTAGATTTTTTTTTTTCTTACAGTGTGTAATAAGTATGCTTACTCTTGCTTTATAACATATTGTCTATACAAAAAATATATATATCTTTTCTAATAAGTATGCTTACAAAAAACATCTTTTCTAATAGTTCTCTTCAGGTGTGGATTAGGTTCAAGCTCTAGTTTGAGTCGTTTCTTTCTTGATGATGGCGTCTTCGATATCCCTACCTCTTTGAATTTCTGCTGAGAAAATGGATGAATAGATTGTGCAACATCCAAATACATAACACATTCTGTATTTTTTTCTTTCTCAGTTTCAAGAGTTGCTGAATTTGTTGGACGTACTTCGATGGGTAACTTTTCAACTTTAGCCTTATGTTTCTCGCCCACAATTAAATCAGTTTCACATTCTTGAAAAGATGACTGTTCTCCAGTAGGAAACTTCACGGATTTAAAGACATCAAAAGTTACTTGCTCATGCTACATTTGTTCCTCCACAATTGGTTCGTGCTCTTCTTCCTTTTAAATCACATTTTGTTCGCTATTTTCTTCTTGTGGTTACTCAATTGTCCTCCCACTTTTCTGTGTTATTGTTTTGACATGTTCCGTGGGGTTGGTCACGGTGTTGCAGGGTATGTTTCCTGTCGTTCTTTCGTTAAGAATATTTAAAATTTGACCAATTTGAACCTCAAGATTGCGTATTGAAGCTGAAGTTGAAATTGCAACATTTTGGATTGCCAAATCTGTCTTTTGCATGTATTGCTTTCTTTTCTGCATGTGTTGCATGAACATCTCTTCAAGTGTCGGCTTCTTTTCCTATTGTTGAGAATTTTTAGGTGGTATAATTGCTCCTTGATTGTTGTCCCATGGATAATTTGTAGAACCCCGTATTTTCAAATATTATTTTAAATATTTGAAAATGAATTAAAATGATTTTCTGGAGATTTAATAAATATTTTCTAAAGAGTTATCTTTTTCCACGTGCAAAACACGTGCAAATATTTTCTTAAGAGGTTCAAAAGTCAAGTTTTCTTCATGAAAAATTATTATTTAATATTTGGAAATTATTTATTATTTTTCCAGATTTTTTTGAAATTAATTGGATCTATTTGCATTTTTTGAGAAAAGAAAGACCTTTTTGCAAATTTGTCATTTTCAAGGGTTAAAATGTAAAATATATTTTCTAAACATTTTGAACTGTTCCAATTGAGATTAATGAGTATATTTTACTTTGAAATCCTAATTTAAATGATTTTTATTGAGTTTCCAAGAATAGAGTTATATATGTAAATTTATATTTTGGGAGGACTATTTTGCAAAATACATTTCCAAAACCCTAAATCTTGATTTCCGGCCTATATAAAAAGGGTTTGCAGCCTTCATTCGCTGCACAACTCAAATTTTATTATACCTTTTATTTTCTTGGTGATTGAAGAGGAGGATTTTGGATCTCACAAAAGGGAGACTTTCTTGTCGGATTTCTTCAATCTAAGGTGAGTGATATGAACTTTGTTTTGTGATCTGATTTATGTAAATGATTGTTTGTTGCTTGTTTGACATGCTTGTTTATTTAGTGTATTTTGTATGAGAACGATGCAATGGTTATTGTTTGTATTATGTATGTGAAATCTATAGACATCTAGTATATCTTGGTTGATAAATTCTTTATTGCTAGAAACATATTTAAGATTTGAGTATGGTTATGACAATAAGGGATTGGATGGATGAATATCTGGATCTTGTGATTACAAATCAGATTTGGTTTTGAGTTGTGAAAGGAATTCAGTATTGAGAAATCCTAATGGAAGAATTAGGAGTTAAGAACATGAGAGTTGAGTTTTAAGATATTGGTTGATTTAAGGAAATGTATCCATAATGAGGATTACTTGAGATTGTCGTTTTATTTGAATACAAATTATTTTAGTAAATAATGATTGCTTTTGGAAAACCCTAATTTTGATGATCATGTACGACCTAAACTATGCAAATTGTAGGCCGACAGTCGACTGGTATACTTTTCAGTCGACTGGTATGACCCAGCTGCCGTGTCTTCAGTTTTCTTGAAAATCTGCTCTGGACAGTCGACTTAGACCCTTTTCAGTCGACTGGCACACTTAGAATTTATTTTAAAAAGTTATCGTAAATTTTTCTCTGGTAAGTCGACTTATGGCTTTTTAAGTCGACTTATAATCTCTTTTAAGTCGACTTATGATTTTACAAGTCGACTTATAACACTTAGAATATTTTCTTAAGATTTCTGGAATTTCTCTCTGGTAAGTCGACTTATATTTTTATAAGTCGACTTATGTTTTTATAAGTTAACTTATGATCTGGTAAGTCGACTTATGACTTTTATAAGTCAACTTATATTTTTGGTAAGTCGACTTATGATTTTTATAAGTCAACTTATAATACTTAACTTATTTTCTTAAAATTACTCGATTTCCCTCTTGACAGTCGACTGGTGACCTTTTGCAGTCGACTAGTACTGATACTTTTCTAAGGTGTTTTGATGTTCTTTAAACGACTATTTCTTTAAATGTTTTGGATCTATAACCTACCCTTATAAATATTATTCTTCTATAGAACATACATTTTCAATATATTTTATTGTTGGATTTGGATTATGGAATTTATTAAATACTTGAGGTTTTGTTGAGTGGAGAGATTTCTCCTTTGACCGTTTGACGATGGATTAGTGAATTATGGACATATTGAGAGTCACTGATCTCTGGGGTCGGGTATATTCTGCGGTATTGAGAGTCACTGACAGTGATTGATAACCGGGTATCCGATCTGTGGTATTGAGAGTGATTGTTAGTTGGGTATATTTTGCAGTATTGAGAGTCATTAATCTCCGAGGTTGGGTATTCTCTGCGGTGTTGAGAATCACTGATAGTGATTGATAACCAGGTATCCGATCTGCGGTGTTGAGAGTGACTGATAACCGGTATCCGATTTGTGGTATTGAGAGTGATTGTTAGTTGGGTATATTCTGCGGTATAGAGAGTCATTGATCTCCGAGGTTGGGTATACTATGCGGTGTTGAGAATCACTGATAGTGATTGATAACCGGGTATCCGATCTGCGGTGTTGAGAGTGATTGATAACCGGGTATCCGATCTGTGGTATTGAGAGTGATTGTTAGTTGGGTATATTCTGCAGTGTTGAGAGTCATTGATCTCTGAGGTTAGGTATACTCTGCGGTGTGGAGAATCACTGATAGTGATTGATAACCGGGTATCCGATCTGCGGTGTTGAGAGTGACTAATAACCGGGTATCCGATCTGTGGTATTGAGAGTGATTTTTAGTTGGGATTATTCTGCGGTGTTGAGAGTCATTGATCTCCGAGGTTGGGTATACTCTGCGGTGTTGAGAATCACTGATAGTGATTGATAACCGGGTATCCGATCTGCGGTGTTGAGAGTGACTGATAACCGAGTATCCGATCTGTGGCATTGAGAGTGATTGATAGTTGGGTATATTCTACGGTGTTGAGAGTCATTGATCTCCGAGGTTGGGTATACTCTGCGGTGTTGACAATCACTGATAGTGATTGATAACCGGGTATCCGATCTGCGGTGTTGAAAGTGACTGATAACCGGGTATCCGATCTATGGTGTTGAGAGTCATTGATCTCCGGGGTTGGGTATACTCTGCGGTGTTGAGAATCACTGATAGTGATTGATAACCGGGTATCCGATATGCAGTTTTGAGAGTGACTGATAACCGGGTATTTGGCAGCGAACAGTTGACTGGTCCATTAAGCAGTCGACTGTACTGCACAGTTGGGCCGGATTTGTTTGAGAAGGATTTGAGACGGATTCTTCTAACACTTAGTTAAGCTACGCTTGATGTTTTCATGTTTTCCTGTCATTTCTTGCTTCACAATACATGTTTGATTTATGTTTCTCTCGTTAAGTACATGTTGTTTAAGAATCCATGCTTAATGTTTATTCATGTTGTTTGTTTGTTTATATCACTCACACTATTTATGGCTGAACCCTTTAGTTTTGGGGGTTAGGGATCATCTCTAGCCTCATGTGTTGCAGGTTGTTGCCTAGTGTTTGGAGGTTGGATGCTTAAGATATTTTTGAGATAAACTAATGTAATAGAGCCTTGTGTAAAAGAAGTGTTGTAAAAAGAATGTTGTAATTCAACGTGTTTGTATTTCCGCTGTGTTTGAAAAAGATTGTTGTAATAAAAGTTTGGAATAAAACTATTTGTGTTTTTGGGCTATGTGTACTATTACATTGAAGTTGATGCTGGGATTGTGCCACGTATTTTCTAAGTTATCATATTAGAAATTCGGGGCGCTACAGAGATTGGCATCAGAGCATGCTTCAATAGTAATAATAGACATAGTATGAAAACCAACCTAGGTGTGGACACTAGAGCGTGAGTACCTAGGTGTGGACATTAGAGTGTGAGTATCACATAGAATTAGAACATGATGTTTGGTTTGGGGTATGGTGATGGTTTTGTCATAGGGTATGGTCGTCAAGGTGAAATGTGTGTGATGCTCTAACTTTACCCTCATTTTGCAGTATTCAGAATGGTTGCACCCAGGCCCAGGAACGGGGGTAACAATGATGATGGTTCGGGAAGTTCTCGAGGGACTGGAATTGATCTTGAGGCTGAATTCACCAAGGTGTATCAGACTCTGAATGCGCTAATGGCATTTAATTTGGCGCAAAGTCAGAATCAGCAGCAAAATCATGGAGCTGGACAGGGATTGGTTAACGCTGATCCTATCAAGCAGATCGAGTCCTTTAAGAGGATGAGGCCACCAGTTTTCGAGGGACAATCTGATCCAACCACGGCTGACGATTGGATTAGGAGGATGGAGACAATCTTCAAAGTATCGGAGACTCCGGTAGCCAGCAAGGTGAAGTTGGCTACGATGCAGCTGGAGAAGGACGCTGGTGTCTGGTGGGAATCACTGAAGAGGACTTTGGGAGATCAGCCGATGACTTGGGAAGCTTTTCTGGAGGAATTCAGGGATCACTTCTTTCCCTTAGATGTTCAGGAGAAGAAGGCGACTGAGTTTTTGAACCTTCAGCAGGGCAGCATGACCGTGCGGGAGTATGAGACCAAGTTTGCTCAGCTTTCGAGGTATGCACCAGAGGCGGTCGTGGACGAGGCGAAGAAAGCCAAGAAGTTTGAGCAGGGCTTGAGGCCAAACTTGAGGTCGAGGATGATTCCGTTGGGCATCAGAATGTTCGACAAGCTGGTCAGAAGAGCAGCTATGACAGAGGAAGACATGGACCAGTCCCAGGAGAAGCAAGAGACTCAGAACAAGAAAAAGAGGCCAGCAGATGATCAGAATGGGAAGGAATTCCCAGTGAAGCAGGGCAAGTTCAGTGATCCAGTGCAGAAGGCACCTGCAACACAGGAAGTGACTTGTTTTTACTGCAAGGAGGCAGGTCATTACAGGTCAGCGTGTCCGAAGTTTGCAAAGCAGACTTGTTTTCATTGTGGTCGTGAAGGGCACATTCGACCAAACTGTCCGCAGCTGAAGAAAGATGGGGCAGGGAAGGGCAAGGATCTGAGGCAGGGGCGAGTGTTCGCATTGACTGAGGAAGATGGGGGTAACTCAGGAATGTGATCCGTGTGTGCAAGAATTTTGAAATTCATTCTTTTGTATTAAGTAAAACTTTTATTTGAGGAATAATTGAAGAGTGAGTATTTTTCTTCATGTAACAAGATTTATTTGGAATAATGGAATAAAAACAAAGTTTTATTTGATACTATTTTCTTGCATGCCATTGTGTCGCCCATTTATTGCTAGTCTTAAGTGTGGAGCTTAAGGTGTTTCCAGGTAAGGTCTTGAGGTGGCTATCCTTAGTCATGTCCTTTCTAAGGAGGGAGTGGCCACTGATTCTTGGAAGGATGATGCAGGAGGTCAGAGTTGGATGCAGGAGTTCAGTAGTTGTTGCAGCGTGACTTCCGATGGCAAGTTATCAGAGTTGCGCAACGGAAGTTTTTTTTTCTGAACTCTTTGCATGATTGTGTTTCTTCTGTATGATGTATTTTTTTTGATGGAATGCGTTCTTTGGTGTGACTGTATTTCCTAAAATTATGTTTCTATCCATGAGTTTTCATTCTTTGTTGGTGGGTTTGTTCGGACCCCATTAGCAGTAGTTCTGAGGACAGAACTCTTCTAAGGAGGGAGTGATGTAGAACCCCGTATTTTCAAATATTATTTTAAATATTTGAAAATGAATTAAAATGATTTTCTGGAGATTTAATAAATATTTTCTAAAGAGTTATCTTCTTACACGTGCAAAATACGTGCAAATATTTTCTTGAGAGATTCAAAAGTCAAGTTTTCTTCATGAAAAATCATTATTTAATATTTGGAAATTATTTATTATTTTTCCAGATTTTTCTGAAATTAATTGGATCTATTTGCAATTTTTGAGAAAATAAGGACCTTTTTGCAAATTTATCGTTTTCAGGGGTTAAAATGCAGAATGTATTTTCTGGATATTTTGAACTGTACCAATTGAGATTAATGAGTACATTTTACTTTTAAATCCTAATTTAAATGATTTTTATTGAGTTTCCAAGAATAGAGTTATATATGTAAGTTTATATTTTGGGAGGACTATTTTACAAAATGCATTTCTAAAACCCTAAATCTTGATTTCCGGCCTATATAAAAAGGGCTTGCAGCCGTCATTCGCTGCACAACTCAAATTTTATTATATCTTTTATTTTCTTGGTGATTGAAGAGGAGGATTTTGGATCTCACAAAAGGGGGAATTTCTTATCGGATTTCTTCATTCTAAGGTGAGTGATATGAACTTTGTTTTGTGATCTGATTTATGTAAATGATTGTTTGTTGCTTGTTTGACATGCTTGTTTATTTAGTGTATTTTGTATGAGAACGATGCAATGGTTATTGTTTGTATTATGTATGTGAAATCTATGGACATCTAGTAGATCTTGGTTGATAAATTCCTTATTGCTAGAAACATGTTTAAGATTTGAGTATGGTTATGAATATAGGGATTGGATGGATGAACATCAGGATCTTGTGATTACAAATCAGATTTGGTTTTGAGTTGTGAAAGGAATTCAGTATTGATAAATCCTAATGGAAGAATTAGGAGTTAAGAACATGAGAGTTGAGTTTTGAGATATTGGTTGATCTGAGGAAATGTATCCATAATGAGGATTAGTTGAGATTGTCGTTTTATTTGAATACAAATTATTTTAGTAAATAATGATTGCTTTTGGAAAACCCTAATTTTGATGATCATGTACGACCCAAACTATGCAAACTGTAGGCCGACAGTCGACTGGTATGACCCAACTGCTGTGTCTTCAGTTTTCTTGAAAATCCGCTCTGGACAGTCGACTTAGACCCTTTTTAGTCGACTGGCACACTTAGAAATTATTTTACAAATTTATCGTAAATTTTTCTCTGGTAAGTCGACTTATGGCTTTTTAAGTCGACTTATAATCTCTTTTAAGTTGACTTATGACTTTACAAGTCGACTTATAACACTTAGAATATTTTCTTAAGATTTTTGTAATTTCTCTCTGGTAAGTGGACTTATGTTTTTATAAGTCGACTTATGTTTTTATAAGTCAACTTATGATCTGGTAAGTCGACTTATGACTTTTATAAGTCAACTTATGTTTTTGGTAAGTCGACTTATGATTTTTATAAGTCAACTTATAATACTTAACTTATTTTCTTAAAATTACTGGATTTCCCTCTGGACAGTCACCTGGTACTGATACTTTTCTAACGTGTTTTGATGTTCTTTAAAAGACTATTTCTTTAAATGTTTTGGATCTATAACCTACCCTTATAAATATTATTCTTCTATACAACATACATTTTCAATATATTTTATTGTTGGATTTGGATTATGGAATTTATTAAAGACTTAAGGTTTTGTTGAGTGGAGAGATTTCTCCTTTGACCGTTCGACGATGGATTAGTGAATTATGGACATATTGAGAGTCACTGATCTCTGAGGTCGGGTATATTCTGCGGTATTGAGAGTCACTGACAGTGATTGATAACCGGGTATCCGATCTGTGGTATTGAGAGTGATTGTTAGTTCGGTATATTCTGCGGTATTGAGAGTCATTGATCTCCGAGGTTGGGTATTCTCTGCGGTATTGAGAATCACTGATAGTGATTGATAACCGGGTATCCGATCTGCGGTGTTAAGAATGACTGATAACCGGGTATCCGATCTGTGGTATTGAGAGTGATTGTTAGTTGGGTATATTCGGCGGTATTGAGAGTCATTGATCTCCGAGGTTGGGTATACTCTGCGGTGTTGAGAATCACTGATAGTGATTGATAATCGGGTATCCGATCTGCGGTGTTGAGAGTGACTGATAATCGGGTATCCGATCTGTGGTATTGAGAGCAATTGTTAGTTGGGTATATTCTGCGGTGTTGAGAGTAATTGATCTCCGAGGTTGGGTATACTCTGCGGTGTTGAGAATCACTAATAGTGATTGATAACCGGGTATCCGATCTGCGGTGTTGAGAGTGACTGATAACCGGGTATTCGATCTGTGGTATTGAGAGTGATTGTTAGTTGGGTATATTCTGCGTTGTTGAGAGTGATTGATCTCCGAGGTTGGGTATACTCTGCGGTGTTGAGAATCACTGATAGTGATTGATAACCGGGTATCCAATCTGCGGTGTTGAAAGTCACCGATAACCGGGTATCCGATCTGTGGTATTGAGAGTGATTGATAGTTGGGTATATTCTACGGTGTTGAGAGTCATTGATCTCCGAGGTTGGGTATACTCTGCGGTGTTGACAATCACTGATAGTGATTGATAACCGGGTATCCGATCTGCGGTGTTGAAAGTGACTGATAACCGGGTATCCGATCTGTGGTGTTGAGAGTCATTGATCTCCGGGGTTGGGTATACTCTGCGGTGTTGAGAGTCACTGATAGTGATTGATAACCGGTTATCCGATATGCAGTGTTGAGAGTGACTGATAACCGGGTATTTGGCAGCGAACAGTCGACTGTACTGCACAGTTGGGCAGGATTTGTTTGAGAAGGATTTGAGAAGGATTCTTCTAACACTTAGTTAAGCTACACTTGATGTTTTCATGTTTTCCTGTCATTTCTTACTTCACAATACATGTTTAGTTTATGTTTCTCTCGTTCAGTACATATTGTTTAAGAATCCATGCTTAATGTTTATTCATGTTGTTTGTTTGTTTATATCACTCACACCATTTATGGCTGACCCCTTTAGTTTTGGAGGTTAGGGATCATCTCTAGCCTCATGTGTTGCAGGTTGTTGCCTAGTGCTTGGAGGTTGGATGCTTAAGATAGTTTTGAAATAAACTAATGTAATAGAGCCTTGTGTAAAAGAAGTGTTGTAAAAAGAATGTTGTAATTTAAGGTGTTTGTATTTCCACCGTGTTTGAAAAAGATTGTTGTAATAAAAGTTTGGAATAAAACTATTTGTGTTTTTGGGATGTGTACTATTACATTGAAGTTGATGCTGGGATTGTGCTACGTATTTTCTAAGTTATCATATTAGAAATTCGGGGCGCTACACAATTGGGGTGGTTTCTCCATGCAGGATTATACGTGTTCAAATAAGGATTGTCTTGAGGTTGGAAATTGGACACATAATTTGATTGATAGGAAATTGGTTGACCAGATGGATTTCCCACTTGGCAATCTGTACTTGAATGATTTCCTACACAAAGATCACAAATCATATTAGTTTGAATAGCATTAAAACTCATATTGCCCAATTGTTTAGATAAAGTAGCAATTTGTGCAGTTAAAGTAGTAATAGGATCAAGTTCAAAAACTCCAGCCACTTTTCTTAGCATTATTCTCTCTATAGACCACTAGTAATTATTAGATGGCATCTTCGCTAAAAGCTTATAGGCTGCTTCATGAGTTTTGCTCATAAGTGCACCTCCAGCTGCTGCATCAACCATAGATCGATTTGTAACTCCCAAACCATTATAGAATATTTGAATTTGTAGCCATTTCGGTAGTTCATGATGAGGAAACTTTCCCATGCATCATACAAAGACTCAGTCTCAAATTGAATGAATGTGGTAATATCATTTCCTAGCTTCACTATCTGTGCCGGCGGAAAATACTTAGCCAAAATTTTTTGCGCAAGTCCCTCCCAAGTAGTAATACAACTAGGTGGTAGAAAATTTAGCCAAGCCTTCGCCTTATCTCTGAGTAAAAAAGGAAAGAGTCTCAATCTGATTGCATCATCTGATACTCCATTATGCTTAAAAGTGTGGCAAATTTCCAGAAAGTTTGCAATGTGATAATAAGGATCCTCGTCCGGTAGTCCCCAAAATTGAACAGTCTGTTGAATCATTTGAATAACTGGTGGTTTAATTTCAAAGTTGTTTGCTTCAATTGCAAGCCCTTTTATGCTTGATATTGGAATTGAGGGCATAACATAATCTATTAAACCCCTGTTTTCCTTATTGTTCGCCACGATAATGTACTTGTATGTCCTGAAATATAAGTATTGAAAAAAAATAGAAAAAAAAATGAAAGTAAAGTGAGCCAAAAGAAAATAAAGAGGTAAAATAATAATAAATAAATAAATAAAAATAAAAATCCATGCTACTAACAGTATAGTAATTTTCAATATCAATAAAAGAATAACTAGTCTCCGGCAACGGTGCCAAAAACTTGATGTGAATTTTTTGCAAGTGTACAAAATCGCAACAAATAGAATAGATAAGTGAAAAGAGTGTTAAACCCACAAGGACTAATTATTTTGATGAGTACCAAAATTACGAAATGTATCACTATTTGGAAAATCGAAATTCAATAAAGAAAGCAACTAATTAAAATTAATCTAAAGAACTAACTAAATAAATTAAAAATAACGGAATCAGAAATTTTTGTGATTTGTTAATGGTAAAATTAATTCTAGGGCTTTTTGACTTCACCTACTTAATCCCACACAATTTATAATTCCATGTGAATAAAAATATTATTTTTCCAAGATGTAAACCAAAATCCCCTAAGTATTCAATGCTTTTTCTCGAAGAACACCAGAAATATCTCCAACTAACAGTTTGTCATAGTTCATTCACAAATTTAATTAATTAAAGACTCATTAAGTTCTGTGGATTTCTTAACGGTCACATTAACAACAGTTTGCTCTTGTAGCGGTGTTTAATTTTATAAATTCGGAAATCACAAATTACCAGTTCGGTCTCTCCATGATTTAATAGATCATACAAAAGTCGGTCAACCAATTGTAAGCATTAAGATCAAAAATCATACACACAACCATGGAAAATAGAAAAATAATATGGAATTAAAAATTGTGTTCTCAAAACTAGGCTACATCAAAGCCCTAGAAAAATTAAATTTAGTACATAATAATATTGCAACTAACAAATACCGTCTTGGATTGCATAGTAAAAATTAGAGAAGGAAAAGAGATACAGTAAGAACTGTTTTTGTTTTAGAAATTGCAAACCGAACGCCTCAAAATTTGCGCTGCAAACTAGTCTTTCTCATTTAAAAGCTCTCCTGTTTCGTCTTGAAAACCGAGCCAGCAAGCCCACTTCAGCCTTCCCCTCGTGCCGCTTATGTCACGCCCCTTCAGCCCCGCCACGTTAGTAAACATGGCGCTCGAGCACCATGCTGCACGTCAGCGTCACAAGCACACGTCAGCCTCTGATCCCTATCTTCATCTTGCCGTCACTCACCTCTTTTGCGTCTTGAACACCGCGCCAACAAAGAGAGAGCTCTGTCTCTCTGTCTGTTTTGTCCTTTTCTCTTAATAGTTGAGGAAGTCGTCGCTCTCCTCGTATGGCATATGGCATCTTCTCTTGTTTGCTCTTCTATTTATAGGCACGGGAAGTAGAGATTAGGGTTCATTTTTGAAGAAAAACGCCAATTCTTTATTTATTTGTTTCCTTCTTTAATTTTCTCTTTATTTCATGCTTCTTTTTTGTCTCTTTCTTTTTCTTGAAACACGTGCTGCACACGAACAAAATAAATCAGAAATTAGAATTTAAAATAAAAATAAAATTAATTAGTTTAAATTAATTAAACTAACTAATAATCATATTAGTTCATTTGAACCCTTTTAAAATTGTTTATTGCATTTTCAACTCAATTGACAAATTAAAATTTTTATCTTGCTTTTCACACGGCTAATTTCTAAATTTTAAAATTCAACAGAACAAAAAAAAATAATCAATCACTCTCCTTGTTTTGTTGATTTTTTTACCGAAAAACTTCACATTTTTCATCAAAAATCTTATTCCTTCAAAAATAATTAATTAATTGAAATCTATGAGAATAAGATAAATTATTAAAATAATAGTTGAATACAAGCAATTTTTATGGGTAAGTGAGTATAAATATTTATATAAAAATTAGACATGTCAGCATAGCCCTGAAAAAACCTCCAGTCGTAACCAATCAAACCCAAGAAGCTTTTGATCTCTTTCACTGATGCGGGCCTTGGCAAATCCTTCACTGCCTCTATCTTCTACGGATCGGTGGCCACTCCCTCCTTAGAAAGGATATGACCCAGGAACACGACTTTAGACTTCCAGAAGTCACACTTGGATAATTTGGTATACAGTTTCTGTTCCTGCAGCTTCTTCAATACCTCTGCTAAGTGCCAAGCATGATCTTCCTCTAACTTGGAGTAGACCAAAATATCGTCGATAAACACCACGACGAAGGAGTCGGTGAATGGTCGTATGACCCTGTTCATCATGTCCATAAATATCGATGGTGCATTCGTCACTCAAAACGGCATAACCAAGAACTCGTAATGCCCATGCTGAGTTCGAAATTCAGTCTTATGCACATCCTCTTCCTTTACACGAACTTGGTGATACCCTGACCGTGGATCTATCTTGGAGAAAACTGCTACTCCTTGTAGTCGGTCAAACAAATCATCGATTTGCGAAATCAGATACCTATTCTAGGCGGTCACCTTGTCCAGTTCCCTGTAATCGATTCACATTCTCATAGATCCATCATTTTCTCCATTAGTAAGACTGGCACTCACCAAGGCAATGCATTCAGTCTGATAAAACCCTTGCCTAATAGTTCTTCAATCTGCTTCTTGACCTCATCCTGTTCCACTGGTGCCATTCTGTAAGGTGCCTTGGATATCGGTACACTTCCTGGCTGAATGTAAATTCTAAACTCCACATCCCGATAAGGTGGTAGCCCGGGTATATCTTCCAAGAAAACTATCAGAAAACTTCGGACAACAGGAATCTTCTTGACTTCGTTAGGAATCTTCTTCTTGGTCATAGCTGCCGTCAACTGCTTACACTTCCTCTTCCCCTGAAATGTTACTGCTGGCCATCCTGGTGCCTTCACCATGACTTCCTTGCTCATACATTTGAAATTGGCATTGTAGATCGACATACAATCTATGCCAATGATTATATCGATCCCCAAGACTGCCAACTCTATGAGATCGATTCCAAAGATTCTTCCTCCGATCTCGATGTCACAACTAGCATGGTACCGATCAGTAGTGTCACGCCCCGCTTCCCAAAAATACGGAATACGAGTACATGACATTGGCCCAACAAATGACTAATGTCATCCATATGCTGTTTATCCGATCAACTCAATAATATAATCAATACAGAACCATTGCATAGACAATAATAATAATCTCATGAACAATAATACTTGAAATGAAGTAATATATATTATCCAAGTATAATAATCCAACGTCTGGAAACAATAATAAGATTCAGGACATTTGCCCAATACAATAATAAATCCAATCTCAAATAATAATAATCTCAATACATTAAGTTCAATAAAATAATAAACAACTAGAAAGTATTAAGTCTTCAGAATCATTGTTCTCCAATCCCAACAGGTAATTCACCATAATTACTTGTGAAATCTTCATCTAAAAAAAGGAAAAAAATTATCCTTAGAGCAAGTCATGGACAGCAAGTAGAGAAAGTAGGGAACAATGGAATCCGGTATAACAATCAATTCAATGGAGCAATAGGAATCAATAAAATGGCACGATAATAATAATCAATATCAACGATGGTTAACGCAATGGTTATAAACAATGATACAATATTTGGTAACAATATTCAATGATCATTAACACTTAGACAATATTTGGTATCAATAGGGACAATGGTGAACAACATGCAATATCGATGTGATGCAACTCTTAAGTCTATTATTCATTTTAATCCTAACTAATGCATGTACTACTGCATCCCATACTATAGGTTTGATGCACACAATCAATTTCATATAGACTGAGTGGTGAATTCTATAGATCATGTGTCGGTACGATAATCATTGATACCATACAATACTGTTATTCGATACATTACAGTGATTCATTTATTCATTGATACATTGATACATTGATACATTGGTACATTGATACATTTATATGATTCATTGATGCAATACACGATAGATTGGGGTACCGTAGACAGTGCTCCACAATCAATCGATAAACAGTGGCCGACACAGTCACTATATAGTTCACTACTCAAGTCATTCTCTTAAACCCCGGCTTATTAATTATTTTATTAATGCAACAATACAATATGCAAATATGAGACATTGGGTGAACAATGGTAACAATAGGGGAACAATAAGATGGTAACATGAAGTTGGACAATTAGAATAATGACAATAAGACATTATGATCATGCAATGCAACATACATTCATTAATTCATGCTATAGAACAATATAAGAATAATTAATTCATTAAAAATTGAAATGGGAAATTCTAGACTTAAAAACACAGCTGCAGTAAAACGGGCATAATTTCTGTTACACAACTCAGAATTCAAAAATTCAAGATGTTCTGGAAACTGGAAAGATAAGGCTGCAATTCATATTCAAGAAGTAATTCATTTTAAGATCATTTACTAGTTCAAAAATAACAGTCAACATATAAGTCATCAAGCAATACACAGGATTTTAGGTAGTTTTCTTGAAAATAAATTAATTTAACATGATGGGTATCAATTCTTTAGTCAATAAGTTATATAATCATCACGATGAGTATTGAAATATGATAAACAAAATTCGAACACATACATACAGTAATTTATCATGAATCAACCATCAATCGATCAAACAACATACAATCTAGCAATTGTCTCTACAATAATTAATCGTGTCATGATTATACGGTTAACCCTATTATCAATTCTACATGAATGCATGAAAGATCCAATATTTAGAGTCAAAAGTGGCACGATGTTAAGAATATTGGGAATAGCTCATGTAAACCCTCAATAGACCCAACTAAAAGATGAACAAAGTATAATACGATAAACAAGTGATCTACTTGCAAGAGTTTCAACAGAACTTGAATTTAATACAATTAACAATTCAAGAGGACAGTGAATTGCCTTATAAATGGTGAAATTGAATACCAAGAATAACGGGCTGAGAATTTCGGGCAACGAATCCACGAACACGGAAACACGTACGAACTACGTGCAACGCTCACACAAAACGGCAAACACCCGTTCGGATCCACAACACCAACAGCAATATCCAAACAACAAACACAAGATCAATCCCTCCCTCTTCACAAACAGCAAATAGCAATCATCAAGGCGAGATCATCAAGATCGAGTCGATCAGATGGCCCAGATTCGATGATCCATAATCAACAACAATCCATCAATGGCTTCGCTCTGGCTTTGCTCCGACGGCGGGCGGCAGCGACGGAGTCTAAGGCGGCGACTGAGCGAGGGCTAGGGCAGTGACGGTCGACGGTGGTGGTGCTTTGGTTGAGGGCTATTCGACGTTGGTACTCTATTTTGGGTAGGAAAGAGAGGCAAGAGCAGAGCGTCGGGGTGCGGCATCGAGGGGAGCGAAGGTGGGAGAAGGAATGGAGGACGGGAGGAGGAGTGGAGGACGGGATGGGTTTGCGGCCAGAGGAAGAGAAAAGAGGTTTTAGACATAGGGGAAGGGTTTATACAGTAGGGTGGCTGAGGGTTAGTTAGTGGTTAGGGTAGGTTTAGGTTAGGGTTTTAATTAGGATTAGTATATATAGGGAAAAGTGTGGGTTATTGGGTTTCGGGTTAAAATCCAATAGAAGAAATAATAGGATTGTAGGGTTTATAAAACATTCTTATATATATATATATACATTAATCAAATAGAGAAACACATATAAAATAAAGCATGTTCGGGCTTAAAACAAAATAATAATAATAATAATAATAATAATAATAATGATGATGATAATAATAGTGATAAAAATAATAATACCGATAACAATAATAATAACAACAGTAATAACAAATATTACTATTGATATGGCTAAAAATGGGGTTAAATCGGAACCGTCCAGATTGGGAACGAATCTTGAAGCTCAGGGGTAAAACGGTAATTTCACATATTGACGGGTCCGAAGCTGGCACTGGATCTCTCCTTCACAGATCCAATAACCCGCAAAATGGACCCACTCCAGCTGGGTACAGGTCCCGACCCAAGACAAACCCAGACCAGATAGAGGAAATCAGGGTCACTGATTTAACTAAATCAACGGGCCTGATTTACAGTTATCCTCTTATCGGGAATCGGGGGTCAGTTTCCTAAACTAATTGTGAGGATTTTACTCCTAACGGTTTCACAGGAAATCAGGTCCCTAATCAGACTCCCAGGGCGATTATAAATACCTCCTACCTACCACTGTGACCGGGTAATCACTCTTTTTCCAGCTTAAGCTATTTCTTAATCCTCACTGGTTACTGACAAGAGCGTCGGAGGGTGTGTCGCCGGAATTAACCCCGGCGTATCGCACTTCCTTGCAGGTTAGCGGCAGGAATCAGCAGGCTTGGATCCGCTATTCAGGTTTTTCCACGAACTCACAAATCTCATCTGTTTACCCCCACACTAGATCCAGCGGTAACAGATTGACGCCGTCTGTGGGAAACCATACGAATAGCAGCTCATTCCTTCCCGTCGACTAGCTCTTCTCCAGCCATGCCTCCCAGAAAGGTTAGGTCAAGGGGGTCCAACCGTGGGCCCAACCCCGCCGATCAGCAAGAGGAAGTCCCCGTGCATCCTCCTCCGCAGCCCGAGCAACTTCCTCCCCCAGTCCAAGATCCTCTCCTGAATCAACAACACCCTAATAGTCCTGCTGGCCAGAACCAGCGGAGGCAGAAGCAACCTCTCCACCCAGACCATGTCTCAGTTGACAATGCCTCCTCGGATTCTATGGCTTCCCATAACCCCCG
The DNA here is from genome assembly GCA_017893485.1 of Hemerocallis citrina. Lineage (NCBI taxonomy): Eukaryota > Viridiplantae > Streptophyta > Magnoliopsida > Asparagales > Asphodelaceae > Hemerocallis > Hemerocallis citrina. The sequence continues at coordinate 111,930,400 of CM030360.1, read as the reverse complement.
AGCCTCCGACCTCCGCAACACCGTTCTGAATCGCCAAAAGGATGAGGACCTTCGCAACCGCCTAGATGAGAAGCGTGCCCGAGAGGGAGCCTCCCGCCAACATCAAGGTGAGCGATCTCCTTATCGCCGAGGGGGCAGGAGGTCTCCGGACCGAAGAGGACGGGGGGAATCTCCCGAGCATAGTAGGAGGAGGCCACATTCCCCTGTTGATCGACATCATCCGAGGAACGATGAGGCACCTATCACTCGTGCCGAGTTCCTACAATTCCAGGCAATTGTGTTGCAGGCCCTCAACCTTCGCCCCAACAACGATAATGCCCAGAGGGTTCCAACACCCCCACGGGTCCCAAGTCCTCGCCACCGATCCATAAGTCCTCCCCCGGCTCCTAGTCACCAGCAACACCATCATAGTCCTCGCCGTTCCCAGGACTATCGACGCCGTAGCCCCCGCTCCCCTTCCTATGAAGACGAGTCCAGGGGCTCGATCGACTATCACCGAAGGGACGATGCCCTCTACCGTCGTCTCCACGAGATGGAGAGACGCATCGGTCGAATGGACAAGGAGGAAGAGGCTAGAGTAGGGACCGTTCGCCCCGGCAGACCTCCATTCTCCCGGACTATCATGGAGGCTCCCATCCCGAGGGATTTCAAGCCTCTGCAGTTTGAAACGTACTCAGGGGAGTCGGATCCTGTTGATCACGTCGAGAGCTTCAAGACCTTGATGCTAATCCACCAAGCATCCGATGCCATGCTCTGTAAAACATTCCCCACCACCCTTAAAGGCTCGGCTCGGGAATGGTACTCCCGGCTCGCCCCCTCTTCTATCTTCTCTTTTGAGCAGTTCAAGACGCTCTTCATAACTCACTTTGTGAGTAGCAGGCGAACGGAGAAGACCAGCCTCTCTCTACTCCACCTCCGACAGGAGAGGGGAGAAAAGTTGAGGGACTATGTAAGGAGATTTACCGCAGAGATCAGGTCTATCGCCTCCCTCGACCAATCAGTGGCGACCGTCGCGTTCCAGTCGAACGTCCTCAACTCCAACCTCCGGTCGTCCCTTGCCAAAAAGCCCCCGCACAACTTTGCCGATCTTCTCCTTAGATGCGAGAAATACATTCGAGCGGAGGAGGCCGATTGCCTCCCAAGTTTCAGAGGATCCGCTTCCGGGTCGAAAAGGAAAGCAACGGAAGAGGAAGGGGGCAAGAAGCTACAAAAGGATAACAGCGGTCAGCGTCGTCCTCCCCCAGGTTCGAAAAATTTACTCCCCTCACTACAAACATCACCATCCTGATGGAAGTTGAGAAGGAGGGAGTTATACCTTCCGCTCCGAGGATGAACAGCCCGGCCAAGAGGAGGAACAAGGAGAAGTGGTGTCGTTACCACCGGGATCATGGCCACGACACCAACGATTGCCGGGCGCTGAAGAACGAAATAGAGGCCCTCATCCAGAGGGGGCAGTTGGCCAAGTTTGTGAAGGCAAACGATCGGGGAGATCGCACCACTCCTCCACCTCGGGGGGCTAACAAGCGCTCTGAGTGACAAGATGAAACCCCCGAGTTCGAGGAGGAATGTGTTCTGCACCTTATCCACGGGGGCCCAATGGGGGGCTCTTCCAACTCCTCTAGGAAGGCCTTCGTCCGAGAGGTCAACTCAGTTCACGGTGCCCCTCCCTCCAAAGGCCTCGGCGTCCCATTAACTTTCTCTGATGAAGACCTCGAAGGGGTCCGGACTCCCCACTGCGACGCACTTGTTATCGACCTCCGCAAGGCAAACTTCAAAGTGCAGAGGATCCTGGTAGACAACGGGAGTTCCGTGAACATTCTCTTCCTCTCGGCCTTCCGAGGGCTGCAATTATCCCGGGATCGCCTCAAACCGGCCGGCTACACGCTCCACGGGTTCACGGGGGTACCAGTAACTGTCGAAGGGGTTATCACCCTGGACGTAACTGCTGGGAAGACCCCTACCACCCGGACAGAGCCGATGGACTTTATGGTCGTCGATGTCCCGGCTGCATACAATGTCATCTTGGGCCGACCTGGCCAGCTGCCCTGGAAGCCGTTCCCTCGACGTACCACCTCAAGATGAAGTTCCCCACCCGGGCGGGAGTGGGAGAAGTCAGGGGCAGCCAAGAGACGGCTCGAAAGTGCTATATGACTTCCACTGGGGGACCGGTGCTCTCCCTCGAGACTTTAGAGATCCCCGAGCCGAACGTCCGACCCACGTCCGAGCCGGCGGACGAATTGGAAGAAGTGCTCTTCTCGGACGAGGACCCGAGTCGAAAGTTCCTCATCAGCAAGTCCTTGCCGACTGCCCTATGTTCTGACTTGGTGCAGTGCATCCGGGAGAACCGCGACCTATTTGCTTGGTCCGCCGCGGATATGCCCGGGATTTCCGAGGAGCTTCTAGTGCACCGCCTCAGCGTCGAACCGGGGTGCCGACCGGTTTAGCAGAAGAGGCGTAAATTCGCTCCGAGCAACAACAAGCCATCAAGGAGGAGGTGGACAAGCTCCTAAAAGCTCGGTTCGTACAGGAGGTGAACTACCCCGAGTGGCTCTCCAATGTCGTCATGGTTAAGAAGTCGAATAGTTCCTGGAGGATATGCATCGACTTCACAGACTTGAATAAGGCGTGTCCGAATGATCCGTTCCCTCTCCCGAATATCGACACCCTCATTGATGCCACCTCAGGCCATGAGCTCCTCAGCTTCATGTGTAATACCCCGACTTTTTCCTAAATACTTAAAGATTATTTCTCTTTTATAGTATGCTTGTGTAGCATGTGGCTATTACTCCATGATGAATAAATTATATTTTTCCCTATAAAATACTTGCTTTAAAGCCCAATGTTAATTTGTTTATTTTCTTTTAATAAATTTATTTTGGCCCAAATTGATTTTAAGCCCATGAATTTAGACCCTCTTATTATCTTCTATAACTTGTAATGTAACATTTCTTTCTCCATTAAATTCCGGGTATATTTGTAGTGTGACTTGTGCTTACACGTGCACTCAGTGTACACGTGTATTAGGCAAAAATTCTTGGCCGGTTTTAGGAAGAGAAGTGGATGAAATCATGGGTAGTTATCCTGAGTTGTGGGTAGTTTTTACAACCCCCAAATCAATCGCAGCCCTTAATCCTCCAACTCCCTAATAGATCTCAACCCTTCATCCTATTTATCTTCTAATATAAATACCCCCTCCTATTCCCTATCTCTTTTACACAAAAATTTCCTGAGATTATAGAGAGTATCTGTGAGTTGTGTGGGAGTTTCTGTGGAGGCAAGCAGCATTGCTGAGGAGCCCGGTGTGGAACAAAGGAACAAGAAGTGCTGCGCTATATTGAAGGACTTGCGGGATTTCGTTATTTTTCTTCATAAAAGGTGGGTGTTTCTCAGGACTTCTAATGTAGGAATAATACTACAATTGTTATGATTGATACCATGTTATAGGAAGGGAATTGATTGCCGTAGAAATTGCTTGAACATGCTGTTAATGTTGAGAACGAGATTGTCGGTACAGTCGACTGCCACAAGAGTCAGCCGACTGGTACGAGACAATATTTCTTATAGTGTACTGATGAACATGTGTGTGAGTAGACATGATGGTGTGATTGTTAGATGTATATTTTCCCTATGACACATATGATGGAGGGAAGGCAATAAATGAATGGAAAAGAACCAATGGTGAATTATAATTATCGGCACAGTCGACTGCCATATGAGTCAGCCGACTGGTACCGTATTTTGAGTACGACATGTTTGGAAGTTTCATGAATTAAGATATTCTTTTATGTAGACTCAGCATGATAATTCGAGAGTCATATCTTTATCTTCGTTCGACAGTTATGAATATGTATGAATGCATGTTTAAAATATTTTCCCTAAAGAAAGAGTATACTAGTGAAGTGAGAATTCATGTTGAGAGACTACTGAACAAAAAGAGACTCTGCTTTTGAAACATGACTTTATGCGTACTGTAAATTGACACCATGATGCAAGTGCATGTGAGAACTGTAATTAATCTCTTTTTAATTGAAAATGGATCTGTCCAGTCGACCGAATGCGTGTAGCAAGTCGACTGATCTGGACTTAGAAATTATGCTGTTTGAAATCTCCAGGACAGACGACTGATTACTGAACAGTCGACTGTTATGTGGATAATATTGTGAATATGAACGGTTGCGGGACAGGCGACTGGTTGAGTGCAACAGTCGACTATCCCGAGCTTTTATGAGGAATTTGTATGTGACTGTATAAGTCGACTGGTACTCTTCCAAGTCGACTGTACAGAGTGGACTTTTGATAATTTGATTCATGTTATTTACTGTTGGTAATGATGAACTTTATGCTTTTATCGATGGATTTTGGTTATGGCTGTATGAATTATGTGAAAGAAATCATAAATGAGAATTGAGAACTAAATGAATAATTATGAAAGGCTAATCATGATGAGAAAGTCTGTGAGACTCTAAAATAAATGATGAGCTGATGATGCTCAATTGGGTATTGTGAATTTGAAATTGAACGAAGGAGTAGCTAAGTCTCCCCGGCAGTGAAATGAAATGAATTGAGAAATAGACCAGGTTGGTCAAGTGAAATGAAATGATAAGTCCGGTTGATGGAGAGGCTAACTCTAGAGCTTGATTTTTATTCATGATTCTAATGTAACTTTAATACATAGTGTGGAGGTGATGAAGGTGAGAGAAAAACATGAGTATGAGAGCTAGGGTACGGTGCGGGTGTGTGAGCCGCAGAATGCATGCTTGATGCGTCAAGACATGGCGCGGGCACAACTCAGTAATGATCGGACTCTAGTCACGCTTGTGGGATGTTTTGGTGACTGCAAGAGGAGTGTGTTCAGGGAGGAGGCTGAATTGTCGCAGAATGCATGCTTGACGAGTCAAGACATGGCGCGAAATTCTACTCCAGGGGCCAGGATACATGCTTGTACTCATAGAATCATCTAAGATACTCATTGGAATTACAGAAGTAGAGTAAGTCATGGCGGGGGATTGAACCCTACAAAAATGAAGAACGATTAAGAGGCTTGCCCTCGAACCTATGTAGTATGGGATGCATAGAATTCGAACAAGTGTGCATTAGTGTCATGATTAATTAAATAAATTGCATTAAGGATTAAGTGCACAATCACGACACGACATCTCTAAAAGTTCCCTTTGATTTTACATGCTTATTATGAACAAGATTGTGATTTGTAAGAAATGAGATTCATTATACTGTTTCTGGCATAGAGAGGATGACCATGTATAATTATCGTCGGTTGAATAAACTGACGTACCCACAGTTTTGTATGCAGGATAAATTACATGTAAAGAGGAATGGATGCATAAAGATCTCATTATGTTGTTATTCATTTATGTAAATGTTGTATATTTTGCTTCCGCTGTGTAAATTCAAATGTAATGTGTTGTAAACTCTGATGTAAAAGAAAAGTTTTAAAATTCCTTGTAAAATTGTATGTGAAGGAAGTGAAAAGATCCTGTAGAACATCTCGAATTCAGTAATTTGGGATTCAGGGCGTTACATCATGGATGCTTTCTTCGGCTATAATCAGATCCGAATGTTCCCCCGGACATTCCGAAGACTTCCTTCATCACCGACCAGGGCCTCTACTGTTATAGAGTTATGCCGTTCGGATTGAAGAATGATGGAGCCACCTACCAGCGCCTTGTCAACAAAGTCTTCCAAAGCCAGATAGGCCGCAACATGGAAGTATACGTCGACGACATGCTCGTAAAGAGCGTCCGAGGTACCGACCACGTGGCCGACCTCTAGGAGGCATTCGGTGTACTGAGAAGGCACAACATGAGGCTTAATCTGAACAAGTGTGCGTTCGGGGTCTCGTCAGGAACGTTCCTCGGCTTTATGGTCAGCCAACGAGGGATCGAACCAAATCCTGAAAAAATCAAGGCCATACTGGACATGGCCCCGCCTCGGAACGTCAAGGAAGTGCAGAGACTTACGGGTCGCCTCGTCGCTATTGGGCGATTCCTTTCGAATTCTGGGGAAAAGTGCCTTCCCTTCTTCAAGGCTCTCATGGGAGCCAAGGGTTTCGAGTGGGGCGAACTGCAACAGGAGTCGTTCAAACAGCTGAAAGCCTACTTGGTCAATCCTCCCCTGTTCAGCAAGCCCATTCCAAGGGAAACCCTCTTCATCTACTTAGCTGCTTCCGAGCAGACCCTAAGTGCCGTCTTGGTGAGGGAAGAGGACCGGGCTCAGAGGCCCATTTACTATGTGAGCAAGGTGCTTCGGGACACCGAGCTCCGCTACCCGAAGGTAGAAAAGATGGCCTACGCCCTAGTTATGGCGGCAAGGAAGCTCCACCCATATTTTCAGTCCCACTCGGTTGTGGTCCTCACCGACCAACTGCTGAAGCAGGTCCTCCACAAGCCGGAGACCTCAGGCCGGCTTATGAAATGGTCCATCGAGCTGAGTCAACACGACATTTCCTACCAGCCGCGGACTGCGATCAAAGCTCATGTAACGCCCCGATTTTCAATACTGGGAAACCCGAGACACGAGCCAAGACATTTTCTTCAATTAGTCACAATACACAGAAAAACAGGAGAATTAAAAACTTTTTATTCAACACCCAATGTGTTACAAGTCTGAATATTATACAACTGCAATACCTTACAATAGAGTTACAATATTACCTTTACATTTCCAAGTATTACAACCTTCAACATCTTACATCAGAGTACAAGGAATGAAGAACAACACTTGGTAATTCCCACTTGAGTACTTCTCAACTAATAGATAATGTTACAGCAGAACTAACATGACATTGACTCTCTGCTTTCCTTGCCTTGAGTCCTCCTGAGTCTCGCCTTTGTACTTCGGCGATCCAGTACCTATAGAAGTGGGGACGTCAGTATTCACTGACGCTTAAAGGCTGATATCAAAGCAGCGAATCTCCCAAACAACATACAAAACATGGCAATGATGTTGGTGTAGTCTAAGTGTTCGTGAGTGCTATGACTAGACTCTAATGCGATATTTAAATAGAACTAGGATGCTTCCAATTCTAATGTCAGCAAGTCTCCGAAGCAACATGCAGCCCATACTACATGCAACCCTTCTCAAGCCGTTTCTCCATATATAGGGATTTGAACCAGCGTTATGAATTCTAATTGTACATAATCTGTTCCTGACAGATACAACATGACTGATGAGGTTGCAGACGTGGTCAAGTCCCACTAATGCAGTTCGCCAGTGGTGTCCATGTTGCCACTGCTATCCGGCTTACCGGACCTCACTCAAAAACCTGACGAACCGTCGGGGATACGGCTAACAGGGGAGCCCCCTGCTGCCCCCTGGTTGGACCGTAGTCCATGGTCTGTTCGCCCTCTTGGCATAGGACCTGACAGAGTTCCGGGGGTCCATCCCCCCTAGCTCCGCCCGCCTTATCATGGCACTTCGAGAATTAACAATCAGGATACGCAACCCATGTCCCCAACTTGTGAGAAGGCATCGTACGTATCCCTTTTGACAGGAAGGTACAACCCAATGACACCACCTAAGGCCTGCCTCAGGGGACAAGTTGGTCGTAAGGTGCCCCCTACAACCAACTCCTCTCTTTTCAAGCAGGGTCTAAGTAAATGATCTTTATAAGTCACTACCTTAATGATGTCCCTGACTCGACAATCCTAAGGACGATAATATTATAAACATAACATGCTAGGCCTTAAATTAGACTTCGCAAGATAACTCTACTAGGCTGCTCAACCTAGACTTACCAGAACCCTTCAGGATCAGGTTCGTGGCTAATCGATCCAAGACCTCGGCAATGCGAATATATGTGCATGCCACTAACCTGAACTTGGATTCTGTCTATACTCCGGTCCTCGATCAACCTACACAGGTTAAGATTCGATGGTACCCGAGGAGTGACTCCTCCACAGTTCCTTAGGGTAAGAAAACACGTGTCTTGATGGTCGATAGCCCCTAGGGTGGTAATATCACCCTAGACGAGCATAACGAACTGTGTACTAGCTAACAAGCTATATACGAGTAATAACCACATACGAGCTAATAAGCTACGTATGAAACAATAGCTACCTACGAGCCAGGCGGGCCTCGTAGGAGATAACAACGTACATACCAGCCAAATAAGCCGCGTATGAGACCAACAGCTACGCACGGGCGGGTCGAGCCGCGTACGAGACAACAAACTACATACGAGCCAAATAAACTACGTATGAGATCCACAGCTACATACGGACCAATCGAGCAACGTACGAGCACAACCATATGCAAACAACCATACAGGTAATCAATCCTAGAAGCAACCAAACGTGCTTACTAGCAAACTTGATCTTCTATTATTAGAAGCAACAGAAGAATCTACTAATAGTCTATGATTGGTATTCTACCAACGGAAACCGAAGGCGACATAACAATCTTTATCAAACTATCTATTACTAGTGGTCTCCCAAATCCTTATTACTTCAATTTATAGCACTTTAAGCATGGCATACAATTGCAAGCATCTATCCACGACAATCTAATTATGGTACATAACATAACCACTCACCATAATACTCCTAAGTACGAATAGGATTTAAGCATGTGCTTATATCGAGCTTAAGCATGAATTATCACTATGATCTAAACATGAAGTTTACTATAGTCAAGCATAAGCTACAACTGGGCATGGATCTTTACTACTTAGAGTATATATATATTTCTACTATCACCTTAAGCATGGATCTTCATTACTTAACATGATTAACCATCACAACCCAAGCATGGGAATGTAATTAGCGTTAACCTACAATATTCCTAAGCATGAATTATAACTCCTACACATTCTAAGCATGGTAGATTAATCCCTAACTTAATCTAACATGGCATTTGTTAAACATGAGTATGTTCTAGCTCGATCTTAAGCAATATTTAGGCATGAACATACACTATTTAAGCATAGATATCGTCTAAGCATGATCGTCTACTAACTTAGCATGAACAATAATTAAGTATGACATCTACTAACTTAACATAAACAATCATTAGCATGATCATCTACTAACTTAACATAAACAATCATTAGCATGGTCATCTACTAACTTAACATAAACAATCATTAGCATGGTCATCTACTAACTAAACATAGACAATAATTAGCATGACATCAACTAACTTAGCATGAACATATACTTATCTAAGCATGGATATCATGTAACCATGAATCTTTATTTGATCTAGCATGGTATATAACTTTCCTATAAGCATGTAAACATGGGTAATTTAATCTAGCATGATATACCACTTTCCTACAATTATCTAAGCATAGATAAACTAATCTAGCATGGTATACAACTTTCCTATAATCATGTAAGCTTGGATAAATTAATCTAGCTTGATATACAACTTTCCTACAACTATCTAAGCATAGATAAATTAATGTAGCATGGTATACAACCTTCCTACTAGCATGTAAGCATGGATAAATTAATATAGCAAATTAGCCACTTTCCTACAACTATCTAAGCATAGATAAATTAATCTAGCATGGTATACAACCTTCCTACTAGCATGTAAGCATGGATAAATTAATCTATCATGATATCCACTTTCCTACAATTATCTAAGCATAGATAAACTAATCTAGCATGGTATACAACTTTCCTATAAGCATGTAAGCATGGATAAATTAATCTAGCATGATATACAACTTTCCTACAATTATCTAAGCATAGATAAACTAATCTAGCATGGTATACAACATTCCTATAAGCATGTAAGCATGGATAAATTAATCTAGCATGATATACCGCTTTCCTACACTTATCTAAGCATAGATAATTTAATCTAGCATGGTATACAACTTTCCTATATGCATGTAAACATGGGTAATTTAATCTAGCATGATATACCACTTTGCTACAATTATCTAAGCATAGATAAATTAATCTAGCATGGTATACAACTTTCCTATAAGCATGTAAGCATGGATAAATCAATCTAGCATGATATACTGCTTTCCTACACTTTTCTAAGCATAGATAAATTAATCTAGTATGGTATACAACCTTCCTACTAGCATGTAAGTATGGATAAATTAATCTAGCATGATATCCACTTTCCTACTATCATCTAAGCATAGATAAGTTAAACTAGCATGGTATACTACTTTCCTACAATCATCTAAGCATAGACAAATTAAGCTAGCATGGTATACTACTTTCCTACTATCATCTAAGCATAGACAAATTAATCTATCATGGTATACTACTTTCCTACTGTCATCTAAGGATGAATCTTATTAAGCATGAATAACTACTAAGCATGAATATCTTACTAAGTATAGATAACTACTAGTATGAACATACAACATTCCTAAGTATATATATATACTTCTAAACATGGTAAGTAATTTTAGCATTTATCCTACAACATTCTAAGCATGTATGTCATTCTTAAACATGATAGATAATTTTGGCATGAATCCTACAACATGTATATCATTCCTAAACATGATAGATAATTTTAGCATGAATCCTACAACATTTTACTACTACTACTACTTTATTTTAACCATGAACATAACATAAAGCATCCACAACTACTTCTTTTAATCATCTACTAGTACTACTACTTTATTTTAACCATGAACCTAACATAAAGCATCTACAACTACGTCTTTTAATCATCTACTACTACTACTACTTTATTTTAATATGAACATAAAACATCTAGAACTACTTTTTTTAATTATCTACTACTACTTCTACTACTTTATTTTAATATGAACATCTACTAACATTTCTACCAAATCTTCATTAATATTTATTTCTTATTAACACTAGTTGAACATAAAAAGAGATCTTTTTGACCATTCTACAACTAGTGATTTAGATAGTTTCTTTTCCATGAATAGAATTAACATTCACTAGGGTTTCTTTCTTCCTTAAGACTATAAAAGAGTACAAATAACAACGAAATAAATTAAGAACCTTCTATTTTAGTTCAACCAACATATGCTATCTTTTTAGTCCAAGTTCAATACATGTCCTACAACCAAAAATGGTTGTATAAAAGGTTCATATGCTTTGTGCATGAGTTCACATCATGTCCTACAACCCCAAATGGTTGTATGTACTAGTCCATATGCCTTATGTCATTTTAGTCCAATTAACAAACACAAAACAACCTACGACTACCATAAAGATTCAATCTTTAGGTGTTTATTAGGCATTACCACTAGTTACTTCCTTTCATCCATACAAGTTACACCACATACCACAAACATCATACCAAAAACATCACAAGAAAGTACCCAAATGAAAAGAAACAAACAAGGAGGATGAGAAGAAGAAGCACCGATACAACAACTTAAACAAACAAAGAAACAAGTGGAGAAACCCCCACCTTATCCTTCTTAATGGAAGAACTTGCTAGCTAAAACTTCTTCTTCCTTCTAGCTTTTAGAAATCTCTACTAAACCTACAAGAAAAACTCTCAAGTTAGTATGGTGTTCTCTCTATCTTTTCCTTTCTTTCTTTTTGTCTTTCTAAAATGAGACAAAAGTGGAGGGAGGGGGTATTTATAGGTGGGAAAAGGGGTGGAGAGTGCAAATGTGCATGCACACAATTGCTCAAAAGTCCTCCCCCAATTTGGGGCCGGTTTGGCCTAGGGGAGGAATGGATGAGGTGGAGGTATGGTGAGGGTATGGTGTTTTAGGTGAGGTGGAGGAGAGAAGGTTTCTAGAAGAATACCTCCTAATTCTCTTATGCATACATCTTAATCCTATGTTTAATTCTCCTACAATCTTAATTATCTAATTAGGATTGTCATCACAAGGAGAACAATTTTATCCATAAAATACATACCACATACTTTGTACTAATCGACATACTACACGTATGTGCGCATATATGTATGTATACCGAAAATCTTCGCATAATCCTTATAAAAATAATTTAATCTCGGAAATAATATTAAAATAAATTCTATTATTAGTTCGGAAGGTCACAGTACCAATTTGATACAATACGAATGTATACTGACCGGTATATGGGTACAGACAATGTCTATGAACAAACCGGGTGAAAATCACCAAAATATTTCAATTTTGGAATTAAAACAAAATAATAATAAAATAATAATTTATACAAGGTAATATCTGTCCGGGAGATTACAATACTCCCTCCTTAGAATAGTTCTGTCCTCAGAACTACATTAAGTTAGGAAAACAGGCAAGCATTCATACCCTAATAACTCGGGGAAAGAAAGCTTATGTTGCTCTCAGGCTCCCAAGTGGCTAATCCACGAACTGGTTCTCTAAAGAACCCGACCTTTGCAATTCGGTAGCTGCTCCCTCCTTAGAAGAGGACATGACCTATGAACATCACTTCCGACTTCCAGGATTCTCTCCTATAATTTGCTCAAGTTGACTCTCTAGATGTTGTAATCGACAGAACCAATTCTGGAGTTGCCTCCCGTACACCTCAACTCTTGGAAAAATAATTTAGACAAAAGATTATGATGAACTAAGTTTGAACAAAACAGTTGCCTGGATTTCATATATATATAAATCCGACGGGTTACAAAAAGTGTTACATCATATAGAATCTCTTTCGTCCAAAATAAATTTCAAAAGATGCAAACTTTAGACTTAGTTGCAGTTCTATATGCACATATTGTTACTGGCTCCTTCAACTTGCTCTTAGTACGTGCGAATTCTCACCCTTGGTGAACAGGCTCCTTTCCCATAGCGTTCATCTTTGGAGATGATCTGCCGTCATTTTCATGAAGTTGGGGACAGTTTGGCTTAATATGACCAATCTCCCCACAGTTGTAATATGTACGGGTTTCCGCCCGAGAGTTCTTCATCGGACATTGTTTCTTGAAATGACCTTGCTCCATACATAGGAAACAACTTTCCGGGTTGGCGCCTCCAAGTTTGCCCTTTGTTCTCTGAGTCTTCTGCTTCTGGCCTTGGTTCTCGAATCCTGATGCTGGTGTAGGCCTTTTTCCATGTCGTCGTGGACAGACTGATTTCTCGTGCCCATCCTCCTCACAGAAATGGCATACTATAACCTTGGCGGTCTTTAGAACTTGCTCCTACTCACGCCGTAGTTGTGCCAATCTAGCATTGAAATATTCCCGCTCCTCTGCCATGCCTGCTAATGTAGCTATCCAAGCATCACCCAGTTGCTTAGCTTGACGATCTATCCTGGCTACGTACTTCATTAGCTTCCTCATTTCTCGATATATGCTGGCCGCCGCCGCCCTGTGTTGATCCATATTTGGCCCTCGCGGTGGTGAAGGCGAGTTCATCTTGAGGTTAACTTGTAGTGAAATCTCTTTCGGCTCCTCGCTCGAGATCAACGGATCATCCCTGGAAATTGGCTCACTCTCCTCCATCAATACATCCTCGGTTAGGATATCTTCGAATACCATCCTAAAATATACATACTAGAATTAGTCCAGATATAGGAAAATCATAAAACATAAGTTGAAAGGAACAACAATATGAATTACAATTGCCTACAACTAGCTAAAACCCAATCTCCTAAAGGCATCCAAGTTTTAATTTTCCTACTGTGTTGGACTGTAAATTGAAGTTAGCTCTGATACCACTCTGTAGCGCCCTGATTTCCAATACTGGGAAACCCGAGACACGAGCCAAGACCTTTTCTTCAATTAGTCACAATACACAGAAAAACAGGAGAATTAAAAACTTTTTATTCAATACCCAATGTGTTACAAGTCTGAATATTATACAACTGCAATACTTTACAATAGAGTTACAATATTACCTTTACATTTTCAAGTATTACAACTTTCAACATCTTACATCAGGGTACAAGGAATGAAGAACAACACTTGGTAACTCCCACTTGAGTACTTCTCAACTAATAGATAATGTTACAGCGGAACTAACATGACATTGACTCTCTACTTTCCTTGCCTTGTGTCCTCCTGAGTCTCGCCCTTGTACTTCGGCGATCCAGTACCTATGGAAGTGGGGACGTCAGTATTCACTGACGCTTAAAGGCTGATATCAAAGCAGCGAATCTCCCAAACAACATACAAAACATGGCATTGGTGTTGGTGTAGTTTAAGTATTCGTGAGTGCTATGACTAGACTCTAATGCGATATTTAAATAGAACTAGGATGCTTCCTATTCTAATGTCAGCAAGTCTCCGAAGCAACATGCAGCCCATACTACATGTGACCCTTCTCAAGCCGTTTCTACAATTATAGGGATTTGAACCCGCGTTATGAATTCTAATTGTACACAACCTGTTCCTGACAGATACAACGTGACTGATGAGGTTGCAGACGTGGTCAAGTCCCACTAATGCAGTTCGCCAGTGGTGTCCATGTTGCCACTACTATCCGACTTACTGGACCTCACTCAAAAACCTGACGAACCGTCGGGGATACTGCTAACAGGGGAGCCCCCTGCCGCCCCCTGGTCGGACCGTAGTCCACGGCCTGTTTGCCCTCTTGGCATAGGACCTGACGGAGTTCCGGGGGTCCATCCCCCTAGCTCCGCCCGCCTTATCATGGCACTTCGAGAATTAACAATCAGGATACGCAACCCATGTCCCCAACTTGTGAGAAGTCATCGTACGTATCCCTTTTGACAGGAATGTACAACCCAATAATACCACCTAAGGCCTGCCTCAGGGTACAAGTTGGTCGTAAGGTGCCCCCTACAACCAACTCCTCTCTTTTCGGCGAGGGTCTAAGTAAATGATCTTTATAAGCCACTACCTTAATGATGTCCCTGACTCGACAATCCTAAGGACGATAATATTATAAACATAACATGCTAGGCCTTAAATTAGACTTCGCAAGACAACACTACTAGGCTGCTCAACCTAGACTTACCAGAACCCTTCAGGATCCGGTTCGTGGCTTACCGATCCAAGACATCGGCAATGCGAATATATGTGCATGCCACTACCCTGAACTTGGATTCCGTCTATACTCCGGTCCTCGATCAACCTACACAGGTTAAGATCCGATGGTACCCGAGGAGTGACTCCTCTACAGTTCCTTAGTGTAAGAAAACACGTGTCTTGATGGTCGATAGCCCCTAGGGTGGTAATATCACCCTAGACGAGCACAACGAACTGTGTACTAGCTAACAAGCTATATACGAGTAACAACCACATACGAGCTAATAAGCTACGTATGAAACAATAGCTACCTACGAGCCAAGCGGGCCTCGTAGGAGATAACAACGTACATACCAGCTAAATAAGCCGCGTATGAGACCAACAGCTATGCACGGGCCGGTCGAGCCGCATACGAGACAACAACCTACATACGAGCCAAATAAACTACGTATGAGACCCACAGCTACATACGCGCCAGTCGAGCCACGTACGAGCACAACCATATGCAAACAACCATACAGGTAATCAATCCTAGAAGCAACCAAACGTGCTTACTAGCAAACTTGATCTTCTATTATTAGAAGCAACAGAAGAATCTACTAATAGTCTATGATTGGTATTCTACCAACGAAAACCGAAGGCGACATAACAATCATTATCAAACTAACTATTACTAGTGGTCTCCCAAATCCTTATTACATCAATCTATAGCACTTTAAGCATGGCATACAATTGCAAGCATCTATCCACGACAATCTAATTATGGTACATAACATAACCACTCACCATAATACTCCTAAGTACGAATAGGATTTAAGCATGTGCTTATATCAAGCTTAAGCATGAATTATCACTATGATCTAAACATGAAGTTTACTATAGTCAAGCATAAGCTATAACTGGGCGTGGATACTTACTACTTAGAGTATATATATATCTCTACTACCACCTTAAGCATGGACCTTCATTACTTAACACGATTAATCATCACAACCCAAGCATGGGTATATAATTAGCATTAACCTACAATATTCCTAAGCATGAATTATAACTCCTACACATTCTAAGCATGGTAAATTAATCCCTACCTTAATCTAACATGGCATTTGTTAAACATGAGTATGTTCTAGCTCGATCTTAAACAATATTTAGGCATGAACATACGCTATTTAAGCATAGATATCGTCTAAGCTTGATCGTCTACTAACTTAGCATGAACAATACTTAAGTATGACATCTACTAACTTAACATAAATAATTATTAGCATGGTCATCTTCTAACATAACATAAACAATCATTAGCATGGTCATCTACTAACTAAACATAGACAATAATTAGCATGACATTTACTAACTTAGCATGAATAATGATTAAGCATGATCATCTACTAATATACCATGAACATATACTTATCTAAGCATGGATATCATGTAAGCATGAATATTTATTTGATCTAGCATGGTATATAACTTTCCTATAAGCATGTAAACATGGGTAATTTAATCTAGCATGATATACCACTTTCCTACAATTATCTAAGCATAGATAAACTAATCTAGCATGGTATACAACTTTCCTATAAGCATGTAAGCATGGATAAATTAATCTAGCATGATATACAACTTTCCTACAACAATCTAAGCATAGATAAATTAATCTTGTAGGGTATACAACCCTCCTACTAGCATGTAAGCATGGATAAATTAATCTAGCATGATATCCACTTTCCTACAACTATCTAAGTATAGATAAATTAATCTAGCATGGTATACAACCTTCCTCCTAGCTTGTAAGGGATAAATTAATCTAGCATGATATCCACTTTCCTACAACTATCGAAGCATAGATAAATTAATCTAGCATGGCATACAACCTTCCTACTAGCATGTAAGCATGGATAAATTAATCTAGCATGATATCCACTTTCCTACAATTATCTAAGCATAGATAAACTAATCTAGCATGGTATACAACTTTCCTATAAGCATGTAAGCATGGATAAATTAATCTAGCATGATATACAACTTTCCTACAATTATCTAAGTATAGATAAACTAATCTAGCATGGTATACAACTTTCCTATAAGCATGTAAGCATGGATAAATTAATCTAGCATGATATACCGCTTTCCTACACTTATCTAAGCATAGATAATTTAATCTAGCATGGTATACAACTTTCCTATAAGCATGTAAACATGGGTAATTTAATCTAGCATGATATACCACTTTCCTACAATTATCTAAGCATAGATAAATTAATCTAGCATGGTATACAATTTTCCTATAAGCATGTAAGCATGGATAAATCAATCTAGCATGATATACCATTTTCCTACACTTATCTAAGCATAGATAAATTAATCTAGTATGCTATACAACCTTCCTACTAGCATGTAGGCATAGATAAATTAATCTAGCATGATATCCACTATCCTACTATCATCTAAGCATAGCTAAGTTAAACTAGCATGGTATACTACTTTCCTACAATCATCTAAGTATAGACAAATTAAGCTGGCATGGTATACTACTTTCCTACTATCATCTAAGCATAGACAAATTAATTTATCATGGTATACTACTTTCCTACTGTCATCTAAGCATGAATCTTATTAAGCATGAATAACTACTAAGCATGAATATCTTACTAAGTATAGATAACTACTAGTATGAACATACAACATTCCTAAGTATATATATATACTTCTAAACATGGTAAGTAATTTTAGCATTTATCCTACAACATTCTAAGCATGTATGTCATTCCTAAACATGATAGATAATTTTGGCATGAATCCTACAACATGTATATCATTCCTAAACATGATAGATTATTTTAGCATGAATCCTATAACATTTTACTACTACTACTACTTTATTTTAACCATGAACATAACATAAAGTATCTACAACTACTTCTTTTAATCATCTACTAGTACTACTACTTTATTTTAACCATGAACATAACATAAAGCATCTATAACTACTTCTTTTAATCATCTACTACTACTACTACTTTATTTTAATATGAACATAAAATATCTACAACTACTTCTTTTAATTATCTACTACTACTACTACTACTTTATTTTAATATGAACATCTACTAACATTTCTACCAAATCTTCATTAGTATTTATTTCTTATTAACACTAGTTGAACATAAAAAGAGATCTTTTTGTGCATTCTACAACTAGTGATTTAGATAGTTTCTTTTCCATTAATAGAATTAACATCCACAAGGGTTTCTTTCTTTCTTAAGACTATAAAAGAGTACAAATAACAACTAAATAAATTAAGAACCTTCTATTTTAGTTCAACCAACATATGCTATCTTTTTAGTCCAAGTTCAATACATGTCCTACAACCAAAAATGGTTGTATAAAAGGTTCATATGCTTTGTGCTTGAGTTCACATCAAGTCCTACAACCCCAAATGGTTGTATGTACTAGTCCATATGCCTTATGTCATTTTAATCCAATTAACAAACACAAAATAACCTACTACTATAAAGATTCAATCTTGAGGTGTTTATTAGGCATTACCACTAGTTACTTCCTTTCATCCATACAAGTTACACCACATACCACAAACATCATACCAAAAACATCACAAGAAAGTACCCAAATGAAAAGAAACAAACAAGGAGGATGAGAAGAAGAAGCACCAAAACAACAACTTAAACAAACAAAGAAACAAGTGGAGAAACCCCCACCTTAACCTTCTTAATGGAAGAACTTGCTAGCTAAAACTTCTCCTTCTTCCTAGCTTTTAGAAATCTCTACTAAACCTACAAGAAAAACTCTCAAGTTAGTATGGTGTTCTCTCTTTCTTTTCCTTTCTTTCTTTTTGTCTTTCTAAAATGAGACAAAGGTGGAGGGAGGGGGTATTTATAGGTGGGAAAAAGGGTGGAGAGTGCAAATGTGCATGCACACAATTGTACAAAAGTCCTCCCCCAATTTGGGGCCGGTTTTGCCTAGGGGAGGGATGGATGAGGTGGAGGTATGGTGAGGGTATGGTGTTTTAGGTGAGGTCGAGGAGAGAAGGTTTATAGAAGAATACCTCCTAATTCTCTTATGCATACATCTTAATCTTATGTTTAATTCTCCTACAATCTTAACTATCTAATTAGGATTGTCATGACAAGGAGAACAATTTTATCCATAAAGTACATACCACATACTTTGTACTAATCGACATACTACACGTATGTGCGCATATATGTATGTATACCGAAAATCTTTGCATAATCCGTATAAAAATAATTTAATCTCGGAAATAATAATAAAATAAATTCTATTATTAGTTCGGAAGGTCACGGTACCAATTTGATACAATACGGATGTATACTAATCGGTATATGGGTACAGATAATGTCTATGAACAAACCGGGTGAAAATCACCAAAATATTTCAATTTTGGAATTAAAACAAAATAATAATAAGATAATAATAAAATAATAATTTATACAAGGCAATATCCTTCTGGGATATTACAGCTCAAGCCCTCGCGGACTTCATTGTCGAGACCACCATTCCTGAGGTCAGCCATGTCCCGAACGGACCCCTTATTTGGACGGTTTTTGTGGATGGTTCCTCTTGCTACGAGGGAAGCAGCCCCGGTATCATCCTGACAGGTCCAGATGACTTCGTCCTCCAGTATGCCCTTCGTATGAATTTCAAGGCCTCAAACAACAAAGCAGAGTATGAGGCACTAATCGCGGGCCTCGGACTTGCCCGAAGTGCCGGGGCGCAGAATCCATAGTGACTCTCAGCTGGTTGTGAACTAAGTTTTGGGCGATTACGAGGCACGGGACGAACGGATGGCGAAGTACCTCGCCAAAGTCCGAACCCTCATGGCCCGATTCGAAGAGGCACTCATCCAACGAGTCCCTCGAGAACAGAATTCACAGGTCGACGCCCTCTCCAAGTTGGCCTCATCCTCCCTCCAAGGTCTCGAGCAGACCGTTTTGATGGAGGTCCTCCCGAAGCCGAGCATAGAAGACGAGACCCTCGGCTCAGTGGAGTCATTGCCGGTCCTACTACAAGATAATTGGATGAAGCCGTTAGTGGAATTCTTAAGGGACGGACTCCTCCCCGAGGACCCCAAGGAAGCACGCCGAGTAAGAACCAGGGCCGATCGGTACGTCCTAATCGAGGGGGTCTTATACAATGCTCCTTCTCACAGATTGATGACCGACCGTACCTGAGGTGCCTTTCCCTGGAACAGGCCGACTACGCCTTACAGGAGCTCCACGAAGGCATCGGCGGGGCACATTCAGGGTCTAGGTCTTTGGCTTGGAAAGCTCTGAATTACGGATACTTTTGGCCGACTCTCCTCCAAGACGCCGAGCGACACGTTCGGCAATGTGACTCTTGTCAGAGACATTCCAATATTCGTCGCCTCCCCCAGGCCAACCTCGCCTCCCTATCAAGTCCTATCCCCTTCGCAATGTGGGGGATGGATTTACTAGGGCCATTCCCTCCAGCTCCGGGCCAATTTAAGTTCTTGGTCATAGCCATCGACTACTTCTTGAAGTGGATTGAGGCCGAGCCCCTTGCCACTATCACCGAGAACAAGGTGCTTCAATTCTTCTGGAAGAGCGTCGTCTGCCGATTCGGCATCCCCCGTGTTCTCATCACAGACAATGGAACTCAGTTTACTGGGGCCGCATTCCGAGCTCTGTGTGAAGACCTTGCCATCCAACAGTGCTTCTCTTCCGTCTCCCACCCATAGTCGAATGTCCAGGCGGAGAACGCAAACAGGCAGATCCTCTCTGGTATCAAGAACAGATTGGACAAATGTTCCAAAGGCCTATGGGTCGACCAACTCCCCAATGTGTTGTGGAACTATCGCACCAACAAACGGACCCCCACAGGAGAGTCCCCGTTCAACCTCATCTACTGGTCCGAGGCAGTGATACCTCTCGAAGTCGGGATACCTTCTCCTCGCCTCGCAGCCTACAGCGAGGAGCAGAATGCCAGAGACCACCGGGCGAACCTAGACCTGGTGGACGAACTGAGAGAAAGGGCGTCGATCTACCAGCAGAACTACCGGAGGAGGGTCGAGTTGGCATACAACAAGAAGGTCCGACCCACCGATCTCAAGGAGGGGGACTTGGTCCTCAGAAAGCTAGCCATCTCCTTCCCCAATCAGAGGAGCAAACTAGCTCCGAATTGGGAAGGACCCTACAAGATCACAAGGGTAGTTCAGCCCGGAGCTTATCGTCTGGAAGACCTAGAGGGCAGAGAGATTCCGAGGACCTGGAATGCCGACCACCTTTTAAAATACCAAGAAAGCGCCCCGACACCTCTCTGAGTATCACAAGGTGTCGAACCATTCCTCTCCTCTAACTTGTAATTCATTTCTTAAGTTTTCATATGTAAAAACGGCTCGCAGTCAATTATCAATAAAGAATGCTTTTTCATACTTATAAAATTGCTTGCGTCTCTCCGCCTTTATTCTTTATTCAATCAATGATTCGGAGTCCAATACCCGGCTCGACTCTACTTCGCAAGCTTGCTCTTAAGCGAGCCAGAAGTAGTTCACCGCTCGGAATTGCTCCCACGACCGTTGAACTCTAACGATGGTTCCGGAGTCCAACACTTGGCTCGATTCTACTCCGCAAGATCGCTCCCCAGCGGGCTAGGAGTGGGTCGCCATTCGGAATTTCTCCCACAACCGTTGAACTCTAACGATGGTTACGGAGTCCAACACTTGGCTCGATTCTACTCAGTAAGCTCGCTCCTCAGTGGGCTAGGAGTGGGTCGCCATTCGGAATTGCTCCCACAACCGTTGAACTTTAGCGATGATTCCGGAGTCCAACACTTGGCTCGATTCTACTCCGCAAGCTCGCTCCTCAGCGGGCTAGGAGTGGGTCGCCATTCGGAATTGCTCCCACGATCGTCGAACTCTCACGAGGATCGGCGAGCCCACCATTGGGTAAGGCTCGACTTACCTCGCAACTTCGCGTTAAGAGGAGACAGAAGCGCTACTCGCCACCTCTAGCCGAACGCTCTTGTCGCCGAACCGCGAACGAGCGACAGGTATGCTCGGAGCGCACCACATCGCTCGAACGGCCGAGCAAGTGCCCATCCGAGCCCAAAAACGGAGAAAAGTCGCTTTTTCCTCAACATTCGTGTAAGATCTCGATCAGACGGCCCAGATTTTGCCAGCGTCGCTAAACGACAAGATAGCGTTTTCTTGGGAACTGAGCCGTCTCGAGATTCGTGCCAAATTCCAACGGCTCATATCGCGCTACGGCGCCGAACTGCGAACGAGAGAGGGGCCAGCTCGGAGACCTCGGCGCGATGAACACAGTCACAAACGAAACAACTATGCAAAGCTACAAAGGACGTGCTAGTTCGAGGAAGAAATGTTATTATTAATTGGGACACAGTACAAAGTGACTCTTCCACACAACGAGGTTACAAGGCCTTAAAGACCAAAAATTACAATGCCGACCCACTACACTTGGTTTTTAAAAGAAAAAAATCATCAACGTCCCGTTCGGTCGTCAGTTTGGCAACCTCGGCCGACAGTTCTCCTTCCTCCGTCCGAAGCTCCGCCTCTACAGTCTACAGGTGACGGATCTCAAAGAGCAGATCGTCCCTTTCGACTCTTATTTTCAACAAATTGTGCCGAATGCTCTGGATCCGTAGGGCATTGCTAAATGCAGTCGGCGAATCTCCGTCCTCTCTTGTAGGGGTCATCTCGGCAATCCTGCTCTCCATACGCCGGATCTCGACGTCTCGCTGACCTAGGATGAGCTGAAGGTGGCCCCGCTCGCTTTTGGCTCGGTGTAATCCCAGCTCGACTTCATAGAGCCGCTCTCGGCACGTCGCCGAACGCATCCTCGTCTCCCCCGAGCCAGCCTCGGTTTGAGCGTGATCATCAGAGCGATTGGGGTCGGCGTCTTGAGCTACCACCACGAGCTGAAAAGAGGAAGAGACTAACAAAAAAATTTCAAACATCGCCAAAGTCCAACACTTCAAGAATTTTCAAAACAAACTTTCAGACTTTTATTCAAATATAGTAACTCTACATACAACAAGACTGACGCTACAACAGAGTTTTACAATAGCTAGAAGGAACATAAGACAACTTGTTTAGTGCCTCTTCGGAAGGGGTACGCTTCGGTTCAAGGAAACGCGGGGGCGACGATGCCTGACCTCCGAGCTCGATTCCAAACCAGCGAAGCGAGATCCCCCTTCGCCGCTAACTCCAACCGTGGCACCGATCGAGGCACCGCTAGACGAGACAGCTACACTACTCTGAGCGTCAGCAGGACTCTGCCTCGCCGTAGGCAAACGAGTCGCAAGTTCGTAGAAGGTAATCCCTCTCTCGCTCTCTTCGTGAGTACACGACGTACTACGAACGTTGGCCCTCTCTGGCAGAGGCTTGAGCGATGCGACCTCTTCCTCCAACTCGATAATCCTATCTCTGAGAGCATCATCCTTCGCCGACATCTTCAAACGAGGAGTTCTTGACGAGCCTGAGACATTGGCGCTATCGGTCGCGAGTCGTCGATAATGGGTGACCTCGATCCCCCTATCTATCGTAATCCTCCTAAGCTTGTCGACCTCGGCCAACAACTTTTGGCGCTCGGATGACACCTTCTCCAACTCGGAAGCCAGCTTCTCTTCCTCTGCCGAGTGTTCTTTCTCCGCTAACTCCAAGTGATGGATCTCGGCTAAGAGCTCGTTATTCTTTTGCTCAACGATGGAAAGCTCCCTACGAATCCGTTCAGTCTCACCTTCGGGACAAGGAGCTTGGTGTTGCTTCCTTAGTTGCTTCAACTCGCGACAATACCCCCTCGCAGCTACCTTTATCTCCTCCAGCTTCAAGAACATATAAAACTGCCTCTCTTGGTTATGGGAAAGCTCTCGCTTCGTTTTGGTCAGCTCCTTACGAAGGTACGAAACCTCCGTGATCGGACCAAACCTCACCTGAAAAGCAGAGATAAATTCGACGCCCAACACTTGGAGAAATTAAACGACTCATCAAACACAAAAGCCGGAGACTAACACTTGGAGAAATTTTGGCCAAACAAAAAGCATTTTCATTCAAAACTCAAAAAACGTTACAAAAGCGGTGGCCAGCCCGCGGTCAGGCCTTACAAAAAAAGAGACCAAAGATGCAACCAAGTCAGGGGTCGACCTTTTTGTCGCTCGGGTCTGTCGACCCCTCGGCCTTGTCCTCGCCCTCAACCTCGTCCTTGTCCTCGTCGTCGCTCTCCTCCTCGGAGTCGTCCTCCCCCTCATCCTCGGCCTCCGTCTCGGCCGTGCCTTCGACACCGTCGGCCTGTCCCTCGGGGTTGAGCATTGCCGGTGGAAGCTCCTCCTTCCCCTCCACGGGGTCATAGAAGTGGTAGGAAGATGTGTCGAACCCCGGGTTCCGAGCGGCGATATGAAGCAGGGCTCGGCCATACGCGTCCTCCATGTTCTTAAACATGTGCTGCTCGGCCTCGTCCTGGACTGCCTTCTTCGCCTTCGCCACCTTCGACCGGTGCTTGGCGATGATCTTCTCGGTCTTCTTCCGAGCTTTCTCCGCCTCCGACCGAACCCTGGCCAGCTCCTCCTTCAGCTCGGCATTCTCCTTCTCCGAGGCCTCGAGCTTGGCTGCCTCGTCCTTCGACCGCTGAACGGCGTCGGCCAGCTGCGCCTCCAACCCTGCCACTTCGGCTCCGCATTTTGCCAAGAGGAGTAGCTCAGCAAGAAGTTGAAGTGGCAGAGGGTCTGAAAAGAGAACAAACTGTTAAGGTCCGAACCTAGAGACTTAGAAAATTTCAGAAAAAATGTTTCAAGAAGAAAGTGTTCGGTCCCCTTACCGACATCGTGTTCAGGGCGATCTGCATTGTGGCATCCCCGACCTCCTTGGACTTAAGGGCCGCTCGGTCCTTTGGGGTCGGCAGGTACTTCACCGCCTGCATACAAATGTTGCCGTCGCCCAAGAAACCATCGACCTTCATCACTTGCCAATCAGGGACGAAGATCTGCTTGTGCCCCTCGGTCAGAATCTTCTCCGCGTCGGCAGTAAGGGGCGAAACTTGGAGGGATAACACCTTGCTCACATCGAACGCGCCGCTCGACGAGCCGGGAGCATCTGCCTTCGCCGTTGGAGTCGGTGCATCCGAGATCGAAGGATCGGAGGCCGCAACCTTCTCCTGCTCGGGACTGGCGTCCGGAACAATGACCCTCTTCAGGTCGGCGATCTTTGGGACTGAAGGTATCTTCGGCGCTCGGCCGCCCTGAGGGCCTGTCGCGGGTCTCTTCTTCTTCGCCTCCCGCTCCCTATCCACCTTGGCCTTCGCCATCAATGCCCTATAGTCCATTTTAGAAGACTCTGCACAAACCGAATGAAAAAACTTAGAAAAATTTTCAAGAACTTCAAGCAAAAAGTAAAAATACCAGAAGCGTACTGGGGTCGATCGGACTGAGACCCCCTCGAAACAAAGCCTCCTCGGTAATGTCTTTCCAACTTAGCATCGGCAGGCTGAGGAGTTTCTTGAGGACTTCCGCCTCCTCGTTACTCAGCACCGGCTCCTTCTTCGCTCGCTTGGGCAGGCCCACCCTCGACCAAGCTATCGGGATTGCCCAGGCTGCGGAAGCTCGGACAATGAAATACTTCTGCTTCCAATTCTTGATCAAGTCCGGGTTCTCGATCAACTTCACGCCTGTCCGCGGCGAAAGATAGAACCTCTGCTCATTCCTGTTCGGCTGGCAAGGGCGGTAGAGGCTCCGAAGGAGAAACATGCTTGGCTCGGCACCGATCTCTTGACACTGAAGAACAAATGCCAAGACGTGCCTCCAAGTGTTCGGCATCAACTGGGCAGGGCACAAACCGTACCAATTAAGAACCTCGACGATGAAAGGATGAAGCGGAAAATGAAGCCTGGCGGCCAAAAAGTCGAGAGGAAAAATGCACTCATCAGCCGAAGACGATGTGCTGGCTTGGAATCCCGGTCCAGGAAGAAGTAGCCTGTACTCAGCAGGGATCTGGAATCCGGTCCGGATCCGATGCAGATCAGCCTCCGTAACAGATGAAATGGTATGGTCCACCTCGGACAACTCTCTCGGCTCGTTCTCTTTTACCGACTTAGCAGTGCCCTGGGTCACCTTCTCCAGCATCTCTTCGGAGTAGTTCCGAACGCCCCCACGCTCGACAAAACGATAGGCTGCCGACCGAACTCACCCGCCGTCTTCGGTTGCTCAATGATCGTGACCACTCCTTTACCCTTCTGGGACTTCGCCACAACCTCCTGGAGTGGCTCGGCCACTTCGCCACTCTTGCTCGGCCGAACAACGGTCTGCTCGGTCGGCTCTACCACCTCCTTTTCCCTACCCGCACGACCGACGAGTTGGTCCGAGGCGGGGGTCTCATTCGAAGAAGTAATCTTAACTATTTTTTCTAAGAAGAAAGGAGAGATACTGACCTTGAAGTGACTGTTGCGGTCGGAAAAGTTCGCCGGAGCAAAGAAACGCCTGCCGCGACAGCTAGCAGCACCACCCAGGAGCTAAAAACTTCGATGGTGAAAAGTAAAAACTTGAGAGAGAAAGTGAAAGTGAATAATGAGATCTGGGGTTGGGGAGTGAAGATTTATAGTAAAAGAAAAAGTCTCTTGGGCAAACTAACGTAAGGGCGCGACTTTGGGGCTTGCTCCTGAAACGTTACGAAAGCCCAAACGACTTTATGACCGAGCAGCAACCGTTGGTGAAAAGACAAGATGTTTCGACACAAGTCGGGTAGCTCAACAAACACGGGATCAAAATTCGAGCGACACGAGATCGACCCCAACTTCAAAAGGCCCGATCGACTAACCGAACAAGTGCCCATCCGAGCTAAAAAAGGGGGAAAATTCACTTTCTCCTCAGCATTCGTGTAAGATCTCGATCCGACGGCCCAGATCCTACCAGCGTCGCTAAACGATAAGATAATGTTTTCTTGGGAACTGGGCTCGTCTCGAGATTCGCACCATCATCCAACGGGTCAGATCGCACCGCGTCGCCCAGATAAAGTGTTCCGGACCCGAACACCATGCATTCGTCCCAGGAAGCAAGAGAAAAATTGGATTGAAAGTTTAAGGCACCGCCCTCGGCGAGCCCCCCAGGTCCCAGGCCTCGGTTGGTTCCCCTCTCACCCGTGAGCAACTCGAGGCCTACGGCCTCGAAAGCCGAGACCACGAATCATTCAAGGGAGGGAGAAGAACACCGTCCCGTGGGGCCCGGTCAGAAAGCAGATCGGCACACCTTCCATCTCTAGCTCCCTCGGGCTGACAACCATCAGAAGCCGTCAGCCCGGAAGGAAGACAGAGATCGGAGGAGACCCATCCCTCCGAAGCAACTTGTCACCCGGGTCCAGACTTCGGTCGTCACCCCTTCTGCCCTTATCGCCCCTGACCCTGACACCCACATCGGGGCCGTCAGAATCAGGAGAAGATCATGACGGAAGAATGACCACCCATCCTTTCGAAGTACCTCGACCCCCGGGTACGGACTCCGGTCATCACCTTTTCTGCCCTGATCTCTCCTGACCCTAACACCCACATCGGGGCCGTCAGAATCAGGAGAAGACCATGTCGGGAGGATAACCACCCGTCCTTCTGAGGCACCTCGTCCCCTGGGTCCGGACTCCGGTCATCAACACTTCTGCCCTGATCCCCCCTGACTCTGAAATCCACGCTGGGGCCGTCAGAATCAGGAGAAGATCATGATGGAAGAGTGACCACCCCTCCGACGCCCCCAGGGTCAATTTTTCAAAAAACAGTCATCCGCCCAAGGCAGACACCTCCGATGGCTAAAAATCAACATTGCTGTGACTGAAACTACAAGGGGAGTGGGGTATTTATAACCTCCCAAGGACCAGCCATTATGACCCTCGGGAGGCCAAACGACGGAAGCCCAACGGTCACGCCTAGGAAACTGAAGCGCTACGCATTAATTAGGGGACGCCATCTTAATTACCCCGGAAAGTTGGAACGCCGCACAAATCCTGGAGCGCCATTAATGCTCCCTAAGGGCAGCCTGTAGCTCAGCTCAGCCTTCTCACGAAGGCCCAACGGCTCGCCATCGCCCATGCCGACCCTTTAAACCTCGGACTCACGGTCGGCTAATCGAGCGAAGTACGATCCGACCCCAACATCAAAAGGCCCGGTCGGCTAACCGCACAAGCGCCAATCCGAGCTAAAAAACGGAGAAAAAAAGTAGTCGAGCACCCACGACCGTTGGATCTTCCAGAAATTCGTGCTTTTGATGATGAATGGTCGAGATCGTGCCACGTGCGTTAGACGACAAGATAGAGTTTTCTTAGGAACTGAACCAGCCTCGAGATTCGCACCACCATCCGACGGCTCAGATCGCGCGACGTCGTTCGGACAGCCGAACCCTTATACCCCCGGTCAGCTAACCGAGCAAGTGCCCGTCCGAGCTCCAAATGTGAGAAAATGACTCCCGAGAAACTACGACCGCCAGATCTTTCGGATATTCGTGCTTGCGCGAGATCAAGGGCTCAGATCAAGCCACGCCATAAATAGGTATTAAAAATTGGTTTTTATTTATTTAATCATTTTTATTTATTTAAAAATTGCGAAAAATTGCTAAAAATTCGGGAAAATTAACTAAAAATTCTAGGAAATAATTATAAATTCGGGAGAATATTTTTGAGCCGCTGAACGAATAATTATTGCCTAGGATGTACTGTTAAGGCCCCCGAACAATTGGTTAACACATCGCAAAATTAAATAAATAATCCGAAAAAATAGATAAAAACCATCGAATATTCAACAAAGCTTCAGAAACAGCTTACAGTTTCAAAAATCACCTCACTACCCCCTTCGGGATTCAAAACCCTCCATTCGGACTCCGATACAACTCCATTAGCCACTGAAGCAGTTAAAATAGTCCTCAAAGGCTGATCACACTCAGTCTTTAGGAGTGGGGGGCTCGTGATATGGCTAAAAATGGGGTTAAATCGGAACCGTCCAGATTTGGAACGAATCTTGAAGCTCAGGGGTAAAACGGTAATTTCATATATAGACGGGTCTGAAGCGGGCACTGGATCTTCCCTTCACAGATCCAATAACCCACAAAATGGACCCACTCCAGCTGGGTACGGGTCCCGACCCATGACAAACCCAGACCAGATAGAGGAAATCAGGGTCACTGATTTGACTAAATCAACGGGCCTGATTTACAGTTATCCTCTCACCGAGAATCAGGAGTTAGTTTCCTAGACTAATTGTGAGGATTTTACTTCTAACGGTTTCACAGGAAATCAGGTCCCTAATCAGACTCCCAGGGCGACTATAAATACCTCCTACCTACCACTGTGACCAGGTAATCACTCTTTTTCCAGCTTAAGCTCTTTCTTAATCGTCACTGGTTACTGACAAGAGCGTCGGAGGGTGCGTCCCCGGAATCAACCCCGGTGTATCGCATTTCCTTGCAGGTTAGCGGCAGGAATCAGCAGGCTTGGATCCGCTATTCAGGTTTTTCCACGAACTCACAAATCTCATCTGTTTAGCCCTACACCAGATCCAGCGGTAACAAATACCAATAGCAATAAGAATAAGAATAATAATAATAATAATGATATGCATCAAAATATGATTTGAGTTTAACAATTTATTAAAATCTAAAAATTTATAATATGAATAGTCGATCAATTAAGGATAAAAAACAAGTTCAAATATACTACTCAAAATGATAAAATCTCGATCAGAAAACACTTTAATACAAGATCCGAAATGAATTTAGCACAAAAATAAATTTATAAAAAATCAAATTATAGAAAATACATGGAAAATACTAATTATCGGGAATGGAGGTTACAAGTAGTCAATGTTTCCCTTGATGGTGTAGCTACTGCCAGAACCTTACCGGGGAAATTTTTTGGCTCAAACCCTAATTCTTTTGCAAATTTAGTAGACACAAAGGTGTGAGACGATCCAGTCTCAAATAAGACAATAGCCTTTATTCCATTTATTAGAACCTCTCCTGTTACATAATGAATTCACTCAGTACATAGCACTCTTCTAATATAAATAGGAAATAACTGCAGTAAAACTCTATTCAGATGATCCCATACCGGTGATGACATTGTCGGCATCTACTTTAGTCAGAGCGAACACTCACCCCTGCCGGTATGGTTTCCTCCATGGGTCGGCCTGCTTCTGATTTGGCCCTCCCCAATGGAACTGAGGGTAGTCTGGCTTGATATGGCCCTCTTTTCCGCAATTGAAGCAAGTTATTCCCTTCCTCCTGTTTGGGCAATCTGCCTTGTAGTGATCATTCCCTCCACACAGGAAACAAGTACTTGGCATTCCTGCTACAACAACTGCATTCGCCCCAGTCGGCATGAACTTTTGTGCTCAGGGTCGCCTCTTGAAGTTGTAGGAGGTTGCAAGCCATTTGCCGGTATTCCAGTTGTTCTTCTTCTTCTTCTGTGCCAACAGGTACTGCTCCATGTCGGCTTCTGTGTGATGGAACTGCGATGAGTCCCAGGACCACGGATTGGTGTGCGTATCGATCATAAAAGGTTAACAGATTTAATACGTGATCTAACCCTTTATAGCGGAATCTAGGGTTCACGAATTATACCTGCGATGAGAAGAAGACGATAGTTTCTAGCAACCTCGAGCCGTCAGCGACCCCAAGATCTTCTGCACGTATTCCTTCCTCGGGTTGGACGTCGGGTGGGCAACGGTCTCCCAACCTTTCTTCTCCTTGGCTGACATCTCTTTCTCTCCTTACGTGAATCACGAATTTAGAGAAAACTTCTTATCTCCGATGATAATATGACGGCCAGAGAATAGAGGATATATATATAAGGCTACGGCAGGGACCATGAGGAGAAATTAGGGTTAGGTCTCCTAACGAATCTGGGTATCCCGTGTTCAGCCCGAACACACAACCCAGGCCCATTAACAATAGCTCGGTCCACTAAAGAGCTATTGTTGCACTACCTTCCTAATCCCAAATTATATTTATGGGCTCCTTTTATTATATGCTCGTTCAGCTCCCCATGTTAAGATATCGAATGTTCGTCGATCAAATTAAGTTACTGACAACTATATTTATCAACATCTTTTATCCGTAAGTAGTACGACTCAACTTTATTTGTCATGTCGGATGTAATCCACCTGCAGGGTTTACATGACAATCCTTATGAGCTCCTTAAGGGGACATCATCAACCCGACGTATTGGGACATGGATTCCTTTTACAATCAACAGCCCATCATACATACAATGCTATTACCCAATTCATAGAGGTTGTTGATCCATAATGAATCTCACTCTTTTATGAGTCAAAGTAATGCACACTGCATATACATGTCTGTTATTATATCTGGATTAAGAGCATAAGCATCCATAATAACAGAGGTGTTTGTTCTCTTTTGTAGTCAGTACAAAGAGAACAACCTCAAGTGGTCCTGTTCAATACACACAAAGTGTACTAGTGTAAACCTATAGTCAAGATAGACTAATACCAGATTACACTACAACCTTTCCAATAGATTGTCCAAGTCCGTCTAGGTTGTGAACTATTTATATATTCCATAGGGAACTGATAATATGATCTTCTGTGGGTCACCTCACACCATATTATCAACCTTATAGAATATCAAATACTTGCATTAATATTATAATAAACACAATATGCAAACATATGCCCATATGATTCTCATTCAAAAAAAATAAGGAAATAAAGTTAATACAAAGTGATGCTTTCAGTATATAACCCTAACACTGTGTCTGCAGCTCTCCGTACCAGCTTGTCGAACCTCTTGATACTAAGGGATATCATCCGAGACCTCAGACTTGGCCTCAGCCCCTGCTCAAACATCTGTGCCTTCTTAGCCACATCGGTCACTAACTGCGGTGCATACCTTGAGAGCTGAGTGAACTTCGTCTCATACTCCTGAAATGACAAACTCTCCTGCAGCAGGCTCAGGAACTCCATTGCCTTCTTCTCCTGCACATCCATCGGAAAATAGTGGCTGCGGAACTCTTCCAAAAACTCCTTCCAATTAATGGGCTCATTTCCCAGGTTCGCTTCATGGACTGCCACCAGACCCCGGCATCCTTCTCTAGCTGAATAGTGGCCAGCTTCACCTTGCAGGCCTCTGGATTCTCCAAAACCTCGAACACTGTTTCTATCTATCGGATCCAATCGTCTACTACATTAGGATCCGCCTTTCCCTCAAACATGGGTGGTTTCATTCGCCTGAATTATTCCACCAATTTAATTACCTCCGGGACTTGCACTGCCTGCCCCACTCTTATGTTTCGGTTCACACTTGCGGCAAATGTGTTGAGAGTTTGGTACACTCGAGCCTGTTCTGTTTCCAGATCAAGCCTGTTTCTTTCACCACTGGATCCTTCACCATTTCAAGTTCTTCTTCCAGCCATTTTTAGGTCATAAAACATCTTTAATCACCAAAATAGCAACAACATCGACTTTATTTATTTATTTATTTATTTCCAAAATTTAAACTTTATACATTCATAAATAAAAACTTATCCATACACCAGTACATAAACACAAGAAAACTCCAGACATAAAACAATCTAGATTCTACAGTTTCTTTTGGCTTCTCTGAGCTCTCCCCGTAGTTCATATATTTCCTTCTGCATCTCTGCTCATCTTTGACGACATTCTTGATTTCTCCAATAAGCTTTGTTGTCTAGCTAGGTGAAATGCCGAGCATTCCTGTGTCGGATCTTCTCCAGTTCCCATACTCGATGACTCAGGGCTATAATGTTCTACTTGTCCTCTCCATGATGAGCTTCCAAGTGGTTTACTCTACACTTATGGATGATCAATTGCCTTCGGAGAGAAGCAATGAGGTGGTCCATCCTTTCTTGAACTGACTCTTCATCCGAGGATTCATCTGGGGAATCAAGTGGAGGTGGAGTGATCTCCCGAGATTCGGGTAGTTCTCCCTCTTCTTCTTCTGGATCTTCCTCTTCTTTGAGTTCTTCTTCTTCATGCTCTTCTTCTTTAATGTATTCTTCAAAGAACCATTCTACTTCATCCACTGGTTCTTGGTTATCAGCCATCTTATAGGGAAAGGCATGAGAAGACATCAGTGTATAGAGAAATACAAATGTAAATCACTTATATTTAAATCTCTATAAACTAAACTCACACTTATAAATGTCCACCCTAATCTGTCGTCCTTGTAATTTTGTACTACTTATTGAAGTTAGCTCTGATACCACTCTGTAACGTTCCGAATTCTATTTCCATGTAATTCATAACACAACTTGATCTTTTACTTCAATTCCTACAATTTTACAAGGAAATTAAAACTTTTTCATTCCAACTTTGTTCTTTTTACAAAAAATACACAGTGGAAGTTACTACAAAATAAATACAACTTAAACATTCAACAACTTTAATCTGGAAATAATCATCAGCACCAATTCATCTTTATGCCCCTTTTGCTAATTCAAGTCCTGCACTTGAAAACTGTAGGCACGTCAGTTGTATACAACTGAAGCAATTCTATAATACAGTGATTCTCTTACTTTAGCAAACATAAACTTGAATGCAATAATAAAGTATTAAAAGTGACTATTCTAAACATGTTAATGTATGATATGACTTAAATGCCTAATGCTGATTTACACTACGATGCGCTAATGCACACTTGTTCGGATTCTACGCATCCCATAGTACATAGGTCCGAGGGCAAGCCCTTAAGTTACTCCTTATTAATGGGTTTACATCCCACGTCATGCAACCTAGACCAATGAATGTACTCCAATGCGTAGTCACCGAAGTGTCGTACCCCCAAGACATTGGACCTTACCGGCCTACCCTTAGCCCACCTCAGTGGATTCACCGGGCGTATCCGCAGCCGCTAACCTGATCATGTCGATCTCTCGCAACTACGAACCATGCCTACCCCTAGCCCACCTCAGTGGATTTACAAGGCATATCCTGTCCGTCCCGAACATTCCTATGAACTATAGACTCTAAACCGGCCTTTCCGATGATAGACAGACATACCCCTAGCCCATATACATTGATTTACCGGGCGTATTCCTCGATCTCGGAACCCTAGGAACTGCACATTCTTTACCAGACATGTTCGTCGTTGTTTCGATCATATATTCTTCTAGTGCCTATCCTTAAGTTTTAATTACAATCATCACAACCTAGAGCTAGCTTACCCTACCGGACATAATCAACATACGAGAAATAGTATACCACACTAGATACTTTTCAAATTTCTTTATTCATAAATTGCAGGTTACCAAGGGTCTCGCCTAGCCTCTAGATTCCAACAACCATCTCAATAGAAGTCAAATAGGTTATATCTAACCACAAAATAAACATTTTCTTCATTAATTCTCATTTCTTCCTTACCCAGAAGTATTCAACTTATATAACAACATTCAATAGCAATTTCTCCATTAAAATTCTTTTAGACAAATCCTTGGTTAACGAACCAAGACATTCACTTTAATAATTCTTCAAAGTTTCTTTTGATTCATACAACCTTTTCCATGTTTATCTATACTTCAAGTATATTAATACAAAAATCCCCCTTTTAGATTAGATCACTAGTTCTTAATACAAAATCTTTCAAGATTAATCACTAGATATCTCTTATTTTCATCCCATAATTTTGCTTTGTCTTTATTTGTAACTACCATTTTTGTTCTTTTCCCTTTTTCCTTCAGTGTAATATTTTATTTGCACTTGAATAAAATACTTTTTTTTTTATCATCTTAATTAAATTTTGTTCATGAACTACCCTCCTTCTTCTTGTTGAGATATTTTCTTGTTGATCCCATTTTTTATATGATTTTGAGTATTTTATTTGAACCTTATTGTTTTAAATTCATCTCTTATTGAACCCAATACCCAATTGCAATTATTTCTAGACCTAAACCCATTATTATTGAATCCTATCCCATTAACCCAACAACCTAATTGCATCCTATAAATAACACCTTATTGCAAATTGAAAAAAAATACAAACTCAAACCCTAAACCTAGTTGCCTCTCTCTCTCTCCTTGATTTTCTCTCTCCACGTCTAAACCCATCAACTGACTGCCCATTTGCCTCTTCGACTTCCCGCCCAAACCATCCTCACCTCCGGTGACCCCCAGTCGTCGACCTCCCGAGTGCCACCGCTGCCCTACACCCAGTGATGCCCAAACCCCGATGTCGCTTGCCTCTGACCAGCGACGTTGCAGCCGTCAGCCAGTCGCGTCACCGCTCGCCGTGGGCCTTGCTGATGTTGCTGCTGCTCTTTCCATTGCTTGCTTTTGCCACTCTTTACTTTTGGTTCTTGCTCTCTTGTGCACGTAGTGTGCACGTGCTTCATGATTTCATGGGTTTGTTGCTCTGGGATTCTCATCTCGTTTTCTTTGGTATTCGAATTAATCGTCAATAAGGCAAATCAATTTCCTCTTAAATTAATATTGTATTAAATTCAAGTTTTCATTAAAATTCTTGCAAGCAGATCAAATCGTTCATTGTATCGTATACTATTGTTCCTCTTTCGCTGAGTATATTGAGGGTTTACACAAGCTAACCTAAATATTCTTGACTTTGTGCCTTTGTTGAATTCAAAAATTAAATCTTTCCTGCATCTATGTAGTATTGATAGTATGATTTATTCATGCAAACAACACACAATTAATTTATCGTAGAATTGAATGCTAGGTTGTGTGATTGAATGAT
This sequence comes from Hemerocallis citrina, assembly GCA_017893485.1. Classification (NCBI taxonomy): domain Eukaryota; kingdom Viridiplantae; phylum Streptophyta; class Magnoliopsida; order Asparagales; family Asphodelaceae; genus Hemerocallis; species Hemerocallis citrina. Next base: position 111,894,820 of record CM030360.1, on the reverse strand, counting down.
CGATTAATGTTTTGTTGTTGTTAAACCAGTGTATGTGTGTATTCTAATGATGTTTACCATGCTATTGTGCCTTCCATGCTGATTATAAGATTTACTAACTAATTGAAGTGGAACCCATCATGTTAGATCGCTTTATTTCATGAAATATATTGAAAATCAATATGTTTGTTGTCTGTTTGGAATTTGTGAAACGTTTTTGATCCAGTATTTGATATCAAAATTAATAACTTTCTTAATAAGAGTTGTATTCCTATGTCTCTAGTTTTCAGAGCGTATAAGATCTTTTAATTCTGAGTTGTATTGCAAAAGTTATGTTGATTTTACTACTGCTGTTTTTTACTTCAAGAATTTCAGATTCAGGTATGTTTTCATGTTTAAACTATTAAAAAGCTAAATTAATCTTAGAATAATACTTTGATAATTTCCAAAATGTTAGTTAACATGTTTAGGAGTCTAATGAATATTTTTGATGAATTTATAATTGTGTTTTCGCTGATTCTAAAGATATAACAACTTGATGTTGCTTTTCTGTGTGAACATGTAATATGTAGAAAATGACGTGTTTGACCTAGCTACTATTGTCGGATTTTGTATTTTAAATATACGTTGGAATCATTGGGAAGTCTAGTTTCCAGAATTTCTGACGGTTTCAGTTTTAGATTTCTGTAGAAGCGGGAAAACTGACTTTTGTATAGTGACATCTTGCCGTCTAGAAATTTGTTTTCCAGATTTTCTTAATATAACCATACAGATATCATTATATTGCATGAATTGAAATGTATATGTTGCATTGCATGATCATAATGTATCATTATCATCACTCTATTTGTTTCATACAAAGTTATCACCCTATTGTTCTCCTAATGTTACTATCGTTCATGTAATGTCCCAAAATTACATAATGTAATGTTTGCATCGATAAAATAATTAACAAGTCGGGGTTTAAGGGATTGACTGGAGTAGTTGATGATATAGTGACTATACTCGGAAGTGTGGGCCATGTTTTCGAAAATAATGTGTGTCGGCTCGTGTTATCGTTATCGATTTATTGTTGGATTACAGACTACAGTATCCCAATTCATTATGTATTGTTTTATTGTTATTGTGCCGATCAGTATGCACCAATGTTGCAATTAATGTCATTGTGTCGTGTACACGATCTATAGAATCTTCAACTTAAGTCTAAATGAAATTAATTGTATGTATCGAACCTGTAGAATGGGATGCAGTAGCACCTGCATTAGTTAGGTTAAAAATTTGTAGACTTAAGAATTAACATCACATCGACATTGCATATTGAACATTATTGTTTCCATTGAATTCGAATATTGCCTAAGTGTTACTGACATCGACCATTGAATATTGTCATAAAATATTGAATCATTGCTTATAACCATTTCATCGACTACCATTGATATTGATTATTGCTATCGTCCCATGTTATTGATTCCTATTGATTTATTGAATTCATTGTTACATCATTATTCCTTTGTTTCCTTGCTTTCTCTACTTGCTGTCCATGACTTGCTCTACGGACAACTTTTCTCCTCTTTTTAGATAAAGTGTTCACAGGTGATCATGGATAAACCTGCAGGAATTGGAGAACAAGCTTTCTAAAGATTTATTGCTTTCTAGTTAAATGTTATTTCATTGAACTTATTGTATTGAAACTTATTATCATTGTGTTTGAATTTATTATGACCCAGATATTATTATTTGTTTCCAGATGTTGGATTATCATATCTGATTATTTCGACTCAAATATTGTAAATAGTAATTTTTTTGAGATCCTTCATAAACATGCTTTTATTTATTATCAAGACTACATGAATATAATTTCTTTAGCCATTTTATGGAGAATTCTCATCTCCCTATTTAATTATAATCCTCCCTCAATATTTACGGTAACCCCTATTCCTGCTAATAAGTATTTTCCGTGTATTTCTATATCTTGATTATATTAAAAAAAATTGCTAAATTTGTTTCTAAATTTTAATTAAAGTGTTTTGTAATCGAAAATTATATTCATTATGAATAATGGGGTATTTTAATATTACTTTCTATATCTGATTGATCGGCTATTTATATTTGAGCCAAAATTAAGTATATTATTATTATTGGATTATTTTAATAAAATTGTTAAACCCGAATACTACTTTATTGTATAATTTTATTACTATTATGATTATGATTATTAATAATTATTTCAGGATTATCTATTTGAAATTCATCTATTGGATTATTTTATTACTGTACCGGATCTGATTTTCTTGGCGAATTTCCAATTTATTTTCAAGCCAGTTATATTCTATTCATTTGTATTATTTATTTATTTATTTGGATTTAAATTTTTGTTCATGAAATTCTTCGTTCTTCATGATTGAACTATTTTGTTGATCCTATTTTCTTATATTTAATTGTGGGTATTTTTACTTGAACCTGATTGATTTAGATCTATTACTTATTGAATCCTAAAACCCCAATTTCATTTGTTGTTAAACCGAATCCGCTATTATTGGATCCGGAACCACTAATCCAACACCCTAATTATACTCTATAAATACAACTCTACTGTAAACCCTAAAAATTGCACACCATCGAAACCCTAGCAGCTTATTCTCTCTCCTCTCTCCTTTCTCCTCTTTTCTCGCTGTTCTCTCTCTCTGTGTCGTTTTCCCGCCGAAAATCCAGAGAACTAATCGCTGTTCGTCTTTTCCGGCGAGCTCCCGACTATCTCCAGCCATCCAATCTCGTCGCTGTCCCCCATTGCGCCTAACGCATGCCATCTCACCCCGACCCTCCTCCTCGCCATTTGCCTGTTCCGATCGTCGCCAGCAAACCCACAGTAGCCCAATCGAAACCCCCTGCCTCTTCCCTTGTTCCTATGTCCCGTCAACCAACTCAGCTAGCGACGCTGCCCTCAGCCAGCGATGCCATCGCCATCGACATCAGCCAGGCCGCTGTCGACGTCGACCCAGATCCCGAGTACCTATTTTGCTGACTGTTGTGGCAGTTACTGTCTCTTGCTTGAATTTGATTTTGCACGTATATTGCACGTGCTACTGGTGGATTGTGTTAGTTCGTGGATTTGTTGCTTTGGGATTCTTATCCCGTTATTCTTGGTATTCGTTTTCATCGGTTATAAGGAAAGTCACCGTCCTCTTGAATTGTTAATTGTATCAAATTCAAGTTTTATTGAACTTCTTGCAAGTAGATCTTATTCATTATCATATCGTTGTATTGATTATCTTCGTTGGGTCTAATTAGGGTTTACACGAGCTAACCCCAATATTCTCGACATCATGCCACTTTTGATTCTAAAGGTTGGATCTTTCATGCATTCATGTAGAATTGATAATAGGGTTAACCGTATAATCAGGACACAATTAATTATTGTAAAAACAACTACTAGGTTGTATGTTTGGTTGATTATTTGTTATTTGATCGATGATAATTTAGTGTATGCATATGATTTTATTCTTATTCATCATGTTATTGCACCCATCATGTTGATTACACAAATTTTTGACTAAAGAATTGATACCCATCATGTTTAAATTAATTTATTTTCAAGAAAACTACACAAAACCTGTATATCGCTTGCTAGCCTGTACGTTGACTACTATTTTTGAACCAATAAATGATCTTAAAATGAATTACTTTCTGAGTATGAGTTGTATCCTTATCTTTCTAGTTTCCAGAACATCTTGAATTTGTGAATTCTGAGTTTTGTAGAAAATGTTATGCCCTTTGTACTACAGCTGTGTTTTTAATTCCGGATTCTCAGATTATTGTACATTCCATGTTTAAACAGTAAAAAAGCTGATCAAATGATAAAAAATTTATATGAAAATTTTCAGATAGTTTCTTAATATGTTTAGGAGTCTAAGGAATATTTTTAATGAAATTAATATTGAGTTTTTGCTGTTTCTAAAAATAAAATAACCTGATGTCGATTTTCAGCCTGAACATGAAATCTGTAAAGAACAATGTGTTTATAAAGAACAACGTGATTGACCTAGCTACTTCTATCGGACTTTGAACTTTAAATATGTGTTGCAACCGTGTGGAAGTCTAGTTTCTAGAATTTCTGATGGATTTAGTTTTTGAATTCTAAAACAGCGGGAAACTGCATTTTGGTGTAGAATACTCTTGCTTTCCATAATTTTATATTCCAGATTTTAATAGATTAATTGTTCTATATAGTATTATTGCATGAATTAAAGTATGTGTGTTGCATTACATGATCCTAATGAGTTATTGTCACCATTCTAATTGTCATATCTAAGTCATCGTTCGATTGTTCCCCTATTGATACAATTGTTCATCTCATGTCTCAAATTGCATCATGTATTGTTGTATTAATAAATAATTAACACGCTGGGGTTTAAGAGTTGATTGCCTTTAGTAGTGGACAATATAAGGACTGTACTCGAAGGAGGGACCCATGTTTACCTATTTATCGGTCTATCGGTCTATCGGTCTATTGGTCTATTGGTCTATTGGTCAAATCGGTCATCGATTAATTGTAGATTACTGACTATAGTATTTCGATTAATTCGATCATCAGTCATTATTGAATATCATTGCCTAGTACATGAACTATAAAATCCATCACTAAGTCTAAATGTAACTTGTTTGTATGTAGAAATCATGTGGTAAATAAATGGGACGCATGAAGTCCTACATTAGTTAGGATTAAAATGCTTAATAGACTTAAGAATTGACACGACATCGACTCTGCATATTGTTCCTCCTTGTTCCCATTGATATCAAATATTGGCTAAGTGTTACCGTTATTTATCATCGATTACTGTTACTGAATATTGTGTCTTTGGTTTCAGCCATTGTACCGATTATCATGATATTGATTATTGTTATTGTCCGATGTTATTGATTCCTATTGATCCATTGAATTCATTGCTATATCATTATTTAATTATTCTTTACTTTTTCTACTTGCTGTCCATGACCTGCTCTAAGGATAATTTTTCTCATCTTTTTAGATGAAGTATTTACAGGTATTGATGGAGAATTGCCTGATGGATTGGGATAACAACATTTGTGAAGGAGTTGATAGCATCGCCGTTTAATAAATTATTGTTTTATCATGAAGATTTGATGTCACACCCCGCTTTCCAAAAATATGGAATACGAGTACATGATATTGGCCAAATGAATGACTAATGTCACCCATAAGTTGTTTATTCGATTAATCAACAATATAATCAATACAGAACAATTGCACAGGCAATAATAATAAGCTCATGAACAATAATACTTGGAATAAAATAATATGAAATATCCAAATACAATAATAATCCAACATCTGCAAACAATAATAAAAATCTGGGGCATATGTCCAATACAATAATAAATGCAATCTCAAATAATAGAAATCTCAATACATTAAGTTCAATAAAATAATAAACAACTAGAAAGCATTAAGTCTTCAGAATCTTTGTTCTCTAATCCCAGCAGGTAATTCACCATCATTACCTGTGAACACTTCATCTAAAAAGAGCAGAAAAATTATCCTTAGAGCAACTCATGGACAACAAGTAGAGAAAGCAGGGAACAATAGAATAATAGTATAACAATGAATTCAATGGATCAATAGGAATCAATTAAAATGGCACGATACCAATAATCAATATCAACGATGGTTAATGCAATGGTTATAAACAATGATTCGATATTCGGTAACAATATTCAATGATTATTAACGCTTAGACAATATTAGGTATCAATAGGAACAATGGTGAACAACATGCAATATCGATGTGATGCAACTCTTAAGTCTATTATTCATTTTAATCATAACTAATGCACGTACTACTGCATCCCATACTACAGGTTCGATGCATACATTCAATTTCATTTAGACTGGGTGGTGAATTCTATAGAACATGTGTCGGTACGATAATCATTGATACGATACAATATTGTTGCTCGGTACATTACGATGATTCATTGATTCATTGATACATTGATACATTGATACTAATACATTGATACGATTCATTGATACGATTCATTGATGTAATATACAAAAGATTGGAGTGCCATAGTCAGTGCTCCATAATCAATCGATAAACACTGGCTGACACAGTCACTATATTATTCACTAATCAAGTCATTCCTTTAAACCATGATGTACTAATTATTTTATTAATGCAACAGTACAATTCGCAAATATGAGACATTGGGTGAACACTGGTAACAATAGGGGAACAATAAGATGGTAATATGAAGTAGGACAATTAGAATGATGACAATAAGACATTAGGATCATGCAATACAACATAAATACATTAATTCATGCAATAGAACGATATAGGAATAATTAATCTATTAAATATGAACTATGAATTTTTGGACAGCAAGAGCAGTCTGTACAAAAATACAGTTTCCTGCAGTTTCAGAACTCGAAAAGTGAATCCGTCAGAAATTCTAGAAACTAGACTTCCACATGGTTCCAACGCATATTTAGAGTTCAAAATCCGACAACACTAGCTAGGTCAATTACAGTGTTCTTTACAGATTTCATGTTGAGGAAGAATTTCGACATTATGATATTTTAATTTTAGAATCAGCCAAAAATCTATAATAAATTCATTAAAAATATTTTCTGGACTCATAAACATGATTACTAACAATCTGAAAATTATTAGAGCAATGTTTTATTATTTGATCTGCCTTTCTACTGTTTAGACATGGAAGATACAAGAATCTGAAAATCTGAAAGTAAAAACATAGCTGTAGTAAAACAGACATAACTTTTGCTACACAACTCGGAATTTGGAAATTAAAGATATTCTGAAATCTAGAAAGATAAGGCTACAATTCTTATTCAGAAAGTAATTCGTTTTAAGATTGTTTACCGGTTCAAAAACAGCAGTCAACATACAGACCAGCAAGCAATATACAGGTTTTGTGCAGTTTTGTTGATATAAATTAATTTAAAGATGATACGTATCGATTCGTTAGTCAATAAATTGTGTAATGGGCATGATGGGTGCAATAACTTGATGAATAAGAATAAAATCATATACATACACTAAATTATCATCGATCAAACAACAAACAATCAACCAAATATACAACATAATATTTGTTTCTACAATAACTAATTGTCATGATTATACGATTAACCCTATTATCAATTCTGCATGAATGCATCAAAGATCCAATCTTTAGTGTCAAAAGTGGCATATATCAAGAATGTTGGGGTTAGCTCGTGTAAACCCTCAATAGACCCAATGAAGAGATGAACAAAGTAGAATACGATAAAATAAGGGATCTACTTGCAAGAATTTCCACAAAACTTGAATTTGATATAATTAACAATTCAAGAGGACGGTGACTTGCCTTATAGACGGTGAAAACGAATAACAAGAATAACAGGATAAGGATCCCGAAGCAACAAACCCACGAACTAACACAATCCACCAATAGCACGTGAAATATACGTGCAAAAGAGAAACTGGGCATCAATAGTAAAGAGAGAGAGAGCTTGGCAGGTAGGAATAGGGCAAGGGTCGACGGCATCGTAGGTGGCACCGCAATGGGGATAGGACAGGTGCAATGGCGGCACTGTCGACGGAGCAGGGGAGCACAGTTTGGGGGATTTGGCTGCTATTGGCGGAAATAGGGAAACAGGTGGTCGGGGTGGGGTTTTTGGTTGGGGGGCTATATGGGAGGCGGCTAAGGTCGACGGGAGTGGGGGTTACGATGAGAGGGGGGTTCGCCGGAGGAGAGGGCTCGCTGGAGAAGAAACCCAGGGATGGGTTCACCTGGGTTTGGGCGAGAATTTAACGTGGGGAGAGAAAGTGAGAGGAGAGAGAAAGAGAGAAGAGAGAATAAGCGGTTAGGGTTTCAATTGTGTGCAATTTTTAGGGTTTGCTGTAGAGTTGTATTTATAAGGTACAATTAGGGTATTAGGTTGGTGATTTAAGATCCAATAATAGTGGGTTTGGGTTGAAAACAACTGCAATTGGGTTTTTAGGGTTCAATAAGAGATGGGTTGAAATACAATAGGGTTCAATAAATATACCCACAATTAAATAAAATGAAATCCACAAAACAGATAGCCCAACAAAAGAGAAAATAGTTCATGTCATACCCCGCTTCCCAAAAACACAGAATATGAGTGCGTGACAAAGCCCTGCAAATAATTTTCATCATTCATGAGCTGTAGTATCGACTCAGCATCTTAACAAGAATATAACAAAATGTACACATTCACGCATGCATGAATAATTTATTAAACAATAGAAAGCAATTGAAACCAAATAATAATATCCCAATGTTTTCATATCTGGAACAAAAGATAAAACTCACGACTATAACCCGTTACAAGGTTCATGTAGCAAAAGAAATAAATAACTCAAAGAAAACAAATATTTTAAGCAAGTCCTTTCTCCAAGCGAAACCTAGAATGTCTACTCACCAATTCCAGCAGGTAACTCATCTCGAAAGTCTGTATATATAAATATGAAAAGGAAAAAAATATAGAAAACAAGACAACACCCTTACTGCAAGTTAGGGCCACAAATAGTAAAACAAGTACAAGAATATGGAATAAAGATAGAAAGACAACTCGAGTGACAAGATTGGGTAACAAATACTAGTAGTAGAATAAGTGGTTAGTGAACACGTACTGGTATCATGCATCAAGTAATAAGTATCAATTACAAGTGTCAAGTAACAAGTCTCTTGTGTCAAGTTGTCAAGTACAAGTCTCATGTATCAAGTTGTCAAGTGCAAGTATCAAGTAACAAGTGTCAAGTTTTATGCTCAAGTATCAAGCCTCATGTATCATGTCATCAAGTATTAAGTAAGCATGTGTCATGTTCAATTATCACGTGTCAGGTCTTGTAGTTATTACTATCTAGGTAGCACTTCATGTGCCATCCTTTTATCACATGGTTGCTACAGTCAATGTAATTTCGTTTAGGCCTAGTGGTGGCTTTATAGGACGGTGTATTCAGGCATCAAGTATCAAGCAAGCATGGTTCATGAATCGGAAAATAAAATAATAAGTTCCTGAAACAAGTTCGTGAATCCACTAACAAGTTCAAGAACCACATAGTGGGTTCATGAATCCAACAAGTCCATGAGCCAAGTAATGGCTCCATGAATCCATCAACATACAACAAGTTCATGAACCAAGTATTGGAAAACACGGGTCCCCTTCTAAGTATACTTACCTATATCGTCCACTACTATGGTCTTTCCCTTAAACCAAGGCTTATTGTTTATTATTATCATCAAGCAAGCATGAAAGTGTGCGAAACATGTCAAGTAATCATAATCAAGAACATGGGACAAGTCTAGGCTTGGTAGGATACATGTTCGAGGGTCAAAATAAATCAAAGTATTAAGAACAACGAAAATCTCAAATCTGGATAGCATGAGGTTGCTGCACCAAAACTACGATTCTCGTTGCTACAAGATAGAAAAAGTGGTTCTGTCAGAAGGTCTAGAAACTAGACTTCTGCCCAGTTCCAGCGCATATAATTAAGGTACATAAAAGTTGTGGTAACATGTGTCAAAACAGCAAACTATACTGCTTTTGTGTTTAGCCAGAATTTGTGAATATGAGTTTATACATATGAAACAGGGTTGAAACATCATTAATTAAATCTGAGAAAATTAGGGAATGTTTTATAGGGTGTCCAATATCAGCATGCAAAATTTCAAGTCATTTACTTACTGGTAGTATCGTTAAAATAATAGTAAACCAAAGGTGGTGCAGCAGTTTTGTGAATCTATGATTACTGACACAGCAGCAGTAACACTGCGATATCTTCTAGATCGTAAATAGAAATTCTAAAATTCTGGATGTTATTGACAAGTAGACACTTAGGGATACATTTCATATTCAGGGCTCAAGTTCAGATTTTGGTTTTATAGGGGTCGAAACAGCTAGCCAAGACAGGACAGCAAACAAGTAATACACCTTTTTGCATGAAATATATCATAACTATATTAGTTGTGAACAACTGTATCGACGAAGGATTGTGACTCTTAGATCATGAATCAATGAGGAATAATTTAAGATCAACAAACGATGAGACAAGGAGGAGTCACAACTACTATCTATTTGCAGTATTTTCAATTAAAGGCTTGTACTAGAACAATAATTTGAAGAAGAAGAAAACTTGCCTTAGGGTGTAGACGATGAATCTAAAAAAAGAGTAACAGAAATGGATCCCGGCGACTAGCACGATCGGCACGGATCTCGCTAATGATGAAGATCAAGATCAAGATGAAGATCAAGCGAATCCAACGGTCGAGATCAAAAATAAAACTTATCTATACTATTATTAAGCCAAGCTCTATTTTGGCGGCTTTTTACTATCATGCCCCCATAAATATAAAAGGCTAAAAAAAATATGGGGGTAATATCGGAGGTCAGAAATGTAATTTGCATGTATTAGGAAAATAATTAACACGTGCATGCAAATATCAAAATGAATAAATTTGCATGCAATCACTTTGCTGACCGGAAAGGTTATGGAGTGAGTGGTACCTCATGCAGTCATAAATCTAAGCGTGTGCTAGATGTTGGAAATTAAACCAATCTCTTTATCTCTATTCCCTAGAGTCCTTATATTTTTGTGTTTTTATGCCATTAATTATGTTGTGTGCATGGCTCGATGTTAGACTCTTCGTATTCCAAGTTTTTGCTGAAATCCTTTCTCTATTTAAGTGTTGGCTATGCTATATTCTTTTGAGCAGTGTGGTTAATATAAACGCATCATATATCTCTTGGTTTTCTTTGTGTGAGTGTGAGAATCTACTGTTTGCATATCTATTTCTTTACACTAGATACATCTCTAGTCTCTTCTCTAATCTTTAATCTCTAATATTATAATGGGAGAAGGCCTTGGTGTCATTTGTCATTTTGTCATTCTACCAACATGTGCAACGCACGTACATAACTAATATAAAGGAGGTTTCCAGTTCAAATCCTCCCTACATCAAAGCTTTCGCAGGGTACCTTCTATTTCTAATTGGGTTAATTTATTCATTTGTAGCAAGTACACAGGCTTGATGGATTGGATACAGTTGCAGTTGCGGCGATTCCGAATGTGAAGTACAGCTGTGAGTCGTTTGAGTCTAAACAAGATGCCCAGTAAGTGTTTGATTTTTTGTTTTTGTAGAAATTACATGTACTTTATCGCACTTTTTTCAAACAATCGTAGTATTTACATAAAAAGAAAAAAATATTAGGGCGTGCATCGCACGCATGCAAATAGCTAGTAAGAATTAGAAGAGTACCAACAGACACTACAAGAAAACCCCTTTTTCGCAACAAGGTTTTGGCAACGACTTTTTAGTCGTTGTGAAAATTAGTTACGGCAACGCGAAAGTCGTTGCTAAAAATAAAATAAAATTTCCCTCCTCCAAAATGCCTTGCGCGGGCCTTTGCAGATCCTCCTCGCCAGATTGTGTAAATTGGAAACGATAAATGTCGTTGCGTATATTTCCTTATATCTACTGCAACGACAGTATTGTTGCCAAAAATATAAAAAATTAAAAATAAATAAAATAATTTAACTTAGCACGTGCAACCACATATATTTTAACTAAAACCCAAAACAAACAAAACACCAACCCACATCTCTTCCTCTCCTGAATCCCCCTAATCGGCGAAACCCTACTTTCCCTCTCTTCCCCTCTTCGAGCTGTATCCGCTCGTTCGCTCTCGCACCCCCCCCTCGTCATTCGCTCTCCCATTCGCCGCCTCCGCCGTTCGCTCTCCTTGCTGCCGTCGTCGTTCGCTCTCGCACCAATTACTGACGAGTTCTTGGAGGAGTTCCTGAGGTTTCTGGTGACTACGGCGAGCGCGGCGAATCGGACGGTTAGGTTTAGGGCTTGCCAGATCATTTCTGAGGTGAGTGTAGTAGAAAGTTGAATTTTTTGGCTTTTTTTTTAATGTTTGAATGTTTGGATCTAGGGTTTGTTTTTGTCTGTTGTGATATTAGAATAAGCATGATGGAGAGGGTTCTGATAAGTCCAAGTCTGAGGTTAATGACGAGGAAGGTGAAGGAAGCAGCAGCAGTGAAGTGGTATAATGTCTTTTCTTTAATTTCTTATTTTTTGTTAAGTGTTTAAGTAATTGTTTTTAATTTTCTTATTGATATGATATACTGTTATTTACTATGAATAATTGTTTGTTGCCTCAATTAATGCAATCGAATTTAATGTTTATCGAACGATTGGTAATAGGATGTGGTTATTGAATTTGGTTTATGCTTGCTGAATATGCAATCAAAATTTGTATTGGTTAATGATGAAATGTATGTTTTATTATTACCATCATATTCTTTCTGTGGAAAGGCATAATTAGCCTATATGTGATTATACTCACGATGCATGATGAATATGTACTATGTGCTAAACAACATTTAATACTCAATGTCTGGATGAGGGTGTTCGAAGGACCTCTCTTCTAATTTGACCTTGTAATTTTCAATATATACCGTTCCCTTACAAACTTGCAAATGCAAGTAGGAAATGAAGTACTTCTACCTGGTAGAGTATTCTCATAGAATCTTCACCGATGCACTTAAGAGAAATATTTTATCACATGTACTGTTCATTCCTTCAAAAAGATGAGTCTGAACTTATATCAGTTGAATGATTTATGAGATATTATAATCTCCAACATAAATTTTGTTGTCTATTATTGAGTATGTCTTTGCTACATGTGTTGTTTCATCATACCTGTGATCTTTATCTTCATTTACGTGTGGGTACACTGAAGAAAGAATCACCATGAAGAAAGTTTAGAAAGATGTAAAGAGAAATCAGGTGTTGCCAGTATGGAACAATCCAAACTATATTAAAAAGGTTCCAAGGTTAGGCTGATTGCTAGTACCCTTCTAGATTTAAATTAGACTGTCCTGGTATGGGTTTCTTCAAACTACAATCCAAAGTTTCAAACCCTTCCAGCCAAGGGTCTCCTTAAGATGATTTGGTCCACATGTTCCACTACCAAGAAGAATTTTTTTTTGGATCATCTAAAGAATATATTAGGATAGTATGAGTCATTTCTATCTACATATCTCTCAAATATTTGGGAACATATCTTGGAGATATTTACGGATCACTAATTTACTGTCTATTTATTTGTATGCTCCTCTCGCTATGTACGTATTAGTTGGATGTGGGGAAATTAAGAAACATGTCATAGCTAAAGATACCCACAATTGACTTTCCATCTTTAAACTCTAGAAAGGCTATAAGTATGACAAGATCTTCTTATGCATGAAACTATTGTGTATGGTACTACGGACTTGCACTTGTAAGTTACAAACACTACAACCAACCAATTAATTCATGGGCTTTGCATTTGGTAAAATATATAGATCGTGTTAATTCATAGCGATGTCAGCCATAGGTTGGCTGTAGAAGTAGTGATGTACCTTATCATAGCCTTATCAGTGTGAACAATAATGCAGATGACTAGTTATGTATGTTATTGAACCTATTCCAGATGTTTTGCTCTCACTTTTTGTTCCATGCGGTAAGGCTTTAAAGCATGAGCAGCATATTTTCCCTCTTCCATTCATAGCATGTTTGGCACACAAATGTTGAATTATTGATCTGTGCTAACTTTGTTTACTTTATAACACTGTCATCTTACACATAAAGGGTGACATTTTTTCCTAATATTTTATATGTCAAATCTTTTTTTGTTTTGTTTGAAATCTTAAGTAAATAAATATTTTATTCTCCAATGAACATGTTCATAAGAAAATATTTACCGTTACAAGTGGCAGTAATGTTCTTATAATTACAATTAAATGTCTCAAGCGATATTATTTTTTTAGAAAGAACTCGAGTAATATTTATTTTTGGAATAGCGACTTATAAATTATATGGAATATCAGTTACATATAATTATTTTCATTTCATCCAACTACTGAAGGCATGCTCACACTTGTATGCTTTTGCCTTTTCCTTCAGTTAGCTTGCAGGATGGTTTTTAAGTTGCATACATTTTTGATTGATTTTTGAAATTCATTCCTTTTTTTGATTCACTGATACTATTTTGGTTGCCTTAATGTGAACAACTCACATACCTTGCTTTCTAATTATATGTCTTCAATTTGTATCCCACTAAGTGGGCATATATGCCTTCTTAAATTTCTCTTATTTGTATATGCAATCTTTGGTGCTAATTAACTATTTCTATCCCTCCTTATTGAGCCCTTTCTTTTAAAAAATATTGGATGTCCCTTCCTCATTGTAAAGAGTAAGTTAAGGTTGTTGATGATATGAGGGGTTTGCGTTGATTGTGTCAAAGACTCGATTAGATCGTCATAATCCCTAACACATTGTTTGTTATTATGACTTATACGATAGTTGAAAATATATTTATATTTATGTTTTTTAATCTTTAATGAATTTTTTAGATAACTTTGTAAAGTTTTAATTTAAAAATGGAAATTCATGTAGCTTATATTTTACACCATGTTGTTTACTCATTGTGCCACTAAGAGGTGGATCACTATGCTATTTGCATCTTTTTTTTTCATGGTGTGAAATTTCCTATTGTTTTATACTTGTTCTGTTGTTTCTTTCATATGTAGTCTTCGACAGAGAACACAAGTGGAGCAACTCCTTCATTATATTGTGGAAGAAGCTCCTGTGGATGCTGAAAATAAGAAGATCTTCAAGTAAACAATTTTATTGGTTGTCAAATCAATTTATTTCTATGCGACTATTTTCCTTGACCATCTTTTAATCTCCTCCTATGGCACTTGTTTTGCATATTTCCGTTTGTTGCTTGTGAGGTTTTCATTTGTGAGATTAGCGTCATACTGAACACTTTAGTTGAGGATGCGGATGTTAGTTTACCTAAGTTTGTTCTGTTTGGCTTGACATTTTATGTCACCATAAGTTTATGATTCTTGTTACGCTTAGTGAGATTTCATTTAAGAATACTTTTGCCTATTGGTTGCGTGTCTTTCAATGTTTACAGTTGTTGAACATGCTATTTTCCTTTTTGAAACATGATCATCCACGTAGTACACTGTTGGCTGGCTACTTTAGCAAGGTATTTGTCTGTTTTCTTTCAGCATCATGCTCTTAATGTATTATGACTTATAAAGCTAGTATTGAACTATTGAGGAATTCCTATTTTGAATCATGACAATTTTCTTGCTTTCTAGGTTGTTGTTTGCTTAATGATACGAAAGACATCAGTCCTTATGAATTATGTTCTGGTTTTTTATTAACTTTTTTCTTCAACCATGGCACTTGAACATTTCTTTATGACTTCAAGCACATTATTGTTTACTTATTTTGATATAACATCTTATGGTCATCCAGGGCCATAGAAATTTTCCAGCAGCTAGTCGATCTGATTCGAGTCACATTTATTATGGAGGTCAGTTTTCCTAGACCTTTTTGCGTGCAGCCCCTCATATGGTACTGTTATAAATATATTACTCCCTGCAATGAAGCACAGACACTTCTTT
This sequence comes from Hemerocallis citrina, assembly GCA_017893485.1. Classification (NCBI taxonomy): domain Eukaryota; kingdom Viridiplantae; phylum Streptophyta; class Magnoliopsida; order Asparagales; family Asphodelaceae; genus Hemerocallis; species Hemerocallis citrina. Next base: position 111,879,320 of record CM030360.1, on the reverse strand, counting down.
TTGCTAGCACGCCGTGTCAGACACGTGTCGAGCACATGTCAGACACAAATCCGACACGACACTTTCTATGTTAGTATAGTTTTTTAAATTTCTTCCCGTGTTGGCGTTTTGTGTCACAACGTGTCCATGACCGTGCTTCTTAGTTTCTTGTGATCTCTGCATGAACCTATTAATGTTTTATTGTAACGTTGTATATCTCCACTATTGCACCATGGTGTGTGAAGCTAGCATGTTCTTGTTTTTGTTTAAGTGATTTTTGATTGTTTAAGTGTCTTTTCTTCTCCACAAGATGTGTACTCAGTCACATGTGGATTTCGCTTTGTTAGCCTGTGCTAATATGTCTCATGTTGGCTTTTATACAGGTACTGATTTGGTTGATTGGTGCCCATGATAATATGTACACGAATTATGTGGATGAGATGCTTTGGTTGGAGGATATAGATGTCCTTGAGATGATTGTAGAGAAGTTTAGCTCATCTGTAAGTGTTGTTAGTAAACAGCCATTCCACAAATTAACCTTTTCCATATGTTGTAATCTCCTTTTATATTAGAAAATGGTTATTTGCTGTTCTTAATTATCGTGAGTGTGTTTTCCAAGTGAGAGTCGAAGAAGACATTAGGCACCAATGATCCTATGTATATATTAATAGGATGAGATTGTGGATGCCCATTGACATCAGAACATTTGTAATCTGTCATGCCAAACACGTTTGTGTACTGGAAGTAACAAAGAGTAATTTGTTTATGCAGTACGTATTCAACTAGTGGCCCTCTCCTAGATTCTTATGACTGAAAATATTGATACAAGACTTAAGAAGCAAACTTGTCAGTGTTGCAGGTTGGTGCACTTAATTCTTGTGTATATATGCTAGTTGCTAGTATATTTGTTGTTAAATATTTAAAGATGGATTTCTTTATGAAATTGTATTATATTAGTTTAAATGGTTGTCAAAATGCTTTCAAATGTAGTTTTAATCTTTAATTCTAGTTTGGTTTTCATTATTTCTTGATACTATTAATGTATCTTTTATTTTATAAAAATAATTCATGTATCCATCAAATTATATTTGTGCATACAAGTTCCAATAGTTTTGGCAATCTTTCATAGTTTCATTGTATACTGCTGAACTAATCATTATTTCAAATATGTAGGTACCACGAGGATGAGAATTTGAGTTGCAACAATCGTGCATTCTTGTGTTAATCCTCGAAAGTTCTCTGGTCCTTTAGTATTAATGAATATACATTAAAACTATAGAAGGGACTATATTTGGAGAATTAGGGGATGAAGCCATTGGTCCGGGAGCATATATTTTTGTATCATATTTTGACAGTGTATGATTTAGTTATATCTTATATGAGTTAGCTGTTGGTTTAGGTTATTAACTCTCCAACATCAACCCCAGTTTTGTTGCAACGTTTAGATGTCAAAAGAATATTAGAAAACATGGTTAAGCTTATTATGCACAATGGAAGTGATTATGAGATACTTAGATATCTTTTTGAGAAGTTGATGGTTGTAATATTTTGGGCATTGTTTCTTATATGACATAAATGTAATATGTTGGACAAGTTTAATATTATAGTTTTTGGAATGATGTTAGTTTTTACTGTTTTTGGAGTGTATGCTAGTTTGGATAGGGCTGATGCAACGACAATATATAATTTGTGTCGAAAATAATTAAACTTTCGCAACGACAATTGGTAGCTTTAGCAACGACTATAGTTGTTACTAAAATACAAGTAATGCAAAGCAATAATAAAAATAATTGCAAAACAGTCGAGTTTTGTCAACGACAGTAGTCGTTGCCAAAATAGAAAGAATGTAAGGCAACGACAATAATTCATTGCGAAAAAAACATCTTTAGCAAGGACATGAGTCATTGCCAAATATATGAAGTATGTTTGGCAACGACAAAAGTTGTTGCGTGATTTTATACCTTAGCACGGGTGAAATTAGGTATGATAACGACAAAATATATTGCAACGACAATGCCGTTGCGAAAAATCTATGTTTGGCAACGACATAAAGTCGTAGTCAAAATCTTTCGTGACGCCCGGACGCGCAACGACCTTGCAACGACAAATGTCGTTGCCAAAAATATTTTTTGCAATGACAAACGAGTTTTAGCAATGACATTTGGCGTTGCGAAAAAAGGTTTTTCTTGTAATGAGAGTAAATATACCATGATTGATAATTGATGAAAAAGAACAAAAAGTGGATCAAATGTTTAACTCACCAAGTAGAAGACGAACGAGACGATCAAGGGCCGAGATCAAGTGTGATCGGTCGATCGGACGGCTAAGATCGAAGATCAAGATCAAGATCAAGATCGCAATGATCAAAAGATATCTGACGGTCGAGATTAAGATCTTGATGATGATGATGGTGATGCAATCAACGGCCGAGATCAACGGATCAAGAAGACGATTGTGATTGTGATGAACGACAATCGGACGACTGAGATGCGATCAGATGGTGATGATCTGATCACGATGCAGGATCAAATGGCCCAGAATCAAATAGATGATAATGATGGAGATCCCGATCGCGATGGGGATCAGATGGCCACCAATCAAGCCATCAAGATCAGGATCAAGAGATCAAACGGACGGCCCACATTCAAAGAAGACCCAAACCCAACCAAACAGCAAACAGATCAATGGCTCTTGGCATGGAGGGGATAAGGCTGCTGGCACGGCGTCGGGGTCACGACAGTAGGTGGTGGCCATGGCGGTAATGGCCAGGGGTCGCGACGGTAGCCAGGCAGTGGTAGGGGGCTGCACAACGGTGGATGTGAGGCAGGAACGGTGTGGGACTGGATGAGGACGAGGGCAAGCTTCAATGGGTTTCGGTTCCAACCCATGGGAAGAAGTTAGGGGCTGAGTTCGGAGTGCTGGCTGCGATCAAGGTGGAGGCAGAGGTGGAATGAGGTCGCTGAGGCGACGCTGGTGATGTTTGGAGTACTATCGACGGGGAGGAGAGGAGAAGTCAGGGGGCTCTGTTCGGGTGGAAAAACAAAGGAGGTTGCGGGAGTTGGAGAAGTCGATGGAGGTACTGTGCATCGGTGGTCGACTGACAGGTCGACAGAAGTTGAGACAGGGGTAGTTGCTGCGAAAGTCGAGCTCTAGCGACGGAAGAGAACAGGGATGGTGCACTGGTGGGGATGGGTCTGAGGAGGAGTGGAGAGCTCGACGGGATGACGGTGGGTTCGAGCGGTGGTTGAGAGACATCGGGGTGATCGGAGATGGCGAGAAGAATAAGGATGAAGGGCGGAGCAGTCAAGGTCGTTGTGGTCGGTTGGGTGCTGGAGGTTGAGCGATGGCAGGTTGCAGACGGGGAAGATGAATAGGACGGGGTAGGGGGTAGTTCAGTGGCGGCTAGGGTTGATTAGGGGTAAAACAGTATAGGTTTAGGGTTTAGGCTGAGTTTATATATATAGGGTAACGGGTATGGGTTTACAACCGGGTTTGGGTATGGGTATTAAGAGAATGGGTTTTGGGAAATCAGGTATTGGGTAGATATGATAATGGGTATCGGGGTTTGTAGGGTATAAAATGGATACTGGGTAATCCAATAAGATAATAGAGAAAATATATATGAATAAAAATAGGATATAGTGTTTATAAATGTATATAGGGTTTTATAGAAAATGCTAATAATAATAATAGAAACAATAACCATAACAATAATAATAATAACAATATAAAAAAATAACAGTAATAATAATAATCGGAGTAATAATAATAAGAATTGTATTTCAATATAAAAATCATAGAAATAGTTACAAATAAAAATGTTGATCGAAAACAGACTTTAATAGAAGATCCAATAGTACGATTTTGACAAAAGAAATTGAAAGCAGTAAAAAATAATTTACGAAAATTTTAAATACACGAAAATTACACAAAATGCGTTTTTTGGGAAACAGAGGTTACAGTTCATGACTCGAAAATTGAAATCCAATTGGATAAATAAATAATACAATGAATAAAATATAAATTGGGGCTTGAAAATAAATTTGGAATTTGCCAATAAAATCAGATCTAATACAATAATAAAATATTTTGATAAATGAACTTTAAATAGATAATCAAGAAATAAAAATTAATAATCATAATCATAATAGTAATAAAATTACATAACAAAATCGTATCCAGGTTTAACAACTTTATTAAAATAATCCAACAATACTAATATATTTGTTTTCGGGTTCAAATATAAACAACCGATCAATAAGTTATAGAAAATAAGACCAAAATAGACCACTATTTGAAATGAATAAAATATTCAATTAGGAAACACTTTAACAAAAGATCCTATCGATTTTAGCATGAAATCAAATTATAGAAAATACATGGAAAATACTTATTAGTGGGAATGGGGGTTACATTTGATTATTGGACTATTGTTATTTCATTGTATTGGGGGATTTTGACTCGAATATTGTTTTTTTTGTTCCAGATGTTGGATTATTATTGTATTTGGATATTTTATATTGCTTCATTACAAGTATTATTGTTCATGAGATCATTATTATTGCCTGCGCAATTGTTCTGGATTGATTATATTGTTGAGTTAATCGGATAAACAACTTATGGGTGACGTTAGTCATTCGTTGGGCCAATGTCATGTACTTATATTCTGTATTTTTGGGAACCGGGGCGTGACATTTACACAATTTCTTGTGCCTAATTTAACTACTTTATGTATATATATGCAAAATTTTATATAATCTAATCATGTCATACTATTTGTGCCTAACAACATCACAATATGCTTTAAATAGAGTTGCAATTTTACATTATAACAATTCTTTCACCTAGCATGCACTATTTACTCACATTTCATTACTACTAAAATTTCTATATAATAGCACAACATGCAACACAAAATTAACTAGAGAACTTATGCCAATAGTATTTTCAACATAAATTATCTACACAGGCAATCTACAATAATTTAGAAAGCAAAAGCTCCCACCTATATATAAAGCTCCTATAAAATTGCTCCAAAGCTCCAACAAGAATGCCTCCTCCTCCTCCTCAAGCAAAGCAACCAAAATCCTTCCCTCTCTAGCCAAAAAATGGAGCTCCACTCTTTCTTTTCCTTTCTTTTGTTTTCTTTTGATCTTTTGTGTGTTGTTCATACTATAGGAGGGGGTATTTATAGGAGTATTGTGTGGTTGAGATTATTCGTACTACTCAAATAACTACCCACTCTCTTAACCCACACTCCCACTCCCCCCTCTCTCTTTTGAATGGCCGGCCTAGCTCTCTAGTCCACACACGCGCACGTGACCCCAATGTGCACACACTTTCTCATTCTTTTATTAATTGTTATTAATTTATTATTAGGCTAGGTGTATGTTACATGACAAGTGTACTAGGATTTAAAGTGTTCATTTAAAAGTAGAACTAATCTTGGGCTTCTCTTTTTAATTAATTTTCAGTGTGCTTTTAAAAGAGATTTTAGGCTTAATGGGTTGAACTAAAATAAATAACATAAGTATGACAAATAAAATGAGAAGAAAAATTTTGCATAATTTTTAGAAAATTTTAGGGTCTAAAATGCATAAAATTTTACGTGCTATGCACGTGCAAAAATATACAAAATTATTTTCTGGAATGTTACACAATGAGTACGAGTCGTCTGACCCGCGGGTCCAACAGGCCTGGTCGAAATGTAACCATGGAAACAAGTTTAGTTTTCTCTCAACCCGGATGCGGCACGCGGGTACCCGCCAATATTTCAGGTTTTGTTTTTTCGTTTCTTTTAGTGTTTTTTGTTTAAAATTTTAAAATTCTATTTTAATTAAATAACTGGTTTAAAACATAACCCATACTATCATTTATTAAAAAAAGAGTAAAAGAGAAAATTGAATAACTGAAACAATAAGCAATGTAATGAAGAATCAAGAATGATCTTAACAAGCTTGTTGCTTGTTACCTAGACTCCTTGTCCAAATAAATATATGATATCAACAATCGGAATCCAACTAGACTTCAATTTATCATATCATCAACCAAAACAAAAGAGCAATAAATTGCCCAATCATGCAAAGAAAGAGCTACAAATTTTCAAAGTATGCAAACATAATTGAGTTTAAACAAAATTCAAACATAATAAAAATGTACAATTTCAAAATCGATACAATGAAACCATATGACAAACAAGTTTCTAAAGTCATGGAATTAATTACATCCAAAACAATGAAACCAAATGAAAAACAAACTCAAATTACACTCAAATAAATTACAACTGCTGATGAGCATTTAGTTTAATTTTATTTATTTAAATACAAGGGTACCCGAGGTACTCGTGGATATAACTGATCCGACCCACATGATCACGGGCCGGATCGAAAAGTAACCACTGTTATTTTTCCAAATTTTTTCTTATCATACCCGGCCCGTACATGTACACCCACGAGTAACGGGTCGAGATTGCGAGATCTACTTCCATTAGGTTGTAGGTTTACCACACAATGGATCATCAACTTTTCCCAAGATAAGAAGAGAAGATTAATACAACATAGGCAAGAAATAGTACATCAAAACACTCTAAAGGTGAGAGTAGCACTTGTATTGCCAAGTCTAAATTTGAATTTGCTTAAAGAGATTTTAAATATGCAAAATAAATGAGCAAAAATTATATATATATAGATTTTCTTATTATATTATACTAGTACAGTCCAGATGATGACTCAAATATCTTGCTAGCTTCATCTGTCGTCCTAGACTGTGCCTCCTCCACATTTGGGTCATTACATAAGAAAGATAGTAATATTCCTTATAGAATTTGGGATATGTTTCTGGTTTAGGACTTATTATGGCCAATTATGATATTCAACAAAATTATGGTAACTAGCAAAAAAAACTTAACTTATGGAGCATGACACTTGCATATGAGTCAAGCTTACGTGACACTAAGTAACTTTGGTAGAGTGAACCTATATTAATTGATCTTCCAAAATAAATAAATAAAAAACCAATTTCATTTTACAATAGGAATGTCAACTTAGAGGCTATTTACCAGTAAAGATGGTCAAGGAAAAGTGGAGGACAGAAAGAGGGACACGGAGTATACAGTAATTGATGTACAAACGACTAATGATAATGACCTCTACAAAACAAGTAAATTATCTTTGTAAGGATACAAGGATTAGTACAAAAGGTGGGAACTAATGTGAGAACATTCAGTAGGGAGACAGGCTAGGAGAAAAAAAATCAGTATGGAGGCAAATTCAATTCCTATCACTACAGGCCTACACCAAAGATCAGCATTTAGTTTTTACGAATTTGTGTTAGTAATAATAGTAAAAATCACAGTAAATCAGCAGGGCCGGCCCTGAGTTCCGGGGGGCCCTAGGCGAACATCCGAAATGGGCCCCCCCCTGCCCCATAAAAAAAAAAATAAAAAATTTTACGTGCGAAACGCGTGCCTATATTTATAAGGGAAGTTTGAAATCAGGGGGCCCCAAAAATGGCGAATTCCGCGGGGGCCCGAGGCGGCCGCCTTGCCCGCCTACATATCAGGGCCGGCCCTGTAAATCAGGGTCGAATGATTCCAACACAGATCCTAAAGCTTTTACATAATGATTATTCATATGGGCCTCTTTAATAGGTCTGGGCCTTCTTCAAGCTTGTCTACAAGAACATAGGGCCGCTTTCAAGTTCATTCAAAGTGTTAGATTAGGTCCACTAGAAGAGACACCCAGCCCATGAGAGTTGTGAGTCAAATCTCTTACCTCCAAGCAAGAGAGCTTATATCTAGAGGGTGAGATTTAAACAGGAGATAAGGAATTCATATCGATCTAATGAATTCATATCGATCTCTCAGACTGTTTCTCAGACCTATAAATATCTTCTCCCGTCCTAAGCTAGAAGGTAATCTGCACTTTCTTTCTCTCTCTGGTTCTGACTTTTGTGTCGAAGGGTCTATCACCGGGGCCACCCACGGTATTTCAGGCATTTTACAGGTCCATCGGCCACGTCAGAAACCGTAGGATCAGATCACGATGTTCAATCAGCGGTCCAAGTCGCATCTCAGGAGCTGTAACTACTTCTTACAGTGACGATCAATTGCTACATCATTATTAATTTCCTTCAAATATAAGCTTACTATCAGTTTGCTCCCTAGACGAAAATTAGCAGCAACAGATTTTGCGCCGTCTGCGGGAAACTACACAAATCAGACTTCTGCCATGCCACCAAGACTAAGAGGCAGAGCGGCGGCCTCAGGCCGTCGCACTAACTCACTTCATCAACTAGCTCTTACCGTGGAGGACCAAATTCCTCCTCATCAATCGGATCTTCCCCGACAGCGTAATCAAGCTCCTGTCAATGGAGAGGCACCGGGGGGCTCCCGACAAAGCCATCATGAACAGGATCCTCTGCAGCACTACATCTCAGTTTCTAATCGTTTGTAACACCCTGAATTTTCAAATAATTAAATATAAAATTTTTCATTTGTTTTCACGTGTCTCGCACCTGCAAATTAATTTATGTATTTGGCTTTAAAAAAGTATTTTAAAGTTATGAACAAACATTTTCATTCTCTTTTAAACAGCCTACTATTATTATTATTATTTATTGTAAGCCCTATTTTCAAATTTTATTGTATTTTGTTTTCTTTTGATTATTGTATTTGAATTCATTTGTTATAGTGTATTTTGTCCTTTCTGAGGTTCTTTTGTTCCCTCTTGATCAATCAGTGTTCTTTTGATTGGATTCTGTTCTTTTGCAAATTTTGTTCTTTCTATTTTGAATTTGATTTGTTCTCATTTGTGTTCGTTTCATCTCATTACATTGGTTTGTCTCTTTTTGGAGCCAAAACCGATACCCAGAACCCACATAATCTCAACCCAAAACCCCAATTTCTTGATCCTTATAAATACCCTATTAATTAAACCCTAATAATCTATCTATCTCTCTCTCTGTCGTTTCTCTCTCCCCGCACCCCTTCCCCCTCTCTCTGTTTCCGCTTAACCCAAACCCAACCGCAAGCAACCCTGACCCCCGTCACTACTCCGATCGCCTTTCACCACCGTCACCACCATCATCACCATCTCCATCCCCTCGTCACCATCTCATCGTCGTAATCCCCATCGTCCTCGCCATTCTCATCACCGAAACCCAATACCGAAAGTTTTTCCATTGCCGTAACCCCTCATCGTCGCTCTAAACAATCTCTGTGCACCCCCATTGCCCTCGTCCTCTCTCGCCGCTCCTGTGCAATCCCCTAGCGCCGTCATTCGAGGCCCAGAGTTGCCGTTGTCGACGGCCTCTGTTTGCCAACTGAAAATAAGGTTCACCGTCGTGAGGGTTGTCGTCGCCGTAGTACCGTCGCCTCCCCACCGTGGTGCCGATGCTGCTTCACCCCGCCGCAGTGCCATCGCAGTCACGTCGCGTCACCGCCGTGTTCTCTCTCTCTCCTTGCCGAAGGTAGAAGACGAGCGCTGATTGGTCGGAGCCGCTGTCCCGTGTTTGGCCACACCAGATCCCCTTTTTGCAGTGCCATGTTTTGATCGAATTCGGTGTGAGGAAGAGCTCTCATTGGGCAGATTTGTTATTCTGAGTTCTGTGCGCACCAGATCCTGTCTTGCTGTTCTGTGTTTTGTCCCGATCCGGTGTGAGATTGCACTTGGATTTTTGGTGGTTGTGGTTGGTTTTTCGCACGTGTTTTTGGAAGATTTTGTCCCGAGATTCTGATCCCATTATTCCTATTTAATTATATCTGCAATGACAGGCAAGTCTCTTCTTGAACCCTTTTTGTTGTTTGTGTTCAAGATTATTTGATCTCATGCAAGTAGATCTCGTCCATTTCGTTATCAATCTGCTTTTGACATTTTCGTTAAGATTATCGAGGGTTTACACGAGCTAACTCGACATACTCTTAACATCGTGCTATCTCCTTAATCTTAGACCCAGTTTCCATTGTTTCATGCATATGCACATTTAAATAACTAGATTCATACCTAGAACTGCTTGATAAATTGGACATGTTAAATTGAATGTACTGGATCGGTTTTAATTGATGAAATGATACCATGACTGTGATAATTGTATCTTAAACCTTAGAAATTGCATGTTGACACCTAGGATGGCTTTGATTACCAATTTGCAAGCTATATGTGATCGTATGATTTATTTGTTATCTTTTTATGTTAAGTTGATTTCTGGACTGCTGTATGTTTCACTTTGAATCAGATTTTTAACCATGCTATTGACATAATTTGAAGAACTTGATAAACATAAAATGTAGCCCTTTATGTCTAGATAATTTTTCCCTAGTCAGGATTTAAATTCCAATTTTTCATCTGTTAGTTATCATTACTTTACTACAACTGTGTTAGTAATTTCAGACTCATAATTTCATGCGTACCTTGCTGTTCTGTATTTTATTTGACCCTGTTAATAGTACAAGAAATATCTGAAATAAATTAGGCTGGACCTAGACATGTATAGGTATTGCCTAGAATTTTTATAGATTTTATTAATGAGTTCTCTGATCTGAAATAAATAGTTGAACACAACCTACTGCATGTTGCCTGAACTTAAAACCTGATTAGAATAGAGTTTTCGCCCTAGTTCCTGTATCTTTTATATAACTTAATTATACTCGTTGGAACCGTGTGGAAGTCTATTTTGCAGATCATCTGCAGGATTCAGATTTGCTAATTTGTAGTGACCATAATCCATATTTTGGTACAGTAAGGTCTTGCTGTCCTGATTTTTTAAAATGTGCTTATATGATGTGTTTGCCTCATGTCTTGTATGTAAAACTTAGAATTAGTTACACATAGTAATGAACAACATTGACACCCTCTTGCATGCTCACATAGGATAAAAATAAATTGATAACAAGCTGAGGTTATATGGGATGACTTGGTAGTGAACAATCGGAGATTGTACTCGGTCGGACCATACTGTACTGACTCGTACTGTATGGCCATAAACACTGCCCGATAAACACTGATACTCAATATTAGACACTGATTGCTAGGCCAAGAACACGAACCGTGAATTCACCATCAGTCTAAAGCGTTCACTGTGTGTTGCACCGAATCTGTGGAATGTGACGCAGTAGTACATGCACTAGATAGACTAATAAAATACATAATAAAGTGCATTTCTTGCTTGATCCTGACATCACTCATTACATGCGTGATTTAGTGTAGACCTTTGATAAATTTAGCTGCTCTTTGCTTTGTTCTTTTTCTTTGACCATGTTCTCTTTCCTTGATATACATGCTTTCCTATCATCCTTTGTTTTCTCTACTTGCCGCCCACGACTTGCTCTAAGGGCACTCTTTTCTTTCTTTTTAGATCAAGATTTTACAGGTGCTGAAGGATCTATTCCTGAAGGAATTTGTGAGCAACGTTTCTAAAGATGGATCCAGTCCTCGCTGCTTAGTTTTACTTGTTGCTATTTTATTTCTTGAATATTATTATAACTTGTACTTTGTTTTGGGCTCTATGACCCATAGTTTGTTTTGATCCCGGATGTTGGATATTTATACTGTTGGATTATTTCATTTATTATTGGAATTTATCTTGTTTCATGCGGTTATATTTTCCTGCGTGGTTGTACTTTGTTGTTCTTATTGCTGAGTTATTCAGCTACAACTTATGGATGGTATTTACATCATTCGCTGGGCCTACGTTACGTACTCGTATTCTGTATTTTTGGAAGTGGGACGTGTGATGTGTCTAATTTATATACTAATATTTGTACTCATTTACCAATTAAAATTGCTTGTTTTCGTTGATATTGTCTATAATTCATCATATTTCTATAAGATTTCATTTAATTAATTATTTTTGAAGAAATAATATTTTTGATGCAAAAAGTAAAGATTTGTGGAAAAAATCAATAAACAAAGTAGAATAATGGATTTATCAATTTTTATTGTTTTGTTGAGTTAAAAGTGCGACAAATAATTTTAAAAGGATTTTTAATGAGCTATTATGATTTGTAGTTAGTTTAATTAATTTTAAACTGATTAATTTATCTTATTTTTAAATCCTAAATTTTGGTCTTATTTTGTGTATGCAGAAGCACGTGGTTGAAAGAAAAGGAAATAAAGGGAGAAAAGAGAAAGAAATAAAATTCAGAACTAATAAGGAAGGAAATAAAGAAATAGAGTGGGGTTTTCTGCAAAAGTGCAAACCCTAATTGTTCTTCCTGTTCTCTATAAATACAAACCAAGGGAGAGAGAAAAGGCCAGGAGGTGATGGCTAACACAAGATAAAAATTAAATTGAAAAAAAAAAAAGACTCAGCGTCTCTCTTTGCGTGCTGAACGAAACAAAGAAAGGAGAGAGAGAGCTGACGTCTCCCTTGCGTGCGTTCAAAGAGAAAAAGAAAGAGAGAGCAGCAGGGCTTCAGAGGCGGTGAGACCCAGTTGCTGACTCAGGAAGTGACAGATCCTGGGACGTGCGACGGGACAGCTTGCGACTCTAAGCAGCTGTCTTCTCGGCGTGAAGTGACAGCAGCAGCAGGCAGCTCTGACAGCGACGTGACGCCTCTGGTTTTGGGACACACGGCCCGACAACGGTAGTGTGACAGGCTAACGTGTTGATGTGATGGCGCGTGACAGCAATACTTTTGGCTCCGACTTTTGAGACATGAAAGGGGTTTGAATTAAATTTTGTATTCTTTTGTATCTCTTCTTTTCCAATTTTTATTAGATGCAATCCCAAACAAACATGAACTAAATTTATTGTTCTAGAGGCTAAGATGTAGCCGAGTTTTTTAGAACACAAATTTTAATTCCTTATTATTACTTTATTTTTTCTAGTTGTGTTTTAATTTTTATTATTTATGCGTACAACATGTTGGATAGACATTTGTATGATTTTTCAAATCATAAAAAGACCGAACAGGTTATTTGTGATTATTAAAAATTAACACCGTATATTGGAGGACGTGACCGTTAAGAAATCCAAATTTTCAACTAATAATTTGATGGATAGGCAAATGATCAGTTGAGAATAATTTTTAGACTACGTGGATAGAGTGGTTAATATTTTTAGAATTTTGGTCTACAATTGGGAAAGATAATATTTTTATTTATAAGGAATTATAATTTATGTGTGTGATAAACGAGGTGAACCAAGAGCCCTAGAATTACTTTTACCATTAAACAAATTACAAGAGCTTCATAGTTTCACAGGCCTCTCCCTCTTCATCAATTTATTTAGATTGAATTAGATTAAGGTAATGTAGTTGTTTTATTATTTATAAAATTCGATCTTCCAAATAGTGATTAATCTAGTGATATCGGTACTCAATAAAATATCTAGTCCCGGTGGGTTCGACACTCTACTCACCTATCTATATTACTTGTGCGATTTTGTACACTTGCAAATATTCAACATCAAGTTTTTGGCGCCGCTGCTGGGGACTAGTTATTCTTTTATTGATATTGAAAATTACTAGATTATTGCTAGTTTGGATTTTTTGTAATTATTTTTATTTTATTCTTATTTTACATCTTTATTTTCTTATGACTAACTTTTATTTTTATTTATTTTTCTTATTTTATTTTTTTTAGTTTTTCTATTTTTTTTCTTTTTCAATACTTATATTTCAGGACATACGCGTACGTTATCATGGGAAACGATGAGAACAAGCCTTTGAGAGACTATGCTATGCCCTCAATTTACGAATCAAGCATGAAGAAGCCGGTTATTGAAGCTAACGATTTTGATATTGAACCGGAGATAATTCTAATGATTCATCGGACTGTTCAATTATGGGGACTACCGCACGAAGATCCTTATGCTCACATTTCAAATTTTCTGGAAATTTGTGACACTTTCAAGTACAACGGAGTATCAGATGATGCGATCAGATTGAGACTCTTTCCTTTTTCATTACGAGATAAGGTGAAGGCTTGGCTACATTATCTACCACTAGGTAGTATTACTACTTGGGAAGGACTTGCACAAAAATTTTTGGCCAAGTATTTTCCTCCAGCAAAGATAGCAAAACTAAGGAATGATATTGTCACATTTATTCAATTTGAGACTGAGTCTTTGTATGATGCATGGGAAAGGTACAAAGAGTTATTAAGAAAGTGTCCTAATCATGAACTACCGAAATGGCTGCAAATGTAAACATTTTATAATGGTTTGGGTGTTACACATAGATCTATCGTTGACGCAGCAGCTGGTGGTGCACTTATGAGCAAAACATACACAACAGCCTATGGTCTTTTAAAGGAAATGGCATCAAATCATTACCAGTGGTCTTCAGAGAGAGCAATGCCAAGAAAAGTGGCTGGAATTTTTGAACTTGATCATTTTTCTACTTTAAATGCAAAAAATGATATTTTATCTAAACAAGTAGAAAATATGAATTTTAATGCTATTCATTCTAATATGATTTGTGATCTTTGTGCTGGAAATCATACAAGTTCAGATTGTCAAGTGGGGAACTCTTTTGCTCCATCAAATGCCGAACATGAAAATTTTGTGTCAAACTTTCAAATGCAAAACAATCATTATGCAAGCATATACAATCAAGAATGGAGAAACACCCCCAATTATCCATGGAACAACAATCAAGGAGCAGTTATTTCACCTCAAAATTTTCCACAGCAAGAAAAGAAGCCGACACTTCAAGACGTGTTTATGTACTACATGCAAAGGGAAGAACAATTTATCCAAAAGACAGATTTGGAAACTCAAAATGTTGAAAATTCAACTTCGGCTTCCATTCACAATCTTGAGGTGCAAATTAGTCAATTTTCAAATATTCTTAATGAAAAAACTGCAGGAACATTACCACACAATACAGTTGTCCATCCCAAGGAGCGTGTCGAGGCTATAACACTAGGAAGCGGGAGGACAACTGAACAACCACAAGAAGAAAATGGCGAACAGAGTGTGGTTGAAAAGCAAAGTGAGATTGAACAAATTGTGGAGGAACAAATTCAGCATGAGCAAGTAACTTTTGATGTTTTTAATTCCATAAATTTTCCTCCTGAAGAATAGTCATCTATTCAAGTAAGTGAAATTGATTTAATTGTGGGCGAGAAACATAAGGCTGAAATTGAAAATCACCTATAGAAGTATGTCCAACAAATTCAGCAATCTTTGAACCCGAAAAAGAAAATATTTTTGAACATATTATGTACTTGGATGCTGAACCTCATATTTATTCATTTTTGCAGCATAAATTCAAAGAGGTGGGGGAATCAAAGACATCATCATCTAAAAGGAAATGCCTCAAACTGGAGCTTGAACCTGATCCACATCTGAAGAGAAAAATTAGAAAGGATGTGTTAATATTGTTGGATCTTGGCGTTACATAATCATCTCACCCCATGTCTGGCTGAAGACTTAAAACTTAGCGCTTCTTGGGAGGCAACCCATGTTTTATTTTATTGCATTTAGTTTTGATTTATATTTTAGTTTTTTTTATTTTAATTTTTTATTTTATTTTGTAGGATTGCATAAATTTTGAAAGTCGCCGGGCGGAGCTGTTTTGAATACCTTCATTGATGGCTGTTTTTGAACAGTATGGAGTCATAATCTAGAAAAGTGATTCAAAGAGAAATTGTAGACAATTGTCTTAGCTGTCCAGCAAAAAATATCAGCCCATTTGGACATCTACAGCTCTAGATATCGCCAAAATACTGAACGCTGCGCGTGCAAAAATTTAAAGACGAATCAGGGGAGATATTCTAAACTTTTTGCATTCTTTTTGTTTTTCTTTTTCTTTCCCATTGAGAACAACGTGATATTCAAGTTTGGGGGGAAGGTTTACAAATTTATGATTTATTTTTAGAAAAGAAAAACAAAATTTTAGAAGGATTTCAATTAAGCTCACCATTACACTTTTGAGTTCTTCATTGAGATAAGCAATGAAATAATTTTTTTTGGGATAAACAATTTCTTATAAAGGAAGAGTAAGCATACTTATTTACTTTAGGATTATTGAATTTTACAATTCCTTACAAAATTGTGTGGGTCATGCTATTATACATAAAAGACAAATGTGACGCTTTTCTTGTGATTATCCTCTTTGATCTAGTCCTAAACAAAGTTTAAGTAAACAGAGTAATAATGAAAAAAAAAAATTTATGAATAAAGTCAATCTACTCCAATGTTTTGAGTTGCTTAGTAACTAGGGATATTCATTACAAATGTTTACTTTTACGTAAAATGGCAACTTGAAATATGAGTATGCAAAGCACTTTAAGTTTGTGACTTGTTGAGTAACCGGGTGAATTCATCACAAATGATTTGCATTCGCGTCAAAAGCCAAGTGACGACTTAAAGAAGAAAAAAAAAAAAAAAAAAAACTATAGTTTGCTACTCGATTTGTAGTAGAGAGAAGGGATAATCACAGATGAAGTTGTTACATACTACAATTACATTAATTGCATGACAAATACGGTTGGGGTGGGAATTATGAATAAATAATTGCACTGGAGAAAGTGGGTATGCTTAGTTTTACTTTATTTGCTATTGTTTATATTTTTAATTGAAATTTTGATGCTTGCATGATGAGAATTCTTAGTGTGATGGGTTGAGCCTACTCTTGATTATTATTCCCTTGTTCATGATTCTACTTTTTGCTCGAGGACAAGCAAAATCTTAAGTTTGGGGGTATTTAATGTGTCTAATTTATATAAAAATATTTGTACTCATTTACCAATTAAAATTGCTTGTTTTCGTTGATATTGTCTATAATTCATCATATTTCTATAAGATTTCATTTAATTAATTATTTTTGACGAAATAATATTTTTGATGCAAAAAGTAAAGATTTGTGGAAAAAATCAACAAACAAAGTAGAATAATAGATTTATCAATTTTTATTGTTTTGTTGAGTTAAAAGTGCGACAAATAATTTTAAAAGGATTTTTAATGAGCTATTATGATTTGTAGTTAGTTTAATTAATTTTAAACTAATTAATTTATTTTATTTTTAAATCATAAATTTTGGTCTTATTTTGTGTATGCAGAAGCACGTGGTTGAAAGAAAAGGAAATAAAGGGAGAAAAGAGAAAGAAATAAAATTCAGAACTAATAAGGAAGGAAATAAAGAAAAAGAGTGGGGTTTTCTACAAAAGTGCAAACCCTAATTGTTCTTCCCGTTCTCTATAAATACAAACCAAGGGAGAGAGAAGAGGCCAGGAGGTGACGGCTAACACAAAATAAAAATTAAATTGAAAAATAAAAAGACTCAACGTCTCTCTTTGCGTGCTGAACAAAACAAAGAAAGGAAAGAGAGAGCTGACGTCTCCCTTGCGTGCATTCAAAGTGAAAAAGAAAGAGAGAGCAGCAGGGCTTCAGAGGCAGTGGGACCCAGTTGCTGACTCAGGAAGTGACAGATCCTGGGACGTGCGATGGGACAGCTTGTGGCTCTGAGCTGCTGCCTTCTCGGCATGAAGTGACAGCAGCAGGCGGCTCTGACAGCGACGTGACGCCTCTGGTTTTGGGACACGCGGCCCGACAATGGCAGTGTGACAGACTGACGCATTGATGTGACGGCGCATGACAACAACACTTTTGGCTCCGACTTTTGAGATAGAAAAGGGTTTGAATTAAATTTTGTATTCTTTTGTATCTCTTCTTTTCCAATTTTATTAGATGCGATCCCAAACAAACATGAACTAAATTTATTGTTCTAGAGGCTAAGATGTAGCCGTGTTTTGTAGAACACAAATTTTAATTCATTATTATTACTCTATTTTTCCTAGTTGTGTTTTAATTTTTATTATTTATGCATACAACATGGTGGATAGACAATTGTATGATTTTTCAAATCATAAAGAGACCGAACAGGTTATTTGTGATTAATAAAAATTAACACCGTATATTGGAGGACGTGACCGTTAAGAAATTCAAATTTTCAACTAATAATTTGATGGATAAGCAAATGATTAGTTGAGAATTATTTTTAGACTACGTGGATAAAGTGGTTAATATCTTTAGGATTTTGGTCTACAATTGGGAAAGATAATATTTTTAATTATAAGGAATTATATTTTGTGTGTGTGATAAACGAGGTGAACCAGGAGCCCTAGAACTACTTTTACCATTAAACAAAGTACAAGAGCTTCATAGTTTCACAGCCCTCTCCCTCTTCACCAATTTAGTTAGATTAAATTAGATTAAGGTAATTTAGTTGTTTTATTATTTATAAAATTCGATCTTCCAAATAGTGATTAATCTAGTGATATCGGTACTCAATAAAATATCTAGTCCCTGTGGGTTCGACACTCTACTCACCTATCTATATTACTTGTGCGATTTTGTACACTTGCAAATATTCAACATCAAGTTTTTGGAAGTGGGACGTGACAGGTTTTTTAGTAGTATTAGAGGCTAGGATTGAGTAATATATCAATCAAACATGACTATCTTTACGTGGGTTGGCTTTGATTGGTATATTAGTCGAGTTTGGCTCTAGTCGGGTTAACTCAGTGATTTGCACACTACGATAATCACATGAATACTTATATAATAACCAACATATGATTGGGTACTGACCATCTTTGATCGTGTTTCAGGCTATAGATCGTGGGAATTCTTCTTCTCGCTCGGGAGATCAGCAGCTGGACAATGCTGCTATTCTCCAGACGATTCAGCAAATGATGGCTCTTTAGCAGGAGCACAATGAGCTGATGAGAGCCACTTTGGCAGCCAATGGGAACGTCACTGGACCTACACCTGGTGTTTTGCCACCTAGGTCAGGTACAGTAGCAGATTTCATAAGGCTTCACCCGGATAAGTTTTCGGGTACCGAGTCGCCGTTGGAGGCCGAGCAATGGCTTATCCGGACGGAGCAACTGCTGGTCGCCGCTCGTGCTGCTGAGGTGGATCGTGTGGATGTGGTTCGCATCCAGTTGGTGGATCTCGCTTGTATCTGGTGGCAGGTTGAATTTGAGAGGATGCTGTGACCCATTGAGTGGGCCACTTTATCTGAGAGCTTCATGGCGAAGTTCTTTCCTAGTGTCACCAAGGCAGAGATGGAGCAAAAAATTGTTTCCCTAACTCAGGTCAGCTAGATAATATTCTTAAATGTCATTTGTTGTTGCTTACTTCACTTGTGATAGTATTAATTTGAGCATTATCTTAATCAGGGAAACCATTCCGTGGACGAGTATGCTACAGAGTTTACTCTGCTCAGTCACTTCGCCCCTACCCCCATTGCCACTTATGAGGCTCAGGATAGTCATTTTTTGTTGGGCTCGAGCTTTTCCTTCCACGACCGTTTGGCTGCTCTTTGGCTTCCTACTTATTCCAATGTTCTGGATGTGGCTCGGATCCATGACCAGCCTCTTAGCAATCTAGTGTTCCTCAGAGGACTGTTTCGCACCTTGTTGTAGCTCGACCATCCAGAGGACCTATTCAGAGGCCAGTTCTGCCCCCTTCCACGAGAGCACAGCCATACGCACATGTTGTCCAGAGGAATGTTGAGACTTGTAGCTATTGCCATAAGACTGGGCATTCACAGCGAGATTGCAGAATGGCCAACTGGCAGTATTTAATGTGTGGGAGCAGTGAGCATATGGTTCGTGACTGTCCGAGGAGCAGAGTTTCTGCACCGGTTACTGGTGCTGCTCAGCTAGGAGCGTCGACGCATGGTCAGGACTGGCCGCCTCTTCTTTTGCAGAGGCAAGTATTTGATCAGAGGCGTGTGGCTCCGAGAGGAGGTCAGGTTGGTGGTCGTGGTCAGGCTTATAACCTGACATCTGAGGAAGCGAAAGTTGCTGCTGGAGTGGTTGCAGGTATATCACAGTAGTTGTACTTTCTTTTCTTTCTTTCAGTTTTCTGCATGTTATTTTTATTTTTCCCTCCTTTGTATAATTATTCGTGTATATATCCTGTTGGCACCTTATTCTTTGTTTGATCTTCTTCTAGGTGCGATTTTAGTCTTCTCTCTACCTGCTCATGTGTTGTTTGATTCGGGTGCTACCCACTCTTTCATTTCTTCTTGCTTTGTCGATCAGCATGGTTTGGCTTGTGATGCCTATGCCTGCAGCTTGAGACATCACCATAGGTGGAGGTGTCGTTGTCTGTTCTAGGGTTTGTAAGTAGTGTCCGTTGCTGATTGGTGGTGTGGTTTTCTCGACGGATTTGATTATGATTCCCAACTACGGTTTTGAAGTCATTTTGGGCATGAACTGGTTGGGTGTTTCCTGTGCTGTGATTGATTGCCGGGAGAAGAATGTGACTTTCAGGCTTTCTGGTCAGCCAGAATTTGTTTTCCATGCGGGTGAGACACCGTCAGGGCATGTCAAGAACTCGTTGGATCCCAAGGTTGTTTCTCTTGCATCGCTGGGTTTTGATAGGGTTGTTGCGCCCTTATTTGTGCGGGATTTCATTGATGTGTTTCCCAAGGAATCGCCCGGTCTGCCACTAGTCCGAGATGTGGAGTTCAGCATTAATGTTCTGCCTGGTACGGTCCCTATTTCCAAGAGTCTGTATCGTATGGCACCGGTTGAATTGGCAGAATTGAAGGTGCAAGTTCAAGAGCTTCTTGCTAAAGGTTTGGTCAGATCTAGTGTCTCGCCATGACGAGCCCCAGTTCTGTTTGTCAGTAAGAAGGATGGAAGCCGCAGGCTTTGCATGGACTACAGGGAGTTGAACAATGTTACTGCCGAGAATCGGTATCCATTGGCGAGGATTGACGATTTGTTCGACCAATTAGGAGGTGCTTCGGTGTTCTCGAAGTTGGATCTGCGTTCCGGGTACCATCAAGTTAGGGTGAAGTCAGAAGATGTTCCGAAGACGGCTTTCCAAACGAGATATGGGCATTATGAGTTCTTGGTGATGCCTTTTGGAGTGACTAATGCACCGGTTGTGTTCATGAGTCTGATGAACCGTGTGTTTTCACCGTTCTTGGGTCAGTTTATGGTGGTTTTCATCAATGACTTGGTGTACTCGCGGAACAGGGCAGATCATGCCGAACATTTGAAGGTGGTTCTGCAGACTTTGAGGGAGAACCAGCTGTATGGGAAGCTCAGTAAGTGCAAGTTTTGGCTGGATCAGGTTGCTTTTCTTGGCCACATTATATCCGGTGACGTTGTTTCTGTGGATCCGTCGAAAATTTCTACAGTCAAGGATTGGCCTATTTCGAAGTCTGTTTCTGAGGTGCGGCATTTCCTTGGTTTGGCTGGTTACTATCAGAAGTTCGTTCAGGATTTCTCCAAGATCGCTGGAAAATTACCAGTTTAACTAGGAAGGAGCAGATGTTCTTCTGGGATGAAGCTTTCGCCGAGTTAAAGCGTCGGTTGACGTCAGCGCCTGTGCTGATTGTACCCGACAGTTCGGCAGGTTTTTTGATCTTTTGTGATGCTTCTGGGAGAAGTCTGGGAGCAGTGCTGATGCAGCGAGGTCGGGTTGTCGCTTACGCATCGAGGCAGTTGAGACCTCATGAGAAGAACTATCTTACGCATGATCTGGAGCTTGCAGCTGTGATCTTTGCCTTGAAATTATGGAGGCACTATTTGCTTGCGGATAGAGTTAAGATTTTCACAGATCACAAGAGCCTCAAGTATGTGTTCACGCAGAAGGAGTTGAACATGAAGCAGAGAAGATGGCTGGAATTGATGGTAGATTTTGACATCAATTTGCAGTATCACCCGGGCAGAGTTAATTCGGTGCCGGATGCTTTGAGTCGGAGGCCTGCCGCTATGTTCCTCACCCAGCAAAAGGAACTAGTGGAGGACATGAGGAGGGCTGGAGTTAGATGTGTTGCTTCCCGGATCAGATCAGCAGCTTATGTTGTTGCAGTTGTAGTCGTCCTTGGTAGAGTAGATTAAGGCAGCTCAGGGGAGTGATCAGCAATTGTAGGAGTTTCGGAGTGAGGTTGAAGCTGGTTTGAGATCTGATTTGGTTGTCCATGCTGATGGGTCACTTCGGTTCGGCTCTAGGTTGTGTGTACCTTGAGGAGAAGTCAGGCAGAAGCTATTTGAGGAAGCTCATCTGTCCCCATATTCTATTCATCCTGGTGGTACCAAGGTGTACATGGACTTGAAACAACATTTCTGGTGGCATAGTATGAAGTGGGATGTGGCTCGATTCGTCGCCCAGTGCCTAATCTGTCAGGAGGTGAAGGCGGAGCATCAGAGGATCGCAGGATTTTTACAACCCCATCCCATCCCTGAATGGAAGTAGGAGAATATCACGATGGACTTTGTGACAGCTTTGCCGAAGAGTCCTAAAGGTCATAATGGGTGATAGTGGATCGGCTGACCAAGTGTGCTCACTTCATTCCTTTCTGTGTGGATCAGTCTACGGAGAGTTTGGTCGAGCAGTACGTTCAGGAGGTTGTTCGTCTACATGGAGTTCCTGTCAGCATCGTATCGGATAGAGATATGTGGTTCAGATCTAAGTTTTGGGAGCGTTCGCAGAGGAGCTTGAGTACTAAGCTGAGCTACAGTACAGCGTTCCATCCTCAGACGGATGGGCAGTTAGAAAGGACAATTCAGACCCTAGAAGATATGTTGAGATCCTGCGTTCTTCAGTTTGGAGGTTCATGGGAGGATCATCTTCACTTGGCTGAGTTCTCTTATAATAACTGTTACCAGGCGAGTCTCAAGGCTACTCTATTCGAAGCTTTGTATTGGCGCAAGTGTAGATCGCCAGTCTGTTGGGATAATATTGGTGAGAGGAAGCTTTTAGGCCCTGAGTTGATTATGAAGATAATTGATGTCGTGGCTCAGATCCTCAAGCATTTGCAGATCGCTCAAGATCATCAGAAGAGGTGGGTTGATTGTTGTAGGAGACCTCTAGAGTTTGAGGCAGGCGAGTATGTGTTCCTCAAGGTATCGCCTTGGAAAGGTGTTATCCATTTCAGCAAGTTGAGTCCTCGATTCATCATCAGAAAGGTGTGTTCCTCAAGGTATCGCCTTGGAAAGGTGTTATCCATTTCAGCAAGTTGAGTCCTCGATTTATCGGTCATTCGATATTGTGGAACGTGTGGGCAAAATAGCTTACAGGCTCGCATTACCGCCAGCTTTAGCAGGTGTCCATGATGTATTCTATGTTTCTCAGCTCGGAAAATACATCAGAGATGACAGTCATATGGTTTACTACTCAAACTTGTCTGTGAGGTCGGATTTATCCTGTGAAATTTGACCCATATCTATCTTAGACCATCGAGAGAAGCTGCTAAAGAATAGTCATCAAGTTGGTCCGAATTTCTTGGGATCCTCGCTCACCAGGGGAGTTTACTTGGGAGTTAGAGGAAGAGATTCGGGAGAGGTTCCCTCATTTGTTTGAGCAGTGGTTGTTTTGTTTTGTTTTGGTTTGTTTATTTCGGGGTTTGGCCTATGCACCTCTTGCATCAATTTGAAGACGAAATTCTTCTTGTAAGGTGGGTAGAATTTATAAGCCCTATTTTCAGATTTTATTGTATTTTGTATTCTTTTGATTATTGTATTTGAATTCATTTGTTATAGTGTGTTTTGTCCTTTCTTGGGTTCTTTTGTTCCCTCTTGATCGTTCTGTGTTCTTTTGATTGGATTCTGTTCTTTTGCAAATTTTGCTCTTTCTATTTTGAGTTTGATTTGTTCTCCTTTGTGTTAGTCTCATCTCATTGCATTTGTTTGCCTCCTTTTGGAGCTATAACCGATACCCAGAACCGACATAATCTCAACCTAAAACCCTAATTTCTTGATCCCTATAAATACCCTATTAATTAAACCCTAATAATCTACCTCTCTCTCTCTCCACCATTTCTCTCTCCCTGCACCCCTTTTCTCTCTCTCTGTTTCCGCTTAACCCAAACCCAACTGCAAGCAACCCCGACCCCCGTCGCTACTCCGATCGCCCTTCACCACCGTCACCACCATCATCACCGTCTCCATCCCCTCGTCACCATCTCACCGTCGTTGTCCCATCGTCCTCGCCATCCCCATCACTGAAACCCAATACCGAAAGCTTCTCCATTGTTGTAACCCCTCACCATTGCTCTAAACCATCTCCGTGCACCCCCATTGCCGTCGTCGTCTCTCGCCACTCCTGTGCAATCCCCTAATGCCACCGTTCGAGCCCCGGAGTCACTGCTGTCGATGCCTTCTGTTTCCAACTGAAAACAGGGTTCGCCGTCGTCATGGTTGTCATCGCCACAGTGTCGCGGCTTCGCCCCACCGCAGTGTCGTCGTAGTCACGTCGCGTCGCCGCCGTGTTCTTCTCTCTCCTTACCGAAGGTAGAAGATGACCGCTGATTGGTTGAAGCTGCTGTCCCGTGTTCGGCCACACCAGATCCCCCTTTTGCTATCCCCTATTTGGATCAGATCCGGTGTGAGGAAGAGCTCTCATTGGGCAGATTTGGTGTTTTGTGTTCTGTGCACGATCCTGTCTTGCTGTTCTGTGTTCAGTCCCGATCCGGTGTGAGATTGCTCTTGGAATTTTGCCTGTTGCTGTTGGTTTTTCGCACGTGTTTTTGGAAGATTTCGCCCGGGATTCTGATCCCGTTATTCCTATTTAATTATATCTGCAATAACAGGAAAGTCTCTTCTTGAACCTTTTCTATTTTTTGTGTTCAAGATTATTTGATCTCATGCAAGTAGATCTCGTCCATTTCGTTATCAATCTGCTTTTCACAATTACGTTAAGATTATCGAGGGTTTATACGAGCTAACCCGACATACTCTTAACATCGTGCTATCTCCTTGATCTTAGACCTAGTCCCCATTGTTTCATGCATATGTACATTTAAATAACTAGATTCATGCCTGGAACTGCTTGATAAATTGGACATGTTAAATTGAATGTACTGGATCGGTTTTAATTGATGAAATGATACCATGACTGTGATAATTGTATCTTAAATCTTAGAAATTGCATGTTGACACCTAGGATTGCTTTGATTACCAATTTGCATGTTATATGTGATCGTATGATTTATTTGCAATCTTTTTATGTTAAGTTGATTTCTGGACTGCTGTATGTTTCACTTTGAATCAGATTTTTAACCATGCTAATGACATAATTTGAAAGAAATTGATGAATATAAAATGTAACCCTTGATGTCTAGATAACTTTTCCCTAATCTGGATTTAAATTCCAATTGGTCAACTATTAGTTATCATCACTTTACTGCAACTGTGTTAGTAATTTCAGACTCATAATTTCATGCATACCCTGCTGTTCTATATTTTATTTGACTCTGTTAATAGTACAAGGAAAATCTGAAATAATTTAGGCTGTACCTAGACATGTATACGTATCGCCCAGAATTTTTATAAATTTTATTAATGAATTCTCTGATCTGAAATAAATAGTTGAACATAACCTACTGCATGCTGTCTGAACTTAAAACCTGATTAGAATAGAGTTTTCACCCTAGTTCCTATATCTTTTATATACCTAAATTTTACTCGCTGGAAGCATGTGGAAGTCTACTTTCCAGATCTTCCGACGGATTCAAATTTGCTAATTTGTAGTGACCATAATCTATGTTTTGGTACAGCAAGGTCATACTGTCCTGATTTTATGAAATGTGCTTATATGATTTTTTTGCCTCATGCCTTGTATGTAATGCTTAGAATTAATCACACATAGTAATGAACAACATTGAACCCCTCTTGCATGCTCACATAGGATGAAAATAAGTTGATAACAAGCCGGGGTTATATGGGATGACTTGGTAGTGAACAATCGGAGACTATAGTCGGTCGGGCCCTACTGTACTGACCCGTACTGTATGGCCATAAACACTGCCCGATAAACACTGATACTGAATATTAAACACTCACTACTGGGCCGAGTACACGAACCATGAATTCACCATCAGTCTAAAGCATTCACTGTGTGTTGCACCGAATTTGTGGAATGGCACGCAGTAGTATGTGCACTAGATATACTAATAAAATACTTAATAAACTGCATTTCTTGCTTGATCCTGACATCACTCATTACATGCATGATTTACTATAGACCTTTGATAATATTGCCTGCTATTTGCTTTGTTCTTTATCTTTAACCATATTCTTTTTCCTTGATATTTATGCTTTCCTATTATCCTTTGTTTTCTCTACTTCCCGCCCGTGACTTGTTCTAAGGGCACTCTTTTTTTTTTTTTTTAGATCAAGATTTTACAGGAGCTGAAGGATCTATTCTTAAAGGAATTGGTGAGCAACATTTCTAAAGATGGATCCAGTCTCCGCTGTTTAGTTTTACTTGTTTCTATTTTATTTCTTGAATATTGTTATAACTTGTACTTTGTTTTTGGCTCTATATCCCGTAGTTTGTTTTAATCCCGGATGTGGGATATTTATACTGTTGGATTATTTCATTTATTATTGGAATTTATCTTGTTTCATGTGGTTATATTTTCCTGCGTGGTTGTACTTTGTTGTTCTTATTGATGAGTTAGTCTGGTACAGCTTATGGATGGTGTTTACATCATTCGCTGGGCCTACGTTACGTACTCGTATTCCGTATTTTGGGAAGCGGGGCGTGACATTTATTCTTAGGCCAAATAGCCCACTAATTCTAGCCCACCCATAATTAATTAATTAATTAATTAAGAGCCATGGATTTTTAGCCTACTTAACTAGCCCACTAATTAATTCTATTATTAATTAAGACAACTTGTATGATAGACATGATCATCTAACAAATTAATTAACAATTAAATGAACAAATAACTAAGTGTGCATGTGAGGGCACGTGCATTGCATATGCACGTGTAGTGGGACAAGAAGGAGAGGCTGGCCAATGCATGGAGTGGGGAGAGTGGGAGAGTGGAGAGTGGTTGCTCACTAGTGGGTAGTTCGTCTAATTCCCCATTGTATCCTAGCCATTCATCCAAACTCATCTCAACCCTTCATTTTCTCTTGAGATGTGTATAAATAAATACCCCTTCCTTGTCATTCTTTAACACTTACACTTATAAAATTTTAAAGAGAAAAAGAAAGAAAAGGCATTGTGAGAAAAGGATTGAGTGAGAAGAAAATTGAGTGAGAGAAAGAAAGAGGGAGTGTGCTCTTGTTTTTATTGGAGGCCGGCATAGGTTCACCTCCAATAAGCTAGGTTGAGAAGCTCAGGTTCTTGCATAGCTAGGAGGAGGAGTTCGGATTTTGCATAAGCTAGGAGGAGAAGGGATAGCGATCGTGTTTTCAGGAAGTTTTCTTTAGGAGTTTTCAATGTTCTTCAAAGAGGTGGGCAATTTCTCCACTTCTAATATAGATATCATGCTAATAGGTTAATTTATGAACATGCTAGAGAAAATAGCAAAATTTTTCGTATAATTGCTTGAAAGACTAGTAAGAAAAAGAGAAAAATCTTATTTGTCTATATGAGAAAATTAGTAAAATGGATTGAGATTTGTTAATTAAGATTTATCATGATGCTTTATTAATATATTTTCATGCTAGAATATATAATTTAATGAACCATGCTTGTATGAGAATTGTGCTTGTGAATGAATTGTAGAATGTAAAATAACACCCATGGATTGTGAAATCAATTGATTAGTATAGAAAGTTGCAATAAGTGTTGATTTTTAATTATATTGTATGAGTAGTATTATATCCACTTGATTGTCAAATATGTTGTCTCTTAGAATCATAAGAAAAAGAATTTGTTTTGTAAAAGATAAAAATTAACTTAAGAGAATTAACTATGTTAAAGAATGGAAAAAATTGTATAAAAACATTGTGAATAAATGTGGGAATAAGTAGATAAAAAATTTATCGAGAAAAGAAATTTCAATCTCAATAAATACAATAATGTTTCATAATCTTAAAAGAAATAAAAGGAATAGTTCTATTATGTTGTGTAAAATGAGAATTTTGTAAATCTAAACAAATATACTGTACTGTTTTTCAAAAGAACACATTCTAGAAAAGTTCTAGATTTTAAATAATTACAATTTGATTGAGAAATCAAGTTTACTAAAGAAGGAGTTAGATACAGATTAGTAGAATAAAGTAATTTTAACTCATGAGCATAATAGAAAGTGAATTTGGGCATACTGGCTTTCGATGGAAAATGAGGGTGTTGTGTGCAGTAACAGTATTCATGGGTTCGAGTCTTGAAGGGGCTCTGTTTTATTAAATTTCGATTTTAAATCAAATCACCGAAAACATGTTTAAATGTAAATCAAGTTCACCTTATAACAGTTAGTCACTCCTGGACTCTTGGTCTTCGGGTGCGCTTTGGGTCTGTTACTGTAGCTTGGCGGAGGCTTTGGTATTGGGTTCGAATCCGATCACTGCCTTTTTTTAATTTTTTTGATATGTTTGATATATAAGGGTTTTTTAAGAGATTGGGCGTAATTTTTGGGAAGAAGAACTTGATAAATTTTCTTAGAATATGAATATTTAAAGAAAAGGAAGATTTTTAATGTAAGTAATTGTTTGTAGAGATCAATATTGAGATATTCGACATGAAAAATTTGAGTAAGTTAATAAATGAAAGTTGATGTTTAATATATGCAAGTGTGCATGGAAAATAAAATAAAAATATCATGATGAAATGTGGAAATTGGTGAGTATAAACACTCATTTTTGGTGAACATGCGAAAAAAGTTGTAAACTAGAGTTTAGCTAAGTCCTTACATCGGCATGGATGAAATTTTGAGGAGAAATGTTGTAATAAAAGACCAAGATTGGGTCATGGTTAATAATTGATGTTTAAGACTAGTGAAGAGGTAACGCTAACTTTAGGGTGTTAATTTATTCATGATTTAAATATCTAAGGACTACACTATAGTGACAATGTGATGAAAGTAAGAAAAACACAAGTATGAGGTCCTCAGATCTACGGTATGAGAGTGTTCACAGGCTGTATGCATGATGCATCATGTTATGATGTGGATACATCTCCGGAATTATCGGGATAGTGGTGATGCTTGTGGGGTGCTTTGGTGTTTACGTAGTGCCATCGTTCCATGACGGAGGCAAATTGTCTGTAGGTTTTCTGCATGATGCGTCATGTCATGACGTGAGATTTTCCTCCAAGCTATCTGGACATGGTCTCGTAGTTCATAAAACATGTAAGATACTTACCGTAGTTACCGTAGTAGTTAAACTCATAACGAGGAATTCAACCCTACAAGATGAAGAACGGTTAAGGGCTTACCCTCGGATTTATGTATAATGGGATGCGAAAGTTCGAAAAAGTGTGCATTAGTGTCATGAAAGACTAAATAACTGCATTAAGACTAAGTGCACAGTCACACATTACATCAATAGGATAGTCCCCTATAGCTGTGTTTGTGATCAAGTGTGTGCTTTCCTAGTAAGAGAAATTGATGTATTATACCTTCCATCAGTTGTATGGAACTGATGTGCCCACAATTTCTATGCAGGATAAAATGAATGAAATGACTAAAGAAGGAATGCTGGTTAAAGAAATATTTCAATTGTTATTCATGTATCATGTTGTAATTATATTTTCGCTCCGTTGTTTTAAACATTGGTGTATAAAAAGTTTTAAATTCCTTGTAAAATTGTACGAAGTAAAGTGTAGAGATCTTGTGGAACTCCGAACTCAGACTTATTTGAAAATCGTGGTGTTACAGAGTGGTATCAGAGCTAAGCTTCAAAGTAGTACAAATTTATAAGGAACGACACCCTACTGTGGACATTAGAGTGTGAGTTGGGTATAGAGATTTAAATGTAAGCTACTTACATTTGTGTTGCTTTATGATTGATGCTTCTTCTTCTCCCTCCCTAAAGTTGGCGAACCACCACGACCCAGGAGGAGATGATGATTGGCACATAATTGAAGAGGGCTACTACCCAAGACAAGGAGATTCCGACGAAGATGATCCCGAGGAGTATGAAGGAGAATGGCCCGAGTCCTGAGAGATAACTCCACCTCTGGATTCATCAGACGTTTCATCCGATGAGGAAGAACCAGTTCCGAGAGATCGCAACGAATCTCTTAATAGGCAAGTGGAGACTCAGGAGGAGAGAGCAGACCAATTGCAGGCCCGGTTTGCAAAGTTCAAGGAGAATATTGCAACCCTCAGTCATCGTGGTTGGGAACTCGAGAAGATAAAGAACATGTATGATGTGCTGAAGGGAGAGGCAGCAGAACTACGCGAAGAGCTTAGGAAAGCCAAGAGGAACCGTAGGGATTAGAATGTTATATAATCTCAATGTTCTTAGCATGGATGTCAGACGATGTTTTAAATTTTAATATACAAAGTTTGAATTCAATGAAATGAAAAAGTTGATTTAAATTCATGTTTCTACTTCCAATTTAATGGATCTTTTGAATCAAAGTATGGCTGGAAGAAGAGCAAGGAATGGAGAAGGGCCCAGTTGTGGACTCAACTTGGAAACAGAGTTGGCCAGGGTCTATCAGACCATCAACGCCGTTGCCATGAACCAAAACCATAGGGGGATGCCTGCAAATCCAGTTCCTGAGGCAATTAAACTTTTGGAATCATTCAAGCGGATGAAGCCGCTAGCGTTTGAAGGGAAGTCAGACCCAGATGCAGCTGACAATTGGATTAGGCAAGTCGAGACTATTTTTAAGGTCTTGAAAACTACAGAAGGTAGCAAGGTGAAGCTGGTTACGTTGCAGCTCGAGAAGGATGCAAGTGTGTGGTGGTAGTCCATGAAGGGAACTATGGGAAATGGTGCTATTGGCTGGGAGGAATTCTTGGAAGAGTTCCATGGTCACTACTTCCTATCAGATGTCTAAGAGAAGAAAGCGATGGAGTTCCTACCTCTGCAGCAGGGAAGCATATCTGTTAGGGAGTATGAGACAAGGTTTACTGAACTTTTGAGGTATGCACCCGAACTTGTGATGGACGAGGCGAAGAAAGCTCGGACGTTCGAGCACGGATTGAGGCCGAGTGAGCACGGATTGAGGCCGAGTCTGAGATCGAGATTGATACCTCACGGTATCAGGAGGTTTGACAAGTTAGTCAAATGAGCTGCAGCTACATAGGAGGATATGGAGCAGTTTCATGCCGCCCAGAACAGGAGGAACAATTGGATGTCGGGAAGAGGCTCGTAGTTTTTGGGAACGTCAGGGGGCAGCCGCCAGCTCAAAGGTTCAAACCTACGGGGGGCAAATGCTGTCAATGTGGCTGGAGGACTCGGAAATGGTTGGGTGAGAACTACTGTGATGACTTGTTTCACTTATTTCAATTGTGGAGAGACATGTCATTACAGATCTCAATGCCCCAAGATGCGAGATGTCGCCCGAAAGGCACCAACACAGCAAGTTGGGAAGAAGCAGTACCAGCAGGGGTGAGTATTCGCTTTGACTGAGGCCGACGCTGATGAAGTGGATAACGTCATTACTGGTACGGGGATGAATGTTTAAATTTTCTGTTACTCTTTTCCCTATTTTATTTAGTAAAGACTGTTATGTAATGGGAGCGTATTATGTAATAGGAGAACTTTTATTAAATGGAAAGAAAGTTGTTATTCTGTTCAATACTGGATCCTCACATATTTTTATATCACCTAAATTTGCTAAAGTCTTGGGTGTCGAACCGAAGGTCTTTCCAGGCAAGGTCCTAGCAGTAGGTACTCCATCAGGAGAAACATTAACCACTGTTCGGTATTACGCAGGATGCGAGATCGAAATTGGAGACAGGATTTTCGGGATTGGTCTGATCAAGCTGAATATCCTAGGGGTCGATGTTGTCATTGACATTGATTGGATGTCGGTGTACAATGCGAACATCGAGTGTAAAACCAAGGAGGTAAAAGTGAAGGCTCCAGGAGGTCCTACAGCCACTTTCCAGGGAAAGAAGAGATGTTCAAGTTTGGTGGCAGCTATCAGCAAGCAGAAGATTCTGGTGGAGGTGCAGTAGATTCTAGTGGTTCGGGACTACCCGACGGTGTTCTTGGAGGAATTTCTCAGGTTACCCCCGCATCGTGATGTAGATTTCAGCATCACTATCCAGCCAGGCAGTGCACCTATTTCGATGGCACCGTATAGGATGGCGCATGTGGAGAAGGATGAAGTTAAATGGCAGATTGAGGAGCTCTTGGGAAAAGGTTTTATTCAGCCGAGTGCGTCACCTTGGGGAGCACCGGTATTGTTGGTGAAGAAGAAGGATGGGTCGATGAGGATGTGCATCGATTACCGAGAGATAAATAAGGTTACTACTCAGAATAAATATCCAATTCCACGAATTGATAACCGTTCGATCGTCTACAAGGAGCAACTGTTTTCTCCAAAATAGATATTCGATCGGGATACCATCATGTTCGAGTGAAAGCAGAAGATGTGCGTAAGACTGTATTCAGAACTCGACAAGGGCATTACGAATTCTTAGTTATGCCATTTGGAGTGACGAATGCACCTTCAATCTTTATGGACATGATGAATAGGGTGCTGAGGATGTTTATTGATTCTTTCATCATGGTTTTCATCTACGATATTCTTCTGTACTCCAAGTCAGAGGAGCACACAGAGCATTTGGCTGAGGTTCTGAAGAAGCTTCAAGAACATGAGTTGTACACCAAGTTATCCAAGTGCGATTTGTGGAAATCTGAAGTGGCATTCCTGAGTCACATCCTTTCTAAGGAGGGAGTGGCTACTGATCCTCAAAAGATAGAGGCAACGAAGGATTGGGCAAGGCCTACTAAAGTGAAAGAAATTAGAAGTTTTCTTAGGTTTACTGGATACTACAGGAGATTTATTCAAGGCTATGTTCAAATAACCGTGCCACTCACTGGTCTGACCAAGAAGAATGTAAATTTCAAGTGGTCTGAGAAGTGCGAGGCAAGCTTTCAGAAGTTGAAAGAGAAATTTACTACTGCTCCCGTTTTGGCTTTGCCTAAAGCAGGTGTTGAGTATGATGTCTACAACGATGCTTCACATCGTGGACTTGGGTGTGTCTTGATGCAAGAGGAAAAAGTAATCGCTTATGGGTCTAGGCAACTAAGACCACATGAGAAGAATTATCCGACTCATGATCTGGAGTTGGCTACGATTATCTTCGCCTTGAAGCAATGGAGGCATTACGTGTACGCTGAGAAATTAAACATGTACACGGACCAAAAAAGTTTGAAGTACATCTATCAACAAAAGAACCTGAATCTGAGGCAACGGAGATGGTTGGAAGTACTTGAGGACATGCGTCCTGAGATTAAATACCATCCGGGTAAGGCTAATGTTGTTGCTAATGCACTTAGCCGTAAAAGCAGTTTGGCCAGCTTGATTACGACCCAGAGGCATCTTGCAGAGGAGTTGGATCAGGCTGGTATTGAGGTAGATTTGCACGGCTTGGGAGCATTTTTGGCTAAGCTGAGGCTTCAGCACACGCTGAATGAAAGGATTATAGCAGGTCAGAAGGAAGATGGAGAGATTTAGAAGATGAAGGAGCAGGTTGGTGCAGGCAGATTTTAAGAGTTTCAGATCAGGGATGGAGTGTTGGGGTTTGGAGAAAGGCTATGTGTTCTGGACCAATCAGATTTGAGGGAGAGTATTGTTCAGGAGGCACATGCTACTCTTTTGTTTGTACATCCTGGGAGCACCAAGATGTACAAGGACATCAAGCATTATTTCTGATGGTTAGGTTTGAAGCGGGATGTGGCTGATTTTGTGGCGAGGTGTGATATATGTCAGCAGGTGAAAGCCGAGAATCAGAAGTCTGGAGCTTTATTGCAACCGTTACCCATTCCGAAGTGGAAGTAGGATAACATCAACATGGATTTCATCACGGGTTTGCCCAATAGTTCGAAGGGTAATGATGCAATTTGGGTCATAGTCGATCGACTAACCAAATCGGCTCACTTTTTTGCAATGAAACTCACTTTTTCTATGGACAAGTTAGCCGAGCTGTATGTCGGAGAGATGGTCAGGCTTCATGGTGTTCTGTTGATCATTGTGTCTGATCGAGATGCGTTGTTCACTTCGTATTTCTGGAGGAGTCTTCAGAAAGCCTTGGGTATTAAGACGGATTTCAGCACTGCCTTCCATCCTCAGACTAATGGGCAGAATGATAGGGTCAATCGAGTTCTTGAGGATATGCTTCGGTGTTGTGTTCTAGATGTTAGAGGCAATTGGGAGAGGCATATAGCTCTGGTAGAGTTTACCTACAATAACAGTTTTCAGACTAGTATCGGGATGGCGCCGTATGAAGCTCTGTACGGCAAGAAGTGCAGAACGCCTATTTGCTAATTTGAAGTGGGGAAGCGGCAGATGTTTGGGCCCGAGATCATGCAGCAGACCTCGGAAAAGATCGATTTGATCAGGAAGAGGTTAGTGGATGCTCAGAGTAAGCAGAAGTGATATGCCGACAACTGGAGGAGGGACCTTGATTTCGAGGAAGGTGACTTTGTCCTCCCGAAGGTATCGCCTAGTAAAGATGTGATTCGTTTTGGCAGAAGAGGGAAATTAGCCCCACGGTACATAGGCCCTTATAAGATATTGAAGAGGAATGGGAAAACTGCTTACCGGTTGGAGTTACCAGAAGAGTTGTCTCAAGTGCACAATGTTTTCCATGTGTCTATGTTGAGAGGTTACATTCAAGATTCAAGTCACCATTTGCCCATAGTGCCGGAGGGTTTGCAGTTAGATCTGAGTTACATTGAGCGACCGGTTGAGATTGTGGATCGTCGGGAGAAAGTCTTGAGGAACAAGACAATACCGATCGTCAAAGTAGTCTGGAGAAACCAGTTGGTTGAAGAGGCTACTAAGGAATCCAAGGAGAGGATGCTGAAGGATCATCCCGAGCTCTTTGTTTGATTGTATTGTTTTTCTTTCTTCTTTTATGTTTTGTTTCTCACTCTTTAAACGTAGTTCCGGGGACGGAACTATTCTAATGAGTGAGCGTTGTAACACCCTGAATTTTCAAATAATTAAATATAAAAAATTTCATTTGTTTTCATGTGTTTTGCACGTGCAAATTAATGTGTGTATTTGGCTTTAAAAATTATTTTAATGTTATGAACAAACATTTTCATTCTCTTTTAAAAAGCTTATTATTATTATTATTATTATTTATTCTTAGGCCTAATAGCTTAATTCTAGTCCAACCAAAATTAATTAATTAATTAATTAATTAAGAGCCCATAAATTTTTAGCCCACCTAACTAGCCCACTAATTAATTCTATTATTAATTAAGACAACATGTATGGTAGACATGATCATGTAACAAATTAATTCACAATTAAATGAACAAATAACTAAGTGTGCATGTGAAGCCACGTGCATTGCACATGCATGTGCAATGGGACAAGAAGGAGAGGACCAACCAATGGATGGAATGGGAGAGTGGGAGAGTGGAGAGTGGTTGCTCACTAGTGGGTAGTTCTTCTAACTCCCAATTGTAGCCTAGCCCTTCATCCAAACTCATCTCAACCTTTCATTTGCTTTTGAGATGTGTATAAATACCCCTCCCTTGTCACTCTTTATCACTTACACTTAGAAAACTTTAAAGAGAAATGGAAAGAAAAGGCATTGTGACAAAAGATTGAGTGAGAAGAACATTGTGTGAGAGAAAGAAAGAGAGAGTGTTCTCTTGTTTTCATTGGAGGCCGGCATAGGATCAAGGAGGGGAAGCTCGGGTTCTTGCATAGCTATGAGGAGGAGCTCAGATTTTGCACAAGCTTGGAGGAGAAGGGAAGGCGGTCGTGTTTTGAGAAAATTTGCCATATAATTGCTTGAAATGATTAGTAAGAGATAGAGAAAATTCTTGTTTGTCTATATGAGAAAATTAGTAAAATGGATTGAGATTTGTTAATTAAGATTTATCATGATGCTTTATTAATATATTGTCATTCTAGAAGATATAATTTAATGAACCATGCTTGTATGAGAATTGTGCTTGTGAATGAATTGTAGAATGTAAAATAACACCCATGGATTGTGAAATCAATTGATTAGTATAGAAAGTTGCAATAATTGTTGATTTTTAATTATATTGTATGAGTAGTATTATATCCACCTGATTGTCAAATATGTTGTCTCTTAGAATCATAAGAAAATGAACTAGTTTTGTAAAAGATAATAGTTAACCTAAGAGAATTAACTATGTTAAAGAATGGAAAAAATTGTACAAAAACATTGTGAATAAATGTGAGAATAAGTAGATAAAATATTTATCAAGAAAAGCAATTTCAATGTCAATAAATACACTAATGTTTCAATTCTCAAAAGAAATAAGAGGAATAGTTCTATTATGTTGTGTAAAATGAGAATTTTGTAAATCTAAACAAATATACTCTACAGCTTTTCAAAAGAACACATTCAGGAAAAGATCTAGATTTTAAATAAGTACAATTTGATTGAGAAATCGAGTTTACTAAAGAAGGAGTTAGATACAGATCAGTAGAATAAAGCAATTTTAACTCATGAGTATAACGGAAAGTGTATTTGGGCATACTAGCTTTCGATGTGATGTAAGGGCGCTGTGTATAGTAACAGTATTCATGGGTTCGAGTCTTGAAGCGGCTCTGTTTTATTAAATTTCGATTTTAAATGAAATCACCGAAAACATATTTAAATGTAAATTGAGTTCACCTTATAGTAGTTAGTCACTCTTGGACTCTTGGTCTTCGGGTGCGCTTTGGGTCTGTTACTGTAGCTGGGCGGAGGCGTTGATCTTGGGTTTGAATCCGACCACTGCCTTTTTTTAAACTTTTTTTGATATTTTTGATGTAAATGATTTTTTAAGAGTATAAAAAATTGAGAAAAATTCTAATATTCTTCTAAAATTACCTAGACTTCATAAAAACTATTTCTACAATATTTGACATATTATAATGAGATTGGAAGTAATTTTTGGGAAGAAGAACTTGATAAATTTTCTTAGAATATGACTATTTAAATAAAAGGAAGATTTTGAATGTATTTAATTTTGTGTAGAGATCAATATTGAGATTTTTGACATGAAAAATTTGAGTAAGTTAATATATGAAATTTGATGTTTAATATATGCAAGTGTGCTTGGAAAATGAAATAAAAAGATCATGATGAAATGTAGAAGTTGGTGAGTATAAACACTCATTTTTGGTGAACACGAAAAGAGGTTGAAAACTAGAGTTTAGCTAATTCCTTACATCGGCATGAAGAGAAATGTTGTAATAAAAAACCAAGATTGGTTCGTGGTTAACAATTGATGTTTAAGACCGGTGCAGAGGTAATGCTAACTCTATGGTGTTAATTTATTCATGATTCAAATATCTAAGAACTGCACTATAGTGAAGATGTAACGAAAGTAAGAGAAAAACACAAGTTTGATTGCCACAGATCTACGGTGTGAGAGTGTTCACAGACTGTCTGCATGATTCGTCATGTCATGACGTGGTTACATCTCTGAAATTATCGTGACCGTGGCGACGGTTGTGGGGTGCTTGGGGACTACGTAGTGCCATCATTCCATGATGGAGGCGAATTGTCCATAGGTTGCTCGCATGATGCGTCATATCATGATGTGGAATTCCCCTCCAAGCTGTCTGGACATGGGCTCGTAATTCATAAAACATCTAGGATACTTACCGTAGTTACCGTAGTAGTTAAACTCATAACTAGTGATTCAACCCTACAAGATGAAGAATGGTTAAGTGTTTGGCCTCAGATTTATGTAGAATAGGATGCATAAGTTCGAACAAGTGTGCATTAGTGTCATGAAATAATAAATAACTGCATTAAGACTTAGTGCACAGTTACATACGACATCAATAAGATAGTCCCCCTTAGCTGTGTTTGTGATCATGTGTGTGCTTTCCAAATAAGAAATTCATGTATTTTATCCTAGTGTCTGTTGTATGCAACTGACATGCCCACACTTTCTATGCAGAATAAAATGAATGAAAGGAGTAAAGAAGGAATGCTGGTTAAAGAAATATTGCAATTGTTATTTATGTATCATGTTGTAATTATATTTTCGCTGCGTTGATGTAAACATTATTGTATAAATAGTTTTAAATTTCTTGTAAAATTGTACGGTATGAAGTGTAAAGATCATGTGGAACTTTGAATTCAGACTTATTTGGAATTTGGAGTGTTACATCCTTCCTGCGACTCAATGACCTCGCAATATCTCCGGGGGTCAAGTGATCTCCGTTAAAACATCAACGTCAGGAAGTAAGTGTAAGACCCTGCAAAATAGTATATAATTATTTTATGCATTAATTCGTGCACGCTTGAGAGTCGCACACGTTATTAAAAATTATTCAAATTTTTAATTAAGAAAATATTGAGACATACTGTTTAATGTGTCGAAACTAACGAGGTATAATATTGAACCAGAGTTAGGATATTTTCTCAATTGAATTTTGTATTGTCCCAATTATTTTATGTAACAATACTTGTGCGAGCAATTATTTTAAACTGCACTATTTGTGCATTCAAGCATTTTTCTTAAGATTATATATGTATGCATTGTCTTGTATGTACGTAAATATGTATGTATATACACTATCGTATATGCACTACAATTATACCCTACACTTTAGCATCCATTAAAACCCTAAATCTAAACCATGTGCTATTCATGATGATTTATGAGTTCCAAGATATGATTTTTGGAGAACACAATGCCATGTCTACTCACACATCAGTCTCTCTCCTTCTCTCTCTCTCTCTTTGGTGGCAGGCCTAGCTCAAGGACTGAGCCAGAACTCATTTTGCTTCACTTTGTTTCATCTTTCTCACTCACAACTCAACATCTACCTACTCAAACACTCTCCACACTTTCTCTCAAACTTCCTAGCCACTGATTTTGGAGAAGAGCTCAAGAGAAGAAGAAGACAAGTAGAAGGAAGAGCCAATAGAAGGAGACAAGAAGGAGAAGACAGGGGTGAACAAAAGAGCTAGGAGGAGAGCTTGAAGGAAGAAGAAACTAGTATAAGAAATCATCTTCTAAAGTAGGTGTTTCTCTAAACTCGTTTCATGTGTGATTTTTTTTAAACTGTGATGAAATGTTCGGATTTGGCTTGCATAATTTTGTGAACAAAGATTAGTGTGTATCTATAATTTATAACAGTACTAGGAGTACAATAGCTAGAAAAAGGCATGAACTTAGGAAGTTTTAGAAAGATTAATTAGAAAAATTATATCTTTATGGTATGATAGAATATAGGGTTGAAAATTTTACAGTAATATCTCACCTATGTCCCTAATATTCTTACAAAATTTCATAATTTTTGAAGGATGTTTGATATTTTTGGTAAATGCAAAATCTACACTAAGTAAGAAGAAGACTCAGCTATTTTCCTGTTCTTTCTTGATATTGTGGATCTAGTTTGATAATTCATTCCTTCTAGAATACATGGATTCTTAAGATAAAATTTTTATATACGATTCCTCTATATGTCTATAATAACTCCACCAATATTCATAATTTTTTGTCATAGTTTGTTATTTTTAAAAAAATTATGAGTCATTGCTACGACAAAACCTTCTTAGTTTCTGTTTTGTTACACATGCATGATTTCTGGAACTTATATCTCTGTGATAAAACTGAAATTTTTACAGTAGTATCCCAGATCAAAATAGAACAACCCCACCAAATTTAATAATTTTTAAGTATCATTTGATATTTTTAAAAAATACAACTTGCTACTGATTTTAAGAAACAGTGTGGATGCTAACTTGTAATTTACTTCTAATTCAAAATATCATATCTTCCTGAATACTTGGAATTCTTGGATAAGTTTTGGATGTATGATGATTCTATGTGTCTGCAGCATTCTTACCAAAATTTATAAATTTTTGAGATCATTTGTTATTTTAAATGAGTTTTATTCTGCAACTGGTTGATAGTTCTATTAGTTCTGGAAGTTTCACATGATTATTAGTTTTGGCCTTTTTCTTCTCTGAAGTGAAATATTTGAAGAAAGTATCCAACTGAGAAAATAAAGTAGACTTCATGAACTTTCTAAAGAATCTAAGAACTTGAAATTTAATTGAGATGAATTTTGCAAACAACACAAGCTGCATGTTGAATAGTTAGCTCGATATTTTGAATGAATATATGTTTCCATCCTACTAGTTTTTTGAATGATGTTTATCTAACTCTTGAATCATGTTTGACCATGTTAGATTTTGTGCTTGTAACATATATTGTGCTTTAAGATTAGAATAGCTATTGTCTTATCTTTGCATCGGTGCACTTTCTTTGTTATTCAATTTCATAGCTTGCTTAAGGTTAGAATATCCATGTACTTGCTTTAAATTGATGTTTGGGGATGAACCTATTCCCAGGAGTGCTATTTAACTTGATGATGTTTGGGGTAGTGAATTGTACCATAGGATCTATTAATAATACTTGATTACTTTGGTAGATAGGAGCCAATGTCACCTCAAGAGCAATGGATGAAGACAATCTTCGTGCACCGGTGGATTGCTAACCAAGGAGGAATTGATCGTGGGATGGAGATAGGGTCGGGATCCAAGCAAGAGGGTGATGAGCGATCGATGGGGGTTGAATTGCCACTGTCATTAGGTCAAGTTGGGCTAAGTTAGGCCAACTCTTTGAGCCTGGTCTGGAGGTCGGGTTGGTTTCCCCTAGGACATTGTGAAATTGGATAAAGGACTAGGATAATTTACTATCTTGTAATCGAATGGTATTCACAAATCGCTTCACTAATAAAAGATAAGTAGTTGCTTAACTAAGACTAGTATAGGACTTAAGAACTAGTAATAGTATCCTAAAGACTAGAACCGTCATTATTTGGGAACGGGCAACGTGATCTCACCTGTTAACTCTTGGGGTTTAGTGATAAGAATGGGAGCTGTTCCTGTCGAAAGTCTGGAATGGAACCTACTAATC
Organism: Hemerocallis citrina; assembly: GCA_017893485.1. Lineage (NCBI taxonomy): Eukaryota > Viridiplantae > Streptophyta > Magnoliopsida > Asparagales > Asphodelaceae > Hemerocallis > Hemerocallis citrina. Next base: position 111,838,636 of record CM030360.1, on the reverse strand, counting down.
CGTCAAGTTCTATGTTGTTTAATACGGATAGGGAGCTAGAGGACAACTCCAGTGTTAGTAAAGACTACGCATCTCGTTGAGCGGGGTTACCGCGGGGCCACCTTATGTTCGTAGCAACTTTTGGGTGATGCCCGGAGCAGTAGGACTGCAGGGGCCGGACATAGTGGAAAATAGGAACACCACTATTGACTGCAGAAACAGAATTGGACCGAACAACTGCAACCACATCAGTCACTAGATGAATGTCAAGAACAGGAGAGAGTACAAAAGTAGGATGTATGGCGAGTGATCGAACCCTACAATCTGGAGAGTGCGATCTTGATTTGGGGAGTATGTAGTATGGGATGCATTCATTCCAAATCAAGTGTGCATTAGAGTAGGAGCATCGTGTGCATTGAGAACTGTGCATTAGTTTCTAGGTAATGGCATACACCAACACTTGTGTTTTGAATACACGTTTTCCTTGCATAAATTATTGGTTGTTGAGTTTGGAAAGTTGTTGATTTTATCAGCATTGCGTTAGTTACATTTAACTAACATGCCCATAGATTATTAGTTACAGGATTGCTGATCGTGGAGCAGAGGACTAGAGCTACGGGAAGCAAATAGTGGATAGATGTTGTCCAATTTGTTGTAGAGATTTCTGGTGGTCGTACAATGTAATCTATGATATAAATTACAGATGTGAATTAATGATGTATTTCTATGATGAACAAATTTGTACTTGTAAAAAATAATTGTGGCAAAACAAAGTTTTTAATTCCTGTGATTTCTCTGTGGTTACTCATTTGAAAGAATGATTCTGGCTTGTGTCTCAAATATTCGGTATTGGGAATTGGGGTGCTATAGCAAGGGACTGATCTGCAGAACCGTTTGGAAGAATGATGTACCAGGATCGAGGCTTCCTGCTTAGAACGTCAAGTGAACCGGAGAAGCAACTCTCCACTAAGGCAGAGATCAAGACACTCATCCTCTCATAGGGGCCTTGCTGCAGAAAGAAGCCCGACTCGTGAAAGCATTTTGACAGAAACAAGGAGGGAGAGGCCCCAATCACTAGGGGAACTGGAGAGTTTCAAGTTAGACATCCTCCAAGTTATCCAAGTCAGTCAAGATTTGGGTCAGCCCTCTAAAGAAGAAGAATCTGGCGACTCAACCGGATCCAAGGGGAAGGATGATAAAGTCCTTAGCCGTATCCAATAGGTAGAAGATCGCCTAGAATAGATGAAGAATGTGGGGAACCGCTCCAGTTGGGCCTATAACCCCAGTCGAACTCCTTTCATCAAGACCATCCTCGATGCACCCATCCAGATGAACTTCAAAGCTCCTCAGTTCGATTCATATGATGGAGAATCAGATCCAATTGACTATATTGAGAGTTTCAAGACTCTCATGATGGTCTACAATGCCACCGATACGTGCATAAGTCGAACATTCTCCACAACTTTGAAAAGATCAATAATGGAATGGTACTCCCGCCTCACTCCAGAGTCAATATTCTCCTTCGACCAGCTCGAGGAGGTTTTCATAGCGCACTTCGTTACCAGCCATAAGGCTGAAAAAACAAGTGCCTCCCTGATGGAACTGAAGCAAAAGGATGGAGTATTGCTGAAGGAGTTTGTCAAGCGCTTCACAGCCAAAGTAAGGTCCATCTTATCCCTATATTCATCAGTGGCGGTTGTCTCTTTTTGCCACAATGTCACTCATAAAGAACTAAAGGCCTCTGTAACGCCTCGATTTCCTATACTCTGGGAAACCGTGACATAAGCCAGAATCTTTTCCTTCAATTAGCCATAATACACAAAAAATACGAAAATTTAAATTTTTTTATTCAACACAAATGTATTACAAGTCCAAATGTTATAAAACTGCAATACATTACATCAGTGTTACAGTAATACCATACAAGCCCAAGTGTTACAAACTTTCAATAAAAATTAAATCAGAGTACAATGAATAATATACAACACTTGGTACTTCACTTGGATGCTTCCCAACATAAATAAATTACAATAGATGTTACAATTAAAAATAAGAATCAACACTTTGCTTCTCTTGCCTTCATTTCTCCTGAATCCTGTACCTATAGTTTTGCAATCCACTACCTGTAGTTTCACAATCCAGTACCTATTGAAGTAGGGATGTCAGTACATATATTGACGCTTTAAGGTTGATGACTAGCAGCGATTCTCAACATTAAATAAACAGATTGATGAAAAGCGAAACGTGTATATATAATTGATGTGTCAGTGTATGCTATGACTTAGACTCTAATGCAAGATTAACTAATGCAATAATGCTCTTATTTTAATGCAAGCGAGTCTCCAGAACAGTATGCAGCCCATATCTACATACTCCTCATATCAAGTCGTTTCTTCATATATAGGAATTTGAACCCGTGCCATGAATTCTACTCTTGTACTCAACTTGTTTCTGAAGATACAACGTGACTGATGAGGTTTCCCTGAAACGGTCTAATTCTGCCATTCGCAGTCATATAGTGGTATCCCCGTTTGCCACTATTGTCCAGCGTACCGGACCTCACTCAAAAGTATGACGAACGCAGGGTATCCGTAGCACATGCTAGCTCAAAGCATCCCCTGTGGCCCCCTAGCTGATAGACCGTAATCTATGGCTTGTTCGCCTTTCTTGATATAGAGCATGATGGAGTTCCGGGGGTCCATCCCCTAGCTCTGACAGAAATCTCAACCGCCCTTATCATGACACTTCAGAAATTAACATACGAGATACGGATTCCATGCTCCCAACTCAAGAGAAGGCACAGACCGTATTCCTTTGACAGGAAGGGTACAACCAATAACACCACCTAGTGTTGGCCTATAGAACATGTTCGATCATAAAGTATCACCCTTAATACCAACTCTTTCCCTTTAGCGAAAATGATAATAAATAACGGTTAAGTAGTAATAGCCATAAGTTTCTACCCTAACGATGTCACTAACCCTAAACTGTCTGAGGGATGACAACAGTACTTACCACAACATGCTAGGTCTTAGTTAGACTTCACAAGATAAATCTACGAGGTGCTCAACCTAGACTTACCAGAATCCCTAAGGATCCTGTTCAGAGCTTATCAATCCAAGACCCTGGCAATACGAACGTATTCACATGCTACTGCCCTGAACTTGGATTCCGTCTACACTCCCGGCCCGCAATCAACCTATACCGGTTAAGATCTGATGGTTCACGAGGTGTGACACATCCACAGTCCACGATGAATAAAATAAATACATGTCATGATGGTCGATGGCTCCTAGGACAGTGATATCACCCTAGATGAGCACAATAACTGCGTACTAGCTAATAAGCTACGTACAAGCAAACAACTTACATACGAGCCGACTAGCTACGTATAAGCCAAACGAATTACATACGAGCCAACTGGCTATGTAAGCGACAAATGAATTATATGGATGCAACAATAAAATTCTTATAACAACCTTGAAGCGAAATAACATGCTACTAGAAAAACTTGATCTTTTATACATAAAAGCAACATATAAAGCCTTCTAATAACCTAGAGCAATTAAACATGCTACTCTTATTGGAATTCAACAAAATTGAAATTTTTAGAAAGGTGAGAGCATCTACTACAACTCTCTTGTCGAAAACTTTCTCAAATTAAGTCAATAAGAGGTACAAAAACCTCGAACAATCTAAACAGCATAGCTTCAGCCGAAATGGCCAGCTGTTGTGACTTGTAACGGTCATAACTCCTACATCGCTTATCGGAATCTAACCAAATAGGAAATTTTGGAAAGGTGAGAACATCTAATAAAACTTTCTAGTTGAAATCTTTTTCATGTTCAGTAAGTAAGAGGTACAAAAACTTTGAACAATCTAGGAAGCGACATCAGCCAAAAGGCTAGCTACAGTCAGTCTTGTAAAAGTCATAACTCCTACTCCGCTTATCGGAATATAACCAAATAGGACATTTTGGAAAGGTGAAAACATCTACTATAACTCTCTAGTTGAGAATTTTTCCAAATTCAGTAAGTAAGAGGTCCAAAAACTTTGAACAATCTAAACAGTGAAGCTTCAGCCAAACGGCTAGCTGCTGCGACTTGTCAAGGTCATAACTCCTACTCCATTTATCGGAATCTAACCAAATAGAACATTTTGGAAAGGTGAGAAACTCTATTACAACTCTCTAGTTGAGGACCTTCTCAGATTCAGTCATTACGGGGTAGAAAAATCTTGAACAACCTAAACAGTGAACCTTCAGCCGAAAGGCTAGCTATTGTGATTTGCAAAGGTCATAACTCCTACTCTGCTTATTGGAATCTAACCAAAATGGGCTTTTTGGAAAGGAGAGAACATTTACTAAAACTTTCTAGTTGAATACTTTTTCAGATTCTGTAAGGAACTCAAAATCCAACTCCTTAAACACAATACAAAAAAGCACAAAGACAGCCTAAAAGCTTAAACTTCCAAAGCTAATAACTTTTTCTATACTTATCAGAATCAAGCAAAATTGGGCTTTCTGGAATGAGCAGAATCTAGCAAAATTGTGCTTTCTGGAATGGGGAGAACATCTACTATAACTTTCTAGTTGACCACTTTTCCAGATTCCTTATAGAGCTCAAAATCCAGCTTTTTGAACAAAACTCAAGAACAACAAAAAGCACAGCAAAAGCTAAAATTTGTCAAACTTATAACTTTTGCTATACTTATTGCAATCTATAAAAATTGGGCTTTCTGGAAAGGGGAGAACATCTACTACAAATTTCTAGTTGACCACTTTTCCAGATTTCTTATAGAACTCAAAATCTAGCTCTTTGAACACAACTCAAAACAACAAAATGCACAACAAAAGCTAAAACTTATAAAGCTTATAACTTTTGCTATACTTATCGGAATCTGGCAAAATTGTGCTTTATTGAAAAGGGAACATCTAATATAATTTTCTAGTTGACCACTTTTCCAGATTCCTAATAGATCTCAAAATCCATCTCTTTGAACACAACTCAAGAACAACAAAAGTACAACAATAGATGAAACTTGTGAAGCTTATAACTTTTTCTATACTTAACGGAATCTAGCAAAATTTGGCTTTCCGGAAAGGGGAGAACATCTATTACAACTTTCTAGTTGACCACTGTAACCCCTATTTTTCGTTTTTGTGTATTTTGAGTTTTGTTTTTGTTTTAGGGTACTCTCTCCCTTTGTATTTCCCTTGTACTTCTTTTGAACCGTATATTGGATTCTTGTTTCAATATATATATTTTCATTTTATTATTTTTCCTTCTTTTTATTTGAGTTTTTGATTTGTTGTCCGTCTCTTGTTTCGTTCCATTTGTTCGGGTCATTATTCCAATTTCCTATATTTATTTTATATCTCTTTTTATTATTGTCATGTCCTTTTCTTTGATCCCTAAAACCCATTGTGAACTAATGCCTATTATTAATGCTATTCACTAAACACCCAAAACCATTCTAATATCAATATTCATTAATACCCAAACCCACTACCACATTACTTGAATCCCATTATCACCCTACTGTGTATATAAAACCCAAAACTAACCCAATTTGTTTCTTTAAAAACCCATCAGCCCAACCTAACACCTAGTTTACCACCCGAAACCCATGTAAACAAACCCATTTCCTACTCTACCCGACCCGTTGGCTAAACCCACACCCGAAAACCCCCCTACTCTGCTTTTGCTGCTACCTTCTACCCTATATCCCAAACCCTAAACCATCCCCTATTTATTTTCCATGCACCCATCATTCCCGAACCCTTTAGCCGCTCTCATCCCTCCCTATGCCACCCTCGCTCTCCCGTTCTTGCTGAGCACCCAGGCCAACCAAACTCCCCTGCGACCCACCTCCTCCCGGCTTGCAGTCAACAGCAGCGACAACCTCAGTAGCAGCATCGCGGCGTCTACCACCCTGTGCAGCCGGTCCTCCCGCTCCTCCTGAGCATTGACAACCCCCCTGCAGTGGCCACAGCAGCATTAGCCATCCCGATGCTGTGCGGCCCGGCGTTCCTTGTGCGCTGTCCCCTTTGGACCAACAACGACAGTAACTTGCTACGGTCGTTGGGTCTTGGAGTGCGTGCATGATCTCGTGGTGTTCGTGCACTCGTTATTGTGTTCGTGTTAGTTCATTGATTTCTCATTCGTGGGTTTTGTTCGTTGCCGGGATCCGTTCCCGTTATTCTTGGTGTTTTTCGTTTTTGTCTTCAGTTAAGGCAAGTAACTTGTACTCAAATTCCTTTATATGATACAAGCCAAAAATACCACCTATAATCTAGTTGGGTTTTAGAGACGATTCTTATGTGTTATTCTTGTTCGGTTTTGTCTCTATAGTGCTATTTGACCATAGTTGACTCACGACACAAATTCGACATGAAACAACTAGGTTTCCTCCCGTTCTTGACTTGATCATGTATGTTAACTATTTGTGAGAATTTGACTATTTATTGTGATCCATGTGTTAGACTTGTTTTGGAGATGTTAATTACCCTATTTCATGTTGTTTGGACACTTGGTAGACTCGATTTCAAATTTGGTTGTGTTTGGATAAAGTTTCGTTTGAAATATGTTGATTTTGGTTTTTGAGGAAATTCTGTATTTTGCCGACAATCTGTCTCGATCAGTAATTTAAACCATATTAAGGTCAGAATCATAATTTCAGTATAAAACATGAATTGTAAAGAAATTCGTCTGCTTTCCAACCTCTCTGACTTAGCTCGATTTCATTTTCGTATGTGTGAGATATGACTGTTTTACTACAGAGGTGTAGATAAATTCCAGATTTCATTTCTTGATGATTTTGATGACTAAATTATTTTGATACTTGTGCTACATATATTATTTTGATCTGAAACTTTGGTCAGTGCTTCTATATTTATCTAGGGATTAGCCAGAATTTTGGTGGATTTTATTTTTGAGTTTTCATACGTCATTTCATGCTTGTTTATAAAAGCTATACTTGTTGTATTTTGCTCACTGATCTGTATAGAATCGTATTTTCACCCTATTTCCTGTTACTGTAGAAAAAATATTTGTGAAATATGAAAGTTATATTATTTTGTCTATTTTAATCTCCCTTTGACGGATCTGGATTTTGTTTCACGGTTTGCGAGATATTACTGTTTTCATACAGCAGTGTTGGGAACTCCAAATTTGCCAAACTACCGTTTCTTGATGATTTCTGATTTTGGTTGACTAAACTAATTTTTCTGGAAAATTATGAAACTTTATATTTTAATGCTACACATATAGGGGAATACCCCAGATTTTTTCTAGAATTTTTTATGATGATTTCTTGCTGTTTTCCTGTACTTGAATATAATTTACTGATTCTCGGCTGAATGCATTTCCTGGTTTAGATTCAGTTTTGAGTTATGATTTTTTGAAACACTATATGACTTATATATGCTTGCTGGATTTGGTTAGAAGTCTATTTTCCGGATTCTCTTACGGATCTAGATTTGTATGTTTGTAGTAGCGGGAATCACTGTTTCAGTACAATACTATCTTGCTGTCCTGAATTAGAAAGCTAGTTGTTTTACCCTGTTATGTGTTATCTTGTACCTGTACTTGTTTATTTTGCACCAAGGACCTGATACATGTTTATACCCTGTTATCCTTGCTTTGTTTTACGAAACATACTTGCATGCCTGATAATAATAATAACTGACCAAGCCGGGGTTAAGGGAAAGATCTAGTACTGGAAAATATAGAAACGTGTACTGAGAAGAGGACTTGTGTCTTGCCTGCTTGTTACGTGTTCATGACCACTTGATTCACAATCCTTTTACTTGTACCTGACTGCATGCTTCCCTATAGGAAGATGTACTCGGAAGATAACCACTAGGTTATGCTTGTTTCCTGTACCTGACTACATATTTCCCTATAAGAAGGTGTATTCGGAAGAGAGCCACTAGGTTCTACCTGTTCCTGTTTCTTGTTATCCTGATCCTTGAGTACACTGCCCTATGGACTTCACTATGAAATCTAAAGCGAAACTGTTTGTTGTAGCAACCATGTGTTATGTTTTTGGGGCGCATGAAGTGCTACCTAGATAGTAATTACAAGACTTGATATGACATAATCTGATTTCCTGTACTTGTTTCCTGATTACCTGATTTCCTGATTACTTGTTCCTGATAACCTGATACCTGATTATCCTGTTACATGATTACCTGTTCCTATTTACCTGTTACATGATGCATGTTTACCTATTTACCTATTCACTTGACACTTGATACATGTTACCTGTACCTGTTTGTATACCATGTTGCTTGATACTGTTTGCTTGATTCATGTTACATATTACATTTCTGTTGACACACTTATACTATGCTATGCTTGTTACTTCAATTTATCTATCCCACGTACTTGTATCCTACATTATAAGTGCCCCGTAACTTGCAATTGACGGGTACTTATTTTCTTTTTCCTTCTCCTGCAATTTACTAAATTGCAGGTCGGGATGGTCAGCTACCCGATGGCATTGGAGATATGAAATACTAGAACTGGATATCCTGCTTTTTATTATTATTTACATGATTTGAATAAAATGTACTTGAGTACTTGGATAATTATCTTGTATTTGGGTGATGTGACCCAGGATATTTGACTTGTCCAGATTCTGATTTATTTGAGATTATATATTTTTGGTTTCAAGTAAATTTCTGTTGGTATCTTGTTTCAATTATGCATGCCTGGTTGTTCTCTTTGCTTCCGACTCTGATTATTACTGTGATATGTTGTAAAGATTCCTGAATAGCTTATGGATGATGAAAATCATTCGCTGGGCCAATGTTACATGCTCGTATTCCGTATTTTTGGGAAGTGGGGCGTGGCAAGGTTTTCAGTGGTATCAGAGCACTAGGTTTGGCTAATGTATTAGTTGCCTAATATATTAGACAAGCTTGGCTCGAACTGGGATCGGCTCAACATTTCACCAACCATGCATACATAAATAAATTAATATCAACTCTGATTCTGGATGCTAGTTGTTTTTTGTTTTGTGCAGACTATGGCTCGCAAAGGTTATACTTCTCAGTCGCAGGTTGATCCGATGGAGGCTGTCACTACTGTGCTTGAGCGGCTAATTAATCAGCAGCCAAACCACTGTGATCTTGTGATGGCTGCTCTTGAAGTTGTCCGGGTTCCGCCTCCTGTTCTGCCTGTGCAGGCAAATCTTTCGTCTCGTCCAGGAATAGTTACAGATTTTATGAGGCTGCATCCCGACCGTTTTTGGGTACTGAGATGCCTTTGGAGGCTAAACAGTGGTTGATCCGGGCTGAGCGCTTGTTGTTAGTGGCTCATGTTGCCGAGGCTGATCAGGTGGATGTGGTTTCCATCCAACTGGTGGATCTGGCCCATATCTGGTGGATGGCCGATTCTGAGTGACATGAGAAGCCTCTTGCTTGGGCTACATTCACTCGGGGATTCTTGAAGAAGTTCTTCCCTAGTAGTACTCAGGATGAGATGGAACAGCAATTCCTGGCTCTAAAATAGGGTTCCAGGTTAGTGGATGAGTACACAGATGAGTTTACTGGACTTAGCCGCTTCTCTGCCGTTCTTGTGGCAACCGAAGAGGATAGGGCTCGTAGATACATAAATGGGCTTGAGCAGGATATCAAGAGGCATCTTGTCTCTTTTCGCTTGCGTACCTACACTAAGGCTCTTGAGGCAGCCCGAGCTCAGAAGCAGGCTCGAGATAGGGTGACTCCTTCTCTGCGGACTGTTTCCGCTGCTGTTGCTAGGCCTTCTGGTTGGCCTATTCGGAGGCTTGTTCCCGCCCATCCAGTCAAGGCAGCTCCTTACTCTTTTGCTAATTCCCAGAGGGGTAGTTTCTGTGATTTCTGTCGATTGCCTGGGCATGATCCCAGGGAATGTAGGCGCGCCAACCGCCAATGCTTTAGCTGTGGCGCTGTTGATCATTCAGCGCAGGACTGTCCGCAGCAACCGGTGGCTCTTCCAGCCAGGGGTCCTATTCAGTAGGCAGCACCAGCTCGTGGTCCAGTTAGGTCACCGCTTCCTCCTCAACGCCAGATTATCGGTCAGAGGACCGCTATTCCGAGGAGAGGTCAGACATTCAACTTAACTGCTGTAGATGCTGAGACATCTGAAGGAGTTGTGCCAGGTATATTTTGTTTTGTTGTCTTGTTGTTTTGTTTCTCTTTTGTTTCCTTTCTTTTGGTCTTGCTTTGCTTCTTTATGTTATTTTTCTGCATTGTTGTTTTTCCCTCACCCTTAATTGTCTATTATTTTTCCTTGTCCTTGATTCCTTTTAGGTATCATCCTTGTTTGCTGTTCTTTTTCATTTTGGGGCAACCCATTCTTTTGTTTCCTCTCGATTTGTCGCTCGCCATCAGTTAGAGTGTGGCAACATGTCAGAGGCTTGGAACATTTTGACATGTGATGGCGTTGTCACTTGTTCCCGTGAGTGCAGGCAATATCCCGTTGTTATTGGGGACGCAGATTTCAAAGCCAACCTGATTATAATTGGGAATTCAAGATTCGACGTCATTCTCGGTATGGATTGGTTGGGTGAAGCCCATGTCATTATTGATTGCCGTGCCAAGAAATTTGTCTTCAGAATTCCAGATCGAGCAGAATTCGAGTTCCATGCCAGGGAGTCTTTCCTTGGCTGAACCAAGACTGCAGTTGATTAGGTGGATTGTACGATGGAATTGCACTCAGGCTGTGAGGTTGCGCCTCTAGTAGTTCGGGATTTATTGGATGTTTTCCAGATGAGTTGCCTGGCTTACCCATTGATAGGGAAGTGGAGTTCGGTATTTGATGTTCAGCCTGGAACAGTGCCGATATCGAAGAGCCCTACAGGATGGCACCGATCGAGCTAGCAGAGCTAAAGGTGTAGATTCAGTAGTTCCTTGATTTGGGTTTCATCCGACCTAATGTTTCGCCTTGGGGTATCCGGTCCTTTTTGTCGACAAGAAGGATGGTGGTTGTCGACTGTTCATGGATTATTGGGAACTGAACAGAGTTACTTTGAAGAATCGGTATCCGTTGCCTAGGATCGATGATTTGTTTGATCAGTTGAGTGGGACTGCTGTTTTCTCAAAGTTGGATCTTCGTTTTGGGTATCACCAAGTCAAGGTGAAGGCTACGGATATACAGAAGACTACATTCAGGACTACTATGAGTATCTTGTGATGCCGTTCGGGGTTACGAACGCGCCGGCTGTATTCATGAGTCTTATGAACCGGGTTTTCTCTTAGTACTTGGATAGATTTGTGGTGGTCTTCATTGATGATATTTTGGTGTATTCTCGGAATCGGGAAGATCATGCTGAGCATCTTAGAGTGGTTCTGCAGACTTTGAGTGAGAATCAGCTCTATGGGAAACTTAGCAAGTGTGAGTTTTGGCTCGACAGGGTTTCTTTCTTGAGGCACATTATCTCGGGCGAGGGTGTTTCCGTGGATCCGGCCATGGTTGAGGCTGTGACGGATTGGCCTATTCCCAAGTCAGTTTTAGAGGTCAGGAGTTTTCTTGGTTTGGCTGGCTATTATTGGCAGTTCGTCCAAGACTTTTCTAAGATAGCAGGACAATTGACTAAGTTGACTGGGAAGGATCAGAAGTTTTGTTGGTCTGATTAGTGTAATGAGGCTTTTGTTGAGTTGAAGAACAGATTGACGTCAGCGCCTGTGTGACTATTCCAGATAGTTCAGGCAGATTTGTAGTTCACTGTGATGCTTCTGGTAAGGGTCTTGAAGCAGTTTTGATGCAGAAGGGCCGAGTCGTTGCGTATGCATCGAGGCAGTTGAGGCCCCATGAAAAGAACTATTCGACTCATGACTTGGAGTTAGGGGCAGTGTCACGTCCCGCTTCCCAAAAGAGAATACAGAATACGGATATATGACTAAGCCCAGCGAATGATTTTCATCATCTATAAGCTGTTCAAGAATCTTTACAACATTCACCAGAATAATCAGAGTTGGAAGCAAAAGAATCAACCACATGCACATATAAACCAAATACCAATAAGACTACTTGAAACCAAAATATATTAATATCAAATAGTCATGATCTGAATAAGTCAAAATCCTGGGTCACATTACCCAAATACAAAATAAATCCAAGTACAAGAATACAATATTTTTCAAAGCAGGAACAAGAAATAATAATAACAAGATCCAGCACTAATACTTCATGTCACCGATACCATCTGGAACCTGTTCTCCAAAATCTGCAATTTAACAATTGCAGGAAAGAGGAAAAGAGAAAACAAGTACCCGTCAATTGTAAGTTACGGGCCGCTTGTAATGCAGGATACAAGTACATGGAGAAAACTAACTAATAACATGGAATATGCATGATAATAATGTATAACAACTAGCATGATGAGGGAAACAAGTACAAGTAGCATGTATCAAGTGTTAAGTGAACAAGGGTCATGTAAACAAGCATCAAGTGTCAAGCATCATTTATCAAGTGTCAAGTGAACAAGTATCATGTAAACAAGTAACAAATATCAAGTATCATGTAAACATGTGGCAAGTGTCATGTAAACAAGAAACTAGTATCAAGTGTCACGAATCAAGTATCACAAAATCATGTAACAAGTAACAAGTGTCAAATAGTCAAGTACAAGTATCAAGAAGCAAGTGTCAAGTGATCATTTATCATGTTCAAGTATCATGTATCAAGTCTTCTAGTGATTACTATCTAGGTAGCACTCCATGCAGTCCATTTACATGGTTGCTAAAACAAACAGTCTCGTTTTAGATTTCATATTGGAACATAGAGGACAGTGTACTCAGGGACAAGTATCAAGTTACCAAATATCAAGTATGAGTCACGTATTGTGAACACATGGCAGCAAGTAGTATCAAGCATGAGTCACGTAATCGTGAACACGTGGCAACAAGTAGTATCAAGCACGAGTCACGTAATCGTGAACACGTGGCAACAAGCATCAAGCATGAATCATGTAGTCATGAGACATGGCAACAAGTAGTAGCAAGCCTGAATTGTCACGATTCATGGCAACATATAATTATATAGTAATAATAAGTATGAATCATGTAATCATGAACATGGCAATAAGTAATATCGAGCATGAATCATGTAATTATGAAACATGACAACAAGTAACGGAAAACACGGGCCCCCATCCGAGTACACGTTTCTGAATTATCCACCATTTGATCTATCCCTTTAAACCCCGACTTGGTTATTTATTATTAATATAAAACAAGCATGTATGTGTCTCGAAACAAGCAAGTATATCATGGTATAAACAAGTAACAAGTTCAAGTTGAAAGATAAACACGTATGGGTAATATGTAACACACGAAAGAATGAAATAACCAAATCTCAAGTTCAGGACAGCAAGACCATACTGTAGCAAAACTGAAATTCCCAGTGTTATAAACATGCAAATCTGAATCCGTCGAAACATCTAGAAAATAGACTCCTAACCAAATCCAGGGAGTATAAATAAGTTATATAGTATTTCAGCAAAGCATAACTCAAAACTGATTTGAATTCAGAAATTAGGTTCAGCGAGAAATCAGTAAATCAAGTTCTCAGTCAGGAAAACAGAATCAAAACTCAATAAATAAATCCACGAAAAATCTGGGGTATCCCCCTATCTGTCTAGTATCAAAATATAAAGTTTCATAATTTTTCAGTGAAATTAGATCAGTCATCAAAAATCATAAAATATCAAGAAACGATAGTTTGGCAAATCTGGAATTCCCAACACAGTTGTACGAAAACGGTAATATCTCACAAACCGTCAAACGAAATCCAAATCCGCCAACGGGAGATGAAAATAGACAATATAAACTAACTTACATATTTCACAAATATTTTTCATACAGTCAAAGGAATCAGGGTGAAAATACGATTCTTTACAGAACATCTAGTAAAATATAGCAAGTACAGTCTTTATAAGCAAGGATCAAATGGCATATAAAACTCATCAATAAAATTCGCCAAAATTTTGGATAATCCCTAGATAAGTATAGAAAAACTAACGAAAGTTCTAGATCAAAATAATATGTGTAGAAGAAGTATAGAAATAATTTAGTCATCAAAATCATCAAGAAACGAACTCTGGAATTGATCTACAACTCTGTAGTAAAACAGTCATATCTCACACATATAAAAACTAAATCTATCAAGGTCAGAGGGGTTGGAAAGAAGACGAATTTCTCTACAATTCATGTATAACACAATTCACAAATTCTGACCTTAATGTGGTGTAAAATAAGAAACAAAACTGAACATCGACAAAATACAAATTTTCCTCAAAAATCAAAATCAACATAGATCCAACGAAACTTAATCCAAAAAAAACCAAACATGAAATCGAGTCTACCAAGTGTCCAAACATCATGAAATAGGGTAATTAACATATCTAAAACAAGTCTATCACATGGTTCTCAACAAATACCCAAATTCTCACAAAATCTCGCATACATGATCAAATCAAGAACGGGCAAAGCCTAAGTTGTTTCATGTCGAATTTGTGGCGTGAGTCAACTACGGTCAAATAGCACTATAGAGACAAAACTCATAGAAAATAACACACACAAGAGTTGTCTCTAGAGCCCAACTACACTACAAGCAGAATTTATGAGTTGTATCATACAAAGGAATTTGAGTACAAATTACTTGCCTGAAAGACGACGACTGGAACGACGATGATCAAGAATAACGGGAACGGATCCCGGAGAACGAACACAACAAACGGATCACGAACCAATCACGAACACACTCTAACGAACCAATCACGATGACGATCAAGATCAATATGATCAACATCAATCGGGTAGATCGGCACAGATGAGAAGAAGATCAAGATCAACAAGATCAGACAGTCCAGATCAAGGTGATGATGAAGTTGATGACGATCGCGATCGAATGGCCAAGATCACCCCGATGGTGACGATCAAGATGATGATGATCAAAGTAGATCTGACGGCCAAGAATCAATCATTCAAGATCAAGATCAAGAGATCATGATCACAATAAAACGGACGACTAACATCCAACAAGATCAAACCCATGATCGAAACTCCAAACAAATAGCCAAAAGCTTTTCTGCAGCTCAGCTTGCTGCGACAGATGGGAGGATAGCACGGGGAGTCGCGACACTGGATGGCTGCCATGGTAGCGGCCAAAGAACGACTGGATACGTGCGGGGAAGCACCGGAGAGGTGGCTGGCTGAGGTGCCATCGCTGTGATGGAACTGAGATGATTCCCAGGACTACGGATTGGTGTGCGTATCGATCGTTAAATATAAACAGATTAAAAATGTGATCTAACCCTATATAGCGGAATCTAGGATTCACAAATTATACCTGCGGTGAGAAGAAGACGACAGCGACCCCAAGATCTTCTGCACGTATTCCTTCCTCGGGTTGGACGTCGTGTGGGCGACGATCTCCCAACCTTTCTTCTCCTTGGCTGACCTCTCTTTCTCTCCT
The DNA here is from genome assembly GCA_017893485.1 of Hemerocallis citrina. NCBI lineage: Eukaryota > Viridiplantae > Streptophyta > Magnoliopsida > Asparagales > Asphodelaceae > Hemerocallis > Hemerocallis citrina. The sequence continues at coordinate 111,823,193 of CM030360.1, read as the reverse complement.
TACGTGAATCACGAGTTTTGAGAAAAAAAATCTTATATTTCAGATTGTTCATGACGGCCAGAGAAATAGAGGATATATATAAGGCTACGGCAGGGACCATGAGGAGAAATTAGGGTTAGGTCTCCTAACGAATCTGAGTATCCCGTGTTCAGCCCGAACACACAACCCAGGCCCATTAACAATAGCTCGGTCCACTAAGGAGCTATTGTTGCACTACCTTCCTAATCCCAAATTATATTTATGGGCTCCTTTTATTATATGCTCGTTGAGCTCCCCATGTTAAGATATCGAATGTCCGTCGATCAAATTAAGTTACTGACAACTATATTGATCAACATCTTTTATCCTTAAGTAGTACCACTCAACTTTATTTGTCATGTCGGATGTAATCCACCTGCAGGGTTTACATGACAATCCTTATGAGCTCCTTAAGGGGACATCATCAACCCGACGTATCGGGACATGGATTCCTTTTACAATCAACAGCCCATCATTCATACAATGCTATTACCCAATTCATAGAGGTTGTTGATCCATAATGAATCTCACTCTTTTATGAGTCAAAGTAATGCACACTGCATATACATGTCTGTTATTATATCTGGATTAAGAGCATAAGCATCCATAATAACAGAGGTGTTTGTTCTCTTTTGTAGTCAGTACAAAGAGAACAACCTCAAGTGGTCCTGTTCAATACACACAAAGTGTACTAGTGTAAACCTATAGTCAAGACAGACTAATACCAGATTACACTACAACCTTTCCAATGGATTGTCCAAGTCCGTCTAAGTTGTGAACTATTTATATATTCCATAGGGAACTGATAATATGATCTTCTGTGTGTCACCTCACACCATATTATCAACCTTATAGAATATCAGACACTTGCATTAATATTATAATAAACACAATATGCAAACATATGCCCATATGATTCTCATTCAAAAAAATAAGGAAATAAAGTTAATACAAAAGTGATGCTTTCAGTATATAACCCTAACACGCTGGTCGCGCGGCAGCGAGAGAGGAGAAAGGCAGGAGGGATGCAGGGCAGCACCGTAGGGGCACTGGCCTGAGTTGCTAGCAGCCAGCAGTCGCGAGGAGGGCTGGGGAGGAGACTGGCTATCATCGCTGCTGTCTTATGCTGTGTCGCGAAGTGGTCGGACAAGGGGCGCGTTAGGGTTCTGCAGGGCTGGTGCACCGCAAGGAGGGGAAGAGGAGACGAGGGAGAGGCTGAGAGGGAGGTCGGGAGTGAGCATAGTGCGGGAGAGAGGACACTGGAGAGAGAGCAGAAGGTGAAGAGGCGCAAGGATAGTTGCATGGGTTAAAGGGGGATGGGTTTAAATATATATGCAGAGTTAGGGTTTTGTTGGGTTGCGGGTTGGGTTTAAGGGGTAACGGGTTAAAACAGATGGCAATTGAGTTTTCGTGTTAATGGGCGTAATGGGTCTGGGCAAGAAGAGTTAACGGGTCTGGGTTAACATGGGTTTCGGGTCTTAAAACAAGATATTGGGTATTCAAGATCCAAAAGGGTGTAGGTGAGATTATAATGGGGTTTAAATGGGTAGGGGTTATGTTAACGGGTCTGGGCAAAAATCAAAGATCTAATAGCGTTTTAAATAAACGGGTAATGGGTTTTAAAGTATAAATGGGTTTTGGGTAGTAAAGAAAAAATGCAATAGGTTAATAAAATAACCAAAAAGAAATTGAATGGGTTATAGGGTTTTAAGAATTCACTAAGAAAATAAAATAACAAATAAAAAGATAAAAATGTAATTTGCAATACAAAAATAGAATTTGTTTAAAACACTACAATACAGTTAGTAGATAAAAAAAAAAGGATTTTTAATAACCAATCAAAATATCAATAATAACCATAATACTAATAACAATAATAATAATAAGAGTAAAAAAAAAAAAAAATTAGAATTGTATTACAATATAATAATCACTGAAAATATTTAAAAATAAGGTTATTGATCGAAAATAGATCTTAATAGGAGATCCAATAATATAATTTGATAAAAAAAAATTGGAAAACGGAAAAAATAATTTACAAAAATTTTAAATACAGAAAATACGAATTTGGGAAAACAGGGGTTAAAAATCCTACCTACCTTACAACAAAATTTCATCCTCAAATTTTGCTTAGGCGGTACATAGGACAAGGCAACAACAAACTGGGGAAGAGTAACAAAGTAGAGGGCTAATGGGGAAAGAAAAAAGCAGCGGCAACACCAGAAAAGAAAGAAGGGAGTAACAATGAAGTCAAATGGATTGCAAGAAAGAGAATAAACAGTATCAAAAGGAAAGAAACCACACAAGACAACAAGCAAGATAGGGAGTAGGTAGAACTGGAATCAAAGAGAGAAAGACAGGAAAGAATTGAATCAAACAATGAATGTGTCACGCCCCGCTTCCCAAAAGAGAATACGGAATACGGATACGTGAAAAAAGCCCAACGAATGATTTTCATCATCCATAAGCTGTTCAAGAATGTTTACAACATATCACAATATAATCAGAGTCGGAAGCTAGAAAAATCAACCACATGCACATATGAACCAAAATACCAACAAGAATACTTGAAATAAAATATATTAATCTCAATTAGTTATGATCTGAAATACACAATAAATCCTGGGTCACATTGCCCAAATACAAGAATAAATCCAAATACATAAATAATATTATTGTTCAAGCAAACTACAAGAAATAATAATAACAAGTTCCAGTACTAATACTTCATGTCACTGATACCATCTGGAACCTGTTCTCCAAAATCTGCAATTTAATGAAATGCAGGAAAGAGAAAAAGAGAAAACACAAGTACCCGTCAATTGCAAGTTACGGGCCACTTGTAATGTAGGATACAAGCACATGGAAAAACTAACTAGCACATGGTATAGGTGTGATATCAAAATAAACAACTAGCATGGTAATGTGATCAAGTGTAAATGGCATGAATCAACTATCAAGTAATCAAGTAAACAGGTAAACATGCAACAGGTATCAGGTAACTTGTATACAGGTAAACAGGTAATCATGTAACATGTCTCAAGTATCAAATCTCATGTATCATGTAGTCAAGTATCAAGTGGGCATGTATCATGTGACAAGTAGCATGTTCAGGTCTCATGTGCCAAGTCTTGTAGTTATTACTATCTAGGTAGCACTTCATGCATCCATCCTTTTACTAAATAGTTGCTACAGTCAATACAATTTCGTTTTAGATTTCGTAGTGGACCATACAGGGCAGTGTACTCAGGGACAAGTAATCCAAATCATATACCAAATTTTAAATAATCCAAATCATATACCAAATTCCAAATTAACCAAATCATAAACCAAATTCCAAATAATCCAAATCATATACCAAATTCCAAATATGGGAAACACGAGCCCCCTTCCGAGTACACATTTCTGAATTATCCACTATTAGATCTTTCCCTTATCCCAGCTTGGTTATTTATTATTATAATCAGGCATGCATGTATGTGTCGCAAAACAAAGCATGGATAACAGGATATAAACATGTATCAGGTTCAGGGTGCAAGATAAACAAGTACAGGTACAAGATAACACATAATAGGATAAAACAACAAGTTTTCTAATTCAGGACAGGAAGACAGTGTTGTACTAAAATAGTGATTCCTGCTACTACAAACATCTAAATCTGGATCTGTCGAAGGACTTGGAAAATAGACTTCCACATGAATCCAGCGAGTATAATTAAGCCATATAGTAATTCACAACATCATAACACAAAACAGGTTTCAAAACAGAAAACATGTTCAGTTAGAAATCAGGACAACAAATTCTTAGTCAGGAAAACTGCATCAAAACCTCTCAAATAAATTCAGAAAAAATCTGGGGTATTCCCCTCTATGTCTAGTATCTAAATATAAAATTTCAGAATTTTCCAGTAAAATTAGTTTAGTTATCAAAAATAAGATAACATCAAGAAACGACACTTTGGAAAATTTGGAATTCCCAACACTGCTGTAAGAAAACTGAAGTATCTCGCAACCAGTGAAACGAAATCTAAATCCACCAAAGGGATATGAAAATAGATAAAATATAAAAATTTTCACATTTCACAAATATTTTGCATACAGTAAAAGGAATCATAGTGAAAATAGGGTTCTTTACAGAACAGCGAGCAAAATACAGCATGTATAGATTTTAGAAACGAGCATGGAACATCACATAAAACTTATCAATAAAATTCACCAAAATTCTGGGTGATCCCTAAGTAGATAAAGAAAAAGCTGACCAAAGTTTCAAATCAAAATAATGTATATAGCATGGTTCTTGAAAATAGTTTCTTATCAAAATTACCGAAAAACAGAATCTAGAAAAGATCGACACCTCTGTAGTAAAACAGTCATAACTCACTCATACAAAAACAAAATCAAGCAAGGTTAGAGGGGTTTGAAAATAGACGAAATTCTCTAAAACTCATGTTTCATACCGAAATTAAAATACTGACTTTAAAACAGTCCAAAACAACAAACAAAACAGATCAGCGACAAAATACAGATTTTTCCCTTAAAAACAAAATCAACATAGATTCAAGAAAATTGATCCAAATATATCCAAACATAAAATTGAGTCTACCAAGTGTCTATATATCATGAATTAGGGTATCTAGCATGTCCACATCAAGTATTTCACATGGGTCTCAACCAAATCACTAATTTTCACAAAAATCTCACATACATGATCCAAATTCAAGAACGGATAAATCCTAGGTTAATTCATGTCAAGATTTGTTTCGTAAGTCATCTATGGTCAAGTTTTCACAATAGAGACAAAACCCATTAAGGAAATCACAAACAAGAGTCATCTCTAGACCCAACTACACTATAGGTGAACGTTTTGACTTGTATCAAACAAATGAATTGGAGTACAAGTTACTTACCTGAAAGACGATGAGAACAACACAAGAGCAAGAATAACGAGACGGATCCCCGGGCACGAACTCAACATCAACGAATCACGAACAAGATCATGAATCCAAAGAACAAATAACCCATGGACACGATCGAACAGCCACAAATCAAAGCAATCAAGAACTCCAAGATGATGATAAGATCAAGATCAAATCGAACAGCTCACATCGAAGTGTTCATCAAGATGGTGATCAACGGTCCACGATCCACTTGATCAAAACCGAAGATCAAGATCAAGAGATCCAACGGCTCACATAATCAAAGAGATCAAAACCCATGATGATGATGATCATGATGAAGAGTATAAAATTCAATAAGGAAAATACGGTTTATAAAATCCAATAAGGAAAATACGGTTTATAAAATCCAATAAAAGAAAAAAAATATACATAATATTATTAGATAAATTAGAGTATGAAAAAAAATAATAAAAAAATAATAATCCAAATAATAACACGGACTAAAATAATACTGGTAAAATAATGATAGTAATAATAATAATAATAAGATTTGTATTTCAATATTAAATCATATAAAATGGTTACAATTTAAAATTATTGATCGAAAACAGATTTTAAAATTGAAGATCCAAAAAATACATTTTGACAAAAGAATTTGAAAACAGGAAATAAATAATTTGCAAAAATTTTAAATACAGAAAAATACGCAAAAATATATTTTTGAGAAAACAGGGGTTACATAATGGGTGCATGATGGCAAAATGGAATGCAGGAAAAAAGTAACCGGTATCAAAATGAAGAAGAACAACACAAGACCTGCAAGATAATAAAGCAAAGAGATGAAAAAAAATAGATAGAGCTGGAATCGAAGAAAGGAGGGACAAGGAAGAGACGAACCAAGCAAATGAGTCAACAGATGAAGACGAGTGCAAGGAATAGAAGAGCAAACAACACAGGAAAGAAGAAATAACAAAAGAATCCTGGGACCTGTGGGCTATGGGCTCACAACGCTTCCGCTGCGCCACTCTGATCGAGAAGACTCTGCCAATATCATCCAGCGATGCCGACTGACGGATCAAGCGAGAAAGAAAAGAATGGATAGCACCGGAATCAAAAGAATATTGGTACCAAAGAATGAATTGATACCCAACAAAAAATCAACAAATGAGGATGACTAAAAGAGACAGAAGAATCAAGGAATCAAGGGACGGAATAAGAAGGGATCAAAATGGAGGGAATAAGACTAGTATCCAGATCAGTGTTGATTATGATTCATTTATGCATGCATGGTTGGTGAAATGTTGAGCAGATCCCAGTTCGAGCCAAGCTTGTCTAATATATCAGTAAAACTAATACATTAGCCAAACCTAGGCTCTGATACCACTAAAAACTGTCATGAAATCGAGTCTACCAAGTGTCCAAACATTATGAAATAGGGTAATTAACATATCTAAAATAAGTCTATCACATGGTTCTCAACAAATACCCAAATTCTCACAAAATCTCGCATACATGATCAAATCAAGAACGGGCAAAGCCTAAGTTGTTTCATGTAGAATTTATGGCGTGAGTCAACTACGGTCAAATAGCACTATAGAGACAAAACTCATAGAAAATAACACACACAAGAGTTGTCTCTAGAACCCAACTACACTACAAGCAGAATTTATGACTTGTATCATATAAAGGAATTTGAGTATAAGTTACTTGCCTGAAAGACGACGACTGGAACGACGATGATCAAGAATAACAGGAACGGATCCCGGGGCATGAACAAAACCAACGGAGCACGAACCAATCACGAACACACTCTAATGAACGGATCACGATGATGATAAAGATCAAGATGATCAACATCAATCAGACAGATCGGCACGGATGAGATCAAGATCAAGATCAACAAGATCAGACGGTCCAGATCAAGGTGATGATGAAGTTGATGACGATCGTGATCGAATGACCAAGATCACCCCGATGGTGACGATCAAGATGATGATGATCAAAGTAGATCCGATGGCCAAGAATCAATCAATCAAGATCAAGATCAAGAGATCATGATCACAATCACAATCAAACGGACGGCTCACATCCAACATGATCAAAACCATGAGTGACTTGCTGCGACGGATGGGAGGACAGTACGGGGAGTCACAACACTGGATAGCGGCAATGGCGGTAGCCAGGGAATGGTTGGGATGTGCGTTAGGGCAGCACCGACAAGGTGGCTGGCTGAGGTGCCATCGCTGGTTGCGCGGCAACGAGAGAGGAGAAGGGTAGGATGGATGCAGGGCGGCACCGCAGGGGGACTGGCCAGAGTTGCTGGCAGCCTGCAGTCACGAGGAGGGTTGGGGAGGAGAATGGCTGTCATCGCTGCTGTCTTCTGTTTTGTCGCGAGGTGGTCAGACATGAGCGCGTCAGGGTTTTGCAGTGCTGGCGTGCCGCAAGGAGAGAAAGAGGAGTCGGGGGAGAGGCTGAGATGGAGGTCGGGAGTGAGCACAATGCGGGAGAGAGGAGACGGGAGAGTGAGCGGAAGGTGAAGAGGCACAGGGATAGCTGCATGGGTTAAATATATAGGCAGAGTTAGGGTTTTTATGGGTTGCGGGTTGGGTTTAAGGGGTAACGGGTTAAAACAGATGGCAATTGGGTTTTCTGGTAAATGGGCTTAACCGGTCTAGGCAAGAAGAGTTAATGGGTCTGGGTTGACATGGGTTTTGGGTCTTAAAACAAGGTATTGGGTATTCAAGATCCAAAAGGGTGTAAGTGAGATTATAATGGAGTTTAAATGGGTAGGGGTTATGTTAACGGGTCTGGGTAAAAATCAAAGATCCAATAGGGTTTTAAATAAATGGGTAATGGGTTTTAAAGTATAAATGGGTTTTGGGTAGTAAAGAAAAAATCCAATAGGTTAATAAAATATCCAATAAGAAATTAAATGGGTTATAGGGTTTTAAAAATTCAACAAGAAAATAAAATAACAAATAAAAAGATGAAAATGTAATTTGCAATACAAAAATAGAATTTATTTAAAACACTACAATACAGTTAGTAGATAAAAAAAATTGGATTTTTAATAACCAATCAAAATATCAATAATATCCAAAATACTAATAACAATAATAATAATAAGAGTAATAATAACAAAAAAATATGAATTGTATTACAATATAATAATCACAGAAAATATTTAAAAATAAGGTTATTGATCGAAAATAGATTTTAATACGAGATCAATAATACAGTTTGATAAAAAAAAATTGAAAACGGTAAAAATAATTTAGAAAAATTTTAAATACAGAAAATACGGATTTTGGGAAACAGGGGTTACAGGCAGTGATCCATGCTTTGAAGCTGTGGAGACATTATTTACTTTGAGACCGAGTGGAAATCTTTACGGACCACAAAAGTCTCAAGTACGTCTTCACCCAGAAGGAGTTAAACATGAGGCAAAGGCGTTGGTTGGAACTTTTGGCCGATTATGACATCAGTTTGCAATACCATCCTGGTAAAGTAAACTTAGTGAGCAGGAAACCAACAGTTATGTTTCTTACTCAGCAGAGTGATCTCATTGAGCCGATGAGGAGGTTAGAGCTGGATGTTGTGTTGCGGAGTTCTGGTCGGAGTTTTTTGGCACGCCAGCTATAGTCGTCTCTTGTTGAGCAGATTAGAGAGGCGCAAGCTGGTGATGCACAGTTGCAGGGTTTTCGAGCTGAGGTTAAGTCTGGGTCCAGAACGGACATGGTTATTCATGCTGATGGTTCTCTTTGTTTTGGTTCCTGGTTGTGTGTCCTTAAGAGTGAAGTTCGTCAGAGGTTGCTTGAAGAAGCTCATCAGTACTCGTATTCTATCAATCCTGGCAGTACTAAGATGTATCGGGATTTGAAGCTTCATTTCTGGTGGCATGGTATGAAGGGGGCTATTACTCGGTTTGTGGCTCAGTGTTCGATCTGTCAGCAGGTTAAGACAGAGCATCAGAGAACCGCTGGACTTCTTCAACCGCTTCCTATTCTAGAGTGGAAGTGGGAGCATATCACTATGGATTTTGTGACCGCTTTGCCGAGGAGTCCTAAGGGTCACAATGCTGTTTGGGTAATTGTCGACCGTTTGACGAAGAGTGCTCACTTCATTCCCTTTCGTGTCGGTCAGTCTAATGAGAGCCTAGCCGAGAGGTACGTAATATCCCAGACGGATATTACATTTTATAAATTTATTTTATTATTATTTTCGAAATTAAATTATTTTTATACGGATTATGCGAAGATTTTCGGTATACACACATATACATGCATATATGTATTATATTAAGTAGTACATTATACAATTTGTGTGCTATGTATTTCTTGGATAAAAGAATATCTCTTTGTCATGACAAATCTAATTACATGGCTATGTTTGTTTGGAAGATTAAAACTAGGATTAAGAAGTGTGCATGAGAGAATTAGCAGGTGATCTTCTAGAAGCTTTCCACCTGACCAATGCACCATACCTCCACCTCACCTCACACCCATACCCTCCCTCACCCTAGTGCATGGCCGGATTGTATCCCCTAAGGGGGTTTGTGCAAAATTATGAGTGCAATTTTGCACTCTCCATCTTCTCTCCATCCTATAAGTACCCCTCCCCCCTTCTCTTGTCTCACTTTTACAAAGACAAAAAGAAAGAAAGGAAAAGAAAGAGAGAAAAACCTAACTTGAGAGTTTTTCATTGTAGGTTTCCATAGGAGTTTCCTAGGAGCTAAGGGGGACGAGAAGGGTAGCAAGCTAGTTCTTCCTTCAAGGAAAATTTAGGTGGGGGCTTCTCCATTTTGCTCTTGTTTGTTTGAGTTTGTCATTTTTGTTCTCCTTGTTGATTTTTGTTCCATGGGTTGTTTGTTCTCTTTTGTGAGTTGTTTTGTAGTGTTGTTGTTTTTGTGGTATATGTTGTTGGTGATTAAACAACTTGGATTAAGAATAATGGTGTGGATAAAGGGAAATAGAAATAAGTGGTAGTACTAAATAAATAAAAAGATTGAACCTTTGATTGTTGTTCTTGTTGTTGTTGGACTAAATGAACATAAGCATATGGTGATTTGTATATACACCCATTTTGGGTTGTAGGACTTGACATTGGACTCATACACATAAGCATATGGACTTGTATACATACCCATTTTGGGTTGTAGAACATACAACGTGAACTACTGGGACTAAGAATATGCATATGAATGGTTGAACCCAAGTTGGGGATTCTTTATTTTATTTTGCTTGTTCCTTTTTATTAACCATATAAAAAGAACCCAACTTGGATGCTAATTCTATTGTAGTAATAAAGAAACTAATTAAGGTTATTAGTTGTAGAATGTTAAAAAGATCACTCTTTTATGTTGATTAATTAGTGTAGAAAGAACCCAACTTGGTGTAGTTTCATGTTGTAGTTATTGGAGAAACAATTTGAAGGCCCTTGATTATAGTATGATAAAGAACCCATTTTTTTGGGGTTAGTATTAATAAAACTCATTTTTGTTGTTAAAGATTTAGTCTTACTAATTATAGTCATAAGAGATAAGTTTTAGTAATTGTTGTGTTACTTTTGCTTCTAAATTATAAAAGATTAGTTCCTTGTAGCATGTCTATTTTTACTTTATGTTAGAGAAGACTATTTAGTTTCATGTTTGAATTGTTGTAGGAAAGCTATAGACCATGTTAGATTATTGTAGAATTGGTACTCATGCTTTCTACTATACTTAACTTGTTGTAGGAATTAAAGTAAGCATCCATGCTTAGTTGTAGCAATTTTCCATGTTTAAATAAGCATCCATGCTTAGATTGTTGTAGGAAAATTATATACCATGTTAGATTATTGTAGGATTGATACTCATGCTTTCTACCATGCTTAAGTAGTAGAAGATATCCATGCTTAGTTGTAGCAATTTTCCATGTTTAAATAAGCATCTATGTTTAGATTGTTGTAGGAAAATTATATACCATGTTAGATTATTGTAGGATTGATACTCATGCTTTCTGCCATGCTTAAGTAGTTCTAGGAAAAGATACATGCTTAAGTAGTAGAAGATATCCATGCTTAGTTGTAGCAATTTTCCATGTTTAAATAAGTATCCATGCTTAGATTGTTTTAGGAAAATTATATACCATGTTAGATTATTGTAGAATTGGTACTCATGCTTTCTACTATGCCTAATTTGTTGTAGGATAAGGTTGAAAAGAAACTCATACCTACATTATATACCATGCTTAAGTAGTAGAAGACATCCACGCTTAAGTGTAGTAATCATTCATGCTAAGTTGTAGTGAGTTCATGCTTATGTAGTATGCATGTGGTATGGATTGTAGTAGAGAACTCATGTTTATCTATGCTTAAAATATATACCATGCTTACGTTGATACTTAAGTAGTATACCATGTTTAGAATGTTGTAGGTTCTTACTTAAGATGTATACCATGCTTTAGGTTGGTGTTTAAGTAGTATACCATGCTTAGGAAGGTTGTAGATTCATGCTAAGTATATATCCATGCTTATATTGTTGTAGGATTAATAATTAAATTACCTACCATGCTTAGGAAAATAGATTCACACTAAGTATATATCCATGCTTAGATTGTTGTAGGATTAATGTTTAAATTACCTACCGTGCTTAGGAGTGTTGTAGATTCATGCTATGACATATACCATGCTTAGGAATGTGTAGGATTGATGTTTAAATTACCTACCATGCCTAAGATTGTTGTAGGAATGCTTAAGTAGCATGTCATGCTTAAAGATTGTTGTAGGTTCCTACCATGCTTAAGATTGTTGTAGAATGATGTTTAAAGTGGTATAACGTGCTAATTGTTTTAGGTTAAAGTAGTAAAGAAAATCATGCTTTGTTGTATACCATGCTTTAACTCATAGTAGCTTTCTACTTAAGTTGTATCCATGCATTGTAGTTATAGTGATTAGCAAGGAAATTTTTATGTTGTAGTTGTAGTATTAACTATCACGTTGTATTAAATTGTGTTAGTAAAGAACTAGCATGTTGTGGTAGTAGTGTTAGTGAAGGACCAATCATGTTGTAGTTGCAATATTGTGTTGTGAAGTAGCTCTAGTTAATTCCCTAGAAGGAATCCCATGTTTGAGATTACATAGCTAGAGCCATGCATGCTTGAATGCGGTATTGTAGCATTCTAGTCAAAAGAACCATGCTTGAATTGTATAGTGTAGTGAAGGATTAAAAAGGAACCATGAACCCATGCATCTAGCTCCTAAGTGATTCTAGTTCAAACTTGAGAAAGAACCCAAGAATCTAGTTGCATGTAGTTCAAGTTCTTTTTGGGAAAAGAAAACCATGGATTCTAGTCGTGTAAGGTTCTAATTGAAATTGGACCGTATCATGGGGACATTCCTCATCCTTATGGGTAACAAGTGTCGTGAAGGTCACTAGTAATTGTTAGCTCGATAAAAGTTGTTATGTCGCTTTGGGCTTCTCATTAGTAGAATGCTTGTTTTAGACTATTAGTAGATTCTTCTGTTGCTTCTAATTATAGAAGATCAAGTTTGCTAGTAAGCTCATTTGGTTGTTTCTAGGTTTGATTACCTGTATGGTTGTTTTTGTATGTGGTGTTGCTCGTACGTGGCTCAACTGGCCCGTATGTCGTTGTGGGTCTCATACGCGGCTTATTTGGCTTGTATGTATATTGTCTCATACGCGGCTCGATTGGCTCGTATGTAGCTGTTGGTTTCATACGCGGCTTATTTGGCTGGTATGTATGTACGTGGCTCGACTGGCCCGTATTAGCTAGTACGCAGTTTTGTTGTGCTCGTCTAGGGTGATATTATTACCCTAGGGGCTATCAACCATCAAGATATGTGTTTCCTTACTCCTAAGGGACTGTGGACGAGTCACTCCTTGTGTACCGTCGGATCTTAATCGGTGTAGGTTGATCGCGGACCGGAGTATAGAAGAAATCCAAGTTCAAGGTAGTGGCATGCGGATACGTTCGTATTGCCAGGGTCTTGGATCGATATGCCATGAACCAGATCCTTAGGGATTCTGGTAAGTCTAGGATAAGCAGCCTAGTAGAGTTGTCTTGCGAAGTCTAACTTAAGACTCAGCATGTTGTGTAAGTTCTGTTGTCATCCCTCGGTTTGTTTAGGGTTAGTGACATTGTTAGGGTAGTAACTTATGGCTTTTACTACTTAACCTTTACCTTTTCTCCGAATGGAAGGAGTTGGTATTAAGGGTAATTCCTTATGATCCGACCTGTCCTATAGGCCTGCATTAGGCGGTGTTATTGGGTTGTACCCTTCTTGTCAAAGGGATACGGTCTGTGCCTTCTCACGAGTTGGGAGCACGGGATCCGTATCTCGTCTGTTAGTTTCTGAAGTGCTTTGATAAGCGGGAGCAATTCCTGTTGGAGCCAGGAGGATGGACCCCCCCCCCCCCCCCCGGAACTCCGTCTTAGCTTGTATCTAAGGGCGAGGGGCCATAGACTATGGTCTGGCTAGGGGGCGGTTGGGATGCTTCGAGCTAACCTGATTTCGCAGAAACTCCAAGGATTTGTCAGATATTTGATGGAGGTCTGGTATGCCTGGCAGAACTAGACCGTCGAAGGGCCACCTCATCAGTCATGTCCAATCTTCAGAAACAAGTTGAGTACAAGAGTAGAACTCATAGCGCGGGTTCAAATCCCTATAATGAAGAGACGGCTTGAGATGGGCACATGTAGTATGAGCTGCATGTTGCTTCGGAGACTTGCTGGCATTAGAATAGGAGCATCCTAGCTTTAGTCAATATTGCATTAGATTCTAGTCATAGCACTCACTAACACTTAAACTACACTGACACCCTTGGCATGTTTTTGTATGTTTGTTTTGGGAGATTCGCTGCTAAGTTATCAGCCTTAAAGCGTCAGTAAATACTGACGTCCCCACTTCAATAGGTACTGGATCGCAGAAGTACAGGTGCGAGATTCAGGAGGACTCAAGGCAAGGATAGCAAGGAGTCGATGTCATTTTAAGTTCCGCTGTAATATTTATGTTGATTATTTTTTAGTTGAAATGTACCCAAGTGGGAATTACCAAGTGTTGTTCTTCATTCATTGTACTCTGATATAATTTGTTGAAAGTTGTAATATTTGGGATTGTAAAGGTATTATTGTAACGCTATTTGGTGTTGAATAAAATGTTTTATGCAGTTGTATAACATTCAGACTTGTAATACATTTGGTGTTGAATAAAAAGTTTTAAATTTTCCTGTTTTTCTGTGTATTGTGACTAATTGAAGAAAAGATTCTGGCTTATGTCACGATTTTTCAGTATTTGGAAATCGGGGCGTTACAAGGTATATGTAAGAGATTGTTAGACTTCATGGGGTTCCAGTCTGTACTGTATCCGACAGGGATACGAGATTCAGATCTCAGTTCTAGGAGTCTTCAGAACAATTTGGGGAGTAAATTAAAGTACAGTACAGCTTTTCATCCCCAGAATGATGGACAGTCAGAGCGGACTATTCAGATTCTTGAGGACATGTTGAGGTCCTCTATGCTTCAGTTTGGTGGATCTTGGGAGGACCATTTGCATCCCGTAAAGTTCTCGTACAATAGCTGCTTTTAAGCCAGTACTAAAGCTGCTTCGTTCGAGGCACTCTATGGGCGGAAGTGCAGATCGCTAGTGTGCTGGGATGATATTGGTCAGAGAAAGTTGTTGGGTCCGGAATTGATCACCAGGACAGTTGATGTTGTGGTTCAAATCAGGAATCATTTGTAGGCAGCTCAGGATAGGCAGAAGCAATGGGCTGATGTCCATTGGAGAGCTTTGGAGTTTATTGTTGGTGACCATGTTTTTCTTAATGTATCGCCGTGGCGCGGTATCATTCGGTTCGGTGGTGGGGGTAAGCTTAGCCTAAGGTTTATGAGACTATTTGAGATTTTGGAGCGAGTAGGCAAGGTGGCCTATCGTCTTGCATTGCCGCCAGCTTTATCAGGGGTGCACGATGTTTTTAATGTCTCACAACTCTGGAGAAATATCTTAGATGAGAGCCACGTGATCGATTATTCTGAGTGACCGTTCGGCCGGATTTGACTTGTGAGATTCCGCCAGTTGCTATTACGGATCGGCTGGAGAAAGTACTTAAGAACAAGGTCATCAAGTTGGTTTGTGTTGCTTGGAATCCACACTCGCCCGGTGCGTCGACTTGGGTGCTGGAGGAGGAGTTTCAGCAGAAATTTTCTCATTTGTTTAAGTAGTTGTTTTGTTCTTTTGGTTATTTTGGGGTTACCCTATGTATCTTCTTGTTTGAATTTCGAGGACGAAATTCTTCTTATTAGGTGGGTAGGATTGTAATCCCTGTTTTTTGTTTTTGTGTATTTTGAGTGTATTTTTCGTTTTGGAGTATTCTCTCCCTTTGTATTTTCCTTGTACATCTTTTGAACCGTGTATTGGATTTTTGTTTCAATATATATATTTTCATTTTACTATTTTGCATTCTTTTTATTTGAGTTCTTTATTTGTTGTCCGTCTCTTGTTCCATTCCATTTGTTCGGGCCATTATTTTCGATTTCCTATACATATTTTATATCTCTTTTTATTATTGTCATGTCCTTTTCTTTGATCCCTAAAACCCGTGAACCAATTCCTATTATTAATCCTATTCACTAAACACCCAAAACCATTCTAATATCAATATTCATTAATACCCAAACCCACTACCAAATTACTTGAATCCCATTATCACCCTACTATGTATATAAAACACAAAACAAACCCATTTGTTTCTTTAAAAACCCATCAGCCCAACCTAACACCTTGTTTACCACCCGAAACCCATGCAAACCAACCCATTTCCTACTCTACCCGACCCGTTGGCTAAACCCACACCCGAAAACCCCCCCTACTCTGCTTCCGCCGCTACCTTCTACCCTATATCCCTAACCCCAAACCATCCCCTATTTATTTGCCATGCACCCATCGTTCCCGAACCCTTCATCCGCTCTCATACTTCCATGTGCCACCCCTCTCTCTCGTTCTTACTGTGCACCCAGGCCAACCCAACTCCCCCTGCGACCCACCTCCTCCCGGCCTGCAGTCAACAGCAGTGACAACCTCAGACTGCAGCATCGCGACATCTACCTCCCTGTGCAGCCGGTCGTCCCGCTCTTCCTGAGCATCGACAACCCCCTGCAGCGGCCACAGCAATGTCAGCCATCCCGACGCTGTGTGAACCGGCGTTCCCTGTGCGCTGTCCCCTTTGGACCAACAACGACAGCAACTTGCTGCAGTCATTGGGTCTTGGAGTGCGTGCGTGATCTCGTGGTGTTCGTGCACTCGTTATTGTGTTTGTGGGCTTGTGTTCGTGTTAGTTCGTTGATTTCTCGTTCGTGGGTTTTGTTCGTTGGCGGGATCCGTTCCCGTTATTCTTGGTGTTCTTTGTTTTCGTTTTCGGTTAAGGCAAGTAACTTGTACTCAAATTCCTTTGTATGATACAAGTCAAAAATAACACCTATAATGTAGTTGGGTTCTAGAGATGACCCTTGTGTGTTATTCTTGTTGGGTTTTGTCTCTATAGTGCTATTTGACCATAGTTGACTCACGACACAAATTCGACATGAAACAACTAGGTTTTCGCCCGTTCTTGACTTGATCATGTATGTGAACTATTTGTGAGAATTTAACTATTTGTTGAGATCCATGTGTTAGACTTGTTTTGGAGATGTTAATTACCCTATTTCTTGTTGTTTGGACACTTGGTAGACTCGATTTCATGTTTGGTTGCATTTGGATCAAGTTTCGTTTGAAATATGTTGATTTTGGTTTTTGAGGAAATTCTGTATTTTGCCGATAATCTGTCTTTATCAGTAATTTAGATCATATTAAAGTCAGAATCATAATTTTAATATAAAACATGAATTGTAGAGAAATTCGTCTGCTTTCCAATCCCTCTGACCTTGCTCGATTTCATTTTCGTATGTGTGAGATATGACTGTTTTACTACATAGGTGTAGATAAATTCCAGATTTTGTTTCATGATGGTTTTTGTGACTAAATTATTTTGATATTTGTGCTACACATGTTATTTTGATCTGAAACTTTGGTCAGTATTTCTATATCTATCTAGGAATTACCCAAAATTTTGGTGGATTTTATTGATGAGTTTCATATGACGTTTCTTGCTTGTTTATAAAAGCAATACTTGTTGTATTTTGCTCGCTGTTCTGTATAGAATCATATTTTCACTGTATTTCCTATTACCGTAGGAAAAATATTTGTGAAATATGAAAGTTATATCATTTTTTATATTTTAATCTACCATTGATGGATCTGGATTTCGTTTCACGGTTTGCGAGATATTACTGTTTTCGAACAGCAGTGTTGGGAACTCCAAATTTGCCAAACTACCGTTTCTTGATGTTTTCTGATTTTGGTTGACTAAACAAATTTTTCTGGAAAATTATGAAACTTTATATTTTGATGCTAGACATATAGGGGAATACCCCAGATTTTTCCTGGAATTTATTATGATTTCTTGCTATTTTCCTGTACTTGAATATAATTTACTGATTCCTGGCTAAACGCATTTCCTGGTTTAGATTCAGTTTTGAGTTATGATTTTGTGAGACACTATATGAATTAAATATCCTTGCTGGATTCGGTTGGAAGTCAATTCTTTGGATTCTCTGACGGATCCAGATTTGGATGTTTGTAGTAGCGGAAATTACTGTTTTAGTACAACACTGTCATGTTGTCCTGAATTAGAAAGCTAGTTGTTTTACCCTGTTATGTGTTATCTTGTACCTGTACTGATTTATTTTACACCTTGGACCTAATACATGTTTATACCGTGTTATCCTTGCTGTGTTTTGTGACATATACATGCATGCCTGATTATAATAATAAATGACAAAGCCGGGGTTAAGGGAAAGATCTAGTAGTGGAAAATATAGAAACGTGTACTAAGAAGAGGACTTGTGTCCTACCTGCCTGTTACGTTTTCATGACTACATGATTCACGATCCTGTTACCTGTATCTGACTGCATGCTTCCCTATAGGAAGATGTACTCGGAAGATAACCACTAGGTTATGCCTGATTCATGTATCTGACTACATACTTCCGTATAGTTAGGTGTATTCCGAAGAGAGCCACTATGTTCTACCTGTTCCTGTTTCCTGTTATCCTGATCCCTGAGTACACTGCCCTATGGACTCCACTACGAAATCTAAAGTGAAACTATTTGTTGTAGAAACCATGTGTTATGTTTTTGGGGCACATGATGTGCTACCTAGATAGTAATAAAACAAGACTTGACATGACATAATCTGATTTCCTGTACTTGTTTCCTGATTACCTGTTTTCCTGATTACTTGTTCCTGATCACCTGATACCTGATTATCCTGTTACATAATTACCTGTTCCTATTTACCTGTTACATGATACATATTTACCTGTTAACTTGACACTTGATACATGTTACCAGTTACTGTATGTATACCATGTTGCTTGATTCTGTTTGCTTGATTCATGTAACATAATACATTTTTGTTGACACACTTATACCATGCTATGTTTGTTACTTAGATTTTTCTATAGCATGTACTTGTATCTTACATTATAAGTGGCCCGTAACTTGCAATTAACGGGTACTTGTTTTCTTTTTCCTTCTCCTGCAATTTACTAAATTGCAGATCAGAATGGTCAGCTGCCCGATGGCATTGGAGATATGAGATACTAGTGCTGGATTTCCTGCTTTATTATTATTATTATTTGCATAATTTGAATAAAATGTACTTGAGTACTTGGATAATTATATTGTATTTGGGCGATGTGACCCAGGATATTTGACTTGTCCAGATTCTGATTTATTTGAGAATATATATTTTTGGTTTCAAGTAAATTTCTGTTGGTATCTTGTTTCAATTATGCATGCCTGTTTATTTCTTTGCTTCCGACTCTGATTATTCCTGTGAAATGTTGTAATGATTCCTGAACAGCTTATGGATGATGAAAATCATTCGCTGGACCAAGGTTATATGCTCGTATTCCATATTTTTGGGAAGCGGGGTGTGACAACCACTTTTCTAGATTCCTTATAGAGCTCAAAATCCTGCTCTTTGAACACAACTCAAGAACAACAAAAAGCACAGCGAAAGCTGAAACTTGTAAAGCATATAAATTTTTCTATACTTCTTGTAATCTAGTTGTAACTCCTGTTTTTCATTTTTTGCATTTTTGGTGTATTTTTCTTTTCTTGTGTATTTGTACTCTTTTATTTTTTTGCTTTGACCGTATATTGAGTTGTTTCTATATATTTTCATTTTCTTTTCTCATTCTTGATTTTTGCGAGTTATTTCTGATTTCTTGGCTGTTCTTGTTCATGGTTGTTGTTTTCGGTCTTTATTGTTGTCTCGTTCTCTTTATTTGTATTTTTGGGTGCTCTTGGTGATTTGGTGGTCTACCTCATACCTCATCCTATTATTTTGATCCCTAATTGATTACCAAAGCCAAATTACCCAATCCTAGTTTGAATCCTATTCAATTTGATCCTCATTTGTCTTATTGGATTAATCTTATTACTACTCCTAAACTACCCACAACCCAATACCCATACCCACATCAATCCTAAACTCCACTATATATGTAAACCCTCATCTCCTACTAAAACCCTAACCCTAATAACCTAAAGTTATCCCCCAACCTCTCTCCCCCGCTGCTTGCGTCGCACAACCCAACCCGAACCCTCTTCCCGGCCTGCACTCCAACCTGCACACACCCCCTGCTTGGCCTGCACATCCCGACACCCAATCCCGACCTTCCCCTTGCTGCACACAACCACCATCCACCTCCTCATCCATCCATCGACTCTCTCCCCCTTGCTTCCGCCTGCCGCGACCAAGCCAGCGACAGCCAGAGCGACACCAGGCCGATGCCACCATCTCTCACTCTCTTGATCTCTCTCTCGCTTTGTGGAGTTTTGCTCATGTGGTGATTTTGCACAAGTTTGCTTGGACTCGTTGATTCGTGGATTTTCATTCGTGAGTTTTGTTCGTTGTCGGGATCCACTCCCGTCACTCTTGATTTTCGTCGTTCTTCATTTTCGGTTAAGGCAAGTAACCTGTATGCCAATTTCTTTGTTTGATACAAGTTAAAAATACCACCTATAGTGTAGTTGGGTCTACAGACAACTCGTGTGTGTGTTATCTTTGATGGATTTTGTCTCTATTGTGAAAATTTGACCATAGTTGCCTCACGACACAATATTGAAATGAATTAACTTAGGTTTTACCCGTTCTTGATTTGATCATGTATGTGAGACTTCTCATGAGAATTTGGGTATTTGTGAGAACCTTGTGGTAGACTTGTTTTAGATATGTTAATTACCCTAATTCATGATATTTGGACACTTGGTAGACTTGATTTCATGTTTGTTTGTGCTTTGAACAAGTTTTGTATGATATATGTTGAGTTGTTGTTAAAAGGAAAAATCTGTATTTTGTCGCTGATCTGTTTTGTTTGCTGTTTTGGACTGTCTTGTAGTCAGTAACTTAATTTTTGTATAAAACATGAGTTTTAGAGGATTTCGTCTATTTTCCAACCCATCTGACCATGCTTGATTTCGTTTTTGTATGAGTGACTTATGACTGTTTTACTACAGAGATGTATTATGTTTCCAGATTTCGTTTCTCGATGATTTTGTTAATTAAACTATTTTGATACTTGAGCTACACCTATTATATTGATATGAAACTTTGGTTAGTTTTTCTATATCTACCTAGGGATTACCCAGAATTTTGGTAGATTTTATTGATGAGTTTTATATGTCGTTTCATGCATGTTTACAAAAAACATACTTGTTGCATTTTGCTCGTTGTCCTGTAAAGAATTGCATTTTAACCCTGATTTCTTTTACTGTATGGAAAATGTTTGTGAAATATGAAAGTTAATATATTTTGTCTATTTTCATATCCCTTTGGCGGATTTGGATTTCGTTTCACGGCTTGCTAGATATTTCAGTTTTCGTACAGAAGTGTTGGGAATTCCAAATTTGCCAAACTACCGTTTCTTGATGTTTTCTTATTTTTGATGACTGGACTAATTTTACTGAAATATTATAAAACTTTATATTTTTATTCTAGACATAAAGGGGAATACCCCAGAGTTTTCCTGGATTTATTTGAGAGGTTTTGATGCTCTTTTTCGGATTGAGAATTCGTTTTACTGATTTCTGACTGAACATGTTTTCTGGATTCAAATCAGTTTTGAGTTATGATTTTGTGAAATACTATATGGCTTATTTATATTTTATGGATTTGGTTAGGAGTCTATTTTCCATATTTGGATTTTTGTAGTAATAGGAATCACTATTTTAGTATTGTACTATCTTGTTGTCCTGAATATGAACATACACTGTTTTGCTCGTTTATGTGACTGTATATCATCTATGCCTGCTTGATTGTTTTTCTGAACCTAATACTAGTTATACCATGTTAGTTTGACACTATTTCATAAACCATCATGTCTGTTTGATGACCATAATAAAAGTAACCAAGCCGGGGTTTCTTAAGGGAAGATCTAGTAGTGGAAAATATGGAAACGTGTACTTGGAAGGGAACTAGTGTTCCGTACTGCTACTGTTACTGTTACTCTTCAACAACTACTACTATTACTATTACTTTTTTGCTACTGCTACTGTTACTGTTACTTTACTGCTACTGCTACTGTTACTACTACCTGAGTTCACTGCCACATTATGGTCCACTATGAAATCTAAATGCAAAACTGTTTGTTGTAGCAACTATGTAGTAAAAACCGGGATGCCTGAAGTGTTACCTAGCTAGTAATACACACAAGACTGTAAGAACATAAGACTGATACTGTTAGACTGAGACTGTTGGACAGATATTGTTATAATGTTACACTGATATACTAAGATTACTTTTACTGGATACTGTTAGTTGCCATATGACACTGTTACTGACACATTCATTTGTACTGTAAGTATACCATGATAGTTGACTTTGTTTTACTGATTCATGCTAGTTATCACTGTTGATGCATTATTCCATGCTATTTGTTAGTTTTCCCATGTGCTTGTATCCTACATTATAAGTGGCCCGTAACTTGCAATTGACGGGTATTTGTTTTCTTTTTCCTTCTCCTACAATTATTAATTGCAGATCAGGATGGTCAGCTACCTAACGGTATTAGCAAAATAAGATATTAGTGTCGGATTTCTTGTTTATTAGTATTATTATTATTATTATTATTGTTTTGGAATAATGTATTTTGAGTACTTGAATATTTATTTTGTATTTGGGCGATGTGACCAAGGATATTTGACTTGTCCAGATTCTGATTTATTTGAGAATATTATGTATTATTTCAAGTAAATTCTGTTGGCTTATTAATTTCGTTATGCATGTGTGGTTGACTCTTTTGCTTCCGACTCTGATTATTTTGTGAGAAATTGTAAAGATTCCTGAACAGCTTATGGATGATGAAAATTATTCGCTGGACTTTTGTTGCGTTTTCGTATTCCGTATTCTTTTTGGGAAGTGGGGCGTGACAAGATTTTTAGTGGTATCAGAGCCCAGGTTTGGCTAATGTATTAGTTGCCTAATATATTAGACAAGCTTCGCTCGAACTGGGATCGGCTGAATATTTCACCAACCATGCATAAGTAAATAAATTATTATCAACCCTGATTCTGGATGCTAATTGTTTTTGGTTTCGTGCAGACTATGGCTCGTGGAAATTCTTCTCAGCCTGATGCAGTTGAGGCTGTCACTACTGTGCTTGAGCGGTTGATTAATCAGTAGAAAAACCACAGTGATCTTGTGATGGCTGCTCTTGAAGCTGCCCGGGTTCTGCCTCCTGTTGTGCTTGTGCAAGCAAATCTTCCGCCTCGTCCAAGAACAGTTACAGATTTTATAAGGCTGCATCCCGACCATTTTTCCGGCACTGAGACGCCTTTAGAGGCTGAACAGTGGTTGATCCGGACCGAGCGCTTGCTCTTGGCAGCACGTGTTGCCGAAGCTGATAGGGTGGACGTGGTTTCCATCCAGCTAGTGGATTTGGCTCATATTTGGTGGATGGCCGAGTCCAAGCGTCTTGAGAGGCCTATTACTTGGGCTACTTTCACTCGGAGATTCTTGGAGAAGTTCTTTCCAGTAGTACTCGAGAAGAGATGGAACAACGATTCATGGCCCTAAAACAGGTTAAGTCACTATTCTATTTTGGAATTTTGTTACATAATTGTTCAAACAATGTTGTAACATGGACTTCTTGAAACAGGATTTTAGGTTAGTGGATGAGTACGTAGCTAAGTTTACTAGACTAAGCTGCTTCGTTGTCGTTCTTGTGGCTATGAAGAGAATAAGGCTGGTAGATTCACAAATGGGCTTGAGCAGGATATCAAGAGCCATCTTGTCTCTCTTTGCTTGCGTACTTACGCTGAAGCTCTTGAGGCAGCTCGAGCTCAGGAGCAGGCTCGTAATAGTTTGGTTCCTTCTTTGCGAACTGTTCCGCATTCTGCTGCTAGGCCTTCTGGTGGTCCTGTTCGGAGGCTTGTCCCAGCCCATCCGGTCAGGGCAGCTCCGTATCCTTCTGCTGGCTTCCAAAAGGATGGTTTTTGTGACTTCTGTCAGATGTCTGGGCATGAGCATAAGAATTGTTGGCGCATCAACCGCCAGTGCTTTAGGTGTGGCGCCGCTGATCATTCTGTACGTGATTGTCTGCAGCAGCAGCAGGTGGCTCTTCCAGCCAGGGGTCCTGTTTAGCAAGCAGGCCCAGCTCGTGGTCCAGTTAGGCATCCGCTTCCTCCTCAACGCCAGATTGTCGGTCAGAGGACCGTTATTCCGATGAGAGGTCAGACTTTCAACTTGACTGTTGCAGATGCTGAGACAGCTGAAGGAGTTGTGGCAGGTATATCTTGTTTTGTTGTTTTGTTGTTTTGTTTCTCTTTGTTTTATTTCTTTTAGTCTTGCTTTGCTTTCTTATGTTATTTTTCTGCATTGTTTTTCCCTCACCCTTGATTCTCTATTCTTTCTCCTTGTCTTTTGATTCTTTTAGGTATCATTCTTGTTTGCTCTTTTCCTGCCCATGTTCTTTTTGATTCTGGGGCAACCCATTCTTTTGTCTCCTCTCGATTTGTCGCTCGCCATCAGTTGGAGTGTAGCAACATGTCAGAGGCTTAGAATATTATGACAAGTGGTGGAGTTGTCATATGTTCCTGTGAGTGAAGGCAATATCCCGTTGTTATTGGGGACGCAGATTTCAAAGCCAACCTGATTGTAATTGGAAATTCAGGATTCGACGTTATTCTCGGTATGGATTGGTTGGGTGAAGCCCATGCCATTATTGATTGCCGTGCCAAGAATGTTGTCTTCAGAATTCTAGATCGAGCAGAATTTGAGTTCCATGCCGGGGAGTCTTCCCTTGGCCGAGCAAAGACTGCAGTTGAATAGGTGGATTGTGCGATGGAATTGCACTCAGTCTGTGAGGCTGTGCCTCTAGTAGTTTGAGATTTCTTGGATGTTTTTCCAGATGAGTTGCCTGGCTTACCCCTTGATAGGGAAGTGGAATTTGGTATTGATGTTCAGCCTGGAAGACGTCGATATCGAAGAGCCCTTATAGGATGGCACCGGTTGAGCTGGTAGAGCCTAAGGTGCAGATTCAGGAGTTTCTTGAATTGGGTTTTATCAGACCAAGTGTTTCGCCTTGGGGTGCTCCGGTCCTTTTTGTCAACAAGAAGGATGGTAGTCGTTGACTGTATGTGGATTATCGGGAGCTGAACAGAGTTACTGTGAAGAATCAGTATCTGTTGGCCAGGATTGATGATTTGTTTGATCAGTTGAGTGGTGCTGCTGTTTTCTCAAAGTTGGATCTTCGTTCTGGGTATCACCAAGTCAAGGTGATGGCTACAGATATACAGAAGACTGCATTTAGGACTAGATACGGGCACTATGAGTATCTTGTGATGCCATTCAGAGTCACAAACGCGCCGGCTGTATTCATGAGTCTTATGAACCGGGTCTTCTCTCAGTTCTTGGATAAATTTATGGTGGTCTTCATTGATGATATTTTGGTGTATTCTCGGAATCGGGAAGATCATGCTTAGCATCTTAGAGTGGTTCCGCAGACTTTGAGAGAGAATCAGCTCTATGGAAAACTCAGCAAGTGCGAGTTTTTGCTTGTCAGGGTTTCTTTCTTGGG
This sequence comes from Hemerocallis citrina, assembly GCA_017893485.1. Taxonomy (NCBI): domain Eukaryota; kingdom Viridiplantae; phylum Streptophyta; class Magnoliopsida; order Asparagales; family Asphodelaceae; genus Hemerocallis; species Hemerocallis citrina. The sequence goes on along the minus strand of CM030360.1, from coordinate 111,798,101 downwards.
GCACACTATTTCTGGAGATGGTCTTTCTGTGGATCCTTCTAAGGTTGAAGCTGTGAAGGATTGGCCTATTCCTAAGTCGGTTTCCGAAGTGCGGAGTTTTCTTCGTCTCGCTAGCTATTATCCGAAATTTGCCCAAGATTTTTCTATAATAACAGGACCACTGACTAAACTAACAGGAAAGGATCAGAATTTTTGTTGGTCTGATGAGTGCAATGAGGCTTTTGTTGAGTTGAAGAACAGATTGACGTCAGCGTCTGTGTTGACTATTCCAAATGGTTCAGGCGGATTTGTAATTCACTGTGATGCTTCTGGTAAGGGTCTTGGAGCAGTTCTTATGCAGAAGGGCCGAGTCGTTGCGTATGCATTGAGGCAGTTGAGGCCGCATGAGAAGAACTATCCTACTCATGACTTCAAGTTAGCGGCAGTGATTTATGATTTGAAGCTGTGGAGACATTATTTACTTGGAAAGCGAGTGGAGATCTTTACAGACCATAAAAGTCTCAAGTATGTCTTCACCCAAAAGGAGTTAAACATGAGGCAAAGGCATTGGTTGGAACTTATGGCTGATTATGACATCCGTTTGCAGTACCATCCTGGTAAGTAAACTTGGTACCTGATGCGTTGAGCCAGAGACCAGCAGTTATGTTTCTTACTCAACAGAGTGATCTCATTGAGCATATGAGGATGTGGGAGTTGGATGTTGTGTTGTCGATTTCTATTCGGAGTTGTTTGGCGCTCCAGCTTCATTTGTCTCATGTTGATCAGATCAAAGAGGCACAGGCTGGTGATGCGCAGTTGTAGAGTTTTCGAGCTGAGGTTGAGTCTGGGTCTAGGACGGACATGGTTATTCATGCTGATGGTTCGCTTCGTTTTGGTTCCCGGTTGTGTGTCCCTAAGGGTGAAATTCGTCAGAGGTTGCTTGAAGAAGCTCATCAGTCTTCGTATTCTATCAATCCTAGCGGAACTAAGATGTATCGGGATTTGAAGCTTCATTTCTGGTGGCATGGTATGAAGAGGGCTGTGGCTTGGTTTATTTCTCAGTGCTTGACACGCCAGCAGGTTAAGGCAGAACATCAGAGGACCGCTGGACTTCTTCAACCGCTTCCTATTCCAGAGTGGAAGTGGGAACATATCACTATGGATTTTGTGACTGCTTTGCCAAGGAGTCCTAAGGGTCATAATGCTATTTGGGTGATTGTCTATCATTTGACAAAGAGTGATCACTTCATTCATTTTCGTGTCGGACAGTTTACTGAGAGCTTAGCTGAGAGTTATATGCAAGAGATTGTCAGACTTCATGGGGTTCGAGTCAGTATTGTATCTGACAAGTGTTCCAAGATTCTGATCTCAGTTCTGGGAGAGTCTTCAGACCAGTTTGGGGAGCAAATTAAAGTACCGAACAACTTTTCATCCCCAGAATAATGGATAGTCAGAGCGGACTATTCAGTTTCTTGAGGACATGTTGAGGTCCAGTATGCTTCAGTTTGGTGGATCTTGGGAGGATCATTTGCATCTCATAGAGTTCTCTTACAATAAGCTTTCAAGCCAGTATTAAAGCTGCTCCATTCGAGGCACTATATGGGCAGAAGTGCAGATCGCCAGTGTGCTGGGATGACATTGGTGAGAGGAAGTTGTTGGGTCCAGAGTTGATCACCATGACAGTGGATGCGGTGGTTCAGATCAAGAAGCATTTGCTGGCAGCTCAGGATCGGTACAAGCGATGGGCTGATGTCCATCGGAGGGCTTTGGAGTTTGTTGTTGGTGACCATGTTTTCCTTAAGGTATCGCCGTGGCACGGTGTCATTCAGTTCGGTGGTGGGGGCAAGCTTAGCCTTAGGTTTATTGGACCATTTGAGATTTTGAAGCAAGTAAGCAAGATGGCCTATCGTCTTGCATTTCCGTCAGCTTTATCAGGAGTGCACGATGTTTTCCTTGTCTCATAACTCAGGAGGTATATCCGAGATAAGATCCACGTGATCGACTATTCTGAGTTGACCGTTAGGCCGGATTTCACTTGTGAGATTCCGCTAGTTGCTATTGTGGATCGGCGGGAGAAAGTGCTTAATAACAATCAAGTTGGTTCGTGTTCCTTGGAATCCTCACTCGCCCGGTGAGTCAACTTGGGAATTGGAGGAGGAGATTCAGCAGAAGTTTCCTCATTTGTTTGAGTGGGTGTTTTGGTTTTTTTTTTTACCGTTTGGGGGTTACCCTATGTATCTTCTTTTTCAATTTCGAAGACGAAATTCTTTTTGTTAGGTGGGTAGGATTGTAACTTCTGTTTTTCATTTCTCGTATTTTTAGTGTATTTTTCTTTTCTTGTGTATTTGTATTCACCTGTTTTTTTTCTTCCTTGGACCGTATATTGAGTTGTTTCAATATATTTTCATTTTCTTTTCTCATTCTTGATTTTTGCGAGTTATTTCTGATTTCTTGGTTGTTCTTGTTCATGGTTGTTGTTTTCGCTCTTTATTGTTGTCTCGTTCTCTTTATTTGTATTTTTGGGTGCTCTTGGTGATTTGGTGGTCTACCCCATTCCTAATCCTATTATTTTGACCCCTAATTAATTACCAAAGCCAAATTACCCAATCCTAGTTTGAATCCTATTCAATTTGATCCCCATTTGTCTTATTGGATTAAACCTATTACTACTTTTAAACTACCCATAACCCAATACCCATACCCACATCAACCCTAAACTCCACTAAAACCCTAACCCTAATCACCTAACCTACCCCCCGGCCTCTCTCTCCCGCTGCTTGCGCCGCACACCCCAACCCGAGCCCTCCTCCTGGCCTGCACTCCAACCCGCACACACCCCCCGCTCGGCTTGCACATCCCGACACCCAACCCCGACCTTCCCCTTGCCGCAACCGACCACCATCCACCTCCTAATCCATCCATCGACTCCTCCCCCTTGCTTCTGTCCGCCGTCGACCAAGCCAGCGACAGCCGGAGCGACACCAGGCCGACACTACCATCTCTCGCTCTTTTGATCTTTCTCTTTCTTTGTGGAGTTTTGCTCGTGTGGTGATTTTGCGCGAGTTTGCTTGGATTCGTTGATTCGTGGATTTTCGTTCGTGGGTTTTGTTCGTTGTCAGGATCCACTCCGGTCACTCTTGATTTTCGTCGTTCTTCATCTTCGGTTAAGGCAAGTAACCTGTACTCCAATTCCTTTGTTTGATACAAGTCAAAAATACCACATATAGTGTAGTTGGGTCTTGAGACAACTCGTGTGTGTGTTATCTTTGATGGATTTGGTCTCTAATGTGAAAATTTGACCATAGTTGCCTCACGACAGAATATTGATATGAATTAACTTAGGTTTTACCCGTTCTTGATTTGATCAGGTATGTGAGACTTCTCGTGAGAATTTGGGTATTTGTAAGAACCATGTGGTAGACTTGTTTTAGATATGTTAATTACCCTAATTCATGATGTTTGGATACTTGGTAGACTCGATTTCATGTTTGGTTGTATTTTGAACAAGTTTTGTATCATATATGTTGAGTTGTTGTTAAAGGGAAAAATCTGTATTTTGTCGCTGATCTATTTTGTTTGCTATTTTGGACTGTCTTGAAGTCAATAACATAATTTTGGTATAAAACATGAGTTTTAGTGCATTTTGTCTATTTTCCAACCCCTCTGACCTTGCTTGATTTCGTTTTCGTATGAGTGACTTATGACTGTTTTATTACAAATATGTATTATGTTTCCAGATTTCGTTTCTCGACGATTTTGTTAATTAAACTATTTTGATACTTGAGCTACAACAATTATTTTGATCTTAAACATTGGTTACTTTTTCTATACCTATCTAGGGATTACCCAGAATTTTGGTAGATTTTATTGATGAGTTTTATAGGTCGTTTCATGCATGTTTACAAAAGTTATACTTGTTGCATTTTGCTCGTTGTCCTGTAAAGAATTGTGCTTTCACCCTGATTTCTTTTACTGTATGGAAAATGTTTGTGAAATATGAAAGTGAATATATTTTGTCTATTTTCATATCCCTTTGACGGATTTGGATTTCGTTTCACGGCTTGCGAGATATTTCAGTTTTCGTACAGCAGTGTTGGGAATTCCAAATTTGCCAAAGTACCGTTTCTTGATGTTTTCTTATTTTTGATGACTGGAATAATTTTATTGAAATATTATGAAACTTTATATTTTTATTCTAGACATATCGGTGAATACCCTAGATTTTTCCTGGATTTATTTGAGAGGTTTTGATGCTATTTTTCGGACTGAGAATTCGTTTTACTGATTTCTGACTGAACATGTTTTCTAGATTCAAATCAGTTTTGAGTTATGATTATGTGAAATACTATATGGCTTATTTATATTTGCTGGATTTGGTTGGGAGTCTATTTTCCACATTCTTTGACGGATCCAGATTTGGATTTCTGTAGTAACGGGAATCACTATTTTAGTACTATATTGTCTTGCTGTCCTGAATATGAACATACACTGTTTTGCTCGTTTATGTGACTGTATATAATCTATGAATGCTTGACTGTTTTCCTGAACCTAATGCTGATTATACCATGTTAGTTTGACACTATTTCATGCACCATCATGTCTATTTGATGACCATAATAAAAGTAACCAAGCCGGGGTTTCTTAAGGGAAGATCTAGCAGTGGAAAATATGGAAACGTGTACTTGAAAGGGAACTAGCATTCCGTACTGCTACTGTTACTCTTACTTTTCTGCTACTGCTACTGTTACTGTTACTTTACTGCTACTGCTACTATTACTGCTACCTGAGTACACTGCCCCATTATGGTCCACTATGAAATCTAAAAGCAAAACTGTTTGTTGTAACAACCATGTAGTAAAAACTGGGATGCATGACGTGCTACCTAACTAGTAATACATACAAGACTGTGAGAACATAAGACTGATACTGTTAGACTGAGACTATTGGACTGATACTGTTATACTGTTACACTAATATACTGTGATTACTGTTACTGGACACTATTAGTTGCCATATGACACTGTTATTGACACATTCATTTGTAATGTTAGTATACCATGCTAGTTGACTTTGTTTTACTGATTCATGCTAGTTATCACTGTTGATGCTTTATTCCCTGCTATTTGTTAGTTTTTCCATGTGTTTGTATCCTACATTATAAATGGCCCGTAACTTGCAATTGACGGGTACTTGTTTTCTCTTTCCATCTCCTGCAATTATTAATTGTAGATCAGGATGGTCAGCTGCCCGATGGTATTGGCAAAATGAGATATTAGTGCTAGATTTCTTGTTTATTAGTATTATTATTAATGTTGTTTTAGAACAATGTATTTTGAGTACTTGAATATTTATTTTGTATTTTGTACCCAGGATATTTGACTTGTACAGATTCTGATTTATTTGAGAATATTATTTATTGTTTCGAGTAAATTCTGTTGGTTTATTAATTCCGTTATGCATGTGTGGTTGACTCTTTTGCTTCCGACTCTGATTATTTTGTGAGATATTGTAAAGATTCTTCAACAGCTTATGGATGATGAAAATAATTCGCTCGGCTCTTGTTGCGTATCCGTATTCCATATTTTTTGGGGAAGCGGGGCGTGACACTAGCAAAATTGGGCTTTCTGGGAAGGGAGAACATCTACTGGAACTTTCTAGTTGACCACTTTTCCAGATTCCTTATAGAGCTCAAAATTCAGCTCTTTGAAGACAACTCAAGAACAACAAAAAACACAGCAAAAGCAGAAACTTGTAAAGCTTATAACTTTTGCTATACTTATCAGAATCTAGCAAAAGCTGGGCTTTCTGGAAAGAGGAGAACATCTACTACAACTTTCTAGTTGACCGCTTTTCCAGATTTCTTATAGAGCTTAAAATCTAGCTTTTTGAACACTACTCAAGAACAACGAAAAGCACAGCAAAAGCTGAAACTTGTAAAACTTAAAATTTTTGCTATACTTATCGGAATCTAGCAAAATTGGGTTTTCTGGAATGGGGAGAACATCTTCTACAACTTTCTAGTTTAGCACATTTCCAGATTCCTAATAGAGCTCAAAATCCAGCCCTAAGAACACAATTCAAAAACTACAAAAAGCACAGCAAAAGTTACAGCAAAAGCTGAAACTTGTAAAGGTCGTAACTTTTGGTATACTTATCGCAATCTTACAAAATTGGCTATTTTGGAAAGAGGAATATATCTACTACAACTTTCTAGTTGACCACTTTTTCAGATTCCATAAGGAACTCAAAATCCAGTCCTTTGGACACAATTCAAAAACAACAAAAAACACAGCAGAAGCTGAAACTTGTAAAACTTATAACTTTTGCTATACTTATCAGAATTTAGCAGAATTGGCCATTTTGGAAAGGGGAGAGCATCTAATATAACTTTCCAGTTTACCACTTTTTCAGATTCCATAAGGAACTCAAAATCCAGTCATTTGAATACAAGTCGAATCAACTAAAACAGCTTTTTCTTTTTTATGCTCGGTGTTTTGGGAAAACGATTTGTTCCACCCATCAAATTAACCCCAAAAAATCTATAAAAATTAGACCATGGTATTAACGCATACAAGAAGCTTTCAAATTAATTTGGAGTCGAAATTCCAACTTTAACATAAGTAATTAATTCTAACTACATACTAGTTTAGGGCTGATTCTTTAGTGTTTTATTTGTGTTCTACTACTTCAATATTGTGTGCCCTTTATTCTAGTCCATAAACATTCAATATGCACATGAAGTTTAGTCAAAGTTCTCTTATTTATTGACAATAATAATAATAATAACAACAAACACAAGTTGAGAACCCCCACCGAACGATTGGAAGAACTTGCTAGTTTTTCCTTCTCATTCATTGCTCCTTGTTCTTGCTCCTATTCAAGAACACCCTTAAGAAATGAACCCACTCTATTTTGATTTGATTTTGATCTCTCTTTCTTTTCTTTCTTTCTTTATTTTTTCTAAATTAAAACAAGTAAATGTAGAAGAAGAAATGTGAGATGAGAATGGATGGAACAAAAAAATGAAAATGGCTCTTTGCCTTTTCAGATTGGCCGGCCAAGGGTAGGGGGAGGGGTTTTATTGGATGAGAGGGGGTGGGCTTGTGGGTGAGAAGAGAGCCACTAGCTTTCATTCTTGTGGTTAAAACAATTGGAAAACAATTTGCAAATTTAAATTTCAATCAACACCCTACTCATCTCTAACCCTTCATTTTGATCATGATTGATAAAAAAATAAAAGACATTTTTCCAAAATCACATACTACATGATTTCGTACAAACGTACGAAATCGATACAGTATATATACGTACATATATCTGCCTATACAGATAATTTTTTTTAGTTAAAACGAATAATCTCTACCAAAAATATTTTAATTCAAAAATAATAATAAAATTAATTTTATTACCGGCTCGGAAGATTTCAGTACCAATTTGATACAATACAGATGTACACAGATTGGTATATATATATACAGATAATGTTTAGTAACAAAACCGAGTAATATCCACCAAAAATATTACAATTTTGAAAATAAAAATAAAATAAAAATAAAATAATATTTTCTTAATATCAGCTTGGGATTTTACAGACATTTTGTCAAAAACGCATTTTGCAGAATTTTGTACAAGTGCACAAAATCGATACAATGCATATATATACTTACTAGTATATATATATACAAATAACTTTTTATTAGGTAAACAAAGAAATTTCCATAAAAATATTTTAAGTTTAAAAATAATAATAATACAAATATAATATCCGATCGGGATATTACAATACTCCCTCTTTAGAATAGTTCTCTCCTCGGAAGTACGTTTAGTCAGGAGAACAGAAAAATATCCATATACTAAATAACTCGAGGAAAGAAAGCTTATATGGCTTTCCGGCTCCCAAGTGGCTTCTCCACGAACGGGTTCTCCAAAGAACCCGACCTTGATCCCAAAGCTGTTTGTAGAATCTACCAAAATTGAGATGTAACCCTCGAATCATGGTCAGAATCACTGATACTGGTACTCCATGCTGCTTCATTACTCCTTCAATGCGGACTTCCACTAATTTCTATAGCGACTAAGTCATCTTTTCGAACTTCTGGGAAATCATGTGATGAAGTCCATATTAATGTTCTGAGATCAACTTGCCGCTTCGGTGCTTCCATCCCTGCATCTCCTGCCTCACCCTTCTGACTTGCTTTCTTAGACTCGGTTGCAGCTTCCATCGTGCTAAAACTGAGCTCCAATCTTGAGTAATCATTTCAATACTCGCTGGCCTGATCTTCATTATTTAGCTTCTTACTTCATTCTCGGTCTTTGGCTGAGGCTAATACTTCACTACCTCGATCTTTTGCGGTTCAGTAGCCACTCCCCCTTAGAATAGGACATGGCCTACGAACGCCACTTCAAACTTCCAGCATCCACTTAGACAATTTGCACAAAGTTGATGCTCCTGTAGCCACTCTAAACTGCAGTCAAATGCTCAGCGTGCCCTTCTACCGTTCTTGCTAGGTCTAGTTTGGAGTTTACAGCCCTTACCAAAATCCCTAAGGATCCTGTTCATAGCCTATCGATCCAAGATCCCGGCAATACGAACGTATTCGCTTGCTACTACCCTGAACTTGGATTCTGTCTACACTCCCGTCCCGCGATTAACTTACACCGGTTAAGACCTGACGGTGCACGAGGGGTGACTCTTCCACAGTCCACAAGGAGTAAAATAAATACACAACATGATGGTCATGGCTCCTAGGGTAGTGATATCACCCTAGATGAGCAGAATAACTGCGTACTAGCTAATAAGCTACATACGAGCAAAACAACTTACATACGAGCCGACTAGCTATGTATGAGCCAAACGAATTACATACGAGCCAACTGGCTATGTATGCGACAAATGAATTACATAGAAGCAACCATAAAAGTCTTCTAAAAACCTAGAAGCGAAATAATATGCTACTAGCAAAACTTGATGTTTTATACATAAAAGCAACATATAAAGCCTTCTAACAACCTAGAGCAATTAAACAAGCTACTCTTATCGAAATTTAACAAAATTGGACTATTTAGATAGGTGAGAACATCTACTACAACTCTCTAGTTGAATACATTCTCAAATTAAGTCAATAAGAGGTACAAAAACCTCGAACAATCTAAACAGCGAAGCTTTAGCCGAAATGACCCGCTGCTGTGACTTGCAACGGTCATAACTTCTACTCTGCTTATCGAAATATAACCCAATAGGACATTTTGGAAAGGTGAGAACATCTAATATAACTTTCTAATTGAACACTTTTTCAGATTTAGTAAGTAAGAGGTACAGAAACTTCGAACAATGTAGGTAGCTACTTCTGCCAAAAGGCTAACTGCTGTCAATCTTCTAAAAGTCATAACTCCTACTTCGCTTATTGGAATCTAACCAAATAGGACATTTTAGAAAGGCGAGAAACTCTACTACAACTCTCTAGTTGATGACCTTCTCAGATTCAGTCATTACAGGGAAGAAAAACCTCGAACAATTTAAATAGCGAAGCTTCAGCCACAAGGCTAGCTGCTGTGATTTGTAAAGGTCATAACTCCTACTCCGCTTATCAGAATCTAACAAAATTAGGCTTTTTGAAAATGAGAGAACATCTACTAAAACTTTATAGTTGAACAGTTTTTCAGATTCTGTAAGGAACTCAAAATCCAACTCCTTAAACACAATACAAAAAGCAACAAAGACAACCCAAAAGCCGAAACTTCCAAAGTTCATAACTTTTGCTATATATATAAGATTCTAGCAAAATTTGGCTTCCTGGAATAGGGATTACATCTACTACAACTTTCTAGTTGACCACTTTTCCAGATTCCTTACAGAGCTCAATATCCAGCTATTTGAACACAACTCAAGAACAACAAAAAGCACAGCAAAAGCTGAAACTTGTAAAGCTTATAACTTTTGCTACACTTATCAGAATCTAGCAAAAATGAGCTGTGTGGAAAGGGAAGAATATCTACTACAACTTTCTAGTTAACCACTTTTCCATATTTCCTTATAGAGCTCAAAATCCAGCTTTTTGAACACAACTCAAGAACAACAAAAAGCACAACAAAAACTGAAACTTGTAAATCTTATAACTTTTGCTATACTTATCGGAATGTGACAAAATTGGGATTTATGGAAAGGAGAGAACATCTAATACAACTTTCTAGTTGACCAATTTTCCAGATACCTTATAGAGCTCAAAATCCAACTATTTGAACACCACTCGAGAACAACAAAAAGCACAAGAAAAGCTGAAACTTGTAAAGTTTATAACTTTTTCTATACTTATCCAAATGTAGCACAATTGGGATTTCCAGAAAGGGGAGAACATCTACTACAACTTTCTAGTTGACCACTTTTCCAGATTCCTTAAAGAGCTAAAAATTGCAGCTCTTTGAACACAACTAAAGAACAACAAAAAGCACAACAAAAGCTAAAACTTGTAAAGCTTATAACTTTTGCTATACTTATCGGAATCTAGCAAAATTCTACTTTCTAGATATGGGAGAACATCTACTACAACTTTCTAGTTGACCACATTTCCAGATTCGTTATAGAGCTTAAAATCCAGCCCTTTGAAAACAATTCAAAAACTAAAAGAAACCCAGCAAAAGTTACAGCAAAAGTTGAAACTTGTCAAGGTCGTAACTTTTGCTATACTTATCGGAATCTAAAAAATTGGCCATTTTGGAAAGAGAAAAACATCTACTACAACTTTCTAGTTGACCACTTTTTCAGATTCCATAAAGAATTCAAAATCCAGTTCTTTGAACACAATTCAAAAACAACAAAAAACACAACAAAAGTTGAAACTTGTAAAGCTTATAACTTTTGCTATACTTATCTGAATCTAGCAAAATTGGCCATTTTGAAAAGGAGAGAACATCTACTACAACTTTCTAGTTTACCACTATTTCAGATTTCGTAAGGAACTCAAAATCTAGTCCTTTGAATACAAGTCGAATCAACCAAAACAGCTTTTTCTATTTTATGCTTGCTGTTTGGGGGGAACGATTTGTTTCACCAATCAAATTAACCCCAAAAAATCTATAAAAGTTAGATAATTGCAGTAACACATACAAGAAGCTCTCAAATTAATTTGGAGTCAAAATTTCATCTTTAACACAAGTAAATAATTCTAAGTACATACTAGTTTAGGGTTGATTCTTTAGTGTTTTATTTGTGTTCTACTTCTTCAATCTTGTATGCTCTTTATTCTAGTCCATAAACATTCAATATGTACATGAAATTTAGTCCAAGTTCTCCAATTTATTGACAATAATAATATTAATAACAACAGCTACTAGTTGAGAACCCCCACCCAACGATTGGAAGAACTTGTTAGTTTTTCCTTCTCCTTCCTTGCTCATTGTTCTTGCTCCTCTTCAAGAACACCCTTAAGAAATGAACCCACTCTATTTTGATTTGATTTTGATCTTTCTTTCTTTTCATTCTTTCTTTATTTTTTCTAAATTAAAACAAGTAAAAGTAGAAGAAGAAATGTGAGATGAGAATGGACGGAACAAAAAAATGAAAATGGCTCTTTGCCTTTTGAGATTGGCCGGCCAAGGGTAGGGGGAGGGGTTTTATAGGATGAGAGGGGGTGGGTTTGTGGGTGAGAAGAGCCACTTGTTTTCATTCTTGTGGTTAAAACAATTGGAAATCAATTTGCAAACGCAAGCAACACCCTACTCATCTCTAACCGTTCATTTTGATCATGACTGATCAAAAATAAAATACATTTTCCCAAAATCACATACTACATGATTTTGTACAAATGTACGAAATCGATACAGTACATATACCTATATATATCTGTTTAAACAGATAATTTTTATTAGTTAAAACGAATAATCTCAACCAAAAATATTAATTCAGAAATAATAATAAAAATAGTTTTATTACCGGTTTGGAAGATTTCAGTACCAATTTGATACAATACTAATATGGCTAAAAATGGGTGTAAATCGGAACCATTCAAAGTGGGCACGAATCTTAAAGTCTCAGGGGGGAGATGGTAATTTCACCTACAGACGGGTCCGAATTGGGTACCGGGTCTCTCCTCTTGGACCCGCTAGCCCATGAACGGGTCTGTTCGGCAGAGAACGGGTCTCAACCCGTTAAGGACCAACTCAACGGGATAGGAGGAAATCCTGTCTCGTCCTTATCTACAGGAGGTGGTTACAACCACTTCTATCCAGTCACACAAGGAAGTAGGGATTGGATCTTATCTCGAAGCAGATCCCTATGGCGAGTATAAATACCTCACTTACCTCCTACTGTCACAGGTGATCACACTTTGCACACTTGAGCTCTTTCTCTTCACTTTTTTTGTGTAATCTTGAGCGTCGGAGGGTTCGTTGCCGGGATCCATCCCGGTGTTTCGAACGTTTGTGTAGGTTCAAACGAGCAACAAGGAGTCAATTTATCAACAAGGAAGAATAAGGGTTCCTCCCGTTCGAGTTCCTACGAACCTACAAATCTCATCTATTGCCCCCACACCAGATTCATCGGCAACAGATTGGTGCCGTTTGTGGGAACCTCTCTCGACAAAGCAATCCAGCCTTCCTCCTTCCATCAAAGCCACTCTCAACAATGCCTCCCAAGAAGAGACCCGCAAACTCCAATCGAAGAAAAACCTCTTCTCATCCTCTTCCTCCTCCTTCGCAAGGGGACCTGCCTCCTCCCAACCAACCGACCCAGCAGCTCGATCCACTGGCTCCGCAGTCCATTCAGCAGCCTTTAGGGCCCTAAGACATAGTGGGGGAACACTCTCGACGGAGCCGCCATAAGCAACCTGTCCATCAGGTTCTAGTTTCCATCCACAATGCCAAACAGACTCAATGGCTTCCTATACTCCTCCCACTCCAAAGGATCTGCAGAATGTGATCAACACCCGACAGACCGAGCATGGACCCGATCTTTGCACCCATCTAGATGAGAGGCGGGCCCAAGAGGCAAACCCTCGCCGCGAGCCCCTGCAGGATCGCTCGCCTCGCCGATCCAACCAAGGAGGGTCTAACTCTCCCTGAAGGCGAAGAGAGTCGCCTCAATGTCGCCCAAGACGAAGCCGCTCCCCGACAGGTCGCCGTGCACCTCGGGCCCATCTTGAGCAGGAGGCCCCCATCATAAGGGCAGAATTCCAGCAATTCCAGGAGGCAGTCCTCCGGGTGCTCAACGCTGCCCTCAACAATGGCCGTCGGGCTCCCAGTCCTCTGCCAGATCCTCGCTATCCTCATAGATCCTGCAGTCCCCGACCAGCTCCTCGCCATCCTCACCGTTCTCGCAGTCCTCGATCGGCTCCGAGCCATCCTCGCCGCTCCTGAAATCCCAGGCCAGCTTCGAACCATCACCGCCCTTCTCCCGACCATCACCGTCGCTCCCGGAGTCCGCAGCCTGCTCCAAGCCGTCCCTATCGTTCTATCAGTCCGCCACCTACTCAAAGCCATCGCCATCGTAGCCCCATCTCTCCTCGGCATGAGGAGGAGCCTCAAGGCTCAGTAAGACATGACCGAAGGGAGGAATCAGTCTACCGCTGTCTCCACGAGATGGAGAGGTGCCTCGGCCAGCTCCACTGGGACGAGGACCTCCGTCCAAGTAGGCCCCCATTCTCTTGCACCATCATGGAGGCTCCAGTCCCAGAAAACTTCAAATCTCCACACTTTGAGACTTACACCGGGGAGTCGGACCCCCGCAGACCACATCGAGAGTTTTAAAACTCTCATGATGATCCACCATGCATTCGATGCCCTCCTTTGCAAGACATTCCCGACTACACTTAAGGGGCCGGCCCGGGAGTGGTACTCTTAATTGCCACCGGCATCTATCTTTTCCTTTAACGAATTCGAGGGTCTTTTCCTCATGCATTTAATGAGCAGTCGCCGCGCCGAGAAGACGAGCGACTCCCTACTGTTCCTTAGTCAAAAGAAAGGCGAACGATTGAGGGACTCTGTCAAGCGCTTCACTGCTGAAGCCAGGTCCATTGCTTCCATGGAACCCTCGGTCGCCACTGTCGCCTTCCGGTCAAACGTCCTCAATGCTGACCTCAGGGCGTCCCTCGCCAAAAAGCCCCATCGGGACTTCACAGAGCTCCTTCTCCGGAGCGAGAAGTATATTCGAGCAGAGGAGGCTCTCCACTGCCCCACCTTCGAGGCATCGTCATCCACGAACAAGCGGAAGGGTACAGAAGAAGGAGCTAAGAAGCTCCAAAAGGACAATAGGGGTCAGCGTCGTCCACCTCCATGGTTCGAGAAATTCACTCTACTTAACGCAAGTGTATCTGCTATACTGATGGAGATTAGGAACGAGGGTCGCTTACCACCTCCTTCCAAGATGAATACTCTAGGAAAGAGGAGGGATCGGAACAAGTGGTGCCATTTCCACCGGGACCACGGGCACGGCACAGATGAATGTTGGGCCCTTAAAGATGAGATTGAGGCCCTCATCTACAGGGGGCAGCTCAATCGTTTCGTCAGGATGGATAGGGCCGATCCACCTCCATGCCATGGGGGGCTAATAGGCAAATGGAGCAGCATGCGGAGGCTCCAGAGGTTGAAACAGAGGCTTGTATGTATATTGTTGTCTCATATATTGTTGAAATAGAGGCTTCTAGGTTGAACAGGCCATAGACTGCGGTTTATGAGTTAGGGGGCCACAGGGAATGCTTCGAGCTAACCTGCGGTAACTTCGAGGGTTCGTCGGGTTTTTGAGTGAGGTCCGGTTAGCCAGGTAGTAGTGGCAAACATTGACACCATGAGCGTACTGCATTGGTGGGACTTGACCACGTCTGCAACTTCATCAGTCACGTTGTATCTGTCAGGAACAGATTGTGTACAAATAGAAATTCATAATGCAGGTTCAAATCCCTATATATAGATAAACGGCTTGAGATGGAGCGTATGTAGTATGGGATGCATACTGTTCCGGAGACTTGCTTGCATTAAAATAAGAGCATCATTGTATTGGTAATCTTGCATTAGTGTTAAGTCATAACATACACTGGCACATCAATTATATGTACACGTTTCTTTTCCAATCAAGATGAATTGCGGGTGTGATTGTTGAAGTATATAATGAGTGTGAAAGTGATGTATTGCTGGGCGTGATGATATGTGTTGTAATAAATGAATGAATGCGATGTTGTGTGATATTAGATTGAAAAAGAATATAAGTCGTGAGTCTATAAATGCAAATGAATGGTAAATGAGGTGCAGTTTATGTGAAAGTAGAGTTATTGTGAATGTAAAGCGTTATGGAAAAGTAAAGTTATAGGAATAATTTGTATAAGGCATAAAGTGATGGGCATTAAGCATTGTGCGTTAAGCGACTAATTGTTAATGATTTCCAACAAAAGATAAGTATGTTATGAGCGGGTATGGGTATACATACAGTTGATGACTTAGAGGGTATTTGAGGTGAAATCCCATTTATGATGTTTACATGTTCAGTTGTCAAGTAAAATTTGATTATCTTGGTATTCGTAGTTCGTTCTGTTTTTACTTATAAAGTTTAATTTATTTGCTTAATTAATAAATTATACTCACACCAAAAATGGCTAACCCCTTAGTGTTTGGGGGTTAGGTAGTCCCTGGACTACCCTAGGTCCCCTACTGTTACAGGTCCTCAGCAGTACAGAGGTGAGGTGTAGATTCATGGTTCTGTGGTGTGGAGCTTCATTTTACATTTGTTGTTTAAGGTTTAATTATGTGAATAGTGAAATTTATGTTTCGAATTGTATTTTTGATGTATATGTATGTGAATGATGATGATGAGTATAGTGTGGAGTGGCATGATATGTTTTTGACCCGTACCCATCTCGTTGTGGAGTACCAGGCCGTGTGGTATGATTTATAAGTTATTTTCTAAAAACTTTACTACGTTTTCAAAGGAAATTATGGTTTTTAATTGATAATTGATATCGTGTTATGAGTTTGGCCCCCAGAGCATGATATTTATATTGCCTGTGTGATTCTGCTCATTTTGGCCTGGGAAGCCCATGATATTATTGCTTGTGATGTGAGCTACGGAATTTAGAGTAGAATTCCGTAATTTTTTGTGTTTCAGGGTAGAAATTTCAGGGGAAACTCTCCCAAAATTTTCTTGGAAATATAAATATTTTAGTTTATGTTTAAAGTAATATAGAAATTGAAAGAATTGATTTTTGGAGTCAAAGAAAAAAAGGGGCAGGCGTTACAGTTTGATATGACAAATTGATATTTGTAATTATTGTGTAATAACTCTTATGGCAATAAAAAGTGTTTAAAATTCCGTATTATTTACCGTGTTGAGATGCATTTGAAGACAAAGATTCTGGCATATGTCATGGTTTCCAAGTTACCGAAAATCGGGGTGCTACAGAGTGGTATCAGAGCTGACTTCAAATTACCGTCCAACACAGTAGGAAAATTAAACTTGGATGCCTTTTAGGAGTCGGCTTTTAGGTAGTTGTAGATAGTTATAATTCATATTGTTGGTTCTTTCAACTTATGTTGTATAGTTTTCCTATATCTGGACTAATTCTAGTATATGTATTACCTTCTTTTAAACACATGATGGTATTCAAGGATATCCTTACCGAGGATGTGCTGGTGAAAGAGAGTGAACCGATATCGATGGACGATCCGATGATCTTGAGCGCGGAGCCAAAGGTGATTTCACCACCGCAGGGGCTAAGTGTGGATCACCGCATGGCAGTGGTTGCCAGCATATATCAAAAAATTTAAGAAGCTGAGGAAGTGCAGGTTTAGGAAAGGTCGTCATGCTAAGCAACTGGGTGATGCCTTCGGAGCTATATTAGTAGGCCTAGCAAAGGAGCAAGAACACCTTGATTCCAGATTGGCACGACTACAACATGAATGGGAGCAAATCCCAGAGACCACCAAGGTTGTAGTATGCAATCTTTGTGAGAGAGTCGGGCACAAGAAATCAATCTATCCACGATAACAAGGGACAAGATCTGCACCAGTATCAGGGTTCAAGAACCAAGGTCAGAAGCAGAAGACTCAGAAAATGGAGGGCAAACTTGGAGGCACAAGACAGGAAGTTGTTTCCTATGTGGTGATCATGGTCATCTCAAGAACCAGTGTCCGAGGAAGGACACTCAGATAGATACCCGTACATGTTACAAATATGGGAGGATTGGTCATATCCGACCAGATTGTCCCCAGATTCACAGGAGGGATGGCAGATCAACCCCGAAGATGAACAATAAAGGAAAGGAGCATGTTCACCAAGGGTATAGTTCACACTTACTACCAGCAAGCTGTAGAAGGCAGGAGTGCGAGTACCAATATGTGCATATAGAACTGCAACTAAGTTAAAAGTTGTAATTTTGACATTTAATTTGGACTAAGAAGTAATGTATGATGAAACACTTTCGTAACCAGTTGGATTTACATATATATGGAATCCATGAAATTGTTTTGTTCAATTGTGGTTCATCACATTCTTTTGTCTGAATTATTTTTAAAGAGTTGAGATGTGTGCGGGAGGCAACTCTAGATTTTGTTTGGTTGAATACACCATCTGGACCATCAGCTTTAAGCAAATTATAGGAGAGAATCCTTGAAGTCTGAAGTAATGATCATAGGCCATATCCTATTCTAAGGAGGGAGTGGCTACTGAACTGCAAATGATCGAGATAAGTGAGGGATTGACTTCAGCCAAAGATCATGAAGGAAGCAAGAAGCTAAATGATGAGATCAAGCGAGCCAGTATTAGAGTGATTACTCAAGTTTAGAGCTCAGTTTTGGCATGATGGGAGCTGCAACTGAGTCTAAGTGTGCAAGTTAGAAGGCTTAGGCAGGAAATGCAGGGATTGAAGCACTGAAGCGGCAGAGTTCTCCAAGATCAGCTTATGATTAAGCAGCCACTAAGAGCACGCCAAGGAAGGAATCTCACTCAGACAGAGGGCAATCGTGTTAACAATTCAGTAAGGTCACGAAGAGAAGCTGCTCAGGGGCTGAAGCGGCAATGTGTGACTTCGTCATTTCTAAGGAGGGAGTGGTCACCAACCAACAGGAGTCGTAATAAAGGAGTAAATCAACATCACTCGAAGACAAGGATAGAGCAAGGTAATGCAGCCACTGTCTACTCCAGAACAGGAGCAGAAGAATGTCAGCATCAAATTCATGGTGGGTCTGTCCAGAAGGCTGAAGGATAACATTTCAACTTGGTAGAAGACCAGTTTTTCGAGAATATCACTCGAGAAACTGGAGATGGTTCAGGAAAATATTTCGTGAACCATTGATGTTTGTGTTTGTTTTCCTCTCCACTAGTAGCGTTCTGAGGACAGAACGATTCTAAGGAGGGAGTAATGTAATACCCCGCAAAATAGCATATGGCTATTTTGCATCGTAATCTGTGAGCAATTGAGAATTGCACGCGATTATGTATTTTTCTAATAATGATTTTTTTTAATTGAGAAATATCTGATATATATCTACTTTGTTTATAATTTTGAAGGATTATTACGAGGTTGTTTTAATGTATTTTGTACGATTGGTATTATTAAAGTGGAGATTTGGGGCTTATTTGATATATTTTAGAGACTTGGGGGCTTTTTGGTAATATTCCCTTACTTTATTTATTCACCTAATTAATTGTTTATTTACTTTTTACAATCCCCCCTCTCCTTCCTTCCTTCTATCTTTCTTTCTCCCGTTCCCTTCCCAAACCGAAAGAAAAATCCCCACTCTGAACCCACTTCGGTGCCCTCTCTCTCCGCTCAAATCCCCCCCACCACCCCATTTCTTCGTCTTTTTTAAATTAAATCGAGGGATAGACTAATAGAAGGGTTCTCTACATCGTGGTGGCATCGGATTTCCGAAAGGATTTCGGGAAGGTAAACCCTAAATTATTTTATTATATAAAATTGAGTGTGGTTAATTTCTTTTGAGTAAGGGTATTATGGTAGGAAGATTAGGAGATGTTGGGAAGGGTAGATGTGAGAAATTAGCAGATTCTTAGATGGTTTGCAAGTTGTTAATAAATTAGGGTTTTGGGTTTGTAAAAAAGAACTATATGTGTATGAATTATTTCTCGTATAGTAGTGGAAAGTATAGTTGGACCACTAGAAAATTTAGGAGTGGTTCTAGTAATTATTTGGGGATAAAAATTCTATAGGCATTAGATTATTATGTGCATTGCACGTGTGTATCCCAGGCATTCAACAAACGGTTGTGTGATATTTGAAAGAGTGTTATTAGCTCTTATGATTGGTTTGGATGATTTGAGTTTTAATTGCGATGAAATTTGATCATAGGATATATTAGCAACTTTGGCTGCTGGGTGGCAATGTGGTGCTTCGAATCTTCGTAGGAAATATGTGAGTATAAATTTATTTACGTATTTTTGTGTTTTAAGAAAATTTTATAATAACCTGAATGGTTGGTATGATTTATGGATAAGGCGTATTTGGATCAAGGGTATCGGAATAACGTATATGTGTATATGGGGTTAAGTTATATTTATATGATGATATCAAAATATGGTGAGTATGGTTTTATATACGCATTTGATGTTTTGAAGAAGTTCGAATAAACTGAATTGTTGTTATTATTTATGGATGAAGCGTATTGGGATGAAGTGTATTGGTATAAATTAATGGACCAGTTATGTATATGGGGATGAGTTACACTTATATAATAATATCGAAATATGTGAGTGTGATCTCTTTTGTTTTATGTACGTGGTGTGTTGTTGGATTGTTGTAGGATTGAGGCTCATGCTATATACCATACTTAGATTATTGTAGAAAAATTATATACCACGCTTGAATGGTAGTGAATGCTCATGGTTAAGTTGTAGTAACATACATGCTTAAGTTGTAGTAACCAGTCACGCTTAAGTCGTATTCATGCTTTAGATTGTTGTAAGTCCATGCTTAAGTTGTATTCATGGTTAAGATTGTTGTGAGTACATGCTTAAGTTGTATTCATGCTTAAGAGTATTGTAGGTTGATGTTCAAGTTATATACCAGGCTTAAGGCCATTATAGATTTTTGCTTAAGTAATAAAAAAGAATCATGTTGTTGTAGTTATGGAGTTAACTATAGTGTGGTACTCGTAGTATTAGTAATGAACTATCGCGTTATAGTTGTAGTGTAGTAGAGAACTATCATGTTGTGGTGGTAGCGTTAGTAAAGAACTATCGCGTTATAGTTGTAGGGTAGTAGAGAACTATCATGTTGTGGTGGTAGCGTTAGTGAAGAACCATCGTGTTGTAGTTGCAATACTCGAGTTGTATAGTAGTTCTAGATTCAAAGGAACCAAACTCGAATTGTATTATGATTGTAGAGGAAGATTAAAAAGAACCCATGAGCCCATGCTTTTAGTCCTAGGTGATTCTAGCTCAAACTTGAAGAAAGAACCCAAGAATTTAGTGCATGTAGTTCTAGTTCAATTGGGGAGGGAAACCACAGATTCTAGTTTTATGAGACCCTAAGTAAAGTTGGACCATATCACATGAACATTACACATCTTCATGGGTAATAAGGGTTGAGAATGTCACTAATAATCGTTAGCTTGATAAAAATTTGATGTCTCTTCTTGGGCTTCTGATTGGTAGAATGTCTATTGAGATTGTTAGTAAATTCTTCTGTTGTTTCTAATTCTAGAAGATCAAGTTTGCTAGTAAGCACGTTTTGTTGCTTCTAAGTTTGATAACCTGTATGGTTGTTTTTGTATGTGATTTTGCTCGTACGTGGCTTGACTGACCCATATGTAGTTATGGGTCTCATATGCAGCTTATTTGGCTCGTATGTAGGTTGTTGTCTTATACGCGACTCGCCATGGCCTGTATGTAGCTGTTGGTCTCATACGCAGCTTATTTGGCTTGTATATATATTGTTGTCTCATACGTATCTTGCCTGGCTCGTATATAGTTGTTGGTCTCATACATAGCTTGTTGGCTCATATGTATTCTGTTTACTCGTATATAGCTTATTAGCTAGTACGCAGTTTTGTTGTGCTCGTCTAGGGTGATATTATTACCCTAGGGGCTATTGACCATCAAGACGTGTTTCCTTACTCTTAAGGGACTGTGGACAAGTCACTTCGCATGTACCGTCAGATCTTACCCGGTGTAGGTTGATCACGGATCGGAGTGTTGAAGAAATCCAAGTTCAAGGTAGTAGCATGCGAATACATTCGTATTGCCGGGGTGTTGGATCGATAGGCCATGAACCAGTTCTTTATGGATTCTGGTAAGTCTAGGTTGAGCAGCCTAGTAGAGTTATCTTGCGAAGTCTAATTTAAGACCTAGCATGTTGTGTTTATAATATTTTCATCCCTAGGATTGTTCAGGGTTAGTGACATTATTATGGTAGTGACTTATAAAGATCCTTTACTTAACCATTTTGCCAGAAAGCGAGGAGTTGGTATTAGGGGGCACCTTACGACCAACTCATCCTTTCGGACGACTTTAGGTGGTGTTATTGGGTTGTACCTTCCTATCAAAGGGATACATACGGTGGCTTCTCACGAGTTGGGAGCACTGGTTACGTATCTTACACTGTTAATTCCTGAAGTGCCATGATAAAGGCAGCGGAGCTAGGGGATGGACCCCGGAACTCCGTCGTGTCCTATGCCGGGGAAGCGAACAGGCCATATACTACGGTTTATGAGTTAGGGGGCCACAGGGGATGCTTCGAGCTAACCTGCGTTGCGGTAACTCCGAGGGTTCGTCTGGTTAGCCGGGTAGTAGTGCCAAACATAGACACCATGAGCGTACTGCATTGGTGGGACTTGACCACGTCTGCAACCCCATTAGTCATGTTGTATCTGTTAGGAACAGATTGTGTACAAATAGAAATTCATAACGCGGGTTCAAATCCCTATATATGGAGAAACGACTTGAGATGGGGCATATGTAGTATGGGATGCATACTGTTCCGGAGACTAGCTTGCATTAGAATAAGTGCATCATTGTATTGGTAATCTTGCATTAGTGTTAAGTCATAACATACACTAGCACATCAATTACATGTACACGTTTCTTTTCCATTCTAGATGAATTGCGAGTATGATAGTTGAAGTGTATAATAAGTGTGAAAGTGATGTATTGCGGGACGTGATGATATGTGTTGTAATAAATGAATGAATGCGATGTTGTGTGATATGAGATTGAGAAAGAATATAAGTCGTGAGTCTGTAAATGCAAATGAATGGTAAATGATGTGCACTTTATGTGAAAGTAGAGTTATTATGAATGTAAAGCCTTATGGGAAAGTAAAGTTATAAGAATAATTTGTATAAGGCATAAAGTGATGGGCGTTAAGCATTCTGAGTTAAGCGACTAATTGTGAATGATTTCCAACTAAAGATGAGTATGTTATGAGCGGGTATGGGTATACATACAGTTGATGACTTAGAGGGTATTTGAGGTGAAATCCCATTTATGATGTTTACATGTTCAGTTGTCAAGTAAAATTTGATTATCTTGGTATTCGTAGTTCGTTCTGTTTTTACTTATAAAGTTTAATTTATTTGCTTAATTAATAAATTATACTCACACCAGAAATGGCTAACCCCTTAGTGTTTGGGGGTTAGAGAGTCCCTGGACTACCCTAGGTCCCCTACTGTTACAGGTCTTCAGCAGTGCAGAGTAGAGGTGTAGATTCATGGTTCTGTGGTGTGGAGCTTCATTTTACATTTGTTGTTTAAGGTTTAATTATGTGAATAGTGAAATTTATGTTTCGAATTGTATTTTTGATGTATATGTATGTGGATGATGATGATGAGTATAGTGTGGAGTGGCATGATATGTTTTTGACCCGTACCCATCTCGTTGTGGAGTACCAGGCCGTGTGGTATGATTTATAAGTTATTTTCTAAAAACTTTACTACGTTTTCAAAGGAAATTATGGTTTTTAATTGATAATTGATATCGTGTTATGAGTTTGGCCCCCAGAGCATGATATTTATATTGCCTGTGTGATTCTGCTCATTTTGGCCTGGGGAGCCCATGATATTATTGCTTGTGATGTGAGCTACGGAATTTAGAGTAGAATTCCGTAATTTTTTGTGTTTCAGGGTAGAAATTTCAGGGGAAACTCTCCCAAAATTTTCTTGGAAATATAAATATTTTAGTTTATGTTTAAAGTAATATAGAAATTGAAAGAATTGATTTTTGGAGTCAAAGAAAAAAAGGGGCAGGCGTTACAGTTTGATATGACAAATTGATATTTGTAATTATTGTGTAATAACTCTTATGGCAATAAAAAGTGTTTAAAATTCCGTATTATTTACCGTGTTGAGATGCATTTGAAGGCAAAGATTCTGGCATATGTCATGGTTTCCAAGTTACCGAAAATCGGGGTGCTACAGAGTGGTATCAGAGCTGACTTCAAATTACCGTCCAACACAGTAGGAAAATTAAACTTGGATGCCTTTTAGGAGTCGGCTTTTAGGTAGTTGTAGATAGTTATAATTCATATTGTTGGTTCTTTCAACTTATGTTGTATAGTTTTCCTATATCTGGACTAATTCTAGTATATGTATTACCTTCTTTTAAACACATGATGGTATTCAAGGATATCCTTACCGAGGATGTGCTGGTGAAAGAGAGTGAACCGATATCGATGGACGATCCGATGATCTTGAGCGCGGAGCCAAAGGAGATTTCACCACCGCAGGGGCTAAGTGTGGATCACCGCATGGCAGTGGTTGCCAGCATATATCAAAAACTTTAAGAAGCTGAGGAAGTGCAGGTTTAGGAAAGGTCGTCATGCTAAGCAACTGGGTGATGCCTTCGGAGCTATATTAGTAGGCCTAGCAAAGGAGCAAGAACACCTTGATTCCAGATTGGCACGACTACAACATGAATGGGAGCAAATCCCAGAGACCACCAAGGTTGTAGTATGCAATCTTTGTGAGAGAGTCGGGCACAAGAAATCAATCTATCCACGATAACAAGGGACAAGATCTGCACCAGTATCAGGGTTCAAGAACCAAGGTCAGAAGCAGAAGACTCAGAAAATGGAGGGCAAACTTGGAGGCACAAGACAGGAAGTTGTTTCCTATGTGGTGATCATGGTCATCTCAAGAACCAGTGTCCGAGGAAGGACACTCAGATAGATACCCGTACATGTTACAAATATGGGAGGATTGGTCATATCCGACCAGATTGTCCCCAGATTCACAGGAGGGATGGCAGATCAACCCCGAAGATGAACAATAAAGGAAAGGAGCATGTTCACCAAGGGTATAGTTCACACTTACTACCAGCAAGCTGTAGAAGGCAGGAGTGCGAGTTCCAATATGTGCATATAGAACTGCAACTAAGTTAAAAGTTGTAATTTTGACATTTAATTTGGACTAAGAAGTAATGTATGATGAAACACTTTCGTAACCAGTTAGATTTACATATATATGGAATCCATGAAATTGTTTTGTTCAATTGTGGTTCATCACATTCTTTTGTCTGAATTATTTTTAAAGAGTTGAGATGTGTGCGGGAGGCAACTCTAGATTTTGTTTGGTTGAATACACCATCTGGACCATCAGCTTTAAGCAAATTATAGGAGAGAATCCTTGAAGTCTGAAGTAATGATCATAGGCCATATCCTATTCTAAGGAGGGAGTGGCTACTGAACTGCAAATGATCGAGATAAGTGAGGGATTGACTTCAGCCAAAGATCATGAAGGAAGCAAGAAGCTAAATGATGAGATCAAGCGAGCCAGTATTAGAGTGATTACTCAAGTTTAGAGCTCAGTTTTGGCATGATGGGAGCTGCAACTGAGTCTAAGTGTGCAAGTTAGAAGGCTTAGGCAGGAAATGCAGGGATTGAAGCACTGAAGCGGCAGAGTTCTCCAAGATCAGCTTATGATTAAGCAGCCACTAAGAGCACGCCAAGGAAGGAATCTCACTCAGACAGAGGGCAATCGTGTTAACAATTCAGTAAGGTCACGAAGAGAAGCTGCTCAGGGGCTGAAGCGGCAATGTGTGACTTCGTCATTTCTAAGGAGGGAGTGGTCACCAACCAACAGGAGTCGTAATAAAGGAGTAAATCAACATCACTCGAAGACAAGGATAGAGCAAGGTAATGCAGCCACTGTCTACTCCAGAACAGGAGCAGAAGAATGTCAGCATCAAATTCATGGTGGGTCTGTCCAGAAGGCTGAAGGATAACATTTCAACTTGGTAGAAGACCAGTTTTTCGAGAATATCACTCGAGAAACTGGAGATGGTTCAGGAAAATATTTCGTGAACCATTGATGTTTGTGTTTGTTTTCCTCTCCACTAGTAGCGTTCTGAGGACAGAACGATTCTAAGGAGGGAGTAATGTAATACCCCGCAAAATAGCATATGGCTATTTTGCATCGTAATCTGTGAGCAATTGAGAATTGCACGCGATTATGTATTTTTCTAATAATGATTTTTTTTAATTGAGAAATATCTGATATATGTCTACTTTGTTTATAATTTTGAAGGATTATTACGAGGTTGTTTTAATGTATTTTGTATGATTGGTATTATTAAAGTGGAGATTTGGGGCTTATTTGATATATTTTAGAGACTTGGGGGCTTTTTGGTAATATTCCCTTACTTTATTTATTCACCTAATTAATTGTTTATTTACTTTTTACAATCCCCCCTCTCCTTCCTTCCTTCTATCTTTCTTTCTCCCGTTCCCTTCCCAAACCGAAAGAAAAATCCCCACTCTGAACCCACTTCGGTGCCCTCTCTCTCCGCTCAAATCCCCCCCACCCCCCCATTTCTTCGTCTTTTTTAAATTAAATCGAGGGATAGACTAATAGAAGGGTTCTCTACATCGTGGTGGCATCGGATTTCCGAAAGGATTTCGGGAAGGTAAACCCTAAATTATTTTATTATATAAAATTGAGTGTGGTTAATTTCTTTTGAGTAAGGGTATTATGGTAGGAAGATTAGGAGATGTTGGGAAGGGTAGATGTGAGAAATTAGCAGATTCTTAGATGGTTTGCAAGTTGTTAATAAATTAGGGTTTTGGGTTTGTAAAAAAGAACTATATGTGTATGAATTATTTCTCGTATAGTAGTGGAAAGTATAGTTGGACCACTAGAAAATTTAGGAGTGGTTCTAGTAATTATTTGGGGATAAAAATTCCATAGGCATTAGATTATTATGTGCATTGCACGTGTGTATCCCAGGCATTCAACAAACGGTTGTGTGATATTTGAAAGAGTGTTATTAGCTCTTATGATTGGTTTGGATGATTTGAGTTTTAATTGCGATGAAATTTGATCATAGGATATATTAGCAACTTTGGCTGCTGGGTGGCAATGTGGTGCTTCGAATCTTCGTAGGAAATATGTGAGTATAAATTTATTTACGTATTTTTGTGTTTTAAGAAAATTTTATAATAACCTGAATGGTTGGTATGATTTATGGATAAGGCGTATTTGGATCAAGGGTATCGGAATAACGTATATGTGTATATGGGGTTAAGTTATATTTATATGATGATATCAAAATATGGTGAGTATGGTTTTATATACGCATTTGATGTTTTGAAGAAGTTCGAATAAACTGAATTGTTGTTATTATTTATGGATGAAGCGTATTGGGATGAAGTGTATTGGTATAAATTAATGGACCAGTTATGTATATGGGGATGAGTTACACTTATATAATAATATCGAAATATGTGAGTGTGATCTCTTTTGTTTTATGTACGTGGTGTGTTGTTGGATTGTTGTAGGATTGAGGCTCATGCTATATACCATACTTAGATTATTGTAGAAAAATTATATACCACGCTTGAATGGTAGTGAATGCTCATGGTTAAGTTGTAGTAACATACATGCTTAAGTTGTAGTAACCAGTCACGCTTAAGTCGTATTCATGCTTTAGATTGTTGTAAGTCCATGCTTAAGTTGTATTCATGGTTAAGATTGTTGTGAGTACATGCTTAAGTTGTATTCATGCTTAAGAGTATTGTAGGTTGATGTTCAAGTTATATACCAGGCTTAAGGCCATTATAGATTTTTGCTTAAGTAATAAAAAAGAATCATGTTGTTGTAGTTATGGAGTTAACTATAGTGTGGTACTCGTAGTATTAGTAAAGAACTATCGCGTTATAGTTGTAGTGTAGTAGAGAACTATCATGTTGTGGTGGTAGCGTTAGTAAAGAACTATCGCGTTATAGTTGTAGGGTAGTAGAGAACTATCATGTTGTGGTGGTAGCGTTAGTGAAGAACCATCGTGTTGTAGTTGCAATACTCGAGTTGTATAGTAGTTCTAGATTCAAAGGAACCAAACTCGAATTGTATTATGATTGTAGAGGAAGATTAAAAAGAACCCATGAGCCCATGCTTTTAGTCCTAGGTGATTCTAGCTCAAACTTGAAGAAAGAACCCAAGAATTTAGTGCATGTAGTTCTAGTTCAATTGGGGAGGGAAACCACAGATTCTAGTTTTATGAGACCCTAAGTAAAGTTGGACCATATCACATGAACATTACACATCTTCATGGGTAATAAGGGTTGAGAATGTCACTAATAATCGTTAGCTTGATAAAAATTTGATGTCTCTTCTTGGGCTTCTGATTGGTAGAATGTCTATTTAGATTGTTAGTAAATTCTTCTGTTGTTTCTAATTCTAGAAGATCAAGTTTGCTAGTAAGCACGTTTTGTTGCTTCTAAGTTTGATAACCTGTATGGTTGTTTTTGTATGTGATTTTGCTCGTACGTGGCTTGACTGACCCATATGTAGTTATGGGTCTCATATGCAGCTTATTTGGCTCGTATGTAGGTTGTTGTCTTATACGCGACTCGCCATGGCCTGTATGTAGCTGTTGGTCTCATACGCAGCTTATTTGGCTTGTATATATATTGTTGTCTCATACGTATCTTGCCTGGCTCGTATATAGTTGTTGGTCTCATACATAGCTTGTTGGCTCATATGTATTCTGTTTACTCGTATATAGCTTATTAGCTAGTACGCAGTTTTGTTGTGCTCGTCTAGGGTGATATTATTACCCTAGGGGCTATTGACCATCAAGACGTGTTTCCTTACTCTTAAGGGACTGTGGACAAGTCACTTCGCATGTACCGTCAGATCTTACCCGGTGTAGGTTGATCACGGATCGGAGTGTTGAAGAAATCCAAGTTCAAGGTAGTAGCATGCGAATACATTCGTATTGCCGGGGTGTTGGATCGATAGGCCATGAACCAAATCTTTATGGATTCTGGTAAGTCTAGGTTGAGCAGCCTAGTAGAGTTATCTTGCGAAGTCTAATTTAAGACCTAGCATGTTGTGTTTATAATATTTTCATCCCTAGGATTGTTCAGGGTTAGTGACATCATTATGGTAGTGACTTATAAAGATCCTTTACTTAACCATTTTGCCAGAAAGAGAGGAGTTGGTATTAGGGGGCACCTTACGACCAACTCATCCTTTCGGACGACTTTAGGTGGTGTTATTGGGTTGTACCTTCCTATCAAAGGGATACATACGGTGGCTTCTCACGAGTTGGGAGCACTGGTTACGTATCTTACACTGTTAATTCCTGAAGTGCCATGATAAAGGCAGCGGAGCTAGGGGATGGACCCCGGAACTCCGTCGTGTCCTATGCCGGGGAAGCGAACAGGCCATATACTACGGTCTATGAGTTAGGGGGCCACAGGGGATGCTTCGAGCTAACCTGCGTTGCGGTAACTCCGAGGGTTCGTCTGGTTAGCCGGGTAGTAGTGCCAAACATAGACACCATGAGCGTACTGCATTGGTGGGACTTGACCACGTCTGCAACCCCATCAGTCATGTTGTATCTGTTAGGAACAGATTGTGTACAAATAGAAATTCATAACGCGGGTTCAAATCCCTATATATGGAGAAACGACTTGAGATGGGGCATATGTAGTATGGGATGCATACTGTTCCGGAGACTAGCTTGCATTAGAATAAGTGCATCATTGTATTGGTAATCTTGCATTAGTGTTAAGTCATAACATACACTAGCACATCAATTACATGTACACGTTTCTTTTCCATTCTAGATGAATTGCGAGTATGATAGTTGAAGTGTATAATAAGTGTGAAAGTGATGTATTGCGGGACGTGATGATATGTGTTGTAATAAATGAATGAATGCGATGTTGTGTGATATGAGATTGAGAAAGAATATAAGTCGTGAGTCTGTAAATGCAAATGAATGGTAAATGATGTGCACTTTATGTGAAAGTAGAGTTATTATGAATGTAAAGCCTTATGGGAAAGTAAAGTTATAAGAATAATTTGTATAAGGCATAAAGTGATGGGCGTTAAGCATTCTGAGTTAAGCGACTAATTGTGAATGATTTCCAACTAAAGATGAGTATGTTATGAGCGGGTATGGGTATACATACAGTTGATGACTTAGAGGGTATTTGAGGTGAAATCCCATTTATGATGTTTACATGTTCAGTTGTCAAGTAAAATTTGATTATCTTGGTATTCGTAGTTCGTTCTGTTTTTACTTATAAAGTTTAATTTATTTGCTTAATTAATAAATTATACTCACACCAGAAATGGCTAACCCCTTAGTGTTTGGGGGTTAGGTAGTCCCTGGACTACCCTAGGTCCCCTACTGTTACAGGTCCTCAGCAGTACAGAGGTGAGGTGTAGATTCATGGTTCTGTGGTGTGGAGCTTCATTTTACATTTGTTGTTTAAGGTTTAATTATGTGAATAGTGAAATTTATGTTTTAAATTGTATTTTTTGATGTATAAGTATGTGGATGATGATGATGAGTATAGTGTGGAGTGTCATGATATGTTTTTGACCCGTACCCATCTCGTTGTGGAGTACCCGGCCCTGTGGTATGATTTATAGGTTTTTTTCTAAAAACTTTACTACGTTTTCAAAGGAAATTATGGTTTTTAATTGATAATTGATATCCTGTTATGAGTTTGGCCCCCAGAGCATGATATTTATATTGCATGTCTGATTCTGCTCATTTTGGCATGGGGAGCACATGATATTATTGCCTGTGATGTGAGCTATGAAATTTAGAGCAGAATTCCGTAAACTTTTTTTGTTTCGAGGCAGAAATTTCAGGGGAAACTCTGTCGAAATTTTCTTGGAAATATAAACACTTAGTTTATGTTTAAAGTAATATAGAAATTGAAAGAATTGATTTTTGGGGTCAAAAGGAAAAAAAAGGGGCAGGCGTTACAGTTTGATCTGACAAATTGATATTTGTAATTATTGTGTAATAACTCTGATGGCAATGAAAGTGTTTAAAATTCTGTGTTATTTACTGTGTTGAGATGAATTTGAAGGCAAAGATTCTGGCATGTGTCACGGTTTCCCAGTTACCGAAAATCGGGGCGCTACACCCTTCACCTCGGCTGATAGCCTACAACGAAGCACAAAATGTGAACCAGCTTCGCAACTGCCTGGACCTCATAGATGAGATTTGTGAGAGAGCCGCAATTCGACAACAGTCCTACCGCCGTAGGATCACTCAGGCTTACAATAAGAGGGTACGGCCAGCCAATCTAACAGAGGGTGACCTGGTGCTCAGAAAGTTGTCGATCTCTGATCCAAGCAAGAGGGGCAAGTTAGCACCAAACTAGGAAGGACCATACAGGGTCTCCAGAGTTGTTGGCCAGGAGCGTATCAACTCGAAAACTGGGGGGGCAGGAAGATACCGAGGACATGGAACGCAGAGCACTTGATGAAGTAGAGAAAGGGTGTCTAAACACCCCTCCAAGCAACTTCCCCAAGAGCACTCCAGAAGACATGTCTAGAGTCCTTACTTGTATTTTGCTGTTATCAAAGTGTAAAGGCGGCTCGCAACATAGAAGCGGCCGTCGAGTTATTCTCAATAAAAAGAAATCTCTTATTCTCATAGTTCTTTAATTTTAGGCAGTCTAACTCTACTTACAAAAAATTTTAAAAATATTTTGCATTAAAACGACATGCTTGGAGTCCAACACTTGGCTCGACTCCGCTTCCACTGCTTGCTTCTAAGCTAGTAAAAAGCGGATCACCATTTGGAATTGATCCTACAGCTGTTGATATTTTCTAAACGACAAGCTTAGAGTCCAACACTTGGTTCGACTCCGCTTCCACTACTTGCTTCTAAGCGAGTAAAAAGCGAATCACCATTCGGAAATGCTTCTACAGCTTTTGATATTTTCTAAACGACAAGCTTGGAGTGTAACACCGCGCAAAATTAGAAATGACAATTTTGCCCTCGGGTGTTAATCACGTGCATTTTGTACCGTTATTAGTGATATCCGTAATGTATTTCGATTTGTATTTTGGATTCCAAAAATTTATGCATTTCTCGTATTCTTAAAATTCCATTTGAGACAACTCAAATGCTAAAATTCAATTTTTGTATTTTTACGAGCTTTTTACGTATTATCGATGCACTGTCGATTTCAGGTATTCTACCGTAACGTGCGATGTTTTTGATATATTTCAATTGTTTATTTTTTATAACGTATTTAAATTTGTTTTATAAATGGAAACTTATTTTCTATCATTTTATTAAATAATTTTTCTACGTGCATTACACGTGTTTTCGGTGTACGTTTTAAGTACATTATCGAGTGAGTATATTAAATATATTTGTCCTATGTTGTTTTCAATTATATTTTAATAATTTTTCATTAATAAAGTCAATTTCATATTTTGTGATTTTACGTGCAATGCACGTGTTTTCGGTTCACGTGTTTAAACGTATTCTTCTTCAAAATAATTTCATGAAATGTCTGTCTATTTTTATCGTGCATAAAAAGTATAATTTTTAAGTTAATTTTATATATTTATTACATATATAAATAATTGTTTTAAAGGAATTAAATAAATAATTTATTTTGGGGTGTACACAAAGCACGTGCACGTGCACACGTGCGATGTGCACACATTTTGGGGCCGGGCTGTTTTTAAGAAGAGGGAAAACAGAATTTTTGGTTTTTGAAAGTAGTAGGGAAAGCAAGTTTTGAATTTTAGAATGTGGGGTTAGTGGTGTTCATGTGGGAGTAGTTATAATAACTATCCAACCAACCCCTATAAAAATACCCCCACTCCTTCACTTATCCTCATCTTCTTCCCTTCCTCTATGTAATTCCGAAAGCCCAAAAATCATCCAGCTTTCCACTTTTGCTTTATCCACCATACTATTTGAAATATCCATACATATATATATGTGTTTATATATGCATTAGTCCAAACTCCTTCACATTATTTCTATCTCCTTCTTTCTTCTTTCTCTCCTGTCAATTCCGAAAACTACCCAGACCATTGCTTTTCCCAAAACCTACCACTCTACCTATAAGCCTATACTAGGTATGTATATATATATAGATATATATACACATATGTATATATGTGAGATGAGTTCAGATGCTCCTACTGTTTGCTTGCCGAAAATAGATTGCAAGGAGCTCACTGTTGCTGACCGAAAGTGAAGATGGGGAGCTTTGCTTGGGTGCATGGATTTCGAGGAGTTTGCAATTGGAGTTTCTCGGAGCTCTTATTCTAGGAGTTCAATTGAGTACAATTACAAATTCTTCAACCTTGGGTGGGTGTTTTTCATACTTCTAGAATTTATGCATTTCTCGTATTCTTAAAATTCCATTTGAGACAACTCAAATGCTAAAATTCAATTTTTGTATTTTTACGAGCTTTTTACGTATTATCGATGCACTGTCGATTTCAGGTATTCTACCGTAACGTGCGATGTTTTTGATATATTTCAATTGTTTATTTTTTATAACGTATTTAAATTTGTTTTATAAATGGAAACTTATTTTCTATCATTTTATTAAATAATTTTTCTACGTGCATTACACGTGTTTTCGGTGTACGTTTTAAGTACATTATCGAGTGAGTATATTAAATATATTTGTCCTATGTTGTTTTCAATTATATTTTAATAATTTTTCTTTAATAAAATCAATTTCATATTTTGTGATTTTACGCGCAATGCACGTGTTTTCGGTTCACGTGTTTAAACGTATTCTTCTTCAAAATAATTTCATGAAATGTCTGTCTATTTTTATCGTGCATGAAAAGTATAATTTTTAAGTTAATTTTATATATTTATTACATATATAAATAATTGTTTTAAAGGAATTAAATAAATAATTTATTTTGGGGTGTACACAAAGCACGTGCACGTGCACACGTGCGATGTGCACACATTTTGGGGCTGGGCTGTTTTTAAGAAGAGGGAAAACAGAATTTTTGGTTTTTTAAAGTAGTAGGGAAAGCAAGTTTTGAATTTTAGAATGTGGGGTTAGTGGTGTTCATGTGGGAGTAGTTATAATAACTATCCAACCAACCCCTATAAAAATACCCCCACTCCTTCACTTATCCTCATCTTCTTCCCTTCCTCTGTGTAATTCCGAAAGCCCAAAAATCATCCAGCTTTCCACTTTTGCTTTATCCACCATACTATTTGAAATATCCATACATATATATATATGTTTATATATGCATTAGTCCAAACTCCTTCACATTATTTCTATCTCCTTCTTTCTTCTTTCTCTCCTGTCAATTCCGAAAACTACCCAGACCATTGCTTTTCCCAAAACCTACCACTCTACCTATAAGCCTATACTAGGTATGTATATATATATAGATATATATACAAATATGTATATATGTGAGATGAGTTCAGATGCTCCTACTGTTTGCTTGCCGAAAATGGATTGCAAGGAGCTCACTGTTGCTGACCGAAAGTGAAGATGGGGAGCTTTGCTTGGGTGCATGGATTTCGAGGAGTTTGCAATTGGAGTTTCTCGGAGCTCTTATTCTAGGAGTTCAATTGAGTACAATTACAAATTCTTCAACCTTGGGTGGGTGTTTTTCATACTTCTAGAACTAGATACCATGCTAGGGATGATTTAATGAAATTATTATGAATCAATTAGTTGAAATTGGAACCATGCTTATTTAATTAAAAATGGAATGGCAACTTAGAGAATGTTTGATAGAATGACTGCTAATGGATGAATTGTGAATTAAAATGCTAGAAATCACCATATTGTTATGCTACATGTTCTAATTGAATACTATGATAAAATTTTTACTTATGATACAACTAGTTGAATTAAATGTCCTTTTGTGTAATTGATTGCTTAAAATAAAGTTTTTTTGTTGTAGAAAGATGAGAAATTGCCTCTAAATTATTGTAGGTGGTTAATGAATAAAAGAACAATGAAATATAGTAGTTGAGAAAATTTAACT
This sequence comes from Hemerocallis citrina, assembly GCA_017893485.1. Classification (NCBI taxonomy): domain Eukaryota; kingdom Viridiplantae; phylum Streptophyta; class Magnoliopsida; order Asparagales; family Asphodelaceae; genus Hemerocallis; species Hemerocallis citrina. The sequence continues at coordinate 111,763,934 of CM030360.1, read as the reverse complement.
CTAAGTTATGAAGAAATATGGTGTTTGTTCTCAAAGTCGAAATTATGGACATAGAACATAAAGTAGGGCCAAAATACATGTATTTATAAAGTAAATAATGGTTATAAAAATCCTGGTTTACTGTAAATTCATGTTTGGTAAAATCTGGAGCGTTTTGGTTTCAAAAGAGAAGAAAAAGAAACAAAATCGTTTTGAGATTTACAGAATTTAGAAATGAACAGAGAACTGGGTTATAAACAACCCAATACCCTTTGAGACAATCTGGTCCCTTAGACCAAGTGGTTAACAGTGCGGTGGCTTTTACTGTAGCCGTGGTCAAACCCTAAGGTCTCGGGTTCGAAACCCAAGCCCTGCTTTTTATTTCAGTTTTTTTGAATAAAAACCCAAAATCCGAGAACAAGATTATCTCATTAAAACACCCTTTCATATTGGTTAGGCGCCTTAGCACAATTGGCTTGCGGTGGCTGTTGACTTGGTCCAGGTCGCAGGTTCAAATCCGGCTTTCGGCAGTTTTGAACATTTTTTTTCTTATTTTTGAGTTTAAAATCGATTTTTTGACTTTTAAAAATCCCAAAAAAATACTAAAATTATTCTAAAAATATGGAGATCTTGTGAAAATATTTGAACACTATTTAGACAAAGTGAAAATGAGTTAGAGGTGAAAAATGGGTAGAATTCCATAGAAATTTGTATTATTGTTAACTATAAAAGTAATCTGTTTTACGAGAAATTATACTAAGTGATGAAGGATATTTTTTTTGGAAGTAAGAAGATTCAAGTGTGTTAGCTATGGACTCTCATTGTTAAATTAAGTATTGTTTATGAATGAAAATACAACTTTGTGCCTTTGAATTAGATAAATGAAATGAACATTAGTAGGAGAATTAAATAAAGGTTAGTGTTGATTAAAATAAGATTAAGAAAGTTTTGTGGACAGAATATACTATTTGAGTATGACTTATTGTATTAATTTATTTATGGATGATGTGCACATGAAATGGAAATTGAATGACTTGATGAATTTATGAATATACAAGTGCTACAAACATGAATGGAAATTATTGTTAACCATGAAAAAGAGAACTTATGAGTATGAAAAACTCAATGTTGTGATTATGAGTTGAAATTAAGAACTAGGGTGTAGCTAAGCCTTATACCGGAAATAAAAGAAATGCTGAGATGAAATTTGAAATGAAAAGACCAAGAGTTGGGTCATGTGAAATGAAGGAATAAGACCGGTATAGTGGGAGTGCTAACCTTAAGGGTTTGATTTTGTTCATGATTCAATTAAATTAAGGATTCGATACATAGTGAAGATGTGATGAAAGTAAGAGAAAAAAATGAGTATGAGGGCCATTGGATTGGTGACGTGAGAGTATTCACAGAATGTCCCATGATGCGTCATGAGTAGGATGTAGATACGGCTCCAGAGTACCGTTCCATTGGCGACGCTCATGGGGTGTTTGGTGACTGCGGGTGGTGTCATGTCTATGGTAGGAGGAGAATTTCCACAGGATGCCTGCATGATGAGTCATGCGACAGTGCAATGGGATTCTCTCCAAGGCGCCTAGACGTGAGTTCGTAGGTCATAGAACGTCTAGGATATTTACCGTAGTTACAGTAATAAATTAATTCAAGGCAAGGGATTGAACCCTACAAGATGAAGAACGGTTAAGGGCTTGCCCTCAGACCTATGTAGTATGGGCTGCATAGACTCTGAACAAGTGCGCATTAGTGTCATATAACATAAATAATTGCATTAAGGATTAAGTGCACATTCAAAACACGACATCAATATGATAGTTCCATTAGCTTTGATTGTGAACAAGTTTGTAGTTTGTTAAGTATTGAGAATCTTTATACTGTTTTCGGTATAGAGAGGATGGCCGTGTATAATATTTCGTCAGTTGAATGAACTGACGTGCCCACAGTTTCTATGCAAGGTAAAGCACATGAAAAAGACTAAAGAAGACTTGATGCTTAAAAATTATTCAACTGTTGTTGTATTTCATTCATTGATGTAAAATTTGCTTTCACTGTATAAATGTTAATGTAAATGTAACTCTGATGTAAAGTAAAGTTTTATTTCCTTGTAAAATTATACGAAGAGAAGTGAAAAGATATTGTGGGACTCGAATTCAGTTGTATTTGGGATTCAGGGCGTTACATGGAGTCCAACACTTGGTTTGACTCCACTTCCACCATTCAGAATTGTTCCTACAACTGTGGACAACTACAATAGCTAGCAAAACACACGAGTGCGACAACAAGTATTATTTCATTAAAGTTTGAGAAATGAGTCTAATCACAAGACTAACTACTCATCTTTACAACGATATACGACACTTGTAAAACCAAAAATACAAGACTGCAGAGACCTAAGACCTACTTCAACGCCTCCTAGGCGCAGGGATACTTCGATTGAGAGACACACGGGGGCGACGTATGTTGTACTGTCGACGCCCCATTTCACCCTCGTCTCCAGGCCGGCGAGCCAAGAAGCACCGTCCGTACCCGTCCTAACAGTCGCTCCAACAGATGCTCCACTCAATGAAACTGCCACCCCGCTTTAGGCATCGCCTGGGCTTCGATGCAGTGATGGCGAGCAACGCGCGAGCTCATAGAAAGTTATCCCTCTATCATGCTTTTTGTGAGTGCACGAAGTGGATATAACATTGCTCCGCTCGGGTCGTGGTTGAAGATGGGCGACCTCTGCCTCGAGCTCGACAATTTGCTCTTTAAGCGAGTTGTCTTTCACCTTTATCTTCAGACGAGGCAGTCGCACCGAGCTCGCACCACGAGAACTGTCGGCAATTGTCTGCCGAAGGTAAGCAACTTCCATACTCTTGCCAACAGTGACCTTCTTCAGCTCGTCCCTATCTGCTCTCACCTTCGTCAGAGAATGTCAAAGATGCTTAAATCTTAGGCCGAGGTTGACAGCCGCTGACGAGCCCGTATCATTGCCTTCAGGGGTCGACTCGCAGAGCCTCTCCTCCAGCCACCTGATATCGAGGTTTCGATGGGTTAAGATCAATCTTAGGTGATTCCGCTCGCATTATGCTTTGCGGAGCTCCCACTCTACTTCACGAAGTCGCACTCGGCTCCTAGCAAGGCACAACTTTGTCACCCCTAGACCAACCTCGGGACAAGCCTCTGCGGCCACATGAGGCACTTCGGCGAGTGGCGTCACTTCGAAAAATTGAAAAGGCCAAGTCAAACCGTTGTGAACACTTAGCCAAAATACTATTCGTTGGGCATGTTCCATCGAAAGCTCCCGAACCCTGTGGGAGCCCGGTCAGAACACCAGACAATCTCCCGAACTCCCACATTCTGCTCGGGTTCTCCACTATGTTCTTCACTACCACCGAAGTAGGTGCTTCGGCGCCTTTGCCCCTGTCGACGAGAGGAACCTGGCTCGGAGATGGCTCATCGACAACAGAAAGGGAGGGCTGTGAACTTGGGTGGAGGATAAACATTTGCTAAAAAATAAACTAAGTGTTGAGTTACCTTGAAATGACAACTGCGGTCGGAAAGATCACCGAAAAATGGTTAGTTGTCACCGGAAGCTCTCGTTAGTAAAAACCTATCGCCTGAGTAAAAATCTGAGAAATGAACAAATGAGGGAGGGTGAAGTCTTATAGAAGCAGCACGCAAAATGAGAATAATGGGTTCCAAAAACTCAACGGTCAGGCCCATTTACCACAAGACAACAAAAGAATTTGACCGCCTCTTTAATGGTCAACAGTCCATGTGTCGTGGACTTGTCACCAATGAACTATCAACAGGTCACCAAAGAGCTTCGGCACGCATCGCCGAGCATTCTTGCCACCAACGATCAAACGTGAGCAAAAAAATCTCACCTGGACTTCGACACGCTTCGTTCGAGCATTCTTGCCACCGACGCTCAAAGGTGAGAAAAAATCTCACTTGGACTTCGGCACGCTTCGCCGAGCGTTCCTGCCACTGACGCTCAAACGTGAGAAAAAAAATCTCACTTGGACTTCGGCACGCCTCGCCGAGCGTTCTTGCCACCGACGCTCAAACGTGAGAAAAAAAATCTCACTTGGACTTCGGCACGCCTCGCCGAGCGTTCTTGCCACCGACGCTCAAACGTGAGAAAAAATCTCACTTAGACTTCGGCACTCCTCGCCGAGCATTCTTGCCACTGACGCTTAAACGTGAGAAAAAATCTCACTTGGACTTCGGCATGCTTCTCCGAGCGTTCTTGCCACCGATGCTCAAACGTGATAAAAAATCTCACTTGGACTTCGGCACGCTTCGCCGAGCGTTCTTGCCACCGACGCTCAAATGTGAGAAAACACCTCACTTGGACTTCAACACGCTTCGCTGGGCGTTCTTGCCACCCACGCTCAAACATGAGAAAAAAATCTTACTTGGACTTTGGCATGCTTCTCCGAGTGTTCTTGCTACCGATGCTGAAACATGAGAAAAACTCTAACTTGGATTCGGCACGCTTCGCCGAGCGTTCTTGCCACCGATGCTCAAACATGAGAAAAAACCTCACTTGGATTTCGGCACGCTTCGCCGAGCGTTCTTGCAACCGACGCTCAAACGTGAGAAAAAATCTCACTTGGACTTCGGCATGCTTCGCCGAGCGTTCTTGCCACCGACGCTCAAATGTGAGAAAAAACCTCACTTGGACTTTGGCACGCTTCGCCGAGCATTCTTGCCACCAATGCTCAAACGTGAGAAAAAACCTCACTTAGACCTCGGCAACATATGCCGAACCACCCCGACCTCAACCTCCACCCTGACACGCGTCAGCCGACCGAGGTGTTCGAAGGGGGTCGGCAACCACTGCCGAGCATTCTTGCCACCGACCCCCGAACAAGAGAAAGAGTGCCTTCGAACCATTTGGGCCGTCGGATGACTTCGAGAGTTGCCCGGCGATCTGATCAATGACCAGGATTACTCTACATCATTAAGTACTGATCTGCCGTTCGATCTCCCAGATTTTTGCATCTAGATCAGATGGACGAACCAGATCTTGCCACATCATAAATAGGTACAAAAATTTGTTTTTTATTTATTAAATTCGAATTATTTATTTAAAAAATTGCGAAAAAATGATTAAAAATACGGGAAAAATAAATAAAAATACTAGAAAATGATTATAAATTGGGGGAACATTTTTGGACCCCTGGTCTAATAATTATTCGTTGGAATAATTAATTGCTGCTCCTGAAAATAAAGCATCGCTTCGCAAAATTGAATAAATGGTCCGAAAAATAAATAAAAAATCGAGAAAAGTCACCAAAAAATCCAGAAGAGCCAGGAAGCGTCTTTGAGCATGCCGACAACTCAGAGGAACACCATAACCCCTCAAATAGGATTCGAGCACCCTTTGGAGACTCCAATAAAGCGCTATACACCATTAAAACAACATAACTACTCCCCAAAGGCTGTAACACACAGTCTTCGGGAGTGTGGGGCTCGTGATATAGCCAAAAATGGGGGTATATCGGAACAGTTCAAAGTGGGCACGAATCTTAAAGTCTCAAGGGCGAGATGGTAATTTCACCTATAAACGGGTCCGAATTGGGTACTGGGTCTTACCTCTTGGACCTGGTAGCCCATGAACGGATCTGTTCGGCAGAGAACAGGTCTCAACCCGTTAAGGACCAACTCAACAGGATAGGAGGATATCCCGTCTCGTCCTTATCTACAGGAGGTGGTTACAACAACTTCTATCCAGTCACACCGGGAAGTAGGGATTGGATCATATCCCGAAGTAGATCCCTATGGCGAGTATAAATACCCCCCTACCTCCTACTGTCACAGGTGATCACACTTTGCACACTTGAGCTCTTTCTCTTCACTTTTTTTGTGTATTGACTTGAGCGTCGCAGGGTTTGTCGCCGAGATCCATCCCGGTGTTTCGAATGTTTGTGCAGGTTCAAGGGAGCACCAAGGAGTCAATTTATCAACAAGGAAGAAGAAGGGTTCCGTCCGTTCGAGTTCCTACGAACCTACAAATCTCATCTATTGCCCCCACAACACACAGGATTCGGGAGTGGGGGGCTCGTGATATGGCTAAAAATGGGGGTAAATCGGAACCATTCAAAGTGGGCATGAATCTTAAAGTTTCAGGGGTGAGATGGTAATTTCACCTACAGACGGGTCCGAATTGGGTACCGGGTCTCTCCTCTTGGACCTACTAGCCCATGAACGGGTCTGTTCGTCAGAGAACGGGTCTCAACCCGTTAACGGACCAACTCAACGGGATAGGAGGAAATCCCGTCCCGTCTTTATCCGCAAGAGGTGGTTACAACCACTTCTATCCAGTCACACCGGGAAGTAGGGATTGGATCTTATCCCGAAGCCCCCTACCTCCTACTGTCACGGGTAATCACACGTTGCACACTTGAGCTCTTTCTCTTCACTTTTTCTGTGTATTGACTTGAGCGTCAGAGCGTTCATCACTGGGATCCATCTCGGTGTTTCGAACGTTTGTGCAGGTACAAGGGAGCACCCAGGAGTCAATTTGTCAACAAGGAAGAAGAAGGGTTCAGCCCGTTCGAGTTCTTACGAACCTACAAAATCACATTTATTACCCCCACACCAGATTTAGCGGCAACAAATATAGATGTACACAGAATGGTATATATATACAGAAAATGTTTATTAACAAAATCGGGTAATATCCCTCAAAAATATTTCAATTATGAAAATAAAAATAAAATAATGATAAAATAATAATTTTTTAATATCAACCCGGGATTTTACACATTTTCTCAAAAACTAATTTTGCAGAATTTTGTACAAGTGCACAAAACCGATACAATGCATATATATACTTACCAGTATATATATACATATAAAATTTTCTTAGTAAAACCATGAAATTTCCATAAAATATTTTAATTTTAAAAATAATAATAATACAAATATAATATCTAACCGGAATATTACAGCATCCTCCGCCAAGAAGCTCCAAGAGATTTCACCAAGAACCTGGATGGGAGCGATAAGTACATCAGGGTCGAGGAAGCCCAATATCCACAAGGCAAGAAAGACTCACCTTCCAGGAAGAAATAGAAGAACACAAGCGAGGAAGGAACAAGAAGTTTCAGAAAGACAGTGCATGCCAACGCTGTCCTCCTCCAACACCATCCTTCGACAAGTTCACACCTCTAAATGCTAGTGTGTCTGCCATTCTCGTGGCAGTTGAAAAAAATGAAATATTCCATCATCCTTCCAAGATGACCACAGCCAGTAAAAGAAGATATATGAACAAGTGGTGCATTTTTCACAAGGACCATAGACACACCATCGACGACTGTCGAGCCCTCAAAGAAAAACTGGAAGGTCTGATTTGGGTGGCTACCTCTCCAAATTCGTTCAGAAAGAAAATAATGGCAAAACCCCTCCACCCCGGTGGCTAATAACCATCTAGAGAAGCCTACCGAATCCCAAGACTTAGAACATTTGACCATTCTCAACTCCATTCATGGAGGCCCAATGGGGGGAGATCCCAATTCCTCTAGCAAAGCCTTTGTGAGAGAGGTCAACTCAGTGCACAACTTTTCACCGGCCAAGAGCATAGGTATCCCGGTGTCATTTTCTGACAAAGATCTAGAAGGTGTCAAGACACCTTATTGTGACACATTGGTCATAAGGCTTTCCATAACAAATCCTCGTAGACAAAGGAAGCTCTGTAAATATCCTCTTCATGGCCACATTTGATGCTCTAAACCTCCCATGGGACCAGCTCAAGCTAGCTAGATACACACTCCACAGCTTCTCCGGTGTGCCAATTCAAGTTGAAGAAATTATCATATTAGACGTGACAGCAAAAAAAGCCCCCGCAACTCGAACAGAGGCATTAGACTTCATGGTAGTCAATATCAAAGCCACGTACAATGCCATATTTGGCCTCCTAGGCCTAGCAGCTTTCCATGTAGTCGCCTCCTCATTCCACATGAAGATGAAATACCCCACATCATCGGGTGCAAGCCAAGTTGCATGAAGTCAAGAGGTAGCACGAGCATGCTATACCGCCACAATGGAGGGCTTCGTTCTTCCACTTGATGTCATTGAGCTACTGCCAGAAATGAGTCATGCAAACTCAGAACCCGTGGATTAATTGGAAGAGATTCATTTTTCCTAAAAGGATCCCACCAAGAGTTTTTGTGTCACCAAGACCCTCCTCCCTCTCCTACTCAAGGAGAGCCTCATTGCATGCATAATAAGGAATCAAGACTTGTTCACCTAGAACGCAACTGACATGCCAGGAAATTCCGGAGACCTAATCATGCATCATCTTAGTGTAAGTATGGATGCCAAGCCCGTTCAGCAACGGTATCTTAAATTTGCTCCAGAGAGGCTACAGGCAGTCAACGAAGAAGTCGGCAAACTCCTAGCCGCACGCTTCATTTAAGAAGTTAACTACCAAGAGTGGTTAGCAAATGTCGTGATGGTTTAGAAAGCTAATGGTAAGTGGAGAACGTGCATAGACTTTACAAAGGTTAACAAGGCTTGTCCATAAGACCCGTTCCCTCTCTCTAGCATAAATGCACTGATCGATGTCATGTTAAATCTGAACTCCTAAGTTTCATGGATGTATTTTCTCGGTATAATCAGATCCTAATGTTTCCACCTGACACCCAAAAGACGTCCTTCATCACAGATCAGGGTCTGTACTAATATCGAGTTATGTCGTTTGGCCTAAAAAATGCCGACAGAACTTATCAACGCCAGGTAAATAAGGTCTTCAAGAGTCAAATCGGTAGGAATATTGAAGTATACATGGATGATATGTTAGCCAAAAGTCTCCAAAAAGGAAGACCACGTCACCGACCTCGAACAAGCATTCGAAGAATTACGCAAGCATAACATGCGTCTGTGTAACCCCTGTTTTCCATTTTATGTATTTTTGGGTGCATTTTTTTTGTGAATTTTTTTCATTGTATCCCTTTTTGGACCGTATATTGGATCTTCTTTTTCAATAAATTCATTTATTGATATGTTGTCTTCTTATTTGAGTTCTTGATTCAATTGTCCACCATTGTTTCATCTCTATTTGATCGAGACATTATAATTATTTTTTTTGATCCTCTCTGTTTTATTTATTCATGCCCTGTGTCATTTGTTCGTATTGTTTTCCATCTTTGATTGGATCACCCTATATTCTATTCTATTTAACTCTAATCCATTTTAGTCTATTGGATCTCCAAAACCCTATATTATCCTATGCCTCGAAGCCTGTTTTAAATGCCCAACCCAAATGGCTAAAACCCTACCCGAAACCCAAAATATACCATCAGCCCTCACCTTAAAACCCTACTTCATCTACATATATATATATATGCACCGATGTTGCCTATCCGCGATTCATTAAACCCTAGCCACCCTAGCCCGTTCTCCTTCTCCCTTGCACCCCGACTCCGGCCTTCAACCACCCTCCTTCCGCCAGTACCGACCGCACAGTACTAGAACCCAGCCCCGTCAGCCTAGATAGCGCCGCAGTCCCACAGCACTGCCCTGCTCCTCCCGAGCCCTGCACATCTCGACACCGACAGCACCATGCCGCTCCTCCTCCCGACGCCACGACAATAGCAACATTAACACCGACGCCGTGTTGTTCCTCTCCAACGAAAGTCGCAGTCCCTTGTCGGCCTAGGTCCCCTCGCCGTGCTTCCCCATCGCTGCTACCAGCAGCAACAGCACAACAACGCTGTTCGCCTATCCCTTGCTCTCTCTTAGTGTGCATGTTTGATTTCGTTGTGTTTGTGTGCTCGTTATTGTGTTCGTTAGTGGTTCTTGGTTCATTGTTCGTTGAGTTCGTTGCACGGGAATCTGTTCCTGTTATTCATGTTTTTGTGCCGTTCTCATCGTCGTTTGAGGCAAGTAACTTGTATTCTTTTCTTTGTGTAAAACAATTACTAAATACCGCCTCTAGTGTAGTTGTGTTCTAGAGACAATTCTTGTGAAAAACCTCTGTTATATCTTGTCTTTATTGCGTTGACCCACACGTAGTTACCTCATTACACATATGACATAAAATAACTTAGGGATGACCACTTCTTGTTGTATACATGCATGTTGTTTGTATAATATCGTGTGCTTGGTGGTGTTACTTGTAGTATACTCCTTGTAGACTTGTGAAATACCCTATAACATGTTGCTTGGACATCTAGTACACCAGATTTTCCGTTTGTTATAATTTGGATATGTTTCATATGATCTATGTGGATTTCATGCAATAAGAAGATTTCAGTTTTTGTGTTACCCCGTTTTTGTTAAGTATTTTTGACCCTATTAAGGTCAGTATATGAAAATTATTTATGAATATGAATTATAGAGAATTCTGTCTACTTTCCAATTTTTTTTGACAGATCTCAGTTTCGATTTATGACTTGCGAGTTATGACTATTTTATTACAGATGTGTTTAACATTCCAGATCCAGTTTTATACGTATTCTATATAGTAATCTATTTTTCTACTGATGTTAAATATAATATTTTGATTCAACTTTTTTCTCGTTACAACTAGGATTGATTGAGATTAACCCCTAACTTTTGTGGATTTAATTGATGATTTTTTAAAAACTTTCCTATACTTGCAAACAACTACTATACTTGCAGAATTTTCATGCTGTTCAGTCAAGAAACACAATTTTGACATGATTCAATTTGCTATCTACAAAAACATTATGAATATGAAATGTAGCCTACTCTATCTATTTTGTCACCCTTCTGACGGCTCTGGATTTCAATTTATATATGGTAAGATATTGCTATTTTAATACTGCTGTGTTAATAATTTCAGATTTACAAAACTGCTGTATCTTGCTACTTTCTGATTATAATTGACTATTCTATCTATGTTGGTAAATTATGAAACTGTATTTTCTATTACTGAACATACTAAGGAATACCCCAGATTTTTTGCGGATTTAATTAGTGAGTTTTTATGTTGTTTTCCTGTTTATGAATACAAACTTCTAATTTCTGGCTAAACATGTTTTCTGGACAAAATTCTATTTTGAGACTTGTTTTTGTGAAATACCATATGACTCATATATATATTCTGGATTTGGCCAGGAGTCTATTTTGCAGATTTTCTAACGGATCCAAATTCGCATGTTTGTCGCAACGGAAATTCCAGATATAGTGTAGTACTGTCTTGCTGTCCTAAACTAGAATTTTCGTTGTTCTGTTCTTTTATAAGTTATCTTTCATCTGTACCTGTTTATCTTTCAATCTGAACATGTTATCTGTTTATGTCATGTTATTCTTGCTCTGTTTTGTGGCACATACATGCCTGTTTGATAACAATTACAAAATAACTAAGCCGGAGTTAAGGGAATGATCTAGTAGTGGATAATATAGAAATGTGTACTTGGAAGGGGGCCTGTGTTAACCAAAGGATTATCTGCTATGTGTTCATGACTACATGATACACGACTCTGTCTGTCTGATTACCCTGACTGCACAATTCACTATAGGAAGGTGTACTCAGAAGAGAACCCATAGGTTCTACATGTCTGTCTGGATTTGCATCTGATATCTGTCTGTCTGATACCTGAGTCCACAGCCCTATAGAATTCCCTACAAAATCTAAACGTAATTTGTTTGAATGTAGCAACCATGTGGTAAAAGTTTGGGACGCATGATGTGCTACCTATATAGTAATAACACAAGACCTGTATCTGTTATCTGACAACTGTTATCTGTATATTTGTCTGCAAACCATCTGACATTGGACATCTGTTATCTGTATACTTATCTGCATGACACTTGACATATGTTAAATATCACCTATATCTGTTAGTATATCATGTTACTTGATTTCGTTCTTCTGATTCATGTTAGACATTTTGTTTTTCTCAATTTGTTTCTGTCATTATTTATATTTGTTATCTTTCCCTGTACTTGTGTCTGCACTACAAGAGGCCCGTAACTTCCATTGACGGGCATTTTGTTTTCTTTTTCCTCTTTATGCAATTCATTAAATTGCAGATCATGGAGATCAGCTGCCCGATGGAATAGGTGATATGAGATTCTAGTTGCTGGAGTTTTGCTATTATCTTTATTTCCTGTTACTTTTTGAATAATTATATATGTTACTTGGATTATTTTGTATTCGGCAATGTGACCCAAGATTGTTGACTTGTTTAGATCTGGTTTATTTGAAATTTATTAAATTTTGTTTGAAGTAAATTCTTGTTGGTATATTTATTCATATATGCATGCGTGGTTGACTTCTCTTGCTTCATATTCTGATTATTCCTGTGAAATGTTGTAAAGATCCTGACAGCTTATGGATGATGAAAATCATTCGGTGGACTTAGTCATGTATCCGTATTCCGTATTCTCTTTTTGGGAAGCGAGGCGTGACAAGTTTGGTTAATGTATTAGTTTGACTGATTTGTTGAAAAGCTTGGCTCAATCTGGTGTTGGCTCAACATTACACAGACCATGTATACATAAATGAATTATAATCAACTTTATTCTGGATGCTAATTGTTTTTAATCTTGTGCTAGCCATGGCTCAAAGAGGTTCAAATTCTCGTCTTCAGGAAGATCAGTCCGAGCATTAGGCCATTACCAATGTGTTGGAACGGTTGATCAGTATGTAGCAGAACCACACTAACATTGTGATGGCTGCTTTGAAAGCTGCTCGGGTTCTGCCTCCCGCTGTGACTATGCAGGCAGCTCTTCCTACCCATTCGGGTACAACCACAAATTTCATGAGGCTGCATCCTGACAGATTCTCCGGCACTGAGATGCCTTTGGAGGAAGAACAGTGATTGATTCGGACTGAGCAGTTGCTTTTGGCAACAAGAGTTGCAAATACTGATAGAGAGGACGTAGGGTCATCCAGCTGGTGTAACTGGCTCATATTTGGTGGAGGTCTGAGTCCGAAAGGCTCAAACGACCTATTACTTGGGCCTAAAACAACACTCGAGTTGAAATGGAGTAACAGTTCCTGGCCTTGAAACAGGTTGGTCGATATTTCTATTATTAGAATTTTGTTACATGTTGTTCATGCAATGTTGTAACTAGAGGCTATCTTGAAACATGGCTCCAGGTCGGTGGATGATTATGCAGCGAAATTTACAAGACTTAGCTACTTCGTAGCCATTCTTGTGGCGAACAAAGAGGACAGGGCTTGTAGATTCACATTGGGACTTGAGCGAGAGATTCGGGTGCAGCTCGTCTCCCTTCGCTTGTGTACTTATGGTGAGGCTCTTGAGGCAACTCGAGCTCAAGAGTAGGCTCGTATTGGGTTGGTTCCTTCCTAGCGGACTATTTCGCACTTTGTTGTTGCTAGGCCTTCTGGTGGGCCGATTCGGAGCCCTGTTCCCGAACATCTTGTCAGGGTAGCTCCCTGCTGGTTCTCAGGGAGCTAGTTTGTGCGACTACTACCAGATGGCTGGCCATGATTGTAGGAACTGTTGGTGCGCCAACCGCCGATGCTTTAGGTGTGGCGCTGCTGACCATTTAGTGCGGGACTGCCCGCAGCAGCGGATGGCTCTTCTAGCCGGGGGTCCAGTGCAGTAGGTAGCCCCAGCTCGTAGTCTAGTCAGGCCACCGCTTCCTCCTCAGCACCAGACTGTCGGTCAGAGAACTGGTGCCCCCAAAAGAGGTCAGGCTTTCAACCTGATTGCTGCAGATGCTGAGTCAGCAGAGGGTGTTGTTGCAAGGTATATTTTGCTTTTATTATTTTGTTGGTTCCCTTTTGCTTCTTTCATTTCTTTTGTATTATTCTTCCTTATTATCTTTCTACATTGTGTTTTTCCTCACCCCTGTTCATCCATTCCTTTTCCCTGTCTCTTTTAATTCGATCTTAGGTGTTGTCTTTGTTTGCTCTTTTCCTTCTCTTGTTCTTTTTGATTCCAGGGCAACCCATTCCTTCATATCTTCTCGGTTCGTGGCTTGCCATCAGTTGGAGTGCAGCATCGTCTCAGAGGCTTGGAATATTGTGACAGGTTGAGGTGTTGTCATTTTTTCTCAGGGAGTGCAGGCAGTGTTCCGTGATTATTGGCATCGTGGATTTCAAGGCCAACCTGATTGTAATTGGGAATTCAGGATTAAATGTCATTCTCGGCATGGATTGGTTGGATGAATCCTACACCATTATTGATTTCTGTGCCAAGACAGTTGTATTCTGGATTCCAGATCGCGCAGAGTTTGAGTTCCATGCCGGGGAGATATCCCTTGGCCAAGTTGAGACTGCAGTTGATCAGGAGGGTTGTGCGATGGAATTGCATTCAGGCTGTGAGGCTATGCCTCTAGTAGTACAGGATTTTCTGGATGTTTTTCCAAAGGAGTTGCCTGGTTTACTCCCTTATAGGGATGTAGAATTCGGTATTGAAGTATATCCTGGTACGAATCTGATGTCGAAGAGTCCCTACAGGATGGCACCGGTTGAATTATCAGAACTTAAGGTGCAAATTCAGGAGTTGCTGGATTTGGGGTTCATCAGACCCAGTGTTTCGCCGTGGGGTGTTCCAGTCCTTTTTATCAACAAGAAGGATGGTAGTCGTTGACTGTGCACAGATTATTGAGAACTGAACAGTGTTATTGTGAAGAATCGGTATTCGTTGCGTAGGATCAACGATTTATTTGACCAGTTGAGTGGAGCTGCTATTTTATCGAAGTTGGATATTCGTTCTGGGTATCATCAGGTAAAGGTGAAGATGAATGATGTACAAAAGACTGCATTCAGGACTAGATATGGACACTATGAGTATCTTGTGATGCCGTTCGGGGTCACGAACGCACATGCTGTATTTATGAGTCTTATGAAAAAGGTCTTTTCCCAGTTTCTAGATAGACTTGCGATGGTCTTTATTGATGACATTCTGGTGTATTCCCGCAATCGGGAAGATCATTATGAGCATCTTAGGTTGGTTCTACAGACTTGAGAGAGAATCAACTCTATGGGAAACTCAATAAGTGTGAGTTTTGGCTCGACAGGGTCACTTTCTTGGGGCACATTATCTCGGGCAATGATATTTGTATGGATTCATCCATGGTTGTGGCCGTGAAGGATTGGCCAGTTCCCAAGTCAGTTTCAGATGTGCGGAGTTACCTTGGTCTAGCTGGATATTATCAAAAATTCGTCCAAGATTTTTCGAAGATAACAAGACCATTGACTAAGCTGACTGGGAAGGATCAGAAGTTCTGTTGGTCTGGATCTTGTAGTGAAGCTTTTGCTGAGTTGAAGAGCAGGTTGACATCAGCGCCAGTGTTGAGTATTCCAGATGGTTCAAGCAGATTTGTACTTCACTGTGATGCTTCGGGTAAAGGTCTTGGAGCAGTTCTGATGTAGAATGGCTGAGTAGTTGCTTATGCATCGAGGTAGTTGAGGCTGCATGAAAATAACTATCCGACTCATAACTTGGAGTTAGCAGCAGTGATCTTTGCTTTGAAGCTGTGGAGACATTATTTACTTGGCGACTGAGTGGAGATCTTTATAGACCACAAAAGTCTCAAGTATGTCTTCACCCATAAGGAGTTGAACATAAGGCAAAGATGTTGGTTGGAACTTATGGCCGATTATGACATCAGTTTGCAATACCATCCTGGTAGTGTGAACTTGGTGCCAGATGCTTTGAGCATGAGACCGACAGCTATGTTCCTGACTCAGCAGGGTGATTTTGTTGAGCAGATGCAGAGGTTGGAGTTGGATGTGTTGTTGCCGAGTTTTGATCGGAGTTGTTTGGTGCTCCAGCTTCAGTCGTCTCTTGTTGATCAGATCAAAGAGGCTCAGGCTGGTGATGTGCAGTTGCAAGGTTTTCAAGTTGAGGTTGAGTTTGGTTCCAGGACGGACATGGTTATTCATGCTGATGGATCCCTTCGTTTTGGGTCCAGGTTGTGTGTCCCGAAGAATGAACTTTGTCAAAGGTTGCTTGAGGAAGCCCACCAGTCATCGTATGCTATTCGTTCTGGAGGTGCTAAGATGTATCGGGATTTGAAGCTTCATTTCTGGTGGCACGGTATGAAGAGGGCTGTGGCTTGCTTTGTATCTCAGTGTTTGATTTGCCAGCAGGTGAAGGTAGAGCACGAGTGGATCGCCGGACTTCTTCAACCACTTCCCATTCCGGAGTGGATATGGGAGCATAGCACTATGGACTTTGTGACCGCTTCGCCGAGGAGTCCTAAGGGTCATAATGCCATTTGGGTGATTGTCGACCGACTGACGAAGAGGGCTCACTTCATTCCCTTACTTGTTGTAGACTTGTCAGAGCCTAGCTGAGAAGTACATGCAAGATATCGTTAGTGTAACCCCTGTTTTTCATTTTCTTGTATTTTGGCTGTATTTTCTTTTTCCGTGTATTATCTGGGTTAGGGTTCTTCATAAAAAATTCCGTTTTCTTAAATTCATTATATCTCAATAAATATTTTGTATCTCCTGTTAAAATCCGTTCTTTTCATTAATTATTGTTATTTTCAAATGAGTCTTATATCATAATACAAATTATATTATTTGTGTTATTATTATCATTATCAGTATTATTATTATTATTATTATTATTATTATTATTATTATTATTATTTTGAAGTACAAACCAAGTATATTATTTGTATGTAACTATCCTAACTGTTTGTGAAAAGTTAAATAATAATCTAATTGTATTTTTCAAATTAATTTTATTGAACCCTGTAAAATATTGTTTTGCAACTTATGAGAAATTGTGAATTTGTATTTTATAAATCTAATTTTTTATGCTATTGGATTTTAATACCCTAAACCCTATTTTTCTTATTGGATTATTTTAAAAACCCAATACCTATTATATATATACCCGTTAACCCAATCTCCTCCTATCATATTACCCATTTGCATTCTCAACCCTAATAGCCGTCATCTAACCCCCCCTCCCCCCCTCCTACATATATTTCTGTTCATCCTCAAAACCTAACCGACTATACTCCTTCAATCACCCGACCTACCCATCTTCAACCTCTCATCCCTTCATCCCTGTCCCCCATATCCATTCCTTTTACTATAGCCGACCTCCTGCTCTCAACTCATCTCCCATCTCCTTATGCTCCCGACCTCTGTGCCTTCAGCCCCGACGCCTTCATACTACAGCGCCTCCCTGCCGTGCTGATCCCTTGGCACCACCCTCCTGCAATCGACAGCAATGCCAGCAACGGTAGTGCCCACCCTGAGCACTCCCTGTGCTGCCTCCTCCCGAGCATCGCAAGGCAGCATCGACAACACCCCGCGACATCAACCAGCGCGTCCTCTAGCCGTTGTCCCTATGTTGCCCTCCGACTGCAGTGACCTCCCATCCCTGTTTTGCCCTCCAGTTGCCAACCAGCCGCCACGATAGCCCCCTCCCCTGTCTTGATCAATCACCATCAGGGGGGACCAGAGCCTAGCCATGGATTGTTTTGCTGTTGATCAGGGTTTTGATCATGTTGATTCCTGAGTCGTCGATCATCATGATCATCATCATCATGCTTGATTGAATTTGGGCCGTCGATCTCCTCTTCATCATCATCCTCATCATCTTCTTGATCTTGATCTTCGATCTCATTCGTCCGATTGTGTTCATGATCTCAATCGTCATTGTCGTGTTCGCGATCGATTGTTCTTTGGGTTCGTGATTGGTTCATACCCAGGAAACTGCTCCTGTTATTCTTGTTCTTGCTTCATTGGATTCATCGTCGTCTCTTAGGCAAGTAACTTGTATTCCTTTCTTTGTATAATAAAGTACTATATACCACTTGTAGTGTAGTTGTGTTATCGAGAAAATTCTTGTGTGAAACCCCCGTTGTATATTGTCTCTATTGTGTTGACCCGCCCGTTGTTGCCACATGACACCCCCGACATGAAATAACTTAGGGATGACAACATCTCGATGTATACATCCATGTTGTTCGTACGATATCGTGTGTTTGGTTGTGTTATTTGTAGTACACTAGGTGTAGACTTGTGAGATACCCTATATCTTCTTGTTTGGACATCTAGTACACCATATTTAATGTTTGGTTATGTTTTGGATGAGATTCGTGTGAACTAGTTGATTTTGTGCATGAACAATATTTTCTGTTTTCAGGTTTTCTGTTTTGTTCATTATTTGGAACCCTATTAAGGTCAGTATATTAAAAATATTTGTGAATACGATTTGTAGAGAGTTATGTCTATTTTCCAACCCTTCTAACAAATCTCAGTTTCGATTTGTGAGTTGCGAGTTATGTCTTTTTTACTACAGTGATGTAGAAAAAATCCAGATTTCGTTTTATATGAATTTTGTGGAGTAAACTATTTTTATTCTGATGTTAAAAGTATTATTTTGATCCAATGTTTTGCTGAGTATAACTCGACATGATTGGAATTATCCCTGAAATTTTGTGGATTTAATTAATGTGTTTTACCAACTATTTCATACTTGCAAATAATAACTATACTAGTAGAATTTCCTTGTTGTTCAGTAAAGATACATAATTTCGACCTAATTCTACTTGCTTTTTGAAAAATCTTTCTGAATATGAAAGTAAGCCTATTGTACCTAGTTTATCACCCTTTTGACGGATCTGGATTTTGATTTTTATTTTGTGAGATATTGCTGTTTTCGTACTGTAGTGTTTATGATTCCAGATTTACAAAACTTTTGTTTCATGTTTCTTTCTGATTTTACCTGACCATTCTGTCTATGTTTGAAAATTATGAAAATTTATTTTATGTTACTAAACATACTAGAGAATACCCAAGATTTTTCTTGGATTTAATCAGTGAGTTTTCATGCTGTTTTCATGTTTTTGAATACAAACTTTTGATTTCTAGGGTGAACATGTTTCTGTATTCAAATCTTTTTTGAGTTATATTTTTTGTGAAATACCATATGACTTATATATATTTACTGGATTCAGCCAGGAGTCTATTTTTCAGATTCTTTGATGGATCCAGATTTTCATGTTTGTAGCAATGGAAATACCAGATTTAGTGCAGTACTGGTTTGCTGTCCTGAAAAAGAATTTTCGTTGTTCTATTCTTTTATGAGTTATCTTTCACCTGTACATGTTTATATTTCACCCTGAACCTGTTACTTGTTCATGCTGTGTTATTCTTAACCTATTTGTGACATATACATGCCTATTTGAATAATGATAACAAAATAACCAAGCCGGGGTTAATGGAAAGATCTAGTAGTGGAAAATATAGATATGTGTACTTGGAAGGGGGCCCGTGTTTCCCACCTGTTTATCTGTTACCTGTTACCTATTATATGATCATGCATGATTCTGATTATCTGATTCCTGGCGACATACTTCCTTATTAGAGGGTGTACTCAGAAGGGGGCCCGTGTTTCCCACCTGTTACCCAACTATATACTTCCTTACGAGAGAGTGTACTCGGAGGGGACTTAGTCCTACCTGATGCATGATTACCTGTTACATGATACCTATACCTGATGCATGATTACCTGATTATCTGATACCTATACCTGTGCATGTTTACCTGATACCTGAGTAATGTCCCGATTTTCATTTATGAAAATAATTTATTTTGCACGTAGTGTGCACATGCAATATTTTTGGTAGAATTAAATCTTATAATTATTTTCATTATGATGAGTATAGATATTTAAATATGTGCTCTTTAGTTATTTCTATATAAAGCCTTTTTTCAAATAGACAAAAGCCTTTCTTTTTAAAAGCCCAAATCTAAATTATTGGTTATCTTTTTATAATTATTATTTTAGCCCATAAACTAAAGCCCATGAGCAATTTTATTTTAAATACAACTTGTATTGTAGAATACATATTAAAGATTATTTTTATGTAAAATATAATGTACAATTTTTAAATGGAGACCAAGTTGCATGCACGTGCATTGCACGTACACGTGCATTGCACGTACACGTGCAAAATGCACATGATGAGCATGGCCGGTTTGGAGCTTTAGAGGGAAAAGGAAAATTTTGAGTGGAGTCATGGGTGGTGGTTACTTGATCATGGTTGGTTATTGTAACTCCTCCTTGAATCCTAGCCTTTTAATCCTAACTCCTAAGTTAATCTTAGCCTTCCATTTTCCTAGATTTTTAGTATAAATACCCCCCCTAGCCTAGTTATTCTTGTGCTTATTATTTCCTCCAAACCGATCGTCTAAAATACATTATTTAGTGGTATACAAGTGAGTAAAAGATTGAGAGTTTGTGAGGGGTTTGTGCTTGCAACAAGGCCGGCAACAATAGGAGGCTCGGTTGGCATTGTGGAGGCTTGTGTGCGCGCTTCAAGGAGGAGGATCACTTTTGCAAGGACATTGGTTTAGGAGGTGTTGCTAAGTGTAGTCTCTCCAATTAAGGTGGGTAAATTTTCTATATTTCTAATTAGGAAGCATGCTAGATTTGATTTGAAAGAATGATGCATGAAAAAGAGTAATAAGAGTACACATTTAATTAGAAAATGGCTTATTGATTGATTGAAATGTGGATATGTAATTATATGTGGTTCTATCGTTAAATTTAAGTTGTGAGTAAATTGATTATAGCCATGGATTGATGAAGGAAACTTCGTTATTAATATCGAGAACTATATGCAAAAGTTAGTAGATTGACAATATTACTTTATGTGCTTAAATGCACTTTTTGTGATAATGTTGTGATGGATGAATTAAGATACAGGTTGTATGTTTGGGAAATGATTAAAAACAGAAAATTGATTGCTAATAAAAAGATTAGGGTTGTTAAACTTGATAAGAAATGTCAAAAAAGAAATGTGGTGGTGGTAGTTTATAATTCGAATTAATTATATGAACATTATGTGTTAATTATTGAAAAAAATAATTTTATTATACTGGAGTATAATTTATGTTGACAATAGCCAATCTGGACATTTACAGCAACTTTAGTAAAGGCAAAATTAAATGAGAGATTGTTGAACATCGAAATGTTTACTAAACAGAGAGGATAGATTTAACTAGACTACGGGTGAAATATGACAACATGAGCACATAGCTCAAGTGGTCGGGATGATCTTAATCGCTACAGTGGGTCGGCGAGTTGCTGGTTCGAATCCCCTTAGCAACATACTTTTTTGTATTTTTGGAAAAAAATAAATGCTACAGCCGAGAGCATTTAAAGCTCTCAACCCCCTTCATATCGATTGGCACACTCGGCCTAGTGGCCAGAGCGTGCGGTTCGCTTCTCGGTGGTTACTGGTTCGAATCTGGGGCTCGGCCAGTATTGAACTTTGGGAAAAAAATATTTTTTTTGGTGTTTTTGATGATTGAAAAATTATGAAAAAAAATATATTTATTATTCTAAAAATATGGGGGATTTATGAAAAATAATTTGGGAATTATTTACATGAAATGGAGTATGTTTTGAGAATAAATGTCCTGCACTTGTATGTTATGAAAGTTACACTTTGAAAAAGGACTTGAAATAAAATGTTAGAAAAGAAGTGTAAGAAAGATAGAAATTATATGTAGTGATGTGATGTGAATTATTCTCATTGGAGAATAATGTGAAAATTATGAAATGCGAATATTCATTTAGTGATGTGATTTTAATGTGAAATTGATAATTGATGAAATATATAATGATGAATTGAATTCCATGTATGGCTATGGACTCATGAATAAATTAGAAATCATGCTATTGAAAAAGAAAATATGTTATGATTATGAAGATGAACTTATGAGTTGGAAATGCTCAATTTTAGAATTCGTGAATTGGAATTGAAACAAAAGAGTAGCTAAGTCTCCCCCGGCAATTGGAAAGAAATGAAATGAAAGACCAAGGTTGGTCATGTTTGAATGAATGAATAAGTCTGGTTTAGTGGAGTGGCTAACTCTAGAGCTTTGATTTTGTTCATGATTCTAATAAAAACTAAGGATTAGTACATAGTGGAGACGTGATGAAAGTGAGAGAAAAAACACGAGTATGAGAACTGGAGTTTACGGTGCAGGTGTGAGCCACAGAATGCATGCTTGATGAGTCAAGACATGGCTTGGGCACTACTCAGTAATGATCGGACTTTAGCCACGCTTGTGGGATGTTTGGTGACTACAAGAGGATCGTGTGCCATGAAGGAGGCTGAATTGCCATAGAATGCATGCTTGATGAGTCAAGACATGGCGTGGAATTCCCCTCCAGGTTTTCTGTACACGAGCTTGTACTCAAAGATCATCTAGGATACTCACCGTAGTTACAGTAGTAGATTAAGACATGATGAGGGATTGAACCCTACAAAGATGAAGAACGATTAACAGGCTTGCCCTCGGACCTATGTAGTATGGGATGCATAGAATCCGAACAAGTGTGCATTAGTGTCATGTAACATAAATAACTGCATTAGGAACTAAGTGCACAATCACAACACGACATCAATAGGGTAGTCCCTTTAGTTTGATATGTGACAAGTTTGTGTTTGTTAAATATGGAAAATGAGTTATACTATTTTCGGTATAGAGAGGATGGCTGTGTATAATGTTCTTCGGTTGAATAAACTGACGTACCCAAAGTTTTGTATGCAGGAAAAATGACATGATAAAGATTAAAGAGGAATAGATGCCTAAAGATTATTAAATGTTGT
This sequence comes from Hemerocallis citrina, assembly GCA_017893485.1. NCBI lineage: Eukaryota > Viridiplantae > Streptophyta > Magnoliopsida > Asparagales > Asphodelaceae > Hemerocallis > Hemerocallis citrina. The sequence goes on along the minus strand of CM030360.1, from coordinate 111,741,407 downwards.
TGTACATTTATTTGAATATTGTAAATTTACTTCTGCTGTGCAATGTAAAGTGCAAAGGTTCATGTAAACTCTGATGTAAAGTGAAAAGTTTAAATTCCTTGTAAAATTGTACTAAATGAAGTGTAAAGATCCCGTGGAATCTTGAATTCAGTGTATTTTGGAATTCGAGGCGTTACAGAGTGGTATCAGAGCCACGCTTCACACTTGTACAAATTTATAAGGAACGACACCCTAGAAGTGGACATTAGAGTGTGTGTTTGAGCCTAGAGATTTAAATGTAAGTGACTTACATTTGTGTTGCTCTATGACTTATGCTTCTTCCTCTCTATTTCTAAGATGGCTCATCACTTCGACCCTGCTGGAGACGACGACTGGCATATCATCGAGGAAGAGTAACATCCTGGACAAGCAGATTCCGAGGAAGAGTACTACCCAGGGCAAGCAGACTCTGACAGAGAAGAATGGCCTGAATCCCGAGAGATCACCCCACCTCCGGATTCATCTGATGACTCTTCTGACAAAGAAGAAGAACCAGTTCCGAATGGTCTTGTGATATCTCTTCAGATGCAGGTAGAAACACTGCGGGAGAGAGTCGGATTATTGGAGGCTCAATTGGCAAAGCGTAAGGGCGACTTTGCAGTTCTCAAGAAGAGGAAGAATATGACCGATGTGCTGAAGGAAGAAGTTGATGAACTACGGGGAGAACTTCGAGAAGCGAAGAGGAACCGTAGGAGTTAGACTGTTGTAGCTTCTACTCATTCTGATGTCAAGAAATGTTTTTCAATTCGAATGTATAAAGTTTGGAATTCAATGAAATGCAAGTTGATTCATGTCTTATAATTCGAATTTAATGGATCTTTTGCATCAGAATATGGCTAGAAGAGGAGCTAGAAATGGTGAAGGTCTGGATCTGGAAACGGAACTTGCGAGGGTCTATCAGACGCTCAACGCCGTGGCCATGAATTAGAACCAAGGAAGGGTACCTGCGAATCCGGTGCCCGAAGCGATCAAACTAGTGGAATCGTTCAAGCGGATGAAACCACCTGTGTTCGAAGGGAAGTCATGATAGAACTGCAATGAGTCCCAGGACCACGGATTGGTGTGCGTATCGATCATAAAAGCTTAACAGATTTAATACGTGATCTAATCCTTTATAGCGGAATCTAGGGTTCACGAATTATACCTGCGATGAGAAGAAGACGATAATTTCTAGCAAACTCGAGCCGTCAACGACCCCAAGATCTTCTGCACGTATTCCTTCCTCGGGTTGGACATCGGGTGGGCGACGGTCTCCCAACCTTTCTTCTCCTTGGCTGACCTCTCTTTCTCTCCTTACGTGAATCACGAATTTAGAGAAAACTTCTTATCTCTGATAAGAAAAAGACGGCCAGAGAATAGAGGATATATATATAAGGCTACGGCAGGGACCATGAGGAGAAATTAGGGTTAGATCTCCTAACGAATCTGGGTATCCCGTGTTCAGCCCGAACACACAACCCAGGCCCATTAACAATAGCTCGGTCCACTAAAGAGCTATTGTTGCACTACCTTCCTAATCCCAAATTATATTTATGGGCTCCTTTTATTATATGCTCGTTCAGCTCCCCATGTTAAGATATCGAATGTCCGTCGATCAAATTAAGTTACTGACACTATATTGATCAACATCTTTTATCCTTAAGTAGTACCATTCAACTTTATTTGTCATGTCAGATGTAATCCACCTGCAGGGTTTACATGACAATCCTTATGAGCTCCTTAAGGGGACATCATCAACCCGACGTATCGGGACATGGATTCCTTTTACAATCAACAGGCCATCATACATACAATGCTATTACCCAATTCATAGTGGTTGTTGATCCATAATGAATCTAACTCTTTTATGAGTCAAAGTAATGCACACTGCATATACATGTCTGTTATTATATCTGGATTAAGAGCATAAGCTTCCATAATAACAGAGGTGTTTGTTCTCTTTTGTAGTCAGTACAAAGAGAACAACCTCAAGTGGTCCTGTTCAATACACACAAAGTGTACTAGTGTAAACCTATAGTCAAGATAGACTAATACCAGATTACACTACAACCTTTCCAATGGATTGTCCAAGTCCGTCTAGGTTGTGAACTATTTATATATTCCATAGGGAACTGATAATATGATCTTCTGTGTGTCACCTCACACCATATTATCAACCTTATAGAATATCAGATACTTGCATTAATATTATAATAAACACAATATGCAAACATATGCCCATATGATTCTCATTCAAAAAAAAATAAGGAAATAAAGTTGATACAAAAGTGATGCTTTCAGTATATAACCCTAACAATCTCCCACTTATACTCAAAGCATTGATTTTCAGTATACTGTTACAAATCTCCCACTTATACGTAAAGCCATGCTGCTATGCTTCTGACTCCCATTTCCTCAACATGATTATCAAAAGCCTTAGCGGGTAAGCTCTTAGTGAAGGGATCAGCTAGGTTGTCTGCTGATGCTATCTTTACGAAATCTCGTATCAGGTGGTACTTACGCTCAATGTGTTTACCTGTCTTTTGGGCTCGTGGATCCTTCGAATTTGCAACTGCACCACTATTATCACAATAAAGTGTAATATCCTTAGGCAAATTAGGTACCACATCCAAGTCCAATAGGAAGTTTCTGAGCCAAACCGCTTCTTTGGCTGCCTCAGAGGCTGCCACATACTCGGCTTTCATGGTAGAATCAGCAATACATTTTTGCTTGATACTCCTCCATATAGTGGCTCCACCTCCCAAAGTAAATACATAACCTGAGGTTGATTTCCTGGAATCCCTATCTGACTGAAAATCTGAGTCTGTATACCCCAAGGCAACTAAACTATCTGCCTGGTAAACTAGCATGTAATCTTTAGTCCTTTTCAGGTACTTCAAAATATGCTTTATGGCAGTCCAGTGCTCTTGTCCCGGGTTAGACTGATATCTGCTAATCTGGCCAACGGCAAAGCAGATATCTGGTCTCGTACATAGCATTGCATACATTAAGCTTCCTACTGCTGAAGCATAAGGAACTGCTTTCATGTTCTCTATCTCTTTAGGTGTCCTCGGACACTGCTCCTTTGATAGGGCAATTCCATGCCTAAAAGGTAAGAAACCTTTCTTAGAATTTTGCATGCTAAAACGAGTTAGTATAGTATCGATATAGGAAGCTTGGGACAAGCCCAACATCCTTTTCTTGCGATCTCGTAGAACTTTGATCCCAAGGATGTGACCCACTTCTCCCAAGTCCTTCATATCAAACTATTTGGATAACCATACCCGTACGTTAGATAATACCTTCACATTGTTTCCAATGAGCAAGATGTCATCCACGTAAAGTACTAGGAATACCACTACGTTTCCGTCACACTTTTTGTATACACACGATTCATCTTGACATTGATCAAATCCATAGGATTTTATCACCTGATCAAAACATATGTTCCAAGATCTGGAAGCTTGCTTAAGTCCATAAATGGACTTCTTGAGCTTACAAATAAGATGCTCTTGGCCCTTTTTAATGAACCCGTCTGGTTGCTTCATATAGATGTCTTCCTCAAGACTTCCATTAAGGAAAGCTATTTTGACATCCATTTGCCAAATCTCATAATCAAAATGAGCTGCAATAGATAAAAGAATCCGGATAGACTTAAGCATGGTTACTGGCGAAAAAGTTTCCTCATAATCGATACCCTCTCTTTGAGTAAAACCTTTTGCAACAAGCCGAGCTTTAAAGGTTTCAACCTTCCCGTCTGATCCTCTTTTTCTCACATAGACCCACTTGCATCCAATGGCTTTTACACTAATAAGTGGTTCTACAAGCTCCCAGACTTGATTAGAATCCATAGATTCTATTTCAGATATCATTTCTTTTTGATAAGACTCTGCATCTTTATCTTGGAGTGCTTCATTGTAGGTACAGGGATCATAATCTTGTTCCTCAGGGACAAAGTCTGACGACTCTCCCAAGAACATATATCTATCAGGTTGTATCACAACCCTCCCACTACGACGAGACACTATCGGTTATGGTGTAACATTTGTGACACGTTGTGCAGTTACTGGTGATACATCCTGTTGTACTGTTGGTACTGAAGTATTTGGTGTCTCACCTCTCAGTTCTTCTAGAACAGCTCTACTTATGGGTTTATGGTTCATCACATAGTCTTCCTCTAAGAATCGAGCATTGGTGCTAACAATGACCTTCTGATCCTTAGGACTATAAAATTAACCTCCTTTCGTTCCTCTTGGATAGCCTACAAACAAGCGTACTTTTGTACAAGATTTCAACTTATCGGCTTTCCTATTCAGCACGTGTGCTGGACTACCCCAAATCCGAACATGTTTCAGACTAGGCTTACGCCCAGTCCACAGTTCTGTGGGAGTAATTGGTACTGACTTAGAAGGAACCAAGTTCAAAATATAAGCTGCAGTTTCTAAGGCATATCCCCAAAACGAATCTGGTAAATCTGAATAACTCATCATTGATCTAACCATCTCCATAAGAGTCTTATTCCTTCTTTCTGCTACACCATTCGGTTGGAGTGTTCCAGGTGCTGATAATTGGGATGTAATCCCAGCCTCTGACAAATAGTCCCTAAACTCCCCAAAGAGATACTCGCCACCACGATCTGAACGTAATGACTTGATACATTTTTCATGACGTTTCTCCGTTTCTGCCTTGTACTCTTTGAATTTCTCAAAGCACTCAGACTTACGGTGCATCAAATAAATATATCCATATCTTAAATAATCGTCAGTAATTGTGACAAAATATTCAAAGCCACCTCTAGCCTGGATAGTCATGGGCCCACACAAATCAGAATGAACCAGTTCCAACACATCTTTGGCCCTATACCCCTTTGCCTTGAAAGGCCTTTTGGTCATTTTACCTACCAAGCAAGATTCACAGACTGGTAGTGCCTCCACTTCTAATGAACTCAAAGGTCCATCTTTAACCAGTCTTTGAATCCTTCTTAGGTTAACATGCCCCAATCGCAAGTACCAAAGATATGTTTGGTTCATACAAGAAGGTTCTTTTCTCTTATTTATGTTAGAAGACATATTATTCATTTCCATAAGTTGCATCGTGGGCGAAATAAGATTAATGACATATAGATTATCAACCAATGCACCAGAACAGATAAAATGCTTATTTTTTCTAATAACAATATTGTCATTAAAATAAACTGAATATCCATCCTTAACTAGCATGGAAACAGAAATTAAATTCCTTCTAAGTGAAGGTGCATAAAGACAATCTCTCAATGTCAAAGACTTATTTCTACCAAAAGATAAAATAATATCTCCTATTGCAACGGCCGCTACTCATGTAGCGTCACCCATAAACAAGCATATCTCTCCATCACTGAGCCGTCTGATTTCCTGGAACCCCTACAATGTATTGCAGACATGATTAGTGGCTCTTGTATCTACACACCAGGTGCTGGTAGATAACACCGCTAAACATATTTCAACAACTAGTAAATGAGATATACCTTCTTTGTTCTCGTGTTTGAGAAGTAGACAGTCACTCTTCCAATGTCCTGACCCTTTGCACTTGAAACACATGCCTTTCGGCTTTTTCACAGCGCCTTGAGGTCCCATGCCTTTCTTTGCTGAGTTTACTTGTTTCTGAACTTTTTTCTTCTTACCACCTTTCGGCTTAGAAGTAGAGTCCTTTTCAGTCACATAAATATGGGCATTCTGCTTGAAGAGAGCTTCAGCATCCTGTAGTTCTTTTGCAAGTTCTGTCAAACTATACAACCTTTTGTTCATGTTGTAATTAAGGCAAAACGAGTCAAAACTTTTAGGCAGAGTCTCGAGAATGATATCGACATGGGTTTCTCCATCGATTTTAGCACCAAGGATCTCCATCTCATTTAGATGACCCATCATCTTGAGAACATGATCCCTTACTGGTGTTCCCTCAGCCACAGATGCTCTCATCAAACTCTTCATAGCAAATTGCCTAGCTGCTCTACTCTGATGTCCGAAGAGTTCCTTAAGGTTGTACATCATATCATAAGCTGTGGGCATGGCCTGATGCTGATGCTGCAGTACATTTGACATAGATGCCAAAATGTAACACCGCGCCATCTCATCTGCCTTTTTCCACTTCTTATAAGCCTCTTTGACCTCTTCATCAGAGTTAGCATCAGGCTTAGGTGGCCATTCCACATTGAGTACAAATTTGTACTCTTCAACAGTTAAGACAATATCCAAGTTACGTTTCCAGTCAATATAATTAGGTCCAATAAGTTTGTTTTCTTTAAGAATCACCATAAGTGGACTGAAAGAACCCATTTTTGAAATCCTGAGAATCACATAAAAAAAATTATGTAGGGCAAAACCTTTTGAATTAATTAAATATTGATTCCCTCAAAACAATAAAAAAAATTCACCAACACCTTAAACACCATGAATTTAGCATGCCACGATAGTGTGGACGTATACAAATTCAATATTTGTTCAAGTAGGTTTTTCCTATTAATTTTACTATCATGTCAACACAACTTTATGACAAATAAAATTAATCTGTTGGTCTTGCTCTAGTCCTACAAATAATAGCAGTGACTCCGATGGAGAGGATACCATTATTTGTATCTAAGTGTATACCATTGCTTAATACTAAGTCCATTATCTTGTATTGAGTTCCTTCAGATGGAGAAGTGAACACATACTTGGTAACTTTCTACAATTATCCCTAAGGAAATTTGTACTGGTGATCCATAATGAATCTCACTCTTTTATGAGTCAAAGTAATGCACACTGCATATACATGTCTGTTATTATATCTGGATTAAGAGCATAAGCATCTATAATAACAGAGGTGTTTGTTCTCTTTGGTAGTCAGTACAAAGAGAACAACCTCAAGTGGTCCTGTTCAATACATACAAAGTGTACTAGTGTAAACCTATAGTCAAGATAGACTAATACCATATTACACTACAACCTTTTCGATGGATTGTCCAAGTCCGTCTAGGTTGTGAACTATTTATATATTCCATAGGGAACTGATAATATGATTTTCTGTGTATCACCTCACACTATATTATCAACCTTATAGAATATCAGATACTTGCATTAATATTATAATAAACACAATATGCAAACATATGCCCATATGATTCTCATTCAAAAAAAAATAAAGAAATAAAGTTAATACAAAAAGTGATACTTTCAGTATATAACCCTAACAAGTCAGACCCTGATGCGGCTGACAACTGGATTCGTCAAGTAGAGACGATCTTTGAAGTGCTGGAGACCCCTGAAAGCAGTAAGGTGAAGTTGGCGACTCTACAACTTGAGAAGGACGCGGCTGTGTGGTGGCAGTCGATGAAGAGGACAATGGGAGGCATAATTCTTGGCTGGGAGGAATTTCTGGAAGAATTCCGCAGTCACTATTTCCCCTCCGACGTCCATGAGAAGAAGTCTATGGAGTTTCTATCACTACAGCAAGGTGGCATATCAATCAAAGAGTACGAGACCAAATTTACTCAGCTCTCTAGGTATGCTCCGGAATTGGTGATGGATGAGGCTAAGAAGCCTCGTAAGTTCGAGTATGGATTGAGGCCGAGCTTGAGGTCCCGGATGATACCTCTTGGTATCAAAAGATTTGACAAGTTGGTCAAGAGAGCAGCAGCCACTGAAGCAGACATGGAGCAGTTTCATGTTGTTCAGAATCGGAGGAACAACTGGCATTCTGAAAAGAGGCCCGCCAATTCTTGGAGTTTCAAGGGACAACCATCTGCACAAATGTTCAAACCGACAGGGGCGAACGCTATTAGTGTTGCTGGAGGACCTGGGAACAATGTGGTGAGACCTCCTGCGGTAAATTGCTTCAACTGTTGTGAGACGGGACATTACCAATCTCAATGTCCCAAGCCACGGAATGGTAATCGCAATGTACCAATGCAACAGACTGGAAAGAGATCGTACCAACCAGAGCGAGTATTTGCCTTGACAGAAGCTGATGCCGATGAGGTTGATCATGTCATCACAGGTACGAGGACAGATGTTTAGAGGTTTATGTCATTTTTTTTTCCCGCTATTTAGTGAACTGTTACGTAATGGGTGTGTATTATGTAACAAGAGAACTTTATCTTAATGGAATGAAAGCTGTTGTGTTGTTCGATACTGGATCCTCTCATATTTTTGTGTCTCCTAAATTTGCTAAAGTGTTGGGAGTTGAACCGAAGATTTTTTCAGGTAAGATCTTAGCAGTAGCTACTCCATCAGGGGAAACTTTAACCACTGATCGGTATATGCTGATTGCGAGATTGTGATTGGGTACAGAATCTTTGGAATTAGTCTGATCGAGCTGACTATCTTGGGAGTCGATGTTATCATTGGCATTGATTGGATGTCATTATACAGTGCAAGCATCGAGTGCAAGACCAAGACGATAACAGTGAAGGCTCCAGGAGGACCTGAAGTCACTTTCCAAGGGAAGAAGAAGTGTTCTAGGCTGGTAGTAGCTATCCGCAAGGAAGAGACTCCTATGGAAGTGCAAGGGATTCCTATGGTTCGGGACTATCCGACCGTGTTCTTGGATGATTTTCCTAGGTTACCCCCACATCGTGATGTAGAGTTCAGCATCACTGTTCAACCGGAAAGTGCACCCATTTCTAAGGCACCATATAGGATGACTCCAATGGAACAGGATGAGGTGAAACGGCATATTGAGGAACTGTTGGAGAAAGGCTTTATTCAACCTAGTGCGTCACCTTGGGGAGCACCAGTGCTTTTGGTAAAAAAGAAGAATGGATCGATGAGAATGTGCATCGATTACCGAGAGCTGAATAAGGTCACTGTTCAGAATAAGTATCCTATTCCTCGAATTGATGACTTGTTCGATCGTCTACAAGGAGCAGCTATTTTCTCCAAAATAGATCTTCGATCAGGATATCACCAAGTTCGAGTGAAAGCTAAAGATGTGCACAAGACTGTATTTAGAACTCGACATGGGCATTACGAATTCTTAGTTATGCCATTTGGAGTGACGAATGCACCTGTAATTTTCATGGATTTGATGAACAGAGTTCTGAGGCCGTTCATTGATTCTTTCGTCGTGGTGTTTATCGACGATATCCTCCTGTACTCCAGGTCAGAAGAGGAGCACACCGAGCATCTGGCAGTAGTTTTGAAGAAGCTGGAAGAGCAGAAGTTGTATGCCAAGCTATCCAAGTGTGATTTCTGGAAATCAGAAGTGGCATTCCTAGGTCACATTCTTTCTAAGGAATGAGTGGCAACTGATCCTCAGAAGATAGAGGCAGTGAGAGATTGGACTAGGCCTACTACAGTGAAGGAAGTCAGAAGTTTTCTTGGAATGACTGGATACTACAGGAGATTCATTCAAGGTTATGCTCAGATAGCCGTGCCGCTTACTGGTCTGACCAAGAAGAATGTGAACTTCAAGTGGACTGAGCAATGTGAGGCAAGCTTTCAGGAGTTGAAAGAGAAGCTGACTACTGCACCTATTTTGGCTTTGCCTATAGTAGGTGTTGAGTATGATGTTTATAGCGATGCTTCACATTGTGGGCTTGGTTGTGTCTTAATGCAAGAGGGAAGAGTAATCGCTTATGGGTCTAGGCAACTACGACCGCATGAGAAGAATTACTCGACTCATGATCTGGAGTTGGATGCGAATATCTTTGACCTGAAGCAATGGAGACACTACGTGTATGGTGAGAAATTGAACATGTACACGGACCACAAGAGTTTGAAGTACATATATCAGCAGAAGGATTTGAATTTGAGGCAGCGAAGATGGTTGGAAGTGCTTGAGGACATGCGACCTGAGATCAAGTATCATCCGGGAAAGCTAATGTTGTTGCTGATGCACTTAGTCGCAAGAGCAGTTTATCCAGTTTGATTACAACTCAGAAGCATTTGATTGAGAAATTGGATCGAGTAGGTATTGAAGTTGTCTTGCAAGGATTGGGAGCATCTTTGGCTCAGCTGAGGCTTCAGCCTACTTTGAATGGAAGGATCATTGCAAGTCAGGAGGTTGATGCTGATATTTTGGAGCTGAAGGAGCAGGTTGGTGCTGGCAGGTTGCCCGGTTTTCAAATCAAGGATGGAGTGCTGTAGTTTGGAGAGAGCCTGTGTGTTCCGAATCAGGCAGACCTGAAAGAGAGTATTGTTCAGGAGGCGCATGCTACTCTTTTGTCGGTACATCCTGGGAGTACTAAGATGTACAGAGACATCAAACCGCATTTCTGGTGGTCAGGTTTGAAGCAGGATGTGGCTGAATTTGTGGCGAAGTGTGAGGTTTGTCAGCAAGTCAAAACCGAAAATCAGAGACCCGGAGGTCTATTACAGCCGTTACCTATTTCAGAATGGAAGTGGGATAGCATCAGTATGGATTTCATTACGGGATTGCCTAAGAGTCCTAAAGGCAATGATGTGATTTGGGTTATAGTCGATCGACTAACCAAATCTGCTCATTTTTTGGTGATGAAACTCACTGCTTCGATGGACAAGTTAGCTGAGTTGTATGTTGGCGAGATCGTCCGGCTCCATGGTGTTCCGTCAACTATTGTGTCTGATCGAGATGCGGGGTTTACTTCACATTTCTGGAGGAGTCTTCAGACAGCTTTAGGTACCAAGAGAGATTTCAGCACTGCTTCTCTTCCGCAAACCGATGGGCAGACCGAGAGAGTCAACCGTATTCTTGAGGATATGCTTCGGTGTTGTGTACTAGACTTTGGAGGCATTTGGGAAAGGCACTTACCTTTTGTAGAGTTTGCCTACAACAACAGTTTTCAGACTAGCATCGGAATGGCGCCGTACGAAGCTTTGTATGGCAGGAAGTGCAGAACACCTGTTTGTTGGTTTGAAGTTGTGAAGCGTCAGTTGTTTGGTCCTGAGCTTGTGCAGCAAACCTCTGAGAAGATTGATCTGATCAGAAAAAGGTTGGTAGAATCTCAGAGCAGGCAGAAAAGCTATGCAGACAACCGGAGAAGGGACCTTGAATTTGAGGTCGGTGACTTCGTCTTTCTGAATGTATCACCCAGTAAAGGTGTGATTCGATTTGGCAAAGGCGGGAAGTTAGCCCCGAGGTTTATAGGCCCGTACAAGATATTGAAAAGAATCGGAAAAACAGCTTACCGACTTGAATTACCGGAAGAGTTATCTCAGGTGCATAATGTCTTTCATTTGTCTATGCTGAGAGGTTATATTCCAGATCCGAGTCATCATTTGCCTGAAGTGCCGGAAGGTTTGCAGTTGGATCTGAATTACATCGAGTCTCTTGTCGAGATTGTTGATCGTCGAGAGAAAGTCTTGAGGAATAAGACGATACCGATGGTCAAGGTAGTCTGGAGAAACCATTTGGTTGAAGAGGCTACTTGGGAGTCTGAGGAGAGGATGTTGAATGACTATCCTGAGCTTTTTACTTGATTTTTATGTTTGTATTCTTTCTTGTGCTTGTTGTGAGTGTTTGTGTTTTGTTTCTCGCTCTTGACTGTAGTTCCGGGGACGGAACTATTCTAAGGAGGGAGTGTTGTAATGCCCCGATTTTCATTTATGAAAATTATTTATTTTGCACGTAGTGTGCACGTGCAATATTTTTGGTAGAATTAAATCTTATAATTATTTTCATTATGATGAGTATAGATATTTAAATATGTGCTCTTGAATTATTTCTATATAAAGCCTTTTTTCAAATAGACAAAAGCCTTTCTTTTTAAAAGCCCAAATCTAAATTATTGGTTATCTTTTTATAATTATTATTTTGGCCCATAAACTAAAGCCCAAGAGCTATTTTATTTTAAATACAACTTGTAATGTAGAATACATTTTAAAGATTATTTTTATGTAAAATATAATGTACAATTTTTAAACGGAGACCAAGTTGCATGCACATGCATTGCACGTACACGTGCAAAATGCACATGATGAGCATGGCCAGTATGGAGCTTTGGAGGGAAAAGGGAAATTTTGAGTGGAGTCATGGATGGTGGTTACTTAATCATGGTTGGTTATTGTAACTCCTCCTTGAATCCTAGCCTTTTAATCCTAACTCCTAAGTTAATCTTAGCCTTCCATTTTCCGAGATTTTTAGTATAAATACCCCCCCTAACCTAGTTATTCTTGTGCTTATTATTTCCTCCAAACCTATAGTCTAAAACACATTATTTAGTAGTATACAAGTGAGTAAAATATTGAGAGTTTGTGAGGGGTTTGTGCTTGCAACAAGGCCGGCATCAATAGGAGGCTCGGTTGGCATTGTGGAGGCTTGTGTGAGCGCTTCAAGGAGGAGGATCGCTTTTGCAAGGACATTGGTTTAGGAGGTGTTGCTAAGTGTAGTCTCTCCAATTAAGGTGGGTAAATTTTCTATATTTCTAATTAGGAAGCATGCTAGATTTGATTTGAAAGAATGATGCATGAAAAAGAGTAATAAGAGTACACATTTAATTAGAAAATGGCTTATTGATTGATTGAAATGTGGATATGTAACTATATGTGGTTCTATCGTTAAATTTAAGTTGTGAGTAAATTGATTATAGCCATGGATTGATGAAGGAAACTTCGTTATTAACATCGAGATATATGCAAAAGTTAGTAGATTGACAATATTACTTTATGTGCTTAAATGGACTTTTTGTGCTAATGTTGTGATGGATGAATTAAGATATAGGTTGTATGTTTGGGAAATGATTAAAAACAGAAAATTGATTGCTAATAAAAAGATTAGGGTTGTTAAACTTGATAAGAAATGTTGAAAAAGAAATGTGGAGATGGTAGTTTATAATTCGAATTAATTATATGAACATTATGTGTTAATTATTGAAAAAAATTATTTTATTATACTAGAGTATAATTTATGTTGAGAATAGCCAATCTGGACATTTACAGCAACTTTAGTAAAGGCAAAATTAAATGAGAGATTGTTGAACATCGAAATGTTCACTAAACAGAGAGGATAGATTTAACTAGACTACGGGTGAAATATGACAACATGAGCGCATAGCTCAAGTGGTCGGGATGATCTTAATCGCTATAGTGGGTCGGCGAGTCGCTGGTTCGAATCCCCTTAGCACCATACTTTTTTGTATTTTTGGAAAAAAAATAAATGCTACAGCCGAGAGCATTTAAAGCTCTCAACCCCCTTCATATCGATTGGCACACTCGGCCTAGTGGCCAGAGCGTGCGGTTCGCTTCTCGGTGGTTGCTGGTTCAAATCTGGGGCTTGGCCAGTATTAATCTTTGGGAGAAAAATATTTTTTTTGGTGTTTTTGATGATTGAAAAATTATGAAAAAAAATATATTTATTATTCTAAAAATATGGGGGATTTATGAAAAATAATTTGGGAATTATTTACATGAAATGGAGTATGTTTCGAGAATAAATGTCCTGCACTTGTATGTTATAGAAGTTACACTTTGAAAAAGGACTTGAAATAAAATGTTAGAAAAGAAGTGTAAGAAAGATAGAAATTATATGTAGTGATGTGATGTGAATTATTCTCATTGGAGAATAATGTGAAAATTATGAAATGCGAATATTCATTTAGTGATGTGATTTTAATGTGAAATTGATAATTGATGAAATATATAATGATGAATTGAATTCTATGTATGGCTATGGACTCATGAATAAATTAAAAATCATGCTATTGAAAAAGAAAATATGTTATGATTATGAAGATGAACTTATGAGTTGGAAATGCTCAATTTTGCAAATCGTGAATTGGAATTGAAACAAAAGAGTAGCTAAGTCTCCCCCGGCAATTGGAAAGAAATGAAATGAAATTTGAAATGAAAGACCAAGGTTGGTCATATTTGAATGAATGAATAAGTCCGGTTTAGTGGAGAGGCTAACTCTAGAGCTTTGATTTTGTTCATGATTCTAATAAAAACTAAGGATTAGTACATAGTGGAGACGTGATAAAAGTGAGAGAAAAACACGAGTATGAGAACTAGAGTTTACGGTGCGGGTGTGATCCACAGAATGCATGCTTGATGAGTCAAGACATGGCATGAGCACTACTCAGTAATGATCGGACATTAGCCACGCTTGTGGGATGTTTGGTGACTACAAGAGGATCGTGTGCCATGAAGGAGGCTGAATTGCCACAGAATGGATGCTTGATGAGTCAAGACATGGCGTGGGATTTCCCTCCAGGTTTTCTATACACGAGCTTGTACTCATAGATCATCTAGGATACTCACCGTAGTTACAGTAGTAGATTAAGACATGACGAGGGATTGAACCCTACAAAGATGAAGACCGATTAAGAAGCTTGCCCTCAGACCTATGTAGTATGGGATGCATAGAATCCGAACAAGTGTGCATTAGTGTCATGTAACTTAAATAACTGCATTAAGGACGAAGTGCACAATCACAACACGACATCAATAGGGTAGTCCCTTTAGTTTGATATGTGACAAGTTTGTGTTTGTTAAATATGGAAAATGAGTTATACTATTTCTGGCATAGAGAGGATGACCGTGTATAATGTTCGTCGGTTGAATATACTGACGTACCCACAGTTTTGTATGCAGGAAAAATGACATGATAAAGATTAAAGAGGAACAGATGCCTAAAGATTATTAAATGTTGTTGTACATTTATTTAAATGTTGTAAATTTACTTCCGCTGTGCAATGTAAAGTGTAAAGGTTCATGTAAACTCTGATGTAAAGTGAAAAGTTTAAATTCCTTGTAAAATTGTACTAAATGAAGTCTAAAGATCCTGTGGAATCTCGTATTCAGTGTATTTTGGAATTCGGGGCGTTACAACCTGAGTACACGGTCCTATGGACTCCACTACGAAATTTAAACGCAAACTTGTTTAAATGTTGAACCATGGGGTAAAAGGATGGACGCATAAAGTGCTACCTAGATAGTAATAAATACAAGACATGACATAACAGAACATGACATACATGATACCTGTTACCTGTAACATGTTTACCTGATATATGATTATCTGTACATGCTACTTGATACTTGTTACCTGTTACATGTTATATACACCTGTTATTACTTGATTCTATTCATGATTCATGCTAGTTGTTTGATTTTATTATCATGCCTAATCCATGCTATTTGTTATCTTTCCCATGTACTTGTGCCTGCACTAAAAGCAGCCCGTAACTTTCATTGAAGGGCGTTTTGTTTTCTTTTTCCTCTTCTTGCAATTTATTAAATTGCAGATTTTGGAGATCAGCTGCCCGATGGAGTAGGTGATCTAAGATTCTAGTTGACTAGAGTTCTTGCTATATCTATTATTTTTATTTCTTACTGCTTATCTTGAATAATTGTACTTGGTTACTTTGATTATTTTGTATTGGGGTAATGCGACCCGGAATTATTGACTTATTCAGATCTGATTTATTTGAGATTAAAATATTTTGTTCCAAGTAAATTCCTGTTGGTATTTTGATTCATATGTGCATGTGTGGTTGACTTTTCTTGCTTCCGACTCTGATCATTCTTGTGAAATGTTGTAAAGATCTTGACAGCTTATGGATGTTGAAAATCATTCGTTGGGTTTAGTCACGTATCCGTATTTTGTATTCTCTTTTTGGGAAGCAGGGCGCGACAGTTAGACTTCATGGGGTTCCAGTCAATATTGTATCCGACAGGGATACGAGATTCAGATCTCAATTTTGGGAGACTCTTCAGAGCAGTTTGGGGAGAAAATTGAATTACAGTACAACTTTTCATCTCCAGACTGATGGACAGTCAGAGAGGACCATCCAGATTCTTGAGGACATGTTGTGGTCCTGTATGCTGCAGCTCGGTAGATCATGGGAGGACCATTTGCATCTCGTAGAGTTCTCGTACAATAATAGCTTCCAGGCCAGTCTTAAAGCTGCACCGTTTGGGACACTTTATGGGCGAAAGTGCAGATCACTGTTGTTCTGGGATGACATTAGTGAGAGGAAGTTGTTGGGTCCAGAGTTGATCACCAGGACAGTTGATGCGGTGATTCAGATCAGGAAGCACTTGTAGGCAGCTTTGGATAGGCAGAGGCGATGGGCTGATGTCCATCGGAGAGCTTTGGAGTTTGGGGTTGGTGACCATGTTTTCCTAAAGGTATCGCCTTGGTGGAGTGTAATCGGTTTGGTAGTGGGGGCAAGCTTAGCCCTAGGTTTATTGGACCATTAGACATTGTAGAGCGGGTAGGCAAGGTGACCTATCGTCTTTCATTGCAGACAACTTTATCCGGGGTGCACGATGTTTTCCGTGTCTCGCAACTCAGGAGATATATCCGAGAAGATAGCACATGATCAACTATTCTGAGTTGACCGTTCGGCTAGATTTGACTTGTGAGTTCCGCTAGTTGCTATTTTGGATCGGCAGGAGAAAGTGCTTAAGAATAAGGTCATCAAGTTGGTTTGTGTTTCTTGGAATCCTCACTCGCCGGGTGAGTCGACTTGGGAGCTGGAGGAGGAGATTCAGCAGAAGTTTCCTTATCTGTTTGTGTAGCTATTGTTTTGTTCTTTCTTTCCTTTCGAGGACGAATTTCTTTTTGTTAGGTGGATAGGATTTGTAACACTTGTTTTCCATTTTATGTACTTTTTGGTTTATTTTTTTGTGTGTATTTTTCTCATTGAATCCCTTTTTGGACTGTATATTGGATCTTCTTTTTTAATAAATTCATTTATTGATTTCTCGTCTTCTTATTTGAGTTCTTGATTCAATTGTCCGCCATTGTTTCGTCTCTATTTGATTGAGCCATTTTTTTTTCTTCTTTATCCTCTTCGTTTTCTTTATTCATGCCCACTGTTATTTGTTCGTCTTGTTTCCTATCTATGTTTGGATCACCCTATATTCTATTCTATTTAAGCCTAATCCATTTAACTCTATTGGATCCCCAAAACCCTATGTTATCCTATACCCCAAAGCTTGTTTTAAATACCCAAAACCAAATTACTAAAACCTTACCCAAAACCCAAAATATACCATCAGCCGTCATCCTAAAAACCCTACTTCATCTACCTATATATATATGCACCCATGTTGCCTATCCCATATTCATTAAACCCTAGCCGCCCTAGTCCGTTCCCACTCTCCTTTGCACCCCGACTCTGGCCTTCAAGTCCCCTCCTTCCTGTCTTTCCTTCCGCCAGCAGTGACCGCACAACACCAGACCCCAGCCCCATCAACCTAGACAGCGCTGCCCTGCTCCTCCCGAGCCCTGCACACCTCGATGCTGATAGCACCGTGCCGCGCCTCCTCCCAATGCCACGATAGTAGCAGCATCAGCACCGACATCGTGTTGTTCCTCTCCGACGACAGCTGCAACCCCCTCTCAGCCTAGGTTGCCTCGCCATGCTCCCTCGCCGCTGTCGCCAGCAGCGACAGCATAATAGTGCCGCCGCTCCCCACTGTTCTTCATCTCCATCGGTATCTTTTGGTGTGCGTGTTTGGTTCCGTTATGTTCGTGTGCTCGTTATTGTGTTCGTTAGTAGTCCGTGGTTCGTTGTTCGTTGAGTTCGTTGCCCGGGAATCCGTTCCCGTTATTCTTATTTTTGTGCCGTTCCCATCGTCATCTAAGGCAAGTTGCTTGTATTCTTTTCTTTGTGCAAGTACTAAATACCACTTGTAGTGCAGTTGTGTTCTAGAGACAATTCTTGTGCAAAACTCCTGTTATATCTTGTCTCTATTGTGTTGACCCGCCCGTAGTTGCCTCATTACACATATGACATAAAATATCTTAGGGATGACCACTTCTTGTTGTATACATGCATGTTGTTTGTATGATATCGTGTGCTTGGTGGTGTTACTTGTAGTATACTCGTTGTAGGCTTGTGAAATACCCTATACCATGTTTCTTGGACATCTAGTACACCATATTTCCAATTTGTTATGATTTCGATGTATTTCATATGATCTATGTGGATTTCATGAATAAAGAAGATTACAGTTTTTGTGTCACCCCATTTTTGTTCAGTATTTTAGACCTTATTAAGGTCAGTATATGAAAATTATTTGTGAATATGAATTATAAAGAATTCTATCCACTTTCCAGATTTTCTGATAGATCTCAGTTTCAATTTATGAGTTGCGAGTTATGACTATTTTAATACAGATGTGTTTAAAATTTCAGATCTAGTTTTATACGTACTCTGTATAGTAATCTATTTTTCTACTGATGTTAAACATAATATTTTGATCCAATATTTTACTGGTTACAACTAGACATGATTGGGATTAACTTCTAATTTTTGTGGATTTAATTGAAAATTTTTTCAAACTATTCTACACTTGAAAACATCTACTATACTTGTAGAATTCACATGTTGTTTAGTAAATAAACATAATTTTTACCTGATTCTATTTGCTGTCTACAAAAACTTTGTGAATATGAATTGTAGCCAACTGTATCTATTTTATCATCCTTTTGACAGATCTGGATTTTGATTTATATTTGGTGAAATATTGTTGTTTTAGTACAGCTGTATTTATAATTTTAGATTTACAAAATTACTGCATCTTGCTGCTTTCTAATTTTAATTGACTATTTTATCTATGATGAAAAATTATGAAACTCTATTTTCTGTTACTAAACATACTAGGGAATACCCCAGATTTTTCGTGGACTTAATTAGTGAGTTTTCATTCTGTTTTCCTGTTTATGAATACAAACTTCTGATTTCTGGCTGAACATGTTTTCTGGACAAATTTATGTTTTGAGACTTGTTTTTGTGAAGTACCATATTACTTATATATATTTGTTGGATTCGGTCAGGAGTCTATTTTCTAAATTTTCTAACGAATCCATATTCTCATGTTTGTAGCAATGGGAACTCCATATTTAGTGCAGTACTGTCATGCTGTCCTGAACTAGAATTTTCGTGGTTATATTATTTTATGAGTTATCTTTCATTTGTACCTGTTGATTTTTTAATCTGAACCTGTTATCTATTTATGCCATGTTATTCTTGCTCTATTTTGTGACACATACATGCTTGTTTGATAATAATAACAAAATAATCAAGCCGGGGTTAAGAAAAAGATCTAGTAGTGGATAATATAGAAATGTGTACTTGGAAGGGGGGCCATGTTTCCCACAGGAATATCTGCTACGTGTTCATGACTATATGATACACGACTCGGTCTGTCTAATTACCCTGACTGCACACTTCCCTGTAGGAAGATGTACTCAGAAGAGAACCCGTAGGTTCTACCTGTCTGTTTGGATTTGCATCTAATATCTGTCTGTCTGATACCTAAGTACACGGCCCTATAGTATCCCCTACGAGATCTAAACGTAATTTTTTTGAAAGTAGCAACCATGTGGTAAAAGTTTGGGATGCATGAAGTTCTACCTTGAAAGTAATAACACAAGACTTATATCTGTTATCTTACATCTGTTAACTGTATATCTGTCTGCATACCATCTCACACTGGACATCTATTATCTGTATACCTGTCTACATGACACCTGACATCTGTTACATATCACTTGTATCTGTTAGTATACCATGTTACTTGATTTTGTTCTTCTGTTTCATGTTAGACATTTTGTTTTGCTCTGTTTGTTTCTGTGATTATTTATATTTGTTATCTTTCCCTGTACATGTGCCTGCAACAGGCCCATAACTTGCATTGATGGGTGTTTTGTTTTCTTTTTCCTCTTCCTGCAATTCATTAAATTGCAAATCATGGATATCAGCTGCCCGATGGAGTAGGTGATCTGAGATTCTAGTTGCTGCAGTTTTGCTATTATCTTTATTTCCTGTTACTTTTGATTAATTGTATCTGTTACTTGGATTCTTTTGTATTGGACAATGTGACCCAAGATTATTGAATTGTTCAGATCTGGTTTATTTGAAATTTATTAAATTTTGTTTCAAGTAAATTTCTGTTGGTATATTGATTCATATATGCATGCGTGGTTGACTTCTTTTGCTTCCTACTATGATTATTCCTGTGAAATGTTGTAATGATCCTGATAGCTTATGGATGATAAAAATCATTCGCTGGACTTAGTCACGTATCAGTAATCTGTATTCGCTTTTTGGGAAGCGGGGCGTGACAGTCTGAATCCTACAAATTTTGCTTTCAGAGTATCCTCTGGAAAACTCTTAGGCTTCATTGTTAGTCAAATGGGAATCGAAGCCAATCTCGAGAAGAAGCAGGAAGTTCGCAACATGCTCTCCCAGCCACGGTAAAGAAGTGCAGAAACTCATCGGCCGCTTCGTCGCCATTAGCTGATTCCGCACTATGTCTGGGGAGAAATGTCTACAATTTTCAAATTTGTACGGGGCGCAAAAGGTTTCAAGTGTGGGGAAGTGAAACCCTTTACCTTTATTTAGCTACCTCTGACCAGACTCTCAATGTCGTCCTTGTCAGAGAACAAGACAAGGTTCAGAAACGAATCTACCATGTCAGCAAGGTACCGCATAATGCAGATCTCCATTACTCAAAGACGGAAAAGATGGCCTATGCGTTAGTCATAGCTGCTTGAGAACTCTGATCCTATTTCTAAGCGTGCATTCCATATGCGTCCTCACCGATCACCCGCTCAAGAAAGTGCTCCTAAAACTTGACAATTGTGAAAATTAATGATGTGGTCCATTGAACTGAGTTAACATGACGTCAGCTACCAGCCGAGAATGGTCATCAAGACCCAGGCCTTGGCAGAATTCATTGTGGAAACCACCATCACCGACTCCCCTGAGGAAGAAGAAACCCCCCTGGATTTGGAAGGTAAATGTAGATGGATCCTCATGCCTCGAAGGAAGCGGAGCAGGAATTATTTTTCTTGGGCCTGATAAGTTTACTCTCCTATACTCGTTGTGCCTCAATTTCCTCGCATCCAACAAAGAAGTTGAATATGAAGCAATGATTGTCGGTCTCCGGTTAACAACTGAAGCAGGCGTGCGAAGATTTGAGATGTTTAGGGACACTCAGTTAGTTTCCAACCAAGTCCAAGGCGAGTATGAAGCGACGGACGATTGCATGGTGAAGTACTTGTCACAAGTAAAGAAACACCTGGTAACATTCAGAGAAGCTAATGTCACTCGCATTCCCGTGACCAAAAGGGGCAAGCTGATGCCCTCTCCTAGCTAGCTTCCTCATCTCTCGATGGGCTTGATTGCATGCTTCTCATTGAGGTCCTTCTCAAGCCAAGCATTGAGGAGGAAGAGTTGGAGCACATGGCTGTCATTCCCCAAATGTATACCCCGCAAAATAGCATATGGCTATTTTTGCATCGTAATCCGTGCACAGCATAGAATTGCACGCGTTCATTTATTTTTCTAATAATAATTGATTTTAATTGTGAAATTTCAGATATATTAGTTATTCTGAACCCGGTGAGGTATATTCGGGATATCTACTCAATTAAATTGTGTGTATTATCCTGATTGTTCTAACGAGACAATCTTTGGGACAAATATTATTTTTTTTAAAATAATTTTATATTCTACAAACAAATATTTTATTTGCAAGCATCTATATATATATATATATATATATATATATATATATATATATAAAATAAAAGTATGGGTGTATATATATCTATATATATATATATATATATATGTAGAAAAGACACACACACCCCTATTTCTTCTCCCCAATCCCACCAACCTAATTTCCCATTCTCCCAAGGCTGACCGAAACCCACCCCCTTCCTCTCTATTTGGCCGGGAATCCAAATCCCCTCCATCTCTATCTCATTTTCTAATCCATCTTCTTCTACTTCTTCACGTTCTTCTACTTCTTCATGGTTCAACAACAAAGAAAGCAAGCGAGAAGAAAAGGAAGAGAGAAAGAGCGCTTTGCTTTTGCTTGTAGGTTCATGGAGCTTGGAGAAGATGTAGATGCCAAGGAGGAAGTAGCAAGGGCTTGAAGATTCTTCAATCAATTTGATGGGCATTCTCTCAAACTCTAAATTTGTATTTTTTTGTGATATTGGTGTGTAGGAGTAAATAAGAGAAACATGGATATCATGCTTGAGTGTTGATAGGTTGTATGAAGAAGAATTTTTATTGAGTTTGTACGATTAATACACAATATATATCATGTTTACTTGTTAAGAACATGAGAAATGTGTGACTTAAGAATTTATAACTCACATATGGCTTAGAATTTGATCATGAAATTTTGTGGCATGTTCTAGGTGGGTTTAGAGCATCCTCTAACTTTTTTCATATTTTTCTGGTTTTGTTTAGTGTCTCAAACAATTACCTTAATTTCGGGCAATGAAGTTCATTAATTCATAACAATTTTTCTGGTTTTGTTTTGTTTAGTAGCTGAATCTACCCTGTTTTGGAATTGAAGTTCATTAATTCATAACTACTTTTTTGTGCATAATATTGGAATGAAATTTTTACTGTAGTATTTGGTATGAGTCTAAATCTTGTTTATAAAATTTCAGAAGTGTTAGATAATATTTGACAGGGTTTCAAAAATATTTTGTAACAAGGGGTTTTATACATTGGTGAGAGCAGGAGAATATTTTTCATTAAATTCAAAGGGCTACTATAACTCTCTGTCTATTTTGAATCTTAATGAAATTTTTGAATATATTAGACTTGTAAATGTCCTATTATTGAATATAAAATTTCATAAGTATTGGAATTATGGTTGAATTGATATTGATTATTGCATACAGAATGTGTAGTTCAGTTCAGATTTTAACTAGTCAGCGAAATCGTGTAATTCTAGATTTGTGCGTTGAGAATCTGGAAAAACAATCAACGAGAGAATTGTAGTAGAAAGTCCTAGGTTTCCAAAACATCTTGAACCATGCAATTCCAGTTTGTGTAGAAAAAGTTATGATTTTTCTAAGTGGGAGCAGAAGTAGTCCTAATAAAAAGGACTTGGTTTTTGTAGAGGAACTCATTTCCCTGTGTGTACACTGATAGAAATTGGAGTTTTAGAGTACTTTAATGGGTGAATTTGAGGATGTGATCAACTAGGATGTTATAGTAGACACTCCTAGCTTTCTATAGAATCCAAGATCGAGTAATTCCGATATGTGAGTATGTTTTTATGTTAATAGAAAAATGCAGCGTTTACATTGAAGAAGTGTACAGTTGAGAACATATAGGGTTTTTATAGCATCTAGATGGCTGAATCTGAATGAATGGTTAACTAGAGACTTGTAGCATAGAGTCTTAGCTTTCCAGAATGGGTAAGATCATACAATTCCAAGTTGTATTTTGAAAGTTATGAATATTTTAAGGTACATCAACTGCATCTCTAGGAACTGCTTATTATTAGTAGATTGCTAAGGGAGTTTTCTCATTTTAGTTGACATAATTTGGGATAGTTGTCAACTAGAGAAGTGAAGTAGAGAATTATACCTTGTCATAAAATCTGGAATCATCAAATTTGGGTTAGTAGATGAATTGGTATGGAATTTTTTGCATACTACAGTATTATGATTATGAGCTAATTTATTTTTAAGAAGTTTAAGTGATTATCCCTGTTAAGCACTTCACTTGGGACTTAGTTGAGATTCTTGTGCTTAGTACTCATGGTGGACACATAAGTAAGTTTGGAGAATAGCTATATGGTCGATTTGTGGTATGTGGTATGTGGAGCTCGTAGCTAGTATAGCTTGGAGCTAGTCTATATTATGATACCCTAGGACTATCAACCCAGTCGGCAAGTATTGTGATTGACTTATTTCCACTTGGAGAGGTAGTGAATTTCTTGTGTGGCGTCGGACCGTTTACCGATAGAAGGTTGACCGCAGATCGGTATACTAGATGAGATCGAGACGAAGGTGGTGGCGACTGATGGAGATCTGGTCGCCGTTGTTTGGGGTTGATAGGATAGGTTATCTACCTCGTCCAGAATGTGTTGATGCCTAGGTCTGTCAATGACTGGATATTGTACATTGAGTGTGTTTCACCCCTATTGCCTGGTATGAGTCACTCCCTTGGGCACCGTTGTATTGCTCACTGAGGGTCGCGGGATGGGGACATTAGGTCAAAGACCTTCTAAGGTGTTCACAATCGATGAATGTTGGTTCGCCGTGATTAGTTATTTTTGACATAACTGTTTTGGCTCAATCATTCGTTAGACACTATCCATGATTTGACAAACTCGCATGTTTTAGCAACCAACGCTATTTCAGATTGTATTTCTTTACTTTTTGCTTGAAGAATGAGTTGATGTTAGGGGTGACTCCCTATAATCCGACTTGTTCTAAGGGCCAGCACTTGGCGGTGATAACCAGGATTGTCACTTCCTGTCATTAGGGATACGCGCTGCGGTGTGTATCTCGCTTGTTGATTCCTAAAGAACCATGGTAAGAACGGGAGGGTTCCTGTCGGATAGGGGGATTAGACCCTCGAGGCCATCATGTTCTTATGTTGAGTGAACGCGAACAGACCATGAGGCTGCTGTCCCATGGATCTTCGGTGCAATAGATATGCGGTTGTCTATCTGTAAGATCGTCACGGTATTTGGTGTAATTCAGATCGGATTGGGGCACTAATGGCAAATGGAGACACCACTGTGTTTAGCAATAATAAATGTAGGATTTACCAGCCACGTTGTATCTATCAGGAATAGGTTGAGTACAATAGTAGAATGTATTTGCATGGCGAGGGTTTAAAACCCTGAAATTAGAGAAAACAGCTTGATTTGGAGCGTATGTAGTATTTGATGCATGCGTATCGAAAGTCTTGCTGACATTATACTAAGTGCATCTGTTTTCTGTACATTTTGTACTATGCATAAGACTTCAGGTCATGGCATACACTGACACTAGGAAATTACAATGCACGTTTTTGTTTTCATCAAAGGTTTACTGTGATTGCTAGTTGGAGATCGTTATTTTATTATCAGCATTGCATCAGTATATGTACTGACGTGCCCACTCAATTAGGTGCTGGATACCGTGTCGCGAGTGTTGGAGTACAAAAGACAAGCAGGGCATCCAAATTGACTGTCAATATACCTCCTACCATTCGATCAGGTGCAGGGATGTCAGAATAGCGCAACAGAAAATTCGAGATACAAGTCGCATCACAAGGAAGCAGCATGAACGCTCGGTGGTGCTTCCAATAGAGAGCAGTTGATTACCGTTCTGAGTGGCAGACAGTGATCGTTACAATGTAGTATCTGTAATAAGTTAATGTAATTTGTAGTCCTTGTTCATGGACAAGATAATATTTGTAACTAATGATGTAATAACTCTGATGGCAATAAAAGTTTTTAATTTCTGTATTTTTACTGTGTTGAGATGCATTTGAAGGAAAAGATTCTGGTTGTGTGACGAATTTTCTGTAGTGGGATCCCGGGCGCTACAAAGTGATATCATAACTGACATCAAATTGCCGTCTAACACAGTAAGAAATTAGACTTGAATAACAGATAAGTTGAGTTTAAGTTTGCAGATAGGATAATCGTAAATCATATGGTAGCGCTTTTTAACTTATGATTATGATCTTCCATATATCTGAACCAGTCCCATTGTATTTCATTCCTTACTAACAAGCTTGGTGCAGCCATGTTCCATGAGGGCTAGTCTGTAACCAGACATCAATGGAGGCAAACCTGCAACTGGATATCGGAAGGCAAGTCTGCAACCGAATGTCCAGAAGGCAAATCTGCAACTGGATGTCGAAAAAGCCAATTTGTAACCTGATGCACAGGTAACAAATCTGCAGCTGAACGACCATTGAGGGCAAGTCGCAACACAGGAGTTGAGGAAGAACAATAAAGCCACACTGATGACTCAAAATCCAGACTAGGATTCCCAACGTACCAAGGAAAGTACTGATAGAAATCAGCAGAAACCAGACGCCATCACCAGGAACTAGTCAAGACTAGGCTCGAGGAAGAAATTGACGATGACCAATTCATTCATTTTCCAGAAGTGGTAGTGTTCTCCAACATCAGCTTATGATAAAGCAACCGCCAGAAGCACGCCGAGAAGGAATTCTCACCACGACGAGGATGATCATGTCAACAATTCAGCAAAATCATCAAAGGAACTGCAAAGGGCTAAAGCAGCTATTCACGATTTTGACCTTTTGTAAGGAGGGAGTGGTCACCGACCAGCATGAGTTGCAATCAAGGAGTGAATCAACATCACTAGTGGACAAATACAAGCAACATAATGCATCTGTTGTCACCTCCATAGCAGAAATAGGAGGATGCCAGCATCAACTTCATGATGGATTTTTCCAGAAGATTGAAAAACAACAATTGTACTGGGTAGAAGAACAGTTTGTCGAGAATATCGCTCGAGAAACTGGAGATAGTTCAGGAAAAAATATCCAAAACCATTGGTGATTGTGTTCTGTTTTTCTCTTCGCTAACGTCATTATAAAGACAGAACGATTCTAAGGAGGGAGTAATGTAATACCCCGCAAAATAGCATATAGCTATTTTCACAACGTAATCCGTGCATAGTTGAGAACTGCATGCGACCATTTAATTT
This sequence comes from Hemerocallis citrina, assembly GCA_017893485.1. Taxonomy (NCBI): domain Eukaryota; kingdom Viridiplantae; phylum Streptophyta; class Magnoliopsida; order Asparagales; family Asphodelaceae; genus Hemerocallis; species Hemerocallis citrina. Next base: position 111,715,004 of record CM030360.1, on the reverse strand, counting down.
CTAATAATAATTGATTTTAATTGAGAAATTTTAGATATATTAGTTATTCTGAACACGGGTGAGGTATATTCGTGATATCTTCCCAATTGAATTGTATGTATTTTCCCGATCGTTCTTACGAGACAATATTTGGGACAAATAGTATTTTTATAAAATATATTCTTATATTCTACAAATAAATATTTTATTGCAAGCATGTATATATATATTTATGTATATTTAATAAAAGGATGGGTGTATATATATATCTATATATATATGTAGAAAAGGTACACACACACCCCCCATTTCTACTCCCCAATCCCACCGAGCTAATTTCCCCTTCTCCCATGGTAGACTGAAACCCACCACCTTCCTCTCTATTTGGCCGGCAATCCAAATCCCCTCCATCTCCATCTCATTTTCTAAGCCATCTTCTCCTACTTCTTCAGCTTCTTCTACTTCTTCATGATTCAACAACAAAGAAAAGCAACTGAGAAGAAAGGAACAGACAAAGAGGGCTTTGCTTTTGCTTGTAAGTTCATGAAACTTGGAGAAGATGTAGATGCCAAGGAGGAGCTAGCAAGGGATTGAAGTTTCTTCAATCAATTTGGTGGGTGTTCTCACAAACTCTAAATTAGTATTTTTTTGTGATATTGGTGTGTAGGAGTAGATAATAGAAATATGGATATCATGCTTGAGTATTGATAAGTTGTGTGAAGAAGAATTTGGATTGATCTTGTATGATTAATACACAATTTATATCATGTTTCTTTCTTAATAACATAAGTAATGTGTGACTTAGGAATTTCTAACTCACAAATGGCTTAGAATTTGATCATGGAATTTTTGTGGCATGTTATAGGATGAGTTTAGAGCATCCTCTAATTTTTTTCATATTTTTCTAGATTTGTTTACTAGCTCAAACAATTACCTCAATTTTGGGCAGTGACAAGTAAAAGAAACTGCAGTGTTTTTCGAACTTGGGTGCTCTTCCAAAAATCATATATCAGAATTAGTAGGGTATTTTAAGACAAAATTTTTACTATGTTTTCTTGAATGTGATAGCAACCATAGTTTGAAATTTCACATTTTTTCGAGTTCATTTGATACTTCAAAAAAAAATTGTTTGAAGCTGGTCCAGAATCAAAAGCTGAATCTACTCTGTTCTGGAATTGAAGTTCATTAATTCATAACTTCTTTTTGGTGCATAATATTGCAATGAAATTTTTACTTCGGTATTTGGTATAAGTCTTTATCTTGTTACCAAAGTTTCAGAATTGTTAGATAATATTTGACGGGGTTTCAAAATTATTTTGTAACCAGGGGTTTTATACATTGCTGAAAGCATGAGAATGTTTTTCACTAAATTCAAAGGGCTATAACTCCCCATCTATTTTGAATCTGAAGGCAATTTTTGAAGATGTTTGACTTGTATATGTTTAGTTACTGAATCTAAATTTTCAAAAGTATTGGACTTATTGTTGGATTGATATTGATTATTGAATGCAGCATGTGTAGTTTAGTTCAGATTTTAACTAGTCAGTTAAATTGTGTAGGTATGGATTTGTGCATTGCGAATCTGGAAAAAGTATCAACTAGAGAATTGTAGTATAGAGTCTTAGCTTTACAAAACATCTTGAATCATACAATTCTAGTTTGTATAACAAAAGTTATGATTTTTCTAAGTTTGGGCAGAACCAGTCCTAATAAAAAGGACTTGGTTTTTGTTGAGGAACTCATTTCCCTATGTGTACACCGATAAAAGTTGGAGTTTTAGAGTACTTTAATGGATGGGTTTGAGGATGTGATCAACTAGGAAGTTGTAGTAGACACTCCCAGTTTTCTATAGAATCCAAGATTGAGTAATTCCGATAAGTGAGCAAGTTCTTATGTTAATAGCAAAATGCAACATTTTCATTGAAGAAGTGTACAGCTGAGAACATATAGGTTTTTATAGCATCTAGATTGCTGAATCTGATGGAATGGTTAACTAGAGACTTGTAGCATAGAGTCTTAGCTTTGCAGAATGGGTAAGATCATACAATTCCAAGTTGTATTTTGCAAGTTATGAATGTTTTAAGGTGTAGTAACTGCATTTCTTTGAAATGCTTATTATTAGTAGATTGCTAAGGGGGGTTTCTCACTTTAGTTGGCATAATTTGGGACAATTGTCAACTAAAGAAGTGAAGTGGAGAATTATACCTTGCCACAGGATCTGGAATCATCAAATTTGGGTTAGTAGATAAATTGGTATGGATTTTTCTGCATACTGCAGTATTATGATTATGAGCTAATTGAGTTTTCAGATGTTTAAGTGATTATCCCTATTAAGCACTTCACTTGAGACTTAGATAAGATTCTTGTACTTTATACTCATGGTGGACACATGAGTAAGTTGGGAGAATAGCTATAGGGTCGATTTGTGGTATGTGGAGCTCGTAGCTAGTATAGCTTGAAGCTTGTCTATGTTGTGATACCCTAGGATTATCAACCCAGTTGGCAAGTATTGTGATTGATTTATTTCTACCTTGAGTGATAGTGAATTTCCTGTGCGGTGTCGGATCGTTTACCGAGATAAGGTTGACCGCGATCCGAGATACAGGATGATATCCGAGATGGAGGTGGTGGGGACCGATGGAGATCTAATCGCCGGTGTTTGGGGTTGATAGGCTAGGTTATCCACCTCATCTAGAATGTGTTGACGCCTCGGTCTGTTAATGACTGGATATTGTAGATTGTGTGTGTTTCACCCCTATTGCCGGGTATGAGACACTCCTTTGGGCGCCGTTGTACTGCTCGTTGAGGGTAGCGGGCAGGCTGATGACCTACTAAGGTGTTGGCAATCGATGAATGTCGGTTCACCGTGATTAGTTATTTTTGACAGAACCGTTTGGGCTCAATCATTCGTTAGACCCTATGCATGATTTGACAAACTCGCATGTTTTTCCAACCAATGCTATTTCATATTGTATTTCTTTACTTTTTGTTTGATGGCCGAGTTGATGTTAGGGGTGATTCCCTATGATCCAACTTGTTCTAAGGGTCAGCACTAGGCGGTGATAACCAGGGTTGTCTCTTCCTGTCATTAGGTATACTGGTGTGATGCATATTTTGCTCTGTTGATTCCTGAATAACCGTGGTAAGAATGTGATGGTTCCTGTAGGATATGGAGATTAAACCCTCGAGTCCGTCATGTTCTTATGTTGAGCGGACACGAACAGACCATGGGGATGTTGTCCCATGGATCTTCGGTACTATAGATATGCGGCTGTGTATCTGTAAGATCGTCAAGCATTTGGTGCGATCCTAACCGAATTGGGGCACTAGTGGCAAATGGGGACACCACTGTGTTTAGAAGTAATAACTGTAGGATTCACCAGCCACGTTGTATTTATTAGGAACAGGTTGAGTACAATAGTAGAATGTATTTGCATGGCGAGGGTTCGAAACCCTGAAACTGGAGAAGACGGCTTGATTTGGATCATATATAGTATGGGATGCACGCGTGTCCAAAGTCTTGCTGACATTAGACTAAGAGCATCTATTTTCTATACATTGTGTACTATGCATTAGACTTTAGGTCATGACATACACTGACACTAAGAAATTAGGATGCACATTTCTGTTTTTATTAAAGTCTGGTTGAGATTGCTAGTTGGAGATCGTTGTTTTCTTATCAGCATTGCGTCAGTATACGTACTTACGTGCTCACTCAATTTGGTGTTGGATACCGTGTCGCGAGTGCAGGAGGACTCAAGACCAGCACTGCATCCAAATGGAGTGGCAATATACTTACCTACCACTCGAGCAAGGGCAGGGATTTCAGAGTAGCGCAGCGGAAGATTCGAGCTATAGGGCGCATCGTAGGAAAGCAGCATGACCGCTCAGTGGAACATCCAGTAGAAAGTAGTTGATTACCGTTTTGAGCAGCTGACGGTGATCATCACAATGTTGTATCTGTAATAAGTTGATTTAATTTGTATTCCTTGTTCAAGGAGAAGATAATATTTGTAACTAATGATGTAATAACTTTGATGGCATTAAAAGTTTTTAATTTTCGTACTTTTACTGTGTTGAGATGCATTTGAAGAAAAAGATTCTTGTTGTGTCACGGATTTCCTGCAGTGGGATCCGGGGTGCTACACCAAATGCCTGAAGATTGTTGGATGAAGCCCCTGACCGATTTTCTTCGGCAAGGGAATCCGACATGAAGATCGCAGAGAAGCAAGAAAGATTCGGACATGGGCTAAAAAATACACTCTCATGGAGGGACTTCTGTACAAACGATCATATACTATAGTTGAAGGCAAGCCGTACTTGAGATGTCTCACTCCGGAAGAAGCACAGTACACCATTAAAGAACAACATGAAGGAATTGTCAGCTGCCATCAAGGGGTCCGGTTTTTTGCACGAAAGGTACTCAATCATGGGTATTATTGTACCATATATGTTCGCCAGTGCAACCCTTATCAGAAGCATTTGACCATCAAGCATGGACCTCAAGCAATAATTAGTTCTATGTTAAAGCCTATCCCTTTTTCCATGTGGGGAATAGACTTGCTTGGGCAATTTCTGCCAGCAGTCGGCAAAAGATTTTTCCTAGTGGTTGCCATCGACTACTTCACAAAGTCGATCGAGGGAGAGTTTCTAGCAACTATCACTGAGCAGAAGATCCAATAGTTCGTTTGGATAAATATCATTAGTAGATTTGGGATTCCCCGCATATTAATCTCTGACAATGGCACAGAGTTCACTGGGAACAACTTTCACCAGTTCTGCATAGATTTGGGGATCACCCAATGCTTCTCATCTGTCTCATATTCCCAAACAAATAGCCAAGTTGAAAATGCAAATCGATAAATTCTAGATAGCATCAAAAAGAGACTAGGAGAAGCTGCAAGAGGATCATGGGTTGAACAATTCCCAAGTGTGTGTGGTCCTACATAACCACAAAGCAAACTGCAACTAGAGAATCACGATTCAACCTCGCCTACTGTTCGGAATCACTCATCCCTTTGGATGTTGGATTACCATCTCCCCATTTTCTTTCCTTCAACGAAGAATAAAATTCCTAAAATCTTCAACAGCATTGAAGAAGTACGGGAAAGGTCAACCATAAGGACGAACATTTACCAGAAAAGAATCGAGTAGTTTTACAACAAGAAAGTTCACCCCACTAGTCTTAAAGAGGGGGATATTGTCTTGCACAACCTTGAAATCTCTGACCCACGAAGGAAGGGAAAGCTCGCAGCAAACTGAGAGGGGTCGTACAAAGTCTCCCAAGTGATCCGCCCGGGGTCATATCAACATGAATACCTTGGGGGAAGAAGATACCCAGAACATGGAATGCCCAGCACCTCATGAAGTACAATGAGAGCGTCTGAAATACCCTCCTTTAACAGTATAACATTTAAAACTTGTAATAAAGGCCAACCACTAGAGAAGCCATTTAGTTTTTTTTTCAACTTAGACTGCTTTCACTGCCTATCAATACATGTAATAAAGGCAAGCCACTAGAGCAGCCATTTAGCTTCTTTCCTTTAATTCAGTAAAGTTAGTCATTTATCTTTTTAAAGATTTTGTTAAATTCCATTGAAGCAAACAATGAGTTAAACGCCAAACTTATACCTAAAACGACACCAAAAAATCGTTAAGAGCTACCATAAGATAGGTTCGGAGTCCATACCCATTTCACGAAGTTACTCTAGCAATTTCCAATAAAGCAAGTTCAGAGTCCGCTTGACCATTTGATCTGTTCCAGCAATCCACTAACGCCTTAACGACAGTTTCAGAGTTCATACTCATGGCTCGATGTTACTCTAGCAACATGCGACAAAGAAATTTCATAGTTCTACTCACCATTTGATCTACTCCTGCAACCTATTAACACCTATCCTAACAAGTTCGGAATACATACCCATGGGTCGAAGTTACTTTAGCAACCTGTTACCAAGCACGTTCAGAGTTAAACACGTCATTCGATCTGTTCCTAAAACTAGTTAAATTCCATAAAGACAGATTAGATATCCAAAATTGTGGATTGCAGTTACTCTAATAAAACTTGCAAACACAACATTTGGAGTTCAACTCGCCGCTCGATGGGACTCTTACAATCTATTGGAGGAGCCATATAGAAAGTTTGGAAAACAGCTCTTTCTCAGAGTTTCTCTTGCAACTAGCTAAACCGCCATACAGTAAGTTTGGAAAATAATCCTTCCTCAGAGTCGCTCCTACAACTAGCTATATACAAGAAAGATAAATGTTAACTATTAGGTTTCGATGGTAGTCTTAGAATAAATACACAGCGGAAAATTTACAATGAAATATCGAAACATAGACATGGAACCATGCAAAAACCATAAATCGTATTTAGGAGTTATACCTAGAGGATGGATCGGTTGCCTCCAGAGTATGCCGATCACAACACTCCAATATTGTGGTGCCTCTATGGTATCCACACGAACAGATCAAATCAATCTTTCCCACACGCCGCGTTGCTAGCTGCAGGAAGGGATGTTCCTCGTGATCTCTCTCTCACAATTTCTGTGATGGCTAGGGTTTTCTCATGTATTTCTTTTTCACAGATACGTCTCATATATATATCTGCAGAAAATCAATCCTAAGAGAGTAATGAGGTTGTTGGACTCACAATCTGACCTGCTTCAGATTCGTGTGTGGGCCTTTGATCTTTAATCAACCCAATTAATCTAATTAAATGACTAACCAATTTGAAGAGTCCAAGTTTGACTTGGATCCCCAATTAAATTCATCTTATGAATTTAAATCCCAATTTTGATCTATTCTAAGTGTGTGACCTTGTAGGTTTCCATTACGTTGACAGTAATACGAAAAAATCATATTCTAATATTACAAACAGTGAGCGGTATTTAGCAATACATCACAGCTACGCAAGTAATCAGAATGTCAGTAATTAGACATAACCTATCCGTGACCAATGTTATCATGTAGTTTAGTCCCTTTTTCCAAATATCTTAATTTGACCACAAGGCATATAGCGTGTTACCCTTGTATAGTTCAATCTTTGGTTTCTTGATGTCTGAGTATACTTACTAAAACAACTGAGCTCAATATCTCATATTGACTCATTTGAGCATGGCCATGCATTTTGCAGTCTCACCCAATCAAGGGGCCCATAGATATCGCTCTTGTTATGTAACAGGGACAAATCCTATCTAAGTCACTCACATCCCTCCGCATGATTTGTAGTATATCCAGTATTTGACTTTATAATCACCTTATTACAGGCAACATTTGACGACATTAAAACATATAACTTCTCATGTAGGGAACCGTATTGACTTCAATTCGAAGGACTACATACACCATGGTCACTATGAGAACCGCTTATGACACACGTAACGATCCATGCATCGTTCTCATGGTTGGTCAGTCCAGTACATTATTACTCTAATATGTACCCATGTGAAGACTTGATATCTTATATCCATGACCCGTGAGATATGGTCAACGGTCTACGCACATACTAGTATCTATGCATTATTGTTGTCCTAATTCACAATAATACTTGATTAGGGACGTTTAAGAATAGTTTTCTTATTACAACCAATAGGATCTGACAATCATGTCATGCACTTGATATCTCATTGTATTGAACCAACTATTCTATGGACTTTATTATGTTGATTTAATCACAATAAACAACACAATAAATGAAATGCCTCATATATGAAATAAATATTATGATACAATGTAAACTGCTAATGTCAACACACAACTGGCCTCTACGGCATACACCAACATTAACTCCATCAAGCATTACACACACTATCGACGGTTCGTTAGCTATACACAACAAATTTGAGATCTTGTTTTTTAGCGACGAAGAACGAGTAAACGGTTCATCAATTTCAACGATAAGTTCCACAATAGGATCAAACATCTAAAAAAAACTCTTCAAATCACAGAACTATTGCAAATCTATGTATTCAAATTCAGTACCATTGCAAATATTTACAAGTACAAAACTATGGGTCATACTACATACATCGAACTATAACGATTCTGCAAGTATCATTACAAAGGCATGCAAAAACATTAAGCGGCATAGTAATTCTACAATATGACCTACAAACCATCCTTTCGACTCTGCAGGCGAGAAATGTTATTCCTAAGTGACACAATAGGTTTCTTGTTGGCATCATCCACCCTAGGACATTTACATCTATTGTAGAAAGTGCAGATCACGTGAACCGAGTCTATGAACTAGGACCAAATGCACGTGATCCTCAAGGGTGGAAGGCAAAAGCATTCACTCCACTCTGAGCATCGCCAGGAAGGTGAATGGGTACTTGTGTAGTAAAACCCATTCCCCGAACAGTGGAACTGGATCTACAAACCATTGCATCCTTCCTCGCACCAACCGTTACACCTTTTTTCACACTGATAGTGAGCGAAGTACTAGCCATCCGTAGCTCGCCAAGCCTTGCTTGGAGATGGTACAGCTCTAGGTCCTTAGCAATAAGCACTTCTCTAAGTATTACACACTCCCCAACACTGTCTTTTGTCACCTTAGCAGGAAAAGGCATATTGGCGAGGCAATCAACACATAGGAGGGCTAACTCATAGTCCCTCTCAATAAGCGCCGACTTGAGATGAACAGACTCAAACCACTCGTCTTCCGATTGAACATGCAAACGATCAATAGCTAACTATGATATGCGCAATCGTCTACAAAGATGCTCAACTTCATTACCACGAGGTTTTCCCCTGTTCCCCCAACCATCTATCAACAAGATGAAGAGCATATTCATGAAAGAGACAACCGACTAAGCACCACAACTAAAAGCCACTTCAAATTGCATCAACATGATACAACTGATACTGTCAAAGCTAGAAAATAGTCCGTCACATCCCGAATTCCAAAACAGGCTGAATTCGAGTTCCATAGGATCTTTTAACTTTACTTCGTACAATTTTACAAGGAAATTATAACTTTACTTTACATCAGAGTTATATTTACATTAATATTTATACAGCAGAAGCAATTTTTTACAACAATAAATGAAATACAACAACACTTGAATAATCTTTAAGCATCAATTCCTCCTTAGTCTTTTTCATGTGCTTTACCCTGCATAGAAACTGTGGGCGCGTCAGTTCATTCGACTGACGAAATATTATACACGGCCATCCTCTCTATACCGAAAATAGTATAACGATTCTCAACACTTAAGGAACCACAAACTTGTTCACAAACAAAGCTAAGGAGACTATCCTATTGATGTCGTGTTGTGAATATGCACTTAGTCCTTAATGCAATTATTTATGTTATATGACACTAATGCGCACTTGTTCAGAGTCAATGCAGCCCATACTACATAGGTCCAAGGGCAAGCCCTTAACCGTTCTTCATCTTGTAGGGTTCAATCCCTCACAATGACTTAAACTACTATTGTAACTACGGTAAGTATCCTAGATGTTCTATGACCTACGAACTCACGTCTAGGCACCCTGAAGAGAATCCCAATGCACTGTCACATGACTCATCATGCAGGCATCCACCCGCAGTCACCAAACACCCGACGAGCGTCGCCACCGGGCCGGTACTCTGGAGCAGTCTCCATGCCCTACTCATGACGCATCATGGGACATCCTGTGAATACTCTCACGCCGCCAATCCAATGGCCCTTATACTCATGTTTTTCTCTTACTTCCATCACATCTTCATTATGTATCTGGTCCTTAATTTAATTGAATCATGACAATCAATCCCTTAGGGTTAGCACTCCCACTATACCGGTCTTAATCAATCATTTCTCATGACCCAAATCTTGGTCTTTTCATTTCAAATTTCATCTCAACATTTCTTTTATTGCCGGTATAAGGCTTAGCTACACCCTAGTTCTTAATTTGAACTCATAATTGCAACATCGAGTTTTTCATACTCGAAAGGTCTTTTTTATGATTAACAATAATTTCATTTCATGTTCATAGCACTTGTATATTCATATTCTTTCATAAATTCATCAAGTCATTCAATTTCAATTTCATGTGCAATAACGTGCTTAAACAAAATAAATTCAACATGTCATACTCAATAGTTTATTCTTTCCACATAACTTTCTTAATCTTATTTTAATCAAAACTAAATCTCATTTGATTCTCAAACTAATGTTCGTTTCATTTATTTAATTCAAAAGGTCACAAATTCGTATTTTCATTCACAGACAATACTTAATTTAATGATGAGAGTCCATAGATAGCACATTTGAATTTTCTTTCTTTCAAAAAATTTTCCTTTATCAGTTAGTATAATATCTCATAAAATAGGTCACTTTTATAATTCTCAAAAATACAAATTTCCATGGAATTTTATCCAATTTTCACCTCTAACTCACTTTTATTTTGTCTAAATAGTGCACAAATATTTTTCACAAGATCTACATATTTTTAGAATAATTGTAGTATTTTTTTTTGGATTTTTAAAAGTCAAGAATTCAATTTTAGAACTCAAAAAAATCAAATTTTTTAAAACCTGCTGAAAGCCAGATTCAAACCTGCGACCTGAGCCAAGTCAACAGCCACCGAAACCCAAATGGGCTAAGGGGCCAATGCGACAAGTGCAGGGGTTTTTAATAAGGTAAGTTTTGTTTCGGGTTTCGGGTTTTTATTAAAAAAACAAAAAATAAAATGCAGGACCTAGGTTTCGAACCCGAGACCCCTAGGTCTGTTCAGGGCTACAGTAGAATGACTCTGCACCACTAGCCACCTGGTGTAAGGGACCAAATTGTTTCAAAAGGAGTTGGGTTGTTTATAACCCAGTTCTCTGTTCATTTCTAAATTTCATAATTCTCAAAACGATTTTGTTTCTTTTTCTTCTCTTTTGAAAGCAAGATTTTCCAGATTATACCATACAGAAAATTACAGTAAACCAGCATTTTTATAATTATTATTTACTTTATAAAACATGCATTTTAGGTCTACTTTATGTTCTCTGTCTATAATTTCGACATTGAGAACAATATCATATTTCTTCATAATTTAGAGTAAGATTTCCACAACTACTATATTCCTTTGTTCTTTTACTTATTAACAACCTATAATATTTAAGATACAAATTTATCATCTTTCTACAACAATGAAACTTGTTTTAGAGAATCAACTACACATGAAGCATTTAATCAACTAGTTGTCTCATAAGCATAAATTTCATCAGAGAACTCAATTCAAAACATATAGTATGACAACATGATAATTTGTGACACCTTAATTCACAATTCATCAACTAGTAAAAATTTTATCAAACATTCTCTACATTACCATTCCATCTCTAATTAAGCAAACATGGGTCCAATTTCACCTAGTTGCTTCTTAATAATTTTATCAAATCATCCCTAGCATGGCATCGGGATTTAGAAGCATGAGAAACACCCACCTATTTGGAGAAAATGAAAATGAAAGCTCCTAGAATGCAAGAAAGTGGCCTTCTGCTCATAGAATGTATTGCAATTTACCTCCTCCTCCTTGTTTGTATGGAACCCGAGCCTCCCTATGCTCCTTGGATGCTAGCCGGCCACCTCTTGGTTGGAACACACACAAATGCACACTCACTAATACTTCTCAATCTTTTCTCACTTAGTTTTTTTCTCTTTTAATAATTTGTAGTGTATAAATGAGAAGAAACTAGGGGTATTATACACTTTTAGGATGAGAATGAATGGATAGGATTGAATCAAGGAGTTAGAGATCAAGTATCAAGATGAATTGGGAAGTTGTAGTAACTTCCATGATCTCATAAGTACCCCTCAACTCAACTCCACTCTCTCCACTCTTCCCTAGCCACATTCGGCCTCCCCTAGGGTGTGCAATGCACACACAAGTGCATCCACGTGTCCCAACTAGTGTCCCCTATTAAAAATTGTACATTATAAATTTATTAATTGTCTACTAATTGTGTCTACATGACAAGTCATGACAATTAAATGGGTAATTAATTTATGGGCTTCAAAATAGTGGGCTTTTAGACTCATAGGTCAAAATAAAATATTTAATTAATTAGGTTGAGCTTAATTTAGAAAAACAAACTTAGGCTTTTTCAAATGGGCTTCAAAAGAATAAAGAGATGGAAAGAAAACAATTGTTTGTTCCTGTTATAGAAAATAATTTTATGAGAAAATATTTATACAAAAATTTGTACGTGCACAACATGTAAAATCAATAATTTCTCATTTAATAAAAATTCATGGTATTACATAGTCTTTCCTCTAATAAAATGAAGGTACAAGAGTGCGGTGAGTAGTCCGCAATTAGGCATCATACAAAGTCTGAATAAAAAACAAATAATGCCTGAATTAAAAGCAACTAAAGAAAGAACTGAAAAAGCATAAATGGGTGAATCAAGCATCCACCTACTTCGACTCCACCTAGGACAAGGATCCCCCTGTAACGCCCCGCCCTAATACTCAGACAATTTTTATTATTTTTATGAGACAAATTAATATTTATAGTACAACAGCCCACCACAGGCTGCCTCATAATTGGTGCAATAGCTTATTGGTGATCTCTAATCCTAGGCTATTATATTTATATTTAATTATTCTATTAATATTCCCGATATAGGATTATAATTAAACATCCCCGTTGCCTTTCTCGCACTGTGACGCCAGCCCGACCCTGGGCCCCACACGTCAGTGCTCTCACATAGAGCACAACAGCACTCAGCGCCTGCAGCCTCTGACCCGGGTGGGACCCCTACTGATGTCATCAATGACGTCAGCCTCAAAACACAGCAGCAATCACCTGTTGTTTCTCAACCGTGGGCTCCCCCTCTGAACTCAATTAATCCATACTCAACCTCTATAGAACTCTTCTATAGGACATCTCCAATTTATTATTATTATTATTATATATATATATATATTTGAAATTACGAGGTGTTACATACACCCCCTTAAGAAATCAGTTTTCTCATTGAGTACGGGGCATGCAATCTAGTGCATGATCCTTCTTTCTAGTCGATGTGGAGCATTCCCGTGAGCGTCACTCTCATCTTTGGAATACTGGAGACAAATCCCACTCACATTGGATCATTCTGTGGCCTATTTCAGCCATCGTCCCAGAATACTGGGGATTATCTCACTACTCGGATCATCCTGGAGTCCATAACTCACGTTTGCCCTCATTTCATTATATCACCATTCTAGTGCTTGTCCATATATTTGTTAAGTTAATTAATTAAATACGAATCTCATTGAGTTGGCGTACCGGACTTAACTCAACTTATCAACAACAAAGCCACAACTGGCCAAGCCACAAAATGTAAACTGCCAGTATCTAGGGTCCCACACACCCCTCTAGAGACTCTCAACTCAACCATCAACACAAAATCTTTCATTAAAACTATCAATTCCATTATGAATACTCTCACATTAAGAAAACTTCTTAAAAATCAACAAATCCAAATTCCTTTAATATACTCACAAATTCCAGAATTGAAATAAAGTATTAAATCTAGTAAATATCTGAAAATCATATTTTGAAGTCATAGAATATCACAAAAGATCAATTTCTTCTAAAATCATATATCATTCATTTAATAAAGTTAAAAAATAAAATTTAAAATCTATTATAATAAAAAATGTAACTCTCTGTAAAATATTGTAATCTGTAGTAAAAACATCATCTAAAATAGTAGATAAGTAATCCATAATATCGAAGAAATAATCGTTCAAGACAAACAAACAGAACTCAACAAAACCAATCAGCCAAGATACTGACAGTCGACTGTCAAAGACAGCACAAAATGCGATAGTCTACTGTCCAGTGAAAATCCAAAAAATAAAGAATACTGTCATAAAAACTATATGATGATGTCCTTGAATAACTATTACAAGCATCTAAAAGTGATGCTGAAGTTAAAAAAAACTATATGCAGTGTTTCTAACAAAATATATGCATTTTTGGTAAGTTCAAGCTAATGATCAAGAAGGCGATGGTTGAGCTTACAGGTAGATATACGGCTTTCTAATATAATATGTTTGCTACTTCAATTAATTTGCTGGACCTCCAAAACTATTTTATATAATCAAACCAGGTGCACTATTCCGAAGACGTGCCGTAGGCACGTGTCAACGGGCAAACCCAGTATATATATAGTATAAGAGGAATTGGTGGCTGTACCTATTGAAGAGTTATATAGGGGGTTGAGTATGGATTATTTGAGTTTGGAGGGGGGCCCAAGGGTTGAGAATACAACAGCGGCTGCTGTTGTGGGCTGACGTCATCTGATGACGTTAGCAGAGGAACAAACGGCCCCACCTAGATTTGAAATGGCAGCAACGGCTGTCATGTCTTGCGGACGTGGGCATGGGGCCATTGTTTGGGGCTTTGTGCTGACGGGGAGAGAGAAAAAGATGGTTTGAGTGTAGCGCCCCGAGTCCCTATACTGGCGATTCGTGACACAAACCAGAATTTTTCCATAAAACATTCAAAGTACAGAAAAATATTTCCAGAAAATCACAAATCTACAGACTATGCAATTTGAGCTAGTTACTGGACACAGTCTAGTCTAAATTCCATATAAAATCAACCCCATTTCCAAAGCTCATGAAATTTGAGAATCTACAACTATACATCGACCATTGTGTCAAAAAATTGCATCTAAACTCCTACTAGGCAGAGAGTTATGACACTTTGAACAAGGAATAAAAATCTTACTACTTTACAGACAGGGCCCTTACTCATACATACAATTCATTTTTGAAACATCATCAACTGTCACCAAAAAAATAAAAATTTTAGAATTAGGACGTAGACTCTTACTATTTGCTACTGCAAAAAAATCATTGCAATACCATCTATACACAAGTAGTTATGCATAGAAGAACTTCAGTCCCCAAAAAGAGAGACACTGCTTTTCTGTCTTCTCGACAAGTTATAGTTCAAGAATTTTTTTGAGGAATTAAACAACTTCAGAAAAATGTAAAGTTTGGGATTGTGGTTTTAGACAAATACAAGAGAATCTAGAAAAAGTTTCAGCTAAAAAAACCCTACCAATATTGGGTAATGATTTTTGGAAGGCATAACAGATTTTCTCAAAGTAGAAGCTTCTTCAACTACCTTCTGTCCGAAAATGGAACGAATGTTTGGGCTACTAAATAACCTCCAAATATTCTAAAAAAAATCATGTGAGCTCTAGATTCATAGAATAACAATTCTTATAAATTTAAGTTCGAAATTCCAAATTGTTTGAGAGCTAGAAATTCTTTAAGCTACATACCACAACATGTTTCTTTAATAAAGAGTCTTGAAAAGGAGTTGTTTTACCATACAACTTATTTTTCTTAACATGTTGATATTCATACATGGCAATCAAAATTTTCTTAACTACTACTAGATGCTAATATCATATATAAATGGAAAAGACCAATCTTTTAGAGTTTAGAGTTTCACCAACTTTTTGTTGCAAGAAATCTCTTAGCTTGTTTGCTTACTTTCCTTTGCTGCTTGCTCTTCAAGATGCACCCTTGTTCTTCTCCTCATTTTTTCCACTCTAATACTAATTACAAAATATCTCTTATTTTATATGGTTTTTTTCCTCCTTCTCTACTTTCTCCTCCTTTTTTTTGAAGAAATAAGAACAAGATGAAGATGAAAGAATGAGAGAGTGAGTGGAAGTGAGTATTTATGGAGTGAATGGGAACTAGGTTTTATGGAGTGAATGAGAGAGTGAGTGAAAGAATGAGAGATGCCCTAATGGCCACTGATAGGCAGGTGGAAAGACTAAAGTGGTCAAAGAAGAGACTGTCGAGGAAGCTGATGCTAATGATGCACCAGCATGCAGAGAGGGTTGCTCAGCTGGAGCTCAGGCTTGGGGACTTATAGGCCAAGGTTTCCCAGCAGCAGACATAGTTAGAGCAGTTGACGTCCGTCGAGCACTCTGCTACAGGCGATCACCATGTCAGGGACATGTGTGACCTGGCCCTGTGAAAGATCTCAGGATGTCTTGTTTTAGTGTTTTGATGTACATGGGATGATGTTTTTGTAGTGTGATGTTTTGACCACACCTATGGTGGTAGTGTTTTTGTTGTACAAATGAAATGCTAATGTAACATTTCTTTTATATATATATAAATGAAGACTAGTATTTTGACTACTACTTCTAGTATGGTATAAGTTCACACTATTCTTCCAAGGTGGTAATAAGAATTAGCATTTAGATGTCTGGAAGAACCTGAAGCAGCTGAAGCGGGCAAACATAAGGTAAAGGCAGCAAGGCCAATAATGCTGGCCTCAACATAGGAGCAGAATTTGCTCGACTGTATCAAATGCTAGGAGCGTTCGTGGAGGCAAACAGAAACCAGGCACTGCCACCAATAGCATCGGGAGTCACACAAGGAAACACAGCTACAGATCCAATTAGGATGGTCGAATCTTTCAAAACAATGAAGCCGCCAGTCTTCGAGGGACAGGCCGACCCGACCGTGGCAGATGGCTGGATATGCCAAGTGGAAACGGTGTTTGAAGTTTTGATGACACCGGAAGATAGTAAAGTGTGGTTGGCTACAATTTTACTGGAGAAAGACACCGGGGTGTGGTGATAATCGGTAAAGCACGGCTGGGGAGAAGGTCCAATAACATGAGAGGAATTCATGGAGGAATTCAGGGAACACTACTTTCCCTTGGACATGCAGCAGGAAAAGGAAATGGAATACCACAATCTGAAACAAGGGAACATATCAGTCAAAGAATATGAAACCAAGTTCACACAGCTTTCACGATATGCACCGGAGATGGTTCAAGAGGAAACGAAAAAAGTAAAAAGATTTGAGAAAGGAATTAGATCGGGGTTCAGATCCAGGATGGTGCCTCTAGGCATTCGCAGGTTTGACAAACTGGTGCGGCGAGCTACTACAACAGAAATGGATATGAACCAAGGTCAAGCACCGCAAGGAAAAACACAGACTTGGAACTAGGGGAAGAGGTCTGCCCCAACATCGAAGTTCAAGAAACACGACAGTAACCAAAAATTTCAGAGGACAGGTGACAGTTCCCTAAGCGGTCCTCCAAGTGTCCATTCCTCCATCGGTAAGTAGCAAGGTCCCTGAACAGTCTGCTGATAGCCCGCTCCATGGCAGTGGGCTGTGGAGGAGAAGGTGGAGTAGCCTGAGTACCGGTTGGATCTGGTCCAGTCCGAGTCCCGTTCACCAAACCATTCTGCGCATCTGTCATCTGTAAGGAGAAAACAATATGGTAATTAGTCCAGATACAGAAAATTATAAAACATAAGTAGAAAAAGAACAACAATATGAATTATAACAATCTACTACTGGCTAAACCTGACTCTCCTAGTGGCACCCTAGTCTATTTTCCTGTTATATCAGACTATAGTTTGAAGGTTGCTTGATACCAACTCTGTAGCACCCAGAATCCCTATACTGGAGATTCATGACACAAACCAGAATCTTTTCTCCAAATAGTCACAATACAGGAAAATACAGGAAAAATTTAAACAATACTTTTTCCATGGTGTTTACAAGTTCAAGTGTTACAATATACAATGTTTCAAAAATTACAATTAGAGTTTACAAAAGAATGAATGAAGAACATTTGATACAAACACTCGGACACATCATCTGGCGTGAGCTCCCTGGGCTCCATGGGATGACAATCTAGCACCAAAAAGAGTGGGGATGTCAGTAATACTACTGATGCAAGGCTGATAAAAGCAGCGATCTCCAAACCAGACAATCAAGATTGAAT
This sequence comes from Hemerocallis citrina, assembly GCA_017893485.1. Lineage (NCBI taxonomy): Eukaryota > Viridiplantae > Streptophyta > Magnoliopsida > Asparagales > Asphodelaceae > Hemerocallis > Hemerocallis citrina. The sequence continues at coordinate 111,697,280 of CM030360.1, read as the reverse complement.
GCAATAGAAAAGTGACTAAAAGAAAGGAAAGTGGAGTCGGGTTAAAGGTGTCCGTCTATGAAAAGCTGTAGTAATCTAATGCACAGGTCAAGATGAACTTAATCTAAATGAAAGCGAGACTTTGGAACTGTGTGCATCCCATACTACATACGTTCCAAATCAAGCCGTTGTCTCCAAGTTCAGGATTTTGAATCCTCGCTATGCATCATACTCTTGTACTCGTCCTGTTCGTGATAGATTGATCGTGGTTGATGAGGTTGCAGATTAATCGTTCCCATTCGTTTCTGTAGTCACTTAGTGGTGTCTCAGTTTACCACTAGTGCCCAACGTCTGGACCCTATTCAAAAGTCGTGACGAACTAAAGGCATACTGCAGCATACCTATGGCACCGAAGATTCATAGGACAGCAGCCCTATGATCCGTTTGTGTCCACCAACATAGAACTTGATGGCCTCAAAGGTCTAATTCCCCTATCCACCAAGAATCCCCTCCGGTTCTTACCATGGTACTTCAGGAATCAACAGTGCAGGATACGCACTGCAACACGTATCCCTAATGACAGGAGGGTACACACCCGATTACTAGTTTCCTAGAAACTGATGCAGTTATAGGTAACGACAAATTCAACTAACACTGAGTCTACCTGAACATGTTATAAGGATATGGTAATAATCTTGATCTCTAGTCTAAGTTATGCCTAGTCTCAAGCGATTTCCCTACTAGAAATCTCGTTCTCGTCTATGAACCTGTGGCTCCGGTGACACGATCACCTCGCTTGCCCCTTCCCCCATTGAGTCTCGTCCTCAAAATCGGTCCGCGATCATCTCCCATGATTCTGTCGGCGCCCGAGTTAGCCACTTTTAATTGTTAAAGCGGAAGCTCTAATTCTAGCCTATGGTTGATAGCTATAGGCAACTAACTTAGACAAGTCAATGACTCAATGATGTTTAAGTCACAACCCTATGTCTTAATCATCATAACACACAAAAATAACCAAGCCCTAACTCTCAATTCAACACATGAGAGTTGAGAAAAAGTCATACATGAGCAAAGTGACAACTCCTAAGGATGGCTAGATCTGTCCAGCACTTTCATAAATCATATCAATTACCACACAACTTGGAATTACAAAATTCTGGGCTTTTTGGAAAGCTTAGAGTCTCTACTCCAAATCTCTAGTTAGTCACTTTTGCATGTTCCCCACACGTATATCCAGAAAATCACAAATGTACAGACTATGCAATCTGAACTAGTTACTAGACATAGTCTAGTCTAAATTCCATATAAAATCAGCCCCATTTCCAAAGGTTATGAAATTTGAGAATCTACAACTAGAAATACACCACTCCATTTTTTCTAAAAATTGATCTAAAATCCTACTATGCAGAGATTTATGACTCTTTGAACATGGCATAAAAATCTTACTGCTTTACAGACAGAGCCTTTACTCATACATACCATTCCTTTTTGAAAAATCATCAAATGTCACCAAAAAAATATAAAATTTTAGAATAAGGATGTAGACTCATACTTTAGCTACTACAAAAAATTTATTTCAATCCCATGTATACACAAGTAGTTATGCATAGATGAACCTCAGTCCCTACATAGACGAACACTGGACACTGCTTCTGTCTTTTCAACCAGTTGTGGTTTAAGAATTTTTTGAGTCATCAAACATCTTCATAAAAATGAAATTTTTTTTATTATGGTTGTAGACACATACAAGAGCATCTTGAAAAAGTTTCATCTAAAAACACCATACCAATATTGGGTTATGATTTTTGCAAGGCATATATGATTTTCTCAAAACAACAGCTTTCATCAGCTATCCTTTGTCTGAAAATGGAAACAATGTTTTGGCTACTAAATAACTTCCAAATATTCTGAAAAAAATCATGTGAGCTCTAGATTCATTGAATAAGAATACCAAAAAATTTGAGTCCAAAATTCCAAGTTGTTTGAGAGCTAGAAATTCTTTAAGCTACATATCACAACATATTTCTTTAATAAAGAGTCTTCAAAAAGAGTTGTTCTACCATACAACCTATTTTTCTTAACATGTTGATATTTATACATGGCAATGAAAATTTTCTTAACTACTACTAGATGCTAATATCATATACGAAAGGAAAAGACCAATCTTTTAGAGTTTTGATTTTCACCCACCTTTTGTTGCAAGAAATCTCCTAGCTTGTTTGTTTACTTTCCTTTGCTCCTTGCTCTTCATGATGCACCCTTTATCTTCTCCTCGCTTTTTCCACCCTACTACTACTTACAAAAGATCTCTTCTTTTATTTGGTTTTTTTTTGTCCTTCTCTACTTTCTCCGCCTTTGTTTGTGTGGAAATAATAAGAACAGGATGAAGATGAAAGAATGAGCGAGTGAGTGGAAGTGAGTATTTATGGAGTGAATGGGAGCTAGGGTTTCATTTGGTCGGATTTGGAGGAATGGAGGGTTAGGAGGTGCTAGGGTTAATTTAGTAGAGGTGAAGGGATGAGATGAAGACAACACAACAAGCCCTAGAAACTTCAAGACTCATATTGGAGTCTTCATGAATAACTCTTCATGGTGTAATTCCCATCATGAGATCTTCATCAAGATTGTGTTCTAGGGTTTGATTAAGAGAAGGGTTAGCTTTAACCCTAGGTTACTAACCCTAGGTCACCATACCCTAACCCTAACCCTAGTGCACAAATGTGCATGGTTATTTAATTTAATAATCATGCACCAATCAATTCAAGTTATAATTTTAGAAAAACATAAATAAATAATATATTTATAAATAAAAAAAGTTATTTTATTTTATTTGGGATATTACAATGAGATTGTGCCATATCAGGAATACAAATAGATTAAATAAAATATAAATATAATTGCCTCGGATTAGAGGTCACCAATAAGCTATAGCACCTTTTATGGGGCAGCCTTTGGTGGACAGTTGTACTATAAATATATATTTGTCTCTTGAATTATATAAAATTGTCTGAGTAATGGGGCGGGGCGTTACAAATGGTATCCAAGCTGACTTTCGACACTGAGTGTGGGAGAGCCATGAGTTATGGAATCCAGGATGATCGACGGAGTGAGACAATCCCCAGTATTCTGGGATGATGGATGTAAGGGCCACAAAATGATTTGCGGAGTGTGATTGGTCTCTAGTATACCAAAGACGAGAGTGATGCTTGCAGGAATTCTTTAAATCGGCTAGAAAGGAGGATCCTGTGCTAGATTGCATGCCCCACACTCAGCGAGGATGCTGATTTCAAATGGGAGGTGTACGTAATACACCATAATTTCAAAGTGATGTACTAGTATAATATATATATATATACAACATAAGAGGAATTGGTGGCTATACCTATTGAAGAGTTCTATAGGGGGTTCAGTATGGAATATTTGAGATTGGAGGGGGGCCCATGGGTTGAGAATACAACAGCAGCTACAATTGTGGTTTGACATCATCTGATGACGTCAACAGAGGAACAAAGGGGCCCACCTGGATTTGAAACAGCAGCAACGGATGTCTTGTCTTGCTGACGTGGGCATGCGGCTGCTGTATGGGGCTCTGTGCTCACAGGGAGAGAGAAATAGATTGTTTGAGATTGTCCCATATCGGGAATACAAATGGATTAAAAAAAATATAAATATAATAGCCTGGGATTAAAGGTCACCAATAAGCTATAACACCTTTTATGAGGCAGCCTATGGTGGGCCGTTGTACTATAATAATAATTTATCTCTTAAATTATATATAAATTGTCTGAGTATTGGGGCGGGGCGTTACAAATGGTATCAGAGCCAACTTTCGACACCGAGTGTGGGAGAGCCGTGAGTTATGGACTCCAGGATGATCGGCGGAGGGAGATAATCCCTAGTATTCCGGGACGATGGACGTAAGGGCCCCAGAATGATCCACTGAGTGGGATTGATCTCCAGTATTCCAAAGATGAGAGCGACGCTTACGGGACTACTCCACATCCGTTAGAAAGGAGGATCCTGCGCTAGATTGCATGTCCCGTACTCAGTGAGGACGCAGATTTCAAATGGGGGGTTATATGCAATACCCCGTAATTTCAAAGAGATATACTAGTATAATATATATATACTAGATTTGCCAGTGGGCACGTGCCTACGGCACGTCTTCCGAACGATACAAAACACGAAAAGCCATGTAAACTGTAAAACAATAATTATGCAGCTCAAGTTTGAATAGTATGACAATAATTAGTTATAAATAAAAGTCTATGTTGAAAAATAATTATAAATAGGGGTATAAAATCTAACTTCTGAGAACTTTAAGTGTGGAAAATAATGAAATTTAATTATTGAAGAGATATTTGCTATTAAAAATTCTGAAATTTTACAAAACTGAAATCTTAAAATCAAAATTTCTAAGTAAATACAGAAAAAATGAGAGAGAGACATAGAGAGAGAGAGAGAGAGAGAAATATGAAAAAGTAAAGAGAGAAGAGAGATAGTAATAAAGTAATGAGTTTTTTAGGGGAAAAATTTTGGTTTTGGGATTTGAAATTTTGGAGGGAAAATGTGTTTTGTGAGGTTGAATATGGGCCTTTGATCTTAGGGGGGATTAATTATTAGCTACTTGATAGTTTCTTTGTAATTTATTATATAGATATATATATAATATAAGTGGAATTGGTGGTTAAATCAATTAAAGAGTTTTATAGGGGGTTGAGTATAGATTATTTGAGTTTGGAGGGGGGGCCATAGGTTGAGAATACAACAACAGCTGATGTTGTGGGCTGACGCCATCTGACGACGTCAATGGAGGAACAAAGGGGCCCACCCGGATTTGAAACTGTAGCAATGGCTGTTCTGTCTAGCTGACATAGGCATGGGGCTGCTGTATGGGGCTCTATGCTCATGGGGAGAGAGAAAGAGATGGTTTGAGATTGTCCCATATTGGGAATACAAATACATTAAATAAAATATAAATATAATAGCCTGGGATTAGAGGTTACCAATAAGCTATAGCACCGTTTATGAGGCAGTCTGTGGTGGGCTGTGGTACTATAAATATTTATTTGTCTCTTAAATTATTTAAAATTGTCTGAGTATTGGGGCGGGGCATTACAAATGGTATCAGAGCCGACTTTCAACATCGAGTGTGGGAGAGCCATGAGTTATGCACTCCAGGATGATCAGCGGAGTGAGACAGTCCCCAGTATTTCGGGACGATGGACGTAAGGGCCCCAGAATGATCCACAAAGGGGGATTGGTCTCCAGTATTCCAAAGACGAGAGCGACGCTCACGGGACAGCTCCATATTGGCTAGAAAAGAGGATCCTGCACTAGATTGCATACCCCGTACTCAGTGAGGATGCTGATTTCAAATGGGGGGGTGTATGTAATACCCCGTAATTTCAAAGACATATACTAGTATAATATATATATATATATATATATATATATATATATATATATATATATATATATATATATATAATAAGTGGAATTGGTGGTTGTATCGATTAAAGAGTTTTATAGGGGGTTGAGTATGGATTATTTGAGTTTGGAGGGGGGCCCATGGGTTGAGACTACAACTGCAGCTGATGTTCTGGGATGATGCCTTCTGATGACATCAATGGAGGAACAAAGCGGCCCACCCGGGTTTGAAACTGTAGCAATGGTTGTCTTGTCTTGCTGACGTGGGCATGGGGTCGCTGTATGGGGCTCTGTGCTCATGGGGAGAGAGAAAAAGATGGTTTGAGATTGTCCTATATCGGGAATACAAATACATTAAATAAAATATAAATATAATAGACGGGGATTAGAGGTTGCCAATAAGCTATAGCACCGTTTATGAGGCACCCTGTGGTGGGCTGTTGTACTATAAATATTTATTTGTCTCTTAAATTATTTAAAATTGTCTGATTATTGGGGCGGGGTGTTACAAATGGTATCAGAGCCGACTTTCGACAACCGAGTGTGGAGAGCCATGAGTTATGGACTCCAGGATGATCGGCGGAGTGAGACAATCCCCAGTATTCTGGGACGATGGACATAAGGGCCACAGAATAATCCACGGAGTGGGATTGGTCTCTAGTACTCCAGAACGAGAGCAACACTCACGGGACTGCTCCACATCGCTAGAAAGGAGGATCCTGCGCAATATTGAATATCTCGTACTCAACGAGGACACTAATTTCAAAGGAGAGGGTGGGGGGGGTGTATGTAATACCCCATAATTTGAAAAAGATATACTAGTATAATATATATATATATATATATATATATATATATATATAATACATAAGAGGAATTGGTGGTTGTACCTATTGAAGAGTTCTATAAGGGGTTGAGTTTGGATTATTTGAGTTTGGAGAGGGGCCCACGGGTTGAGAATACAACAGCGGCTGCTGTTGTGGGCTGACATCATTTGATGACGTCAGTGGAGGAATAGAGGGGCCCACATGTATTGGAAACGACAGCAACGACTGTCCTGTCTTGCTGACGTGGGCATGGGGATGCTGTATGGGGCTTTGTGCTCACGAGGAGAGAGAAAGAGATGGTTTGAGATTGTCCCATATCGGGAATACAAACAGATTAAATAAAATATAAATATAATAGCGTGGGATTAGAGGTTACCAATAAGCTATATAACCTTTTATGAGGCAGCCTGTGGTGGGTAGTTGTACTATAAATATTTATTTGTCTCTTAAATTATATAAAATTGTCTGAGTATTGGGGAGGAGCGTTACAAATGGTATCAGAGCCGACTTTCGACACCGAGTGCGGGAGAGCCGTGAGTTATGGACTCCAGGATGATCAGCGGAGTGAGACAATCACCAGTATTTTGGGACGATGGACGTAAGGGCCACAAAATGATGCACGTGAGTGGGATTGGCCTCCAGTATTCCAAGAAAGAGAATCGGTACTTGCAGAATGTCTAAATCTCATAGTAGTCATCGTAGTAGGATTAATTGCATAACGAGGAATTTATCCCTATAAGGCGGTGAACAATAAGGGCTTGCACCGGACCTATGTTGTATGGAATGCATAGAATCCGACAAGTATGCATTCCAGAGTCATCATACTGCATTTGTGTTTTCTTGACTTGGTTTTATGCATGTTTGTTTTCTGATTTCCTACAATTGACACTTAGTCTAGTTTCACTTGATCTTTTCATGTTTTATTTATTGGTATTCCTTATCCATTTGTTATTACTGTTGACATATGTTGATTATGACTTTATTCTTTATTCTTTATATTTTTTTCATGTTGTATTTCTTTTGATGTCACTTACACCGTTATGGCTGACCCCGTAGTTTTGTGGTGTTTATCTTTATCCTCATATTTTACAGGTAGGTTCCTATAGCATAGGATTTGGATGCATATGGTAGAATGATAATGTGGCTTATGTAAATTATAAAAGAATGTGTTGTAAAAGAAAGAATTGTAATTCAAGGTGTTTAATTTTTCGCTGTATTTAGTAAACAATTGGTGTAATAAAAGTTGAACAATTTATTCTTTGTTTTGGCTATATTTACTATTACATTGAGGTAGATACTGGAAATTGTGCCATATATTTCTGAGATATTATACTGGAAATTCGGGGTGCTACAGAGATGATGTAACACCCTTGATTTATAAATAATGTTTTTGAGGTGTATAATTGAATTAAAATGATTTTGGTGATTTAATAAACATTTTTCTGAAAAATATCTTTTTACACATGCACAACACGTGCAAATATTTTCTTGGAAGTTCAAAGTCAAAAATTATTTTGGGGAAAACCTATTATTTATTAGTAGGTACTATTTATGAATTTTGTGGATTATTTCTGATATTTACAAAAATTACAAAAAGATGGGCTTTTGTGCAAAATTACCACTTAGAGTAAAAACTCCAGATTTTCGGATTTTTGCGCTGAGCACGATGGCTAGCCAAATCAAAGGTAAAAAGTTTACTTTTGTTTTAATAGGTTTGGTTGATTTCGCAAATTTCTTAAAGAATGATATTTTTGCAAAATTTCCATTTAAAGAAGGATCTATTTCGCAACTCAAAGGTACAAATTTGTTTTTCTGTACTTAACCCCAGTGCCTTCCAGTATTAGGGTGGTTATTTTTGTTTTTAAATTTGAATTGAATTGGTTAATCTAATTTCCTAGTATAAGGATTTATATATGTAAGGATATATTCAAAAGGGATATTTTGCAAAATGTACTCAAAGCCCTAATAACCTGATTTCTGGCCTAATATAAAGAGAGTGTAGCCATCTCTTTCCTGCACTACACAAAGGATTTGCTTATTATTGATTTCTTGTAGTTTCGAATCGAGGATCTTGGTTTTCTTGCGAAATGAAGGACTTTTCTTATTCCTTTTATTATTTCGGTTAATTCTTCAATAAGGTGAGTGACATATGTTTGTTTTCTTATTGTTCTATGGATGTTATATGTGATGATTTGTCTATTAGAAAGCATGTTAGGGGATTGTATGATGATATAATGAATTATTGATTGATGGATGAATAAAAATTTAATCTTTTCATGAAAACTATGATATGGATGATTAAAACTACATATAGATGACTTGAGATTGTTAAGAACCTAATAGAAATCATAAGTGTGTTGTTTTGCATTATAATCTTGCTGATTTGATTGCATATGATGAGTTGTATGTTGATTATAGCAAAAAAATGAACAAAACTTAACCTTATTGTGTATATAAGTATAGACTATGTTCATAGACTATGTTCTTGATGTATTGATGGTTGAAACTTGATTATTTACATGTTATATTTGCACATAACCATGGAAAAATTAATCTAACTAGTTTTAGATGTGTATAACAAGTTGTAGAAGGATTTTTGGAATCAAAAGGAATTAAGTTATGATGTTTAGAAAGGGGCTTTGTCTTCGGGTCTGAAGGTGTGCAGGCCAAAAGTTGCTTTTGATGCTTTGTGTGAAATTTCAATTGAGATCTGAGTTGTTTTGACACTGAGTTGATTGGAAACAATATGCTACATATACACAATGGTTTCTTGATGTTTTACTAATGCTTAAACACACCTACATACACTTATATACTCGTATTTACTGTTTTGAGATGTTTTAGTGAAAACATGCTATTTTGTGAATTCGATGTGGTTTTGATTAGTTTTATAAACTCCAATATGTTAGATAAGCCTTCTTCAAAGAGATGTTCAAGAGAAGAAGGATTTTCCTGAGTTTTTTGTATGATTGTATTCTTTTGGGTGAAATTGTATTTCTCTTGTATGACTGTATTCATTAAACAATATTTCCATTTATGTGGTTGCATTTTTGCCTATATTATTTGGTCCATATTAGTAGTAGTTCTGACTAAAGTACTATTCTAAGGAGGGAGTGATGTAACACCTTAGATTTTTAAATAATTTTTTTGAGGTCTATAAATGAATTTAAATGATTTTGGTGATTTAATAAATATTTTTCTATGGACAAGTTGGCCGAGCTGTATGTTGGAGAGATCGTTAGGCTTCATGGTGTTCCGATGACCATTGTGTCTGATCGAGATGCGCGGTTTATGTCGCATTTCTGGAGGAGTCTTCAGACAGCTTTGGGTACTAAGACGGATTTCAGCAATCCTTCCATCCTCAGTCTGACAGACAGACTGAGAGAGTCAACCGAGTTCTGGAAGATATTCTTCGGTGTTCTGTTCTAGATTTTGGAGGCAGTTGGGAAAGACATCTAGCTCAGATGGAGTTTGCCTACAACAACAGTTTTCAGACTAGTATCGGGATGGTGCCGTACGAAGCTCTGTATGGCAGGAAGTGCAGAACACCTATTTGCTAGTTTGAAGTTGGGGAGCGGCAAATGTTCGGGCCTGAGATTGTGCAACAGACCTCTGAAAAGATCGATTTGATCAGAAAGAGGTTGGTGGATGCTCAGAGTAGGCAGAAGAGTTATGCAGACAACTGGAAGAGGGACCTTGAGTTCCAGGTTGGTGACATCGTCTTTTTGAAAGTATCACCTAGTAAAGGTGTGATTCGCTGTGGCAGAGGCGGGAAGTTATCCCCAAGGTTCATAGGCCCGTATAAGATATTGAAAAGGATCGGGAAAACTACTTACCGACTGGAGTTACCGGAAGAGTAGTCTCAGATGCACAATGTCTTCCATGTGTCTATGCTGAGGGGTTACATTCCAGACTCAAGTCACCATTTGCCCAAAGTGCAAGAGGGTTCACAGTTCGATCTAAGTTATATTGAGCTACCGGTTGAGATTGTGGATCGTCGGGACAAAGTCTTGAGGAACAAGACGGTACCGATGGTCAAACTAGTCTGGAGAAACCAGTTGGTTGAAGAGGCTACTTGGGAATCTGAGGAGAGGATGTTGAAGGATCCTCCTGAGCTCTTTGTTTGATTTGCATTTGTTTTCTTTCTTGTTCTGTTTTGTTTTCTCACTCTTTAAGCGTAGTTACGAAGACGGAACTATTCTAAGGAGGGAGTGTTGTAGCATCCTGAATTTTCAATTATAATTAAATAAGAGTTTGGTTTGGATTTCACGTGTTTTGCACGTGAAAATTTATGTACATTTTACCATTAAAAACAATTTATTTTTATAACCATGAACAAGTATTTTTAATTCTTCTGTTTTAATCTAAAAAACCAATTTAAACTCTAGGCCTAATTGTCTAATCTATCCCATCCTAATTAAATTAATTATTTTAATTAGAAGCCCATAGACTTTTAGCCCACTAGATTGAGCCCACTAATTTAATTCTCTTTTAATTATCACAACTTGTAAGGTAGATTAGTTTTTGTAACCAAATAATTAATTAAACATGTACAACTAGTAACTAGGGAGGCCTTGTGTGACACGTGCAATGCACTTGCACGTGCCATGCACAAGAAGGGGTTCAGCCGGATAGGATCAAGAGAGAGGGGAGAAGTGGTTCTGAGTTCATGGGTAGTTGCTCTAACTGCCTAATTCTTCCTAGCCCCTAATCTACAACCATCTAGTTCAATCTTGGCCCTCAATTTCACCTTGAAAAAAGTATTAAGACCCCCCTTTCTCTTCATGAAATAAACTAGATTGAATTGGTAAAAAGAAAAAGAAAGAAAGAAACAAGTGTGAGAAAAAGATTGAGATTTTGAGTAAAATGAGTGAGTTGCATTTAGTTGTGTGTTCTTCGTCCATTGGAGGCAGGCCTACACCTAAACGAGCAAGGAGAGCTCGGGTTCATCAAGTACAAGGAGGAGGAGCGCTTTGGTGTGCACAAGTAAGGAGGAGAAGGCTTACAACTAGGAGGGGATCATGTTTTCAAGGAGATTTCCAGGAGTTTTCAATTGTTTTCTCCAAAATAGGTGAGTGATTTCTCAAGCTTCTAATGTAGATATCATGCTAGGAAATAAATTGATGAAATTGCTAAGAAGAAACTAGTTAATTTGGCCATGTGTTGCTTTAAAAGAGACTGGTTAGAATTGAAGTGAATGCTTGATGAATTGTTTGATAGTTGCTATAAATTGTGATTTGCTACATTAGAATTTTCATGTTTCTATGAAAATGTGAAGTTCGAACCGTGCTAGATGTAGAATATATGTTGGTAAATAGCTAGTTGGTTAATTGAAATATTGGGTTATGTTCTATTTTAATTAATGTAACACTAGTGGGATAAAGGGAATTATGTCCTAGAAATGTTTGTAGAAATAAAAGAAACTAAGAAAACAATCTTTGTGATAATTGTAGTGCCATATTATGAAGAAGTTATCGTTCCATTTCAATGTCTAAAATATATTCATGATCCACTTTAACTGCAACCTGGTACAATTGACAGTCGACCAAACTAGATTCGACAGTAGACTGTCACGTACTGAATTTTGGATTTTAGTTTGCAGGACAGTCGACTATCGCTGTCTTGACTGTTGGTTGTCATGTTTTAAATCTTCGCAGGACAGTCGACTGGCCTATCTCAATAGTCGACTATCACTGCCTCGGCGGATGAAATATTTCAATCTTATTAAAAATGGTTTTCAAGTGTTTTAAAATTTAAAAAAAAAATATTATAAGTATTAAAAAACTGCCTAGACTTCATGAGAAATTTTCTATAGTTTTTTTATTAAGATGCGGCTATTTTTAGAAAAGAACTTAATACAAATTATTATAATGAGATATGGATTAATTAAAGAAAATAAACATTTCCCTTTCAAAGAAAATTTTTAATAGAGATTTTACATGAGATGTGTATTGGAAAATTTCAGTAAAGATAATTGTCATGTTTGCTTAATAACTGAAAGAATGTTATTATGAAAGTAAAGGAAATTTGTGAAATTTATTATGAATGTGGTAAGCTTGAAAAATGAATTCGTCACTTTATAAATGAAATTGTACATGAAAATGAAATAAAGATCCTGATGAGTAATGAGAAAATTTGTGAGTGTGAATACTCAATTTTATGAACATGAAATGAGATTAAAGACTAGAGTGTAGCTAAGTCCTTATACCGGCATTAAATAAATTCTTTTGAGATAAAATGTTTAAATGAAAGACCAAGGCTGGGTCGTTATTGTTGATTGATGGTTAAGACCGGTATAGAGGAAGTGCTAGCTCTAGGGTGTTGATTTTATTCATGATTCAAACAACTAAGGACAATACACTAGTGAAGATGTGATGAAAGTAGGAGAAAGACACAAGTATGAGGGCCTCAGATATATGGTGTGAGAGTATTCATAGTTTGCCTGCTTGATGAGTCATGTCAAGGCGTGGATGCTACTTCGGTATTATCGGGACCGTGGTGATGCTAGTGGGGTGTTTGGTAACTACAGGTGGTGTTATCGTTCCATGACGGAGACTGAACTGTCCATAGGCTCTGCATGATGCGTCATGTCACGACGTGGGATTCCTCTCCCGGCCGTCTGGACATGGGATCGTAACTCATAGAACGTCTAAGATACTTATCGTAGTTACCGTAGTAGTTTAAGTCATGGGGATGGAATCAACCCTACAAGATGAAGAACGATTAAGGACTTGCCCTCGAACCTATGTAGTATGGGATGCATAGAATCCGAACAAGTGCGCATTAGTGTCATGTATTATATTGGAAATTTGGGGCACTACAGAGATCCGCATTTCACAGAGCCCCCTCATTTTACCCTGGGCCCCACTCCATCTCACTCCCACGTCATCAGCCAAAGCACATCATTCAATTCCACTTTCTTAATTAATCCCCTACACTAACTCCCATACATCACCCCGATAGAGCTTTCAATGGGGCAACGTCCTCCATTCTCTTGTATATATATTATATATACTAACATATTTTATATATTTTGAAATTTACAGGGTGTTACATATACCCCCTCTTTAGAAATCAGCGTCCTCGCTGAGTACGGGGCATACACATCTAGCATAGGATCCTTATTTGTAGCCCTTGTGGAGCAGTCCGTGAGCATCGCCTCGATCCCGATAATCAGGAAGACTAGCCACATCGCAAGTGCCGCACACCCTGATAACCAGTGAAACTATCTACCATCACAGATCATATGTGCCCCCCTACTCACATCCTCTTCACACCTAGTGTCGAAAGTCGTCTCTGATACCATTTGTAATGCCCTGCCCCAATACTCAAACAATTTGTCTTATTTTTAAGAGACAAATTAATATTTATAGTACAACTGCCCACCACAGGCTGCCTCATAAAAGGTGCTATAGCTTATTGGTGACCTCTAATCCCAGACTATTATATTTATATTTAATTATTCTATAAATATTCCCGATATGGGACTATTATTAAACATCCCCGCTGTCTTTCTCGCATGCTGACGTCAGCCCGACCTTGGGCCCCACACGTCAGCGCTCACACACAGAGCACAACAGCACTTAGCACCTGCTACCTCTGACACGGGTGGGTCCCCTGCTGATGTCATCAATGGCGTCAGCCTCAAACCACAGCAGCAATACCTGTTGTTTCTCAACCGTGGGCCCCCCTCTGAACCCAATTAATCCATACTCAACCCCTATAGAACCCTTCTATAGGACATCTGCAATTTATTATTATTATATATATATACTATTATATATCTTTGAGATTACGGGGTGTTACACCCCTGGCTACCTCCTTCACCTAATTCTTCTTCCCAAAGTTACTCCTCGCGCCCCTTGCGGGAGTACCCTTCTCGCTACCATCCTCCTTGCCCTTATAAAGGACCTTCTCGGGATGAAGCAGCAAGTGGTATCCCTTCCCATCAAAACAAGGAATGCACTTCACCACATGCGAAATTGCCGCCGCATAAGACTTAACCATCACCCGTGCAATTTGGACTTGGCCTCGGTGTCAACCTTAGCCACCTCGACCATCAGTTCCAAGGCCACGTCAACTCGGGCCTTTTCCAACTCCAACTAGAGGTCGGCAATCCTTTTCACCGATGCCTCCTCTATTTTCTTTGATGCCTCCAACTTGAGGCACACTCCTCCTCCCTTTTCGTCAATGCCTCCAACTCAAGGCATGCCTCCCCTTCCTTCTTCTTCAGCATCCCCAACTTTGCCTTCAGATCCTTGACGTCTTTTTTCTTGTCTCTCTCAGTGCAAGAGATATGTGCCTTCAAGTTATTCTCTTCAGCAGTAGAAAAGTCAACCAGGTGGCCGGAGTGACATGCCATCTGAAACAAGGAGAAAATGATTAGGATGTCATATTTCGAAATGGGGTAACGGAAGCCAAAAACCAAAAAAAGAATAGATCAAACCGCCATTTGAGTCCGCATGATTTCCAAGACCGATCCTTCGGGGGGCTCCATCTTCAGCCTCTTTCGGTCAGCATAAGTGGGTAGGTGACGGAACCTATTTGAGGCAGGCGGCAAATTTCACCAAGAAGATCTCCTACTGCTTTACGCTCCAATCTGGAACATGAACCATCTCCCTCTCATAAGAGAGAATCGTCGCAGCCTGGACGATCAGCAGAATAGGAGTGGAACTTGCCATGATCACTGCCAAGGAAGAATCCTCCGCAGCAACAGTGGGCGGTGCCCTCAGAGCTGACTCAGTCGGGACAGCAGTAGGGGACCGAGGGCAATGTGTCCTTAAGAGCAGAAGGATGATTCACCGACCTCAGTCCTCTATTGCATAGCACCTCCATGTCCGCCAACAAGTTTTCGTAGTCCATGTCTGTTTTTCCTGCAACGTGAAACATGAAGAAGTTAGAACTCGTGATACAAAACAAAAGCAATACAAAACTAGCGAAAGCATGAATGAAACGACCAGATATGCAAGTAAGTGAAAGCTGTAAATCATACTGGAAACAGCCGGGCCAAGACCACCTTCGAAGTGTACTTCATTGATATCTTGCCATGCCAACACCTTCAACGTGAGAAGAGCATCAATAACACTTTTATCCACTACAGCCAACTAGTTCTGCCCTCATCTCTACCACCGTTCCCATTTGATTAAACCGACTACATGTTCATGATTGAACATAATAAAAGAATAAGAAGCCAGGGTAATCAAGGGTATGACTTAGTTGTGGACTATATAGAAGAGTGTACTCTGAAGGGGGCTCATTTCCCTAATAGTGACTTCATATTTATAAGTTTTCATGTTTCGCGTTTACCTGTTTACATGTTTCTGTTTACATGACATGATTCCTGATATTGTAACTACAAAACCCTTACATATAATCCTATAGAATTCACCACTTGGGTCCAAACATTCACTTGAATGTTACGCACCCGAACCTGTGGTATGAGACACAAGATTGATAGACTTAGGATTAACACTGTGCATTGACATATTTTTTTATTACCGAATTTCTTGATGGAATGAATTCATGTTTACGTCTTTCCCGGGTACAAGTTTACATGTTTCCCGATTAAATGATTCCTAATTCCTGATTGACCATACCTTGAGACTTGATTCAGTTGTCACTTGCATCGCAAAGAATCATGTTGTTTTAGAAATTGCATTGCCAGTTCTTGCTTCTTTTCTTATTATACATTATTTCTCGTTATCATTTTGTTTGTTACTACTTGTCGTCCGTATCTTTCTCTAACAAACACCCCCCCACTCTAGATGTTGAGCATATAGGTACCAAGGAGGAACTAATAGAAGGACTTGGCAATCAAACATTCTAGAGGATGGAGTCGGATTTTAGCTTCCATTAGTCTATCTTGTTTTACATTTTTCCCCAATTACTATTAT
Organism: Hemerocallis citrina; assembly: GCA_017893485.1. Classification (NCBI taxonomy): domain Eukaryota; kingdom Viridiplantae; phylum Streptophyta; class Magnoliopsida; order Asparagales; family Asphodelaceae; genus Hemerocallis; species Hemerocallis citrina. The sequence goes on along the minus strand of CM030360.1, from coordinate 111,681,151 downwards.
TATTATTTCGTACATTGTATATCTGGGCATTTTGAACCCAAGGTTTTTATTTCCAGATGTTGTTTATTTTACAGATTACTTTAGTTCATTTCTTGTTTATCTGATTATGTTATTTCATGCGTGGTTGTGACCATGATTATATTGTTGAGTTATATCAGTACAACTTATGAATGATGTATATCATTCGCTCGGCGTTGGCTGCGTGCTCGTACTTCCGTATTTTGGGAAGCAGGGCATGACAAAAGTACTCCATGATGCCGAGCTTTAATACTCAAAAATGGAGAAGATGAGCCGCCCGAAGCTTCGGTCCTACTTCCAAGCGCACTCCATCTGGGTCCTCACTGAACAGCTACTTAAGCAAGTGCTCCACAAGTCGGAAAGCTCCGGAAGACTTATGAAGTGGTCTATTGAGTTGATTCAACATGATATCACTTAACGATCGAGAATAGCAATCAAGGCCCAAGCCTTAGCCGAAATGATCTTCAAAAGCACTATCCTTGATCCCCCGGAGGAAGGTGACATCCTCCCACTCTTGAATGTTTATGTGGATGCGACCTCTTGCCTTGAAGGGAGTGGAGCCAAAGTCATCTTGATAAGTCCCGACCAGTTCACTCACCAGCACTCTCTACGCCTCAACTTTCTTACCTTGAACAACGAAGACAAGTATGAAACCTTCATCGCGGTACTCCTCTTATCAAGAAAAGTAGGGGCACGAATAGTCGGGGTATTCAATGACTTCCAAATGGTAGTGAATCAAATTCGAGGCAACAATGAAGCCAGAGATGGCTACATGATTAAATACTTTGCCCGTGTGAAGAAGCTCATGTCCACATTGAAGGAAGCCGAAGTCACTCCTATCCCACATGAGGAAAATGGGCAAACAGATGCCCTCTCTAAGCTAGCTTCCTCATCATTCGAAGGACTCGACCATACTGTGCTCATTGAGGTCCTACTCAAGGCAAGCATTGAAAGGAGACATTGGAGCTCATGTTCATCGTACCCCAAACACCTAGAGATTGCTGGATGAAACCCTTGATCGACTTCCTCGGCAATGGAGTCCTCCCATTGGACCCCACAGAAGCAAGACAGATCCGAGTGCGGCCTGAAAGATATACACGCATTGAGGAGTTCCGTACAAGCTATCCTACACCCAGGTTGACGGCTGATCTTACTTACGATGCCGCTCCCTTGAAGATATCGATTACACTATCAAAGAGGTACATGAAGGAATATGAGGTAGTCATCTAGGCGCGAAGTCCCTTGCACGAAAAAATCTCAATCACAGATACTATTGGCCCAATCTCCTCAAGCATATGTCCGCCAATGCATCCCTTGCCAGAAGTACTTCTCCATCAAGCAGGTACCTCAAGCTAACCTCAGCTCTATGTCAAGCCCCATCCCCTATGCTATGTAGGGAATGGACTTGCTCGGACCATTTCCTCTTGCTACTTGACAACTGAACTTCCTAGTGGTAGCCATCAACGACTTTAAAAAGTGGGTTGAGGCGGAATCACTGGTTTCAATTACAGAGCATAAGGTTCTGCAATTCTTTTGAAAGAACATAGTCTGCCGACTCGGGATTGTCCGTACACTAGTCACTGATATTGGAACACAATTCACCGGTAAGGGATTCCGCAAGTTTTGCACCGGTCTGGGGTTGAACAATACTTCTCCTCTATCTCACACCCCCAGACCAATGGCCAAACCGAAAATTGCAATCGGTAGAATCTTTGATGGGCTCAAGAAGATACTTGGTGAAGCTCCAAAGGGGCTATGGGTCGAAGAACTCCGAAACGTTCTCTTGTCATATAGAACCACAGAGAGAATCCCCACGGGAGAATCCCCACGGGGGAATCCCTTTTCAATCCTCTAGAATTAGGATTACCTTCCCCTCGCCATCTCACTTTCAACGAATAGCGTAACTCAAATGACCTGCGGGCCAATTTAGATCTCGTTGAAGAAGTGCGAGCGAAGACCACCCTGTGAAGAAATATCTACAAGCAGAGGGTAGAGAAGTTCTATAACAAGAAGGTCCGTCTGAACAACCTCAAAGAGAGGGACCTTGTCCTTTGAAAGCTTCAGATATCCAACCCACACAAGAAGGAAAAGATTGCCTTAGTCGGGAAGGACCATACAAGGTCTCACAAGTAGTCTGCTAAGGAGCTTGCCGACATGAAGACCTAGAGGTGAAGAAGATATCAAGGACTGAGAACGGTGAGCACTTGATGAAGTACAACTAGGGTGCTTAACGCAGTCACCTAATAGTTAGCTTTAAACATGTAAAAAAGTCCGACACTTACTAACTGTCATGCATGTAATAAAGGCTAGCTTTCGAATAGCCACTTAGTTTGGTTTTCCAAAAAAATGTTTAATCATTTATTTCGGAGAGTTCTTGTACAACTCCCTAGATGCAAACAATGAGTCAGACATCTAGTCCAACCCCTAAGTAACACAAACTACTCATTAAGCACCCCAAATGTCGGTTCAGAGTCCATACTCTTAGTTCAAGAGTTGCTCTAGCAACTTGCTACCATGCAAGTGCGGGGCTCAACTCGCCATTCAATATGCTCCCAAAACTCGTTATCAACCCGTTCGGAGTCCGTAATCATGGTTCAGAGAGTTTCTCTGCTTGCACCTAAGCAAGCTCAGAGACTCAACTCGCCACTCGATCAACTTTGAAAACACTTAAAGGACGAGTGCAGAGTCTATACTCATGGTTTAAGGAATTTCTCTAGAAACTTGCCACCGAGCAAGTGTGAGGCTCGACTCGCCATATGATCTGCTCCTAAAACTCATTATTAACCCATTTGGAGTCCGGACTCATGGTTCAGATAGTTGTTCCAGCAGTTTGCAGCCAAGCAAGCTCACAAGTTCAACTCGCCACTCGATCTTCACCTGAAACACCTAAAGGACGAGTTTGGAGTCCATACTCATGGTTCAAGAGTTGCTATAGTAACTTGCCACTGAGAAAGTGCGGGGTTCGACTCGCCATTCGATCTGCTCATAAAAACCCATTATCATCCTGTTCGATGTCCATACTCGTGATTCAGAGAGTTTATCAAATAGCCTGCACCCGAGCAGGCTCAGAGACTCAACTCGCCACTCGATCTGCTACTGAAATAACTAAAGGACGAGTTCAGTGTCCATATGGTTTAGAGAGTTGCTCTAGCAACTTGCTACCAAGCAAGTGCAGAGCTCAACTCATCATTCACTTTGCTCCTAAAACCCTTTATCAACCTTTTCAGAGTCCATACTCATGGTTCAGAGAGTTGTTCTGGTAGCATGCACCCGCACAAGCTCAGAGACTAAACAAGCCACTCGATCTGCTCCTAAAACACTCAAAGGATGAGTTCGGAGTCCATACCAATGGTTCAAGAGTTGCTTTAGAAACTTGCCACCGAGCAAGTGCGGGGCTCGACTCGCCATTCGATATGCTCCTAAAAGTTGTTATCAACCCATTTAGAGTACATACTTGTGGTTCAGATATTTGCTTTAGATCAGAGAGTTGATTTACACTCGTGCAAGATCAGAGACACAACTTACCACTCGACTTTCTTGTGAAACACCTGAAGGATGAGTTCAGGGTACCCATGGTTCAGGAGTTGCTCTAGCAACTTACCACCAAGTAAGTGTGGAAGCACAGCTCGCCATTTGATCTACTCCTAAAATTTGTTATCAACCCGTCCAGAGTCCATACTTGTGGTTCAGATATTTGCTTTAGAAGCTTGCACCGAAGCAAGCTTAAAAGACTCAACATGCCATTCAATTGTTGCCTAAATGCTTAAAGAACTACCCTGATTTTCACACACATGGATCAAAGTTGTTCTAGCGACGTACAAACAATCAGGTTAGAGAGCTCAACTCGCTATCCGAAACAAGCTATCACAACTTGTTATCAATCTTGACTAACAAAAATGTGGTCAAGCCCCTCTCAAAAAACACTCTCGCAACTTGCCACCACATGGGAAAAAGAGATCCAACTATCTACTTGAGCTACCTCAGCTACTCTAACACAGAGAGCTGCTACACTAACACAAAGAGCTCCTACTTAAAAAGGACAAGAGATAATGCTTTAACACTAGAAGATTTTCATACCACATGAACATCTCAATACAAAATAAGTGATCAACAAGATTATAGGTCTCCATCAGATTCGTCTCTACTACCTTTAGGTATGGGGATATTCCTACTAAGGGAACATGCGTAGCCTACGGTCCCCATGGCTACCGAAGAACAACTTCGATTTCTCAAATGGTCTAAAAGAAATACCAAACCCGCATATTGAGTTTGAGCTAGTAACCACCAACACGCGCCTCCCACTCAATCGAAGCAACACTTGACGAACGGCTACCCCACTTTGGGCATCTCCCGAATTCCTCGAGATCCCCTCCAGATGTAAGGCCAGTTCATGAAATTACCTCCCCTAATTTATGTCATCACGAAAGCAAGAAGTGCTCCTAGTACTAGCCCCTTCAAGAAGTCGCTTCAGCCGGTGAATCTCCACTTCCTGCTCGACAAGCCTTTCCTTGAAATGGGAATCCTTCACCCTAATCTTCCAACAGACTATACGAGTACATGCCGAATAGTTTGAAAGAGTATCTCTTGGGTATTCAGGGACAACCTCCTTCGGATGAGCAATTTCTAAACTCTTCTAAAGCACTATGTTTTTCAACCCATCCCTCTCGGTGGTAGCCGCAAGTAAATACCGACGAAGGGATTTAATCTCCAAGTCCCTCGCAATGTTTGTCTTAGAAAGAGGAGTCTAAAAATCTCTCAAACGTCCCTCCACCTAGAGAAGAGGCTTCACCAAGGCATGTAGCTTCAATATTCCTCTTGGTCAACATGCTCCTCAGGTAACCAAGATCTACTTCCGACAAAAGTGGATTCTCCCGTAAGTGAGTAAGCCCCAATTCTACCACACACAACTTGGATTAGAGGCCAATAATCTCACAATCACGGGGATCATCCCCGACATGCACAACAACTTGCTAGTGGGGAAAAGCAGGGGGTCACTACAACAGTAGCAATTAAAGCTACAAAAGATGAGAAGACTAAAGAGTTCTAATCCAACACATCACAAGCAGTCATCAACTAAGAACAACACAAGTGTTGAATACAATTTTTCATTTCGATTCAAAATGTGGAAGATACATCAAGTGGTGGTGTAACACCCCGAATTCCAAAATACACTGAATTCGAGATTCCACAGGATCTTTACACTTCATTTAGTACAATTTTACAAGGAAATTTAAAACTTTTCACCTTACATCAGAGTTTACATGAAACTTTACACTTTACATTGCACAGCGGAAGTAAATTTACAACATTTAAATAAATGTACAATAACATTAAATAATCTTTAAGCATCTGTTCCTCTTCAATCTTTATCATGTTATTTACCCTGCATACAAAACTGTGGGTATGTCAGTTTATTCAACCGACGAACATTATACACGGCCATCCTCTCTATGCCAGAAATAGTATAACTTATTTTCTATATTTAACAAACACAAACTTGTCACATATCAAACTAAAGGGAATACCCTAATGATGTCGTGTTGTGATTGTGCACTTAGTCCTTAATGCAGTTATTTATATTACATGACACTAATGCACACTTGTTCGGATTCTATGCATCCCATACTACATAGGTCCGAGAGCAAGCCTCTTAATCGTTCTTCATCTTTGTAGGGTTCAATCCCTCGTCATGTCTTAATCTACTACTGTAACTACGGTGAGTATCTTAGATGATCGATGAGTACAAGCTCGTGTACAAAAAACCTAGAGGGGAATCCCACGCCATGTCTTGACTCATCAAGCATGCATTCTGTGGTAATTCAGCCTCCTTCGTGGCACGCGATCCTCTTGCAGTCACCAAATATCCCACAAGCGTGGCTAAAGTCTGATCATTACTGAGTAGTGCCCACGCCATGTCTTGACTCATCAAGCATGCATTCTGTGGCTCACACCCGCACCGTAAACTCTAGTTCTCATACTCGTGTTTTTCTCTCACTTTCATTACGTCTCCACTATGTACTAATCCTTAGTTTTTATTAGAATCATGAACAAAATCAAAGCTCTAGAGTTAGCCTCTCCACTAAACCGGACTTATTCATTCATTCAAACATGACCAACCTTGGTCTTTCATTTCAAATTTCATTTCATTTCTTTCCAATTGCCGGGGGAGACTTAGCTACTCTTTTGTTTCAATTCCAATTCACAATTTTCAAAATTGAGCGTTTACAGCTCATAAGTTCATTTTCATAATCATAACATATTTTTTTTCTTTTTCAATGGCATGATCTCAAAATTTATTCATGAGTCCATAATCATACATGGAATTATATATTTCATCAAATATCAATTTCACATTTAAATCACATCACTAAATGAATATTCACATTTCCAAATTTTTACACTATTCTCCGATGAGAATAATTCACATCACATCACTACATATAATTTCTATCTTTATTACACTTTTTTTCTAACATTTCATTTCATGTCCTTTTGCAAAGTGCAATTTTCATAACATATAAGTGTAAATCCATAGTTCTAAATTATACATTTATTCTCAAAACATACTCCATTTCATCCCAAATTAATTTTCATAAATCCCACATATTTTTAGGATAATAGTCACATTTTTTCCATAATTTTTTGATCGTTAAAAATCCCAAAAAATTATTTTTTTCCACAACATAATCACAATCCGAGACCAAGGATCGAACCAGCGACCACAGGGAACCCAACCGAAGGCACAGACCACTAGGCCGAATGTGCTAGGCGATATAAAGAAGGCTAAGAGCATTAAATGCTCTCAGCTGCAGTTGTTTTTTTTTAAATACCAAACAAAATATATGTTGCCCACGGGACTCGAACCGCAGACCCCTGAGACCCGAAGCCTACTGTAGCGAATAGAAACATCCCAACCACTTGAGCTATGCGCTCAGGTTGTCAATTGTTCAACCCAAAGTCTATTTAAATTAATACTTTCTGTTTACTAAACATTTTGATGTTCAACAAGCTCTCATTTTATTTTGCTTTTATAAAATTTGCTGTAAATTTCCAGATTGGCTATTCTCAACATAAATTATATTCCCGTATAATAAAAATAGTTTTTTCAATAATTAAACATATATCTACCATACAATATGGTTAAATTGTAAGTTACCACTATGACGTTTTCTTTTTCAACATTTCTCATCAAATTTAACAACACTAATCTTTTTATTAGCAATCAATCCTTTGTTTTTAATCATTTCCCAAACATACAATCTATATCTTAATTCATCCATCACAACATTATCACAAAAAGTCCATTTAAGCACATAAAGTAATATTGCCAATCTACTAACTCTTGCATATAATTTTTAATGTTAATAAGGAAGTTTTCTTTACACAATCCATAGCCATAATCATTTCGCACACAACTTGAATTTTAATAATAGAACCACATACAATTGCATACCAACATTTCAATCAATCAATAGGTCATTTTTTCAATTAAATGTGTACTCTTATTAGTCTTTTTCATGCATCATTCTTTCCATTCAAATCTAGCATGCATTCCTAATTAGAAATATAGAAAATTTACCCACCTTAATTGGAGAGACTACACTTAGCAACACCTCGTAAACAAATGTCCTTGCAAAAGAACGATCCTCCTCCTCGATGCGCGCACACAAGCCTCCACAAAGCCAAACCCGAGCACTCCCCTTGATGAAAGCCGGCCTCCCCTTCTTTGATGCAAGCACAATTTTCCCACACAAACTCAATCTTTTAACTCACTTGTATACTACTAAATAATGTATTTTAGACTATAGGTTTGGAGGAAATAATAAGCACAAGAATAACTAGGGTAGGGGGGGGGGGGGTATTTATACTAAAAGTTTAGGAAAATGGAAGGCTAGGATTAACTTAGGAGTTAGAAGCAAATGGCTAAGATTTAAGGAGGAGTTACACTAACCACCCATGATCAAGTAACCACCACCACCATGACTCCACTCAAAATTTTGATTTTCCATCCTAAACTCCAAAACCGGCCTAGCATGAAAGGTGCACTTTGCACGTATACGTGCAATGCACGTGCATGCAACTTGGTCTCCAAAAATTTGTACATTATATTTTACATAAAAATAATCTTTAAAATGTATTCTACACTACAAGTTGTATTTAAAAATAAAATAGCTCATGGGCTTTAGTTTTTGGGCCAAAATAATAATTATAAAAATAATAAATTGAATTAAATTTGGGCTTTAAGAAGGAAGACTTTTGTCTATTTGAAAAAGGGCTTTATATAAAAATAATTAAAGAGCACATATATAAATATCTATACTCATCATAATGAAAATAATTATCAAAATATTGCACATGCACACTACGTGCAAAATAAAATAATTTTCATTAAATGAAAAATCAGGGCATTACAGGTGGCTAGTCTGCTATTAGGCACATACAACAACAACAACAACAACAACAACAACAACAAAACCAAGTCAAAAACAAGAAAAGGAGTCAGGGATCCACCTTAGTAGAAGGAGTTGGGGGAGAAGAAGTCCAAACAACCTCCTTCCCCTTCGCTCTTGCACCCATTCCAGGGCTCTCTGCATCCACAATGGTCATCTCTCCCTGCTCCATCTCCTTCTCCTTTTCATCCTTCGGTATTGGCTCCACTCCAAGTTGCAAGCCCAGGTGGTACCCCTTCCCGTCGAAGTTGGGGACGCGCTCGATAACATCCTCAATAGCTTTGCAGTAGGACTTCCTCATGTTGGAAAGTATATGGTACTTTGCCTCAACTCTAACACGGGTAACCACATCCTCCTTCACCCTGATCGCCTCCTCCTCCTCTTTCCTCTTCAGCTCCACCTCAAGCTGAACAACTTATTCGTCAGGAGCCTCTTCTTGGAGCTCGACTGCCTCCCAAGCATTCACAACCTACACCTTTCCAAAGTTGACCTTGTCAACCAGCAAACCCTAATGCTTCTCATCCGTCGTAACCTATTTACATAGGTTTCTAAAATGGGAGGTGATCTACAAAAGGAGGACAATGAACTTCAGAACATTGGAGAATCATACAAGAACTTTAAAAATGAACAAGAAAAGCAAAACTACAGCACTTACCGACAAGTTGTCCCAAGCCAATCCAAGGCAAAAGAGCCAAGCCCCTCTACAGGCCATCCTGTCCCAATCCTTTAGGGGTTGAGAGGTGCCGAACTGCCTCCATGTTGCTATCACCATCCCCGAGAAAGCTGTCGTGCAGCTTGATGGTTCAGTTTGAGGCATAGATCGGTTTAAGCCTGTCGGGCACCAAAGTACTTCCCCCCAAGCCGAGACTCCTGGAAGACGCCTGGGGTTAGCCTAGATCCACTACCGCTGTGGAGGTGGATGAGCTCCTGGATGCCGCCGAACTCCTAGGCATGGCCACAGACCGCTTCCTCTTCTTCCATTAGGGTGCTTTGGAGCTAAGCCGGTGTGATTCACCATAATCACCACGAATACCCTTAGTATCTGCCAACAGAAAACAAGGGAAGACATCAAAATGAGGAGTAAAACACAAGGAAACGAGATAATAAAACACTTAAGAAAATAAGAAGCTAAAGTCGTACTAGGGTCTATCGGGCTCAAACCCCCTGAAAAAGAACCTCCTCCGTGACCTGTCTCCACCTCAGCGGTTCCCGCTTGAAGAGTCTTCACACAACTTCTTCTCAGCATCGCCAAACACTCGATACACCCTAACACTCTTCGGCACTACGGTCTGCCACTTTGTTCGGATCCCTCACGGCTCCGAATTATGCACTACAAAGAACTTCTACCTCCAAAATTTGATTGAAAATGGGACCTTAATCAGCTTCACCCCTGAATGAGGAGTACGGTAGAAGCAAAACTCCGACTTGTTTTTCTGATGAAGCCTGAAGAGCACCCTGAGAACCACTAAACTCGGCTCGGCTCCCACTGCCTGACAGTGTAGGATGAAGGCATTCACCTGCTTCTACATGTTCAGCAAAAACTGGCTGATCGTATACTACCTCAAGACCTCCCTGATAAAGGGCTGTATCGGGAACCGCCGGCATGGCAGGCATCAAAAGAAAAGAAGTAGTACTCATTGAGGAGTGTCGAGCATACCCTAGCTCCCGAACAGGGCAGAAGAAGCTCGAACTGGGGAGGAGGGGGGAATCGTGAAACTGTCTCTAACTAGATGGAGATCCTCCTCCAATAGGTTATTCGAGATAGAGTTAGCCTTAGTGACCTCACAAACTCAGGATCTTCATATCGAAGATCGTGCTCCACTAGATCCCCCAAGTCATCAGGGTACTGTCAAATACAAGTAAGACCCATAAGAGGACCAGAGTATCCACCAAACTCGCCTGCCCACCTATCCAACTCTACCAAACTCGCATGACCAGAGTATCTACGAGTAAGGCGAATTTACTGCAACACTTTTATTGACTGCAGCGGTGGGGGTAAATCATCCGACTGCAACACCGGGCATAGTGGAAAACAAACAGGTTAACTGACACCACTACTGACTACAGCGGCAGAAGTATACGGTACGACCGCAATCTCTCATCAATGGAACGTCAGAAACATGAGTGAGTACAAGAGTAGGATGCATGGCGGGGGATCGAACCCTATTAATTGAAGAACGTAGTTTGATCAGGGAATATGTAGTGTGGGATGCATATCTCTTCAATCAAGCATGCATTAGAGTAGGAGCATCGGGTGCATTTGCATGTGCATTAGATCCTAGGTCATTGCATACACCAACACTTGGTTTGACACACTTTTTCTCTACATCAGTATTTTTGGTTGTTGAGGTTTTGGAGTCGCTGGTTTTATCAACATTGTGTCAGTTGCATTCAGCTTATGTTCCCACTGTTTGATAGGTGCAGGATTGTTGTTCGTGGAGCGAGAGGCTCCAGTCGTGATATGTAACTCCTGTATCCCATTTTCTGTATTTTTGTACTGTATTCTTTCTCCCAGTGTATATTTTATCTATTTGTACTCTTTCTCTTTCCTGAACTGTATATTTGTTCTTCTTTTGGTACAGATTATTCGTCTTAACTAATAAAAATTACCTGTATAGACAGATATATGTACATATATGTACTGTATCGATTTCGTACGTTTGTACGAAATCATGTAGTATGTGATTTTGGAAAACTGTCTATCATATTTTATCAATTATGATCAAATAGAGGGTTAGGATTGGATTAGGATGTGGATTGCAATTTAAATTTGCAATTTGATATCAAATTTGTTAAGCCATGAGAATGAGAACACTTGTCTCATTCTCTACCACACCCCTCTCCCCCCTTCTCCTATAAAAACACCCCCAACCCCCTTTGGCCAGCCAAATAAAAAGGGCAAATCCCTCTTTCTTTTGTGTCTCTCCATCTCTTCTCACTCTCTCTCTTTCTCTCTTATATTTCTTCTTTTTGTTTTAATTTTTAAATAAAAGAATTGAGAAGGAAAGAAAAGAAAGAGAAGATCAAAAGATGGGTTAGGGTTTCATTGGTTTCATTTTTGAGGTGTTCTTGAAGAGGAGCAAGAACAAGGAGCAAGGAGGAGAAGTAGCAAGCTAGTTCTTCCTACACTTTGGGTGGGAGTTTCTTAACTCGTTTGTTATTGCTTTATTGTTTTATTTGATTATCATGTGAAGATCTTGGACTAATTGCATGTGCATATGATCATCATGGACTAGAATAAACTTGCATATAAAGGTTGAAGTGGTAGAACACAAAAATAAAACATAAAGATTCAATCTTTGTAGTTTTAGGGTTAGAATTAATTACCTATGCTAAAGGTGGAATCTTGAGCCCAAATTAATTTTAGAGGCTCTCCTATGTGTTGTTACCATGCTCTAACTTTTATAGAATTTTCTGGGTTAATTTACAAGGTTAAATAGACGTTTCCCCCAAAACAACGAGTTTCAAAGCAAAAACAGCAAACTGCTATTTTGGGGTTAACATGACATGTGTTCAAGGGGCTGTATTTTGATTTTCATAAGGAATCTGGAAAAGTGGTCAACTAGAGAATTGTAGGAGAGATTCTTACCTTTCCAAAATGCCCTATTTGGTTAGATTCTGATAAGCAGAGTAGGAATTATCGCTTTTACAAATTGCAGTAGCCAGCTTTTGGTTGAAAGCTCTCTGTTTAGATTGTTTGATGTTTTTTAACTCTTACTTACTAAATTTGGAAAAGTATTCAACTACAGAGTTGTAGTATAGATTCTCACCTTTCCAAAATATTCTATTTGGTTAGATTCTGATAAGCAGAATAGGAGTTATGGCTTTTACAAATCACAGCAGCCAGCTTTTGGCTGAAATCTCGTTGTTTAGATTGTTTAATGTTTTTGTACCTCTTACTTAGTAAATTTGGAAAAGTGGTCAACTAGAGAGTTGTAGTAGATGTTCCCACCTTTTCAAAATGTCTAGTTTCATTAGATTCCGACAAGAAGCGCAAAAGTTACAAGCTTTAGAAGTTTCTGCTTTTCTGTTGAAAATCTGCAGTTTGGTTAACTTTTGCGTGTGTTCAAGTGACCGAATTTTGATTTCCTTGCGGAATCTGGAAAAGTGTTCAACTAGAGAATTGTAGTAGAAGTTCTTCCCTTTTCAAAATGTCTAGTTTTGTTATATTCCAATAAGTTGAGCAAAAGGTAATAGCTTTAGAAGTTTCAATTTTTCTGTTGAAATTCTGCAGTTTGGTTAATTTTTGCGTGTGTTTAAGTAACCCAATTTTGATTTCCTTGCAGAATCTGAAAAAGTGTCCAACTAGAGAGTTGCAGTAGATGTTCTCCTATTTTCAAAATTTCTAGTTTCGTTAGATTCTGACATGTAGAGCAAAAGTTACAAGCTTTAGAAGTTTCAGGTTTTCTGTTGAAAATCTACACTTTGGTTAACTTTTGCGTGTGTTCAAGTGACCAGATTTTACTCCTTACGGAATCTGAGAAAATGGTCAACTAGAAAGTTGTAGTAGATGTTATCCCCTTTTCAAAATGTCTAGTTTTTTTTACAATCCGATAAGTAGAGCAAAAGTTACATGCTTTAGAAGTTTCAGCTTTTCTGTTGAAAATATGCTGTTTAGTTAATTTTTGCATGTGTTCAAGTGACCGGATTTTGATTTCCTTGCTGAATCTGAAAAGTGTTCCACTAGAGAGTTGTATTAGATGTTCTCCCCTTTTCAAAATGTATAGCTCCGTTAGATTCCAACAAGTAGAACAAGAGTTACAAGCTTTGGAAGTTTCAGCTTTTCTGTTTAAAATCTGCAGTTTGGTTAGCTTTTCCGTGTGTTCAAGTCACCGGATTTTGAGTTCCTTACGGAATCTGAGAAAGTGGTCAACTAGAAAGTTGTAGTAAATGTTCTCACATTTTCAAAATGTCCTATTTCGTTAAATTCCGACAAGTATAGCAAAAGTGATGAGCTTGGAAAGTTTCAACATTTGGTTGTATTGTTATTGTTTGAAATGATGTTTAACGGACCAGATTTTGAGTTCCTTACCTAATCTGAAAAAGTGTTCAACTAGAGAGTTGTAGTAGATGTTCTCACCTTTTAAAAAGTCTAATTCGGCAAAATTCCGATAAGCGCAGCACTGGAAGCTTCTAGGTTGTTAGAAGGCTTTTTATGTCGCTTTTGTGTACTCATTAGTAGTATACTTATATTAAGCTGTTAGAAGATTCTTCTGTTGCTTCCAATTATAAAAGATAAAGTTTTACTAGTGAGCATGTTACTTTGCTTCCAGGTTGTTAGAAGACTTTATGTTTCTTCTATGTGATTCATCTGTCTCGTATGTAGCTTATTTGACTCGTAGATATGTGGTTGTCTCGTATGCAGCTCACCTGGCTCGTACGTAGTTGTTGGTTTCATACACAGATTGTTTAGCTCGTATGTGTTTTGTTTACTCGTATATAGCTTATTAGCTAGTACGCAGTTTGTTGTGCTCATTTAGGGTGATATCATTCCCTTAGGGGCTATCGACCATCAAGACGTGTATTTATTTTACTCCTAAGGGACCGTGGACGAGTCACTCCTTGTATACCATCAGATCTTAACTGGTGTAGGTTGATCGCGGACTAGAGCATAGCCAAAATCCAAGTTCAGGATAGTAGCATGCGAATACGTTTGTATTGCCGGGGTCTTGGATCGATAGGCTATGAATAGGATCCTTAGGAATTCTGGTAAGTCTAGGTTGAGCACCTAGTAGAATTATCTTGCGAAGTCTAAATTAAGACCTAGAATATTGTGTTAGTACTATTGTCATCCCTCGGATTGTTTAGGGTTAGCAACATTGTTAGGATAGTAACTTATGGCTATTACTACTTAACCCTTATTTATTATCATTTTTGCCAAAGGAAAAGAGTTGGTATTAAGGGTGATACATTATGATCCGACCTGTTCTATAGGCCAACACTAGGTGGTGTTATTGGTTGTACCCTTCCTGTCAAAGAGATACGATTTGTGCCTTCTCACGAGTTAGGAGTATGGGATCTGTATCTCGTCTGTTAATTTTTTAAGTTCAATGATAAGGGCAGGAGAGATTCCTGTCGGAGCAAGGGGATGGACCCCCAGAACTTCGTCGTGCTCTATATCAAGAAAGGTGAGCAAGCCATAGACTACGGTCTATCTGCTACGGGGCCACAGGGGATGCTTCGAGCTAACCTGTGTTGCGGATACCTACCCAGGGTTGGTCATATTTTTGAGTGAGGTCTGGTACGACGGGAAATAGTGGCAAACGGAGACATCATTATATGACTGTGAATAGTGAGATTAGACCGTTTCAGAGCAACCTCATCAGTCACACTGTATCTTCAGAAACAGGTTGAGTACAAGAGTAGAATTCATGGCGCGAGTTCAAATCCTTATATATGAAGAAACAGCTTGATATGGGGCGTATGTTGATATGGACGGCATACTGTTCCAGAGACTTACTTGCATTAGAATAAGAGCATCCTTGCATTATTTATTCTTGCATTAGAGTCTAAGTCATAGCATAGACTGACACATCAATTATATATAATATACACGTTTCTCTATTCATCAATCTGTTTGTTTAAAGTTGAGAATCGTTGTTAGGCATCAGCCTTAAAGCGTCAGTATATGTACTAATGTCCTCATTTCAATAGGTACTAGATTGCAAAACTACAGGTACAGGACTCAGGAGGACTCCAGGTAAGAGAAGCAAAGTGTTAATTTCAATTGTAATATATGATGTAATTTATCAACTGTTGAGAGGCATCCAAGTGAACCAAGTGTTAATTATTATTCATTGTACTCTGATGTAATTTTTATTGAAAGTTTGTAACACTTGGGCTTGTATGGCATTATTGTAATACTGATGTAATGTATTGCAGTTTTATAACATTCGGACTTGTAATACATTTGTGTTGAATAAAAAGTTTTAAATTTTCCTGTTTTTCTGTGTATTGTGGCTAATTGAAGAAAAATATTCTGGCTTATATCACGGTTTCCCAGTGTATGAAAATCGGGGCGTTACAGTTTCTACTCAATCTACCCTATTTGAGCCCTTTTACCCGTCCTATTGGATCCTAACCCGCTACCCAATACCCTTTTCTTTGACCCAGTCTTCCCCAGATATTTCTTCACGTCTGTATCTGCCTAACAAGTAGATCATATTTTCCCCCATCTTCTCTTGATTCTCCAAATCACTACTTGCCAAAATCTCTCATTATAATCGCCAACAAATTTTGTTATTGCTATCTACAATTGCTATACCCTAAACCCTAACCATAATTCTCTCATCTCTCTCCTCTCCCTACCAGTGTACCCCCTTCTTCCCCGACTTGCATCCTGTCGACCTAACCCCGCCTTTGTGCACCTTCGACTGCCGACCACCCTCAGCGACCCCCTGTGCTGCGCCCTCCTCCCGAGCCCTGCACACCAGCCCACCTTGACAGCAGCCCCTCCCGAAGCCACAACACCAGCTCCACTGTGCCACTCTGTCCGCTGTCGTCCTCATCGCCATGCACACACCCCTCTGCCTTGGTTTGTGTGTATGCAGTTAATCCCCCGGCTACTCCTCTTTGTGTGCTTGTGATTGATTTCGTGAGCGTAGTGTTCGTGATCATCTTGGTCATCTCGTTCGTGATCTGTTGGTATTGTGTTCGTTGTCGGGAACCTATTCCCGTTATTCTCATTCTCTCGTCAGATTCATCGACTATAAGGCAAGTAGCTTGTATTATTTTTGTTGTATATACAAGTACCAAATACCGCCTGTAGTGCCACTTTCGTTTCTAGATTCGTTATTATGAAAAACTCTTGCTAGAAATTGACCCTATTTGTTGATCCATCTGTTGTTTCAATCTGTCATCATATTTGTTACACCACGACATGAAATAAATTTAGACCTAATTAGATTCTTGATGTATGTATGTATGTTGTTCGTAATTCATGATATGTTGTACACTCGTTAGATGCTTGATGTGTTAGTTCTAGTATCTTGTGGTAGATTTGTTAAACACCCATACCATGTTGCTTTGGATATCTATTATACCATATTTTGTATTTTGTTATAATTTGGATTTGTTGCATATAAACTATTTGGTTTAATGCATAAGAAGAGATTTCTGTTTTGCTACTGCCCAGTTTTGTTTCAGTAGTTTAGACCCTATTAAGGTCGAGTAAATCAAATTAATTTGTGAATATAAATCGTATACGCTGGTTTCTATTTTCCAGAATTTTTGACAAATCTCAGTTTCGATTTATGAGGTATGAATTATTACCGTTTTGCTACAGATGTGTTGAGAATTCCAGTTTGTGTTTAATGTGATTTCTATATAATTATTCATTTTTAAACTGATGTTAAAGGTAAGATTTGGATCTAATATTTTTCTGAGTATAACTAGATATGACTAATTAACCCCACTTTTTCCTAGATTTATTTGATCACATTTATAAACTATTCTATGCTTGTGAACAGACTACTATATTTTCTAAACTGCATGCTGTTCAGTAAAGAACCATACTTTCAACATGATTCCAGTCGCTATTGATAAAAACTTCGTGAAGATAAAATGTAGCCTGTTGTATCTATTTTCCAAACCTTTTTACGGATTTGGATTTCGAGTTATACTTTGTAATCTATCGCTGTTTTAGTACTACTGTGTCAAGAATTTCAGATTCATAAACTTGCTGTATCTCGCTGTTTTTCGAACTTATTTGACTATGGTATCTCAATTGGAAAATTATGAGATTTTATTTGCTGATACTAGATATACTAGGGAATACCCTAGACTTTTCTTGGATTTAAATCAGTAAGTTTTATGCCATTTTCTTGTTTATGAATACAACATTGTGATTTATGGCTGAACATGATTTCTGTATATTTTGAGGCTTGTTTCGGTGATTATTATATGACTTGTATATATGTGCTGGTGTCACGCCCCGCTTCCCAAAAGAATACGAAATACGGTTACGCGACAAAAGCCCAGCGAATGATTTACATCATCCATAAGCTGTTCAAGAATCTTTACAACATTTTACTAGATAATGAGAGTCGGAACCAAAAGATACAACCAACATGCACATACGAACCAAAATACTGACAAGAATTTTTGAAAACAATATATATTAATCTCAAATACATCCAGATCTGAATAAGTCAAATATCCTGGGTCACATTGCCCAAATACAAATAAATCCAAGTACAAGGTACATTATTCAAATAGCAACAGGAAATACATAGATATAGAAAAATCTCCAGCAACTAGTATCTCATCTCGTCTATTTAATCTGGCAACTGATCTCTAAAATCTACAATTTAATAAATTGCAGGAAAGAGAAAAAGAGAAAACAAGGTACCCATCAATTGCAAGTTACGGGCCACTTATAATGTAGGATACAAGTACATGGGGAAGGTAAACAAATAGCATGAGATAATGCATCAACAGTGATATGTAATATGAATCAGTAAGGCAAAGTCAACTAGTATGGTATACTAACAGTACAGATGAATGTGTCAAGTATGGTGTCATATGGCAACTAACAGTGTCCAGTAACAGTAAGCTCAGTATATCAGTGTAACAGTGTAACAGTATCAGTATAAAGTCTCAGTCTAACAGTATCAGTCTAACAGTACCAGTCTTATGTTCTTACAGTCTTGTGTGTATTACTAGCTAGGTAGGACTTCATGCAGCCCACCTTACATGGTTGCTACATTCAAACAGTTTCACTTTAGATTTCGTAGGGGATCATATAGGGCCCTGTACTTAGGTATCAGTAACAGTAACAGTAGTAGTAACAGTCAGAACCTAGTGGTCCTCCTTCGATTACGCCTTCCTATAGGGAAGTGTGCAGTTAGGTAATCAGTAACAGAAATCAGACAGTCAGAACCTATTGGTCCTCCTCCGAGTACACCTTCCTATTGGGAAGTGTGTAGTCAGTAATCAGTGTAACAATATAACAGATGCTCAGTATGGGAAACACGGGCCCCCTTCTATGTACACATTTCTATAATTTCCCACTACTAGATCTTTCCCTTAAACCCCGGCTTGGTTACTTTTATTATGGTCATCAAACGGGCATGAATGTGTATGAAATAGTATCAAACTAACATGGTATAATCAGTATTTGGTTCAGGGAAACAAATAAACATGCATAGATGATATACGGTCACATAAACAAGCAAAACGGTGTATGTTCATATTCAGGACAGCATGATAGTACAGTACTAAAAAAGTAATTTTCGTTACTAAAGATATCCAAATCTGAATCCGTCGAAGAATCTGGAAAATAGACTTCCACACGAATCTAGCGACTGTATATAAGCTATATAGTATTTCACAAAATTATAGCTCAAAACTGATTTGAATCCAGAAAACACGTTCAGCCAGAAATCAGAAAAACGAATTCTCCTTCAGAAACACAGCATTAAAACCACTCAAATAAATACAGGAAAAATCTGGGGTAATCCCCTACATGTTTAGTATCAAAATATAGAGTTTCATAATATTCCAGTAAAATTAGTTCAGACAACAAAAATCGGAAAACCTTAAGAACCATAGTTTGGCAACTCTGGAATTCCCAACATTGTTGTAGAAAAACTGAAATATCTCGCAAGCCGTGAATCGAAATCCAAATCCGCCAAAGGGAGATGAAAATAGACAAAATAATCTAGCTTTCATATTTCATAAATATTTTTCATACAGTGAAAGGAAATAGGGTGAAAATACGATTCTTTACAGAACAGCGAGCAAAATCCTGCGAGTATAGCTTTCATAAACAAGCATAAAACGGCGTATAAAACTCATCAATAAAATCCGCCAAAATTCCGGGTAATCCCTAAATATATATAGAAGTGCTGACCAATGTTTCATATCAAAATAATATGTGTAGCACAAGTATCAAAATAATTTAGTCGTCAAAATCATCCTGAAACAAAATCTGAAATTTAATCTACACCTTTGTAGTAAAACAGTCATATCTCACACATACGAAAACGAAATCGAGCAAGGTCAAATGGGTTAGAAAGAAGACGAATTCCTCTAAAACTCATTTTTTATACTGAAATTATGATTCTGACCTTAATATGGTCTAAATTACTGATCAAGACAGAATATTGGCAAAACACAAAATTTCCTCAAAAACCAAAATCAAACATAGATTCAACAAAACTTGGTCCAAACACACCCAAACATGAAACGAGTCTACCAAGTGTCCAAACAATATGAAATAGGGTATACTAAATGTCCATAACAATTATATAACATGGATCCAACAAACGCACAACTTCTCATAACTAACACACATATTCGATCACATCAAATAAACGGTAAATCCTAGGTTGTACTCATGTCATATGTGTCGTGAGGCAGCTATGATCAAGTAGCACTATAGAGATAAAACCCATCAAGATTAACACACACAAGAGTCGTCTCTAGAACCCAACTACATTATAGGTGGTATTTCTGACTTGTATCATACAATGGAATTTGAGTATAAGTTACTTGCCTGTGAGATAACGAAAATGACTATCCAACAAACAAGAATAACAGGAATAGATTCCCGAGGCACAAGCACGATCGAAAAATCACGAGCCAAGAACGAACAACGGAATAACCAAAACTCCACGTGCACAAGATGCACGTGCACCAAGAATCAAACAAACAAGAACCCAACAACGAACATAATAACGAGCACACGAACGAAGAACACACGGCCCCAAAAACGAGTGCAACTCATGAACCACAGACAACACCTAACCACAATCGGAACACCCAACACACGCACTCAAGAGAGCAGTCGGGGGTTGCAGTTATGGCCGTGGGCTGATGTGCTTCGACTAAGCGGAGGAGAGGCACCAGGGAGCGTGTTGTGGTGGTTGAAGGCACGGCGATGGCGCAACGAAGTTTCTGTTACTGTTGCTGCAGTTGTCGGAGGAAGCAACACCCAGGGTAGGGAATGATAGGGGGCTGGTCTGGTGCAGCTGTCGGCGCGCCGGCAGGGAGGGGACACTAGTGGCACCAGAGATAGGGCAGTAGTTAGGGAAAGCTGCTGTCGCTGCAGGACCTGGCATTGCGACCCAGGAAGGTGCTGTTGTCGACGCGGGCCCCGCGAAGGTTGGGAGACGACTGGGGGTGAACGGAAGAGCCGGAGAGACAGGAGAAGGAAGGGCAGGAGACGAGGTGCAGAGGGAAGGGAGCCAGAGGTGTATATAGGAGGGTGCGGTTGCTGGCTGCAGCGGGCTGTTACGGTGGTGGCGCGCTGCAGGATGACGACGGGAGGTCGAGGGAAGCACAGGGGGTGCAAGGGGCGGTGCAGGGGATGGGGAGAGAGGCAGAGACGGGAAGGCATGGGTTAGGCGGTGGCTGGGGTAAACACAGGGGTAGATGAAAAGGTGAGGAGGTTATAAATAGGGATAGATAATTAGGGTTGTTAACGGGTTTAGGGTCTCGGGGAAAGTTGGTTAACGGGTTTGGGTAATGGTAATGGGCTAAAGGGATTACTGGGTTCGGGGAAATTGAATGGGTAATGGGTTTATATAATTTAAAATCCAATAAAGAATAGGGTTTAGTCAACTAGGTATTATGGTTTTGAGGATTATTAAATCCACTAGAAAATATTTATAAAAAATTAGATAAAAATATGATCTATATAAGAAAATGTAATTTGCATTACACTAGACTTTATTTAAAATAACTAACTAGGTTTTTAATAAACAATCAAAGTAATAATAATAATAATAAAAAAGATTTGTAATACAATCTAAGAACTATTGGAAACTAGTTACAATTATTGATTAAAAAAAATAGATTTTAAAAGAAGGTTCGAGAATGCATTTTATCAAAAAAAAAGATTTTGAAAACAGAAAAATAATACATAAATTTTAAATACATAAAATACACAAAAAAAATACGAATTTGGGTAACAGGGGTTACAGCTGGATTTTGCTGGGAGTTTAGTTTCTAGATTTTCTTACAGATCCAGATGCACATGTCTCTAGCAACGGAAATCTCAGGTTTGGTATAGTAGTGTCCAGAACTGAAAGTTTCGTTGTCCTAGCCTTTGATGAGTCGTTTTGTCACCCGTTCATGTTCTTGAAACAACTTGAACTTGTCCCTTGTTATCTTCAAATGTTTTCTTGCCTTTTTGTGCACATTCATGCTTGATTTAATAATAATGACAAGAAACCAAGTCGGGGTTAAATGGAAAGATCTAGTAGTGAAAAATACAGAAATATGTACTCGAAAAGGGATCCATAAATCCTATGTGATACTTGACACTTGATGCTTGACATGTGATTACTTGACACTTGACACTTGACCCTTGACACTTGACATTGATGCTTGAGATGTGATTACATGATACTTGTACCTGAGTACATTGCCCTCTATGATCCGCTACGAAATCTAAAACAGCAATTTGTTTGAATATTGCAACCATGTGGTAAAATTTTGGACGCATGAAGTGCTACCTAGATAGGATTAGATACAAGACTTGAAATACATGATCACTTGCATTTGTATATGCTATTTGACACTTGTTACTTGTTATGTTCTTGCATGCCACTTGCTACTTGTTACATGCCACTTGCACCCGATTATCTTGCCAGGCTATTTGTTTATGTTCTTGATTTAGAGTTAGTTCCTCTATTTTGCTGTCATATTCCTTCCATGCTTACTTCTGTACTTGTTTCCGCTGTTACTTTATACTTATCTATCTGTCTTTTCCTGTACTTGTTGCCTGCACTACAAGCGGCACGTAACTTGCATTGACGGGCATTTTGTTTCTCTTTCCTCCTCATGCAATTTGTTAAACTTACAGACTTTGGTGCCCAGCTACCCAAGGGAGTACGTGACCAAACATTATAGTTGGCTGGAGTTCTTGCTACAATTTGTTTCTTGTTGTTTTTTTTTTGAATAAATTGTAATCGTTCATGGATCTTGTATAGGGCAATTTTTCCTAGATTTGTGTTTTGTTCCAGACTTGGTTATTTCAAGATTAAGTATTCTTGTTTTCAATAATCCTACTGTTTATGTTAATTCATTTATTCATGCGTGGTTGATTATTTCTCGTGAATATTGCTTGTTTATTCTTGTACATGTTGTAAAGATCTTTCCAGCTTATGAATGGTGAAAGCCATTTGCTGGACTTGTGTCGCATATCCGAATTTCTTATTTCTTTTTGGGAAGCGGGGCGTGACATGACAAGCATCCAAGTGGAAGTTGCAGTTGTCTAATGATATTTGTAATTCATGATGTAATATTTATTGTATTATTAGACATTGTAATAACATATAATGTAATACAAAGTTTTTAATTTCCTTTGATTTTTCTGTGTTTTGATTCATTTGAAGATAGATTATAGACTGTGTTCCGAGTTCCAGTCTTAGATATTCGGGGCGCTACATACCATCTTCCCTGTCTCTCTTCTACTGCGTCGAAAGGTAAATACTTTTTCTATAGGTCGGTTTGAAGAGGAGTTGTCACCTTATAAGAACCTAGATAGCTTGTAATATAAATTACCTGATTTGACCTGAACGGTCTAAATAAATCATTGAAAAATAGGAGAACTCGTCGTAGATTTTAGAGAGAAGCAATCGGGAAGAGGGAGAGATAGAAGATGGGAAATGAGAGAATGAAGGAGGGAATTGTTTTAACGCTTCAGGTCTAGACCTTTTGGCTCTCGACCTTTGAGCTCCCAACAGTCGAGAGAAGCACAAAAGTTCCGAAAAAAAGCAATAAAAACGAAAGGGCCATTGACCAAGTCAACTTTCACTGGTCAATAGGTGGCACCATATTGGTGCCACGTCGCCTCATCTTGGGCATGAATAGTTGAACAGGTCAATGAGCGCCATATGGTGCCACATCAGATTACATATCAGTGCCACGTCATGCTTTCACCACCGTACTCGGTGCATGACACCAGGTAACCCGTGTTCCAGGTAACACGAGCAAAATCTCGAATCTGGGCCATTGGATCTCCTCAATATTCGTGCTCCTCTTGATGAAAAACTGAGATCGCTTCAATCTTCTACCAAGTGCTCGCCATTGAGTAGCTTTGGCGGCAGATCACAGCCATCTAATCGCCTCGACACGCGAGCTCGACCAAGATCAATGATCCAGATCTCGCCACATTACCAAGGTATGATTAATTATTTTTGTTTAATTTTTAATTCGTAATAAATATATTAAAATTTAAAACAAAAAATAATTAAAAATCAGAAGTAATTAACTAAAAATTCTAAAAAATAATTAAAATTTAGAATAATTTATTAGAAATTCGATAATTGGTTATAAAAATTGAATAATTCATAAAACGCTTCGAAAAAGTAAAAATAAAATAAAAATTACAATAATTATGAAAATTTTGAAAAATAATTTTGGGTACTTTACAAATTCAAAACAAACTTGTTACACCCTCAGCAAGATTCATACGTCCTTGAGAACTCTGATATGCTTTGTAAACCAATATAAATTGACGAACTACTCCTCGATGGCTGTGAAATTCAGTCTTCGGTGGGGGCTTGTGATATGGGTAAGAGTATAACCAAACCGAGAGTGTTCAAATCAGGCACGAATCATAAATCTCTCAGGGGTGAAACAGTAAACTTCACTAGAAATGGGCATGTAAAAGGAAGTTGGGCATTTTTTAAGCCCAACAATCCAAAACAGGCTTGTTATACTAGGTTGGCATAGCTTCCCAACATGAAGGAATTTATAATAATCTAAAGTGTCATCTTAAATTCTGTATCATTAAGAGAGTAACCAATTCTATCTCTCTATCCATAAGAGACGATTAAAAAACTCTGTTTCTTTTTCAAGAGAAGTGTCCTAACTCTATCTCTACAACTACTTCTATCTCCTCTTGAAGAACAAAGTCAACTACCTCTATCTCTTTGTCAAGAGAAGAGTAACTGACCATATCTCTTCATGAAGAAGAGAATAACAAACCTATCAAAACATGACGAAGTAGAGATAAATCAATATCTTGAAACTGGCCCCTCAGTGTCTATATATACCCTTTGACCTCTTCAGAATCTAGGTAATTGCAAATTTTGCTCTAAAACTCTTCATATCTTCTGAGTTTTCTGACATCAACGCCGGAGGGTCTATCACCTTGGTCACCCCCGGTGTTCCACACTGTTTTGCAGGCCAGTCAGAGTGAACACAACCGTTCAGATCAGATCCAAGCATTCACACGAGTCAGATTTCAGAATCAACATCAATTTGCGGCGATCAACATCAGCGAAAAGTAAAAGGTTGGATCTTTTATTGTTACCATAAAAGAACTCACGATATTTGTTTGCTCCCACACAAATTAATCAAGTTATCAAGTCTACCTTTAATTACTTTTGAGATTTGAATAGAGGAGCATTACCTATTCGTTTAATATTTTTTGCTTTATAATTCAATGGTCTTCATGTCGGATATTTTAACCAGAGAGTGGGAATTACAGGGCTTTGAAATAAATGAATAATATTTAAGGAATTTTGGGTGCCAAAAAATATGAGAGATCCTGGAACTTAATATATATTGGTCAAAGTGGTGCACATGACTAAATGGATGAATATGTTGTACAAATGCTCTGGAATATGAGACTCATCACTCTTGGTGATCAAAACAGAGTAAAGTTTGATTGAACTTGCTCGTTTTAGGGATCTTTTTGGGTAATAATACACTACAGTGGGGCATTCATTTACGAGTACCTAAATGATGGAGCTTTCTTGTTATTTATTTAACTTTGTTTTAAATCACTTTGCTTTCTCATTTTTCTATTTTTTTCCGATATTATTTGTCGCTCTTTCCTTGCATTGAATAAGTTTGTTTATGACTTCTTTATTCCAGTCTGAATGTTTCTCCTCCAGCTTTGCTATTATATTTCTTATCTTTTATATCATTGGTAAATCTTTTCTCTTAGGTTGTTACTTTATTTGGTGTGAAGTTACTTGTTAAAAAGTTATAATTTATTCGCCACATACTGTAATGCTTTTTTATTTGCAATAATTTAGAGTCGCTTAGTCATTGCTTTTTTTTTGGAAAAGGTTTTCCCCTTATTATCATAATCTCGTTGTAATACTCATCTCAATGTTTATTCCTCTCTTTTCGTTGGAAGGGCTATTGGAAAGTTTTTCTTTAAATATGCACCATTGACATGATCAGACTTTTGGGTGTATGTCTTGCATATTTGGGCTCGATAAAAGGAAAAGACGGTGATATGGCTAGAAATATAGTCAAATCAGGACCGGTAAAATCAGGTACAAATCTCAAAGTCTTCAGGGGTAAAACGGTAATTTCCACTACAAACGGATCTGAAAATGCAAAGTGGATTTTTTCCAAGCCCAAAACCCAAAAAACGAGTATGCCTTACTGGTTTAGGGTGACATCTCATTATAAATAAACCCAGGTCCTTTAAAGAGTTATTTAAATTCATGGTTATCCTTAAGAGACGGTTTAAACGAAATCTCTTATCATGAAAGAATTAAAACTCTGTTTCTTATCCAAAAACACATGGGATTCGAGATAAATAATTATCTCTAAAATGTTTTCAAAGGTGACTATAAGTACCCCTACCTCCAACAGAAACAGGGAAGGAGTTTTTTTTCTACACGAATGCTCTTTCAAAATCTTTCAGATTACGGACTTGTGTCTCCGAGGGTTCGTCGCCGGGATCAGTATCGGTGTTCTGAACTTTTTGCCGATCAGCAACAGCATTGTGAACGGTCAACATCGGCAAGTCAAAATGATAGCTTTTATTGGATCCAAAAGACTTCACGAATCATTTGTTTGCTCCCACACCGAAATTAGCAGCAACAGATTGGCGTCGTCTGTGGGAATCAAAAAAAGTGATCCAACCATACTCGCCATAAAAGTAGTTTTCCGCCATGCCTCCAAAGGGAAAAAAGGAAGGCGGTGGCGTCAAGCCGAAGAGCCACCCCTCTTCCTCCTCCATCTCCACTTGAGGATGTTCCTCCTCAACAAGATCGACAAGTTCAGTAGCATCAACTTGAACAGCCGCCTCCCAAACTGGCTTGCCCCATATTCAGAGGGGCTGCGCCAGGGGTATCCCGTCGAAGCCATCAATAATAGCATCCTCTCTATGACCATGTCCCGGTCCACAATCCTTCCACCGACCCAATGGCCTCGCATGGTCCTTAGGGGTCAACAAACCTCTGATAAGTCATCATCAACCTTCAACAAGGGGTCGACCTCCGAATCTGCTTGAATGAGAGGCGTGCCCATGATGAGATCGCTCACCCAGAACACCAGAGAAGACCGAGGGGCCTTTCTCCCCGAAGGCTGAGATCCAGAAGGACCCCCTCCCCAAGGGGCAAAGGGGATCCCTCACCCAGAACAACGAGCGCCACATGGTGCCACATCGGATTACATATCAGTGCAACGTCATGCCATGTCAGTGCCCCATCCGCTTTCGCCACTCTACCTGGTGCGTGACACTAGGTAACCGTGTTCCCGGTAACATGAGGAAAATCTCAAATATGGGCCATTGGATCTCCGCAATATTCGTGCTCCTCTTAATAGAAAACTGAGATTGCCTCAATCTTCTACCTAGTGCTCACCATTAGTAGCGCTGGCGGCATATCACAGCGGTTTAATCGCCTTGATGCGCGAGCTCGACCAAGATCAACAATCCAGATCTCGCCACTTTACCAAGGTATGATTAATTCTTTTTGTTTAATAATTAATTCGTATTAAATAGTTAAAAAATTAAAAAAAGTAATTAAAAATTATAACTAACTAAAAATTATAAAAAATGATTAAGAATTTAAAATAATTTATTACAAATTCGATAATTGATTGTAAAAATTGAATAATTCATAAAAAGTTTTCAAAAAGTTTTAAAAAAAACTTACAAAAATTCTGAAAATTCTACAAAATAATTTAGGGTACTTCACAAATTCAGAACAAACTTGTTACACCCTGACCAAGATTCATATTTCCTAATATAATTTGTAAACCTTTATAAATTGACAAACTACTCGACGGTTGTGAAACTCAGTTGTCGGCTGTGAGGGCTTGTGATTTGGGTAAGAGTAGAACCAAATCGGGATCGTTCAAAATCAGGCACGAATCCTAAATCTCTCAGGGGTGAAATGGTAAATTTCACCAGAAATGGGCCCGTGAGAAGAAGTTGGGCCTTTTTTAAGCCCAACAACCCAAAACAGGCTTATCATACTAGGTTGGCATAGCTACCCAACATGAAGGAATTCATAATTATCTAAAGTATCATCTTAAATTTTGTATCTTTAAGAGAGTAACCACTTCTATCTCTCTATTCATAAGAGAGAATTTATAAACTATATTTCTCTTTCAAGAGAAGTATCCTAACTCTATCTCTACAACTACTTCTATCTCTTCATGAAAAACAAAGTCAACTAAATCTATCTCTTTGTCAAGAGAAAAGTAACTGACCATATCTCTTCATGAAGATGAGAATAACAAACCTATCAAAACATGGGAAGTAGAGATAAATCAATATCTTGAAACTGACCGCTTAAGCGGCTATATATACCTTTTGACCTATTGAGAAACTAGGTAATTGCAAATTACGCTCTAAAACTCTTCATATCTTCTGAGTTTCCGAACATCGACGCCGGAGGGTCTATCACCATGGTCAACCCCAGTGTTTCAGACTGTTTTGCAGGTCAGTCAGAGTGATCACAACTGTTCAGGTCCAAGCATTCACACGAGTCAGATTTCAGAATCAACATTAGTTTATGGCGATCAACATCAGCGAAAAGTAAAAGGTCAGATCTTTTATTGTTACCATAAGAGAATTCACAATATCTATTTGGTGTACCATAAGAGATCAATCAAGTTATCAAGTCTACCTCTATTTACTTTTGAGATTTGAATAGAGGAGCATTACCTATTCTTTTAATATTTCTTGCTTTATAATTCAATGGTCTTCATGTCGGATATTTTAACCAGAGATTGGGAATTACAGGGCTTTGATCTAAATAAATAATATGGTAGGAATTTTGGGTGACAGAAAATATGAGAGATCCTGGTACTTAATATATATTTGTCAAAGTGATGCACACGACTAAATGGATGAATATGTTGGACAAATGGCTCTGGAATATGAGACTCATCATTCCTGGATTTTTTCCCAAACTATCCCACTTTTTGAAAGTTTTTCCCAAACTGCCCTTCCTTTTTTTTAGAATTCCTAAACCGCCCTACTCGCTTTCTGAAAAAGCGAGTTTGGGCAAATCCCCATCGCTTTTTCAGAAAGCGAGTGTTAGGTTGAGTTTTGCTCTTGCCCACACTCGCTTTCTCAAAAAGCGAGGGGATTTATCCCACACTAGCTTTTTGAAAAAACAAGTGTCGATTGGGTCTTTTTAGCCCCTACACTCGAAATTAGATCTCACTTTCTCTTTCATACTCTATCTTCCTCATCCTCTTACGAGCAACTATTAAATTTCAACTATATCATATTCCATGTTCTCATGTATTGGCAGCTGTGTATATCATGCAATCGATCACAAGCCTTATGTTGATAAATTTTTCCTTGTGACTTCATTAGCACAAGCATGGGCTCCCCTCTTTCATTAAACTCTAAATCCAGCATATTGGCCTACAATTGTTGCACCACGATTCGTACCTAATGCTAGTTTGCGACGTTCAAGGAAAGGCAGGCCTAGATCTACAAGAATTCGCAACGACATGGATGTGAGAGAAAGGTCTAGTAGGGGTACGGAAATGAAATGTTCGAAATGTGGGTTGCATGGACACAATAGGCTGCGATGTATTAACAGAGGATCTCAAAACATTTAATTGTACTATGTAATTGTACTATGTAATTTGGACTTTGTACTAATTCGTATGAGTTTAATTTTGAAGAAGCATTAATCTCCATTTGTTATGTATGACCGTGATTGTTGCGTGTTGAGAATTTGTTATGTATGATTTTGTTGAAGAGTATTGTAAGCAAAAATGAAGATGTCATTTTTTAAGCATACACTCGCTTTTTCAAAAAGCGAGTCTAATATAGAGCTCCTCGATTTCTGAGAAAGCGAGTGTTGAGCCTGAGATCTGATTTCGAGAGTGAAAGAGAAGGAGGAAGAAAAATAGAGAGTGAAAGAGAAAGTGAGAGCGTGAAAGGAGGAGGAAGAAGAGGAGGAGGAAGATAGAGAGTGAAAGAGAAAGTGAGATCTAATTTCGTGCGTGGGGACTGAAAAGACCCATTGACACTTGCTTTTTCAAAAAATGAGTGTGGGATAAATCCCCTCGCTTTTTGAGAAAGTGAGTGTGGGCAAGAGCAAAACTAAGCCTAACACTCGCTTTCTAAAAAAGCGATGGGAATTTACCCAAACTCGCTTTTTCAGAAAGCGAGTAGTGCGGTTTGGGAATATTTAAAAAAGTAAGGCAGTTTGGGAAAAACATTCAAAAAGTGGGATAGTTTGGAAAAAAATTCTCATTCTTGGTGATCAAATCAGAGTAATGTTTGATTGAACTCGCTCGTTTTGGGGATTTTTTTGGGTAATAATACACTATAGTGGGGGATTCATTTACGAGTTCCAGAATGATGGAGCTTTCTTATTATTTATATTACTTTGTTTTAAATCACTTTGCTTTCTCATATTTCTATTTTTTCCCGAACTTTTTTTTGCTCTTTCCTTACATTGAATAAGTTTGTGTATGAGTTTTTTGTTCCAGTCTGAATGTTTCTCCTCCAGCTTTGCTATTATATCTTATCTTTTATAACGTTGGTAAATCTTTTCTCTTAGGTTGTTACTTATTTGGTTTGAAGTTACTTCTTAAAAAGTTATAATTTATTCTCCACATACTATTATGCCTTTTTATTTGCAGTAATTTAGAGTCGCTTCGTCATTACTTTTTTTAGAAAAGGTTTTCCCCCTTTTATCTTAATCTCGTTTTAAAATTCATCTCAATGTTTAATCCCTCTCTTTTCGTTGGAAGGGCTATTGGAAAATTTCTTCTTTAAATATGCACCATTCACACTGTTGGGTGTATGTCTTGCATATTTGGTCTCGATAAGCAGAAAAGACAGTGATATGGCTTGAAATAGAGTCAAATTCGGACCGTTCAAATCAGGTACAAATCTCAAAGCTTTCAGGGATAAAACGGTAATTTCCACCACAAATGGGTCCGAAAATGCGAACTGGGTTTTTTTCAACCCCAAATAACCCAAAAAATGGGTATGCCTTACTGGTTTAGGGTGACAGCCCATTATAAATAAACTGAAGTTATTTAATGAGTTATTTAAATTCATGATTATCCCTGAGAGACTGTTTAAACCAAATCTCTTATCATGATGGAATTTAAACTCTGTTTCTTATCAAAAAACACTTGGGATTAGAGATAAATAATTATCTCTAAACTGTTTCCAAAGGCGACTATAAGTACCCCCTACCTCCACCAGAAACATGAAAGGAGTATTTTTTCTACATGAAATCTCTTTTATAATCTTTCAGATTACTAACTTGAGTGTTAAAGGGTTCGTCGTCGGGACCAATCCCGGTATTTTGAACTTATTGCTAGTCAGCAGCAGTGTTGCGAACGGTCAACATCGGCAAGTAGTGAAAATGTTAGCTTTTATTGGTTCTAAAAGACTTCACGAATCTTTTGTTTGCTCCAACACCAAAATTAGCAGCAACAGATTGGCGTCGTGTGTGGGTATCAGAAAAAAAGTGATCCAACCATACTCGCTGGTAAAAGTAGTTTTCAGCCATGCCTCCAAAGGGAAAAGGAATGCGGCGATGTCAAGCCGAAGAGCCACCCCTCTTCCTTCTCCACCTACACTTGAGGATGTTCCTCCTCAGCAAGATCAATAAGTTCAACATCAACATGAAAAGCTGCCTCCCGAACATGCTCGCACCATGTCCAGAGAGGCTGCGCCAGGGGACTCCCGTCGAAGCCGTCAATAACAACATCCTCACCATGACCATGTCTTTGCATGGTCCTCAGGGGTCAAGAGACAATCAATACGTTATCGTTAACCTTCAAGAAGGGGTCGACCTTCAAACCTGCTTGAATGAGAGGCGCGCCCATGATAAGATCCCTCACCCAGAATAGCAGAGAAGCCCGAGGTGCCATTCTCCCCGAAGGCTGAGATCCAGAATGACCCCCTCCCCAAGGGGGCGAAGGGGGTCTCCTCCCCGCCGCTAGTGAAGGAGCCACACAGCTACGAGTCGATTAGCGCTGAGAGCTTACCATGATGAAGGGGCACGCACCGTTCCCCTAGGAGAAATTTTGAAACTTAAAAGATATCTTATGAGCCCT
Source organism: Hemerocallis citrina (assembly GCA_017893485.1). Classification (NCBI taxonomy): domain Eukaryota; kingdom Viridiplantae; phylum Streptophyta; class Magnoliopsida; order Asparagales; family Asphodelaceae; genus Hemerocallis; species Hemerocallis citrina. The sequence goes on along the minus strand of CM030360.1, from coordinate 111,649,430 downwards.
TAACATCGCTCCAAATTCATGAACGACATGCATACAGCCCTCGCCATGCCACCCCTCATGAAGGAGAATCCTGGAGGTCGATTAGATCCGACCAGAGGGACGACTCAGTCCATCACCGCCTTCGAGAGATGGAGAGCCGTCTTTGCAAAATCAACCTCGAAGAAGGTCAACTGACCAAGAATTTCCACCCAAGCGGAACCCCAACTTCTCCAAAGCCATCATGGAAGCCCCGGTCCCTGAGACCTTCGAGCCGCCCCACTTTGAATCCAACAATGGGGAGTCTGACCCGGCCGATCATATTGAGAGTTTTATAACTCTCATGATGATTCATCAAGCCATTATACCCTCGAGTCGGCCTACCCTTTCCTCGCCTGCTAGCCTTCAGTGAAGAAAAAAATTCAAACAACCTCCATGACAACCTCGTCCTCAATGATGAAATCTGGGAGAGAGCATCCATTCGACAAAAAATCTACCAACAAAGAGTCGAGCAATCCTACAACAAGAAGGTCCACCCCACGAACCTCAGAGAAGGAGACCTAGTTCTTCGCATCCTAGAAATTTCCTAACCTCACAAGAAAGGAAAACAAGCACCGAATTGGGAAAGACCGTATAGGATCGCCAAAGTTGTCCACCCTGGAGCATATCCACTTGAAGACCCGAGGAGAAAGAAGGTGCCAAGGACCAGGAATGCCGAGCACTTGATGAAGTATCATGAAAGCTAGTTTCCCTTGGTTTTTAATTTTTTTATTCCAATAAGGGCCATGCTTGTGACGAAGCCAAAACATGTAATTAAGGCTTGCAACATAAAAGAAGCCACTTAGTTTTCCTCTTTGATAAAAGACTGATGTAGCGCCCCGGATCCCCGTTACCGGACATCCGTGACACAAACCAGAAATCTTTTCCTTCAAATGCATCTCAATACAGTAATAACTTGGAAATTAAAAAACTTTTTCTTCCCAGATAAAATCATTACATCATCAATTACAATCATTATCTTGTTCTTCGACAAGGAGTACAAATTACATTAAAGTATAACAAATACTACTCAACCATTTCACCTGCCCTTCAGGTCGGTAGTCAACTGATCTCCCACTGGAACTTTACTAGGTGGTCAGTCTGCTTTCCTAAGATGCGCCCTGTAGCTCGAATCTTCTGCTGTGCTACTCTGATATCTCTGCACCTGCTCTACGGGTGGAAGGTAAGTATGTTGCTACTACACTTGGTTGCCCTGCTAGTCTTGAGTCCTCCTGCACTCGTGACCCAATATCCAGCAGCTAATTGAGTGGGCACTTCAGTACATATACTGATGCAATGTTGATAAGAAAACAACGATGTCCACTAGCAATCACAACCAGCATTGATTAAAATAGAAACATGCATCCTAATTTCCTAGTACCAGTATATGCCTTGACCTGAAGCCTAATGCATAGTACACTATGCACAGAAAACAGATGCACTTAGTCTAATGTCAGCGAGACTTTGGACACGCATGCATCCCATACTACATATGCTCCAAATCAAGCCGTCTTCTCCAGTTTCGGGTTTCGAACCCTCACCATGCAATGTATTCTACTATTACACACTTCCTGTACCTGCCATACACGTGGCTGGTTAGGCATACAGTTTTGGGTCTAGTCCCGTTACTGCGAATACGTAGTAGTAATTATCTCACCAAAAGCCGTGACAAACTACAAGGTACCCCACGTACCAAGTTGGCACCGAGACTTATGGAGAACCCCACCCATGGTCCATTCAACACCAATATAGAACAAAAAAACATCCCATTCTTATCACGGTACCTAGGAATTAACAGAACAAGCTACGCAAACTCACCACGTATCTCTACGACAAGAAGAGACAATCCTGGTTAACACCGCCTACTACTGGCCCTTACAACAAATCATATTATACTGTATCTGTAACTACCATTTTAGTAATTTCCAATTTTTCCCCTTTTGTAATTTTTTTATTTGCAATTGTACAAAAACCCTATTTTCTTTCTTAATTTTTATTTTAATTAAGAATTGTTCATGAACCTCCGTTCTTTTTTATTGATCCATTCATGTTGACCCTATTATCTCTTATTTAAATGTGGGTATTTTTATTTGAACCCTATTGATTTTGATCTATCCCTTAGTTGAAACCTAAAACCCAATTTCATTTATTCTTAACCCAAAACCGCTATAATTGGATCCTAAACCACTGACCCAATACCCTAATTGTACCTTATAAATACAAGCCTAATACAAACCCTAAATTGCACACAAATCGAAACCCTAGCTGTCTACTCTCTCCTACCACTCTCTCCTCCCGTTCTCTCTCTCCCGATTGGATTTTCTCGCCAAAACACCCAAACCCATCCCGGCCGTCTTCCCCGGCCACCCTACGGCGACCACTTCCGCAGCGCTGCCCTCCACCTCCCCTCGATGCCCAATGGCCCAAATCATGACCCCGTTCATCCTCGTCCCTGTCCTCGACATTAACGACGCGCAACAGAATCGAAAACCCCGAGCCCCTATGCCTCGTGCCTCCGCCATCGCACCGCCTGCATCACCAGCAATCCCCTTACCTCTCTTGCGTTGTGCTAATGTTGCTTCTTGACTCTTTGTGTGCTTTGTTTTTATTTGCACGTATATTGCACGTGTTGTTGGTGGATTAAGCTTGTTCGTGAGTTTGTTGCTTTGGGATCTTTATCCCGTTATTCTTGGTATTCGTTTTCACCGGTTATAAGGCAAGTCACTGTCCATTGGAATTGTTAATTGTATCAAATTCTAATTTTGTTGAAACTCTTGCAAGTAGATCTCTTTGTTATCGTATTATCCATTGTTCATCTCTTCGTTGGGTATATTGAGGGTTTACACGAGCTAACCCCAATATTCATGACATCGTGCCACTTTTGACTCTAAAGTTTGGATATTTTATGAGTGCATATAGAATTGATAATAGGGTTGTTCATGTAACCGTCACATAAATAAATTTGTGTACAGATAATTGATAGGTTGTATGTTGTTTGATTGATTGATGATTGATTGATAGAAATTGTTCAATGAGCTCGTTCTAGTTTTATTTATTATGTTTTGACACCCATCATGTTGATTACAGAATTTATTCACTAGAGAATCGATGCCCATATAGTCTAATTAATTCACTTTCAAGAAAAACTACACAAATCCTGTATATTGCTTGCTGACCTAAATGTTAACTGCTAGTTTCAAACCAGTAAACGATCTTAAAATATAATACTTTCTAAATATGAATTGTAGCCTTATCTTTCTAGTTTCCCAAAAATTTTGAATTTTTGAATTCCAAGTTTTGTAGCAAAAGTTATGCCCGTTTTACTACAGCTGTGTTTTTGTTTCAGATTTTTAGATTCTTGTATATTTCGCGCTTAAACAGTAAAAATGCTGATCAAATAATAAAAATTTTAATTTGAAAATTTCCAGATTGTTACTTAACATGTTTAGGAGCCCATGAAATAGTTATACTGAATTTAATATTGAGTTTTTGCTATTTATAAAATTTAAAATAACGTGATGTCGAAACTCTGCCTGAACCTAAAATCTATAAAGAATAGTGTTATTGCCCTAGTTACAGTTGTCAGATTTTGAACTTTAATTATGCATTGGAACCGTGTGAAAGTTCGGTTTCTAGAACTTCTAACAGATTCACTTTTCAATTTCTGAAACAACGGAAAACTGCATTTTTGTATAGACTGCTCTTGCTTTCAAAAATTTTATATTTTAGATTTTAATCGGTTAATTATTCCTCTATCGCACTATTGCATGAATTAATGAATGTATGTTGCATTGCATGATTCTAATGTCTTATTGTCACCTTTCTAATTGTCTTATTCCATGTTATCATCCTATTGTTCCCCTATTGATACTATGGTTCACCTCATGTCCCAAATTGCATATTGTATTGTTGCATTGATAAATAATTAACAAGCCAGGGTTAAGGGATTGACTAGTCAGTTGATGATATAGGGACTGTACTCGGATGATGGCCTGTGTTATTATCGTTATCGTCATTGTGTAAGAAATTGCACATTGGCCCGTGTTCTTATTGTTATCGTCATTGTGTAAGAAATTGGACCTTGGCCTGTGTTATATTTTTATCGTCATCATACCCAGTACATGAACTATAGAGTCTACCACTATAGTCTAAAAGAAATTGATTGTATGCATCGAACCTATGATATGAAACAGATGGGACACAGTAGTACGTGCATTAGATAAGATTTAAAATAATTAATCGACATAAGAATTGACACATCACCGACACTGCATATTATTCATCATTGTTCCTACTGATATCGAATATTGACTAAGTGTTACCTTTATTGATCATTGATTACCGTTACCGAATATTGCATCATTATTTTAGCCATTATACCGATTATCATGACATAGATTATTGTTATTGTCCCATATTTTTGATTCCTGTTAATCCATTAATTTATTGTTACAACGTTATTCTATTATTCCTTGCTTTCTCTACTTGCTGTCCACGACTTGCTCTAAGGAAAATTTTTCTTCTCTTTTTAGATGCAGTGTATACAAGTAATAATGGAGAATTGCCTACTGGGATTGGAGTACAACCTTTTTGAAGAACTATTGCTTTAATAATAAAATGTTATTTCATTAAACTATTGTATTGAGACCCATTGCTATTTTGTTTGAGATTTATTATTGTTTTGGGCTTATGTCCCGGATTTTATTATTGTTCCAGATGTTGGATTATTATTGTATTTGGATATTTTTATTACTTCATTCCAACTATTATTGTTCATGAGATTATTATTATTGCCTGCACAAATATTCTGTATTGATTATATTGTTGAGTTAATCGGATAAACAGCCTATGGATGACGTTAGTCATTTGCTAGGCTATTTTCTTGTACTCGTATTCTGTTTTTTTGGAAGCAGAACGTGAGAAGGTTTTTAGTGGTATCAGAGCCCGGGTTTGGTTGACATATCAGTCAAACGTGACTAACGAAAGGAGGTTTGGTTTTGATTGATATATTAATCAGATTTGGGTTTTATCAGTTTGACTTAACAGTATGTGCAATACAGAGATCACATGAATAATTGATATCCAACATGATCTGGAAACTAGTTTTATTTGATTCCTCTTTAATCCCTTCCATTCATTGATTCCTTACTGGGTATGATTTCATCCTTTTCATACCAATTCTTTTGATTATGGTGTCATCCATTCTTCTTCTTCTTGCTTGGTCCTTCAATCGGCATGGCTTGATCTACAATGACATGTCTGCAGCTTAGAGTTTCGCCATCAGAGTAACGCAGCGAAAGCGTGGTGGGTCCATAATCCACAAGTCCCAGGATTCTAATGTTGCTTCTCCTTCCCTGCATTGTTTCCTTCCTTTTCCCTTTCTATTTTATTCTTCTATCCTGTTGTTATTCATGTTACCCTCTATTCATGCATGTTTCTTGCATTTTGCTTCAACCTTTGTGTTCTTACTATGCCTTCTTGCTGGGCATTATCCTTGTTCATTCCCTTCCTGCTCACGCTTTCTTTGATTCTGGTGCACCTCATTTATTTGTTTTTTCCCGCTTTGTCAATCTGCATCTTTTGGCTAGCAGCACTATACCAGTGGCTTGGAACATTTCTACAGGTGGAGGTGTTGTCGTGTGTTCTCAGATTTGTGTGTAAAGTCCCTTGGTTATTGGTGGTGTTAATTTTGTTGCCGATCTGATTGTCATCAGGCAATTTTGGTTTTGTTATGATTCGGGGGATGGATTGGCTTAGTGCCACTGTAATGCCCCGATTTTCATTTAATGAAAATTATTTATTTTGCACGTAGTGTGCACGTGAAATATTTTTGGTAAATATTTTATCATGATGAGTGTAGATATTTAGATATTAAATATGTAATGCCCCGGCTTCATGGTGTTCCGTCAACTATTGTGTCTGATCAAGATGCGCAGTTTACTTCGCATTTCTGGAGGAGTCTTCAGACAGCTTCGGGTACCAAGACGGATTTCAGTACTTTTTTTTATCCGGAAACCGATGGGCAGACCGAGAGAGTCAACCGTATTTTTGAGGATATGCTTCGGTGTCGTATACTAGACTTTGGAGGCAGTTGGGAAAGGCATTTACCTTTGGTAGAGTTTGCCTACGACAACAATTTTCAGACTAGCATCGGGATGGCGCCGTACGAAGCTTTGTATGGCAGGAAGTGCAGGACACCTGTTTGTTGGTTTGAAGTTGGGGAGCATTAGTTGTTTGGTCCTGAGCTTGTGCAGCAAACCTCTAAGAAGATTGTTCTGATCAGGAAAAGGTTGGTTGAAGCTCAGAGCAGGCAGAAAAGCTATGCAGACAACCGGAGAAGGGACCTTGAGTTTGAGGTTGGTGACTTCGTCTTTCTGAAAGTATCACCCAGTAAAGGTGTGGTTCGATTTGGCAAAGGCGGGAAGTTAGCCCCGAGGTTTATAAGCCCGTATAAGATATTGAAAAGGATCGGGAAAACTACTTACCGGCTTGAATTACCGGAAGAGTTATCTCAGGTGCACAATGTCTTTCATGTGTCTATGCTGAGAGGGTATATTCCAGATCCGAGTCATCATTTGCCTGAACTGCCGGAAGTTTTGCAGTTGGATCTGAATTACATCGAGTCTCCTGTCGAGATTGTTGATCGTCGAGAGAAAGTCTTGAGGAATAACACGATACCGATGGTCAAGGTAGTCTGGAGGAACCATTTGGTTGAAGAGGCTACTTGGGAGTTAGAGGAGAGGATGTTAAAGGATTACCCTGAGCTATTTGCTTGATTTGTATCTTTGTATCTTTTTGTCCTTGTTGTGAGTGTTGTATTTTGTTTCTCACTCTTGACTGTAGTTCTGGGGACGGAACTATTCTAAGGAGGGAGTATTGTAATGCCCCGATTTTCATTTAATAAAAATTATTTATTTTGCACGTAGTGTGCACGTGCAATATTTTTGGTAAATATTTTATCATGATGAGTATAGATATTTAAATATGTGCTTTTAATTATTTTGTATAAAGCCTTCTTTCAATTAGACAAAAAACCTTTTTCTTAAAGCCCAAAATTTAATTCATTTATTTTATTTTAAAATTGTTATTTTGGCCCATAAACTAAAGCCCATGAGTTAATTTATTTTTAAATACAACTTGTCATGGAGGATATAATTTAAAGATTTTTTTTATACAAAATATAATGTACAAATTTTTGGAGGCAAATCCTTGCACGTGCATTGCACGTACACATGCATAGTGCACTCCTAAGCATGGCCGGTTTGCTTTTGGAGGGAATGGGAAAAATTTGAGTGGGATCATGGTGTGGTGGTTACTTGATTATGGGTGGTTAGTATAACTCCTCCTTAAATCATAGCCATTTGTTTCTAACTCCTACTTCAATCTTGGCCATTCATTTTCCTAGATTTTTAGTATAAATACCCCCCCGGCTAGTATTCTTGTGCAAATTAATTCTTCCAAACCTATAGCTAATACAAGTATCTAGTAGTTATTTTAGTGAGTAAAAGAGTGAGTTGTGTGTGGGAGTTGTGCTTGCAACAAGAAGAGGAGAGGCCGGCTATCAAGGAAGTGCTCTCGGTTTGGCTTAGGAGCTCTCGGGTTGGGTGTTCTTGGAGGCTCGAGTGCGCGCTTCAAGGAGGAGGATCGCTCTCGTTTGCAAGGACATTGTTTAGGAGGTTTCGCTAGTTGTTTTTCTCTCCATTTAAGGTGGGTAAATTTTCTATATTTCTAAATAGGAATGCATGCTAGATTGAATTGAATGAATGAAGCATGAAAAATATTAATAAGAGTACGCATTTAATTGATAAAAATGACCTATGGATTGATTGAAATGTGGATGTGAAATTGTATGTGGTTCTATTAGTAAAGGCTAAATTGTGAGTGAATTAATTATGGCCATGTATTATTGAAAATAGTTTCATTATCTACATCACAAATTATATACAAAAAGTTAGTAGATTGACAATGCTACTTTTTGTGTTTAAATGAATCTTTGAGTTACATTGAAATAAATGAATTAAGATATAATTTTGTATGTTTGGTAAAAAGATTAAAAATAGAGAATTAATGTGAAGTTGCTAATAAAGGGATTAGTAGTGTTAATTGTTAAGAAATGTCGAAATGAAGAAATGTGGTAGTTATAATGTAGAATTCAAATTAATTGTATGTAAAATATGTTTTAATTGTTGAAAAAATTATTTTTTTCATACTGGATATAATTTATGATGATATTAGTCTATCTGGAAATTATACAGTAAATTTTATAAAAGCAAAATGAAATGAGGACTAGTTGAACATCGAAACGTTTTAATAACAGAGAGAATTGGTTTAAATAAATTTTTAGTTGCGTTATTGACAACCTGAGCGCGTAGCTCAAGTGGTCGGGACAGTTTTAATTGCTACAGTGGTCTGAGGTCGCTGGTTCGAATCCCCTGGGCAACACACTTTTGTTTCATAATTTTTAAAATAAAAGAGAACAGCAGCCGAGAGCATATAATGCTCTCAGCCCTCCTTACAACGTGTGTAGCATCCGGCCTAGTGGCCTGTGCCTTGGGCGGTTTTCTTTGTGGTCCTAGGTTCGATTCTTGGCTTCGGCGGTTTAGAAAAAACATTTTTTTGAGTGTTTTGGTGATCCAAAAATTATGAAAAAAATATGGTTATCCCTCTAAAAATATATGGGACTTTTGAAAAATAATTTGGGGATTATTTACATAGGATAAAATATGATTAGAGAATAAAATGTATAATTGAGTCTTATGGTTATATACTTGTGTGGTATAAAAGTTGCACTTTGTAGAAAGGCTTGAAATAAAATATTAGAAAAGAAGTGAATAAAAATAGAAATTATATGTAGTGATGCATTGTGAATTATTCTCATTTGAGAATAATGTGAAATTTATGGTATGTGAATATCCATTTACTGAAGTGATTTAAATGTGGAATTGATATTTGATGAAGTATAAAATTTCATGTATGATTATGGACTATTGAACAATTTAGAGATCATGCTATTGAAAAAAAAAATTTGTTATGATTATGAAAATGTATTTATGACTTGGAAATGCTCAAATTGAAAATTGTGAATTGGAATTGAAACAAAAGAGTAGCTAAGTCTCCCCCGGCATTTGGAAAGAGATGAAATGAAATCTGAAATGAAAGACCAAGGTTGGTCGTGTTTGAATAAATGAATAAGTCCGGTTTAGTGGAGAGGCTAACTCTAGAGCTTGATTTTGTTCATGATTCTAATAAAAAACTAAGGATTAGTTCATAGTGAAGACGTGATGAAAGTGAGAGAAAAACTCGAGTATGAGAACTAGAGTTTACGGTGCGGGTGTGTGAGCCACAGAATGCATGCTTGATGAGTCAAGACATGGCGTGGGCACAACTCAGTAATGATCGGACTTTAGCCATGCTTGTGGGATGTTTGGTGACTGCAAGAGGATCGTGTTCAGGGAGGAGGCTGAATTGCCACAGAATGCATGCTTGATGAGTCAAGACATGGTATGGAATTCCCCTCCAGGGTCCGTTGCACGTGCTTGTACTCATAGATCATCTAAGATACTCACCGTAGTTACAGTAGTAGATTAAGACATGACGAGGGATTGAACCCTACAAAGATGAAGAACGATTAAGAGGCTTGCCCTCGGACCTATGTAGTATGGGATGCATAGAATCTGAACAAGTGCGCATTAGTGTCATCTAATATAAATAATTGCATTAAGGACTAAGTGCACAATCACAACACGACATCAATAGGGTAGTCCCTTTAGTTGATATGTGACAAGTTTGTGTTTGTTAAATATGGAAAATAAGTTATACTATTTCCGGCATAGAGAGGATGACCGTATATAATGTTCGTCGGTTGAATAAACTGACGTACCCACAGTCTTATATGCAGGTAAATGACATGATAAAGATTAAAGATGAATAGATGCTTAAAGATTATTCAATGTTGTTGTACATTCATTTAAATGCTGTAATTTTACTTCCGTTGTGCAGTGTAAATTGTAATGAATTTATGTGAACTCTGATGTAAAGTGAAAAGTATAAATTTTCTTGTAAAATTGTACTAAATAAAGTGGAAAGATCCTGTAGAACATCTCGAATTCAGTTGTATTTGGGATTCGGGGCGTTACAGCCACTCATGCTGTGATTGACTGCCGCAAGAAGAAGGTAGTGTTTCGTATGCCAGAATGGCAGCAATTTGAATTCTGTACTGGTGAAACACTGCTTTCTTGTGTTGAGAAGTTGGCTAGTCACAAAGTTGGAGTTATAGAGGAAGTGTGTGCTGATGATGTTGTCGCACCGTTAGTTGTACAGAGTTTTCTGAATGTTTTTTCGGAGGAATTGCTGGGATTATCGCCAGATCGTGAAGTGGTATTCAGTATTGATGTTCAGCTAGGAACAACTCCAATCTCTAAGAGTCTGTACATAACAGCTCCTGTTGAATTGGCTGAGTTGAAAGAGCAAATTCAGGAGTAGTTGGATAGAGGTTTTATCAGGCCAAGTGTTTTGCCTTGGGGAGCTCCAGTTCTGTTCGTCAAAAAGAAGGATTGTAGTCGAAGTTTGTGCATTGACTACCGTGAGCTCAATAATGTCACAGTGAAGAACATGAATCTGTTGCCAAGAATTGATGACCTATTTGATCAATTGGGAGGCGCTTCTGTATTTTCAAAATTGAATCATCGTTCTGGTTACCATCAAGTTAAGGTGAAAGCTGAGGATGTACAGAAGATTGCTTTTCGTACAAGATATGGGCACTATGAATTCTTGGTGGTGCCTTTTGGAGTTACTAATGCTCCAGGTGTATTTATGAGCTTGATGAATCGGGTTTTCTCTCTCTTCTTGGACAAGTTTGTTGTGGTGTTCATTGATGACATCCTTGTCTATTCTCGAAATCGGGATGAGCATGCTGAGCACTTGAAGGTTGTTTTGCAAACTTTGAGAGATCATCAATTGTATGGGAAGCTTAGCAAGTGTGAGTTTTGGTTGGAACGTGTGTGTCAGGTCCCGCTTCCCAAAAGTACGGAATACGAGCACGTAACATTGGCCCCCCGAATGAGTAACATCACCAATAAATTGTTTATTCGATTAACTCAATAAGAAAGCATTAAATCTTCAGAATCTCTGTCCTCCAATTCTAGCAGGCAATTCTTCATCAACACCTGTAAACACTTCATCTAAAAAAAGGAGAAAAATTGTCCTTAGAGCAAGTCATTGATAGTAAGTAAAGAAAGCAGGGAACAATGGAATAACGGTATAGCAATGGATCAATGGATCAATAGAAATCAATTTCATGGCACGATAATCAATAATCAATATCATGGTAATCGATACAATGGCTATAAACAATGATGCAATATTCGTAACATAATCAATGATCAATTCGATATCAATACGAATCAATGAGGAACAATATGCAGTGTCGATGTTGTATGATCCTTAAGTCTATTAATCATTTTAATCCTAACTAATGCATGTACTGCTGCATCCCATTCTACAGGTTCGATGCATACAGTCAATGTCGTTTTAGACTTAAGTGGAAGATTCTATAGTTCATGTACTGGGTATGATGACGATAACAATATAACACGGGCCATGTGTAATTTCTTACACAATGACGATAATAATAATAATACGGGCCATGTGTAATTTCTTACATAATGATGATAACAATAATAACATGGGCCATCATTTGAGTACAGTCCCCATATCATCAATTGCTCTAGTCAATCCCTTAAACCCCGGCTTGTTAATTATTTCATCAATACAACAATACAAGCAATTTGGGACATAAGGTGAACCATAGTATCAATAGGGGAAACAATAAGATGATAACATGAAATAGGACAATTAGAATGATGACAATGAGACACTAGGATCATGCAACGTAACACACATATGTTAATTCATGCAATACTACTGTATAGGAACAATTAATTCGAGAAAATCTCGAAAGTGTAATTCTGGAAATAAAAACACAACTGTAGTAAAACGGGCATAAATTTTTTGCTACAAAACTCGGAATTCAAAAATTCAAGATGTTCTGGAAACTAGAAAGCTAAGGCTACAATTCATATTCAGAAAGTACTTCATTTTAAGATAGTTTACTGGTTCGAAAATAGCAGTTAACAATCAGGTCAGCAAGCAATATACAGGATTTGTGTAGTTTTTCTTGAAAATAAATTAATTAGACTATATGGGCATCGATTCTCTAGTCAATAAATTGTGTAATAAAAATGATGGGTGTCAAAACATGATAAATAAAATTAGAATATGCTCACACATCAATTTATCATCAATCAATCAGCAATCGATCAAACAACATACAACCTATGAATTGTTAATACAATAATTTATTTGTGTGACGATTATATGAACAACGCTATTATCAATTCTATATGCACTCATGAAAGATCCAAACTTTAGAGTCAAAGTGGCACGATGTCAAAATATTGGGATTAGCTCGTGTAAACCCTCAACAGACCCAACGAAGAGATGAACAAAGGATAATCTGATAACAAAGAGATCTACTTGCAAGAGTTTCAAAAAAATTTGAATTTTATACAATGTACAATTCAAGATGACAGTGACTTGCTTGTTAGATGGTTAATTTGAATACCAAGAATAATGGGATAGGAATCCCGAAGCAACGAACACAAATTCGCAACAACACGATCCTAGGAACACACAATAAAACACGTGTGAACCACGTGTAAAAGAGAACCAAACAAACAGCAACACACAAAGAGACAGCAGTGACTGCATAATGGCCGACGTAGGGCGGCAGCGCTGGCGACTAGAGGGCGGCGACAAGGTCGACACAACAGCATGGTGACGGCGGGAAGGAAGGGTTGATAGGGATTTTGGGTATATTGCTGTCATCGAGCGAAGCAGAAGAGGAAGATAGGGGTTCGCAGTTGTTGAGCTAGGAGAGGGTGGCAACGAGTGGAAGCGTCGAGGGGTGTCGCCGAAGTAGGGGGATGGCCGAAATTCGATCGGAGAAGACGACAGCTACAGGGGTGTGGTGTTTTAGTGAGAAAACTAGGACGGGGAGAGAGAAATAGAGAGGAGAGAGAATAGGAGAGAGAATAAACAGCTAGGGTTTCAAAATTGTGCATTTTTTTGGTTTTGCATTAGGGTTGTATTTATAGGATACAATTATGGTACTGGGTTAGTGGTTTAGGGTTCAATAATAGCAGTTTTGGGTCAAGAACAAATCAAATTGGGTTTTAGGTTTCAATTAAGAAATAGATCAAAATCAATAGGGGTTAAATAAAAATACGCACAATTCAATAAAAGAAAAAAATAGGATTAAAAAGAAAACAGTTCATTTAAGAAAAACAAAGAATTCCATGAACAAAAATTTAAATCCAAATGAATAAATAAGTAATACAATAAATATAAATTGGCTTGAAAATAAATCAGAATTTACCATGAAAATTAGATCAAGTACGAAAACAAAATAATTCGTTAAATGTACTTTAATTAAATAATCAAGGAATAACAATTAATAGTTATAATTATAAAAATAAAAAAGCCATACAATAAAATAATTATTCGGGTTTAACAATTTGTATTAAAATAATCCAATAATAATAATATATATGATTTGGGCCCAAATATAATTAACCGATAAATTAAGATTATAAAACAAGTTTAAAATACACCATCATTCGAAATAATATAATTTTCGATTGGAAAATATTTTAATAGAAATCCCAAAACGAATTTAACAAAAAATCAATTTATCAATAATCAAAATACAGAAGATATTCAGAAAATACGTATTTACAGGAATGGGGGTTACATTGTGGCTTTCTTGAGTCATATTATTTCTGCTAATGGTGTTTCTGTCGATCCGTCCAAGATTTCTGCAGTTAAGGATTGGCCGACGCCAAAGTCTGTATCTGATGTTCAGAGTTTTCTTGGTCTAGCTGGTTACTACATGAAGTTTTTTCGGGATTTCTCGAAGATTGCAGGGCCGTTGACCATGTTGACTAGGAAGGATCAGAAGTTTGTGTGGGATGAGTTCTGTGAAGATGCCTTCGTTGAACTGAAGAATCGGTTGACATCAGCACCTGTGTTGACTAAACTGGTTGGATCATGAGGTTTCGTTATTCACTGTAATGCTTCAGGTAGAGGTTTGGGTGCTATTTTTATGCAACGAGGCAAGATTGTTGCATATGCATCTAAGCAGTTGAGGCCGCATGAAAAGAATTATCCTACACATGATTAGGAACTTGCTGCTGTGATTTTTGCCTTTAAGCTTTGGAGGCATTATTTCTGGGAGACCGAGTGGAGATCTTCACTGACCATAAAAGTCTCAAGTATGTGTTCACTCAGAAGGAGCTGAATTTGAGGCAAAGGCGATGGTTGGAACTAATGGCAGATTATGATTTTAGTTTGTAGTATCACCATGGCAAGATTAATTTAGTACCAGATGCTTTGAGTAAAAGACTTGTTGCTATGGTTCTTACTGAGCAGAAGGAACTTGTGGAAGCTATGAGGAGATTGGAATTGATTATGGTATTGCTTGGTTTTGGGTAGAGATGTATGGTGCTTCAGTTGCAGTCGTCTATGGTGGATCAGATTATGTAGGCACAGTCTGGTGATGTGTAATTGCAGGAGTTTCGAGCTGAAGTTGAAGCTTGTTCTAGAACTGATATGGTGATTCATGAAGTTGGATCTCTCCGCTTTAGGACTCGTCTATGTGTTCCGAAGGAAGAAGTCAGGCAGAAGTTACTTGAAGAAGCACATTTCTCGTCATACTCTATTTGTCCCGGTGGTACGAAGATGTATCGTGGTTTGAAGTTGCATTTCTGGTGGCATGATATGAAGAAGGCTATTGCGAGAAGTGTTTCTCGATGTCTGATTTGTCAGCAAGTGAAAGCAGAACATCAGAGGACTACTGGACTTCTTTAATCACTTCCTATTCCGGAGTGGAAGTGGGAGAATATCACTATGGATTTTGTCACTGCTTTGCCTAGAAATCCCTAGGGTCACAATGCCATTTGGGTGATTGTGGATCGCTTGACGAAGAGTTCTCATTTCATTCCTTTCAAGTTGGTCAGTCTACAGAGAGCCTGGCAGAAAGTTATATGTAGGAGATTGTGAGATTGCACGGTTTTACTGTCAGTATTAGATTAGATAGAGATACTAGATTCAGATCTCAATTTTGGGAGTCTTTAGAATAGTCTTGGGAGGAAGCTGAAATTTAGTACTGCATTCTGTAACGCCCCGGTCTCCCCGTCACTGGGAAACCGTGACACATGCCAAGATCTTCTCTTCAATTAGTCACGATACACAGAAAAATCTGAAAAATTTAAAACTTTTTATTCAACACAGAGTTACTATGCAGTAATTACAAATATCAGTTTGTAATACCAAACTGTACTGCCTGCCCCTTTTCTTTTCTTTTTGATTCCAAAATCAATTCTTCCAATTTCTATATGACTTTAAACATGAACTAAAATAGTTATGTTTTAAAGAAAATTTGGGCAGAGTCTCCCTTGTATTTTTTGCCCAAAACACAGAAAAGCTTACGGAATTTTGCTCTAAATTCCGTAGCTTACATCACAGGCAATAATAATACAGGCTCCCCAGGCCAAAATGAGCATCATCACACAGGCAATATATATATATGCTCTGGGGGCCAAACTCATAACGGTTTTACAAATATCAATTAAAAAGCATAAATCCTTTTGAAAACGTAGTAAGTTTTTAGAAAATAACCTGTAAAAACGTACCACGACGCCCGGCACTCCACAACGAAATGGGTATGGATCCAAACCATATCCTGCTGCCTCACACTATACTCTTCATCATCATCCTCATACTTATACATCAAAAATACAATTTAAAGCATAATTCTTTACTATTTACAATTAAAACATAACAACGCATTATAACTGGAGCTCCACTCCATGGAACCTGTACCTATACCTCACCTCTGCACTGCTGAGGACCTGTAACAGTAGGGACCTAGGGTAGTCCAGGGACACCCTAACCCCTAAACACTAAGGGGTTAGCCATTTCCGGTGTGAGTATAATTTATTAAAAAAGTAAATAAATTAAACTTACAAGTAAAAACATAACGAACTCACAATTACCAAGATAAACAAATCTTACTTGACATCTGAATATGTAAACATCATAAATGGGATTTCACATCAAATACTCTCTGAGTCATCACCTGTATGTATATCCATACCCGCTCATACCTACTTATATTTAGTAACCATTTGAATAACCGCTCTCACAACACAATATTGATTTTATTTCCTTATATCACATATCACATCATAGACATATGCCTTCACTCTCATACTATCACATTCATTCATGTCCAACCTAACATCTCATTTCACCTTACCATTTACTTGAATTTTATCACAATATACCCCATATCCCAACATAGTTTTGGCAATAACATATCACACGCCAAGCCGATAGCTTGGGTAATAATCACGCACATCCCAAGCCCAACTTGGGTAATATCACATCACATCCCAAGCCCATAGCTTGGTTATTAATTTACTTCATTATCACATTCGCAATTCATCTCGAATGGAAAAGACACGTGTACATATAATTTGTGCTTGTGTACGTTATGACTTAAACTCTAATGCAAAATTTACCAATACAACGATGCTCTTATTCTAATGCAAGATTACTAATGCGATGATGCTCTTATTCTAATGCCAGCAAGTCTCCGAAGCAACATGCAGCCCATACTACATGCGCCCATCTAAAGCCGTTTCTCCATATATAGGGATTTGAACCTGCGTTATGAATTTCTAATTGTACACAACCTGTTCCTGATAGATACTACATGACTGATGAGGTTGCACACGTGGTCAAGTCCCACCAATGCAGTAGGCTCATGGTGTCTATGTTTGCCACTACTACACGGTACACCGGACCTCACTCAAAAACCAGACGAACACAGGGTCTTCCGAGCGTAGTATAGCATAAAGCCTATCCTGTGTCACTCCTAACTCATAGACCGTGATCTATGGCCTGTTCGCTTCTCCCTGGCCGAGGACCCGACGGAGTTCCGGGATCCATCCCCCTAGCTCCGCCCGCCTTATCATGGCACTTCAGGAATTAACAGCGCGAGATACGCAACCCGTGCTCCCAACTCGTGAGACCCCACCGTACGATCCCTTTGACGGGAAGGTACAACCCAATATCACCACCTAAGGCCTGCCTCGAGGGACAAGTTGGTCGTAAGGCGCCCCTACAACCGACTCCTCTCTTTTCGGCAAAGGGTCTAAGTAAAAATGATCTTTATAAGTCACTACCTTAATGATGTCCCTGACTCGAACAATCTTAGGGATGACAATATTATAAACATAATATGCTAGGCCTTAAATTAGACCTCGCAAGATAACTCTACTAGGCTGCTCAACCTAGACTTCCCAGAATCCCTCAGGATCCGGTTCATGGCCTATCGATCCAAGACCCCGGCAATACGAACGCATTCGCATGCTATTACCCTGAACCTGGATTTCGTCACACTCCGGTCCGCAATCAACCAACGGTTAAGATCTGACGGCACCCGCGAAGTGACTCGTCCACAGTCCCTTAGGAGTAAGCTAAACGCACGTCTTGATGGTCGATAGCCCTAGGGCAATGATATCACCCTAGATGAGCACAACAAACTGCGTATTAGCTAAGAAACTACATACGAGTAACCAAAAACACATACGAGCTAAACAGCTACGTATGGGACCAACAGCTACATACGGGCCAGTCGAGCCGCGTATGAGACAACAACATGCATATAAGCCAAATAAGCTCCGTATGAGACCAACATCTACATACGGGCTAGTCGAGCCGCGTATGAGACAACACATACATACGAGCCAAATAAGCTGCGTATGAGACCCACAGCTACATACGGCCAGTGGAGCCACGTAGGTGCAAAACCACATAAAAACAACCATACAGGTAATCAAACCTAGAAGCAACCAACTGTGCTTACTAGCAAACTTGACCTTCTATAATTAGAAGTAACAGAAGAATCTACTATAATTAACTTAAGCATGGTATCCTTCTAAAATCAACTCATCATGGCCTATCTACTATAATCAACTCAAACATGAGCTTCTATCTAAAATCGACTCAAACATGATATTCTACTACAACTTAACCATGGGTTTCTTTCTACAACAATTCAAGCATAGATTCTTACCATATCACAAGTGTGGGTTCTTTCTCTCCAACAATCCAAATCCATAGGATGGGTTCTTTTTACTCACTACTACTAACAACTAAAATGGGTTCTTTTTCGCATACACAAATAATATAGCCATAGGTATGGGTTCTTTCTCAACCTACAACAAGTAATCAACATAAAGGTGTGATCTTTTAACATCCTACAACTGACAACATCAATAGATTGTTTCTTTATCACACTACAACTAACATAACATCCAGTTGGGTTCTTTTAGCATCCACAATTTACTCAACCCTCAAAATGGGTTCTTTCTCAACCTACAACAACTCACACCTAAAAGATGGGTTCTTTTCTACACAAGTAGTAACCCTAAAGATGGTTCTTTCTACACATATATAAATAGATAAAGAGAGCAAGCAACTAAATTAGAAGTAGAGAATCCCAACATACATAACTAATCCCTTTATCCATAAATTTATACCAATACACGTTATCCCCATACGCCTCATCCATAATTCATATCAATACTTTAGTTTATTCAAACTTCTTTAAAAATATCAAATACGTATATAAAACTATACTCACCACATTTGATATCATCATATAAAAATTACTCATTCCCATATACACATGTACATTATTCAAACATCTTTTAAAGCATCAATACATAAATAAATCATACTCACATATTTCTCAACCACAAAATACATGTAATAAATTAGTACTCACATATTTCTTAAACCACAAAAATACGTAGATAAATTAACTCACATATATCTTTAAACCACGAGAATATATAAATAATATAACTCACATATTCTTCAAACCACAAAATATATAATAAACCAACTCACATATTCATCAAACCACAAAATATATAAATATACTAACTCACATATATCTTTAAACCACGAAAATATATAAATAATATAACTCACCACATTTCGCGAAGATTCGAAGCGTCGCCATGCCACCCCGCATCCGAAGTCGCGAATATCTCCTATCACCACATTTCAAAGCAATTAAACTCAAATAATTCAAACCAATCATAAAAGCTAATAACACTATCCCCAAATATCACACAAGCATTTACTGAATGCTTGGGATATACACGTGCGATGCACGTGATAATCTAATGCTTATGGTATTTTTATTCCCAATTAATTACTAAAATCACCCCAAAAATATTCTAATAGTCCAACTATACTCTCCATTATTATAAGAGAAATAGTTCACACTTATAAAATTCTCTTTTTCAAACCCGAAACCCCAATTTACTAATAACTTACAATCTCTCTAACAATCCACTAATTTCTCATATCTACAATTTCCAACATCTCTAAATCTCTCTACAATAATATTCCTACTCAATAAAAATAAACCCAACTAACTTTTATACAATAAAATAATTAAGGTTTTACCTTCCCGAATCCATTCGAAAATCCGACGCTACCACCACGTAGAGAATCCCTCCATTAGCCTACTCCTCACTTTAATTTGGATTTAACAAAGAATCGGAGGGGATTTGTGGTGGGGGGAAAGAATTCGTTGATGGGTTTCGGGTGGGTCTTTTTTTTTTATCGGGAAGAAGAAGAAGAACGAAGGAGGAAGAAGGGAGATGGTGGGGGTTCTCTTGGCTGGGAGCGATCGGGAGAAGGAGATGGGAGGAGGAGGTCGGGGTGGGTTCTCTTAGCTGGGAGCGATCGGACAGGGAAACGGAAGGAAGGAGAAGAAGGAAGAGGGAAATGGGGGTCGGGTTTTCTTTTCGACTGGCGCAACCGGGAGAAGGAGAAGGGAGGAGGAGGGCCGGGTGGGGGTTCTTTTGGCTGGGTGTGAACGGAGAAGAAGGAGAGGGAGAGGAGGCCGGGTGGGGTGGGTTTCCATCGGTTTGGGAAAGAACGGGAAGAAGAAGAAGGGAAGAAGGAGAGGAGGTGGGAGAGAGAAGGGGGTTTTTGTAAAAAGAGAAATAAACAATAATAGGTAGATAAATATCTAAGGGAATGTTTCGTATAAGCCCTCTAGCTTTAATACATTTCAAATAAAGCCCAACTCTCTACTTTAATATTAAAAACAATACAAAATACATTAAAACTGCTTTGTAGATTATCCGTATAAAAATAATTTAAATTCAAAATTAATAATAAAATAGAGTAGACAATATATCTTATATTTCTCAATTAAAATAATTATTATCAGAAAATACATAATCGCACGAAATTCTCAATCGCGCACACATTTCGATGCAAAATAGTCATATGCTATTTTCCGGGTTGTTACACATTCCATCCACAGACAGATGGTCAATCAGAGAGGACTATTCAGAGCTTGGAGGATATGTTGAGGTCCGATGTGCTTTAGTTTTGAAAATCTTGGGAAGATCATCTACACTTGGTGGAGTTTTCATACAATAACAGCTACAAAGCTTGTCTTTAGGCAGCTCCGTATAAAGTTTTGTATGGTCAGAAGTGTAGATCACTAGTGTGCTGAGATGACATTGGTGAGAGGAAACTTTTGGTGCTCAAATTGATCACGTGGACTGTTGATGTAGTGGCCCAGACCAGGAAGCATTTGCAAGTCGCACAGGATAGGCAGAGAAAATTGGCAGACATGCACAGGAGACCAATAGAGTTCGAAGTGGGTGATCATGTGTTCCTCATGGTGTCTCCATGGAAAGGTATGATTCGATTTGGTGGTGGGGGTCAGTTGAGCCCTGGATTTATTGGTCCGTTCGATGTGGTGGAGCGAGTAGGCAAGGTGGCCTATAGACTCGCGTTGCCGCCAGCTCTTGCTGTGGTGCATGACGTCTTCCATGATTCTCAGCTCAGGAAGTACGTTTGGGATGATAGTATTGTTATTGACTATTCGGAGTTGTCAGTTCGACCAGATTTATCTTGTGAGATTCATCCAGTATCAATTGTGGACCGGCGGGAGAATATTTTGAAGAATTAGGTTATCAAGTTGGTCGTGTTGCTTGGAATCCTCACTCGCCTAGTGAGTCGACATGGGAGCTTGAAAGTGTGATTCGGAAGAGATTTCCCCATCTTTTTTAGTAGTTCTTATTCTTTCTTTTCCTCAGGGTTACCCTACTACCACTTGCTTAAATTTCGAGGGTGAAATTTTATTGTAAGGTAGGTAGGATTGTAACTACCCCTTTTGTAATATTTTTTATTCGCAATTGAACAGAAACCCTATTTTCTTTCTTGATTATTATTTTAATTAAGAATTGTTCATGAACCTCCGTTCTTTTTGATTGAGCCATTCTTGTTGATCCTATTATCTCTTATTTATATGTGGGTATTTTTATTTTAACCCTATTGATTTTGATCTATCTCTTAGTGGAACCCTAAAACCCAATTTTATTTGTTCTTGATCCAAAACCGCTATAATTGGATCCTAAACCACTAAACCAATACCCTAATTGTACCTTATCAATACAACTCTAATCCAAACCCTAAATTGCACACAAATCGAAATCCTATACGTCTACTCTCTCTCCTACTCTCTCTCTCCTCCCGTTCTCTCTCTCCCGGTTAGATTTTCCTACCAAAACACCCAAACCTATCCCGGCCGTCTTCCCCGGCCACCCTTTGGTGACCACTTCCCCAGCGCTACCCTCCGCCTCCCCTCGACGCCCAATTGTCCAAATCCCGACCGCGTTCATCCTCTTCCCTATGCTCGACATTAACGGTGCCCAACAGAACCCAATACCTCGTGCCCCTGTTCCCTATTCTGATCGCTGACCACAGCCCAGCGCTGCCCTGCCCCTCACACCTCCACCATCGCACCACCTGCATCGTCGGCGACCCCCTTGCCTCTCTCACTCTGTGCTACTGTTGCTGCTTGTCCCTTTGTGTGTTGTGTTGTTATTTGCACGTATATTGCAAGTGTTATTTGTGGGTTTAGCTAGTTCGGGAGTCGTTGCTTTGCGATCCTTATCTCGTTATTCTTGGTATTCATTTTCACTGGTTATAAGGCAAGTCACCGTCCACATGAATTGTTAACTATATCAAATTCAAGTTTTGTTGAAACTCATGCAAGTAGATCTCTTTGTTATCGTATTATCTATTGTTCATCTTTTTGTTCGGTCTGCTGAGGGTTTACACGAGCTAACCCCAATATTTTTGACATCGTGCCACTTTTTACTCTAAAGTTTGGATCTTTCGTGAGTGCATATAGAATTGATAATAGAGTTGTTCATATAACCGTCACACAAATAAATTATTGTAGAGACAATTGATATATTGTATGTTGTTTGATTGATTGATGACAAATTGATGTATGAGCGTGTTCTAGTTTTATTTATCATGTTTTGATACCCATCATGTTGATTACATAATTTATTGACTAGAGAATCGATGCCCAAATAGTCTAATTAATTTGTTTTAAAGAAAAACTACACAAATCCTGTATATTGCTTTCTGACCTGAATGTTAACTGCCAATTTCGAACTAGTAAACGATCTTAAAATGAAATACTTTCTGAATATGAATTGTAGACTTATCTTTCTAGTTTCCAGAACATCTTGAATTTTTGAATCCGAGTTTGTAGCAAAAGTTATGCCCGTTTTACTACTGCTGTGTTTTTGTTTCAGATTTTCAGATTCTTGTATCTTTCGCGCTTAAACAGTAAAAATTCTGATCAAATGATAAAATTTTAATCTGGAAACTTCCAAATTGTTGCTTAACATGTTTAGGAGTCCAGAAAATATTTTTACTGAATTTAATATTGACTTTTTGCTGTTTACAAAATTTAAAATAATGTGATGTCGAAATTCTTCCTGGACCTGAAATCTGTGAAGAAAAGTGTGATTGACCTAGTTACTGTTGTCAGATTTTTAACTTTAAATAAGCATTGAAACCGTGTGGAAGTCTAGTTTCTAAAACTTTTGATGGATTCACTTTTCGATTTTTGAGACAACAGGAAACTGCATTTTTGTATAGACTGCTATTACTGTCTAGAATTTTATATTTCAAATTTTAATCGATTAATTATTCATCTATCACATTATTGCATGAATTAATGAATGTATATTTCATTGTATGATTCTAATGTCTTATTGTCACCATTCTAATTATCCTATTCCATGTTATCATCCTATTATTCGCCTATTGATACTATGGTTCACCTCATGTCCCAAATTGCATATTATATTATTGTATTGATAAATAATTAACAAGCCGAGGTTAAGGGATTGACTAGGGTAGTTGATGATATAGGAAGTGTACTCGGATGATGGCTCGTGTTATTATCGTTATCGTCATTGCGTAAGAAATTGCACCTTGGCCCGTGTTATTATTGTTTTCGTCATTGTATAGAAATTGCACCATGGCCCATGTTATATTGTTATCGTCATTATAGCTAGTACCTGAACAATAGAGTCTACCACTATAGTCTAAGCGAAATTGATTATATGCATCGAAACTACAGTATGAAACAGATGAGACACAGTAATACGTGCATTAGATAGGATTTAAAATGATTAATAGACATAAGGATTAACTCATCATCGACACTGCATATTGTTCATCATTGTTCCTACTGATATCGAATATTGGCTAAGTGTTACCGTTATTGATCATTGATTACCGTTACCGAATATTGCATCAATTTTTATAGCCATTGTACCGATTATTATGATATCGATTATTGTTATTGTCCCATGTTATTGATTTCTATTGATCCATTGATTTATTATTACATCGTTATTCCATTGTTTCTTACTTTCTCTACTTGTTATCCACGACTTGCTCTAAGGACAATTTTTCTTCTCTTTTTAGATGGAGTTTATACAGGTAATGATGGAGAATTACATACTGGGATTGGAGAACAAACTTTTAGAAGAACTATTGCTTTAATAATAAAATGTTATTTTATTGAACTATTGTATTGAGACTCACTGCTTTTGTGTTTGAGATTTATTATTGTTTTGGGCTTATATCCTCGATTTAATTATTGTTCCAGATGTTGGATTATTATTGTATTTGATATTTTTATTGCTTTACTCCAAGTATAATTTGTTCATGAGATTATTATCATTGCCGGCGCAAATAATCTGTATTGATTATATTTTTGAGTTAATCGGATAAACAGCTTATGTGCGACGTTAGTCATTGGCTGGGCTATTGTCATGTACTCGTATTCCGTAATTTTGGGAAGCGGGGTGTGACAAGATTTTTAGTGGTATCAGAGCTCCGGTTTAGATAACAGATCATTCTAACATGACTAACGAAAGGAGGTTTCGCTTTGATTGATATATTAATCAGATTGGGTTTTATCGGTTTGACCCAACATTATGTGCAATACAGAGATCGCATGAACAGTTGATATCCAACATGATCTGAAAACTAGTCTTATTTGATTCCTCTTTGATCTTTTCCATTTATTGATTCCTTATTTGGTATGATTTCATCCTTTTCATACCCAAATTCTTTTGATTCTGGTGTCATCTGTTCTCCTTTTTCCTGCTTGGTCCTTCGATCGGCATTGCTTGATCTACAATAACATATCTACAGCTTGGAGTTTTGACCATCAAAGTAGCGCAGCAGAAGCGTGGTGGGCCCATAACCTACTGGGTGAGGAATCTAAAGAATATTTTTAATGAAATTATAACTGAGTTTTCGCTGATTCTAATAAATATAACAACTTGATGTCGATTTTCTGTTTGAACGTATAATCTGTAAATAATGATGTATTTGACCTAGCTACTACTGTCGGGTTTTGTAATTTAAATATGCGTTGAAATCGTTGGGATGTCTAGTTTCAAGAATTTCTGACGGTTTCATTTTTCGATTTCTATAACAACGAAAAAACTGATTTTTGTACATTGACCTCTTGATGTCCAGAATTTGTTTTCCAAATTTTCTTAATGTATATATATATATATATATATATATATATATATATATATATATATATATATATCATTGTATTGCATGAATTGAAGTGTGTATGTTGCATTGTATCATCCTAATGTACTATCGTCTTCATTCTATTTGTTTCATCCAAAGTCATCATCCTATTGTTCTCCTAATGTTATTATCGTTCATCTAATTTCTCTAAATTGTCTAATGTATAGTTGCATCAAGAAAATAATTAACAAGGCGTGGTTTAAGGGATTGACTGGAGTAGTTGATGATATCGTGATTGTACTCGAAAGTATGGGCCACGTTTCCCAAAATAATGTGTGTCAGCTTGTGTTATCGTAATCGATTTATTATTGGATTACTTACTACAGTATCCAAATTCATTGTGTATTGTTTAGTGTTATTTGTGCCGACCAGTGTGCGCAAATGTTTCAATTAATGTTTTCATGCCGTGTACATGATCTATAGAATCTTTCACATAAGTCTAAACAAAATTGATTGTATGCATCGAACCTGTAGTTATCGGATGGAGTAGTTCGTGCATTAGTTAGGATTAAAATGATTAATGGACATAAGAATTGACCCAACATCAACATTGCATATTGTACATCATTGTTTCTATTAATATCGAATATTGTCTAAGTGTTTTTAACATCGGCAACTGAACATTGTCATCGAATATTGAATCATTGTTTATAACTATTGCATCGATCCCCATTGATATTGATTGTTTCTATGGTCCAATGTTATTGATTCCTAATGATTTATTGAAGTCATTGTTATATCGCTATTCCATTATTTTATTGGTTTCTCTACTTGCTGTCCATGACTTGATCTGAGGATAATTTTTCTTTTTTCTAGATGAAGTGTTCACATGTGATCATGGAGAATTACCTGCAGCAATTGGAAAACAAGATTTCTAAAGATTTATCGCTTTCAAGTTGAATGTTATTTCATTGAACTTATTTAATGAGATTTAGTATCATTGTGTTTGGATTTATTATTGTATTGGGCTTATGACCCGGATATTATTATTTGTTTTCAGATGTTGGATTATTGTATTTGGATATTTCATATTGTCTTATTCCAAGTATTATTGTTCATGTGGTTGTTATTATTACCTGCACAATTGTTTTGTATTATTCATATTGTTGAGTTGAATGGGTAAACAGCTTATGGATGACACAAGTCATTTGCTGGGCCACTGTCACGTGCTTGTGTTCTATATTTTCGGGAAGCGGGGCATGACAAGATTTGTAGTGGTATCAGAGCCCGAGTTTGGATAATATATTAGTCAAACATGACTAATATATGGAGGTTTGACTTTGACTAATATATTAGTCAGATTTGGGTTTTAACTAGTTTGACTCAACAGTATGTGCAATACATGAATCACATGGATAATTGATAACCAACTTATGATCTGGACACTAACCATTTGACTTTTATTGTAGACCATGGCTAGAAAAGGTGCTTCATTTTTCCGAGCTGGGGATGATCAGTCTGATGAGCCCCACTGTTGCACAGATGATGCAGATGTAGTGGGAGCACAATTATCTGATGATGCAGTTGCAGCAGGAGCATAATGAACTGATGAGGGTGGCTTTCGAAGCTGCTAACAGGGAACCCGCTGTACCGGCACCCATATTGCTGCAACAGAGACCTGGTAATGTGGCAGATTTCATGAGGCTCCATCTAGATAAGTTCTCGGGCACCGAGGGTTCGCTAGAAGCCGAGCAATGGCTTATCAGGACTGAGCAGCTGTTGACTGCAGCACGGATAGTGGATGTTGATCATGTGGATATTGTGAGCATCCAACTAGTTGATCTTGCCCACATCTGGTGGTAAGCTGAGGCTAAACAATTGGGGCGACCCATCCACTAGGCCATCTTCACTGAGAACTTCCTCACAACGTTCTTCCCTAACGCCACCAAGATTCAATGGAACGACAGTTTGTCTCATTAACCAAAAATATAGTGTTTAATCATGCTTTTTTGTTGTTATTTCATAAAGTACCGATGTTAAACTAAACACTATCTTGAATCAAGGGAGTCAGACCATTGACAAGTACACTGCGGAATTCACCCGACTAAGTTGTTTTGCTACTTCTATGGTGGCAAATAATGAAGATAGAGGCCGTTGTTTCTTGTTGGGCTTTGATATTGAGATTCAGGATCATCTTGTTGCCCTGCGAATTCATTCTTATGTTGATATCATGGATGCTACTAGAATTTAGGAGCAGACTAGTACGAGGAAACATGCCATTCAGCTGTTTGTTCCGCAGCCTGTTGCTGCCACGCCTTCTGGAGGGCCTATTAAGAGGCATGTTCCAACCTTTCCTGCAAAGGCATTGCCAAACCGACCTGCTATTGTGAGGTCAGATATGATTTGTTTGCACTGTCGAAAGACTAGGCATTTGTGGCAAGATTGCAGGATAGCAAATCTCCTGCGCCTTCTGTGTGGAGACCATGATCACATGGTTCGTGATTGCCGAAGGTCCAGATCTTTCGCATTAGTTGGAAGTTCCGCTCTGCATGGAGTACTTGCTCGTGGTCAGGGCGGACCACCACTCCCACCTCAGAGGCAGATTTTTTATCAGAGGAGAGCCTCTCCTAGGGGTAATCTGCCTGCAGGTCGTGGTCTGGCCTACAACCTGACTACAGACGATGCTGAAACCGCTTTGTGCGTTATTGTAGGTATATCTTTAGTTGTGTTTATTTGGATTTTATTCTTCCTTGCTACATTCTTATTCTATTCTCTTGCTTTATCATGCTATCCTTCCATTCATGCATTTTTCTTGTATTTTGCTTCTGCATATTGTATTCTCATCTTTGACTTCTTGCTAGGCATTATCCTTGTTTACACCTTTTCCGCTCATGTTCTTTTCGACTCTGGTGCAGCTCATTCCTTTGTTTCCTCCTGCTTTTTCGACCTGCATCACTTGGCTAGCAGCACTATGCCAGCAACATGGAATATTACTACAGGTGGAGGTGTTATCGTGTGTTCTCAGATCTGTAAGCAGAGTCCCTTGGTTATTGGTGGTGTTGATTTTTTTGCCGATCTGATTGTCATCAACAATTCTTGTTTTCATGTTATCTTTGGGATGGATTGGCTTGGTGTCACTCATGCGGTAATTGACTGCTTTGTGAAGAAGGTGGTGTTCCGAATGCCAAGATGTCAAGAATTTGAATTTTGTGCCGGTGAAACACCGCTTGCCTGTGTGGAGAAATTGGCAAGTCAGGAAGTTGGAGTGATGGAAGAAGTGTGTGCTGATGGTGATGTTGCACCGTTGGTTGTGCGAGACTTTCTGGATATTTTTCCTGAGAAATTACTAGGATTACCGCCAGATCGTGAAGTGGTGTTCAGTAATGATGTTCAGCCGAGTACAACTCCGATCTTTAAGAGTCCATACAGAATGGCTCCTGTTGAGTTAGCTGAGTTGAAGGAACAGATTCAGAAGTTGCTGGATAGAGGTTTTATCAGGCCAGGTGTCCCACCTTGGGGAGCTCCATTACTATTCGTCAATAAGAAGGATGGTTGTCGCAGGTTGTGTATTAACTACCGTGAGCTGAATAATGTCACAGTGAAGAACTGGTATCTGTTGCTAAGGATTGATGACCTATTTGATCAATTGGGAGACGCTTTTGTATTTTTGAAGCTGGATCTTTATTCTGGTTAGCATTAAGTTAAGGTGAAAGCCGAGGATGTACAGAAGACTACTTTTCGTACTAGATATGAGCACTATGAATACTTGGAGATGCTTTTCGGAGTTACTAATGCTCCAGCTGTGTTAATGAGTCTGATGAATCAGGTATTCTCTCCCTTTCTGGACAAGTTAGTTGTGGTGTTCATTGATGATATTCTCGTCTATTCTCGGAACCGTGATGAGCATGCTGAGCACTTGAAGGTTGTTTTGCAAACATTGAGGGAGAATCAGCTGTATAGGAAGCTTAGCAAGTTTGAGTTTTGGCTGGATCGTGTGGCATTCTTGGGCCATATCATTTCTGGTGATGGAGTTTCTGTAGATCCGTCCAAGATCTCTACAATTAAGGATTGGCCGACGCTTTTGCTGATGTTCGGAGTTTTCTTGATCTAGCGAGGGACTACAGGAAGTTTGTTCGGGATTTTTCAAAGATTGCTAGGCCGTTGAACAAGTTGACTGGGAAGGATCAGATATTTATTTGGGATGAGTGTTGTGATGAAGCCTACGCTGAACTGAAGAATCGGTTGACATCAGCACCTGTGTTGACTATATCAGATGGATCAGGAGGTTTCATAATTCACTGTGTTGCTTAAGACGAGGTTTGGGTTGCTGTTTTGATGCAACGAGGCAAGGTTGCCGCATATGCATCTAAAATATTAAGGCAGCATGAGAAGAATTATCCTACACATAATTTGGAGCATGCAGCTGTGATTTTTTACTTGAAGATTTAGAGGAATTACTTACTTGGAGATCGAGTGGAGATCTCCACTGATCACATAAGTCTCAAGTATGTGTTCACTCAGAAGGAGCTGAATATGAGGCAGAGGTGATGGTTGGAATTGATGGCAGATTATGACATCAGTTTGCAGTCTCATCCTAGTAAGATTAATTTGGTGCCTAATGCTTTGAGCAGAAGACCGGTTGCTACGGTTCTAACTGAGCAGGATGAGCTTGTGGAAGGTATGAGGAGATTAAATTTGGAAGTGGTTTTGCCTAATTCCGGGTAGAGTTGTATGGTGCTTAAGTTGCAATCGTCCTTGGTGGATCAGATTAAGGAAGCACAGTCTGGTGATGTGCAGTTGCAGAAGTTTCGAGCTAAAGTCGAAGCTGGTTCAAGGACTGATATGCTTATTCACGGGGATGTATCTCTCCGCTTTGGGACCCGTTTATGTGTTCCGAATGCGGAAGTCAAGAAGAAGTTACTCAAAGAAGCTCACCGTTCACCATATCAATTTATCCCGGTGGTACGAAGATGTATCGGGATTTGAAGTTGCATTTTTGGTGGCATGGTATGAAGAGAGTTGTTGCAAGATTTGTTTCGCAGTGTCTGATATGTCAGCTTGTGAAAGAAAAACATCAGAGGAATGTTGGACTTCTTCAACCGCTTCCTATTACGAAGTGAAAGTGGAAGAACATTACCATGGATTTTGTGACTGCTTTGCCTAGAAGTCCCAAGGGTCACAATGCCATCTTGGTGATTGTGGATGGCTTGACGAAGAGTGCTCATTTTATTCCCTTCAGAGTGGGTGAATCTACGGAGAGCCTTGCAGAGAAGTATATGCAGCAGATTGTCAGATTGAATGGGGTCCCTATCAGCATTATATCAGACAGAGACACTAGAACCAGATCTCAATTTTGGGAGTCTTTAGAATAATCTTGGGAGTAAGCTGATATTTATTACTGCATTCCATCAGCAGACAAATTGATAATCGAAGAGCACTATTAAAACATTGGAGGTTATGTTCAGGTCATGTGTTCTTCAGTTTGGAGGATCTTGGGAAGATCATCTACACTTGGTGGAGTTTTCATACAATAATAGCTACGAAGCAAGTGTTAAGGCAGCTCCGTATGAAGCTTTGTATGGTCAGAAGTATAGATCACCGGTGTGCTGGGATGACAATGGTGAGAGGAATCTTTTGGGGCCAGAGTTGATCACGAGGACTCTTGATGCAGTGGCCCAGATCATGAAGTATCTTCAGGCAGCTTAGGACAGATAAGGAAAATGGGCAGACATTCACAGGAAACCGTTGGAATTCGAAGTGGGGGATCATGTGTTCCTCAAGGTATCACCATGGAGATGTGTTATTCGGTTTGGAGGAGGGGACAAGCTAAGCCCTAGATTCATTGGTCTGTTTGATGTGGTGGAGCGAGTAGGCAAGGTGGTCTATACATTCGCGTTATCACCGGCTCTATCTGTAGTGCATGATGTCTTCCATGTTTCCTAACTCAGGAAGTATGTCAAAGATGATACTCATGTTATTGACTAGTCAGAATTGTCTGTTCGACCAGATTTGTCCTGTGATTTCCATCCGGTTTCGATTGTGGACCGACGGGAGAAGATTTTGAAGAATAAGGTTATCAAACTGGTTCGAGTTGCTTGGAATCCTCACTCGCCGAGTGAGTCGACTTGGGAGCTTGAGGAAGCGATTTAGAAGAAGTTTCCCCATCTATTTGTGTAGTTCTTTTCTTTCCTTCGGGGTTACCCAACTACCACTTGCTTAAATTTTGAGGACGAAATTTTATTGTAAGGTGGGTAGGATTGTAACTACAGTTTTTGTCCTTTTCATTTTCCCCTTCATTGTAATATTTTATTTGCGTTTGAATAAAATACTCTATTTTTTCTTGATCATCTTAATTAAATTTAGTACATGAATTACTCTTGTTCTTCTTGTTGAGCTATTTTTCTTGTTGATCCCATTTTTATTTGATTATGAGCCATTTTATTTGAACCCTACTGTCTTTAAATCCATATCTTTTTGAACCCAAACCCCAATTGCAATTATTTCTAGATCCAAACCCATTATTATTGGATCCTGCCCCATTAACCTAACAACCTAATTGCATCCTGTAAATAGTACCCTATTGCAAACCCTTAAAATATAAAATACAAACCCTAAATCTAGCCGTCTCTCTCTCATCATCTTTATCCTCAACCGATCGTCAGTCGTCTGCCTGAACTTACCCGCCCAAACCCATCTTCATCTCCGACGACCTCCATGATGTCCGCACCCCTATCCGGCGACCTCCCTATCATCAAGCCCTCCGCCCAGCATAGCCACGATGACCCTTTGCTGCTTCCCTTATTTCTAATAGACGAATAGCACAGCAGACCCAGGCAAGTCGTCGCTTCTGTCCTCCCCTATCTCCGTGCCGCCAGTTGCGCCCCCGCTCAACCACCGAATCCCATAGTGTCGTCGCCAATGGTTACTGTTGCCGACCCTTTTGCAGTTGCCACTATTTACTGTTGTTTCTTCGTTTCTTGTGCACATAGTGTGCACGTGATTCGTGGGTTCATGTTCGTTGCTCCGAGATTCTCATCCCATTATTCTTTGGTATTCTAACTAATCGTCTATAAGGCAAGTAATTTTTCCTCTTAAATTTAATATAATCAAATTCAAGTTTTTATTGAAATTCTTGCAAGTAGATCCAATCGTTTATCGTATCACATATTGTTGTTCCTCTTTCGTTGAGTATATTGAGGGTTTACACGAGCTAATCCAAATATCCTCGACTTCATCCCTTTATTGACTCTAAAGATCAAATCTTTCTTACATTCATGTAGTATTGGGGATAGAGTTATTCATATAAACATCACATAAAGATACTATCGTAGAATCGAATGCTAGGTTGATTGCTTGAATAATTGATTGGTGAATTGTATGGTTAATTTAGTGTATGTGTGTATTCTTAATAATGCTTACCATGATATTATACCTTCCATGCTGATTATGAAGTTATTGACTAATTGAAGAGAAACACATTATGTTAGATCACTTTATTTCACAAAAAATTTTGAAAATCTGTATGTTTGTTTGTTGTCTGTAATTTGTGAGGCACTTTCGACCCAATATTTGACATAAAAAAAAATATCTTTCTGAATAAGAGTTGTATCCCTATCTCTCTAGTTTCCAGAACATCTAAGATCTTCAAATTCCGAGTTGTATTGCAAAAGTTATGATGATTTTAGTACTGCTGTATTTTATTTCCAGAATTTCAGATTCATGTATGTTTCTATATTTAAACTATTAAAAAACTAAATTAGTGTAAGAATAATGTGCTGATAATTTCTAAAATGATAGTTAACATGTTTAGGAATCTAAAGAATAGTTTTGATGAATTTATAACTGAGTTTTCGCTGATTCTAAAACATATAACAACTTGATGTCGATTTTCTGTCTGAACATATGATCTGTAAAGAATGATGTATTTGACCTAGCTACCATTTTCGGATTTTGTATTTTAAATATGCGTTGGTATCGTTGGGAAGTCTAGTTTCCAGAATTTCTTACAGTTTCAGTTTTCGATTTCTGTAGCAGCGGGAAAACTAACTTTTGTAAAGTGACCTCTTGCTGTAAAGAAATTCGTTTTCCAGATTTTCTTAATATAAATATATATATATATCATTGTATTGTATGAATTGAAGTGTATATGTTGCATTGCATGATCCTAATGTACTATTTTCATCTTTCTATTTGTTTCATCCAAAGTTATCCTCTTATTGTTTACCTATTGTTAGTATTGTTCATCTAATGTCTCTAAAATGTCTAATATATTGTTGCATCGATAAAATAATTAACAAGTAGGAGTTTAAGCGATTGACTAGAGTAGTTGATGATAATGACTGTACTCGGAAGTGTGGGCCATGTTTCCCAAAATAATGTGTGTCCGCTAGCATTATCGTTATCGATTTATTATTAGATTACTAACTACAGTATCCTAATTCATCGAGTATTGTTTAGTATTATTGTGCCGACCAGTTAGCACCAACGTTGCAATTAATGTTATCGTGCCGTGTACATGATCTATAGCATCTTCCACTTAAATCTAAACGAAATTGATTGTATGCATCGAACCTGTAATTATGAGATGCAGTACTACGTGAATTAGTTAGGATTAAAATGATTAATAGACCTAAGAATTGACCTAACATCGACATTGCATATTGTACATCATTGTTTCTATTGATATCGAATATTGTCTAAGTGTTATTGACATCTACCATTGAATATTGTCATCGAATATTGAATCATTGTTTATAACTATTGCATCGATCCCAATTGATATTGATTATTCCTATCGTCCCATGTTATTGATTCCTAATGATTTTTTGAATTCATTGTTATATCGTTATTTTATTGTTTCCTTACTTTTTCTACTTGCTGTCCATGACTTGCTCTAAGGACTATTTTTTTATTTTTTTTAGATGAAGTGTGAATAGGTAATCATGGACAATTACCTGCAGTTATTGGAGAACAAGCTTTTTCTAGTTGAATATTTTTTCGTTGAACTTATTGTAAAGAGATTTAGTATCATTGTATTTTGATTTGTTATTGTATTGGACTTATGACCCGGATATTATTATTTGTTTCCAGATGTTGGATTATTTTATTTGGATATTTCATATTGTCGTATTCCAAGTATTATTGTTCATGTAGTTGTTATTATTGCCTACGCAATTATTTTTTATTGTTTATATTGTAGAGTTGAATGGGTAAATAGCTTATGGATGACACAAGTCATTCGCTGGGCCAATATCACCTGCTTGTGTTCCGTATTTTTGGGAAGCGGGGCATGACAATAACGGCGCCCAAAGGGAGGGTATCTCATACCCGACAAATGAGGTGAAATATGCACAATTTAATAATATCTAATCGTTGACAGTCCTAGGGCATCAACACATTCTAGACGAGGAAAATAATTTGATCAGATCATTCAATGCTTATAAGTAGGTTTAACATCCAGTCATATTAGACCTAGCCTACCAAACCCCAAACACTAGCGACTTGATCTCCCATCGTTTGCCACCACCTCAGACTCCGATCGCATCCAGTATCTCGGCCCGCGATCAATTACCCATTGGGTAAGAATTCATCGCCGCACGAGGGATGACTATCTAGTTCTCGATGCGGAAGAGTTAAATTTTAACCTAAGGGTTGTTAGTCGTAGGGTAATACCTTACCCTAGAAGATCCCCAGATAACTCAAATCAAGCCCACCATCACACACATTTAGATAAACTCAACCCCAAAAGAATCAATTATTTCCAACATATAAATATGACTAACACACATGTCCAAGACTTAGGTGTAGAATATTTACACAACTACTATGAACATGAATCTTCATAACTATTGAAACATTCATAAAATCTAATCCACACACTGGAATTCCACGAATTCATACTCTTTGGAAAGCTAAGAGGGTGTACTTCAATTCTTCAGTTATCCAGTTCCTCAGATTCTAACCACACAGGGATAGGAAACCACAAATTATCAAACATGCTATGTCTAAACTCATAGTTGTCGTTTCTTGTCAATGTCACAACAACTCACTCGCTTATCGGAATTACATGATTTTGAGTTTTATGGAAAGCTATGTGTGTCGACTACAACTCTCTAGTTGATCACATCCTCAAATTTATCCATTAAAGTACTATAAAATCCCTACTTTCATCAGGTGTGCATAGGAAAATAAACTTACTCTACATAAACAAAGTCTTCTACTATGACTGGTTATGTCTAGAACTTAGGAAAATCATATCTGTCTGTCACGGTCCGCTTTGCAAAAATACAGGAATACAAGCACATGACATTGGCCCAGCAAATGACTAACATCACTTATAAGCTGTTTATTTGATCAACTCAACAATATAATCAATACAGAACAATTGCGCAGGCAATAATAATAACTCATAAATAATAATACTTGGAATGAAGCAATATGAATTATCTAAATACAATAACCCAACGTCTGGAAACGATAATAAAATCCGGGACATAAGCCCAATACAATAATAATCTAATCACAAATAGATAATAAGTCTCAATACATTAAGTTTGATAAAACAATAAGCAATTAAAAGCACTAAAATCTTCAGAATTTTTGTTCTCCAATCCCAGTAGGTAATTCTCCTTCATTACCTGTATACACTTCATCAAAAAAAGATGAAATTTTTTTTCCTTAGAACAAGTCATGGACAACAAGTAGAGAATGCAAGGAACAATGGAATAACGATATAACAATGAATTCAATTGATCAATAAAATTCAATACCATGGAATAATAGCAATGATCAATATCATGGTAAACGATGCAATGGTATAAACAATGGTTCAATATTCGATAACAATATTCAATGGTATCAATAACACTTAAACAATATTTGGTATCAATATGAACAATGATGTACAATATGCAATGTCGATGTCGGGTCAATCCTCATATATATTAATCATTTTAATCCTAACTAATGCACGTACTACTGCATCCCATACTACAGGTTTGATTCATACAATCAATTTCGTTTAGACCGAGTGGTGAATTCTATAGATCATGTGTCCATATGATAATCACTGATACGATACAATATTGTTGCATGATACATTATGATTATTTACTGATTCACTGATACGATACATTGATACGATTCGTTGATATGATTCATTGATGCAATACACGAGAGATTGGGGTGCCACAGTCAGAGCTCCACAATCAATCGATAAACACTGCCCGACACAGTCACTATATTATTTACTACTGAAGTCAATCCCTGAAACCCCAACTTGTTGATTATTTTATTAATGCAACAATACAATATGCAATTCGAGACATTGGATGAACAGTAGTGACAATAGAGGAACAATAAGATGGTAACATGAAATAGGACAATTAGAATGATGACAGTAGGACTTTAGGATCATGCAATGCAACATACATACTTCATGAAGATGCAATACTATGATGTAGGATTAATTAAACTATTAAAAACTGGAATATAAAATTCTAGATAGCAAGAGTAGTCTGTACAAAAATAAAGTTTCCTACTGTTTCAGAAATTGAAAACTGAACCCGTCAGACATTCTAGAAACTAGAATTCCTCACAATTCCAACGCATATTTGAAGTTTAAAATCCGACAACATTAACTAGGTCAAACACATTATTCTTTTCAGATTTCATGTTCAGGCAGAATCTCAATATCATGTTTTTATAATTTTTGAATCAGCAAAAACTCAATATTAAATTCATTTAAAATATTTATTAGACTCCTAAACATGATTACTAATAATCTGGAAATTATCAGAGCAAAATTTTATGATTTGATAGCCTTTTTATTGCTTAAACATGAAACAGACAAGAATCTGAGAATCTGGAATTAAAAATGCAGCTGTAGTAAAACGGGCATAACTTTTGCTATACAACTCGGAATTTAGAAATTCAAGATGTTCTGAAAACTAGAAAGATAAGCCTACAATTCTTATTCAGAAAATAATTTACTTTAAGACAATTTACCAAGTAAAAAATAGCATACAATATACAGCTAGTAAGCAAGATATAGGTTTTAGGGTATTCTTCATGAAATAATTTAATTAAACATGATGGGTATCAATTCTATAGTCAATAATTAAATAATCAGCATGATGGGTGAAATAACAAGATGAATAAAATTAGAATACACTCATACATCAATTTATCATCAACAAACATCAATCAGTTAATCACATACAACCTACCAATTCTCTCTACAATAATTTATTTGTGTGACAATTATATGAACAACCCTATTATCAAATCTATATGCACACATGAAAGATTCAATCATTGGAGTGAAAAGTGACACGATGTCGAGTAAATTGAGGTTAGCTCCTGTAAACCATCAATATACCCAACGAAAGAGATTAACAATGTATAATAAGATAAACGAAGGGATCTACTTGCAAGAGTTTTAACAAAACTTGAATTTGATACAATTAACAAGTCAAGAGGAAGTGACTTGCCTTATAGATGGTAAAAATGAATACCAAGAATAACGGGATAAGGATCCCAAAGCAACGAACCACGAACTAGCATAATTTAGCACGTGCAATATACGTGCAGTAAAATCCAAGCAACAACAGCCAAAGAGAACTCAGCAACAACTGCACAAGTGACAGCAACATAAACCTTAGCAATGGGCGACTGTGCGGGGTCGACAGCGTCGCAGGTGGTGGAGCTGACGTCAAGCGATCAGAGGCGGCACTACTATGGTCATCAGGAGCAAAGGAGCAGCGTCGGGGGGGGGGGGGGTGTTTGGCTGCTGTCGACGGAAAAACATAGAAGGGGGCTTGGGGTTTTGGTGCTGGGCATCGACGGGAGTTGTCGACGAGGAGGGCGGTTCTCAGCAGGGCGCCGGAGGTCAGGGGGATGGCCGGAGTTGGCCGGGGAAGAAGACAGCGATGGGTCTTCGGATTTTGGGCTGGAAATCACAGTCGGGGAGACAGAACGGGAGGAGAGAGGAAGAGAAGAGAGAGTAGACGGCTTTAGGGTTTCAAATTGTGCAATTTTTAAGGTTGGCAGTGGAGTTGTGTTTATACGGTACAATTAGGTTATTAGGTTAGTAGTTTAGGTTCCAATAACAGCGGTTTTAGGTCAAGAACAAATGAAATTGGGTTTTATGGTTCAATAAGAGATGGGTTTAAAATAATATGGTTCAAATAAAAATACCCACAATTAAATAGAAGAAAATAGAATCAATAAGAACAGCTCAACCAAAAGAACGGAGAATTTCATGAACAAAATCTTAATTAAAATAATCAAGAAAGAAATAAAATATAGTGTTTTTTTCAATTATAGATAAAATATTACATAAGGGGGAAAATTGAAAATTGCGGAAACGGTAGTTACAATCCTACCCACCTTACAATAAAATTTCGTCCTTAAAATTTAAGCAAGTGGTAGTAGGGTAACCCCGAAGAAAAGAAGCAACAAGAACTACTCGAAAAGATGGGGAAACCTCTTCTGAACCACGCTTTCAAGCTCTCAAGTCGACTCACCAGGAGAGTGAGGGTTCCAAGCAACATGAACCAACTTGATAACCTTATTTTTCAAAATCTTCTCCCGCCGGTCCACAATCGACACTGGATGAATCTCACATGACAAATATGGTCGAACCGACAACTCCGAATAGTCAATACATGACTATCATCTCGAACATAATTCCTGAGCTAGGAAACATGGAAGACATCATGAACTCTGAAAAGAGCTGGCGGCAATGCGAGTCTGTAGGCCACCTTGCCTACTCGCTCCACCACATCGAACGGACCAGTAAATCTAGGGCTCAACTTGCCCCCACCACCAAAACGAATCACACCTCTCCATAGAGACACCTTAAGGAACACATGAT
Organism: Hemerocallis citrina; assembly: GCA_017893485.1. Classification (NCBI taxonomy): domain Eukaryota; kingdom Viridiplantae; phylum Streptophyta; class Magnoliopsida; order Asparagales; family Asphodelaceae; genus Hemerocallis; species Hemerocallis citrina. The sequence continues at coordinate 111,610,507 of CM030360.1, read as the reverse complement.
CACCCACTGCGAACTCTAACGGTCTCTTGTGCATGTCTACCCATTTCCTCTGCCTGTCCTGTGCGGCTTGCAAATGCTTCCTGATTTGGGCCACGGTATCCACAATCTTCATGATCAACTCTGGCCCCAAATGCTTCCTCTCACCAATGTCATCCCAACACACTGGTGATCTACACTTCCGACCACACAAGACTTCATACGGAGCTACCTGGAGACTAGCTTGGTAGCTATTATTGTATGAATACTCCACCAAGTGTAGACGATCTTCCCAAGATCCTCCAAACAGAAGCACACATGACCTCAACATATCCTCCAAGGTCTGAATAGTCTTCTCTGATTGGCCATCTATCTGCAAATGGAATGTAGTACTGAACTTCAGCTTACTCCCAAGAATGTTCTGAAGGCTCTCCCAAAATTGTGATATCAATTTAGTATCTCTGTACGATATAATATTGACAGGAACACCATGCAATCTCACAATCTCTTGCATATACTTCTCTGCAAGGCTCTCCGTGGACTGCCCAAATCTAAAGGGAATGAAATGAGCACTCTTCGTCAAGCGATCCATAACTACCCAGATGGCATTGTGACCCTTGGGACTTCTAGGCAAAGCAGTCACAAAATCTATAGTGATATTCTCCCACTTCCACTTCGGAATAGGAAGCGGTTGAAGAAGTCCAGCAGTTCTTTGATGTTCAGCTTTTACTTGCTGACAGATCAGACACCGAGATATAAATCTTGCAATATCCATCTCATACCACACCACCATAAATGCAACTTCAAATTCCGATACATCTTCGTACCACCGGGATGAATAGAATATGGCAAATGGTGAGCTTCTTCAAGTAACTTCTGCCTGCCTTCTCCCTTCGGAACACACAGACGAGTCCCAAAGCGGAATGATCCATCCTCCTGGGTCACCATATCAGTTCTCGAACCAACCCCAAGTTTAGTTCGAAACTACTGCAATTGCACATCACCAGACTGTGCCTCCTTAATCTAATCCACCAAGGACGACTGCAACTGAAGCACCATACAACTCTGCTCAAAACCAGGCAATACCACATCAAAATCCAACCTCCTCATAGCTTCCACAAACTCATTCTGCTTAGTAAGAACCATAGCAATAGGTCTTCTGCTCAAAGCATCAGGTGCTGAATTAGTCTTGCCAGGGCGATACTGCAAACTAATATCATAATCTGCCATCAGTTCCAACCATCACCTTTCCCTCATATTCAGCTCCATCTGGCTGAACACATAGTTGAGACTTTTGTGATCAGTGAAGATTTCCACTCGGTCTCCAAGTAAATAATGCTTCCAAAGCTTCGAGCCAGAAGTCACAGTAGCAAGTTCCAAATCATGTGTAAGATAATTCTTCTCATGCGGCCTCAAATGTCTAGATGCAAATGCAACCACCTTGCCTCGTTGCATCAAAACAACACCTAAACCTCTACCTGAAGTATCACAACAAATTGCGAAACCTCCTGATCCATCTGGTATGGCCAACATAGGTGCTGATGGCAACCGATTCTTTAGTTCAATGAAGGCCTCTTCACAGGACTCATCCCACACAAACTTCTGATCCTTCCCAGTCAACTTGGTCAACGGCCCTACAATCTTCGTGAAATCGCCCTGCAATATTCGAGAAATCCCGAACAAACTTCCTGTAGTAACCCGCTAGACCAAGAAAATTCCGAACTTTCAATACTGACTTTGGCATCAGCCAATCCTTAACAGCAGAAGTTTTGGACGGATCGACAGAAACTCCATCACAAGAAATGATATGACCCATGAAAGCCACATGATCCAACCAAAACTCACACTTGCTAAGCTTCCCATACAACTGATTCTCCTTCAAAGTTTGCAAAACAATCTTCGAGTGCTCAGCATGCTCATTACAGTTCCGAGAGTAGACAAGAATATCATTAATGAACACCACCACAAACTTGTCTAGAAAGGGAGAGAAAAACCAATTCATCAAGCTCATAAACACAGCTAGAGCATTAGTAACTCCAAACGGGATCACCAAGAATTCATAGTGCACATATCTTGTACGAAAACCAGTCTTCTGTACATCCTCAGCTTTCATCTGAACCTGATGATAACCAAAACGAAGATCCAACTTCGAAAATATAGAAGCGCCTCCCAATTTGTCAAATTGGCCATCAATCCTTGGCAACGGATACCTGTTAGTCACTGTGACACTATTTAGCTCACGGTAGTGAATACACAACCTCCGACTACCATCCTTCTTATCGACGAACAGAACTGGAGCTCCCCAAGGAGAAAAACTTGGCCTGATAAAACCACTATCCAACTACTCCTGAATTTGCTCCTTCAACTCATCCAACTCAACAGGAGCCATTCTGTACAGACTCTTAGAGAATGGAGTTGTACTCGGCTGAACATCAATACTGAACACCACTTCACGATCTGGCGATAATCCCGACAATTCCTTAGGAAAAACATCCAGAAAAACCCACACAACCAATAGTGTGACAACATCATCAGCACACACTTCTTCCATAACTCCAACTTCCTGACTAGACAACTTCTCCACACAAGCAAGTAGCATTTTACCGGCACAGAATTAAAATTCCTGACGTTCTGGCATACAAAACACCACTTTCTTCTTGCATTAGGCAATCACAACATGAGTGGCACCAAGTCAATCCATCCCCAAGATGACATCGAAACCAGAATTGCTGATGACAATCAGATCGGCAACAAAATAAACACCACCAATAACCAAGGGACTCTGCTCACAAATTTGAGAACACACGACAACACCTCCTGTAATATCTCGAATTTCATTTTTAATAAAATATTATTTTAATTATTTTTATTTTTATTTTTATTTTTATTTTTTTTCTTACGTGTTGTGCACGTGCAAATTTCATGTACATACTATTTATAAGAATCTCATTTTTGTATGAACAATTATTTTCATTTATTTTTCTAAAAGCTTATTTCTAAAGCCTAAAAACACTATTTATTTATTTTAGCCCACTTTAACTAATTATAGATTTGGTTGTCTTGGCCCACAACCTAAGCCCACTATTTATAAAGCCCACAATTTAATTAATCAATTAAAGGACTCACACTTGTCATGTAGAGACAAATAGTGAACAATTTGATTAATTAAAATTGTACAAGTTTTAATATGGGGACTAGGTGGCACGTGCGAAGCACGTAGTGTGCAATGCACACCAATTCTTGGTGGCCAGATATGGGTTTGAATGATGGAGAGTGGGTTTGTGCACACGGGTAGTTACTTGATGTGTGGGTGGTTACTATAACTCCTACTCCTATCCTAGCCCTCCATTCTATAACTATCTACTAAATCCTAGCCTTCCAATCTACTTCAAAGTTAGCATAAATACCCCTTCCATCTATTTGTATTTTACACTAGTAATCTATCGAAAGAAGAGAAAATATTATAGAAGATACATATTAGTGTGAGTTGAGTGTGAGTGTTCCTTTGGAGGCCGGCCATCACTACAGGAAGAGTTCTCGGTTTCTGGCAAGAAGCAAGGAGGAGGAGACGTACATCGCAACTAGGAAGCTAGGGATTTCGCTTTATTTCTTCAAAAAGGTGGGTGTTTCTCATGACTTCTAGAATAGAAATCATGTTAGGATTGAGATTGAATTGTCATTATGCGTGTGAAAAATTGGATTGATAGAAAGATTGCTATATTGAAATCTTCCACGCTAAAAATTTAAATGAATGGAAAAGAACTAAAGATATTTTGAGAAACTGGAATTCATCTATGCAGTCAACCGATCATGTCGAACAGTCGACTGGTATGATGAAATGTATATATACAGTTCGAAACTCCATGAAATGATATGTTTAATGTGTGTCATTATTTTGACTTTTAATTTAGCATGCTAATTCGGAGATAATATTCATCTCCGTAGACAAACAATGAGTTAAGGAAAACTGGGTTGTTAGAAATCGTGATTGTGTGAAATAAAACACTAGTTATGAGAATTCTACATTAAATTGTAAACTATGTTTATATGATGGTAACCAGATAAAATTGCATGTTTGTATCGATATTGAACATACTGTAGTTTAATAAAAGTGCTGTGTGCTAATCGAAAGACAGAAGGAAGAAATATTTCCTTAATTCGAAATTTAACTCTATTCAGCCGACCGAATAAATGTAGTAGTCGACTGTCCTGAACATTAAAAGTTTTCGAATCAAAACCCTGCAGAATAGCCGACTGGTTTAAGTAACAGTCGATTGCCCCGTAATTGTTAATTTGGAGTTTTAAACATCGCGGAACAGTTGACTGGTCTTGTGCAGCAGTCGACTATTCCGAACGCTTCTTGAATAACTTTTCTTGGCTGAACAGCCGACTGGATATATTTTTGAGTCGACTGTCCAGACTCTTTTACAACATCTCAGATTTCTAGAATTGCTCTATGATAAAAAAATGTGTACCTTACTGTTGAAAGAGATGAATGAAGTTTTGTTGTGACAATTTAGAAAAGTATATTCTTATCTGTTCATGCATGATATTGTACATGAATGAAATATTCTATTTATGAATGATTTTACGATTATGAATGATATGAACATGACAAGGAAAATATGATGTAAGTATGAAAAATAAACTTATGGGCGTGAAAGGCTCAATTCTTGATAATTGTGAATTGAAATTGAGGACTAGAGGGTAGTTAAGTCTCACACTGGCATTGAAAAGAAAGGAATTGAAATGAAATTTGAAATGAAAGACCAAGGTTTGGGTCATGTTGAATGAATGATTAAGATCGGTATAGTGGAGAGGCTAACTCTAGAGAATTGATTTTGTTCATGATTCTAATAAGTTAAGGATTTGATACATAGTGGAGATGTGATGAAAGTAAGAAAAAAACATGAGTATGAGGGCCATCGGATTGGCGGTGTGAGGATGTTTCATAGGCTGTCTTCACGATGCATCATGACATGACGTGAGCACTGCTCCAGAATTATTGTCCCGGTGGCGACGCTCGTGGGGTGTTTGGTGACTGCGGGTGGTGTCATGTCCCATGACGGAGGCTGAATTGACCACAGCTGTCTTCACGATGCATCGTGACATGACGCGGGATTCCCCTCCAGGCTATCTGGACATGAGCTCGTAACTCAGAGAACATCTAGAATACTTACCGTAGTTACAGTAGTAGATTAAGCCATGGCGAGGGATTGAACCCTATAAGATGAAGTACGATTAAGGGCTTGCCCTCGGACCTATGTAGTATGGGATGCATAGAATCCGAACAAGTGCGCATTAGTGTCGTATAACATAATAACTGCATTAAGGACTAAGTGCACAATCACAACACGATATCAACAGGATAGTCCCTTTAGCTTTGTTTGTGAACAAGTTTGTGATTTGTTAAGAAATGAGAATCGTTATACTGTTTCCGGCATAGAGAGAATGGCCGTGTATAATTTTCGTCGGTTGAATACACTGACATACCCACAGTTTTGTATGTGGAATAAATGGCTTGATAAAGATTAAAGGAGAACTGATGTTTATCGATTATTCATTGTTGTATCTTTGTATAATGTTGTAAATTGCTTCCGCTGTCATTACATGTAAATTATTGTGATATATGCTTCCGCTGTAAAATGTAAAGTGTAAAGATCTCATGTAACTCTGATGTAAAGTGAAAAGTTTTAAATTCCTTGTAAAATTGTACGAAAGAAGTGTAAAGATCCTGTGGAATCAAGAATTCAGTGTATTTTTGAAATTCGGGGTGTTACAGAGTGGTATCAGAGCCACGCTTCACACTAGTACAAATTTATAAGGAACGACATCCTAGAAGTGGACATTAGAGTGTGTGTTTGAGTCTGGAGATTTAAATGTAAGTTACTTACATTTGTGTTGCTCTATGATTTATGCTTCTTTCTCCCTATTTCTAAGATAGCTGATCACTTCGACCCTGCTGGAGACGATAATTGGCATATCATAGAGGAAGATTACTATCTTGGACAAGCAGATTCTGAGAAAGAGTACTACCCAGGGCAAGCAGACTCTGATGGAGAAGAATGGCCTGAGTCCCGAGAGATTACCCCACCTCCGGACTCATCTGATGACTCTTCTGACGAAGAAGAAGAATAGTTCCAAATAGTCTTGTGATATCTTTTCAGAGGCACGTAGAAACACTGTAGGAGAGAGTCGGATTATTGGAGGCTCAATTGGCAAAGCACAAGGACGATTTTGCAGTTCTCAGTCATCGTGTATGGGAACTCGAGAAGAGGAAGAATATGACCGATGTGCTGAAGGAAGAAGTTGATGAACTACGGGGAGAACTTCATAAAGCGAAGAGGAACCGTAGGAGTTAGACTGTTGTAGCTTCTACTGTTTTCATTCTGATGTCAAGAAATATTTTTCAATTCGAATGTATAAAGTTTGGAATTCAATGAAATGCAAGTTGATTTAAAATTCATGTCTTATACTTCGAATTTAATGGATCCTTTACATTAGAATATGGCTAGAAAAGGAGCTAGAAATGGTGAAGGTCTGCACTTAGAAACGAAACTCGCGAGGTTCTATCAGACACTCAACGCCGTGGCCATGAATCAGAACCAAGGAAGGGGGCCTGTGAATCCAGTGCCCGAGGCAATTAAACTTGTGGAATCGTTCAAACGAATGAAACCACCAGTGTTCGAAGGGAAGTCAGACCATGACGCGGCTGACAACTGGATCCGGCAGGTAGAGACTATCTTCGAAGTCTTGGAGACCCCGGAAGGCAGCAAGGCAAAGTTGGCGACTCTGCAGCTCGAGAAGGATGCGGCTGTTTGGTGGCAGTCGATGAAGCAGACAATGGGAGGTATTGTTCTTGGCTGGAAGAAATTTTTGGAAGAATTCCGCAGTCACTATTTCCCCTCCAATGTCCAGGAGAAGAAGGCTATGGAGTTCCTATCACAACAGCAAGGTGGCATGTCAGTCAAGGAGTATGAGACTAAATTCACTCAGCTCTCATGGTATACTCCTGAGTTAGTGATGGATGAAGCGAAGAAGGCTCGTAAGTTCGAGTATGGGTTGAGGCCGAGCTTGAGGTCCAGGATGATACCTCTCGGTATCAGGAGGTTTGACAAGATAGTCGAACGAGCGGCAGCCACGGAGGCAGACATGGAGCAGTTCCACGCTGTTCAGAATAGGTAGAACAACTGGAACATTGGGAAGAGGCTCGCAGTTACTGGGAATGCCAGGGGACAGCCATCAGCCTAGAGGTTCAAACCAACGGGAGCGAATATTGTCAACATAGATGGGAGACCTGGAAACAATTGGGTGAGACCTCCTTTGGTGACTTGTTTCAATTGTGGGGAGACAGGTGATTACCGATCCCAGTGCCCGAAGTTGCAAGATGTTGTCCAGATGGGACCAATGCAGCAGGCTGGGAAGAGACCGTACCAACAAAGGCTAGTATTTGCCTTGACCGAAGCTGATGCCGATGAGGTAGATCATGTAATCACTAGTACGAGGGCAGATGTTTAGAGGTTCATGTTGTTTTATTTTCCCGTTTATTTAGTGAACTTTTGCGTAATGAGTATGTATTATGTAACAGGAGAACTTTATTTGAATGGAATGAAAGCTGTTGTTCTGTTCGATACTGGATCCTCTCATACTTTTGTATCTCCTAAATTTGTTAAAGTGTTGGGAGTTGAACCAAAGATCTTTTCAGGCTAGATTTTAGCAGTCGCTACTCCATCAGGAGAGACTCTAACCACTGATCGATACAATGCCAACTGCAGATTGTGATTGGAAATTGAATCTTTGGGATTGATCTGATCGAGCTGAATGTTTTCGGAGTTGATGTTATCATTGGCATTGACTGGATGTCGGTGTACAGTGCAAGCATCGAGTGCAAGACCAAGACGGTAACAGTGAAGGCTCCAGGTGGACCTGGAGTCACTTTTTAAGGGAAGAGAAGATGTTCAGAGTTGGTTGCTGCTATCAGCCAGAAGGAAGGGATTCCTGTGGTTCGGGACTATCCGACTGTGTTCTTGGATGATTTTCCTGGGTTACCCCCACATCGTGATGTAGAGTTCAGCATCACTGTTCAACTAGGGAGTGCACCCATTTTTAAGGCACCGTATAGGATGGCACTAGTGGAGCAGGATGAGATCAAACAGCAGATTGAGGAACTGTTGGAGAAAGGCTTTGTTCAACCTAGTGCGTCACCTTGGGGAGCACCAGTGCTTTTGGTAAAGAAGAAGGATGGTTCGATGAGGATGTGCATCGATTACCGAGAGCTGAATATGGTCACTGTTCTGAATAAGTATCCTATTCCCCGAATTGATGATTTGTTCGATCGTCTACAAGGAGCTGCTGTTTTCTCCAAAATTGATCTTCGATCGGGATATCATCAAGTTCGAGTGAAAGCTGAAGATGTGCATAAAACTGCATTTAGAACTCGACACAGGCATTACGAATTCTTAGTTATACCGTTTGGAGTGACGAATGCACCCGCAATCTTTATGGACATGATGAACAGAGTTCTAAGGCGTTCATTGATTCTTTCGTCGTGGTGTTTATCGATGATATTCTCGTGTACTCCAAGTCGGAGGAGGAGCACACTGAGAATTTGGCAGTAGTTTTGAGGAAGCTGGAAGAGCAGGAGTTGTATGCCAAGCTATCCAAGTGTGATTTCTGGAAATCTGAAGTGACATTCCTAGGTCACATCCTTTCTAAGGAGGGAGTGGCAACTGATCCTCAGAAGATAGGGGCAGTGAGAGATTGGGCTAGGCCTACTACGGTGAAGGAAGTCAGAAGTTTTCTTGGATTAACTGGATATTACAGGAGATTTATCCAGGGCTACGCTCAGATTGCCGTGCTGCTCACTGGTCTGACCAAGAAGAATGTGAACTTCAAGCTGACTTATCAGTGCGAGGCAAGCTTTCAGGAGTTGAAAGAGAGGCTGACTACTGCACTTATTTTGGCTTTGCCTAGGGCAGGTGTTGAGTATGATGTTTACAGCAATGCTTCACATCGTGGGCTTGGTTGTGTCTTAATGTAGGAAGGAAAAGTGATCGCTTATGGGTCTAGACAACTAAGACCGCATGAAAAGAATTATTCGACTCATGATCTGGAGTTGACCGCATGCAAGAATTATCTTTGCCTTAAAGCAATGGAGACATTATGTGTATGGTGAAAAGCTGAACATGTACACAGACCATAAAAGCTTGAAGTACATATACCAGCAGACAGATCTGAATCTGAGGCAACGAAGATGGCTGGAAGTACTTGAGGACATTCGTCCGGAGATTAAGTATCAATGATAAATCCAATATATCCACATTTTGGAGCAATAATCTGAATGCAATTAGACAGTTAAATTCTCTATATGTGGTAATTTAGTCTTCTTTTCTCTTTTCCATAGGAAACAGCCTAAAAGCAACTAAACGAAGCAGAATTCAAGATTTACTCCAGACTGTGAGGATGATGCACAGGAAGCTGCAGAACACAAGTCGACTGGTTCTTCAAATTAGCCGACTGGACAGAGGAGGTTAAGTTCCGAAGCTGCGTAGTACAGTCGACTCACTCCAAAAGACGGTCGACTTGACTGACTAATTATGAATCTACAGAATTCACGACACAGTCGACTGATTCCAAAACCAGTCGACTGGCATTCAGCGGGAGTTAAAAGATAAGAACAGATGAAGATTCATCCTCATCCAAATCCAAATCAAAGTGAGCTACCAAAATCCAGGAAACAAATATGGGATGACTGCAAATAACAACTTCCCAACAGTCAAAGTTAAAAACCCAGGTTTGGCAAGTAAGAAGATCGACTCAATCCATATCAGGCACGTGAAGAGATAAGAATCTGGAGTTTAAGATCTGCAAATAAGGGCAAGAGAAATTATAAGAAGAAGGGGGAACCATACACTAGATATCTCATATCTATCATCAACCTTCGACCAACAAGCATTGATCTATCAGCATCGAATAAGGAAGGAGATCAAGTGCACTGAAGGACAAAATCGGTTGACTGAGAAGCAGTTCAAGTCGACTTCAAGGCTGAATATCAAAATAATCAGTGTTACTTTTTTTCTCTCTAGTTTTTGTTTTTATCGTAGAGTCATGAAGTCTAAATATTTAATCAATAGAAGTGTAGTATGTGCAACTAATTTCATTGTTGGGCTGATTGAAACTGTAGTCATGTAATGTTTATAATCTTCTAATACACTACTTTTATCACTTATTGATTAAACATGATTGTCTTGATCAAAATTATAATATGAATCAACATCTGTTAGAAAGTTCCTCAAATCAGTCGACTGAGAGCTAGCAACAGTCGACTGATCTGAAGAACCTGATATTATCAAGTTAGCTTATTATAAAATTGACTCTGTTATATGAGTATAGAGATGACCCATATCTTGTGCTCATGCTTGTAACACAGAAATCTTTTAGGTTCTTGGTTTAATCAACTTGAAGGATCTAGATTTGATACCAACTTCTAGAACTTTGAGTGTTTGTTATTTCCATCATTCCTTTGCTTTCTTCAAGAGCAACTTAGTAGATATCATGCTAAATACTTAAGGAAAGAAACGAATTAGAGTAGATACCATGCCTAATTCTTGGCCTAGAGAAATCTTAAGTTTAAGGAGTAGATACCATGCCCTTAAATGAACAAACATGAGTGATCAGAGTAGTGTAGAAGTTAATTTCGCATTAGTGACTATAGGTGGAGATCGTGCCCAACTACTTTAATAGATATTTGTGAAACAATGGGTGAGGAAGTACCAAATCGAGTACCAATGCAAGACAAATTCACTCCGAAGAATATTGAGCAACCATCTTGCATAGCTTATCAACCTAATGTCACAGTGAATATGCATCTATCACCTCAATTACTCAGCATGGTTCCCCACTTCAGTGGTAGACTAGATGAGGATCTGCACCTCCATTTGCAAGATTTCTTTGATCTTTGCAGAACACAAAGCATCCAAGGGCTTACCCCCGAACAAATCAGGTTAATTTTGTTTCCATTTTCATTAAAACTTAATGCTAAATTGTGGTATAATTCTTTGGAACCAGGATTAATTCAATCATGGGAGCAATTGGCAATAAAGTTCTTGAAGAAATTCTTTCCAGCTCAGAAAACCAAACAACTAAAGAGGAAAATTCAACTCTTCCAACAAAAAGATGGCGATTTATTCTTCGAGGCATGGAAGGACTTTAAGAACAAGCTTCTCAAGTGTCCTACGCACAACATGCCTAAGGATGATCAGGTACAAGCATTTTATGAGGGTTTAAATGACACTAACAAAGCAATTGTAGATTCAGCTTGCAACAGAATCTTGATGAGGAAGAGTGGTGAGGAAGCTATCGAGCTATTCGAAGAACTTAGCGAGAACTCACAACAATTCTCCACAAGGGGAAGGGGCCTTTCGAAAAAACAGGGAGTTTTCGAAATTTCTACTAATAATAACATGCAATTAGAAATGGTAAACATGAACAAAAAAATTGATATGCTTATTAATGCAATTTCGACGTTGGGTGGCGTAAAAAACCAAACAAAAGAAATTTGTGAAATTTGTTCTCATTCTGATCATACAACTAATACATGTCCCATGTCTTCTTTCACAGATCAGGAGCACGCAAACTACGTAGGACAGGGAATGTACCCGCCCAAGAACAACCCTTTTTCAAATACGTACAACCCAGTGTGGCGAAACCATCCAAATTTCTCATGGAGCAATAATCAAAACAATCAAGGCACTCAAATTGCACAAGGGCATGCACGGAACTTCCAGATGGGGAATGGATTTGATCGTCCAGTGCAAGAACAGAAGAAGGTGGATTTCGAATCCACCGTTCTTCAATTACTCCAACAGCAACAGCAAACAAGCAACCAACAAGGGCAGGCCATTCAGAATTTGGAGACTCAAATTTGTCAAATTGCTAAGGAGTTAAGCGAAAGAAAGGCAGGAGAACTCCCATCACAAACTATACCAAACCCTAGAGGACAAGAACATCTCAAATCAGTGACAACCCTGAAAAATGGTAAGATAATCGATAGCAAAGTTGGAACAAATGCAGACGAATCAAACACACAACCATCAAAATCTTTGAGTTCCAACAAGGTAGGTGACAAAGAATGGGCAGTATTGCCACCATTCCTTCAAAGGTTAGTCAAGCAAAAGAAAGAACAACATTTATTTGATATCTTTGAAACTCTCAGGAAGGTAGAAATCAATATTCCCCTACTTGATGCTATTAAACAAATTCCTTCTTATACCAAATTTTTAAAAAAATATTGTACTCACCAGAAAACTTTTCAGGTTCGGGAGGATGTGGCTCTGACAGAGGAAGTGAGTGTCGTGTTGTTGAGGAATTACCTCCTAAGTTGAATGATCCAGGTAGTGTTACCATTACTTGCAGGGTTGGTGAGCATTTTTTTTGAAAATGCACTGTTAGACTTGGGGACAAGCATCAATCTTCTTCCATACTCTGTTTACGAAAAGCTAGGATTGGGGGAACTCAAACCAACATCCATTACCTTCTAGTTGGCTGATCGCAGCATCAAAAGACCTAGAGGTATTTTAGAAGATGTCTTAGTTCAGGTAAATGATTTCATTTTGCCTGCAGATTTTATTGTGTTGGATATGGAGAACTCTTCAATGCTATCTTCTTTACCTATCATCTTAGGAAGACCCTTTATGAGTACTGCTGATATGAAAATTTGTGTTAAAAAGGGCACTATAAGTATGAAAATAAATGGTGAAAAGATTGAGTTTAAAATGTTTGATGCACCAAAATTACCACATGATGATCATGAATGTTATAATGTTGATGTGGTTCAGGAGATTGTTGACCAAACATTTCAGGTACATAGTGTCGATCCATTACAAGCCTCAATTACACACTCTCTAACACTATATCAAGTTGAACAGGAATATGATGATGGGAGGAGTGCAGAGACAGAACATTACCTTAAAAATCCAAAATCATATTTAGGTAAGTTTGCACCTGTGTTTGAAAATTTTGTGTCTAATAATACTTTTGTTTCTTCTGTTACCAGGACACCTGACGTGGAGCCAAAGCCGCTACCTGAAGTATGCATATTTCGGTGAAAACCAGAAGTTGCCAGTGATAGTTGCTGCAAACTTGAGTATGCAGGACGAAGAAAAGTTGCAGAGAGTCTTGTGAGAGCACAAAGGTGCATTAAGGTGGACCATTGCGGATAGGCTTATGTCAAGATGGTACGGTCCATACGTTATTACAAAGGTTTTCCCACATGGAGCATTGGAGGTTCATAACAAAGAGAAAAATCAAACATTCAAGGTGAATGGGCATAGGGGAAACCTTATAATAAGATAAGTTTTGAGCCGCGAGAGGAAGATATAACTCTTCAAACCATTCAGTACATTGCATAAACTCGTCAAGTCTACCTGAAGACAGGAAACGCAGCGCTTATTGGGAGGCAACCCAATTTTCAGGGGAGTACTTACACTTTCCCTTTATTCTTCTTTATTCAGTTCTTTATTCATTTCTTTTTATTTCTTTTCTTCAAACTAGATGGTAACACATGCCTATCTTAAAGTTTTTGTGTAAACATTAAGGACAATGTTCCATCTAAGTTTGGGGGTATTTATTCACATTTGGAGTCTTTTGATTTTGACCAGTCCAACATTTAATGATTTGAACTCAGTTACTATAGGTAGAGAGTGGAGAACAAATATTAATTGAGGTCTTTATCTTTAAAAATGTTAATAACTTATCATATGAATCATACTTGAAACTTTTATTCATATGGTCATGTCAATTCGACGAATTTTGAAAGAGAGTAGCAAGTTTGACTGTGAGTAAACTTAAATACACAAATTGTGAGTTTTGAGCCTTATTTATTTTTTTGAGAGAGTCATACACTTGAAGATCTCAGTTGACTGCATTCTTGAGGTGAACTACTACTTGTTTTTGCGACTTTTCAAAACTTGTTTTGATTTTTGCATGTAAACTTGAAAATGATTAAGGCACCTAGGAATCTATCACCAAAGACAAATAGCCTACCCAACATTAATTATTCACTAGTTGCCCCTTTGAAGCCTATAAAAGCTTTCTTTTTGTAAGACACATCATCCTTAACCATGCCTAGATGAATAAGGTACCTTACCTATATCTATTGAGTTAGTAGAGCAAGAATTGTAAAATAGATGTGGCATGTCAAGGTGAGGGGTTGGAATATAAAGTAAAGTTGGAGGATTTGTCTTGAGAAAAAAAAAATGAAAAGTTGTAAATTGCTGAGTTGTGGATGGGTGAAAGGTGTTGGTAGAAATAAAGTATAGACCTGTATTATATGACCTCATACTTGTGTAAAAAAAAAAAAATAAATATATATATATATATATATATATATATATATATATATATATATATCTTAGAACAATAAGTTGCTCTACTAATCCTTTAGAATTTTGTATTCCTTCTCCCTTCAATTGTTTAAACCCTCACCCATGGCCCCATTACAACCTATATAAGACCTTTTGATCCAAGTAGTGTGCAAAATCAATGGTGTGAAGATGTAGTAGCAAGATCAAGCATATGGTTTCATCCAAGTAATGAAATTTGTCACGAGATCTAATTTGAAGTTCCCATGTTAATGAGAGCTATATTTTTTGGGAGTGTATGCCATGGTGAGATTTTGGAGTTGAAATGTAGTTGAGCTTGCTAACCTTACTCATGAGTATGTTGCATAGGCATTGGCCACACTACTATTTGATATTCAAGTTGAGTGTTCTTGTGAATAAGTGATTAACATTTAAATTAAAACTTGTTTAGACCTATCTTAATGCTTGTTCTAACCTTGACACTAACAGTAGCAAGTTCTCTGAGGTAAATGTTGGGAGGGTCAAGATGTTCAAGCGATGCTTGTAGTCTATTTTTCTTGAGGACAAGCAAAAACTAAGTTTGGGGGTATTTGATAAATCCAATATATCCACATTTTGGAACAATAATCTGAATGCAATTAGACAGTTAAATTCTCTATATGTGGTAATTTATTCTTCTATTCTCTTTTCCATAGGAAACAGCCTGAAAGCAACTAAACGAAGTAGAATTCAAGATTTACTCCAGACTGTAAGGATGATACACAGGAAGCTGCAGAACACAAGTCGACTGGTTCTTCAAATTAGTCGACTGGACAGAGGAGGTTGAGTTCCGAAGCTGCGCAGTACAGTCGACTCACTCCAAAAGACAGTCGACTTCACTGACTAATTATGAATCAACAGAATTCACGACACAGTCGACTGATTCCAAAACCAGTCAACTGGAATTCAGCGGGAGTTAAAAGATAAGAACAGATGAAGATTCATCCTCATCCAAATCCAAATCAAAGTGAGCTTCCAAAATCCAGGAAACAGATATGGGATGACTGCAAATAACAACTTCCCAACAATCAAAGTTAAAAACCCGGGTTTGGCAAGTAAGAAGATCGACTCAATCCATATCAGGTGCGTGAAGAGATAAGAATCTGGAGTTTAAGATATGCAGATAAGGGCAAGAGAAACTATAAGAAGAAGGGGGGAACCATACACCAGATATCTCATAACTATCATCAACCTTCGATCAGCAAGCATTGATCTATCAGCATCGAATAAGGAAGGAGATCAAGTGCACTGAAGGACAAAATCGGTTGACTGAGAAGCAGTTCAAGTCGACTTCAAGGCTGAATATCAAAATAATCAGTGTTACTTTTTCTTCTTTCATGTTTTTGTTTTTATCGTAGAGTCATGAAGTCTAAATATTTAATGAATAAAATTTGTAGTATGTGCAACTAATTTCATTGTTGGACTGATTGAATCCGTAGTCATGTAATGTTTATAATCTTCTAATACACTACTTTTATCACTTATTGATTAAACATGATTGTCTTGATCAAAATTATAATATGAATCAACATCTGTTAGAAAGTTCCTCAAATCAGTCGACTGAGAGCTAGCAACAGTCGACTGATCTGAAGAACCTGATATTATCAAGTTAGCTTATTATAAAATTGACTCTGTTATATGAGTATAGAGATGACCCATATCTTGTGCTCATGCTTGTAACACAGAAATCTTTTAGGTTCTTGGTTTAATCAACTTGAAGGATCTAGATTTGATACCAACTTCTAGAACTTTGAGTGTTTGTTATTTCCATCATTCCTTTGCTTTCTTCAAGAGCAACTTAGTAGATATCATGCTAAATACTTAAGGAAAGAAACGAATTAGAGTAGATACCATGCCTAATTCTTGGCCTAGGGAAATCTTAACTTTAAGGAGTAAATACCATGCCCTTAAATGAACAAACATGAGTGATCAGAGTAGTGTAGAAGTTAATTTAGCATTAGTGACTATATGTGGAGATCAATGCCCAACTACTTTAGTAGACATTTGTGATTCTATTTGATCTAGATTTTAGTCTTTTTATTTCGTTCAAATAGACTTTTAGAACAAAACTTTATGATTTTTATTTCTGTTTTATTGATTAGTGAGTTAAATACTACAATCTCTGTGGGATCGACTCTTGCTTTTCACTACGCTTCTATAAACGATTCGTACACTTGCGAGTTTTTAATTTGTGTCTAGTTTACCTGTTATTTAGATAGCTGAGACCTACAACACTCACCTAGGGGAGGCTAATGTTGTTGCCGATGCACTTAGCCGCAAGAGCAGTCTTGCGAGTTTGATTACAACTCAGAAGCACCTGGCAGAGGAATTGGATCGGGCTGGTATTGAAGTTGTTCTGCACGACTTGGGATCATCGTTAGCTCAGTTGAGGCTTCAACCGACACTGAACGAAATGATTATTGCAAGTCAGGAGGTTGATGCAGAGATTCAAAAGATGTTGGAGCAGGATGGTGCTGGCAAGTTTCCCGGATTTTAAATCAGGGATGGAGTGTTATGGTTTGGAGAGAGGCTGTGTGTTCCGGATCAGTCGGACTTAAAAGAAAGTATTCTTCAGGAGGCACATGCTACTCTTTTGTCTGTATATCCTGGAAGTACCAAGATGTATAGGGACACTAATCAGCATTTCTGGTGGTCAGGTTTGAAGCGGGATGTGGCTGAATTTGTGTCGAGGTGTGAGGTTTGTCAACAAGTTAAAGCCGAGAATCAGAAACCTGGAGGTCTATTCCAACCGTTACCTATTCCGGAATGGAAGTGGGATAACATCAGTATGGATTTCATCACGGGTTTGCCTAAGAGTTCTAAAGGCAATGATGCGATTTGGGTCATAGTCGATCGACTAACCAAGTCTGCTCACTTTTTGGCATTGAAACTCACTGCTTCGATGGACAAGTTGGCTGAGATATATGTTGGCGAGATTGTCAGGCTTCATGGCGTTCCGTTGACTATTGTGTCTGATCGAGATGCGCGGTTTACTTCGCATTTCTGGAGGAGTCTTCAAATAGCTTTGGGTACCAAGACAGATTTTAGTACTGCTTTTCATCCCCAGACTGATGGACAGACCGAGAGAGAGCCAACCGTATTCTTGAGGATATGCTTCGGTGTTGTGTACTAGATTTTGGGGGCAGTTGGAAAAGGCATTTACCTTTGGTGGAGTTTTCCTACAACAACAGTTTTCAGATTAGTATTGGGATGGCGCCGTACGAAGCTTTGTATGGCAGGAAGTGTAGGACGCCTGTTTGTTGGTTCGAAGTTGGGGATCGTCAGATGTTTGGACCTGAGATTGTGCAGCAAACCTCTGAAAAAATTGATCTGATCAGGAAGAGGTTGGTGGAAGCTCAGAGTAGGCAGAAGAGCTATGCAGACAACCGGAGAAGGGACCTTGAGTTTGAGGTTGTGACTTTGTCTTTCTGAAGGTATCGCCCAGCAAAGGCGTGATCCGTTTCGGCAAGAGTGGGAAGTTAGTCCCGAGATTTATAGGCCCGTACAAGATATTGAAAAGGATCGGGAAAACTGCTTACCGGCTTGAATTGTCAGAAGAGTTGTCTCAGGTACACAATGTCTTTCATGTGTCTATGCTGAGAGGTTATATTCCAGATCCGAGTCATCATTTGCGTGAAGTACCGGAAGGTTTGCAGTTGGATCTGAAGTACATCGAGTCTCCTGTCGAGATTGTTGATCGTCGGGAGAAGGTCTTGAGGAATAAGACGATACCGATGGTCAAGGTAGTTACTTAAAATTTCACGTGCAAATTTCATGTACATACTATTTATAAGAATCTCATTTTTGTATGAACAATTATTTTCATTTATTTTTCTAAAAGCTTATTTCTAAAGCCTAAAAACACTATTTATTTATTTTTGCCCACTTTAACTAATTATAGATTTGGTTGTCTTGGCCCACAACCTAAGCCCACTATTTATGAAGCCCGTAATTTAATTAATTAATTAAAGGGCTCACACTTGTCATGTAGAGACAAATAATGAACAATTTGATTAATTAAAATTGTACAAGTTTCAATATGGAGACTAGGTGGCACGTGCGAAGCACGTAGTGTGCAATGCACACCAATTCTTGGTGGCCGGAAATGGGTTTGAATGATGGAGAGTGGGTTTGTGCACATGGGTAGTTACTTGATGTGTGGGTGGTTACTATAACTCCTACTCCTATCCTAGCCCTCCATTCTATAACTATCTACTAAATCCTAGCCTTCCAATCTACTTCAAAGTTAGTATAAATACCCCTTCCATCTATTTGTATTTTACACTAGTAATCTATTGAAAGAAGAGAAAATATTATAAAAGATACATATTAGTGTGAGTTGAGTGTGAGTGTTCTTTTGGAGGCCGGCCATCACTATAGGAAGAGTTCTCGGTTTCTGGCAAGGAGCAAGGAGGAGGAGACGTACATCGCAACTAGGAAGCTTTAAGGGATTTTGCTTTATTTCTTCAAAAACGTGGGTGTTTCTCATGACTTCTAGAATAGAAATCATGCAAGGATTGAGATTGAATTGTCATTATGCGTGTGAAAAATTGGATTGATAGAAAGATTGTTATATTGAAATCTTCCATGCTGAAAATTTAAATGAATGGAAAAGAACTAAAGACATTTTGAGAAACTTGAATTCATCTGTGCAGTTGACCGATCATGTCGAACAGTTGACTGGTCTGATGAAATGTATACATACAGTTCGAAACTCCATGAAATGATATGTTTAATGTGTGTCATTATCTTGACTTTTAATCTAGCATGCTAATTCAGAGTTAATATTCATCTCCGTAGACAAATAATGAGTAAAGGAAAAATGGGTTGTTAGAAATCGTGATTGTGTGAAATAAAACACTAGTTATGTGAATTCTACATTAAATTGTAAACTATGTTTATGATGATGGTAACCGGATAAAATTGCATGTTTGTATCGATATTGAACATACTGTAGTTTAATAAAAGTGCTGTGTGCTAATCGAAAGACAGAAGGAAGAAATATTTCCTTAATTCGAAATTTAACTCTATTCAGTCGACCGAATAAATTTAGTAGTCGACTGTCCTGAACATTAAAAGTTTTTGAATCAAAACCCTGCAGAACAGCCGACTGGTTTGAGTAACAGTCGACTGCCCCGTAATTGATAATTTGGAGTTTTAAACATCGCGGAACAGTCGACTGGTCTTGTGCAGCAGTCGACTATTCCGAACGCTTCTTGAATAATTTTCCTTGGCTGAATAGCCGACTGGATATATTTTTGAGTCGACTGTCCAGACTCTTTTACAACATCTCAGATTTCTAGAATTGCTCTATGATAAAAAATGTGTACCTTGCTGTTGAAAGAGATGAATGAAGTTCTGTTGTGACAATTTAGAAAAGTAAATTCTTATCTGTTCTTGCATGATATTGTACATGAATGAAATATTCTATTTATGAAAGATTTTACGATTATGAATGATATGAACATGACAAGGAAAATCTGATGTAATTATGAAAAATAAACTTATGGGCGTGAAAGGCTCAATTCTTGATAATTGTGAATTGAAATTGAGGACTAGAGGGTAGTTAAGTCTCACACCGACATTGAAAAGAAAGGAATTGAAATGAAATTTGAAATGAAAGACCAAGGTTTGGGTTATGTTGAATGAATGATTAAGACCGGTATAGTGGAGAGGCTAACTCTAGAGAATTGATTTTGTTCATGATTCTAATAAATTAAGGATTTGATACATAGTGGAGATGTGATGAAAATAAGAGAAAAACATGAGTATGAGGGCCATCGGATTGGCGGTGTGAGGGTGTTTCACAAGCTGTCTTCACGATGTGTCGTGACATGAAGTGAGCACTGCTCCAGAATTATCGTCCCAGTGGTGACGCTCGTGGGGTGTTTAGTGACTGCGGGTGGTTTCATGTCCCATGACGGGGGCTGAATTGACCACAGCTATCTTCACGATGCGTCGTGACATGACGTGGGATTCCCCTCCAGGCTGTCTGGACAATAGCTCGTAACTCATAGAACATCTAGTCTACTTACCGTAGTTACAGTAGTAGATTAAGTCATGACGAGGGATTGAACCCTATAAGATGTAGTACGACTAAGGGCTTGCCCTCGGACCTATGTAGTATGGGATGCATAGAATCCGAACAAGTGCGCATTAGTGTCATATAACATAATAACTGCATTAAGGACTAAGTGCACAATCACAATACGACATCAACAAGATAGTCCATTTAGCTTTGCTTGTGAACAAGTTTGTGATTTGTTAAAAAATGAGAATCGTTATACTGTTTTCGGCATAGAAAGAATGGCCGTGCATAATTTTCGTCGATTGAATAAACTGACGTACCCACAGTTTTGTATGCAGGATAAATGGCTTGATAAAGATTAAAGGAGAACTAATGCTTATCGATTATTCATTGTTGTATCTTTGTATAATGTTGTAAATTAATTCCGCTGTCATTACATGTAAATTATTGTGATATATGCTTCCGCTGTAAAATGTAAAGTGTAAACATCTCATGTAACTCTGATGTAAAGTGAAAAGTTTTAAATTCCTTGTAAAATTGGACGAAAGAAGTGTAAAGATCCAGTGGAATCTCAAATTTAGTGTATTTTTGAAATTCGGGGTGTTACACCTCCACCTATAGTAATGTTCGAAGCTACTGGCATAGCGCTTCTAGCAAGTGATGCAGATCGACGAAGCGGGAAGAAACAAAAGAATGAGTAGCACTAAAGTCAAAGAGAACATGAGCAGGAAAGGAATGGACGAGAATAACGCCTAGCAAGAACTGAATGTGAGAACACAAAAGACAGAAGTAAAATGCAAGAAACAGATATAAATGGAAGGCTAACATGTATGAGCAACAGGATAGAATCACAAAATAGCAAGGAAATCAAAATGAAATACAAAGAAATACAAAATGAAAACCACTAAAGATATACCTAAAGCAAAGCCCAAAGCAGTCTCAGCATCCTACGTGGTCAAGTTGTAGGCCTGACCACAAACCGCAAGAAGATTCCCTCTAGGAGCATCTCTCGTTTGGTCAAAGATTTGCCTCTGCGGAGGAAGTGGTGGTCCACCTTGACCACGAACAAGCGCTCCCTGTGGAGCGGAACCTCCAACAGGTGCCTGGGGCATGGACTTATGGGCAATCATGGACCATATGATCATTTCCTCCACACAGAAGGCATAGGCAATGTAACACCCCATAGTTTCAAAAATATACTATACAATATATATATATATATACATATATATATATATATATATATATATATATATATATATATATATATATATATATATATAAAGTAATGTTGGCTGATTTGATAAATGAATAAAATTGAAAGGTGGTAAGGTGGTGGGGGGCCCACGTGATGGAGAAGGAAGAAAGAATAGCATGTATGTTGTATTGTTGTGCTGTTGACCTTGGTCAAAATGTAGCGATGACGTGGCATTTCCTCCTGGGGCCCACACGTGAAAAGGTAAAAAGAGAACAACAAGGTAAGAGTAAGGGAAGATTATCCCATATCGGTAAATCAAAGGAATATAATAATATATAAATAATATAGCCTATGATCAAGAGTCACCTAATCGGTTAACCATCATTTGAGAAGCAGCCTGTGGTGGGAGTTGTACTACATAGTATCTAATTTGTCTTATAAATTTTATAAAATGTCTGAGCTAGGGGTAGGGGCGTTACAGGAAATTAGCTATCCTGCAATCTTGGCGCAAATGCTGAGTCTTCCGGCAGTATCAACAGGTGGGTATGGTAGTGCCCTAGCAGGAGGGGGTAGAACCGGCCTCCAATAGGCCCTCCTGAAGGCCTAGCAACAACAGAGTGTGAGGCTGAATGCTGAATAGCATGCTTCCTCGTACTAGTCTGTTCTTGAATTCTTGTAGCATCCAGGATATCAGCATAAGAACGAAGTTGCAAGCCAGCAAGACCATCCTGAATATCAATATCCAAGCCCAATAGGAAACGACAGCCTCTATCTTCATCATTTGCCACCATGGAGGTAGCAAAATGACTTAGTCGGGTGAATTCCGCAACGTACTCGTTCACGGTCCGACTTTCCTAATTCAAGATAGTGTTTAGTTTAACGTCGGTACATTATGAAATAACAACGAAAAAGCGTAAATAAATACTATCTGATGAACCTAAGTTAAAGAAACAAATTGTCATTCCATCTCATTCTTGGTGGCATTAGGGAAGAACTTCATGAGGAATCTCTCAGTGAAGGTCGCCCCGGGAATGGGTCGCCCCAATCGTTCAGCCTCAGCTTGCCACCAGATATGGGTAAGATCAACAAGTTGGATGCTCATAAGAACCACACGATCAACATCTGCTATACGCGCTGCATTCAACAGCTGAGTTGTCCTGATAAGCCATTGCTCGGCTTCAAGTGGACCTTCAGTGCCCAAGAACTTGTCTGGATGGACCCTCATGAAATCAGCCATAATACCAGGTCTCGGTGGCGACAATGCGAGGACAGGCAGAACGGGTTCCTATTAGCAGCTTTGTAAGCCATTCTCAACTGTTTATTATGTTCCTGTTGCATCCGCAACATCAGTTCGTTGTGCTCACGCTGCATTTACATCATCTGTGCAATAGTGGGCTCATCAGACTGATCATCCCCAGCATGGAAAGATGAAACACCTCTCCTAACCATGGTTTGCAATAAAAATCAATTGGTTAGCATCTAGATCATGAGTTAGTTATCGATTATTGATGTGATTACTGCATTGCACATACTGTTCAGTCAAACCGATATAACCTAAATCTGATTAATATATCAATCAAAGCCAAACTTCAGTTTCTTAGTTACGTTTGACTGATATATTATCCAAACCTGGACTCTGATACCACTAAAACCCTTATCATGCCCCGCTTCCCAAAAATACGGAATACAAGTACATGACATTGGCCCAGCGAATGACTAACGTCACCCATAAGCTGTTTATTCGATCAATACAGAATAATTGCACAGGCAATAATAATAATCTCATGAACAATAATACTTGGAATGAAGCAATATAAAATATCCAAATACAATAATCGAACATCTGGAAACGATAATAAAATTTGGGACATAAGCGCAGTACAATAATAATCCAATCACAAATAGATAATAAGTATCAATACATTAAGTTTGATAAAACAATAAGCAATTAAAAGCAATAAATATTTGTTCTTCAATCCCAGTAGGCAATTCTCCTTCATTACCTGTGTACACTTCATCAAAAAGAGGAGAAAATTTTTCCTTAGAGCAAGTCATGGACAGCAAGTAGAGAAAGCAATGAAAAATGGAATAACGATATAAAAATGAATTCAATGGATCAATAAGAGTTAATAACATGGGACAATAGCAATAATCAATATCATGGTAAACAATGCAATGATGTAAACAATAGTTCAATATTCGATAACAATATTCAACGGTATCAATAACACTAAATAATATTTGGTATCAATAGGAACAAGGATGTACAATATGCAATGTCGATGTCGTGTCAATCCTCATGTCTATTAATGATTGTAATCCTAACTAATGCACATACTACTGCATTCCATACTATAGGTTCGATGCATACAATCAATTTCTTTTAGACCGAGTGGTGAATTCTATAGATCATGTGTCGGTACGATAATCACTTATATGATACAATATTGTTGCACAATACATTATGATGATTCACTGATTCACTGATACGATACATTGATATGATTCATTGATACAATTCAATCATGTAATACACGAGAGATTAGGGTGTCGTAGTCAACGCTCCACAATCAATCGATAAACACTGCCCGACACAGTCACTATATTATTCACTACTCAAGTTAATCCCTTAAACCCCGAGTTGTTAATTATTTTATTAATGTAACAATATAATATGCAATTCGAGACATTAGATGAACAATAGTGACAATAGAGGAACAATAAGATGGTAATATGAAATAGGACAATTAGAATGATGACATTAGGACATTAGGATTATGCAATGCAACATACATACTTCAATTCATGCAATACTACGATGTAGGATTAATTAAACTATTAAAAACTGGAATATAAAATTATGGACAGCAAGAGTAGTCAGTACAAAAATGCATTTTTCCGCTGTTTCAGAAAATGAAAACTGAATTTGTCAGAAATTCTAGAAACTAGAATTCCTAATGGTTCTAACGCATAATTAAGCTCAAAACCCGACAATAGTAATTAGGTCAAACACATTGTTCTTTACAGATTTCATGTTCAGGCAGAATCTCGATATCATGTTATTATAATTTTAGAATCAGCAAAACTCTATATTAAATTCATTAAAAATATTTATTAGACTCCAAAACATGATTACTAACAATCTGGAAATTATCAGAGTAAAATTTTATCATTTCACCGACCTTTTTACAGTTTCAACATGAAACGTACAAGAATCTGAGAATCTGGAATAAAAAACACAGCTGTAGTAAAATGGGCATAAATTTTGTTGTACAACTCAGAACATAGAAATTCAAGATGTTCTGCAAACTAGAAAGATAAGGTTACAATTTTTATTCAGAAAATAATTTACTTTAAGATCATTTACTTGGTAAAAAATAGCAGACAACATACAATCAACAAGCAAGATACAGGTTTTAGGGTATTCTTCATGAAATAATTTGATTAAATATGATGTGTATCAATTCTGTAGTGAATAAATTATATAATCAGCATAGAAAGATGAATAAAATTAGAATACACGGATACATCAATTTATCATCAAAAAACATCAATCGGTCAACCACATACAACCTATCAATTCTCTCTACAATAATTTATTTGTGTGACAAATATATGAACAACCCTATTATCAATTCTATATGCAAACATGAAAGATTCAATCTTTGGAGTCAAAACTGACACGATGTCAAGTAAATTAGGGTTAGCTCATGTAAACCCTCAATATACCCAACGAAAGAGATGAACAATGTATAATACGATAAACGAAGGGATCTACTTGCAAGAGTTTTAACAAAACTTGAATTTGATACAATTAACAAATCAAGAAGAAGTGACTTGCCTTAGAGACGGTAAAATTGAATACCAAGAATAACGCGATAAGGATCCCGAAGCAACGAACCACGAACTAGCATAGTTTAGCATGTGCAATATACGTGCAGTAAAATCCAAGCAACAACAGCCAAAGAGAACTCAGCAACAACTGCACAAGGGACAGCAGCAGCAACATTAGCAATGGGCGACTGCGCGGGGTCGACAGCATCGCAGGTGGTGGAGCTGACGTTAGGCGAGGCGGCGCTACTTTGGTCATCAGGAGCAGAGGAGCAACGTCGGGGGGGGGGGGGTGTTTGGCTGTTGTCGACGGCAAGCAGAGTAGGGGGCTTGGGGTTTTGGTGCTGGGCATCGACGGGGGTTGTCGACGAGGAGGGCGGTGCTCAGGAGGGCGCCGAAGGTCGGGGGGATGACCGGAGTTGGCGGGAAATCACAGTCGGGGAGAGAGAACGGGAGGAAAGAGGAAGAGGAGAGAGAGTAGACGACTCTAGGGTTTCAAATTGTGCAATTTTTAGGGTTTAAAGTAAAGTTGTGTTTATAGGGTATAGTTAGGGTATTGGGTTAGTAGTTTAGGATCCAATAATAGCGATTTTGGGTCAAGAACAAAGGAAATTGAGTTATAGGGTTCAATAAGAGATGGCTTTAAAATAATAGAATTCAAATAAATATACCCACAATTAAATAGAAGAAAATAGAATCAATAAGAACAGCTCAACAAGAAGAATGGAGAATTTCATCAACAAATCTTAATTAAAATAATCAAAAAAGAAAGCAAATAGAGTATTTTATTCAATTAAAAATAAAAAATTACGAAAGGGGGAAAAATGAAAATAGCAGAAATGGTAGTTACACTTTCAATCTACAAATTGAAATTTCATGATTCTAAATGTTTTGGAAAGCTAAGACTCTCTACTAAAACTCTCGAGTTGATCATTCTTCTAGATTCTAAACACATAGTTCCAGAAACTCACCAGTTCACAGATTAGCTAACTGTGAGTTTAAACTGAACATGGTCTATTCAAAACAAAATATCAATTCAACCATAAGTCCAATACTTTAAAAGTAATTCGGATTCATTAACTAGACATAAACAAGTCCAACATGTCCAAAAATTGCATCACGATGCAAACTATACAGAGTTATTGCCTTTGGAATACTGTAGAAAAAAATTCATGTTTTCCGGCAGTGTGCAAAACCTCTGTTTTCAAACTAATTTTTAAAACACATCAAATGTTGTCGATAATATATAAAATTTTGGATACTTGATCTAGACACATAGTAGTTGCTACAATAAAAATTTCATTGCAAGATTATATACCATAAATTATTTATGATTTACTAAACTTCATCTTTTAAAACAGAGCCATGTCTTGGCTCTGGACTAGTTGAAAAAATAGAATTTTTAAATATATCACATAAATTCAGAAAAATCTGAAATTTTAACTATTTTTGTTAACATATCCAAGTACCTCAAGTAAAACTTTTAGCTCAAAATACCTTAACAATTTCATAATATGAATTTTCAAATTTCACTTCATAACAAGGAAAAACAAACAGTTTGCACTATTCTCTTTTCTGGAAAGAACCATTTTGACGTGCTACTGAATGAGCCCAAAAAATTAGGAAAAAGTTTGAGAATGCTCTAAACTAATCCTAGAACATGACGTAAAAATTTTATGCCTAGATTCTGAGCCATTTGCAAGGTAGAAATTTCTAGGTGTATATCATAACATCGGTGTTCTATCAGGAAAGCATGGTATAAAAATTACACTAACATACAAACTCACGTTTCACAACTTCTCAATACTCATGTATGATTTTAGCCTTTCTTATTACTCCTACACACCATATCACACAAAATAAAACTAATTCGAGTTAGAGAACACCCACCTGTGCTTTTGAGTTAAAAGATGAAATCTTGCCACTTCTCATAGCTTGCTTCTTCTTCTCTTCCAAGAGCTCCAAGCAACCTACAAAACAATTTGAACACTCTCTCTTTCTCACACTCTAATTCTCTTTCTCTTTTTCTTTTCACTTTCTCTTTTTTTTCGTGAACTAGAAGAATTGAAGATATGAAGAATGAAAGAAATAGGATTGAACAAAATGGAAAATGGAAGAGATGGGAGGCGGGGTTTAATTTCCGGAAATGGAGGGCTAGGAGGGTGGGTGGTGAGGTGGAGGGTGGAGATGGAGGGTGGGTTGTAGCCCCCCGGACCCGGTTTCCCGAAGTCTGTGACACAAAGCAGAATCTTTTCCTTCAAATGCATCTCTACACAGTAATAACACGGAAATTTAAAAACTTTTTATTGACAAATAAAATCATTACATCATCAATTACAATCATTATCTTGTTCTTGAACAGGGAATACAATTTACATTAAAGTATTACAAATACTACTCCAACATTTGCCTGCCCTTCAGATTGGTAGTCAACTGATCTTCCACTAGAACTCCACTGAGTGGTGAATTTGCTTCCCTGAGATGCGCCTTGTAGCTCGAATCTTCTACTGCGCTACTCTGATATTCCTGCACCTGGTCGAATAGTAGGTAGGTATATTACTACTTCACTTGGATGCCCTGCTTGTCTTGAGTCCTCCTGCACTTGCGACCCGATATCCAACACCTAACTGAGTTGGCACATCAGTACATATACTGACACAATGCTAATAAGAAAACAATGATCTCCAACTACCAATTACAACCAACCTTTAATTAAAACAGACATCTGCATCATCATTTTCTAGTGTCAGTGTATGTCATGACCTGAAGTATAATGTATAGTACATAATGTACAGAAAACAGATACACTTAGTCTAATGTCAGTAAGACTTTGGACACACATGCATCCCATACTACATACACTCCAAATCAAGGTTTTGCTTCCAGTTTCAGGGTTTCGAACCCTCGCCATGCAATGCATTCTGCTATTGTACACTTCTTGTTCCCGATAAGTACACATGATAGAGGAGGTTATAAAACTGTGGGGTATTCCCGTTTGTCACTAATAACCGTCGCAACGGACCTCTCTCAAAAGCCGAGACGAACTTACAGATACATCGCAGCATACCCATTGCGCCGAAGATCTATGAGACAGCAGCCCCTATGGTCCGTTCGTGTCCACCAACATAGAACAAAGGAACATCCAATTCTTATCAAGGCACCTAAGGAATTAACAGAGCGAGATACGGCTCCGATGTTATTAACCAGTGAAGAGACACAGACCGTATCCCTTTGACAGGAAGAGACAACCCTGGTAATCACCGCCTAGTGCTGGCCTCTCAAAGAAAATCGGATTACAGGGAATCACCCCTAATACCAACTTGGTCTTTAAGCGAAAAGTAAGGAAACTTAAATAAATAACAGATTACTAAAAAATTACGTTTGTCACCCAAAATCATGCACAAAGTTTTATCAAATGATTGATCCTTGACTGGTCTGTAAAAATAATAACCCTGCAAGTCAATACTGATCGGCTGCCATACTTCTGTTGGTCTTCAACCCAAATCCTAGGCCCGTGATACTCAGCGAGTGGTACAACGGTGCCTAAGCAATGCCCTTTACCGGCAAATACTTACAAACATGACACCCAACTATTGACAGACCAGGGTTATCAAACACAAGCAAACATACTCAAAATGTGATAAAATCAATATCTTGGGAATAGCAATGCTCCTAGATCATAAATCCATAACTTAGTGTAAAACAAAATAAACACTCCACTTAAAGACCTAGATCTGCCTTGATATTAGAAAATCATAACTTCTGATATGGCTAAAAATGGGGTTAAATTGGAACCGTCCAAATCGGGCACGAATCTTGAAGCCCAGGGGTAAAACGGTAATTTCACCTACCAATGGGTCCAAAGAGGGTACTGGTTCTCCTCCTCGAAGACCCACTAAACCGCGAACGGATCCACCTCAACTGGGTGCGGGTTTCAACCCGCAGCAAACCCGATCCAGAAAGGATAGAATTAGGGTTTCTGATTAATCCTAATCAACGGCCCAGATTCATATCTATCCTTTCACTGGGGATTAGGGATTACATTCCTTATCTAACTACAGGGATTACATTCCTAATCTGACCCTGGCGGCGCCTATAAATACCCCCCATCCATCTCCATTAAGAGTTAATCAATCTTTTGCCACTTTTACGCTCTTTCATAATCACTTCTGGTTACTGACTTGAGCATCGGAGGGTGCGTCACTGGGATTGACCCCGGTGTCTCGCACTTTTTGCAGGTGAACGGCGGGAGTCGGCGGGAGTCAACGGTCGAACTCCGGTCGAACAGGGCACAGGTTTGCTATTCAAAGTTTTTCAAGAATCCACAAATACTATCTGTTTGTCCCCACACCAGATTCAGCGGCAACCGATTGGCACCGTCTGTGGAAACGATGAGGCGCCCATCACTCGTGCCGAGTTCCAGCAATTCCAAGCAACCGTCTTGCAAGCTCTCATCTCTGTCCCAACAACACAAATGCTCCAAGGATTCCCACTCCTCCTCCGGTCCGAAGTCCTCGCCGCTCTAGGAGCTACCATCGTCGTAGCCCCAGTTCTCCCTCGTACGAAGACGAGCCTAGAGGCTCGGTTGATTACCGTCGAAGGGATGACGCTGTATACTGCAGTCTTCACGAAATGGAGAGGCACTTGGGTTAGTTAGACTGAGAAGAAGAGCTTAGAGGAAGGACCCTTTGTCCTAGTCGACCTCCTTTTTCCCGAACCATAATGGTGGCACCCGTACCAAATGGCTTTAAACCTCCTCAATTCGAGACTTCTTCCGGGGAGACTGACCCCGTCGATCACATCGAAAGTTTCAAGACCCTCATGCTCATCCATCAAGCTTCCGATGCTCTGCTATGCAAAACCTTCCCCGCAACTCTCAAGGGTCCGGCTCGAGAATGGTACTCTCGCCTTGCCCCATCCTCAATATTCTCCTTCGAGCAATTTGAGACCCTCTTCGTCACCCACTTCGTGAGTAGCCGCCGAACTGAGAAAACCAGCATTTCTCTACTCTACCTCAACCAGAAGAAGGGTGAGAAGCTGAGAGACTATGTGAAAAGAATCACCGCGAAAGCCAGGTCCATAGCATCCCTCGACCAGTCGGTCGCTGCGGCAGCATTTCAGTCCAATGTCCTCAACTCCAGCCTCCGCTCTCCCCTCGCCAAGAAACCCACACAGAACTTCTCTGACCTCCTCCTCCGGAGCGAAAAGTATATTCGGGCCGAAGAAGCTGAGCACCGCCCCAACTTGGAGGGGTCTTCCTCCGGGTCTAAGATAAAGGGAACAGAAGAGGAAGAGGCCAAGAAGCTCCAGAAGGATAATGGCGGCCAGCGCCGACCTACTCCCAGATTTGAAAAGTTTACTCCCCTTAACGCCAACATCTCCACAATTCTCGTGGAAGTTGAGAAGGAGGGGGTGATACCACCTGCACCTAAAATGAACACCCCTGGCAAGAAGAGGGATAAAGAGAAGTGGTGCCGCTATCACCGGGACCATGGCCACGACACCAATGATTGTCGGGCCCTGAAGAACGAGATAGAAGCCCTCATCCAAAGGGGGCAGCTGACCAGGTTTGTGGGAAAGGAGCGAGCCGATCTTCCTCCCCCGGCTCGGGGGGCTAACAAGCGTCCTGAGCGCGATGAAATGCCCGACTTCGAGGAAGAGCGTGTCCTACACCTCATTCATTAGATCCCAATGCGTGGCTCCTCCAACTCCTTTCGAAAGGTATTTATAAGGGAAGTCAATTCGGTTCGCACCATCCCTCCTCCTAAAGGCCTCGGAGTGCCCGCCACATTCTCAGACAAAGACCTTGAGGGTGTCCGAACCCCCCATTGTGACGCACTCGTCATCAATCTCCATATGGCGAACTTTAAGGTGGAGAGGATCCTAGTGGACAATGGGAGCTCTGTTAACATCCTCTTCCTCACCGCATTTAAAGGCCTCAAACTATCCCGGGACAGAATCAAATCCGCCGGCTACAACTCCATGTGTTCACGGGAGTGCCAGTGACTATTGAAGGGGTGATCACCCTCGACGTAACCGCTGGCAAAAATCCTACTACCCGAACGGAGTCGACGGACTTTATGGTCGTGGATATTCCTACAGCTTACAATGTCATTTTGGGTCGGCCCGGCCTAGCAGCTCTTGAAGCCGTCCCTTCCGCCTATCACCTCAAGATGAAATTCCCCATCCGGGCAGGAATAGGGGAAGTAAAAGGCAACCAGGAAATGGTCCGCAAGTGCTACATGACCTCGACTGGGGGTCCAGTCTTCTCCCTCGAAACTCTAGAGATCCCTCAGGAGAGTGTCCGACCAACTTCCGAAGACCTCGAAGGCAGAGAGATCCCCAGGACTTGGAATGCCGACCATCTTTTTAAATACCAAGAAAGCGCCTCAGTGCCTCTCTAAGTTTTCCGGGATGTCGAACCGTTCCTCTCTTTTCCCTTGTATTTTTCCTCTTCATTTCTCATATGTAATAACGGCTCGCAACTCAGAAGCAGCCGACTAGTAGTCTTCAATAATGTTTTTGAATATTTTGCTTATACAAATGCTTATATCTCTCTGCTCTTTGCTCTTCACCCTAACGATAGTTCGGAGTCCAACAATTGGTTCGATTCTGCTCTGCGAGCTCGCTCTTAAGCAAACTAGGAGTGGGTCGCCATTCGGAATTGCTCCCACAACCGTTGAATAACTCTAACGATGGTTTGGAGTCCAACGCTTTGCTCGATTCTACTTCGCAAGCTCGCTCTTAAGCGAGCTAGAAGTAGTTCGCCATTCGAAACTGCTCACACAACCGTTGAACAACTCTAACGATGGTTTGGAGTCCAACACTTGGCTCGATTCTACTTCGCAAGCTCGCTCTTAAGCGAGCTAGAAGTAGTTCGCCATTCGAAATTGCTCCCACAACCGTTGAACAACTCTAACGATGGTTCGGAGTCCAACAATTGGTTCAATTCTGCTCCGCAAGCTCGCTCTTATGCAAGCTAGAAGTGGTTCGCCATTCGGAAGTGCTCCCACAACCGTTGAATAACTCTAACGATGGTTCAGAGTCCAACACTTGGCTCGATTCTACTTCGCAAGCTCGCTCTTAAGCAAGCTAGAAGTAGATCGCCATTCGGAATTGCTCCCACAACCGTTGAACAACTCTAACAATGGTTCAGAGTCTAACACTTGGCTCGATTCTACTTTGCAAGCTCGCTCTTAAGAAAGCTAGAAGTAGATCGCCATTCGGAACTGCTCCCACAACCGTTGAATAACTCTAACGATGGTTCGGAGTCCAACACTTGGCTCGATTCTACTTCGCAAGCTCGCTCTTAAGCGAGCTAGAAGTAGTTCGCCATTTGGAACCCACAACCGTTGAACAACTCTAACGGCGAGTTCGGAGTCCAACGCTCGGCTCGACTGCACTCCCTCAGTATCCCCAACCGAGCGGATGAGGAACCGACCTCCACATATAGAGAAAAATTCTGCCGAACCAATTTCACCGTTGGATCGTCTCAAAATACGTACTAGAACATGATGAACGGATCAGATCGTGCCACGTATCCACAAAACGACAAGATAGCGTTTTCTCGAAACTCGAGCCTCCCGCCTCGTGATTCGTGACATGGTCGTGATCGACCGTCCAGATTGAGCCACGTGGCTCGGGTCTGAAATCTGAGCTACCACACTACCGAAGTGCAATGTTGCCTCGGTATACTCCGAGCAAGAGCCAAAGTTCTACAGCTAAAGCAAGAGTTCTATGGCTAGAAGCTAACTATTGGTTCTTATGGTTCGTTTCAAGAGTAAGGCAACTACGGCACAACAATAAGCAGACGAACTTCGATTTCATTAAAACAACTTGATAAATTTACATGGCAAGAAGTTACAACAAAAAAGATAAAAAAGATGATGCAAGAAATCAAAAGCCCCTGTACAACTTGTTCACCGCCTCCTCGGAATGGGGACATTCCAATTCAGAGACACTCGAGGTTTTCGTCTCTTCATCTCCGAGCTCGTCTCTAGGCCGATGAACTGGGATGCCTCTTCGCCACTAACCCTAACAGTGGCTCCGACCGATGCTCCGCTCGAGCTAACAGCTAGACCGCTTTGTGCATCGGTCGCGGTCCGACCTGTGGCGGGAGGACGAGTCGCGAGCTCGTAGAAGGAAATACCTCGTTCGCACTCCTCGCATGTACACGAGGTGCTGCAGACGTTGGCCCTCGTAGGCTGAGGCCTTAGACGAGCGACCTCCTCCTCGAGCTCGACGATCCTATCTTTCAAGGTGTCGTCCTTCACCGATATCTTTAGCCCAGGGAGTTTTGCCGAACCTGGGTACTCAGCACTATCGGATATGATGCGACACAGATGGGTCACCTCGATGCTTTTGTCAACTATAACCCTCTTTAGCTGCTTGACCTTCGTAGTGAGCTCGTCTCGCTCGACCAGCGCCGAGGCCAGCTCTTCCTCCTTCGTCGAGAGCTCCTCCTCGGCTATCCGCAAGTGGTGTACCTCAGCCAGCAGCTCGCTGTTCTTCTTTCCACATTGAGCGACACTCTCCTGATCAGCTCGATCTCGCCCTCGAGGCGAGCCTCGCGAAACTGCTTAAAGAGTTCTGCACGGCGCCGAGCGGCTGCGGTAACCGATGCGTGTTTGACATTCTGAAAAACGAGGGCATCACATTGAAAGACTAAAAATCCGAACAAAACACTTAGACAAGACCGAAACAAAATTTTTTCATTCATAACAGAAGCGGTGGCCAGTCCGCGAAAAGGCATTACATTCAAAGTAGAGAAAAACAAAAATACAAGAAGACGAGAAGATCAAGGGTCCACCTGCGGCGACGGCTCGACCACAGGCACCTTGCCAGACGGCCCATCGCCCCTCATTGCCCCGGCTTGGGGGTCGGTCACCACAGTCTCAGGGACCACAGACGCCTCCTCGTCCTCCTCATCGCCTTCCTCCTCTTTGCCCTCCTCTTCTTTGCCCTCTACCGTGGCCCCGGGCCACAACCTATATCCAATTCTCTGAAAGCCGGGGATGTGCTCCTGGACATGGTCGAGTGCCCTTTCGTAGGACTTCTCCATGTTATAAGCCATGTGCGCCTTCGCCTCGGCTTCAACCTCCGCCCTTATCCTCACCGCCGCGGCATCCTTCTCTGCCTTCGCCTCCTCCAGTGCCTTCGCAGATGCCGCCAACTCCTCAGCAGCCTTAGCAACTTTGGCAACCTCATCAGCGAGCCACCCCTTAGCTCGCTCCAGGTCCGCCTCGAGGTCGGCGACCCGAACCACCAAGCCGTCCGAGCGTCTCTGCTCTGCCTCGAGCTGCCGAACCGCCCTCGCCTTCTCCGCCCTGTCCTTGTCGCTGGCGGCCTTAAACTCCCTTTCCTGTTCGGCAAACTCTTGGATGAGGTGTCCGAAGTGACAAGTGTCATGCTGAAGGAAAAATAGTAAGAACAAAGTAAAAGTCGAACGGCAGACTAAAGAAATTCTCAAAAACAATGAATGCAAAGCTTACCGACACAAGAGACCGAGCGACTTCATAGGTGTCATCACCAGTCATCCCCACCTTCAGTGCGGCTCGATCCTTTGGGGTCGCTAGGTGCTTGACTGCTTGCATGCACATCTACGAGTCCCCGAGGAAGCCGTCATGGTTCTTGACTCGCTAGTCAGGGACGAACAGCTTCTTATGCTGCTCGGTCAGGATCTCCTCGGCCTGAGTGGTCAGGGAAGGAGCCTCGAGCGCCAGTGCTGCCGAGACGTTGAAGGCCTCACCGGCTGTGGCAGATGCGGCAGGAGTCGAGGGGTCGGCGGAGACGACCACCGCTGGCAAGGGGTTCTCAGGAACGGTAGTAGGCGGAGCAATTGCCGAAGGAGCCTTAGAGGGTCGGCCGGACGAAGCCGTCGTGCTCAACCTCTTCCTCTTCCTTCCGTCGGCAACTTTGCCTCGCTCGTTCATCATCCCCAGGAAGTCCATCTTTGGCGCTTCTGTTCCAAACAACAAAACAAACAGCAAGTTAGAGAAACGAGCAAGAAACTTAGAAAAAAAATACTACAAGATGTCAGGAGCGTACTCGGGTCGATCGGACTAAGGCCCGACCCGTGTAGCACCTCCTCGGTCATTTCCCTCCAGCTCAACATCGGGAGAGCAATGATCTTCTCCGCCACTTCCGCCTCGGCCACTGTCAGTACCGGGTCGACCATTGCAAACTTTGGCACCTCCACTTTCCACCGATTCGGAATGTCCAGCATCGAGGGCTCCCTCAACAAAAAGAACTTCTCCTTCCAACCTTTTATCGAGTCCGGATTCTCTATGAGCCTAACGCCTTTCCGGGGTGACAGGTAGTAGCGATGCTCGGTCTTGTGCATCCGGTGAATCCGACACATGCTCCGAAGGATCACCACGTCCGACTCGACCTCGGCGTTGCGGCACTGCAGCAAGAAGGCATTCACGTGGCGCCAGGTGTTCGGCATAAACTGCATCGACGCCAGGCAGTACCACTGGAGGACCTTTAACACAAAGGGGTGCAGAGGAAAATGCAATCCGGCGTTCAGCGAGTCATAGTCGAACACACACATATCCCTCGGCAGATTGGAGTTCGCTCACATCCCAGGGCCGGGGAGGATCAGCTTGCACTCCGGAGGGATGGCGAACCCTTTTCTGATCCGGAGCAGGTCCTTCTCGGAAAATACCGATGCAATCTCGTCCACCTCGGTAGTCTGGACCGGGTTGTTCTCTTCGTAGACTGCCGACCGACCTACGATCGCCTTCTCAAGAAGGTCACCCTCGTATTGCC
Source organism: Hemerocallis citrina (assembly GCA_017893485.1). NCBI lineage: Eukaryota > Viridiplantae > Streptophyta > Magnoliopsida > Asparagales > Asphodelaceae > Hemerocallis > Hemerocallis citrina. Next base: position 111,574,305 of record CM030360.1, on the reverse strand, counting down.
TGACTCCGGCATGGCCGGACAGTACACAAGGGTACCGGCCCGACTCAGGGGCTCGCCTTTCGGTCCCCAATATCTCCTCGACTACAGGAGATCAGGCCACTGCCTTCTTCTTCTTCTTCTTCACCTCGGCCACGGATGGCTCGGCCACCTCCTTCCCCTTTCTTCGAATCTCCATTCGCCTCCTCTCCTCGGTGCCACTATCGCCCGAGGACGAGGCCTCACTCCCCGAGTCTACCCTTGACATCTCTAAAAAAGCTAAGGCAAATAAACTGACCTTGATGTGATGTGGCCTTGAAGTGACGTTCACGGTCGGAATTAGTTCGCCGGAAATTGCCTGGCCCACGCGACAGCTAACGCAACCGCCTTAGAGCTAAAATCGCCGCTAGCAGAGCACAAAGAGTAAAAGTGAAAACTTGGAGTGAAAAGTGAGAAATGAGCTCTGGGGTGGGGGAGTGAGAATTTATAACCTCAAAGTGACGTTTGGGCTTCCTTGGGCGTTTAAAAGCCCACTAAGAGAAGGCAAAACGGCAAAACGGAGAGTGGCGACGGTTCAAAACAAAAACTCTTCAAATTGCTTAAGTCCATGACTCGGCCACCGGTGTGTATAGCCGAGCAACCGAATAGCTTAGCTAAGCAATCGAGCTCCTGGGATAGAGGATGGCGACGGTTTAGAACCAGGACTCTTCAAAACACCAAACTCCATCCTTCAGCAATCAACACCTCGACGTGCCACCAAACAACCGTTCTAACCGAACCGAGGGGCCGAGTTACCGACCTCCACATATGGAGAAAAATTCTGCCGAAGACGAATCACCTTCGGATCGTTCCAAAATTTGTGTCAAAACTTGATGGACGGTTCAGATAGCTCCACACTCACAAAACGACAAAATAACGTTTTCTCGTGATTTGAACCCCGTCCTCGTGATTCACACCGTGATAATAGCTCCAGATCTAGCCATGCGTACCTCCCGAGCTGCCAGCCACCGGTGTGCATGGCCGAGCTACCGAACAGCTTGGCTAAGTGACCGAGCTACTGGTTTGGAAGATGGCGACGGCTCAAGACAGAGATTCTTCAAAACACCTAACTCCATCCCTCGGCAATCAACGCTTCGGCGTGCCACCGAACAGCCATTCTAACCGAACTGAGGTGCCGATGTACCGACCTCCACATATGGAGAAAAATTCTGCCGAGGCCGAATCATCGTCGGATTGTTCCAAAATTTGTGTCAAAACTTGATGGGCGGTTTAGATAGCGCCACGCTCACAAAACGACAAAATAACGTTTTCTCGTGATCTGAACCCCGTCCTCATGATTCATGCCGTGATGGACCCTCAGGATCGCGCCACGTAGCTCGGTAGATCCTGAGGGTCCTGGCAGTGCTGCAGAAGGAGCCGAACCGAGGTGTCGAGGAACCGAGCCCCTAATATAGTAGACAAGGAATTGAGCCACCGGAGCACTTAGCCGAGCTAACGAACAGCTCGGTCGAGCCTTCGAGCTACTAGGTCGAACCGAACGTTCTGTCAGAGCACTTATTCGTCCTACAATGCCGAGCTGCCGAGCCGAGTGGATGAGGAACTGACATCCACATATGGAGAAAAAAGAGGGCGACCCTCCTCAGCCGTTGGATCTTGTCAAAAACGTGCTCAACGTGATGGACAGCCCGGATCTTGCCACGTTCACTAAACGACAAGATAGCATTTTATGGGGATCCGCATTGAGATGGACGCTCAGGATCGTGCCACGTAGCTCGGCAGATTCCTAGCCGAGGAGCCGAGTTGCCGACCCTCTCATACGAAGAAACTATCTACCGAGGAGCCGAGCCGAGCAACCGAGGCACCCTCTCATACGGAAAAACTATCTGCCGAGCAACTTGGATTGTCCGATCCCCCAGAAAATCGCACTCGAAGCTGATGGAGGGCCCAGATCGCGACACGCCATAAATCGGTATTAAAAATTAGTTTTTATTTATTTCAATAGTTTTATTTATTTAAAAATTTCGAAAAAATTACTAAAAATTCAGGAAAATTAACTAAAAATTCTAGGAAATAATTATAAATTCGGGGGCATATTTTTGAGCCCCTGAATGAACAATTGTTGCCTAGAACGTGTTGTTAAGACCCCGGAACGACCGGTTAACACTTCGCAAAATTAAATAAATAATTCGAAAAAATAGATACAAATCACCAAACATCCAGAAAAGCTCAAGAACAGCTTAGAGTGCAACCAACTTAAAAAATCACCGCACTACCTCCTTCAAAGATTCAAAACGTTCCATTTGGACTCCGATACAACTCCGCCAGCCATTAAAACAGTAAAACTACTCCTCAAAGGCTGATCAAACTAAGTCTTCGGGAGTGTGGGGCTCGTGATATGGCTAAAAATGGGAATAAATCGGAACCGTCCAAATCGGGCACGAATCTTGAAGCCCAGGGGTAAAATAGTAATTTCACCTACCAATGGGTCGGAAGCGGGTACTGGTTTTCCTCCTCGAAGACCGACTAACCCGCGAACGGATCCACCTCAACTGGGTGCAAGTTTCAACCCGCAGCAAACCCTGTCAAGAAAGGATAGAATTAGGGTTTCTGATTAATCCTAATCAATGGCCCTGATTCATATCTATCCTTTCACTGGGGATTAGGGATTACATTCCTTATCTAACCACAGGGATTACATTCCTAATCTGACCCTGGTGGCGCATATAAATACCCCCCATCCATCTCCATTAAGAGGTAATCAGTAGTTTTACGCTATTTCATAATCACTTCTGGTTACTGACTTGAGCATCGGAGGGTGCGTCGCCGGGATCGACCCCGGTGTCTCGCACTTTTTGTAGGTGAATGACGAAATCAACGGTCGAATTCCGGTGGAACAGGTAACAGGTTTGCTATTCAAAGTTTTCCAAGAATCCACAAATACTATCTGTTTCCCCCCACACCAGATTCCGCGGCAAAAACTTCCAAACCTCAAACTGAAATTGCAAGATCTTACCCATTTTGGAAAGCTATGACTCTATGATACAAGTCTCTAGTTAACCAATCCTTCAAATTCAACCATCTAGATGCTACAAAATCCCTATATGTCCTCAGCTGTGTACTTCTTCAATGTAAATGTTGTATCTTGCTAATGACATAAAACTTGCTCACTTATCGAAATTATGCGATCTTGGATTCTATAGAAAGCTGCATGTGTCTACTACAACTTCCAAGTTGATCACATCCTCAAATTCATCTGTTAAAGCGCTGGAAAACTCTTATTTCTTACCAGGTGTACACATGAAATGAGTTGCTCCACAAAACTAGGTCCTTTTTATTATGACTAGTTTTGTCCCACACTTAGAAAAATCATATCTTTTGCTATATAAACTGGAATTGCATGATTCAAGATGTTTTGGAAAGCTAAGACTCTATACTACACGGCTCTAGTGATCATTTCTATAGACTCTAAACATGCCATTCCAGAATTCCACAAGTTCACGACTATCTAATCTGAGCTAAAGAAGAACATAGTTTAGTCAAAATTCAAAATCAATTCACCCATTAGTCCAATACTTAAGAAATTTTAGATTCAGTAACTAGACATATACAAGTCTAACATATCCAAAAATTGCATTCAGATTCATAACACACAGAAAGTTATAGCTCTTTGAATTTAGTGAAAAACATTCTTCTGCTCTCAGTAGTGCGCAAAACCTTTTGTTACAAAATAATTTTGAAATCCCATCAATTGTTATCTAACAATTCTGAAATTTTAAAAACATGATCTAGACTCACACTAAATACTGCAGTAAAAATTCCATTGCAAGATTATAAACCAATATGTAGTTATGAATTAATGAACTTCAATTCCCAAACAGAGATGAACCAGCTTTTGATTCTGTACCAGTCACCAACATATTAATTTTTTGAAGTATCAAACGAACTCAGAAAAATGTAAAATTTGAAAATATGGTTTTTGACACATTATAGAAACCCTAGTAAAAATGTGTTTTTAAAATACTCTACCAATTCCGAGATATGATTTTTGGAAGAGCACACAGGTTCTTACAAATACAGTAGTTCTTTACTGCTCACTGCCCGAAATTAAAAATAATTATTTGAGCCACTAAATGAACCCCAAATATTATGAAAAAAAATCAAGCATGCTCTAGACTCATAATAGAACATACTCTAAAAATTTTGGTTCATGATTCTAAGCCATTTGTAAGATAGAATTTCATAAGCTTACAACATCACATACACAAAAAAGGAAATAACTAGATTAGAGTTTGAGAACACCCACCCTTTGAAGTAGAGAAAATGTTCCTAGTCTCAAGATTGCTTCTTCCTCCAAGCTTGCTTCCTTTGGAACTTGAGTTCCTACAACAAAAAGGAAATTTCTTATTGGCTAAAACCCACTACTCTCCTTTCTATTCTCTTCTACTTTTTTTTGTAACAATTTAGATGAAGAAATGAATGAGAAGATGAAGGAAATGGAGTTTTATAGAAATGGAGGGGGAGAGAGAGAGGGGGTGTGGCAGATTTTTACAAGTGGAGGGTGGTAGATGGGTTTGTTAAGTGAGTAGGAGATGGAGGCTGTAGATTGAGTCAACTTAGTCCTAAGGAAATTTCCTAGCAACTTCCGAACTCTCATCTCCACCACATACTTGGCAAACATAAAGCCCTTAGATCTCATCAAGATCCCATCCAATCTCATCTCATCTCATCTGATTTAGAAGTAGGGTTCCTAACCCTAAGTTAGGTTTTCTAACCCTAGGTTACGCAAATTCTAACTAAAAAATAATATAAAATGTATGATTATTTATTTTCAAATTGATATGTATATCGATAGAAAAAATATATTCTAATATTTATATTATAAAATATACATGGTCATATTCACATTCAAGCAATTATAGATCGTACATCATATACGATCCAATAGAATCAAATCAGATATATATAGAGAGATATTTTATCTGTATACATAAAATAAGATAATTTGAATTTATAAAAAATATATGTTAATAAAAATTATTATTTTCCCGAAGACTGTCTTGTTAAATCAATCGGGGAAAAACCATAATTTAATTTAGAAGATATCTCGGGTCTTTCTCATCGGTTCAGAATAACTAATAATATGAAATTTCTCAATTAAAACTAATAATTACTTGAAAAATATGTAATCGCATGCAATTCTCAATTGTGCATAGATTACAATGCAAAATAGTTATATACTATTTTGCGGGGTGTTACATGGGTAGGTGAAGGAATTGAATGGTTGGATGAAAAGCCAACACATAATCAATTAGAAACTTCTTGGATAATCTTATTCTTACATGAAGATCAAACATCGCATACTCTCCACCACTGGATTTCATCACTCTTCAAGATCATCATCGTATAGGGTTTCCTAACCCTAGGTTAGGTTAAGTAGCCCTAGGTTACTAATCTTAACCCTAGGTGAAACAACCATAACCCTAATGAAAAAGAATGTATGATATTTACAATTCAAATTAATATGTATATCCATTGCAAAATGTATTCAAATATTAAATTATATAATATGTACAGACATATTCTCATTCAAAGCAATTATAGATCATATATCATATACAATCTAATATGATCCAAACAAATATATGTAGATATATATATGAGCAATGCTCCAATGAAAACGCAAATGTTGTGAAAACTTATGAAAACCACCTAGGCCAATGTTGGGAACAACGGCCTAGGTTATAATGCAATATAACCTAGGTCATTCTTCCCAATAACGGCCTAGGTTGTTTTCACGTTTTCAACGTTACAATAACATTTTCAATGGAGCATTGCTCTCTCTTTTTATATACATACATAAATACATATCTACATAATAAAACACAAAGAAAGCTATCAAGTGGCTCTCCTTCAATTTCCCCAAAAATCAAAAGCCCAGATTTAACCTCACAAAACATATTTTCCCCCCAAAACTCAAATTCAAATCCCCCACCCAAAACAACTCCTATATTTATTTAATTATTTTTTTTCTCTCTCTCTCTTCCTCCCTCTTCTATTCAAAAAATGAAGAAAATAAAAATTTTTAAAATTTTTTAAAAATAAAAAAAATTAAAAATTAAAAACTTTTCAAATAATTCAAAAAATAAAAAAAGTCATATAATATGTTTTTTGCTGGCCCCCAAAAAGTTTCTCATATAATATATTTGCTACTTCAATCAATTTGCTGGACCTCTAAAACTAATTTATATGATCAAACATAGTGCTCCGTTCTGAAGACGTGCCGTAGACACGTGTCAACGGGCAAACGTAGTATATATATATATATATACTTGCAACTAAGATAATTTGAATTTATAAAAATATATGTTAATAAAAATTATTATTTTTCCGAAGATTGTCATGTCAAGACAATCAGGGAAAATTCACAATTTAATTGAGAAGATATTCGGAGTTTATCTCATCGGGTTCAGAATAACTCATATTTCTGAAATTTCTCAATTAAAACTAAAAATTACTTTTCTGCAATTCTCAACAGTACACGAATTACAATGCAAAATAGCTATATACTGCTTTGCAGGGTGTTACAACTTAGTTTATTTTTATGCAAAAATTGTTGTTCTAGCCTAATGCATACGTGAATGTGAAGAGGTTTGGGATAATTAGCAGATTAGATGATTGAGTTAATGGGTTGAGTATATAAATGTGGGTTTGGGTTAATAGACTTGGGCTTTAGGTTTGGGCTTCAAAAAATAAAATACTAATTATAGAAGGGTTAAAAGATTGGGCTTACAAACTATAAGATGGTTTGGGCTTGATAAAAAAAAATTGATTATTCAAATACTTGCTATAGAGTCTAGAAGAATAGAAAGAATTACAAGAAAAATTAAAAAATACAATAATACGGAGAAAAGAAAAATGCAAATCCATATAAATGGGAATGGGGGTTACAATCATACCCACCTTACAACAAAATTTCGTCATCAAAATTGATTTAGGTGGAGAAGAGGATAGTGCCCGAGGAACTAGAAGGTAGTGATTTAAGTAAATGGATAGCATAGAAATCGAAGAGGATATGATAGTACAAATTAAACTAGCATGATAATGAATCGATGAATGAAGAATACCGAAAGAAATAAACGATGAAAGAATGGAATATAAATGGTGAGAAACGAATGTAATCTGTTGCGGAATACCTGCAGCCACATCACGATCATGTTGTAAGCCTGACAACGCATTCCACTCTGTCCACTATTCATTATTGGGAGTTGATCCTCCTACTCGCGCATTGTACCTGTTGCTTGGGAAGTCTTGAACCATGTGATCACATCCTCCACAGAAAAGGCATTGGCCGTTGGCTGCTCTACAATCCTTCCGTGTGTGTCCAACCCTATGGCAGTAGTTGCACTTCTGATCCGTCAATGGGGCTGCAAGCGAGTAGGGTAATGTCCTTGCTGAAGGAGTCAGAGATGGCCTTCGTATCGACCCTCTTGATGGTCGGGTGACAATAGTAGGCTGCACAGTCTGTTGAGATGCTTTCCTCTTGCTGTGAGCTTGTTCCTGGATTCTCGCTGCATCAAGAACTGTGACGTAGGTACGGTGCTGGTGGGCAACCAGATGATCCTGGATGTTGAAATATAGCCCCATCAAAAACCTTCGGGCCATGTCTTCATCATTAGCCAGTATGACCGTTGCAAAGCGACTAAGCCGGGTGAACTCAGCGACATACTGATCAATGGACCGGGTCCCCTGGGTCAGTGAGAGGAAATGTCACTTCATCTCAATCTTTGTAATGCTAGGGAAGAATTTTGTAACGCTCCGGATCCCCGTTACTGGACATCCGTGACACAACCAGAATCTTTGCCTTCAAATGCATCTTAACACAGTAATAACACAGAAATTTAAAAACATTTTATTGCCAAATAAAATCATTACATCATTGATTACAACCAATGTCTTGCTCTTGAACAAGTATACAAATTACATCAACTCATTGCATCTTGTTACATATATATCATCTCCTCTTGTAAAGTTAACAGCTGTCACCCAGAATGGTAGTCAATGTATCATTGCCGAACTCCGTTGAACGGTCAATCTGCTTCCCTGGGGCTTGCTCCTCGGTTTGAGTCTTCTGCTGTGCGACTCAGATATCTCTACGCCTGTTCGAAAGGTAGAATCGGTACCTAAAAGGTAGGGAACGTCAGTACTTCGACTGGCGCAATACTGATAATAACAGCGATCCTCCAAACTGGCAACCACAAACCATCATGAATGGAAAGAGAAACATGCATCCTAAATTATGTAGTGCTTGTGTATGCCATGATCTAACAACTAAATGCACCAATCACAAGCCTACTCTAAAGCAAGCAAGACTTAGGAATCTAGATCCGCATGCATCCCATACTACATGCGTTCCAGACCCAAGCATGGCCTAATCTAATATGCAAAACAAGAATGCACATGATGGAAACGTATGCATCCCATACTACCTACTTTAATGCAATTCATTTGGGAATATATGCATCCCATACTACATACTTCCCCAAAATCAACTTCGATGGAAACGTATGCATCCCATACTACATACTTTCCAAAGAGTTCACCTCTTCTGATTGTAAGGTTCAACCCCTCGCCATGCATCCTATCCTTGTACTCATCCTGTTCCCAATAGATTGTCCGTTGCCCGAGGTTGCAGTTGGTCGGTCTAGTTCCGCAACTACAATGCCTAAGTGGTGGTCGTGTTTTCCACTCTGTACCCCGCGTACTCTTCAGAAAGCTGCATTGAATTCGGTTGCAAGACCGTGTAATTCATGTGTCCACCCCTAACCCGACTATAGACTGTCCAACCCTAACCCGACTGTGGACTGACGCATGTGTGTTCACCCCTAGCCCGGCTGTGAACTCATATATATAAACAAGAAAACCCACGTGCATAGGAACGTGATGGCCTCGGGGGTCAAATCCCCCTAGCCTCCCGTAACTTACTCCAGCAAAACTTTGGGAATTAACAGATCGAGATACGAGTCGAGGACTCACTCATGAGTGCCGAAAACGTATCCCTATGACAGGAAGGTACAACACCGACTATGGCCTGCTAGTACTAATGCAATTACCCAACCCCTTAATATGTCGCTCTAATCCCAGCCTCATTCTATTCACTTTGGGCAAACGATAAGATTGCTTCCAAACTTGCTTATCGACCTCTGGCCTTGGTGATACCAGTCCGTTTTGCCTCTTCCCCAGCTTGGAATTGTCCAGCACTACGGCCTACATTCACCCCTAACCCGGGCTATAAACTTATATTAATGGCACGGCTCGGATGTCCTACGCTTCGGTAGAAGTACAAAACTTAGGGTTGACAGATGCAGGGTATCCCTTACCCTAGTGACTAACTCGAGCCACACCCACCATAGGAGTCAACAAAACCAACAACAGATACCAAACATCCCCATACAAGAATTGTCAACACTATAGTACACAGGGGGAATAAGTCATCACAATACCTAATCAACAACCAGACTAAGCAACCTATGGGGTTTCTGCCCGAAAGTTTAAAAAGTCATAACTCCCTCGATACAACTCTGATTGGGGTGTACGAGCCCAATCCAGAAAGGTAAGAACCTAGGCTACAACTTCCTAGTTGCTCATAAACTCAAATTCCATCAACTAGGTCCTCAAAATAGTCTCTCAAGCCTCAGCCCGTGTATTTCCTGTACACGGACTGCACCTTACCGTTAGCATAAAACACTGCATACTCATCAGAATGCTACAAACCCAAGTTCTATAGAAAGGTGTGGATGTCCTCCATAATCCTCTAGTTGTTCATAACTCCAAAATATACCAATAGATCACCCTAACACACACATCTCTTACAAATGTACCAAGTCACACCCTACGACTTCCTAAATCAGAGCTCTCAGCTCAATTCCTGGCCTCTATCCAGTATTGCGAAAATCACAATAAATTAACCACTTACTAGAAACAACTAAAATAAGTCTTGTTGGAAAGGTCTTGATATTTACTACAAACCTCTAACAAAACAGTTCCTCAAATTTTGCTGTTAAGGAGCCTCAAATGTGCAATCTCTCCAGGGTATCCAGCACAGTACATGCTAATAAAAACATCATAAATTCTATACTCATCCAATTGACACAAAATTTACACTGAAGAAACTAGTTATCAGTATGAACAACATGCAAAAGGTTTCATGTTCAAACTCCAAGTCTACACTGAGTTCTTCATATTTCAATTAAGCATAGAAATCAGCAGGTTCTTCAGTTACATCTCTAGCTACTGCTTAAAGATCAATTTTTAAGATGTCTATAGATTCATCCAAATACTTCCCTAATTTTTCTGTAGAATCTTAATACAAGTGGGAATACAGGGTAAAAATTTTAGGTTAAGAACTTGCTCCAATTAATTACGAAAATTCCAACAATCTCAGGCATCATGTTAACCAACTGCTGCTGCAACCTTACGACATAGTTCCACAAATGGATTTTATTAAAATATCAAACCATCATACAAAAATCCTAAATAATTCATGTACCATCTAGACATATATAGGAACAATCTGTAAAAATTTGATGATCTAATTCCATATGGTTTTCTCTCGGGAAAATCTAGAAATAGCATTCAGATCAAGGTTCTAGTTCTAGTTTCTGATTTCATCTTCCAATCTTCTTAGATATTCCTCCTTACACTTACTACCACACATGCATGCAAGAAATTATTCAAGAAACAATAAGAAAGGTTTCGAGTAACTCCCCACCCGGAGTTGATGTAGATTAGTTGATTTCCTTGAGCTTTCCTTCATTGAGAATCCCTCCTAGAGCTCCTTCTTCAGTCTCTCTTCTTACTCTCCTTCTCTTCTTTTTTTTTTCTTGGTTGAATTCTGAAATTTTAGAACAAGAGAGACGGAAATGAGGGGTTTTCAATGGAGGAGTGAGTGAGGAAAGAGGGGGGAGGGTGAGGCCGCTGTTTAGGTAGTGGGGGTAGGGTTGTAGGGTGGTTTTGAAGTAAAACCATGGCCTAGCCAATGGTTTTGAGGTGTGGTGTGTTGGCTGCCCATTTTAATAATTAAACAGGTTCTTTGATGCGAGACGAGAGGTTAATCGAGTGTGCGCAAGATATATCCAACATAGTATCATACAGTGCTATATTTGCATAGGCATCGTACCAAAAACAAGTGTTTTCACCAGTATTGGTCCTCCTCATTCTCGTGCATCTTTTAGATAGCAACCCTCCTATGAACCACCCCACAAACCTTACTGCACACCATGATAGCAAAACCGACCAAAACACTGCAATCATGTCCATGCATACAGACAATATACATATATACATATAAAAGTGTTGTACAATCCGGGGTACTACCTTACGCCCTCGTTTGAATCGTTCTGTCCCCAGAACGATGCTAGGGGCATAAATAGCAGACAATCATCAATGATCAGAAGATACTTTTCTGGACCATCACCAATTCCTGGAGGAACACTCTCGAAACTGATTCTTAAAGTGCTCAGTACCGGCTCCCAAGCCTCAAGTGCTCAACGCACTCCTCCATCCTGAAGATCATTCTCATCATGTGTATCATTTTAGGGCATACCGCATCCCGTATCCACCGTACTAGGGTGAATCACCTTGGGGTGTGTTGCTCTCATCTTGGACTACTGGAGATCATTCCCTCTCCATCGAACTTTCTGGGGTCTGTGGTGTCCTACGTTCCGAAAATACTGGAGAATATCTCACTCTACGGATTGTTCTGGAGCCCTCACCACACGAACTCCTCATGAGTTTTGCTCTCGTCCCGAACTACTGGAGATCATTCCCACTCCACAGAATGTTCTGGGGCCTATTTCGTCCCTCGTCTAGAATGCTGGGGAATATCTCTCTTCGCGGATCGTTCTAGAGCCATCTATTCATCCTTGAATTTCTTCGTGGGTACTACTCTCGTCCTTGGAATTCTAGAGATCAATTCCTACTCCACAGATCATTCTGGGATATATGTCATACCTCGTCCGGAATACTGAGGAATGTCTTGCTCCTTGGATCGTTCTGGAGTCAACATCCCACTAACCTATTTGTGTATGTTGCTCTCGTCCCTGGAATACTGGAGACCAATTTCTACTCCACAGATCATTCTGGGGCATATTTCACCCCTCGTCTGGAATACTAAGGAATTTCTCACTCCATGGATCATTTTGGAGTCAACGTCATACACGACCTTCCCGTGCGCATTGCTCTCGTCCTCGGAATACTGGAGGCCAATTCCTACTCCACAGACCATTCTGGGGCATATTTCATCCCTCTTCTGGAATACTGAAGAACTTCTCACTCCGTGGACCATTCTAGAGCCAACGTCACACCATCCTTCCCTTGAGTGTCGCTCTCATCCTCGGAATACTAGAGACCAATTCCTACTCCACACATCATTCTGGGGCATATTTCATCCCTTGTTTGGAATACTGAGGAACTTCTCACTCCGTGGATCATTCTGGAGCCAATGTCATTATTCGAATTTCTCGTAAGTATTACTCTCGTCCCGAAATACTGGAGATCATTCCCACTCCACAGAATGCTCTGGGGCCTATTTCATCCCTCGTCTGGAATGCTGGGGAACATCTCACTTCGTGGGTCATGCTGGAGCCTTTCTACTCACGATCATTCTCGTTTCATCGTATCTCCTTTTTAGTGCCTAATTCAAGTTTTCAGTATATCTTCCAGCTCTCGGTTGCACTACTTAAGGGTCGGTGACCGCTCACTCCTTAGAAGAAAACGAGGCTTTTCAATGAGAAGGCAAAAATTTTAGTTTCATGCCTTATCCCAAACACTTAAATAAATAAGCGCAAGACACGAGATGACCAAATGCCCATGAAAATTTTCATGCTTTATAAAGGTGGTAATATCTTGCTACAGAACATAGTAAAAGTTTGCCATTCATGGCTAGTAAGAAATGCAGCTAACAAAATATATTACTATTCTAGACCATGCACCACTTCACAATTCCTTCCAGCTAAGCTGAAGTTTGTCCCTGACGAACCGACTTCTTCTCTTTATTGACCACTTTTAGTAACTGGTCATTAGGGTTCCCTTGCAGTTGTGGACAATTCAATTTCTTGTGCCTGGCTTCTCCTCAGTTATAGCAGGTGCTTGTCTGGGTTCTTTTTGGGCATTGACTCTTGAAATGACCTTGTTCCTTACAAAAGTAACACACCACCATCTGACTAGGTTCTTTAAGCTTTCTGGACCCGGGAGTTGAATTCCGCTTGTCATGGTCAGGGGCGAGAATACCCTTCTTCCACTTTTTCTTCGTCTCGACCTCGCCTTGACTCTGTCTCATGTCCATTTCTGTTACCGCAGCTCTCCTTACTAGCTTGTCAAATCGGCGAATGCCTAACGGAACCATCCTTGACCTCAGTCCACGCCTAAGCCCTTGCTCAAACCTCTGGGCTTTCTTCGCTTCCTCCTGGACCATCTCTAGTGCATACCGTGACAGTTGACAAAACTTTGTCTCATATTCCCTGACAGACATATTTTCCTGCTTCAAATTGTGGAACTCCATTCCCTTTTCTTCTTGCACATCTGTGGGAAAATATTGCTATCGAAATTCCTCAAGGAAAACTTCCCAAGTGATCTGGCCTCCTCCAAGACCTTGCTTCACGGACTGCCACCAAACTCCGGCATCCTTCTCCAGCAGAATTGTGGCCAAACAAACCTTGCTGTCCTCTGGAGTCACCAGTACCTCAAACACCATCTCCACCTGAAATATCTAGTCATTAGCAGCCGTGGGGTCGTCATGTCCTTCAAAAACTGGAGATTTCATCCTCTTGAACGATTCCACCATCTTTATTGGGTCTGTCGGTACAGCGACTCCTGGTGTTCCCTGTGGCGGCACTGGGTTTTTGCTAGCTTCCACAAATGCTCCCATCATCTGGTATATGCGGGTGAACTCTGCTTCAACATTGAAGTTTGTGCAGTTGATCCTACTGCCTTCGCCCTCAGCCATTCTGCAGTGGTTGTTTCTGATTCTTCTAGACACCCTTCAAAGAAAGAAAACACACAGGGTTAGTTCGGGATGTAGGGAAGATCACCACATAAGTAGAAAGTGAAAAATTATGATTTTGACCTTCCTACAATCCAAACTGGACCCAGCTATTTGGTATTTCAAGTCAAATTTCTTACTATGTTAGCCTGCAATTTGAAGTCAGCTCTGATACCACTTTTGTAACGCTCCGGATCCCCGGTACCGAACATCCGTGATGCAACCAGAATTTTTGCCTTCAAATGCATCTCAACATAGTAATAACACAAAAATTTAAAAACATTTTATTGCCAAATATAGTCATTACATTATTGATTACAACCAATGTCTTGTTCCTGAACAAGAATACAAATTACATCAACTTATTGCATGTTGTTACATATATATCATCTCCTCTTGTAAAGTTAACAGCAATGTCCCGGAATGGTAGTCAACGGATCACTGCCGAACTCCGCTGAACGGTTAATCTGCTTCCCTGGGGCTTGCTCCTCAGTTTGAGACTTCTGCTACACAACTCTGATATCTCTGCACCAGTTCGAAAGGTGGAATCGGTACCTAAAAGGTGGGGAACGTTAGTACTTCGACTGACGCAATACTGATAATAACAGCGATCCTCCAAATTGGCAACCACAAACCATCTTGAATGGAAAGAGAAACGTGCATCCTAAATTATGTAGTGCTCGTGTATGCCATGATCTAACAACTAAATGCACCAATCACAAGCCTATTCTAAAGCTAGCAAGACTTGGGAATCTGGATCCGCATGCATCCCATACTACATGCATTCCAGACCCAAGCATGGCATAATCTATTATGCAAAACAAGAATGCACATGATGCACCTACTCTAATGCAATTCATTTGGGAACGTATACATCCCATACTACATACTTTCCCAAAATCAATTTCGATGGAAACGTATGCATCCCATACTATATACTTTCCAAAGAGTTTGCCTCTTCTGATTGTAGGGTTCAACCCCTCACCATGCATCCTATCCTTGTACTCATCCTGTTCCCAATAGATTGTCCATTGCCCAAAGAGGTTGCAGTTGGTCGGTCTAGTTCCGTCACTACAGTGCCTAAGTGGTGGTCGTGTTTGCCACTCGGTACCCGCGTATAAACCTCTTCAGAAAGCCGTATTGAATTCGGTCGTAAGACCATGTAATTCATGTGTCCACCTCTGACCCGGTTGTTGACTATCCACCTCTAACCCGGCTGTGGATTGACGCATGCGTGTTCACCCCTAGCCCGAATGTGAATTGATATATATAAACAACAAAACCCACGTGCATATGAATGTAATGGCCTCGGGGGTCAAATCCCCCTAACCTCCCGTACCTTACTCCGGCAAAACTTTGAGATTTAATAGATCGAGATAAGAGTCGAGGACTCACTCATGAGTGCCAAAAACGTATCCCTATGACAAGAAGGTACAACACCGACTATGGTCTGCTAGTACTAATGCAATTACCCAACCCCTTAATATGTCACTCTAATCCCAGCCTCATTCAATTCACTTTGGGTAAACGATAAGATTGCTTCCAAACTTGCCCATCGACCACTGGCTCTGGCGATACCGGTCCGGTTCGCCTCTTCCCCGACTTGGAATTGTCCAGAACTATGGCCTACATTCACCCCTAACCCCGGCTGTGAATGTATGCGTTCACCCCTAACCCGAGCTATGAACTTATATTAATGGCACGACTCGGATATCCTACGCTTCGGCAGAAGTTCATAACTTAGGGTCGACAGATGCAAGGTATCCCTTACCCTAGTGACTAACTCGAATCACACACCCACCATGGGAGTCAACAAAACCAACAACAGATACCAAACATCCCCATACAAGAATTATCAATACTGTAGTACACAGGGGGAACAAGTACTCACAATACCTAGTCAATAACCAGACTAAGCAACCTACGGGGTTTCTGCCTGAAACTTAAAAAGGTCATAACTCCCTCGATACAACTCCAATTAAGGTGTACGAGGCCAATCCAGAAAGGTAAGAACCTAGGCTACAACATCCTAGTTGCTCATAAACTCAAATTCCATCATGTAAGTCCTCAAAATAGTCTCTCAAGCCTCAGCCTGTGTATTTTCTATACACGGGCTGCGCCTTACCGGCAGCATAAAACAGTGCCTACTCATCAGAATGCTACAAACCCAAATTCTATGGAAAGGTGTGGATGTCCTCCACAATCCTCTAGTTATTCATAAGTCCAAAATATACCAATAGATCACCCTAACACACACATCTCTCACAAATGTACCAAGTCACACCCTAGAACTTCCTAAATCAGAGCACTCAGCTCAATTCTTGGCCTCTATCCAGTATTGCAAAAATCACAATAAATCAACCACTTACTGGAAACACCTAAAATAGGTCTTGTTGGAAAGGTCTTGATATCTACTACAAACCTTTAACAAAACAGTTCTTCAAATTTTGCTCTTAAGGAGCCTCAAATGTGCAATCTGTAAAAGGTAACAAATTTGGCTGAAACCATCACAATACATGCTAATAAAATCATCATAAATTCTTTGCTCATCCAATTGACATAAAATTTACAGTGAAGAAACTATATATCAATATGAACAATATGCATAAGGTTTCATATTCAAAATCCAAGTCTACACTGAGTTCTTGATATTTCAATTAAGCACGGAAATCAGCATGTTCTTCAGTTACCGCTCTAGCTACTACTTAAAGATCAATTTTTAACATGTCTATAGATTCATCCAAATACTTCCCTAATTTTTCTGTAAAATCTAGATACAAGTGGAAATACAGGGTAAAAATTTCAGATTAAGAACTTGCACCAATTAATTATGAAAATTCCAATCTCAAGCATCATGTTAACCAACTGCTGTTGTTGCTTTACAACACAATTCCACAAATAGATTTTATTAAAATATCAAACCATCTCAAAAAAATTCTAAATAATCCATGAACCTAGGAACAATTTGTAAAAAATTGATGGGCTAATTCCATGTGGTTAGTTCTCGAAAAAATCTAGAAAATAGCATTCAGATCAAGGTTCTAGTTTCAGTTTATGATTTCATCTTCCAATCTTCTTAGATATTCCTCCTAACACTTACTACCACACATGCATGCAAGAAATCATTCAAGAAACAATAAGAAAGTTTTAGAGTAACTCCCCACCCGGAGTTGATGTAGAGTAGTTGATTTCCTTGAGTTTTCCTTCCTTGAGAATCCCTCCTAGAGCTCCTTCTTCAATCTCTCTTCTTACTCTCCTTCTCTTCTTTTTTATTCTTGGTTGAGTTCTGAAATTTCAGAACAAGAGAGATGGAAATGCGGGGTTTTCGATGGAGGAGTGAGTGAGTAAAGAGGGGGGAGGGTGAGGCCAGTTTTTAGGTAGTAGGGGGTAGGGTTGTAGGGTGGTTTTGAAGTAAAACCATGGCCTAGCCAATGGTTTTGAGGTGTCGTGTGTTGGCTGCTCATTTTAATACTTAAACAGGTTCTTTGATGCGAGACGAGAGGTTAATCGAGTGTGTGCAAGATATATCCACTGTAGTATCATACAGTGTTATATTTGCATAGGCGTCGTACCAAAACTAGTGTTTTCACCAGTATCGGTCCTCCTTATTCTCGTGCATCTTTTAGAATGCAACCCTCCTATGAAATGCCCCGCAAACCTAACCGCACACCGCGATAGAAAAATCAACCAAAACACTGCAATCATGTGCACACATACAGACAATATACATATATACATATAGAAGTGTCGTACAATTCGGGGTATTACAAATTTCATCAAGAAGCTCTTGGTGAAGGTAGCCAAAGTGATAGGCCTCTCCAGCCTCTCCATTTCTGCACTCCACCTGATCTGGGCCAGATCGATGAGCTGGATGATTATTACATCCACTCGATCAACATCAGAGATCCGCGCTGCTTGCAACACCTGCTCAGTCCCAATCAGCCACTGCTCAGCTTCTAGTAGAGTCTCGGTACCCGTGAACTTGTCCGGTGCAACCTCATGAAATCAGCAACTGAGCCATGTCTCGGCGATAATAACTTTGGAGTGGGTCCAACGGTGGTTCGATTAATGGCCTCCAAGGTAGCCCTCACAAGTTCGTTATGCTCTTGTTGCAGCGCCATCATTTGCTGCAATGCCTGGAGGACAGCTGCAATGCCCGACTGCTCATCCCTGGGTCAGGAAGTAGAAGATCCTCCACGAGCCATGATCTGCTATTCCATCAATTCAGGTTAATGTCCAGATTACAAATTGGTTATTGGATATCCATGTGATTGACGTGGTTGCACATCGTCGAGTTAAACTGGTTAAAGCCAAAATCTGGCTAACATATTAGCCAAACATGACTAACACATTGGCCAAACCTGGCAGTGATACCACTGAAACGTTGTCATGCCCCGCTTCCCATTATACGAAAATACGGGCACACAACTGAGACCCAACGGATGATGGGTACATCATCCATAACCTGTACAGTTTAACTCAACGATATGAAATATAACAACCATGCATGCAATAAGATATCACAAAAACTTGAATAATCCATAAAATATCTCATACATAACCAACATCTGGAAAGCAAATAATTTCGGGTCAACAAAGCCCAGAATACAAAGTATGAAAGTAATACAATGCTAGGAATAAAATAACATGAATAAAATAACTATGGCTACCAATTCCACTCAAATCTTTAGAACATCAGTTCTCCAAGTCCTTCAGTTGCTTCCTCTACAACACCTGTAATCTCAGCATCCAGAGATGGGAAAAAATACCCGTATGAGCAAGCTCTGGCGACAAGTAGTAGCAAGCAGTAACATATGAAATAAGGGATTATATAACAAGACCAAGAAATTAGGACAATATCAGACTCAATAAATGATAAACATTAACGAAAGCAAAAGTCGATAATTAATAATTCAGTAATCGAGAATCAATGTTCAATAACCAATATTCAGTATTAATGTCAATGTTCAGTGTTCATCCAATGTCTATCAGTCTTTTAATAACCTATCTAATGCACACAATCCTGTGTCCTATACCATAGGTTCCGGTGCATACAATCAAGTAAACGTTTAGACAATAGTGGTGAATTCTACAGGGTCCTGTACTCGAGTCTGACAATATCAATGACCAATGACCGATGACCGATGACCGGTGGCCAATATGCGATGAATTCGAATACTGTAGTTTGTAATCCACAATCAATCGATGACCAATATGGCCGACAACAATGACCAATATCCCTTTCGGAGTAGACTCTCCTATATTGTCCACTAGTAAGTCGACCCTTATTTTCCAGCTTGTTATTATTTATTAACAATTAGTTATGAACATGTAATCAATGAGAACGGTGGTATGAAACAATATCAAGGAGACATCAAGGCTATGCAATACATGAAATATACATAGTACAATTCATTGAATATGGAAAATACGGGTTTATATGCAAAACATAACAATATATGGACTCAGTGTACTAAAATTTCTATGTGCAAGGTTTTATGTTTCGATGTCAAGAACCGGATCGAAACCTCAGTACAAACTCGGGTGAACAACATTGCAGCAAATTTGAATGTTCAACAATGCGATAATTTTACGGTTCAAGTTTTAAATAAAAAACAATGGCACGATAAGACGACTATAAATCAATAATATGATACAATAAAGAAAACAACGGAGTTCAATTAGATGCGATACTCAATTCGATTACTGCTTGCCAGAATTCAAGGAGTGTTTTCTAGAACTAGAACAATTAAAATGAGTTCAAGGGACGCTTGCCCTGTTAGAAGACGATTCTGAATATGAAAGAATAACAAGATAAGAATCCCAACACCAACACGTGCATGACACATACCATCACGCACTGGCAAAGGCACGTGGACAAGAATCCACAGTGTAACTACCGTTTTTGTTCTTTTCCTTTTTCCCTTCATTGTAATATTTTAACTGCATTGAATAAAATACTTTATTTTTTCCTTGACCATCTTAATTAAATTTAGTTCATGAACTACTCTTTTTCATCTTGTTAGACTATTTTCTTGTTGTTCCCATTTTAACTTGATTGTGAGTATTTTATTTGAACCCTATTGTCTTCAAATTCATCTCTCATTGAACCCAAAACCCAATTGCAATTATTTATAGAGCCAAATCCATTATTATTGGATCCTAGCCCATTAGCCTAACAACCTAATTGTATCCTATAAATAATACCCTAATGCAAACCCTAAAAATACAACCTAAAACCCTAGCCATCTTCTCTCTCTCTCTCTCTCTCCGCTCTACCGTCAGCAAAACCCACCCCGATCAACCCCTTCATCCCTCTCGACCTCCCTCCGGTGACCCAACCCCGAGCGTAACCAGCACAGCTCTGCCTGCAATGCCCAGTACCACCCTACACCCTCTGCTGCTCCTCCTCCATAGCAACAGACCCGAAGACCCCCCTATTGATGTCCTTGTCTGCCGCAGCAAACGCCAATGCCAGTGCCACCAGTGCCCCAGTCCTGTCGACATCAGCCTGCCGCAGCCGCCGTCAGCCTTACTGCCGTTGCTACTACTCCTTCATTATTGCTACCGTTGTTGTCTTCTCTTTTGCTGTGTTGCTTGCTCTTGTGCACGTAGTGTGCACGTGGTTTGTGGGTTCGTATTCGTTTCTCCGGGATTCTCATTCCATTATTCTTTGGTATTCGAATTAATCGTCCATAAGGCAAGTCACTTTTTCTCTTGAATTGAATGTTGTATCAAATTCAAATTTTTATTGAAATTCTTGCAAGTAGATCCAATCGTTCTTCGTATTGTATACTATTGTTCATCTTTCGTTGAGTATATTGAGGGTTTGCACGAGCTAACCCAAATATTCTCGACTTCGTGCCTTAGTAGACTCCGAAAATTGAATCTTTCATGCATTCATGTAGTAGTGATAGTAGAATTTATTGATGCAAACAACACACATAATTTATCGTAGAATTAATTGCTAGGTTGTGTGATTGAATGATCGACTGATGTTTTGTTGTTGTTAAATTAGTGTATGTGTGTATTCTTGATGATGTTTACCAATGCTATTGTGTCTACCATGCTGATTATAAGATTCATTGACTAATTGAAGTAGAACCCATCATGTTAGATTGCTTTATTAGTTGAAATACACTGAAAATATGTATGTTTGTTGTCTGTCTGGTATTTGTGTGACATTTCCGACCATGTATTTGACATCAAAATTAATAACTTTATGAATAGGAGTTGTAGCCCTATGTCTCTAGTTTCCAGAACATCTAAGATCTTTAAATTCCGAGTTGTATTATATAAGTTATGATGATATACTACTGTTGTGTTTTATTTCCAGAATTTCAGATTTCTGTATGTTTTCATGTTTAAACTTTTAAATGGATAAGTTAATATTCGAATAATTATTTGAAAATTTAGATAACATGATTAGGAGTCTAATGAATACTTTTTATGAATTTATGATTGAGTTTTCGCCGATCCTAAAAATATAACAACATTGTAATATCCCGATCGACTATTAATAATATTATTTTATTAACGTATGACTACTTGATTATTTTATTTTTCTTTCACCATTGTGTTATCTTTTAGCCATGACAATCTAATGAATAATTAGAGATGGTTGTGTAGCTAAACCTAGGGTTTGTTGTAGTTAAACCTAGGGTTACAAAGACATAAGAATCCTTCTAGAACACCCTCCCCTCCACATCACCCTCCACCTCACCAAGGACCCATACCCTCACCGTACCTCCACATCACCTCCCTTCCAATAGATGCAACCGGCCATGAAAGGAGGAGGGGGTTTTGGATAATTGTGTGGGTGCACAATTGCAATGACCTCCCTTCTCTCCTCCAATAAATACCCCCTTCCTTCTCCATAATCTTACTTTAGAAATATCAAAGAAAAAAAAAAGAGAAAGGAAAAGAATGAGTGATCTAACTTGAGAGTTTTTAATTGTAGGTTGATAGGAGTTCTAGGAGAAAAAAGGAAAGTAGTCTAGTCTTCCATCAAGAAAGAAACAAGGTAGGGGTTTCTCATGGTTTGTGTTATTTATTTGTTGTTTGTTTGTTTATTGAATGATGGTTTTTGATGCTCTTCTTCTTCTTACCCTCTTGTTTACCTTTCTTTTTTTGGTATGGATATTATGTTGTATGTTGTAGTAGGAATCATCTAAAAATAGTTCTTTTGTTTGTTGTTGTATGATAAAAAGTTAACTACTTGGACTAAAAGAATACATGCACATAAACTCTTCTTATACAACCATGTAAGGTTGTAGGACTTGAATGTGAGACCATACATAAGGCATATGAATATTGTTTACAACCATGTAAGGTTGTAGGACCTATGATTGAACCTTGGACTAAGAGAGAACATATGTTGATTAAACCTAAAAAAATAAAGTGTTCTTATTTGTTGTATTATTGTTTAGTTTTAATCTTAAAGTATGAAAAGAAAAAGAAACTAGCTAAATCACTAGTGTAGAATAAATAAATAAAAAGATCTTTCTTTCCTAAACACTAGTTGTAAAAAGATCAAAAAGATCTCTTTTATGTCCACTAGTAAGAAACTTATGTTAATAAAGATCTCTTTTTGTAGTAATTTAATTGTAGATGTTTATGCTAAATTTTAGTTGATACTTATAATAGTAGTAGTAGATATGTATGTTTCTAATAAAGTTGTAGTAATAGTAGATATGTATGCTTCTACTAAGTAGCAATAGTAGATGTATGTTTCATTAAAAGTAGTAATAGTAGATGTATGTTCCCATTAAAGTAGTAGATGTATTATATCATATTTAAGGATGAGATTCATGCTACACATGTTGTAGGATCATTCTTAAAAATATTTAGAAGCTATATTCATGCTACACATGTTGTAGGATCATTCCTAAAAATATTTAGAAGCTATATTCATGCTACACATGTTGTAGGATCATTCCTAAAAATATTTAGAAGCTATATTTATGCTTCAAGTGTTGTAGGATTACTTCTAAAAATATTTAGAAGCCATGTTTATGCTTCAAGTGTTGTAGGATCACTTCTAAAAATATTAGAAGTCATATTTATGCTTTACATGTTGTAGGATCACTTCTAAAAATATTAGAAGTCATATTCATGCTTTACATGTTGTAGGATCACTTATAAAAATATTAGAAGTCATATTCATGCTTTACATGTTGTAGGATCACTTCTAAAAATATTAGAAGTCATATTCATGCTTTACATGTTGTAGGGTCACTTCTAAAAATATTAGAAGTCATATTCATGCTTTACATGTTGTAGGATCACTTCTAAAAATATTAGAAGCCATATTCATGCTACAATTGTTGTAGGATTACTTCTAAAAATATTTAGAAGCCATATTTATGCTTCAATTGTTGTAGGATTACTTCTAAAAATATTTAGAAGCCATATTTATGCTTCAAGTGTTGTAGGATTACTTCTAAAAATATTTAGAAGCCATATTTATGCTTCAAGTGTTGTAGGATTACTTCTAAAAATATTTAGAAGCCATATTTATGCTTCAAGTGTTGTAGGATTACTTCTAAAAATATTTAGAAGCCATATTTATGCTTCAAGTGTTGTAGGATTACTTCTAAAATGTTTAGAAGCCATATTCATGCTACTAATGTTGTAGGATCCTTTCTAAAAATGTTTAGAAGCCATATTCACGCTACAAATGTTGTAGGATTGATTCTAAAATTCCTACCTTGTTTAGACTACCTTATTTATGCTTAGAATGTTGTAGGATTTAAATTAAAAATGCCTACAATGCTTGGAATGCGGTATGTTCATACTAGTCATATATCCATGCTTAAGACTTGTTACAAGTGCATGCTAAATCATTCGGTAATTAAGAATATTGTGAGATTGCCATGATTAATTGTCGTAGATTGATGCTTGAAATCGCATGCCATGATTGAATTGCCATAGGCTAAGTAATAAGAAAGAGCCATGTTGGAATTGTAGTTATACTACCTTGTTGTAGTTGATATTAGTAAAGGACCATACATGCTTGTACGGCATAGTATAGCATCCTAGATTGCATGAGGATATGTACCAATGTTTATGTGGGTTAGGAAGAGAACCCATGGACTCTAGTCGAGTAGGTTCTAATTTAAAATGGAACCATAAGAATATGAGCACCCTTCATTCATAGTAATAAGGGTTGAGAAGTTCTAATAGTTGTAGCTTGATAAGTAGCTAAGTATAGGGTATTCAATTACCCTAGGGGTCATCGACCATCAAGACCACATCCTACCTGCTTAGAGTAAAACGGATAGATCTCACTTCGGACGTTGACGGATCTTAACCAATGTAGGTTGACCGTGGGCCGAGAGTGTTGGTAGAATCCGAGTTAGGGATAGTGATGATTGAGAGAGATATTATTACCAGAGTCTTGGATCGAGGGACCACGAGTTGGACCATGATTGGAAACTATGCAAGATTGCATAGGAATAATAACCTCATTAGGATAGTGACTTATAAAATCATTACTTAACCTTTTGCCCGAAAGAAGGGGAATTGGTAGTAGGGTGCACCATACGACCAAACCTTTCTTTAGGGCCGATCTTAGGTGGTGTTATTGGGTTGTGCCTTCCTGTCAAAGGGATGCGTACGGTGCCGTCTCACAAGTTGAGGACACGGGTTGCGTATCTCGCGCTGTTAATTCCTGAAGTACAAGTGGCTGGGGGTGCCACAGGATGCATTGGGCAGTCCTGCGCTTGCAATACCCCAGAGGGTACCACAGGGTAGGCATCGCGCTACCCTGTGCTTGCGAAACCCTATAGTTTGATTTTGGAATGACGCCCGATACATTGGGTTCGTCTAGTTGAGAGAGGTCCGGGTGGCCGGGTCGCAGTGGCGAACATAGACACCACTGATGATATGCAACAGTGGCATATGACCACATCTGCAGCCTCATTAGCCACGTGTAGGTGTCGGGAACAGGTTGTGTACAATTAGAATTCATAACGCGGGTTCAATCCCTATATTTGGAGAAATGGCTTGAGATGGAGTCGCATGTAGTATGGGATGCATGTTGCTTCGGAGACTTGCTGAATATTAGAATAAGAGCATTCTAGTATTAGTCGACATGGCAGTAGTACCCTAGCTTAGTTGATAGTGCATTAGTATTCTAGTTTAGTCGACAGTACATTAGCGTTCCAGGTTAGTTGACAGTGCACTGGTATTCCAGTTTGATTGACATTCGTTGGATTCTTGCACGCACGAACACTTAAACTACACCGACATACTTTACTATGTTTGTATATATTGTTTTGGAGATCCGCTGCTATATGATCAGCCTTTAAGCGTCAGTGAATACTGACGTCCCCACTTCCATAGGTACTGGACCGTAAAAATACAGGTACGGGATTCAGGGGGACTCAAGGCAAGGAAAGTGAGGAGTCAACGTCAAGTTTTAATTTCCGCTGTAATAACTATTTCATGTATACTCTGATGTAATCTAGTGTATTGATGGGAATACTCGGCTTGTAATATGGAGTTAATAAAAAGTTTTAAATTTTCCTGTTTTCTGGGTTTTTTGACTTATTGAAGGAAAGGTCTTGGCTCGTGTCTCGATTTTCCAGTATATGGAAAACGGGGCGCTACAGAGTGGTATCAGAGCCGACTTCAATTTATAGTCCAAACACAGAAGGAAAATACACTTAGGAACGTCGTAGGGGTTAGACTTCCTTTTAGCTGGTTGTAGACAATTATAATTCATACTGTTGTTCCTTCAACTTATGTATTATGTTGTTCTATATCTATGCTAATTTCCGTATCCACTCCATACAGGATGTCGAACGGAGCAGTTCCCCCAGGAAATGGAGTGACACACGGAGTTGCAATCGAGGTGGGCTCGGACTTGGAACCCCTCACAGATGGAGACGAGTCACCGGTTGGAGTAGGATTGGCCAATGGAGGCACCGCAGCTGCCGCAGCAGGGGGTGCCCCTGCCAATGGCCAGAACCCAGCACCACCACCGCCACCACCTCCCCCACCTAACCCAATACAGCAAGCTTTCGACCAGGTCTTGGAAACATGGGGATGGTGCCATGTCTGCCTGGAAAACAGAATGGACTCCTGTGAGTTCGTAGTCCTCAACAATGAGAAAGAAATAGCAGAGTTAAGGAGAGCAAGGGCAAGGGCAGACCGCAAGATAGTAATCCTGAAGCACACCCACCGTGTGCAATTTGGGCGCCTGGAGCGCAAATGCGCGGAGCTGCAGGCACAGGTTTCACCGCTACTTGCACTGTTGGCACCACCTGGCGAAGGGGACGGGACCTCTAGTAGTACTGACTAGGTAGTTAGGCGCCCTAGGCTATTTTGTTATTTTGGATATTTTGCTTCCTACTGTGAGATATAATGTAAGGAAGGTAATGGCTATGTAAGACCTGGGGTTATGATATAATGAAGTTAGCTTTATGTTTTCTGCAAATCTTATGTGCATGATAAATTGAATGAATGTTATTTTTGTAACAAGTATGATGCCCTGTGTGTTCCGTTACTCTCTTCTGCCAGATGTCACGCAGGACCAGGAGTGGTAGGACCGACAATCTGGAAGGCGAGGGCAGTGGAGGCAATGGTACAGGTCTTGATTTGGAGACAGAATTTGCTCGTATGTACCAGGCCTTGGGTGACCTCGCAGAAGCAAGCCGAAACCACGTGCAGCAACCAGGAGCACACGGTGGTAATCGGGGAGCAGCAGCTACCGACCCTGTTAAGATGGTCGAATCATTCCGAAGGATGAGGCCGCCTGTTTTTGAAGGCAAGGCAGACCCGACAGCGGCTGACGACTAGATTCGTCAAGTCGAGACTGTGTTTGAGGTGATGTTGACGCCAGAGGATAGCAAGGTCAGGTTAGCCAGTGTTCTGCTAGAAAAAGATGCCGGAGTCTGGTGGCAATCAGTAAAAAGAGGCATGGGCGAAGGGCCCATTACCTGGGAGGATTTTCTAGCAGAATTCAGGCAACACTATTTCCCACTAGACGTGCAAGAGGAAAAAGCCATGGAGTTCCACAACCTAAAGCAGGAAAGCATGACGGTCCGAGAATATGAGACCAAGTTCACCCAGCTTTCTCGCTATGCCCCGGAAATGGTACAAGATGAAGTTAAAAAGACCAAGAGGTTTGAGCAAGGGCTTAAGCCAGCACTTAGGACCAAGATGATACCGCTTTGCATCCGGAGGTTCGAGAAGCTAGTCCGTCGAGCAGCTACGACGGAGTTAGACATGAATAAGGGGCCAGAACTACAAGAAAACACTGGGGGGTGGAACAAGGGAAAGAGGTAGGCACCAGCGTCAGGATTCAGAAACCAAGGGGGGAACCCAAAATTTCAGAAGAAGGTTAACAACACCAGCACCCTCGGGACAAGGAACTGTTTTACATGTGGTGAGCCAGGGCATTTCAGGCACCAATGCCCCAAGAATGGGAACCCTCAGAGTGATGCCTGCACCTGCTACAATTGCGGGAAGGTTGGCCATGTTCGGCCAAACTGTCCCCAACTTCACAGGGGCAACGGTGGGCCGGCTCCCAAGGCCAACAAGAAGGGGATAAACCGCCAGGGGAAAGTATTTGCGCTCACAGAAGAAGACGCCAACGAAGACGAGGGAGTTATCACCGGTAGGTGAAGGAGTATGGTTAAGCTTTTGTAGTATTTTGAATATTTTTGGCATAAGATAAGTATCAATGTAACCACTTTTGTAAACAGGTTGGATTAATATAAATGAAATCCAGGCAACTGTTTTGTTTGATAGTGGGTCATCACATTCCTTCGTGTCTGGAACATTCTCCAAGAAGCTGAAATGCACCCAGGAGGCAACTCCGGAATCAGTATTGTTGGTGGGTACCCCATCAGGAGCAACCCTCCCTGCAAATTCATGCTACAAGGGATGCAATCTCCTGATTGACGGAAAGACCCTGAGCATAGACTTACTAGAATTGGGCTTGGTAGGGACAGACGTAATTACCGGGATGGACTGGATGGCCAGGCATAAGGCTAGCATCGATTGCAAGGAAAAGAGGGTAACCATTACCCCACCCGGAGGGCCGGAGCTTGTGTTCCAGGGAAGGAAGAAACAGAATGCGGAAATTCTTACAGCAGCAACTAGGGTACTAGTACCAAGTGAAGTCAAGGCGATACCGATCGTACGAAAATTTCCCCGCATATTTTTGGAAGAATTACCTGGACTCCCACCGCGCAGGGATGTTGAGTTCAGCATTACTATCCAGCCAGGCAGCGCACCAGTGTCGAAAAACACCCTATCGGATGGCGCCAATAGAGCAGAAAGAAGTGAAGGAGCAAATTGAAGAACTGCTACAGAGAGGGTTCATCAGGCCAAGTGCCTCACCCTGGGGGGCACCTGTGCTACTAGTAAAGAAGAAGGATGGAACCTCGAGAATGTGCATCGATTATCGGGAATTGAACAAGGTGACTATTCGAAATCAGTACCCCATTCCCAGGATTGATGACCTGTTTGATCAGCTTCAGGGAGCAGCTGTATTTTCAAAAATCGATTTGCGTTCAGGCTATCATCAAGTTCGGGTCAGAGAAGAAGATATACCCAAGACTGCATTCCGGACTCGGCACGGTCATTACGAGTTTTTAGTAATGCCATTCGGAGTGACAAACGCTCCAGCAATCTTCATGGACATGATGAACCGCATCTTGCGACCATTCATCGATTCCTTCGTAGTTGTCTTCCGAGACGACATCTTGGTATATTCAAAAACAGAAGAGGACCATGCTGAGCACCTAACTGCAGTATTGGCCAAGCTACGAGAGCACCAGCTATATGCCAAACTGACAAAATGCGAATTCTGGAAGTCAGAAGTGGCCTTCTTGGGCCATGTCCTTTCTAAGGAGGGAGTGGCTACAGACCCGCAGAAGATAGAAGCAGTAAAAGATTGGCCTCAGTCGAGAACTGTGAAGGAGGTCAGAAGCTTCTTAGGCATGACCGGGTACTACAGGAAGTTCATCCAGAACTATGCCAGAATTGCCGTACCACTGACTGCCCTGACCAAGAAGAACGTAAGTTTTGATTGGACTGAGAAGTGTGAAGATAGTTTCCAAGAGCTGAAGAATAGACTGATTACCACACCAGTTTTGGTTCTGCCTCAACCAGACAAGGGATACGTAATCTTCAGTGATGCTTCGCTTTTGGGGTTTGGATGTGTTCTGATGCAAGAAGGAAGAGTCATAGCATACGGATCAAGGCAACTTCGACCACACGAGAAGAATTACCCGACACACGACTTAGAATTGGCTGCAATAATCTTTGCTCTGAAATTATGGCGGCACTATGTCTATGGATCAAAGGTGGAAATGTTTACCGACCATAAAAGCCTGAAGTATATCTACCAACAAAAAGACTTGAATCTCAGGCAAAGGCGATGGTTGGAGGTTCTGGAAGACATAAGACCAGAAATTTTATATCACCCAGGAAAAGCCAATGTCGTGGCCGATGCGCTCAGCAGAAAACGAATTGTAGCCATGCTCACTGTGATGAGACGAGAGCTACAAGATGAGATCAGACAAGCCGGCATCAAACTAGTTGTTGAAGATTTAAGCACCTTTTTGGCCAATCTAGAGCTACACCCGAGTCTGAATGACCGAGTCAAGAAGGCTCAATGGGGTGATGCAGAGATTGAAGCACGAAAGCAGCTAGTCAACAAAGGTAAAGCCCCAGAGTTCAGTATAAAGGAAGGGTCGCTTTGGCTTGCGAGCAGGTTGTGTGTGCCAAAAATCGACGAGTTGCGGGGAGATATCATGAAAGAAGCACACTCCACCTTACTCACAGTCCACCCAGGAAGCACAAAGATGTATAAGGATATAAAACAACATTTTTGGTGGGCTGGAATGAAGCGAGATGTGGCAGAATTTGTGGCCAAATGCCTTACGTGTCAGAAAGTCAAAGCGGAGAACCAGAGACCAGGAGGTCTGCTACAGCCCCTACCCATTCCAGAGTGGAAATGGGAGAACATTAGCATGGATTTCATCACGGGACTGCCCAGAAGCTCAAAGGGGAACGACTCGATTTGGGTAATAGTGGATCGCTTGACAATGTCCGCACATTTTCTCCCAGTAAAGACAACTTGGTCGGTAGAAAAGCTGGCAGAAGTCTACATAGAAAACATTGTGAAGCTACATGGGGTGCCAGTATCAATCGTTTCCGACCGGGATGCCAGGTTTACGTCCCGATTTTGGCAGAGTCTGCAAGAGGCCTTGGGGACGAGACCAGATTTCAGCACCGCTTTCCACCCGCAAACAGATGGGCAGACAGAAAGAGTTAACAGAATTCTCGAGGACATGCTAAGGGCATGCATAATGGACTTCAGAGGGAGCTGGGAATAATATTTAGCATTGGTAGAGTTTGCATATAACAACAGCTACCAAGCAAGTATTGGGATGGCTCCATATGAAGCATTGTATGGAAGGAGATGCAGGACCCCTGTGTGCTGGTTTGAAGTAGGTGAAAGACAAATGTTCGGACCTGAAATAGTGCAACAAACATCCGAAAAGATCGAACTAATCAGGAAAAGGATGCAAGCAGCACAAACCAGACAGAAAAGCTATGCTGACAACCGCAGGCGAGACCTAGAATTCGAGGAAGGTGATTCGGTATTCCTGAAGGTCTCACCTACAAGGGGAGTGGTCAGATTCGGAAGAGGCGGCAAGCTAGCACCACGATATATTGGACCCTACCAAATTTTGAAAAGGATCAGGGAAGACGACATACAAACTAGAGCTACCAGCCGAATTGTCCCAGGTACATGATGTATTCCACGTTTCAATGCTGAAGAAATATGTACCCGATCCAAATCACCAGCTGCCAGATGTCCCTGAAGACCTACAAGTGGACCTTACATATAAGGAGCGGCCGGTGAAAGTCATCGATCGATGGGATAAAGTACTAAGAAACAAGACTATTCCAATGGTCAAGGTTCTCTGGAGGAACCAACTCGTGGAAGAAGCCACTTGGGAGACAGAAAGCCAGATGAAGCTATCTTTTCCCGAGTTATTCTGAGTATCATTGTTTCTCCTCGCCCCACTTAGTACTGTTCTGAGGACAGAACTATTCTAAGGAGGGAGTATTGTAATATCCCGATCGACTATTAATAATATTATTTTATTAACGTATGACTACTTGATTATTTTATTTTTCTTTCACCATTGTGTTATCTTTTAGTCATGACAATCTAATGAATAATTAGATATGGTTGTGTAGCTAAACCTAGGGTTTGTTGTAGTTAAACCTAGGGTTACAAAGACATAAGAATCCTTCTAGAACACCCTCCCCTCCACATCACCCTCTACCTCACCAAGGACCCATACCCTCACCATACCTCCACATCACCTCCCCTCCACTAGATGCAACCGGCCATGAAAGGAGGAGGGGGTTTTGGATAATTGTGTGGGTGCACAATTGCAATGACCTCCCTTCTCTACTCCTATAAATACCCCCTTCCTTCTCCATAATCTTACTTTAGAAATATCAAAGAAAAAAAAAAGAGAAAGGAAAAGAATGAGTGATCTAACTTGAGAGTTTTTAATTGTAGGTTGATAGGAGTTCTAGGAGAAAGAAGGAAAGAAGTCTAGTCTTCCATCAAGAAAGAAACAAGGTGGGGGTTTCTCATGGTTTGTGTTATTTATTTGTTGTTTGTTTGTTTATTGAATGATGATTTTTGATGCTCTTCTTCTTCTTACCCTCTTGTTTACCTTTCTTTTTTTGGTATGGATATTATGTTGTATGTTGTAGTAGGAATCATCTAAAAATAGTTCTTTCGTTTGTTGTTGTATGATAAAAAGTTAACTACTTGGACTAAAAGAATACATGCACATAAACTCCTTGCATACAACCATGTAAGGTTGTAGGACTTGAATGTGAGACCATACATAAGGCATATGAATATTGTTTACAACCATGTAAGGTTGTAGGACCTATGATTGAACCTTGGACTAAGAGAGAACATATGTTGATTAAACCTAAAAAAATAAAGTGTTCTTATTTGTTGTATTATTGTTTAGTTTTAATCTTAAAGTATGAAAAAAAAAGAAACCAGCTAAATCACTAGTGTAGAATAAATAAATAAAAAGATCTTTCTTTCCTAAACACTAGTTGTAAAAAGATCAAAAAGATCTCTTTTATGTCCACTAGTAAGAAACTTATGTTAATAAAGATCTCTTTTTGTAGTAATTTAATTGTAGATGTTTATGCTAAATTTTAGTTGATACTTATAGTAGTAGTAGTAGATATGTATGTTTCTAATAAAGTTGTAGTAATAGTAGATATGTATGCTTCTACTAAGTAGCAATAGTAGACGTATGTTTCATTAAAAGTAGTAATAGTAGATGTATGTTCCCATTAAAGTAGTAGATGTATTATATCATATTTAAGGATGAGATTCATGCTACACATGTTGTAGGATCATTCTTAAAAATATTTAGAAGCTATATTCATGCTACACATTTTGTAGGATCATTCCTAAAAATATTTAGAAGCTATATTTATGGTTCAAGTGTTGTAGGATTACTTCTAAAAATATTTAGAAGCCATGTTTATGCTTCAAGTGTTGTAGGATTACTTCTAAAAATATTTAGAAGCCATGTTTATGCTTCAAGTGTTGTAGGATCACTTCTAAAAATATTAGAAGTCATATTTATGCTTTACATGTTGTAGGATCACTTCTAAAAATATTAGAAGTCATATTCATGCTTTACATGTTGTAGGATCACTTCTAAGAATATTAGAAGTCATATTCATGCTTTACATGTTGTAGGATCACTTCTAAGAATATTAGAAGTCATATTCATGCTTTACATGTTGTAGGATCACTTCTAAAAATATTAGAAGCCATATTCATGCTTTACATGTTGTAGGATCACTTCTAAAAATATTAGAAGCCATATTCATGCTACAATTGTTGTAGGATTACTTCTAAAAATATTTAGAAGCCATATTTATGCTTCAAGTGTTGTAGGATTACTTCTAAAAATATTTAGAAGCCATATTTACGCTTCAATTGTTGTAGGATTACTTCTAAAAATATTTAGAAGCCATATTTATGCTTCAAGTGTTGTAGGATTACTTCTAAAAATATTTAGAAGCCATATTTATGCTTCAAGTGTTGTAGGATTACTTCTAAAATGTTTAGAAGCCATATTCATGCTACTAATGTTGTAGGATCCTTTCTAAAAATATTTAGAAGCCATATTCACGCTACAAATGTTGTAGGATTGATTCTAAAATTCCTACCATGTTTAGACTACCTTATTTATGCTTAGAATGTTGTAGGATTTAAATTAAAAATGCCTACCATGCTTGGAATGCGGTATGTTCATACTAGTCATATATCCATGCTTAAGACTTGTTACAAGTGCATGCTAAATCATTTCGTAATTAAGAATATTGTGAGATTGCCATGATTAATTGTCGCAGATTGATGCTTGAAATCGCATGCCATGATTGAATTGCCATAGGCTAAGTAATAAGAAAGAGCCATGTTGGAATTGTAGTTATACTACCTTGTTGTAGTTGATATTAGTAAAGGACCATACATGCTTGTACGGCATAGTATAGCATCCTAGATTGCATGAGGATATGTACCAATGTTTATGTGGGTTAGGAAGAGAACCCATGGACTCTAGTCGAGTAGGTTCTAATTTAAAATGGAACCATAAGAATATGAGCACCCTTCATTCATAGTAATAAGGGTTGAGAAGTTCTAATAGTTGTAGCTTGATAAGTAGCTAAGTATAGGGTATTCAATTACCCTAGGGGTCATCGACCATCAAGACCACATCCTACCTCCTTAGAGTAAAACGGATAGATCTCACTTCGGACGTTGACGGATCTTAACCAATGTAGGTTGACCGTGGGCCGAGAGTGTTGGTAGAATCCGAGTTAGGGGATAGTGATGATTGAGAGAGATATTATTACCAGAGTCTTGGATCGAGGGACCACGAGTTGGACCATGATTGGAAACTATGCAAGATTGCATAGGAATAATAACCTCATTAGGATAGTGACTTATAAAATCATTACTTAACCTTTTGCCCGAAAGAAGGGGAATTGGTAGTAGGGTGCACCATACGACCAAACCTTTCTTTAGGGCCGATCTTAGGTGGTGTTATTGGGTTGTGCCTTCCTATCAAAGGGATACGTACGGTGCCGTCTCACAAGTTGAGGACACGGGTTGCGTATCTCGCGCTGTTAATTCCTGAAGTACAAGTGGCTAGGGGTGCCACAGGATGCATTGGGCAGTCCTGCGCTTGCAATACCCCAGAGGGTACCACAGGGTAGGCATCGCGCTACCCTGTGCTTGCGAAACCCTATAGTTTGATTTTGGAATGACGCCCGATACATTGGGTTCGTCTAGTTGAGAGAGGTCCGGGTGGCCGGGTCGCAGTGGCGAACATAGACACCACTGACGATATGCAACAGTGGCATATGACCACATCTGTAGCCTCATTAGCCACGTGTAGGTGTCGGGAACAGGTTGTGTACAATTAGAATTCATAACGCGGGTTCAATCCCTATATTTAGAGAAACGGCTTGATATGGAGTCGCATGTAGTATGGGCTGCTTGTTGCTTCGGAGACTTACTGAATATTAGAATAAGAGCATTCTAGTATTAGTCGACATGGCAGTAGTACCCTAGCTTAGTTGACAGTGCATTAGTATTCTAGTTTAGTCGACAGTACATTAGCGTTCCAGGTTAGTTGACAGTGCATTGGTATTCCAGTTTGATTGACATTCGTTGGATTCTTGCACACACGAACACTTAAACTACACCGACATACTTTACTATGTTTGTATATATTGTTTTGGAGATCCGCTGCTATATGATCAGCCTTTAAGCGTCAGTGAATACTGACGTCCCCACTTCCATAGGTACTGGACCGCAAAAATATAGGTACGAGATTCAGGAGGACTCAAGGCAAGGAAAGTGAGGAGTCAACGTCAAGTTTTAATTTCCGCTGTAATAACTATTTCATGTATACTCTGACGTAATCTAGTGTATTGATGGGAATACTCGGCCTGTAATATTGAGTTAATAAAAAGTTTTAAATTTTCCTGTTTTCTGGGTTTTGTGACTTATTGAAGGAAAGGTCTTGGCTCGTGTCTCGATTTCCCAGTATATGGAAAACGGGGCGCTACAAACATAATGTCAATTTTCGGTCAAAACATATAACCTGTAAAGAATGATACATTTGACCTAGCTACTATTGTCGGATTTTGTATTTTAAATATGCATTGGAATCGTTGGGAAGTCTAGTTTCCAGAACGTCTGATGGTTTCAGTTTTTTATTTCTATAGCATCTACAACACTGATTTTTGTACATGACCTCTTGCTGTCCAGAATTGTGATTTCAGATTTCCTTTATATAATTATATATACATCATTGTCATCATTCTATTTGTTTCATCCAAAGTTATCATCCTATTGTTCTTCAATTGTTGCTATCGTCCATCTAATGTCCCTAATTGCATAATGTATTGTTGCATTGAAAAAATTATTAACAAGTTGTGGTTTAAGGGATTGACTTGGGTAGTGAACAATATAGAGACTGTGTCGGCCAATATTTTATCGACTGATAGTTGGATTGCTGAATACGACACCCCAGTTTTTCGTGTATCGTTTCAGTCTATCATTATAGTGTATCGTACAACAATATTGCTATCGTATCAGTGATTATCATACCGACACATGATCTATAGAATTCACCACTAGAGTCTAAACGACATTGATTGTATGCATCGAACTTGTATTAGGGATGCAGTAGTACATGCATTAGTTACGTTGAAAATTAATAGACTTAAGAATTGATATAACATCGACCTTGCATATTGTACATCATCATGTCTATTGATATCGAATATTGCCTAAGTGTTATTGACAACAAACTTTGCACATTAACATCGAATGTTGAATCATTGTATATAACCATTGTATCAATTATCATTGATAGTTATATTTGCTATCGTCCATTATTATTGATTCCTATTGATCCATCGATTTCATTGTTATTTCACTACTTCATTGTTTCCTTACTTTCTCTACTTGCTGTCCATAACTTGCTCTAAGGACAATTTTTCTCTCTTTTTAGATGAAGTGTTCACAGGTGGTCAAGGAGAATTACCTGCATGAATTGGAGAACAAGCTTTCTAAAGATTTATTGCTTTCTAGTTTATTGTTATTTCATTGAACTTATTGTATGAAGACTTAGTATCATTGTGTTTGGATTTATTATTGTATTGGGCTTACGACCCGGATATTATTTGTTTCCAGATGTTGGATTATCATATTAGGTTATTTCATATTGTCTTATTCCAAATATTATTGTTCATGTGGTTGCTATTATTGCTTGCACAATTGTTTTGTATTGTTATTATTGTTGAGTTGAATGGATAAATAGCTTATGGATGACGCAAGTCATTCGCTGGGCCAATGTTACATGCTTCTGTTCCGTATTTTTTGGAAGGAGGGCGCGACAAGGTTTTTAGTGGTATCAGAGCCCGGGTTTGGATGATATATCAGTCAAACGTAACTAACATATGGAAGTTTGGCTTTGACTGATATATTAGTTAGATTTGGGTTTTACTGTTTTGACTCAACAGTATGTGCAATACATGAATCACATGGATATTTGATAACAAACTTACTATCTCGATGCTAACCATTCAAATTTTATTGCAGACCATGGTTAGAAAGGGTGTTTTATATTCCCGAGCCGGTTATGGTCTGTCTGATGAGCTGACTGTTGCACAGATGGAACAGATAATGTAGATGTAGCGTGAGCACAACAAACTAATGAGGGTGGATTTTGAAGCTACCAACGGCGAACCCGTTGTACCTACACCCGGATTGCTGCCACCGAGACCTAGTAATGTGGCTGATTTCAAGAGGCTCCATCCAGATAAATTCTCGAGAACTGAGGGTCTGCTTGAAGCCGAGCAATGGCATATTCGGTCTGAGCAGCTGTTGTCTGCAGCACGGATCCCGGATGTCTACCGTGTGGATGTTGTGAGCATCCAACTTGTTGATCTTGTCCACATATGGTGGCCAGCTGAAGCTGAGCGATTCGGCCGACCCATTCCCTGGGCTATTTTCACTGAGAGCTTCCTCATGAAGTTCTTTCCGGATGTCACCAAGAATGAAATGGAACGAAAGTTTGTCTTATTAACTCATGTTCATCAGATAGTGGTTATTAATGCTTTTTCGTTGTTATTTCATAAAGTATCGGCGTTAAACTGAACACTATCTTGAACCAAGGGAATCAGACCGTGGACGAGTACGCTGCGGAATTTGCCTGACTAAGTCATTTTACTACTTCTATGGTGGCAAATGACGAAGATAGAGGCTGTCGTTTCTTGTTGGGCTTAGATATGGAGATTCAGGATCGTATTACTGTCTTGCGACTTCATTCTTATGCTGATATCCTGGATGCTGCTAGGATTCAGGAGCAGACTAG
Organism: Hemerocallis citrina; assembly: GCA_017893485.1. Lineage (NCBI taxonomy): Eukaryota > Viridiplantae > Streptophyta > Magnoliopsida > Asparagales > Asphodelaceae > Hemerocallis > Hemerocallis citrina. Next base: position 111,536,814 of record CM030360.1, on the reverse strand, counting down.
CACAAGGAAGCGTGCTATTCAGCGATCTGTTTCGCATCCTGCTGTTGCTAGACCATCTGGTGGGCCTATTAGGAAGCTAGCTCCACCCCTTCCTGCTAGGGCATTGCCTTACCCACCTGCTTTCCAAAGGCCGAACCTAGTATGCACGCACTGTCACAAGACAGGACATTTGCACCAAGATTGCAGGATAACGAATCGCATGTGCTTCTATATGGAGGCAATCATCATATGGTTCGTGATTGTCCTAGGTCTAGGACTCTTGCACCAGTTGGAGGTTCTGCTCTGCAGGGAGCACTTGCTTGTGGTCAGGGTGGACCACCTCTCCCACCTCAGAGGCAGATCTTTGATCAGAGGAGAGCCGCTCTTAGGGGTAATCTTCTTGTAGGTCGTGGTCAGGCATTGTTGTAGGTATATCTTTAGTTGTTTTCATTTTGTATTTCGTTTTTGGTTTCCTTGCTATTTTGTGATTCTATCCTGTTACTTATTCATATTAGCCTTCCATTCATGTCTATTTCTTACACTTCGCTTATGCCTTTTGTGTGCTCACTTTGACTTCTTGTTAGGCATTATCCTTGTTCACTCTTTTCCTGCTCATGCTCGTTTGACTCTGGTGCTACTCATTCTTTTATTTCCTCCCGCTTCATCGACCTGCATCACTTGGCTAGCGTTATGCCAGTAGCTTGGAACATTGCTATAGGTGGAGGTGTTATCGTGTGTTCTCAGATTTGTGAGCAGAGTCCCTTGGTTATTGGTAGTGTTGATTTTGTTGCCGATCAGATTGTCATCAATATTCTGGATTTAATGTTATTCTAGGGAAGGATTGGCTTGGTGCCACTAATGCTATAATTGACTGCCGCATGAAGAAGGCGGTGTTCCGCATGCTAGGACGTCAGAAATTTGAATTATGTGTCGGTGAAACACCGCTTGCTTGTGTGGAGAAGTTGGCAAGTCAAGAAGTTGGAGTGATGGAAGAAGTGTGTGCAGATGGTGATGTTGCACTGTTGGTTGTGCGAGATTTTCTAGATGTTTTTCCTGAGGAATTGCTGGGATTACCGCCAGATCGTGAAGTGGTGTTCAGTATTGATGTTTAGCCGGGTACAGGTCCGATCTCTAAGAGTTCGTACAGAATGGCTCCTGTTGAGTTGGCTGAGTTGAAGGAGCAGATTCAGGAATTGCTAGATAGAGGTTTTTCAGGCCAAGTGTCTCATCTTGGGGAGCTCCAGTACTGTTCGTCAATAAGAAAAATGCTAGTCGCAAGTTGTGTACTGACTACCGTGAGCTGAATAATGTCATAGTAAAGAATCGGTATCTGTTGCCAAGGATTGATGACCTATTTGGTCAACTGGGAGGTGCTTTTGTATTTTTGAAGGTGGATAATCATTGTGGTTACCATCAGGTAAAGGTGAAAGCTGAGGATGTGCAGAAGAATGTTTTTCATACAAGGTGGGGACACTATGAGTTCTTGGTGATGCCTTCCGGAGTTACTAATGCTCCAACTGTGGTCATGAGCTTGATGAATTGAGTTTTCTCTCCCTATCTAGGCAAGTTTTTTGTGGTGTTCTTTGATGATATTCTTGTATATTCTCAGAATTGTGATGAGCATGCTGAGCACTTGAAGGTTGTTTTGCAAACATTGAGGAAGAATCCATTGTATGGGAAGCTTAGTAAGTGTGAGTTTTAGCTAGATCGTGTGGAATTCTTGGGCCATATCATTTCTGGTGATGGAGTTTCCGTCGATCCGTCCAAGATTTCTGCAGTTAAGGATTGGCCGATGCTAAAGTCAGTATCTGAAGTTCGGAGTTCCCTTGGTCTAGCAGGGTACTACAGGAAGTTTGTTCAGAATTTTTCAAAGATTGTCGGGCCGTTGACCAAATTTACTGAGAAAGATCAGAAGTTTGTGTGGATGTGTCCTGTGATAAAGCCTTCGCTGAATTGAAGAACTAGTTGACATTAGTTGACTATACCGAATGGATCAGGAGGTTTCGTAATTCATTGTGATGCTTCAGGAAGAGGTTTGTGTGCTATTTTGATGCAGCGAGGTAGGGTTGTCGCATATGCATCTAGACAATTGTGGCTGCATGAGAAGAATTATCCTACACATGATTTGGAGCTTGCAGCTGTAATCTTTACCTTGAAGCTTTGGAGGCATTACTTACTTGGAGACCGAATAGAGATCTTCACTAACCACAAGTGTCTCAAGTATGTGCTCACTCAGATGGAGCTGAATATGAGGCAGAGACGATGGTTGGAATTGATGGCAGATGATGATATCAGTTTGCAGTATTATCCTGGTAAGATTAATTTGGTGCCTAATGCAAGATGAGCTTGTGGAAGCTATGAGGAGATTAGATTTGGATGTAGTTTTGCCTGGTTCCAAGGACAGTTGTATGGTTCTTTAGTTGCAGTCATCTTTGGTGAATCAGATTAAGGAAGCACACTCTGGTGATGTGCAATTGCAGAAGTTTCGAGCTGAAGTCGAAGTAGGTTCAATGACTGATATGTTTATTCATGAGGATGGGTCTCTCCGCTTTGGGACCCGTCTATGTGGAAGTCAGGCAGAAGTTACTCGAAGAAGCTCACCGTTCACCATATTCTATTCATCCAGGTGGTAGGAAGATGTATCGGGATTTGAAGTTGCATTTCTGGTGGCATGGTATGAAGGAGGATGTGGCAAGATTTGTTTTGCAGTGTCTGATCTGTCAGTAGGTGAAAGTGGAACATCAGAGGACTGCTGGCAAAACTTCTTCAACTGCTTTCTATTCTAGAGTGGAAGTGGGAGAATATTACCATGGATTTTGTGGCTGCTTTGCCTTTAAGTCCAAAGGGTCACAATGCCATCTGGGTGATTGTCACGCCCCGCTTCCCAAAGAGAATACGGATACGAGACAAAAGCCCAGTGAATGATTTTCATCATCCAAAAGCTGTTCAGGAATCTTTACAATATTTCACAACATACACAGAGTCGGAAGCGAAAGATACAACCAGGCATGCATAATTGAAATAAGATACCAACATAAAGTACCTGAAACCACATATAATAATCTCAAATAATCAAATTCTGAACAAGTCAAATATTCTGGGTCACGTCGCCCAAATACAAGATAAATATCCAAGTAGTCAAGTACATTTTATTCAAGTTCAAGCAACAATTATCATAAAAATCATAAAGCAGAAACTCCAGCACTAAAACATCATCTCACCAATACCATCTAGCAGCCGACCATCCTGATCTACAATTAGTAAATTTGCAGGAGAAGGAAGAAGAAAAACAAGTACCCGTCAATTGCAAGTTACGGGCCATATATAATGTAGGATACAAGTACAAGGGATAGGTAATTCGAAATAACCAACCTAGCTTGGGATAATCATGAATACATGACATAAATCATAGCTTGGCAAGATGAGCAAATATAATAGCATGTATTGAGTGTCAAATAAACAAGTGTCATGCATCAAGTAACTAGTATCAAGAATCATGTAATCATGTAGCATGTCTCAAGTATCAAATCTCGTATATCATGTAGCATGAATCAAGTAGCAAATCTCATGTATCATGTAGCATGTATCAAGTAGGCATGTAACATGTTCAACAGTCATGTATCAAGTCTTATAGTTATTACTATCTAGGTAGCACTTCATGCATCCCAGTTTTTACTACATGGTTGCTACAACGAACAGTTTCGCTTTAGATTTTGTAGGGGACTATACAGGGCAGTGTACTCAGGGACAAGCTCCAAGTATCATGTAATCATATATCATGTAAACAAGCTCCAAAACCCAAACAAGCTCCACTGTCATGTGTGTACGTGTCATTTATATTGTGTCAATCTCCACATGTAAACAAGCTCTAATAACCACTAGGTTCTTCCGAGTACATGTTTCTGCACTATCCACTACTAGATCTTTCCCTTAACCCTGGCTTGGTTATTTATTATTAATATCAAACATGCATGTAGGTGTGAAAAATATATCGAGAATAGAATGGCATGATCATGTGGCAAGGTCAAGTTGTAGAATAGACATGTACGTGTGCAAGATATCTCATAGAAGAACTAAAATAACCAAATCTGAAGTTCAGGACAGCAAGACCACACTACAGTAAAACAGTGATCCCAGTTTTACAAACAAGCAAATCTAGATCTGTTGAAGTATTTGGAAAATAGACTTCCACATGAATCCAGAGAATATAAATAAGTCATATATTAACTCACAAAAACATAGCTCAAAGCTGATTTGAATACAGAAAATGGGTTCAGCCAGAAATAAAAAAAACGAGTTCAAGAACAGAAAAACAGCATAAAAACTCAATAAGTAAATCCACGAAAAATCTGAGGTATTCCCCTGTATGTCCAGTATCTAAATATAAAGTTTCAAATTTTTCCAGTGAAATTAGATCATTCATCAAAAATAAGAAAACATCAATAAACGGTAGTTTGGCAAATCTGGAATTCACAACAATGTTGTACGAAAACTATGATATCTCTCAACGAGTGAAACAAAATCTAATTCCGCCATAGGGTTATGAAAATAGATAAAACATAATAACTTTCATATTTCACAAACATTTTTCATACAGTATAAGGAGTCATAGTGAAAATAAGTTCTTTACAGGACAGCGAGCAAAATACAGCAAGCATAGATTTTATAAACGAGCATGAAACAACACATAAAACTCATCAATAAAATTCGCCAAAATTCTGGGTAATCCCTAACTAGATAAAGAAACACTGACCAAAGTTTTGGATCAAAATAATATATGTAGCATAGTTCTTTAAAATGATTTGTCATCAAAATTATCGAAAAACAGAATCTGGAAAAGATCGACACCTCTGTAGTAAAACAGTCATAACTCAGTCATACGAAAACGAAATCAAGCAAGGTCAGAGGGGTTTGAAAATGGATGAAAATCTCTAAAACTCTTTTTTATTACCAAAATTAAGATACTGACTTTGAAATAGTCCAAAACAGCAAACAAAATAGAACAGCGACAAAAATACAGATTTTTCCCTTAAAAACAAAATCAACATAGATTCAAGAAAATTGATCCAAACACACCCAAACGTGAAATCGAGTCTACAAAGTGTCTAAATATCATAAATTAGGGTATCTAGCATGTCCACGCCAAGTATATCACATGGGACAACCAAATCACGAATTATCACAAAAGTCTCACATACATGATTCAAATCAAGAACGGGTAAAACCTAAGTTAATTCATGTCCATATTGTGTCATGAGTCATCTATGGTCAAGTTTTCACAATAAAGACAAAACCCATCAAGAAAAACACAAACAAGAGTCGTCTCTAGACTCAACTACACTATAGGTGGTATTTTTGACTTTTATCAACCAAATGAATTGGAGTACAAATTACTTGCCGTAACCAACGTTGAAGAACGATGTAATCAAGAGTAAGGAGCAAAACCCACGAACGAAAATCCGCTAGTCAATGAATCAAAGCCATCTCGAGCAAAAACAACTCGCATGATCCCACATGCGAACTCTCAAGCAAGCGAGAGAGAGACCAAAAGAGAGAGATGGCAGATGAATGCAGGATGGATGCTCGGCTAGGTGATGGAGTGGTGGTGCAGCAAAGTGAGGGGGATCGGGATGTGGATGTAGACCGGGAGAGGTGCGATGTGGGGTGTTGCCGGGGGTTGCACAGCCCGGGAGGGGGTGCTGGTGGCCTGGAGGGGATCGGCCAAGGGGTCAGGGGTTGGCTGTGTGTGGGTTGTGGCGCAAGCAAGGAGAGGGAGAGAGAGGGGGAGTCCAGGATTGTGAAGGAGAGGGAAATTAGGGTTAGGGTTTAGTGGAGAGGGTTTTGTATATATAGGGTCTAGTTGTGGGTTAATGGGTTAATGGGTATTAGGAGTAGTAGTAGGTTCACCAATGGGTTTTGGATTTTGGGTCAATTAAATAGGAAAACAAATAGGGTTGGGAATTTAATTTGGGTTTGGTAAAATCTTATTAGGGATCAATTAATAGGTTGGGAAAATAGGACAACCAAATTCACCACCACAAACATCCAAGAAAGAAATAAAATACGGATAAAGGGAACGAGACCAAAATAAAAAAAGAACACAACTAATGAAAAACGAAACAAATGAGACAACCAATCAACCACAAAGAGCTCAAAATGAAATAAATCAAATATATATTGAAAAAAAATTCCAATATACGGTTCAAAAAAAAAATACAAGAGAGAAAATACACCGAAACGAAAAATACACAAAATGAAAAACAAGGGTTACAGTGATTGTGGGTCGCTTGATGAAGAGTGCACATTTTATTTACTTCAGAGTGGGCCAGTCTACAGAGAGCCTTATAGAGAAGTACATGCAGGAGATTGTCAGATTGCATGGGATCCCTGTCAGCATTATATCAGACAGAGACACTAGAATAAGATTTCAATTTTGGGAGAATCTTCAGAACAGTCTTGGTAGTAAGCTGAGATTCAGTACCGCATTCCATCCGCAGACAGATGGGCCATCGAAGAGGGTTATTCAAACATTGGAGGATATGTTGAGGTCCTGTGTTCTTCAGTTTGGAGGATCTTGGGAAGATCATCTACACTTGGTGGAGTTTTCATACAACAACTGCTACCAAGCAAGTCTTAAGGCAGCTCTGTATGAAGCTTTGTTTGGTCAGAAGTGTACAATCACCAGTGTGCTGGGATGACATTGGTGAGAGGAGGCTTTTGGGACCAGAGTTGATCATGAGGACTGTTGATGCAGTGACCCAGATCAAGAAGCATCTACAGATAGCTCAGGACAAACACATGAAATGGGCAGACATTCACAGGAGGCCATAGGAATTCGAAGTGGGTGACAAAGTGTTTCACAAGGTATCACCGTGGAGAGGTGTTGTCTGGTTTAGAGGAGGGGGCAAGCTAAGACCTAGATTTATTGGTCCATTTGATGTCTTGGAGCGAGTAGGCAAGGTGGCCTATAGACCCGCGTTGCCGCTAGCTCTATCTGGAGTGCATGATGTCTTCCATGTCTCCCAATTTAGGAAGTCTGTTAGAGATGATAGTCATGTTATCGACTACTTAAAATTGTCTGTTCGACCAGATCTGTCCTGTGAGATCCGTTCGGTTTCGATTTTAGACCGACAGGTGAAAATTTTGAAGAACAAGGTCATCAAATTGGTTCGAGTTGCTTGGAATCCTCACTCGTCGGGTGAGTTGTAGCGCCCTGAATTCCTAACATAGGAACTCGTGACACACTTGAGGATCTTTCTTCAAATGAGTCACAACACAACAAAAAATCACAGGAAATTAAAAACTTTTATTACATCAAATTGTTCTTACAACATCCAATGATTACAACAATTAAAATTAATTATTACAACAAGAATGTACAATAAAGTTTGGACAGAGACTTTCACTTGGATCCTTTCTCCTTCTAGAGCTTTCCCGCGATCTCAAGTCGGCAATCCTGCACTGATAATTGTGGGCACGCCAGTTGATTACAACTGACGAAATGCTAGATTCGGCCATCCTCTCTACGCCATAATATACCGATTCCAACCTCAACAATCGCAAATAATATTTGATGCGAAGAAAATGGTGATGTCAAACAAGTGTCAGTGTATGCCATGACCTAGTCTAATGCATGCTTGGTTGAATGATATGCATCCCATACTACACCCCCCCCAACCAAATGACATTCTTCAGTTTGATGGGGCTTGATCTACCGCTATGCATCCTACTCTTGTGCTCCCTCCTGTTTCTGATTCCAGTGATGGTGATGCTACAGTTGTCCGGCTTACCCGTCGCTGCCGTCATTTAGTGGAGTCCAATCATCATGTTTTATCCACTATGCCCGGGATCCCAGTTGCAGGCTTACCCTGCGTGACTGGTCAGTCGCAGGCTTACCCTACGTGACTATAATCATGGTATGTTGTTATAACTACGTCTCCCCGGACCTCACCAAAAGCTGATATACGGCCACCAGGGCTCCCCACCGGAGGACTTAGAATCCTTCCCGTTGAGTCTCGCTCTGTGGGGACTTCCTCTAAACCTCCTGCCTGCATCGGTCAATAAAGGACATGACGGATATAAGGTTTTTCCAACTTCGCTACACTCGTGCTTACACTAGAGCAGAACTTGCAGTCGAGACGACGCCCCCCCGATAGGTAAACACCCTCGCTAGTGCCTGTCCTTACAATCAACCAAGACTTGAGCTAGCCTTACCAAAGTATCCATGCTACACCTCTCCCTTAGTTAGGCGATCTATCTACCATAACCAATCCCTAACCTGGTAATCAACTTGGCTTGCTATGAACAACTTGTTAAGTTCTACTTGCATACTCTTTCTAATTAGTCAACCTTATCATTAATGGATCTCAACCCATCCCTTACTAGGGCTCAACTGGCCTTCAAGTCTGGCCGAATGGTTGACCTGCCTCGGCCGACACTTGGCACGAATTAGTGACGAATCGACTCCCTCGATCGCCACAACCGTCATCTACGCTTGCATTTCGATCTCCACCTCGGCCCGACCAACAAATAGCTCCCACTAAACTTAACGCTCCACGGTCCTCGACAAGTAGTAGCTCCAAACACAAACCATGGAATCCATCGATGCACGGTGAGTACGCGATGCATGAGTCATCTCCTCCAATGCATTCGATGCGACACGGGACTTATTCTACTCATCTAGGTATGTTAACAAGACTTAGTCCTAGAGCCTCAGTACTCAGCCAATGTATCCCAATAAGGTACAACACACTAGGAGTAAGTCCTAACCCATGAATACCCAAATAGGGGTTCTAAGAGTCCTAAAAAGAACAATTTAAGATTCCAAATGGCAAGCACACAATTGGTGTTTATGCCAAAACGGTGTCTTTCCCGGTGCCGTTACTTTGAGAAATCGCGATCGGGCGTTCCCATACTTCTACTCAAGGTGGACAGCAAGTATAATCACACATTGGGCATGGATTTCATCCCAAATTGATTAACTACAATACCCCAACATCGAATACAATTTCTACTTCAAAACAGTGAATAACGTTGCCTATATTGGGGTCTACATGCAACTATAAGCTACTCTTAGCAAGGAACATTAGATAATTTAAGTCCTAACCCAAGTACAAATCTAGGACAAGAGTCTTGACCTCAAACAGTAACTCTAAGCCAACAAGATACACGTTTAGACCCATCTCAATGATCCTGGTGCAAAATAGTAAACTCTAAGATTTACTGTGTTTCTGTCGTCACTTGTAAAAATCATATAAAATTGCACACTTATTTAAATCATGATTTCTCGATCAATCCATAAAGGTCTATGTGTCTACTAAAACTTATTAGTTTCAAGTTCCTTTATACAAGGTCGTTTACAAGATCGTATGGTCCCATCTTTAACAAGTGTACAGACTTCCAGAACAGCAGATCAGATCAACACAGTCATGGGATAAAATTCCCTTTAAAATAGCATATGGTGTCAGATCATCATGAAATTTTAGAATCTAGTTCCTAACACATGATGTTACAACACTTCCAAAAATCAAGTGATTCTACCAAGTAGGTTTCCAATTATGTCCTTTTGAATGTCATCCAAAAATAAGGCAGTAACAATAGCTGTTCTGTTTACCAAAATATCTAGCTCAGTTTGCATGATTTTATTGACATAGCTACATTGGTCCAAATCTCATGAAACTTGAAACGTAGGTCTTAGGTACATGCAATAGTGACATACTAAAATTTCAGATCATTCCCATAAGCATGCAGTGAGATACAAGTCATCCTTTCTACAAGAGTAACAATAAAAACTGCTTCTTTCTATTCTGACCAGCATGCAAGTTCGTAATTTATTTTACTAGCAGAAAAAATCACAAAAATCTGTAAAATTTACTGGAGGTGTAAGACACCTATATGATCATCCTCTAAAAATTTCAGTTCAAAATACCAAGTAGTGTTCATGCAATGAGCTACGGATTGACAACAAAATTTTTGTCTTTTAACCGAATTTTTCTTATTTGGATTACTTGACACAAAATGAGTTATTCATGTTCAATATTAGGTCATGCATGTAACTTTTTCGGTCAGCAAAAATATCATTCAACCATAAAAACAATCATATGGTTAGAAACACCTACCCTTTGCTTGTAGTTTGATCTCCTTCTAGCTCTTTGCTTGTTGGTCCTCCTTCTTGACTCCTCTAGAGCTCCTTGCTTTGGCCTACTCTTTTCTTCTCCTTGGTTCTTCTCCTTCCAAATCAGTAGCAAGACACATTTTCTCTCTTTCTTTTTCTCTTTCTCTTAAGTGTGCAGGTTGTAGAAGATGAGGAATGAGAAGAAGAAGTGGGAGGGGGTTTTAAAAAAAAACACAGAGAGAGCAAGGGGGGTGTTGGCCGGATTTCTAAGGGCTTGGGGAGAGGGGAAACATCTCATCATGCATGGGATTGGGATATGAGGGAGGTTGAGTGTGGGAGAGGAGAAAGACTCATCATGAGTCAAATGTATTCAAACATTAAAACCCTAACCCTAACTTGTTTTCCCTCCTTCTTTTCCTCCAACTTGGCCGGCCCTTCATGGGCCTCTTTCCCAATTTATTTTTTTGTTTAAGGGTTGTTTTGTTTGTCACATTGGGCTTCTCAAGCCCAACCTCATAAATGCATACGTGTATGTTCATGTGCATGGAAAAAATAGTTTCATTAACAAAAATATAATTTTATAACTAGTAGAATCAAGTTTGTTTATAAAATGTATTTATCAAAATTATGGTCGTTACATCACTCCCTCCTCAGAATAGTTCTATCCTCAGAACTAGGAGAAAACAGAAATGGAAAAGAAAGAAAATTTCACATATGTCACTCCGGGTAGGTCTCCTGCATTCGGCACTCTGGCTCCCAAGTAGCTTCTTCAACCAATTGGTTTCTCTAGAGAACCTTTACCATCGGAATGACATTGTTTATCAGCACCTTCTCTTGATGATCCACTATCTGCACAGGTCGTTATTTGTAGGAGAGATCCACTTGCAAGTCTTCAGAATTTCGGGTAGTTGATGACTCGGGTCTGGCACGTACTTCCTCAGCATGGAGACGCAGAAAACATTATGAACCCAGGCTAACTCGGGGGGTAGTTCCAACCTATAGGCAGCCTTCCTAATACTTATCAAGATTTTGTAGGGTCCAATGTATCTTGGGGCCAGCTTGCCACCCCTTCCAAATCTAACCACGCCCTTGGTCGGCGAGACCTTCAAGAATTCGGAATCTCCTTCCTCAAATTCTAGCTCTCTACGACGGGTGTCGGCATAGCTCTTCTGCCTACTCTGCACCATCTGTAGCCTCTTTCTTATCAATTCAATCTCCTCCGAAGTCTGCTGTACAATTTCTGGTCCGAACACCTGCCACTCGCCCACTTCATACCAGCATACAGGTGTCCTACACTTCCTCCCATACAGTGCTTCGAATGGAGCCATCTAGATACTGGCTTGGTAGCTATTGTTGTAAGAAAATTCAACCAGCACTAGATGCTTCTTCCAGCTCCCTCTAAAGTCCAAGATGCATGCTCGGAGCATATCCTCCAGCATTCTATTCACCCTTTCTGTTTGTCTATCGGTTTGTGGGTGAAAAGCAGTGCAGAAATATATCCTTGTACCCAATGCTGTCTGTAGACTCTTCCAAAACTGTGAAGTAAACCTCGTGCCTCTGTCGGAAACTATAGATACTGGCACACCGCGTAGTTTCACGATTTCCTGAATGTAAACTTCTACCAACTTCTCCATAGACCAGATTGTCCTCACCGGTATAAAATGCGCTAATTTTGTTAATCGGTCCATGTTCACCCAAGTGAAATCATTCCTCTTGGGACTCCTTAGTAATCCTGTAACGAAATCCATACTGATGTCCTCCCACAACCGTACGAGAATGGGCAAAGGCTGTAGTAACCCTCCCGGCTTCTAATTTTCTACCTTTACTGATTGACAAGTGAGACATCTGGCTACGAACTCTGCTATATCTTGCTTCATTTTGGCCCACCAGTAGAACAGCTTCACGTCTCGATACATCTTCATGCTTCCTAAATGAACTGTTAGTAAGGTGGTGTGTGCTTCCTTCATGATCTCCTCCCTAAGATCCCCCACCTTTGGCACACACAACCGATCTCCAAACGATAGCACTCCTTATTTAACATTGAACTCAGGAAGTTTCCCTTCGTTTGCTTGCTTCTTGAGTGCCTAGGTCTCTGCATCGCCATCTTGAGACCTCTGCACTTTGTCCTTCAGACTTGGTTGGAGTTCTAGTCGAGCTAACATAGCACTAACCATTGAGAAATCATCTCAATACCGGCTCTCCTTATCTCTTCTTCTAACTCCTTCCTCATAGTTGTTAGCATGGTATTGCTCTTCTTCCTGCTGAGTGTATCTGCCACTACGTTGGCCTTTCCTGGATGGTACAAAATCTTCGGCATGATATCTTCCAACACTTCCAACCATCGCCTCTATCTCAGATTTAAGTCCTTCTGGTGATATATATACTTTAAGCTCTTGTGGTCGGTGTACATCTCTACCCTTTCTCCGTAGATATAATGTCTCCATGTCTTCAAGGCAAAGATGATAGTAGCTAGCTCTAAGTCATGAGTTCGATAATTCTTCTCATATGGTCGGATCTGTCTCAATCAATAGGAAATGACTTTCTCCTCTTGCATCAGAACGCATCCAAAACCCAAGTGAGATGCATCACTGTATACCACATACCCTTTGCCCGGTTGGGGTAAGACCAAAACTGATGCTGATATCAGTCAGTTCTTCAGCCCCTGGAAACTGGCTTCACAATTGTCGGTCCATTAAAACTGCTTGCCCTTCCTGGTTAGAGCTGTGAGTGGTACCGCAATCTTGGCATAATCCTGAATGAACTTCCTGTAGTACCCGGTCAAGCCCAAAAAGCTCCTTACTTCCTTCACTGTCCTTGGCTGAGGCCAATCCTTCACAGCCTTTGTCTTTTGTGGGTCAGGGGCCACTCTTTCCTTAGAAAGGACATGGCCGAGGAAAGCTACTTCCGTCTTACAGAACTTGCACTTGGAAAGCTTCGCGTACAACTCTTGCTCTTGAAGCTTGCTGAGAACTGCAGACAAATGCTTAGCATGATCCTCCTCGGTCTTCGAGTACAACAAAAAATTGTCTATGAAGACCACCACAAATGAGTCGATGAATGACCGTGGGACTCGATTCATCAAATCCATGAAGATTGCCGGAGCATTAGTCACTCCAAATGGCATCACCAGAAACTCATAGTGCCCATGCCGCGTCCTGAAAGTTGTCTTTGGTATGTCTTCCTCCTTGACATGGACCTGATGGTAACCTGATCGTAGATCTATCTTTGAGAATACTGTGGCTCCTTGTAGTTGATCGAACAAGTCATCGACCCTGGAAATTGGTATTTGTTTTGGACTGTGACTTTGGACAATTCCCGATTGTCAATACACATCCTTGATGACCCATCCTTCTTCTTAACTAGTAGTACCGGCGCTCCCCGAGGAGAGGCACTAGGCCTGATGAGTCCCTTCTACAGCAATTCCTCTATTTGCTTCTTGACTTCATTCTGTTCCACCGGTGCCATACGATACGGCATCTTCGATACGGGTGCGCTGCCTTTCTTGATCACGATACTGAACTCTACATCCCTTGGTGGGGGTAACCCTTGTAACTCCTCCAAAAATACGAGTGGAAAATCTTGTACAATGGGTATCCCCTAAACTTCCTTCAACACTTTACTCCTGGCTGTAGCCGCCAGCATACTTCCGTTTTTCTTCTTCCCATGAAACACAATCTCCGGTCTCTCAGGCGTAGCTATGGTTACCTTCTTCCCTTTGCAGTCGATATTTGCCTTGTGCTTGCACATCTAATCCATCCCGATTATCACATCAGCTCCCACCAAACCCAATTCTAGCAAATCTATATTCAGGGTTTCTCCTCTAACTTGGTTTCTACAGCCCTTGTAACATACCTCGGTAGTGAGAGTTGCCCCTTATGGTGTGGCTACCATTAGAGCTAACTCAGGGGTCACCTCCTGGGTGCGACTCAACTTCTCCGAAAAAGACTTTGACATAAAAGAATCTGTGGATCCACTATCAAACAAAAATTGGCTTTCATTCCATTCATTTCCAAACAGCCTATTACAAAATTGTTACATATCAATCAACGTCACTTTCCAGAGTTCAAAATACCAAGCCAAAAATAAAAATTACATCTCATTCGTACCCAAGATCACTCCTTCATCTTCTTCGGCGCCTTCCTCAGTAAGCGCAAAGACGCACCCCTGCCTGAAGGGCTACTTCCCTTTATTGTTGTTCTTCGGGATGGGGGGGGTTGCACTGTTGTTCTTTTGCGACTGGGGGCAGTCTGTTTTATAGTGCCCCGCCTTCCCCCAATTGTAGCAGGTGACGGGAGTTGGCTGCTTCGGGCACCGGTTCTTCATATGTCCCACCTCTCCACATCCGAAGCACCTTACCGACCTATTCGCTCCTGCACCATTTTTCACCTTTTGAAACATTGGGCTGGGCTCTTGCTTTCTGAAATTGGCGGCTGGCATCGGTCGATTCCTTATGCTCCAGTTTCCTGTCCAGCCTTGTGGTGGCTGGTTCTAGTTCATTTCTTGCTCAGTTACTGCTGCCCTCGTCACGAGCTTGTCGAACCTTTGAATGCCTAGGGGCACCACTCTTGATCTCAGGGTAGGCCTGAGCCCCGGTTCAAATATTTTTGCCTTCTTCTCTTCATCTTGCACCATCTCGGGGGCGTAGCGGGACAGTTGATTAAACTTGGTCTTGTACTCCCTAACGGTCATGTTCCCCTGTCGTAGATTCATGAATTCCATCGCCTTCTCTTCTTGAACGTCTAACGAAAGTAGTGCTGTCAAAATTCTACCAGAAATTCGTCCGAAGTGATTGGTCCTTCGCCCAGTCCGTGCTTGACAGACTGCCACCACACACTAGGGTCCTCCAGGAGGATCGTTGCGAGTTTACTTTGCTTCCTTCGGGGGTCTCCAACACCTCGAAAATGGCTTCCAGCTGGCGGATCCAGTCGTCCGCAGCTGTGGAGTCTGCCTGACCCTCGAAAACTGGTGGCTTCATCCATTTAAAGGACTCGACCATCTTTACAAGGTTGGGGACAGCATTCCCCACATTGACTACCGGGCTACGGGTGGCGGCACAAAATTTCATTGCGCCTTCATCAAGGTGGCCATCGCCTGCTACATGCGAGTGAACTTGGTCTCTACATTGAGGCTTGCATTGTTGGCCCCGCCTTCTTAATTCCCCGCTCTGCTTCCGCTACGAGTGTTCCTCGACATCTAGATAATGAAAATTAATACAGAGTGTATTAATAGTACCCTTAATCATGATCCACATAAACCGTAATCAGGATCCACATAAACCAAAATATCATGCCCAAATCATTCATTAATAGTAACCTTAGTCGCTCCATTTAACAGTACATCAAAATATCATAGCATAAAGTTGGTACCAAGAGTTTGCAAAAGATAACAAAATATCCCGAAATAACGCAGATTACATATCATGGAGGGTAATAAAGCGTAAGGAGACTGCTGCCTGCCGCGTTGCCTTGCCTGGGACTGTAGCGGGGCCACCTGGGCCCTCAGCAACTCCATCCCCGCCCCGAGTCGCGATATCTTCTCTCGGTGCTAGATTTTGTGCTTCTTGATCTTACGAGTGGCCTTCACTTTGAACCGCTCGACCCTGCTCACGACCTGGATAAGGTCCATGAGCTCGACTCCACACCTTTGAAGTTAGTCCTCTAGCATGCCGTGACTGTACTGGTAGATCGCAAAATCCCTCTGTACCTATACATGGTGCGATGGACGACATCTAGCTGGGGAGGTGGTGGGGGAAGCTGCTTACCTCCGGGGTGGTTCTCCGCATCCGAGAGCGGCCCGCCCTCAATCTCAACTTCCTCTTCGAGCTCCTCGCCCTCCATCATCAGCTCCTCCTCCTCCATCATCGGTTCTTCTTCGTCTGAGGCCTCCCCTACCTCAAACCACAAGTTATGCTCTAGGGCGTCGCCATCAGCCATCCTGCAGGAGAAACAAGGGCATTAGTACAAATATGGAAAATCATAGAACATAAGTTGGAAGTGCAACAGTATGAATTATGATCACCAAATATCTATACAAATCTAACCCTACAGACGCACCCAAGTCTAATCTCCTGTGGTGTTGGACTACAATTTGAAGTAAGCTCTAATACCAACTCTGTAGCGCCCCGAATTCCTAACACAAGAACTCGTGACACACTCCAGGATCTTTCTTCAAATGAGTCACAGCACAACAAAAATCACAGGAAATTAAAAACTTTTATTTCATCAAATTGTTATTACAACGTCCAATGATTACAACAATTACAATTAATTTTTACAGCAAGAATGTACAATAATGTTTGGATAGTGACTTTCACTTGGATCCTTTCCCCTGCTAGAGCTTTCCCGTGATCTCAAATCGGCAATCCTGCACTGATAACTGTGGGCATGTCTGTTGATTACAACTGACGAAATGCTATATTCGGCCATCCTCTCTATGCCATAATATGGAGATTCCAACCTCAACAATCACAAATAATGTTTGATGCGAAGAAAAAGGTGATGTCAAACAAGTGACAGTGTATGCCATGACCTAGTCTAATGCACACAATGCACTTATGCTCCTAAAGATAATGCATGCTTGGTTGAAAGATATGCATCCCATACTACACACCCCCCAACCAAACGATGTTCTTCAGTTTGATGGGGCTCGATCCCCCACTATGCGTCCTACTCTTATGCTCCCTTCTGTTTCTAATTCAAGTGATGGTGAGACTGCAGTCGTCCGGATTACTCGTCGCAATCGTCATTAGTGGTGTCCAATCCTCATGTTTTATCTACTATGCCTGGGATCCCAGTTGCAGGCTTACCCTATGTGACTGAAATCATGGTTAGTCGCAGGCTGACCCTGCGTGACTGTAATCATGGTATGTTGCTGTATCTATGTCTCCTCGGACCTCACCAAAAGCTGATATACGAGCACCAGGGCTCCCTGCCGGAGGACTTAGAAAATTTCCCGTAGAGTCTCACTCTGTGAGGACTTCCTCTAAACCTTCTGCCCGCATTGGTCAACAAAGGACATGATGGATGTAAGGTTTCCCCAACTCTGCTACACTCGTCCTTACATTAGAGCAGAACATGCAGTCTAGACGACGTCCCCCTGACAGGCAAACACCCTCGCTAGTGCTTGTCCTTACAATCAACCAAGACTCGAGCTAGCCCTACCAAAGTATACATGCTACACCTCTCCCTTAGTTAGGCAATCTGTCTACCATAACCAATCCTTAACTTGGTAATCAACTTGGCTTTCTATGAACAACTAGTTAAGTTCTTCTTGCATACTCTTTCTAATTAGTCACCCTTATCATTAATGGATCTCAACCTATCCCTTACCAGGGCTCAACTAGACCTCAAGTCCGGCCCGAAGGTTGACCCACCTCGGCCCACACTTGACACGAACCAGCGACGAACCGACTCTGTTGATCGCTGCAACCGTCATCTACACTTAGAGTTCAATCGCAACGTCGGTCCGACCAACAAGTAGCTCTCGTTAAACTTAACGCTCCACGATCCTCGATAAGTGGTAGCTCCAAACAAAAACCATGGAATCCATCCATGCACGGTGAGTACGTCGGTGCACGATTCATCTCCTCCAACATGTTCGATGTGACACGGGTCTTATTCTACCCATCCAGGTATGTCAAAAAGAGTTAAAACTAGAGTCTCAATACTCAGCCAACATAACCCAACAAGGTACACCACACTAGGAGTAAGTCCTAACCCATGAATATCCAAATAGGGGTTCTAAGAGTCCTAAAAATAACAATTTAAGATTCCAAACAGCAGGCACACACTTGGCGTTTATGCCAAAACCGAGTCATTCCCGATCCCGTTTCTTTAAGAAATCGCAATCGGGCACTCCCATGCTTATACTCAAGATAGACAGCAAGTATAATCACACATTGGGCATGGATTTCATCCCAAATTGATTTACAACAACACCCCAACATCCAATACAATTTCTACTTCAAAATAGTGAACAATGTTGCCTATATTGGCATCTACAAGCAAGTATAAGCTACCCTTAGCAAGGAACTTTAGATAATTTAAGTCCTAACCCAAGTACACATCTAGGACATGAGTCTTGATCTCAAACATTATACACATCTAGGACATGAGTCTTGATCTCAAACATTAGCTCTAAGCCAACAAGATACACATTTAGACTCATCTCAATGATCATGGTGCAAAACAGTAAGCTCTAAGATTTACTATATTTCTATCGTCAGTTGTAAAACTAATATAAAATCGCACACTTATCAAAGTTATGATTTCTCGGTCAATCCAGAAAGGCCTATGTGTCTACTAAAACTTCTTAGTTTCAAGTTCCTTCATATTAGGTCGTTTACAAGGACTTATGGTCCCATCTTTAACAAGTGTATAGACTTCCAGAACAGCAAATCAGATCAACACAATCATGGGATAAAATTCCATCTAAAATAGCATATGGTGTCAGATCATCATGAAATTTTTGAATCTAGTTCCTGACATATGATGTTACAACACTTCCAAAAATCAAGTAATTCTACAAAGTAGATTTTTAATTATGTCCTTTTGAATGTCATCCAAAAACAGGCCAGTAACAACAACAATTCTGTTTACCAAAATATCTAGCTCATTTTGCATGATTTTATTGACATAGCTACAATGGTCCAAATCACATGGAATTTGAACGTAGGTCTTAGATACATCCAAAAATGATATACTAAAATTTTAGATCATTCCCATAAGCATGCAGTGAGACACAATTCATTCTTTCTACAACAGCAACAATAAAAATTGCTTCTTTATATTCTGACCAGCATGCAAGTTCGTAATTTATTTTAATAGCAGGAAAAATCACAAAAATATGTAACAATTACTGAAGGTGTACGACACCTATATGATCATCCACTAAAAATTTCAAATCAAAATACCAAGTAGTGTTCATGCAATGAGCTACAGATTGACTACAAAAATTCAGTCTTTTAACCGGATTTTTCTTGTTTGGATTACTTAGCACGAAACGAGTTATTCAAGTTCATTCTTAGGGCATGCATGTCATTTTTTCAGTCATCACAAACATCATTTAACCATAAAAACAACCATATGGTAAGAAACACCCACCCTTTGCTTGTAGTTTGATCTCCTTCTAGCTCTTTGCTTGTTGGTCCTCCTTCTTGACTCCTCTAGAGCTCCTTACTTCTCCTCCTTGCTTTGGCCTCCTCTTTTCTTCTCCTTGGTTCTTCTCTTTCCAAATCAGTAGCAAGACACTCTTTCTCTTAAGTGTGGATGTTATAGAAGATGAAGAATGAGAAGAAAAAATGGGAGGGGATTTTAAAAAAAAACACAAAGAGAGCAAGGTGGGTGTTGGCCGGATTTCTAAGGGCATGGGGAGAGGAGAAACATCTCATCATGCATGGGATTGGGAGATGAGGGAGGTGGAGTGTGGGAGAGGAGAAAGACTCATCATGAGTCAAATGTGTTCAAACAATAAAACCCTAACCCTAACGTGTTTTCCCTCCTTCTTTCCCTCCAAGTTGGCCGGCCATTCATGGGCCTCTCTCCAATATTTTTTTTTTGTTTAGTTGTTGTTTTGTTTGTCACATTGGGCTTCACAAGCCCAACCTCAAAAATGCACATGTGTATGTTCATGTACATGGAAAAAATAGTTTCATTAACAAAAATATAATTTTACAACTAGTAGAATCTAGTTTGTTTATAAAACATATTTATCAAAATTAGGGTCGTTACATGAGTCGACTTGGGCAGTTAAAGAAGAGATTCAGAAGAAGTTTCCCCATTTTTTTGTGTAGTTCTTTTCTTTTCTTTGGGGTTACCCTATTATCACCTGCTTAAATTTCGAGAGTGAAATTTTATTGTAAGGTGGGTAGGATTATATCCGTTTTCGTTCTTTTCCTTTTTCCATTCATTGTAATATTTTAATTGCATTGAATAAAATACTTTAATTTTCCGTTAACCATCTTCATTAAATTTTGTTCATGAATTACTCTTTTTCTTCTTGTTGGACTTTTTTCTTGTTGATCTCATTTTTATTTGATTGTGAGTATTTTATTTGAACCTTATTGTCTTCAAATTCATCTCTTATTGAACCCAAAACCCAATTGCAATTATTTCTAGACCCAAACCCATTATTATTGGATCCTATCCCATTAACCCAACAACTTAATTATATCCCATAAATAATACCCTAATGCAAACCCTAAAAATACAGCCTAAAACCCTAGTCGTCTTCTCTCTCCCTCTCCTCTCTACCGTCAGCCAAACTCGCCCCCGCCCCCCCCCCCCTCCCCCCCCGCGATTAGCCCCTTCATCCCTCCCGACCTCCCTCTAGCGACCCAACCCTGAGCGTCGCCAGTACAGCTCCGCCTGTGACGCCCAGCACCACCCGACACCATCTACTGCTCCTACGTTCCTTGACAGAAACGGCTCCAAAGACCCCCATCCATTGTTTTCCTCCTTTTCCGTAGAAAATGCCAATGCCAGTGCAGCGAGCGCCCCAGTCCCGTCGCCGTCAGCCAGAAGCATCCGTCGTTGACCTTGCTGTCATTGCTGCCGCTCCTTTGTTGTTGCAGCCATTGCTGTCTTCTCTTTTATTGTGTTCCTTGCTTTTGTGCACATAGTGTGCACATGCTTCGTGGGTTCGTATTCGGTGCTCTGGAATTCTCATCCCGTTATTCTTTGCTATTCGAATTAATCATCCATAAGGCAAGTCACATTTCCTCTTGAATTGAATATTGTATCAAATTCAATTTTTTATTGAAATTCTTGCAAGTAGATCTAATCGTTCATTATATTGTATACTATTGTTCCTCTTTCGTTGAGTACATTAAGGGTTTAGACGAGCTAACCCAAAAATTCTCGACTTCGTGTCTTTGTTGACTGCGAAAATTGAATCTTTCATGCATTCAAGTAATAGTGATATTAGGGTTTATTCATACAAACCACACACAAATAATTTATCGAAGAGTTAATTGCTAGGTTGTGTGATTGAATGATCGATTAATGTTCTGTTGTTGTTAAATTAGTGTATGTGTGTACTCTTGATGATGTTTACCATGCTATTGTGACTACCATGCTGATTATAAGATTCATTGACTAATTGAAGTGGAACCCATCATGTTAAATCACTTTATTTCATGAAATATACTGAAAATATGTATGCTTGTTGTCTGTCTGGAATTTGTGAGACATTTACAAGCCAGTATTTGACATTAAAATTAATAAATTTCTTAATAGTATTTGTAGCTATATGTCTCTAGTTTCCAGAACATCTAAGATCTTCGAATTTTGAGTTGTATTACAAAAGTTATGATGATTTTACTACTGATGTATTTTATTTTTTCAAAATTTCAGATTCATGTATGTTTTCATGTTTAAACTATTAAAGGGTGTGTTAATATTAGAATAATTATTTGATAATTTCCCAAACGATAGTGGTCACGCCCCGCTTCCCAAAATACAAGAATATGAGTATGTAACAAAGGCCCAGCGAATGATTATACATCATCCATAAGCTGTACCAGTCTAACTCAACAATATACAAGAGAAACAACCACGCAAGCAAAGAATATAATCACATAAACAATGAACAAACTCAAAGATAATCATGAAATAAATTCACCAAATAATAATCCAACATCTGGGATGAAACAAACTTCGGGTCATAATGCCGAAGAATACAAAGTCTGATAAAAAGAAATACAATAAGCAAATAACAAAAATAGCTAAGTAGTCTAATAGTCCAGCTTCGATCTTCAGAGAGTTTGCCCACCAATTTCTTCTGGGATTACTCCTTCAGTACCTGTAAGCTCTTGATCTAGAAAGAAAGAAAAGAGTGCCCTTAGAGCAAGTCGTGGGCAGCAAGCAGAGAAAACAAAAGATAAAGGAAACATGTATATCAATGAAAATTGACAGGGTCAAAGTTAAAGAGCAAAGCAAAGACAGGCAGTAATATCAAAGGGTTACAATAATCACACATATAATGCGTGATGTCAAGTCAAGTTCAATACAGGATCAAGTATGCAGGTCATTATTCATTTTATTAATCTATCTAGTGCACGTACTACTACATCCCATTCCACAGGTTCCGCACAGCACAGTGATTGTTTTAGACTGATGGTGAATTCACGGATCGTGTACTCGGTGTCGACAATTATAGTTTTACAATCAATAATTAACGATCAATATTTTGCAATCAATACTTCTTCCAATCAATATCTCCTCCTTCCAATACAAGATAATGATAAACCCTTGCCGAGTATATTTTCCGATCGTTCACTACCAAGTCCTACCCATAATATCCCGGCTTGTTATTAAGTCATTTTGATCCTATGTGAGTATGCAAGAAGGTGTCAATGTTGTATAATAATAAGTGTGTCTAATTCTATGCGTTACAGACAAAGTAAGTAGCAAGCAAGTCATTTACACACATATCACATGATCTGGACAGCATGACCTTGCTGTACTAAAATATGGATTACAGCCACTACAAAATAGCAAATCTGAATCCGCCGGAAAGCCTATAAAGTACACTTCCATACCGTTCCAGCGAATATAATTAATCTATATAAAAGATATAGGAACTAGGGTGAAAACTCTATTCTATTCAGGTTTTAAGTTCAGGCAGCACGCAGTAGGTTGTGCCCTCGATAATCTTAACGGAATTGTCAAAAGCAGTTTTTGATAACAAAATGGACGGATCTACTTGTAGGAGATCAAATAATCTTGAACACAAACAATAAAAAGGGTTCAAGAAGAGACTTGTCTGTTATATTACATATACAATTATTAAGAATAATGGGATCAGAATCCCATGCGAAATCTCCCCAAAACACATGTGAAGACCGTGCGAAGAACTCCCAAGCAAACAAATGCAGCAATTTAGCCAAGGGATCCCCCACCAGATCGGACAGAACACGGGATGGCAAAACTGGATCCGGTGTGCCAAAACACAGAACACCGTGACAGACCAATCACCCCACAACTCCACATCGGATCTCTTACACAACAGCACACACCGAACTCAGATCTACTACACTCGAACACCGAATGGCGAAACGGACCAATCTCACTTCTTCTTCTACAATTTGACAAAGAGAGAAGGAGAGAGCGGCGAACTGGCGGCGACGGCACAGCGCGACTGCGGCAGGGGCGCTCAGCAGCGGCAACCGCGACGAGGCAGCTGGTCGGGAAGAAACTGTACCGACGAGGGCTCCGACGGCAGTGCGAGCTCTGTCTTCGCTCGAAAACAGGGAAAGACGACGCGACTGGCTTCGACAGGGCTTGGACGGCAATGACTGCGACTGGGATCTGCGGCGGTTGAAGGGGAGCATGGAGAGAGACCACGGTGGCAATGGGCGGGTGGAGAGGTCGAGGCGAAGTAATGTAATGGGTTTCAATGAGTTGGGTTGCGGTGGGTTCTTGGGCGACGGGGAGAGATATGGAGAGGTTGACGAGGGTGAGGGGCGATGGGTTTTGGGTGGCTTCGGCTGAAGATGGAAATAGAGTGGAGCGGGAGTTCGGGGATGAACAAGAAATAGGGCTTCACAGTAAACAGGTGTTAGGGTTAGGGGATGACGGCTAGGTTTAGGAAATAGGATTAGGGTTTAGGAATTTAGATTAGTATTTATAGGGGAAAAGAGATATTGGGTATTAGATCCAATAAACAAAATACATTGTATATAATACAATTGATCAATACAAATCTGAATACAAGAAATAAGATATATGAAAATATATAATTTGTGTTACATAAATTATTTGAGACAATTATAAACACAATTATCAAATAAGAATTGATGTGTTAAATAATCATACTAACAATAAGAATAGTAAAATAATCATACTAACAATAAGAATAGTAAAATAATCATAATACTAATAAGAACAATTAATAATAATAATTACCATAACACCACAAGGAATTTGACATATAGTGACAGCAAAAAACCGTGAGTAAAAGGCAAAAAACCGTAGGTATAGCCCGTAAAACCTATACCAACGGACATATTTTTCCGTTGTTTTTAATTAGCTATACCCACGGCAGACTGCCGTCACTATAGCCTATAGCGACGGTTTCTTTAACCGTTGGACAAAACCTCGGTGTTATACCCACAGTTTCGGATCCGTTGGTATAGATTTTAAGGACACCACTTGCTTTCCTATTCCCACAATTGAAACTCCATTGCTATAGGTTTTAGTGATGATTTTTGCATCCAAATATTGAAATATAAACCCATCGCTTTATACAAATTTTTTTCTTATTAATTACGCGTATGATAATTTAATATTTTCTTTTATAATATTAATCCAATTATAAACTAAATACACAATAAAATAGATAAATGTGTTTATGAAACAAAATTTTAAAAAATTAAACTTCAATCATATTAAAAAGTAATGAAGTATTACAAGCATGTCAAATTACAAAATAGTTAATAACCGAATACACAATTGAATTCATGTGTGCAGACATGAGAATCAACACTTTAAACTACGATCAACATATTCAATGACATTATAAGATAACATTCAATTGACTCCTCACTTGAGATACGACACTAACAATTTTCTTATTTTACGGCAACCAGATCTTGATTGATCTCGATTCTTTTTGAAGTAATTTTCTTTTAGCATCTTGCAAATCTCTTTTACAACCTTCTTCACTTCATCGTCGGCAAACACAAACTCGGCTATATTTTGAGCGAGTTCAATCATTTCTCGCTTATTGAGAGCCCTTCACAAACAAAACAAAGCAAAAAAAACTAACTTTGGTCATCAACAAATAGTCAATATTCAGATAGCATGCAAAATGTGTCATTTGGATTCAAAATGCCAGAGAAACGTATATTTGCAAAGTATCTTACTCGATCGAGCATGTGCAACAGTAAATTCAGTTGGATCCTTGATGACTAGGAATGAACAATCTGCAGTCCTATCATTGCTCTAGAAACAAAAGTAGTTTATTAAGATATAAAAGTAACCAACATAAGATTGTAAAAATAAGGTGTCACAAGCTCACCTTGTAAGATTATAATGAATAAATATTTGCAGTTCAAATAAGGGTATCAATCTTGCATTATTACATACATAAGAGAAGCAATTGAAAAGCCAGAATTGTCAAATCAACTAGTAATCATAAAGTTTTCATGATGACTTATATCTATCTAGGATAAACATAAAGAACTATCAAATGCTAGTGTTTCACATACATATGTTCTTCATTTTGATTTTGAAGCAATACATTCTCTTCAGTAAAAACAAGAACAATAGAAAATGCAACTAAAGTCTATAGCATACTTCAAATTGCTAGAGGTCATAAAAGTTAAATTACGTGTATATAAGCATTATCACAAAATGAGACCCCTACATTTGTTGTTTTTTTTTTTGAAGGAAAATCCTACCATTGTTGTTCTGGTCTTCATACTGCTCTCAATAGGTATCATAAAAGTCCTGTTCAAAGATATCATGATAACACAAGATTCATTGAAGCCCATCAAAAGTATAATTTCCACAGCAAGACAGACTTTGAGTTATCTCTTCTTAGTCTATAGCTAGCAAAAAAACATTAAAAAGTCATACAGATAAAAATGGGAAGACATCTAATCAAACTAGATGTTTTACAGATCTGATACACATATGTTTACTTCTAGAAAACTATTTACCATTTATGGGATTATAGTTGTATGGGGTATTTAATGAGTGTTTCGTGCTCATCAATAAAGGTAGATTTAATGTACCCACAGTTGGCTTCACATAACCCCAATAACAATTGCAAATTGAATAAAACAGGGTTTAAGTTTAACTCTATCCATACAAAAAAGTAGTAAAGCAATTACCTGATCATACCATCCAACAACATAACAGCTTTGTCATTAACTGAAGGTAGACCCCTTCTTACACCCGCAGATCTTGATCTCCTATCACATAAATAAAACTTTTCACGAGTTCCAGTTAAAGACTATTAAGTATAAACAATTTTAAACCCTGTCTAAGCTACCTTCAATTTTCAGGACCAAGTCTGTAGATTTACAACATTTCTTAATTTCCATCATCAGATATCAACTCTGTAAGTGTTATGCCAGCCTAATCTACCTTTACAAATTCTTAGCAGTATCCATTGTTCAAATACGCACAAATTCTTTAGTACAATGTATGCCATTTTTTTTTTTACGTTTTTTCTGAATCATTGACGATGTCTTAAGTTAGTATGAACTCCTCCACTGTTTGATATTGACTTCATAAGAAGTACAGAATATAACCTTCTCCACAAGGTGTTGAAGACTTATGACTTGAATGATACTTGTGATGTAGGAAAGATAAGTTATCCAAACTAAGTACTCCACAATGAGTAAATAGCCTATATTACTTCAGACATGAGAATCAATACTTATATTCTTAGAAGCCCAGAATGACTACTGAGTGTGGTTCAAATTTGAAAGGATGGTGTTGAGGTGTATGAGTTAAAGAATAATAAACGGAAAAAAGTAGATGCAAAATGAGAAGTTAAAGGTAGCTCAAACTGAGAACAAGATGAGAGTGCACAAACAAAGTGCAGTGGAAACAAATAACATCAGCTAGAAAGGGAATATAAGATATAGTTAACACAAAAATAATCAGGATAAACCTTAATAAACATAGATTTAGGTAGATAAAAAGAATACAGTAGTGTGCACTGAGCAGAGAAAATTAATTCATGTAGCCAACTGCAAAAGTTTACTATAAAGAATGGTGTCAATTGGCCAGAGAATTTATTTATGTATCCAACTGCAAAATTTTAGGATAAAGAAAATTTTGATGTTATTGTATCAACAAAAAAAATTTACATTACATTAGATGGAAACAATAATGATGAGCATAATAAATAAATGATAGCTAAAACGGTGTATGATAATTGGATGCAAAAGAACATTAACCATGTCATTCTTGATGCATCATAAGTATGATTAAAACAACATGATCATGTGAAAAACAGTGAATATATAAAGATATAAAAAAAAAATGAGCACTGATGCACAGTTGATTTAGCAAGAGTCTGATATTAGCTGAAACCAAATAATTTACCTGTTCTGCAGTAAACTTTGAGCTCACTGTTTCACTCTCCTTTCTTTTCTCTATGAATACTGGAGATCTGCGTTTAACCCTGAATATTTCTGAGTCAGAGTCATCATCATCTAAACAAGTTGGAGTGCTACGGACCGAACTAATATATTCACACTTGTCAGATGAAAGGAAATTATTCTCCTTGTTTGTTAGTGTAGTTATATTCACTAATGCCATTTGTAGGCACTCTGTTAGTATGCATTTTGCTCCATGATAGCTTGCACAACCCTGTACAACAACATTAAAACATTTATAAGCATCAAAATTAACATTCAAAACTAATATTCTTCATGGATAAATGCACAAATGAAATCTTACATCACTGGAAACATGTTCATCTATTCCTAGAAAAGACAAAGTTGACCGTGAAGAAGACATGGACTCCTGTGCAAATGTGAGACTTGCAATCTACAGATACTTGTGAATTTTCCTCAACTTGTTCAAAATTTATCTAGCAATACAGTTTGTATTCATCATCTCCAGAGCAGGGAAACAAACTTGGTTGCAAAAAATCATCACCTAGTTGTAGTTGTGCTTGAACCACCTTCAATATTTCATCATCCTGCTCAAACGTTCGTGCTGCAGCCTCCAGATAAGCAAGGTTTTTTCTTAAAAATATTGTACGGTGCTGTCCACAGGGGCAGCTTCTTATTTCTCTGTCTGTAATGCACAATTAGAAATTTTATCATCCAAATAAAAGACATGGGCCAAAAACATAAAACAAAGATTATGTGAAAATGTATACCATGACGAAGACAAGCTCACCACTAATCAATTCCAACGAAAATTAATCAACATTACATCAAAAAATCAAAAAAAATATAATTAAAAACTGATTTTTATGTTGGGAAAAGTAACATTACATCCATCTCGCTCTCCTCAACCGATTTCATCAGAAATCTATCTCGTGGGAGATTGTTGTCGCTAAAACAGAACTCAACTTGCAATCAAATTAACCCCCCCCTAAAAAAAAATATTTAAAAAATTGATTTTTTCGTCAAATCCCCAAATGTAAGGTTTACATGATTGGGGTTAGAGATTGAGGTTGACCTGACGGAGTACGTTCTTGGCCTTGGCGGCATAGAGAGAGGTTGACCTGACGGTGTACGTTCTTGGCCTTGGCGGCGTCGAGAGAGGTGAACGCCATTGATGATTGATTTGAGAAGAGATGAAGGAAAGGGGGTTTGGTGAGAGAGGGATTTAGGAGTTTTAGAGGGATAAATGAAATACTTTGGGAGGAGAGAGGGAAAATGAAAAAGTTTAGGGGGAAATAAATTATGGAATATACCCGAAGTCTATACCCACAATTTACTACACGTCTGTAGGTATATGATGGCTATACCCACGGTTTTAGTGATCCATTACAACAGGTGTCCGTTGGTATATGGCAAAATCCTTGTAGTGTAAGATTAAAAATACTAATAAATAATACTAGCAATTATCCGAGTAATATCAATATATAAAAAAATATGAATTTGTCGAAATAGTTCAAACAGAAACAATATCTTTGATTTGAGTTTAAAATGTAAATAGTTGATCAAGTAGAAATAGAGACAATGTTTATTCAAAATAATCACAACTATTGTTTAGGAAAAGCTTAACAATTAATTCAAAATGAATTTCACAATAACAAATTTATAAATATCAAAATACGGAACAATACCCAGGAAATACGTATTTGCGGAAATAAGGGTTACAATAGTTAACATTATTAGGAGTCTAATGAAAATTTTTGATGAATTTATAATTGAGGTTTCGCTGATTCTAAAAATATAACAACATGATATCGATTTTCAGTCAGAACATGTAACCTGTAAAGAATGATGTATTTGACCTAGCTACTTTTTTCGGATTTTGTATTTGAAAAATGCGTTGGAATTGTTGGGATGTCTAGTTTCCAAAACTTCTGATAGTTTTAGTTTTCGATTTCTGTAGCAGCGGAAAAACTGATTTTTGTATACTGACCTCTTGCTATCCAAAATTGTGATTTCAGATTTCCTTAATAGAATTATATATACATCAATGTATTGCATGAATTGGAGTGTATGTATTGCATTGTATGATACTAATGTACGATTGTCATCATTCTATTTGTTTCATCCAAAGTTATCATCCGATTGTTCTTCTATTGTTACTATCGTTCATATAATGTCCCTAATTGCATAGTGTATTGCATTGATAAAATAATTAAAAACCCGGGGTTTAAGGAATTTACTTGGGTAGTGAACAATATAGAGACTATGTTAGTCAGTGTTTTATCGATTGATTGTTGGAGCGCTGACTACAGCATCCCAATCTTTCGTGTATCATATCAGTGTATCGTTTCAGTGTATCATTATAATGTATCGTACAACAATATTGCTATAGTATTAGTGATTATCGTACCGACACATGATCTATAGAATTCACCACTAGAGTCTAAACAACATTGATTGTATGCATCGATCCTATTGTATGGGATGCAGTAGTACGTACATTAGTTAGGTTGAAGATTAATAGACATAAGAATTGACACAACATCGACAATGCATATGGTACATCATTATTTCTATTGATATCGAATATTGCCTAAGTGTTATTGACATTGACCTTTGCACATTGACATCGAATATTGAATTATTGTTTATAACCATTGTATCGATTATCATTGATATTGATATTTGCTATCGTCCATTATTATTGATTCCTATAGACCCATTGAATTCATTGTTATATCGCTAGTCCATTGTTTCCTTGCTTTCTCTACTTGCTGTCCATTACTTGCTCTAAGGACAAATTTTCTCTTTTTTTAGATGAAATGTTCACAGGTGATCAAGGAGAATTACTTGCAAGAATCGGAGAACAAGCTTTCTAAAGATTTATTGCTTTCCAGTTCATTGTTATTTCATTAGACTTATTGAATCAAGACTTATTATCATTGTGTTTGGATTTATTATTATATTGGGCATATGACCCGAATATTATTTGTTTCCCGATATTGGATTATTATATTTGGTTATTTCATATTGTCTTATTCCATATATTATTGTTCATGTTGTTGTAATTATTGTCTGCGCAATTATTTTGTATAGTTATTATTGTTGAGTAGAATGGGTAAACAGCTTTATGGATGACGCAAGTCATTCGCTGGGAAAATGCCACGTGCTTGTGTTCTTTATTTTTGGGAAGCGGGGCGTGACACACAGCAACGACAAGACTCCCCCAAAATAGCAAACACCGGATCATCCAATCACACAACAGCCAAAATAGCAAACAGCAAAATTAAGCACAACAGTGGACAGTAGATCCTCACAGCATGCAACCCGTTCACCTTTGGCTGAATAAAAAACAACGGTTGCGATCCAACCCAGCAAACAACAATAGCAGTTCTGCGGTGGTCGAGGGAGGAGGATAGCAGCGGTTCACGAGGCTGGTGCGGCGTCGAGGCAGAGCAATGGGACTGAGGGGTTTAGTTGAGGAGGGAGGTGCTGCTCTGTTTTTGGAAGAAAATAGAGGAAGAGGGAGGATCGATGGATTTAGTGGTAGGGGGTTTTCGACAAAGTGAATCGAGGCTACTGGAGGGCTGTGATTGCTGGTGGCAGTCAAGATGGGGACAGGGCTCGACGGGGCAATCGACGAGCAGGATGGAAGGGTTTCGGAAATAGCAGAGGAGGAAGATGGTGGGAAGGTGTAGCAGTTAACAGCGGGGTTAGATGGCGGCTTGACGAGGAAGGCAAGGGGAGGATGGCAGGGTGCAGCAGTGACGACGGCGAGCAGAGTGTTGGGTTCGGGGGGTTGCAGGCAATGTACAGTGATGAAGACAGGGTAAGGTGAAGGTGGAGGTGATTTGCAGGGGTGCAGTGCTCGGTTGACGGGGGGGATAGAGCGTTGAGGGCAGAGAGGGTGGCTGGAAATGAGGATGACTGGCAGTGATGTTGAGACGCCGAGGAGGATTGGATCGGGGGCGATGTAGAAAGGCTGCAGTAGAGGCGAAGGTCGATGGGGTGCTGTTGGGTTCGACTGAAATGGAGGGAGGAGGAAAATGCTCGAACGGCGGTGTCAGCGGTGGCACTCGGGGCTCAAACAGAGGAGGATGTAACCCCTATTTTCCATTTCGTGTATTTTGGGTGTATTTTTTCATTTTGGTGTATTTCTCTCTTTATATTCCTCTTGTATTTTCTCTTGGATAGTATATTGGATTTTATTTTCAATACAGTCATTTTATTATTTTTTCTACATTATTTGATTCTTGGTTCTTTTGTCCGTCCTTTGTTTCGTTCTATTTGATCGGAGCATTATTTTGATTCCTAATATTTTTATTGTTTCATGTTCTACTTATTTATTTTTATTTTTTTTGCTCCTATATTCCTTGTTTTGGATCTTTAACCCTATTGGACCCTAATTTATACCCATTTAGAACTCCAAATCCAATTATCCACTATCCATTTTTATTTAAACCCTACCCACTAAATTAATTACAACCCAAATCCATTTCTTTTAACCCAACTGTACCCTGTTTCTAAACTACCCACACCCGCATTCCAATCCGACCCTTTAGCCATTCACTTTACCGCCTCCCCCCTATATTCCCCAAACCTTTATATACTACTTGAACCCATCCCCATATATATTATGAACCGACTATTTACCTCCCCCACTTAAACCCTAGCCGCCTTTTCCATTGCCCTGACCACCCTGAGCACCTCCCGACCTTCTTCCCGTTCTCCTCCCGAGGCCCTGCTCTGCCCTCACTCTGTGCTTCCCTCTTTCCCCCTCTCCCAAGCCCCCTGTCATCTCTCAACCCCCGGCATCCCCATGGTCCGTCTCCTCGTAGCCTAGCCTGCGGCACAGCACCGAAGTGCTGTGTCGTCTCTTCGTCGTAGCCAACTCAGCGGAAACAGCAGTGGGCTTCCCTCACTATGCTGCCGTTCCTCCCTCGCCGTTACCTCATTGTGAGCATGGTTCGTAGATTGTGTGATTAGTTCGTGTGTTTTGAGTTCACGGGTTCGTAGTTGAGTTTGTATGCTCATTTTGGTTTGTGGACTCATAGTCGTTCATTGAGTTTGTTGTCCGGGAATCCATTCCCGTTATTCTTGCTTTTGTGCCATTTTCGTCATCGTCTATCAGGCAAGTAACTTGTATTCTTTTATTTGTGTAATACAAGTACTAAATACCGCTTGTAGTGTAGTTAGGTTCTCGAGACAATTTGTGTGTGAAACCTCTTGTTGATATTGTCTCTATAGTAATGATTTGACCAATAGTTGCCTCACGACATACATGACATGATATAACCTAGGATTGACCACATCTTGTTGCATATATGCGTGTTGTTCATGTGTTATCTTGTACTCGTTCATGTTATTCGTGGTAGACTTGTTGTGGGATTCTGAAATACCCTATATCATGTTGCTTGGACATCTAGTATACTCTATTTCGTGTTTGGTTGTGTTTTGAATGAGTTTCGGATAAACAAGTTGATTTTGTACATGAAGATATTTTCAGTTTTGCCAGTTTTCTCATTTTGATCAGTATTTTAAACCCTATTAAATTCAGTATTTGAAAATATTTTGTGAACATAATTTGTAGAGAATTCAGTCTCTTTTCCAACCCTTTTGAAAATATTCAGTATTATATAATATTTTGGTGTATTGTCGGAATCGGGAAGACTTTTAGAGAGAATCGGCTCTATGGGAAAACTCAGCAAGTGCGAGTTCTGGCTCGATAGGGTTTCATACTTGGGGCACATTATCTCAGGCGATGGTATTTCTGTAGATCCAGCCAAGGTTGAGGCTGTGAGGGATTGGCCTGTATCCACGTTAGCTTCTAAAGTCAGGAGTTTTCTTGGTCTAGCTAGCTATTATCGGAAATTCGTCCAAGACTTTTCGAAGATAGCGGGACCGTTGACTAAGCTGACTGGGAAGGATCAAAAGTTCTATTGGTCTGATGAGTGTGGTGTAGCATTTGTTGAGTTGAAGAACAGATTGACGTCAGCGCCTGTGCTGACTATTCCAGATGGTTTAGGCAGATTTGTAATTAACTGTGATGCTTCTGGTAATGGTCTTGGATCAGTTTTGATGCAGAAGGGCCGAGTTGTTGCGTATGCATCGAAGCAGTTGAGGCCGCATGAGAAGAACTATATGACTCATGACTTGGAGTTAGCAGCAATGATCTATGCTTTAAAGCTGTGGAGACATTATTTACTTGGAGACCGAGTGGAGATCTTTATAGACCACAAAAGTCTCAAGTACGTATTCACCCAGAAGGAGTTGAACATGAGGCAAAGGCATTGGTTGGAACTTATGGCCGATTATGACATCAGTTTGTAATACCATACTGGTAAAGTAAACTTGGTACCAGATGCTTTGAGCAGGAGACCAGCAGTTATGTTCTTGACTCAGCAGAGGGATCTGATTGAGCAGATGCGAAGGTTGGAGTTGGATGTTTTGTTTCCGAGTTCTGGTCAGAGTTATTTAGCGCTCTAGCTTCAGTCATCTCTTGTTGATCAGATTAAAGAGGTGCAGGTCGGTGATGCGCAGTTGTAGGGTTTTCGAGCAGAGGATGAGTCTAGGTCCATAATGGACATGGTTATTCATGCTGATGGATCGCTTCGTTTTGGGCCAGGTTATGTGTCCCGAAGGGTGAAGTTCGTCAGAGGTTGCCTGAGGAAACCCATTAGGCATCTTATTCTATCCATCCTGGCGGTACTAAGATGTATCGGGATTTGAAGCTTCATTTCTGGTGGCATGGTATGAAGAGGGTTGTGGCTCGGTTTGTTTCTCAGTGCTTGATCTGTCAGTAGGTTAAGGCAGAGCATCAGAGGACCGCTGGACTTCTTCAACCGCTTCCTATTCCGGAGTGGATGTGGGAACATATCACTATGGATTTTGTGACCGCTTTGCCGAGGAGTGTTAAGTTTCATAATGCCATTTGGGAGATTGTCGACCGTTTGACGAAGAGTGCTCATTTCATTCTTTTCGTTTCAAACAGTCTACTGAGAGCCTAGCGAGAGGTACATGCAAGAGATTGTCAAACTTCATGGGGTTTCATTTAGTGTTATATCCGACAGGGATACGAGATTCAGATCTCAGTTTTAGGAAAGTCTTCAAAACAGTTTGGGGAGTAAATTAAAGTACACTACAACATTTTATCCCCACACCGATGGACAGTCAGAGAGGACCATCCAGATTTTTGAGGACATGTTGAGGTCCTGTATGCTTCAGTTTGGTGGATCATGGGAGGACCATTTGCATCTCGTAGACTTCTCGTACAATAACAGCTTTTAGGCCAGTCTTAACGCTGCACTGTTCGAGGCACTTTATGGGCAAAAGTGCAGATCACCAGTGTGCTGGGATGACATTCGTGACAGGAAGTTGTTGGGTCCAGAGTTGATCACCAGGACAGTTGATGCAGTGCTTCAGATCTGGAAGCATTTGCAGGCAGCTCAGGATAGGAAGAGGCGATGGGCTAATGTACATTAGAGAGCATTGTTGTTTGAGGTGGGTGACCATGTTTTCCTAAAGGTATCGCCGTGGCGCGGTGTCATTTGGTTCGGTGGTCCCTAGATTTCTTGAACCGTTTGATATTGTGGAGCGAGTAGGCATGGTGGCCTATCGTCTTGCATTACCACCAACTTTATTAGGAGTGCATGATATTTTCTATGTCTCACAACTCAGGAGATATATCCGAGAAGAGAGCCACATTATCGACTATTCTGAGTTGACCGTTCGGCCGGATTTGACTTGTGAGATTCGGCCAATTGCTATTGTGGATCAGCAGGAGAAAGTGCTTAAGAACAAGGTCATCAACCTGGTTCGTTTTTCTTGAAATTCTCACTCGCCCGGTGAGTCGACTTGGGAGCTGGAGGAGGAGATTCAGTAGAAGTTTCCTCATTTGTTTTAGTCTTTATTTTGTTCCTTTCTTTTTCTTTTTGGGGTTACCCTATATATCTTGTAACTCCTATTTTCTGTATTTGTATTTTTATACTGTATTTTTTTTCCTTTGTACTCTGTTATCAATTTGAGATCCTGCATTTTATTTCTGTTCGAATAAAATCATTAAATTGTTTTCGACTCAATTTTTTGGATGCCTATGTCTAATTCAATTGTATGTCCGTCCTGCTCTTTTGTGTCGTTCTTCATGAAGAATGAGCTGTTCTACGTCATTCAACTCTTTATTCTCCATTTTAATATATTTTGACCAATTCTCCAGTTGGATCCCACTCGAAACGGATACCTTTATACCCATTAAACCCAAACCCTATACTATGTAAACCCTAACCCTAATCCCTACACTATACTGTTTTAACCCAAAACCCCCGCCGCTCATCTTCTTCTTCCTTCAGTCTTCGTCTCCAACACCACGACCCATTTCCCTACTCCGATCGCCTCTCCGTCTGTCCTTCCATCACCAAAGAACCTCCGTTCACCCTCGCATCCATCATCTTCCTGTCATCCATCGCCACCACCGCCACATCCACTCTCGAACCCAACTTCCGAACCCATCTCATTTCGCCATTTTCGACCTCCGCCAACCTCTACCCATCGCCATTACCATCATCTCCTCCCCCTCGACCTCCTATCCGACCTCCATTCGTGCCGCTAGCACCCCGAACTAATCCCTCGCTCCCATCCTCTATTTCGAACCCACGATCAGAGCCGCGCACGACAGTTCCTTCTCGACGTCACGCCGCTGATTCTGCTGCCGTCGTCCTCCCTGTCGTCGCGAGCCACGCGTCGCACACCGGACGCCGCTCACCGCTGCCGGTCGCCGCCGCTCCCTCCTTCTCCCTTGCTCTCTGCCGATCGAAAGAAGGAAGAAGAAGCAGGTTGGGCGGGATTGAATCTCAGGCATTGGATCGTGCCAAGATTCGTGCCACTCAGGGTCGATCTGATCGCTGTTCGCTGTTTTGCCACAACAGATCCGAAGTTGCTGTTTCCTGTTCTGGCCCAGATCAGCTGCGTAGGAGCGATCTGATTGGAGGGTTTCGGTGTTTTGATGTTTTTTCGTGCCAGATCCAAGTTTGCTATCCGCTGTTTTGGCCGATCTGGTGTGGGGGGAAATTCACTCTACTGTTGGATTTTCACATGTACTTTTAGGAGACTTTGCCCGGGAATTTTTCGATCCCGTTTTCTTCAACTAACGGATCTATTCGTTGTCAATCAAGGCAAGTATTCCTCTTGTACTCATTTTTGTTCTATTACAAGCATTTCTTGAAAATACTACAAATAGTTAGAAATTGTGACTCCTCCTTAACTGTCGTTATTGATCAAATATTAAACCTCCTCAATTTCATAATCTTAGTAGTCACAATAATTTTATTGTATTATATTACAACTAGTTGGACTCATCTTATCCACTGAACACATGGATACATGAAATTAAGGAGCCCTGGATTTGTAGACATATGTTATATCTTGTATTTGATGATCTTGCAACCATTTGGCTTGAAAAATAATTATTACTTGCTGTTTTCACAACCATTATCCTCTATTTATATCACACATTAACCTAGACGCCTAAAAACAAAATTTTATGTAACCTATACTAGTAAGATATTTCCACATGTTCTTATTATGCTGTTTTGAACCCTTTAACATCAGAACCTGAACCCTGATCCCTGAACAGTAAATGTATCCCTGGATGTCTAGATGTCGATAGCCTCTGGAATTTTCGAATTCGGAGTTACAGTCTAGGATTTATTGCCAGTTTTACTGCAGCTGTGTCGGTAGACGCAGATTCGTAAAACTGCTGCACACCTTTAGTTTGCGAATTAATTTAACTATTTTGACAGCAAGCGTTTGACTTGAAATTTTATATGCGGTTGCTGGACACCCTATAGAACCTTTCTAAATTTTCTTAGAATTAATTTACAACTTTTCAACACTATTTCACATGTATAAATTCAGATACACAATTTCTGCCTGAACACTTTAGCTGTGTAATTTGCTGTTTTGACACATATTCCCACCACTTTAATGTACCTTAATTATATGCGTTGGAACCAGGCAGGAGTCTAATTTCTAGACCTCCGGACGGATCTACATTTGCATCTCGTACCAACGGAAATCACAGTTTTGGTACAGCAACGTCGTGCTGTCCAGATTTGAGATTTTCGTTGTTCGGATTATTTTTTATTTCATGTTGACCCTCGAATATGCCATATAAATATCTCAGACTTGTCCCATATCCATGACTGTGATTTCTTGACTTGTTTCGCATGCTTGCATGCTTTCTTGATAAAAATTAATAAATGTAATAAGCCGGGATTTAAGGGAAAGACCATAGTAATGGACAGTATAGGTAAGTGTAATCAGAATGGTGCCCGTGTTTCTCATAATTTTATGTTAAATGGAACTAAGTGCCACGTCATGGTGATGGGAGCCACCTCTAGAGCCTACGGGGGCCACCTCTAGAGCCCATTATATGATTACATGATATATATTTGAGATCACATGGAACTAAGTGCCACGTAGAAGTAAGTGCCACGTCATGGTGACGGGGGCCACGTCTAGAGCATACGGGGGCCACCTTTAGAGCCTATGGTTTGATCACTTGCTTGATACTTGATGCCTGAGTACGCCGCTCTATAGACTCCATTACTAGGCCTAAACGAAATTGTGTTGACTATAGCAACCATGTCGTAAAAGTATGGATGCATGAAGTGCTACCTAGACAGTAATAACTGTAAGACTTGAACACGATACATGCTTACACGATACTTGACTACCGGATACATGAAACTTGAACTCAACACATGATTACTTAATACTTGATGTTATGATACATGAAACATGATACATGAGACTTGAAACATGAAACTTGAACTTGATGCATACTACTTGATACTTGACAACTTGTTACTTGAGACTTGGCACTTGTTACTTGACACTAGACTGAGACTTGTCACTTGATGTGAGATACTCTACAGGTTCACTTGTCACTTTCCTCACCATTAGCATTTTTTATCCAGCCTGTTTACTAAGATGTCCCTCTTGCTAGTTAGTTCTTGATTTTCCACTACTTGTTGTATTCTTGTTATATTCCTGATTCCAATTCTTGTTCCCCATTACTTGTACTCGTTTTACTATTTGTGGCCCTAACTTGCACTAAGGACATTTTCTCTTGTTTTTCCTATTTTTTCCTTTTTTTTATATTTATCAAGCAGACTTTGGAGACGTGCTACCTGTTGGAATCGTTGAGCAGACGTCCTAGGCCTTTCTTGGGAAAAGCTTTCTTTAATCATTTCGTTTTGTAATTGAGTTATCATTTGTTGTTGCTTAAGACTTGTAACGGGCCTACGTTCCCGAGTTTTACTTTTGTTCCAGACATGAAAACTATTTGAATATAATTATTGTTTCAATTGTTTTCTGTTGCTTAATAAAAGATTCATGCATGCTTGGTCATATATAAATCTTGTTATATTCTTGTTATGATGCTGAGTCGATCCGACAGCTTATGGATGATGTTAAAATCATTCGCTGGCCTTCGTCACGTGCTCGTATTCCATATTTTTGGGAAGCGGGGCGTGACATATCTTCTTGTTGAATTTCGAGGACGAAATTCTTCTTGTTTGCTAGGTAGGATTTGTAACTCCTATTTTCCATTTCGTGTATTTTGAGTGTATTTTTTCGTTTTGGTGTATTTCTCTCTTTGTTTTCCTCTTATATTTTCTTTGGGACCGTATATTAGATTTAATTTTCAATACAGTCAGTTCATTATTTTGTCTTCTTTATTTGATTCTTGGTTCTTTTGTCCGTCTTTTGTTTCGTTCCATTTGATCGGGCTATTATTTTGATTCCCAATATTTTTATTGTTTCATGTTATATATTTTTATTTTTCTTTTGGTCCTATATTCCTTGTTTTAGATCTTTAACCCTATTGGACCCTAATTTTTACCCATTTAGAACTCCAAATCCAATTATCTACTATCCATTTTTATTTAAACCCTACCAACTAAATTAATTACTACCCAAGCCCATTTTTTTAAGCTCACTCTACCCTGTTTCTATACTACCCATACCCACATTCCAATCCGACCCATTAGCCATTCACTGTACCGCCCCCCCCCCCTAATATTCCCCAAACCATGATACACTACTTGAACCCATTCCCCTATATATTATGAACCGACTTTTCACCTCCCCAACTTAAACCCTAGCCGTCTTTTCCATTGCCCCGAGCACCCCGAGCACCTCCTGACCTCCTTCCCGTTCTCCTCCCGAGCCCCTGCTCTGCCATCACCCTGTGCTTCCCTCTCTCTCCCTCTCCCGAGCCCCCTATCATCTCTCAACCCCCGGTGTCCCCGTGGTCCGCCTCCTCGTAGCCCAGCCTGTGGCACAGCACTAGAGTGCTGCGCCGTCTCTTCGTCGTAGCCAACTCAGCGGCAATAGCAGCGGGCTTCCCTCGCTGTGCTACCGTTCCTCCCCCACCGCTACCTCTTTGTGGGCGTGGTTCGTGGATTGTGTGATTGGTTCGTGTGTTTTGAGT
Source organism: Hemerocallis citrina (assembly GCA_017893485.1). Lineage (NCBI taxonomy): Eukaryota > Viridiplantae > Streptophyta > Magnoliopsida > Asparagales > Asphodelaceae > Hemerocallis > Hemerocallis citrina. The sequence continues at coordinate 111,497,157 of CM030360.1, read as the reverse complement.
TTGCGGGTTCGTAGTTGAGTTCGTGTGGTTGTTTTGGTTCATGAACTTATAGTCGTTCGTTGAGTTCGTTGTCTAGGAATCTGTTCCCTTTATTCTTGCTTTTGTGCCATTTTCTTCGTTGTCTCTTAGGCAAGTAACTTGTATTCTTTTCTTTGTGTAATACAAGTACTAAATACCGTCGGTAGTGTAGCTGGGTTCTAGAGATAATTTGTGTGTGAAATCCCTTGTTGATATTGTCTCTGTAGTTATGATTTTACAAATAGTTGCCTCACGACATACATGACATGATATAACTTAGGATTGACCACCTCTTGTTGCATATATGCGTGTTGGTCATGTGTTATCTTATGTTTGTTCGTGTTATTCGTGGTAGACTTGTTGTGCACTTGTGAATTGCCCTATATTATGTTTCTTGGACATCTAGTATACTCTATTTCGTGTTTGGTTGTGTTTTGGATGAGTTTCGGATAAACGAGTTAATTTTGTGCATTAAGATATTTTCAGTTTTGCTGGTTTTCACATTTTGATCAGTATTTTAGACACTACTAAGGTCAGTATTTGAAAATATTTTGTGAACATGATTTGTAGAGAATTCTATCTGTTTTCGAACTCTTTTGATGGAACTCAGTTTCGTTTTACGGTTTGTGAGTTATGTCGATTTTACTATAGAGGTGTCGAAAGATTCCCAGATTTTGTTTTCTATAAATTCTTAAGAGTAATCAATTTTTATCATGATGTTAAAAGTATTATTTTGATCTAAAATTTTGTACTGTAAAACTATACTTGATTGGGATTAACCTTGAATTTTTGTGGATTTAGTTGATGAGTTTTACAAACCATTCTTTGTTTCCAAACAACTACTATGCTAGCAGATTTTTCTTGCTGTTCAGTAAAGAACTTGATTTTCGATCTGATTCTACTTACTTTTTGTAAAATATTTGTGAATATGAAAGTTAACCTACTGAGTCTATTTTATTATCCTGTTGGCAGATTTGGATTTGGACTTGGATTTAGGGTTTGGGAGATATTGCTGTTTTCATATTACAGTGTTTGTGATTTCAGATTTACAAAACCATCATGTCTGGATGTTTTCAAATTTTACTTGACTACTATATTTATATTGAAAAATTATGAAACTTGTTTTTCTGTTACTATACATATAGGGGAATACCCCAGACTTTTCGTAGATTTAATTAATGAGTTTTCATGCTGTTTTCCTGTTCTTGAATACATTCTTCTGATTTCTATCTGAACGTGTTTCCTGGATTCAAACCAGTTTTGAGACTTGTTTTTCTGAAACACCATATGACTTATATATATATTCGCTGGATTCGGGCGGGAGTCTATTTTCTAGACCTTTTGACGAATTCAAATTTGCATTTCTGTAGCAACTGGAATCTCAGTTTTAGTGCAACATTGTCTTGCAGTCTTGAACTAGAAATTTGGTTATTTTATTCTTTTGTTTGTTATCTTTCACCCTTATATATTTATCTTGCAACTTGAACTTGTTACTTGTTTATGCTATGATATACTTGCCCTCTTTCGTGACACAAGCATGCTTGTTTAACACTAATTGTAATGCCCCGATTTTCATTTATGAAAATCATTTTTTTGCACGTATTGTGCACGTGCAATTTTTGTAGTATGAAATCTTATAATTATTTTCATTAGACAATGAGTATATATATATATATATATATGCGTATGTGTTCTCTAAATGTTTTTATTAAGACCCATTTTCTTCAAATAAACAAAAGTCCTTTTCTAACCCAAATCTAATTTGTTTTGTAAACTAAATTTGGCCCTTTAAATAAAGGCCCATAAATTTATTTTTCCTTTTAATTACAACTCGTAATGTAGACTATTTTTATAGATCATTTTTGTAAAAAAATAAAATGTACAACTTTTTATATGAGGAACTAGTAAATGCACGTGCATTGCACGTACACGTGCATGGGGCACCTTGTGTGGCCGGTTTTGAATGGGAGGGAAAGGGGAAAAGAGAAGTGGAGTTGTGGGTGGTAGTTGTTTGGATCATGGTTGGTTACTACAACTTCCCCTTAAATCCTAGCCTTTTATCCTTAACCCCTAGATTGATCCTAGTCCTTCATTTGCTCCAAAATTTAGTATAAATACCCCCCCCCCCCCTAGCCTAGTTATTCTTGAACTCGTCATTTCTCCAAAACCTATAGTAGAGAATACAATTGTTAGTAGTAATTTATTAGTAAGAAGTGAGATAAAAGATTGAGAGAGAGGGTGAGTGTGTGCTTGCAACAAGGGAGGCTAGCTACTACACTACTAGAAGCTCTCGGGTTGCAATCTTGGAAGGTTCAGTTGCACAGCAAGGAGGAGGAGGAGCGTTCATTTGGTAAGCTCGCGAAGGACTCTTTCGTTTAGGATGTGTTGCAAAATCTTTTCTCTCCAAATAAGGTGGGTTATTTTCTACATTTCTAACTAGATACCATGTTAAGGTTAATTGAAACGATAATGCATGAAAGAAATTAATAAGAGTACACTTAATTGAAAAAAGGACTTGTTAGTTGATTGAATTGATGATAAATAGATTGCATGTTATTTCGTCAGGAATCTTAAGTTGTATGTGAATCGGTTGTAACTATGGAATGTGTGAATTAAAATTTGTTGTCAATATCAAAACTAAGTACAAATGCTAGTAGGAGGAAATTGTTGCTTTATGTGCTTAGATGGACTTTCGTGATAATGTTTAGATTGAGTAAATTAAAATATGCTTTTGGGTTTATAAAAGGAAGACAAACAGGGAATTAATGTAGGAAATATTAATATTAAGTCATATGAGAAAGGTCAAAATGAGATATGGAAATAGTAGTATACAATCTAAATTAATTGTGTGAAAAATATGTGTTTAATTACTGAAAAAATTATTTTAAATTACTGGAGTGTTAATTTATGTTTAAATAGACATTCTGGTGTTTTACATAAATTTTAGTAAAAGAAAAACTAAAATAAGAGCTTTTGAACATCGAAATGTTCTAATTGAAGAGAGAGTTAATTTAAATAAAATTCAAGTTGTAATCAAGACAACTTAAGCCTAGAGCTCATGTGGTAGGTGAGCTCTTTAGCGGTACAACGGTGCGGGTGTGTTGAGTTGAGGTCACTGGTTTGATACTTGAGAACACCATTCTTTTTATGTGCGTTTAAAATTAAACCAATTTTCAGACCGAGAGTATAAAACTCTCTGACTTCTCCTTGTATCGATGAGCGTAAGTAGCCAGATGGCTAGCGCATGCGGCTGTGTTCTCTTGGGTCGCTGGTTCGATTCCTGGTTTGGTCAGAATGTTAATTTTTATGAAAAAGTGATTTTTTTGGGTTTCTTGATGTGTAAAATTTTCGAAAAAAATACTATTATTATTTTAAAATTATGTGTGACTTATGAAAAATTATTGGGAATTATTAGAATGAAATAAAGTGTATTTTTGGAAATAAAAGTGTAGTTGGGACTATAGTTTTGCACTCGTATATTTTCGTAAAAATGCATTTTGCGAAGAAAGTGAGATAAGTATTAGAAAAGGAAAAATTGGAAGAAAGAATGTATATGTTGTGAAGTTTTTTATGAATTATTCTTGTTAAAGAATAGTGTGACAATAACGAGTTTGTGAATATTCACTTTGACTAGATATTTTGTGATACGATTTTAATGTGGAAATAAATGTTGGTTATGAAATAAATGATGTATAATTGAACTCCATGTATGGTTATTGACTCATGAAAAATTTAGAAATCATGTGATTGGAAAAAAGAAATGTTATTGAGTATGACAACTCAAAAATGTGAATTTGTGAATTGAAATTGAAAATTAGGGTGTAGCCAAAACTCACACCGGCAAGTGAAAAGTGATAAAATATGATTATTGAAATTGAAAAGACCAAGTTTGGGTCATTGTAAAATGAAAGAAATAAAACCGGTAGTAGTGAGAGGGCTAACTCTAAGAGATTAATTTTGTTCATGATTTCATTAAGAATTAGTACATAGTGAAGAGGTGATGAAAGTGAGAGAAAAACACAAGTATGGGGGTCTCGAGTCTATGATGTGGGTGTGATTCACAGTTTGTCTTCACGATGCGTCGTGACATGACGTGGGCACTACTCCGAAATTATCGGGATCTTGGTGATGCTTGTGGGGTGTTTGGTGACTGCGAGAGGATCGTGTGCCACGAAGGAGGCTGAATTGTCCATAGATAGTCTTCACGATGCGTCGTGACATGACGTGGGATTCCCCTCCAGTTTTTCTGTATATGAGCTCATACTCATGGGACATCTAGGATACTTACCATAGTTACAGTAGTAGATTAAGTCATGACGAGCGATTGAACCCTACAAGACGAAGAACGATTAAGAGGCTTGCCCTCGGACCTATGTAGTATGGGATGCATAGAATCCGAACAAGTGCGCATTAGTGTCATGTAATATAAATAACTGCATTAAGGACTAAGTGCACAATCATAACACGACATCAATTGGGTATTCCCTTTAGTTTGATATGTGACAAGTTTGTGTTTGTTAAATATGGAAAATCAGTTATACTATTTTTGGCATAGAGAGGATGGCCGTGTATAATGTTTGTCGGTTGAATAAACTGGCGTACCCACAATTTTGTATGCAGAGTAAATGACATGATAAAGATTAAAGAAGTAATGATACTTAGCGATTATTCAAATGTGGATGTACCTTTATATAAATGTTGTAAATTTGCTTTCGCTGTAAAATGTAAAGTGTAAAGATTTCTTGTAACTCTGATGTAAAGTGAAACGTTTTAATCTCCTTTTAAAATTGTACGAAAGAAGTGTAAAGATCCTGTGGAATCTCGAATTCAGTGTATTTTGGAATTCGGGGCATTACAGAGTGGTATCAGAGCCACGCTTCACACTAGTACAAATTTATAAGGAACGACACCCTAGAAGTGGACATTAGAGTGTGAGTTGAGTCTAGTGATTTAAATGTAGGTTACTTACATTTGTGTTGCTCTATGATTTATGCTTCTTCCTCCCTATTTCTAAAATGGCTGATCACTTCGACCCTGCTGGTGACGACAATTGGCATATCATAGAGGAAGATTACTATCCTGGACAAGTAGATTCCGAGGAAGAGTACTACCCAGGGCAAGCAGACTCCGACGGAGAGAAATGGCCTAAGTCTCAAGAGATCACTCTACCTCCGGATTCATCTGATGACTCTTCTGACGAAGAAGAAGAACTAGTTCCAAGCAGTCTTGTGATATCTCTTCAGAGGCAGGTAGAAACACTGCGGGAGAGAGTCGGACTATTGGAGGCTCAGTTGGCAAAGCGCAAGGATGATTTTGCGGTTCTCAGTCATCGTGTATGGGAACTCGAAAAGAGGAAAAATATGACCGATGTGCTGAAGGAAGAAATTGAAGAATTACGGGGAGAGCTTCGTGAAGCCAAGAGGAACCGTAGGAGTTAGACCATTGTATCGTCTACTGCTTTCATTTTGATGTCAAAAATGTTTTAAATTCGAATGTATAAAGTTTGAAATTCAATGAATTGGAAATATTGACTTAAAAGCTCATGTTTCACACTTCGAATTTAATGGATCTTTTGCATCAAAACATGGCTGGACGAAGAGCAAGAAATGGTGAAGGCATGGACTTGGAAACGGAACTCGCGAGGGTCTATCAGACACTCAATGCCGTGGCCATGAATCAGAACCAAGGAAGGGTACCTGCGAATCCGGTGCCCGAAGCAATCAAACTCGTGGAATCATTCAAGAGGATGAAACCACCGGTGTTTGAAGGGAAGTCAGACCCTGATACGGCTAACAACTGGATTAGGTAGGCAGAGACTATCTTCGAAGTCTTGGAGACCCCTGAAGGCAGCAAGGTGAAGTTGGCGACTCTGCAATTTGAGAAGGATGCGGCTGTGTGGTGGCAGTTGATGAAGCAGACGATGGGAGGTATTATTCTTGGCTGGGAGGAATTTTTGGAGGAATTTCGCAGTCATTACTTATCTTCAGACGTCCAGGAGAAGAAGGCCATGGAGTTTCTATCGCTGCAACAAGGTGGTATGTCAGTTAGGGAGTATGAGACCAAATTTACTCATCTCTCAAGGTATGCTCCCGAATTGGTGATGGATGAGGCGAAGAAGGCTCGTAAGTTCGAGCATGGATTGAGGCTGAGCTTGAGGTCCCGGATGATACCTCTTGGTGTCAGAAGGTTTGACAAGCTGGTCAAACGCGCGGCAGCCACGGAAGCAGACATGGAGCAGTTTTATGTAGTTCAAAATTGGAGGAACAACTAGCAGTCTGGGAAGAGGCCCGCAAATTCTGGGAATTTCAAGGGTCAACCATCGGTACAAAGGTTCAAATCGACAGGGGCAAACGCTATCAATGTGGTTGGAGGACCCGGGAACAATGTTGTGAGACCTCCTACGGTAAATTGCTACAACTGTGGTAAGACGGGACATTACCAATCCCAATGCCCCAAACCACGGAATGGTAATCGCAATGCACCAATGCAGTAGGCTGGGAAGAGACCGTACCAATAAGGACGAGTATTTGCCTTGACCGAAGCTGATGCCGATGAGGTAGATCATGTCATCACTGGTACGAGGGCGGATGTTTAGAGGTTCATGTTGTTTTTTTTTCCCGTTTATTTAGTGAACTGTTACGTAATGAGTGTGTATTATGTAACAGGAGAACTTTATTTGAATGGAATGAAAGCTGTTATTTTGTTTGATACTGGATCATCTCATACTTTTGTGTCTCCTAAATTTGCTAAAGTGTTGGGAGTTGAACCAAAGATTTTTTCAGGCAAGATATTAGCAGTAGCTACTCCATCAGGGAAGACTTTAACCACTGATCGGTACTATGCAGATTGGGAGATTGTGATTGGGGACAGAATCTTCGGGATTGATCTAATCGAGCTGACTATCTTGGGAGTCGATGTTATCATTGGCATTGATTGGATGTCGGTGTATAGTGCAAGCATCGAGTGCAAGAACAAGACAATAACAGTGAAGGCTCCAAGTGGACCTGAAGTCACTTTCCAAGGGAAGAAGAAGCGCTCTAGGTTGGTGGTAGCTATCCGCAAGGAAGAAATTCCTGTGGAAGTGCAAAGGATTCCTGTGGTTCGGGACTATCTGACTGTGTTCTTGGATGATTTGCCTGGGTTACCCCCGCAATGTGATGTAGAGTTCAGTGTCACCATTCAACCGGAAAGTACACCCATTTCTAAGGCACCGTATAGGATGGCTCCAGTGGAACAGGATGAGGTGAAACGGCAGATTGAGGAACTGTTGGAGAAAGGCTTTATTCAACCTAGTGTGTCACCTTGGGGAGCACCAGTGCTTTTGGTAAAGAAGAATGATGGATCGATGAGAATGTGTATCGACTATCGAGAGCTGAATAAGGTCACTGTTCAGAATAAGTATCCTATTCCCCGAATTGATGAATTGTTCGATCGTCTACAAGGAGCACCTGTTTTCTCCAAAATAGATCTTCGATCAGAATATCACCAAGTTTGAGTTAAAGCTGAGGATGTGCACAAAACTGCATTTAGAACTCGACATGGGCATTACGAATTCTTAGTTATGCCATTTGGAGTGACGAATGCACCCACAATCTTCATGGATTTGATGAACAGAGTTTTGAAGCCGTTCATTGATTCTTTCGTCGTGGTGTTTATCGATGATATCCTCGTGTAATCTAAGTCAGAAGAGGAGCACACCGAGCATCTGGCAGCAGTTTTGAAGAAGCTGGAAGAGCAGGAGTTGTATGCCAAGCTATCCAAGTGCAATTTCTGGAAATCTGAAGTGGCATTCCTAGGTCACATCCTTTCTAAAGAGGGAGTGGCAACTGATCCTCTGAAGATAGAGGCAGTGAGAGATTGGGAAAGGCCTACTACAGTAAAAGAAGTCAAAAGTTTTCTTGGATTAACTAGATACTACAGGAAATTCATTCAAGGTTATGCTCAGTTAGTCATGCTGCTCACTGGTTTGATCAAGAAGAATGTGAACTTCAAGTGGACTGAGCAATGTGAGGCAAGCTTTCAGGAGTTGAAAGAGAAATTGACTACTGCACCTATTTTGGCTTTGCCTTTGGCAGGTGTTGAGTATGATGTCTACAGCGATGCTTTACATAGTGGGCTTGGTTGTGTCTTAATGCAAGAAGGAAAAGTAATCGCTTATGGGTCTAGGAAACTACGACCGCATGAGAAGAATTACCCGACTTATGATCTGGAGTTGGCTACGATTATCTTTGCCTTGAAGCAATGGAGACACTACGTGTACGGTGAGAAATTGAACATGTACACGGATCACAAGAGTTTGAATTAAATATACTAGCAGAAGGATCTGAATTTGAGGCAGCGAAGATGGTTGGAAGTGCTTGAGGACATGCGACCTGAGCTCAAGTATCATCCTGGGAAAGCTAATGTTGTTGCTGATGCACTTAGTCGCAAGAGCAGTTTATCCAGTTTGATTACAACTCAGAAGCATCTGATGGAAGAATTGGATCGAGCAGGTATTGAAGTTGTCTTGCAAGGATTGGGATCATCTTTAGCTCAGTTGAGGCTTCAGCCTACATTGAATGGAAGGATTATTGTAAGTCAAGAGGTTGATTCTGATATCTTGGAGATGAAGGAGCAGGTTGGTGCTGGCACGTTGTCCGGATTTCAAATCAGGGATGGAGTGTTGTGGTTCGGAGATAGACTGTGTGTTCCAAATCAGGCGGACCTGAAAGAGAGTATTCTTCAGGAGGCACATGCAACTCTTTTGTCGGTACATCCTGGGAGTACTAAGATGTACAGAGACATCAAACTGCATTTCTGGTGGTTAGGTTTGAAGCGGGATGCGGCTGAATTTGTGGTGAAGTGTGAGGTTTGTCAGCAAGTCAAAGCCGAGAATCAGAGACCCGGAGGTCTGTTATAGCTGTTACCTATTCCGGAATGGAAGTGGGATAACATCAGTATGGATTTCATTACGGGATTGCCCAAGAGTCCTAAAGGCAATGATGTGATTTGGGTTATAGTAGATCGACTAACCAAGTCTGCTCACTTTTTGGCGATGAAACTCACTGCTTCGATGGACAAGTTAGCTGAGTTGTATGTTGGCGAGATCGTCAGGCTTCATGGTGTTCCGTCAACTATTGTGTCTGATCGAGATGCGCGGTTTACTTTGCATTTCTGGAGGAGTCTTCAGACAGCTTTGGCTACCAAGACGGATTTCAGCACTGCATTTCATCCACAAACCGATGGGCAGACCGAGAGAGTCAACCGTATTCTTGAGGATATGCTTCGGTGTTGTGTACTAGACTTTGGAGGCAGTTGGAAAAGGCATTTACCTTTGGTAGAGTTTGCCTGCAACAACAGTTTTCAGACTAGCATTGGAATGGCGCCGTACGAAGCTTTGTATGGCAGGAAGTGCAAAACGCCTGTTTGTTGGTTTGAAGTTGGGGAGCGTCAATTGTTTGGGCCTGAGCCTGTGCAGCAAACCTCTGAAAAGATTGATCTGATCAGGAAAAGGTTGGTAGAGGCTCAGAGCAGGAAGAAGAGGTATGCAGACAACCGGAGAAGGGACCTTGAGTTTGAGGAAGGTGACTTCGTCTTTCTGAAAGAATCGCCCAGTAAAGGTGTGATTCGATTTGGCAAGGGCGGGAAGTTAGCCCCGAGCTTTATAGGCCCGTATAAGATATTGAAAAGGATCGGGAAAACTGCTTACCGGCTTGAGTTACCGGAAGAGTTATCTCAGGTGCACAATGTCTTTCATGTGTCGATGCTAAGAGGTTATATTCCAGATCCGAGTCATCATTTGCCTGAAGTGCCGGAAGGTTTGCATTTGAATCTTAATTACATCGAGTCTCCTGTCGAGATTGTTGATCGTCGAGAAAAAGTCTTGAGGAATAAGACGATACCGATGGTCAAGGTAGTCTGGAGAAACCATCTGGTTGAAGAGGCTACTTGGGAGTCTGAGGAGAGGATGTTGAAGGATTATCCTGAGCTTTTTGCTCGATTTGTATTTTGTATTTTCTTGTGCTTGTTGTGAGTGTTTTGTTTCTCGCAATTGGCTGTAGTTCCGGGGATGGAACTATTCTAAGGAGGGAGTGTTGTAATACCCCGATTTTTATTTATGAAAATTATTATTTTTGCACGTATTGTGCATGTGCAATTTTTATAGTATAAAATTTTATAATTATTTTCATTAGACAATGAGTATATATATATATATATATATATATATATATATATATATGCGTATGTGTTCTCTAATTGTTTTTATTAAGGCCCATTTTCTTCAAATAAACATAAGTCCTTTGATAGCCCAAATCTAATTTATTTTGTAAACTAAATTTGGCTCATTAAATAAAGGCCGATAAATTTATTTTCCCTTTTAGTTACAACTTGTAATGTAGACTATTTTTATAGATCATTTTTGTAAAAAAATAAAATGTACAACATTTTATATGGGGAACTAGTAAATGCACGTGCATTGCACGTACACGTGCATTGCACGTACACGTGCATTGCATGTACACGTGCATGGGGCACCTTGTGTGGTCGGTTTTGAAAGGGAGGGAAAGGGAAAAAGAGAAGTGGAGTTGAGGGTGGTAGTTGTTTGGATCATGGTTGGTTACTACAAATTCCCCTTAAATCCTCGCCTTTTATCCTTAACCCCTAGATTGATCCTAGCCCTTCATTTGCTCCAAAATTTAGTATAAATACCCCCCCCCCCCAGCCTAGTTATTTTTGCACTCTTCATTTCTCCAAAACTTATAGTAGAGAATACAATTGTTAGTAGTAATTTATTAGTAAGAAGTGAGATAAAAAATTGAGCGAGAGGGTGAGTGTGTGCTTGCAACAAGGGAGGCCGGCTACTACACTACTAGAAGCTCTCGGGTTGCAATCTTGGAAGGTTCGGTTGCACATCAAGGAGGAGGAGGAGCGTTCGTTTGGCAAGCTCGTGAAGGACTCTTTCGTTTAGGAGGTGTTGCAAAATCTATTCTCTCTAAATAAGGTGGGTTATTTTCTACATTTCTAACTAGATACCATGTTAAGGTTAATTGAAACGATAATGCTTGAAAGAAATTAATAAGAGTACACTTAATTGAAAAAAGGACTTGTTAGTTGATTGAATTGATGATAAATAGATTGCATGTTATTTCGTCATGAATCTTAAGTTGTATGTGAATCGGTTGTAGCTATGGAATGTGTGAATTAAAATTTGTTGTCAATATCAAAACTAAGTACAAATGCTAGTAGGAGGAAATTGTTGCTTTATGTGCTTAGATGGACTTTCGTGATAATGTTTAGAATGAGTAAATTAAAATATGCTTTTGGGTTTATAAAAGGAAGACAAACATGGAATTAATGTAGGAAATATTAATATTAAGTCGTATGAGAAATGTCAAAATGAGATATGGAAATAGTAGTATACAATCTAAATTATTTGTGTGAAAAATATGTGTTTAATTACTGAAAAAATTATTTTAAATTACTGGAGTGTTAAATTATGTTTAAATAGACATTCTGGAGATTTACATGAATTTTAGTAAAAGAAAAACTAAAATAAGAGTTTTTGAACATCGAAATGTTCTAATTGAAAAGAGAGTTAATTTAAATAAAATTCGAGTTGTAGTCAAGATAACTTGAGCCTAGAGCTCAAGTGGTCGGTGAGCTCTTTAGCGCTACAGCAGTGCGGGTGTGTTGAGTTGAGGTCACTGGTTTGATACTTGAGAACACCATTCTTTTTATGTGCGTTTAAAATTAAACCAATTTTTAGACCGAGAGTATAAAACTCTCTGACTTCTCCTTGTATCGATGAGCGTAAGTAGCCAGATGGCTAGCGCGTGCGGCTGTGTTCTCTTGGGTCGCTGGTTCGATTCCTGGCTTGGTCAGAATGTTAATTTTTATGAAAAAGTGATTTTTTGGGTTTCTTGATGTGTAAAAATTTTGAAAAAAATACTATTATTATTTTAAAATCATGTGTGACTTATGAAAAATTATTGGGAATTATTAAAATGAAATAAAGTGTATTTTTGGAAATAAAAGTGTAGTTGGGACTATAGTTTTGCACTCGTATATTTTCGTAAAAATGCATTTTGCGAAGAAAGTGAGATAAGTATTAGAAAAGGAAAAATTGGAAGAAAGAAAGTATACGTTGTGAAGTTTTGTATGAATTATTCTTGTTAAAGAATAGTGTGATAATAACGAGTTTGTGAATATTCACTTTGACTAGATATTTTGTGATACGATTTTAATGTGGAAATAAATGTTGGTTATGAAATACATGATTTATAATTGAACTCCATGTATGGTTATTGACTCATGAAAAATTTAGAAATCATGTGATTGGAAAAAAGAAATGTTATTGAGTATGACAACTCAAATATGTGAATTTGTGAATTGAAAATCAAAATTAGGGTGTAGCCAAAACTCACACCGGCAAGTGAAAAGTGATAAAATATGATTATTGAAAATGAAAAGACCAAGTTTGGGTCATTGTAAAATGAAAGAAATAAGACCGGTAGTAGTGAGAGGGCTAACTCTAAGAGATTGATTTTGTTCATGATTTCATTAAGAATTAGTACATAGTGAAGAGGTGATGAAAGTGAGAGAAAAACACAATTATGGGGGCCTCGAGTCTACGATGTGGGTGTGATTCACAGTTTATCTTCACGATGCATCGTGACATGACGTAGGATTCTTCTCCAGTTTTTCTGTACATGAGCTCGTACTCATAGGACATCTAGGATACTTACCGTAGTTACAGTAGTAGATTAAGTCATGACGAGGGATTGAACCCTACAAGATGAAGAACGATTAAGAGGCTTGCCCTCGGACCTATGTAGTATGGGATGCATAGATTCCGAACAAGTGCGCATTAGTATCATGTAATATAAATAACTGCATTAAGGACTAAGTGCACAATCACAACACGACATCAATAGGGTATTCCCTTTAGTTTGATATGTGACAAGTTTGTGTTTGTTAAATATGAAAAATCAGTTATACTGTTTCCGACATAGAGAGGATGACCATATATAATGTTCGTCGGTTGAATAAACTGACATACCCACAGTTTTGTATGCAGGGTAAATGACATGATAAAGATTAAAGGAGAAATGATGCTTACCGATTATTCAAATGTGGATGTACCTTTATATAAATGTTGTAAAATTGCTTCCGCTGTAAAATGTAAAGTGTAAAGATTTCTTGTAACTCTGATATAAAGTGAAAAGTTTTAATTTCCTTATAATATTGTACGAAAGAAGTGTAAAGATCTTGTGGAATCTCGAATTCAGTGTATTTTAGAATTTGGGGCATTACACTAATAATAAAATAACCAAGTCGGGGTTTAAAGGGAAAGATCTAATAGTGGAAATAACAGAAACGTATACTCGAAAGAGGATCTATTGATACTATGTGACACTTGACTTGATACTTCATACTTGGCTTGACACTAGATACTTGGCTTGATATTTCACTACTTGAAGCTTCATATTTCATTTGGCTTGATATTTCATTATTTGAAGCTTCATATTTCATTTGGCTTGATATTTCACTTGAGGCTTGATATTTTACTTGAGGCTTGATACATCACTCTTGAGGCTTGTTAGTTGATACTTGAAGCTTGTTACTTGATACTTAATACTTGGCTTGATACTTCACTCTTGAGGCTTGATACTTGATACTTGAGCCTTGATACTTGATACTTGATTTCTTAAGGCTTGTCCCTGAGTATACTGCCATATATGATCCACTATGAAATCTAAAACGAAATTGTATTGACTGTAGCAACCATGTTGTATAAGTATGGTTGCATGAAGTGCTACCTAGATAGTAATAATACAAGACTTGAACATGATCACTTGACACTTGCTACTTGATAATTGTACTTGACTACTTGACACTTTTTACTTATTACTTAATTTCGTGATACTTGATTCTCGTTACATGTTACTTGTTTACATGATACTTGTTTACTTGACACTTGATACATGCTACTTGTACTTGTTCTTCTTGCCATGCTAGTATTCTATTTTATTATCATACATATTCCATATTATTAGTCAGCTTTTCCCATGTATTTGTATCCTGCACTACAAGTGCCCCGTAACTTGCATTGACGGGAGTTTGTTTTCTTTTTCATATCCCTGCAATTGTTAAATTGTGGATTTTGGAGAACAGGTACCAGATAGTGTTGGTGAGATGAGATATTAGTGCTGGATTTTGCTATTATTGTTTATTGTTGCTTATTTTTGAATAATTGTATTTGATACTTGGATTTATTTGTATTTGGGCAATGTGATCCAGGATATTTGACTTATTCAGATCTGGATTATTTGAGATTATAATATTTTTGGTTTCAAGTATTCTTGTTGGTATTTTGATTCATATGTGCATGCTTGGTTGATTCTTTTGCTTCCGACTCTGATTATTCTTGTGAGATGTTGTAATGATAACGAAAAGCTTATGGATGGAAAATCATTCGCTGAGCTTTTGTCGCGTATCCGTATTCCATATTCTCCTTTTTGGAAAGCCGAGCGTGACAGAGGAAGACGACGGGATGGTCAATAGCGGAGCGGGGTGGTAGCAGTGAGGGAGAGCGGGAGGCGGAGCCGGGGCGCTTCGAAACATAGGTAGAGGGAGATGGGGGAGAGAGAGATCGGGAGAGAGAAAGAGAGTGGGGAGAGAAAGAACAGGGGGGAGATTATTATATAATATAATAGTACTAGGTTTTCTCGTTGACCCGTGTCTACGGCACGTCTTCGGAATGGTGCACCTGGTTTGATTATATAAAATAGTTTTGCAGATCCAGCAAATTAATTGAAGTTGCAAACATATTATATGAGGAAGCAGTATATCTACATTTGAGCTCAACCATCGTCTTCTTGATCATTAGCTTGAACTTACCTGTAATGCATATAGTTTGTTAGAAACACTGCATAGAGTTTTTTTTAACTTCAGCATCACTTTTAGTGCTTGTAATAGTTATGCAAGGGCATTATCATAATGGTTTTATGGAGCTTACTCTAATCCCCTAACCACTATTTGCATGTCTAAATAAAATGGAATGCAAGTGCAGGTATGAAGGTATCTACAATACCAATAATCTATATATTTGTTTGTCTGAGACTGAATTTGCAACTAAAACACATCTTATTATTATTTCAACCAAAATGAAATACATGAAGTTCTCAAAACCCTAATCCAAGCTAATCATTTCTTTTATCTCCACTTTGTCTCCCCATTGCACCTTTATAAAAAAAAATCAAAATGGATAATTAACAAATTTACTTTAGCTGTCTTTCTTGAGTGGAGAGTTTGCACCCTTCACTGGTAAACTCCAGTCATCACAATTCTATATATCCAAATATACACTAAAAGTTCTTATATGTTATGTTATCCATGGTTTCTAATAACCAGTGAAGGGAACAATTCACGATAGTATTTTCTCATGTAGTAAAGAAATTAATGTTCCATATTAGCCAAGTTATTTTAGGTTGCTAGTCAACTTACCTGTCATGCTATGGTTTGAAAACCCAAATTGATGCCACCAAATAATCTATCTTTCACTGGCGTACACCTTAAATCAAAACCAATAAAAAACTCATCAAATAAATCACCAAATTTAAAAAATTTAAAGCAAAAAAAAAAAACAATCATACTCTCTGAACTTAGATCCCATGCACACACAAAAAATCAAGTCAGGAAAAAACTGAGTAATCCCCTGCACACAAAATTAAAAATTAGAATGAGAAATCGGTTAATGAGATGAAATTAGTGTCATCACATCACATATAGAGGCTTTCGATTTGGTGGAGGGGAGTCGCCGATAAGAAGTCGCTTGATATTCGTTCTTGATTTGGTCGATGGGAGTCACCGATACGGAATTAGCAGCAGATCAGATATCGGTGACGACCTCTTGATTGGGGTTCGACATTGGAGTTGGATTTGGACTTCCTTTATGATTTCCAAATTTTCAAATTTTCAAAATTTCTAAATTATACAATTTTAAATTTTAAATATTTTTTAAATTTTATTAAATCTTTCATTTAATTTTTTTTTAAATTTTTAAATTTTAAATTTTAAAATTTAAAATTTTTATTTTTTTTTTAATTTTTTAAATATTTTTACAAATTTTTATAGGTTTTTGATTTTTTTTGATTTTTTGGTTTTTTTGAATTATTTTTAAATTTTTAAATTTTTTTTAATAAGTTTTTTGATTTTTAAATTTGTTATTTTTTAAAAATTAATTTTGGTTTTTTAATTTTTTTGAATAGGTGAGAGCGAGAGAAAGAGAAATAATTAAATAAATAAAGAAGTTGTTTTGGATGGGGGGGGATTTGAATTTGAGCTTGGGGGAAAACTTTGGGGGGGGGGGGGGGGGAGGAGGAGGAAATGTGTTTTGTGAGGTTAAATCTAGGCCTTTGATTTTGGGTGAATTGAAGGAGAGCCACTTGATAGCTTTCTTTGTGTTTTATTATATAGTGGTGAGTTAGTGGGGGTAGTTATGAGGTAGTGGGAATAAGGAGAGAATTGTGGGGATGTGGGGTAACGGGTTGGGTTAGAAAGAATTACGGAAAATGTGTGTTATGGTTAATAGACTTAGGCTTTAGGTTTGGGCTTCACATAATAAAATAATAATTATAGAAGGGTTAAAAGATTGGTTTTACAAACTTTAAGATGGTTTGGGCTTGATAAAAAAAATAATTGATTATTCAAATACATGCAATATAGTTTAGAAGAATAGAAAGAATTACGAAAAAATTTTAAAATACAATAATACGGAGAAAAGAAAAATACCAAATCCGTATAAACGGGAGCAGGGGTTACAATCCTGAAAATCTAATGCACAAACAAATCCACACAATTCTCTATTCTAATGAATGCTTTTTTAGAATTCTATGCAACTCATACAACATAGGTTCTAAATGCAAGCATCTAAGGTTCTCCTCATTTTATGATTTAATTTATCACTATGCAAGACTTATATCCATTACAAAATTCAAGATTTAGAATGTAGCGCCCCGAATCCCTAACATAGGAACTCGTGACACACTCCAGGATCTTTCTTCAAATGAGTCACAACACAACAAAAATTACAGAAAATTAAAAACTTTTATTACATCAAATTGTTATTACATTATCCAATGATTACAACAATTATAATTAATTGTTACAACAAGAATGTACAATAAAATTTAGACAGTAACTTCCACTTGGATGTTTTCCCCCAGCTAGAGTTTTTCCGCGCTCCCAAGCCGGCAATTCTGCACTGATAACCGTGGGCATGTCAAATGATTACAACTGACGAAATGCTATACTCGGCTATCCTCTCTACGCCATAATATAATGATTCCAACCTCAACAACCACAAATAATATTTGATGAGAAGAAAAATGTGATGTCAAACAAATGTCGATGTATGCCATGGCCTAATACAAGGCACACACTATGCACACATGCTCCTAAAGCTAATGCTCGCTTGGTTGAAAGATATGCATCCCATAGTACACATCCCCCAACCAAATGATGTTCTTCAGTTTGATGGAGCTCGATCCCCCACTATACATCATACCCTTGGGCTTTCTCCTGTTTCTGCTTCCAGTGATGGTGAGGCTACAGTCGTCTGGCTTACGCCAATCGCTGCTGTCATTAGTGGTGTCCAATACATCATGTTTTATCCACTATGCCCAGGATCTCAGCAGCAAGCTTACTCCTTCACAGCTGGGGTTACAGTAGCAGGCTTACTCCTTCACGACTATACCCGTGGTATGTTGTTGTATCTACGTCTTTTCGGACCTCACCGAAAGATTACATACGGATACTAGGGCTCCTCGGCGAAGGACATAGAGCATTTCCCTCAGAGTATCGCTCGTCGGGTTTTTGTCAAAACCTCCTGCCCGCAGTGATCAACAAAGGACCTGACGAATATAGGGTTTCCCCAACTATGCTACACTCGTCCTTACACAAGAATAGAACTTGCAGTCGAGACGATGTCAACACTCAAAGCCTCCTCAAAGGTTGTTACGGACAAAAAGGCATTCATGCCGAAACAGCGGAGCCCCCACAGAGTTTCCTCTTCCCAAGGCAGCTCGGGGTCCCTATCCGCATTAAACGAACCTAGGATTTGACCAGGCATGATGACGCCATGCATCCCCCTGACAGGCGAGCACCCTTGCTAGTGCCTGTCCTTACATTCAATCAAGACTCGATCTAGTCCTACCAGTATCACAGCTACCCCACTCCAAGATTAAAGATCAGACTAATCACATGATCTATCTACAATATCCAATCCCTAACTTGGTAATCAACTTAGCTTGCTATGAACAACTAGTTAAGTTCTACTTGTAAACTCTTTCTAGTTAGTTACATTTATCATTAATGGATCTCAACCCATCCCACAATAGGACTCAACTAGCCCTTAAGTCCGGCCCAATGGTTGACCTGCCTTGGCCCACACTTGGCATGAACCAATGATGAATCCACCCTATCGATCGCTGCTACCGCCATCTACACTTGAAGTTCGATCACAACCTCGGCCCGACCAACACGTAGCTCCCGCTTAACGCTCCACGGTCCTCGATAAGTGGTAGCTCCAAACACAACCATGGAATCCATCCATGCATGGCGAGTACGTCGGTGTACGAGTCGTCTCCTCCAATGCGTTCGATGTGGCACGGGTCCTATTGTACCTGACTAGGTTTGTCGACAAGACTTAGTCCTAGAGTCTCAATACTCATCCAACGTACCCCAAAAAGGTACACCACACTAGGAGTAAGTCCTAACACATGAATACCCAAAAAGGGGTTCTAAGAGCCCTAAAATTGACAATTTTTAGATCAAAATAGCAAGCACACATTTGGCTTTTATGCCAAAACGGAGTCATTCCCGGTCACGTTTCTTTGAGAAATCGCGATTGGATGCTCCCATGCTTGTACTTAAGGTAGAAGCAAGTATAAGCACACTTTGGACATGGATTTCATCCCAGATTGGCCAACAATAATACCCCAACATTCAATACAATTTCCACTTCAAAACTGTGAACAACATTGTCTATATTGGGGTCTACAAGCAACTATAAGCTACTCTTAGCAAGGAACTTTAGATAATTTAAGTCCTAACTCATGTCCACACATATAACATGATTCTTGACCTCAAACAGCAACTCTAAGCTCGTAAAGTAAAAGTTCAAACTCATTTCTATGAACATGGTGCAAAACAGTAAGCTCTATAATTCACTTTGTTTCTTCCGTCACTTGCAAAAATCATATAAAATCGCACACTTATCCAAACCATTATTTCTCAGTCATTCTAGAAAGTTCTATGTGTCTACAAAAACTTCCTAATTTCATGTTTCTACAGAATAGGTCGCTTACATGCTCTTATGGTCCCATCTTTAACAAGCATACAGATTCTCAGAACAGCACATCATATTAACACAGTCATGGGATAAAATCAATTTAAAATAGTAAAAGGTATCAGAACATTATGAAACTTTAGATTCTAGCTCCTGACACATGATGCTACCACTCCTACAAAAATCAGGTGATTCTACCAAGTAGATTTTTTATTATGTCTCTTTGAATAGTCATAAAAAACAGAGCAATAACAACAATAGTTCTGTTTACTAAAATAACTAGGTGAGTCTGCATGATTTTACTAACATAGCTACACTAGTCCAAAACTCATGAAATTTGAAACATAGGTCTTAGATACATTCAACATTGACATACTAAACTTTCAGATCACTACCATAAGTATGCAGAAGATACAAGTCATTCTTCTCACAACAGTAACAACAAAAATTGTTTCCTTTTCTTCTGACCAGCTTGCAAGTTTTCATTTTATTTTAATAGCAGAAAAAATTATAAAAATATGGAGAAATTACTGAAGGTGTAAGACACACAAATGAACATCATATAAAAATTTCAAGTTAATCCAACCAGTAGTGTTCAAGTGATGAGCTACGGACTGACAACAAAAGTTCAGCCTTTTAACAGGATTTTCTATTTTAAATTTCTTAACACAAAAAGAGTTATTTAGGTTCATTCTAGAGCATGCATGTCATTTTTTAGTCACTAAAATCACCATTTAACAAGAAAAAATAAACACAGAGGTTAGAAATGCTCACCTTGATGAGTTTTGATGGAAAAGAGATCCTACAAGCTCATAGCTTCAAGATTGGTCTTCTTTCTCCTAGCTCCTTGCCTTCTTGGCTCCTTGGCTCCTCCTCCTTGCTTGGCTACTTGTTTTCCTTCTCCTTGGCTCTAACTTCAGTATATGATTTTTTTGGGGTTCAGAATGAGAGCAGAAGAGTGTATGATTTAAAGTAGGAGAAGATAGGAGTGTGAAAGGGCAATCATTGCATTTTGGGGGGTTAAAATGAAAAAGGTGGGAGGGGTTCAGATCTGGTCTGGATCTGGCATGGGGAAGAGAAGGGGAATCTTGAATTTGATTGGGGTGGAGAGGAGGTAGAGTGTAAGAGTGTAGATACTCTCATCATCAAGCAATTTGAGTTCGAACAAAGCCCTAATCCTAATTCTTTTCCCTCCCTTTCTCATGTAACCTTTGGGCTTCATTTTTTTTTTGTACAAGTCATGTCATACTACAAGTGTGTGTTCATGGCTCAATGGTCAAAAGAACATGGTTTGAGCCCATGTCTAGCTCATGGTGAGTCTAGTTGAAGTTTAAGAAGTAATTCCATACTAATAGCTTCCAAAAAGAAAAATAAATAAATAAATATAGTATTTTAGTGCTTAACAAATCATACATATATTCATATAAAAATCTGGGTTGTTACATCACTCCCTCCTTAGAATAGTTTTGTCCTCAGAACTACGCTTAGTTGGAAAGCAACCAAGAGTTAATTAAATAACTCGAGAAATACATTTTCTCATACAGGGTTCACAATCCCCCCTCTACACAAGCCATCGTCACGACAGCTACCAAGAGTTGATCATCCTGTGAGTACCGGCTCTTGTCCCCAGAAAGTCAACCTCACTTCGAGGATCATCCTGAGGCCTATTTCATCCCTTGTCCCGAAAATCCTAGCGATCAAACACCAGTTGTGGATGTCGTTTTTTTTCTGAAATACTGGAGGTCAATCCCACTTCACAGAACATTCTGGGGCCTCATCACTCGAACTCGCCATGAGTGTTGCTCTTATCCCGAAATAGTGGAGATCAATCCCACTCTACAGAACATTCTGGGGCCTATTTCATCCCTAATCCGGAATACTAGGGAATATCTCACTCCGTGGATCATTCTGGAGCCTCCCTACTCACGCTCGTTCTTGCTTCATCATATCTCCCTTCTAGTGACGGAGTCAAGTTCTCAGCATATCTTCTAGCTCTTGGTTGCACTACTTGAGGGTCGGTGACCACTCCCTCCTTAGAAGAAAACAAGGCTTACCAAGGAGAAGGCAAAAATTTCAGCCTTATGCCTTATCCCAAACCCTTAATAAAATAAGCACAAAACAAGAGATAACCAAATACCCAAAAATTTTCATGCTTTATAAAAAGTCATATATCTTGCTACATAACACATTACAAGTTTGTCATCCGTGGCTTGCCAAAAATGCTTTAACAAAATATATTGCTATTCTAGACCATGCACCACTTCATCCTTCCTTCTAATTAAGTTGAAGCTCGTCGAACCAATTTTTTTTCAAGCTCGTCGAATGCACAATAGTACTAACTTGGTTCTAAGTCCAGGCCTAAGTCCATGTTCAAATCTCTGGGCCTTCTTTACTTCGTCTTGTGCCATTTCTTAGGGCATAACGAGACAGTTGAGTAAATCTGGTTTCATATTCCCGGATGGTCATACCTCCCTGCTATAGATCTTGAAATTCCATTGTCTTTTCTTCTTTTAAGTCTGAGGAAAATAATGCTGCTTAAACTCGTCTAGGAAGTCCTCCCTATTCCATGGGTCCTCTTCCCATTCTTTGTTTCACAGATTTCCTCCATTGCCTTCCTTGGTACTTCGCGAATGCTAGTCTGAACACTGAGTCTCGGTGCGGCCTTGTCGTCCTTCCTCGACTTTGTGCTGCGACTCGCCCTCATATGTCGTTCAACTGCAGACTTTCTACCTGAACATCAGGTTATGAATTTGCTTTCTCAACATCCGGTTGTAGATTTGCACTCCGATATCTAGTTGCAAGTTTGCCTTTTAGACCTTCAGTTGCAGACTTGCCCTCCGATATCTAGTTGTAGGTTTGCCTTCTAGACCTTCGGTTGTAGATTTTTCTTCCGATATCCAGTTGTATTTTTGTCTTCTGGACCTTTGGTTGCAGACTTGCCCTCCGATATCCAGCTGCAGGTTTGCCTTCTGGACCTTCGGTTGCATATTTGCCTTCCGATATCCAGTTAGGTATGCCTGCCTAACATCTTGCTAGTATTCCAAAAGAGTTTAATCCCCAATCAAAAGAAAAAATGGTCCGCTATGGATCCTCTATGCTAGTGATAGCATCGCAGTTCCTGAAAACTTGCTTCATACTTGTCAGCCTATTCAAATTTCTTGTCCTTCCTGGTCAGTGCCGTGACGGGTACTACAATCTTGGTGTAATCTTGAATAAACTTCCTGTAGTACTCGGTCAAACCCAAAAAGCTCCTGACTTCCTTCACTATCCTTGGCTGAGGCCGATCTTTCACCGCATCTATCTTCTGCGGATCAGTGGCCATGAAAGGCAACTTCCGACTTCCATAACTTGCATTTGGATATTTTGGCATACAACTGATGCTCCTAAAGCTTCCTCAAAATTGTTGTCAGGTGCTTCGCGTGATCCGCCTATGTCTGTGACATACACTAGAATGTCATCGATGAAGACCACCCCGAATGAGTCGATAAACGACTGTAGAATTCGATTCATTAAGTCCACGAAGATTACTGGAGTGTTAGTCACTCCAAATGGCATCACTAGGAATTCATAGTGCCCATGTCTAGTCTTGAAGGATATCTTAGGTATGCCATCCTCCTTTACACGAACCTGATGGTAACATGGCCGTAGATCTATCTTTGAGAATACTGCTACTCCCTGTAGCTGATCGAACAAGTCCTCGATCTTGGGAATTGGATATTTGTTTTGGACTGTGACTTTGTTCAATTTTCGATAGTCAATATACATCCTTGATGACCCGTCCTTCTTCCTGACCAGTAGTACCGGCGCTCCCCAAGGAGAGGCACTAGGCTTGATGAGTCCCTTCTGCGGCAATTCTTCTATTTGCTTCTTGACTTAATTCTGTTCCAGCGGTGCCATACGATATGGCGTCTTTGATACAGGTGTGCCACCTGGCTGGATCGCGATACTGAATTCCACATCCCTTGGTGGTGGTAACCATAGTAACTCCTCCGAAAATACGAGTGGAAAATCTCGTACAGTGGGTATCCCCTTGACTTCCTTCGGCACCTTAGTGTCAGCTATAGCTACCAAAATCTTCTCGTTTTTCTTCTACCCTTGAATCACAATTTCCGATCTCTCGGGTATGGCTAAGGACATCTTCTTCTTCTTACAGTCAATGTGAACCTTGTTCTTGGACATCCTGTTGAATTCTCACCTCGACATTGAGGTCACTGCCATTGGCACCTCCGCTTTCTTCCTCGACTTCTTGCATCGTGGGCTCTCCTTTATCGACGCCCGGCTGCATGCTTGCCTCCTGAACATCAGGCATTCGATTTGCCTCCTCGACATCCACTTGAATCAGAAAAGTTAGTAAAAGAATAATCGCTGTGGGGTTAGGTCATACATAGGAAAAGTTCATAAACAAAAGTTGCAAAAGTGCAACAATTTTATTCACGACCATCCCACTATCAAAACTAACCCTGACTCTGGCTGGGGCATACAAGTCTATCTTCCTGTTGTATTAGGCTACAATTTGAAGTAAGCTCTGATACCACTTTATAGCGTCCCGAATTCTTAACATAGGAACTCGTGACACACTCCAGGATTTTTCTTCAAATGAGTCACAACACAACAAAAATCACAGGAAATTAAAAACTTTTATTACATCAAATTTTTATTACAATGTCCAATGATTACAACAATTACAATTAATTGTTACAACAAGAATGTACAATAAAATTTGGATAGTAACTTCCACTTGGATGCTTTCCCCCTACTAGAGTTTTTCTGCGCTCCCAAGTCCGCAATCCTGCACTGATAACTGTGGGCACGTCGGTTTATTATAACTGACGAAATGCTATCGTCGATTATCCTCTCTACGTCATAATATAACGATTCCAACCTCAACAACCTCAAATAATATTTGATGCGGAGGAAAAGGTGATGTCAAACAAGTGTCGATGTATGCCATGGCCTAATTTAATACATACACTATGCACACATGCTCCTAAAGCTAATGCACGCTTGGTTAAAAGATAAGCATCCCATACTACACATCCCCCAAACAAACGACGTTCTTCAGTTTGATTGGGCTCGATCCCCTACTATGCATCCTACCCACTCTCCTGTTTCTGCTTCCAGTGATGGTGAGGCTGCAGTCGTCCGTCTTACTCTAGTCGCTGCTGTAATTAGTGGTGTCCAATACCTCATGTTTTTATCCACTATGCCCGGGATCTCGGCCGCACGCTTACTCCTTTACGGCTGGGGTTACAGTCTCAGACTTACTCCTTCACGACTGTACCCATGGTATGTTGTTGTATCTACGTCTCCCTAGACCTCACCAAAAGCTGATATACGGACACTAGGGCTCCCCTCCAAAGAACTTAAAGCCTTTCCCATAGAATCTCGCTGGTCGGGTCTTCCTCTAAACCTCCTACCCGCATTGATCAACAAAGGACCTGATGGATATATGGTTTCCCCACCTCTGCTATACTCATCCTTAAACTAGAAAATAACTTGCAGGTCCTTAAACTAGAAAAGAACTTGCTGTCGAAACGACGTGAAAACTCCAAGCCTCCTCAAAGGTTGTTACGGACATAAAGGCATTCATGCCAAAACAGCGGAGCCCCCATAGAGTTTCCTCTTCCCAGGGCAGCTCGGGATCCCTATCCGCATTAAACGTACCTAGGATTTGGCCAGGCATGATGACGCCATGCGTCCCCCTTACAGGCAAACACCCTCGCTAGTGCTTGTCCTTACATTCAACCAAGACTCGATCTAGTCCTATCAAAGTTTCATAGCTACCCCACTCCAAGATTAAAGATCAGACTAATCACATGATTACTAACATTTGTTTTATCAACCGATTACTAAAATCTATGACTCTAGTCAATCTCTAATTCTCTTTCATTTTCTTAATAAAAGTATGGACCACTAGGCGAGCCTAGAAATATCTCATATTACCCATTCCCTTAGTTAGGCGACCTATCTACTATATCCAATCCTTAACTTGGTAATCAACTTAGTCTGCTATGAAAAACTAGTTAAGTTTAACTAGTAGACTCTTTCTAGTTAGTTACTTTTATCATTAATGGATCTGAACCCATCCACACTAGGACTCAACTAGCTCTCAAGTCTGGCCCAATGGTTGACCCGCCTCAGCCAACACTTGGCACGAACCAACGACAAATCAACCCCATCGATTGCCGCAATAGCCATCTACACTTGGAGTTCGATCGCAACCTCGACCCGACCAACACATAGCTCACGTTAAACTTAACGCTCCACAGTCCTCGACAAGTGGTAACTCCAAACACAACCATGGAATCCATCCATGCACAGCAAGTACGTCGGCGCACGAGTCATCTCCTCCAACGCGTTCGATGCGATACGGGTCCTATTCTACCCGTCTAGATTTGTCAACAAGACTTAGTCATAAAGTCTCAATACTCAACCAACGTACCCCAACAAGGTACACCAAACTAGGAATAAGTCCTAACCCATGAATACCCAAAAAGGGGTTCTAGTAGCCCTAAAATTGACTATTTTTAGATCCAAACAGCAAGCACACATTTGGATTTTAGGCAAAAACAGAGTCATTCCCGGTCCTGTTTCTTTTAGAAATCGCGATCGGGCGCTCCCATACTTCTACTTAAGGTAGATAGCAAGTATAAGCACACTTTGGACATGGATTTCATCCCAAAGTGGTCAACCACAATACCCCAACATTCAATACAATTTCTACTTCAAAACAGTGAACAGATTGTCTATATTGGAGTCTACAAGCAACTATAAGCTACTCTTAGCAAGGAACTTTAAATAATTTAAGCCCTAACTCATTTCAACACCTATAACATGATTCTTGACCTCAAACAGCAACTCTAAGCTAGTAAAGTACAAGTTCAATCTCATTTCAATGAATATGGTGCAAAATAGTAAGCTCTATGATTCACTATGTTTGTTTCGTCACTTGCAAGAATCATATAAAATCGCACACTTATCCAAATCATGATTTATCAGTCATTCCAGAAAGTTCTGTGTCTACTAAAACTTCCTAGTTTAAAGTTTCTTCAGAATAGGTCGATTACATGCTCTTATGGTCCCCTCTTTAACAAGCATACAGATTCTCAGAACAGCACATCATATTAACACAGTCATGGGATAAAATCAATTTAAAATAGTAAAAGGTGTCAGAACATTATGAAACTTTAGATTCTAGCTCATGACACATGATGTTACCACACCTTCAAAAATCATGTGATTCTATCAGGTAGATTGTTTATTATGTCTCTTTGAATAGTCATAAAAAACACAGCAATAACAGCAATAGTTCTGTTTACTAAAATACCTAGCTGAGTTTGCATGATTTTACTAACATAGCTACACTGGTCCAAAACTCATGAAATTTGAAACATAGCATGCATGTCATTTTTCAGTCACTACAATCACCATTTAACAAGCAAAAACAAAAAAAAGAGGTTACAAACACCCACCTTGAAGAGTTTTGATGGAAAAGAGATCCTACAAGCTCCTAGCTTCAAGATTGGCCTTCTTGCTCCTAGCTCCTTGCCTTCTTGGCTCCTTGGCTCCTCCTCCTTACTTGGCTACTTGTTTTCCTTCTCCTTGGCTCTAATTTCAGTATAGGGTTTGTTTGGGGTTGAGAATGAAAATAGAAGAGTGTACGATTTAAAGTAGGAGAAGATAGGACTGTGAAATGGCAATTATTGCATTGTGGGGGGTTAAAATGCAATGGTGGGAGGGGTTCAGATCTGGTCCAGATTTGTCATGGGGAAGAGAAGGGGAATCTTGATTTTGATTGGGGTGGAAAGGAGGTAGACTGTAAGAGTGGAGATAGTCTCATCATGAAGCAATTTGAGTTCAAACAAAGACCTAACCCTAATTCTTTTCCCTCCCTTTCTCATGAAATCTTTGGGCTTCATTTTTTTTTCTTTTGTACAAGTCATGTCATACTACAAGTGTGTGTTCATGGCTCAATGGTCAAAAGAACATGGTTTGAGCCAATATCTAGCTCATGGTGAGTCTAGTTGAAGTTTAAGAAATAATTCCATATTAATAGTTTCCAAACATAAAAATAAATAAATAAATATAGTATTTTAGTGCTTAACAAATCATACATATATTCATATGAAATTCCGGGTTGTTACATAGACATCCTGTGAGTATTGGCTCTTGACCCGGAATACTGGAGATAAATCATTATTCGCAGATTATCCTAGAACCTATTTAATCTCTCATCCAGGAATTCTAGAGAATATATCGCTTTGCGTGTCATCATGGACGCTTCATCACACAAAAGTCCCGCGAGCGTCGCTCTAGTCCCGGAATACTGGATATCAATCTTACTCCGCATATCATTCTGAGGCCTATTTAATCATTCGTTTCGGAATACTGGGATTATCTCACTCTGTGAATCATCCTAGAGCCATTTTCTCACGTTTGCTGTTGCTTCCTGATAACTCCTTTCTATTGCATGTCCTTGTGGTAAAATATAAACAATTACCGCCAAGACCTAGCATCACCTTAACGGTTTGAACCTAATAACACTAGGAAAACTAGCCCAACCCGGCTTATTCTCACTTCTATGAATCACAACCGGCCTGTACCCTGGGTCTTGCTTAGCCTCTAGAAACCAACACAACTTGGACATCACACCACATCACACTCTAGGGTTTAATGTAATCCCAATATCAAAAGTTATTAACTACTCCGAATTTCTATGTCGAAGCACAATATAAGCTAGATTTCCCTCATATCTCTTTAGTCTAATCTTTTACCATTCACGACTTGTAAATATTGCACAATTCTCAGTCTCTCACCTTATTAATCCCTTTATCTAATTTCAATGCTCTCTTCCCAAATATTAATAGGGTCTATTATCAAATTTAGTTATAAAAAAATAACTCCTGTTTATCAACTATTAAAATTAAAATAAAAGGGAGCTAGACTATACCACTATTTCTAGGTTGGTCATATTAATCACCCCTCAATGCAACCATACTCTAAGTCTTACCCGACCCGACTTAAACCCAAACTTTTTCAGCAATAGATGCCAAAAAAACTACATTTATAAATGACAAAAACTGAAAATTAATCAACTCAAAATTGATTTTTTTTGTAATTAATAATCACTAAATCTCCATGACTTCAATTGATACCAAATAACCAACTCTACGATCATCTATGGCAAGAAATTTTGAATCAAACGATGAGTTATTCCATGATATGAATTCTTAACAACATATATATAATTTCAAGAATGAAACACGTGCAACTAGATCTCATTGTCTATTTTAATCATTCAATACTCATCAAGAAAATACAAACAATATTTATCATGCATATGTATATATCATCTAAATATTTAAAACAAGTATTCACAAAATCCTTAGCATGCTCTTTACATGACAACAAACTATCATGATAAAATTGAAAATAACAATAACAATACTAATCAAGAGAAGAAAAGGATGACCACCTA
This sequence comes from Hemerocallis citrina, assembly GCA_017893485.1. Lineage (NCBI taxonomy): Eukaryota > Viridiplantae > Streptophyta > Magnoliopsida > Asparagales > Asphodelaceae > Hemerocallis > Hemerocallis citrina. The sequence continues at coordinate 111,468,331 of CM030360.1, read as the reverse complement.
TTCTAATGTCGGATTCTTGACCAATAACCTCCAAAAAATCATTCTTCTCCAAAACCCTAAAGCAACTCTAAAAGAAAAGCAATCAAAAGTGACAGAGCGGCTCTGCCTCGCTCTCTCCCTCTCATTATATTGGCCGGCCCCTATTAGGGTTAGGGTTTGCCTCTTTTGTGTTGGACTAGGTTTTTATGTTCCCAAATAATATTCTCTTATTATTAATATTAATTTTAATTAATATTAACAGGCCACTAACAAATACTTCCATCAATATTAATAAAATAAATAAAATAATAAACAATAAATAATAATAAAAGTGCTACTAACACATTAGAACACAAATGTGTTGCATGTACTAATTTACAGGCAAAAAATAAACATAAAAATAATTAAATATTATTTTATTTTTGTGAGGTGTTGTAGAGCAAGACACTGAACCCGTTGAATGGAGTTAACAAGTTATTGATCGAGCTCAAGCGAAGTGCAAGGCATTAAACTCAGTGCATGGAGTTAATGTGTTATTGACGAGGCTCGAGCGAAGAGAAAGACACTGAACTCGTTGTATGGAGTTAACAAGTTGTTGACAGAGCTCGAGCGAAGTGCGGGGCATTGAACTCGTTGTATGGAGTTAACGAATTATCGATGGAGCTCAAGCGGAGAGTAAGGCATTGAACTCATTGTATGGTTAACAAGTTGTTGACGGAGCTCAAAGGAAGAGCAAGGAATGAAACTTGTTGTATGGAGTTAACTACTTATTGACGGATATCGAGCAAAAAGCAAGGCATCGAACTCGGTGTATGGTGTTGACGAGTTGTTAACAGAGCTTGAGCGATGATCAAGGCATTGAACTCGGTGTATGATGTTAACGATTTGTTGACAGAGTTCGGGCGAAGTGTAAAGCAACTAAAATCATTGTATGGAGTTAACGAGTTATTGATTAAGCTCGAGCAAAGAGCAAGACATTGAACTTATTGTATGGAGTTAATAAGTCATTGACGGAGCTCGAGTGAAGAGCGGGGCACCGAGCTCATAGTATGGAATTAGTGAGTTATTGACAGAGCTCTAGCGAAGAGCAAGGCATTGAACTCATTGTATGGAGTTGAGTAGTTTTCAATATTACTCGACCAAAGACAAGACATTGGACTCGTTGTATGAATTTAATGAATTGTTGATAGAGCTCAATCAAAGCACCAGGCAACCGAACTCATTGTATGGAGTTAATGAGTTACTGACAGAGCACGAGAGAAAGAGCATGGCAGTGAACTTGTTATATTGAGTTAGCAAGTTATTGACGGAGCTTAAGCAAAGAGCAGGGCGCCGAACTTGTGGTATGAAGTTAACGAGTTATTGACGGAGCTCGAGTGAAGATCAAGGAATGGAACTTGCTTTGTGGAGTGAACTACTTGTTGACGGAGCTCGAGCGAAGAGCAAGGCATTGAACCCATTGTACAAGTTGACGAGTTTTTGACGAAACTTTAGCGAAGAGAAAGGCATTGAACTATTGTATGAAGTTAACGAGATGTTGACAGAGCTCGAGCGAAGCGCAAGGCAACCAAAGTCATTGTATGGAGTTAACGAGTTATTGTCAGAGCTCGAGCAAAGTGCAAGACATTGAAATCATTGTATGGAATTAACAAGTCATTGACGGAGCTCAACCGAAGAGCGGGGCAAAAAGCTCGTGATATGGAGTTAACGAGTTATTGATAGAGCTCGAGAGAGCAAGGCTTTGAAATCGTTGTATGGAGTTGGAGAGTTGTCAACGGAGCTCGAGCGAAGTACAAGGCATTGACTTATTGTATGGAGTTAATGGGTTGTTGACAGAGCTCGAGCGAAGTGCAATGCAACCAAACTCATTGTATGGAGTTAAAGAGTTATTGATGGAGCTCAGGCGAAGATAATGGCATTGAACTCGATGTATGGAGTTAACGAGTTAATGACGGAGCTCGAGCGAAAAGCAGGGAACAGAACTTTTGGTATAGAGTTACCTAATTGTTGATGGAGCTTGAGCGAATAGTGGGGAACAAAGTCGTCATATGGACTAAACGAGTTATTGACGGAGCTTGAGTGAAAGGCGAGACACCGAACTCGTTGTATGGAGTCAATGAGGTGTTGATAGAGCACATTCGAAGAGCAAGGCATTCAACTCGTTGTATGGAGTTAACAAATTGTTGATGATGCTCAAGCGAGGAGCAGAGTATTGAACTCATCTTATCAAGTTAACGAGTCATTGACAAAGCTCATGCGAAGAGCATGATATTGAACTCGCTGTATGCAGTTAAAGATTTGTTGACGGAACTCGAGCAAAGAGAAGGGTACCTAACCTGTTGTTTGGAGTTTAACGAGTTGTTGACAGGGCTCGAGCGAAGAGTGGGGCAATAAACTCGTTGTAGGGAGAAAATGAGTTGTTGACGGAGCTTGAGCAAAGAGCGGGGCACCGAACTCATTGTCTGGTGTTAATGAGTTACTGACACAGAGCTTATTGTTTGTGCCCAGTAAGTTAATAAGTTGTCTGGTGGCGCTAGGGTGAAGAGCGGAGCATCGAACTCTATGTAAGGAGATAATGAGTTGTTAAAGGAGCTCAAGCGAACAGAATGGCATTGAAATTGTTGAATGGAGCTAACAAGTTGTTGACGGAGCTCGAGCAGAGAGCAGGGCATTAAATTCGTTGTATGGAGTTAATGAGATGTTGACGGAGCTCGAACGTAGAAGGGGTCATTGAACTCGTTGTATAGAGTTTAACGAGTTGTTGACTGAACCCAAGTGAAGAGCAAGGTTTTGAACTTATTGTTTAGAGTTAACAAGTTGTTGACGGAGCACAAGCGGAGATCAAGACATTGAACTCGTTGTTGACGGAGCTCGAACAAAGGAAAGACATTGAACTCGTTGTATGGAGTTAACAAGTTATTAATGGAGCTCGAGCGAAGAGCGGGGCGTTGAACTTGTAGTTTGGAGTTAACGAGTTGTTGGTTGATGTAACGCCCCGTACCCAACGCGCACAATTAACTAAATTCTAACAACTACCCACCACAGGCTGCCTCAAAAGGGTGTCCGGACGGTTGGGTACCCTTTATCCATCGCTATTCATATTTATTCTCTCACTTTTTGTCATTTCCCGACGATATGGGACTTAGTCCCACGCCCATACCCTACGTCCAAGCAACAACTATCAGCCACTCTTTCTCCTTCCATTCATATTTTTCATTTTTAAATCAAGGTCACACATCACACACATATATTCATCCAACCATCCATCTTATCTCATCTCATCTTTTCTCATCCTCCACGTCACCATGCATGCAACTACTTCCACTCCTCTCTGTTACATTTTATTTCTTTCATTTTCTTCATTTAATGCACCTATTAATCCTAAGCCACATATAATCCCTATAGGCCTCTTTTAATAATTCCATTTCCCCCATAGCCCACAGAATCTCATATAGGTCACCCTCTAATACTCATATATTTTCTTTATTATTTCTCCTAAATATGGGGTGTTACAGTTGAGCTCGATCGAAGAGCTGGGCATCAAACTCGTTATATGGGGTGAAAGAGTAATTGACGGAGCTCGAGCTAAGTGCGGGGCGCTGAACTCGTTGTATGGAGTTAACGAGGTGTTGGAGGAACATAGAAGAGGGGTTGAGCAATGTACTTACTGCTTGGTGCTGATGAGCTGTCAGTGTTTCTAGTCTTCTTCATATTTAAGTGAATTCATTTGTATTTGTTCAACGCTAAAGTAATCCCATTTCTTTTTTGCTAACAGGTAATCGTGTACACTGAATGATGTCCTCAGGACACTGAGATTGTGTAATACCCCAGATTTTTAAGTAATGTTTTTAAGATTTATAAATGAATTAAAATTATTTTTGGGGATTTAATGAACATTTTCTGAAAATTTATCTTTTTACACGTGCAAAACTCGTGCAAACATTTCTTGGGAAGTTCAAAGTCAAAATATATTTTTGGGAAAACTCATTATTTATTATTAAATATTATTTGTGAATTTTTTGGATTTTTCTGATAATCGTTGGACCTATTTGCAAATATTACAAACAAGGACTTTTGTGCAAAATTACCACTTGGAGTGAAAACTCCAGATTTTCAGATTTCTGGACTAGTCATGATGCCTAGTCAACTCAGAGGTAAAGAGTTCACTTTTGTTTTTAATAAATTTGGTCCAATTTGCAAGTTTTGATAAAGGAGAGTCTTTTTGCAAAATTGCTATTTCGAGGGATCAAAGTGCAAATTCATTTTTTTGGATTTTCAAACAGTGTCGGCTAGTTGTAGGCTGGTTGTTTTTGCTTTTAAAAATCAATTAAGTTGGTTTTATTCAATCTCCAAGTATAGGGATTTATATATGTGAAGGTATATTTTAAAAGTGGCATTTCACAAATCTACTCAAAACCCTAGACACCCTTATTCCGGGCTATATTAGGGTGAGGTGTAGCCGTCTATTTACTGCACAACACACAGGGGAATTCTTATTATTATTTCTTGGATTTTTCAAGCGGGGATTCTTGATTTTCTTGAGAAGGAGGATTTTTCTTATTCTTTATTTTTCTTCGATTGATTCTTCAAAGAGGTGAGTGATATATGTTTGTTGTGTATTGTTCTATGAATGTTTTATGTGATGGTCTATCTATTAGAAAGCATGTTAGGGATTGGTCTGAACAAAAAGATATAATGAATTTGATGAGTAGATGAGTTAAAAATTGGATCTTTTATGAAAACCTAGTTATTTATGATTAAATTTACATATGAATGATTTGAGATTGTTAGAAAACCTAATAGAAATCTTGAGTAGGTTATTTCTTTCAAATTTTTGCTGATTTGATTGTGTATGATGAATGTTATGCACGAATGGATCAAAAATGTATGAATACCCTGTTGATGAGTTTGGATGAATGCAAGTTTGACTATAACGTGTTACAATCACATATATTCATGGGTTAACTGTTGTGAATGATGGCATATGAGTTAAATGAATTATAAGAAAGGCTAATGAATTAAAGATCAAGTTTTGAGGTTGGATTGGGATAACTAGACTTGGGACTGATGCATTATGACCACTCTCAGGCTAAAACTAAATATTTCACTATTCCTAATTGGTGAGTTTTGATGTTTTCTTAGTGCACAAACATGCACATACATTTATACATAAGTATCTTATTTCATTGTTTTTGAAGAAATTGGGTTTTTGTGAGTTTTGTAGAGATTTGATTTAATCTTGAATAATTCAGTACTGAGATAGTTTGAACAATGTATTACCTAATTACAAAGTTTTTTTGATGGATAATTGATTATCAAATACCCTATTCTGATATATGCACATAATCATGTCTTATTTTGAAGAAATTCAATGAATTGCTATTTTATTAATTTGAGGTGGTTTTGATTTGTTTTTACGAACTTTTATATACTCTACAAGTCACGTTTGACCATCTCAGGAATGTACTTTTTATAGATTTCATTTTTATAAAGTAAAACACTGTATCGATTAAAACATGCACATACTCAACTGCAGTCTGAAGGTACGACAGTCGACCGGTTATTTCCAACAGTCGACCGTCGAGAACCTGGCTGCAGTGTTTTCTTGAAGTTTAGGATTTTCTTGATGATATTTTAGTGTATTTGAAGTCGGAGGAAGAACATTCTATGCACTTGACAGAGGTGTTACAGAAGTTACAGGAGCATAACTTGTATGCCAAGCTATCGAAGTGTGAGTTTTGGAAGTTTGAGATGGCTTTTCTTGGTCAGATCCTTTCTAAGGAGGGAGTGACCAGTGATCCTCAGAAGGTTGAAGCAGTGAGGGATTGGCCCAGGCCAACGTCAGTGAAGGAAGTCAGGAGTTTCTTGGGTTTGGCTGGATACTACCGGAGATTCATTCAGGGTTATGCACAGATTGCACTTTCTTTGACAGGGTTGACTTGGAAGAATGTGGCGTTTGCATGGAGTGATAAGTGTGAGACAAGTCTCCTTGAGCTAAATGAGAAGTTGACGACTGCAGCTATCTTAGCTTTGCCGCAAGCTGGGAAGGATTATGATATCTTCAGTGATGCATCTCTCAGAGGTTTGGGGTGTGTCTTGATGCAGGAAGGCAAGGTTATTTCCTACAGTTCTTGGTAGCTACATGTGCATGAGAAGAATTATCTGGCACATGATCTGGAGTTAGCAGCTATTATCTTTTCCTTGAAGCAGTGGAGGCATTATGTATATGGTAAGAAGGTTAACATGTATACTGACCACAAGAGCCTGATGTACATTTATCAGCAGAATGATCTAAATCTTCAGCAGAGAAGGTGGTTAGAATTGTTGGAAGATATTCGTACTGAGATCAAGTATCATCCGTGCAAGGCAAATGTGGTGGCCTATGGGCTTAGTCGAAAAAGCAGTTCGGCGTGCTTGATCACTACTCAAAGTGAGTTGGCGACAGAGATTGATCGGGCAAATATTGAGGTGGTACTGCAGGGTTTGGGAGCGTCTTTGGCTCAGTTAAGACTGTAGCCTTCTTTGAGAGAGCAGATTATGGAATGTTAGAAATCAGATGCAGAGATCCAGAAGATAGTGCTGTAGGTTTCTGGTGGCAAGTTTTCAGAATTCCGTGTCCAAGATGGAGTGCTATGGATGGGTGAGAGGTTGTGTGTTCCAGAGAATGGCGACTTGAGGGAGAGTATCTTGCAGGAGGCACATAGTACTTTGTTGTCGGTGCATCCTAAAAGCACAAAGATGTACAAGAACATCAAACAGCACTTTTGGTGGTCCGGTATGAAGAGGGATGTGGCAGATTTTGTGGCACGGTGTTTGACTTGTCAGCAGATCAAAGCAGAGAATCAGAGACATGGAGATTTGTTGCAGCCTTTGCCCATTCCAGAATGGAAGTGGGAGAATATCAACATGGATTTCATTATTGGTTTGCCAAGGAGTGCGAAGGGCAATGACTCGATTTGGGTAATTGTTGGCCGTTTGACCAAATCAGCTCACTTTCCGTCTATGAAGATTACTTGGTCATTGGAGAAATTGGCAGAGCTGAATATTGATGAGATTGTGAGACTTCATGCAGTTCCTGTGTCAATTGTGTCCGATAGGGATGCGAGGTTCACTTCGAGGTTTTTAAAGAATCTGCAAGAAGCTTTGGGTACCAGAACGGATTTTAGTACCTGCTTTTCATCCGCAGACTGATGGTCAGACTAAAAGGGTGAATCGGGTATTGGAAGATATGCTGACGGCTTGTGTTATGGATTTCGGTGGTAGTTGGGAGAGGTACTTGGCATTGGTTAAGTTTGCTTATAACAACAGTTATCATGCACGTATCGGGATGGCTCTGTGTGAAGCTCTGTACGGGAGGAAGTGCAAAACATCTGTTTGTTGGTATGAGGTTGGCAAGAGACAGATGTTTGGGCCTGAGATTGTGCAGCAAACATCAGAGAAGATTGAGTTGATTCACAAGAGGTTGGTCGAGGCTCAGAGTCGGCAAAAGAGTTAGTAGACACTTGGAGAAAGGACTTGGAGTTTTAGGTTGGGGACGCAGTTTTCCTCAAGGTATCTCTGACTAAGGGAGTGATCAGGTTTGGTAAGGGAGGCAAGTTGGCGGCATGGTATATTGGGCCATATAAGATTTTGTGGCGGATGGGTAAGACGGCATATAGGTTGGATCTTCTGAAGGAGTTGGAACAAGTGCATGATGTGTTCCGTGTGTCATTGTTGAGGAAGTATGTGCCGGATCAGAGTCATCAGCTGGTAGAAGTGCCTGAAGATCTACAGGTGAACCTGAGTTACAAGGAGCAGCCTGTGGAGATTGTTGATCATAGGGAGAAAATTTTGAGGAGCAAAGTGATACCTATGGTCAAGGTGTTATGGAGGAACCAGCAGTTCGAGGAGGCTACTTGGGAGGCAGAGGATCGCATGTAGAAGGATTCTCCTGAGCTTTTTGTATGATTGTATTCTTTTGTATGATGATGCTCTTTGAGCTGAGATGTATTTCTTTTGTTAGATTATAATTTCCTGTGTACATGTAACTCTTAAACTATGTTTTCATTTGTCAGATTTCCATTTCCTTTTGCTTATTTTGTTTGGACCGTATTAGTGGTAGTTCTGAGGACAGAACTATTCTAAGGCGGGAGTGATGTAATACCCCAGATTTTTAAATAATGTTTTCAAGATTTATAAATTAATTAAAATGATTTTTGGGGATTTAATGAACATTTTCTGAAAATTTATCTTTTTACAAGTGCAAACATTTCTCGGAAAGTTCAAAGTCAAAATTTATTTTTGGGGAAACTCATTATTTATTATTAAATATTATTTGTGAATTTTCTGCATTTTTTTGATAATCATTGGACCTATTTGCAAATATTACAAAAAAAGACTTTTGTACAAAATTACCACTTGGAGTGAAAACTCCAGATTTTCGTATTTTTGGGCTAGGCATGATGCCTAGTCAACTCAGAGGTAAAGGGTTCACTTTTGTTTTTAAAAAATTTGGTCCATTTTGCATGTTTTGTTAAAGGTGAGTCTTTTTGAAAAATTGATATTTAGAGGGGTGACAGTGCAAATTCATTTTTCTGGGTTTTCAAACAATGCCGGCTGGTTGTAGGCTAGTTATTTTTAAAAAAAAAACTCAATTAAGTTGGTTTTTTCAATTTCCAGGTATAGAGATTTACATATGTAAATGTACATTTTAAAAACGGCATTTTACAGATCTACTCAAAACCCTAGACACCCTTATTCCGGCCTATATTAGGGTGAGGTGCAGCTGTCTCTTTGCTGCATAATGCAAAGGGGATTTCTTATTATTATTTCTTGGAGTTTTCAAGCGAGGATTCTTGGTTTTCTTGCGAAGGAGGATTTTTCTTATTCTGTATTTTTCTTAGGTTGATTCTTCAAAGAGGCGAGTGATATATGTTTGTTGTGTATTGTTCTTTGAATGTTTTTTGTGATGATCTATCCATTAGAAAGCATGTTAGGGATTGGTTTGAACATAAGGATATAATGGATTCGATGACTAGATGAGTTAAAATTTGGATCTTTTATGAAAATCTAGTTATTTATGATTAAATTTACATATGAATGATTTGAGATTGTTAGAGAACCTATTAGAAATCATGAGTAGGTTATTTCTTTCAAATTTTTGCTAATTTGATTTAGTATGACGAATGTTATGCACGAATGGATCAAAAATGTATGAATGCAATGTTGATGAGTTTGGATGAATGCATGTTTGACTATAACGTGTTACAATCACATATATTCATGGGTTAACTATTGTGAATGATGGCATATGAGTTAAATGAATTATAATAAAGGCTAATGAATTAAAAGATCAAGTTTTGAGGTTGGATTGGGATAACTAGACATGGGACTGATGCATTATGACCACTCTTGGGATTTTGTGAATGTGTGAAGTTTTCAATTGGGTTTGAGTTGCTTAATACTGAGCCAAAAACTAATAAATATTTCACTATTCCTAATTGATGAGTTTGGAAGATTTTTTGGTGCACAAACATGCACATATATTTATACATAAATATCTTATTTCATTGTTTTTGAAGAACTTGGGTTTTTGTGAGTTTTGTAGAGATTTGATTTAATGTTGAATAATTCAATACTGAAATAGTTTGAACAATGTATTCCCTAATTACAAAGTTATTTTGACGCATAAGTGATTATCAAATACACTATTTTGATATATGCACATAATCCTGTCTTATTTTGAAGAAATTCAATGAATTGCTGTTTTATTAATTCGAGATGGTTTTGATTTGTTTTTATGAACTCCTGTATACTCTACAAGTCACATTTGACCATCTCAGGAATGTACTTTTTATAGATTTTGTTTTTATAAAGTAAAACACTGTATCGGTTAAAACATGCACATGCTCAACTGTAGTCTGCAGGTACGACAGTCGACCGGTTATTTCCAACAGTCGACCGTCGAGATCCTGGCTGTAGTGTTTTCTTGAAGTTTAGGATTTTCATGCGGGGCAGTCGACTGACCACTTTATATAGTCGACTGCCACTGCCCTGATTTACGTTTTCTTGAAGTTTTGTATTCTCATGCAGGGACAGGCAACTGACAACTTTATACAGTCGACTGTCACTGTCTGATTAGTGTTTCTCGACGTTTTGGAATTTTTTACGCAGGACAGTCGACCGACTACAGTATGAAGTCGACTACCATTGCTCTGACTGACGTTTTCTTGAGCTTTTCTGATGTTCTTTTAAAACGATTGATTCTTTAATATATCTGGATTAATGGCCTACTGTTCTAAAGAATTATGAGTTGTAATGAAAGTTTGGTTTTGATGGTTGAGTGTGAGTCTCTAGAGGGTGTAAGGGACCCTAGTATACCGGCAGTGGAGAGTTGTGGTTTGGCCTTTTGAGGCTTGATTGTTGATCAGTTGAGTTAAGTCCGATAGGGTACACCAACTCTAGGAGATTCGTGAATTAATTTAATTAACTTAAGAAGATAAGGACAGGTACTAGATAGTGATATGATGAAATGAGAACAAGGGTCATGGACCTCAGTATGGCTTGCGGTGTGAGATAATTACTGGAATTATCGAGGTGTGAGTGAAATAGTCTCCGTAATTACCTGTGGTGTGGGATTGATCTTCGGAGTTATCGGGGTCGAGGCAATGCTCATGGGGTATTCGTGTGATGGGGCTGCTGATGAGTGTAAATGAAAGTTGTCGATCGTCGAGTCTTCTTCGAAACGAGTGCTCGTGCGTCAAAAACGAAGTTCTGTAGCTCCAGAAAAATCAATTTTTCTACACCCTGCACGCAGAAAATAGCTTTGGCCAGTCGACCGCACACCCGACCGAAGTTGCGGTCGACCGCACACCCGACCGAAGTTGCGGTCGACCGCACAGTCGACCGTCTCCCTCTCTGTCCAGATCTCGAAGTTGCAGTATACTGCACAGTCGACCGTCCCTCTCTCTGTCCAGATCCCGTAAACGTGACGGTCGACCGTCCAAAATGCGGTCGACCGCGTCGGCGCTGATGTTCTATTTTGAATAAGGGTTTCGGGTCAAATAGTCCGTATTTTTATACCTCTTTTTAGGTTTTCAATGGGGGGCTATATATAGACACGAATGTGCAAATTAGAGAGAGATCTTAGACGCTAGAAAGAGATAAAAAAGAAGATCTTGAAGAGAAAGAGATTGAGGAAGAGAGATCTTGACGGCTTCAAGCAACAACAATAATAAAACGAGTTCTTTCTTCTCTTCTCCTTTTCATGCAATCAAATACTATGTTTGTTTTTTGCAAAACCATTATGAACTAAATTTATTTTTATAGGGCTTCGATGTAGCCTAGTTTTGATAACACAGTTTTAATTCCATATTATATTTCTATTTTTCCATGGTTGTGTGTTTGATTTTTGTGTTTAATGCTTACAATTATTTGACCAACTTTTGTATGATTTATTGGATCAGTGGTGTATAAAATTAAACACCATTGATTGAGCGAAATTAGAGATGATTTATCGCGATTGATGTGACCGTTAAGAAATCCACAGAACTTAATGAGTTTTCGATTGATTAAATTTGCATAGAGATATGACAAACTGTTAGTTGGAGCTATTTTTGGTGTTGTTCGAGAGAAAGCATTAAATAATTTGGGGATTTTGGTCTACAACTTGGAAAAATAAATTTTTTATTCATATGGAATTATAAATTGTGGGGGATAAACTAGGTGAAGTCAAAAGCCCTAGAATTGATTTTGCAACTAATAAACAATATAAATTCATGTTCTATCTCTTTTTGTTAATTTAGTTAGTTATTTAGATAAATTAAATTTAATTGCATTCTTTATTTAATTTCGATTCTCCAAACAGTAGTTCATCTAGTAATTTTAGTACTTAATAAAATAACTAGTCCCTGTGGGTTTGACACTCTATTCACTTATCTACACTACTTGTTGAGATTTTATACACTTGTAAATATTCACACCAAGTTTTTGGCGCCATTTCCGGGGATTAGTTATTCTTCTATTCAATTTGGAGGACTAGCACATGATGACCCAAATGTTCACATCGCAAATTTTCTTGAAATATGTGATACCTTCCAACACAATGGAGTTTCTAATGATGTTAGCCGACTGAGACTCTTTCCTTTCTCACTCAGAGATAAGGCAAAGGCTTGGTTGAATTCTTTACCGCCAGGAGTTATTAAAACTTTGGAGGGCTTAGCACAAAAATTTATGGCAAAGTATTTCCCCCAGCAAAAACTTCAAAGTTAAGAAATGACATCACAACATTCACTCAATTCAAAACAGAGTCATTATATGATGCATGGGAGAGGTGCAAAGAGCTATTAAGAAAGTGTCCTCATCATGAACTTCCAAAGTGGCTACAAGTGCAAACATTCTATAACGGTGTGGGAGCTACAAATCGATCCATGGTAGATGCAGCAGCTGGAGGTGCACTAATGAGCAAAACTCATGAAGTAGCTTATGAGCTTTTAGAGAAGATGGCATTTAATAATTATCAGTGATCCTCAGAAAGAACAATGCAAAGAAAAGTGGCGGGAGTTTTTGAACTTGACCCTATTTCTACTTTAACTGTAAAAAATGATATTTTATCTAAGCAAATATGTAATATGAATGTTAATTCTATTCAATCTAATATCATTTGTGATCTTTGTGCAGGAAATCATTCCAGTGAAGATTACCAAGTAGGAAATCCTTTTGCTCCATCAAATGCCGAACAAGCAAATTATGTGTCAAATTTTCAAAGGCAAAACAATCCTTATGCAAACACATACAATCCAGGATGGAGAAATCACCCCAATTTTTCTTGGAGCAATAATCAAGGAGGGGCTAGACCACAACAGAATTTTCAACCACAAGAAAAGAAGCCTACACTTGAAGATATGTTCATGCAATACATCCAGAAGACAGATTTGGCAATACAAAATAATACGGCTTCAATTCACAATCTTGAGGTGCAAATTGGTCAGCTTTCAAATATTCTTACAGAGAGAACAGTAGGAAACTTACCTAGTAACACAGTGGTCAATCCCAAGGACCATGTCAAAGCAATAACACTTAGAAGTGAGACAACAATTACGCAGCCACAAATTAAAAATTTCAAACAAAATGTAGTTGAAAAGCAGGGTGAGAATGAGCAAATTTTGGAGGAACAAACGAAGCACAGAGGAGGTTCAAGCCAAACAATTTCAGGGGAGTTTAATTCTAACACTTATCCTAATTCTCCTTATGATCCACCTATTTCTTTTCCACAAAGACTTAAAAAGAATAAGCTTGATAATCAGTTTTCAAAATTTTTAAATATTTTCAAGCAATTGCAATATTCCTCTTATTGAAGCTTTAGAACAAATGCCTAAATATGGTAAATTTTTTAAGGAAATTTTATCAAACAAGAAGAAGCTAGAAGAGCATGAGATGGTGATGTTAACTAAAGAAAGTAGTGCAATTTTATAAAAGAAGCTGCCACCTAAACTAAAAGATCTAGGGAGTTTTACAATTCCTAGCACTATTGGAAATTCTTCTTTTTATAAAGCACAATGTGATTTAGGGGCAAGTATTAATCTTATGCCCTATTCTGTTTTCAGAAAATTAGGTATTGGAGAAGCAAAGCCTACCACAATTTTCTTACAATTAGCGGACATGTCTATCAAATATCCAAGAGGGATCATTGAAGATGTTTTGGTGAAAGTTGACAAATTTCCATTTCCAGCTAATTTTGTTGTGCTTGACATGGAGGAAGATGAACAAATCCTTTTGATATTGGGGAGAACTTTTCGTGCAACAGGGAAAACTCTAATTGATGTACAACAAGGAAAACTTATTCTTAGGGTTGACAACGAACAAGGTGACTTTTGATGTACTTAAAGCTATGGAGCATCCTGCCGAAGTTCACTCATGTTTTCAAGTCAGTAAAATTGATCTAGCCATTAGCAAGACACATAAAGGTGAAGTTGACAAATTACCTTTGGAAATGTGTCTAACAAAATCAGCAACTTTAGAATCTAAAAATGAAGAAGTTTTCGAATGTTTTCGGTATTTGGAGGCTGCACCATTTATTCATCCTTTAGCTCAACTAAAATTCAAAGATTTGGGGATATCAAAAATGTCATTACTAACAGATGAACCCCTCAAGCTTCAGCTAAAACCACTACGATCTAGTTTGATGTATGCTTTTTTAGGCCGAAACTCCACTTTTCTTGTTATTATTAATGATTCTTTGAGTAATGTTGAAGAAGAGAAATTGCTAAGAATTTTGAGAGAACATAAAACAGCATTAGGATGGAACATTTCTGATATAAAGGGGATTAGTCATTCAATATGCATGCATAAAATTTTAATGGAGGATGATTTTAACCCTCTAGTGCAGCCACAGCGAAGATTAAATCCATCAATGTAGGAAGTGGTGCATAAGGAGGTCTTGAAGCTTTTAGATGCAGGTATCATTTATCCAATTTTAGATAGTGCGTGGGTAAGTCCTATACATGTTGTTCCAAAGAAAGGAGGAATAACTGTAGTAAAAAATGATAATAATAAGCTAATACCAACTAGAACAGTAACGGGATGGCGAGTGTGCATAAATTATCAAAGACTAAACGATGTAACTAGAAGGGATCATTTTCCACTACCTTTCATTGACCAAATGCTGGAAAGACTTGCAGGCCATTCATACTATTGTTTTCTTGATGGGTATTCGGGATACAATCAAATTGCTATAGCACTAGAAGATCAAGAAAAAACAACTTTTACTTGCCCATATGGAACTTTTGCATATAGAAGGATGCCTTTCGGTCTTTGCAATGCCCCCGCCACATTTCAACGCTGCATGATATCAATTTATTATGATATGGTTGAGAAGTTTATTGAAATTTTTATGGATGATTTTTCAGTTTTTGGTTATTTATTTGATAATCGTTTATCTAATTTAGCTTTGGTTTTGCAGCGTTGCAAGAAAACGAATCTGGTGTTGAATTGGGAGAAATGTCAATTTATGGTGGAAGAAGGAATTGTGTTAGGCCACAAAGTTTCCTTTAAGGAAATTGAAGTGGATCGTGCTAAAATTGATTTCATTGAAAAACCACCACCACCAACCAATGTTGAAGGAGTGAGAAGTTTCTTGGGCCATGCAGGATTTTATCAACGATTTATAACAGATTTTTCATTAATCACTAAACCTTTTTGCAATCTTTTGAATAAAGATACACCTTTTGATTTTTCTCATGATTGCTTGCATGCTTTTGAAACATTGAAAAAGAAATTGATTTCAGCACCTATAATAATTGCACCAGATTGGAATTTGCCTTTTGAATTAATGTGTGATGCTAGTGATGTGGTGATCGGTGCTGTTTTAGGGCAAAGAGAATATAAGATTTTTCACACCATTTATTATGCAAGTAGAACTTTGACAGAAGCACGGCTTAATTATTGATATGGCTAAAAATGGGGTTAAATCGGAACCGTCCAAACTTGGCGTGAATCTCAATGCCTGGGGACAAAATGATAATTTTACCCACAAACGGGTCTGAAGTAGGTACCGGGTCTTCTCTCCAAAAGCCCAGTGACCCGCAAACGGACCCATCTAAACTCGGGTGCGGGTTTCAACCCGCAACAAACCCAGTCCAGTAGGATAGAATTAAGGTTTCTGATTAATCCTAATCAACGGCCCTGATTCATATCTATCCTTTCACTGGGAATTAGGATTACATTCCTAATCTAATCCTAGGGATTACATTCCTAATCTGATCCCAAAGGCGGCTATAAATACCCCCCATCCACCACCATTAAGAGGTAATCAATCTTTTGCCAATTTACGCTCTATCATAATCTTCCTGATTACTGACTTGAGCGTCGGAGGGTGCGTCGCCGGGATCAACCTCGGTGTATCGCACTTTTTGCAGGTGAACGGCGGGAATCAACGGTCAAACTCCGGTGAGAAGATTCCGGGTCTTTGCTATTTGGTTTTCCTAAGAATCCACAAATACTATCTATTTGCCCCCACACCAGATTCAGCGGTAACAAATTGGCACCGTCTGTGGGAAACAACAAATAGCAGCCCTTCCTCTTCCCGTCAGGTCAGACCTACCCAGCCATGCCTCCCCGAAGGCTGAGATCCCGAGGGTCTAACCGCGGACCCACTCCCCCTCAACCACAACAAGAGTTCCTTCTCAACCCGACCAAGCCCTGCAGTAGGACCAACTCCCTCCTCAGAATCTTCAACCCCCTCGCGGTCAAACCGGTCCCCAGAATGCCGGTGCGGGGGGCTTCCGTCCTGATCCTCCGAGACAACCTTTCCAACACGATCACGTCTCCATGCACAGCCCCTCAACTGATTCCATGGCATCTCACAATCCCCGGGCCTCCGATAACTTCCGCAATACACTTAACAATCGACATAAGGAAGAGGATCTTCGCCACCGTTTGGATGAAAGACGGGCCCGAGAGGGAGTCTCCCGCCAACAACGTCCAAATGAGCGATCTCCTCATCGCCGGGAACATAGGAGGTCCCCGCCTCACCGAAGACGGAGAGAGTCCCCCGAGCACTATAGAAGAAGGCCTCGTTCACTGAGGGATGATGAGGTGCCTATCACCCGTGCCGAGTTCCAGCAATTCCAAGTAACCATCTAACAAGCCCTCAATCTCCGACCCAACAATAATGGTGCTCGAAGGGTCCCCACACCTCCTCCGATTCAGAGCCCTCGCCGACGTTCCCGGACTCCTCCTCCAACTCCTAGCAACCCCCAGCACATTCCTAGTCCTCGCCACTCCTGGAGTTACCGTCGTCGTAGCCCCCGCTCTCCCTCTTACGAAGACGAGTCCAGAGGGTCGTTCGACTACCGTCGAAGGGATGACACTGTCTACCGTCGTCTACACAAAATGGAAAGGTGCTTGGGTTAGCTAGATAGAGAAGAAGAGCTTAGAGGAAGGACCCTCCGTCCGAGCCGACCTCCTTTCTCTCGTACCATCATGGAGGCGCCCATTCCAATAGGCTTCAAGCCTCCACAGTTCGAGACCTATTCCAGGGAGTCCGACCCCGTATACCACATCAAAAGCTTTAGGACCCTCATGCTAATCCACCAAGCTTCCGATGCTCTGATGTGCAAGACCTTCCCCGCTACTCTTAAGGGTTCGGCTCGGGAATGGTACTATCGCCTCGCCCAATCCTCAATATTCTCCTTCGAGCAATTCGAGACCCTCTTCGTCACCCACTTCGTGAGTAGCCGCCAAATTGAGAAGACCAGCATTTTGCTACTCTACCTCAACCAGAAGAAGGGTGAGAAGTTAAGGGACTATGTGAAAAGGTTCACCGCGGAAGCTAGGTCTATCGCTTCCCTCGACCAGTCTGTCGTCGCAGCAGCGTTCCAATCAAACGTCCTTAATTCCAGCATCCGCTCCTCCCTCGCCAAGAAGCCTTCGCAGAACTTCTCCGATCTCCTTCTCCGAAGCGAGAAGTATATTCAGGCCGAGACGCTGAGCACCGCCCCAACTTTGAGGGGCCTTCCTCTGGGTCCAAGAGAAAGGGAACAGAAGAAGAAGGAGCCAAGAAACTCCAGAAGGACAATGGAGGACAGCGCCGCCCTCCCCCCAGATTCGAAAAGTTCACTCCTCTTAACGCCAACATTTCCACTATCATCCTGGAAGTTGAGAAGGAAGGGGTGCTATCCCCTGTCCCGAAAATGAACACCCCTGGCAAGAAGAGGGACAAAGAAAAATAGTGCCGCTATCACCGGGATCATGGCCACGATACCAATGATTGTAGGGCCCTGAAGAACGAGATAGAAGCCCTCATCCAGAGGGGGCAACTGGCTAAATTCGTGAGAAAGGACCGAACCGACCTTCTGCCTCCTCCTCGGGGGGCTAACAAGCGCCCCGAACAACGCGATGAGTCGCCCAAATTCGAAGAGGAGCGTGTCCTGCACCTCATTGATAGGGGCTCGATGGCGGGCTCCTCCAACTCCTCTCGAAAGGCGTTTATAAGAGAAGTTAATTCGGTTCGCGGCACACCTCCTCCTAAAGGCCTCGGAGTACCTGTCACATTCTCAGATGAAGACCTTGAGGGTGTCCGAACCCTCCATTGTGACGCACTTGTGATCAACCTCCATATGGGGAACTTTAAAGTAGAGAGGATCCTGGTGGACAATGGCAGCTCCGTTAACATCTTCTTCCTCGCCGCTTTCAATGGTCTCAAACTATCGCGGGACTGACTTAAGCCCGCCGGCTACACACTCCATGGGTTCACGGGAGTGCCAGTGACTATTGAAGGGGTGATCACCCTCGACGTAACTGCTGGAAAAACTCCTACTACCCGAACGGAGCCGATGGACTTCATGGTTGTCGATGTCCCCGCTGCTTATAATGTGATTCTGGGCCGACCTGGCCTAGCTGCCCTCGAAGCCGTTCCTTCCGCTTATCACCTGAAGATGAAGTTCCCCACCCGGGCAGGAGTAGGGGAAGTAAGAGGCAGTCAGGAAATGGCCCGCAAATGCTACATGACCTCTACTGAGGGTCCAGTCCTCTCCCTCGAAACTCTTGAAATCCCCCAAGATGGTGTCCGACCAATGTCCGAACCAGTGGATGAATTGGAGGAAGTACTCTCTCTGAGCAAGATCCGAGCCGCAAGTTCTTTATCAGCAAGACCCTCCCATCACCCCTAAGCTCGGACATAGTTTAATGTATTAGAAAGAACCGCGACCTCTTTGCCTGGTCAGCCGCTGACATGCCTGGAATTTCCGAAGAGCTTCTCGTCCACCATCTGAGTGTTGCACCGGGGTCCAGACCGATTCAACAGAAGAGGCGCAAATTTGCTCCCGAGGGCCAACAAGCTATAAAAAAAGAGGTGGACAAGCTCTTCAAGGCTCGGTTCATACAGGAGGTCAATTATTCCGAATGGCTCTTAAATGTTGTGATGGTAAAGAAGGCCAACGGGAGTTGGAGAATATGTATCGACTTCACCGACCTGAATAAAGCATGTCCCAAAGATCTATTTCCTCTCCCAAGTATCGACACCCTGATCGACGTAACTTCGGGCCCTGAACTCCTCAGCTTCATGGACGCCTTCTCCGGCTACAATCAGATTCGTATGTTTCCCCCGGATATCCTGAAGACCTCCTTTGTAACCGATCAGGGCCTCTACTGCTACAGGCTAATGCCTTTCGGGTTGAAGAATACAGGTGCCATTTATCAGTGCTTCGTCAACAAGGTTTTTCAAGTACAAATTGGCCAAAATATGGAGGTATAAGTTGACGATATGCTTGTGAAGAGCATCCATGGGGCCGATCATGTGGCCTGATCTGCAAGAGGTGTTCGATGTACTCAGGAAGCACGATATGAGGCTCAATCCGAACAAGTGTGCGTTCAGAGTCTCGTCAGGGAAATTCCTAGGCTTTATGGTCAGCCAAAGAGGAATCGAAGTGAACCCCGAGAAGATCAAGGCCATATTGGACATGGCTCCCCCAAAGAATGTTAAAGAGGTTCAGAAGCTAACGGGTCGCCTTGCTTCCATAAGTCAGGGGAAAAGTGTCTTCCTTTCTTCAAAGCTCTCAGGGGAGCAAAAGGCTTCGAGTGGAATCAGCAGCAACAAGACTCATTCGACCAGCTAAAGGCTTACCTAGTCAATCCTCCTCTCCTCAGCAAACCAGTTACCGGGGAAGCCCTCTACCTCTACTTAGCCGCCTCCGAGCAGACCTTCAGCGCTGTCCTCGTAAGGGAAGAAGATAAGACTCAAAAGCTCATCTATTACGTGAGTAAGGTACTTCGGGATGCCGAGCTCCGTTACCCAAGGATAGAGAAGATGGCATACGCCTTAGTCATGGCCGGAAGAAAGCTTAGCCCATATTTCCAGTTCCACTTGGTGGTCGTTCTTACCGACCAACCATTGAAGCAAGTCCTTCACAAGCCGGAGACTTCCGGTCGTCTCATGAAATGGTCTATCGAGCTGAGTCAGCATGATATAACATATCAGCCTCAGACCGCGATCAAGGCTCAGGCCTTAGCTGAATTCATAGTTGAAAGCACCATTCCCGAGGTCAGTCAAGCGTCAAATGGACCTCCTATTTGGACAGTATATGTTGATGGATCCTCTTGTACCAAAGGGAACGGAGTTGGGGTTATTCTGGCAGGCCCAGATGACTTCGTCCTCCAATACTCCCTCCGCATCAACTTCAATGCCTCCAACAATGAAGCAGGAATATGAAGCCCTTATAGCCGGTCTTGGGATGGCTCGCAAGGCAGGGACACAATGCCTCCGCATATTTAGTGACTCTCAGCTAGTCGTGAATCAAGTCTTGGGCGAGTATGAAGCGTGAGATGACCGAATGGCTAAGTATCTAGCCAAGGTCCAAAATCTCATGGCTCTCTTCGAAGAGGCGCTTATTCGGCAAATCCCGAGGGAAGAAAATGCCCAAGTAGACGCTCTCTCCAAGTTATCCTCTTCCTCCCTCCAAGGTCTCGAGCAGACCGTCTTAATTGAAGTGCTCCTGAAGCCGAGCATAGAAGAAGAAACTCCCAACTCCATGGAGTCGCTGCAGGTCCAACTTCAAGATAATTGGATGAAGCCCCTGGTAGAATTCCTAAGGGATGGCCTCCTCCCCGAAGACCCTAAGGAAGCTCGCCGAGTCAGAACCAGAGCGGAGCGGTACACCATTGTAGAGGGGGTCTTGTACAAACGCTCCTTCACACAAATTAACTGCAGACCTTATCTGAGGTGCCTCTCCCCCGAGCAAGCCACATATGCCTTGCAAGAGCTTTACGAAGGCATAGGCGAAGCACATTCAGGGTCCAGGTCCCTTTCCCGGAAGGTGTTGAATTATGGATATTTCTGGCCTACCCTCTTACAAGACGCCGAGCGACATGTTCGGTAATGCAGCACTTGTCAAAAACACTCCAACATCCGTCGACTCCCAAAGCTCGGATCGCCACCCTATCAAGTCCTATCCCTTTTGCAATGTAGGGGATGGATTTACTAGGACCGTTCCTGCCAGCTCCCGGCCATCTCAAATTTTTAGTCATGGCGATCGACTACTTCTCGAAGTGGATAGAAGCCGAGCCCTTGGCCTGCAATCACCGAGAGCAAAGTACTCCAGTTCTTTTGGAAGAACGTCATCTACAGGTTCGACATCCCTTGAGTCCTCATAACCGACAATGGAACACAGTTTACAGGGGCCTCCTTCCGAGCTCTGTGTGAAGACCTCGCCATCCAACAACGCTTCTCCTGTGTCTCCCACCCTCAATCAAACGGCCAAGTGGAAAACGCCAATCAACAGATCCTCTCTGGTATTAAGAAGATGCTGGATAAGTCCGCTAAAGGTTTATGGGTTGATCAGCTCCCAAACGTACTGTGGAATTACCGCACTACCAAACGGACCCCCACGGGAGAGTCGCCGTTCAACCTCACCTACGGGGCCGAGGCTGTAATCCCCCTGTAAGTCGGTGTACCCTCTCCTCGTCTTATAGCTTACGAAGAAGAGTAGAATGCCAGAGAGCTCCGAGCAAATCTGGACTTGATCGATGAGCTCCGTGAAAGAGCTGCCATTCGTCAACAAATCTATTGGAGATGGATCGAGCTGGCCTATAACAAGAGAGTCCGTCCTACTGACCTCAAAGAAGGGGACTTAGTCCTCAGAAAGTTAGCTTTCTCCTTCTCCAGTGAGAAGAGTAAGCTAGCTCCAAATTGGGAAGGACTCTACAAGATCACCAAAGTAGTTCGGCCAGGAACCTACCGTCTAGAAGACCTTGAAGGCAGAGAGATTTCCAGGACTTGGAATGCCGACCATTACTTGAAGTACCAAGAGAGCGCATGAACGCCTCTCCAAATACCGTCAGATGTCGAACCGTTCCTTTCCCTTCACTTGTATTTTACTTTTGCTTTTTTATTTCTCCCATGTAATAACGGCTCGTAACTTAGAAGCAGCCGAGTATTAATTTTCAATAAAGAACATTTTTCTTCATATCTTACTTGTGAACTGCTTGTATCTCTCTGTTTTTACCTTCTTTATACTCTAACGACGAGTTCAGAGTCCAACACTTGGCTCGACTCCGCTTTGCAAGCTCGCTCTAAAGCGAGCTAGAAGCGGTTTACCATTCAGAATTGCTCCCACAACCGTTGAAACAAACTCTAACGACGAGTTTGGAGTCCAACACTTGGCTCCACTCCGCTTTGCAAGCTCGCTCTAAAGCGAGCTAGAAGCAGTTCGCCATTAGGAATTGCTCCCACAACCGTTGAAACAAACTCTAACGACGAGTTCGGAGTCCAACACTTGGCTCGACTCCGCTTCGCAAGCTCGCTCTTAAGCGAGCTAGAAGTGGTTCGCCATTCGGAATTGTTCCCACAACCGTTGAAACAAACTCTAATGACAAGTTCGGAGTCCAATACTTAGCTCGACTCCGCTTCGCAAGCTCGCTCTTAAGCGAGCTAGAAGTGGTTCACCATTCGGAATTGCTCCCACAACCGTTGAAACAAACTCTAACGACGAGTTCAGAGTCCAACACTTGGCTTGACTCTGCTTCGCAAGCTCGCTCTTAAGCGAACTAGAAGCGGTTCGCCATTCGGAATTGCTCCCACGATCGTTGAGATATACTCTTGTTTTGCCACCAAGTGCGAGATCCTTACAACTAAACTATACATGGGAGAAGCTGATGCTAGGTCTGCCACTCGTATGCATCTCTTGATCCTTGCAGATTAGAAGATCATTAATATGAGTTCGCTATATTCTTCATGTTTCCTCATGAGAAGTCAAAGGGCACCGATGCCCAAACAAGCAAAAAAAATTGCTCTGGACTTCGGCACACATCGCCAAGTGCTCTTGGCACCGACGCCTAAACAAGCAAAAAACCTTGCTCTGGACTTCGGCATACATCGCCGAGCGCTCTTGGCACCGATGCCCAAACAAGCAAAAAATCTTGCTCTGGACTTCGGCACACATCGCCGAGCGATCTTGGCACTGACGCCCAAACAAGCAAAAAACCTTGCTCTGGACTTCGATACACATCGCCGAGCGCTCTTGGCACCGATGCCTAAACAAGCAAAAAACCTTGCTCTGGACTTCGGCACACATCGCCGAACGCTCTTGGCACCGACGCCCAAACAAGCAAAAAAACCTTGCTTTGACTTCGGCACACGTTGCCGAGCGCTCTTGGCACCGAGGACCAAACGATTGAAAGTTTATCTCCGGACCTCAGCACGCTAAAGACATCCACGAGTAACACAACAATAAAAAGGGTTCAAAACGCACAAGTTCAAGAAAGAAAAAGCACCATTTCGATTAAGTACGGGGAGACAATTACAAAGCGGCATCTTCTCTACAACCGAGCTACAAGACTTCCAAAAGCAAAAACTACAACGCCGACTCATTACGCTTAGGCGAAATACAAAACTTGAAAAACAAAAAATCTTCAGCGCTTCCTTGGCGCAGGGATATTTCGCTTCAAAGACACCCGAGGGCGGCGACGCTTGACCCCGGTACTTGTCCCTAAACCGGCGAATTGAGAAGTATCCTCGGTGCTGCTCCTGATAGTTGCCCTGACAGATGCCCTGCCCGATGAAATCGCCATGCCACTTTGGGCATCACCCGGACTTGGTCGACCTACGGGAGAACGAGTCGTGAGCTCATAAAATGAAATGCCTCGTTCACCCTCCTCGCGAGTGCACGAAGTGCTCCTGACGTTAATTGGCCCCGAGTGGGGCTTTAGGCGCGCCACTTCAACCTCCAACTCAGCGATCCTCTGTTTCAGACACTCGTCTCCTTCCCCCACCTCGAAGCGAGGAGGCACAGCGGAGCTCGGAATGCTGGGTTGACGGGCAATGATCCGGCGGAGGTGAGTGACTTCTATGCCCCTATCCACTGTGGCCCTTTTCAATGCATCGACCTCCGCCGTCAGCTCGTCACGTTCGGTCATCAACCTGCCCACCGCCTTGGTTAGCTCCTCTTCCTCTGCCAGAAGTTCGGCCTCCACTATCTGCAAGTGGTACACCTCGAGAAGCATATCGTCCCTCTCCGCTGTCATCTTCGACAGAGAGAGCTGGAGACACTGCAACCTTAGCCCATTGGTGATGGCTGTCGACGAGCCGTCCTCCTCGTTTACGGGGGGAGATCGGCAAGCCGACCTTCGAGTCGCCGAATCTCGATGTCCCGTTGGCTCAAGATCATCTGCAAGTGGTTCCTCTCGCTCTCTGCTCTACGCAACCCTAACTTGACCTCATAAAGGCGATCTCGACACCTGGCCAGGCTCAACCTCGTCGACCCCAAGCTATCCTCGGAACTAAACTCGTCCTCGGAGCAAGTGGGTTCGGCAGAGAGGGTCACCTCGTCACGCTGGAAAGATCAAGGTAAATAACGGAGTTCAGTAAATAGTCAAAAGTTCACACCTCGTCCGACCCCTGAATAAAAGCTATAAGCACTAAAGCGGAAGTTCTTCGTCTAACACTTAGCCAAATTGCAAAGGGGTGGGGGGTTATTCAAAGATGACGAGGAGCCAAGTTCAAAAATTTCTTTCATTTATCACAAAAAATGTGGTGGCCAGTCTGCAATTAGGCAATACAGGACACCACATAACAAAAAACAAAAAAAAAGAGGATACAAGAAGAGGTGAAATCAAGGGTCAACCTCTTTCCCATGGCGTCGAGAGTGGATGGGGACATACCCCCTGTTGGGGGCTGGATCGCCAGCGGGGTTACTTCAGTGATCTGCACCTCGCCGACGACCTCAACCTCGTGGTCGCCCTCGTCCTCGCCTTCTTCTTCCTCTCCTTCCAATTCAGGGTCGAAGCCCTCAACATGGCCTGGGAATAGCCTCCACCCCGAGCAGTGCACCTCAGGGTATCGCTCCGACACCTAAGAGATGGCTTGGGCATAAGCCTTGGCCATGTTTTGGGTAAGGAAGCCCTCCGCCTTCACCATAGTGGCCTCTTCGGCCTCCTTCACTGCGGCGTCCTTGGCCCTCGCCGCCTCAGCCAGCTGTTTGGCCGACTCCTCCTTCTACCTAAGGAGATCAGCCTCAAGCTTTGCAGTCTGGCCTTCGAGGTACTCGACCCTCGTCGACCTCCCCTCGAGCACGACCCTCAACTTATCGAGCTCTGTGCCGATTCGAGCCATCTCGACCCGAGCCCGGTCGGTCTCCTGCTTCAGCTCCTTTTCCAACAACGCCATCTTTTCCGAAAGATGACCAAAGTGGACGATGATCTGCCAAAAAAAGAGTGGGAGGTGCCAAGAGTCAGAAAGATCGAAAGAGAAAGTAACCAACGAAAGCAGAAATTTGACACTTACCGAAACCGCTGAGCGTGCGATCTCGATGGCGTCGTCACCCGCCATGCCGGCCTCCATGGCGGCTCGGTCCTTTGGCATCGCTAGGTGTTTAACCACCTGCATACTCGCCATGGAGTCGCCGAGAAACCCATCATGCTTCCGAACCTGCCAGTCCGGAACGTGGATCCTCTTGTGCTCCTCAGTGAGGAGCTCCTCGGCCGTCGCCGTCAGCGAAGGCGTCTCCATCCCGTGAGCTGCGGAGATCGGGAAGTCCTATGCCTCATTCGACGCCGAGGCTACTCCTGCGGCCGAGGTCGGGGTCACTACAATCGGAGGCTCAACCGCCTCGACTTCGCCCGCGCCCCTCGGAGCCTTCGCGGGCTGCAGCTTGGTGGAAACCCTCTTGCGCCTCTTCGGCGCCTTACTTCTGAGGGCATCCGTCTGCGCCATCACCGCGTCGAAATCCATTGCCTCTGCATAAAAAAAAGGGGGAAGCCGGTTAAAGACACAAGTTAGAATTGACAAAAAAATAAAAATAAAATAAAAATAAAAATTTGAGAGCATAGAAAGAGCCGCATACTGGGGTCTATGCGACTGAGCCCTCCCCTGAAAAGAATGTCCTCGGTAAGCTTCCTCCAATCGTACTTCGGCCTGTCAAAAAGAGTCTGCACTGCCTCCTCCTCTTGAGGATGAAGCACCGGCAACTCCTTCACTCGCCTCGACACCTCCTCTACGAAATTGGTGGGTATGGGCCACGCCTTAACGCCCCGCACTATCATGTATTTATCTCGCCAGTGCTTGATGGAGTTGGGGCAGACAACGAGCCAACCTCCGTGCCTCAGAGCTAGGTAGTACCGGAACTCCGACCGGTTCTGCTGATGAAGTCGGTAGATGGTCCGGAGTACCCTCAGCTCCGACTCGATCCCAGCCGCTTGGCAGTGGAGTACGAACCCATTGATAACTCTCCACGCATTCGGCATCAGTTGAATGGGGCTGACCCCAAACCACCTCAGCACTTGGACCGCGAACGGGTGGAGAGGTAGCCGAGCCCCTGCGATGAAGGCGTCAACCGGCCAGAAACACATGTTTACTGGCATCGGCGTGTTCGCCCTAACCCCGTGTCCCGGCAGAATAAGCTCGTACTCCTCCAAAATTTGGAAGCATCCCCGGATCACTACCAAGTCCTCCTGGCTGAGAATAGAGACCGTCTCATCGGCCTCGGAGGTCTCTCTTGCCGCATTTTCCTCGAAGACTCTTTCCCTCCCATGAATGATGCGCTCGGCATGCTCCTCAGGAAGCTCTCGAACCCACTGAAGCCCTGTCAGTTGCCTGCCGAACGGCCCCATGCGCTTCGGATCTTCCACTATACTATCTCGACCGAATACCTTCTTCCGTTTATCTTGGCAACGCGGAGAAGGGACTTCGGCGGCAGAAGGGGAGAGCTCGGATATAGGAGAAAGAGACATAATTATATTTAAAAAACGACTAAGTATATTACCTTTGAGTTGATGGGAACGGTCGGAATATTCACCGGAAAAGCAATCGACGATCACTGTGAGCTCTCGCTACTAGGAATTACCGCCTGAGTAAAAATTCGGAGAAGTGAGAAATGAGAGGGGGGGTGAAGTTTTATAGAGCTGGGCACGAGAAACGAGGTTAATGGGCCCACAGAGCCAGCCCATTTACACAAGGCGACAAAGCGACCTGAACCGTCACATTATTTACCGTGCCTAGCTGCAGCCATCGCATTAAATGACGGTCACATATGTCAGAGTTGTCAGAAGATCAGCAGCCATCGCATTAAATGACTGTTACATCCGTCAGAAGTTCAGCAGTAGCCAACCCAGCCTGACGTTTCCTATGCTGCCAAAAATCGCACTCCAAGACCTCGGCACATGCTCCCGAGCGTTCTTGCCACCGACCATGTTACATGGTAAAATTGGACCTCGGCACACGCTGCCAAGCGTTATTGCCATCGACCATGTTACATGGAAAAGTGGACCTCGGCACATGCTGCCGAGCGTTCTTGCCACCAACCATGTTACATGGAAAAATGGATCTCGGCACATGCTGCCGAACGTTCTTGCCACCGACCATGTTACATGGAAAAGTGGACCTCGGCACATGCTGCCGAGCGTTCTTGCCACCGACCATGTTACATGGAAAAGTGGACCTCGGCACGTGTTGCCGAACGTTCTTGCCACCGACCAAGTTACATGGTAAAAGTGGACCTCGGCACATGCTGCCAAACGTTCTTACCACCGACCATATTACATGGAAAAGTGGACCTCGACACATGCTACCAAGCGTTCTTGCCACCGACCATGTTACATGAAAAAGTGGACCTCGGCACGGGTTGCCGAACGTTCTTGCCACCGACCATGTTACATGATAAAATTGGACCTCGGCACATGCTACCGAGCATTCTTGCCACCGACCATGTTACCTGGAAAAGTGGACCTCGGCACGTGTTGCCGAATGTTCTTGCCACCGACCATGTTACATGGTAAAATTGGACCTCAGCACATGCTGCCGAGCGTTCTTGCCACCGACCATGTTACATGGAAAAGTGGACCTCGGCACATGCTTCGTTCTTTTCGTACCCATATTTCTTTGATTCTTTCATTCGTCTTCATTGTTGACTCATTTTGAGTATCGTGCTAGTTATTTCTTTCCGGCCATATTCTCTTCAAATTTTGCTTGTACCTCTCGTTCCTCTTCTTTCATATCCAATTCTTTGATTCTTATTTTCCTTCATCTCTTGTAGTTGTCCCCTTTGTTGACTCTTCATTGAGTATAAAATCCATCCTTCTCTTGCCTATATTTTCTTTATATTGTATATATATTTTATTGAATATTTTGTGTATTTCATTTTGGATCTTCTATAAAATTATTTTCTAAAATTTTATTATTTCGAATAACTGTGTATTTTAATATCACAAATTTTCAAAACGTATCTTCGTACTTAAATTGAGCAATCAATATCTAAGTACGTGTTAAAGATCGCATCATTTCGTTCATCGTTTTGTTGCAACTGGATGTCGAGATGGCAAACATGCAACTAGACATCAATGGAGGCAAATTGCAACTAGATACCGGCGAGGCAAAATATGCAACCGAAAATCCAGATGGTAAGCTGCAACCTGTTGTCGGGATGGCAAACCTGCAACTTGATGTCGGGAATGCAAGACTACAGATGGATACAAATGAGGCGAACCCACATCAAAGGATTTCTACTATTATTATTATCGTTTTCCTTATTATTATTAGTATTAGTATTATTTTCGTTATTACTATTACTATTATTAGTGTTGTATTTTCTTACTATTTTATTTTTGATGTTGATATTGAATTACTTTCACTAAATTGATGAACCCCAAATTATTTTCTGGCTTGTATTATTATCCTTACCAGCATATTTATGATGATTATTATTTTTATTATTTCTGTTATTATTATTTTATTATGTGTTGATTTTTGTATCTTTAATATTATTTTTGTTAATGCCCATTAGTTTTGACCTAATTATTTCAATTAAATCCCTCATCTCAACCCCAATTGTATTCTGTTATCTCATTCTTTTCTTCCTGCTCGGATCGTTGCTGGGTGTCGCGTGGTCTACAACGATATGTCTGCGACTTGGAACATCACCATCAGAGTGGCACAGCGGAAGCGTGGTGGGCCCACAACCCACAGGTCCCAAGATCATATTGTTGCTTTCTCCTTCTTTGCAATGTGTTGGATTCCCTATCTCTTGCATTCGTTCTCACCCGTTGACTTGTTGTTTGATTCAATTCTTCTCTGTCATTTTACCTAGTTTATTTTTGCCGTGTCCTATGTACCGCCTACGCAAATTTCGAGGACGAAATTTTGTTGTAAGGTGGGTAGGATTGTAACCCCTGTTTTTCACTTTTGGTATTTTTTTAGGGTATTTTTCATTTTAGTGAATTATTATTTTCCATTGTATTTTCGGAACAATAAATTTAATTGTTTTTATACTATAATATTTTTCTGGCAGTTTTGACCTCCTTTTTGCTGTTTGTGCGCCGTTTGGCCATTTTTCGACATTTTGAGCTCTTTTCCTCAATTTCTAGATTCCGTTCATGTATAAATATTATTTTAGGGTCATGGTGGATTTTTAGAAGAATTTTGACCAATTTAAGATTTTTGGCCCTTAAGGAGATTTTTAGGAGCCATAGGATTTATTGTATTTTGTATCCTCATTTCAAATCTACCCAATGTCCATTACCCAATTGTATACCTAATTAATCCTATTGATATCCACTACCCATTAACCCACATTTGATCTCCTATATATACTCCTAATACTAAATAAACCCCTAACACCCTAACCCTAATCTTTTTCTTCTCTCCTAATCAAAGTCGGCTCCCTCCTTCCTCACAATCCCTCCCGGCCTGTTTTCCTCCCTTCCCAACCAACCTACTTCCATCCCCAAATCCGGCCTCCCTTGCACCAAGCACACCCCCTCATCCATCCATACAACTCCTACTACAACAAAACCCCGTCATACTCCCTCCTTGTGGCCGGCCCTTCACCAAACAGCACCCACCTTCAAAAACAGCCCCCCCCCCCTCTTCCCTCTTCGCTGATTTGGAGTAGTGGGTAGCGTCCGTTTGAGTTCGTGCTTCAAGGAGACGATCGTATGCAAGTTTCGGTTCGTGGGTTCGCTTGATATCGCATGTGGAAGGACTTTTGCACGTGGATTTTCATTGCTAGGCTTTGTAGCGCCGTGTTCATATCAACGAGGCAAGTAACTTGTACTTAAATTTCTTAGGTTGATACAAGTAGAAAGTTCACACAGAGGATGGGTTGAGACTAGAGACGGACAAAGATCATGTTTTTATTTGTGGGTTTCGTCTCTATTGTTCAAAACAGGCCATAGACAACTTAGGACATGAAGTTTGATAGATTTGTGCCTTAGGATTCACCCAAACGCGATTTGATCGCGTATGCGACATATTGTGTACCCGATGTATGTTGAACACCCATATGAGAAATACTAGATTTTGACATGTTAGATAACCTCCATTATGACATTTGGACCATGGGTAGACAGCGTTTTGAATTTGGAAGAGTTCGGATGATTTTTGAGGAAGTTATGATGTTTTGAAGTTTAGTTGAGAAATCTGGAAATTTGGATTGGAATGAATTGATTGTTATTTTTACCTGAATTAGAGTCCGAATCTCAACATGGCTATTTCTGAGTAAATTGTAGAGAATTGAATCTAATTTCTAATCCCACTGATTTCACCCTGTTTGGAGTTCGTATGAATTAGTTATGATTATTTTAGTAACTGTATGCCGGTAGTTCACAGATTCATTTCGGGGTAGATTTTATCACCAATTTATTTTCAAGATCCAAGTTAGACATAATTTCATGCCACAAGATTTTGTCCAGTGTTTCACCCTAATGTTAGGTAGTTCTCTGATTTGTTTTTGGTAATTAAAAGATGAGTTTTGAGTGATGCCTTACATCCTTTTCTATAGATCGCTTTTGCTGTAAACTGCGTGTGATTGTATGTTGAATGCCGTGTTCACCTTATTTCTAATTACTGTATGGATATTTTGTGTGAGATATGAAAGTTGGGTAATTGTATCTACGTTCACCCCGTTTTGGCAAAAGTGGATTTTGATGCGCTGTTTGCAAGATGTGTTCCATTTTGTACAGCGGTGTTGAAGAATTCCAGATCCATCAAAACTGTGTTATGTGTTACTTTCTATTTTTGAAAACATATCTATACTTTTTGAAAAAATATGAAAATTTATATTTTGAGACTATACATATAGGGGATTACCCCAGAATTTTCGTGGGTTTAATTAATGACATTGTATGCTGTTTTCATGTGGTTTAAGTTATTCCCCTGTTTTCTGGCTGTACATGAAAACTGTGTTGGAATGTGGTTTAAGTCGAAATGTCGTGAACTAGTATATAGATTTATTATGCCCGTTAAAAGCGTGTGGATGTCTAGTTTCCAGATCCTTTGACGGATTATGATTTGCATGCCTGTAGATCTTTGGATCACTGGTTTTGTACAGATTGGTCTTGCTGTCCTGATTATAAACATATACCATTTTGCTCGTATTTGTGAATGTTTGGTACCTATACTTGCTGATGTAATTCTCTGAGTCTAAACCTGATTATAAACTGTTAGTCTGACATTATTTAGCACACTCTCAAGCCTGTTGATGATCTTAATAATAAAAGAATCAAGCCGGGGTTTAATGGGAAAGATCTAGTAGTAGATAGTGCAGAAACGTATACTCGGAAGGGGGCCCGTGTTTCCCATATTTGGAATTTGGTATATGATTTGGATTATTTGGAATTTGGTATATGATTTGGATTACTGTTTCCTGTACCTGAGTATACTGCCCTGCTATGGTCCACTATGAAATCTAAAGCGAAACTGCATTGACCGTAACAACCATGTGATAAAAAGATGGCACATGAAGTGTTACCTAGATAGTAATAATACAAGATATTAATACATGATTACCTGTTACCTGTATACCTGTTACCTGATTATCCTGATATTCCTGTTACCTGATTTCCTGATACTGGATACATATTTACCTGATTACCTGAAT
The DNA here is from genome assembly GCA_017893485.1 of Hemerocallis citrina. Classification (NCBI taxonomy): domain Eukaryota; kingdom Viridiplantae; phylum Streptophyta; class Magnoliopsida; order Asparagales; family Asphodelaceae; genus Hemerocallis; species Hemerocallis citrina. The sequence continues at coordinate 111,436,514 of CM030360.1, read as the reverse complement.
ACCTGATAATTGTACATGTTACCTGTTGACTTTACATTTGACATATGTTACCCTTACCTGTTAGTATATCCTGTGGTTAGATAGTGTCCATGTGCTTGTATCCTATTCTATTTTGTGACCCGGACTTGCCATTGACGGGTACTGTGTTTTCTCTTTTCCTTTTTCCTGCATTCGTTGTATTGCAGATTTTGGAGCACAGGTTCCTAAAGGTATTGGCAAGATGAGAGGCTAGAGGCTGAATTTTGCTATTGCTATTCCTGTTACTTATTTTGGACAATATTGTATTTTTAACTTGTATTATTCCTTGTATTTGGGCAATGTGACCCAAGATTATTGTGTAATTCAGATCATGAATATTTGAGATTAATGTGTTTTATTTCAAGTATTCTTGTTGGTATTTGGTTCATAAGTGCATGTGGTTGATCTTTTTCTGGCTTCCGACTCTGATTTTACTGTGATATGTTGTAAAAAATTCCTGAACAGCTTAAGGATGATTATATTCATTCGCTGGACTTTTGTTACGCGCTCGTATTCCATATTTTTGGGAAGCGGGGCATGACACTCTCGTCCCGTTTTTCTTCCATATTTAAAATAATCGTCAAAAGGCAAGTTTCCTCTTGAACTAGTTTTATTATTCTTGTTCAAGAATTTTCTTTGATCTCCGCAAGTAGTTCCTATTTCGTTTATCATATTCTATTTGTTTGATACCTTTCGAAGAGACAATTACGGATTCATCGGCGAAACCAAGTAGTAGTCCTCTTTCATGCCATTCCCTTGATTCAAACCCAAGCCTGTATATTTTTCATATGCATACACTACATGAACACATAGATTATAAACATGTATATAGAAAATGATGATGTGAATGTTTCCGATTGAATGTGATTTTGTTCGTGAAATTAAAACGCCATGACTTTAATAATCTTGCCTTGTTAATGGTTGGAAATCATCCTGATAATTGAGTAAAATTTTCCTGTTGATTTATTTTCCATGATATTATATGCTTGCTTATTGTTTTGGTTGTCAAATAATAATGATCTAGCTGCTGGCCAGCTGTCTATTCTATGTTGCACTGAGATTTCGACCCAATTGCTGTTTTAATTTAATAGAGCTTTGTAAACATCATTTGTAGCATTTCTTAATCTATTTTCTAGAACTTTTTATGGATCTAAATTCTGATTTATAAACTATAAGTTATTATATTTTTAACACTGCTAGGTTTTTAATTTCCAGATTTCTGTCAAGAGTTACACCGACGTGATTTTCTATTAAAATAAAGTGTTAACAGTAAAAGCTGAACTTGAAATTTTATATGTTATTACTAAACAGGACTGGGAGTCACATTATTATTTTTATAAGATTATTTGATAATTTTCCATACCTTTAATAAATATGAAAACATTACTCTATGTTGCTGTTAGAACACTTGTTCAGTAAAGAACACTATTTTTGACATAGTTGTAAATATTATCAATTATAACTTATAAAATAAGAGTTATCGCCCTGTGTGTCTGGAATCTATATAATCTGACGATTTTGCAATCTAACCTATAGGTTGCAAGATAGTCATATTTTCGTACAATGGCGCCTGAATTTCAGCATGCAGTCTAAAAATACGTCACCCTTCTTAATTAATTCAAACAGTAGATCAAATTTATGTAATAAACTTTGAGATTAATTGTGTCGTTACTAAACATTGTTAAGAAATAAAATATAATTTTTACAAGATTTTCAAATGATTTTACATTCTATTTTTATATAAAAGAGTTTTGATCCTAACATGCTGACTTAACATGTAACCAGTATAGTATGAACTTATAGGCCAAGTTTCTTTATTTATTACATGTCGTGTAAATATGAGTTAGAACCGTGAGAGAGTCTACTTTACAGAATCACTGACGGAACCAGATTTGCTTTCTTGTAGCAATGGAGAAGTTGATTTTTGTACAGCACCGTCTTGTTGTCCAGAATGTGTGTTTTCTGTTTTTTTGTTTGTCCATGTTTGATTTTGCATCTGGGGAATAGAATTAATTATACCATGCATTGCATAACCTTTCCATCTCCTTGACATCATTTCAAACTTATTTATCCATTGCATGGCCATATTTGATTATAATAGAATATTAACAAGCCGGGGTAAATAAGATCCAACTTGGTAGTGAACTATTGGAGACTGTACTCGGAAGGGCCCCTTGTTATAGATTAATTATTTTCGTGAATGAGAGATTATTGATTGTGGAATATTGATTGTTAATTATTGATTATTATGCTGAGTATACGATCTATTAAGTTCACCACTATAGTCTAAACGGCCACTATTGGGATGTACCGAACCTGTGGTATGGGACGCAGTATTACGTGCATTAGATAGGATAATAAAAAACTAATAAACCTAGGATTAACACTTGCATTCTTGATCACGATTATTTTATTTGACCTTGTATCACTAATTTCAATCATGGTTTACTGCATCATAAACCCTAGACCTTTGATTTTATTATCCACTCTTGTTATTGTCATTGATCCTTGATTTTGTTCGAGTCCATTATTTCTTGTTATACCATATTTTCCTTGCTTCTTTGCTTCTATTACTTGTTGTCCGTAATTTGCTCTAACAGACAATTTTTTCCCACCTCTAGTTAATGAGTTTACAAGTACCAGAGGAAATTTGACTCAAGGACTTGGTAAGCAAACTTTCTGAAGAATGGAGTTGAACCATTGGACAGCTATAGCTATTTCATGTTATTTGTTTATTTCATTGCTTTCATTGTACTTTGCATACCGGCCTTGTATGTCCCAAAGTTTACTTTTTTCCCAGATGTTGGATATTATTATGGTGAATTTATTTCATGAGTTTATTCACTGTTTATGTTGTTATCTATTCCTTGCGTGGTTGTAATCTTTTGTATTTTGTTGAGTTTATCTGTTACAGGTATGGATAATGTTCTTATCATTCGTTGGGCCTTTGTTACATACTCGTATTTCTGTATTTTGGAAAGCGGGGCGTGACAGGTTTTTAGTGGTATCAGAGCACAGGTTTGGCTCTAGCCAAGTTAACTCAATAATGTGCGGACCACGTTGATCACATGAACATGTAATAACCAACGTATATCTGGGTACTCACCGACATGATTATTTTGCAGACTATGGCTCGTGGCGGTTCTTCCACTTCTCTACCCAGGGATGAGCAGCTGGATAATGCTGCTATCCTTTAGATGATGCAGCAGATGATGGCCTTACAACTACAGCACAATGAGTTGATGTAGGCTACTTTGGAGGCGGCCAACCGAACCGCTGCCGGACCTGCACCAGGGCTACTGCTGCCGAGGCCCGATACTATGGAAGATTTCATGATGTTGCACCCAGACAATTTCTCAGGTACTGAGACACCGTTGGAAGACAACCCATGGCTGATCTGGACGGTGCAATTGTTGATGGCAACTCGGATCTTTGATGTCGATCGAGTGGATGTGATTAGCATCCAGCTTGTGGACCTCGCCCATATCTGGTGGCGGGCAAAGACCAAAGGACTTGACAGACCCATAACTTGGGCCACTTTCATGGAGAGCTTCATGGCAAAAAATTTCTCTAGTGTCACCAAGGTCAAGATGGAACGGCAATTCGTCTCCTTAATTCAGGGGAACCGATCCGTGGATGAGTACGCTGCTAAACTTACTCGGCTCAGCCATTTCGCAGCTGCTATGGTGGCCAATGATAAGAATAGGGCTCGCACGTTCTTGATTGGCATGAATTTCAACATTCAGGACTGTTTGGTTGCCCTACTAACACCGCACCTATGCCAATGTTCTTGATGTGGCCAGGATTCAGGAACAGGCTCATATGGCAGTGCAACACCCTACCCCTTCCCAACCTACTGGAGAGCCTATTCGGAGGCCAGTTCTGACCCCTCCCGCTAGAGTGCTGCCATATTAGCCGATTTTCCCGAGGCTAGTTCAGACTTGTGACTACTACTATAAAGTTGAACATCTGCAGAAGGACTGCAGGCTAGCCAACCATCTGTGCCTTACATGTGGAAGCAGTGATCATGTGGTCTGATAATGCCCTAGGAACAGGCTCCCTGCACCCACTGGAGGACCAGCTCAGCATGGAGCGCTAGCTTGAGGCCAGGGTAGACCACCTCTTCCACCGCAGAGGCAAGCTTTTGATCAGAGGAGGGTGCCTCCAAGGGAAGGTTAGATTGGAGGTCGCGATCAGGCCTATAACCTGACTGCAGCTGAAGCTAAGACGGTTGTTGGTGTTGTTGCAGGTATATCTCTATAGTTGCATTATTTGCTTTATATTTCTGCTATATTTATTGCTTTTTATTCAATTATTCTTGCTTTTGTCCTGCATTCACTTTCATTCTTATTCCTTAATCATTTTTTATGAGTCATCTTAGTTTTTTCTCTTCCTGCCCATGTTCGTTTCGATTCTGGTGCTACCTATTCTTTGTTTCTTCCCACTTTGTGGATCAGCATAGTTTGTCTTGTGACGTCATGCCAGTGACTTGGAATATTACCACAGGTGGAGGCATCATCATCTATTCTAAAGTGTGCAAGCAGAGCCCTTTGTTGATTAGGGGCATGGAGTTCAAGGCTGCTCTCATTGTGATCCCCAACTACAGCTTTGATGTTATCTTGGATGGATTGGCTAGGAGTTACCCATGATGTGATTGATTGCCGTGCGAAGTAAGTAATATTCAGGCTTTCTGGTCCCCAGGAGTTTGAGTTTCTTGTGGGTGAGGCACCGTTTAGGCGTGTCAATAACTCGATGAACCAGGAGGCAAGTGCACATGAATCATTGTGCACCGATGGTGTAGTTGCACCTGTGGTTGTTCGGGATTTCCTTGCTGTCTTTCCAGAAGAATTGCCTGGATTGCTGCCAGATCGAGATGTAGAATTCGGTATTGAAGTTCAACTTGGAATGAAACCAATCTCAAAGAGTCCGTACCGGATGGCACCGGTTGTGTTGGCTGAACTGAAGGTGCAAGTTCAGGAGTTGTTGGATAGGGGGTTTATCAGGCGAAGTGTTTTGCCTTAGGGTGCTCCAATGTTGTTCGTTAATAAGAAGGATGGTAATCACAGGCTCTGCATTGACTACCGATTGCTGAACAATGTCACTGAAGAACCGATACCTTCTGCTGAGGATCAATGATCAGTTCGATCAGCTGGGAGATGCTTCAGTTTTCTCGAAGTTGGATCTCCGTTCTGGCTGTCATCAAGTTAAGGTAAAGACTGGAGTTATTCAGAAAAAGGCATTTTGCACGAGATATGGACATTACGAGTTCTTTGTAATGCCATTTGGAGTTACCAATGCACCACCCGTGTTCATGAGTTTGATAAACAAGGTTTTCTTGCCGTTCTTGGAAAAGTTTGTGGTGGTGCTCATCGACGATATTTTGGTATATTCTGAGAACAGAGAAGATCATGCTGAGCATTTGAAGGTTGTCTTGGAGACCTTGAGGGAGAATCAACTTTAAGGGAAGCTCAGTAAGTGTGAATTCTGGCTGGACCGTGTTGCATTTCTGGGCCATATTATCTCCGGTGATGGTGTTTCTATTGACCCGTCAAAAATTACCGCAGTCAAGGATTGGCCAATGCCGAAGTAACCATCAGAAGTGCGGAGTTTCCTCGGATTGATGGGTATTATAGGAAGTTTGTTCAAGACTTCTCGAAGATTGTGGGACCCCTAACCAATTTAACGAGGAAGGAGCATAAGTTTGTTTGGGATGGATCCAGAGAGGAAGCCTTCATGGAGTTGAAGAACCAGTTGACGTCAACACCCGTTCTGACTATACCAGATAGTTTAGGAGGCTTTGTGATTCATTGTGATGCTTCTGGCAGAGGTTCGGGAGCACTGCTGATGCAGCAAGGAAGGTTTGTCGCTTATGCCTCTAGGTAGTTAAGGCCTCATGACAAGAACTATCCTACGCATGATCTGGAACTCGCAGCCGTAATCTTTGCCTTGAAGTTATGGAGGCATTATCAACTTGGGGATATAGTGGAGATTTTCACTTACCACAAGACTCTCAAGTATGTGTTCACTCGGAGGGAATTGAATATGAGACAGAGGAGATGGCTTGAACTGATGGCGGATTACGACATCAAATTGCAGTATCACCCTGGTAATGTGAGCATAGTGCCCAATGCCTTGAGTAGGAGACCTACTGCTATGTTCCTCACCAAGTAGAAGGAAGTGTTGGAGGATATGAGGATGCTGCAATTGGATGTGATATGTCCTAGCCCAGCACAGCAGTGCGGATTTTGCAATTACAGTTTGCACTGATAGAGTAGATCAAGGAAGCCCAGGCTAGTGATCATTAGTTGCAAAATTTCCAGAGTGAAGTGGAAGCAGGATTGAGAACTGACTTTGCCATTCATTCTGACGGGTTTCTTTGTTTTGGTGCTAGGTTGTGTGTACCCAGAGGAGAAGTCAGGCAGGAGCTCCTTACAAAAGCTGGTCGCTTGCCCTACTCTATTCATCCTGGAGGCACGAAGATGTACAGGGATCTGAAGCTGTAGCACCGTGAATTTTCGATAAATAAAATTAGAAATAAGTGGCACAATTCCCAGCATCAATTTCAATTGCAATTATAAATATAGTACAAACACACGGAAAAATTAAAACTTTTTATTACAGTTCTTAGTTAACTCCAACCCCTTTTTTTCTTGATTCAACTCTATCCATAACTGAAATACTACAAAAATCTGAATGAAAAGTGGGCACGTCAGTTAAATGCAACTGACATCAACTATAGTAATAGTAAACTTCCCAAGTCTCACAATCACAAACTTGCCACATATCATAAAATAAAATAACGATAAAAGATTCATGAAACAACAAATAAAACTACATTAAGTAGTGTGTGTCAAGATAACAAAAGAGTAATGCATAAAACAATGTTCAAGAAAACACAATGCACACGATGATTTCAAATCATACTTGTCGAATTCTATGCATCCCATTCTACATAGGTCCGATGCAAGCCCTTATCGTTCTCCACTTTGTAGGATTCAATAACTCATTATGCAACTAACCATCTACGGTGATAGAAACAAGATCTAGATACTTCGTGAATAGGCCTACGTCCTAGTATCTACCTGCCAGACTAGCACCCTCAACGCGCAAGCATCATCTAAGCGTCGCCCTGAATATTCAATGCCGTAATTCTACGAATAGATCCCAGCCTTCAAAATAAAATCGTCCAACTGTCAAAGACCATCAACGTGCAAATACGGGAGATGACAATGATAATCGCAGCATTCGGAATCAAACCGCCCAACTATGACTATAGTCTCGAATCTCATCCGTCCACTATACAGGGCCCCCTACTTATGTTTCTCAAGATCTATCACATCTCCACTAGTGCCTGTTCTTATGTTTATTATATTCAATTAAATCGCAGTCCCCTTAGAGTTGGTGTACCCTGTAACACCCCGTACTTAAGAGGTGTGTGTGTGTGTATATATATATATATATGTGAGATGGAAATGGTAGTTGGCCTGTAGGAGGTTCCTATAGGGCTTGGATTACTGAATTGAGAAAGGAGCCTATATGATGGTCTATGGGGCTTAGGCATATTTCTGCATTAAAAATGAAATGAAGGGAATAAGGTGGTTGCTTGCATGCATGATGATGACGTGGCTTTGGCTTGGGAAAAATCCCACATCGTTGGAAATCATGTGAATGAGTGAATTTATATAGGATTAGCCAAAAGATAAAGGTCACCTAAAGGGTTAATCCATCTTTTCATGGTGCCTGTGATGGGTGTGGCTAGAGTTTTATGTCCGTTCGTTCGCGTGCTCGCACACGAAGTCGTGTGCGCAACTGAGCCGGGTCTGTGGCGTTACATACCCTGCCTGACTTAACCCTACTAAAAAAACAACAAAAGCCCCACTGCTTCCATTCTACAAAAATCTCATCTGCAGGCATGCTAGGGTCCCATTCAACCTCTAAAGTCTCAAAATTTAAAATATCATTAATGGTCTTTCTAGGGTCCACATCCCAACCCTAAGCCTCAAATCAAACTCAATTTGGTTTAATATCTCAAAATATGCTTCATTAGTCACGTTGTGATGAATCAACCCATGTTATCATGAAGACCATTTCATATATGGTAATATGTCCAACTTATGAAAATTTCTTTAAAAATCAACTTTTAAACATCACTCTCCATTTATTCGTAAAGTTCAATATGTTTAACTACAAATTCATTCGATTCCGACTGAAAAAAACCTGTTAAAACTGAGAATTTCAGCAACAAAAAATTGGATCAAACCCTTACTTGAATGTATCGAAAATTGAACTATAATTTCACCAAAATCTGAAAATTTCATGGTTTCGTTCTTCAAAACAGTACACTCTAAAATCAATGTTAAATTCTGGAAAAATTCACTTAAATACAGCACATATTAAGGTACTCACCATAAAAATCTGGACTCAAATAAATTTATTTAAAGGGTTCATATTTAATGAATTCTGAAAACTATCTTTTATCCAAAAATCTGAAACATAACGACTTGAAAAACATCATAAAACTCAATCCAATCCCTTATAAATATTAGTTTAAAAACATATATAAACACTTCTATATGTATACTAAGGTTCCCCTAGCCTAGCACTCAGAGCCATAAGTGAAAACCCCTCGAAAACAGTGCAAAGACAGCAAAACAAAAACAGGGTAGCAACTGTACAATGCGGGTTGAACAATAACCCTCGGGTTACTGTTCACCCGGGACTGTACAGCACCCTACTCGGGGTTTACTGACCTCCAAACCCTTGCTAACATATATTCGGTGTATTTTCATTTATATTTCCTTCCATATTGGCAATTGTATGGATAATTAATTATAGTTTGACATCAAACTACAATTGCATTAACCAACGAATCAAACAATAAAATTCAACTTTTAATCATTCCAAACTTGTTCTTTAGTCACACATATAGATCCATACATTTACATTCATTTATAGATTCAATACAATAGTATTTTAGATCTAGCAAGTATAGAAAAGAACTCTAAACTCATGAATAACTATCTTTAACCAACATCAATGTTTAAAACAAGAGGCAACTCCAATCATCTACAAAGGTTCATAAAAATTTAAATTTTCACAATTTAACACGATCATTCATGTACAAAATGTTCATCATACATTAGGAGATCAAATATGGGTGTCATGTCATCAAGAATTAGATTTTTATGTCATTCACATCAATCTTTATTTAATAATTCATCCCCACAATCAATTCATAACAACCAATATCATCGTGCCAATAGAATCACAATTCACTAATTCCTAACCCTAGCATGATCTCTATTGTTCAAAAATAAAAAGAAACATAGCAAGAGTAGGAAGATTGCCGAACTCAAAGAAGATTCAAAGAAGATAACAATAATGAGGAACGATGCTCCTTCTCCTCCTTGCGAAATTGGGATCTCCAAAGCTCCAAACTCCAAAAATAATAATATAATTGGGAAGAAAATGTGTTTACAATAGAGGGCGGCTGCTTTCTATGGTAGAAATAGGTCGGATATGTTCTAGGGTTTAATACGAAGTTTTTACAAAAACACCGTAGAAAAAATATATTTTTATATAATTTAGTGTTCTAGATAGATTTTATTAGATTTAATCAACCAAATTGAGTAAAAATCCAATTTTCCAATTCCTCATAGTTGGCCGACCTTAGAACAGCCCAAAAATCCATTTCTTTCCAAAAATTTCCCCTGAGTGGCGATTTTACAAAAAAAACCTTTACTTTGAGATATTTGCAAATATGCAGAAAATTATTCGTAAAAATCCAGGAAATTCAGAATTATTATCTACAAATAAATATTAGGTTTGTTCAAATAGATTTTCTGAAATTTTATTCTCCAGGAAAAATATTTGCAATAAGGTCCCCAACATCCCAAAATTGCATGAACATACATATATTCAATTTAATCAATTAAAATCAACCAAATATGGAAATAATCTAATTCATTAGAGCCCAAGACTGAATAGACCACCCTAAATGCAGTAAATCAATTTTTGAGTTCAATTTTCATCTCTAAACCACTTTTTACAAAAAGTCAATTTCTTTTCGAAAATTTACAAAAGTTGTTTCCTTTATTCAGAAAAATCCCAAAAGTTCAAAGATACCCAATAATAAATAATAGAATTTGTTTGATCAAGTCATAATTCTCAATTCACACCCCAAAATATATTTGCATGTGTTTTGCACGTCAATTTTACAAAAATTCAAAATAAATTGATTTAAAAATTATTTATGAATTAAAAATAAAATATTTAAAATTCCGGGGCATTACAGAAGAAAAACTTTTTGGGGCATGGTATGAATAGAATGGTAGCAAGATTCGTTTCTTAGTGTTTGATCTGTCAGCAAGTGAAGGCAGTGCATCAGAGGACCGCTGGATTTCTTCAACCTCTTCGGATCCCAGAAAGGGAATGGGAGAAAATCACTATGAATTTTGTGATGGCACTACCAAGGGGTCCCAAAGGTCATGTAATATCCCGATCGACTATTAATAATATTATTTTATTAGCATTCAACTAGTTGATTATTTTTATTTTTCATATAGAATTATTTTAGCCATGACAACCTAATTGATAACTAGGAATTGCTTGTTAGTTAAACCTAGGATTAAAAGACACAAAAGATTAAGGAATTCTTCTAGAACACTCTCTCTTCCACATCACCCTCCACCTCATCTAAGAACCATACCCTCACCATACCTCCACCTCATCCTCTCCTCCCCTAGGCAAAACCGGGCCCACCTTTTGTGGGAGGGCTTTTGTGCAATTGTGTGCATACACATTTGCACTCTCCACCCTTTTTCCCACCTATAAATACCCCCTTCCTCCACCTTTGTCTCATTTTAGAAAGATCAAAAGAAAGAAAGAAAAAGAAAGAGAGAACACCATGCTAACTTGAGAGTTTTCTTGTAGGTTTAGTAAGAGTTCTAAAAGCTAGGAGGAAGGAGAAGTAGCATAGCTAGTTATTCCTACAAGTGAAACAAGGTGGGGGTTTCTCTTTGTTTGTTTGTTTGTTTGTATTGTTGTTTTGATGTTCTTCTTCTTCTTATCCTCCTTGTTTACTTTTCTTTTTGGTGTGGTTGTTTTTGTAGTAGTATGGTTGTGTGGATTCTTATCTTGTATGTTGTAGCATAATCACTAAAAAAGGAAAAAGAATGATAAGAACTTTCATGGAACACATAAGGAAAGAATGTTGTTAATAGTTATTGTTTGACTAATAAAAGAACTAACTACTTGGACTAAAATGACATAAGGCATATGGACTTGTACATACAACCATTTAGGGTTGTAGGACTTGAATGTGAACAAATACATAAGGCATATGGACTAAGTATAGAACCATTTTTGGTTGTAGGACATGTATTGAACTTGGACTAAAAAGATAAGCATATGGTTGGTTGAACCAAATGAAGGTTCTTACTTTATTTTATTATTGTTATTTTTCTTTAATAATCTTAAGTAAAAAGAACCTAAATTAGATGTTAGTTTTAATTATGAAAAAGAAACTAATCTAATCACTAGTTGTAAAAGGATTAAAAAGATCTCTCTTATGCCCACTAGTAATAATAAGAAACCTATGCTAATAAAGGTTTTTAGTAAGTAATTTAGTTGTAAATATTTATGTTGTAGTAGAGGCTCATGGTAGTAGTAGTAGTAGGGATTAAAATAAAGTAGTTGTAGATATTTATGTTATGTGAAATTTTAGTAGATGATTATGGATATTGAATGGATGTTGTGCTTATGTTAAAGTAAATACCATGCTAAGATTGGGTTAGATTAATTTATTCATGCTTAGAATGTTGTAGGATTCATTCTAAAATTTTCTATCATGTTTAGGAATGATATTCATGCTTAGAATGTTGTAGGATTCATTCTAAAATTTCCTATCATGTTTAGGAATGATATTCATGCTTAGAATGTTGTAGGATTCATTCTAAAATTTCCTATCATGTTTAGGAATGATATTCATGCTTAGAATGTTGTAGGATTTATTCTAAAATTACCTATCATGTTTAGGAAGGATATTCATGCTTAAAACATAGTAGTTACTCATGCTTAAGTTAAGGTAACTATCCATGGTTAGTTGTAGTAAATTTTTATGTTCTACCCATGCTAGAATTGTGTAGAAACTCATACTATGTTGTAGGTTGATACTTAACTAGTATGCATGCCTAGAATATTACTAAAATGTACACCATGCTTTATGTTAATGTTAAAATAACCTACCATATTTAGGAATGATGTATACCATGCTAAAGCTTATATACATGCTTAGAATGTTGTAGGATTTATATTAAAAATACCTACCATGTTTAGCAGTGATGTATACCATGCTAAGTGTATAAGCATTCTTAGAATGTTGTAGGATTTATATTAAAAATACCTACCATGTTTAGGAATGATGAATACCATGCTAAGTGTATAAGCATGCTTAAAATGTTGTAGGATTAATGTTAGAATACCTACCATGCCTTGGAATGTTGTATGTTCATACTAGTTATATATCCATGCTTAAGACTTGTTACAAGTGCATGCTAAATCGCATTCATAATTAAGAATGTTGTAAGTTGATGGTTATATCATATATACCATGATTAATTGTTGTAGGTTAATGCTTGCAATTGCATACCATGATTGAATTGCCATAGGCTAAGTAATAAGAAAGAATCATGTTGAAATTGTAATTGTAACTACCTTGTTGTAGTTGATGTTAGTAAGGAACCATACATGCTTGGACGGTATAGTATAGCATCCTAGTTGCATGAGGAAATGTACCGATGTTTTATGTGGGTTAGGAAGAGAACCGATGGACTCTAGTCGAGTAAGTTCTAATTTAAAATGGAACCATAGCATATGAGCACCCTTCATTCATAGCAATAAGGGTTGAGAAGTTCTAATAGTTGTTGCTTGATAAAAGCTAGCTTAGGGTCTTCAACCATCGACCATCAAGACCACATCCTACCCCCTTAGAGTAAATGGATAGATCTCACCTCGGGCATCGACGGATCTTAACCAATGTAGGTTGACCGTGGGCCGAGAGTGTTGGTAGAATCCGAGTTAGGGGTAGGGATGAGTGAGAGTGATCTCGTTACTCGAGTCTTGGATCGAGGGACCACGAGTTGGACCATGATAATCTAAGTTGGAAATTAGGTAAGATTGTATAGGAGTAGTAACATCATTAGGGTAGTGACTTATAAAACCATTACTTAACCTTTTTGCCAGAAGGAAGGGGAGTTGGTAGTAGGGTGCACCGTACGACCAAACCTTTCTTTGGGGCCAATCTTAGGTGATGTTATTGGGTTGCACCTTCCTGTCAAAGGGATATGTACGGTGCCGTCTCACAAGTTGGGAGCACGGGTTGCGTATCTCGCGCTGTTAATTCCTGATGTACCGTGGCTTGCGGTGCCACAGGATGCGTTGGGCAGTCCTGCTCTTGCAAGACCCCAGGGGTGCCACAGGGTAGGCTTCGTGCTACCCTGCGCTTGCGAGACCCTATAATTTGGATTTTGAAATGACGCCCGATACGTTGGGTTCGTCTAGTTTTGAGTGAGGTCCGGTTGGCCGGGTAGCAGTGGCGAACATAGACACCACTGGCGTACTGCATCAGTGGCACATGACCACATCTTGAACCTCATCAGTCACGTGTAGGTGTCAGGAATAGGTTGTGTACAATTAGAAGTTTATAACGCGGGTTCAAATCCCTATATATGGAGAAACGGCTTGAGAAGGGTCGCATGTAGTATGTGCTGCATGTTGACTTCGGAGACTTGCTGACATTAGAATATGAGCATCCTAGGTTAGTTGACATGGCATTAGTATCCTAGCTTAGTTGACGGTGCATTAGTATTCTAGTTTAGTTGACAGTGCATTGGTATTCCAGTTTGATTGACATTTATTAGATTCTAATCACTGCACTCACGAACACTTAAACTACACCGACATACTTCACCCTATTTGTATATGTTGTTTTGGAGATTCGCTGTTATATGATCAGCCTTTAAGCGTCAGTGAATACTGACGTCCCCACTTCAATAGGTTGTGGAAACAAGATCGCGAACCAGAAGGACTCTAGCCGAGGCATGATCTACAAGTGAAAAAGCAATGATTATCTTTTATTCATGTACACTCTGATGTAACTTATTTTATTAGTGGAAACACTCGGCCTGTAATATTATGTTAATAAAAAGTTTTAAATTTTCCTGTTTCTGTGTATTGTGACTAATTGAATGAAAAGGTCCTGGCTCGTGTCTCGGTTTCCCAGTATATGGAAAACGGGGCGCTACAGGTCATAATGCTTTTTGGGTGATAGTTGACCATTTGATGAAGAGTGCTCGTTTCATCCCTTTCCAAGTGGGTCCTTCCACCGAGAGCTTGGCTGAGAAGTACATACAGGAAGTTGTGAGACTACATGGAGTTCCTATCAGCATCGTATCAGATAGAGATACGAGATTCAGATCTCAGTTTTAGAAGAGTATTTAGAAGAGCTTGCGGACTCATTTGAGCTATAGTACTGCATTTCACCTACAGACAGGCAGGTAGTCAGAGAGAAAGATTCAGACAGTGGAGGACATGTTGAAGTCTTGTGTTCTTTGGTTTGGAGGTTCTTGGGAGGATCATCTACACTTGGTTGAGTTCTCGTACAACAATAGTTACCAAACGAGTCTCAAGGCCGCTCCGTATGTTGCACTTTATGGCCGGAAGTGTAGATCTCCAATCTGTTGGGATGATATCAGTGTGTGGAAGCTTTAGGGCATGCATTGATCACAAAGACTGTTGACGCAGTGGCTCAGATCAGGAAGCACTTGCAAGCATCTTAGGACAGGCAGAGGAAGTGGGTTGACTGTTGTCGAAGGCCCTTAGAGTTTATGGCAGGCGATCATGTGTTCTTCAAGGTATCACCATGGAGAGGTGTTATCCGTATTGAAGGAGGGGGCAAGCTAAGTCCCTGGTTCATCGGTCCATTCGATATTGTGGAACGAGTAAGCAAGGTAGCCTACAGGCCTGCATTGCCACCGACTTTATCAAGTGTCCATGATGTATTCCATGTCTCGTAGCTCAGGAAGTACATCAGGGTTGACAGTCATGTGTTTGACTACTCACAGTTGTCCGTGAGATCGGACTTATCATATGAAGTCTAACCAATCTCTCTCTTGGACAGGCGTGATAAAGTCTTTAAGTAAGGTGTTTGTGTCTCTTGGAAACCTCAGTGGCCTAGGTGAGTCGACTTGGTAACTTGAGGAGGAAATCCTGAAGAAGTTCCCTCACCTCCTTGAGAGTTTTTTTTGTTCTCAAGGTTGCCCTATGTACCACCCGAATAAATTTCGAGGACGAAATTCTTTTTGTAAGGTGGGTAGGATTTGTAACCCCTATTTCTAATTTTTCGGATTTTCTTTTCTAATTTGTTCCTCTTCTCATTTCTATAATATTTTTATTTAAATAATAAATTTTGATATTCATATTCAACCCTATTGCATTCTTTCAATCAATTTTGATTCATTTGCTGAACCCTTAGATTCTTGTGCAATCTATTTCATTTTTGTACCTTGGGTATAGTTTTATTAGACCCTTATTGATTTGATTTTGATCCTAAATTCAGTACCGAGTTTTATTTTTTAAAATTTAACCTAATAGCCTTCTTATTGGATCCTAACATGCAAACCCACAACCCGTTAACCCATTAACCCAACATCCTAAACCCCTATATATATATTAAATTAACCTAACCCTAATTAATCACCTTAATTAATTAACTAATCCCTCGTCCCCGCCACACTTCTTTCCCCTGTTTTGATCCAGAAGCCCTCATCCCCGTTGCCCTCATCTCCACCACTCCGAAGCTCCACCTCGCCCTTACATCACCACCCTCATCGCCATCCCCGCCGCTTGCACCATTCACCATCGAAGTCCACCACCTGCAACTACCTTCGACCTCCTCCCATCATCGTTCGACTCACCCTACCTCCGAAACCCATCCACCATCGACTCCACCACTGCCTGTTGCCATCGTCGACCACCATCCCACTGCCGATCTTTGCCATTACGTAAGCATCTCCACCGCAGCTACAACCCGACTACTGCAACCACCCCGTCGACCACTGTGATCCACCGCAACCATTCCTCGACCATCCCTCGTCACCGTCCGCCATCCTCGTCGACTGTCACCCTCGCTGCCGACGTCCAACACCCCCGCAGGCGCCGACACCATTGCCATTACCGTTCTTGCCATTGCCGTTTCTTTTCTTGCTGCTGTTGTTCTTGTTGTTGCTGTGTTGGATGTGTGTGCTCCCTGTACGTGTTTGCACGTTATTGCTGTGTACGTAGTTTACACGTGTTGCTGCTATTCCATAGTTTGCACGTGTATTGCTGTCATCGGGACTCTCGTCCCATTATTCTTCCATATTTGAACTAGTTTTATTATTCTTATTCAAGAATTTTCTTTGATCTCCACAAGTAGTTCCTCTTTCGTTTATCATATTCTATTTGTTTGATACCCTTCGAAGAGACTATTACGGATTCATCGGCGAAACTAAGTACTAGTCCTCTTTTCGTGCCATTCCCTTGTTTCAAACCCAAGCCTCTATATTTGTCATATGCATACACTACATGAACACATAAATTAGAAACATGTATATAAAAAATAATGGTGTGAATATTTCCGATTGAATGTCATTTTGTTCATGAAATTAAAATGCCATGACTATAATAATCTTGCCTTGTTAATGGTAAGATATTATCCTGATAATTGAGTAGAATTAACGTGTTGATTTATTTGCCATGATATTATATGTTTGCTTATTTTTTTGGTTCTCAAATAATAATAATCTAGCTGCTGGCTAGATGTCTATTCTATGTTGCACTGAGATTTCAACCCAGTTGCTATTATAATTTAATAGAGCTTTGTAAACATCATTTGTAGCTTTTGAATCAATTTTACATAACATTTTACGGATCTAAATTCCGATTTATAAACTGTAATTTATTATATTTTTAATACTTTAGGTTTTCAATTTCCAAATTTCTGTCTAAAGTTACACTGACGTGATTTTCTATTAAACTGACGTGTTAACTGTAGAAGCTAAACTTGAAATTTTATATGTTGTTACTAGACAGGATTGGGAGTCCCATTATTATTTTTATAAGATTATTTGATAATTTTCCAGACCTCTTATAAATATGAAAACATGACTTTAGGTTGTTGTTAGAACACTAATTCAGTAAAGAACCTAATTTTTGACATAGTTTTAAATAATATCAACTAGAACTTACAAAATAAGAGTTATAGCCCTGTGTGTCTGAAATCCAGATTATCTAACGGTTTTTCAATTTGACCTACAGATTGTAAGATATTCATATTTTCGTACAGTGACACCTGAATTTCACAATGCAATCTAAAAATACATCACCCTGCTTAATTAATTGAAACAGTAGTTCAAATTTAAGTAATAAAATTTTAGATTAATTTTGTTGTTACTAAACATTTTAGAAATTAATATATTATTTTTACAAGATTTTCAAATGATTTTACAATTTATTATTATATACAATAATTTTGACCCTAACATGCTGCCTGAACATGTGACCATTAAAGAATGAACTTATAGGCATAGTTTCTGTATTTATTAAATGTCATATAAATATGCATTGGAACTAGTAGAGTGTCTACTTTCCATAATCTTTGATGAAACCTGATTTTCTTTCCTTTAGGAATGGGGAAGTTGACTTTTGTACACCAATGTCTTACTGTCCAGAATGTATATTTTGTGTTTTTTTGTATATCGATGTTGGATTTTGCATATAGGGAATAGAATTAGTTATACCATGCATTACATAGCCTGTCATCTACTTGACATCATTTCAAAACTTCTTTATCCTTTGCATGTCCACATTTGAGTACAATAAAATATTAACAAGCCGGGGTAAATAAGGGTCAACTTGGTAGTGAACTATCGGAGACTGTACTCGGAAGGGCCCTTTGTTCTAGATTATTCTCGTGAATGGGGGATTATTGATTGTTAATTATCGGTTATTGTGCTGTGTATAAGATCTATTGAGTTAACCACTATAGTCCAAACTATCACCATTTGCATGCACCGAACCTGTGATATGGGACGCAGTATTACGTGCATTAGATAATATAATAAAAGACCAATAAACCTATAATTGACACTTGCATTCTTGATCATGATTATTGTATTTGACCTTGTATCACTGATTTCAATCATGGTTTATTGCATCATAAACCCTAGACCTTTGACTTTATTATCCACTCTTGTTATTGTCATTGATCCTTGATTTTGTTCTGGTCCTGTATTTTTTGATATACCATATTTTCCTTGCTTCTTTGCTTTTACTACTTGTTGTCCGTAACTTGCTCTGACGAATAGTTTTTCCCCACCTCTACTAAATAGTTTACAGGTACCGGAGAAAATTTGACTCAAGGACTTGGTGTGCGAACTTTCTGAAGAATGGAGCTGAACCATTGGACTGTTATAGCTATTTCATGTTATTTATTTATTTTATTGCTTTCATTGTACTTTGTATTTCGGGCTTATATGTCCCGAAGTTTACTTTTTTTCCAGATGTTGGATATTATTTAGGTGAATTTATTTCATATGTTTATTCATTGTTTATGTGGTTATCTATTCCTTCTGTAGTTGTGATCTTTTGTATATTGTTTAGTTAATCTGTTACAGCTATGGATGATTTTCTTACCATTCGCTGGGCCTTTGTTACGACTCGTCAGTCCGTATTTTGGGAAGCGGGACGTGACACCTAGGAACCCCTCATAGGCATCTAGTGGCCTGTGGCAGTATGGACTAAGACCTGATCATGTAGAGGATGTTGTTCATGACATGGTTCATGATTGCTTTATCGGGAGCCTCTTAATGCATCGCCATTGAGAGGAGCTTAATTAGGCTATTGGGGCAGATCCTTTTGATGAGGATGAATAGGATCCTCCACATGAGGAGCTTGTTGACAAAGAGGGTTGGCTTTTCGGCATGAGGCCGTTGCTCTCCCTCTTAACTTTGATGATATGGCAAGTTTTGATATGTGACATAGACTGTGTAGTTTTCCACAGATGGCATAAATCTGTTGCTGCTTGTTTTGGTGTAGGAGCAAATAGAAAGTGAGTTTATATTTTGAAGAAAACTAATAAAGATCGACCTTTAATCATTGCCATTAAAAGTAGTTGGATCTCTCGATATTGAATCTCGATTGTTGAAAGAGCACCTGGATCACACCTGGATAAGGATATGATGATAGCTGTCGTGACAAATGGACCTGCAAAAAAGCTTGAAACACTGGGGTTGGCCCCAGCGACAGACCATCTGACGCTCAAATCTGAACCAGAGAGAGGAAGAGAGTTTGTGAGTGGAAAAGATTGATTATCTTCTCACTGAGGGAGGTGGGTGGGTATTTATAGGTCTGGAAATTAGTTAGAAGATTGATATAAATCTCATATCTTCTGTACATCCCCCTACCCCATCCTTTAAGAGGTAGAATTGGTTGCCTTCTTGTTGGGGATAAGATAATTGACTTACAGTCCTGATGGGCTGGGTATCTCTACTATTGTTTCCAATCATTTTTTACGGACTTGAATACGACCCATGTCTTGTTAGCGAGCCTGAAGGAGTGGACCTGTTAGGGAGGCACATTACTGTTAATCTTCCTGTAGAAGCTTTAAGATCTGTGCTGAAATCGTACCATTATCAATTTTGGACTTGGGCTGAAATCATACGGATCTATTAGAAAATGGGTATTTTATACACCATTTACGAACCAGTTATCAGCAAATTTTTGAGTAAGATCCTCTATGATTTAGTGAGAGATCTTGATCGATATGTGTTCTGGGTCGTGAGTAGATCAATATGATATATTTATTTGCTCAAAACGATTATAGGGTGAATGGGAAATTGTCTCCAAAAGTGAGGCAGTTGATTTTTGAAAAATGAGTTGAGGGATTTTAGTCCCACATCAGAAAAACCAATGGAATTAGAAGAGGATATATAGTAATCTCTTTCTTGGCATTGTAAGATAGCAAGCGAAGAGGCTCTCTCTCATGCGTGTATGGGGTGCAAATTTTGGACCGGTTTACATGCTACTTGTGTGTGTGCGCACGTCGTGCAAACACGAATGCCGGACTAACATGAACCCACCCCGTGCAGAGCCACTTTTTTGTTATAGTTTTGTTTTTCCGATCTGTAACGGTCGAAATGAATGTAGAAACAATTTTGTCTGCCATTTGTTCTCGTTTTGAACTACAGGAACGTTTTTTCCGACCGTTACAATGGTGCCTCAAGCTTTTTTTAGCCGGTACAGTCATAGTGCATTCAATCTTTTGTGGGTAGTTATAGTTAGTACATTTAAGGAGATGCCTATTGTAACATTCTTCACCCTGGCGCTATAAATAGAGGTCTCTTCTCCCCTCTTGGAACACACTAGAAACTCTTCTCTACACCTCTTTTCTATTTTTTTCTGTTCATCTAGTTCGGTCGTTCCATGATAGAACTCAAACATAGTGCAGTTCAAGAGCGTCGCGTGGTGCCTACGATAACACTCTACTGTCATTGCATCCTGCGAGACGGATGCCTCTGCAAATTCCAGCACCCGGATGAGGCGAATTTGTTTTAAGGAGATTGTGTGATACAAAAGCCTCGACACAAACTTGTTTGGTTTTGTAATTTTGTAGTTTTTATTTTACTTTTAATTTGTTCGTTTTTTCTTCTTCTCCTCCTTCTATGATTTTGCCTCTAAGGTCAAACTCGGTTTTATTGCAAACATTTTGTAACCAAAGTTGTAATAAAGAGAATAAATTTCTCGAAGTTGGTTTTAATTTTTTGAACAAATTTTTTAGCAAACTTAAAACATGTTTTGATTTTCTTCCTTTCTGATTTTGAGGAACTTCTTTTTATTTTCTTTTTATTCTGAAAAAATTTCTGTCGTGTTGTGTATTTCTAGATTAAAAATGAAAAGCATCGGAGAATGTTAATGTTGCTGATGCGGCACAAGTGCCGACTACTGCTGTGGACAAGTGTCAATGTCAGCCACTGTACCTGTCTCAGTCTCCCATAGGGAGAAACCTGCGAAGTTCAACGGGCAGAATTTCAAACGGTGGATATAGAAAATGATGTTCTACTTGTCCACAATAAATCTTGCAAGATTCTTGAAATAAGAAGCTTCAAATCTTAAAGAGTATGAGCAAGATGACCAAGTCATCTCCATTGTGGATGCTTGAAAAAAATGCTGATTACTTATGTAGGAACTACATAATGAACGGATTAGCAGATTCTTTGTACAATGTTTATATTGATAAAAGAATAGTTAGAACTTTGGGAATCCCTATATCATAAATATAAAACTGAAGATGCTGGCGCCAAAAAATTCATTGTGCACCTCTTACTAAACTATAAAATGGTGGATTCCAAAATGGTGATCAGTCAGGTTCAAAAAATTCAACTGATCTTGCATGAGATACATGCTGAAGGTATGAACCTAAGTGAAAGCTTTCAAGTTGCTTGTATTATTGAAAATTGCCAAAAGTTTTGAAAGACATTAAAAATTACTTGAAGCATAAGCGAAAGGAAATGGGCATTGAGGATCTCATTGTCAGACTTTGTTTTGAAGAAGACAATAGAAGTTCTGAAAAAATCATTGCCATCAGTCATGCGGCCAAGGCTAATGTGGTGGAACATAGTCAACGTTCCAAATGGCACAACAACAAGGGATCCAAGTTGGGGCCTAATGGAGGAATCTCCAAGAAACCGAAGTTTTAAGGTAAGTTCTTCAACTGTGACAAGCTATGTCATAAGTCTACTGATTGCAGACTGCCCAATAAGAACAGGAACAGAGAAGCAAATATTGTTGAAGGCATTACTGAAGACGTTACTAATATCAACCTCTTAGCTGTGGTTTCAGAGGTGAACATGATGGGTTGAAACCCCAATAAATGGTGGATTGACAACAGAGCTACTCGACACGTGTGCTCCAACAGAAGTATGTTACTTTCAACATATTAGAGAATGGGGAAGCGTTGTTTATGGGGAACTCTGCTACATCAAAAATTAAGAGCTATGGCAAGGTGATATTTAAGATGACTTCTGGGAAGGAACTGACTCTAAACAATGTTGCATATGTTCCTGAAATCTGTAAGAACTTGGTATCTGGTTTGTTGCTTAATAATCACGGATTTCGTTTAGTTTTTGAGTCAAACAAATTTTTTTTGTCAAAGAGTGGAATGTATGTTGGTAGAGGATACATGAGTAGTGGAATATTCAAATTCAATGTAATGATCATGGTCAAGAATATTAATAAAACTACCTCTTCAACTTATATGCTTGAGTCTTCCAATTTATCTCATGGTAGATTAGGATATGTTAATTATGATACTTTGCATAGACTAGTTATCTTGAATCACATATCAACATTCCAAATTGATTCTAAACATAAATGTGAAACTTGTGTAGAAGTAGAATTAACAAGATCATCATTTAAAAGTATTGAAACAAACACTGAACTACTTGATTTAATTTACAGTGATAATTGTGCTCTAAAACTGACACAAACAAGAGGTGGTAATAAGTATTTTATTACCTTTTTTGATAATAGCACAAAATATTATTATATGTATTTTCTTAAAAGCAAAGGACGAAGCTATAGAGAAATTTGTCTGTATAAAAATGAAGTTGAGAATCAACTCTACAAGAAAATTAAGGCTCTAAGAAGTGACCGAGGTGGAGAATATGAATCGCCATTTGCTGAAACTTGTGCTATGCATAGGATTATACATGAAACCACATCGCCTTATTCTCCTGAGTCCAACGGTGTTGCTGAGCGAAAGAATCGTACTTTGAAGGAAATGATGAATGGAATGTTAATAAGTTCTGATTTGCCACCAAACTTGTGGGGGAAAACTGTTCTTTCAGCTAACTACCTTTTGAATAAGGAGCCCAAAAAGAAAGAAGAGAAAACTTCATATGAACTATGGATAGGGAAAAAGGCATTCTACAATTACTTGCGAATTTGGGAATATCTTTTCAAGGTGGCAGTACCTTCACCTAAGAAAGTGAACATAGGACCCAAAAAGGTTGATTGCATTTTCATTGGCTAGGCACATAATAATATTGCTTATCGGTTCTTGATGCACAAATCCGATATCTCTGAGATAGCAAAGAACACGATAATTGAGTCTAAAAATGCATTGTTCTTTGAAGATGTATTTCCATGTAAGTCTAAGGAAGAACTAGGTTATTCCAAACGAACACATGAGACTATCAGTGAAGATAGTGAAAACCAAGATGAAGAAGTTGAGGAAGAACCTAGACGTAGTAGAAGAAGAAGAACCGAAAAATCTCTTGGTCCAGATTTCTTGACTTTTATGCTTGAAGTCGAACATCAAACTTTCAAAGAAGCAGTGAGCTCTAGCGATGGTTTTCTATGAGAAGAAGTCATTAAGAACGAAATTGGTTCTATTTTACAAAATCATACCTGGGAACTAGTGGGTCTTCCACCAGGTAGTAAACCGTTATGTTCCAAGTGGATTTTCAAGAGAAAAACAAAACCTGATGGATTAATTGATAAATACAGGGCAAGACTTGTAATTAGATGTTATAGACGAATGGAAGATTTGGACTACTTTGATACATATTCTTCTGTGACGAGAATAAACTCTATTAGGATGATATTTGCAATAGTAGCCTTGCACAATCTTGAAGTACATCAAATGAATGTGAAAATAACTTTTCTTAATGGAGACTTAGATAAAGAAATTTATATGAAGCAACATGAGGGTTTTTCAGCTCCAAGACAAGAAAAGAAATTTGTAAACTGGCGAAGTCGCTATATGGCTAAAAACAAGTACCAAAGTAATGACATGAAAAATTTGACAATGTCGTGATGACAAATGGTTTCAAGATCAATCAATGGTTACGACACTTCCTTGAGGATATTCTACGGTGGACAAAGCATATACCTCCAATCTGCATACATTCAGATAGTGAATCTGCAATTTGTATAACATAGAGCAATATGTATAATAGTAAATCTAGACATATTCATCGAAGACATGATAACATTAGATAACTATTTTCTACTGGGGTTATCTCTGTGGACTATATAAAATCAAAGAATAACATTCCGGATCCGCTAATCAAAGGATTAAACAGAGAGTTAGTTGATAAATCATTGAGGAAAATGCAGATAAAGTCCATGAAAGAATAAGTCGATACAATGGACACCCGAACCTAGTTGACTGGAGATCCCAAGATCTAGGTTTAAAGGGAAAATTAAATTGTAAAGACCATGTTGGATCACTGTTGAGATTTTTCCAAGTCTATTCCTATGATGAAACAGTGATACCCGTAAGGCTAGAGGCTAAGCTAGTTTTTTAATGATTCCTATGCATCGAAAATCCAAGCAGAGTAATGCGGGTTACTTCTAACTAAGCAATATTCCTGTTAAACTCTTGTAGAATCAGGCGTATGTTCATGGCCAAAACGAACATAACCATAAGAACTGAAATGCTTTAGAAAGATTTCTGTGTGAGATATGTGATCATTTACACAAAGAACAGAATAGCTCAAGAACATCGTGTCTATTGTTTAGTTAGTAAAGTAAATATATTCTCATAAGGTAAGGTTCAAAGAGTAACACCTACCTATCCTATGCACTTTTCAACTGCTAAATTCTATCACCAAGCCTTTAGTATCAGTCTATCCTGTCTATGGTCATCAATTTTATTCATGTGGAAAATCTTAGAAAATATGTATTTTATACATCATGTATGAACCAGTTTTGAGCAATTTTTGGAGTAAGATGCTCTCTGAGTTAGTGACAGATCTTGATGGATTTGTGTTCTCCTTCGTGAGTAGATCAAAATCATATATTTATTTGCTTAAAACAGTTATTGGGTGAATGAGAAATTGTCTACCAAAGTGAGGCAGTTGATTTCTGGAAAAATGAGTTGAGGGATTTTAGTCCTACATTGGAAAAATCAAAGGAATTAGAAGAGAATATATAATAACTTTTTTCTTGGCATTGTAAGATACCAAGCCAAGAGGTTCTCTGTCGCATGCAGGGAGGGTGCAAAATTCGGACCGGTTTACATGCGGCTTGTGTGAGCCCGTATGTCCTGCTGACACAAATGTCAGACCAACGTGAACCCACCCCATGCAGAGCCACTTTTTTGCCACAGTTTGGTATTTCCGATCTTTTACGGCCGAAATGAATGCAGAAACGGTTCTGTCAGCCATTTATTCACGTTTTGAATTGCGGTTACAGTCAGTGCATTCAAGCTTTCGTCTGCAGTTACAATCAATACATTCAAGGAGATGATTGTTGTTACATTCTTTACCCTGGCCCTACAAATAGAGGTCTCTTCTCCCCTTTTGGAACACGCCAGAAACTCTTCCCTCCTACTCTTTTCTATTCTGTTCTGTTCGTCTAGTTGTTCGAGAGCGTGACGTGGTGCCTACGGCAACACACTACTATCGTTGCATCCTGGGAGATGCACGCTTCTGCAAATTCCTGCACCAGACAAGGCGAATTTGTTTTAAGGAGATTGTGTGATACACAAGCCTCGACACAAATAGGATTGGTTTTGTAATTTTGTAATTTTAATTTTTCTTTTAATTAGTTTGTTTTTTCTTCTCCTCCTTCTTCTCTGATTTTGTGCCTCTAAGATCAAACTTGGTTTTATTGCAAACATTTTGTAACCAAAGTTGTAACAAAGAGAATAAATTTCTCGAAGTTTGTTTTAATTTTTTAAACAAATTTTGTCACATGAATCTTAAGCCTTCAATAATATGATAGATTTTTACTTATTTTTTCGGCTTGTGTTCTATCCATGGTCAAGTACTATCTTCACCAGAGCTTGGTCGAAAGTCGATTTTGGATCTGAAGGTTCGTTGCATCTGAAAGTTCTTTGCGTTTTCATGCTACTATCTGTTAATAGTATACTTCTTTATTGTTAAAGTGTTTTGAAGTTGATCTCTATATATTTTGCTTTTATTAATATATTTGAGTCTATTCGCATAATCTTTGATATATCTTGGGTTTCTCCGAGCTTAATTATTTTGATTTGTTAATTTGTTTTGAGATCTTTTCATGCCTTAAATTACTATGAACATTTTTTTTTCCTTTTTTGGTGTTTAATCTTCTTTGGAAGCCAAGGTTAACGTGATGATTACTATCTTTCACAATTTCATACAGTCTCTTTGTTATTTGAGTGTTTTTTGTTTGTAGTTTTTTTAATTTTTCCTGCAGTTTTAAAAGTGTGCAATTAATATTTTTTATTATGATTTATATGTATCTTGTGGGTAATAACGGCATCATATGCAAATATGATTTTAGTAACGTGTTCCCTTGCATATTAGTTTCTTACATGATTTATTTGTTTTAAAAATTTTCTCCATTCATTAGATTCTCCAACCTCCGTAGAAGTGCCTATTTGAAATTATTTTCGAAACAACTTTTTAAACAATACTTACAGGGACTGTAAAGAAAAAAATAGATTTGGGAGGTAATCTGGAAATAGATCTAATTTCAAGGTGGTGTTATATAGAAAAATATATAAGAAAAGGAGCTGTACGAAGTCATGCAACAAGGACTTGGTAGAGCTGCCAACTTGAAGAGAAACAACTTCCTAACCATTGGGTTCATGCGTCAGAATTTATGGAATTCAGTTACCTTGCAAAAAGGAAACAATTCTAACTATTCGGTCTATAAAAAGGCCTTGAACCCTATACTAACTTCAGATCAATCATACAGCCTCAGTATATCAACAAGAACGAAAATAGGAGATAAAGATGTCAGTTTCAGTTTCATACATGAAGGCTGTGTTGGTGCTGCTTATGCTCCTCTTTGGGGCCATGGCTGATCATAACAATGGAGAACAGTTGTCGATGATTGCCAGCTCAGAAAGCTCTAACGCCAAAAAAGACACCATAAAAGTTTGCAAAGCAGATTGTGAGAAGGCGCAGCATGCGTGCAAGCTTGTTTGTATGAGAGGCCATGTTAAAGTCCCAGAGTGTAAGCGTGGATGTGCCAAGGTTGATGCTGACTGCTACAAGAAGTGCAAGTAGACTAATTACCGGCATTAGGGCATAACTAATATAACTTATTTACAATAAGAGAAAACAGGATCCACATATCTGCATTAGGAAATTCCCAAATGATATGTATCTGGAGTGGAACTTCTGAATCATTATGTTCAGTAGCATGACTACAATGACTTATATATACACATATAGTACGTGAATGGAATTATCAATATTTTCTGAGTTCGTGTGCATTTTCAGTTCGATATTTCTTATATGCTTTACCCAATAACTTTGCCTACTAGTGTTTTTTTAGATTTACCCGCAGTAGTGATTATAATTTATGCTTTCAACCCAAAATTGAACTACATGTAGTGAGAAATTCTTTCTATTACTGGGAAACTAAGAAAAAATAAATAAACTTCTAGAATATCTCCAAAATAAGTCCCTAGAATATCTACAAAATTCCTACGGAATTCTACTTGACTCGAATTTGGATGCAGTTACGTTTGTTTAGCTAAGTCTCCTTCATCCAACATGAGTTCCACTAATTTGGAATATTTATTAAAACTAATATTAGAGACTTTTTCATTGGCAATGATTTTAACTCACTAATGTTGGCATACTTTTGCTGAGTGTAAGCTTCTCCTTGGTTCTTTTCCAATATTATTGCTGTCATGGGTCGCTATGGTTTGAGTTCTCTAGGTTCAGTCTTACACCGAGATCATCCTTATTTTATCTTTGTGTTAGGACAGGCGGACACTTACCAATTTATTTACACTTTAATCTCCTGAATCAATTTTATGTACAAAATGAACCACTCTTTTTTGTCTTCATTTTAATTACTATTATATGTCCTACCAGTTATATTTGATCATATAAGAAATGTGTTTTTCGTAGAAATTGTTTTCATAAAGTAAAACTATGTATCGGTTAAATTGTGCACAACCAAAACTATACAGTCTGAAGGCCGACAGTCGACTGGCATGACCTTTCAGTCGACTGATGCGACCCGGCTGCTATGTTCTTTAGTTGTATTGAAATTTCTCTCTGGTAAGTCAACCTATGACTTTTATAAGTCGACTTATAACACTTAGAATATTTTCTTAAAGATTTCTGGAATTTCTCTCTGGTAAGTCGACTTATGACTTTTACAAGTCGACTTATAACACTTAGAATATTTTTTTAAAGATTTCTGGAATTTCTCTCTGGTAAGTCGATTTATGACTTTTACAAGTCGACTTATAACACTTAGAATATTTTCTTAAAGGTTACTGGAATTTCTCTCTAGTAAGTCGACTTATGACTTTTACAAGTCAACTTATAACACTTAGCTTACTTTCTTAAAACCATGGAATTTTCTTTCTGGACAGTCGACTCACGCTTGTTATTAGTCGACTGATACTGATGTACCTTTATATTTTTGAATGTTCTTTCAAATGATTTATTCTCTAAATGCTATAATCTATAACTTATTATTATTATACTCTACCTCCTATTGAACATATGTTTTCAAGATGTTAAGTTGAACAATTTATGTTGGAAGTTCGGTTTGGATATTTGAGTTTGAGTCTCTAGAGGGTGTGTGTGACCCTAGTATACCGACAGTTGAGTTGTTTATGTTTGGGCCTGTTGAGGTATTTAGTTGATCAGTTGTTGAGTTAAGTCTGGTAGGGTACACCAACTCTAGGAGATTCGTTGAGTAATTAAATAACCTAAATGATAAGGACAGAAAATAGTGGTGATATGATGAACGAGAACATGGGTTATGGACCTCAGTATGGCTTGCGGTGTGAGATAATCCCCAGAATTATCCAGGTGTGAGTGAAATAGTCTCTGGAATTCTCTGTGGTATGGGATTGATCTCCGGAACTATAGGAGTCGAGGCGACGTACATGTGGTATTCGTGTGATGAGGTGTCATTGCTTGTGGTGTGGGGTATTCTTGAAGATTTTCAGGTGTGAGTGAAATAGTCTCCGAAATTATCTGTGGATATAGATTGACCTCTGGAATTATCGGGGCATGGGCTAATACTCACAGTTTATCTTTATCTCGAAGTAGTCATCGTAGTAGGATTAAATCCATGTCGATGATTGAACCCTATAATGTGGAGACGTTAAGGGCTTGCACGGACCTATGTAGAGTGGGATGCATAGACTCCGACAAGTATGCATTAGAGAGTCGGCATATAGACTTGTGTTTTCTTGATTTGGTTTTACGCGTGTGGTTTTCTGTTTTATACACTTGACACTTAGTTTAGTTTTACTTGATGTTTACATGTTTCCTTGCTATGTCATATTTTATGTATTCTTGTTTATTACATGTTGTTTATGAATCCATGCTTAATGTTTATTTATGTTGTTTATTTTTATGTCACTCACACCTTTATGGCTGACCCCTTTAGTTTTGGGGGTTAGGGATCATCTCTAGCCTCATGTTTACAGGTTGTTGTTACTTAGAGCTTGGGATTTGTATGCTTGAGTTCGAGTGATTTAGTGACATATGTAAAATGAAAAGTGTTGTAAAGAAAAGAGATTTGTGATTTAAGGTGTATTGTATTCCGCTGTGCTATGTAATTGATTATTGTAATGAAAGTTGGAAAATTTTTATTGGTGTTAAATTGTGTTTAATATTACATAGAAGTTGATGTTGGGAATTGTGCCACGTATTTCTAAGATATTATATTGGAAATTCGGGGCGCTACAGAGTTTGGTATCAGAGCATACTTCAATAGTAATAATAAACATGGCATAAAAATAACCTAGGCGTGGAAACTAGAGTGTGAGTACCTAGGTGTGGACATTAGAGGGTGAGTATCACATAGAACTGAAACATGATGTTTTACCTTTGGGGTACAGTTGAGGTTTTGCCAGAGGGTGTTGATGTGAGAATGAATTGTGTATGTGGTGCTCTAACTTTTCCCTCGTTTTGCAGCATTCAGTATGGTTACACCCAGACCCAGGAATGATGGTAACAGTGGTGATGGATCTGGAAGTTCTCGAGAAACTGGAATTGATCTCGAGGCCGAATTTGCCAGGGTGTACCAGACTTTGGAGGCACTGATGGCATCTAATTTGGCTCAGAATCAGAACCAGCATCAGAATCATTGAATTGGACCAGGATTGGTTAACGCCGATCCCATCAAGCAGATCGAGTCCTTCAAGAGGATGAGGCCGCCAGTTTTTGAGGGGCAATCTGATCCAAACAAAGCCAATGATTGGATTAGGCGGATGGAGACAATCTTCGAGGTCTCGGAAACTCCGGCAGCCAATAAGGTAAAGTTTGTCACTATGCAACTGGAAAAGGATGCTGGTGTTTGGTGGCAAACGGTGAAGAGGACGTTGGGGGACCAGCAGATGGCTTGGGAGGCTTTTTTAGAGGAATTCAGGGATCGCTTCTTTCTCCTAGATATTCAGGAAAAGAATGCGACAGAATTCTTGAATCTTCAGCAGGGCAGCATGACCGTGCGAGAGTATGAGACCAAGTTCGCTCAGCTATCGAGGTATGCACCAGAGTTGATCGTTGACGAGGCGAAGAAGGCCAAGAAGTTTGAGCAGGGCTTGAGGCCAAGCTTGAGGTTGAGAATGATTCTGTTGGGCATACGAAGGTTCGACAAGCTGGTCAGGAGAGCAGCTATGACCGAGGAAGACATGGACAAGTTTCATAAGAAGCAAGAGTCCTGGAACAGGAACAAGAGGCCAGCATCAGGTCAGAGTGGGAAAGGATTCCGGCGAAGCAAGTCAAGTTCAGTGGACCAGTGCAGAAGGCACCTGCAACTCAGGAAGTGACTTGTTATTACTGCAAGGAGGCAGGTCATTACAGGTCAGCGTGTCCTAAGTTGGCGAAGCAGACTTGTTTCCAGTGTGGGCAGTAGGACATTCTAAACAGACTTGTTTCCACAGTTGAGGAAGGATGGTTCAGGTGGAAGTAAATTCCAGAGGCAAGAACGAGTATTTGCATTAACCGAGAAGGACGCGGGTAACTCGGAATATGTAATAAAGGGTATGCAAGAGTTTTGATTTTTATTTTAAATCAATGTAATAAGTAAAACCTTTATTTGAGAATAATTAGAGATTGAGTATCACTCTTCATGTAACAAGAATTGTTTTGATTAATGGAATAAAGGCAAAGGTTTTATTTGATACTGGTTCATCGCATACTTTTGTGTCGCCAAATTTTGCAAAGGTCTTAGGTGTAGAGCCTAAGTTGTTTCCAGGCAAGGTTTTGTCGGTGGCAACGCCGTCAGGTAAAGAACTGATTGCGGATCGATATTACGAGGGTTGTGATATCGAGATTGGCAGGAGATTATTCGGCATTGATCTGATCGAGCTGCAAGTCTTAGGAGTGGATGTGATCGTGGGCATTGATTGGATGGCAATATATGATGCCACAATTGAATGCAAGCAGAAAGAGGTGTTAGTGAAAGCACCTGGTGGTCCCTCAGTGACTTTCCAAGGGAAGAAGAAGATTCCGAAGCTGACTGCAATGGTATCCAAAATGGCGATTCCAGATGAAGTCAAGGGTATTCCGGTTGTCAGAGATTTTTCTAAGGTGTTCTTGGAAGATTTTCCAGGATTACCACCGCAGAGAGATGTGGAGTTTTGCATCAATGTTCAGCCAGGGAGTGCTCTGATTTCTAAGGCTCCGTACAGAATGGCACCTGTAGAGCAAGACGAAGTGAAGAACCAGATTGAGGAGCTATTGAGCAAGGGGATTATCAGGCCGAGTTCCTCATCATGGGGGGCGCCAGTGTTGTTAGTCAAGAAGAAGGATGGGTCAATGAGGATGTGCATTGACTACCGGGAGTTGAATAGGATGACTATTCAGAACAAGTATCCACTGCCGCGGATTGATGATTTGTTCGACAGGCTTTGAGGTCTGTGTTTTCGAAGATTAATTTGAGATCAGGGTATCATCAGGTTCGAGTCAAGAAGAAAGATGTGAGTAAGACAGCTTTCAGGACTCGTCATGGACTCTATGAGTTTTTGGTAATGCCATTCGGGTGGACGAATGCACCAGCAGTGTTCATGGATGTGATGAATCGTGTTTTGAGGCCGTTTATTAACTCCTTCGTAGTGGTTTTCATCGATGATATTTTGGTGTATTCGAAGTCGGAGGAGGAGCATTCTAGGCACTTGACAGCGGTATTACAGAAATTGTAGGAGCATAGCTTGTATGCCAAGTTTTCGAAGTGTGAGTTTTGGAAGTCTGAGGTAGCTTTCCTTGGTCATATCCTTTCTAAGGAGGGAGTGGCCACTGATCCTCAGAAAGTTGAAACAGTGAAGGATTAGCCCAGGCCAACGTCTGTGAAGGAAGTCAGATGTTTCTTGGGTTTGGCTGGTTACTACAGGAGATTCATCCAGGGTTATTCTCATATTGCAGTTCCTTTGACAGGTTTGACTCGGAAGAATGTGGCATTTTTATGGACTGATAAGTGTGAGGCGAGTTTCCTTGAGTTAAAGGAGAGGTTGACTACTGCACCTATCTTAGCTTTGCCACAAGTTGGGAAGGATTATGATATCTTCAGTGATGTGTCTCTCAGATGTTTGGGTTGTGTCTTGATACAAGAAGGCAAGGTTATTACTTATGGTTTGAGGCAATTGCGTCCGCATGAGAAGAATTATCCGACGCATGATTTGGAGCTAGCAGTTATTATCTTTGCCTTGAAGAAGTGGAGGCATTATGTCTATGGTGAGAAAGTCAATAGGTACACTGACCACAAGAGCCTGAAGTATATTTATCAACAGAAGGATCTAAATCTTCGGCAGAGAAGGTGGTTGGAGGTATTGGAAAACATTCGCCCTGAGATCAAGTATCATCCGGGCAAGGCGAATGTGGTGGCTGATGGACTTAGCAGGAAGAGTAGTTTATCAAGTTTGATCACTACTCGAAGTGAATTGGCAGCAGAGATTGATCAGGCAGGTATCGAGGTGGTGCTGCAGGGTTTAGGAGCATCTTTGGCTCAGTTGAGGCTGCAACCTTTCTTGAGAGAGAGGATTGTGGAAGGTCAGAGATCAGATTCAGAGATTCAGAAGATGTTGCAACAGATTTCAGAAGGCAAGCTATCAGAGTTTCGTGTCCAAGATGGAGTTCTTTGGATGGGTGAGAGGTTGTGTGTTCCGGATAATGCAGATTTGAGAGAGAGTATCTTGCAGGAAGCACACATTAGCTTGTTGTCAGTACATCCTAGAGGCATGAAGATGTACATGGACATCAAACAGCATTTTTGGTGGTCTGGTATAAAAAGGGATGTGGCAGATTTCATGGTATGGTGTCTGACTTGTCAACAGATCAAAGCAGAAAATCAGAGACCTGGAGATTTGTTACAACCGTTGCCTATTCCGGAGTGGAAATGGGAGAATATCAGTATGGATTTCTACACGGGTTTGCCGAGGAGTTCGAAGGGCAATGACTTGATTTGGGTTATTGTGGACCGTTTGACTAAGTCAGCTCACTTTCTAGCCATGAAGATTACTTGATCGTTGGAGAAATTGGCTGAGTTGTACATTGGTGAGATTGTGAGACTTCATGGAGTTCCAGTGTCGATCGTTTCTGACAGAGATGCAAGGTTCACTTCAAGATTTTGGAAGAGCCTACAAGCAGCTTTGGGCACCAAAACTGATTTCAGTACCACTTTTCATCCACAGACCGATGGTCAGACAGAGAGGGTGAATCGAGTGCTGGAAGATATGCTGAGGGCTTGTGTCATGGATTTTGGTGGTAGCTGGGAGAGATACTGGGCATTGGTTGAGTTTGCTTATAACAACAGTTACCATGCGAGTATCGGGATGGCACCGTATGAGGCTTTGTACGGGCGGAGGTGCAGAACACCTGTTTGTTGGTACGAGGTTGGCGAGAGGCAGATGTTTGGACCTGAGATCGTGCAACAGACGACAGAGCAGATTGAGCTGATTCGCAAGAGGTTGGTCGAGGCTCAGAGTCGGCAGAAGAGTTATGCTGATACTCGACGAAGGGACTTAGAGTTTGAGGTTGGGGATACAGTTTTCCTCAAGGTGTCTCCGACCAAAGGAGTAATCAGATTTGGTAAGGGAGGCAAGTTGGCGCCAAGGTATATTGGGCCATACAGGATCATGGAGCGGATTGGCAAGACAACATATAGATTGAAGCTTCCAGAGGAGTTGGCACAAGTGCATGATGTATTCCATGTGTCATTTTGAGGAAGTATGTGCCAGATCAGAATCATCAGTTGGTAGAGATTCCTGAAGGTTTACAGGTGAACTTGAGTTACAAAGAACAACCTGTTGAAATCGTTGACCGTAGAGAGAAAGTTCTTAGGAGTAAGGTGATACCTATGGTCAAGGTGCTGTGGAGGAACCAGCAGTTCGAAGAGGCTACTTGGGAGCCAGAGGATCGCGTGCAGAAGGAATTTCCTGAGCTTTTTGTATGAATGTATTTTCTTTTATGTGATTGCAACTCTTTTGAATGGTTGTACCTTTGATGCTGAGTGGTATTCCTTTTATTTTGATTATGTTGTCATATACAATTGTTTGGACTATGTTTCCATTTATGAGATATTGTTTTTCTTTGTTCGTATGTTGTTTGGACTCATTAGTAGTAGTTCTGAGGACAGAATTCTTCTAAGGAGGGAGTGATGTAGTACCCCGTATTTCTAAATATTATTTTTAAAGGTTTATAAATGATTAAAATGATTTTTGGGGATTTAATAAATATTTTCTGGAAATTTATCTTTTTACACGTGCGAAACACGTGCAAATATTTTCTTGAAAAGTTCAAAATCCAAAATTATTTTATGGAAAATCATTATTTATTATTTAGAATTATTTATAATTTTTCCAGATTTTTCTGATATTTATCGGATCTCTTTGCAAATTTTAAGAAAAGAAGGGTCTTTTTGCAAAATTGCCATTTTAAGGGGTGAAAGTGCAAAATTATTTTTTTTTGGACTTTTCAACAGTGCCGTCTGTAGATAAGGGATTTATTTTGCTTTTAAATCTCAATTTAAATAATTTTGTCGAGTTTATAAATATATTGTTCTATTTATGTAAAGTTATATTTTCAAGGGGGTATTTTGTAAAAGTGCTTGGAAACCCTAAAGCTTCTTTTCCGGGTATTTAAAAGAGGTGCGCAGCCGTCATTCACTGCACAACATAAAACCTTGTTATTTTTCTTGGAGAATTTGGGAGAAGATTTTGGATCTCGCGAAGGAGATGATTCTTATCAAGGTTTCTTCATTCTAAGGTGAGTGATATAAATTGTTTTGTTGTGTTTTGTGTATGTGGATGATTGTTGTTTTCTTTTACTTTGCGAATGTTGTATGTGAATGACATGTTTGTTTTCTTCGATTTGTGTAAGTTGTATGCAAACAATAAGAATGTTTGATTATTCTTGGATGCGGAATCTTACTGCTAGAAAGCATGTTTAGGGTTGATCATAATTATGCATATTATGGATTGGATGAAAAATTGGATCTTGTGAAACCCTAGTGGTATGTGATTACAAATTGATTATGGTTATGAGTTGTGTTAGAAATTTAGATTTTTTAGAAAATTTGAACGGAAGAGTTATGAATCAAGAGTTCATGTCATGAAAGATTGAAATTTGAGAAATTAGTTGAGTTGAGGAGATATACCCAAATTGGGGTTTCTTGGCAATTTTGATATTTGTATGGTTTGGATCTGAATACGAACTATTTCAATGAACAATGAATTTTGTAAGAAACTCTAATTTTTATTTTATGCACAATCCATGTATTAATTGAAAGAATCAATAAAATCCCTATTTTCATGAATTCAAGCAATATGATTTAGTTTTATGGACTATTATATGTCCTACCAGTTATATTTGATCATATAAGAAATGTGTTTTTCGTAGAAATCGTTTTCATAAAGTAAAACTATGTATCGGTTGAATTGTGCACAACCAAAACTATACAGTCTGAAGGTCGACAGTCGACTGGCATGACCTTTCAGTCGACAGATACGACCCGGCTGCTATGTTCTTTAGTTGTATTGAAATTTCTCTCTGGTAAGTCGACTTATGACTTTTACAAGTCGACTTATAACACTTAGAATATTTTTTTAAAGATTTCTGGAATTTCTCTCTGGTAAGTCGACTTATGACTTTTACAAGTCGACTTATAACACTTAGAATATTTTCTTAAAGATTACTGGAATTTCTCTCTAGTAAGTCGACTTATGACTTTTACAAGTCGACTTGTAACACTTAGCTTATTTTCTTAAAACCATGGAATTTTCTTTCTGGACAGTCGACTCACGCTTGTTATTAGTCGACTGATACTGATGTACCTTTATATTTTTGAATGTTCTTTCAAATGATTTATTCTCTAAATGCTATAATCTATAACTTATTATTATTATACTCTACCTCCTATTGAACATATGTTTTCAAGATGTTAAGTTGAACAATTTATGTTGGAAGTTCGGTTTGGATATCTGAGTTTGAGTCTCTAGAGGGTGTGTGTGACCCTAGTATACCGGCAGTTGAGTTGTTTATGTTTGGGCCTGTTAAGGCATTTAGTTGATCAGTTCTTGAGTTAAGTCTGGTAGGGTACACCAACTCTAGGAGATTCGTTGAGTAATTAAATAACCTAAATGATAAGGATAGACAATAGTGGTGATATGATGAACGAGAACATGGGTTACGGACCTCAGTATGGCTGCGGTGTGAGATAATCCCCGGAATTATTCAGGTGTGAGTGAAATAGTCTCCGAAATTACCTGTCGTGTGGGATTGATCTCCGGAATTATCAGAGTCGAGGCGACGCACATGTGGTATTCGTGTGATGAGGTGCCATTGCTTGCGGTGTGGGGTATTCTCGAAGATTCCCAGGTGTGAGGGAAATAGTCTCCGGAATTATCTGTGGATAGAGATTGACCTCCGGAATTATCGGGGCATGGGCTAATACTTACAGTTTATCTTTATCTCGAAGTAGTCATCGTAGTAGGATTAGTTTCATGTTGGGGATTGAACCCTATAATGTGGATACATTAAGGGCTTGCACCGGACCAATGTAGAGTGGGATGCATAGACTCCAACAAGTACGCATTAGAGAGTCGGCATATAGACTTGTGTTTTCTTGACTTGGTTTTACGCGTGTGGTTTCCTGTTTTATACACTTGACACTTAGTTTAGTTTCACTTGATGTTTACATGTTTCCTTGCCACGTCATATTTTATGTATTCTTGTTTATGAATCCATGCTTAATGTTTATTTATGTTGTTTGTTTTTATGTCACTCACACCTTTATGGCTGACCCCTTTAGTTTTGGGGGTTAGGGATCATCTCTAGCCTCATGTTTAGAGGTTGTTGTTGCTTAGAGCTTGGAATTTGGATGCTTGAGTTCGAGTGATTTAGTGACATGTAAAATGAAAAGTGTCGTGAAGAAAAGAGAATTGTGATTTAAGGTGTATTGTATTCCGCTGTGTTATGTAATTGATTATTGTAATGAAAGTTGGAAAAATTTTATTGGTGTTAAATTGTGTTTAATATTACATTGAAGTTGATGCTGGAAATTGTGCCACGTATTTCTAAGATATTATATTGGAAATTCGGGGCGCTACAGAGATAGCGAGTATAAACTTAGAAATTTTCTTCACGTTTTAACACCTCAACATGCACTTGATATCTCGGACAGCAAGGTTATTTTCACCAAACTCCCTATTTGAGATAGCGAGTGGGTCGTTTTGGTAAAAATTCGGTGCTCAAAGTGGTATCCTGTGACAGTTTGTTATGATGAGTCTAAAATTGTAGTGTAGCCCTCATATGTTTTACGGTGCAATTTAGGATTACTATAAAAAGTCTTATATGTTCTTGATATATAATAAGTAATGAACTAGAACAGTTCTCGGAAAACTAGTTATGCCAAGTGTTTGTTGAGTCTGAGTCTTTCTTGATTTATCGGCATTATACTCAATTGACATTACTTAGGAGTATAAAATATCCACCGAGGAAGACTGGGCATGAAAACTGGTTATTTAGGTGATATGGGTAAAAATACAACTAAATAGGGACCGTTCAAATCGGGCACGAAGCTCTTAGGAATAAAATGGTAATTGCACCTATAAACGGGTCCATGAATGAAAATTGGACCTCTTTAAAGCCAATTGAATGAAAAACATATCCCGTGAAGACATCCTTCCTACCCTTCAAGTGGATCATCCTCTTCATCGAGAACAACTTACTGAACCCCCCTCCGAAGAGCTTCCACTGGGGGACTCCCGGATAAATCAACCGCCTGCACAACACATTGGAGAGATCAGATGGTCGGTTTACACCTCTGCACCATCCACCATGCCTCCTTAGGCACCTCAACCTCAAAAAGATCTCTGCCATTTCTTAAACTTCTGACAACAAGAGTCTGAACGTAGGGGCCATTTAAGCAGGCCACATCTGTCACATCAGGTAGGTGCAAGAATTAGCCCCCTCTCCATGGTGGCGCGGAAGAACTCCCTCTCCAAAAAGGCGAAGAAGATCCCCCTTTCCTAGGGGGCGAAGAAGTCACCGCTCCCCAAAGGACTATAAAAGAACTCCTTCCCGAGAGAGGAGGCATCCAACTCTAACCAGCAGAACAACCCCTAAAAGTGGGAGGGAGAAAGAAGTACCCATCACCAGAACAGAACTCCGAGAGTTCAAAAATGAAATTCTTCAGGCCCATGACGTAATTCCTCCTAAGATCCGATGAACCAGTTCTCACCGCTACTCCTTCATAACATGAAAAGTCTCATGGGTCTACCAGATCCGATCAGTAAGAGGGCTCCTGAGAAACTGTGCAGAGTTTGGCTCGCCATTCGAGTGCTCCCAAAACTCGTCGTCACCTTGTTCGGAGTCCACTCACAGTTCATAGGTACGCTTTAGCAATTTGCCCCCGACCAATTATGCGGATTTCGGCCTGCCATTCGAGTGCTTCCCCGATTGAGTATGGAGTTCATCATGGTTCATAGATCCGCTCTAGCCACTTGCATCTGAGCAAGTATGCGGAGCACGGCTTGCCATTCGAGTGCTCCCAAAACTCACTGTCAACCTATTCGGAGTCCATATTCATTGTTCTTAGAGTCGCCCTAGCAACTTGCCCCTGAGTAAATGTGCGGGGCACTTCTTGCCATTGGAACGCTCCCGCAATTGGTCACAGTAAGAGTACAATAGATACAATCCTCTGCTAAGTACACCTCTCAAGCGGCCCTCTTCTGCAACAATAAGTTCGGAGCTCAACTCTTCCCAAGAGTTGCTCCCCAAGCTCACCACTCAAGCAGCCCTCTTCTACAACAATAAGTTCGGAGCTCAACTCTTCCCTAGAGTTGCTCCCCAAACTCTCCTCTCGAACGACTCTTTCCTAGAGCCTAGTGATGCTCTTCTTCTCGCACACCTCCCTAGCAACCTTCTTCCAAACAAGTTCGAAGCTCAACTCACCCCTCGAGTTGCTCCTCAAACTCACCTCCCGAATGACTCTCTCCTAGAGCCTGGTGATGTTATTAGTCTCACCCGCCTCCCGAGCAGCCTTCTTCCAAACGAGTGCGGAGCTGAACCTACCCCTGGAGTTTCTCCCCAAACTCACCTACCAATCGGCTCTTTCCTAGAGCCTAGTGATGCTCTTCTTCTCGCACACCTCCCGAGCGACCTTCTTCCAAACGAGTTCGAAGCTCGCCTCCTCCCTAGAACCTGGTGATGCTGTTCATCTCGTTCGCTTCCCGAGTGACCTTCATCAAAACGAGTACGGAACTCAAATCACCCCTAGAGTTTCTCCTCGAACTCACCTCCGGAACGGCTCTCTCCTAGTGCCGGGTGAGGGTCTTTGTTCCGCTTGCCTCCCGAGCGGCCTTCTTCCAAACGTGTTCAGAGCTCAACTCACCCTTAGAGTTGCTCCCCAAACTAGCCTCTCGAACGGGTCTCTCCTAGAGCCTAATGATGCTCTTCATTCTGCTCTCTTCCTGAGCGACCTTCTTCCAAACATGTTCGGTGCTTAACTCACCCCTAGAGTTGCTTCTCAAAACTTGCATTCCGAACGACTCTCTCCTATAGCCGGTGATGCTCTTCTCTCCTGTAGCCTTATTCACTGTAACCCCTGTTTTCCCAAAAATGTATTTCTGTGTATTTTCTGTATTTTAAAAAAAAATTTCGCAAATTATTTTTTCCCGGTTTTCAAATTCTTTTATCAAAATGTATTTTTGGATCTTCTATTAAAATCTATTTGCGATAAATAATCTTATTTGTAACTATTTCCTATGATTTTATGCAAATTTAATTTTTTTATTATTACTTTAATTTTCATTATTAGTATTGTTACTATTACTACTATTATTATTATTACTACGTCTGAGTTCTTATTGAAAATTCATTTCTATTTGTTATTTGTTTTTGTAGTATTTTAAATAAATTATATTTTGTAGTGCAAATTACATTTTTATTATGAACAATATTTTTGTTGGTTAATTTAATTTTTTTATTGGATTTTATAAACCGTATTTCCCTTATTGGATTTTTATAAACCCTATCATTTTTCCTTATTGGATATCCTTGTAACCCTATAACCCATTTAGATCATATTGGATATTTTTCTATACCCATCTCTAATATTATAATGGGAGAAGGCCTTAGTGTCATTTGTAAATATTTGTCATTTTGTCAACACGTGCAGTGCACGTCTTGGTAGATTTTTTTTTTTTTTGTCCTTTTCATTCCCCTCCCCATTTTCCCCACGTGCAACGCACATGTATAATACTAGAGATTTTTTTTTGTCCTTTTCATTCCCTTCTCCCCATTTTTTCACGTGCAACGCACGTGTATAATAGTAGTTTAAAATAAACCCATACCCACCTATTCTAATACCCACCTAATTAAATCCCCCATCCAGAAACCCATTATAACCTACTACTAAACCCACCACCTAATATATATACCAACCATTTATTATCCTTCCTATCCTACACACAACCGGATTACCTACTAATCCTACTTCCTAATATTCCCAAAACCCTTATTAATTCATTACCTTCCAAATAAAATCCCTACCTGGGCAATTGCCGCAATTCAACTCCGTGAGCACCATACCCTAGCACCCGGATTACTACCCAAAACCACCCGGCCCATACTCCTTTTTTTCCTCTACTGTAGCCGTCACCCATGTGCATCTCCCTCTAATTAAAACCCCAATGCTATTAGATATCCTATATATATAGCAATCCGAACTGCATATTCTTTTTCCCTAAACAATTGCACCCTACTTTCGTGCTACATCTCTCCCGTTTCTCTCCATCCTGTCGTCTTGCACTTTTTTGCTCTTGGAATTTTATTGCGCGTGCTCGAGTGCACGTGGGGATCGTTCGTGAGTTCGTGGATTTTCGTTCACGGGAATTTCTCCTACTTTTGATTTGCATCGTTCTTCATCCCCTAACTAAGGCAAGTAACTTGTACTACAATTTCTTAAGTTGATACAAGTCAAAAAGTTCAAATCTAGTGTAGTTGGGTCTAGAGACAACCAAAATTTGTGTTTTTCTTTATGGGTTTTGTTTCTATTGTGATAAATTGGCCATAGATGACTTATGATACCAACTTTGATAGGAGATAACCTAGGTTTGCCCAAATCTTGATTTTTAGTCGTGTATGTGAATACTTGTATGAATTGTGTTTGATTGAATGCCCATGTGAAAATAATAGGTGTGGACATGTTAGTAACCCTAAAACATAATGTTTAGATGTTTGGTAGGTTGTATTTCAAGTTTGGATGTGTTTGGATCAATATTGTGAAAGTTATGATGTTCTTGATTAGAGGTATGAAATCTGTAATTTCTGTTTGTTCTGTTTTGATTGCTATTTTCGTCCATGCTACAGTCAGTATTTGAATTCCAAAATAAAAGATGGATTTTAGATAATTTCTTCTGTTTTCAAACCCCACTAGTTTTGCTTGATTTGGATTTTGTATGACAGAGTTATGTGTGTTTTAGTACATACGTGTCGAACAATTCCAGATTCTGTTTTAGGTGAATTTTGTTAACAAACTATTTTCAAGAACAATTCCATACATAATATCTTGACCCAAAATTTTGCTCAGTGTTTCCTTATGATGTTAGGGACTACCTAGATTTTTGATGAATTTTAAAGATAAGTTTTATGTGGTGTTTTATATTCTTTTCTAAAATCTTCTTATGCTGTAATTTGCGCGTTGTTCAGTAAAGAACTCTGTTTTCACTATAATTTTTTATACTGTACGAAAATTCTTTGTGAAATATAAAATTTAGTAAATTCTATCTATTTTCATATTCCTTTGGCGTAATTGGATTTCGATTCACTGGTTGCGAGATATCCTAGTTTTCGTACAGCAGTGCTGAAAATTCCAGATTCGTCAACCTATGTTTTCATGTTACTTCTTATTTTTGATGGCCAATCTATACTTACTGGAATATTATGAAACTTATTATTTTGAGTCTATACCTATAGGGGAATACCCCGGATTTTTCGTGGAATTATTTGATGTGTTTTCATGCTTTTGAAGTTGTTCCCCTGTTTTCTGGCTAAACATAAATTATGTATTCAAATCAGTTTTGAGCTGAGTTGTTGTGAAGTAGTATATGACTTATTTATATGTGTTGGATTCGTGTGGATGTCTGGTTTCTAGATCCTTTGACAGATCTAGGTTTGCATTTCTGTAGAGACCAGAATCACTGTTTTAGTACTGATCTGTCATGTTGTCCTGATTATGAACATAGACTATTTTGCTCGTTTGTGTGAATGTATGTCATCCATGCTTGTATATTTGATTCCCTGAACCTGAACCTGATTATACCATGTTAGTTTGGCATTAGCTCGTACCCATTCTTGCCTGTTTGATAACCATAATAAAAGTAACCAAGCCGGGGTTAAGGGAAAGATCTAATAGTGGATAGTTCAGAAACGTGTACTTGGAAAGGGGCCCGTATTTCCTATTTTGCTGCATGGACCTGTTGGTTCATGTACCTGTTAGCTGTTGCTGCACGTACCTGTTGTTCGTGTACCTGTTGCTACATGGACCTTTGGTTCATGTACCTGTTATTATTGCTGCATGGACCTGTTGGTTCATGTATCTGTTACCTGTTGCTGCACATACCTGTTGGTTGCTTCATGAACCTGTTGCTGCATGAATCGGATGATTCGTGTACCTGTTGCTTCATGAACATGTTTCTTGTTTCCTGTACCTGAGTACACTGCCCTTTATGGTCCACTATGAAATCTAAAACGAAATTGCTTGTTGTAGCAACCATGTGGTGTGGGCGGCATGAAGTGCTACCTAGATAGTAAATTAACAAGATTAGACTTGACTTAACATGACACCTGTTACATGATACCTGATACCTGTTTACCTGATACATGATTACCTGTTACCTGTATACCTGATTACTTGTTACCTGATTACCTGATACTTGATACATATTTACCTGATTACCTGATAATTGATACATGTTCACCTGTTTACCTGTTTACTTGACACTTGACACATGATACCTGTGCCTGTTAGTATACCATGTTGTTAGTTAGTTTTCCCATGTGCTTGTATACTACATTATTTGTGACCCGCGACTTGAAATTGACGGGTACTTGTATTTTCTCTTTTTCTTCTTTCCTACATTCATTGTATTGCAGATTTTGGAAGACGGTATTGGTGACATGATGTACTAGATGCTGGAATTTTGCTATTATTATTCTAGTTGCCTAATTTGAACAAATATTGCATTTTGAGACTTGAATTTATTCTTGTATTTGGGCAATGTGACCCAGGATTATTTGTTTTATTCAGATCATGACTATTTGAGATTAATATATTTTATTTCAAGTATTCTTGTTGGTATTTAGTTCATATGTGCATGTGGTTGACTTTTCTGGCTTCCGACTCTGATTATCTTGTGAAATAATTTAAAGATTCTTGAACAACTTATGGATGATGAAAATCATTGGTTGGGCTTTTGTCTCGTACCCGTGTTCCGTATTGTTTTTGGGAAGCGGGGCGTGACATTCACCAATAGCGACTTCAGAGCCTAACTCGTCTAGAGATGCTCCACAAACTGTAACACCCCAAATTTCAAAATACAACTGAATTCGAAGTTCCATGGGATCTTTACACTTCTTTCGTACAATTTTACAAGAAAATAAAAACTTTTGTTTCATCAGAGTTACATTACACTTGTACATTGTCACAACGGAAGCAATTTTACAATAATTTACATGAAAAAATATTTAAATCAATCTTGCGCAGCATGTACACTTCAATTTGTCAAGCATCTTTACCCTGCATATAAAACTGTGGGCGCGTCAGATCATTCAATTGACGAAATATTATACACAGCCAACCTCTCTATGCCGGAAACAGTATAACGATTCTCATTACTTAGCAATCCACAAACTTGTTCACAAACAAAGCTAAAGGGACTATCCTA
Organism: Hemerocallis citrina; assembly: GCA_017893485.1. Taxonomy (NCBI): domain Eukaryota; kingdom Viridiplantae; phylum Streptophyta; class Magnoliopsida; order Asparagales; family Asphodelaceae; genus Hemerocallis; species Hemerocallis citrina. Next base: position 111,392,041 of record CM030360.1, on the reverse strand, counting down.
TTGATGTCGTGTTGTGAATGTGCACTTAATCCTTAATACAATTATTTGTATTATATGACACTAATGCGCAATTGTTCAGAGTCTATGAAGTTCATACTACATAGGTCCGAGGGCAAGCCCTTAACCGTTCTTCATCTTGTAGGGTTCAATCTCTCGCCATGACTTAATCTAGTACTGTAAATATGGTAAGTATCCTAGACGTTTTCCGACCTACGAACTCATGTCTAGGCGCCCTGGAGGGAATCCCAATGTACTGACACATGACTCATCATGCAGGCATCATGTGGTAATTCAGCTCTTACCATAGACATGACACCACCCGCAGTCGTCAAACACCCCACGAGCGTCGCCACCGGGATGGTACTCTGGAGCAGTATCCATGCGTTATCATGACGCATCATGGGACATCCTGTGAATATTCTCACGCCACCAATCCAATGACCCTCATACTCAATATTTTTCTTTTACTTTCATCACATCTTCACTATGTATCTAATGATTAGTTTAATTGAATCATGAATAAAATCAACTCTTAGAATGTAGCACTCCCACTATACCGGTCTGATTCATTTAATTCACATGACCCAACCTTGGTCTTCTCATTTCAAATATCATTTCACAATTCTTTCATTGCCGGTATAAGGCTTGGCTATACCCTAATTCTCAATTTCAACTCATAATTACAATATCGAGCTTTTCATACTCATAAGATCTTTTAATGATTAATCACAATTCACATTCCATATTCATAACATTCATGTATTCATATTCATGGTACTCTTCCTAACTCATCATGTCAACTAATTTCAATTTCTCAAGTAAAATATCATGTATAACAATAAAAATGCAACATGCCACAATCGCTAGTTTATAATCCACATAATTCTATTTTAATCCATGCTAATTCCACAGTTCACAATTTGACTTAGTTCACACTTCACACTTTTCAAATTTCTTATTAACAAAATCTCATTTTAAACTTCTTAAACAATCCATTCGAACTTCAAAAGAAAACAATTTAAGTTAATAATTAAAATAAGTTCCTTCTTGTAAAAATGGTCTCACTTATACAAGGCCACAGGTAATAGAGATTTCCTCACAAAATATAGATATTATTTGAAACTTCAGGCCAGTCGACTGTTAATCATGGGCAGTCGGCTGTTCTGCAAGGTTCTAAAGCTCGAAAATAAAGTAATCATAGAAGTCGACTGTCACATATGACCAGTCGGCTGTTCTGTGATGATCTTTAAACTCAAAAATAAAATGATCAGGGCAGTCGACTGTTACAAAAGTCAGTCGACTGTTCTTTAAAAGATTCAAACTATATATTTTTCATTTTCTCAGACCAGTCGACAGTTTCAACGTGTTCGGTCGACTATGCAACTGGGTTTTTCAATTTCTCAAAAAAAAATGTTTTTTAGTTCTTTTTCTTCTCTTTTTGAAACATAACTTTCTGGATTATAACACACATAAAATTACAGCAACTCAGTATTTTTACGAGTATTTTAACTCTTAAAACATGCATTTTAGCCTTAGTTTGTATTCCATGATCATAATTTCGACATTCGAGAACTAAAGCATAATTCTTCATAATTAAAGATAGATTCCCACAAAAATCACCACAAAAATATTTTCTTTCTCACGATGTTTTTAGAACACAAAAATTCATCTTCCTTAATGAATAAAACTCATATTTTTATCCACTAATTTACACATATTATATTCAATATTTTGTTTGCAAAAATACAATCTTTTCATTTATTCTAATACTCATATGGCACATGTAACAATGGAAATTTCTACTACAACAATTAACAATCATCTCTTAGTAAATTATTCCATCAATTCATTTCTAGCATAACATTCTACTTTAATACTTTAATAAACAAACATGGTTCTAATCTTTTTACTTGTTAATCCACATAGTTTGCATTTAGATTGTACTTAGCATGCATTCTAATATTAGAAACAATGAGAACATTCACTTTTACTCATAATTAATAAATCTAGTAATCAAAATAATACACATTTACTAATTTATCAATTCTCTTCTAATTAGGAAAGCATGAAGTTCATGTCAACTAGCGTCTTTATAATAACAATTCAATTTCATTCCTAGCATGATTTCTACTTTAGAAGTCATGAGAAACACCCACCTCTTTGAAGAAAAAGCCAACTAAAAGCTCCTAGAGTCCCCTAGAATGCGAGAGAGTGCATTCTCCTCCTAGATTGCAATGCAAAAAATCCTTCTCCTTGCTTCCTTGCCAAAACCGAGAGCTTCATGTGTGGGGAAATGAATGGCCGGCCTCCAATGGTACACATACACTCACACTCACACTAATATATATATCTCCTATATAATTTCTTCTTTCAATAGTTTATTAGTGTAGAATACAAATAGATAGGGGCATTTATACTAATTATAGGATAAATTGGAGGGCTGGGATTCATTGAACAGTTATAGGATGGATGGCTAGGATATGAGAGGAAGTTGTAGGAACCACCCACACTCAAACAAACTACCCATGCACACGCACCTACTCTCCCATTCCTCCATGCACAATCCGGCCTCAAAATAGTGTGCATTGCACACTACTTGCATGCACGTGCCCCCTAGTACCCCTATTTGAAGTTTGTACAATTTTAATTAATCAAATTGTTCACATTTTGTGTCTACATGACAAGTGTGACCATTTAAATGATTAGTTAAATTTGTGGGATTCACAAATAGTGGGCTTAGGCTTGTGGGCCAAATAATAAAATAATAAAATAATAGTTTATTAAAGTGGGCTCAAATTAAGAAAATAGTGTTTTTGGCTTTATAAGATAGGCTTTTAGAAAAATAAAAGAAGAAAGTAATTGTTCATACTATAAAATGAAACTTTATATATAAAAATGAATAAATAAATTTGCACATGAAATTTGCACGTGCACAACATGTGAAAATCAACATTTCCACTAAAATGAGTTTAGGGTATTACAATACTCCCTCCTTAGAATAGTTCCGTCCCCGGAACTATAATTAAAGAGTGAGAAAACAAAACACAATAAGAAGATACAATCAAGCAAAAAGCTCAGGATGATCCTTCATCATCCTCTCATCAGATTCCCAAGTAGCCTCTTCAACCAACTAGTTTCTCCAGACTACCTTGACCATCGGTATCGTCTTATTCCTCAAGACTTTCTCTCGACGATCAACAATCTCAACTGGAAGCTCAATGTAATTCAGATCTAACTGCAAACCTTCTGACACTTCGGGTAAATGATGACTTGGATCTGGAATGTAACCTCTCAGCATAGACACATGAAAGACATTGTGCACCTAAGACAACTCTCCCGGTAACTCAAGCTGGTAAGTAGTTTTCCCGATCCTTTTCAATATCTTATACGGGCCTATGAACCTCGGGGTTAACTTTCCACCCTTGCCAAAACGGATCACGCCTTTGCTGGGTGATACCTTCAAAAAGACAAAGTCACCAACCTCAAAATCAAAGTCCATTCTCCGGTTGTCTACATAGCACTTCTACCTACTCTGAGCTTCCACCAACCTCTTCCTGATCAGATCAATCTTTTCAGAGGTCTGCTGCACAATCTCAGGCCCAAACATCTGACGCTCCCCAATTTCGAACCAACAGACAGGCATCCTGCACTTCCTGCCATACAAAGCTTCATACGGCACCATCCCAATGCTAGTCTGAAAACTGTTGTTGTAGGAAAACTCCACCAAAGGTAAATTCCTTTCTCAACTGCCTCCAAAGTCTAGTACACAGCACCGAAGCATGTCCTCAAGAATACGGTTGACTCCGGTTTGCCTATCAGTTTGGGGATGAAAAGCAGTGCTGAAATCTGTCTTGGTACCCAAAGCCGTATGAAGACTCCTCCAGAAATGCAAAGTAAACTGCACATCTCGATCAGACACAATGGTCAACGGAACACCATGAAGCCTGATGATCTCACCAACATACATCTCAGCCAACTTGTCCATCGAAGCAGTGAGTTTCATCGCCAAGAAGTGAGCGGACTTGGTTAGTCGATCGACTATGACCCAAATTGCATCATTGCCTTTAGGACTCTTAGGCAAACCCGTGATGAAATCCATACTGATGTTATCCCACTTCCATTCCGGAATAGGTAACGGTTGCAATAGACCTCCGGGTTTCTGATTCTCAACTTTGACTTGTTGACAAATCTCACACCTCGACACAAATTCAGCCACATCCCGCTTCAAAGCTGACCAACAGAAATGTTGTTTAATGTCCTTATACATCTTGGTACTCCCAGGATGTACAGACAGAAGAGTAGCATGTGCCTCCTGAAAAATACTTTCTTTCAAGTCCGACTAATCCGGAACACACAGTCTCTCCCCAAACCACAGTACTTCATCCCTAATTTGAAATCCGGGTAACTTGCCAGCACCAACCTGCTCCTTCATCATCTGAATCTCTTCATCTTCCTCCGGACTTGCAATAATCCTTTCGTTCAACGTCAGTTGAAGCCTCAACTGAGCTAAAGATTATCCCAAGCCTTGTAGAACAACTTCAATACCAGCCCGATCTAGCTCCTTTGCTAGCTGCCTTTGAGTTGTAATCAAACTCGCCAGACTGCTCTTACGGCTAAGTGCATCAGCAACAACATTAGCCTTCCCAGTATGATACTTAATCTCTGGACGAATGTCCTCAAGTAGCTCCAGCCATCTCCTTTTTCTCAGGTTCAGATCCTTCTGCTGATAGATGTACTTCAAGCTTTTGTGGTCTTTGTACATGTTCAGCTTCTCACCATACACATAGTGTCTCCATTGCTTCAAGGCGAAGATAATCGCAGCCAACTCCTGATCATGAGTCGGATAATTCTTCTCATGCGGTCTTAGTTGTCTAGACCCATAAGCGATTACTTTTCCTTCTTGCATTAAGACACAACCAAGCCTACGATGTGAAGCATCGCTGTAGACATCATACTCAACACCTGCTCTAGGTAAAGCCAAAATAGGTGCAGTAGCCAGCCTCTCTTTCAACTCCTGAAAGCTTGCCTCGCACTGCTCGGTCAACTTGGAGTTCACATTCTTCTTAGTCAGACAAGTGAGCGGCACGGCTATTTGATCGTAGCCCTGAATAAATCTCCTATAGTATCCAGTTAACCCAAGAAAACTCCTGATTTTCTTTACTGTATTAGGCCTTGCCCAATCTCTCACTGCCTCTAACTTCTGAGGATCAGTTGCCACTCCCTCCTTATAAAGGATGTGACCTAGGAAAGCCACTTCAAATTTTCAGAAATCACACTTGGATAACTTGGCATACAACTCATGCTCCTGAAGCTTCCTCAAAACTGCTGCCAGATACTCTATGTGCTCCTCCTCCAACTTGGAGTACACGAGAATATTATCGATAAACACCACGACGAAAGAATCAATGAACGGCCTCGGAACTCTGTTCATCATGTCCATGAAGATTGCAGGTGCATTCGTCACCCCAAACGGCATAACTAAGAATTCGTAATGCTCGTGTCGAGTTCTGAACACAGTCTTATGCACATCTTCAGCTTTCACTCGAACTTGATGATATCCTGATCGAAGATCTATTTTGGAGAAAACAGCTGCTACTTGTAGACGATCGAACAAGTCATCAATTCGTAGAATCGGATACTTATTCTAAACAGTGACCTTATTCAGCTCTCGGTAATCGATGCACATCCTCATTGAACCATCCTTATTCTTTACCAAAAGCATCGGCGCTCCCCAAGATGATGCACTCGGTTGAATAAAGTCTTTCTCCAACAATTCCTCAATGTGCCGTTTGATCTCATCCTGCTCCACAGGTGCCATCCTATACGATGCCTTGAAAATAGATGCACTCCCTGGCTGAATAGTGATGCTGAACTCCACATCACGATGCGGGGGTAACCCAGGCAAATCTTTCAAGAACACAGTCAGATAATCCTTATCCACAGGAATCTGCTGCAACTCTACAGGAATCCCTCTCCTCTGGTTGATAGCCAGCAACCAAATCTGAACATCTCCTCTTCCCTTGGAAGATGATTTTAGGTCCACCTGGAGCCTTCACTATTACTGTCTTGGTCTTGCACTTGATGTTCGCACTGTATACCGACATCCAATCAATGCCACTGATAACATCGACTCCCAAAACATTCAGCTCGATCAGATCGATCCCGAAAATTCGATCTCCAATCACGATCTCATAGTCAGCATAGTACCGATCAGTGGTTAGAGTCTCCCCTGACGGAGTAGCTACTGCTAAAACCTTTTCTGGAAATATCTTCGGTTTGACTCCCAGAACTTTAGCAAATTTAGGTGATACAAAAGTATGAGAGGACCCAGTATCGAACAAAACAACAGCTTTCTTTCTATTCAAAATAAGTTCTCTTGTTACATAACACACACTCGTCATATAACAGTTCACTAATTAACGGGAAAAAGAGACAACAGAAAACATTCTTAAACATCCTCCCTCGTACCAGTGATGACATGATCCACCTCATCAGCGTCAGCTTCAGTCAAGGCAAATACTTGCCCCTACTGGTACGGCTTCTTCCCGGCCTGCTGAGTTGGTCTATTGCGGACGACATCCTGCAGTTTGGGGCAATGAGACTTATAGTGGCCTGTCTCTCCACAGTTGAAACAAGTCACTGGAGGTCTCGCCCAAGTATTCCCGTGTCTTCCTGCCACTTGAATAGCGTTTGCACCCGTAGGGCTTGAACCTTTGAGTCGGTGGCTGTCCCCTGGCATTTTCTCAGACCAGTCAACTGTTTCAGCGTGATCGGTCGACTATGCTACTGGATTTTTCAATTTCTCAAAAAAAATGTTTTTTAGTTCTTTTTCTTCTCTTTTTGAAACATAACTTTCTGGATTATAGCACACATAAAATTACAGCAACTCAGTATTTTTATGAGTATTTTAACTCTTTAAAACATGCATTTTAGCCTTAGTTTGTATTCCATGATCATAATTTCGACATTCGAGAACTAAAGCATAATTCTTCATAATTAAAGATAGATTCCCACAAAAATCACTACAAAAATGTTTTCTTTCTCACAATGTTTTTAGAACACAAAAATTTATCTTTCTTAATGAATAAAACTCATATTTTTATCCACTAATTTACACATAATGCATTCAATATTTTGTTTGCAAAAATACAATCTTTTTATTTATTCTAATACTCATATGGCACATGTAACAATAGAAAATTCGACTACAACAATTAACAATCATCTCTTAGTAAATTATTCCATCAATTCATCTCTAGCATAACATTCTACTTTAATACTTTAATCAACAAACATGGTTCTAATCTTTTTACTAGTTAATCCACATAGTTTGCATTTAGAACATACTTAGCATGCATTCTAATATTAGAAACAATGAGAACATTCACTTTTACTCATAATTAATAAATCTAGTAATCAAAATAACACACATTTACTAATTTATCAATTCTCTTCTAATTAGGTAAGCATGCATTTCATTTCAACTAGTGGCTTTATAATAACAATTCAATTTCATTCCTAGAATGATTTCTACTTTAGAAGTCATGAGCAACACCCACCTTTTTGAAGAAAATGCCAACTAAAAGCTCCTAGAGTCCCCTAGAATGCGAGAGAGTGCCTTCTCCTCCTATATTGCGATGCAAAAACTCCTTCTTCTTGCTTCCTTGCCAAAACCGAGAGCTTCAAGTGTGGTGAAATGAATGGCCGGCCTCCAATGGTACACACATACACTCACACTCACACTAATATATATATATATCTCCTATATAATTTCTTCTTTCGATAGTTTCTTAGTATAGAATAAAAATAGATAGGGGTATTTATACTAATTATAAGATAAATTGGAGGGCTAGGATTCATTGGATAGTTATAGGATGGATGGCTAAGATAGGAGGGGAAGTTGTAGCAACCACCTACACTCAATTAAACTACCCATGCACACACACCCACTCTCCCATTCCTCCATGCACAATCCGGCCTCAAAATAGTGTGCATTGCACACTACGTGCATGCACATGCCCCTAGTACCTCTATTTGAAGTTTGTACAATTATAATTAATCAAATTGTTCACATTTTATGTCTACATGTCACCCCCCGCTTTCCAAAAATACGGAATACGATTACGTAACAAAAGCCCAGCGAATGATTTTCATCATCCATAAGCTGTTTCAAGAATCTTTGCAACACATCACAGGAAATATCAGAGTCGAAAGCAAAAGGCACAACCATTCATGAATACTTGCAACAAATTACCAACAGGAATTTACTTGAAACTAAATACAATATTCTCAAATAAATCAGAGTCTGGAGAAAACAAATATCCTGGGTCACATCGCCCAAATACAAATAATATCCAAATAAACCAAAATACACTTTATTCCCGTTCAAGCAACAAGAAAATAAAAATAATAAAGCAAGTCTCCAGCATTTAAAACATCATCTCGCCAATACCTTCAGGCAACTGACCATCCTGATCTGCAATTAATAAATTTGCAGGAAAAGGAAAAAAGAAGAAAATAAGTACCCGTCAATTGCAAGTCGCGGATCACAAATAATGAAGGATACAAACACATGGAGAAACTAACTAACAACATGGTATAATAGCAGGTACGGGTAACATATGTCAAGTGTTAAGTTAACAGGTAAACAGGTAAACATGTATAATTATCAGGTAATCAGGTAATCAGGTAAATATGTATCAAGTATCAGGAAATCAGGTAATAGGATAATCAGGTAACAGGTATACAGGTATACAGGTATCATGTATCAGGTAAATAGGTATCAAATTATATCAGGTTAAATCTTGTTATTTTACTATCTAGGTAGCACTTCATGAGCCCCAACTTTTATCACATGGTTTCTACAACAATCAGTTTCGCTTAGTAAGATTTTTATAGTAGAGTCCATAGGGCAGTGTACTTAGGTACAGGAAACAGGAACAGGTAGAACATAGTGGTTCTCTTCTACTCTACACCTTCTTACATAAGAAGCAATGTAGACAGGGTTAGAAACAGGTATAACCTAGTGGTTATCTTCCGTGAACACCTTCCTATAGGGAAGCATGCAATCAGGTACAGGTAAACTGGCAGGCAGGACACTAGTCCTCTTCCAAGTACACGTTTCTATATTTTCTACTACTAGATCTTCCCTTAAATCCCGGCTTAGTTACTTTTATTATTATGGTCATCAACAGCCATGAGTGGGTACGAAATAATGTCAAACTAAAATGGTATAATCAGGTTTAGGTTCAGGGAAACAAATCAGCATGCATGGATGATATACATTCACATATACGAGCAAAATAGTATATGTTCACAATCAGGACAGCAAGACCAACCAGTACTAAAACAGTGATTCTAAGAGTTACAGACATGTAAACCAAGATCCGTCAAAGGATCTGGAAACTAGACATCCACACGCATCCAACGAGTATAATTAAGTCACATACTAGTTCACAACATCTCAACTCAAAACTGATTTGATTCCAGAATTTATGTTCAGCAAGAAAACAGGAGAATGACTTCAAAAGCATGAAAACAGCATGAAAACATATCAAATAATTTCACAAAAAATATGGGGTAATCCCCTATAGGTACAGACTCAAAATAAAAAGTTTCATGATATTACATCAAGTATAGGTCAACCATAAAAAATAAGAAGCAATACTAAAACATAGTTTTAACGAATCTGGAATTCTCAACACTGCTGTACGAAAATTAGGATATCTCGCAATCAGTGAATTGGAATCCAATTCCGCCAAAACGACATGAAAATAAATGAAATTTACTAACTTTCATATTTCTCAATAAATTTTCATACAGTATAAGGAATTACAGTGAAAACAGAGTTCTTTACTGAACAGCGCGCAATTTACAGCACGAGTAGATTTTAGAAAAGAATACGAAACACCACATAAAACTCATCTTTAAAATCCATCAAAAATCTGGGTAATCCTTAATATCATAAGGAAATACTGAGCAAAATATTATACCAAGATATTATGTATAGCCTAGTTCTTGAAAATAAATTGTTAACAAAATTTACACAAAATAGAATCTGGAATCTATCGACACGTCTGTACCAAAACCATCATAACTCAGTCATACGAACTCCAAATCAAGTAAAACAAGCGGGGTTTGAAAATAGACAAAATTATCTAAAATTCATCTTTTATTTTGGAATTGAGATTCAGACTGTAGCATAGACGAAAACAGCAATCAAAACAGAACAAGCAGCAATTATAGATTTCACACATCTATCCAAAAAAATCATAACTTCATGAATATTGATCCAAAAATAACCAAACTTGAAATACAACCTACCAATTATCTAAACATCATGATTTAGGGTTACTAACATGACCATACCTATTATTTTCTCATGGGCATTCAATCAAACACAATTCATACAAGTATTCACATACATGCATCAAAATCATGTTTTGGGTAAAACCTATGTCATTATCCTATCAAGTTTGGTGTCATAAGTCATCTATGGCCAAATTATCACAATAGAAATAAAACCCATCAAGGAAAACAAAATCTTTGGTTGTCTCTAGACCCAACTACACTCTAGGTGAACTTTTTGACCTGTATCAAACCAATAAATTGAAGTACAAGTTACTTGCCTTGTAATGAAGATGAACGCGAAGAAATTTGTCCAAGCGACAAAACCCACGAACGAAATCCTTCCAAGCGCAAATCCAAGCGAACCCTCGAACCAAACGCCTACACGAACAATCTCCTTGATGCAACGAACGAAGGGGAGACTACCCACTTCAAGGAACACAAAGAGGAGGGTTTTGTGATGATTTTGTTGATGGTGGTGCTGTTCTTAGGTGTCGGCCACAAGGAAGGAGGGTGAGGGTTTGTAGGGTTTGTATGGAGAAGGGTTTGCAATGGGGATTAGTGGTGGCCGGGGGTTGAGAGGCTAGGAGAGAGAAGCTCGGTTTTGGGATGAAGGCAGGCCGGGAGTTGAAGTTAGGAGGGAGGCCGGGATGTAATTGAGAGGGAGAGAGATAATGATTAGGGTTAGGGTTTATTAGGAGATTAGGGTATATATTTATGGGGTTAATGTGGGTTAATGGGTAGTGGGTATCAATATGTAGTAATAGGTATACAATTGGGTAATGGGTATTGGGTAGATTTCAAATAGGGATACAATCTATAGTGAATTCTATGGCTCCTAAAAATCTCATTAGGGACCAAAAATATAAAAAATAAATTTGGAAAATCACCACCAAAAATCTATCACACCACCATGGAAAAATTTAATGAAGATAATGAGGCCAAAAATGAAGAAAGGAACCCCAAATGGCGAAAACGAACCAAAAACGACGATCAAACAATACTCGGAGCTCAAAATGAAAGAAAAAGAATATATATTGAAAATAATCTAATATACGGTTCGAAAAATACAAGAGATATAAAAATACACAAAAAAATGGAAAATACACTCCAAAATACATAAAATAGAAAATAGGGGTTACAATCCTACCCACCTAACAGAAAAATTTCGTCCTCGAAATTCAAAAGAAAGATACATAGGGTAACCCCAAAAGAAAGAGAAAAAAAAACAAACCAAACCAAAACCAAAACAAACAACTCAAACAAGTGAGGAAACTTCTGCTGAATTTCCTCCTCCAACTCCCATGTCGACTCACCAGGCGAGTGAGGATTCCAAGCAACACGAACCAGCTTGATGACCTTGTTCTTAAGCACTTTCTCCCGCCGATCCACAATAGCAACTGGCGGAATCTCACAAGTCAATTCCGGCCTAACGGTCAACTCTGAATAGTCGATCACGTGGCTCTCATCTCGAATATGCCTCCTAAGTTGTGAGACATGGAAAACATTGTGCACTCCTGATAAAGCTGGCAGCAATGCGAGACGATAGGCCACCTTGCCTACTCGCTCCAAAATCTCAAACAGCCCAATAAACCTCGGGCTAAGCTTGCCCCCGCCACCGAACAGAACGACACCGTGCCACGGTGATACCTTGAGGAAAACATGGTCACCAACAACAAACTCCAATGCCCTGCGATGAACATCAGCCCACCGCCTCTGCCTGTCCTGAGCTGCCTGCAAGTGCTTCCTGATCTGAACCACTGCATCCACTGTCTTGGTGATCATCTCTGGACCCAACAACTTCCTCTCACCAATGTCATCCAAGCACACTGGTTACCTGCACTTCTGTCCATAGAGTGCATCGAATGGAGCAGCTTTAACACTGGCTTGAAAGCTATTATTGTAAGAGAACTCTACCAGATGCAAATGATCCTCCTAAGACCCACCAAACTGAAGCATGCAGGACCTCAACATGTCCTCAAGAATCTGAATAGTCCGCTATGACTGTCCATCAGTCTGGGGATGAAAAGTTGTACTGTACTTTAACTTGCTCCCCAAACTATTCTGAAGACTATCCCAGAACTGAGATCTGAATCTCGTATTCCTGTCGGATACAATGCTAACTAGAACCCTATGAAGTCTAACAATCTCTTGCATATACCTCTCAGCAAGGCTCTCAGTAGACTGATCGACACGAAAAGGAATGAAGTGAGCACTCTTCGTCAAACGGTCAACAATTACCCAAATAACATTATGACCCTTAGGACTCCTTGGCAAAGCAGTCACAAAATCCATGGTGATATGTTCCCACTTCCACTCTGGAATAGGAAGCAGTTGAAGAAGTCCAGCAGTTTTCTGATGTTCTGCCTTAACCTGCTGGTAGATCAAACACTGAGAAACAAACCGAGCAACAACCCTCTTCATACCATGCCACAAAAAATGAAGCTTCAAATCCCAATACATCTTAGTACTGCCGGGATGGATAGAATACGAAGACTGATGAGCTTCTTCAAGCAACCTCTGACGAACTTCACCCTTAGGGACACATAACCGGGAACCAAAATGAAGAGAACCATCTGAATGAATAACCATGTCCGTCCTGGATCCAGACTAACCTTCAGCTCGAAAATCCTGCAACTGCGCATCACCAGCCTGCGCCTCTTTAATCTGCTCAACAAGAGACGACTGCAGCTGGAGTGCCAAACAACTCCGACCAGAACTCAGCAACACAACATCAAGCTCCAACCTCCTCATCTGCTCAATGAGATCTTTCTGCTGAGTAAGAAACGAAACTGCTGGTCTCCTGCTCTAATCATCAGGCACCAAGTTTACTTTACCAGGATGGTATTGCAAACTGATGTCGTAATCGGCCATAAGTTCCAACCAACGCCTTTGCCTCATGTTCAACTCCTTCTGATTGAAGACGTACTTGAGACTTTTGTGATCTGTAAAGATCTCCACTCGGTCTCTAAGAAAAATAATGTCTCCACAGCTTCAAAGCAAAAATCACTGCCGCTAACTCCAAGTCATGAGTAGGATAGTTATTCTCATGCAGCCTCAACTGCATCGATGCATACGCAACAATATAGCCCTTCTGCATAAGAACTGCTCCAAGACCCTTACCAGAAGCATCGTAGTGAACCACAAATCTGCTTGAACCATCTGGAATAGTCAACACAGGCTCTGACGTCAATCTTTTCTTTAACTCAACAAAAGCCACATTGCACTCATCAGACCAACAAAACCTCTGAACCTTCCCAGTCAATTTAGTCAAAGGTCCTGCTATCTTTGAAAAATCCTGAACGAACTTCCGATAATAGCCAGCCAAACCCAGAAAGCTCCAGACTTCAGAAACTGTCTTGGGAATAGGCCAATCGTTCACAGCCTCAATCTTGGCAGGATCCACAGAAATACCATTGCCAGAAATAATATGCCCCAAGAAAGAAATTCTGTCGAGCCAAAACTCGCACTTGCTAAGTTTTCCATAGAGCTGGTGCTCTCTCATAGTCTGCAGAACCAACCTAAGATGCTCAGCATGATCTTCCCGATTCCGAGAGCACACCAAAATATCATCGATAAAGACCACTACGAACTTATCCAAGAACTGAGAGAAGACCCAGTTCATAAGACTCATGAATACAGCCGGTGTGTTCGTGACCCCGAACAGCATCACAAGATACTCATAGTGCCCGTATCTAGTCCTGAAAGCAGTCTTTGGTATATTTGCAACCTTCACCTTAACTTGGTGATATCCAAAATGAAGATCCAACTTCGAGAAAACAGTAGCCCCACTCAGTTGATCAAACAAATCATCAATCCTGGGCAACGGATACCAGTTTTTCACAGTAACTCTGTTCAGCTCTCGATAATCCATCCACATACGACGACTACCATCCTTCTTATCAACAAAAAGGACTGGAGCGCCCCAAGGCAAAACACTAGGTCTGATGAAACCTAAATCGAGCAGCTGCTGAATCTGCACCTTAAGCTCTGCCAGCTCAACCGGTTCCATCCTGTAAGGACTCTTCGATATCGATTCTGTTCCATGCTGAACATCAATTCCGAACTCCACTTTCCTATCAGGGGGTAAGCCAGGCAACTCATCTGGAAAAACATCCATGAAATCCCGAACCACGAGAGGCGTAGCCTCACAGCCTGAGTGCAATTCCATCGCACAATCCACCTGCTCAACTGTAGTCTTTGCTCGACCAAGAGAAGACTCTCCGGCATAGAAATTAAATTCTGCCAGATCTGGAATTTTGAAGATAACTTTCTTGGCACGGTAGTCAATAAAGGCATGGGCTTCACCCAACCAATCCATACCGAGAATAACATCGAATCCAAAATTTCCAATTATAATCAGGTTGGCTTTAAAATCTGCGTCCCCAATAACAACGGGACATTGCCTGCACTCACAGGAAGAACTGACAACTCTACCACCTGTCACGATGTTCCAAGCCTCTAATATGTTACTGCATTCCAACTGATGGCGAGCGACAAATCGAGAGGAGACAAAAGAATGGGTTGCCCCAAAATCAAAAAGAACATATGCAGGAAAAGAGCAAACAAGGATGATACCTAAAAGAAATCAAACGGAAGAAGAAAGCAGAGACAATCAAGGGTGAGGGAAAACCACAATGCAGGAAACATAGCAAAAGGGAGCAAAACAAGGCTAAAGGAAATAAACAAAAGGAACAAAACAGCAAAACAATAGAACAAAAAAATATACTTGCCACAACTCCTTCAGCAGACTCAGCCTCTACAGGAGTCAAGTTGAAAGCTTGACCTCTCCTCAGAACAGCGGTCCTTTGACCGACAATCTGGCGTTGAGGAGGAAGCGGTGGCCTAACTAGACCACAAGCTGGAATTGCCTGATGATCAGGACCCCTGGCTGGAAGAGTTATCTGCTGAAATGGTTGGGGACAATCTCGCACTCCATGATCGGTAGAGCCACACCTAAAGCATCACCAATTGGCGTGCCTACATTCCTTGCGATCATGCCCAGGCAACCGACAGAAATCACAGTAACCACTCCTTTGAGAACCAGCAGCTGAGTAAGGAGTTACTCTGACTGGATGGGTTGGGACAGGCCTCCGAACAGTACCACCAGACCTAGCAACAGAATGCGGAACAGTCCGCTAAGAATACGACGCACCACCACGAGCCGGCTCCTGGGCTCAAGCTGCTTCAAGGGCCTCAGCATAAGTATGCAGACAGAGAGAGACCAGATGCCTCTTGATATCCTGTTCAAGCCCATTTGTGAATCTACGAGCCCTATCCTCTTTGGTTGTCACAAGAACGGCAGCGAAGCGGCTAAGCCTAGTAAACTCAGCAGCGTACTCATCCACTGTCCTGGAACCCTGTTGCAAGAAAGTCAACGTTACAACATTCATAATTATCCATGCAATATTGTAACAAATCCAAAATGGAACAATGACTTAACCTGTTTTAGGGCCAGAAATTGCTGTTCCATCTCAACTCGAGTACTACTGGGGAAGAACTTCTCCAAGAATCCCCGAGTAAAAGTAGCCCAATCAATAGGCCTCTCAAGGCGCTCCGACTCAGCCATCCACCAAATATGTGCCCAATCCTCCAGCTGGATGGAAACGTCCACCTGATCAGCCTCTGCAACACGAGCCGCTGCCAACAAGTGCTCAGTCCGGATCAGCCGTTGTTTAGCTTCCAAAGGCGTCTTAGTGCCAGAAAAACGATCGGGATGCAGCCTCATAAAGTCTGTAACTGTCCCCGGGGGAGGCGGAAGAGTTGCCTGCACAGACACAATAGGAGGCGGAACCCGGGCAGCTTCAAGGGCAGCCATCATCAGATCACTGTGGTTTTGCTGCTGATTAATCAGCCGCTCAAGCGCAATCGTGACAGCCTCAATCGGATCAACCTGTGACTGGGAAGTAGACCATTATGAGCCATAGTCTGCACAAAACTAAAAATAATTAGTATCCAGAATCTGAGTTGGTATTATGTTTCATTTATACATGTATGGTTGGTGAAGTGTTGTGCAGATCCTAGTTCGAGCCAAGCTTGTCTAATATATTAGTTGCCTAATACATTAGCCAAACCTGATGCTCTGATACCACTAAAAACCCTGTCACGCCCCGCTTCCCAAAAATACGGAATACAAGTACGTAACAAAATTCCAGCAAATGATTTTCATCATCCATAAGCTGTTTCAAGAATCTTTGCAACACATCACAAGAAATATCAGAGTCGGAAGCAAAAGGCACAACCATTCATGAATACTTGCAACAAATTACCAACAGGAATTTACTTGAAACTAAATACAATATTCTCAAATAAATCAGAGTATGGAGAAAACAAATATCTTGGGTCACATCGTCCAAATACAAATAATATCCAAATAAACCAAAATAGACTTTATTCCAGTTCAAGCAACAAGAAAATAATAATAATAAAGCAAGTCTCCAGCATTTAAAACATCATCTCGCCAATACCTTCAGGCAGTTGACCATCCCGATCTGCAATTAATAAATTTGCAGGAAAAGGGAAAAAGAAGAAAACAAGTACCCGTCAATTGCAAGTCGCGGGTCACAAATAATGTAGGATACAAGCACATGGGAAAACTAACTGACAACATGGTATACTAGCAGGTATGGGTAACATATGTCAAGTGTCAAGTCAACAGGTAAACAGGTAAACATGTATAATTATTAGGTAATCAGGTAAGCAGGTAAATTTGTATCAAGTATTAGGAAATCAGGTAACAGGATAATCAGATAACAGGTATACAGGTATCATGTATCAGGTAAACATGTATCAGATTATATTACGTTAAATATTGTTATTTTACTATCTAGGTAGCACTTCATGCGCCTCAACTTTTATCACATGGTTGCTACAACAAACAGTTTCTCTTAGTAAGATTTTTATAGTGGAGTCCATAGGGCAGTGTACTTAGGTACAGGAAACAGGAACAGGTAGAACCTAGTGGTTCTCTTCTACTCTACACCTTCTTACATAAGAAGCAATGTAGACAGGGTCAGAAACAGGTATAACCTAGTGGTTATCTTCCGAGAATACCTTCCTATAGGGAAGCATGCAATCAGGTACAGGTAAACAGGCAGGCAGGACACTAGTCCTCTTCTAAGTACACATTTCTATATTTTCCACTACTAGATCTTCTCTTAAACCCCGGCTTAGTTACTTTTATTATTATGGTCATCAAAAGGCATGAGTGGGTACAAAATAATTTCAAACTAAAATGGTATAATCAGGTTTAGGTTCAGGAAAACAAATCAGCATGCATGGATGATATACATTCACATATACGAGCAAAATAGTGTATGTTCACAATCAGGACAGTAAGACCAACCAGTATTAAAACAGTGATTCTAAAAGCTACAAACATGCAAACCAAGATCCTTCAATGGATCTGGAAACTAGACATCTACATGCATCCAACGAGTATAATTAAGTCACAAACTAGTTCACAACATCTCAACTCAAAACTAATTTGATTACAGAATTTATGTTCAGCCAGAAAACAGGGCAACAACTTCAAAAGCATGAAAACAGCATGAAAACATATCAAATAATTCCACAAAAAATCTGGGGTAACCCCCTATAGGTATAGACTCAATATAACAAGTTTCAGAATATTCCAGTAAGTATAGATCAACCATAAAAAATAAGGAGCAATACGAAAACATAGTTTTAACGAATTTGGAATTCTCAACACTGCTGTACGAAAATTAGGATATCTCGCAATCAATGAATCGAAATCCAATTCCGCCCAAACGATATGAAAATAGATGAAATTTACTAACTTTCATATTTCACAATAAATTTTCATACAGTATAAGAAATTGCAGTGAAAACAGAGTTCTTTACTGAACAGCGCGCAATTTACAGCATGAATAGATTTTAGAATAGAATACGAAACACCACATAAACCTCATCTTTAAAATCCATCAAAAATCTAGGTTGTCCCTAATATCATAAGGAAACACTGAGAAAAATATTATACCAAGATATTATGTATAGCCTAGTTCTTGAAAATAAATTGTTAACAAAATTTACCCAAAACAGAATTTGGAATCTATCGACACGTCTGTACCAAAACCATCATAACTCAGTCATACGAACTCTAAATCAAGTGAAACCTGTGGGGTTTGAAAATAGACAAATTTATCTAAAATCCATCTTTTATTTAGGAATTGAGATTCGGACTGTAGCATGGACGAAAACAGCAATCAAAACAGAACAAGCAGCAATTACCGATTTCACACCTCTAACCAAAAACATCATAACTTCATGAATATTGATCCAAACATAACCAAACTTAAAATACAACCTACCAATCATCTAAACATCATGATTTACGGTTACTAACATGACCACACCTACTATTTTCTCATGGGCATTCAATCAAACACAATTCACACAAGTATTCATATACATGCATCAAAATCATGTTTTGGGTAAAACCTAGGTCATTATCCTATCAAGTTTGGTGTCATAAGTCATTTATGGCCAAATTATCACAATAGAGACAAAACCCATCAAGGAAAACAAAATCTTTGGTTGTCTCTAGATCCAACTACACTACAGGTGAACTTTTTGACTTGTATCAAACCAATGAATTGAAGTAAAAGTTACTTGCCTTGTAGTGAAGATGAACGCGAAGAAATTTGTCCAAGCAACAAAACCCACGAGCAAAATCCTTCCAAGGGAGAATCCAAGCGAACCCACGAACAAAACGCCTAGACGAACAATCTCTTTGATGCAACGAACGAAGGGGAGGCTACCCACTTCAAGGAACACAAAGAGGATGGTTTTGTGATGATTTTGCTGATGGTGGTGTTGTTCTTAGGTGTCGGCCACAAGGAAGGAGGGTGAGGGTTTGTAGGGTTTGTATGGAGAAGGGTTTGCAATGGAGATTAGTGGTGGCCAGGGTTTGAGAGGCTAGGAGAGAGAAGCTCGGTTTTGGGATGAAGGCAGGCTGGGAGTTGAAGTTAGGAGGGAGGCCGGGATGTAATTTAGAGGGAGAGAGATAATGATTAGGGTTAGGGTTTATTAGGAGATTAGGGTATATATTTATGGGGTTAATGTGGGTTAATGGGTAGTGGATATCAATATGTAGTAATAGGTATACAATTGGGTAATGGGTATTGGGTAGATTTCAAATAGGGATACAATCTAGAGTGAATTTTATGGCTCCTAAAAATCTCATTAAGGGCCAAATTTTTTTTTTTAAAAAAATTTGGAAAATCACCGCCAAAAATCCATCACACCACCATGGAAAATTTTAATGAAGATAATGCGGCCAAAAATGAAGAAAGGAACCGAAAATGGCGAAAACGAACCAAAACGACGATCAAACAACACCAGGAGCTCAAAATGAAAGAAAAAGAATATCTATTGAAAATAATCCAATATACGGTTCCGAAAAATACAAAAGATATAAAAATACACAAAAAAAATAAAAAATACACTCCAAAATACATAAAATGAAAAACAAGGGTTACACTACATAACAAGTATGACCATTTGAATGATTAATTATATTTGTGGGCTTCACAAATAGAGGGCTTAGTCTTGTGGGCCAAATAATAAAGTAATAGTTTATTAAAGTGGACTCAAATTAAGAAAATAGTGTTTTATGCTTTATAAAATAGGCTTTTAGAAAAATAAAAGAAGAAAATAACTGTTCATACTATAAAATGAAATTTTATATATAAAAATAAATAAATAAATATACACATGAAATTTGCACGTGCACAACACGTGAATATCAACATTTTCTCTAAAATGAATGTTTAGGGTATTAAACAAACTAAGCACCAAGAACGGATCTTCCCGAGAGTCATACAAAGCTCTTCTCAACTTTATGGAGGCAAAGAGATTTCGGGCTTATTTTGACCCTAGAGAAGGATGATTCTTCGACCGACTTTTGAAAAGAATTTGTAGATCTTCGAGTCAGTTTCGAAACAAGGGGTTACACGCTCCAATCGAAACTCTATAGCACCGTGAAAGCTAGTTACAATACAGCTCACCAAAGCAACGTTCGAAGGCCATATCTGAGCAGACAAGAAATCGAACGAAAGTGGCGAAAATGGCATTGACAAGTCAACAATCAACATTGACAAGTCAATGGTCAAACAACATGGGTCATCTCATTATCATTCACCAGTGCTCATCCCATAGTTCGCCAGCATCGTTCGCCGTTAGCATTTCCCAGTGCTCACCCCATTGTTCACCAGCAGCATTCGTCAGTGCTCGCCCCATCATTCACCAGCAGCGCTCGCCCCATCGTTCACCAGCATCGTTCGCCAACGAACGCCTTCATCGATCACCAACGCATGCCTAGCAGACAGGAAACCGATCGAAAAATGAGACAAATGGCTCTCCTCCCAATTCATGCCCAATCTTGATCAACGGCTGAGATTAAAATTAAAAAAAATTCAACTCCAAAAGGATATTGGAGTCCGTGTCTAAGCCCAGTTGAATTTTTAATCCGAAACTCACTATCTAAAACCTGAAGCACTGAAAACTCCTCATCTTTGAAAACCTAACTCGAAAGCTTCGTCACCGAACTCCAAGCTATTGCCGAGCACCCATTACCGAACTCCAAGCTGTCGTCTAGCTCCTCCAAACTCGTCAAACTCCGTTCTCACCGAATCCCCTTTATCATCACCGAGCTCATCGCTTTCATCCTCACGAAGCTTCTTCCTCGCCAAAGCTCCATAAGCAATTGAGGTCCATCACCATAGCTTCATTGACCTCCACAGCCATGCTCCTTCCTCGCCGAGCTTCAACTCAAACTCTAAAACCGTCACTTCGAAGCACAACCTCGACGAACTTCCCCACATCACAACCGAGCTCCCTCGCCAAAGCTCGAAGCTTCGTCAAGCTGGAAACCTTACTGAGCTCATCTCCACGCCAACGAGTTCCCCTGGCTAAGCTCCCCTCGCAAAGCTCCTCTCTTAGCCAACCTCCATTAACCCTGATGCGCGCCGAGCAACAATGAAACCAAACGAAAAGAGAGAGAAAAAATCTACATCCCGATCCGTGCTCCATCGTTATTAACGGTCATGATTAAATCAAGGTATTTTTTTATTTAGTTATTTTATTTAATTATTAATTGAATTAATAATTTAAAAATTCTTCAAAAGGTATAAAAATTCAAAAATTTTTATAAAAAATTCTAAAAATATTTATTAATTCTAAAAAAAATAATTTGATTCTGAAAAATTAATTATTAATTGAGAATAATTAATTAAAATTTTGGAAAACTAATTATTAAAATTTGGAAAATGATTAAAAATTGGGAAAAAAATCATAAAGTCCAAAAATTCTAAAAATAGCTTTGGGTATTTTAAAAAGCTCAGAATAACACCGTTACACCTCGTGCAAGATCCCAACTTCCCTGAGAACTCTAATAAGTTCTGTAAACCATTAAAAATGGGACGAAGTACTCCTCAAAGGCTGTGAAACTCGATCTTCAGGAGTGGGGGGCTTGTGATATGGGAAAAATTAGAACTAAATTGGGACTTTTCAAATTGGACACAAATCTTAAAACTCTCAGGGGTAAAATAGTAATTTCACCTATAAATGGGTCCGTGAATGGAAATTGGGCCTCTTTCGAGCCCAATGATCCAAAAACGGATCTATCTCACTCGGTTGTCATAATAGTCCCATGCAAATGTGTCCATATCGTTTAAAAATATAGTTATGATTATCTATAAGAGACGGTTCAAAAATTAGATCTCTTATCCGGGGGAGTTTAAAATCCAAATCCCCTCAACTACTCTTATCTATTCAAGAAGAAGAGATTATTGATTCAATCCAAAAAGAATGGGAAGTAGAGATAAATCATTATCTTGAAACTGACCCCCAAGGTGACTATAAATACCCCTCTACCCCGACCATAAAAAATGTAATGAGTCTTTTCTCCACCAAAGCTCTCTCTTTTTATTATTGAGTTCTGACTAGAGCATCGGAGGATCTGTCGTAGGGATCAATCCCTGTGTTTCAGACTTTGTAGGTCAATCGGAGCGATCGTCATCATCAAGATCAGATCGAATGGTGTAAACAAGTCAGATTCAACAGTCAATACTAGCGAAAGTAAAAAATATAAGCTTTTTATTGTTTTTAAAAAGAACATATATCATCTGTTTGCTCCCACACAGAAATTAGCAGCAACATTAGGTTAGCATAATTTAGAGATCCGTTGTTTGTAACAGTTCTATTCCCAAGGAAATGAAATTTGGTGTTGTTCTGATTCATATGAACATGATCACACTTGTGTCCTCGAAGTAATTCATCTAATAACTTTTTTGAAGAAATGAGTCTAATTAATTGTTACATATGAGAATTGATTGTATGTGTTAGGTGAACAGAGAGAGATTTACAGAAAAGATGAATTATTATTATTTGGCACTAAAGGCCAGTATATATAAAATACATGTACAATCTCAGCCATACATCTAATATATATATATAACACCCCCTCTCAAACTCATGGTGGGTCAATTCGTTTGAGTTTGCCCTAAGCACCAGAATCTCTAGAGAAGTCACAAAATGGAGTGAAATGGTCTCTGCCTCAAATTTCTCACGTACAAAGTGACAATCAGTATCTAAATGCTTTGTCCACTAATGAAAGATCGGGTTGATTACAATATGTATAGCACTCCGGTGTCACAATGAAGAGTTGTCACGCCTCGCTTCCCAAAAGAAATACTGAATACGTGTACGTGGCAAAGCCCAGTGAATGGTTTTCATCATTCATAAGTTGTAGGATCAACTCAGCATCATAACAAGAAATATAGCAAAATATACTCAACCACGCATGCATAAATAATTTATTAATCAACAGAAAATATTTGAAACAAATATAAATATCCCAAATAAGTTCAAGATCGGGATCCAAGTAAAACTTCGGGGCTACAAGCCCGTTACAAGTTTTAAGTAGCAACAAGAATTAAATAAACTCAAATACAAAATAACTAAAGCAAGTTTTTCCAAGCGAAGCCTAGAATGTTTGCTCAACAACTCCTGCAGGCAACTTATCTCCAAAACCTGTATATATATTATGTAGAAGAAAAAAATAGAGAAACAAAGACAGACGCCCGTTAGTGCAAGTTACGGGCCACAATTAGTACATGCAAGGGGTATGAAAACAAGTGCAAGAAAATATATAACAAGATTCGAAATTAAGGGTATACAACATGATATAACAGGGATGCAACATGTAGTGAAGTTCAAGAGACTAGCTAGCAAGTAAGATAAATCAAGTAATAGGATCGGGTAACAAATACAAGTAGCAAGAACAAGTAACTAGTAAGAATGTAATTTGTATCAAGTATCGAGCAACAAGTATCAAGTGAGGCAGGTATCAAGTGTGTACAAGTAACAAGTTATTCTTAAGTATATTGTTTAATTGTATCTGGGTAGCACTTCATGCATTCCAAATTTTTACCACATGGTTGCTACTTACAAACAAGTTACGTTTAGGCCTAGTTGTGGATTTTATAGGGCGGTGTACTCAGGCATCAAGTATCAGGAAAGCAAGGTTCATGAATGCAATAATAATATAACAAGTTCACGAACCAAGTACCAGTTCGTGAAAGCATTAACTCTATAACAAGTTCATAAACCAAGCAATGGGTTCATGAATGCACTGAAGATATAACAGGTTCATGAACCAAGTAATGGGTTGATGGATACACTAATGGTACAACAAGTTCACGAACCAAGTGTAACCCCCATTTCTGTTTATACGGATTTGTATTTTTCTTTTCCTGTATTCTTGTATTTAAATTTTTTCTATAAATTTTTCTACTCTTTTGAACCCAAATTTTTGCATTCATTTAAATACCCGCCTATTTTGTTTGAACCCCGAATTTCATCCTACACTACTTATCACTATTTGATTATTTAACTTCTGATTATTATTTTACTATTATTATTGCTATTGTTATTATTATTATTATTATTATTATTATTATGAAAAACCCAAAGATCCTAATTCATTATAAAATATTTAATTGTTTATTTAATTTTTTTGAAGCCCAACCCAAGCCCATTTCATATTGAACTCTAATCCACTAACCCAAACCCAACTCCCCTATTATATGTTTGTTGACCAGATCAACAAAACCCCATCATAATCCCCCACTCTTCAAATCCCGTAACCCCACAACCCCCTGTTGGATCCTGTAGGCAGGGCAACAAACACTAGAGGAAAGAAACCCACTCTTCCACCAAGAGTGACAAACCTGACTCTACACCCTAGAGTCATTCTCTCCAACCGAGAGGAAAAGAAAACAATAAAAATTGTTTACAATCAACCTATAGCCTTGTTTGTGATTGTGATATAGTACGTAGCTAAATAGTTGACTTCTATATCCAGTCCAGAATGAAATTAAATATTATACTGGACTGAAGACAGAGAACCAAGTCTTAGTGAATTGAAAGCTTTAATCTCTTGAAAGTATGAAAATTTAAGATCTCAAAAAATGCTTGGAGTATTAGTTAGTTTTTACAGTGGATTCTAACCTCTATTTATAGAGTTAGATACACTGGACGTTGGGAAAAAGTTGCTCCAACTGTCATCCAATGGAAAAAAAGATTTGAATTTGAAAAAGCAATTTTAAAAACATAAAACTGTCAAATGCACTTGAACAGTCGACTGGGATGCCATAATGAGTCGACTGGTCAGAGTTTGAATAAAATTAGGCAGTTTTGTACCAACTCAGTCGACTGGAGCAAGTAGCAGTCGATTGGTACTCAACAGCTAACTAGTTCAAGCTATTTTGACTTTTGGTTTTGAAAAACATACATTTAGAATGAGTTATATGTGAGTGTATGTGTGTGTGACAAGGCTGCACATCATTCTAAGACTCAAAATAAAAAATATTACATTTGTTTTACAAGACAAAAATAAATGTCATTGAAACAGGTCTTGACTTGAGTCTTTGAGTGAAGCCTTTGTCAATATCCAGAGCTTGTGCTTGTTCATTTGTTCAGCTGTATAGAAATGAGGCCTTTGTGTATATAACCTGCAATTATATAGTATAGCACAGATACATGTTGTAGTGTGTTGTAATCATCAAAATCAAGAATCAACATTCTCCCCCTTTTTGATGATGACAACACAATAGCTGATAATAACAAAAATAGTAATACAAGCATTGAAATGCTCCCCCTATTAAAAGCACATAATGCATAAGCAGAAATCATCACAAAACTGAACATAAAAAAAATATCAAAAATATAAGATTAGACGACTTAACAAGGAATCAGTCGACTTAACAGAACTTATCAAAAATATCAGATTAGTCGACTTAACAAGGAATCAGTCGACTTAACAGAACTTTTCAAAAATATCAGATTAGTCGACTTAATAAGGAATTAGTTGACTTAACAGAACTAAAAAAATATGAGGTCTTCTCCCCCTTTGTCATCAACAAAAAAAGACACAAGTGGGAAAAACCAAAGCAGTGGTAAGATAATAATGGAGTCTTACAAAAATGAAGAAAATAATGAACAACTGAAATAGCTGAATAATGGAGTCTTACAAAAAACAACAGATTCTTACAAAATTAACCACATATAAAAATGCAATAAAATACATAGTAAAGAAAACAAAAATCCGCAATCTTCGTCTTCGTCATTGTCACCAACATCTTGAGAAGGAGGTGGAAATTGAGTGGTAAATAACTGAGTCAGATTGGAGATTTTGGATTCAAGGGAATCAATATGGGAGTCAAGGGTATCTTGACGATCCATGAGATAGTTAACAACATTATATAGACTACGTGGATCATCAAAATCAGCACGGGGACGAGAAGAGCTGGAGGCTGAAGATGGTCTAGCAGAAGTTGCTAAAGAAACTTGGGTGTGCGGAGTAGGCCTAGGGGAATATCTAGGGGAAGGATCAAGAAGCTTCATGCGTGCTAAACTAGCACGATCGAAGCACTCATAATGCTTAACTACATTAGTCTCGGAGTCGAGATCAATATCATAATCAAGGAAGACACGAGTGAGGAGACCACCAAAAGGTAGAAAGTGAGTATGAGACTTGTGGAGTCTAGAAAAGATGACACGACCCCAAATGATATTTATTTTACCAAAAATTGCATATACCGCTTGTTGCAATTCCATGGAATACTGATCAAAACTCCCTGTTTTGGGAAGAATATTATATGATAGTATTCTTGCAACAAGTTTTGCAATAGGGGTGATAGATTTATTAGACATGGGGGGTCCATGGTTTGGCAAAAAGATTTCAGACAAGATAGATGCATCATCTAAAATGATCTCACCTAAATCAAGTCCCTCATCATTAATACCCATAATAAGATTAATTCGCTCAGAAGTGAGTTTAATCTTCTTATTTTTTCCAGAAGAATAAACAATGACTTCTCCTTCATCCGATTGAACTACTCTCATATTAGAAAAAAAAAGATAAATGAGTTGTGGGTAGTAGTGAGGTTGATTTTCCAATGATAAAAAGTCATAAAGACTACAATTTTGAAATAGGGAAATAAGATTGAACCTATCTAGATCATTGAAATTTACAAATCTACCTGAAAAAATTATAATGGTACAAATAAGATACCATTTCTCCAGGAGATCAGGACTCCTAAGATACTGAGAATAGTCCTTAGAAGAAGAACTATCATCTACATGGGAGGTCTTAGATCTTTTTGGTGCCATTAAAAAAGAGGAAAGGGAAGAGAGTATACCAACAAAGAGAAGAGAATCAAAACAGCAAAAGAAGTTTGAAATCAGCAGTTCCAAACAGCAGATCCAAGTAGCAATCCGGTAGTCGACTCACGATCTTCCTCTGTTCTCCTTAGGGTTTCAGATCTTAAAATTGGGTAAAAGTGAAAGTGAAAAAGATGGAGGCAGTGAAGAGGGTTTTATCAAAAGCGAACGACTGAGATTGAGAGTAAATGAGATCAACGGCTCAAAAGAAGTTAAGAATGAGTCAAAGGATAAAAATTGTCTCAAAAACTGTGTGACGATTCGAAGTTGAAGACATACTGATTTGCGACAGTCGACTGGTATTAAGGTACAGTCGACTTAGTCGAGAGAAAATAAATAATTATAACAACTGATCAGTCACCTTGGTGAAATCTCAGTCGACTGGTCAGAAAGGCAAATAAGTATATAAAGAAATACGGGACAGTCGACTGAACATCATATACAAGTCGACTTAAAAGAAATGTTTTCAACAAATATCAAGAAAATTACATATCCCTAGTTCTCTTCTTAAGGTAATAAAAGTATATTTTTTAAGGGGTTTTGTAAAGATATCAGCTACTTGTTTATCAGCAGAGATAAAGTCTAAAGATATGTCTCCTTTAAAAACATGATCACGTAGAAAATGATGTCGAATATCAATATATTTCATACGTGAATGTTGAACCGGATTTTTAGATAAGTTAATTGCACTGGTATTATCACATATTATTGAAGGTTTTTCAAAAGAAATACCATAATCTAATAAGGTTTGCTTCATCCACAAAATCTGTGCGCATGCCAAACTTGCAGCGATATATTCAGCTTCTGTAGTAGATAGGGATACCGAATTTTGCTTTTTACTGCACCAAGAAACTAGTGAATGTCCCAAAAAGTGACATGTTCCACTAGTGCTCTTGCGATCAATTTTACTATCAGCAAAATCAGCATCACTGTACAACAAAAGTTAGAAATTGTCGGTACGTGGATAGAATAAACCATAATCAGATGTGCCTTAAATATATCTTAAAATTCGTTTCACAGCTTTTAAATGAGATTCTTTAGGACTAGATTGATATCTAGCACACAAACATACACTGAACATAATATCTAGTCTACTAGCGGTTATATATAAGAGTGAGCCATTCATACCTCGATAGAGTTTCTGATCGACATTATTACCTAATATATCTTTGTCAAGGGTAGTGGTAGTAGCCATAGGTGTGGATTTACTACTTGTACTATCCATGTTAAACCATTTGAGTAATTCTTTTGCATATTTTTCTTGATTAATAAATATGCATTTGAAGACTGTTTAATTTGTAGTCCAAGAAAATAATTGAGTTCACCCATGTGACTCATCTCAAACTCATTTTTCATGGTGTTAGCAAACTGTTGACATTGATTATTATTAGTAGAACCAAAAATTATATCATCAACATATATTTGTATGATTAAAATATTATTCTTAATTCTCTTAATAAACAAAGTAGTATCTACTTTACCTATCTCAAACCTTGTTTCTAAAAGAAAAGTTTTCAATCGATCATACCAAGCACGTGGTGCTTGTTTAAGACCGTGTAAAGCCTTTTTCAATTTATAAACATGGTTTGGGAATTGTTCATGTTCAAAACCTGGTGGTTGTTTAACATAAACATTCTCTTTTATAAACCCATTAAGAAAAGCACTTTTAACTTCCATTAGATAAAGTATAAAATTCATGAAACAAGCAAAAGATAATAAAATATGAATTGATTCTAATCTAGCAACTGGAGCATATGTTTCATCAAAATCTATGCCTTCTTCTTGATTATATCCTTGAGCAACTAGTCTTGCTTTATTCCTAACAACTTGTCCTGATTCAT
Organism: Hemerocallis citrina; assembly: GCA_017893485.1. NCBI lineage: Eukaryota > Viridiplantae > Streptophyta > Magnoliopsida > Asparagales > Asphodelaceae > Hemerocallis > Hemerocallis citrina. The sequence continues at coordinate 111,363,107 of CM030360.1, read as the reverse complement.
CTAACTTATTTTTGAATACCCATTTGGTACCAATAATAGTATGATCAGGAGGTCGTGGAACTAAATCCCATACATCATTCCATATGAATTGGTTTAACTCATCTTGCATGGCATTCATCCAAAATTCATTCTCACATGCTTCTTGTATATTTTTCGGTTCAAAATCCAACAAGAAGGCTGTATGAGATATCATATTAATATGGGATCGTGTCTGAATACCATGAGAGATGTCACCAATTGTTAAGTCATGAGGATAATCTCTAACTTCAACAAAAGATTTTTGTAAAGTTGAAGATATCACAATAGGATTAGTCGACTTGACAAGTTCCTTAGTCGACTGGTTTACATCAGTCGACTTGATGTCCTTATCGGTCGACTTATCTGCGAGACTAGTTTGTTCTAAAGATGTAATTACTTTATTTAAAGGTGATGAATCAGTTTCATCATCTTTAATTAAATTTGATGAAGGTAGAGATTCATCGAATGTAACATGCATTGATTCTTCAATAGTCATTGTTGACTTGTTAAAAATTCTATATGCTTTACTCCTATTTGAGTATCCTATAAAGATACCTTCATTAGATCTAGGATCAAATTTATCTAAATTATCTTTAGTATTCAGAATAAAATACTTACAACCAAATGTTTTAAAGTAAGAGACTTTAGGAATTTTGTTAAAAAATAACTCATAACAAGTCTTCTTTAGCTTAGGTCTTATTAGAATCCTGTTTAAAACATAACAAGCTGTAGCAACAGCTTCAGCCCAAAAATACTTAGGTAAATTGCTTTCAACAAGCATGGTACGTGCGCATTCTTGCAATGTCCTATTTTTCCTTTCAACCACTCCATTTTGTGGTGAAGCCCTAGGAAATGCAAATGAATGTGTTATACCATTCTTATAGCAATATTCTGTAAACGTTTCATTTTCAAATTTTCCATCATGATCACTTCTAATAGTGATTATGGTTAGAGATCTTTGGTTTTGAATTCGTTTACAAAAATTTGCAAATTCATCAAAAGCTTCATTTTTATGTTTTAAGAAGAAAGTCCAAGTGAATCGTGAAAAATCATCTACTAAAACAAATACATATCTACTTTTATTTAAGGAAGCAACTCTAGTAGGGCCAAATAAATCCATATGAATTAACTCGAATGGCCTAGTAGTAGAAATTACTTCTTTTGTTTTAAAAGTGGATTTGATTTGTTTTCCTAGTTGACATGCATTACATAACTAATCCTTTTTAAAGGATATTTTTGGCAGTCCTTTAACTAGGTTATACTTAGATATTTTAGAGAGATTTTTCATATTCACATGACAAAATCGTCTATGCCAAAGTCAAGAATCATTATTAGAAGCTATTAAACAAAAATCATTTGAAAACTCATTTGTATTCAAACATAATTCATAAATATTGTTTTTGCGAAAGCCTTGAAAAATAATGTTTTGCATAGTAGAATCATAAATTAAGCAAGCATCTTTTTTAAATACAATTTTATAACCTTTATCACATAATTGACTAATACTTAACAAATTATGTTTTAGTCCACTAACTAGGAAAACATTTTCTATAGTAGGGTTAGTGTTTTTACCAACCATGCCGATTCCTATGACTTTTCCTTTATTGTTGTCACCAAAGGTAACTGTTCCTCCATTGATGCTTTGTATGGTGGATAGGAGATTGGCATGACCAGTCATATGCTTTGTATGGTGGATAGGAGATTGGCATGACCAGTCATATGCTTTGAACATCCACTGTCAAGTATCCAACGGTCTTTCTTTGGTACCTATAAGATATTCAATGTGAATATGGTACCCTTTTCTTTGGGTCCAAAACATATTAGTTTGTAGGAAACCAAACCCATAATGAGTTTGATGTTCCTCCATAAGCAGAAATAAAATTCACAGAATTACATTCATTTAACATATATGAGTTGATATAAGCAGTTTTATCATTCAAACTCAAATTGACTGGAACCCATACAAGTTTGCTCTGTCCAGTCGACTTTATAACATCCTTCAGTCGACTTCTAATGTATGTCAGTCGACTGGAAGATAATGTAGGTCGACTTATAAGAGGTTTTGGTCTTGTTAAATAAGACTCAGTATCTCTGGACAGACGACTGGTGGATGGACTCAGTCGACTTGGCGGAACTTTAGATTTGCTTTTATCAATAGAACTTACAAGCTTAGGCTTTTCAAAGAACTCATAAAGTTTATGTTTAACACTAGAAATAGATTCAGGTTTATTTATACTAGTGTTTTTAGAAGAAAGATCCTTTACAAGAGACTTTTTAAAACCAAGTCCGAATTTTTGACTAGATTTTACTTGATTTTGAAGAACATCGTTTAAATTCTCTTTTCCTTTATTAAACTTAGATACGTTCTTGAAAATCTCTTCATAATTCTACTTTAGAGACTCAAGATCCATATCTAAACTTGAAATACGAGAATTTAAAGATTTTACTTCTTTATCAAGGTTTAGATTCTCTTGAGAAAGTGTTTGATTAATTTTCTCTAGGTTCTTAACTCTAATCTTTTCCTTTTTCAATTCTTGAAAAATTTCATTGAATGCATCGAGTAAATCATCTGAATCATAATCATTACTTACTTGATTCTGTGATGTCATGAAACACATGTTCGCAATCTCATTGGTTTCATCAATTTCTTCTTCTGAAGAAGAATCGCTGTCATCCCAAGTTGCTTGATATGTCTTTTTGTTTTTGGCAAACTTGTTCTTAGTGTATTTATCCTTCTTGAAGTTGGATGTCTTTCCCTTAGACTTTGTATTTTCTAGAGGACAATCCTTCTTCTACAGGACAATCCTTCTTCATATGATCAAGGTATTTTTTTATTTAGTTATTTTATTTAATTATTAATTGAATTAATAATTTAAAAATTCTTAAAAAGGTATAAAAATTAGAAAATTTTTATAAAAAATTCTAAAAATATTTATTAATTATAAAAAAAATAATTTAATTCTGAAAAATTAATTATTAATCGAGAATAATTAATTAAAATTTTGGAAAACTAATTATTAAAATTTGGAAAATGATTAAAAATTGGGAAAAAAATCATAAAGTCCAAAAATTCTAAAAATAGCTTGGGGTATTTTAAAAAGCTCAGAATAATACCGTTACACCTCGTGCAAGATCCCAACTTCCCTGAGAACTCTGATAAGTTCTGTAAACCATTAAAAACAGGACGAACTACTCCTCAAAGGCTGTGAAACGCGATCTTCAGGAGTGGGGGGCTTGTGATATGGGAAAAATTAGAACTAAATTGGGACTTTTCAAATTGGGCACAAATCTTAAAGCTCTCAGGGGTAAAATAGTAATTTCACCTATAAATGGGTCCGTGAATGGAAATTGGGCCTCTTTCGAGCCCAATGATCCAAAAACGGATCTGTCTCACTCGGTTGTCATAATAGTCCCAAGCATATGTGTCCATATCATTTAAAAATATAGTCATGATTATCTATAAGAGACGGTTCAAAAATTAGATCTCTTATCCGGGGGAGTTTAAAATCCAAATCCCCTCAACTACTCTTATCTATTCAAGAAGAAGAGATTATTGATTCAATCCAAAAAGAATAGGAAGTAGAGATAAATCATTATCTTGAAACTGACCCCCAAGGTGACTATAAATACCCCTCTACCCCAACCATAAAAAATGTAATGAGTCTTTTCTCCACCAAAGCTCTCTCTTTTTCTTATTGAGTTCTGACTAGAGCATCGGAGGGTCTGTCGTAGGGATCAATCCCTGTGTTTCAGACTTAGTAGGTCAATCGGAGCGATCGTCATCATCAAGATCAGATCGAATGGTGTAAACAAGTCAGATTCAACAGTCAATACTAGCGAAAGTAAAAAATATAAGCTTTTTATTGTTTTTAAAAGAACATATATCATCTGTTTGCTCCCACACAGAAATTAGCAGCAACATTAGGTTAGCATAATTTAGAGATCCGTTGTTTGTAACAGTTCTATTCCCAAGGAAATGAAATTTGGTGTTGTTCTGATTCATATGAACATGATCACACTTCTGTCCTCGAAGTAATTCATCTAATAACTTTTTTGAAGAAATGAGTCTAATTAATTGTTACATATGAGAATTGATTGTATGTGTTAGGTGAACAGAGAGAGATTTAGAGAAAAGATGAAATATTATTATTTGGCACTAAAGGCCAGTATATATAAAATACATGTACAATCTCAGCCAAACATCTAATATATATATATAACACCCCCTCTCAAACTCATGGTGGGTCAATCCGTTTGAGTTTGCCCCTAAGCACCAGAATCTCTAGAGAAGTCACAAAATGGAGTGAAATGGTCTCTGCCTCAAATTTCTCACGTACAAAGTGACAATCAGTATCTAAATGCTTTGTCCACTCATGAAAGATCGGGTTGATTACAATATGTATAGCACTCCGGTGTCACAATGAAAAGTTGTCACGCCTCGCTTCCCGAAAGAAATACTGAATACGTGTACGTGGCAAAGCCCAGCGAATGGTTTTCATCATTCATAAGTTGTAGGATCAACTCAGCATCATAATAAGAAATGTAGCAAAATATACTCAACCACACATGCATAAATAATTTATTAATCAACAGAAAATATTTGAAACAAATATAAATATTCCAAATAAGTTCAAGATCGGGATCCAAGTAAAACTTTGGGGCTACAAGCCCGTTACAAGTTTTAAGTAGCAACAAGAATTAAATAAACTCAAATACAAAATAACTAAAGAAAGTTTTTCCAAGCGAAGCCTAGAATGTTTGCTCAACAACTCCTGCAGGCAACTTATCTCCAAAACCTGTATATATATTATGTAGAAGAAAAAAATAGAGAAACAAAGACAGACGCCCGTTAGTGCAAGTTACGGGCCACAATTAGTACATGCAAGTGGTATGAAAACAAGTGCAAGAAAATATAAAACAAGATTTGAAATCAAGGGTATACAACATGATATAACAGGGATGCAACAAGTAGTGAAGTTTAAGAGACTAGCTAGCAAGTAAGATAAATCAAGTAATAGGATCGGGTAACAAATACAAGTAGCAGGAACAAGTAACTAGTAAGAATGTAATTTGTATCAAGTATCGAGCAACAAGTATCAAGTGAGGCAGGTATCAAGTGTGTACAAGTAACAAGTTATTCTTAAGTATATTGTTTAATTGTATCTGGGTAGCACTTCATGCATCCCAAATTTTTACCACATGGTTGCTACTTACAAACAAGTTACGTTTAGGCCTAGTGGTGGATTTTATAGGGCGGTGTACTCAGGTATCAAGTATCAGGCAAGCAAGGTTCATGAATGCAATAATAATATAACAAGTTCACGAACCAAGTACCAGTTCGTGAATGCATTAACTCTATAACAAGTTCATGAACCAAGCAATGGGTTCTGAATGCACTGAAGATATAACAAGTTCATGAACCAAGTAATGGGTTGATGGATAATCTAATGGTACAACAAGTTCATGAACCAAGTGTAACCCCCGTTCCCGTTTATACATATTTGTATTTTTCTTTTCCTGTATTCTTGTATTTAAATTTTTCCTATAAATTTTTCGAGTCTTTTGAACCCAAAATTTTGCATTCATTTAAATACCCGACTATTTTGTTTGAACCCCGAATTTCAACCTACACTATTTATCACTATTTGATTATTTAATTCCTGATTATTATTTTACTACTATTATTAGTATTGTTATTATTATTATTATTATTTTGAAGAACCCAAAGATCCTAATTCATTATAAAATATCTAGTTGTTTATTTGATTTTTTTGAAGCCCAACCCAAGCACATGTCATATTGAACTCTAATCCGCTAACCCAAACCTAACTTCCCTCATATCTGTTTGTTGACCAGATGAACAAAACCCCCTCACATACCCCCACTCTTAAGATCCTGTAACCCCATAACTCCCCCACTCTCTCATAACTACCTATTATTATATATTATATTTAATATATTATATTATAATCTATTTAAAACCCCCTCCCGTTCTCTCTCTCCTACCCTCTCTCAGTCTCTCTCTCTTCTCTGTTCCCAAACCCAACAGAGCGCAACCCATCATCTTCTCCAAACTTTCGTCCTCATGCTCCACCTTGCGATCCTCGCCGATCCTTATCACCCTGCCGTTCGACTGCCCCTGACGTTGTCTCCGCCTTCAACCGCCATCACACCGTCGCCCTGCTACCCTATCACCAGTCTCACCTCACTGCCAGCAGCAGCTTCCCCATTGTTGTCGTCATCCTCTCCCTCTTCCTCGTCTTCCTCGACTCGAAGCCTCATCATCACCCTCTGCTTCATCTCCACCTCTAGCATCACAGCATCCCCTAAGCTCCTCCGCCTCCGTTACTCCTCGTCATCTCGCTTGAGCATTGCCATAGCGACTTCGATCGTCATTGCCATCATCGTCCCTGAGCCATTGCCATCGCCTCCGTTCTTGCCACCTCGACTGCACCCTCGCCTCCTTGCTACTACTCCTCCCACCTCCTACGACCACCAACCATCACCTTGTCCGCCAGTTGCTATCATCAAAGTCGCGACCACCTCCGTCGACCGAACCCCAGCCCTGCCTCCAGTTCTTCTTGCTGCTCCCATATTCCGTCGAGCCACCCTCGACTCGATCTCCAACCCACCTTCATTCTCTCTCCCTCTGTTTTGGAAACAGAGCTCTTCCGTCGCCACATGCGCTCCCTCGTCGCAGTCCACCCTCGACCATCACGGCAAGTAGTCGACGATGCCCTTGCCATTGCCGTGTTGCTGCATTGCCACTACCGGTGACCACCGTAGCCATCATCGAAGTCAACATCGAGCCGAAGCCTCTGTCGCTGTGCTGATTGGGCATACCTGGTGTTTGCTGTTCTTGCTAAAATCATTGTTTACCGTTTGCCCCGTGCTGCTGCTGTATGATTGGGCAGATTCGGTGTATGATGTTTTGCACATTGTTGTTTGCATGTTGCTATTTTGGCATGTCGTGTCTTGCACGTGCTTCCGCATGTTGCTCGAATGTTGTTGTGTGTTTGCTCGCACGTTGAACGCATGTGCTTTCATGTGTGCATCGTTCGTGTGTAGTTGCCCTGGGATCCTAATCCTGTTATTCTCTATATTCGGATTAACCATATAAAAAGGCAAGTCATCTCACCCTTGAGTTGTATTGTATCGTATTCGAGATCGTTTATTGAATTACACAAGTAAATCTATATTGATTAACGTATATCTTCTATTGCTATCTATCATTGGAATACTACGGATTTACACGAGCGAATCCAAGTAGTAGTCTTGACTTCATGCCGTCCTTTTGCTTCCAATTTGTGGAGATCTTGCATGCATTCATGTGGTTAATTATTGAATATAAGAATAGGGATTGTTATTGTAATTCATGTCATGACATTACACAACTATTATAGAGTGTATGCTAGTATTGATTGTTCACATGATTTATGTAAGAGTATTAGTTGACTGTGATTAGTAAGAGTATGGACATTATACATCTTAATACCATGTTTACATAGACGTATTTGTTGTAATTAATGTTGTCAACAACCATTGCATATTGATTGAATAAAGAATTATTAACAAGCCGGGGTTTAAGGATGACTTAAGTAGTGGACAATATAGGAACTGTACTCGGAGGAGGGGCCCATGCTTCCCTAAATATTGTTAACGGGACGATGGATTGTAGCTTACGACAGTAACCCAACCTATTGTGTATTGTATCGAGGCCAATTATCTTATCGTGCAGTAATTATTGAATTACAACTATCTAATATTGATTATCGTTGCCGAGTACATGAACTATAAAATCCACCACTAAGTCTAAATGTAACTTGTTTGCATGTAGCAACCATGTGCCAAATAAATGGGAGGCATGAAGTGCTACACTAGTTAGGATTAAAATGAATAATAGACTTAAGATTGTCATCGCATCCTCATTACATACTGTCATCGTTATTGAATAATGTTATCGTTATTGTTACCATTATTGACATCATTTATTGTTATTGTTATTGATCATCGTCATTACACATTGCATTGTTATCATTTTTCCATTGTTCATTTCTATCGACTTTATTGTTTATTGAATTCATTGTTATATCATAAATGCCATTGTTTCATTGCTTTCTTTACTTGCTGTACACGACTTGCTCTAAGGACATATTATTCTCTCTTTTCAGATGAACAGCGTACAAGTAATCAAGGAGAATTGCCTGATGGATTGGAGAACTACAATGGTGAAGAATGGATAGCATTGCCGCTTAATTAATTATTGTTTTGTTATGACGACTTAAATAATTGAACATCATTATTTCTTTGTATTCTGGGCTTTTTGACCCGAATATTGTTATTGTTGTTTTCAGTGTTGGATTATTATTTTATTTGGTTATTTCTTGCTAAAATTCTAAGTATTGTTATTCATGTGATTATCTTTTCATTGCATGCGTGGTTGTATTGCTCATCGTTATATTGTTGAGTTAAATCGATAACAGCTTATGAATGACGCAAGTCATTTGTTGGGTCAACATCACATGCTTGCATTCTATTTTTTGGGAAGCAGGGTGTGACACCAAGTAATGGGAAACACCGGCCCCCTTCCAAGTACACATACCTATATTTTCCACAACTACGGTCTTTCCCATAAATCCCGGCTTATTATTTGTTATTATTATCAAGAAAAGCATGAAAGTGTGTGGAACAGGGCAAGTAAACAAGATCAAGAATAGGGAACAAGTTTAAGCTTGGTAGAGAGTACATCCGAGGGTCAAAACAAATTAAAATTATCAAGAACGACGAGAATTCCAATTATGGACAACATCACGTTGCTGCACCAAAACTGAGATTTCCGCCACCACATGAATGCAAACCTGGATCCATCAGAAAATCTAGAAACTAGACTCTCTGATGAATCCAACATGTATAAACAAGATACATGAAAGTTGTTGCATCTGGTGTCAAAACAGAAAACTACACAGAATTCGTGTTCAGCCAGAATTTGTAAAATTGTGTTTATAAATATGAAACAAGTATGAAACTTCATCAATTAATTTCAGGAAAATTAGGGAAGGTCCTCTAGTGTGTCTAGTCTTTGCATACAAAATTTCAAGTCATTATCTTGCAGGTAGCATAGTTAATGTAATTTGGAAGCAGAGTGACGCAGCAAATTTATGAATCTGAAATTTCAGACACAACTGCACTAAAATAGTGATAATTCACGAACTATAACTCAGAATTCAATTCTGTCAAAAGGATAGTATACGAGACATCCGGGCTACACTTCATATTTAGAACTCAAGTCCAGATTCGAATGTTATCAGGGTCGAAATAGCAACCAAAAATAGGAAAAACAACAAAAGTGGGTTGTTTTATATAAAAAGTGTCAGTATCATGATTAGTAACTATTATGAGTCTAAATTAACGTGTGATACAAATCAGGAACTCACAAGCATCAAACCAACGCCCATGGCTATTCTCAACTCAAAAGAGAGAAAAATCAACACATGCATCATACAAACAAACATCTACAAGTCAAGGTGGTTCTTAAATTTATGTGTTCAAATAATTAGATGATAAAATAGATCTAACTAGTTGTGAAATGAATATATCAATGAAAGATTGTGACTCTTATGATCATGGAATTGATAAGTCAAAGGGAAGCCACAACTATAATCTACTTGCGATATATTCAAATAAAGGCTTTTAAAAGAACAAAGAATTGTACAAGAAGATACTCGCCATGATTGGATAAAGATGTTGATCGACGATCGAGATCGAATGAATCGGATTGGTGCGGATCTTGATGGCGATCAAGATCGATGGTTGAGATTTGATCAGATCCTGATGCTGATGATCAAGATGATCAAGATCGGATGGTCCAGATCTAGCCGAGGATGATGGAAATGATGATTGTCCAAATCTTGATCAGATCAGACAGTCCAGATCGCGAGCGCCCTGATGAGGCTGATATGATGTCGATCCGAATCGCGAGGGAGATCGGGAGGCCAAGATCAATTTGATCGGATGATGGCGATGATCACGAGGAGATCGAACGGTCGGGATTCAAATCTCAATCTCTCTTCCGATCACACAGTGGCAATGGCCAGGAAGCTTTGATTGGCAACTGTGGCAGCATTGAAGCGGTAATGTTGAGGGTCTCGACTGGGGAGCAGTTGATGAAGGGTGCCGACGACGATGGAAGTGGTCGGAGCGCTCTATTTTTGGGAGAAAAACAGAGGAGCTGATGGTGGCAATGGGGTAATGGCGGAAGCTCGGGGATTCGGCAGTAGCAAGGCGACGGAGGGTGTTTAGTGGTAGGGGATGATGGCGAGGATGAGAACCAGGGTGGTGGGTAAAGGCTTCGGTGGTGGCGAAGTGGTGGGTTTCGGTGGCGAAGAATGGGGAAGACGATGGGTTGACGAAGAGGGTGCGGGGATGAAGCTGACGAGGATGATGGGTTTGAGGGAAGGTAGCGACGAGGCATGGAGGTCGAGAGCTTGGGGAAGATGAACATAGAAGGAGAAGGAAGGGGAACGGATGAGCAGCGTTGTGTATAGGGTCTCAACAGTAAAGATAAGGGGTGATTAGGGTTTGGGTTAATTAGGTTAGGGTGTAAATAGTTAGGGTTATTGGATAGCGGGTTTGAATAGGATCCAAAAGGAGACTGAGTCAAAAATCACAATAATTAGGAATTATGAATTAGATAGATGAATCAATCAATTCTCCATAAAGAATAACAAATTAGAGCTGATAGGAATGATGCAAATGACATAAATTAGGCACAAAATTGAGTCGAAACAAAAGAAATAACTTTTATTAGAACTGAAAACAAAATACAGGATCTTGAATTGATAATAGAGTACAATGAAATGAAAGACAGCAGAAAAATACAAATACAGGGAACAGGGGTTACAATCCTGCCCACCTAACAAGCAAAATTTCATCCTCGATATTCAGACAAGTGGTACCTAGGGCAACCCCAAAAGAAAAGGAAAACAAGGAGACAACTCGAACAAATGGGAAAACTTCTTCTGGATCTCCTCCTCCAATTTCCAAGTCGACTCACCCGGCGAGTGAGAATTCTAAGAAACCCGAAGCAGCTTGATAACCTTGTTCTTCAGCACCTTCTCACACCTGTCGAAGATAGCAACTGGCAGAATCTCACAAGACAGATCTGGCTACACCGATAACTCTGAATAGTGATCACATGACTCTCATTGTAACCCCTGTTTCCATTAATACGTATTTTAAAAAATATATATTTTTCCGTATTTAAATCCTCGGTATCTTTTAACTATTTTTCCCTAATTGATTTTATTATTTAAACTATTTCTGGAGCCAATTGTTTAACTATGTTAAAAGCCCAATTTTATATTTTGATTTTTATTATTTTATTAAATTAATTTGAGCCCAAAATATTTTATCCCAATGTCCTAATTGTTTTAATTAAATATTTTGAGCCCAAGAACCAAGCCCAACTCCAGAACCCATTTAATTATACAGATTAACCCTACAACCACCCGTATACAATTTATTCCTCACACCCCACTTTTTGTCCCGTACTCCAACTCCCTCACCTCGTAACTACCCCACTCTCTCTCACCCCACTACTTCAATTCTTATTATATTATTATTTAATCTTCCCTGTTTCATTCTCTCTCCCAATCTCTCCCTCCTTTGTCTCCAATCAAAACAGAGAAACCAAACAAAATAAAAACCATCCCATCTTCTTCCTCCCACAAATCCCGACTCATCCTCCATTTCTCCCGCTCGTCTTCCCGAGCGTTCGCTCCTTCCCCAACCGCCTCGCTAGCACCCCACACCTCTCCCCTCTCTTCCTCATCGACGTGCCTGCACTCCACCGCTCAAGTCCCACCATTGAAGCCCCGAGCATCGCTCGAGCTCTCCACCGCGCTCGACCTCACTCCGAACCACAACCGCTGTCCCCTCGAGCTCGTCACAGCCGCAACCCCATCAAAGCCACCAGCGTCGTCTTCCTCCTTCGAAGATCCACCATTGCCGAACCAGTGCCGCTCTTCTCCTTTCCCCTGTTAATGCGCCTCCAACCTCGCCGAAGCCGAAGCACCATCGAATGCCGCCCACCGCCCAGTCGCTTTGTCGCCGTTGCCCTTCCGCAGCCACCCTCCTTGCAGCAGCGCTCGACCCACCTTCCCCGTCGCTTGAAGTCCCGTCGCCTTCCCCGTTCGAGCTCGCCTCACCACCTCCTTGCCGCCACCGCATTGCCCTCACCCCCCTCGTCACCTCGTCGACGCCTGAATCCCTGAAACTTCTCTGCCAACTCACTCCCCTGTTCGAACCCAAGAACAGAGCATGCACCAGCTCCGTCGTCGCCACCCCGACGCCGTGCTGCCAACCCCTCCGCCGTCGTCAGCCTCCTTGCCTCTCCGCGAACGTCGTTGCCGCGATCGCGCCGTGCTGTCGCCGCCATTCGCACGCTCTCTCTCTTTCTCCTTGTTGAAGAAGAAGGAGAAGAGATAGTGATTAGAGCGGGATTTAATCTTATCCCTTGGATCGCATCAAGATCCGTGCTCTCTTGATCGGATCAGATTGGTATTTTGTGTTCACCCACAGCAGATCCGAAATCTGTGTTCTGTGTTTGGGACAAGATCTGGTGTGGGGGAAAAGTTTCTATTGGTTAAAATCTGGTGTTTTGTGTTTTGGCACGGCAGATCCTGTCTTGCTGTTTGCTGTTCTGGCCGATCCGGTGTGGGGGAAAACTCGATCTACGATTGATTTTTGCACGTGCTTTTGGGAGACTTCGCCGGGAATTTTTCGATCCAATTTTCTTGAACAAGCGGATCTAATCGTCGTCAATTAAGGCAAGTATCTCTTGTACAATTTTATTCGTTCTAGTACAAGCATCTCTTGATAAATACTACAAATAGTTAGAATTATGACTCCTCCTTGACTATCGTTGTTGATCAATATCAAACCTCCAAAATTTTATAATTTTATGAGTCACAAAAATTTCATTGTGTTAAATTATAATTACTTGGACTCTTTTATCCCTTGAACACATGAACACATGAGATTAAGGGGCCCTAGATTTGTAGACACATGTTACATTTTGTGTTTGATGATCTTGCAACAATTTGACTTGAAAAATAATTTTTACTTGCTGTTTTGATAACCAATATCATGTATTTATATCACACAATAACTTAGACGCCTAATAACAAATTTCCATGAAATCTATACTAGTAAGTTATTTCCACATGTTGCTGTCCTAAATCTTCTTTTGCTGTTACGACCCATTTAACATTAGAATCTGAAACCACGACCTGAATAGAAATTGTAGATCTGGATATCTAGATATCGATAGACTCCGAAACTTTCGAATTTGGAGTTACGGTCTAGGAGTTATTGTAGTTTTACTGCAGCTATATCGGTAGACGCAGATTCGTAAAACTGCTGCACACATTTACCTTGCAAATTAAGTTAGCTATGTAAACAGCGAGCGCTTGACTCGAAATTTTATATGTAGTTGCTGGACACCTTATAGGTAATCCCAAATTTTTCTTAGAATTAATTAACATTATTTCAATACTATTTCATATGTATGAATACATATACACAAATTCTGCCTGAACATTTTAGCTGGATAATTTATTCATGTCGACCCTCGATTATGCCATATAATTATCCTAAGCTCATCCCATGTACATGACCCTGATTTCTTGATTTGTTTCGCACACATGTATGCTTGCTTGATACAATAATAAATATAACAAGCCGAGGTTTAAGGGAAAGACTATAGTAGTGGACAATATAGGTAAGTGTACTCAGAAAGGGGCCCGTGTTTCCCAATACTCGGTTCATGAACCTGTTGCACTTGATGTATTCATGGAGCCAGTTACTTGGATCATGAACTTGTTGTATTTATGGACCCACTGTGTGGTCCTTGAACCTGTTAATATTCACGAACTCGTTTCGTGAACCTGTTATTTAATTTCGTATTCATGAACCGTGCCTGCCTGATACCTGATACTTGATACCTGAAACCTGAGTACGCCGCCCTATAGACTCCATTACTAGGCCTAAACGAAATTGATTTGACTGTAGCAACCATGTAGTAAAAAGATGGATGCATGAAGTGCTATCTAGATAGTAATAACTACAAGAATTGAACATGAAACTTGAACATGACACCTGTTACTTGATAGTGGATGATATGATACATGAAACATGATACATGAGACTTGAAGCCCGAAACTTGAACTTGATACTTGTTACCTAATACTCAACAACTTGTTACTTGAGACTTGACACTTGAAATAAAATTTTGACACCAGACTTGGCACTTGTTATATGATACTAGACTTGAGACTTGTCGCTTGATGTTAGATACCCCTACAAGTTCACTTGTCATGTGTTTTACCATTAGCAATTGTTATCCAGCCTGTTTACTAAGATGTCCCTCTTGCTAGCTAGTTCTTGGTTTTTATATTACTTGTTGTATCCCGGTTACATTCTTGATTCCATTTCCTGTCCCCCATACTTGTACTTGCTTTCACTATTTGTGGCCCTAGCTTGCACTAAGGGCATTTTCTCTTGTTTTTCCATGTTTTCCCTTTTATATTTCTTTTAAGTAGACTTTGGAGACGAGCTACCCGCTGGAATTGGTGAGCAAAGGTTCTAGCCTTCAAGTGGAGAAAGAACTTGATTAGAATATTTATTTCCTGCATTATTTGTTTTCTTGAATTATTATTTCTTGCAAATTTGAGAACTTGTAACGGGCTGATGTTCCCGAGTTTTAACTTGATCTAGACTTGAAACTATTTGGATGTTTTATTATATTTCAGTTGTTTCTGTTGCTAATAAATTATTCATGCATGCTTGGTTATATATATCTCTCTTGTTATATTCTTGTTCTGATGCTGAGTCGATCCTACAGCTTATGAATGATGTTAAGATCATTCGCTGGGCTTCATCATGCACTCGTATTTCGTATTTTGGGAAGCGGGGCGTGACACTCATCCCTGTTGTATCTCTTGAGTTGGGAGACATGAAAGACATCATGCACCCCAGATAGAGCCGGCGGTAATGCAAGTCGATAGGCCACCTTGCCTACTCGTTCCACAATATTGAATGACCCGATGAATCTGGGGCTTAGCTTGCATCCACCTCCAAACTGAATGTCTCTCCACGAAGATAACTTAAGGAATTCATGATCTCCCATTGCAAACTCCAAGGACCATATATAGACATCTGCCCATTTCCTCTGCTTGTCCTGCGCTGCCAGAAGATGTTTCCTGATCCGAGCTACTGCATCGACAGTCCTGGTGATCAACTCTTGTAATATCCCGGACGGATATTACCTCGTATAAATCACTATTTTATTATTATTTTGTTTTAATTCCAAAATCAAACTATTTTGGTGATTTTTCGTCTGTTTGTCCACAAACATTGTCTACGCGCATATATCGGTCGGTGTACATCCGAAGTACATCAAATTGACAACGCGATCCTCCGAATTGATAATAAAACTTATTTTATTATTATTTTCAAATTAAACTATTTATGGGAATTATATAAGGATTTTTTTGTATACACATACATGTACACATACATACATTGTATTATACCTAGTACATTATACAAAATATGTAGTATGTAGTTTTGGACAATGTATTGATCCTTGTCATGACAACTTAACTAGATGGTTAGGGTTTGATTAGGAGGCTTAATCTACGGTTGTATGCATGAGAAGATTAAAACCCCTTCTAGAAACCTTATCCCTTCACCATGTAACGCCCCGAATCCCAATTTACTGAATTCGAGATGTTCTTCAGGATCTTTTCGCTTTCTTCACATACAATTTTACAAGGAATTTAAAATCTTTACTTTTACATCAGAGTTACAGCATGTTACATTTGAATTTACACAGCGGAAGCAAAATGTACAATATTTACATAAATGAACAACAATATAATGAACTCTTTGTGCATCCATTCCTTTTACATGTGATTATCCTGCATAAAACACTGTGGGTACGTCAGTTTATTCAACCGACGATAATTATACATGGCCATCCTCTCTATGCCAGAAACAGTATAATGAATCTCATTTCTTACAAATCACAAGCCAGTTCAACATAAGTATGCAAATTGGGAAACTTTTAATGATGTCGTGTCGTGATTGTGCACTTAAATCCTTAATGCAATTTACTTAGTTAATTATGACACTAATGCATACTTGTTCGAATTCTATGCATCCCATACTACATAGGTTCGAGTGCAAGCCTCTTAAACGATCTTCATTTTAGTAGGGTTCAATCCCCCGCCATGACTTATTCTACTACTGTAATTCCAATGAGTATCCTAGATGAATCTATGAGTACAAGCATGTATCCTGGCCCCTGGAGTAGAATTTCGCGCCATGTCTTGACTCGTCAAGCATGCCTTCTGCGATAATTCAGCCTCCTCCCTGAACACACTCCTCTTGCAGTCACCAAAACATCCCACAAGCGTGACTAGAGTCCGATCATTACTGAGTTGTGCCCGCGCCATGTCTTGACTCATCAAGCATGCTTTCTGCGGCTCACATACCCGCACCGTACCCTAGCTCTCATACTCATGTTTTTCTCTCACCTTCATCACCTCCACACTATGTATTAACTTAATTAGAATCATGAATGAAAATCAACCTCTAGAGTTAGCCTCTCCATCATCCGGACTCATCATTTCATTACACTTGACCAACCTGGTCTAATTCTCAATATCATTTCATTCGCTGCCGGGGAGACTTAGCTACTCTTCTGTTCAATTTCACATTCACAATATCCAAAGGAGCATCATCGGCTCATAATTCATTTTAGAGTCTCACAGACTTTCCTCATCATGATTTCACATTTCATAATTTCATTTGATTCTCAATCCTCATCTATGATTCATTTACACAATTCATGCATCCATAACAGAGTTCATTGACTTAAAATCACAAGATTTACCATTACTAACAGCAAAATAACATGAATTCCAGTATACCAAAGTTCACTCTGTACAGTCGACTTGGAAGAGCACCAGTCGACTTATACAGTCATACAGGGTTATCATAACGTTCGGGTTAGTCGACTGAGTACACTACCAGTCGCCTGTCCCGCCCAATTCTTATTCACAATATCATCCTCGTAACAGTCGACTGATCAGTAATCAGTCGTCTGTCCTGGATATTTCAAACAGCATAATTTCTAAGTCCAGATCAGTCGACTTGCCACATGCATCGGTCGACTGGACAGATCCATTTTTAATTTGGGGAATTTACTTACATTTCTTTACATATACTTGCATCATGATATCAATTAACAGTATATACCAATTTATGTTCCATAAACATAATACCCCTTGCTCAGTAGCATTCACAACACAATTTTCCCGGTTATTAACATGCTCTTTAGAGAAATTACTACTCTAAACCTGTATTCATATTGCTCATACTTACATACGACAATGGGAATATAAATTTCAAGTCATCATCATGAGTCTACACAAAAATAGAATATCTTTATTCGAGGAACTATCAAACAATCACTTTCAGAACGAGCATCAGTCGACTTAACTCCAAGTCAGTCGACTAAGCCGACAACTTAAAATGTTTATCTCCTCAGTTCTTTTTGTTTGTTTACCTTCCCTCCATCATATGTGTCATAGGGAAAAACATACATTTTATGATCACACCATCATGGCTATTCACACACACTTTATCAGCACATTATGAAAATAAATATCTCGTATCAGTCGACTGGCTCATATGGCAGTCGACTGGACTGTCAGTCTTGCCTCGAATATAATAGCATGTTCAAGCAATTTCTACAGCATTCAATTCACCTTTGCCACATGGTAACACTTCATGACAAATATAGCATTATTCCTACATTAGAAGTCCTGAGAAACACCCACCTTTTGTGAAGAAAATAACGAAATCACGCAAGTCCTTCAATATCACGCTGCACTTCTTGTTCCTCTGTTCCACGCCGAGCTCCTCACCAATGCTGCTTGCCTCCACAGAAAAGCTCTCACACAACTCACAGATACTCTCTTGAAATCTTAGGAATTTTTAGTGTAAAAAGATAGGGATTAGGAGGGGGTATTTATACTAGATTATAGGCGAAATGGAGGGCTGAGATTCGTTGGGGAGTTGGAGATCAAAGGACAAGATGCAATCGGTAGTTTGAGAAACTACCCACACCCTCACATAACCGCCCATGATCCTAGCCACTTCTCCACAAATCCGGCCAAGTTTGTGCCTTGTGCACGTGTACATGGAGTGCACGTGTACACACAAAATCCCACTATAAAATGTACATCAAAATACCCGGAAAATAAGAGGGAAAATGCTGCACATACAAGTGTAAGAAAAAGATTAAGTTTATGGGTTTAAATACATTTGGGCCAAAATATGTATTTTTTACATAAGAAAATAAACAAGTCACATTTGGGCTTTGAGAAGAATGTTTTATAGGAAATACTACACTCTATTTATCATGGAGAAAAGTAAAAATGATAGGCTATCATAAGAAAAATAAATACCCTTTCATATATATTAAGAAAATAAATCGGGGTACTACATCACTCCCTCCTTAGAATAGTTCCGTCCCCGGAACTACAGTCAAGAGCGAGAACAGAAGAAATACAACACACCCAACCAGAACAAAAGACATAAGATACAAGATACCAGATACAATCAATACAAATACAATCAAGCAAAAAGCTCAGGATAGCCCTTCAACATCTTGTCCTCGGATTCCCAAGTAGCCTCTTCAACCAAGTGGTTTCTCCAGACTACCTTGACCATCGGTATCGTCTTATTCCTCAAGACTTTCTCCCTACGGTCAACGATCTCAACAGGAGTCTCGATGTAATTCAGGTCTAACTGCAAACCTTCCGGTACTTCTGGCAAATGATGACTCGGGTCTGGAATATAACCTCTCAACATAGACACATGGAAAACATTGTGCACCTGAGACAACTCTTCCGGTAATTCAAGCCGGTAAGCAGTTTTCCCGATCCTTTTCAATATCTTATATGGGCCTATAAATCTCGGGGCTAACTTCCCGCCTTTGCCAAAACGAACCACACCTTTGCTGGGTGATACCTTCAGAAAGACGAAGTCACCAACCTCAAACTCAAGGTCCCTCCTCCGGTTGTCTGCATAGCTTTTCTGCCTGCTCTGAGCTTCCACCAACCTTTTCCTGATCAGATCAATCTTCTCAGAAGTCAGCTGTACAAGCTCAGGACCAAACAACTGACGCTCCCCAACCTCATACCAACACACAGGAGTCCTGCACTTCCTGCCATACAAAGCTTCATACGGCGCCATCCCAATGCTAGTTTGAAAACTGTTGTTGTAGGCAAACTCCACCAAAGGTAAATGCCTTTCCCAACTGCCTCCGAAGTCTAGTATACAACACCGAAGCATATCCTCAAGAATACGGTTGACTCTCTCGGTCTGCCCATCGGTCTGTGGATGAAAAGCAGTGCTGAAATCTGTCTTGGTACCCAAAGCTGCCTGAAGACTCCTCCAAAAATGCGAAGTAAACCGCGCATCTCGATCAGACACAATAGTCGAAGGAACGCCATGAAGTCGGACAATCTCACCAACATACATCTCAGCCAACCTGTCCATCGAAGCTGTGAGTTTCATCGCCAAAAAGTGAGCGGACTTGGTAAGTCGATCGACTATAACCCAAATAGCATCATTGCCTTTAGAACTCTTAGGCAAACCCGTGATGAAATCCATACTGATGTTATCCCATTTCCATTCCGGAATAGGTAACGGCTGTAATAGACCTCCGGGTCTCTGATTTTCGGCTTTAACTTGCTGACAAACCTCACATCTCGCGACAAATTCGGCCACATCCCGCTTCAAACCTGACCACCAGAAATGCTGCTTGATGTCTTTGTACATCTTAGTACTCCCAGGATGTACCGACAAAAGAGTAGCATGCGCCTCCTGAAGAATACTCTCTTTCAGGTCCGCCTGATCTGGAACGCACAGCCTATCTCCGAACCACAGCACTCCATCCCTGGTCTGAAAACCGGGCAACCTGCCAGCACTAACCTGCTCCTTCATCTCCAGAATATCAGCATCAACTTCCTGACTTGCAATGATCCTTGCATTCAGAGTAGGCTGAAGCTTCAACTGAGATAAAGATGCTCCCAATCCTTGCAAGACAACCTCAATACCTGCTCGGTCCAACTCCTCAATCAAACGCCTCTGAGTCGTAATCAAACAGGCCAAACTGCTCTTGCGACTAAGTGCATCAGCAACAACATTAGCCTTTCCTGGATGATACTTGATCTCAGGTCGCATATCCTCGAGCACTTCCAACCATCTCCGCTGTCTTAGATTGAGATCCCTCTGCTGGTAGATATACTTCAAGCTCTTATGATCCGTGTACATGTTCAGCTTCTCACCATACACGTAGTGCCTCCATTGCTTCAAAGCAAAGATAATCGCAGCCAGCTCTAGATCATGAGTCGGGTAATTTTTCTCATGCGGTCGTAGTTGCCTAGACCCATATGCGATCACTTTACCTTCTTGCATTAAGACACAACCAAGCTCCCGATGTGAAGCATCGCTATAGACATCATACTCAACTCCTGCTCTAGGCAAAGCCAAAATAAGTGCAGTAGTCAGTCTATCTTTCAACTCCTGAAAACTCGCCTCACATTGCTCGGTTCACTTGAAGCTCGCATTCTTCTTGGTCAACTCGGTAAGCGGCACAGCTATCTGAGCATAACCTTGAATGAATCTCCTGTAGTATCCAGTCATCCCAAGGAAACTTCTGACTTCCTTCACTGTAGTAGGCCTAGCCCAATCTCTCACTGCCTCTATCTTCTGAGGGTCAGTTGCCACTCCCTCCATAGAAAGGATGTGACCTAGGAATGCCACTTCAGATTTCCAGAAATCACACTTGGATAACTTGGCATACAACCTCTGCTCTTCCAACTTCTGCAAAACTGCTGCCAGATGCTCAGTGTGCTCCTCCTCAGACTTGGAGTACACGAGAATATCGTCGATAAACACCACGACGAAAGAATCAATAAACGGCCTCAGAACTCTGTTCATCAAGTCCATGAAGATTGCAGGTGCATTCGTCACTCCGAATGGCATAACTAAGAATTCGTAATGCCCATGCCGAGTTCTAAATGCAGTTTTATGCACATCTTCAGCTTTCACTCGAACTTGGTGATAACCCGATCGAAGATCTATTTTGGAGAATACAGCTGCTCCTTGCAGACGATCGAACAAGTCATCAATTCGAGGAATCGGATACTTATTCTGAACAGTGACTTTATTCAGCTCCCGGTAATCGATACACATTCTCATCGATCCATCCTTCTTCTTTACCAAAAGCACTGGTGCTCCCCAAGGTGACGCACTAGGTTGAATAAAGCCTTTTCCCAATAGTTCCTCAATCTGCCGTTTCACCTCATCCTGTTCCACTGGAGCCATCCTATACGGTGCCTTAGAAATGGGTGCACTTCCCGGTTGAACAGTGATGCTGAACTCTACATCACGATGCGGAGGTAACCCAGGAAAATCTTCCAAGAACACAGTCGGATAGTCCCGAACCACAGGAATCCCTTGCAATTCCACAGGAGTCTCTTCCTTGCGGATAGTTGCCACCAGCTTAGGACACTTCAACTTCCCTTGGAAAGTGACTTCAGGTCCACCTGGAGCCTTCACCGTCACCGTCTTGGCCTTACACTCGATGCTCGCACTGTACACCGACATCCAATCAATGCCAATGATAACATCAACTCCCAAGATAGTCAGCTCGATCAGATCAATGCCAAAGATTCGATCCCCAATCACTATCTCGCAATCAACATAGTACCGATCAGTGGTCAAAGTTTCTCCTGATGGTGTAGCCACTGCTAAGATCTTGCCTGGGAAAATCTTCGGTTCAACTCCCAACACTTTAGCAAATCTAGGAGACACAAAAGTATGAGAGGATCCAGTATCAAACAACACCACAGCTCCCTTTCCATTAATATAGAGTTCTCCTGTTACATAACATACATCATTACATAACAGTTTTACACTATGATCGGGAAGGAGAAATGAAAAAGAAATCACACTAGACCTCAGCCCTCGTACCAGAGATAACCTGATCTGCTTCCTCAGCATCAGCTTCTGTCAAAGCAAATACTCGCCCTGACTGGTACGGCCTCTTCCCAGTCTGCTGTATTGGCACATTGTGATTGCCAGCCCGCGGTTTGAGACATCGAGATTGGTAATGTCCCACTTCACCACAGTTAAAGCAAGTGACTGCAGAAGGTCTCCCTGCATCGTTTCTAGGTCTCCCAGCTACACTGACGGCATTCGCCCCTGTCGGTTTGAATTTCTGTGCAGATGGTTGCCCCTTGAAACTCCCCGATGGCGCGGGCCTCTTCCCAGACTGCCAGTTGCTCCTCTGATGCTGAGCAACATGGAACTGCTCCATATCCGCCTCCGTTGCTGCCGCCCTCTTCACCAGCTTATCGAATCTCCTGATACCAAGGGGTATCATACGAGATCTCAAGCTCGGCCTCAGACCATGCTCGAACTTGCGAGCCTTCTTCGCCTCATCCATCACCAATTCTGGAGCATACCTGGAGAGTTGAGTGAACTTGGTCTCATAGGCTCTCACTGACATGCTGCCTTGTTGAAGTGACAGAAACTCCATGGCCTTTTTCTCCTGGACGTCGGAGGGGAAATAATGACTGCGGAATTCCTCCAAAAATTCCTCCCAGCCAAGCAACAAGCCGCCCATAGTCCTCTTCATCGACTGCCACCAAACAGCCGCATCCTTCTCCAACTGCAAAGTCGCCAACTTGACCTTGCTGCCCTCCGGTGTTTCCAACACCTCAAAGATTGTCTCCACTTGCCGAATCCAGTTATCGGCCGCATCCGGGTCGGACTTTCCCTCGAACACTGGTGGTTTCATTCTCTTGAACGATTCCACTAGCTTGATTGCCTCGGGTACTGGATTCACCGGCCCCCTTCCTTGGTTTGCAGCCACTGCATTCAGCGTCTGGTAAACCCTCCAGGTCCAAACCTTCACCATTCCTGGCTCCCCTTCTCGCCATATTCTGATGCAAAAGATCCATTAAATTCGAAGTATAAAACAAGAATTTAAACCAACTTTCATTTCATTGAATTTCAAGGTTTATACATTCGAATTAGAAAAACATTTTAACATCCGAATAGAAGAAAATAGAAACCAAGACAATCTAATCTCTACGGGTCCTCTTCGCTGCTCGAAGTTCATCCCGCAGTTCATCCACCTCATCCTTCAGCACATCAGTTAGGTTCTTTTTCTTCTCAAGTTCCCAAATCCGATGGCTAAGAACAGAATAGTCAGCATTTCGCTTCTCCAGCTGAGCCTCCAAAACTCCAACTCTATACTTCAAGGTATCCACTTGCCTCTGCAGAGAAGCCACAGCGTTACCCAAAGCTGGTCCCTTTTCTTCATCGGAAGAAGAAGAATCATCAGGTGAGTTCGGCGGTGGGGTGATCTCTCGGGATTCAGGGTACTCCTCATCATCAGAATCAGCTTGCCCAGGGTGATACTCGTCCTCAGAATCAGCCTGTCCAGGATGGTACTCTTCCTCAATAATGTGCCAGTCGTCGCCTCCAGCAGGGTCGAAGTGATCAGCCATCTTAGAATAGAGAGGAAGAAGCATAAATCATAGAGCAACACAAATGTAAGTTACTTACATTTAAATCTCTAAATCCAAACACACACTCTAATGTCCACATCTAGGGTGTCGTTCCTTATAAATTTGTACGAGTGTGAAAGCATAGAAAGCGTGGCTCTGATACCACTCTGTAACGCCCCGAATCCCAATTTACTGAATTCGAGATGTTCTTCAGGATCTTTTCGCTTTCTTCACATACAATTTTACAAGGAATTTAAAATCTTTACTTTTACATCAGAGTTACAGCATGTTACATTTGAATTTACACAGCGGAAGCAAAATGTACAATATTTACATAAATGAACAACAATATAATGAACTCTTTGTGCATCCATTCCTTTTACATGTGATTATCCTGCATAAAACACTGTGGGTACGTCAGTTTATTCAACCGACGATAATTATACATGGCCATCCTCTCTATGCCAGAAACAGTATAATGAATCTCATTTCTTACAAATCACAAGCCAGTTCAACATAAGTATGCAAATTGGGAAACTTTTAATGATGTCGTGTCGTGATTGTGCACTTAAATCCTTAATGCAATTTACTTAGTTAATTATGACACTAATGCATACTTGTTCGAATTCTATGCATCCCATACTACATAGGTTCGAGTGCAAGCCTCTTAAACGATCTTTATTTTAGTAGGGTTCAATCCCCCGCCATGACTTATTCTACTACTGTAATTCCAATGAGTATCCTAGATGAATCTATGAGTACAAGCATGTATCCTGGCCCCTGGAGTAGAATTTCGCGCCATGTCTTGACTCGTCAAGCATGCCTTCTGCGATAATTCAGCCTCCTCCCTGAACACACTCCTCTTGCAGTCACCAAAACATCCCACAAGCGTGACTAGAGTCCGATCATTACTGAGTTGTGCCCGCGCCATGTCTTGACTCATCAAGCATGCTTTCTGCGGCTCACATACCCGCACCGTACCCTAGCTCTCATACTCATGTTTTTCTCTCACCTTCATCACCTCCACACTATGTATTAACTTAATTAGAATCATGAATGAAAATCAACCTCTAGAGTTAGCCTCTCCATCATCCGGACTCATCATTTCATTACACTTGACCAACCTGGTCTAATTCTCAATATCATTTCATTCGCTGCCGGGGAGACTTAGCTACTCTTCTGTTCAATTTCACATTCACAATATCCAAAGGAGCATCATCGGCTCATAATTCATTTTAGAGTCTCACAGACTTTCCTCATCATGATTTCACATTTCATAATTTCATTTGATTCTCAATTCTCATCTATGATTCATTTACACAATTCATGCATCCATAACAGAGTTCATTGACTTAAAATCACAAGATTTACCATTACTAACAGCAAAATAACATGAATTCCAGTATACCAAAGTTCACTCTGTACAGTCGACTTGGAAGAGCACCAGTCGACTTATACAGTCATACAGGGTTATCATAACGTTCGGGTTAGTCGACTGAGTACACTACCAGTCGCCTGTCCCGCCCAATTCTTATTCACAATATCATCCTCGTAACAGTCGACTGATCAGTAATCAGTCGTCTGTCCTGGATATTTCAAACAGCATAATTTCTAAGTCCAGATCAGTCGACTTGCCACATGCATCGGTCGACTGGACAGATCCATTTTTAATTTGGGGAATTTACTTACATTTCTTTACATATACTTGCATCATGATATCAATTAACAGTATATACCAATTTATGTTCCATAAACATAATACCCCTTGCTCAGTAGCATTCACAACACAATTTTCCCGGTTATTAACATGCTCTTTAGAGAAATTACTACTCTAAACCTGTATTCATATTGCTCATACTTACATACGACAATGGGAATATAAATTTCAAGTCATCATCATGAGTCTACACAAAAATAGAATATCTTTATTCGAGGAACTATCAAACAATCACTTTCAGAACGAGCATCAGTCGACTTAACTCCAAGTCAGTCGACTAAGCCGACAACTTCAAATGTTTATCTCCTCAGTTCTTTTTGTTTGTTTACCTTCCCTCCATCATATGTGTCATAGGGAAAAACATACATTTTATGATCACACCATCATGGCTATTCACACACACTTTATCAGCACATTATGAAAATAAATATCTCGTATCAGTCGACTGGCTCATATGGCAGTCGACTGGACTGTCAGTCTTGCCTCGAATATAATAGCATGTTCAAGCAATTTCTACAGCATTCAATTCACCTTTGCCACATGGTAACACTTCATGACAAATATAGCATTATTCCTACATTAGAAGTCCTGAGAAACACCCACCTTTTGTGAAGAAAATAACGAAATCCCGCAAGTCCTTCAATATCACGCTGCACTTCTTGTTCCTCTGTTCCACGCCGAGCTCCTCACCAATGCTGCTTGCCTCCACAGAAAAGCTCTCACACAACTCACAGATACTCTCTTGAAATCTTAGGAATTTTTAGTGTAAAAAGATAGGGATTAGGAGGGGGTATTTATACTAGATTATAGGCGAAATGGAGGGCTGAGATTCGTTGGGGAGTTGGAGATCAAAGGACAAGATGCAATCGGTAGTTTGAGAAACTACCCACACCCTCACATAACCGCCCATGATCCTAGCCACTTCTCCACAAATCCGGCCAAGTTTGTGCCTTGTGCACGTGTACATGGAGTGCACGTGTACACACAAAATCCCACTATAAAATGTACATCAAAATACCCGGAAAATAAGAGGGAAAATGCTGCACATACAAGTGTAAGAAAAAGATTAAGTTTATGGGTTTAAATACATTTGGGCCAAAATATGTATTTTTTACATAAGAAAATAAACAAGTCACATTTGGGCTTTGAGAAGAATGTTTTATAGGAAATACTACACTCTATTTATCATGGAGAAAAGTAATAATGATAGGCTA
Source organism: Hemerocallis citrina (assembly GCA_017893485.1). Classification (NCBI taxonomy): domain Eukaryota; kingdom Viridiplantae; phylum Streptophyta; class Magnoliopsida; order Asparagales; family Asphodelaceae; genus Hemerocallis; species Hemerocallis citrina. The sequence continues at coordinate 111,336,501 of CM030360.1, read as the reverse complement.
TCATAAGAAAAATAAATACCCTTTCATATATATTAAGAAAATAAATCGGGGTACTACACACCATGCCTCCAACTCATACCTAGCACCTTACCTCCACCTCACCCCTACCCCCTACCAAGCATGGCCGGCCTTGCCTCCTTGGGGTTTTTGTGAAAAATGTGAGTGCACATTTACACTTTCCACCTCCTCTCCCCTCCTATAAATACCCCCTTCTTTTCCACCTTGTCTCATTTTAGAAAGATCAAAAAGAAAGAAAGAAAGGAAAGGAAAAGAAAGAGAGAACCTCATACTAACAAGAGAGTTTTTCTTGTAGGTCCTTCCTAGGAGTTCTAAGAGCTAGGTGAAGGAGAAGGTTAAGCTAGCAAGTCCTTCCAACAAAGAGATTAAGGTGGGGGTTCTCCACTTGTTCTTTTGTTGTTGAGTTGTTGATTTTTGGCTTCTTCTTCTTCTTGTCTTCCTTGTTTTGTTTTCTTTGGTTCTTTTTGGGATGGTGGTTGTGATTGTATTGTTTTCTTGCTTGTATGTTTGTAAATGTTAAGAGTAATAAACACAATAAATGAAATGGAAACAAATGGACATAAAGATTAAATCTTTATAGTGATAGTTATTGTTTTGTGTTTGTTAATTGAACTAAAATGACATAAGGCATATGGACTTGAACATAAAACCGTTTGGGGTTGTAGGACTTGATATGAACTATACATAAAGCATATGAACATTTTATACAACCATTTTTGGTTGTAGGACTTGTATTGGACTTTGACTAAAAAGATGAGCATATGTTGGTTGAACCAAATGAAGGTTCTTACTTTTTTTATTATTGTTGTTTTCTTTTATAATCTTAAAAAGAACCTAAATTAGATGTTAATTTTAATTATGAAAAAGAAATCACTAGTTGTAGAATGAATAAAAAGATCTCTTTTTATGATCACTAGTAATAAATAAATGCTAATAAAGAATAGTAGACATTTAAGTAGTAGTAGTATGTTGTTAAAATAAAGTAGTAGTGGCATGTTGTTAAAATAAAGAAGTAGTAGTAAGTGTTAAAAGAAGTAGTAGTAGATAGTTGTATGTTATGTTCTTAGTTAAAATGAAGTAGTAGTAGTAGTAGATAGTTGTATGTTATGTTCTTGGTTAAAATAAAGAAGTAGTAGTAAGTGTTAAAAGAAGTAGTAGTAGATAGTTATATGTTATGTTCTTAGTTAAAATGAAGTAGTAGTAGTAGTAGATAGTTGTATGTTATGTTCTTGGTTAAAATAAAGAAGTAGTAGTAAGTGTTCAAAGAAGTAGTTGTAGATAGTTGTATGTTATGTTCTTGGTTAAAATGAAGTAGTAGTAGTAGTAGAGTTGTAGATATTTATTTTATGTTCATATTAAAATAAAGTAAATACCATGCTAAGGCTGGATTAGATTAATTTATTCATGCTTAGAATGTTGTAGGATCCATTCTAAAAATTACCTAGCATGTTTTTATGCTTAGAATGTTGTAGGATTCATTCTAAAAATTACCTAGCATGTTTTTATGCTTAGAATGTTGTAGGATTTATTCTAAAATTATCTATTATGTGTAGAAATGATATACATGTTGTAGGATTAATTCTAAAATTATCTATCATGTGTAGAAATGATATACATGTTGTAGGATTAATTCTAAAATTACCTATCATGTGTAGAAATGATATACATGTTGTAGGATTAATTCTAAAATTACCTATCATGTGTAGAAATGATATACATATTGTAGGATTAATTCTAAAATTACCTATCATGTGTAGAAATGATATACATGTTGTAGGATAAATGCTAAAATTACCTACCATGTTTAGAAGTATATATATATATACTTAGGGATGTTGTATGTTCATACTAGTAGTTATCCATGCTTAGTAAGATATTCATGCTTATTAGTTATTCATGCTTAATAAAGATTCATGCTTGGATAATGATAGGAAAATTGTATACCATGCTAGATTAATGGTAGAAAAGTTGTATACCATATTAGTTAATTGTAGGAAAGTTGTATACCATGCTAGATTAATGATAGGAAAGTTGTATACCATGCTAGATTAATGATAGGAAAGTTGTATACCATGATAGATTAAATAAATATTCATGCTTACATGATACCCATGCTAGATAAGTATATGTTCATGCTATGTTAGTAGATGATCATGCTTAATCATTATTCATGCTAAGTAAATAGGTGTCATGCTAATTATTGTTTATATTAAGTTAATGGTATCCATGCTAATGAGATTCATGCTTAAAATATCTTAGATATTCATGCTTAGATTAAGGTAACTATCCATGGTTAGTTGTGGTGATTTTTATGTTATGTTCTATCCATGCTAGAATTGTTGTAGAAACTCATGCTATGTTGTAGGTTGATACTTAACTAGCATACATGACTAGAATGTTACTAAAATATACACCATGCTATATGTTAATATGAAAGTAGCATACCATGTCTAGGAATGAGGTATACCATGTTAAAGTTTAAATACATGCTTAGAATGTTGTAGGATTAATGTTTGAATACCTACCATGCCTTGGAATGTTGTATGTTCATACTAGTTACATATCCATGCTTGGGTTGTGGTGATTAGTCATGATAAGTAGTAAGCATTCACGCTCAAGTTATAACCTATGCTTAACCGTAGTGGACTTCATGTCTAGATCATTGTGATTTTCATACTAAGATTGATATAAGCACATGCTTAATCATATTCGTACTTAGGAGTATTATGGTGAGTGGTTCTGTTATATAATTAGATCGTCGTAGGAAGATGCTTGCAATTGTATGCCATGCTTAGGGCGCTATAGGTTGAAGTAATAAGGATTGGGAAGACCACTAGTAATAGTTAGTTTGATAAAGATTGTTATGTCGCCTTCGGTTTTTCATTAGTAGAATACCGATCATAGACTATTGGTAGATTCTTCTGTTGCTTCTAATAATAGGAGATCAGGTTAGCTAGTAAGCATGTTTGGTTGCTTCTAGGATTGATTACCTGTATGGTTGTTTGCATATGGTTGTGCTCGTACGTGGCTCGACTGGCCCGTATGTAGCTGTGGGTCTCATACGTAGTCTATTTGGCTCGTATGTAGGTTGTTGTCTCGTACGCGGCTCGACCGGCCTGTGCGTAGCTGTTGGTCTCATACGCGGCTTATTTAGCTGGTATGTACATTGTCGTCTCCTACGAGGCCCGCCTGGCTCGTAGGTAGTTATTGTTTCATACGTAGCTTATTGGCTCGTATGATGTTGTTACTCGTGTATAGCTTGTTAGCTAGTACACAGTTCGTTGTGCTCGTCTACGGTGATATTACCACCCTAAGGGCTATCGACCATCAAGACATATGTTTTCTTACCCTAAGGAACTGTGGAGGAGTCACTCCTTGTGTACCGTCGAATCTTAACCAGGGTAGGTTGATCGAGGACCGGAGTATAGACGAAATCCAAGTTTAGGGTAGCGGCATGCATGTATATTCGCACGGCCGAGGTCTTGGATCGATGGGCCAGAAACCGGATCCCGAAGGATTCTGGTAAGTCTAGGTTGAGCAGCCTAGTAGAGCTGTCTTGCGAAGTCTACTTTAAAGGCCTAGCATGTTGTGTTTATAATATTTTCATCCCTAGGATTGTTCGAGTCAGGGACATCATTAGGATAGTGACTTATAAAGATCATTTTGCTTAACCCTTTTGCCGGGAGCGAGGAGTCGGTTGTCGGGGGCCCCTTACAACTAACTCGTCTCTTGAGGCAGATCATAGGTGGAGTATTGGGTTGCGCCTTCCTGTCAAAGGGATACGTATGGTGCCGTCTCACAAGTTGGGAGCATGGGTTGCGTATCTCGCGCTGTTAATTCCTGAAGTACCGTGGCTTGGGGTGCCACAGGATGCGTTGGGCAGTCCTGCGCTTGCGAGACCCCAGGGGTGCCACAGGGTAGGCTTCGTGCTACCCTGCGCTTGCGAGACCCTATGATTTGGATTTTGAAATGACGCCCGATACGTTGGGTTGTCTAGTTTTGAGTGAGGTCCGGTTGGCCGGGTAGCAGTGGCGAACATAGACACCACTGGCATACTGCATCAGTGGCACATGACCACATCTGCAACCTCATCGGTCACGTGTAGGTGTCAGAAATAGGTTGTGTACAATTAGAAGTTCATAACGCGGGTTCAAATCCCTATATATGGAGAAACGGCTTGAGATGGGGTCGCATGTAGTATGGGCTGCATGTTGCTTCGGAGACTCGCTGACGTTAGAATAGGAAGCATCCTAGTTCTATTTAAATATCGCATTAGAGTCTAGTCATAGCACTCACGAACACTTAAACTACACCAACACCATTGCTATATATTGTATGTTGTTTGGGAGATTCGCTACTATATGATCAGCCTTTAAGCGTCAGTGAATACTGACGTCCCCACTTCCATAGGTACTGGATCGCCGAACTACAAAGGCGAGATTCAGGAGGACTCAAGGCAAGGAAAGCAAGGAGTCAGTGTTATGTTTAGTTCCGCTGCAGTATATGTATTGATTATCTATTAGTTGAGAAGTACTCAAGTGAGAGTCACCAAGTGTTGTTCTTCATTCCTCGTACTCTGATGTAAATTGTTGAAGTTTGTAATACTTGGAAATGTAAAGGTAATATTGTAACTCTATTGTAATGTATCGCAGTGTATAATGTTCAGACTTATAATACATTGGGTGTTGAATGAAAAGTTTTAAATTCTCCTGTTTTTCTGTGTATTGTGACTAATTGAAGAAAAGACCCTGGCTCGTGTCACAGTTTCCCGGTATATGGAAATCGGGGCGCTACAACTCTTGTGCCAACAACTTCCTTTCACCAATGTCATCCCAGCATACTGGTGACCTACAGTTCCGAACATATAATATCTCGTACGGTGCAGCTTTAAGACTGGCTCGATAGCTGTTATTGTATAAGAACTCTATAGGGATCCTCCCAAGACCCTCCAAAATATAGCACACAGGACCTCAACATATCCTCTAATGTCTGAATGGTCCTTTCTGACTGCCCGTCTGTCTCGGGAAGGAAAGTTGTACTGTACTTTAGTTTGCTCCCAAGACTGTTCTGAAGGCTCTCCTAAAACTGAGATCTGAACCTTGTGTCCTGTCGGATACAATGCTTACCAGAACCCCATGAAGCCTGACAATCTCTTGCATGTCCCTCTCTGCGAGACTCTCAGTAAACTGACCAACTCTGAAGGGGATGAAGTGAGCACTCTTCATCAGCCTGTCCACAGTCACCCAAATGGCATTGTAACCCTTGGGACTCATCGGCAAGGCGATCACAAAATCCATCGTGATGTGCTCCTACTTCCACTCCGGAATGGGAAGAGGTTGAAGAAGCCCGATGCTTCTCTGATGTTCTGCCTTCACCTACTGACAGATCAAGCACTGAGACACAAATCTTGCTACGGCCCTCTTCATACCATGCCACCAGAAATGAAGCTTCAAATCCTGATACATCTTAGTACCATCGGGATGAATAGAGTATGACGACTGGGATTCCTCGAGCAATTTCTGCCTGACTCAACCTTTGGGACACACAACCTAGCCCCAAAGCGAAGCGATCCATCTGAGTGAATAACCATATTGGTCCTTGTACCTACCTCAACTTCGGCTCTGAGTCCCTGCAACTGCTCATCACCTGCCTGTGCTTCTTTAATATGCTCTACCAGAGACGACTACAACAGAAGCATCATACAACTCTGATCGTGCCCAGCAAAACCACATTCAAGTCCAACCCTCTCATCTGCTTAACAAGCTCCTTCTGCTTTGTCAGGAACATGACGCCTGGTCTCCTGCTCAAGGCATTTGGCACCAAGTTCACATTACCGAGGTGATACTATAAACTGATATTATAGTTGGCCATTATCTCCAACCAATGCCACTGTCTCATGTTCAACTCCTTGTGGGTGAAGACATACTTGAGACTTTTGTGGTGAGTAAATATTTCCACTCGGTCTTCAAGTAAATAGTTTCTCCACAACTTCAAAGCAAAGATCATCGCTGCCAACTCCAAATCATGAGTAGGGTAGTTCTTCTCGTGCGACCTCAACTACCTGGATTCATAAGCAACAACTCAGCCCTTCTGCATCAACACTCCACCTAGACCTCTGTCTAAAGCATCACAGTGAATCACGAAATCACCCGAACCATCCGGTTTAGTCAACACTGGCGCTAACGTCAACCTGCTCTTCAACTCCGCAAAAGCTTCATTGCAAGCCCCATCCTAAGCAAACTTCTGATCCTTCCCTATCAGTTTAGTCAATGGCCCAGCATCATCGAGGAGTCTTGGACAAATTTTCGATAATACCCTGCTAACCCGAGAAAACTTCTCACCTCGAGAACTGACTTAGGCACTGGCCAATCTTTCACTGCAATAATTTTGGATAGATCGACAGAGATTCCCTCGCTCGAGATAATATGCCCCAAGAATGTGACTCGGTCAAGCCAGAACTCACACTTGCTGAGCTTTCCATAGAGCTGATTCTCCCTCAGAGTCTGCAAGACCAACCTCAAATGTGCAACATGCTCTTTCTGGTTCTGAGAATACACCAAGATTTTATCAATGAAGACTACCACAAATCTATCTAAGAACGGGGAGAAAAACTCTGTTCATCAAGCTCATAAAACACTGCTTGGGCATTCGTGACTCCGAAGGGCATCACTAAGAACTCGTAAAGCCTATACTTGGTCCTGAATACAGTCTTTTGCACATCTGCTGCCTTCACCTTCACCTGATGATACCCCGAGCGAAGGTCCAACTTCAAAAAGACTACAGCGCCACCCAACTGATCAAATAAGTCATCGATTCTTGGTAGCAAATATCGATTCTTCACTGTGACACTGTTCAGCTCTCAGTAGTCAATGTTGACGAACAGAACATGAGCTCCCTACGGTGAAACACTGGGCCTGGTGAAACCCAAATCCAAAAAATCCACAATTTGCACTTTCAGCTTTGCTAGCTCAATCAATGCAAATCTGTATGGGCTCTTCGATATTGGCATCGTACCAGGCTGAAATTCAATGCCAAATCCACCTCTTGATCTGGAGGTAACCCGAGCAGTTCCTCTGGAAACACATGCAGGAATTTCCACACTACTAAAGGCGCAGCCGCACAACCTGTGTGCAACTCCATTGCATAACCTTCAACATCAACCACCTTCTTACTACACCCAAGGGGTGTCTCCCCAGTATGGAACTTAATCTCTGCACAGCCTGGGATCCTAAATACAACCTTCTTCGCTCAGCAATCAATAACAGCATGAGACTCCCCTAACCAATCCATGCCGAGAATCACATCAAATCGTGAATTCCCGATCACTATCAGATCTGCCTTAAAATCTGTGCCCCCAATTACCATAGGGCTATGCTTGAACTCCCTAGAGCAAATGACAACACCGCCACTTGTACTGATGTTCCAAGCTGTCGGTATAACACTGCACTTCAACTGATGCTGATCCACAAAGCAGGAGGAGAAGACGGAATGGGTCGCCCCGGAATCAAATAGGACATGGGCAGGAAAGGAATGAACTAGAATGACACCTATGATAGAATCAAAAACATGGGGAAAGATGAATGGTGAATGATAAATAAGGAATAAGGAATACCGATGTGAAAAAAAGACTACACAAATGAATGATACAAGAAGAAACAAATAAAGCAGGGAACAGATAATAAAACAACAAAACACAAATATACCTGCAATGACCTCCTTTGCGGTCTCGGCTTCCACCGCTGTCAGGTTGAAGGTCTGACCTTTCCTCGGAGCAGCGGTCCTCTGACCGACGATCTGATGCTGAGGAGGAAGTGGCAGCCTGACCTGACCTTGAGTTGGCGCACCACCGGGCGGCACATACCTCCTCCGGGGACAATCCCGAACTTTGTGATCAGCAGCACCACACTCGAAGCATCGACGGTTAGCCCGCCTGCAATCCCTACGCATATGCCCTGGTATATGGCAGAAATCACAGAACCCCTCTCTTCGTGGAGTAGTAGGAGGGTAGGGAGTGATGTGTCTACTTTTTATACAAATATTTGTACTCATTTACCCATTAAAATTGCTTGTATTTGTCTATATTGTGTTTAATTCATCTTATTTCCATAAGATTTCAAAGAATTAATTAGTTTTGAAGGAATAAGATTTTTGATACACAATGTGAATATTTTTGGTTGTGTGTTTTTAGAACACAATTAGCCTAGTTTTGAAAACTAGATTTCTATATTATTTTTCTAGTTTATAATGAATTAGGATCATCATTTTATTTTTCTAGATTTCTATATTATTTTTGAAAACTGGATTTCTATATTATTTTGAACACAATTAGCCTAGTTTTGAAAGCTAGCCTAGTTTTGAGAACACAATTTTAATTTCATATTATGTTTCTATTTTTCTATGGTTGTATGTTTGATTTTTGATCTTAATGCTTACAATTAGTTGATATACTTTTGTATGATTTATTGGATCATGGAGAGACCGATAGGTAATATCTGATTTAGAACTATAAATTAAACACCATTGATTGAGCGAAATTAGAGATGATTTACCGCGATTGATGTGACCGCTAAGAAATCCACAGAAAATAATGAGTCTTCAATCAATTAAATTTGTGCATGAACTATGACAAACAATTATCTGGAGATATTTTTGATGTTGTTCGAGAGAAAGCATTGAATAATTTGGAGATTTTGTTCTACAACTTGGAAAAATAAATTCTTTATTCATATGGAGTTATAAATTGTGTGGGATAAAGTAGGTGAAATCAAAAGCCCTAGAATTATTTTGCCATTAAAAAATCACAAAAATCTCACATCCTGCTACTCTTAATTAATTTAGTTAGATTTTTAGATTAATTTAATTTAGTCGCTTTCTTTATTAATTTCAATTTTCCAAATAGTAGTCAATCTAGTAATATCGGTACTGAATAAAATAATTAGTCCCTGTGGGTTCGACACTCTTTTTACTAAAACTATACTACTTGTTGTGATTTTGTACACTTGCAAAATTTCACATCAAGTTTTTGGCACCATTGCTGGGGACTAGTTATTCTTTTATTGATATTGAATAGCTAGACTATTACTAGTTTTGATTTTTTTTGTTTTATTATTATTTTACCTCTTTATTTTCTTTTGACTTACTTTTATTTTCATTTATTTTCTATTTTTTTATTTTTTTATTTTTTTAATTTTTTTTAATACTTATATTTCAGGACATACAAGTACATTATCATGGAGAACGATGAAAACAGGGCTTTGAGAGACTATGCTATGTCCTTAATTATTGGAGTAACATCAAGCATAATGAGGCCGGTTATTGAAACTAACGATTTTGAGATTAAACCGCGATTATTTAAATGATTCAACAGACTGTTCAATTTTGGGGACTACCGCACGAGGATCCTTATGTTCACATTGCAAACTTTCTTGAAATTTGTCACACCTTCAAGCACAACGGAGTATCATATGATGCAATCAGATTGAAACTCTTTCCTTTTTCACTACGAGATAAGGCGAAGGCTTGGCTAAATTATCTACCCCCCGGTAGTATTACTAATTGGAAGAGACTTGCACAAAAATTTCTAGCTAAGTATTTTTCACTGACAAAGATAGCGAAACTAAGAAATGATATTACCACATTCACTCAATTTGAGACTGAGTCTTTGTATGATGCATGGGAGATGTACAAAGAGCTATTGAGAAAGTGTACTCATCATGAACTACCGAAATGGCTGCAAGTTCAAATATTCTATAATGGGTTGGGAGTTACAAATCGATCTATGGTTGATGCAGCAGCTGGAGGTGCACTTATTAGCAAAACTCATGAAGCAGCCTGTGAACATTTTGAAGAAATGACATCTAATAGTTACCAGTGGTCATTAGAGAGAACAATGCCAAGAAAAATGGCAGGAGTTTTTGAACTTGATCCTATTACTACTTTAACTGGAAAAATTGATACTTTATCTAAATAATTAGGCAATATAAATTTTAATGCTATTCAAACTAATATTATTTGTAATTTTGTGCATGAAATCATTCAAGTGCAGACTACCAAGTAGGGAACCCTTTTGCCTCATCAAATGCCGAACATGCAAAATTTGTGTCAAACTTTTAAAGGCAAAACAATTATTATGCAAATACATACAATCCATAATAGAGAAATCACCCCAACTTTTCTTGGAACAACGATCAAGGAGTAATTAGACCACCTCAAAATTTTTCACAGCAAGAAATGAAGCTGACACTAAAAGAGGTGTTCATGCAATACATGCAGAAGACAGATTTGGCAATTCAAAATATTGCAATTTCAACTTCAGCTTCAATTCGCAATCTTGAGGTTCAAATTGGTCAAATTTCAAATATTCTAAACGAATGAACGACAGGAAACTTACCCCGCAAGTGAAACAGATTGAGCAACCACAAGAAGAAAATACCGAACAAAATGTGGTTGAAAAGGAAGAAGAGTGCGAACCAATTGTGGAGGAACAAACGTAGCATGAGCAAGTAACTTTTGATGTCCTTGAATCCATGAAGTTTCCTACCGGAGAACAGTCATGTTTCCAAGTAAGTGAAACAGATTTAATTGTGGGCGAGAAACATAAGGCTGTAGTTAAAAAGTTACCAATCGAAGAATGTCCAACAAATTCAGCAATTATTGAATCTGAGAAAGAAAATAATTTGAAATATATTATGTATTTGGATGCTGCACCATCTATTCATCCATTTTCTCAGCTGACATTCAAGGAGGTGGGGATATCAAAGACTCCATCTTCAAGAAAGAAACGATTGAAATTAGAGCCACTACCATCAAGCTTAACGGATTCGCAGAAAAAATATAATCCACACCTGAAAAGAAGTATTGAAAAGAGGCTCGTATGTTGTTGGATCTTGGTGTCACATAACCATCTCACTATCAAGTCTGGCTGAAGACTTAAAACTTAGCGCTTCTTGGGAGGCAACCCATATTTTCTTTTACTGCATTTAGATTTGATTTTTCATTTAGTTTATTTTATTTTATTTTTTTAATTTTATTTTGTAGGATTGCATAAATTTTGAAGTCGTCGGGAGGAGTTATTTTCTACACGTATATTGATGGCTGTTTTTTAGTAGTATGGAGTAAGAATCTGGAAAAGTGCATCAAAGAGAAATTGTAGAAATTTGTCTTAGCTTTCCAAAAAAAAAATTAGCCCATTTGGACACATACAACTCCAGATATTGCTGAAACACTGAACGCCGCGCGTGCATAATTTTTAAGACAAATCAGGGGAGAAATTCTGAAATTTTTGCATTCTTTTTGTTTTTGTTTTTGTCCTTTTCCATTGAGGACAATTTGATATTCATGTTTGGGGGAAGGGTTAAATTTTTTTTTTTTTTTTATTTTATATATATATGAAAAGAAAAATAAAACAAAAAGGGATTTCAATGACATTTACAGCGATGCTTAACATTGTGGGCTTGGTCGTGTCTTGATGCAAGAAGGAAAAATGATCGCTTATGGGCCTAGGAAACTAAGACCGCATGAGAAGAATTATCCAACTCATGATCTGGAGTTGGATGCGATTATCTTTGCCTTAAAGTAATGGAGACACTACGTGTACGGTGAGAAATTGAACATATACACGGACCTTAAAAGCTTGAAGTACATCTATCAGCAGAAGGACCTGAATTTGAGGAAATGGAAATGGCTGAAAGTACTTGAGGACATTCGTCCTGAGATTAAGTACCATCCTAGGAAGGCTAATGTTGTTGCTAATGCACTTAGCCGTACAAGCAGTCTGGCTAGTCTGATTACAACTCAGAGGCATCATGCAGAGGAGTTGGATCAAACTGGTATTAAAGTTGTTCGGCAAGGCTTAGGAGTATCTTTAGCTCAGTTAAGGCTTCAGCCTACGCTGAATGAAAGGATTATAGCAAACCAGAAGGAAGATGCAGAGATTCAGAAGATGAAGGAGCAGGTTGGTGCTGGCAGGTTGTCAGAGTTTCAGATCAGGGATGAAGTGTTGTGGTTTGGAGAGAGACTATGTGTTCCGGATCAAGAAGAATTGAGGGAGAGTATTCTTCAGGAGGCACATGCTACTCTTTTGTCTGTACATCCTGGGAGTACCAAGATGTATAAGGACATCAAGCAACATTTGTGATGGTCAGGTTTGAAGCAGGATGTGGCTGAGTTTGTGGCGAAGTGTGAGATTTGCCAGCAGGTTAAAGTCGAGAATCAGAAGTCGGAGGTTTATTGCAACTATTACCCATTCCAGAGTGGATGTGGGATAACATCAGCATGGATTTCATCACAGGTTTGCACAAGAGTTCGGATGGTAATGATGCGATTTGGGTCATGGTCGACCGACTAACCAAATCAGCTCACTTCTTGGCAATGAAGCTCACTTCGTTTACGGGCAAGTTGCCCGAGCTGTATGTTGGAGCGATGTCAGGCTTTATGGTGTTCTGTTAACTATTATATCTGATCGAGATGAGCGGTTTACTTTGCATTTCTGGAAGAGTCTTCAGACAGCTTTGGGTACTAAGACGGATTTCAGCACTACCTTCCATCCTCATACTGATGGACAGACTAAAGATTCAATCGAATTCTTGAGAATATGCTTCGGTGTTGTTTCTAGATTTTGGAGGCAGTTGGGAAATGCATCTAGCTCTTGTGGAGTTTGCCTACAACAACAGTTTTCAGACTAGTATCGGGATGACACCGTACGAAGCTGTGTATGACAAGAGGTGCAGAACACCTATTTGTTGGTTTGATGTTCGGGAGCGGCAGATGTTTGGGCCTTAGATTTTGTAGCAGACCTCTGAAAAGATCGTTTTGATCAGGAAGAGGCTGTTGGATGCTCAGAGTAGGAAGAAAAGCAATGCAAAAAACCGGAGAAGGGACCTTGAGTTCGATGTTGGTGACTTTGTCTTTCTGAAGGTATCACCCAGTAAAGGTGTGATCCGCTTTGGCAGAGGTGGGAAGTTAGCCCCAAGGTTCATAGGCCCGTATAAGATATTGAAGCGGATTGGGAAAACTGCTTACCGGTTGGAGTTACCGGAAGAGTTGTCTCGGGTGTACAATGTCTTCCATGTGTCTATGCTGAGAGGTTACATTCCAGATCCGAGCCACCATTTGCTCGAAGTGTCGAAGGGTTTGCATTTGGATCTGAGTTACACTGAGCTACCAGTTGAGATCATGGATCATCGGGAGAAACTTTTGAGGAACAAGACGATACCGATGGTAAATGTAGTCTGGAGAAACCAGTTGGTTGAAAAGGCTACTTGGGAATCCGATGAGAGGATGTTGAAGGATCATCCTAAGCTATCTGTTTGATTTGTATTTGTTTTTTCTTTCTTCTTGTTGTGTTTTCTCACTCAGTAAGCGTAGTTCTGGGGATGGAACTATTCTAAGGAGGGAGTGTTGTAACATCCTGAAAATTTTAATTTCTATTAAACATAAGTTTGTTGATTTTTACGTGTTTTGCACGTACAAATTCATGTGCATTTTACACAGTAAATTATTTTTTTTTCATAACATGAACAAAGTATTCTTATTCTTCTCCTTTTTATTCAAAAGCCTATTTTAAAATTCTAGGCCTAATTGTTTGAATTTAGCCCACCCTAATTAAATTGAATATTTTAATTATTAAGCCCATGGGTTCTAACGCCCACTAATTTGAGCGCACTAATTTATTCTCATTTAAATGAGACAAGTTGTAGGGTATACTCATTTTTGTAATAAATCAACTAACAATGTATGTACAACTAGTTACTAGGGGTGCTTGGGCTGACACATGCATTGCACTAGCACGTGTCTTGGGTGTGCTCAAGTGCGGCTAGATGGAGTCAAAGGGAGGTGGGAGAGTTGTTTTAGTGGATAGGTGGTTATTTGTACATGGGTGGTTACTCTAACTCCCTAACTCATCCTAGCCCCTAATTTACAACTATCTAGTTTAATCTTGATCCTCCATCCCACCTTCGAAAATGTATAAATACCCCCCATTCTATTAATGAAACACATAGAAAGTTTGTGAAAGAAATAGAAAGAGAAAGAAATTCTAGTTGTGAGAAAAAAAACTAGAGTGAGTAAAAAAGATTGAGAGGAGTTCTAGTTTGTGTGTTCTTGCATTCTTGGAGGCCAGCCATTCATCAAGGAGGAGAAGGGGAGCTCGGGTTCACTTGGACAAGGAGAAGGCTCTTGTGGTGGTACAATCTAGGAGGAGAAGGACCGTTCGTGTGTCTAAGGAGATTTCTAGGAGTTCTTTTCATTTGTTTCTTCAAATAGATGGGTGATTTCTCTACTTCTAATGTAGACATCATGCTAGGGGTTTGATTGATGAAATTGCTAAGGAAACTAGTAAATTAACCATGTGTTGGCTCTAAAAAATAACTAATTAAATAATAAAATGAATGCTTGATGAAATGTATGGTAAATTGCTATAAATTATGGTTATTGTAGTAGAATTATCATGTTGATATAGAAATGTAAATTTGGAACCATGCTAGATGTAGAATATGCTTGTGAATGTCTAGTTGAGTAATTGAAATAAATGAATTGTGTTTATTAATTCATTGTGACACTAGTTTGATAAATGAGACTATTTTATAGATCATTGTGGAAATAAAAAGAAGGAAATTATAGATCATGATAAATACTAAAATTTGGTAGAGATCATGATAAATTGCAATGTCGAAATTATAGACTTAGAACACAAATTAGAAGGAAAATTATGTTTTTCTATCAAAATAATATTTTTAGAATACTGTTTTATTGCAAATCTATAAAATAAGTAATGTGGAAAGTTTCATGAAATAATTTAGAAGAGAAAAGAGTTTAAAGAGCTTTTGAAATATGAAGGATTATTATTAAACAGAGAGTCGAGTTAAAAATAACTCAACCCATCTCATATCAGTTAACCACCATGGTCGTACTGGTCTTCAGGGTGTGCCCTTAGAGCGTTACTGTAGCTCAACAGCCTGTTGTCCTTGGGTTCGAGTCTCAGCAGAGACTTCCTTTTTAAAAATCTGATTTTTCACAAAACCCGAGAGCCCAAACTCAATTAGATTTTAGCCTCTCCTATAAATAGTTAGTCACTTTGGTCATTCTGGTTAAGGGGTGCAGTTTGGTGGTGTTACTGTTCACCTGGGGGCCGGCTGTGCTTGGTTCGAAACTGGCTGAGGCCAAAAATTTTACAGTTTTGTTTTTTTTGTATAATTCGATTTTTTAAAGGATTTGAAGTGTTTGAAAATTTAAGAAAAAAATACTAGAAATATTTTGAAAAAACCTGGACTTCATGAGAAATTTTTATAATCTTTTGACCCACTATAATGAGAATCAAGGCCAAATTTTGAAGAGAACTTGATATAATTTATTAAAACGAATTATTGAGTAATTAAAGAAAAGTAGTACTCCTCATTTCTAACCCCTCTTCCTCTCCTATACCTCTCCTGCACCTTTGAACCATCGTCAAGACCCCCCCCCCCACCTCTCTTTTCTTTAACTTCTAACCCTCCTCTACCTTCGTCTTGCTGGCCGCTTCTCTAGCCTCTAACATCGGACCTCTGACTTCATTCCTTTCTCTATGTTGTCGGAATTGGAACTCAGTAGGTGCAAACCCAACGAGAGGGTCCGCCACACCCCTACCACCCCAACACCCCCTCCCCCAGCCTCCGATACCCCTGACCCTCCCCCTCTCAACCCAACTACAAAAGGTACCCTACAGCCTTACCGCGATGAGGGCGAAACCTCGGGGCTCAGCGGGCACATCGAAATGCACATCCTCGGCTTGAGGGGAGAGGCTCAATTCATCACCGCCCATTGGACGAGCTACAACCGAGAGGATGGGCCCAAAGAGAGGGTCCTCCTACAGGACAATATCGATGTAAGAGAACCCCCCTAGTGGGCCGGCGCCACGCTCAACAGCAACATTACAGCACTGAAGTGCATCATAGGGACAACTATAGGGAAACTTATGCAAGAGAAATAGACAGAAGATACCGTGATACAACCCACAAACCTCCTCATCACAGAGAACCAAGAAAGCAACACAGTCACTTCAACCAACATCCCCACAATCACAGAGAGCAAGCTCGATCAAGCACCCCGCCAAAACCAACAGGGCCAAGGCTCCACCACCTACCTCCAAATGCTACCACACCCCCAATGGAACCCAACAAGCAACACCAACTCCAATCTCCTGCTTCGCCCTTACAACCCCCACCAACTACTACCAAGGAAGCCGACCCGTGATCCCCTGAGGTCCACCGTTGTATGGGCCCAAAGAAGGGGTCCAAACGATGGAGCCAAGGAGGATGAGGGAATACCTCCGATTGGGGTAGAGGCAGAAAATTGGTAAGAAGTAATTCACAAAAGAAAAAGAAACTTAGAGTCCCCACCACCAGCACCAATGGAATTCAGAAAGCAACAGAGAAAGGGAAAGTGCAAAGCGGTGCCGTGCTTGAACTGTGGAGAGTTGGAGCACTATCGGACGCAGTGCACCAAAGAAGTATGATGCCAAAGGTGTATGATGTGGGGTCATATGTCTTACAACTGCACAAATATCGTCACCACCAACGATGACGAAGGGAGGTGAGTTTATAGGGGTAGGTCACCTGACAACCCAGCGATGATCAAACTTGTAAACAGTCTCGCTACAATAAAAACGAAGGAAAATTGGTTGAGTCAGTGGTGCATAGTAGCAAGAGTGACTGCAGGAAGACCATCGGAGGCCCATGTGCTCCAAGCTTTGAACACAAGACGGCCAATGAAGGCGCACCTCGACTGGGTTGTCAAGAGAATGTGTCCCCTTCAGTTTTTGGTTTCTTTCCCTTCGCCGCAAAAGATGATAGAGATCACCGGAATAACAACAGTGGATTTTGGGCATTTCAGGATGGATTTCAAAGCGTGGTCACCAAGCTTCGGTGCTGAAAGGCCTTAGAGGGAGAGATACTGAGTGTTATTCACAGTGTAGACTTACATTTTTGGAAGAAGGTGGATTTGCAAGAGATGGTCTCCGACATCGGCACAGTGGAAGAAATCAACGAGAAGACCATTCGTCGATCGAAAATAGTGTCGGCAAGGATACTGATCAGAAGTAAGGATATCACCCTGATGCCGAGATTCGCAAAAGTATTCTCATATGAGGATTCCTATCTCATACGCTTTGTCCTCGACAAATGCACAGACAGAGAGACAGACCCCACCTCCTTCACGTCCCCACCCCCTCCATCCTCTCTCAGAGACGGCCGAAGCTATAGGGAAGTTGCATCGCCAACTTGGGAGCTCTCCATAGATGGGAGCCACGAAGTGGAGAGGGCCCATCGAGGTGATCAAGGCGGCGAGAGAGATGGAAAAGCATCAAGAGGCCACAGCGAAGGATCAGAGAGGCATGGATCAGAGCGGGATGCCGGTGGTCGATCTCGAAGCCAGACCAAAGGATCCAATGGCCAAGATGACCCAAGTTCAGATTTGGTAAACCTCACAGCATTAGGGGTAAATTAGAAAAAGGGGAAACAGCAAATGACCAAAAATGACAATCGAGCACTGCAAAGTGGTCAAACAATGCATGCAAGTGAGGAGGAACAGGCATTGGAGCAGAGAAGGGGGACCGGGCTTGCAGACCCCTAAAATGGCAAGAACCAACTCCGTAACATCATGCATGCTTCGGGACAAGAGCTGGTGAGAGACAGTGCAAGCTTGGGGATGAAGCCAAGCGAGAAAGCTCAATCCACCAGAGAGTGGTTAGAAAAGGTGTGGAAAGCACCAGAATGGAAAAAAGTTGCTTCTTTGGAGCTACGGAGTCAGGTTGCATATGCCAGATATGAAAGCTCAAAGGACAGTGAGAAGAGAGGGACCTCTGGCGCTCAGGCTTTGAGAATGCCCAAAAATGGTATAGAAGCCAACGAAAAAGGAGCTACTTTGAAGAAAGGGCGACAAGAGTCAGATGCCACTCTGGGGATAGCGACGAGCAAAGATCTGCTCAACCACAGAGTAAAGAACTCAGAGGAGCCCCAGATTGAAGCTGATGGAGTGGGTAACAAAGCGAAGTTTTTGAAGAGAGGCTATATTAGGGAAGAAGACAATGGTGAAAACGAAAATGGAATGGAGCCTTCTGCCTTGGTGCACAGGGAGAAAAAGGAAATCAACGCTTTGTTTAAAGCGTTGCAAGCATCGTTACCAACGCCATCTGACTCTGCTGCTCCCCCAACCAATAATGCAACGCTAGTTGGCAAGGGGGTGAACCTACCGCCCACGTAAAACAAACAGTGAACACGGCTATCGAGATGAGCGATAGCACGGAACGCGAAGGAATTTATCCCTCGTTAGATGGGTCTAGCGAGTGTAGGCTGGGGGGCCTTTTATATGCGTTAATGGGCCTAAAAAGGGGCCCAAAATGCATTTTATTGCCACTGGGACTAGTATTTCCACAATTTCGAACAATCAGACAAAATGTCAGACGGGTAGCTGGCCCATCGAAGGGTCCGCAACGGAAAGCACCGCTATTACTATTGAGTCGCCAGTCTGTGGGCTCAATGAGGAGTCCGTAAAGAGAGAGCCTACATTACAACGGGAAGCTCAGCAACCAGATAGTGAGGAGGACTTGGAAGAGTGCCTAAATCTAGACGAAGAATTCTCTTTCACAGATGAGGAGTCAGAGGATCTAGAGTTCATCGCCAACACACAAAACTCACCAGAGATGGTCTTGTCCACAATTCCAGAATCAGCACCTGGAGACAGTACTGGAATGTCACGCAGGACAGTTGGGTTCAGAGTTTAGCGATCGCCCAAGAGGGCTCATGTGGAATCCTTGGATGACTATCTCGAAGTTGCGGCGGAAGCCAAAGCTGCAAAAATCGACAACGGAAGTACGAGAAGTTTTTTAGTTACTATGTTAAATTTCATGTCAGACTCTGATGTTTTTATCCTAGCTAAAACATGCGGGTTAGAGGTGTGTGACACAGAGCGTAATGCATTACTTCTCAATAAAATTAGGGGTTGAAAACTGAAAGGGAAAAGACTAGTTTTGAGAACGCCCTAGGAGATAGTGCTGGGTTGACAGACATCCCTAAGGATGAAGCTGGCCCCACACCCACACCAACGATCACCGCTAACACAGTCCCCCAATGAATACACTATTCTGGAATGTTAGGGGGCTGGGGGATAGAGGAAAGAGAGATATGGTAAGGGACGTCATTAGCAATTCCATGGCAGAAGTGGTAGGGTTACAAGAGACCAAACTCCAGACGGGCTAAAACTCAAAAGAATCGGGGGTAACAGAATCAAGGAATGGGTGTTACGCCTGTCAGCAGGAGCCTCAGGGGGATCGCTATTGGGTTCAACTCAGATATCCTCAGCTGCATCGAGGTATACAGTGGTGCATTCTCCCTGACTACCAGACTACAACGACGCTCCAATGATTGGGTGCAGACGGTGACTGTCGTTTACGGGCCAAATGTGGCTGCTGATCGAGAGGCCTTCTGGCAAGAGCTTGTTGATATTCGACATCGTTGGTTGGGAGGTTGGATTGTTGGGGGAGATTTCAACATCACCAGATTTGCTTTTGAGCACAAGGGAAGAGGCTCCAGCGACAGACACAGAGAAGAATTCATAGGGTGATAACGGAACTAGAGCTGATTGATATCCCAATTAATGACAGACTATTCACGTGCTCTAATATGCAAGCAGCTCCGGTTATGGCTGATGTACCCAATGATATCCACATTTAGGAGCAATAATCTTAATACAATTAGACATTTAAATTCTGTATATGTGGTAATTTACTCTTCTTTTCTCTTTTTCATAGGAAACAGCCTAAAAGCAACTAAACGAAGTAGATTCAAGATTTACTCCAAACTGTGAGGATGATACACAAGAAGCTGCAGAACACAAGTCGACTGGTTCTTCAACGACAGTCGACTGAACAGAGGAGGTTGAGATTCCGAAGCTGCGCAATACAGTCGACTTACCCAAAAGACAGTCGACTTGACTGACTAATTTGAATCTCCAGAATTCATGACACAGTCGACTGATTCCAAAACCAGCCGACTGGCATTCAGCGGAGTTAAATGATAAGAATAGTTGAAGATTCATCCTCATCCAAATCCAAATCAAAGTGAGCTGCAAAATCCAGGGAATAGATATGAGATGACTGCAATAACAACTTCACCAAAAAATCAAAGACAAAAACCTGGGTTTGGCAAGTATGAAGATCGACTCAAATCATATCCTACGTGTGAAGAGATAGAAGCAGGAGCTTGAGATCTGCAGATGTGGGCAAAAGAGATTATAAAAAAGGCTGGAATGTACAAGTTGAAGAGAGCTATCTCGAAAATCATATATCTCTCAATCTCAGGATCTCTGGGAGTGACAATCAGATCAATAGATAAAGAAGAGAAGGAATCAACGAAGGAAGATCAAGTACAATAAAACAAAAGAGGAGATCGAGTGCGCTGCAAGGGAGAACAAGTCGACTTAGAAGCAGTTCAAGTCGACTTCAAGGCTGAATATCATAACAATCAGTGTTACTTCTTCTTCTCTCTAGTTTTTGTTTTAATTGTTAGAGCCATGAATTCTATATTTTTAATCAATAAAAGTTGTATTATGTGCAACTAATTTCATTGTTGGGCTAATTGAAATCGTAGTCATGTAATGTTTATAATCTTCTAATAACACTACTTTCATCACTTATTGATTAAGCCTGGTTGTATTGATAACAATTTATAATATGAAGCAACAATTGATAGAAAAGTTCTCAGGAGCAGTCGACTGAGAGTGACAGCAAGTCGACTGATCTGAGGAACCTGATATTGTCAAGTTTGCAGATTATAAAACTGACTCTGTTATATGAGTATAGAGATGACCCATATCCTATGCTCATAACTTGTAACACAGGAATCATTTAGGTTCTTGGTTTAATCAACTTGAAGGATTTAGATCTGATGCCAATTTCTAGAACTTTGAGTGTTTGTTCGTTTCCATTGTTCCTATGCTTTCTTCAAGTGCAACTTAGTAGATACCATGCTAAATACTTAAGAAAAGAAACGAATTAGAGTAGATACCATGCCTAATTCTTGGCCTAGGGAAACATTAACTTTAAGGAGTAGATACCATGCACTTAAAGGAACAAACATGAGTGATTGGAGTAGTGTAGAAGGTGAAACAACATTCTTGACCATAGGTGGAAATCATGCCCAACTACTTTAATAGATATTTGTGACTCAGTTTGTGATTCTACTTGATTTAGATTTTAATCTTTTCATTTTCTTTCAAATAGACTTTTAGAACAAAACTTTTTGATTTGTATTTTCTTTTGTTTTATTGATTAGTGAGTTAAGTACTACAATCTCTGTGGGATCGACCATTGCTTTTCACTACGCTTCTATAAACGATTCGTACACTTGCGAGGTTTTAATTTGTGTCTAGTTTATCTATTTATTTAGATAGCTGAGATATCACAACAATGGCCAAGTTGGACAGGATATTAGTGTCGATGGATTGGGAAGCTAAATTTATATTAGCTACAGCTAGATCGATCCCTAGACCCACGTCAGATCATACCCCGATCCTACTAGATGTGGGGGTATGTGGAGCTCAGAGGTCACGGAAATTCAAATTTGAGAAGGCCTGGCTGGAAATTCAGGGATTTCACCACATGGTGATGGAGAATTGGGCGCTCCTAACTGCTGGCAGGGATGCTGCATCCCGATGGTGTGAAAAAATCCGCAGATTGAGAAAGCGACTGCGCAGATAGAACCGATCTAGATTCTCGACCATTTGGCGTGCAAAAGACAGCTTTCCGGAAGGAATTGATGAGCTAGAAAAGGTGGAAAAGACGAGAGTCTTGCCACAAGAAGAAAGAAACAGGTTACTAGAGCTCCGGGAAAGTGTTGCCAATCTTTATAAGTTGGAAGAGATCAAATGGCAACAGAGGTCAAGGAGTTTGTGACTCAAAGAGGGAGACGCAAATACGGCATACTTTCACCGAGTGGCAAGCGCAAGACGTAAATCCAATATCGTCCTTTCCATAAAGACGGATACGGGCATATCACAGGACGAAAGCGTGATTTCCACAACCTTTCAAAATTACTATAAGGGCCTCTTTGGCAGGAAGAATGATTTCAGGATCCCTTTGAGGGAGGATTACTGGCAGCCATACCAGAATGATTCGGCGCAAATTTTCTCCGCTTTGGAGGAACCTTTTTCGGAAATGGAAGTGAAAAAGGCCATCAACCAAATAGGAGCAGACAAGTCACCTGGGCCAGACGGCTTTCCAATGATGTTCTTCCAAGTGTTCTGGGAAGAAATTAAAAGGGATATTATGGCATTGATGGAGAAATTTTTCCATAACAATCTCAGATTGGGCATGTTCAATTTTGCGGAAGTGGTCCTGATACCCAAACGGGAGGAGTCTAAGCACGTGGGGGATTTTAGACTG
The DNA here is from genome assembly GCA_017893485.1 of Hemerocallis citrina. NCBI lineage: Eukaryota > Viridiplantae > Streptophyta > Magnoliopsida > Asparagales > Asphodelaceae > Hemerocallis > Hemerocallis citrina. Next base: position 111,314,072 of record CM030360.1, on the reverse strand, counting down.
ATTAGCCTCATTAATTGCTTGGGGAAGATCAACACAATGGTCTTGGCCATCTGCCTGGGGAGTATAATGGATAGTATAATCAGCAAAACCCAGACGGGCTTCATCAAGGGCAGATGTATCCTTGATTGTGTGGCCACTATGGAACAAGTTATCCACCGCTGCCATACGAGTAACTTTAAGACCTTCCTCCTAAAATTTGATTTTGAGAAAGCATATGACTCCGTCGACTGGGATTGTTTGTTGGAAGCTCTCAGAGGGAGAGGATTTGGGGACAAATGGGTAAGATGGATCAAATAGTGTTTACAGACTAGTAAAATGGCAATATTGGTGAATGGGAAGTCAGGACCGTCGTTTTCTTATAAGAAGGGACTCCGGCAAGGGGATCTGTTATCCCCACTTCTATTCACTATTGTAACAAATGTGCTAAGGGGAATGCTAGAAAATTGTCGGAGAAAATGGTGGATTACGCCCGTGGCCAGCAGCACCTCTAATCAAGGGTGCACGATTCTCCAGTATGCTAATGACACCCTCCTGTTTGGGAATAGGACCAGATCAGAAATAGTTTGCTTTAAAGGGGCCCTCTACTGTTTCGATGCCTGGTCAGGTCTCAGGATAAATTTCCACAAGCGTGCACTGACTCCCATTACTCTCTCTGATGAAGAAGCTCGGGAACATGCCACTATATTAAACTGTATGATGAATGAGTTACCTATCAAATATTTAGGGCTCCTACTCAGACTAGGGAAACTCACTAAGGCAGACTGGCTGCCGATAATCGATAGGGTGGAGAACAGACTGTCTGGCTGGAAAGAAAATCACTGACACTAGGAGGCAAAGTGGAACTCAGTATTGTCTAATCTGCCTATTTACTATATGTCCTTTTTTGAGCTTCCAAAGTGGGTTATCCAAAGGATTGACCGAATCCGAAAAAGATTCCTTTGGAAAGGGGCAGATTCGAATAGGGGAGGTTACCACCTGATCAAATGGAGTATCGCTTGCATGAAAAAGAAGCATGGAGGGCTAGGCATCGTCGACCTTAGAGATATGAACCTTGCCCTTTTAGGGAAATGGTGGTGGAAGGTTTTTCTCCACAGTGGGGAAGGATAGCAGGAATTCATTCAACCATACCTTCGGGGAAAAGGTACAAGAAGTCTAGGCTTTCGAGTTGGGGCAAAGGTCTCCCGATTCTGGAAAGGAATTACCAAAGCAAGCGGACCGTTAATTCAGCAGTTACGTCAACTATCGGTAATGGACGGTCCACCAAATTTTGGTGGGATAAGTGGTGTGGTGCTTATACACTGAAGGAAACTTTCTCAGAGCTGTATGCCAAAACGAATCGACCCAATATCTTCGTGGTAGAGACCTGGAAGAGGAAAAATTGGAGGCCGTCGTTCTGAGGAGCTCTTACCCCAGGATTACATCAGCAACTACTCGAATTACAAACACACATCACACGGACAGGGACGATATGCGCTCAAGGACCGGACCATATGCGATGGGGAATAGAGACCAACGGAGCTTTCACGGTCAGATCCCTGTACCATCGAATTCACTTTCGAGGATGCAGACCAAGCTGGGCACAAGTGTTATGAAAGGCAAAAACACCACTGAAAGTCAGAGTCTTCCTCTTGCTAGTGCCCAATAATGCAATCCTCACAAGAGAGAATTTGGCCAAAAGATAACCCCAGATTGCGACTGATTGTGGGTTCTGCAATATGCATACGGAGACTTTGAATCACCTTTTTATTCACTTCCCAAGGAGTAGGGCGACTATGGTTATGGTTTTAAGAGCCCTAGGAACAAGTGACTACCCCAGTGAATATGAGGATTTGTGGGTCGGCCCCAAATTCGCCTCAATTCACCACGAAATGAAGGATGCGTGGTACATTGCCATTGCGGCAACTACATGGGTGTTATGGCTAGACAAACAACTTTTATTTTCGTGCTTCATGTAGTAGTTTTCTGGTAACCTTACTCATATCATGCATCTTATTTTTTTTTGGGCTACAGCCGCCGCCACAGGAGCGAGAGGGAGGATTGCCAGAGTCTTCCACGTGAAGGATTTTGATGATGAGGAGGTAGAGTTTGGGCCGACACTGGACTGAGGGGCGGCGCCATCCATACTAATCAGAGTCTCAAAAGCTGCAGCCTCTACTAGTTGGTTTTTCGCCTACTGTTCTTTTGAGTGGTTGAGGCATGGAGGATTAGACCCACCTCCCAGGGTTTTGTTGGGGGTTTATGTTTTATTTCCTGCACTGTACTTTATTTCCTGCACTGTACTTTTGTATTTCTCCCGGTACACCGGAGTTGTTTTATTAACTTCTTATTAATGAAACAGGGTGGCATTATCCCACCTTTTACCTCCAAACAAAAAACTTCCACTTGCTTACCATGGTATATGAGATTATTCAAGCAAAACATGAGGAAAGCAATAATCTTGTGCAATATAAATTCTCCAACAATCTTTTAATCATCCATGCATAAAAATCAATCCTCAAATTTAATTTGTTCATTAGATTTGCACTTATAATTGATCTATGTCAACTTCACAATCATACAAGTTCTAACATGCATCCTACTTGATTAATCTTCATGCAAATAATTTAACAAACAGAATAGAACAATAAACATCACTCACCTCAAAGAAGACTTAATTGAAGAACAATAATAGTAATAAAGAAAAGACTTTTCTTTCTCCTTTGCAAAAGTCCAAGATCCAAGCTTTGAACTCCAAGAAAATAATGGGAAAAAATATATTTGAGTTCACATGAGAGAATAGCGGCTGCTACAGCCCCTAATATAGGTCGGGATCTAGGTTTTAGGGTTCCACAAAGTTTACAAAAATACTCCTCAAGAAAATTATTTATTTACATATATGGATCCTTCCAATTATTAGTCAATCAAATTAATTTAAAATAAAATAAAATTAAATCCCCTCACTCTCTTGATTTGGCCGGCCAATATGCACAACATAGAAAGCCAAAATTTTGAATTTTTACTCCGAGTGGTAATTTTTCATAAAAGTCCTTCATTTTGAGTATTTGTAAATATGTCATAAATTATTCATAAAAATCCAGAAAATTTATAAATAATATTACCAATAAATGTTAGATTTCCAAAATAGATTTTTCTGACTTTGTGTTCCCCAAAAAATATTTGCACGTGCAAAAAGATAAATTTCAGAAAAAATATGTTTATTAAATCACAAAAACTCATTTTATTTTATTTATAAATTCCAAAATATTTTTTAAAATTCTAGGATGTTACAACATATCTTTGTTTGCACTGTATTACTGTAACACTCCTCTATTTTATAATTTCAAAATAGTTGTTTTTATTTCCTTTATTATTAGTCGATATTACTGTTATTGTTATTATTATGCATAAATATGCAATTTTATTTTATATATATTCTTTAATTAATTTATTTATTTGGTGCAACGGGTTTTATTGAAATTTATTATGAAAAAGTGAACTAGAAGAGCCTAAAATAAATATTTAGTCTAAGAGGGGTTTATAATAAATTGTCCCATTTCTTTACTAAACTTACTCTTCTCTCTACCCCCTTCTCACTCATGTCCAGACCCAAGAACCCAATGCAACCGACCTTTTCAACTTTCTTTCTTCAACTTTGAATTTTTCTAATCCTACGAAATTCCAAGCCATTTTACAAAATTTTAGGGGGTTCTTGCTAATTAGAGGGTGCTCTTCAATACCCCGATGTCTATATTTCGAATTGGCTTCTTAGAAGGTGAGAATATACTTCATTAAATTGCATAGGGTTATATGTTTCCTATTTTTGGCAAGAGAATTAGGTTAGCAGGGAGATTAGGAGATAATCTTCATGTTAGAAGTGATTAATTCTTTTCTGGAAATGGTAGGAGTAAAATTGAAAAGGGTTAGGGTTTTGAGTTTGAAATTAAAAGAGTTTATGCTTTAAATTAAATAAGGATTGGAAATAGAACTTGTAGTAAATTATGAGAAACAATTAAGAATAATTTTTGGAGAAATTTATATGCTTAAAAACTAATTAATAAAATTATGAGTGTGTGCATACGTAAAATACAAGCCAGGCGTTTGATGAAATGACTGTGAGAGAATAGAACAATTTTAATTGTTATTTATGAGTGATTTGAATATCATTAACCCTAATTAGTGATAAAATTTAGTAATAGGAAGAAGAAGTGAGTTTGGAGGAAATAGCGAAGAGCTTACACAGTCGGTCTACGCATTTCCTCAGGTGAGTATGATTTAGTTTATTTTATATATATGATGTGCTATGATAAATTTTAAATCATGGTTTGTTATGTGTAATGCGTAAAGTGTATCGAGTATAGATGCGTAAAGTGTGTCATAGAAATTCATATGTATTATACGGAGTAAATTATGGGATGTAAGAAATTATTGGCGTGTATATTTGTGATATGGGATTGTAATATTGGCATGTATGTGAATATGAATGATATGGGATTGTAATATTGAAAATTGAGAAGTTATTGTGAAAATGGAAAATGAAGTGCGGTACTTATATATATGTTTTTATGGTAATTTAATGATATATGCATATACGGTAATGTAAAGGAGAAAATATAAATATAAATATAATATATATATATATATATATATATATATACACACACACACACTAGGTTTGCCCGTGCACGTGCCTACGGCACGTTTCTGCGAACGATGCAACATATAAAAAGGCTGTAAAAAAATTAAATATATGCACGTCTTCGTGAAGAATGATTTATATATATGTGTATTTAGCTGAGACATTGATGTATTCTAAATTAAGTTGTTTATTGGTTTATATCTTGCAGGGTTATTTGTCAGGAGCTCGAGATTGAAAAGAGTACTGTGAATCTATAACAATAGTGGATCAAAATCAATTGCCATGTGTGACTTAAACATAAGAGATTTCATATTTGATTTGTAGCATATTATAAGTAGCAATTTAGTTGGTAATACAGTTATCGCCTCAAACTGCATGAGTTAATTCCCCGTTGTCATATTTTCATGTAGTTAACCATATATGATTTTAAAAGAGGTTAAAATAAGAGAGTGGGAGAGAGAGAGAGAGATAGCGTGTTGTGATGTACATGTGAAGATCTTTTGTTAAATGTGATCAAGTACAATTACATTTCCATATTAATATATTTAGTATCCAGATATTGGAGAGCCTACTACAAATTTGATCTAAAACAGGTTTGTTCGCCCCAATTTTTTATATATTTTAGTGTATGAGATATTTTACATGTTTTCTTTTATAAAAAAAATCTATAACTTACATCATTTCATAATATTAAGTGAACATGAGAATTGCAGATGAAAAATCATTATAATGAAAAACAAATACTAATAGAAATTTTAGTAAAAATTTCGACATATCTCCCTTAAAATATTAGCCCTTTTACAGCAAATCCTCACAGGCAGTTAATATCAATCATCCCCAGGCCAATCCAAGCAACATCACACAGTCATTATATATATAAGGTTCTGGGGAAAAAATCATGATTTGATGCAAGATACAAAATAAAAACAAAAATTTGGTTTGAGGGGTCCAAAATATCAGACCCTAATTTAACTATATATATAAGGTTCTAAAAAAGATTAACTAAGTATTTAAGGTCCAAAATATATTCCTGATAACCACAACAAATGACAGTACTGATCTGCTATTCCTGATAGACATCAAAAGCACAAAATCACATCTTTTTTAGAACAGAACCGAATTAAACATTCACATGATTTTTTTTCTTTTTTTTTTAATGCATGAAGCCAAGCTGTCACCATGCTTTCAGAATTTTTCCCTGAAAATTCTTCACTATATTGGATATCCATTAAACTTGATCGTTAATTAAACAATTGTCCAACTACCAAAAAACAGATGTAAACTTGAACACATTGATCATCTTCATAATCATCTTCATAATCATAGCTCATGACTTTCTTCCTGAACTCCAGGAAAAATTTCAAGAAAACCTATCGAAACAATTCCTCCCCCAAAAAAGTAAAGATTAAAGTAAGCAGATTATGTCTGACTTTTATTTTTCCTAATAACCCACCCATATATATACATGCACATTATCTCAGACTTTGTTTAAAACTTTGTTTCAGTTGTTTATCACATACAATAAAGATCAACATATGTTCGACTTTGTTTTAGTTGTTTAAAACTTTAAAGAAAACAGCAGCTTTCAGAGGCCTTCTTAGCCTACATTATCTCAGACCGACATACTGGACACCATATCCTCTTCCTGAGCCATTTATCAATGCACTACAAAACCAAACAAAAGAAAAGGAGGTCAACAGTTAGCTAGTCAAAAAACTCAACTCCACAAACAGTTTAAACAAATAATATTATAGGATTCTGTACTTCTTTATGTAATTTATGTGTGCATGGCAAATGATAGATACTGTCTCCAACTGAGGGGTTCTCCAAGCATATAGCACAAATTTCTTCACTATTTTCACTCTGCACATAACAATGAAGAACATAGTCAAGATATATTGAATGTATGCTTCAAACTGTGGAGTCCATGCGAGAAACAAATAAACATGGAATCTGCACCTGGACCAGGAAACAGAAATAATAAATATATAGAAAAAGATTTATATAGCACAAAACAGAAATCGCAGGACCAAGAAACTATATTTCTCCACAATAAACAAATAATCATGATAAAAGAAAATTTGCATATAGGAAAAGGCATGCTTAACAATGTTATACTTATGCTAGTCATATAAAACACAGCCAAAAACTCATTGACAAAACCTAGAGCAAAAGAAAACATCAACTAAGTAAAATACCAGTAAAATTAGTACAGAAACAAAACCAAAAAAAATAATAAAATGGAGTAGTTTCCTTTGCATTTATTTTTTATGAATCTAGCTATGCTTTACTATTTGGACATTAAATATGTGAAAATTATGTAGGCTATGCTGTGGTGGAACTACAGGCATTTGAATTGGCTCACAACGGCCACATGAAATGCACCTCCTCTCACATCTTGGTGACATTGAAAAGAAGATTGAAAAGAAGTAGTTTCCCTCCTGCTATTAGCAAACCCACCACGGAAACGTTCCCTTATCTGCACAAATCAACTATACAGGTTGAGCAACCTTAGCAAAATCAAGGAGGAGGACTGGAGGTGGAGGTGGAGGAGGAAACTATAAATGCAAGGATATTTAGATGATAGAAGATTATCAGCTTTCCATTAGAAATACAGACTAAATTGACAGAAAAATTCACAGGAAAGAAAGGAACTGAAGTTAATGTATAAAAGAAAAATGTTCCCTTATCTCCATGAAAGAAAAAATAAACTGTGAAAGTGGACATGAATTAACCAAAATAATAGTAAGGCCATCAACAGACAATGTGAATCAATAGCAGATAACTACAGTTCCAAGTAAAAAATAGTAAATATAGTCCTAGCTTACAAATAACGATTTTGCACAATATTAGTTGAAACTTTCCTTTGGAAAAAGAAAAAAAAGAAACTAACAAATTCAGAAACAGAGCTGATTTATCACTAAAAATGATATAACACTTCCAACTTAAGTGCAGTGTAATATGAAGGGTACAGATACTTACCTGTTAGAATAAATTAATATGCGTGCACAACATGAAGAAATAAACTACATAGAATTTGAGAATATATGTCAATGAAAAGAAAAGAAAAACCTGATAGTATGATAATATTAACTACCAGGTATAAAATCCAAATCCATTCAGAAAAACAACTTACCTGATAGTTCTCCTCTATGACCTGCAAGACGTAGTTCATGAATGAACTCTGAAATCTTGAGGAGCTCCGAGTCAGTGAAGATGTCCTCAAACACCTTCAGCCCTTTTACAACATTGACCTGATTCCATACGGAGACACAGGATGAGCAATCAATTATAATTTAATTAGGTAAAAAAATGCCAAACATCTCAAAACAAACTACTACTACTAATTCTCCTACAGCTTCTCCTATTACATATCAATAAGAAATTTGAGGTGAGAATCGTGAAGAGATAGAACTCGCCATATGCCCTGTAACCCCTGTTTTCCCAGAAAGGTATTTTTCGATATTTTCTGTATTTAAAATTTTCGCAAATTATTTTTTTATTGTTAAAATTAGATTATCTCATAAATTATATTTATAAATTATTGTATTAATTTTCTTATTGGATTATTTTCATTTTATATTATCTTTCTTGCATTTTTGACCACCGTGTGCTGTTTGTGCGCCGATCGTCCGTTTTTCACCATTTTGATTTCTTTTTCGCATTTTCTTGGTCTCATTCATATTTGTTATTTATTTTTGGGTCATGATGAATTTTTAGAAGTGTTTTGACCAATTTAAGATTTTTGGCCCTTAAGGAGATTTTTAGGAGCCATAGGATTCATTGCATTTTGTATCCCCATTTGAAATCTACCCAATATCTATTATCCAATTGTATACCTATTGTTTCATATTGATATCCACTACCCATTAACCCACATTTGACCCATATAAATAACCCCTAATCTCCCAAAACCTTAACCCTAATTATTTTCTCTCTCCCTCTCCAAAAATACAACCCGGCCTCTCTTTTTTTCTCCTCTCCACAACCGGCCTGCATAACCCCCTTTCCAAACCGAGCCTCTCTCTCCCCCCCTTGCCTCCATATATGACCATCTCATCCCTCTCCATCTCCATATAGACAAATCCATCAATACTACAACTCCCCTTTCCTCCTTGTGGCCGACCACCATCCCAAAACAGCCCCCAACCATCTCAGAACAGCCCCTCCTTCATCTCTTCGCTGATTTGGTGAAGAGGGTATCGTCCGTTCGAGTTCGTGCTTCAAGAAGACGATCGTAGGCAAAATTCGGTTCGTGGGTTTCGCTCAAAATCGCGTTAGAAGGCATCTTGCTCGTGGGTTTTCTTTGAAAGGCTTGGATTAGTCGCGTTCGTCATCACATAAAGGCAAGTAACTTGTACTTAAATTTCTTAGGTTGATACAAGTAGAAAGTTCACACATAGGATAGGTTGAAACTAGAGACGGACCAAGATCATATTTTTATTTTTGGATTTCGTCTCTAAGATTCAAAACAGGCCATAGACGACTTAGGACATGGAGTTTGATAGGATTGTGCCTTAGGATTCACCCAAACGCAATTTTTATCGCGTATGTGACATATTGTATACCCGATGTATGTTTGAACACCCATATGAGGAATACTAGATTTTGACATGTTAGATACCCTCCATTATGACATTTGGACAGTGGGTAGACAGCGTTTTGAATTTGGAAGAGTTTGGATGATTTTTGAGGAAGTTATGTTGTTTTGAAGTTTGGTTGAGAAATCTGGAAATTTGGATTGAACTGGATTGATTGTTGATTTTACCTGAAATAGAGTCCGAATCTCCACATGACTATTTCTGAGTAATTTGTAGAGAATTGAATCTAATTTCTAATCCCACTAATTTCACCCTGTTTGGAGTTTTTATGAATTAGTTATGATTATTTTAGTGACTGTATGCCGGTAGTTCCCAGATTTATTTCTAGGTAGATTTTATCACCAATTTATTTTCAAGATCCAAGTTAGACATAATTTCATGCCACAAGATTTTTTCCAGTGTTTCACTATGATGTTAGGTAGTTCTCTGATTTTTGTGATAATTAAAAGATGAGTTTTGAGTGATGCCTTATACCCTTTTCTATAGATCGCTTTTGCTGTAAACTGCGTGTGATTGTATGTTGAATGCCGTGTTCACCTTATTTCTAGTTACTGTATGAATATTTCATGTGAGATATGAAAGTTGGGTAATTTTATCTACTTTCATCCCGTTTTGGCGGAAGTGGATTTTGATGCGCTGTGTGCAAGATATGCATGATTTGTACAGCGGTGTTGAAGAATTCCAGATCCATCAAAACTGTGTTATGTGCTACTTTCTATTTTTGAAAACATATCTATACTTTCTGTAAAAATATGAAAATTTATATTTTGAGACTATACATATAGGGGATTACCCCAGATTTTTCATGGATTTAATTAATGACTTTGTATGCTGTTTTCATGTGGTTTAAATTATTCCCCTGTTTTCTGGCTGTACATGAAAACTGTGTTGAATTGTGTTTTGAGTCGTGATGTTGTGAAATAGCATATAGATTTATTATAAGCGTTGGAAGCGTGTGGAAGTCTAGTTTCCAGATCTTTTGACGGATCATGATTTGCATACCTGTAGATCTTTGGATCACTGTTTTAGTACATACTGGTCTTGCTGACCTGATTATAAACATATAACATGTTGCTCGTATTTGTGAATGTTTGGTACCTATACTTGCTGATTTAATTCCCTGAGTCTAAATCTGATTATAACCTGTTAGTCTGACATTATTTAGCACACTCTCAAGCCTGTTGATGATCTTAATAATAAAAGTAATCAAGCCGGGGTTTAATGGGAAAGATCTAGTAGTGGATAGTGCAGAAACGTGTACTCGGAAGGGGGCCCGTGTTTCCCATATTTGGAATTTGGTATATGATTTGGATTATTTGAAATTTGGTATATGATTTGGATTATTTGGAATTTGGTATATGATTTGGATTACTGTTTCCTGTACCTGAGTATACTGCCCTGCATGGTCCCCTATGAAATCTAAAGCGAAATTGTTTGTTGTAGCAACCATGTAATATAATTTGGGGTGCATGTCGTGCTACCTAGATAGTTAATAAAATATTAGACTTAACATAACCTGATGATCCTGTTTACCTGATTCATGATTTCCTGTTACATGATTACCTGTTACATGATTATCCTGATATTCCTGTTACCCGTTTTCTGATACGTGATACATATTTACCTGATTACCTGGATACCTGATAATCATACATATTATCTGTTTACCTGTTGACCTGTTGACACTAGACATATATTTACCTATACCTTGTTAGTATATCCTGTGGTTAGATAGTGTCCATGTGCTTGTATCCTATTCTATTTTGTGACCCAGACTTGCCATTGACGGGTACTGTGTTTTCTTCTTTTCCTTTTTCATGCATTCTATGAATTGCAGATTTTGGAGGACAGGATTCCTGAAGGTATTGGCGAGATGAAGTTCTAGTTGGCTGAAGCTTTGCTATCTATATTTATTTCCTGTTGCTCATTTTGAACATTGTATCTGTTACTTGTATTTATTTCTAATATTTGGGCAATATGACCCAGGAATATTTGTGTATTTTCAGATCATGATTATTTGAGACTAATGTGTTTTATTTCAAGTATTTTGTTGGTATTTGGTTCATATGTGCATGTGGTTGATTTTTCCTGGCTTCCGACTCTGATTATACTGTGATATGTTGTAAAGATTTTCCTGAACAGCTTAAGGATGATATTAATCATTCGCTGGGCTTTTGTTACGTGCCCGTATTCCGTATTTTTGGGAAGCGGGGCGTGACATGCCCTTTCACTGGTTCCCTTGATACAAAACCTTTACAGGTCTTGATTCTGTCCATTCCCGTCGCAAGCATCCTTCAATGTCCACCCTATGCTCTATGGATACAAAAGAAATCTATATAATAAGTAAAATACCAGTACAGAAACAAAACAAAACAAAACAAAAAAATGTAGTTTCCATTGCAATTATTTTTGATGAATCTAGCTATGCTTTAATATGTGAAAATTATGTAAACCAAATGCATACAACAACCAAAGTATTCAGAATCCTCATTTATACATAGAAAAAAAAAGGTATGGCTTTCTTCATCATTTATACACAGCAATAGTTTTCTCCATTGATGCTTTGGGATTAGAAATGTGTAAAATCAAAAAAAGTTAGCACTGAAATAGGTGGGGGATTTAAAGAAGTTGTTAGCCTACAACAAAAAGTTGTTAGTTGTGCAAGGCTAGGATCTCATCTATATGGTAGTCTCTCAATTGGATGGATAGTTGTGATTTACAGAGTCACACAGCTATATGTCAACAGAATCATCCAATCAAAATTATGCAAGTAGAGATGAGAGATGAAATACTAAACAAACATGAATAGACGATAAAAAATAGACCATGCGAGAGATTTGTAACCTGATATAACTGAGCTAGCCCAAATTGTTGAACATCTTGGATTATAAAGTCCGCTCTCCACTATATTTGGACAAATAAGAATTTTAGTTTCTCCCAGAGCAAACTTTTCCATGGTGCATTCCAGTTGCATTGAGTGTTTCTAACCAAGTTTCAAAGAAAGTAACCATTTTAGCATGACATAAACAAAGCAAATTAAAAAGGTACAGTACGGTATCAATAATTTACACTTCAGACATACTAATCATGGTTCAAATGGTGGGAGATGCCAAGACATGTTAGATGTATTGGATAGGGATTTTGCCTAATGATACTTAACATGAACAATAGTACAATATATCACAGCTGATGCGAGATCCCACAAAAGTCTCTCTGAACCATCTTATTATATATCTATGCTAATGTATAATATGAGAAGGATGTATTTGGTTGGACCCTATGGGGAGAATAAATGAGGCTTCAATATGCACATGCCTTGAATACTGATGATAATCATTATGCATTGAGTGAACAAATGGGGTATACATCATGAAAGAAAAAGGATCTTGTGTTATATAGTATACTAAGCACTAATTTTCTGATACCAATATATATCATTCCCCAGTGTAGGAATTGGGGTATAGGTGATTGTTTCACATATATAGGTCTCCAAAGAAATGACCAGTTTTGAGCTTTTGAGTAAGTTGGAGATGATCTTTCTAAGTCATGCAATAAGATTAAATAACTCAAAAGAGAAACACGGCATTTAAAATAATACGACGACAATACAGGGACTACCTTTCCATGAGCAATTGCAATTTCTTCATCAGGAAATGATTGCTCGAGAAACTCCATGACATCTTCCAGGCCTGTTATGCATGACAAAACTCTTCAGGACAAAAAAAGACCAAGCAAACTATTTTATAAAAATTTAATAAACAGCAAACAGTAAAATGGGCAAGGAGCAGGTGGATCAACGAAAACAATCTTCATCAAGCTCCAAATTTTCTCTGCCAGGCAATCACTGACATGGATCCCAGTGAGAAAAGAGACCATTTTGTTGGTCAGTTTTTAGGAGATAATTTTTTTAGGAGATAATCAACATGCCACATATGAATATGAGAACACAAAAGTAGGCTGAGCTCAATGCTCCAGCCAAAATCCTCAACTATAACAAATGTAACAGAACACACCTTGACTGATTATGCTAAAGGGTTGTTTATGAAAGCTTGATGCACTAAATTCCTTAATCAGGTAAAATCTGTCTCAAACTGCAATAACTCGATTAATACATGTATATCTAAGGTAGGTTGCAGATTACAACAAACTGCAATAACTCGGTTAAAACAAAACTACAGTGATATCTAAGGTAGGTTGCAGATTAGCTATAAAGGGTTGGGTTGATCCCAACCAACCCACCAGACATCCTAGTGCAAATTTTCAAGTTTCCAATTTCTTCTAACAAATCAACACATATGAGCTGAATGGCATCAAAGAATGGTAAACAACATCTATGCACTCAAACCAAGGAATAAAAGAACACATGACATAAAGTGGGAAATACCAACAAAAATGTGAAAGAATAATTCGCTGAAGTTAAATAAATGACCTTTCAGCGACATTTGTTTTCACATTTGTTTTCACATTTACTCAAACTACTAATCTTTCAGCGACAGTTGGAAATAAAACAATGACTATAAGGCAAGGAACCTAATAGAGAACAAATTCAAAGATAAATATATCAAGCGACATCTTTGACACTTTCAACTACTATTGCATATCAACAGCTTATACTTTACAATTCATTTGAGGAAACAAATATACCTTGTTACAATTCCTGTGCAGTCGAGATCATTTTTTTTTGAAAAGGGATCTAGCAAAAAATGACCGTAGCTTGCATATATCCTGTGTGACAGACTTAAAGTCTGAAATTTTAAAAAACATATAGCTGGATTCAATATCCTATTAACATACTGATATTACGGACATGACAAATTGACAATTATAACCTTCAACTTTCAACTAAGATACTAATAAAAATGACAGGTTTTAACAATAACCTTGAACTTGAATCCCATCCATGTGGCCAAAGAAGATCAGTTCTATTCCCGATAAGCATTGCTCTTCCAGAAATAGAACTGCATGAACATCAAGCAACTTGTCAAAACCAAATCTGACTACGAAAGTAACAGTCCATTTAACCTTCTCAAACCCAAAGCTTCAAATAAACATTCAGTTACCTGAGGTATAACTTCTTTCACATGCTCACTGACTAATTTCAGGGGAGATCCTAATTTCAGGTATAACTCCTCTAATTTGTGTTGTTTTATTTGATTTTGAGTTTGTTGAAGAAGAAACTGTTTGTTGAAGAAGAAATTAGAGGAAGAAGAAACTTAGGAAAATAGATCTAAATACCTTTACTGTTGTCGCCGTACCCGTCGCCTGAACCCCTTGCCGTCGCCGCTCCAGTCGCCGATCGTTGCTCCAATCACAGCGTTAGGGGACGGGGAGATGGAAAGATGGAAAGACAGGGATTTGGGGAAGATGGAAAGACAGTGGAGGTGAGCAGCGTTAGGGGGCGGGATTTGGGGAAGATGGAAAGACAGGGAGAGAGAAAGAGAAGGGGGTGGGGAGAGAGAGGGGGTTCGGGAAAATGGAGACAGAGAGAGGGCGGTGGAAGAGAGAGGGGGGGTTTGGACTTTTCGGGAGAGAGAGAGGGAGATCGGAGACAGTGAGAGAGAGTGTGTGCGGGAGAATAAGAGAGAGGACGGGGAGAATGAGAGAGAGAACGGGTGTAAGGGGTGTTTTTTTTTCTTTTTTTGGAAAAGAGAGAGAGAGTGTGTGTGTGTTTGAATTTGTGGAGTTTGAAATTTGGGCGGGAAAATATGTTTTGTGAGAGTAGATCTGGTCCATTGATTTTGGGATAGATTGAATGTGAGCCACTTGATAGCTTTCTTTGTGTTTTATTATATAGATATATATATATATACTGAATGAATATGTTACAGAGATATGAATATGTTACGAGAAGAATTGAATATATTACGGGAGATACAAATATGTTATGGGAAATGTATAAATATATTGAAAAAGCTACAGTTATAAAGTTGTGTATTTTATTGACAAAGAGGACACATAAGGATAATACGGGAGGTGTATATATATTTACATATTGACGAAACTATCTCGTTAAAGTCATACCTATGCATATGAGATATAAATATAGTTATATAAGCATGTGGTGAAATGTATATTTATAGAGTTGTGTATTCATATGAATGATATTAGTGGCTTGCATATGCTTATGAAATTAATGGAGTTATATATATTTATGTTATAAGGAGACATTATATTATAAAGGAGAAATATATGTTATAAAGGAGATATTCATGTTATAAAGCAGAATTTTTATAATAAGGAGAAATTTTATTGTATGGAGAATTTATAAATGAGATATATTTGAATATGGATATATATATATATATATATATATATATATATATACACGTAGATATAAAGGAGATAAAATGGTGAAATGATATGAGATAATGTGATGAAATAAAAAGATAAGATGAAAATGATTATAAAAATAAATGATTATTAGTGGGAACAGAATCACAGGGGTTTGTGCTAGACCTCCTAATACCCAAGTTATCGGTTTGGGATGTGGTGTTTGCGTAAGATTCTTGGTGGGCAGCGATGCATAAGACTCTTGGTGGGCAGCGATATGTGATGCGTAATACCTGTATGGCAGCGATATGGGATGTGTAATACCTGTATAGCAGCGATATGTGATGCGTAAGACCTGTATGACAGCGATATGTGATCCGTAAGACCTTTGTGGCAGTGATATGTGTATTTGATTTGTAAGACGTGCATGACACCGATATGTGACGCGTAAAACCTGTATGACAGTGATATGTGATGCGTAAGACCTTTATGACAACAATATGTGTATTTGATACGTAAGAGCTGTATGGCACCGATATGTTTATTTGATGCGCAAGACCTGTATGACAACGATATGTGTATTTGATTCGTTAGACCTATTTACCAGCGATATGTGTATTTGATGTCTAAGCCATGTATGCCAGCGATCTGTGTTTAGACAGAGCTATCAGCTCTAGTTTTGATGGAAGTGTAAGACCCTTGGTGGGCAGCGATGGAGACGTAAGACCCTTGGTGGGTAGCGATAAGATGCGTGAGACCCTTGGTGTGCAGCGATCAGTTTGGTGATGATGTGGGCACTGGTTGACAAATTAATAAAAGAGGCATTTATGTGTTATAAAAGGAGAATGAAAGTAAAGAAAATGAGTTATGTGAATGAGAATGAAAAATAAAGCAAATGTGTTATGAGAATGTATACGAGAAGTAAAGAAATTGTGTTATGAGAATAAATATGAAAAGTAAAAGAATTGTATTATAAAATTGAAAAGTAAAGTAAGCTGTAATATGAAGAGGAGATCAAAAAGTACAATATTACCAAAGCTATCGGCTTGAGGTGAAAGGTTATATTACCCAGTTTATCGGGGGTGCGGTGTATATTACCCAAATTACGTTTGGGGTGCATTGTATTATCCGATGAGAATGAAAGTTAAAGTGAATTGTGAATTGTATTATGAAATGTCAAAAAATATCAAAGTAAGGTGTATTATAAATTAAGAATGAATGCTAAAGAAAGGTGTATTATGAGATGAAAAATAATAGTAAGTAATATTATGTGCCGAGAATGGATATTAAAGTAAAGACATGATACGACAAGAGATCTGTACGCCTTGAGATTGTGTCCAGAAACTACTCGCCTGCCATTTCGATGGAAATGGTAGGAACTGCCTGCCTAGGCACAACTCCAAGGCGAATCGGTAGAGTGTTGATATGGAAATTGTATTATGAGAAGGAATGAAAAATAAAGTACATTGTATTATGAAATGAGAATGAGAAATCAAAGCAAGTTTATTATGAGTTGAGAATGAAGAGTAAAATAAGTTATATTATAAGATGAGAATGAGAAAGTAAATAATGTGTATGATATGAAATAAATATGAGATAGTAAAGAAAGTATTTGATGTGAAATGAAAATGAGAAAGTAAAGCACATGTATGATTTGAAATGAATATGAAAAGTAAAAAAGAAAATGTGTATGTGAATGAAGATGAGAATTACAGAAAATATGTTTTGAGTATGTAAGTGAATATGTCACGCCCCGCTTTCCAAAAGAGAATACGAAATACGGATACGTGACAAAAGCCCAGCGAATGATTTTCATCATTCATAAGTTGTTCAAGAATCTTTACAACATTCACAAGATTGATCAGAGTCGGAAGCAAAAGAGTCAGCCAATATGCACATATGAACCAAAATACCAACAAGAATACTTGAAACCAAATACATTAATCTCAAATAGTCATGATCTAAATAAGTCAAAATCCTGGGTCACATTGCCCAAATACAAGAATAAAACCAAGTATCAAAATACAATATTGTTCAAGCAAGCTACAAAGAAATAATAATAAAATCCAGCATTAATACTTCATGTCACCAATACCGTCTGGAACCTGTTCTCCAAAATCTGCAATTTAAAAATTGCAGGGAAGAGAAAAAGAGAAAACAAGTACCCGTTAATTGCAAGTTACGGACCGCTTGTAATGCAGGACACAAGTACATGGGGAAAACTAAATAACAAATAACATGGTATAATCATGATGTCAAGTATAAAAACTAGCATGGTAAGGTGATCAAGTGTAAATGGCATGTATCACGTGTCAAGTAAATAAGTATCATGTAAACAAGCATCGAGTATCAAGTATCATGTAACCTATGTATCAAGTGTCATGTATCAAGTCTCATGTATCATGTAGTCAAGTTTCAAGCAAGCATGTATCAGATTCATGTGTCACGTAAGCATGTTCAAGTATCACGTAAGCATATTCAAGTATCATGTATCAAGTCTTGTAGTATTTACTATTTATGTAGCACTTCATGCAGCCCACCTTACATGGTTGCTACAACAAACAGTTTTTCTTTAGATTTTATAGTGGATTATAGAGGGCAGTGTACTCAGGGACAAATCAAGTAATCGAGCTCCAAGCTCCAAGTATCAGATAAACAAGCTCCAAACAAGCTCCACATAACCCAATAAAAAGCTCCAAACAAGCTCCAAATACCCAAAATATCAAGCTCTGTGTCAAGTGTGCAAGTGCAAGTAATCACGTGTCAAGCTCCAAATAACCAAATATCACGTAGGATCAATAGATTCCCTTTCGAGTACACGTTTCTGAATTATCCACTATCAGATCTTTCCCTTAAACCCCGGCTTGATTATTTATTATTATTAATGGCAAACAAGCATGTATGTGTGCAAAACATATCAAGAATAACATGGCATGATCATGTGGCAAGTTCAAGTTGAAGGTAAACATGTACGGGTGCAAGATAATACATGAAAGGATAGAATAACCAAATCTCAAGTTCAGGACAACAAGACCAAACTACAGCAAAACTGAAATTCCCGGTGTTACAAACATGCAAATCTAAATCCGTCGAAACGTCTAGAAAATAGATTCCCAACCAAATCCAGCGAATACAAATAAGTCATATAATAATTCATAAAAACATAACTCAAAAATGATTTGAATCCAGAAAATAGGTTCAGCCAGAAATCAGTAAATCAAATTCTCAGTCAGGAAAATAGCATCAAAACATCTAAAATAAATCCAACAAAAATCTGGAGTATTCCCCTATATGTTTAGTATCAGAATATAAAGTTTTATAATTTTCCAGTAAGATTAGTTTAGCCAACAAAAATTAGAAAATATCAAGAAACGGTAGTTTGGCAAATCTTGAATTCCCAACACTACTGTACGAAAACTGTGATATCTCGCAAACCGTGAAGAAAATAGACAAAATAATCTAACTTTCATATTTCATAAATATTTTTAATACAGGAAAATGAATTAGGATGAAAATATAAATCTTTACCGAACAGCGAGAAAAATCCAGCAAGTATAGTGTTTATAAACAAGCATGAAACGGCATATGAAACTCATCAATAAAATCCACCAAAACTCTAGATAATCCTTAAATAGATATAGAAAAACTGACCAAAGCTTCAGATCAAAATAATATGTTTAACACTAGTATCAAAATAATTTAGTCATCAAAATCATTAAGAAACGAAATCTGGAAATGAAATACACCTCTGTAGTAAAACAGTCATATCTCACATACGAAAACAAAATCGACCAAGGTCAGAGAGTTTGGAAAGAAGACGTGTTCAATACTAAAGTTAAGATACTGACCTTAATATGATCTAAATTATTGATCAAGAGATCATCGACAAAACACAGAATTTCTTTTAGGAACAAAACCAATATGAATCACACGAAACTTGATCGAAACATAACTAAACATAAATTAGAGTCTACTAAGTGTCCAAACATCATTAAATAGGGTATAAGATATGTCCACAACAAGTATATCACATGGATCTCACAAGCACACAAGTTTTCATAATTTATTCACATAAACATCATATTAAGAACGGGCAAAACCTAAGTTGTTCCATGTCAAATCTTTGTGTCGTGAGGCATCTATGGTCAATAGCACTATAGAGACAATACTCATCAATCATATATCACACACGAGTTGTCTTTAGAACCCAACTACACTACAAGCGGTATTTAGTACTTGTATTTGTAAAGAAATTTAATACAAGTTACTTGCCTGAGAGATGACGACGAGAACGGAGCAAGAACAAGAATAACGGGAACGGATCCCGGGGCACAAACACCAAATCACGAGTGGATGAACACGAACAAGATGAACAACCAATCACGATCGGGCAAGAATCTTGATGATCAAGAGGATGATCAAGATGATGAAGATCAAGAGATCCAACGGCTAGATCAAGATCATATCAGATCGGACGGCTCTGATCGAAGATCAAGATCAAGATGTGAATAGTATCTTGATGATGATGATGATTGGATCAGATTGACGATCGGACGGCTAAGAATCAATCAATCAAGATCACAATCAAACGGACAGTTAAGATCAAAGCAATCAGGGAACCACGATGATCATGATGATCAAGAAAGAATCTGACGGCCAGGATTCCAAAAGATTACAACTCCAATCATACAGTAACTCCAAAGTGGTGAACTGTCTCGGCTCTGACGGCGGGCAGGCGGTGCACCAGCTTGGCTCGGTGACAACCGGCGGTGGCGTGGCGGCCAGGGGACATGGCGATAGCTGGACAGGGCTGCCGGCATGATGGCAGGAGGAGAGGCACAACGACATGTTGCTGTCGTAGGGAGCAGCTGCAGGCAGAGGGACAGGGGTGCTGTCGATGCTGACTATCGAGTAGTCGTGAATGTGGGAGGAGCGCACATCACAGGAGGAGATCAGGCAGCTGCGCTGCGGCTCTGTGCTGCTATGCAGTCGTGGCGAGAGGGAGAGGCACCGGAGGGAGAGGATGGAAGGAGCACAGGGACTAGGGGTAGGGGGGAGATGAAGAGGCAGGTGAAGGGAGATGAACAGGTTAAGATGGGGATATTATATAGGTTGATGGGTTTTTAGGGTTAGGGAGAACAGGGTGGGTTTTGGGTGACAGGGGTAACGGGTTTGGGGGTTTAAACGGATAGGGATTATGTTAACGGGTTTTGGGTATTTAAAAACATGGTTATGGGTAAATGGTTAGGGGGTATAAGTAAATGGGAATTAGGATTATTAAACCCAAATAGAAAATATTTATAAAATATTAGATAAAAATATGATCTATATAAAAAAATGTAATTTGCATTACACAGTAGAGTTTATTTGAAATAATTACAAATACCATTAGTAAATAAAAGTGGATTTTTAATAACCAGTTAAAAATAATAATAATAACAATAATACTAATAACAATAACAGTAATAAGAAAATGATAAAAATAATAATAGTAATAATAAGAGTAATACTAACAATAATAAGAACTGTATTACAATACAAAAATCATAGAAAAATAGTTACAGCTAAAATTATTGATCAAAAGTACATTTTAATATAAGATCTAATAATACATTTTAATAAAAATAGTTCGAAAGCGGAAAATTAATCTACAAAAATTTGAAATATCGAAAATATCGAAAATACACAGAAAATACATTTTTGGGAAAACAAGGGTTACAAAATATGAAAGGTAAATAAGGTATGTAGGAAAATGAGAATGAGAAAGTATAGGAAATTGTGTTATGTGATTATATATATGAACAATGATTATATATATGAACAGTAAAGAAATTGTGTTCTATAAATAAATATGAAAAGTGAAATAAATTTGAAAAGTGAAGAAAATGTGTTATGAGAATAAGTATGAAAAGTAAAGAAAATGTGGCAAGTATCATGTGAATGAAAAGTGAAGAAAATAAATTGTAAGACGGAAAAGTAAAGTAAGATATATTATAAGAATAAATAGTACACTAAGATGAAAAATAAAGTGTATTATGTGGTGAAAAATAAAAATGGTATATGTGATGAGAATGGATATTAAAATCAAAACAAGACATGATATGAGATTGGTATGCCTTGGGACTGTGTCGAGGAACTACTTGCCAGCTTTTCTTATGGAAATGGTGGGAACTACCTGCCGAGACACAACTTCAAGGTAGAGTGAGTGGATATGGATATGTAAATGGTTGAAGATTCAAAAGAGTATTTAAGTGCAAAATCACTTTTATTATGTTTGTATATTCAAATTTCAGGTTAAACTTAATTATCATGATATTCGTAAGTTCTTTCAATTTTCTTTATAAAGTTTAATTTATTTTCTAAATTAGTAGATTATACTCACACCAGTTATGGCTAACCCTTGTTGTTATCTGGGGGTTAGGGGAGTCCCTCCAAAAGGGTGGACATCCCTAACTCTCTTACAAGTTTTGACTACCAGCGAGGTGAGATACCATAGTAGTTGTTGTGGTTTTGGTAGTTATACTTTTCTCATAGTAGAATGGGTTATATATGTATCTATTATGTACATATTATCTTAAGACATGTAGAAATGGGGATAGTGTGGTGTAATATTTTGTATTATAGATGAGTATGTGTATAACTGTAAGGGATAATGATATATATAGTATTGTGATGAAGTATGAAAACCCGTACCCACCTCGTTGTGGAGTATTGGGGTCTGTGGTTTGGTTTTGACAGGATTTTCTAAAGTTTTTCTAAAAAACATATATGTTTTCAAATAAATTTTTGGTTTTTAGATTGTATCTTGCTTATTATGATGAATTTTGCCCCAGAGCCCTTTATAATATTGCATATGTGTTGTTGAATAAATTGGCATGTGGAGGATTGATATATACTACAGGTGATGTGATTTGTGTAATTGTTTGCAAAATTCCGTAATGAATGTCTGTAAAAAGTCTAATATTTTAAGGGAAACTTTGTCGATATTTTTATTGAAATTCGTAATAAGATATTAGAAAGAAAATAAGGAATTAAGTATCTAGAAAAAAAAATGGGTGAAAATTTGGGGCGTGATAATTACTTCGACAAAACACTGAGAAATCCCTGCTAGTTTGAAACCCGAAATCATAATATTGAATAGTGAGATTATAAAGAAAACTCTACATATGAACACTGTGAACATTAACAATGCAGTTATGATTCTTTCAAATACAGAGAATTGAGTGTATATATGTCAATAATGAAATCTATCATACAATGGGAATACATTAGTCGATATATTCCAATTCAAAACTTAACTATACTCAAAATCTTCCATTACTTATTAAATTCAACCCCAAGTCGATGGTCAATCCTCTCATTCAAAACCAAACAGTGTACAATATCAGCAAAACAGTAACCACTAATTGTTTACCAATTCTTGTGCATATGTGAACCCATTACTTAATCACATCCTAGTTCACACATGATATAATTGCAATAAAGCAAGCAACTTCCATAAAAAACAGTCCTTAGATTTTTTTCAATTTAGACAACGACTTATACAAGTTTCATACAAATTGTAGTAAAACAGATGGTTAAAACTCAGTCGTGACAGTCGACCGCTGTAGCAAGTTCAAAAGTTGCGGTCAACCGACTCTATCGACTAACATGAAACTGGGAAAATACCCATTCTCGTGCATATGTTATTACTCAAGCATAATATAGGAAAAGTAAGAATCTTTGTGCATTACTAATCTCCAACATTCTACAACCATCTATGCATAAAATGTCACTCATCAATTTATGTTCTTATTCATGAAAGATGTTATTTTGAGTACTCATTCATTGAGATTCATTCTCTAATAGATCTAATCAAGTTTTATAATCACGCAAAATTCTAACATATGTCCTACTTGATCAGTCATCATATTCTACAAGTATATATAAAATCAAGTGATAAGAAGTACCACCCACCTCAAAGAAGACCAATTGAAGGATAATAATAATAAGAAAGAAAAGCTCCACCTCCTTCCTGCGAAAACTCGAAAGATCCAAGCCTCCAAAACTCCAAGAAATAATAAATGAGATAATATTTTGTGAACAGAAGAAATGAACTGTTGCTGCTGTTCTAATATAGGTCGGGGTCTGGCATTTAGGGTTTTACGAAGATCTTGCAAAAATGTCCCTTGAAAATAAATCTTTACATATATAGATCTATCCAATTCAATTAGTTAAATCAAATCAAATCAATTAGAGTAAAATTCTAATCCCTAACTCCTCTAATCTGGTCAGTTCCCATGTGCAGCCCAAAAAAAATAATTTTAAAAAATTAGCCTCCGAGTGGCAATTTTACACAAAAGTCTTTCACTTTAAAATATTTGCAAACATGCCATAAATTATACATAAAAATCAAGAAATTTTAGTATTATTATCTACGAATAAAGATTAGATTTTTCAAATAAATTCTCTAACCTTTTATTTCCCAAGAAAATTATTTGCACGTGTTTTGCACGTGCAAAAATGATAAATTTAAGAAAATGAATAATAAATAACAAAAATTCATCAAAAATCATTTGTTAATTCCAAAAGCATATTTAAAATTTCTAGGATGTTACATATACACTTGATACATTAACCATCTGATGTTACCTGAAATGATAACTATACAAGGAGAGTCGTACGATCTAACTTAGGGAAGAAGTCGGGCATCAAACGAATCCCCAAGACCTGCACCCGAACACAAACATAACTACAATCAGCATCGAGGCTGTCGAGTGCCAAAATATGCAGTCAACCGCAAATAGCCTCTCGCCATCCAGTGGGTACCCTGGGGGGCGCAGACAGGGGGCGTAGTCGACCGCCAGACCCTGTTCCAGTTATTCATGCTCATCCTGTTGCTTCTAATCTTCCATCCAATCGTCACTTCGATTCGTCTCTTGTGACAATGTATTCTCTTCACTTCGAATTGAGTATGCAAGACATATAAATCAAACAGATGGGTGAACATAGGATGAAGGATATTCTCCTTCGAACCTTCTATTTTTACATCTTCTTTTACTGTAGCCAAATCTGTAAACACTTAGATAAATTCAATTCAAGATTTCCATAGACTTCTGCTTCTACATTCCAATGTTTTGAAAAGCCCAAAAAAACTACGCTTAAGTAATCTTAAGCGTTAAGCGGTAAGGCAACGCTAAATTTTTTTAGAGCTTTTTTAAAAAAGCTATCAGAGCTGATTTTACATAAAGCGATTTAAAAAAGTACCAAAAATTGCTCAAAAGCATATTTAAGCAACCAAATATGTTCTAGCCTCATTTTGGGGTTTTAATAAAATTGTTATTGGTTTTGATTTTCCTGCCAATTTCTACCCATTTTTAGCTGGCATGTACACAATATTCAAATACACTTGCTTCAAAGGACTAATCCTCTTTTTCATCTCAAACATAGCTTTCACACTTATTTTTTGGTTTTTTCCATTTAAGCCAAGGTTAAGCCCGCTTATGCAAAATAACCAACCGACTGTTTTTCCCTCAAAGTGCTTTTCACAACCTTGCTTCATTTAAACCCAAAACTTCATCTATGATTATAACCTAGCAATCATGACACGCATGATGCACTTTATTGCATCAAAGTCAAAAATCAATAGTAGATTCATTTAATCCGTTAGAACTCTTAACTATACCTACATAACTACCATTTTAAGTAGGTTTGCAAATGGTGCCGGTTCATATTGAGAAGAAACCAAAAAAACTATACGAATGTCAGAAAAAATTTGTGATCAGTTGCCACAGTATGTCCATCCCTATGCAAAGGTGTCCAGCTATACCCAAAGAAACTATGATCCTACGGTCAACAAAATTGTTTGCTATTGATAATGGTAAAAATCGCAGCAAATTAGGGCTGCACGATTACAGCAAAAATCTCAAAGCTTCTACATGCAGATTAATCATAATGGGCCTTTTTAATAGGTCCAAGCTTTTTCCAAGCTCCTGTACAAGATATGGACCTCTTTCAAGTCTATGAAAAGTGACAGATTAGGCCCACTAGGAGAGACACCCACCCCATTAGGGCTATAAGTCAAATCTCTTATCCCCATACAAGAGAGTTTTATCTCTTAAGGGAGAGAATCAATAGGAGATAAGTATTCATATCAATCTAACGGATTCATCTCATTCTCCTAAACTGTTTCTCAGGCCTATAAG
Organism: Hemerocallis citrina; assembly: GCA_017893485.1. Taxonomy (NCBI): domain Eukaryota; kingdom Viridiplantae; phylum Streptophyta; class Magnoliopsida; order Asparagales; family Asphodelaceae; genus Hemerocallis; species Hemerocallis citrina. Next base: position 111,288,402 of record CM030360.1, on the reverse strand, counting down.
TACCTTCCCTCCTTCTTAGTCAGAAGGTAATTGACAATTTCTATCTCAAACTCTCATTCTCTCTCTGGTTCTGACATGAGCATCGGAGGATCTGTCGCCAGGGCCACCCCCGGTATTTCAGGCTTTTTACAGGTCCATTGGCCACGTCAGCAACCGTCAGATTCAAAACACGATGTTCAACAGATTCAATCTCAGGAACTCTAACCGCTTCTCACGATAACGATCAGAGATCAAATCTTAGTAGTTTTCATCAATATTAACTCACTATATGTTTGCCCCCATACCAAAATAAGCAGCAGTAGATTGGCACCATATGTGGTAAACTACATAGATTAGACTTATAGCCATGCCACCAAGACTAAGAGGCAAAGCAGTGGCCACAATCCGTCGCACCAACTCTTTTCGTCAATCAGCTTCTCCTGTGGAAGATTTGATTTCTCCTCAACAACAGATCCGATAGCCTAGTCAAGTTCCTGTCACTAAGGCTGAATTGGAAAAATTCAAGCTCGACATCCTCCAAGCTATCCAAGGTAGTCATGACCAGGGTCAGCCCTCCAAAGAAGAATCTGGCAACTCAACTAGATCCAACGATAAGGATGACCAAGTCCTTCGCCGTATACGAGAGGTAGAAGAATGTCTAGAACAGATGAAGAATGAGGAAAACCGCTCTAGTATGGTCTACTGCCCCAGTCAACCTCATTTCAGCAAAATAATCCTCGATACACCCATCCCAAAGGACTTCAAAGCTCCTCAATTCGAATCATACGATGGCGAATCAGACCTAACTGACCATATCGAGAGTTTCAATACCCTCATGGTGGTCTACAATGCCACCAATGCACTTATGTGTCGAACACTCCCTGCAACTTTAAAAGGATCACCAAGGGAATGGTACTCCTATCTCACTCCATAGTCAATATTCTCCTTCGACCAGCTCGAGGAGCTTTTCATTGGGCACTTCGTTACCAGCCGTAAGGCTGAAAATACAAGTGCCTCCTCCCTATTGGAACTAAAGCAAAAGAATGGAGAATTGCAGAAAGACTTCATCAAACGCTTCACAATCGAAGCGAGGTCGATTTCTTTCCTAGACTCATCAGTGGCTTTCCGCCTCAACGTTACTCATAAAAACTAAAAGCATCCCTCGTGAAGAAGCCTCCTAAAGATTTCATTGAGCTCTTAGAAAGGAGCGACAAATACATCAGGGTTGAGAATGCTCTTTATCCTCAAGGCAAGAATGATTCACCTTCCGGGAACAAAATGCAAGAATGCAAGAAAGGAAGAACCCATGAAGTTTCAGAAAGACGACGCCGATCAATGTCATCCACCTCCAGCACCAAGCTTCGACAAGATCACTCATCTTAACGCAAGCGTATCAGCCATCCTCATGAAAGTTGAGAAGGACGGGATAATCCGCCATCCGCCAAAGATGTTGATAACTAGCAAGAGAAGAGACAAAAATAAGTGGTGCGCATTTCATAGAGACTATGGACACACCACTGACAACTGCCGAGCCCTCGAAGAAGAACTTGAAAGCCTGATTCACCGGGGCTATCTCTCTCAATATGTCCAACATAAAAACAACGTCGAAATCCCTCCAGCACGGGGGCTAATAAGCGTCAAGAGAGGTCTTTCGAATTACGAGACTAAGAGCATATGACCATTCTCCACTCCATTCACGGAGGCCCGATGGGAGGAGGTTCCGAATCCTCCTACAAATCCTTTGTCAGGAAAGTCAACTCAGTACATAACATCTCACATGCTAAGAGCACCGGGGTCCCGATATCTTTCTTTGACAAACACTTAGAAAGTGTCCGAACACCTCACTGCGACGCATTGGTCATAAACTTTTTGCATGGTGAATCATGAGGTACGTCGCATCCTAGTAGACAACGGCAGCTTAGTAAATATCCTTTTCAAGAACACTTTCAATGGTCTAAAGCTCTCCCAAGACCGACTCAAGCCAGCTGGTTAAACACTCCACAAATTATCCTGTGCACCCATTCAAGTAGAAGGAATCATCATTGTAGTACTCCCAAAATAATTAACAATTACAATTATTTTGTACAACAATATTTTGTATATATATATATTGTCACATTATATATTGTTATTTTTGTACAACAATATTTTTATATATGAATATTGCTGCACGTTAATTGTGCACATTCTTGTGCATGTCATTATATACACAAAATTTGTATGGTTTGGATCAACCCAACTGAATTTACATGGACTAATTCAATGACCCAACAATGCAAACTTTGTATCATAAACACATACACACTACACCTACACATTTTAAATTATAATTTTTAATTATAAGTTTACATTTTGGACTTTGAATGAGGTTATGTGTAATTAATAAAGCCTAGGAGTGTATGTGTAAAATTGGGGGACACCTAAGCACCTAAACACTTCTACACTCTACTCCATTCATCCACATCAACCTAACCCCAAACCCTATGTCCGGCCAACCAAACCCCATAACCCTAACCCTCTTCTATAAATATGTGTGATGAATGAAGAAACCCAAATTCATTTTCACTTACACACTAGCTCATTTTTCTAAGTTCATTCCATACCACTTTCATAGTTCATTTTGCCTACTACTCTTCATTCCAAATAATTTCCTAAAATTTCTAAGAGCTAGTTGAAGCAATAAAATAAAGCAAGCAAGCTAGTCGGAGGAGAAGTGCAAGCTAGGGAAAAGCTTGGAGCTTGAAATTTTATCTTGTTTACACTTGGGGGTGGGTGTTCTTGAACCGTCATGGTTGTTCAAATTTTTGTAAAGTAGACTCTTTTCATGCTATGAGATTGTATGGTGCAAGATGATGAATGTTCATTTGTGAATAACATGGAAAGATTTTATTTTTCTATCTTGAAATTTCACTTCAACTCCGAAAATCAGAATTCCTGGAATATATGGAATTTATGGCAGGAATTTTTACAGGAGCATCTCATGCTTGTCTAGAACATCTCCACCAAATTTCATAATTTTTGGACCATATTTTTCATTTTAATAAAATATGAAACCATTACTGGTCCAGACATTGTTCTATTAACTGACTTGATTTTCGTACCAAGTTCAAAAATTCATATCTATCTGGCTATATAGAATTTCAAGCTGAAACTTTTATATGTGATACTTGTACATTTATAGAACATTCTCCCTAAATTTAATGAATTGTGGACATCATTTGTTATTTTAATAAATCATAATTGGCAACCGTTTCAAAGTTTTATTAGTTTATGGAAATCTGTATGCCTTTCACTACTTGATCTTTCTGGCCTCTTAAATGAAGCATTTTGAGGAAACTCCCAACTAAGAACATGTAGTAGAATCATTGACCTTTCTCCAGAGTCTAATAAGTTGAAATTCCAAGTAGTGTGTGATTATTGGTGATTTTTACAAGTGGCAGGAACAACAAGTTGGATGTTTAACTTGCAGTTTTCATCGATATAAGTTGCTATGAACTGAGAACCCTTATAATTGACTTAGGAATGGATGTTTGATGACTTTTAAATAATATCATGTACAGTAGATGATAAATTGTATGTGGTTAAGTTGATTCCTAGCTCATTTGTGCAATTAGTTAATATTTTGCACATTGTTAGGAACGTAGTTTAAGATGATTGTTATACGAGATTATGGTATTTGTATGGGGTTGAAATATACCGAAAATGTGATGTTGATACACAAACAGACTAGTAAAACAGAAGCCCGTGACACCTCGAGCACGTGGGATGAGACGGTTCGTGCGTCAACTTGTTCGTTGTCCATGGAGGGAATCCATTGTTGTTTGGAGCTACCGCTCGCCGGGAAGATCGTGGAGACGTAAAAGATTAGTGGGACGCAAGCTGAGATTGGTTAGAGCTAGGGGATGGACCCCTAAGTGTACATCTAAGTTCTACGTTGCATAATGCGAACGGAAGCAAGAGTGGGTGAGATGTACGCCGGAGGGGATCAGAGTACTGCACTCCACCTTGGATGTACGCTGCCTTGGATGTACACTGGAGGGTATCTGGGTACTCCTCTCGACATTGACCACTACTAGCTGCAGAAGCTAAACTAGACCGAACAATTGCAACCCCATCACTCACTGGTTTAAGGAAAAAAATTGGAAGAGTACAAGAGTAGGATGCATGGCGAGGAATCGAACCCTATCATCTGAAGAACATGAGCTTGATTGGGGAAATATGTTGTATGAGATGCATATGTTTCAAATCAAGTATAGAATAAGGGCATCGTGTGCACTTGTGTTTGTGCATTAGATTCTAGGATCATGATATACACCGACACTTCTGTTTGTATGACTTTCAAATTTTTCTGTTGCATTAATATTAATTGTAGAGGATTTTGGAGATCGCGGGTTTCATCCACATTGCGTCAGTTACATTTAACTGACGTACCCATAGTTGTTTAGTTTACGGAACCTTCCTGATCGAGTAGGGAACTCGAGCTGTGTGGAGCATTCGAGTGAAGGACTATAACTTATTGTAAAGCAACTTGTGTAGTGCAATACTCTGGGATGTAAATAAAAGTTATAATTTCCTGTGATTTTACTATATTATGTACTGGTTTGAAGTAAAAGATTCTGAACTGTGTCTCGAGTTTCTAGCGTATGGAGCTCGGGGCGTTACAGTCACACACGATGTGACAGCAAGAAAAGTTTTCACTTTTCGAAAAGAAGCAATGGACTTTATGGTAGTCGATGTCAAACCCACATACAACACAATATTTGGCCGTCCTGACCTAGCGGGCCATTCATGCAGTTGCTTCTGCCTACCACATGAAAATGAAGTTCCCAACAATAGCAGGCATAGGCCAAGTTGTAGGGAGCCAATAAGAAGCACGAGCATGCTACACCGCTACAATAGGGGGGCTCGGTTCTCCTCCTCCGTTTCATAGAGCTACCGCTAGAAAGTAGTCACAGTAAATCCAAAACCATTAACAACCATGAAGCTACTGCACTAGACAATATTGCCAAGAACTTCCAAATCTACCAAATCATCTCCCACCAGATCCAAGTTTGTTCTCATCAGAATACTACGACATAATTGAATCCTCCACCGGATGCCACTCCACTCATTCAATGCAAAGAAACATTCCAGATAAACACATTGATATATCTGAAGGTCTCACATTCTCTGTGCAAAACAATGGGAGGCTCGTTCCAAAATAGGCAAGTCTAGGCAAGATCTACCAAGTTGTTCGCCTAACGACTCATTAACTTGAAGATCCGGGGAGCAAGGAGATATAAGCAGGGACTTGAAAAGTAGAATACCATAAGAAGTTGAACGAAGGCGTCTAAAACGCCATCTCTTAGTAGTAGTAGCAAATTTTCCCAATTTGTAATAAGGACGAGCCATTAGAGCAGCCATTTAGTTTTATTTTTCTACAAAGACCGCTTTTACTACCGTCACTGCATGTAATAATGGCCAGCGACTAGAGTAGCCGCTTAGTTTTATTTTCCAATAAAATTTAGTATTATTTTTTGCAAAATTAATGTACAACTCTACGGATGCATACAATGAATTAAATGTCAAGCTTACTCTTGTAAATGACACCAAAAACTCATTAAAAGCTCTATATAAGATGAGTTCGGAGTCCATACCCATCGCTCGAAGTTACTCAAGCAATTTGCAACTAAGTAAGTTCAGAGTTTGCTTTGCCATTTGATCTGCTCCTGCAATCCGTTAATGCCTCGACTACAGGTTCGAAGTCCATACCTATGGCCCGAAGTTACTCTAGCAACTCGCGGTAAGGTAAAGCAAGTTTAGAGTTCAATTCACTATTCGATCTACTCCTACAACCTGTTATACCTAAACTAACAAGTTCGGAATCCATACTCATGGATCAGAGTTACTTTAGCAACCTGCAATCACGCACGTTTGAAGTTCAACTCGCCATTCGATATGTTCCTTGAACGAGTTAAAATTCTGTAAAGACACATTACAGGTCCAAAATTGTTGATTGTAGTTACCCCAATAAAAGTTGCAAAAGAAACATTTGGAGTTCAACTCGCCACTCGATGCAACCCTCACAATTCGTCGGAGGACCCATATAGCAAGTTTGGAAAGTAACTCTTCCTCAGAGTTGCCCCTACAACTAGCTAAACACCCATACAACAAATTTGGAAAATAACTCTTTATCAGAGTCGCTCCTACAACCAGCTGGGTACGTTACAGACAAATTCTATGCTCCATCAAACATTACGCACACCATCGACAGTTCATTAGCTATAAACAACAAACATGAGGCCTTGTTATTTAGCTACAGTCAACGACCCATCAATCTTAACGGCAAGTTGCACAATAAGTATAATGCCCCGAATTCCAAACACGGGTAATTCTTAGCAAAAACAGGATCTTTACTTCCATTTCATACAAAATAAAGGAATTTAAAAAAAAGTCATTTATGACATCGTTCTTTACAATAGCACAACAGAAATAAATGAGTACAACACAACATATGGTAATGGAAGCTCTTCAATCTTGTGTCAAACCATCATAGTGACTTCAAGTCCATGCTGAATTCAGTCCTGCAACTAGGTTACTATGGGAACATCAGCTGCATAAAACTGATGCAACGCTATAACACAGCATTTTCACCATCTTACAAATCACAAACTTGAATGCACAAAAAAGAAAAGGTGACTATCCTAATTATGTCAGTGTATGATATGAACTTAATGCCTAATGCAGACATTTACACTTACAATGACACTAATGCACGCTTGTTCGGATTCGATGCATCCCATACTACCGAGGTCCAAAAGCAAGCCCTTATTATACTCCTTATTTGTCATGCCCCGCTTCCCAAAAAGAGTACAATACGGGTACGAGACAAAAGCCCAGCGGATGGTTTTTACCATCCATAAGCTGTTCAAGAATCTTTACAACATCTCATGAAATAATCAGAGTCGAAAGCAAAAGAATCAACCAACATGCACATATGAACCAAAAATACCAACAAGAGCATTTGAAACCAAATACATTAATCTCAAATAGTCATGATCTGAATAAGACAAATATTCTGGGTCACATTGCCCAAATACAAATACAAATCCAAGTATCAAAATACAATATTGTTCAAACTACTACAAGAAATAATAATAACAAGATCCAGCACTAATACTTCATCTCACCAATACCGTCTGGAACCTGTTCTCCAAAATCCGCAATTCAACAATTGTAGGAAAGAGGAAAAGAGAAAACAAGTACCCATCAATTGCAAGTTACGGGCCTCTTGTAATGCAGCATACAAGTATATGGGGAAAACTAACTAACAACATGGTATAAGCATGATATCCAAATATAACAACTAGCATGGCAAATGAACAAGTATAAGAGACATGTATCAAGTGTCAAGTGAACAAGTATCATATAAACAAGTGTCAAGGGTCAAGTATCAAGTATCACGAATCAAGTAACAAGTAACAAGTGTCAAGTAGTCAAGTACAAGTATCAAGTAGCAAGAATCAAGTAATCATGTATCATGTATTCAAGTATCAAGTAAGCATGTATCACGTTCAAGTGTCGTATATTAAATTTTGTAGTTATTACTATCTAGGTAACACTTCATGTGCCATTCTTTTATCACATGGTTGTTACAGTCAATGTAGTTTATTTTAGATATCATAGTGGACCATATAGGGCAGTGTACTCAGGAACAAGCCTTAAGAATCAAGTATCAAGTATCAAGCCTCAAGTATCAAGTAAACAAGCCTCTAGAGTGAAGTATCAAGCCTCAAGTAAAATATTAAGCCTCAAGTAGTGAAATATCAAGCCTCAAGTAATCAAGTATCAAGCCAAATCTCAAGTATCAAGCCAAGTCTCACATAGAATCAATAGATTCTCTTCCGAGTACACGTTTATGATATATCCACTATTAGATCTGTCCCTTTAAAACCCCGGCTTGGTTAATTTATTATTAATGTCAAACAAGCAAGTATGTGTCATGAAACAAGCAACTATATTATGGTATGATCAAGTAATAAGTTCAAGTTACAAGATAAGCATGTACAGGTACAAGATAACACATAAAAGAACAAAATAACCAAATCTCAAGTTCAGGACAGCAAGACCATACTGTAGTAAAACAGCAATTTCCAGAGTTACAAAAGTGCAAACCTGAATCCGTCGAAACATCTAGAAAATAGACTCCTAACCAAATCTAGAGAGTATAAATAAGTCATATAGTATTTCACAAAAACATAACTCAAAACTGATTTGAATTCAGAAATTAGGTTCAGTCAAAAATCGGTAAATCAAATTCTTAGTCAGGAAAACATCATCAAAACTCGATAAATGAATCCACGAAAAATCTGGGGTATTCCCCTATCTATCTATATCAAAATATAAGGTTTCATAATTTTCCAGTGAAATTAGATCAGTCATCAAAAATAAGAAAACATCAAGAAACGATAGTTTGGATTTATAACGGGAACAGATTCCCGGCCAACGAACGAAATCCACGAACAAGAAACCACAAATCAAGAGCAACGAATCCACGAGTAACTCGCACGATCACACACACAAGCTTCTCAAAGCAAGAGAAAGAGAGAGACCACAAGAGAGAAAGAGAGATGGGGTCGGGGCTTTCGGCCTGGGCGCTTGCTATCGACGGTGCTAGCGGGAAGAGAAGGGGAGAGAGAATGAGAGAGGTGTAAGGGAGCTCGAGGTATGGCCAAGGGGATCAGGATGTGGGGGTGTGCAGCGTCGTGTACAGCCGGGAAGGGGGCTAGGGTGGCGTCGGCCTGGGCTGGGGGTGTATGGAATTATGGTTAGGGTTTAAGGTGAGGGAGAGAGAGAAAGAGTTATATATATGTGTGTGGTAATAAGGGTTTAGAAATATGAGTTGGGTATTGCATTGTGGATGGTTTAGGAGTAGTAATAGGATTTGGTTAATTGGGCTTTGATTAGGATACAAATTGTATAGGTTATCGAATGGGATTGTGGATTTCATTTGGCTTTGGTAATTCTATGAGAGATCAAATAATAGGATTGGGAATAGGATGAACAATCAATCACCACCACGAGCACCCAAGAACAAAAATAAAGAGGACAAGAACTAAATGAAAGAAAGAACAAAAATCGATGAAGAACGAAAACAAAAGACAACCAATCAAACACAAGGAGCTCAAAATGAAATAAAACGAATATATATTGAAAACAATTCTAATATACGGTTCAAAAGAAATACAAGAGGAATACAAAGAGGAAAAATACACCAAAACGAGAAATACACTCAAAAATATACAAAATGAAAAACAGAGGTTACATTATTATATGGTTGAGTCCCTTGTTATGCAAATTTTCAGCCGTGACTAGCATAAGAATTAGATATTCTGTGAGTATTAAGCCCATGCCCCGATAATTCCGGGGATGAATCCCACATCGCAGATGAGCTGGGGACACTCGATAATTCTGGGGATCCCATCTCACACCGTAAGCTATGGCACCTCAATAGTCACCAAACACCCCATGAGCATCGCCTCGATCCCGATAATTCGAGAAATGAATCCCACACCGCAGATGATGACACTCCCAATCACATCTCGATAAATTTGGGGAGACAATCTCACACCGCAGACTAATTGAGGCCCTCATACTCATGTTTGCCCTTACTTCATCACGTCCCCCAATCTAGTGCATGTCCTTATGTTTAATTATAATCATTACGACCTAGAGCTAGCTTACCCAACCAGACTTAAATCAACACACGGAGAATTGTTAGCCGACACTGGCTACTTCTCAATTTTCATTTATCACAACTTGCTGGTCATTACGGGTCTCGCACAGCCTCTAGATTCCAATCATCTCAACGCCGAGATCTTATAGGTCATCTTGACCTCAATTACACAATTTCTCATTCATAATTTATTTGATTCTTTTATAGGTCATCTTGACCTCAATCACACAATTTCTCATTCATAATTTATGTGATTCTTTCATACATTCACTTTACATTGTCAATTTCAAAGTATATCTTCTTCTTCTCTCATCATACATCTCAAACAAGCATTTCAACTTGATATAAACTTTACAAATATCATATGTTTATTTTCCCAAATACATTCTTTGTTTGTCTCTTAATTGACACATAAATCGTTTTTCATAAACTCTAGGATGAAATTTCCTTTCGTATGACACACAAATTGTAGGATAAATTATCTCATTTTAATTTTTCATCACAAGATGAAATATTATAAAAGTTCACTTCTTAAAATAAAATAATGTATAATGTAAATTTTATCCAAGTGAATTTCTGAATTTATTTTTAATTATCTAAACTATTCCAAAGTTAGATCATTCAGGGAAAAGTAAAATCATTCTTTTAAGAATCCAAATTAACCATCTAGGCATACTAATCAAATTGAAGTGGAATCATATTCCTAAAATTTAATTCCAAATTACTACTTACTTATCTTAAAATATTTTCCCAATATACTAGTAAATTTAAAAACAACTTTATGGTGATATTGTAACATACGAATACTAGTATACACTAGTATATTTTTTCTTCGCAAGAGTTCAAAGAAGTTATAAATTCCAAGAATATTATATACTACCACTGTCTAGTATATAGTGCCCCAAATTAATTTGTTGTATAATTATCTAAAAAATATAAATGTCATAAAGAAAAAAAAAATATTTAACGCAAATGGCCACTGCCAAGAGTCGAACCCAGACCCAACAGCCAAGCAACCACAACCCACAACCAAAGTGCCAACTCAAGGTTTGTGAGGGAAAATGTGCACTCATTGTTTATAATCCAAACTAGAGTAGATATGAAACTCGAATTTTTTGATAATTTCATTGTTACGTGTTGCTTTACAAATTCAGAATCAAATCATCTATGAGATTAGTGTATATGCATGAAGTAGAATATATACCAATTTTGTTCTTGATGAACGTGAGAATTTTTATTCAAATCGTACAAATTATTCATATTCTTACACTTAGATTGAATGAACAATTTTTTCTCTACACAACTAGGATTCTTGAGGGGTATATATGTTACTAAAATGCATGCAAGGAAATCAATCCCATGTATTTATTGTGTAAAATTTCAATTAGATAGAAATTTCTATAAACCTCCTACACATACACACATTAATTTCATAATCTACAACGCAATTATAATTAAGCATGCACAAATAGAATTTCTAGAGCAACTACTTCACATACACAAATCAATTAATCTCTATCTACACATTTCAAATTTAAACATACACAATTTCTTCATACTAGAAGATCATGAAAACAACCACCTCAAAAGACATCTCCTAATGGTTGAAACCTTTAACAAAAATGCTCCAAAAAGCTCCTATCCAAAAATCCGAAAGCTCCCCTAATTCCCGAAATGCAACTCGACAGCAAGCCGTGGCACAATTTTGTTTTCTTTTGTTTTTATTTTCTGTTAGAAGCTGAGGTGGCGGGGGGGGGGGGGGGGGTATAAATGAGATTAATTAGATGGGGGGTTAATTTAACTACCCACTTAGCCCATTTATCAAATTCAAAAAATCTTTCCCTCCTAATCAATTTGACCGGCGAGGGAACCACGTGCACATGCATACTGTGGGCGTACAAAAATAAAATTAACTTAAACACTTTATAAATTTTTATTTTGAAATAATATACAACCAACATGTGCATTACAAACACGTGCGTTGCACGTATTATTACAAAATAAATTCGAGAGAACGAAAAACATTCTTAAATAGTCAAAATACGAAATACGTAGAATATTTATATTAATAATGTTATGGATATTACACGTAAATATAAAGTATACGTAATCGACAAGTGTATTGAAAATACGTACAATGCACGTAAAAACCTAAAGATTAAAATAAATATTTATGTTGGCTCAGAATAGGATAAAAAATGAAATTTGAGCTGATGAAAAATATATAAATTGTCATGCCCCGCTTCCCAACAGGGAATACGGAATACGGATACGTAACAAAAACCCAGCAAATGATTTTCATCATCTTTAAGCTATTTCAGAATCTTTACAACAATTCACAGAATTTATCAGAGTCGGAAGCCAAAAGTGTCAACCATATGCACATATGAACCAAATACCAACAAGAATACTTGAAATAAAATATATTAATCTCAAATAGTCATGATCTGAAATACACAAATAATCCTGGGTCACATTGCCCAAATACTAGAATAAATCCAAATACATGAATACAATATTTGTTCAAGCAAACTACAAGAAATAATAACAGCAAAATTCCAGCATCTAGTACATCATGTCACCAATACCGTCTGGAACATGTCCTCCAAAATCTGTAATTCAACGAATGCAAGAAAAAGGGAAAGAGAAAAACAAGTACTCGTCAATTGCAAGTCGCGGGTCACAAATAATGTTGGATACAAGTACATAGGAAAACTAACGAGCAACATGGTATACTAACAGGTACAGGTAACATGAGCCAAGTGTCAGATAAACGGGTCAACAGGTAAACATGTATCTAGTATCAGGTATCAAATCTCATGTATAATGTAGTCAAGTATCAAGCAAGCCTGTATCGTGTTCAAGTATCATATCCAGGTGTCATGTTCAAATATTATGTATTAAATATCCATTTTATTACTATCTAGGTAACACTTCATGTGCCATCCTTTTATCACATGGTTGTTACAGCCAATACAGTTTCACTTTAGATTTCATAGTGGACCATAGAGGGCAGTATACTCAGGAATCAGAACAGAAATAGTTAACAGGTTCATAAAGCAACAGGTATACGAATCATCCGATTCATACAGCAACAGGTTCAGGCAACAGGTACACGACAAATAGGTCCGTGCAGCAACAAGTAACAGGTACATGGACCAACAGGTCCATGCAGCAACAGGTAACAGGTACATGAACCAACAGGTCCATGCAGCAACAGGTAACAGGTATCAACATGAAACAAAATGAGAAACACGGGCCTCCTTCCGAGTACACGTTTCTGAATTATCCACTATTAGATCTTTTCCTTAAACCCCGGCTTGGTTACTTTTATTATGGTTATCAAACAGACATGAATGTGTACTAAATTGTGTCAAACTAACATGGTATAATCAGTGTTAGGTTCAGGAAAATAAATAATCATGCATAGATGATATACATTCACATAAATGAGCAAAACAATGTATGTTCATAATCAGGACAACATGACAGATCAGTACTAAAACAGTGATTTTTCTCGCTACAGAAATGCAAACATGGATCTTTCGAAGGACCTGGAAACTAGACATCCACACTAATCCAACTCATATAAATAAGTCACATAGTAGTTCACAACATCTTAATTCAAAACAAGTTCAAAAACAGAAAACATGTTCAGTCAGAAATCAGAAAAACAAATTCTCAGTGAGAAAAACAACATCAAAACCTCTCAGATAATTTTAGGAAAAATCTGGGGTATTCCCCTATATGTCTAGAATCAAAATATATAATTTCATAATATTCCAGTAAGAATAGATAATTCATCAAAAATAGAAAAATAATACGAAAACATAGTTTAGCGAATCTGGAAATCTCAATACTGCTCTACGAAAACTAAGATATTTCGCAAACAGTGAATCGAAATCCAACTCCGCCAAAGGGATATGACAATAGATAGATTTTACTAACTTTCACATTTCACAAAACATTTTCATACAGTATAGGAAATTATAGTGAAAATAGAGTTCTTTACAGCACAGCGAGCAAAATACAGCATAAGTCAATTTTAGAAACGATCATGAAACACCACATAAAACTCATCAATAAAATTCATAAAAATTCTGGCAAATCCCTAACTTCATAAAGAAACACTGATCAAAATATTAGATCAAAAAAATATGTATAGAATAGTTCTTGAAAATAGTTTGTTAACAAAATCAACCAAAACCTGAATCTGGAATAGATCGACACCTCTGTACTAAAACGGTCATAACTCAGTCATACGAAATCCAAATCAAACAAAACCAGTGGGGTTTGAAAATAGACAAAATTATCTAAAATTCATCTTTTGTACAAGAATCAAGATACTGACTATAGCATGGGCGAAAACAGCAATCAAAACAGAACACACAGTAAATACAGATTTCACACTTCGAATCAAGAATATCATAACTTCAAGAATATTGATCCAAATACATCCAAACTTGAAATACAACCTACCTAATGTCTAAACATCATGATTTAGGGTTATCAAACTGTCCACACCTATTATTTCACATGGGTCTTAATCCAAACACAATTTCACACCATTATTTACATACATGACTAAAAATCAGGATTTGGGCAATTCCTAGGTTATCTCGTATCAAGATTTGTGTCATGAGTCATCTATGGCCAAATTATTACAATAGAGACAAAACCCATTAAGAAAAACACAATCTTGGGTTGTCTCTAGACCCAACTACACTATAGGCGAAGTTTTTGACTTGTATCAAACAAATGAATTGGAGTACAAGTAACTTGCCTTAATTTGAAGATGAAGAACGATGCAAATCAAAAGTGGGAGCAAATCCCACGAAAATCCATGGACTCACGAACGATCCACACGTGCACTCGAGCACACGCAATAAAATTCCAAAAGCAAGAGAGCGCGAGACGACAGATGGAGAGAAAGCGGGAGAGAGAGAGCACGGAATAAGGGTGCAATGGTTAGGAAAAAAAATTTTATCGGCAGCATGCGGTAGTAGTAAGAAAAAATATAAGGATATATAGATATATATATATATATATATATATAGATGTGTTAGGGTTTGAAATAAAGGGGACAAACTGGCTGACGGCTCAGGAGGAAAAAAAAACCGAAGAAAAAAATGGGCCGGGTGGTATTGGTGCAACTGGGTTGCCTTGGTAGTATTAGGTGAAAGGTTGATAATGGGTTTTTGGTGTAAGATTAGGATAATAAACAGATGGTTAAAATCAACTCGGATTGATAATGGTTTTTGCTAAAGGTGATCTGAGTGGTGGGGAATTATATATGTAGGTAACAGTTTGGGCTGATGGGATGCTAACGGGTTTGGTTGGGAAGTGGGTAGGGGTTTTATTTAAGGTAATGGGTAATCGGGTAGTATAGGAAAAATGGGTAGTTGTATAGGTTAGTGGGTTTTAGGTGGATAAATGGGTTTTAGGAGGCATTGGGTTTAAAACAGGTTAACGGGTTTTAAAAAAATCCAATAGGAAATTAAATGGGTTTTAGGGTTTTAAAATTAAATAGGAAAATTAAATAACAAATAAAAATATTGTTAACAAAAAAATTAATCTGCATTACAAAATAGTATTTATTTAAAATAGATACATTATAATTAGCACATAGAAATAGATTTTCAATAGCCCGTCAAAATTAGTAATACTAATAACAATAATAGCAGTAATAATAATAAGAGAAATAATAAAAAAACTAGGATTGTATTTCAATATAAAATCACAGAAAATAGTTACAATTTAAAATTATTGATGGAAAACAGATTTTAAATTAGAAGATCAAAAAAAAAAACATTTTAACAAAAGAAATTTGAAAACCGGAAAAACTAATTTAGAAAACTTTTAAATACAGAGAAATACACATAAAATTTGGATTTGGAAAAAACAGGGGTTACAATCCTACCCACCTTACAACAAAATTTCGTTCTCGAAATTTGCTTAGGCGGTACATATGACAAGGCAAACAAACTAACTGAGGAAAGGGTAACAAAGCAGAGGGCTAAAGGAAAAGGAACAAAGCAGTGAAAAAACCAGAAAAGAAGGAAGGAGATAACAGTAGGGTCAAATGGAACGCAGAAAGAGAAGAAACAGTATCAAAAGGAAAGAATCAATACAAGATAACAAAGCAATAAGGGAGTAGGCAGAACTGAAATCAAAGAGAGAAAAAACAGAGAAGAATTGAATCAAACAATAAGTCAACGGATGAGAACAATTGCAAGAGATAGGAAAAACCAAAACAATGCAAGGAAGGAGAAGCAACAATATGATCCTGAGACCTGTGGATTATGGGCCCACCACGCTTCCGCTGCGCCACTCTGATCGGGAAGACTCTACCAATAACATCCAGTGATGCCGACTGACGGACCAAGCAGAAAATAGAAAGAGAATAAATGGCACCAAAATCAGAAGGATATGGGTACGAAAGAATGAATTCATACCCAACAAGAAATCAATCAAAAAGGACGACCGAAAAAAAGACGGAAGAATCAAGGAATCAACAAAACCGAATAAGAAAGGATCAAAAAGGAAAGAATAAGACTAGTATCCAGATCAATGCTGATTATGATTCATTTATGCATGCATGGTTGGTGAAATGTTGAGCAGATCCCTATTCGAGCCAAGCTTGTCTAATATATTAGGAAACTAATACATTACCCAAACCTGATGTCCTGATACCACTAAAAACTCAGTCATGCCCTGCTTTCCAAAAAGGAATATGGAATATGGATACGTAGCAAAAGCCCAGTGAATGATTTTCATCATCCTTAAGCTGTTTCAGAATCTTTACAACACATCACATAATTTATCAGAGTCGGAAGTCAAAAGAGTCAACCACATGCACATATGAACCAAATACTGACAAGAATACTTGAAATAAAATATATTAATATCAAATAGTCATTATCTGAAATACACAAATAATCCTGGGTCGCATTGCCCAAATACAAGAATAAATCCAAATACATGAATACAATATTTGTTCAAGCAAACTACAAGAAATAATAACAGCAAAATTCCAGCATCTAGTACATCATGTCACCAATACCGTCTGGAACATGTCTTCCAAAATCTACAATTCAACGAATGCAGGAAAGAGAAAAAGAGAAAAACAACTAACCGTCAATTGCAAGTCGCGGGTCACAAATAATGTAGGATACAAGTACATGGAAAAACTAACGAGCAGCATGGTATACTAACAGGTACAGGTAACATGAGTCAAGTGTCAGGTAAACGGGTCAACAGGTAAACATGTATCCAGTATCAGGTAACAAATCTTATGTATCATGTAGTCAAGTATCAAGCAAGCCTGTATCGTGTTCAAGTATCATATCCAGGTGTCATGTTCCAATATTGTGTATCAAATATCTTGTATTATTACTATCTAGGTAACACTTCATGTGTCATCCTTTTATCACATGGTTGTTACAGTCAATGCAGTTTCGCTTTAGATTTCATAGTGGACTATAGAGGGTAGTATACTCAGGATTCAGAACAGAAATAGTTAACAGGTTCATGAAGCAATAGGTATACGAATCATCCGATTCATGCAGCAACAGGTTCATGAAGCAACAGGTACACGACCAACAGGTCCGTGCAGCAACAAGTAACAGGTACATGAACCAACAGGTCCATGCAGCAACAGGTAACAGGTGCCTGAACCAAAGGTCCATGCAGCAACAGGTAACAGGTATCAACATGAATCAAAATGGGAAACACGGGCCTCCTTCCGAGTACACGTTTCTGAATTATCCACTATTAGATCTTTTCCTTAAATCCCGGCTTGGTTACTTTTATTATGGTTATCAAACATACATGAATGTGTACTAAATAGTGTCAAACTAACATGGTATAATCAGTGTTAGGTTCAAAGAAACAAATAATCATGCATAGATGATATACATTCACATAAACGAGCAAAACAGTGTCTGTTCATAATCTGGACAGCATGACAGATCAGTACTAAAACAGTGATTTTTGTCGCTATAGAAATGCAAACATGGATCCGTCGAAGGACCTGGAAACTAGACATCCACACGAATCCAACACATATAAATAAGTCACATAGTAGTTCACAACATCTTAACTCAAAACAAGTTCAAAGACAGAAAACTTGTTCAGTTAGGAATCAGGAAAATGAATTCTCAGTCAGAAAAACAACATCAAAACCTCTCAAATAATTCCAGGAAAAATTTGGGGTGTTCCCCTATTTGACTAGAATCAAAATATAGAATTTCATAATATTCCAGTAAGAATAGATAAGTCATCAAAAATAGGAAAACAACACGAAAACATAGTTTAGCTAGACGAAATCATAGCTCAACAAGAGTTATAACTCAACCAAGTTGTAGCTCGATGAAGTCATAACTCGACAAAGTCATAGCTAGACGAAGTCATTGTTAGACGAAGTTGTAGCTCGACAAGAGTCATAGCTCGACCAAGTCATAGCAAGATGAAGTCCTGGCTCGACAAGAGTCATAGCTTGACCAGGTCATAGCTCGATGAAGTCATAGCTAGATTAAGTCATAGTTAGAAGAAGTCATAGCTCAACCAAGTTGTAGCTTGATGAAGCAACTCATAGCTCAACCAAACCCAACTCAACTTTGGGCATCACTTGATAATACGATCAACTTCAATGGCATCAACTGCAAAGATGAGTGTCTTCTTCATCTGCACCTCGCCTCTATCAAGAACTTGACTATACAGAAGGGAATAGCTTCAAGCTAGTCAATGCAGCTCTTCTAGCTTCGCCAAGAGTCCAACTGAGACCAAGGTCATAGAAGATGAACCAAACTCGAACCCAACAATTGATCTCCAAAGATGATCAGCTTCTTAAAAGCACTTCAAGCAACCATGTGAGCCAACAGCTACACAAAACATCACAGAGCTAAAAACCCATCAACTTGATCATACTCTAAGCTAGCCATGGAAAAGACTTCGAAGTCGATTAACTACAGACTCCAACAGCAAAAGGAGAAAGAAACGGATTGAAAGCTCCAAAAAATTCAAACTTCATAATGAAAACTTAAATTTATATTCGAAGTAGACAATTGAGTTCAAAAACCGCATCACAACTCAAAAGTTCCAAAGAGGTGATCAAATCAAAGAAATCCTAGCACTCCAACCTTGTGTGTGAGAAGAACTTCGATGAAGATCATTCAATTTCGAACAAGGTGAGTTCAAAAAACAAAGTCGACCAAAATAAGTGAGGGGAGAATGAGCAAAATTTCAAACAGTGAAGAATATGGCAACTACACTTAATAATTGGTTTTCGGGTCAAATCCAAATGAAACCCGAAACCCACAACACTGCTAAAAGTCTTCTTCTCAAAAAAATCAACTTAGAGATCCACAACTGAAACTACTGTTACCCAACTCCATTGGCTCAATGCTCAGTTGAGCTCGCCCATCTTTGATTAAGACAAGAAGCTCAACCCCGCAGCTCGACAATGATCAATAGCTTGACGTCCATCATAGCTTGACGACGAATCAATTCAAAAGCTGGACAAAATGCGTAACTTGGTAAGGGAGTAGCTCGAATAGATGAGTTGCTCGATGGCAAGGGCCTGTAACTCAACCGAAGCTATAGCTCGATGCCTTCCAAAGCTCGATGTCGCAATAGCTCAAAAATAGCTCTCATAGCTCGACTGAATAGCAGAGCTTGACAAGAAACCCATAGCTCAACGGAGACTCATAGCTCAACGGAGACTCAACAGAGACCTATAACTCATAGCAGAGCTTATTTCTAGTGTGATGACCATTCCTAGCTCTGCCACAGAGAGCTTGGAGTACCTCGTTCTGAAACTCTTGGAACTCAGCCCTCGTTACGTTTTCCCCCTTTCGTTGGCCATTTGGGGGTCAGAGATCCCTTGAGGAGAGACTACGCTCTTTCTCCCTTCCATGAGAGGAGTGACGGTTGTGGCTTGGAGGATGATCCGAGGGTCCTTCGTTTTAGGAGCGATTGAGGTGATGACGAAGGTACTTATTGTCTTGCCGATTGTTAATAAGATGTTCTAGGTCTGAAACCATTGGATGTTTGGTTTTTTGGGGGACATGTAGAGCCCCGAATTTTCAATATAATATATAAGAAATACGTGACACAATTACCAGCATCACTACAAGATTTTTAGTATACCCCGGTGAATCTACCTCGGCATTTGAGTAGTCGCGCCGGAGAATCGAAGGACTATAAAATTTTGGTAATCTACACCGGCGTTTGTAAATAACGCCAGTCTAGGGTATGTATACTTCAGCGTCCATTAGTTAAAATTCCCCCAATCCGAACCTTATTTCACTCTCTATCCTTTTTTACTCAATTTCATTTTTCCCTCTCTCTCTCTTACGATCTCCCGCCACTCATCGATGTCGGTTCATGGCGGCCGTCACTGTGCCCACGTCGACGTCCACACACTCTCTATCCTGCTCACTCATTTCTCTTTCATCGCAAGTACTCTCTCTCTCTCTCTACTTCTTGATTTTGTTTTGGAATCTATGCTCAAGAACTCATGCAATCTCGAATCTCGTCTCTATTTTTGCTTCACTGTGTTACTCTGTGATTGGATCTAGGTTTCAATGTGTTACTCTGTGATTGGAACTAGCTAGGTTTTAATTTCACTGACTTGTTGTTCTTGAGATTTGAGGGATTTTATCTCTGTTTATTTTTGTGAGAATTTTGGGTGGTAATGGTTTTTGTAAGGACTAATTTAAGGGAGATTTGAAACTCAATTTGCAAAAAAAGTGGCAATATACTCAGATTTGGAGTTTACTGCCCTTTTTATTAAGTACCCATTTATGGTTAATTTAGGGGAGAATGTACCCATTTATGGTTAATTGATGACTGCCCTTTTTATGCATTGTTAATGTTAGTTATGCATGAGAATGACAAGATGAAGTGCTTTATTGTCTTGAGAGAGATTCTAGGATTGGTATATGTGTTTACTTATTTGTTCATTTGGTGCATAATTGCTTGTGGTCAGTTTCATTATTAATAAATGTAATGTAGTTGGTTTATAGATATTCGACAAGATATTGGACGTTGCTCTCTCATTTAGTTTGTCATCGTGGATTAATTCTATCACCAATCATTATCTTGCTCATCTATTTGTTTCTATTCTTTTGGGATATACCAATGAAAAAGAAGGGTAAATTGAGGAAGTTTAAACTTGGCTCATCTTCAAATGTCATTCAGCTCACATTGAATTAATGTTTGGTTCAGCCAAAAAGAAAGTTATGTTCTCCATACTGGCAATCTATTATATTCGGCTCATTTTATTATGATGTTATGTTTAGATTGAAGAAAGGGGTCTTTAGTTTGGGTTCTTTGTACTATGTGCTTCATTTTTTTCCTTGTTCAATACTTGAAGCTTATCCTGATTAAAACAAAAATTGGGACCATGCAGGTTCATTTTTTTCATTCTTCAGTTTGAGTTTGCTTTCTTATATGCAATCGAAAGAAGTTTGCAGTTTGACAACTTTTTAAGAAAATTAACCAATGCTAGTTATATTGTGTTTTGATGAAGTATATATGATCCAATAGTTAATGAAATGAACTCTCAAATTCTCTCACTGCATAGTGTGTGCTTGTTTGAAGTTTGGTTGAATGCCAACATGCAAGGGGTTTATAGCCTTCAGAATAAACTGGAATTATTATGCATTTGGAGATGGGTTAGTTGCTTTTTTGTCTGAATTTGGAGATGAGATGGATCATGTATCTGAAGTTGCACACTATGATTTTTTGAGGAGCGACTAGTGATGGAAATTTTTTTTCTCTAAACTTTATATACAATTATATCATGATGTCTACATGAGTATCAGTTTCTAATGTAATGTTCATGCTTGTTGCTTGGGTTTGAAAATGAGATTGTTCTTTGCCGTATGGTTTTAAGTGATGATGAGATGGATTATGTAACTGAAATTGCATACTATGATTTACAGAGGAGTGACTAGTGATGAAATAATCCTGTTTGAACTCATGTTGTGGTTTCAATTGACAGTTATCTCATGAGTATTATAAAAGTATAAGTTTCATTTCAGCTAGTAGCATTTTTGCCTTAATTTGACAGTGAAAGTATTCTTTTTCACTCTTTGTAATTCAATAATTTGAACTCCATATTCTGGTTTTGATTGTAAGAGTGCTGCATGTTTTTTTTAAAAAATCTTTTTTTAAAAAAAAAATTTATATACCTACACCGGCGTTTGTAAAAACGCTGGTGTAGAATGATTATAGGGGAAGAAGAGGGCAGTCTTGAATACGCCATACATCGGTGTTTTTGCGACTACTAGTGTATCTTACGGAAATACCGGCGTTCGTAAAAAATGCCGGTGTAGACCCCCTTTTCTGCGATGCATTCTTCGGTGGCATTAGCACAAGTGATTTTAAAAACGCCGATGAATTATTCACCGGCGTTTTAAAACGCCGGTGAATATTAGAAAAAACACCAGAAAATCCCTTGTGTGTTGTGGTGCATCCACCTCAATGTAATAGTAAACATAGCCAAAACACAGAATAATTTTTCAACTTTTATTACATCAAATCTTTACATAGCACAACGAAAAATTAAATACTTTGAATTACAATTTCTTTTACAATTTGCATAAACCACATTATCATTCTACCATATGCATCCGAACCCTAAGCTATAGGTACCTACCTATAAAACATGAGGCTAGAGATAATCCAAACCCCAAAACTGCAGGAGTCATCCATAACGGTGTGAGTGACATCTATAGAAAAACAGTATAAATGAAACATAAAGAATAAAATCATGATCAACACATTCCCATAGTAGTAACACATGAATAATGAAATAACGATAAATAAAGTATGAAAATATCAAGTGTCAAGTGTAGAAAAACAGAAAACAAACATGCATAAAGCCAAGTCAAGAAAATACAAATGCAATATGATGACTCTCTAATGCATACTTGTCGGATTCTACGCATTCCATACTACATAGGTCCGGTGAAGCCCTTATCCTTCTCCAGTTTATATGGTTTAATCCCTCTTTATGCAACAAATCCTACTACGGTTATAGAAACAAGATCCAGATTACTTCGCGAGTAGGCCTGACAACTCATGACACGCAAGCATCATGTAAGCATAGCTCAGAAACTGGAGAATCACCTCCCTGCCGTTTACCCCACGAATAGGCCTGCCGACCCTCGACACACGAACATACCAACTGTCCTCTTGGGACACAACAACACACAGTTCTGGAACACATCGGTTGGACTAACCCCTAGAGCATATACTTACGTTTCCCAAGTTCTATCACATTTCCACTAGTGTCTATCTTTAGGTTGATTATTATTAATTAAAACACAATTCCCTTTCTCTAGAGTTGGTGTACTCTGCCGGACTTAATGTAATGCCCCTGCCCCTATTTCAGACAATTTATACAACTTATTAGGCAAATTATTTATAGTATAGTACAACTGCCTACCACAGGCTATCTCTCAAAAGGTGGTTAACCGAATTGGTGACTTTTGATCATAGGCTATTATATTTATAGTTATTTAATATTTGTGCAATTCCCGATATGGGACTATCTTCAATACTCTCTTTCTCCTCAATCCGTGTACACATAGAGCCAACCCGGACCCCATGTGCCACGTCATCAAAAAGAAGCAGCACAGCTACCTACTTTTTACTTCAACCGGGTGGGACCCCCCACATTGGTGACGTCATCATGATTTCACCTCAAACGTCACAACATATCTGTTATAACTTTTTCAAACCGTGGGCTCCCACCCTCCATTACACATTATTTACACATAATTACATATATGGCACTCGCTATATATATTATATATATACTATATATTATACTTTGAAATTTATGGGGTGTTACACTTAATTACAATCAAAACA
The DNA here is from genome assembly GCA_017893485.1 of Hemerocallis citrina. Classification (NCBI taxonomy): domain Eukaryota; kingdom Viridiplantae; phylum Streptophyta; class Magnoliopsida; order Asparagales; family Asphodelaceae; genus Hemerocallis; species Hemerocallis citrina. The sequence goes on along the minus strand of CM030360.1, from coordinate 111,264,824 downwards.
ACCCCAAGACCCAACTGGTCAAAATCCACAAAATCTTATCTGTCGATTTACAGGAATCCCACTCAACTCCTAGAGACTCACAAATCAAATATCAATACAAAATCTTTCATTAAAACTCTTTATCCCCTTATCAAAATGTTTATTTTAAGAAAACTACTTTCAAATCAACAAAATCTAAATTCATCCAATATACTCACAAATTTCTAGAACTAAAATAAGATTTTAAATCCACTAAATAACTGAGCTTTGTATTTTGAAGTCAGAAAAATCACAAAACATCCATATCTCGAATTCCAAGTATATTTTAACTTCTTAAAGTCATAGGAATACAAATTTAAACTCTATTATAATCAAAATGTAACCCTCTATAAAATACAGTAATCTGTAGAAAAAACATCAACTAAAAAAGTAGATCAATAATCCATAAGTTCGAAGAAATAATCGTTCAAGCAAATCGACGAAAAACTCAACAAAACAGGACATAAAAAGTGAACGGTCGGCTGTCAAAATAGTTCAAAAATACGACGGTCGACCAGCATGCAAAAAATTGAAAATCTCACAATTGACAGTCGACTATCATTTTAGTGTAAAAAGTGAACGGTTAACTGTCGGCTGATACTCAAACCACTTTAAAATTTGTGCACTTTAATTGATACTTCCATTATAATTTTTAAAAGCATAAATTTGTAAAAACAAAAATCCTGAGATAATCGAATACTTGCCTAGCATACTGGAGTGCATAAAACATATCGAAATCTCATCAAGTTCATGAAAGAGCAATTTTTCATGAAGATTTCTTCAAATCAGAAACCCTATGTATATATGTATATATATGTGTTCAAGCATCACTAGCTTCATCAAATCCATCAACTATGAGTAGTATAATGTTCCATTCAATCTTAATATCAAAAAAACTCAAGATCCAAATCGAAAACTTCGTAAAGCACAAGAAAACCAATTTTCGGTCTGCATACACCAGACCCAAAGCCATCCCCAACTCAATTTCTTCAAAACCTGATTTTTATATCTTAAAAACTCCTTTGCAACTGTTTATACACATCTACAATTAGTTAGATTAATTTGTCAATGATTGTAAGCATCCACATCATTCATTTAGCCAAGTTCTTTTCATCAAATATCAATAACAGATCATACAAACCCTTAATAGTAAAGTATTCATCCTTATTAAGTTTTTATGCATCTCAATCATGTAATCTCATCACATACAATCAAAACAGCAAGAATAGGAAAGAAAACATCATACCCATGATATCTATTAGGTTCATAACAATCTCAAGTCATCTATATAGAATTTTAATCATCAATTCATAGTTTTTATCCATCCATCCATCAATAATTCATTATACCATCATCTATCATCCATTCTAATAGACAAATCATCACATACAACATGCATAGAACAATATGAAAATAAACATATATCACTCACCCTATTGAAGAATCTACCGAAAATAATAAAGAATAAGAAAAAGCTCCTCCTTTCACAAAAATTCAAGATCCTCACTTTGAAACTCCAAGAAATTAATAATAAAGAAAACTCTTTGTTTTAGTGCAGCAAAGAGATGGCTGCTACTGCTCTTATAACATGCCGAAATCTGGGTATTAGGGTTTTGAGAAGATTTTGCAAAATATTTCTTTAGAATATATTTTTACATATATAAATCATTACAGTAGGAAATTAGATTAACCAATTCAATTGAGATTTAAAATAAAAAATTACCACCCAGATCTGGCCGGCACTGGCTTCAAACCCAGAAAACAAATTTTGTAATTTTTTGCCTCTAAGTGGCAATTTTGCAAAAAGACTATTCTTTAACAAATTTGTGAAATAAATCAAATCTATTAGAATAAAAAAGTATAATCTTTACCTCTAAGTTGGCTAGCAATCATGCTAAGCCCAGAAAAATAAAATTCTGTAGTTTTCACTCCAAGTGGTAATTTTGCACAAAAGCCCATCTTTTTGTAATATTTGCAAATATGCCAAAAAAGTATCAGAAAATTCCATAAAATTCATAAATAATACCTACTAATAAATGTTAGGTTTTCCAAAAATAATTTCTAACTTAGAACTTTCCAAGAAAATATTTGCACGTGCAAAAAGGTAAATTCAAGAAAAATATTTATTAAATCACAAAAAATCACTTTAATTCATTTATTAATCTCAAAAATATTATTTAAAATTCTAGGGTGTTACAGGACCGAACTAGAGGCGCTCAAAGCTGGCCTATGTTGGCGTTCCACATGCTAATGTTGCGACCCCTGAGTGGTCGCACAGTTGCAGGACGGATGTGGAGGAGGAGGGAGGTCAGCATGACACCTCGTGGTTGAGTTCTTCTTAGCCTTGGGGGCCGTGGGAGAAGGCAGCTACAAGGTAAGATCTAGTTCGAAGGCTCGATCTGTTTTTCCCAGAGACGGCATAAATATGATGCTACAATTTTCTGATGTGGGAGCAACAAATGATGAGTTCTTTTGTTGGATGTAGAACACATATCTCAGCCATAGATCTGATCAGGGTAGGAGTCTAGTATGATTGGAATATGGGGATCTGTTGAAGTTTGTTGGTCGCCGAACACATGAAAAATGCCTGAAACACCAGGAGTACTCCTTATGACAAGCTCCCGACGATCAAGTCAGTGGCCAATCATAATAGCAGGGATTAGTGGTAGAAGATTGATCACCTAGTAACCGTGGAGGTGAACCTTTATTTATAGGCCTGTGGGGAACCTGTTAGGGAAAGATTCCTCACTGCCTAATCAGATCCTATAGATTAGGGATGTGATAGAGTAACTAATCCCCCGATTATAGGGGATTTGGTTAGCAGCCATAAATGGCTGGTCAGCACTTTGTTGGCAGGCCGAGCCGGAAAGATGGGCCTCTGGACGGCCCATGAACTATTTTCGGACCTATGGCCACCATAAGATTGTTATCTTGGCCTTAGGAACCTCGAGATCCATCCAAATATCATGTGGTCCAAATTAGCTGCGATTTTCACCCTCATCAGAAATTATATACTATTAAAATAGAGTATATTTTTATGCATACCTTGAATTATTTATATTGATCCTAGTCCGACAACTATCATGAGATTGAACCAGATGAGATTTAGAATGTGATTTTGTCATCCCAATTAGTAAAGCACACTTGAGCATGAAAATTCATCGCATAATTAAGATGTTATAGTGCTATTAGTATGGCCTCATTTGAATGTTACTAAACACACGCAAATTTCTAACGATCAAGCATCGTTTTTGTAGGTAGTAGGTGAGTAAGAAGGTGGAGGAGCTGCCTATCCGTTACTGCCTAGGCACTACCAAGCTAGTTGATTGATTTTAATTTATAATTAAAATCAAATTTATATTTAATATTGTAAGATTGAGAAAATTCATTACAAAAAATAAAAAGTTAGGAAAAAAATTCATGTTAATCGAAAAAATTGATTATTTAACAAGGAAAAATAGAAAACCATCGAAATTATTAGAATATGAATACTCCCATTTAATTTAAGCACCAAGAGTAAGGGAGACGTTCCATCCACCGCCCCATCTAGGCGCCCCCATACAAAAATAATAAGATCAATGATATGGGTAAAAATTGAACTAAATCGGGACAGTTCAAATCCTAAAGCTCTCAGGGGTGAAAAGATAAATTTCACTAGAAATGGGCCCGTAAAAACGACTTGGGCCTCTTTGAAGCTCAAGAACTCAAAATATGAAGAGAAGATTCCTAACTCTATCTCTACAACTACTTCTATCTCTTTATGGAGAACAAAGTCAATTAACTCTATCTTTATAATTACTTCTATCTCTTCATGAAGAACAAAGTCAATTAACTCTATATTTTGGTCAAAAGAAGTGTAACCACCCCCATTTCTTCATAAAGAACAGAATAACCAACCCTATCAAAACACCAGGAAGTAGAGATAAATCAAAATCCTAAAACTGGACCCCAAGGGACAATAAGTACCCCGTGACCTCTTCAGAAACAAAATAGTTGCAAATTCCGCTATATAACTTCTTCATACCTTCTGAGTTTTCTTATTTGGTATTTCAAACTGTTTTGTAGGTTAATCAGAATGATCACAACAATTTAGATTAGGTCCAAGCGTTCACACGAGTCAGATTTTCGAATCAAGATTAGTTTACGGCGATCAACAATGGAAAAAAGTAAAGGTCTGATCATTTATTATTTCCATAAAAGAATTCACAATAGTAGCAAAAGAACTGTGCCATCTGTGGGAAACAGAAAAGTAATCCAACCAAAATTGGTCAGTAAAAACTACCTTTTCAGCCATGTCTCTAATGGTGAAAGGGAAGGTGGTGAAATCCTGTAGAGGACCTCCTTCCAACTCGGTAGGATCAACCCCCTCATCCGAATCAACCTCCTCAGCAGGAATAGCCCCTTTAATAGCCTACTCAGCCTCCCTCTAAAGAAGTTGCACCGGTAGGCTCCCGAAGAAGCCAACATCATACCTGCTATGTGGGTAAAATTAAGGGTTCGGTTCATATCTCAACACCCTCTACAGTACCATCTGTAATACCTCAGGCACAGCAAGACCTCTGACATATCATACTCTTCTAACAGCAGGGGTCTGACCTTCGAGTGTAGGATGCCATGAAAGAAAAAGTAGCCTGTCTCCTTAGAGATGGAGGTCCAGAAGAACCCTCTCTCCCAACATAGCAGAAGAACCCCCTCTCCTAGGGGTGAAGAAGTCATCACTCGCTCAGGGGCAAAGAAGGACTCCTCCTCGTTGGATAAGGATCCTGACTCAAACAAGCCAATCAGCACCAAGAGAGTTCTGAAACATCAAAGATGTGGTCCTTCAAGCCATCCACAACATCCTTGGCAGGACCAGATAAATCAGCCTTCACTGCCCCACTCCTCTAAGACATGAGGAGTTCTGCAAGGTCCACTAGGTTCAAAGAACAAGACAATGCCATCCTCCAGCTCATCCAAAAGATGGAGGACCCTAGCACTGATGAAACAAGAGGAGGAAAGACATGAGGGAACATACCAACCCTCCTTCTCCAGGATAATTCTAGAAGTTCATGTTCCAGTCAACTTCCAAATTCTAGCTTTTGACTCATACAATGACGAGTCCGACTTCGTAGACCACATTACGTGTTTTAAAACCCTCATGATTGTAGTACCCCGTATTTTTAAAAAAATATTGTTTGAGAATATTAAATGAGTTAAAATGGTTTTTGGTGATTTAATAAATGTTTATCTAAAAATTTACTTTCTTACACGTGCAGAACACGTGCAAATGTTTTCTCGGGAGGTTCAAAAGGCAAAATAATTTTGGGAAAACTCAATATTTATTATTTGAGATTATTTTTGATTTTTCTATATTTTTCTGACAATGGTTAGACCCATTTGCAAATATTTTAAAAATAAGCACTTTTGTGCAAAATTACCAAATGGGGATGAAACTCCAGATTTTCGAATTTTTGGGCTGGAAATAATACCTAATCAATTCAGGAGTAAAAATTTTACCTTTCGTTTCAACACATTTGATTTATTTTACAAGTTTTTGATAAAAGACGTTCTTTTTGCAAAATTGCTATTTCAAGGGATGAAATTTGCAAAATCTGTTTTCTGGGTTTTCCCTACAGTGCAGGCTGATGCCAGTGAGGGATCTTTTGATTTTTGAACCCAATTAAATTAGTTTTAATTAATTTCCTAGTATGAGGATCTATTTATGTAAAGGTATATTTGAAAGGGAGTATTTTGCAAAAGTATTCAAAAACCAAAGAATCTTTAATCCCGGCCTATTTAGGGTGTAGTGCAGCCGTCGTCTTGCTGCACAACATAGGGGGTTTCTTATTTCTTATTATTTTGGAGTTTTAAAGAGAAGATCTTGGATTTCTTGCTGAAGAGAGGCTTTTCTTACTTTCTATTCGTCTTCGTTCGATTCTTTCAACAAGGTGAGTGATATAATTATTTTGTTTTATTCTTTGAATATGGTATGTGGTGTTTCATCTATTAGAAAGCATGCTAGGATTTGGTATGAATATATATATGAGGGATTGTATGAATTGATGAATTAAAATTTGGATCTTTTATGAAACCCTAAGTTATTTATGAGTAGAATTTGCATGTGGATGATTTGAGATTGTTAAATAACCAGTTATAAATCGTGAGTAAGCTATTTCTTTTGGGATTATTGCTGATTTGGTTGGATATGGTGAATTTTATGCATGAATAGATTAAAGATGTGATTTTGACTATTGGTGAGTTGGATGAATGCAACTTGACCAAGTTAATGTTAAATTTATTGATATTCATGAGTCAACTATTGAAAATAAATACGGTTGAGTTTGAGGGAATTGCGAGAAGGACTAATGAATTAAAAGATCATGTCTTGAGGATTGGAGTTGTGATAACTAGATTTGGATTTGGTGCTTTATAACTAAATTGGAGATTTCGCAATTTCATGAAGTTTCTACTTGGATTTGAATTACTCAAATATTAAAGATTTAATCTGAACATTTGTCTATTTCTAAATTGATGAATATTTGTGAAATTTCTTTGGTGCACAAACTAGCATGAACACTATTACATGAATATCCTATTTTTGTTGTTTCGAATGAATTGAATCTTTAAGTGATTTTGAAGATTTTGGTTATTACCTCAACATATTTTGTATTAATATGGTTCGGAACATAATACAAAGGTCTTTTGTTGTAAGATTGATTCTTAAATATTTTATTTTGATATATGCACATATTCGAGTTTCAATTTGAAGGAATTCATTAAAATGCTAATTTTATCAATTCAACATGGTTTTGATTGGTTTTGTGGACTCTTATATACTCTACAAGTCATATTTGATCATATCAGAAATATACTTTTTATAGATTTCGTTTTTATAAAGTAAATCTTCGTATCGGTTGAAATATGCACAACCCAAACTGCAGCCTGTAGGTGTGACAGTCGACTGGTATGTTTCGACAGTTAACCGTCGTGGTCCTGGCTATAGTGTTTTCATGGAGTTTGGATTTTCGTGCGGAACAGTGGACTGAAACATTTTTACAGTCGACTGACCCTGCTCTACTTTGACGTTTTCTCGAAGTTTTGAATTTTCGCTATGGACAGTCGACCGATGACTTTTAAAGTCGACTGTAAATACTTAGAATTATTTTCTTGAAGTGCTGGTTTTTCGCTCTGGACAGTCGACTTACTTCGGTTTACTGTCGACTATTACTAATGTTTCTTGAGTTATCCTGATGTTCTTTAAACGATTGATTCTTTAAATGTTTTGGGGATCTATAACTTACTATTCTAAATATTATCTTTCTATAGAACATATGTTTTCAAGATGTTTTATTGTTGCGTTTGGATAGTTGAGTGTGAGTCTTTAGAGGTTGTGTGGGACCCTAGTATGCCAATAGCTGAGTTATTGTGTTTTGGGCCTATTGAGGCATATTGTTGATCCGTTGTTGAGTTAAATCCGGTAGGGTACACCATCTCTAGGAGGTTTTTTATTAAATTTATTACCTTAAAAAGATAAGGACAGACACTAGTGGTGATATGATGAATAAGAACATGGATTATGGACCTCAGTATGGCTTGCGGTGTGAGATAATCTCTGGAATTATCTAGGTATGAGTGAAATAGTCTCTGAAATTATCTGTGGTGTGGGATTGATATCCGGAATTATCGGGGTCTAGGCGACACTCATGTGGTATTCATGTGATGAGGTGTCATAGCTTGCGGGGTGGGGTATTCTCGAAGATTCCCTGGTGTGAGTGAAATAGTCTCCGGAATTATCTGTAGATAGAGATTGACCTCAGAAATTATCGAGACCTGGGCTAATACTCACGGTTTATCTTTATCTCGTAGTAGTCATCTTGGTAAGATTAATTGCATACCAGGAGATTAAACCCTATCAAGTGAAGAATGTTAAGGGCTTGCACCGGACCTATGTAGAGTGGGATGCATAGAATCCGACAAGTACGCATTAGAGAGTCAGCATATAGTATTGTGTTTTCTTGATATGGTTTATGCATGTGTTTTTCCTGTTTTCTACACTTGACACTTAGTCTAGCTGCCCTCGATGTTTTTCATGTTTCATTGTTATTTCTTAATTCATTTATTCTTATCTTTATTACATGTTGTTTATGATTCCATGTTTCATGTTTTATTTATGTTGCTTTTATTTTAATGTCACTCACACTGTTATGGCTGACCCCTGTAGTTTTGGGGGTTAGGATTATCTCTAGCTTCATGTTTTTACAGGTAGTTTCTTGTAGCTTTGGATTTGGATGCTTGGGTTAGAATGAAGTTATGGCTTATGTAAAATTGTAAAAGATCTGTTGTAATGAAAAGACTGTAATTCAAGGTGTTTGTTTTCTGCTGTGTTTTGTAATGAACTAATGTAATGAAGGTTGAAAGAAAAATTTATCTGTATTTTTGGCTATGTTTACTATTATAATTAAAGTTGATGCTGGGAATTGTGCCACGTATTTCTGAGATATCATATTGAAAATTCGGGGCGTTACAGAGATTGGTATCAGAGCACGCTTCAATAATATTGATAAACATGGTATAAAAATAAACCTACGTGTGGACACTAGATCGTGAGTACCTAGGTGTGGACATTAGAGTGTGAGTATCATATAGAGTTAAAATATGATGTTTTGTTTTGGGGTATGGTTGTGGTTTTGCCATGGGGTGTTGATGTGAATATGAATTATGTTATGATGCTCTAACTTTATCCTTGTTTTGCAGTATTCAGAAAAATGGTAGGACCCAGGACCAGAAATGGTGCTAATGGTGATGGGGCTGGTAGTTCCCATGGGACTGGACATGATCTTGAGACTGAGATCGCCAGGGTGTATCCGACCATGAATGCATTCATGGCAGCTAATATGGCGCAGAATCAGAACCAAAATCAGAATCATGGGGTTGGACCAGTCTTTGTTAATACTAATCCTATCAAGCTGGTTGACTCCTTCAAGCGGATGAAGCCACCAGTGTTCGATGGGCAGTCTGATCCGAATGAGATTGATGATTGGATTAGACAAATGGAGATGGTCTTCGAAGTCTTGGAGACCCCAAAAGTCAATAAGGTGAAACTGGCTGCTATGCAATTAGAGAAGGATGCTGGCGTCTGGTGGCAGTCAGTGAAGAGAGCCTTTGGAGATCAGCAAGTGACTTGGGAAGCCTTTATAGATGAGTTCAGGGATCGTTTCTGTCCTCTGGATATCCAGAAGAAGAAGGCAATGGAATTCTTAAATCTGCAGCAGAGCAACATGACAATGCGTGAATATGAGACTAAGTTCTCTCAGCTGTCAAGGTATGCACCGGAACTGATTGTTGATGAAGCAAAAAAGGCCAAGAAATTCGAGCAGGGCTTGAGGCCGAATTTGAGGTCAAGGATGATTCCTTTGGGCATAAGAAGGTTTGATAAGCTGGTCAGGAGAGCAGCTATGACAGATAAAGATATGGATCAGTTCCAGAGGAAGCAAGAGACCTGGAATAGGAACAAGAGGCCAGCAACTAGTCAGAGTAGGAAGAAATTCCCAGTGAAGCAGAGCAAGTTCAGTAAGCCAGAACAGAGGGCACCTACATCTCAGGAGGTGACTTGTTACTACTGCAAGGAGGTGGGTCACTACTGTAATATCCCGGACGGATATTACCTCGTATAAATTACTATTTTATTATTATTTTATTATTATTTTGTTTTAATTCCAAAATCAAATCGTTTTTGGTAATTTTCGCCGGTTTGTCCATAAACATTGTCTGTGCGCATATATCGGTCGGTGTATATCTGAAGTATATCAAATTGGTAGCGCGATCTTCTGAATTGATAATAAAACTTATTTTTATTTTCAAATTAAACTATTTTATGAGAATTATATAAGGATTTTTGGTATACACATACATACACATATACACACCTTATATTGTACCAAATTAGTACATTATACAAAATATGTAGTATGTACTCTTGGACAAGGTACTAATCTTGTCATGACAACTTAATTAGATGGTTAGGGTTGGATTAGGAGGCTTAATCTAGGGTTTTTGTATGCATGAGAAGATTAAGTAAAAATCCCTTCTAGAAACCTTATCCCTTTACCATGCTTCCACCTCATTTCTAGGCCATACCCTACACCTCACCGCTACCCTCCTACAAGCATGGCCGGTTGCTCCTTCTTGGGGGGTTTTTGTGCATAATGTTGAGTGCACTTTTGCACTCTCCACCATTCTCTCCACCTATAAATACCCCCTCCTTCTCCACTTGTCTCATTTTTACAAAACAAAAGAAAGGAAGGGAAAAGAAAGAGAGAACCTCATTCTAACTTGAGAGTTTTTCTTGTAGGTCTTCCTAGGAGTTCTAAGAGCTTAGAGGAAGGAGAAGTTTAAGCTAGCAAGTTCTTCCAACAAAGGAAACTAGGTGGGGGGTTCTCCACTTGTTCTTTTGTTTGTTGAGTTGTTGATTTTTTTGGCTTCTTCTTCTTCTTGTCTTCCTTGTTTTGTTTTCTTTGGTTCTTTTCGGAATGGTTTGTTGTGATAGTATTGTTTTATGTGATCCTTATTTGGTATGTTTGTAAATGTTAAAGGTAATAATCACATAAAATGCAATGGAAACAAATGAAAGTGCTAAATAGACATAAAGATTAAATCTTTATAGTTGTAATTGTTGTTTTAGTGTTATGGATTGGACTAAAATGAACACATACACATGAACTTGGCATATACAACCATTTTTGGTTGTAGGACTTGAATGAGGATTCATACATAATCATATGACATAGTGCATACACCACTTTGTGGTTGTAGAACATAAACTTGAACTTGGACTAGAAAGAATGCATATGGTTGGTTGAACCAAATGAAGGTTCTTACTTTATTTTTATTATTGTTATTTTCTTTTATAATCTTAAGTAAGAAAGAACTCATTGTAGATATGAAAAAGAAACTAATCTAAAATCACTAGTGGTAGAATGGTTAAAAAGATCGCTTTTTATGATCACTAGTAATAATAAGAAATCGATGCTAATAAAGATTAGTAGATAAAGTAGTAGTAGTATGTTTAAATAAAGTAGTAGTAGTAGATATTAAAATAAAGTAGTTATAGATGCTATGTAAATTTTGGTAGACACTTATGGTTAAAATGAAGTAGTAGTAGTAGATGTGTATGTTCCAAATAAAATGGTTGTAGTAGATGTCTACACAAAATTATAGAAAAGGTTTATGTTTTTATGGAAGTGGTAGTAGATGCTTATGTGTTAAAATAAAGTAGTTTAGTAGTAGATGTTTATGTCTAGATAAAGATTTTGGTAGAAGTTTTGGTAGTAGATGTTATGTTGTAGTAGATGTTGTGTTTTATTAAATTGTAGTAGATGCATATGGGCATTAAATGGATGTTTATGCTTATATTGAAGTAAGTATAATGCCTAGATAGTTGTAGGAAAAATCATGCACCATGTTAGATTGTTGTTCATGGTTGGTTAGTAGACATTCATGCTTAGGAATGTGTAGGATTAATGTTAAAATTATAAACCATGCCATGATGTGTATCTTATTATAGGAAATACATTCTTGAACTAGGTATCATGTTGTAGAAATTATTATACCATGCTAGATTAATGGTAGGAAAATTGTATACCATGTTAGTTTAATTGTAGGAAGGTTGTATACCATGCTAGATTAATTTATCCATGTTTAGATAGTTGTAGGAAAGTGGTATATCATGCTAGATTAATTTATCCATACTTAAATGCTTATAGGAAGGTTGTATACCATGCTGGATCAATTTATCTATGTTTAGATAGTTGTAGGAAAGTGGACATCATGCTAGATCAATTTATCCATGCTTACATGCTTATAGGAAGGTTGTATACCATGCTAGATTAATTTATCCATGTTTAGAATGTTATAGGAAAGTGGATATCATGCTAGATTAATTTATCCATGCTTACATGCTAGTAGGAAGGTTGTATACCATGCTAGATTAATTTATCTATGCTTAGATAGTTGTAGGAAAGTGGATATCATGCTAGATTAATTTATCCATGCTTACATGTTAGTAGGTAGGTTGTATACCATGCTAGACTAATTTATCTATGCTTAGATAGTTGTAGGAAAGTGGTATATCATGCTAGATTAATTTATCCATGCTTACATGCTTATAGGAAAGTTATATACCATGCTAGATCAAATAAATATTCATGCTTACATGATATCCATGCTTAGATAAGTATATGTTCATGCTATGTAAGTAGATGATCATGCTTAATCATTATTCATGCTAAGTTAGTAGATGTCATGCTAATTATTGTCTATGTTAAGTTAGTAGATGACCATACTAATGATTGTTTATGTTATGTTAGTAGATGACCATGCTAATGATTGTTTATGTTAAGTTAGTAGATGACCATGCTAATGATTGTTCATGCTAAGTTAGTAGATGATCACGCCTAATCATTATTCATGCTAAGTTAGTAGATGTCATACTTAATTGTTGTTCATGCTAAGTTAGTAGATGATCATGCTTAGATGATATCCATATTTAGGTTGTGATGATTAATCACGTTAAGTAATGAAGATCCATGTTTAAGGTGGTAGTAGAGATAGATACTCTAAGTAGTAAGTATTCACGCTCAAGTTGTAGCTTATGCTTGACTATAGTAAACTTCATGTTTAGACCATAGTGATTATTCATGCTTAAGCTGATATATGCACATGCTTAAATCATATTCGTACTTAGGATTATTGTGGTGAGTGGTTATGTTATGTACCATAAATAGATTGTCGTGGATAGATGCTTGCAATTGTATGCCATGATTAAAGTACTATAGGTTGAAGTAATAAGGATTTGGAAGACCACTAGTAATAGTTAGTTTGATAAAGATTGTTATGTCGCCTTCGGTTTTCATTGGTAGAATACCGATCATAGACTATTAGTAGATTCTTCTGTTGCTTCTAATAATAGAAGATCAAGTTTGCTAGTAAGCACGTTTGGTTGCTTCTAGGATGATCACCTGTATGGTTGTTTGCATATAGTTGTGCTCATACGTAGCTCGACTGGTCCGTATGTAGCTGTGGGTCTCATACGAAGTTATTTAGCTCGTATGTAGGTTGTTGTCTCGTACGTGGCTCAACCGGCCCGTGCGTAGCTGTTGGTCTCATACGCGGCTTATTTGGCTAGTATGTATGTTATCATCATATGTAGCTTATTGGCTCGTATGTGGTTAGTTACCGTGTGTAGCTTATTAGCTAGTACACAGTTGTTGTGCTCATCTAGGGTAATATTACTACCCTAGGGCTATCGACCATCAGGACATGTGTTTTCTTACCCTAAGGAACTGTGGAGGAGTCACTCCTCGGGTACCATCGGATCTTAACCTGTGTAGGTTGATCGAGGACCAGAGTGTAGACGGAATCTAAGTTCAGGGTAGTGGCATGCATATATATTCGCATTGCCGAGGTCTTGGATCGATAAGCCACGAACCAGATCCTGAAGGGTTCTCGTAAGTCTAGGTTGAGCAGCCTAGTAGAGTTGTCTTGCGAAGTCTAATTTAAGGCCTAGCATGTTGTGTTTATAATATTGTCATCCCTAGGATTGTTCGAGTCAGGGACATCATTAAGATAGTGACTTATAAAGATCATTTTACTTAAACCCTTGCCGAAAAGAGTGGAGTTGGTTGTAGGGGGCCCCTTACGACCAACTTGTCCCTTAAGGCAGGCCTTAGGTGGTGATATTGGGTTGCGCCTTCCTGTCAAAGGGATACGTACGGTGCCGTCTCACAAGTTGGGAGCACGGGTTGCGTATCTCGTGCTGTTAATTCCTGAAGTACCGTGGCTTGGGGTGCCACAGGATGCATTGGGCAGTCCTGCGCTTGCGAGATCCCAGGGGTGCCACAGGGTAGGCATCGCGCTACCCTGTGCTTGCGAGACCCTATGATTTTGGATTTTGGAATGACGCCCGATACATTAGGTTCGTCTAGTTTTGAGTGAGGTCCGGTTAGCCGGGTAGCAGTGGCGAACATAGACACCACTGGCGGACTGCATCAGTGGGACATGACCACGTCTGCAACCTCATCAGTCACGTTGTATCTGTCAGGAATAGGTTGTGTACAATTAGAATTCATAACGCAGGTTCAATCCCTATATATGGAGAAACGGCTTGAGAAGGGTCGCATGTGGTATGGGCTGCATGTTGACTTCGGAGACTTGCTGTCATTAGAATAGGAAGCATCCTAGTTCTAGTTAAATATCGCATTAGAGTCTAGTCATAGCACTCATGAACACTTAAACTACACCAATACCATTGCCATGTTTTGTATATTGTTTGGGAGATTCGCTGCTTTGTTATCAGCCTTTAAGCGTCAGTGAATACTGACGTTCCCACTTCCATAAGTACTGGATCGCCGAAGTACAAGGGCGAGATTCAGGAGGACTCAAGGCAAGGAAAACAAGGAGTCAATGCCGTATTTAGTTCCGCTGTAAAATGTGTGTTGATCATCTATTAGTTGGAAAGTACTCTGATGTAAGATGTTGAAGGTTGTAATACTTAGAAATGTAAAGGTAATATTGTAACTCTATTGTAAGGTATTGCAGTTGTATAATGTTCAGACTTGTAATACATTGAGTGTTGAATAAAAAGTTTTAAATTCTCCTGTTTTTTTGTGTATTGTGAGTAATTGAAGAAAAGGTCTTGGCTCGTGTCTCGGTTTTTCCAGTATTGGAAATTGGGGCGCTACAACTACAGGTCAGCGTGTCCCAAGATGGCAAAGCAGACTTGTTTTCAGTGTGGGCAAGCGGGGCATTCTAAGCCTTACTGTCCACAGTTGAGAAAGGGTGGTTCAAGCGGAGGCAAATTTCAGAGGCAAGGGCGAGTGTTCGCATTAACTGAGGAGGATGCGGGCAACTTAGAAGATGTGATTCAGGGTATGCAGGAATTTTGAATTTTTATTTTATTCAATGTATTAAGTAAAACTTTGTTTGAGAATAAATTGGAGATTTGAGTATCATTCTTCATGTAACAGGATTTATTTTGGTTAATGGAATTAAAGCAAATGTTTTATTTGATACTGGTTCTTCGCATACTTTTGTGTCGCCCAATTTTGCAAAGGTCTTAGGTGTGGAGCCTAAGTTATTTCCAAGCAGGGTCTTGTCAGTGGCAACGCCGTCAGGTGAAGAATTGATTAATGATCGATATTACGAGGGTTGTAATATCGAGATTGGTAGAAGATTATTCGGCATTGATCTTATTGAGCTGCAAGTCTTAGGTGTGAATGTGATCGTGGGCATTGATTGGATAGCAATATATGATCCCACAATTGAATGCCAGCAGAAAGAGGTGTTAGTGAAAGCAGCAGGTGGTCCTGCAGTGACTTTTCATGGGAAGAAGAAGGTTTCCAAAGTGGCTGCAGTGGTATCCAAGTTGATGATTCAGAAGAAGTCAGGCTTTCCAGTTGTGAGGGATTTTCCTACAGTGTTCTCGGAGGATTTGCCAGGATTTCCACCGCAGCGAGATGTGGAGTTTTGTATTAATGTTCAGCCGGGGAGTGCTCCAATTTCTAAAGCTCCGTACAGGATGGGACCTGTAGAGCTGGATGAAGTGAAGAAGCAGATTGAGGAATTGCTGAGTAAGGATTTTATCAGGCCGAGTTCTTCACCGTGGGGTGCACCAGTGTTGTTGGTCAAGAAGAAGGATGGGTCAATGAGGATGTGCATTGACTATCGGGAGTTGAATAGGGTGACTATTCAGAACAAGTATTCGCTTCCACGGATTGATGATCTGTTCGACTGGCTTCGAGGAGCAACTGTGTTTTTGAAGATTGATTTGAGATCAGGGTATCATCAGGTTCGAGTCAAGGAGGAAGATGTGAATATGATAGCTTTCAGGACTCGTCATAGGCTCTATGAGTTTTTGGTGATGCCATTCGGGTTGACGAATGTGCCGACAATATTCATGGATATGATGAATCGGATTTTGAGGCCATTTATTGACTCCTTCGTGGTTGTTTTCATCGATGATATTTTGGTGTATTCGAAGGCGAAGGAGGATCATTCTATGCACTTGTCACAGGTATTACAGAACTTGCAGGAGCATAACTTGTATGCCAAGTTGTCGAAGTGTGAGTTTTGGAAGTTTGAGGTAGCTTTTCTTGGTCATATCCTTTCTAAGGAGGGAGTGGTCATTGATCCTCAGACGGTTGAAGCAGTGAAGGATTGGCCCAGGCCAACGACTTTGAAGGAAGTCAGGAGTTTATTGGGTTTGGCTGGATACTACAATAGATTCATTCAGGGCTATTCTCAGATTGCATTCCTTTGACAGGCTTGACCCGGAAGAATGTGGCATTTACATGGACAGATAAGAGTGATGTAAGTTTCCTTGAGCTAAAGAAAAGGTTGACGACTGCACCTATCTTAGCTTTGCCACAAGCTGGGAAGGAGTATGATATCTACAGTGATGCGTCTCTCAGAGGTTTGGGGTGTGTTTTGATGCAAGAAGGCAAGGTTATTGCCTATGGTTCAAGACAGTTGCATGCATCCACATGAGAAGAATTATCCGACGCATGATCTGGAGTTAGCAGCTATTATCTTTGCCTTGAAGCAGTGGAGGTATTATGTATATGGTGGGAAGGTCAACATGTATACTGACCACAAGAGCCTGAAGTACATTTATCAACAGAAGGATCTAAATCTTCGGCAGAGGAGGTGGTTGGAAGTGTTGGAAGACATTCGTCCTGAGATCAAGTATCATCCGGGCAAGGCGAATGTGGTAGCTGATGGACTTAACAGGAAGAGTAGTTTATCGAGTTTGATCACTACTCGTAGTCAGTTGGTAGCAGAGAATGATCGGGCAGGTATCGAAGTGGTACTGCAGAGTTTAGGGGTGTCTTTGGCTCAGTTGAGGCTGCAGCCTTCTTTGAGAGAGAGGATTGTGGAAGGTCAAAAATCAGATGCAGAGATCTAGAAGATGTTGCAATAGGTTTCAGACGTCAAGTTGTCAGATTTTCGTGTCCAAGATGGAGTGCTATGGATGGGTGAGAGGTTGTGTGTTTCGGAGAATGCAAACTTGAGAGAGAGTATCTTGCAGGAGGCACACAGTACTTTGTTGTCAGTACATCCTGGAGGCACAAAGATGTACAAGGATATCAAACAGCCCATTGGTGGTCCGGTATGAATAGGGATGTGGCAGATTTTGTGTCGAGGTGTTTGACTTGTCAGCAGATCAAAGCAGAAAATCAGAAAGCTGGAGGTTTGTTACAGCCGTTGCCCATTCTGTAGTGGAAAAGGGAGAATATCAGTATGGATTTCATCACGGGTTTGCCGCGGAGTTCGAAGGGCAATGACTTGATTTGGGTTATTGTGGACCGTTTAACCATGTCAGATTACTTTTTTGGCCATGAAGATTACTTGGTCGTTGGAAAAGTTGGCAGAACTGTATATAGGTGAGATTGTGAGACTTCATGGAGTTCCTGTATCGATTTTGTCCGACAGGGATGCGAGGTTCACTTCAAGTTTTTGGAAGAGTCTGCAAGAGGCTTTGGGTACCAGAACTGATTTCAGTACCACTTTTCATCCGCAGACTGATGGTCAGACTGAAAGGGTGAATCGGGTATTGGAGGATATGCTGAGGGCTTGTGTTATGGATTTCGGTGGTAGTTGGGAGAGGTACTTGGCATTGGTTGAGTTTGCTTATAACAACAATTACGAAGCGAGTATCGGAATGGCTCCGTATGAGGCACTGTATGGAAGGAAGTGCAGGATGCCTGTTTGTTGGTATGAGGTTGGCAAGAGGCAGATGTTTGGGCCCGAGATTGTGCAGCAGACATCGGAGAAGATTGAGTTGATTTGCAAGAGGTTGGTTGAAGCTCAGAGTCAGCAGAAGAGTTATGCAGATACTCAAAGAAGGGACTTGGAGTTTGAGGTTGGGGATGCAGTTTTCCTCGAGGTGTCTCTGAGCAAGGGAGTGATCAGGTTTGGTAAGGGAGACAAGTTGGCGCCAAGGTATATTGGGCCATACAGGATTTTGGGGCGGATTGGTAAGACGACATATATGCTGGAGCTTCCAGAGGAGTTGTCGCAAGTGCATGATGTTTTCCATGTGTTGCTGTTGAGGATGTATGTGCCAGATCAGAATCATCAGTTGGTGGAGGTTCCTGAAGGCCTACAGGTGAACCTGAGTTACAAGGAACAGCATGTAGAGATCGTTGATCGTAGGGAGAAGGTTCTAAGGAGCGAGGTGATACCTATGGTCAAGGTGTTGTGGAGGAATCAGCAGTTCGAGGAGGCTACTTGGGAGCCGGAGGATCGCATGCAGAAGGATTTCCCTGAGCTTTTTGTATGATTGTATTCATTTTATGTGACTGTATTCCTTCTTGATGGTTGTACTTTTGAGTGAGTTGTATTTCTTTTATTTGATTATGTTCTCAAGTGCAACTGTATTCTTTAAAGTATGTTTCCATTTATGAGATTTGCATTCCTTTCGTTCGTATATTTGTTTGGACCCTATTAGTGGTAGCTCTGAGGACAGAACTCTTCTAAGGATGGAGTGATGTAGTACCCCATATTTCAAAAAAAATATTGTTTGAGAATATTTAAGGAGTTAAAATGGTTTTTGGTTATTTAATAAATATTTATCAAAAAATTTACCTTCTTACACGTGCAGAACACGTGCAAATATTTTCTTGGGAGGTTCAAAAGCCAAAATTATTTTGGGGAAACTTATCATTTATTATTTGAGATTATTTGTGATTTTTCTAGATTTTTCTGACAATGGTTGGACCCATTTGCAAATATTTCAAAAAGAAGGACTTTTGTGCAAAATTATCAAATGGGGGTGAAACTCCAGATTTTCGGATTTTTGGGCTGGAAATAATGACTAGTCAATTCAGGAGTAAAAGGTTACCTTTCGTTTCCACACATTTTACATGTTTTGATAAAAGAGATTTTTTTTTTTGCAAAATTGGATGAAATTTGCAAAATTTGTTTTCTAGGTTTTCCCTACAATGCCGGCTGATGCCAGTGAGGGATCTTTTGATTTTTGACCCAAATTAAATTGGTTTTAACTAATTTCCTAGTATGGGGATCTATTTATGTAAATATATTTGAAAGGGAGTATTTTGCAAAAGTATTCAAAAACCCTAGAATCTTTAATCTCGGCCTATTTAGGGTGTAGTGCAGCCGTCATCTTGCTGCACAACACAGATGATTTCTTATTTCTTATTATTTTGGAGTTCTAAAGAGAAGATCTTGGATTTCTTGCTGGGGAGGGGCTTTTCTTACTTTCTATTCGTCTTCGTTCGATTCTTTCAACAAGGTGAGTGATATAATTGTTTTGTTTTGTTCTTTGAATGTTGTATGTGGCGTTTCATCAATTAGAAAGCATGCTAGGGTTTGGTATGAATATATATATGAGGGATTGGATGAATTGATGAATTAAAATTTGGATCTTTTATGAAACCCTAAGTTATTTATGAGTAGAATTTGCATGTGGATGATTTGAGATTGTTAAATAACCTATTATAAATCCTTAGTAGGCCATTTCTTTTGGGATTATTGCTGATTTGATTGGATATGGTGAATGTTATGCATGAATAGACTAAAGATGATATTTTTACTGTTGGTGGATTTGATGAATGCGACTTGGCCATGTTAATGTTAAATTTGTTTATGTTCATGAGTCAACTATTGAAAATAAATATGGTTGAGTTTGAGGGAATTGCGAGAAGGACTAATGAATTAAAAGATCATGTCTTGAGGATTGGAGTTGTGATAACTAGATTTGGATTGGATGCTTTATAACTAAATTGGAGATTTCGCGATTTCATGAAGTTTTTACTTGGATTTGAATAACAAAATTATTAATGATTTAATCTGAACATTTGTCTATTTCTAAATTGATGAATCTGTGAAATTTCTTTGTTGTACAAACTAGCATGAACACTATTACATGAATATCATATTTTTGTTGTTTCGAATGAATTGAATCTTTAAGTGATTTTGAAGATTTTGGTTATTACCTCAACATATTTTGGTATTAATATGGTTTGGAACATAATAGAAGGTCTTTTGATGTATGACTGATTCTTAAAAACTTTATTTTGATATATGCACTTATTCGAGTATCAATTTCAAGGAATTGATGAAAAAGCTAATTTTATCAATTCAACGTGGTTTTGATTGGTTTTGTGGACTCTTTTATACTATACAAGTCATATTTGATCATATCAGAAATATATTTTTTATAGATTTTTTTTTATAAAGTAAATCTTCCTATTGGTTGAAACATGCACAACCCAAACTGCAGCCTGTAGGTGTGACAGTCGACTGGTATGTTTTGACAGTCGACCGTCGTGATCCTGGCTGTAGTGTTTTCTTGGAGTTTTTGATTTTCGTGCAGAACAGTCGATTGACCCATTTTTACAGTTGACTGACCCTACTCTGTTTTGACGTTTTCTCGAAGTTTTGTTTTTTCGCTCTGGACAGTCGACCGATAACTTTTACAGTCGACTGCCATTACTTAGAATTATTTTCTTCAAGTGCTGGATTTCCGCTCTGGAAAATCGACCGACTCCTGTTTACAGTCGACTGTTACTGATGTTTCTTGAGTTATCCTGATGTTCTTTAAACGAATGATTCTTTAAATGTTTTGGGGATCTATAACTTACAATTCTAAATATTATCTTTCTATGGAACATATGTTTTCAAAATGTTTTATTGTTGAGGTTTGGATAGTTGAGTGTAGGGATGGCAACTGGGCCGGGTCAACCGGCGACCCACCCGCAACCCGGCCCGTTAAATCGCTTCGCGGGTTCGGGTCGAACCCGGTGAACAGTACCGGGTCGACCCGGGTCGCAATTTACGCAAATTAAATTCGTGAAACCCGGCCCACGAACCCGGCCTGATTCGCGAGTTGGACCCGTTAACCCGTGGGTCGACCCGCGGTTTTTGACCCGTTCGACCCGTGACGGGTCGACCGTTCGACCCGTGACGGGTTGACCGTTGACCCGCTGGTCGAACGGTCGAAAATCCCGTTGCTTCGCTGCTGCTGCGCTCTGTCTGGACAGAGCGGTTGTAAACGGCTCTAAGAGCCGTTTGGTTTTATTTTATTTTATTTTTTGTTTTTTCGCACTTATTTAGCCTATAAATATCCCCCCAAAATCTCATAAAAAATCACACCTCACTCTCTTACTCTCTCTACTATTATACATCATTTTAAAGAATTTTTGAACAATTAAAGTATTCATCAAACAATTGTACAAGGAGGCATATACATGATCAAATTTCGGTCGTATCGGAAACAAAATTCAACGTCTTCAACTCTCTTCAACCCTCGTCAAATCTACTTCAACATCTTCTCAACTCTTCAATTGCGGAATCGGCAAAGCGCTCCTCTATCTTTTCTATTATATTCTTATTTTCACGGTTTTTTTTACATACGCGTATTCTACGGTGAACGGTATCAAAATATCTCTATCTCTCTTGTTAATATTTTTTTTTGCATTGTAGTTAAAATTATTGTTCGTTTTTTGATCTTCTCTATCTCAACCTTCTTATTTTTTAGACTTTTTTTGTATAATTCACCGCTCCTACATTGTAGATTTTTTTTTACATACTTTAGCACATTACCACATTATGTCTAGATCACGCGGTAGCGGTCGTAGCGGACAAGATTCCTCCTCCTCTTCACGTAGGCCACCAATTGTCCTAACTAGTGAGCCCGGCCAAGATTACATTGATCCTACTATGGAACAATGGGGTACACACGACATGAATGTTGTAGGTGACATTCAATTAGAAGAAGAAGAACAACAACAACAACCCGAAACCACACAACCCCGTAGTAGTAGGAAAAGTAGAGAAAAAACTAGCGATTGGTATAAGTTTTATGATTATATCCCGGACGAACATACTCCGGGTATAGGTTTGAAAGTGTGTAAAACATGTAGTAAAACATACAAATTCAAGAGGGGTGACGGCACCGGTACAATTAGTTGGCACATACAACATAATCATAAAGAACTTCTTGATCAAATACAAAGCCAACAAAAAATCAACCCTAGGACCGGTCAAGTAGATAGCCACCCTTATGATCCCGAACTTGTTCGTTGGGAAATGGCCCGATTAGTCATTAAGGAAGACTTGCCATTTTCCTATCCCGAGAGTAGGAACTTGGAAAATTTTAATCAAACGGCCTTAAACCCTTATTTTAAAAGAATTCCGAGAAATACTTGCAAATCGGATTGTTTTAAAGTGTACATGGAAATGAAGGACGCTTTGATTGTAGTACCCCGATTTATTTTCTTAATATATATGAAAGGGTATTTATTTTTCTTATGATAGCCTATCATTATTACTTTTCTCCATGATCAATAGAGTGTAGTATTTCCTATAAAACATTCTTCTCAAAGCCCAAATGTGACTTGTTTATTTTCTTATGTAAAAAATACATATTTTGGCCCAAATGTATTTAAACCCATAAACTTAATCTTTTTCTTACACTTGTATGTGCAGCATTTTCCCTCTTATTTTCCGGGTATTTTGATGTACATTTTATAGTGGGATTTTGTGTGTACACGTGCACTCCATGTACACGTGCACAAGGCACAAACTTGGCCGGATTTGTGGAGAAGTGGCTAGGATCATGGGCGGTTATGTGAGGGTGTGGGTAGTTTCTCAAACTACCGATTGCATCTTGTCCTTTGATCTCCAACTCCCCAACGAATCTCAGCCCTCCATTTCGCCTATAATCTAGTATAAATACCCCCCTCCTAATCCCTATCTTTTTACACTAAAAATTCCTAAGATTTCAAGAGAGTATCTGTGAGTTGTGTGAGAGCTTTTCTGTGGAGGCAAGCAGCATTGGTGAGGAGCTCGGCGTGGAACAGAGGAACAAGAAGTGCAGCGTGATATTGAAGGACTTGCGGGATTTCGTTATTTTCTTCACAAAAGGTGGGTGTTTCTCAGGACTTCTAATGTAGGAATAATGCTATATTTGTCATGAAGTGTTACCATGTGGCAAAAGTGAATTGAATGCTGTAGAAATTGCTTGAACATGCTATTATATTCGAGGCAAGACTGACGGTCCAGTCGACTGCCATATGAGCCAGTCGACTGATACGAGATATTTATTTTCATAATGTGCTGATAAAGTGTGTGTGAATAGCCATGATGGTGTGATCATAAAATGTATGTTTTTCCCTATGACACATATGATGGAGGGAAGGTAAACAAACAAAAAGAACTGAGGAGATAAACATTTGAAGTTGTCGGCTTAGTCGACTGACTTGGAGTTAAGTCGACTGATGCTCGTTCTGAAAGTGATTGTTTGATAGTTCCTCGAATAAAGATATTCTATTTTTGTGTAGACTCATGATGATGACTTGAAATTTATATTCCCATTGTCGTATGTAAGTATGAGCAATATGAATACAGGTTTAGAGTAGTAATTTCTCTAAAGAGCATGTTAATAACCGGGAAAATTGTGTTGTGAATGCTACTGAGCAAGGGGTATTATGTTTATGGAACATAAATTGGTATATACTGTTAATTGATATCATGATGCAAGTATATGTAAAGAAATGTAAGTAAATTCCCCAAATTAAAATGGATCTGTCCAGTCGACCGATGCATGTGGCAAGTCGACTGATCTGGACTTAGAAATTATGCTGTTTGAAATATCCAGGACAGACGACTGATTACTGATCAGTCGACTGTTACGAGGATGATATTGTGAATAAGAATTGGGCGGGACAGGCGACTGGTAGTGTACTCAGTCGACTAACCCGAACGTTATGATAACCCTGTATGACTGTATAAGTCGACTGGTGCTCTTCCAAGTCGACTGTACAGAGTGAACTTTGGTATACTGGAATTCATGTTATTTTGCTGTTAGTAATGGTAAATCTTGTGATTTTAAGTCAATGAACTCTGTTATGGATGCATGAATTGTGTAAATGAATCATAGATGAGGATTGAGAATCAAATGAAATTATGAAATGTGAAATCATGATGAGGAAAGTCTGTGAGACTCTAAAATGAATTATGAGCCGATGATGCTCCTTTGGATATTGTGAATGTGAAATTGAACAGAAGAGTAGCTAAGTCTCCCCGGCAGCGAATGAAATGATATTGAGAATTAGACCAGGTTGGTCAAGTGTAATGAAATGATGAGTCCGGATGATGGAGAGGCTAACTCTAGAGGTTGATTTTCATTCATGATTCTAATTAAGTTAATACATAGTGTGGAGGTGATGAAGGTGAGAGAAAAACATGAGTATGAGAGCTAGGGTACGGTGCGGGTATGTGAGCCGCAGAAAGCATGCTTGATGAGTCAAGACATGGCGCGGGCACAACTCAGTAATGATCGGACTCTAGTCACGCTTGTGGGATGTTTTGGTGACTGCAAGAGGAGTGTGTTCAGGGAGGAGGCTGAATTATCGCAGAAGGCATGCTTGACGAGTCAAGACATGGCGCGAAATTCTACTCCAGGGGCCAGGATACATGCTTGTACTCATAGATTCATCTAGGATACTCATTGGAATTACAGTAGTAGAATAAGTCATGGCGGGGGATTGAACCCTACTAAAATGAAGATCGTTTAAGAGGCTTGCACTCGAACCTATGTAGTATGGGATGCATAGAATTCGAACAAGTATGCATTAGTGTCATAATTAACTAAGTAAATTGCATTAAGGATTTAAGTGCACAATCACGACACGACATCATTAAAAGTTTCCCAATTTGCATACTTATGTTGAACTGGCTTGTGATTTGTAAGAAATGAGATTCATTATACTGTTTCTGGCATAGAGAGGATGGCCATGTATAATTATCGTCGGTTGAATAAACTGACGTACCCACAGTGTTTTATGCAGGATAATCACATGTAAAAGGAATGGATGCACAAAGAGTTCATTATATTGTTGTTCATTTATGTAAATATTGTACATTTTGCTTCCGCTGTGTAAATTCAAATGTAACATGCTGTAACTCTGATGTAAAAGTAAAGATTTTAAATTCCTTGTAAAATTGTATGTGAAGAAAGCGAAAAGATCCTGAAGAACATCTCGAATTCAGTAAATTGGGATTCGGGGCGTTACAGAGTGGTATCAGAGCCACGCTTTCTATGCTTTCACACTCGTACAAATTTATAAGGAACGACACCCTAGATGTGGACATTAGAGTGTGTGTTTGGATTTAGAGATTTAAATGTAAGTAACTTACATTTGTGTTGCTCTATGATTTATGCTTCTTCCTCTCTATTCTAAGATGGCTGATCACTTCGACCCTGCTGGAGGCGACGACTGGCACATTATTGAGGAAGAGTACCATCCTGGACAGGCTGATTCTGAGGACGAGTATCACCCTGGGCAAGCTGATTCTGATGATGAGGAGTACCCTGAATCCCGAGAGATCACCCCACCGCCGAACTCACCTGATGATTCTTCTTCTTCCGATGAAGAAAAGGGACCAGCTTTGGGTAACGCTGTGGCTTCTCTGCAGAGGCAAGTGGATACCTTGAAGTATAGAGTTGGAGTTTTGGAGGCTCAGCTGGAGAAGCGAAATGCTGACTATTCTGTTCTTAGCCATCGGATTTGGGAACTTGAGAAGAAAAAGAACCTAACTGATGTGCTGAAGGATGAGGTGGATGAACTGCGGGATGAACTTCGAGCAGCGAAGAGGACCCGTAGAGATTAGATTGTCTTGGTTTCTATTTTCTTCTATTCGGATGTTAAAATGTTTTTCTAATTCGAATGTATAAACCTTGAAATTCAATGAAATGAAAGTTGGTTTAAATTCTTGTTTTATACTTCGAATTTAATGGATCTTTTGCATCAGAATATGGCGAGAAGGGGAGCCAGGAATGGTGAAGGTTTGGACCTGGATGCCGAGTTTGCAAGGGTTTACCAGACGCTGAATGCAGTGGCTGCAAACCAAGGAAGGGGGCCGGTGAATCCAGTACCCGAGGCAATCAAGCTAGTGGAATCGTTCAAGAGAATGAAACCACCAGTGTTCGAGGGAAAGTCTGACCCGGATGCGGCCGATAACTGGATTCGGCAAGTGGAGACAATCTTTGAGGTGTTGGAAACACCGGAGGGCAGCAAGGTCAAGTTGGCGACTTTGCAGTTGGAGAAGGATGCGGCTGTTTGGTGGCAGTCGATGAAGAGGACTATGGGCGGCTTGTTGCTTGGCTGGGAGGAATTTTTGGAGGAATTCCGCAGTCATTATTTCCCCTCCGACGTCCAGGAGAAAAAGGCCATGGAGTTTCTGTCACTTCAACAAGGCAGCATGTCAGTGAGAGCCTATGAGACCAAGTTCACTCAACTCTCCAGGTATGCTCCAGAATTGGTGATGGATGAGGCGAAGAAGGCTCGCAAGTTCGAGCATGGTCTGAGGCCGAGCTTGAGATCTCGTATGATACCCCTTGGTATCAGGAGATTCGATAAGCTGGTGAAGAGGGCGGCAGCAACGGAGGCGGATATGGAGCAGTTCCATGTTGCTCAGCATCAGAGGAGCAACTGGCAGTCTGGGAAGAGGCCCGCGCCATCGGGGAGTTTCAAGGGGCAACCATCTGCACAGAAATTCAAACCGACAGGGGCGAATGCCGTCAGTGTAGCTGGGAGACCTAGAAACGATGCAGGGAGACCTTCTGCAGTCACTTGCTTTAACTGTGGTGAAGTGGGACATTACCAATCTCGATGTCTCAAACCGCGGGCTGGCAATCACAATGTGCCAATACAGCAGACTGGGAAGAGGCCGTACCAGTCAGGGCGAGTATTTGCTTTGACAGAAGTTGATGCTGAGGAAGCAGATCAGGTTATCTCTGGTACGAGGGCTGAGGTCTAGTGTGATTTCTTTTTCATTTCTCCTTCCCGATCATAGTGTAAAACTGTTATGTAATGATGTATGTTATGTAACAGGAGAACTCTATATTAATGGAAAGGGAGCTGTGGTGTTGTTTGATACTGGATCCTCTCATACTTTTGTGTCTCCTAGATTTGCTAAAGTGTTGGGAGTTGAACCGAAGATTTTCCCAGGCAAGATCTTAGCAGTGGCTACACCATCAGGGGAAACTTTGACCACTGATCGGTACTATGTTGATTGCGAGATAGTGATTGGGGATCGAATCTTTGGCATTGATCTGATCGAGCTGACTATCTTGGGAGTCGATGTTATCATTGGCATTGATTGGATGTCGGTGTACAGTGCGAGCATCGAGTGTAAGGCCAAGACGGTGACAGTGAAGGCTCCAGGTGGACCTGAAGTCACTTTCCAAGGGAAGTTGAAGTGTCCTAAGCTGGTGGCAACTATCCGCAAGGAAGAGACTCCTGTGGAATTGCAAGGGATTCCTGTGGTTCGGGACTATCCGACTGTGTTCTTGGAAGATTTTCCTGGGTTACCTCCGCATCGTGATGTAGAGTTCAGCATCACTGTTCAACCGGGAAGTGCACCCATTTCTAAGGCACCGTATAGGATGGCTCCAGTGGAACAGGATGAGGTGAAACGGCAGATTGAGGAACTATTGGGAAAAGGCTTTATTCAACCTAGTGCGTCACCTTGGGGAGCACCAGTGCTTTTGGTAAAGAAGAAGGATGGATCGATGAGAATGTGTATCGATTACCGGGAGCTGAATAAAGTCACTGTTCAGAATAAGTATCCGATTCCTCGAATTGATGACTTGTTCGATCGTCTACAAGGAGCAGCTGTCTTCTCCAAAATAGATCTTCGATCAGGGTATCACCAAGTGCGAGTGAAAGCTGAAGATGTGCATAAAACTGCATTTAGAACTCGGCATGGGCATTACGAATTCTTAGTTATGCCATTCGGAGTGACGAATGCACCTGCAATCTTCATGGACTTGATGAACAGAGTTCTGAGGCCGTTTATTGATTCTTTCGTCGTGGTGTTTATCGATGATATTCTCGTGTACTCCAAGTCTGAGGAGGAGCACACTGAGCATCTGGCAGCAGTTTTGCAGAAGTTGGAAGAGCAGAGGTTGTATGCCAAGTTATCCAAGTGTGATTTCTGGAAATCTGAAGTGGCATTCCTAGGTCACATCCTTTCTAAGGAGGGAGTGGCAACTGACCCTCAGAAGATAGAGGCAGTGAGAGATTGGGCTAGGCCTACTACAGTGAAGGAAGTCAGAAGTTTCCTTGGGATGACTGGATACTACAGGAGATTCATTCAAGGTTATGCTCAGATAGCTGTGCCGCTTACCGAGTTTACCAAGAAGAATGCGAGCTTCAAGTGGACCGAGCAATGTGAGGCGAGTTTTCAGGAGTTGAAAGATAGACTGACTACTGCACCTATTTTGGCTTTGCCTAGAGCAGGAGTTGAGTATGATGTCTATAGCGATGCTTCACATCGGGGGCTTGGTTGTGTCTTAATGCAAGAAGGTAAAGTGATCGCATATGGGTCTAGGCAACTACGACCGCATGAGAAAAATTACCCGACTCATGATCTAGAGCTGGCTGCGATTATCTTTGCTTTGAAGCAATGGAGGCACTACGTGTATGGTGAGAAGCTGAACATGTACACGGATCATAAGAGCTTGAAGTATATCTACCAGCAGAGGGATCTCAATCTAAGACAGCGGAGATGGTTGGAAGTGCTCGAGGATATGCGACCTGAGATCAAGTATCATCCCGGAAAGGCTAATGTTGTTGCTGATGCACTTAGTCGCAAGAGCAGTTTGGCCTGTTTGATTACGACTCAGAGGCGTTTGATTGAGGAGTTGGACCGAGCAGGTATTGAGGTTGTCTTGCAAGGATTGGGAGCATCTTTATCTCAATTGAAGCTTCAGCCTACTCTGAATGCAAGGATCATTGCAAGTCAGGAAGTTGATGCTGATATTCTGGAGATGAAGGAGCAGGTTAGTGCTGGCAGGTTGCCCGATTTTCAGACCAAGGATGGAGTGCTGTGGTTCGGAGATAGGCTGTGCGTTCCAGATCAGGCGGACCTGAAAGAGAGTATTCTTCAGGAGGCGCATGCTACTCTTTTGTCGGTACATCCTGGGAGTACTAAGATGTACAAAGACATCAAGCAGCATTTCTGGTGGTCAGGTTTGAAGCGGGATGTGGCCGAATTTGTCGCGAGATGTGAGGTTTGTCAGCAAGTTAAAGCCGAAAATCAGAGACCCGGAGGTCTATTACAGCCGTTACCTATTCCGGAATGGAAATGGGATAACATCAGTATGGATTTCATCACGGGTTTGCCTAAGAGTTCTAAAGGCAATGATGCTATTTGGGTTATAGTCGATCGACTTACCAAGTCCGCTCACTTTTTGGCGATGAAACTCACAGCTTCGATGGACAGGTTGGCTGAGATGTATGTTGGTGAGATTGTCCGACTTCATGGCGTTCCTTCGACTATTGTGTCTGATCGAGATGCGCGGTTTACTTCGCATTTTTGGAGGAGTCTTCAGGCAGCTTTGGGTATCAAGACAGATTTCAGCACTGCTTTTCATCCACAGACCGATGGGCAGACCGAGAGAGTCAACCGTATTCTTGAGGATATGCTTCGGTGTTGTATACTAGACTTCGGAGGCAGTTGGGAAAGGCATTTACCTTTGGTGGAGTTTGCCTACAACAACAGTTTTCAAACTAGCATTGGGATGGCGCCGTATGAAGCTTTGTATGGCAGGAAGTGCAGGACTCCTGTGTGTTGGTATGAGGTTGGGGAGCGTCAGTTGTTTGGTCCTGAGCTTGTACAGCTGACTTCTGAGAAGATTGATCTGATCGGGAAAAGGTTGGTGGAAGCTCAGAGCAGGCAGAAAAGCTATGCAGACAACCGGAGGAGGGACCTTGAGTTTGAGGTTGGTGACTTTGTCTTTCTGAAGGTATCACCCAGCAAAGGTGTGGTTCGTTTTGGCAAAGGCAGGAAGTTAGCCCCGAGATTTATAGGCCCATATAAGATATTGAAAAGGATCGGGAAAACTGCTTACCGGCTTGAATTACCGGAAGAGTTGTCTCAGGTGCACAATGTTTTCCATGTGTCTATGTTGAGAGGTTATATTCCAGACCCGAGTCATCATTTGCCAGAAGTACCGGAAGGTTTGCAGTTAGACCTGAATTACATCGAGACTCCTGTTGAGATCGTTGACCGTAGGGAGAAAGTCTTGAGGAATAAGACGATACCAATGGTCAAGGTAGTCTGGAGAAACCACTTGGTTGAAGAGGCTACTTGGGAATCCGAGGACAAGATGTTGAAGGACTATCCTGAGCTTTTTGCTTGATTGTATTTGTATTGATTGTATCTGGTATCTTGTATCTTATGTCTTTTGTTCTGGTTGGGTGTGTTGTATTTCTTCTGTTCTCGCTCTTGACTGTAGTTCCGGGGACGGAACTATTCTAAGGAGGGAGTGATGTAGTACCCCGATTTATTTTCTTAATATATATGAAAGGGTATTTATTTTTCTTATGATAGCCTATCATTATTACTTTTCTCCATGATAAATAGAGTGTAGTATTTCCTATAAAACATTCTTCTCAAAGCCCAAATGTGACTTGTTTATTTTCTTATGTAAAAAATACATATTTTGGCCCAAATGTATTTAAACCCATAAACTTAATCTTTTTCTTACACTTGTATGTGCAGCATTTTCCCTCTTATTTTCCGGGTATTTTGATGTACATTTATAGTGGGATTTTGTGTGTACACGTGCACTCCATGTACACGTGCACAAGGCACAAACTTGGCCGGATTTGTGGAGAAGTGGCTAGGATCATGGGCGGTTATGTGAGGGTGTGGGTAGTTTCTCAAACTACCGATTGCATCTTGTCCTTTGATCTCCAACTCCCCAACGAATCTCAGCCCTCCATTTCGCCTATAATCTAGTATAAATACCCCCCTCCTAATCCCTATCTTTTTACACTAAAAATTCCTAAGATTTCAAGAGAGTATCTGTGAGTTGTGTGAGAGCTTTTCTGTGGAGGCAAGCAGCATTGGTGAGGAGCTCGGCGTGGAACAGAGGAACAAGAAGTGCAGCGTGATATTGAAGGACTTGCGGGATTTCGTTATTTTCTTCACAAAAGGTGGGTGTTTCTCAGGACTTCTAATGTAGGAATAATGCTATATTTGTCATGAAGTGTTACCATGTGGCAAAAGTGAATTGAATGCTGTAGAAATTGCTTGAACATGCTATTATATTCGAGGCAAGACTGACGGTCCAGTCGACTGCCATATGAGCCAGTCGACTGATACGAGATATTTATTTTCATAATGTGCTGATAAAGTGTGTGTGAATAGCCATGATGGTGTGATCATAAAATGTATGTTTTTCCCTATGACACATATGATGGAGGGAAGGTAAACAAACAAAAAGAACTGAGGAGATAAACATTTGAAGTTGTCGGCTTAGTCGACTGACTTGGAGTTAAGTCGACTGATGCTCGTTCTGAAAGTGATTGTTTGATAGTTCCTCGAATAAAGATATTCTATTTTTGTGTAGACTCATGATGATGACTTGAAATTTATATTCCCATTGTCGTATGTAAGTATGAGCAATATGAATACAGGTTTAGAGTAGTAATTTCTCTAAAGAGCATGTTAATAACCGGGAAAATTGTGTTGTGAATGCTACTGAGCAAGGGGTATTATGTTTATGGAACATAAATTGGTATATACTGTTAATTGATATCATGATGCAAGTATATGTAAAGAAATGTAAGTAAATTCCCCAAATTAAAATGGATCTGTCCAGTCGACCGATGCATGTGGCAAGTCGACTGATCTGGACTTAGAAATTATGCTGTTTGAAATATCCAGGACAGACGACTGATTACTGATCAGTCGACTGTTACGAGGATGATATTGTGAATAAGAATTGGGCGGGACAGGCGACTGGTAGTGTACTCAGTCGACTAACCCGAACGTTATGATAACCCTGTATGACTGTATAAGTCGACTGGTGCTCTTCCAAGTCGACTGTACAGAGTGAACTTTGGTATACTGGAATTCATGTTATTTTGCTGTTAGTAATGGTAAATCTTGTGATTTTAAGTCAATGAACTCTGTTATGGATGCATGAATTGTGTAAATGAATCATAGATGAGGATTGAGAATCAAATGAAATTATGAAATGTGAAATCATGATGAGGAAAGTCTGTGAGACTCTAAAATGAATTATGAGCCGATGATGCTCCTTTGGATATTGTGAATGTGAAATTGAACAGAAGAGTAGCTAAGTCTCCCCGGCAGCGAATGAAATGATATTGAGAATTAGACCAGGTTGGTCAAGTGTAATGAAATGATGAGTCCGGATGATGGAGAGGCTAACTCTAGAGGTTGATTTTCATTCATGATTCTAATTAAGTTAATACATAGTGTGGAGGTGATGAAGGTGAGAGAAAAACATGAGTATGAGAGCTAGGGTACGGTGCGGGTATGTGAGCCGCAGAAAGCATGCTTGATGAGTCAAGACATGGCGCGGGCACAACTCAGTAATGATCGGACTCTAGTCACGCTTGTGGGATGTTTTGGTGACTGCAAGAGGAATGTGTTCAGGGAGGAGGCTGAATTATCGCAGAAGGCATGCTTGACGAGTCAAGACATGGCGCGAAATTCTACTCCAGGGGCCAGGATACATGCTTGTACTCATAGATTCATCTAGGATACTCATTGGAATTACAGTAGTAGAATAAGTCATGGCGGGGGATTGAACCCTACTAAAATGAAGATCGTTTAAGAGGCTTGCACTCGAACCTATGTAGTATGGGATGCATAGAATTCGAACAAGTATGCATTAGTGTCATAATTAACTAAGTAAATTGCATTAAGGATTTAAGTGCACAATCACGACACGACATCATTAAAAGTTTCCCAATTTGCATACTTATGTTGAACTGGCTTGTGATTTGTAAGAAATGAGATTCATTATACTGTTTCTGGCATAGAGAGGATGGCCATGTATAATTATCGTCGGTTGAATAAACTGACGTACCCACAGTGTTTTATGCAGGATAATCACATGTAAAAGGAATGGATGCACAAAGAGTTCATTATATTGTTGTTCATTTATGTAAATATTGTACATTTTGCTTCCGCTGTGTAAATTCAAATGTAACATGCTGTAACTCTGATGTAAAAGTAAAGATTTTAAATTCCTTGTAAAATTGTATGTGAAGAAAGCGAAAAGATCCTGAAGAACATCTCGAATTCAGTAAATTGGGATTCGGGGCGTTACATTGATTGTAATTTTATGGAGTTTAACTTGTAGGGTTAGTTTAACT
This sequence comes from Hemerocallis citrina, assembly GCA_017893485.1. Lineage (NCBI taxonomy): Eukaryota > Viridiplantae > Streptophyta > Magnoliopsida > Asparagales > Asphodelaceae > Hemerocallis > Hemerocallis citrina. Next base: position 111,231,603 of record CM030360.1, on the reverse strand, counting down.
TCGAATTGTTGGACGGGTGTCAACAATATTCCAACGATGGGAATAACTTGTCATTGGATCGACAATGATCGGATTCTTCATAAAAGAATCATATCACTTGTGTCGTTGCCGTATCCCCATAGTGGCGCTGAAATAGCAAACCGTATTATAGAAATTTGTGATGTTTTTTATATTCGCGATAAAATTATGGCTATTAGTTTTGATAATGCATCTAACAATAATGTAGTAATTACTACTTTAAAATCTGTATTAAACCCTCCATCTGACAATATTTTTCATGTTAGATGTGCATGTCATATTATAAATTTATGTGTTCAAGATGCATTAAAAATAGCTGATCCATATATACATAAAATTAGAAATTGTGTACATTTCATTGCATTAAGTCCAAGCATTTTACAAGAATGGAAAGCTTGGTGTAGGGTTAGAAATATTCCTTTTAGAAAATTTCCAAAGGATGTTAGACACCGATGGAATTCTACTTTTGATTTACTAAATGTTGTCACCGATTATAAAGCAGTTGTAAATGATTTTTGTATCGTAAAAAATATGCACAATTTTGAAATGACTCCCAACGATTGGTTTTTTGCCGAATCTTTGTTGAAATTTTTAGAACCTTTTAAAACCGCAACTTTAAAGTTTTCAAAAACATATGAATCTACTTCTAGTAGCATTTTTATTGAATTAGTTAGCATGATGCAAATATTTAACGAAATGTTAAATGATCCCTATATTAGTGACATTGTAATACATGCATTTCAAAAATTTTTGAACTATTATTTTCCTCCTCCTATGTTGATTTGTGTTGCTACTGTTATGGATCCCCGTATCAAATTAGGATGTACGAAGAATTTGATACAAATGTTTTTTGGATATTTAGAGGACAATGTAGAATTAACAATTGATTGCGCTACTTTTTTAGTTCGGTTTGAATCTACGTTAAATAACTTGTATGATTATTATGATAGACGTTTTGCTTCTAGTAGTACAACTTCGGTAGTTAGTTCTTCTTCTGGTAGTTCTAAAGGTAAGGGTAAAAGTAGAATTGGTGATAGAACATTTAGTTTACTTGAACAAATTCAATCTAAAAAACCTAGGACTAATCAACCAAATGAATTAAATTTGTATAACCAACAGGACACTGAGCCTACTCTTTCTCCACTAGATATTTTACAATGGTTGAAAGAACATGAACACACTTTTAGTATTCTATCAATTATGGCTAAAGATTTGCTAACTCCTCCTGTCTTTACAGTTGCTTCTGAGAGTGCATTTTCTACAAGTGGCACGGTTCTATCTTATTACAGGAATCGGTTGAAGCCCGAGGCGTTGGAGATGCTCGTTTGCACAGAAGACTGGCTGAAGGCTGAAGATAGGACGCAAGAGAAAGCACTATCAAGTTCCACAAGTGGGAGCAACTCGCACGAAGAACAACAACAACAACAACAATAGCTTTGCTTGTTATGTCAAATTAGAAAACTTGTACTCAGTTAAAATTGTATATAAGAAATATGTTATTGTATAAAACTTATTTGTGAATTGAATTCTTCATTTCGTTGTAAATTGTTAAAATTGTATAACTTAAATTCATATGAATAATATTTCAAAATTTGTTGTCAATTTCACTCTTTCAATCTTATTATTATTATTACGATTTTTATTGTTTATTAGTACTATTACAGTATTACTTAGTATTATAATTAAACATCATTTGGGGATATTTGAAGAATTGTAGTATTATTACTTATTAGTATTATTACTTACTTAGTATTATAATTTTTGAAGAATTGTAGTATTCATCAAACAAAGATATGGTTGTGTGTATACATCATTTGTAAAATTATTATTATTATTATTTTAATTTAAGCTACCAAAAAAAAAAAAATAATTTTAAACGGGCCAACCCGCGGGTCTACCCGGCCCAACCCGGGTTGAACCCTAAAGGGTTCACGGGTTGGGCGGGCCACCCAAACGAATACTTAGCCCGGCCCGGACCGGCCCGTATAAGATTGCAACCCGGCCCGGCCCGGCTAAGCATTCGTGCCAACCCGTACGGGTTGGGCCCGGCCCGGCCCACTCGACCCGTTTGCCACCCCTAGTTGAGTGCGAGTCTCTAGAGGTTGTGTGGGACCCTAGTATGCCGGCAGTTGAGTTATTATGTTTTGGGCCTGTTGAGGCATATTGTTGATCAGTTGTTGAGTTAAGTTCGATAGGGTAAACCATCTCTAGGAGGTGCGTAATTAAATTAATTAACTTAAAAAGATAAGGGCAAGCACTAGTGCTGATATGATGAATGAGAACATGGGTTATGGATCTCAGTATGGCTTGCGGTGTGAGATAATTCCCGTAATTATCCAGGAGTGAGTGAAATAGTCTCCGGAATTACCTGTAGTGTGGGATTGATCTCTGAAATTATCGGGGTCGAGGCGACACTCATGTGGTATGCATGTGATGAGGTGCCATAGCTTGTGGTGTGGGGTATTCTTGAAGATTCCCAGGTGTGAGTGAAATAGTCTCCGAAATTATCTGTGGATAGAGATTGACCTCCGGAATTATCGGGGCATGGGCTAATACTCACAGTTTATCTTTATCTCGTAGTAGTCATCTTGGTAAGATTAGTTGCATACCGGGGGATTAAACCCTATCAAGTGGAGAACGTTAAGGGCTTGCACCAGACCTATGTAGAGTGGGATGCATAGAATCCAACAAGTATGCATTAGAGAGTCAGCATATAGTATTGTGTTTTCTTGATTTCGTTTATGCATGTGTTTTTCCTGTTTTCTACACTTGACACTTAGTCTAGCTACACTCGATGTTTTTCATGTTTCATTGTTATTTCTTAATTCATTTATTTTTGTCTTTATTACATGTTGTTTATTATTCCATGTTTCATGTTTTATTTATTTTGCTTTTATTTTTATGTCACTCACACCATTATGGCTGACCCCTGTAGTTTTGGGGGTTAGGGTTATCTCTAGCCTCATATTTTTATAGGTAGTTGCTTCTAGCTTTGGATTTGGATACTTGGGTTAGAATGAAGTTATGGCTTATGTAAAATTGTAAAAGATATGTTGTAATGAAAAGACTGTAATTCAAGGTTTTCGTTTTTCCGCTGTGTTTTGTAATGAACTATTGTAATGAAGGTTGAAAGAAAAATTTATCTGTATTTTTAGCTATGTTTACTATTATAATTGAAGTTGATGCTGGGAATTGTGCCACGTATTTCTGAGATATCATATTGGAAATTCGGGGTGCTACAATGATGATCCATCAAGCATCCGACTCCCTCCTCTGCAAGACGTTCCCAACAACCCTGAAGGCATCAGCATGGGTGGTTCTTTCGTCTCTCTCTAGGGTCCATCTTCTCCTTCGATTAGCTCAAGAAGCTCTTCCTCACACACTTCCTCACCAGTCACAAGACAGATAAAACAAGTGCATCCGTACTTGATTTGAAGCAAAGCAATGGAGAACCTCTCAAGAGCTGTGTTCGCCGCTTCATAGCCAAGTCCCAATCCATTCCTTTACTTGACTGAGTTATAGCCATGACTGCCTTTAGGTAAAATATAAATCATTACCACCTTAAAGCTTCTCTCATCAAAAGACCCCCTGGGGACTTCTCATATCTCCTTCAATGATTTGAGAAGTAAATCCAAGTCGAAGATGTCATTCATCCCCAAGATTAAAAAGGCCCTCATCCGGGAACAAACAAAAGAACACCAATGAAGAGGGACCAAAGAAGTCCCTGAAGGATGACATTGGTCAGCGTCGCCCTCCTCCAGTGCTTCGCTTCGAGAAGTATAATTCGCTTAATGTTAGCATCTCTGTAATTCTCATGGAGGTCGAGAAAGAAGGAATCCTTCAACCTCCCCCAAAGATGAAATCTTCAAGCAGAAGAAGGGACAAGAACAAATGGTGTGCATTTTATAAGGACCACGGACACCTCACAGATGACTGTCATCCTCTCAAAGATGAGCATGAGGCTTTGCTCCGGTGGGGCTACCACACCAAGTTCACCCTAAGAAACAACACCGAGCCTGCAGAAGGGGAGCCAATAAGCGACCAGACAGGCCTATTGAGTGCCATGACTCAGGACGCATGGCGGTATTCCAGTCCATCCATGGGGGACCAATGGGGGGATTGTCCAACTCCACTAGAAAAGCAACCCTCTGTGACGTGAACTTAGTATACAATATCCCCCCCGCATAAGAGCTCTGGGGTTTAAATAACATTATAAGACAATGACCTCGAAGATGTTCGAACACCTTACAGTGACACACTTGTAATCATCATATGCATGAAAAATCATTAGCTGGACCGTGTTTAGGTAGATAATGGCAGCTCGATAAACATCCTCTTCCTGGATGTATTTGAGAGCCTCAACCTCACATGGGACTACCTCAAACGTGCCCGGTACACCCTTCATGGATACTCCGGAGGCCCAGTCCAAATTGAAGGAATAGTCACCCTTGATGTCACTGTGGGGAAAGCTCCAACCACTCACACGGAAGCGCTTGACTTCATGGTCGTCAACATGAAGTCCGCTTACAATGCCATCTTTGGTTGCCAAGTGCTTGCGTCCCTTCATGCGGTTGCCTCAGCCTTCCACATGAAGATGAAGTTCCTACAATAGCAGGTATAGAGAGCATAGGGAAGCCAAGAAGTTACTCGGGTGTGTTACACCGCCACAATGGGGGCTCGGTCCTTCCCCTCAATGCTATGGAACTGCCGCAAGATAGGGGACAAGCCAGCTCCGAACCTGTAGATGAACTAGAGGAAATTTCCTTGTACGAAGAGGATCAAACTAAGTGCTTTTAGGTAAGAAAAGCTTTCCCGCACCAAATAAAAAAGCAACTCGTTGCTTTCATAAGAGGGAACCGACACCTATTTGCTTGGACCCTTCTAATGTAGTGCCACAAGCCCTGCTTAGCTGCGCATGTAGCTACGCATGCCCGCACACACAAAAAATAAGTCCTAACAAGGGCCCACCACAGACTTACATCACAAAAGGTGCAATATCTTATTGGTACCTTATGCTCTTTGGCATTATTATATAACTACTCACTCTCACCGCAAGGCCAATGTGGGACATTAAATCCCCACATCACACTAATTCACACCATTCCACATGCACGTGCATGGTGTATGCACTCCATGCATAACTAGCAAGGCATCCCCGGCCCAAATCTTCATGCACAGCCCAACCACCACGTCCCATATATATACATCCATACAACCAAGCCCATAGACTCCGTATAGCCCCACTAATATTTCCTATTATATAGGCCATACTCTCTACAGGCCAATACTTTCTAAGAGCCCAAAATTAAAATTTAAAATTTTGAAAATTCTAATTTCGGGCTGGCCAAGTGTGAAGGATTAGAGGATAAGATCATGGGGAAAATTTGATTTGTTTATATATGGAAAATACCACCTTGATTTGCTAAATAATTTAATTTATAAAACTTGGGATATTTGAGGACTTTATTTCAAATTTTCCCCAAAAAACCCTAAACCTAAATCCCGACCATATATTAGAGAGGAATATAGTAGGTTCCAACCGCCTTTTGTTTTGGTTTGTGGGTGATTTTTGGAGTCTTGGTGAGAGCTTTGCATAAGGAGGAGAAGTGCTTTTTAGGTGTGTGCATTCAAATTTTTCAAGAGGTGGGCATTTGTCTACCTCTCTTGTTTGTTATTTTTTTTTATCTTGAATGTTGTAGGAAATCTATTTGTAAATCCATGATTGCAAATAGCATGAATGTGGTGTTTGCTTTGAAATAAATTGTAGGAGATGATTTATATGATATGTTTGAATTAAATCATGAAGAAAGAAATCCATTTTTATGTGTGTTGGACATGATAATTGATTAGCGATTATTATACCATGCTAGGGTATGAAAATCTTAAATTTTGTAGCTTATAAAATTGATTACAGGATTATGCATAACATTATATTTGTTTAGATCTTAATATTGATCTAAAGAGGTTTGTGTAGTTGCTATATAGATGAAATTTGGGAGATTATTGCTATTTAATGTGTGTTAAAATTTATATATATTAACTTTGAGTTGATTCAGGTTGTGTATAGCATGTATAACCGCCCAAAGAATGGAGTTTTAACAATTGAGGGATGGGGGTTTGGGGTTGAACAGCCCCCAGGTTTGCACAGTGTAGACCCAGGGTTGCTGTTTTTGAAGGGTTCAGTTGTACTTCTTGTAGGGCTACTGTAACACCCCCCCAAAAAAATTTAACTATAACACCCCAATTTTTTTTTAACTATTATTTATTCCAATGATCTTTAACTTAACCTATTACTCATCTACATCATTTCTTAAATAGAAAAATACTCATAGATTTTTATTAAAAATTTTGGCAAAGTTTCCCCTGAAATATTAGCCATTTTACAGAATTTCCTTATGGAAATATGCAAACAATTGCATAAAGCAAAGTACCTGTAATATTTTTCAATCCTCCCTAGGCCAAATCATTCAACATCACACAGGCAATAATATACACGGCTTTGGGGGCATTATACATCATAAGAAGCAAGATATGAACCCTAGTGCATGGGATTTTGGTGTGTGCTAGAGTTTGAGAACCCTAGTGCATATATGGACATATATGTATATGTATAAACCTACCAATTGTGTGATGTTTAATTGATTTTAAAAAGCAAGTTTTGAAGGTGCAAAGTTTAAGATTTGTTAGAAACAAGTTTTAGATTTTATACGTTTGAGATGCAATTTTGAGTGTTGCTAACCTATATTTTAGATGTTCTCAGTTTTGAGGGATTAAAGGTTCAGTTTTGAACATTGAAATTTTTATATTTTAAAGAAGTTATTTTCAGTTTTTAAGAGACGAAAGTTTCAGATTTCAAAACTATAAAATTTAAAACTTTGAGGGGTAAATCCCAACGTTTATGGAGTATTATTGTTCAGTTTTGATTGATTAAAATTCAGGAAAATTGACTTTGTTTTCAATTATGGAACGACGTATTTTTAATTGGAAATAAATAGGTATAGTAAATTCATTTGTTTGTATAAATGAAGGGGTCTTTAAGGAAGCAAATTGACTAATTGAATGAGCAGTGAGATACGGTAGAGTTATTGAGGATGGATAAATGTTTTATATTTGGTATGAGATGATCTTAATTGAGGTGTTAAGTTATGTTTATGATATTGTACAAAAGTGGTGTTTCTAAAAGAAAGATGTTTAGACAATTGAACCAAGTGGTGGTTCTTACTGGAACTTCTGGTTATTATGAGGACCCTTGAAAGATGTGGGTGAGGTATTTGCATTGTGTGCACTAGAGGCTAAGCAGGATCCTAGATAGCGATTGTAAATAATTTGATTGTGGGAATTATCCAGGGGGGCTAGTGTTCCATGTTTTGTGTAGTTAAGTCCGGTAGGGTAGAGCTAGCTCTAAGTGGCTCAGGTTACTCCCATTTAAACATAAGGACATGCACTAGTTCGAAATGTGATGAAACAATAGCAAACGTTAGTATGTAGGCAGCAGGATGATCCATGAGTGCGATATTTCCTAATATTCCTGGACGAGGGATGAGTGAGGCCCCACGATGTTTTGTGGAGCAGGATTGATCTCTAGTATTCTAGAAAGAGAGCGAAGCTCATGGAATATTTGTGAAATGAGGGTTCGAGGATGACCTTTGGAGTGAGGTATTCTCTAAAAGAGTTATCGGATGAGAGGAGAGGGCCTCCAGGATAATCCGTGGATACAGTCCAACCTCCAGTATTCCGGGGCTAGAACCAATACGTGCAAAATCTCTAAGTCTCGTAGTAGTCATGGTTGTTGGTTGCATAACGTGGGATTTGTAACCCCCGTTTTCGTCCAAACTAATTTTTCCTGTTTTCTTGCATTTGAATTTTCTATAAATTCTCCTATTCTTTGAACCCAATTGTATACAATCTGATGTTCAATTCTAATTTAAATCCTCCCTAATCATTATTTGTATTAGTAGTTATTTTCATATGATTATAGATTTTAACCCGAATTATATTCCATTCTATAATCTTAATTCTTTTTTCTTGATTGTAACCGCTATTCCCGCAAATACGTATTTCCTGAATATTTTCTGTATTTCGATATTTATAAATTCATTATTTGTTAAATTCACTTTCGATTTTATATTAAAGTATTTTTCTAATCGATAATTATATTTATTTTGAATAAACTTTATTTCCATTTCTACTTGGTCAACTATTCACATTTTAACCCTAAAAAATATTAAGACTGTTTCGACTATTTCAATAAATTCCTATTTTTATATAATGTTATTATTCTGATATTTACTATTGTTGTTGTTAGTATTATTTATTGTTGTTATTATGATTATTATTATTATTATTGTTATTGTTATTATTATTGTTGTTATTATTATTAGTAGTAGTATTATTATTATTGTTATTATTATTTCTTTTGATTGTATGTTAACCATATTTTGTTACTGTGAAAGCTCGTAGATTTTGATCCATCTAGTATTACAACTATTATTTTTAAGTACAAACCAAGTATATTATTTATATAGAACTATTCTAATTATTCGTGAAAGTGAACCTTATTCTAATTGTGTTCTTTCAATTAACTTTATTTTCAATTAAACCCTGTAAATTTTATTGTGCAATCTATGGCAAATTTGTTCATTGTATATCCCCAACTAGTCTATTCATAAATCCTATTTTTAATTATTTAATTGTTTTTCCCTATTGGATTTAAAACCTATTAACCCGTTAACCCTAAATCCTAAAACCCCTATATATATATATACTAACTATATCTAGACCCTAATTTAATATTCCTAATCTTCTTCTCTAATCTCTCTCTCCGCCGCTTACCCTCTCTCCCGGTTTCTCTGTGCAAAACCCATCCCGAAGTCTTCCTCACCCACATCATTCCGCTCAGCCCCTCCGACCGCCATCCCTACCCCGTCTTGTCAGTGCCCTAGCCCTCGTCCACCGCTCGCACCATCCCGTTGCCATCCCCCTCGTCTTCGTGAACCCATCAACGCCCTTGAAACCGTCGCCTGCACCCCTTCAACCTCAACTTTCACCACCTCGTCGAACACCTCGATCCCCTCCGCTATCCCCGCAACCACCAAGATCCCCCCTCGTCCTCATCCTCGTCATCCAGAGCCCCTACCCCTACCATTTTCGTCTCCTCTGTTTCGGTGCAAAAAAGTGCTTCACTCGAGTCCGCCTCCCTTAACGCTGCATCGCTTCCCGACCACCAGTGGCCGCCATCAGCACCCTCGGGCACTCCCCGCCACAGTCACCACTCGGTCGCCGTCGTTCCCCGCCGTTGAGCCGCTTTTTCTCTTTCTCTCTCTCCGTCGCTGTTGAGAAGAGGAGAGGGGATCCGTTGGGTTGTGTGTTTGCTATTCTGAGAAGGAGAGAGTGATCTTGTGTTTGGTGTTTTGATCTGATCGAGTGTTCGCTGCTTTGCTGTTTTGCACATAGAGCACACGTAGTTCCGTGTTCGTGGGTTCGCCACCTGGGATTCTCATACCGTTATTCAAAATATTCGAGTTAACTGTCCAATAGATTTCTTTGATCTCAGCAAGTAGATCCAGTCCTTTTTATCATACTGCTATTTGAAATTTCTATTAAGTTTATTGAGGTTTTACACGAGCTAACCCAATATATTCTTAACATCGTGTCTATATCTTTGATCTAAATCCTAGTCCCTCTTGTGCATTGCATATGCACATGTACATGAAAAATAATTAGATCCATGTTATAAAATTGTTTGATGAATTGAGTGTGTTCAATTGGATTTGATTAATGAATTGATTACCATGCTTATGAAATTGCATCTTAAAACTGCAATTATGCATGTTAAACATCTAGCACTACTTTGATTATTAATTAGCATAAACTATATGGTTGTATGATTAAATTGTTACCTATTAATATCAAAATAAATTCTGGACTGTTGTTTGTGTCTTTTTGTATCAAATTTTTGACCATGTTACTGTTGTAATTTGAAATAATTTTTTAAACATGAATTATAGTCCCATGAATCTATTTTTCATAACTCTTAATGGATCTGAATTCCGAGTTATAATCTGTTAGATATCAGTATTTTAGTACAACAATGTCAGAATTTCCAAATTCACAAATTCATGCATATCTTCCGGTTTTATAATTAAAGTGAACATGATAATAGTAAAATAAATATATAAAAAATATTTTGCTGAAACTAGACATGTGTAGGAATAACCCTGAATTTTTGTAGATTTAATTGATGAGTTTTCTAATTTGTTTCACACGTATTTATACAATTTATAACTTGCCGTCTGAACATAAAATCAGAAAAGAAAAGGATTTTCACCCTAGTTTCAGTAGTTTTTATATGTCGTGTATATATTTGCTGGAACCAACAAAGAGTCTAGTTTCTAGAATTTCTGATGGATCTAGATTTGCCTTTCTGTAGTAGCTATCACACCCCGCTTCCCAAAAATAATACGGAATACGGATATGCGACAAAAGCCCAGCGAATGATTTTCATCATCCATAAGCTGTTCAGGAATCTTTACAATATCTCACAAAATAATCAGAGTCGGAAGCAAGAGAATCAACCAATCATGCACAATTGAATCCAATAGATCAACAAAAATTTACTTGAAACAAAATGTATTAATCTCAAATAAATCAGATCTGAACAAATCAAAAATCTTGGGTCATACTGCCCAAACACAAAGAATCCAAGTAACAGATACAGTTGTTCAAAATGAGCAACAGGAAATAAATAAAGATAACAAAAGCTCAAGCTAACTAGAATTTTAGATCACATACTCCATCGGACAGCTGATCACCAAAATCGACAATTTGACAAATTGCAGGAGAAGGAAATAGAAAACAAGTACCCGTCAATTACAAGTTACGGGCTGCTTGTAATGCAGGATACAAGTACATGGGGAAAACTAACTAATTGCATGGGGTAAGCATGATGTCAGAATAAACAACTAGCATGGTAAGGCGAACAAGTATCATGTAGCATATATCAAGAGTCAAGTAAACAAGTATCAGGTAAACAAACATCAAGTGGCAAGTATCGTGTAATCATGTATCAAGTGTCATGTAAACAAGTCTCATGTATCATGTAGTCAAGTGTCAAGCAAGTATGTATCATGCTCAAGTATCATGTTCAAGTATCATATTCAAGTATCATGTTCAAGTCTTGTAGTGATTATTATCTAGGTAGCGCTTCATGCAGCCCACCTTACATGGTTGCTACAACAAACAGTTTCACTTTAGATTTCATAGTGGACCATAGAGGATAATGTACTTAGGGATCAGAACAGAATCAGTTTCATGAATCAAACAGGTACACGAATCATCCAATTCATGTAGCAACAGGTTCATGAAGCAATAGTTACACGACCAACAGGTCCGTGCAGCAACAGGTAACAGGTACATGAACCAACAGGTCCATGCAGCAACAGGTAACAGGTACATAAACCAATAGGTGCATACAGCAACAAGTAACAGATACATGAACTGACAGGTCCATGCAGCAACAGGTTCATGTATCAACATGAATCAAAATGGGAAACACGGGTCTCCTTCCGAGTACACGTTTCTGAATTATCCACTATTCGATTTTTTCCTTAAACCCCGGCTTGGTTATTTATTATTAGTGTCAAACAATCATGTATGTGTCACGAACAGGGCAAGTATATCATGGTATGATCAAGTGAAAAGTGCAAGTTGAAAGATAAACATGTACGAGTGCAAGATAACTCATAAAAGAACAAAAGAACAAAATCTCTAGTTCAGAACAGCAAGATCACACTACAGTAAAACTGAAATTTCTGTTGTTACAAAGATACAAATCTGAGTCCGTCGAAACGTCTAGGAAATAGACTCCCAACCAAATCCAGCAAGTATAAATAAGTCATATAGTATTTCAGGAAAACATAGCTCAAAACTGATTTGAATCCTGAAAATAGGTCCAGTCAGAAATCAGAAAATCGAATTCAAGAGCAGGAAAACAGCATGAAAGCACCTCAAATAAATCCAGGAAAATTTGGGGTATTCCCCTATATGTCTAGTATCAGAATATAAAGTTTCATAATATTCCAGTAAAATTAGTTTAGCCAAAAAAAATTAGAAAAAATGAAGAAATAACAGTTTGGCAAATCTGGAATTTCCAACACTGCTGTACGAAAACTGAAATATCTCGCAAGCCGTGAAAGGAAATCCAAATCTGCCAATGGAAGATGAAAACAGACAATTCAACCTAACTTTCATATTTCATAATTATTTTCCATACAGTGGAAGGAATTAGGGTGAAAATACGATTCTTTACAGAACAACGAGCAAAACACAGCAAGTATAGCTTTCATAAACAAGCATGAAACGGCATATAAAACTCATCAATAAAATCCACCAAAATTCTGGGTAATCTCTAGATAGATATAGAAGTACTGGCCAAAGTTTCAGATCAAAATAATATGTGTAGCATAAGTATCAAAATAATTTATTCATCACAAATCATCAAGAAACGAAATCTGGAATTTATCTACACCTCTATAGTAAAACAGTCATAACTCACACATACCAAAAGAAAATCGAGCAAGGTCAGAGGGGTTGGAAAGAAGACGAATTTCTCTAAAACTCATATTTTATACTGAAATTAAGATTCTGACCTTAATAATGTCTAAATTACTGATCAAGAAAGAATATCGGCAAATCACAGAATTTCTTCAAAAACCAAAATCAACATAGATTCAACGAAACTTCATCCAAACACAACCAAACATGAAATCGAGTCTACCAAGTGTCCAAACATCATGAAATAGGGTAATTAACATATCTGAAATAAATCTATCACATGGTTCTCAAAAATACCTAAATTCTCACAAAAATCCCACATACATGATCAAATCAAGAATGGGCAAAACCTAAGTTGTTTCATATCAAATTTGTGTCATGAGTCAACTATGGTCAAATAGAACTATAGAGACAAACTCATCAATTATACCTATCACACGAGTTGTCTCTAGAACCCAACTACACTACAAGCAGAATTTATGACCTGTATCGTATAAAAGAATTTGAGTAAAGTTACTTGCCTGAGAGACGACGACGGGAACAGAGCAAAGGGCAAGAATAACGGGAACGGATTCCTGGGGCACGAACACAAACACAATGAACGGATCACAAACCAATCACGAACACACGATCACGAACAAGAAGAAGACGATCGAGATCACGAACACAATCGGACCGCTGAGATCGAAGATCAAGATATCAAGGCGATCAGATCAGTTCGGACAACTCTAATCGAAGATCAAAATCAAGATTAAGATGTGATCAGTATCTTGATGATGATGATGATGATCGGATCAGATCGACGATCGGACGGCCACCAATCAGAGTGATCAAAGAATTCCATGACGATGTTCATGATGACAAGAACGGACGACCAATAATCAAACCATCAAAACCCACATGATCAAGAAGATCAAGATGAGAGATCATGAAGATCCGACGGCCCACAACAAAGATGATCAAAAACTCCAAGATGATCAAGCCAATACCAACAGTAACATCCATGGCTGCACTGGCTTGGCTCCGACGGCGGGATAGCGACGGAGGCGGCGAGGAGCGCCGGGGGCATCGAGGGGTTGCTGTAGGTGGCTGCAGGCGAGGAGTAGGGGGGAGGAGCACCGGGTGCGGCACTGGTGGACGGGAAACCAGCCGAGGAGAGGAGGATGGAGGGGATGTGTCATTGGCACTGGATGGAGGCCATGGCGGCGGCCAGGGAACACAATGGACGGGGAGTGGCGGCCAGGGGACAGTGGCGCCGCAGGGACTTCACTGCTGTAGGCAGAGCGCAGGGAAGTTGCGCTGCGGGGAGTAGGGGGTGGCGCACAGGAGAGTGCGGGGTGGCGCGCTACTGTCGCCCAGGCTGTCGCGCGTCGGAGGGAGCAACAGAGGGATGAGTCGGCGTCGCAACTACAGGGGCGTCGAATGTGAGGCCAGAGAGGGAGAGACGAGAGGGTGGCTGGGTGTGAGACCCCGTATTTGTAGAAGTGTATATATATAGTATATAGAATAAATGAAATAAATAAAGAAAGAAAGATAGGTGACGTGGAAGGAAAAGAAAAATAAAAGAGAAGGAGATGAGATGGTAGTTAGTGTTGGCCTATAGATGATCCTATAGGAGTTTGATCAATGAGATTGATAAAGATAAGCCTATAGGATTATCTATGAGGCCTAGGAAATGATGGAATAAATGAATGAAAAGAATGGATGTGTGCCGGTTGGGTGCTTTGACCGTGGGTTGACCTTGGGCTTAAATGTCCCATATCGGTGGGATAGGAGAAGGAAATGAGAGATATATTAGGAAAGCCAAGGATAAAGGTTACCTTCCGTCCGGACACCCTTTTGAGGCAGCCTATGTAGCGCCCCGAATTTCTAATATAATAACTTAGAAAATACGTAGCACAATCCCAGCATCAACTTCAATGTAATAGTACACATAGCCCAAAAACACAAATAATTTTATTCCAACTTTTATTACAACAATCTTTTTCATATGCAGTGGAAATACAAACACCTTGAATTAAAAACATTCTTTTCACAATACTTCTTTTTACACAAATTTACACAAAGCTCTATTACGACAGTTTATCTCAAAACTAACTCAAGCATCAAAGCCTCCCGACTCTAAGCAACAACCTGTAACACATGAGGCTAGAGATGAACCCTAACCCCCAAACTAAAGGGGTCAGCCATAAATGGTGTGAGTGATATAAAAGCGAAACAACATAATTTAATCATAAAACATAAAATCATCAACGGCATGTAGGAACAACAAGGATAACTGAATGAGAAATAACAAAAGATGTAAAGCATGAAAACATCATGAAATGAAAACAACAAGTGAAGTTAGCCTAAGTGTCAAGTGTAAGAAAATTGGAAAACACAAGCATAAAACCAAGAATACATCCGGTACATACAAATGTACCCAGTCTAAACAACATCCGGAGAATTACCTCCCTTCCGTGTACCCCACGAAATGTGCAGATACACCCGGTACATACAAATGCACCCAGTCTAAACAACATCCAGAGAATTACCTCCCTTCTGTGTACCCCACGAAATGTGCAGATACACCCGGTACATACAAATGCACCTCGCCTATCCGGAGAATTACCTCCCTGCCTATCCGGAGAATTACCTCCCTGCCTATCCGGAGAATTACCTCCCTGCTGTG
Source organism: Hemerocallis citrina (assembly GCA_017893485.1). NCBI lineage: Eukaryota > Viridiplantae > Streptophyta > Magnoliopsida > Asparagales > Asphodelaceae > Hemerocallis > Hemerocallis citrina. Next base: position 111,216,362 of record CM030360.1, on the reverse strand, counting down.
TACCCCACGAAATGTGCGGATACACCCGGTACATACAAATGCACCCTGCCTATCCGGAAATTACCTCCCTGCCGTGTACCCCACGAAATGTGCAGATACACCCGGTACATACAAATGCACCCTGCCTATTCGAGAATAGGCCCGTAGGCCTTCATCATGCGAACATCTAAATAACTCAAAAACAACAACTAACCAAGACCCCTCAGGCCTATCTCAATAAATCTCAACTGCCGGTTCGCGGGACTCCCGCTCAACTCCTAGGGACTTCAACAGAACCAAAACTCACTAATTCATCGTCAAACGATCAAGGAGAAATCTCTCCACTCAACAAAACTCAAGTCTTTAATAGATTCCATAATCCAAATCCAACCGTAATATATATTGAAAGCGTATGTTCTATAGAAGAGTAATATTTATAAGAGTAGATTATAGATCCAAAACGTTTAAACAGTTAGTCTTTTAAAGAACATCAAAACACCTTAGAAAAGTATCAGTACCAGTCGACTGCAAAAGGTCACCAGTCGACTGTCCAGAGTGAAAACTAACATCTTTAAGAAGCAAGATCTAAGTGTCTACAGTCGACTGCAAAACTCACCAGTCGACTGTCAAGAAAGAAATCCAGTAACTTTCAGAAAATAAGTTAAGTATTATAAGTTAACTTACAAAAATCATAAGTTGACTTACCAACAATATAAGATGACTTATAAAAACATAAGTTGACATACCAACAATATAAGATGACTTATAAAAACATAAGTTGACTTACCAACAATATAAGATGACTTATAAAAACATAAGTTGACTTACCAGATCATAAGTAGACTTATAAAAACATAAGTCGACTTAAAGGAGACATAAGTCGGCTTATAAGAACATAAGTCGACTTATAAAAACATAAGTCGACTTACCAGAGAAAAATTCCAGAAATCTTCAAGAAAATATTCTAAGTGTTATAAGTCGACTTGTAAAGTCATAAGTCAACTTAAAATAGAATATAAGTCGACTTAAAAGGTCATAAGTCGACTTACCAGAGAAAAATCTACGTTAACTTTAAAAATAAATTCTAAGTGTACCAGTCGACTGAAAAGGGTCTAAGTCGACTGTCCAGAACGGATTTTCAAGAAAAACTAAAGATACAACAGCTGGGTCGTACCAGTCGACTGAAAAGTCTACCAGTTGACTGTCGGCCTACAGACTGCCTAGTTTTGGTTGTATATGATAATCAAAATTAGGGTTTTCCAAAAGCAATTATTGTTCACTAAAATAATTTGTACTCAAATAAAACAACAATCTCAAAGTATCCTCAGTTTGGATACATTTCCTCCAATCAACCAATATCTCAAAACTCAATTCTCATGTTCTCAACTCCTCATTCTTCCATTAGGATTTCTCAATACTCAATATCTTCCACAACTCAAAACCAAATCTGATTTGTAAACACAAGATCCTGATGTTCCTCCATCTGATCATAACCATACTCAAATCATAAACATGCATTTCTAGCAATACAATTTTATGAACCAAGTTCTACTCAACATTCTTAGATTTCACATACATGATACAAACAACAACCATTGCATCGTTTTCATGCAAGGTACTAAATAAACAAACATGCCAAACAACAATCAAACAATTGTTCACTTAAATCATACCACAAAACAAAGTTCATATTATATACAAAACAAATTAAAATAAAACAATATCACTCGCCTTCCTTTTTGCAAGATCCAAAAATTCCTCTTGCTCATCCAAAACAAATCTCAAAATTCTGTATTTTAGTAATGACGGCTGGAAGGGTCTATTTAAACAATCCGGAAATAGGTTTTAGGGTTTTACGATAATTTTGCAAAATAATCCCTTCAAAATACAACTTTATACATATAGTTCTATTTTTTTGGAAATTCCATCAAATTCATTTAAATTAGGATTTAAAAGTAAAATATACTCGTAAATCTCAATTGGTACTGTTCAAAACGTCCAGAAAATATAATTTGCACTTTAACCCTTAAAAATTTCAATTTTACAAAAAGGTCCCTCTTTTCTCAAAATTTGCAAATAGTTCCGATTAATTTCAGAAAAATCTGAAAAAATACTAAATAAATCCCAAATATTAAATAATGATTTTTCATAAGTGAAACTTGACTTTTGAACCTCTCAAGTAAATATTTGCATGTATTTTGCACGTGCAAAAAGATAACTCTTTAGAAAATATTTATTAAATCTCCAGAAAATCATTTTAATTCATTTTCAAACATTTAAAATAATATTTGAAAATACAGGGGTTCCACATCCTATGGTGGGCGTGACTGGAATTTAGTTAATTATGTGCGTACGAGTTGAGTGCGGGGCATTACTGTAACATCCCGAATTTTTTTTTTTTTTTTGAAAACTAAGTCTCCAAATTCAATTCCTTCAATTTCTATATCACTTTATTCATAAACTAAGAAAGTTATATTTTAGGAAAAATTTTGACAGAGTCTCCCCTGTAAATTTTGCCCTGAAACACAAAAAGCTTACGAATTCTGCTCAAAATTCCGTAGCTCACAATCCACATAATATATTCATGGGCTCTCCATACCAAAATGAGCAGAAACATACAGGCAATATAATATAATGCTCTGGGGGCCAAACTCATAACGGATTATCACATCAAATAAAAACTGTAAATTTCTTTGAAAAACAAGTTAAAATTTTAGAAAAATCCTTGTAAAACCTAACACAGAGCCCGGTACTCCACAACGAGATGGGTACGGGTCACAAAACTGCCATACCACCCCACACTATACTCATCATTATCATATACATGCTTATACATCCCTAATACAATTTAAATCATAAATTTTACTATTCCTATAACTAAATAGTACAAATTTTTAAATTAAACTTCATCCTACCAATCCATGCTTCACCCCTGCACTGATGAGAACCTGTAACAGTAGGGGATCTAGGGTAGTCCTCAGACACCCCTAACCCCCCAAATACTAAGGGGTTAGCCATTTCTGGTGTGAGTATAACTATTAATCTAATGAAAAATTAAAATAGTAGAAAGAAAATAATTTAAACTTACGAATACCAAATTAAGATAATGCAACCTGAATCCTGAACACAACAACATTGTCAATACAATGATATATCAAATACTTTGTCAATCCTCCATTCAACTATTTAATTATCCATAACTTCCCACATTTCATAATATACTTCACATCAACCTCGTATATATATATATATATACTTATTCGACATCCGTATAGTACAAATACACATACCATCCATTACTTTTCAGTTTAACTACTCTAACCCAATATTCATTCTTCCACAAGTATCGTCATAATAGCATTTCACTATTTATATTAATATAACTACATGATGTTATTACATCATTTCTCCAACTCTATTTAACCATGCGCTTCATTTACTTATATTATGTCATCAACCCACACATTCATCCTGGAAGTTGTGCCAAGGCAGGTAGTTCCCACCATTCCCACGGAAATAGCGGGCGAGTAGTTCCCTGACACACTTCCAAGGTACACAAACTCATATCCCAACATACTTTCTTTAATAACCATTTTCATACCCAATCTCATAATACAGGTATTTATTACATTGTGTTATAATAAGTGTCACATCATAAACATATGCATCAATTCTCATAATACCACCTTCCGTCATGTCTTATGACATAAATACCACATCTCATTGCCCATGCAATTTACTCACATATCATCACATCATTAACACATCATTAATAAGAATACTTATACTGGTTACATCAAAACCATGTTTTATAACTCATTCACATCTCATTACTCCACTTAGTAATTCTCATTCTTATTAGGATTATATTTCTTATTATCACTTTCACTTTATCCCCAAAAACAATTTAGGGCCACAACATATCACACCCCATAGCCGATAGCTTAGGTAATAATTACTGCACCTCAAACACACAGTTTGGGTAATATCACATCACGTCTCAAGTCGATAGCTTGGTTATTTATTTCTCTTCTATCACTTATCATCTTCACTTCACTTTATTTCTCATTTCTATCAATCAATACCACTATTATATCCACTCACCGTGCGAATTATGCCAAGGCAGGTAGTTCCCACAATTTTCATAGAAATTGCGGGCAGGTAGTTCCTTGACCCAATTCCAAGGTACAACTCATATCAATCTATATTTACTTTAATGATCCCATACGTAATACAATTACTTCATATTATTCATGATAACACATCTCTTTTATTATTTTCATCATAAATTAATCACATGCTGCATTTATCATTTCTTTTTTTATACACTAACTCATAACACGTTCACTTTCATAATTACTTCATTCACAACAACTTTCTTTCTCATACACAATTCACATTTCACTATCCACTTTCTTTTCCACACACAATTCACATTTCACTAACCACTTTCTTTTCCACACACAATTCACATTTCACTAACCACTTTCTTTGCTACCAAATTTATTATTAACACTTATTTATTTTATTAGTTTGTCGACCAGTGAGCCACAGTATCCCAACATACTGAAAGCCGACAGCCCAGTAAACACGCGGCCCGATGCTCACACAGAGTCTTACTCGTCCGAGGCTACGTCTTCCTCCTAGCCAAACTAGCGAGGGAACCACTTACCCCAAGTAGAACTTGGGTACTTCCTCCCTACCGAAGCCAAGAGGGAAAAAGCCACTGACCCCAGGTAACCTGGGTACTTCCTCGCGACGGCTGTCATCGAGGGAAAAACCACTAACCCCAGATAAACTGGGTACTTCCTCCCAGCCAAAACCAGGAGGGAAAAACCACTTACCCCAGATAAACTGGGTACTTCCTCGCGACAGCTGTCATCGAGGGAAAACCGGGCCTCAAGCCGATAGCTTGGGCGATAAAATCCACTTACCCCAAACATAGTTTGGGTCCACTTACCCCAAGCCAGTCCTTGGGTATTAGGAGGTCTAGCCCAAACTCCCAGGATTGCTGTAGGTACTGGTCAACAAAACCATCTGTTATTAGCATTAATCATTTCATCATTCCATCTTACTAAATCAACATAAAACATCACAGCTTTTAATTTAACAATTAACACATCCTTGACTTTAATCATGTGAATTAATAACACATTTTATTAACACGTACCATCTTATCTTTTATCTTACCATTTAAGGCATATCCAGTGTCCACAATATTAATCATCACATCATTATACCACATTATGCATACATTCTGTCATTCAACATATAAAACCATCATATCATATCAATGCATATTATTAATGCGCCAAGATTATAATAGAAATAAAAGAACTACATTATGTTATTCCATATCGTAAAGGTATCAAAATGTATACTTCATCACATTATAATATCCATTATTACCCATTAATTCACTTCGAACATAATTATAATGTAAACATATACCCACTAACTAATTTCATCAATTATCACATCCCGAGTCAATATCATGATATATATATATATATACACAAACATACACCACACATGCGGGTTTCCAAGAAAAGGGGCCAAAATCATTTATTTCCTCTAATTAAATCTCATAATATTCAATTATAGCATACTAGCTCATACATCATGTTTCATATAAATAAAATCACCTATAAGGGCTTATATGCCCCAAAACATGCACAAAATGGGCACTATAATTACACGGATTTTCAAAGCATGATCACAATCACTAATTTTGTCTAATTACATCTTATAACATCCATCCATAGCATGCTAGCCCATACACCAGGCTCCGCATATACCCAATTGCCTATATCGGCCTATATACCCAAAAACATGCACAAAACATGCACGGGGTAAAAATATGCATAAACGATTTAATATATTTAATTTTTATATTTCAACACGTCACATTAACCCCTAATATAGGTTTTGTATACTTAAAATAGTTAATTTCCTCAAATATCCCAAAAACTTAGATTCGGACCCTTAAAAATCCGTATTTTCATTCAAAATCAGTTTTTAATATAACTTCTATGAAATACATCAAAAAGCCACGAAATTTGGCCATAACATAAAATATATATAGATGCAACATACTCACCTGACGGATCGAGCAAACAATGTCCCACGTCCGCCCGGTAGCCAGTCGAAGTTCAACTTTTTCAACCTAATAGGAGAATTATAGAACCGATTAGCTTAAAACTCAAAACTCGACCTACGGACCTCCAAATTTGAATCCATCTTCACCCACATGTCACAAATGACATATGTAGGTGAGCTACATCGATGGATTTCGAATTCGGATCCCCATACAAAATTTCATTGATTAATCGGAAACTTATTACTTAGAAAATTCTCTATCTCCTACTTTCCTTACTCTCTTATTCCCAATATCTCAAATTAGGATTAATGACAATAATAAAAATTAATCACACCACCGGCTATATCAAATGCTCACTTCACTCTCGCTCGGGCGTTTCTCCGAACACCCGGCGTGCAAAATAACCCTTTTTATTCTCTAATCATTTCCATTAAGTTCTAAGGCTACAAAACTCCTTCTAAATTCATATTAACACTCTCACACTACTCCACAACCTCCCATGAAATTTCTACACTTGCTAGAAGCAAGTTTCCTACTCCACTTCACAAACTCGAAAATTTGGCTATATGCCAAAATTAGAACTTCGAGATTTCACCATGGTATGCACCAATCCTAACTTCTAACATGCTCTATATGCTCTCTACATCTCCCTACATCAATTTCTAGAGAAAGAAATTAAAAGCGTAAAATTTGCTAAACTAGCATACAATTTAACATACCTTATTGAAACTTCCTTGAAGAACTAACCCTACCACAAGGAAGAGCACCCAAAAATTTACTAGAAGCCCCAAAATATTTGAGATTGGAGGTGGAAAATTGGTGGATTTCAAAACCCTAGTTGGGTTCCAAGAAATGGGGGAGGAAAGCTTCGGTCGGGATAGATGGGGAGGAAAGATACTGTCGGTCCAGATGGGGAAGAAAAGAAGATGGGGAAAATCGACCACTTAGTAAATTGGGTTTAGGGTTATGGGCCTTAAGCCCATTTACTAAAGAAAATACCTTAAAAGGGGTTATTTCCACAAAATTTTGCAACTAAATGCCACAACCTAAAAACTCTACCACATTAGCATTTTATCAATCCCCTATAGTGTATAAACACCCCAAAAAAATTCGGGTCAAATCGGATTCGTCTCCTTCGAGAAAACTCCTCTCAAAACTCCTATATTTTCAATTTTTCCCGTTTACCCCAAAATATCAATTTAATCATTCTAATACTAATAAAATCAATTAATAGGGGTAAATATACTCAGAAACATATTTTAAAAATAATTTAAACCAAATAATCAAGGAATTAAAAAAAAACAGGTGTTACATTCTACACACCTCAAAAGAAGCTCGTCCTCGAGCTACGAGGTTAAAATGACTCCTCGAACAATTTCAAAATACCTCCTCCACACCATCACCTAGGATTTCAGGGTACATTATCAACATCACTACTTCATTGCACTATTAACTACTAAACAACTCGTCGTCTGGTTTGCCGCACTATCGACCTACAATAACCACTAGTTTCATAGGATATCACATCCAATGCCCCATCCAGCTGGACTTCAATCTACAACGGCTCCACACTTGAGATAGATCTCTCACACTTTTCTCAACATAGAAACAAGAAATTCATCAAGAATACCCGATATCTCCAAGATAAGCTTCAAACAATATACCACAATTCCAATTCTTTCTATAACTCTGACGGGCCATCATATCTCAGGTCTAACTTTTCCCAGTTTCTAAAACGACGTACTCCATGAATAAAGGATACTTTCAAGATTACCCAAATCTTCAATTTCTATCTTCAAAAGGCTTTCGCCACTGATGGGCGTCACTTTTTCTCGTGTTGACTACACAGCTCAAAAGAGGCTTATCCATACTCACCTGATAATTAACATTCTTCCTCGTTCCGGTCCATTAAAATATTCTCCTAGAATCTTGATACATCTTCTTGCCAACGTGATAGACAATATACTGAGCACAAGGAACACCCTCCATCTCCCGCTATCACAAGCCATCCTCATCAAGAACACCAAATCTACGATAATAATAAGAATTTCCCCTATGGGTTACTGACCAACCTGCATTACATTCATTAATCCCCTCCAGAATTCGATTCCGCGTCCTCTGTCACCAACAGAAATGTTGAATCCAAGTTCAACTAATCAGCTGTAGGCAATAGGATAAACAGCTGTATTGATCAATTGCCCACATCTACAATCGTGCTGCCCTCTGCCACTGAAATAAAATTAATCTGATCCAATGATCTTTAACATCGTCCACTCCTGGGAGGTCATTAAATGCCAACATCTTCTTTCTATTAATAACATTCATCACCATATTTCTTCCCCGGGTGGTATTTTATTTCCATACCAAGCTACCAAGGTACTCAAGCCACGTTTATTGCCTCCTACTAAAATCATTTGCAAGAACGAGTGTTCAAACTCTTACGATCACAGAAAAAGCTAAAACTATTTTCTGAAAAACTACTTTCTCAACACCTTCAATACGTGCCCTACTCTCACTAATTTCAAAGCTGCGTAATTCACGCACCCCGTATAACCACAGCTGCCTCAATATACAAGCCACAAGCTTGCCTTCATGCATCAAACTGCACCTGATCCTGTACCACATACACCCGCATCTACTCGGAGAGACACTCCCTTTTCGGAGTAATCAAAACACAAGCTATCGTTAATTCTTCCTAATTCTTCCTTTAACTCTTGAAAAGGTCTTTCCATGCTGTTCAGGTCATACCAACGGCTCATTCTTTATGATAAAATGAGACATCGGTACAGCAATAATATAAAATCGAGGAATGAACCTCGAATAATAGCCAGTGAAAACCAAGAAACTCGAAATTTCCAACACAATCGAGGGTTATTTCCCATCTTTTCAACTTATGTAATTTCCTTCGGATCCACAAATACGCTTTCAATAGACACAATGTGTCCCAAAAGTCATACTTCTCACCCCCATAATTGGCAATTTACAGACATAGCATACCACTTTTGGCCCCAACGTATCGATCAGTGCTCCACCATACAACAATTATACACCAAATATCATTCACATATACAATCATTCCCTGTTAATATAAGGGTGAAAGGCCCAATTCGTCAAATTCATAAAAACTGCAGGGATGTTCGCCAGCCCAAAAGATATCACTAAGAACTCATCCAATTCATACCGAGTACGAAAAACAATTCCTGAGGTTTTTCCCTCTTCGAGGATTATCTGATAGTACTCGGTGTGCAACTCTAATCGGGAGATTAGTGACACTCTCCACAACTCATCCAACCAATTATCTATTCTCAACAATGAATACTTAATAGTCACCTTACTCAGTACACCTTCTCGGTGAACTATCTTCCTTGTTACAAAACTGTCGGCGTGCCCCACGGCATATCATTTGAACCGATATCCTTTTCTAGAAACATCACCTCAAACTCTTTTTATCTCTACCTATTCCTAAGGTACTATACCACAAGTTGATTTAGAGATTGGAGTCATACCAAATATCAAATCAATCTTGAACTCCCGAGTTCACCAAGGTGGGGGACCAAAAACCCTATCGAATATACCAGAAACTTTGCAAACCACATCAACAATCTCAATCTTTGCCTTGAATGTTTCCACCAAACCCAACGGGCATAATCTTCATCGTCCAAGGCACTACATATAATCAAAACTGGGTTTCATCGGACTGTCTCACCCGAATCCTCCCTGCACCATACCCCAACTACGCAGATGACCTACATAACCTTCTACAACCAATCAATCTTCCCAAATATGGGATAAAACCATAACCACGCATCACTCCTCAATCTATAAAATATACACCTATAGAACATACGTCCATAGGACCTACACCAGATCTCCTGGGAATAGCCCCTTACAGCACATAGCAATCAATATAATAGAATACTTCAATAGTGCGCAAATTCACACCGGGATTTCTACAGAGGTCAACCCATATGCAGGGTCATGAAAGGAAATGCCGACTCAAGGTCAGACCAAAGTCTAATGAGGATCGTACCATTCCACGATATAATCTATTCTTCAACAAAACACCCACCTAAAGTACACTCTATCTCCAACTAAGCGAAAATGAACCCATACTCACATGGAAAGATCACTAGGATTAACAAATTTCCTAGTTAACCTAGGCTCTGATAACAAACGGTAACACCCCGAAAATAATTTTTTTTTTTTTTGAAAACTAAGTCTCCAAATTTAATTCCTTCAATTTCTATATCACTTTATTCATAAACTAAGAAAGTTATATTTTAGGGAAAATTTTAACAGAGTCTCCCCTGTAAATTTTGCCACGAAACACAAAAAGCTTACGGAATTCTGCTCAAAATTTCGTAGCTCACAATCCACATAATATTTTCATGGGCTCCCCAGGCCAAAATGAGCAGAAACATACAAGCAATATAATATAATGCTCTGGGGGCCAAACTCATAACGGATTATCACATATCAAATAAAAAATATAAATTTCTTTGAAAAACAAGGTAAAATTTTAGAAAAATCCTTGTAAAACCTACCACAGAGCTCGGTACTCCACAACGAGATGGGTATGGGTCACAAAACTGCCATACCACCCCACACTATACTCATCATTATCATATACATGCTTATACATCCCTAATACAATTTAAATCATAAATTTTACTATTCCTATAACTAAATAGTACGAATTTTTAAATTTAACTTCATCCTACTAATCCATGCTTCACCCCTGCACTGATGAGAACCTGTAACAGTAGGGGATCTAGGGTAGTCCTCAGACTCCCCTAACCCCCCAAACACTAAGGGGTTAGCCATTTCTGGTGTGAGTATAACTATTAATCTAATGACAAACTAAAATAGTAGAAAGAAAATAATTTAAACTTACGAATACCAAATTAAGATAATGCAATCTGAATCCTGAACACAACAACATCGTCAATACAATGATATATCAAATACTTTGTCAATCCTGCATTCAACTATTTAATTATCCATAACTTTCCACATTTCATAATATAATTCACATCAACCTCGAATATATATATATACTTATTCGACATCCGTATAGTACGAATACACATACCATCCATTACTTTTCAATTTAACTACTCTAACCCACTATTCATTCTTCCACAAGTATCATCATAATAGCATTTCACTATTTATATTAATCTAACTACATGATGTTATTACATCATTTCTCCAACTCTATTTAACCATGCGCTTCATTTACTTATATTATGTCATCAACCCACACATTCATCTTAGAAGTTGTGCCAAGGCAGGTAGTTCCCACCATTCCCACGGAAATAGCGGGCGAATAGTTCCCTGACACACTTCCAAGGTACACAAACTCATATCCCAACATACTTTCTTTAATAACCATTTTCATACCCAATCTCATAATACAGGTATTTATTATATTGTGTTATAATAAGTGTCACATCATAAACATATGCATCTATTCTCATAATACCACCTTCCTTCTTGTCTTATGACATAAATACCACATCTCATTGCCCATGCAATTTACTCACATATCATCACATCATTAACACATCATTAACAAGAATACTTATACTGGTTACATCAAAACCATGTTTTATAACTCATTCACATCTCATTACTCCACTTAGTAATTCTCATTCTTATAAGATTATATTTCTTATTATCACTTTCACTTTATCCCCAAACACAATTTAGGGCCACAACATATCACACCCCATAGCCGTTAGCTTGGGTAATAATTACTGCACCTCAAACACACAGTTTGGGTAATATCACATCACGTCTCAAGCCGATAGCTTGGTTATTTATTTCTCTTCAATCACTTATCATCTTCACTTCACTTTATTTCGCATTTCTATCAATCATTACCACTATTATATCCACTCACCGTGCGAATTATGCCAAGGCAGGTAGTTCCCACAATTTTCATAGAAATTTCGGGCAGGTAGTTCCTTGACCCAATTCCAAGGTACAACTCATATCAATCTGTATTTACTTTAATGATCCCATACGTAATACAATTACTTCATATTATTCATGATAACACATCTCTTTTATTATTTTCATCATAAATTAATCACATGCTGCATTTATCATTTCTTTTTTTATACACTAACTCATAACACGTTCACTTTCATAATTACTTCATTCACAACAACTTTCTTTCTCATACACAATTCACATTTCACTATCCACTTTCTTTTCTACACACAATTCACATTTCACTAACCACTTTCTTTTCCACACACAATTCACATTTCACTAACCACTTTCTTTACTACCAAATTTATTATTAACACTTATTTATTTTATTAGTTTGTCGACCAGTGAGCCACAGTATCCCAACATACTGAAAGCCGACAGCCCAGCAAACACGCGGCCCGATGCTCACACAGAGTCTTACTCGTCCGAGGCTACGTCTTCCTCCTAGCCAAACTAGCGAGGGAACCACTTACCCCAAGTAGAACTTGGGTACTTCCTCCCTACCGAAGCCAAGAGGGAAAAAGCCACTGACCCCAGGTAACCTGGGTACTTCCTCGCGACGGCTGTCATCGAGGGAAAAACCACTAACCCCAGATAAACTGGGTACTTCCTCCCAGCCAAAACCAGGAGGGAAAAACCACTTACCCCAGATAAACTGGGTACTTCCTCGCGACAGCTGTCATCGAGGGAAAACCGGGCCTCAAGCCGATAGCTTGGGCGATAAAATCCACTTACCCCAAACATAGTTTGGGTCCACTTACCCCAAGCCAGTCCTTGGGTATTAGGAGGTCTAGCCCAAACTCCCAGGATTGCTGTAGGTACTGGTCAACAAAACCATCTGTTATTAGCATTAATCATTTCATCATTCCATCTTACTAAATCAACATAAAACATCACAGCTTTTAATTTAACAATTAACACATCCTTGACTTTAATCATGTGAATTAATAACACATTTTATTAACACGTACCATCTTATCTTTTATCTTACCATTTAAGGCATATCCAGTGTCCACAATATTAATCATCACATCATTATACCACATTATGCATACATTCTGTCATTCAACATATAAAACCATCATATCATATCAATGCATATTATTAATGCGCCAAGATTATAATAGAAATAAAAGAACTACATTATGTTATTCCATATCGTAAAGGTATCAAAATGTATACTTCATCACATTATAATATCCATTATTACCCATTAATTCACTTCGAACATAATTATAATGTAAACATATACCCACTAACTAATTTCATCAATTATCACATCCCGAGTCAATATCATGATATATATATATATATACACAAACATACACCACACATGCGGGTTTCCAAGAAAAGGGGCCAAAATTATTTATTTCCTCTAATTAAATCTCATAATATCCAATTATAGCATACTAGCTCATACATCATGTTTCATATAAATAAAATCACCTATAAGGGCTTATATGCCCCAAAACATGCACAAAATGGGCACTATAATTACACGGATTTTCAAAGCATGATCACAATCACTAATTTTGTCTAATTACATCTTATAACATCCATCCATAGCATGCTAGCCCATACACCAGGCTCCGCATATACCCAATTGCCTATATCGGCCTATATACCCAAAAACATGCACAAAACATGCACGGGGTAAAAATATGCATAAACGATTTAATATATTTAATTTTTATATTTCAACACGTCACATTAACCCCTAATATAGGTTTTGTATACTTAAAATAGTTAATTTCCTCAAATATCCCAAAAACTTAGATTCGGACCCTTAAAAATCCGTATTTTCATTCAAAATCAGTTTTTAATATAACTTCTATGAAATACATCAAAAAGCCACGAAACTTGGCCATAACATAAAATATATATAGATGCAACATACTCACCTGACGGATCGAGCAAACGATGTCCCACGTCCGCCCGGTAGCCAGTCGAAGTTCAACTTTTTCAACCTAATAGGAGAATTATAGAACCGATTAGCTTAAAACTCAAAACTCGACCTACGGACCTCCAAATTTGAATCCGTCTTCACCCACATGTCACAAATGACATATGTAGGTGAGCTACATCGATGGATTTCGAATTCGGATCCCCATACAAAATTTCATTGATTAATCGGAAACTTATTACTTAGAAAATTCTCTATCTCCTACTTTCCTTACTCTCTAATTCCCAATATCTCAAATTAGGATTAATGACAATAATAAAAATTAATCACACCACCGGATATATCAAATGCTCACTTCACTCTCGCTCGGGCGTTTCTCCGAACACCCGGCGTGCAAAATAACCCTTTTTATTCTCTAATCATTTCCATTAAGTTCTAAGGCTACAAAACTCCTTCTAAATTCATATTAACACTCTCACACTACTCCACAACCTCCCATGAAATTTCTACACTTGCTAGAAGCAAGTTTCCTACTCCACTTCACAAACTCGAAAATTTGGCTATATGCCAAAATTAAAACTTCGAGATTTCACCATGGTATGCACCAATCCTAACTTCTAACATGCTCTATATGCTCTCTACATCTCCCTACATCAATTTCTAGAGAAAGAAATTAAAAGCGTAAAATTTGCTAAACTAACATACAATTTAACATACCTTATTGAAACTTCCTTGAAGAACTAACCCTACCACAAGGAAGAGCACCCAAAAATTTACTAGAAGCCCTGAAATATTTGAGATTAGAGGTGGAAAATTGGTGGATTTCAAAACCCTAGTTGGGTTCCAAGAAATGGGGGAGGAAAGCTTAGGTCGGGATAGATGGGGAGGAAAGATACTGTCGGTCCAGATGGGGAAGAAAAGAAGATGGGGAAAATTGACCACTTAGTAAATTGGGTTTAGGTTTATGGGCCTTAAGCCCATTTACTAAAGAAAATACCTTAAAAGGGGTTATTTCCACAAAATTTTGCAACTAAATGCCACAACCTAAAAACTCTACCACATTAGCATTTTATCAATCCCCTGTAGTGTATAAACGCCCCAAAAAAATTCGGGTCAAATCGGATTCGTCTCCTTCGAGAAAACTCCTCTCAAAACTCCTATATTTTCAATTTTTCCCGTATACCCCAAAATATCAATTTAATCATTCTAATACTAATAAAATCAATTAATAGGGGTAAATATACTCAGAAACATATTTTAAAAATAATTTAAACCAAATAATCAAGGAATTAAAAAAAACAGGTGTTACAGTTACAGATGGTATCAGAGCCAACTTTCGACATCGAATGTAGAACTTGTATATAGAAGATGCGTAAGACCCTTGGTGGGCAGCGATGTGTATAAGATGCGTAAGACCCTTGGTGGGCAGCGATATGTGTATTTGATCCTGTATTAGATGGGGAGGAAAGATAGTGTCGGTCTACACCCTTTTGAGGCAGCCTGTGGTGGGCGTGGCTAGAATTTAGTTAATTGTGTGCATACGAGTT
Source organism: Hemerocallis citrina (assembly GCA_017893485.1). Classification (NCBI taxonomy): domain Eukaryota; kingdom Viridiplantae; phylum Streptophyta; class Magnoliopsida; order Asparagales; family Asphodelaceae; genus Hemerocallis; species Hemerocallis citrina. Next base: position 111,200,833 of record CM030360.1, on the reverse strand, counting down.
GAGTGCGGGGCGTTACACTGGGCGGAAAGCGGGAGAAGCAGTGCGAAGGCGGTGGGGAGAGAGATGAGAAGGAGGATGGGTTTTCGGAGGGTGAGGAAGACGACTTTTAGGGTTAGGGGAAGGTGAACAGGTTGATGGTAATATATAGGTAGGGGAGATGGAGGCGGTACAATAGGGGGTAAATAACGGGTCGGGTTTAGCAATCGAACAGGGTTGGGTAGTTAGGGAATTGGTAACGGGTTGGGTTAAGGGTTTAATGGGTAAATGGGTAGTTTACGGTGTTGTTAAGTTTGGTTTGGGTAATAGGGTAATGGGTTTAGGGTAGTGTTTAATGGGTATTTGGTTGGGGTAATTGCTAATGGGTATGGGTTTAATTAAACAATGGGTTTAAAAATCAATTAAGAAAATTATAGGGTTTTAGAATAAAATAACAATTAAAATATACAATTTAGGATTTTATAAAAATACCAATAAAAATAATAAAACAATAACAATAATAATAATAGAGTACAATAATATAATAAAAAAAGTGGTTAAACAATAATAGTACTAATAATAACCATAGTAGTAAAAAGTAGTAAAAAGTAATAACAATAATAATAAGAACTGTCTTACAGTACACATAGAAAAACAGTTGCAGCTAAAATTATTGATCAAAATCAGATTTTAATAGAAGATACAATAATACATTTTAACAAAAATAGTTCATAAGTGGAAAACTAATTACAAAAATTTGAAATAACGAAAATACACATAAAATACATTGTTGGGAAAACAGGGGTTACAAATCCTACCCACCTTACAACCAAATTTCGTCCTCGAAATTTGCTTAGGCGGTATATAGGATTGGGCAAAAACAAACAAACTTGGGAATGGGTAACAAAGCAGAGGGCTAATGGGGATAGAACAAAGCAGTGGCAACACCAGAAACAGAAGGAAGGAGATAACAACGAGGTCAAATGGAATGCAAGAAAAGAAGCAAACGGTATCAAAAGGAGGGAAACAACATAAGATAACAAAGCAAGATAGGGAATAGGCAGAACCAGAATCAAGAAGTGAATGAACAGGAAAGAATTAAATCAAATAATGAATGGGTGCATGATGGCAAAATAGAATGCAAGAAAGAAGTAACCATTATCAAAAATGAAGAAAAAACAACACAAGACTTACAAAATAACAAATAAAAAAGATGAAGAAATAAATAGAGCTAGAATCGAAGAAAGGATGGACAAGGAAGAGACGAACGAAGCAATAAGTCAACAGATGACGAGTGCAAGGATAGAGAAGCAAACAATGCAGGGAAGCAGAAACAACAAAAGGATCTGGGACCTGCGGGTTATGGGCCCACAATGCTTTCGTTGCACCACTCTGATCGGGGAAGACTCTGCCAATAGCATCTAGCGATGCTGACCGAAGAACCAAGTAGGAAAGAAAAGAATGGATGACACCAGAATCAAGGAAGATGGGTACGAAGAAGAATGAATTCATACCCAATAAGAAATCAACAAAAAAATGACGACTGAAAAATACGGAAGAATCAAGGAATCAAGGGATTGAATAAGAAGGGATCAAAATGAAAGGAATAAGACTAATATCCAGATCAATGTTGATTATAATTCATTTATGCATGCATGGTTGATGAAATGTTAAGCCGATCCTAGTTCGAGCCAAGCTTGTCTAATATATTAGGCAACTAATACATTAGCCAAACCTGGGCTCTGATACCACTAAAAACCTTGTCATGCCCCGCTTTCTAAAAAGAATACGGAATACGAATACGCGACAAAAGCCCAGCGAATGATTTTCATCATCCATAAGCTGTTCAGAAATCTTTACAACATCTCACAAAATAATTAGAGTCGGAAGTAAGAGAATCAACCAATCATGTACAATTGAATCAAATAGATCAATAGAAATTTACTTGAAATAAAATGTACTAATCTCAAATAAATCATATCTGAACAAATCAAAAATCATGGGTCATACTGCCCAAACACAAAAAATCCAAGCAACAGATACAATTGTTCAAAATGAGCAACAAGAAATAAATAAAGATAACAAAAGCTCCAGCCAACTAGAATTTTAGATCACATACTCCATCAGACAGCTGATCACCAAAATCTGAAATTTGAAAAATTGCAGGAGAAGAAAAAAGAAAACAAGTAACCGTCAATTGCAAGTTACTGGCCGCTTGTAATGCAGGATGCAAGTAGATGGGGAAAACTAACTACTTGCATGGGATAAGCATGATGTAAAAATAAACAACATGCATGGTAAGGTGAACAAGTATCATGTAGCATATATCAAGAGTCAAGTAAACAAGTATCATGTAAACAAACATCAAGTGGCAAGTATTGTGTAATCATGTATCAAGTGTCATGTTTCAAGTCTCATGTAAACAAGTCTCATGTATCATGTAGTCAAGTGTCAAGCAAGCATGTATCATATTCAAGTAGCATGTTCAAGTCCTGTAGTGATTACTATCTAGGTAGGACTTCATGCAGCCCACCTTACATGGTTGCTACAGCAAATAGTTTTGCTTTAGATTTCATAGTGGACCATAGAGGAAAGTGTACTCAGGGATCAGAACAGAAACAGGTTCATGAATCAAATAGGTACACGAATCATCTGATTCATGTAGCAACGGTTCATGAAGCAATAGGTACACGACCAACAGGTCCGTGCAGCAACAGATAATAGGTACATGAAGCAACAGGTCCATGCAGCAACAGGTAATAGGTACATGAACCAACAGGTGCATGCAGCAACAAGTAATAGGTACATGAACCAACAGGTCCATGCAGCAACAGGTTCATGTATCAACATGAATCAAAATAGGAAACATGGGCCCCTCCCGAGTACACGTTTCTGAATTATCCACTATTCGATCTTTCCCTTAAATCCCGGCTTGGTTATTTATTATTAGTGTCAAACAATCATGTATGAGTCACGAACAGGGTAAGTATATCATGGTATGTTCAAGTGGCAAGTGCAAGTTGCAAGATAAATATGTACGAGTGCAAGATAACTCATAAAAGAACAAAAGAACCAAATCTCTACTTCAGAACAGCAAGACCACACTGCAGTAAAATTAAAATTCCCATTGTTACAAACATGCAAATCTGAATCCGTCAAAATGTCTAGGAAATAGACTCCCGATCGAATCCAGCGAGTATAAATAACTGATATAGTATTTCAGGAAAACATAGCTCAAAATTGATTTGAATCCAAAAATAGGTTCAGTCAGAAATCAGAAAATCGAATTTAAGAGTTGGAAAACAGCCTGAAAACACCTCAAATAAATCCAGGAAAAATATGGGGTATTCCCCTATACGTCTAGTATCAGAATATAACGTTTCATAATATTCCAGTAAAATTAGTGCCAACAAAAATCAGAAAATATCAAGAAGCAACAGTTTGGCAAATCTGAAATTCCTAACACTGCTGTACGAAAACTGAAATATCTCGCAAGCCGTGAAACAAAATCCAAATCTGCCAAAGGCAGATGAAAAAAGACAATTTAAACTAACTTTCATATTTGATAATTATTTTCCATACAGTGGAAGGAATTAGGGTGAAAATACGATTCTTTACAGAACAGCGAGCAAAACACAATAAGTATAGCTTTCATAAACAAGCATGAAATGGCGTATAAAACTCATCAATAAAATATACCAAAATTCTGGGTAATCCCTAGATAGATATAGAAGTACTGACCAAAGTTTCAGATCAAAATAATATGTGTAGCATAAGTATCAAAATAATTTAGTCATCAAAATCATCAAGAAACGAAATCTGGAATTTATCTACACCTCTGTAGTAAAACATTCATAACCCACACATACGAAAACAAAATCGAGAAGGTCAGAGGGATTGGAAAGAAGACGAATTTCTCTAAAACTCATGTTGTATACTGAAATTAAGATTCTGACCTTAATATGGTCTAAATTACAGATCAAGCCAGAATATCGTCAAATCACAGAATTTCCTCAAAAACCAAAATCAACATAGATTAAACAAAACTTGATCCAAACACAACCAAACATGAAATCGAGTCTACCAAGTGTCCAAACATCATGAAATAGGATACTTAACATATCTGAAACAAATCTGTCATACGGTTCTCAAGAAATACCTAAATTCTCACAAAAATCCCACATACATGATCAAATCAAGAACGGGCAAAACCTAAGTTGTTTAATGTTAAATTTGTGTCGTGAGTCAACTGTGGTCAAATAGCACTATAGAGAAAAACTCATCAATCACACTCACACACGAGTTGTCTCTAGAACCCAACTACACTACAAGCGGAATTTATGAATTGTATCATACAAAGGAATTTGAGTACAAGTTACTGGTCTGAGAGACGACGACAGGAACAGAGCAAAGACCAAGAATAACGGGAACGGATTCCCTAGGCACAAACACAAACACAAACACAACGAACGGATCATGAACCAATCACAAATACACAATCACGAACAAGATGAAGATGATCGGGATCACGAATACAATTGGACGGCTGAGATCAAAGATCAAGATATCAAGGCGATCTGATCAGATCGGACGACTCTGATCGAAGATCAAGATCAAGATGTGATCAGTATCTTGATGATGATTATGATGATCGGATCAGATCGACGATCGGATTAGATCGACGATCGGACGGCCACCAATCAGAGTGATCAAAGAACTACATGACGATGATCATGATGATCACGAACGGACGGCCAATAATCAAACCATCAAAACCCACATGATCAAGAAGATCAAGATGAGAGATCATGAAGATTTGACGGCCCATAACAAAGATGATCTAGCCAATACCAACCCTAACATCCATGGCTACACTGGCTTGGCTCCGACGGCAGGACAACGACGATGGCGGCGAGGAGCACCGGGGGAATCGAGGGGTTACTGCAGGTGGTTGCACGCGAGGAGAAGGGCGGAGGAGCACCGAGTGCAGCACTGGTGGATGGGCAACCATCCAAGGAGAGGAGGATGGAGGGGATGTGTCGTCGGCACTGAATGGCAGCCACGGCGGCGGCTAGGGAACAAAGTGGATGGGGAGCGGCGGCCAGGGGATAGCGGCACTGCATGGGCTTCACTGCGGCAGGCGTAGCACAGGAAAGCAGCACTGCGGGGAGTAGGGGGCGGCACACAGGAGAGTGCTGGGTGGCGCGGTACTGTCGCCCAGGCTGTCGCGTGTCAAAGGGAGCAACGGAGGGATAAGTCAGCATCGCAACTGTAAGGGCGTCACCTGGGAGGCTAGAGAGGGAGAGACGAGAGGGTGGCTGGGCGGAGAGCGGGAGAAGCGAAGCGAAGGCGGTGGGGAGAGAGAGACGAGAAGGAGGATGGGTTTTCGAAGGGTGAGGAAAATGGCTGTGAGGGTTAGGGGAAGGTGAACAGATTGATGGTAATATGTAGGTCAGGGAGAAGGAGGCGGTACAGTAGGGGGTAAACAATGGGTCCGGTTTAGCTGAAGAACAGGGTTGGGTGTTAGGGAATTGGTAACAGGTTGGGTTAAGGGTTTAAGGGGTAAATGGGTAGTTTACTTTGTTGTTGGGTTTGGTTTGGGTAATAGGGTAATGGGTTTAGGGTAGTGTTTAATGGGTATTTGGTTGGGGTAATTGCTAATGGGTATGGGTTTAATTAAACAATGGGTTTGAAAAATCCATTAAGAAAATTATAGGGTTTTAGAATAAAATAACAATTAAAATATACAATTTAGGATTTTATAAAAATACCAATAATAATAATAAAACAATAACAATAATAATAATAGAGTACAATAACAATAATAAAAAAAAGTGGTAAAAACAATAATAGTACGAATAATAACAGTAGTAGTAAAAAGTAATAACAACAATAATAAGAATTGTCTTACAATACAAAATCATAGAAAAACAGTTGTAGCAAAAATTATTGATCAAAATTAGATTTTAATAGAAGATACAATAATACATTTTAATAAAAATAGTTCGAAAGTGGAAAACTAATTTACAGAAATTTGAAAGACCAAAAATACACAGAAAATACATTTTTGGGAAAACAGGGGTTACAGTAGCGGTAATCTGTGTTTTTGTACAGCAACGTCATATTGTCCAGATTGTGTGATTTGTGCTTAATTAATATGTTTACTTCTTGCTTTGTCTATAACGAGTAGAATTAGTCACACCTAGGATAATACAACCTTGACCCCTTCTTGCATGCTTACATTGGATGAAAATAAACTATTAACAAGCCGGGGTATTATGGGTTGACTAGTAGTGAACGAGAAACTATACTCGGTTAAGGCCTTCTTGCTCACATGAACAATTGACATGGAAGGAGGAGAAATATTGATTGGGAGGAGTATTGATTGCAAATGATTGATTGTTAATTATTGCTTGTAAATTATTGTTATCAACACCGAGTACACGATCCGTGAATTCACCATCAGTCTAAAACGTTCATTGTTTGCTTGCACTGAAACTGTGGTATGGAACATATGGGACGCAGTAGTACGTGCACTAGATAGATTAATAAAATGATTAATAACCTACATTTGATATTCCATGCTTGATCCTGTATATCATCATCAAGATAGAATTTAAATTGACATCATTCATTACTTGCATGATTAAATGTAGTCCTTTGATATTATTGCCTATCTTTGACTTTGTTATTGACTTTGATCCCATCCCTTTTCTTTGATATACATGCTTCCTTTGTTCTTTTTTTTCTCTACTTGCTGTGCATGACTTGCTCTAAGGACATTATTTTCTCTCGTTTTAGATCACGAGTTTACAGGTACTGAAGGAACACTACCAGAAGAAATTGGTGAGCAAATTCTCTAAAGATCGGAGCTGGACTATTAGACTACGATAGCTATCTATTGTCATTTGCTTATTTTATTTCTTTTATCATACTTTGTATTCCGGGATTTTATGACCCGAAGTTTACTTTTTCCCAGATGCTAGATATTATTTGGTAAATTTATTTTATGATTATTTGGGAGTTTATTCATTGTTTATGTGGTTAGTTTTTTTCTTGCGTGGTTGTCTTTTCTTGTATATTGTTGAGTTAGACTAGTACAACTTATGGCTGGTGTTTACATCATTCGCTAGGCCTACATTACGTACTCGTATTCCGTATTTTGGGAAGCTTATCTATTTTAACACAAATTTTATTGCATTCTAAAATTTTATTTTTCTTATTTGGTTAATTACTTATATTCTAACCAAAACCAAGTCTAATTTTATTATTTGACTATTTATAAAGTGTGAGACCATAAACTCTAATTTTTTAATTCATTTCTTATATATATTATCTGATCAATATTTTGAAACTCAAATAAACCTTGTTCTCTTTAACTCAAGTGCATCCATCGGCTCACTCAATTATTTTTAGAACCCAAAAATTATTTTTTCGTAGTAATCGATTATTTAACTAATATCTATTATTGGTTATTTTTGTAAAGCCCAAAACTTCATTCTATTATTATTAAATTTTTATTGGTTTTAACCCAATTTTATAAGCCCTATAACCATATATCCCCTAACCCTATAACCCGTAACCCTATAACCCGTTAACCCAAACCCGTTAGCCAACATCTTAATCCCCTATATAATCTTATCTAATTAACATTACCCTAATTAACTCCTAATTATTTCTCATCTTCTCAGTCAACTTCTATCTTTTTTTTTCTTCTCTCATCTCGAAACCCATCTCGTCAACAGCCCCGCCGCTCTCTACCATTGCCACTCCACCGCCATTGCACCTTACCTCATCTCGAAGCCCCGACTGTCCGGCCATCCTGAATCCCCTCATCGATGTTACAACCCCTTCCTCGTCGATCCTCCTCGCCACCGCACCCTAGTCCCGACCATCCACTCCATCATAAGCACCCATCATCCCGATGCCCCTTGCCTTCGTCCCGAGCGCCCGCAACCCTGACTCCATCCACCTATTGCCGAGCACCATCCCACAACCCTGTCTCATCGTCGCAACACCCTGCTGCCTTCCCCCGTCACCATTGTCACCCTCCACTACAGCCAACACTGAGGGCCAGCCATCACTCTCCACCTCCTCCCAATCGTCTCCCTCATTCTGTCTCCAACTCCAGTGACAACCCATAGCTGCCTCGACTCCACAACCTGAAGCTCCATCTTGCTGCTGCCCTTGAACCCATCCTCGAAGCCCTCAGCACCCATCGCTCCACCCCGTTGCTCTCCACTAAACTCCTTGTTGCTTGCCACCCCACCGACTGGAGCCACTGTCGTCGAGCCCTTCTCGTTGTTGTACCCCGCTGCACCATCCTGTAGTCATTGCACCCCGAATTCACTGCCGTCGTTGCTTGTTTTGTCGCTGACTTCTGCTGTTTTGGTTACTGTTCTTGTTGCTATCTTTGTTTCCGTCGGGAACCTCTTATTCCCGTTGTACTTCAATATTCGGAATCGTCGTCTATAAGGCAAGTTTTCCTTGAACTAGTTTATTATTCATGTTCAAAACTATATTGTGATCTCTGCAAGTAGTTCCCATTTCAATCATTGTATTTTTTTTGCTTGATACACTTCAAGGACACTAATATGAATTCATCGGAAAAATCAAGTAGTAGCTTTCTTTTCGTGCCATTCCCTCGATTCAAACCTAAGCCTTGTTATACATCAAGATATCCATATACTACATGAATACATAGATTAAAAACATGTTATATAGAAGAATGTTTATTTGAATGCTTTTCGATTGGATATAATGTTATTACTTGATTCGTGAATTTAATGTTAGAGAAATAATGGGTTGTCTAATTAATAGTAGAATTCCACCCTGTTAATTAATTGCCATTAGGTTATATACTTGTGTATCTCGTTTGTTGCTAATTAATAATAATTTAGTTGCGATCAGATGTTTATTCCATATTATTTTAAGATTTTGATCCAGTTTCTGTTATAATTAAGTAGAACCTTGTAAACGACATTTGTATCCTTCTGAATGTATTTTTCGAAACTTTTTACGGATCTAAATTTTGATTTATAAACTACAAGTTATCATATTTTTAACATTGCTAGGTTTAAATTTACAGATTATCGCTTACAAGCACACCGACAATACTTTCGAATTAAAATAAAATGTTCACAGTAGAATCAAAATTTGAAAACTACCCAGAAAGTTGCTAAACATGATCAGGAGTTGCTTTACAATTTTTATGAGCCTAATTGATGATTTTCTAGACTCATTATGCATACCAAAAATATGACCATAGGTTGCTGCCAAAACACTAGTTCAGTAAATAACCTGAAATTTGACCTTGTTACTGATAATATAATTTAGAACATATTAAATTTAAGTTCTAGCTCTCTGTGTCTGGAATCTATAACATCTTAGGGTTTTGTAATCCACCTTATGGATTGCAAGATATTCAGATGTTCGTGTTGTAACGTATTCCAGAATGAAGTTTGAAAATACATTACCATGTTTAATTCATTAAAACAGTAGATTAAATTTAGAATTAAGACCTGAGATTGATCGTGTCGTTACCGAACAATGTTCTGAACCAAATTTTGATTTTTATAATATTTTTTACAACCAACTTTATATATAGGAGTTTGGCCCTAACGTGCTGCCTAAACATGAAACCAGTAAAAAATGAAATTATACACCTAGCTACTTTAGGTATAATATGTCATGTGAATATGCATTGGAACCGGCAGGGAGTCTAGTTTCCAGAACCCCTGACGGAACCTGATTTACTTTCGTGTAGCAACAGAAAAGTTAGTTTTTGTACAACAATGTCTTATTGTCCAGAATGTGTGTTTCTGTTTTTTTAAGTACAACCATGTTTGATTTTCCATCTAGTGAATAGAAATATTTATACCATGCATTGCATAGACTTGGCATCTCCTTAACATTACCTTGATACATCTATACCCATTGCATGACCACATTTGAGTGTCCACATTTAAGTGTAATAAAATAATAACAAGCCGGGGTAATAAGGGTCGACTTGGTAATGAACAATTTGAGACTATACTCGGGGAAGGGTCCCTTATCGTTCGATTGATTTTTTTCATGGATTGTTGATTATTGAGTCTTCATTATTGATTATTGTGTCAAGTACACGATCTGTAGAGTTCACCACTACCATCTAAACGATCACTGTATGTGTGCACCGAACTTGTGGTGTGGGATGCAACATTACGTGCATTAGATATGATAAGAAAAGACTAATAGAGTTAGATTGACACGTGCATTCTTGATCATGATTATTGTCATCGTCCTTGAATTATTGATCACATTCATTGATTATTCCATCGTTAATTGTAGACCTTGAATTTTATTAGCATCTCGTGTTATTGATCTTGATTTTGATATAGTTATTTATTTCTTGATACACCATGCTTTCTTGCTTCTTTGCTTCTACTACATATTGTCGGTAACTTGCTCTAACGGACCCCCCCCCACCCCCTCTCTCCGTTCTCTCTAGTTAATGAGTTTGCAGGTACAAGAGGAGAATTGACTGAAGGACTTGGTGAGCAAAGCTTCTAGAGAATGGAGCTAAATTATTGGGCTGACATAATTATTTCGTGCACGTTATTTACTTTCCCTCATTATTAATTTTGTCATACTTTGTATTCTGGGATTTTATGACCCGAAGTTTGTTTTTTTTCTTCCAGATGTTGGATATTATTTCATGGATTTATTTCACGGATTATTAAAGTTTATTCATTGTTATATGGTTATTTATTCTTTTGTGGTTGTGATCTCTTTCATATTGTTGAGTTAATCTATTACAGCTTATGAATGGTGTACACATCATTCGTTTGGCCTTTGTTATGTGCTCGTGTTCCCGTACTTTGGGGACAGGAACGAACCCTAAAATGTGGTGAATGCTAAGGGCTTGCCCTTGGACCTATGTTGTATGGGCAGCATAGAATCCAAACAAGCATGCATTTGTAAGCATCGTTGGCATTTGTGTTTTCCCTAAAAAACTGTTTTATCCACATCAGTATTTATTATTGATTTGTGATTCTTTTACTGTCGATTTATTCTATGCATAAAAGAATCAGAATGCATTTGTAATCATCGTTGGCATTTGTGTTTTCCCTGAAAAACTGTTTTATCCACATAAGAATTTATTGTTGATTTGTGATTCTTTTACTGTCGATTTATTCAATGCATAAAGTGTGTGGTTGTGAGATATTGGAAAGTCGCTGCTTTAATCAGCGAAGCGTCGGTTATATGTAACTTACGTGCCTACTGTTTGTCAGTTTATTTTGCACGATAAACAAAGTGAGTGGCTTAGTAGGTGTTAAAGATTGGATTATGAGAAGAATGAGTTTAAATCAGTGATTCAAGTTGTATAGAAAATGTTGTAATTTTCCATTGTGCATTGTATTGGGTATTGATGTAAAGGAAGTTTTAAGTTTCTATGTATTTTGTGTTGTTTTTTGTTTACATTGAATTAAAGATTCTGGATTTGTGTCTCGTATTTCCTATTATGAAATTTGCGGCACAACAGAGCGATATCAGAGCACACTTCAATAAGTAACAATAAACATAGTATGGGGAATGAACCTAGGTGGACATTACAGTGTGGTTATTAGTCTTAGAGCCATGAATGTGTAGTTGTTGAAATCGCATTTATGTTGCTCAATGAGGCATTGTTTCCTTAACCAAGTTGGTGTGTTTGGTAGACTTAGAGCAATGACAGGTCCAAGAACTAGAAATTGCAATAATGGTGATGGAATTGAAGGTTCCAGTGGGGGAAGACTCGACTTGGATACCGAGATTGCCAGAGTCTATCTGACTCTTAACACCTTCATGATAGCTGGTGTGGGTCAGAACCATGGAGGGGGACCTGCAAATCCAAATGCTGATCCCGTAAAGTTGGTGGAGTCTTTCAAGAGGATGAAGCCGCCTGTGTTCGAAGGGCAAGCCGACCCTAATGCCTGATGACTGGATAAGGCATATGGACTGTCTTTGAAGTTTTGGAGACCCCTGTAGCTAGAAATTAGAAGTTAGCTGCAATACAGTTGGAGAAGGACGCCAGCGTATTGTGGCAGGATGTGAAAAGAACTTTTGGCAAGGAGCCTGTAATTTCAGATGCATTCCTGGAGGAATTCAGGGACCACTACTTTCTCATGGATATAGAGGAGAAGAAGGCCATGGAGTTAATGAGCCTACAACAGAGCAACTTGTCGGTGAGAGAGTATGAAACTAAATTCACTCAATTGTCAAGGTATGCTCCTGAGCTCAATGTGGAGGAGACAAGAAAAGCAAGGAAGTTCGAGCAGGGCTTAAGGCCGAGCTTGAGGTCCTAGATGATACCATTAGGGATCAGAAGGTTCGACGAGCTCGTTAGAATAGCAATAATGACGGAGCTAACATGGAGCAGTTCCAGTTGAAGAATGAAACCTGGAATAAGAATAAGAGGCCAGAAGCATCGAATCAAACCAGAGGGAAGTTCCTAGAGAAGAAGAACAGAATCGGTGAGCCAGACAAAGGAGGAACTTCATCCCAAGGGGTGACTTGTTACAACGGTGTAGAGACAGGTCATTTCAAGTCTGCATGTCCTAAGCTAGCAAGGACTCAGACTTGCTTCCAATGTGGCAAAGAGGGGCACAACTATCCACAGCTGAAGCAGGATAGTGTAGGTGGGCACAAATCACAAAGGCAAGGGCGAATATTTGCATCAACCGAGGAAGATGTTGTCAACTCTGAAGTTGTGATTACGGGTATGCAAGACTTTTAGATTATGGCTGAAGTGTATTGAATAAAACTTTGTATGAGAATAATATCGTGAATTGAATATTATGAATCTTCATGTGACAGGGTGTGTTTTGATTAATGGAATAAGAGCCAAAGTTTTGTTTGATAGCTCTTCACATACTTTTGTGTCACCAAATTTTCAAAGGTGGTAGGTGTTGAACCTAAGGTTTTTCCTGGCAGAGTTATGTCGATAGAAACGTCGTTGGGTGAGGCGTTGATTATTGATCGATATTATGAAGGTTGTGATTTCAAGATCGGGGGAAGGCTTTTTGGGATTGATTTCATCGAGCTAAAAGTCTTGGGAGTTGATGTTATTGTTGGCATAGATTTGATGGCTATCTATGATGCTACTATTGAGTGCAAGAGTAAGGAGTACCCGCGGTGACCTTTCATGGGAAGAAAGTGAGCATGAAAGTGGTAGCAGCATTATCCGAGATGAAGATTCCAAAGGAAGTCAGGGTGATTCCAGTAGTTCTAGATTTCCTAGCAGTATTCTTGGATGATCTACCGAAATTACCACCACATCAGGATGTTGAGTTCTGTATCAACATTTAGTCAAGTAGTCCTCCATATCTAAAGCTCCTTACAAAATGATGCCTGTAGAGCAGGAAGAAGTGAAGAAGCAGATCAAAGAGTTGTTGCAGAAAGGATTTATCAGACTGAGTGTTTCACGATGGGGTGCACCTCTGTTGCTAGTCAAGAAGAAGGATTGATCATTGAGGATGTGCATTGACTATCGAGAGCTAAACAAAGTAACCATTCCGAACAAGTAACTGATTCCACGGATTGATAATCTATTTGACCGGCTTCAGGGTGCAGTTGTATTTTTGAAGATTGATCTATGGTCCGGCTATGACCAAGTTCGAGTTAAGGAGGTGGATATGCACAAGAGAACTTTTCGGGCTTAGCATGGGCACTATGAGTTTTTGGTTATTCTATTTGGAGTGATGAATGCGCCAACAGTGTTCATGGACATGATGAACAGGGTTCTATGGCCATTCATAGACTCATTCGTCATGGTATTCATCAATGATATCCTGGTATACTCGAAGTCAGAGGAAGAGCATGTCGAACACTTAGCACAGGTGTTGAAGAAGTTGCGGGAGCAGAATCTGTATGCCCAGTGGTCAAAGTGTGAGTTTCGGAAGTCAGAGGTGGCATTTCTGGTTCACATCCTTTCTAAGGAGGGAGTGGCTACTGATCCTCAAAAGATCAAGGCAGTGAAGAGTTGGCCTAGATCTATGACTGTGAAGGAGATGCGAAGTTTCTTTGGTTTGACAGGGTACTATCGGCGTTTCATTCAAGGTTATGCACAGATAGTAGTTCTGCTGACAGGGATGACTAAGAAGAATGTGGACTTCAAATGGATGGATTAATGTGAAGCTAGTTTCCAGGAATTGAAGAAGAAGTTGACGACATAACCTATACTGGTACTACCGAGAGTGGATAGCGATTATGATATCTACATTGATGCATCTCAAAAAGGTTTGGGATGTGTTTTGATGCAAGAAGGGAAGGTCATTGCTTATGGATTAAGACAATCGCATCCTCATGAGAATAACTATCTGACGCATCATTTGGAGCTTGCAGTGATCATTTTTGCCTTAAAGTAGTGGAGGCACTACGTATATGGTGAAAAGGTCAACATGTATACAGATCACAAGAAATTGAAGTATATTTATCAGTAGAAATATCTGAATCTACGGCAGAGGCGGTGGTTGGAGGTATTGGAGGACATTCGTCCTGAGATCATGTATCACCCAGGAAAAACGAATGTGGTGGCTGATGCACTCAGTTGGAAGATTAGTCTCTCTCTTCCAATTACGATGCACAAGGAGTTTGTTGAGGAGCTGGATCGGGCAGATATCAAAATTGTATTACATTGTTTGGAGGCGTCATTGGCACAATTGAGACTTCATCATACATTGATGAAATTGATCATTGAGGGCCAGAAGTTAGACGTAGATACTCAGAGGATGAAAGAATAGTTTTCTGTCGGAAAATTATCAGAATTTCAAATTCAAGGTGGTGTTTTATGGATGGGAAAGAGGTTGTGTGTGCCAAAAGAGAAGATTTGAAGGTAAGCATTATGCATGAAGCACATACTACCTTGTTATCGGTATACCCTAGAAGTACAAAGATGTACAGGACACCAAGCAGTATTTTTGGTGGCCAGGCATGAAGAGGGATGTAGTGGATTTTTTGACAAAGTGCTTGGCATGTCAACAGATTAAGGTGGAGAATTAGAAGCACGCTAGGTTATTTCAGCTATTGCCTATTCTAGAGTGGAAATAGGAAAATATCAGCATGGACCTTATCACTGGTTTACCGAGAAGTCACAAGGGTAATGACTCAATTTTGGTGATTGTGGATCGATTAACTAAATCGGCACATTTCTTGTCTATGAATTTTACGTGGTCAATGGAGAAATTGGCAGAGGTATACTTAGAGGAGATCGTGAGACTTCATGGGGTCCTATCACTATTGTCTTCGACAGGGATTCAAGGTTCACATCGAGGTTTTGGAAGCATCTGCAAACTACTTTGGGAACCAGAACGGACTTCAATATGACTTCACCCTTAAAAAGTTGGTCAAACCGAAAGGGTGAATCGGGTATTGGAAGATATGTTAAGGTCAATGTGTTATGGACTTTGGTGGAAGTTGGGAGAAATATTTGGCACTAGTTGAATTTATTTACAACAACAACTATCAGGCCAATATTGGTATGGTGCCATATGAAGCATTGTATGGGAGGAAGTGCAGAACACCCCTATGTTGGCATGAGCTGGAGAGAGGTAGATGTATGGACTGGAGATTGTGCAGCAGACTTCAGAGAAGATCAAATTAATTCAGAAAAGACTGGTCGAAGCACACAGCAGGCAGAAAAGTTATGCAAAAGTTCTTCGAAGAGATTTGGAATTTGAGGTTGGAGATACTATTTCCCTGAAAGTGTTGCCAACGAAAGGGGTTATCAGATTCGAAAGAGGTGGAAAATTAGCGCCAAGGTATATTGGACCCTACAAGATTCTGAAGCGGATTGGTCAGGCAACATATAAGTTGGAATTGGTAGAAGAGTTGGCTCAGGTTCATGACCTGTTCCACGTATCGATGCTATGAAAATACATACTAGCTGTTCGAGGAAGGTACGTGGGAATCTGAAGACCGCATGAAGAATGAAATTTTGAAATTATTTGTGCAGGTTCCGAGTTTTGTTGTGTGTTTTTCTGAGGACAGAACTCTTCTAAGGATGGGGTAATGTAACACCCTAGAAAATAAATTGTATTACTTTAAAGTAATTAACTGATATATTTTACTATTTTGAATATTTTTTGAAACTACTATTTTTGCACGTGCGAAACATGTGTTGTGAAATTCAAATTCTAAGATTTTCTTGTCTAAAATTAATTCTTCTCATTATATTACAATATTTGATATTTTTGAATTTATTTTGAAAGAGGAGAACTACTTTTGAAATTGTTTTGACGAAATATTTTTTTTTTAAAAGAAATCATTTTGGGGCCAAAAAAAAGGCCAAAATTAAAATTTCAAATATCAAATGTTTTGATTTGGGGCCAGCCAAGTGTGTGGGATTAGAGGAGAAGATCATGGAGCAAATTTGATTTGGTTATTTATGGAAATACCTACTTGATTTGCTAAATAATTATTTTATAAAATTTGGGATCTTTGGGACTTTATTGCAATTTTTTCTCAAGAAACCCTAAACCTAAATCCCGGCCATATATTAGAGAGGAAAATAGTAGGTTTCAACTTCGTTTTGTTTTGTCTTGTGGGTAAATTTTGGAGTCTTAGAGAGAGCTTTGTATAAGGAGGAGAAGTGCTTTCTAGGTGTTTGCATTCGGATTCTTCAAGAGGTGGGCGTCTATCTACCTCTCTTGTATATTTTTTTCTAATCTTGAATGTTGTAGTTTCATGCTGGGAAATCTATTTGTAGATTCATGATTATATATAGCATGAATGTGGTGTTTGCTTTGAAATAAATTGTAGAGATGATTTATATGATATGTTTGATTGAAATCATGAAGAAAGAAATCAATTTTTATGTGAGTTGGACATGATAACTGATTAGCGGTTATTATACCATGTTAGGGTATGTAAATCTTAAATTTTGTAGCTTATAAAATTGATTAAAAGATTATGCATAACGTTATATTTGTTTAGATCTTAATATTGATCTCAAGAGGCTTGTGTAGTTGCTATATAGATGAAATTCCGAAGATTATTGCTATTTAATGTTTGTTAAAAATTTTATATATTAAATTTGAGTTGATTGGGGTTGAGTATAGCATGTATAACTGCCTAAAGAATAGAGTTTCCGAACTTGTTGTTAAGAAAGTTTTAGCAGTTGTGGGAGCAATTTTGAATGGTGAGCTACTTCGCACTTGCTTGTTTACAAGTAGTTAAAGTAGCATCGAACCAAGTGTTGGACTTTGAACTTGTTGTTAAAAGAGTTTTGACAATTGTGGGAGCAATTTCGAATGGTGAGCTACTTTGTACATGCTTGTTCGCTAGTAGCTAAAGTAGCATCAAACCAAATGTTGGACTCCGAACTTATTGTTAAGAGAGTTTCAACAGTTATGGGAGCAATTCCAAATGGTGAGCTAGTTCGCTCTTGCTTGTTTGCAAGTAGCAAAAGTAGCATCGAACCAAGTATTGGACTCTGAACATGTTGTTAAGAGAGTTTCAACAGTTGTGGGAGCAATTTCGAATGGTGAGCTACTTCGCACTTGCTTGTTTGAAAGTATCTAAAGTAGCATCGAACCAAGTGTTGGACTTCGAACTTGTTGTTAAGAGAGTTTCAGCAGTTGTGGGAGCAATTTCGAATGGTGAGCTACTTTGTACATGCTTGATCGCAATTTGCAAAAGTAGAATCGAACCTAGTGTTGGACTCAGAACTTGTTGTTAAGAGAGTTTCAATAGTTGTGGGAGCAATTTCGAATGGTGAGCTACTTCGCACTTATTTTTTGCAAGTAACTAAAGTTGTATCGAACCAAGTGTTGGACTCCGAACTTGTTGTTAAGAATGTTTCTACAGTTGTGGGAGCAATTTCGAACGGTAAGCTAACTCTACTTGCTTCAACAGTTGTGGGAGCAATTTCGAATGGTGAGCTACTTTGTACATGCTTATTTACAAGTAGCTAAAGTACCATCGAACCAAGTGTTGTACTCCGAACTTGTCGTTAAGAGAGTTTCAATAGTTGTGGAAGCCACTTCGAATGGTGAGCAACTTCGCACTTGCTTGTTTGCAAGTAGCAAAAGTAGCATCGAACCAAGTATTTGAATCCGAACTTGTTGTTAAGAGAGTTTCAACAGCTGTATGAGAAATTTAGAATGCTGATCTACTTTGTACATGCTTGTTTGCAAGTAGCTAAAGTAGCATCGAACCAAGTGTTGAACTCCGAACTTGTCGTTAAGATAGTTTCAACTGTTGTGGGAGCAATTTCGAATTATGAGCTACTTTCTACATGCTTGTTCGTAAGTAGCTAAAGGAGCATCGAACCAAGTATTGGACTCTGAACTTGTCGTTAAGATACTTTGAATAGTTGTGGGAGTGAGCTGCTTTGTACATGCTTATTTGCACGTAGCTAAAATAGCATCGAACCAAGTGTTGGACTCCGAGCTTGTTGTTAAGAGAGTTTCAACAGTTGTGTGAACAATTTCAAATGGTGAACTACTTCGCACTTGCTGGCCTTGCAAGAAGCTAAAGTTGCATCGAACCATCTATTGAACTCCGAATTTGTCGTTAAGATAGTTTCAATAGCCATGGGAACAGTTTTGAATGCTGAGCTACTTTGTACGTGCTTGTTTGCAAGTAGCTAAAGTAGCATCGAACCAAGTGTTGGACTCCGAACTTGTTGTTAAAAGTGTTTCAACAGTTGTGGGAGAAATTTTGAATGGTGAGCTACTTCGCACTTACTTATTTGCAAGTAGCTAAAGTCGCATCGAAGTAAGTGTTGGACTCCGAACATGTTGTTAAGTGAGTTCCAACAGTTGTGGGAGAAATTTCGAATGGTGAGCTACTTCGCACTTGCTTGTTTGCAAGTAACTAAGGTAGCATCGAAGCAAGTGTTAGACTCTGAACTTGTTGTTAAGAGAGTTTCAGCAGTTGTGGGAGCAATTTCGAATGGTG
The DNA here is from genome assembly GCA_017893485.1 of Hemerocallis citrina. Taxonomy (NCBI): domain Eukaryota; kingdom Viridiplantae; phylum Streptophyta; class Magnoliopsida; order Asparagales; family Asphodelaceae; genus Hemerocallis; species Hemerocallis citrina. Next base: position 111,181,936 of record CM030360.1, on the reverse strand, counting down.
AGCTACTTTGTACATGCTTGTTCGCAAGTAGCTAAAGTAGCATCGAACCAAGTGTTGGACTCCGAACTTGTTGTTAACAGAGTTTCAACAGTAGTGGGAGCAATTTAGAATGGTGGGCTTCTTCACATTTGCTTATCTGCAAGTAGCTCAAGTAGCATTGAACCAAGTGTTGGACTCTGAACTTTTTGTTAAGAAGTTTCAACAGTTATGGGAGGAATTTCGAATGGTGAGCTACTTTGTACATGCTCGCCCGCAAGTAGCTAAAGTAGCATCGAATAAAAGTGTTGGACTCCGAACTTGTTGTTAACGGAGTTTCAACAGTTGTGGAAGTAATTTCGAATGATGAGCTACTTCGCACTTGCTTGTTTGCAAGTAGCTAAAGTAGCATCAAACCAAGTGTTGGACTCCGAACTTGTCGTCGTTAAGATAGTTTCAACAACTGTGGAAACATTTTTGAATGCTGAGCTGCTTTGTACATGCATGTTCGCAAGTAGCTAAAGTAGTATCAAACCAAGTGTTGGACTCCGAACTTGTCGTTAAGATAGTTTCATCAGTTGTGGGAGCAGTTTCAAAAGGTGAGCTACTTTGTACATGCTTGTTCGCAAGTAGCTAAAGTAGCATCGAACCAAGTGTTGGACTCCGATCATGTCGTTTAGATAGTTTCAACAGTTGTGGGAGAAATTTTGAATGGTAAGCTACTTTGTACATGCTTCTTCGCATGTGGCTAAAGTAGCATCGAACCAAGTGCTGGACTCCGAACTTGTCGTTAAGATAGTTTCAGTAGTTGTGGGAGCAATTTCGAATGGTGAGCTACTTTGTACATTGTCACGCCCAGCTTTCCAAAAAAGAATACGGAATACGGATACGTGACAAAATTCCAGCGAATGATTTTCGTCATCCATAAGCTGTTCAAGAATCATTACAATATTTCACAAGAATAATCAGAGTCGGAAGCAAAAGAATCCACAAAATATGCACATACGAATCAAAATACCAACAAGAATACTTGAAACGAAAATATATTAATCTCAAATAATCCATATCTGAATATGTCAAATATCTTGGGTCACATTGCCCAAATACAAGAATAAATCCAAGTACAGGATACAATTGTTCAAACAAGCAACAAGAATAATAATAGCAAAATCCAGCTCTAATATTTCATATCACCAACACCATCCGGTACCTGTTCTCCAAAATCTGCAATTTAACAATTATAGGAATAGGAAAAAGAAAAAAAACTCCCGTCAATGCAAGTTACGGGCCGCTTGTAATGCAGGATACAAGTACAGGGGGAAAAACTAATAACATGGAATATGCATGATAACATTATAAAACAACTAGCATGGTAAGGTGAACAAGTTCATGTTGCATGTAACAAGTCTCAAGTGAATGGGGATCATGTAAACAAGCATCAACTATCATGTACCATGTAATCATGTAGCATGTGTCAAGTATCAAGTCTCACATATCATGTAATCAAGTATCAAGTAAGCATGTATCATGTTCAGGTATCATATATCAAGTCTGGTAGTTATTACTATCTAGGTAGCACTTCATGCAACCCACACTGCATGGTTGCTACAACTAACAATTCCACTTAAGATTTCATAGTGGACCATATAGGGCAGTGTACTCAGGGACAAGTATCAGGTATCGAGCTCCAAGCTCCAAGTATAAGTATCAAGTATCATGTATCATGTATTACGTGTCAAGTAGTGCAAGTGGCAAGTACATGTCTTGCGTGCAAGTGTCAAGTAATCACGTGTCAAGCATCATTTATTAAGTAATCACGTAGGATCAGTGGATCCCCTTCCGAGTACATGTTTCTGAATTATCTACTATTAGATATTTTCCTTAAACCCGACTTGATTATTTATTATTATTGTCAAACAAGCATGTATATGTGCAAAACATATCAAGAATAACATGGCATGATCATGTAACAAGTTCAAGTTGCAAGATAAACATGTACGCGTGCAAGATAACACATAAAAGGATAAAATAACTAAATTTTCAGTTCAGGACAGCAAGACCATACTGCAGTAAAATAGTGATTCCTGTCGTTACAAACATGCAAATCTAAATCGGCCGAAAGGTCTAGAAAATAGACTCCCAACCGAATCCATCAAATATATATAAGTCATATAGTATTTCACAAAAACCTAACTCAAAACTGATTTGAAACCAAAAAATATGTTCAGCCAGAAATTAGAAAATCGTATTCAAAGTCTGGAAAACAGGATGAAAACTCATTAAATAAATTCACGAAAAATCTGGGGTATTCCCCTATATGTATAGTAACAGAAAAACAAGTTTCGTAATTTTCTAATATAAATAGAGTAGTCAAGTAAAATCAGAAAACATTGAGATACAGTAGTTTTGTAAATCTGGAATTCTAAACATTGTAGTACAAAAACAGCAATATCTCGCAAACCATAAATCGAAATCCAAATCTGCCAAAAGGGTAATAAAATAGACACAATACGCTAACTTTCATATTCAGAAATAATTTGGAAATAGCAAGTAGAAATAAATTGAAAATCAAGTTCTTTACTGAACAGTAGTAAAATTCTGCATGTAAACTCTTTATTTGCAAACATGAAACGGTTTGTAAAATATCTCAAATAAATCCACCAAAATTCTGGGTAAACCCAATCAAGTCAAGAAATATTGAGCAAAATTTCAGATCAAAATAAGAATTTTAACACCGAAATAAAAATAAATTACTCTTCAGAATTCATAGAAAATAAAATTTGGGAATCTTTCGACACCACTGTAGTAAAATAGACATAACTCATAATCCGTAAATAGAAACTGAGATCCGTCAAAAGGGTTGGAAAATAGACAGAATTCTCTACAAATCATGTTCATAAAATATTTTCAATACTGACCTTAATAGGGTCTAAAATACTGAGCAAAACTGAAAAGTCAGCAAAACTGAAAATATCGCATATGCACAAAATCCACTAGTTCACATAGAACTCATCCAGACACAACCAAACATGATATAGAGTATACTAGATGTCCAAGCAACATGTTATAAGGTATTTCACAAGTCCACAACAAGTCTATGACAAATAACACGAACGAGCACAAGATTACACATGAATAACACGTATATATGCAACAAGATGTGGTCAATCCTTGGTTATATAATTTCATATGTGTCGTGAGGTAACTATGGTCAAGTCATCACTATAGTGTAGCGCCCCGAATTTCTAATATAATAACTTAGAAAATACGTGGCACAATCCCAGCATCTATTTCAATGTAATAGCACACATAGCTCAAAACATAAATAATTTTATTCACAAATTTTATTACAACAATCTTTTTCAAACACAGCGGAATTACAAATACTTTTGAATTACAATTTTCTTTTCACAACACTTCTTTTACTAGAATTTTACACAAAGCTCTATTACATCAATTTGTCTCTAAAACTATCTCAAGCATCCAAGCCTCCGGACTCTAAGCAACAACCTGTAACACATGAGGCTAGAGGTGATCCCTAACCCCCAAAACTAAAGGAGTCAGCCATAAATGGTGTGAGTGACATAAAAACAAACAACATAATTTAATCATAAAACATAAGTCATCAACATCATGTATTATCCACAATGATAAATGAATGAGGAATAACAAAGATGTAAAACATGAAAACATCATAGAATAAAAACAACAAGTGCATCTAGTCTAAGTGTCAAGTGTAGGAAAACTGGAACACTCATGCATAAAACCAAGTCAAGGAAACACAAAATCTATATGCGGACTCTCTAATGCATACTTGTCGAAGTCTATGCATCCCATTCTACATAGGTTCGGTGCAAGCCCCTAACGTCTTCACATTATAGGGTTCAATCCCCCGCTATGCAACTATTCCTATCGCGATGACTACTACGAGATAAAGATAAACTGTGAGAATTAGCACATGCCTGATAATTCCGGAGATAGATCCCACATCTCAGGTAATTTACCTAGATAATTCCGGAGACCATCCCACATCTAGACATTGACACATCATCACATGAATACCCCATGTGCGTCGCCTCGACTTTGATAATTCCGGTGATCAATCCCACATCGCAAGCAAATCACTTGGATAATTCCGGAGATATATCTCACATCGCAGGTAATTTACCTGGATAATTCCGGAGATAAATCCCACATCTCAAGTAAGTTACTTGGATAATTCAGGAGATTAAATCCCACATCTAAAGCCATACTGAGGTGCATAACCCATGTTGCCGTTCATCATATCACCACTAGTGTCTGTCCTTATCATTTGGGTTATTTAATTACTTAAAGAATCTCCTAGAGTTGGTGTACCCTACCGGCCTAAATTCAAAACAGACTAATTGAAATGCCTCACGGGCCTCAACAAAATAACTCAACACCGGTATACTAGGGTCACTCACCTCTAGAGACTCAAACTCAAAAGTCTTAATCAACTTTCCACTAAACAAAATTAGCTCAACTAAATATCTCAAACCAAATGCTTAACTGAAGACAAAGTATAGACTGAATTATCTGAAAGCTAATCATTCGAAAGAACACTCAAGTTACAAAAATCCATCAGTACCAGTCGACTCATACTGTGGTAAGTCGACTGTCCAGAGGACAAATATCCAAAAGTTTACAAAAATAAACTAAGTCATACCAGTCGACTTGAAAGCCATCAGTCGACTTAATCGAGACAAAATTCCAATAATTCTCAAGAAAATATTCTAAGTACATAAGTCGACTTAAAGAGGTCATGGTCGACTGTCCAGAAAGGACAGAAATAATTTTACAACATAAAGATCGCAGGACACCAGTCGACTGCGTAAGAGTCTAGTTGACTGTCCAGAGGAGATTTCAAAAGATCTGAAGAAACGACAGCAGGGTCGTACCAGTCGACTGTCGGCCTACAGTTTTTCATAATTTAGATCTGAATACAAAATCAAAACTGGGGTTTTCTAGAGATTCATTGTTTATGAAAATAGTTCGTATTCAGGAAAAATGACAAATCTCAAATAATCTCCGTTATGGATACTTTACTCAAAACATCAAATATGTCAAAACTCAAGTTTTCATGTTCTAAATTACTAATTCTCACATTAGGGTTTCTCAATACTAAATTTCTTTCACAACTCTTAATAAAAATCTGATTTACAAATATAAGATCCAGATGCTCATCATCCGATCATAACCATACTCAAATCTTAACATGCATTTTAGCAATACAATTTCGTAAGTCAAGATCTACTCAATATTCTTAGATTCCATAAACATGATACAAACAACGATCTTTACATTGTTCCCATGCAAAATACTAAATAATATTCATGTGAAACAAGCAATCATAACAATCGATCACATCAATCAAACCACCACACAAAGTTCATATCATTCATACAACAAGACAAAACAAAACAATTTCATATCACTCACAAAATCAAAACAAAACAAAAACAATGTCACTCACATAAATCAAACAACAAAACAAATTTATATCACTCACCTTTGAATTGAAAAGATCCAACGAAAAGCCTTCTTTTTTGCGAGATCCAAAAATTCTCCTCTTGATCACCAAGAAAATAATAATATAATAAATCTGGAGTTGTGCAGCGAATGACGGCTGCACGTCCTCTTTTATACAGGCCGGGATTGAAAGGAATTAGGGTTTTGAAGTACTTTTGCAAAATAGTCCCTTTTTTAAAATTTATTACTTCACATATATAACCTTTCTTAGTTAAAATAAGTTAAATAAATCAAAACTAAATAAAATCCTTTTACCACTGAGTTTTCCAACAACCCAGCACAGCCCAGAGATAAGAAAATTTCGGATTTACACTCAGGGTGGCAATTTTGCACAAAAGTCCTTCATTTTGTAATATTTGTAATTATATCATAAAATATTCGTAAAAATCCAGAAAAATCCGAAATAATATCTAATAATACATATTATATTTTCCAATCAAAATATTTGACTTTTACTCTCCAGAAAAAAATTTGCACAAAGTTCTACATGAATTCCTTATTTGCAAAAACACCCTTTTTGACTAAATCTTCACCAAATCGACTTTAAAAAAAACTAAATATATTTAAATTTAAATGCTAACCATGGGAAACCAAAATATCAGTAAAAACGAATTTTCATAGTTTATTTAAGATCCAAACGACTTTTTACAAAAAAGCCCCTCTCTCTCGAGATATTTGTAAAAATAGTTTCTTTATTCAAAAAAATCCCAAAACTTAGAATACACTCCATAATAAGTATGAGAACTTATTAAAAATATAAAATTGTATATTTACACCAAAATTATTTGCACGTGTTTCGCACGTGCAAAAGATAAATGTTTAGAAATATTTATTAAATCTCCAGGAAATCATTTTAATTCATTTTCAAATATTTAAAATAATATTTGAAAATACGGGGTTCTACATCACTCCCTCCTTAGAAGAGTTCTGTCCTCAGAACTACTGCTAATGGGGTCCAAACAAACACACCAACAAAAAAATGAAAACTCATGAATGGAAACATAATTTAAGGAAATACAATCATACCAAAGAATGCATTCCAACCAAGGAAGTACAACATACAGACGAAACACCATCATGCAAAGAGTTTAGAAAATCAAACTTCCGCTGCGCAACTCTGATAACTGCCACCGGAAGCCATGCTGCAACAACTACTGAACTCCTGCATCCAACTCTGACCTTCCACATTTGTTCCAAGAATCAGTGGCCACTCCCTCCTTAGAAAGGACATGACTAAGGATAGCCACCTCAAGACCTTGCTTGGAACACCTAAGCTCCATACTAAGACTAACAAGAATTGGGCGACACAATTGCATGCAAGAAATCAGTATCAAATAAAACTTTGTCTTTATTCCATTAATCCAAATAAATCTTGTTACATGAAGAAAAATACTCAATCTTCAATTATTCCCCAAATAAAAGTTTTACTTAATACAAAAGAATAAATTTCCAAGTTCTTGCACACACGAGTCATAATCCTGAGTATCCTCATTAGTTAATGCAGACTCTCGCCCCTCTTCAGATCCTTGCCCTTCCCGGCACCATCTTTCTCCCGCTGCGGACAGTTTGATCGAATATGCCCTTCACGACCACAACGATAGCACGCCTTCCCAGGTTCGGTGCATGTTGCTCGATGATGTCCTGTCTCTCCACAATTGAAACAGGTTCGCTTCGCCAACTTCGGACATGTTGATCGGTAATGACCTACCTCCTTGCAGAAATAACAAGTCACTTCCTGAGTTGCAGGTGCCTTCTGCACTGGGTCACTGGACTTGACTTGCTTCGCTGGAAACTCCTTCCCACTATGATCTGACGCTGGCCTCCTCCTGTTGGAAGACTCAGCCTGCTTGATAGGATTAGCGTTAATAAACACTGGTCCAATCCTGTAGTTCCGATTCTGGTTTCGAATCTGCGCCAAATTAGCTGCCATCAGCACATTCAGAGTCTGATACACCTTGGCGAACTCAGCCTCAAGATCAATTCCAGTTCCTCGAGAACTACCAGATTTGTCCTCATTGTTGCGCTCGTTCCTGGGTCTGGATGCAACCATACTGATCACTACAAAACGAGGGTAAAGTTAGAGCATCACGCACACATTTCACATTCACATCCATACCTTATGGCAAAACCATAACCATACCCCAAACCAAAACATCATGTTTCAAACGGAATGAAATATATGCCTAAGCACAAATACAAATGTGAATGAGAAAATACATATGTAGTGTAGCAACTTTATACAATAAATATATCATAAAATATATACAATAGTGTAGGAATTAAACAAATGTGAAAAGATATGCATGGTAAGTACGTTGAAATATGTGGTACATATATAGGAATTTGTAGGAAGTACATGTAGTAATCAAGAATGTAATGATAATAAAATTTAAGCAAAATATAAGTAGTGGGTGCAAATAGTACATTCGAAAAGTATGAAGCAACAAATTTAATAAGTAGCTTTTAAATAGTAGAAAGAAATTATAACAAAAGCGGTCAACTATAAGTAATAATAAGGGTATCGAATATAAGGTGCAAAAACATAATAAAGATTTAAATGTGCAGAAACATATCATATTTATGTGAGTAAAATATTGCAATCAAGTTTAAATGCTCCAAAATAAATAAGACAATACAAAATAATGGAAAATATAGTATCGAAAAATCCAAGTATATATAATAAAATGAAAGTAAATATGCAAAGCAAAATTTATAGTATAGCAAAACAATAATGAAAGGAAATAAAAGTAGCAATAATAACTTAACACGTAGTAATTCAAAACTTTAATGTAATATGTAGAAGTAATATCAAAGTATACGAGTAACAAAAAAGCACATGAAAGTAAGATAAATAAGACGTCAAGAAAGAAATGGGTAAGAGTCGCAAAATAAAATGAGCTTGTGATATGCTAAAGGATGCACTATTGAATTACAGCAAAAGTTGCCAAATAATAACTTGGACAAAAGAATAAGAAGTAAAAACCAATAGTAAAGTCAAAGAAACAGTTTTAAAAGAAAACAAGACGATTAGTAAAAGTTTAATGTTTGCACTCATAAATAGAAATAATATAAGCTCGGTTGGAGATATGGAAAAAAGAAATAAATTCAGTTGCTGACAATAAAAGAAACCGAATAAAAGTAAAATAAGTTAATTTCACAAAAGTTATTTAGTAAGCAAACAAATAATAAACAGTAAGAGTGATAGGATACAAGAGTGAGCACAAAATTGAGGTGCACAAAATATACAAGAGAGAAAATAATTAAAAGAATCTAACGGAAGATAATTAAATTTTATAACTAGGAATAAATAAATAAATGAAAATTACTTTGGCGAAAATCAAATAATCCAGAAATTATATGCAGTGGGTAAGATAGCAAAACATATAGTAGATCATTAATAAGTAAAATAGAATTATATAAGTTGAAAGGGTAATACCTTACATAAATAAATATCAAATACACAAAGCGAACAAAAGATGTCAAGAATAGCTAGTGAGAAAATATTTGCTTTATGCAAAAATAATCAATACACTTGCGATAAAGAGATTTCATTCAAGTCTAAGCATACAAACAGCCTAAATCTCATTACAGGTCTTCATGACCAAACAA